>CM075208.1:39175247-41675247 GCA_037577465.1 Liposcelis bostrychophila
CTTCTATAAAAATAAAAAAAAAAAAAAAAAAAGGAAGAAAAAAACTTTTAGTTGTTGGCAGAAAACAAGTAAAATTAATTTACAATCAGTTACAGTGAAAAAGGTAAAGAAACGAAAGTCAATTATTCGACCACCTTGAACACAAAAAACGAAAGGATATAAATTGATGTTTTACAAATCGCAGGTTATTACTGTTGCGCCGCCATGAGCTGCCCGGCATCGCAGATTTAATTTCCGATTCGGAAAAACATTCCTCCATAAATAAATCTCACACCGCTAATTTTTTTGTACCTTTGCCGCCAACCACCTTTTTTTCTAATCCTCCCGTTTCTTTTTTTTTTTAATTATCGTATTTTTTTCTGGGTGAATTAAAAATAGGAAGTTTAAAATAAAAAAATAAAAACGAAGTTTAAGAGGAGGCTTCACGGATACCGGAAGGAATGGCTGTTTTCTCTAATTCTCGATTTACGATGAAAAAATAAAAATTTTAAACATCAAACGAACTAATCTGGTATATCCTAAAACTTTTAATGCAAGTTTCAACTTGTCTAAATTTTATGGGTGGTGACAAAATAATTTCAAAAACAAAATTGAAGTCGAAAACTTCGATTTTGTTTTTTTGGTTTTTGTTTGCTTGGAGCAAGTTGAAACTTGAATCAAAAATACAAGGAAAAGTCAGAGGAGTTCGTTAAAATTTGATTTTTTCCCCCGTAAATCGAGTGTTAGACAAAACAGCCATTCCTTTCCGGTATTCCGAGAAGCCTCCTCTTTAAAAAGATTTTTAGAGCTGAAAGGATTCACAGTGGTCCCCAGAACGTGATAACCTGACGGTTTCGTTTTTTTTTTTCTTTTTCTTTTTTCCTCTCTCTCTTACACCTGAATTTAATTACCGGTATGCAATAATTATCGCTTTCTAGCGTTAAAAAGAAGAAAGGAAATGGATTTTTCCGATTGAAAATTACAATATATATATATATACATATGCAACTGTGTTGAAATGGGACATGATCCCAGGACCTAAAAATTATGTTTATATAACTGTATAAACGAGAATTGAAATAAAAATATGAATTGATATGATGATTAGATCAATTGCCACGTGTAAGGCCTAAAAAAATTCCATTGGTCGAACCGATTTTTTATAAGTCAAACAAAGTCTTTTATTAGGAAAGGGCTGTTAATTGTTTATAAATAAAAATACCCTACAAAGAGATGAACCTGTAACTCCTGAACGGATGATAACTAAAAATCTTCCTAGAAGTGGTTATTATTTTTTGCTTCGTAACAAAGTTACTTCCAAACAACCGTTCAGTTTCTCAGAGTCGACCAAAAGTTTAATAAAAAGACTTGTTTACAGCGTTTATTTCAAAAATATTTTTAGCACAAATGAGATTATGCATCAGTTTCTACTTTGAGAGGGACGCCATAGAAGTCGAAAGTCATCCCCATATTTAAAGTGATATCTTTTAATGTCGAAATAATATTAAGACTGGATTAACCAGAGTGGACAAAACCTCTCGGAACCAGAGGAATGAGATAATCGATAAAGAGAAAACGTGATCAGAGGGTTGTATCAGTTAAAAGGGCAAGAGATATCAAACGATTTAAACAGAGGGGCTTTAAGAGGGAAACGAGGTCCACCAGCCAGGATTCGAAATGTTAATTTGGCCATTGAGAAGGCGCCTTTGTGATGATCTATTCAAGGCTAAAACCACTTTTGAATGTATTACGTCCTATTTTACCTTTTCATAAAACGTCTCTTCTTAATAATTATTCATGTATATTAATCGGCTGGACATATTTCTGAATGTGCTTTGAATGGATAAGTTACAGATTTAATTCAGCTTTTTCAATTTTACGATTCAAAATAGATAAGTCGGAGGGGTTTCCCACCTCTATAAGCATGACCTTTTTTCCTCAAATATTGTTCCCGTTTCTAATGTTGCCATTCGGGATCTCGGAATCAATGAATTTCATGGAAAATAAAATAAAAAAAAAAAAAACCTTTGAAATCTAGCCGGCTTGATCTTTTTAACCCAAATCCCGAGAAAAAAAATCATTTGGAAAAAATCTCCGATTGAGAAAACCGATCTCATCAATTGTTCGAATCGTTTTTCCCCTTGGGTGTTTCGATATTCATGACAATTCGCTACTGTTGATTTTAACTTAATATTTTTTTCAGCTCGTTTCTATATGTCATGGGATGATTTTTTTTTAATTCTTTTTGGAAAAAAAGGTAACGGATTCGATAAGAATTTATTTGTTTGCGGAAATAAAATGTGCAAACGATTCAAAATTAAATGAAAAAAAAAAAAAAAAAAAAAAATCGAGAACTTCCAAAAGGCACTGCGAATTCATTTCCAAGATACGGAATCGCGAAGTTCATTTATCAACAGCACGCTTTAACAAATTACTTACCCTAGACAGCGCTTAAAATCTTTTTCGTTCATTTAACTGCTGGTCTTGAGGGAAAAGTTTTAAGTAAGATTTAAATAAATAAACTGAAGATGTTATGACGTTAGTTAGAATTACTATATGAAAGATATGTCATTCGGGATTTTTTTATGTCATTAATTACCAACTTTTGAAAGAAAAAAAGAGAAATGAGAGACAAAAAAGAGAATTGTACATAATATCCTCCAATGTTAAAACTTCGATCAAATGTGCGCAGTCAAGCATTAAAAAAGGGAAGGATTACAGATTTCTTTGATAGCTTATAAACCTTTAACGAGGTATTAAGACTGAATTAAAATAAAAAGTCCATGAAAATGTAAATCAAAATGCGTTAGAATTTATCTCTTTCAGATTTCACATTAAAATAAATATTTTTTTTATTTTAATGCTTTCGTACACTGCAAAAAAAAAAAAAAGTAGTTTACTTTTAATCACTAGAGCTATGTGTATCTACTGATACTTGGCTTATATACAAAAGAGAAGGTTAACTTGAAGCAGTCCACTAGTTTTGATTGGAAGCCTATAGAAGATAAATTCATTCATAAGAAAATCATGTTACTTTACTTAGAAAAATTTGCACCTCACGCTTCTCCCATCGATATATAAAACCGATTTTGGTAAAAATTGGAATGCATATATTTCTTCCCATTATCTTGGAGTTTGCGGTGACCGTTTTCAATTTTACAGCCCATTTCTTCATAATTGCGTATGTGCATATGAAAACTCCCCACTTGTACAATCCGGATAGTTTGTTTTGATTCGAAAAAATGATTTTTTTATACAAAAGGTTTCAAAAACAAAACATACTATCGGGATTTTATATGCAAGTACACAATTTATAAAAATAATGAGAAAAAACAATAACAAATCTTCAATCTTTCGCGGATTCGTTTACTTTTTAGTTTGTTATTTTTAGAAATTATAAATAAATAATGAATAAAAACGAAAACTGCCATGGTGAACCTTTAAAAAATGATAAAAAGTATATGCATTCCAATTTTTATAGAGGTTGCCATATATCGATTGCTGAAGCGTGGGGTCCAATGTTTCTTCCAATACCAACATGATTTTCTTATGCAAAAATTCATCTTTTTACAGTTCCGGAAGAAATCCCATGGGCTACTTTAATGTTTTCCCAAAGAATGTACGATTTATACGTTTGAAAATGATTTCTTTTGTAATGATCACCGGATAAGCTGTAGTTTTCACTTTTTACACTCATTTTTCCCACGGCACAATGATGCGACGCTTCCAATTTTTTTGAATTTCAGTTAACCTTTTTCACGGTTAACTATCAACGTAAACGATTTTGCAAATAATCCTAATAATGACATCCCCCGCATATTAATGATCTGGTTAGTTTTATTTCACGCTTCCTTAACTAAAATATTACAGAGACGATAAAGTTTTTCTAAATCCTTTACTTCCAAATTATCAGAGCGGCAAGAAAAAAAAAACAGAAAACAGAATAAGAAAATAAAAATCGATGCAATTTTTTTTTTTTGAAAAAGTATAACAGCCCTGTCAGCACTTTCATAAAAAGTATAACAGCCATGACATTTTTCAAAATCGGGACTGTTGTGGAGATCATTAGGCAATCGATTTTGAAAAAGCAATGGTTAGCTGATAAGGTTTTTTATTCCGGCTTTTACGAACATATATCAGCACCAATAAAACAGAACATAACAAGTGCAACCGGTTTGGACTATCTTTTAGGTCTACTCAAATGCCCAATTATAATCAGTTTATCAATGAAAGCCCGGTTATGATAATTCAAATGTTATATCCTTGACCTACGGAACAATATTCGTGAAAATAGGTATAGCTACAACTAAGAGTGCTTTGAAAAAATGCCTACAAAAAAATTTTTTAAGCACTCGCTAATACGCTACCAAGAACATACCGCCTTAAATTTAGGAAAGTCGATAAATGAAAAGTAACAAGGAAGAATTAAAATAATTCGAAAGCTATAAAAAAAAATGAAAATAATGAGAATTCTCATGACCATATTCTCACTCCCAATGCAACGGGTTGATTTTCGTTTTATTCCTTCCATCGTAAAATACGATAACGTCAAGCAGAACTCAAACCGTAAAAATCATGGGCGGAACGTTTCGTCTCCGCCTATATCGTTTGTATCAAAGGCTTTACAGTTCTAAAGCTTACATTTTTAAAGCGTTTAAATCTAAAGGAAAAAAATCGCAAAATGGCAAGCAATAATCCGAATTTTATCTTAAGCAACATATTCAAATACTCCAATAAAATATTTACAAATATATTTCCTTCTCCATTTTATATCGCTATTACATATTTTATAAATATTATTTAAAAATGTACTAAACACATGAACTGTCATACATGTGAGTACGAATAATTCAAAAATAAAGTTTACGAGAAAAGGATTACAATAAAACAATCTGATCATACAGCCGCAAATTACTTAATTGTGCAAGACCTGTTAGTATACTACACACGGTGGAACAAATTTTATGGCAATGTTTCTTACGTTTACCTTTAAAAAATTACGGCACAAAAATTTTTCCACCGTCTATATTTCTCTTTATACCTTCTTTCTTCAAACTACTGATTAGTTAAAAGAATACAAAGTCTTATGTATCCAGCAAAAGTGACTTTTACGTAAGACTTTACGTAACATTCATCAAATTGCTTCGTTAGAAATACGATTGTTATAAAAAGTCTTCCCCATTAAGAGATATCAAATCTTTTTCCTTGCTAGAAAGAATGTTTCAAACTTTAAAATAAAGAAAATATCGTTAAATTATTTCAAGACATGAGTGGATGAAGGAGGTAGTTCAGGTTCAAACAAAAAACTTTAGTCAACAAATAAAAATCAAAGAATTCCGTTTTCATTTTTATTATTTTTTTCCTTATTTTAAAATTTTTATCCTTTAAACTCAAAAATCCAAATTACTGGTCTTCTTAAAAGTATGGACGGAGGGGTGGGGGGAAGCAAATTCCAAAAAAATTGGTAAAATTCATTCATAACTGATGAATGTTTATTTAATAAATTCCGCACTTTATTCACAAGAGTACTGCTTTAACACTGCCCTATACATGCTTTCAAATTTTTTTTTTTACTATTCGATACAATAAAAGCTTTTCAATTTTCAACCCGAAACTGTCGATTAGTAGAAAAAAAAGGGGGAAAATATCTGGAAACGAAACCATCAGATTACGGAGTACGTCCAAATAAAAAAAAGCTCAGGAAAGTATCGAAAAGGCTCGGATAACGGGCAGATAAATATCTTAAAGTCACGAGGATAGGATTCGGGAATCGCTGAATTGTGTTTTTAAATCCGCGTTCGAAACGATGAGAATGAAAAGGCGAAAGCTCAAAAAATCCTGCTGAATAAGCATTCCCAGTTGGATTGCACTTGATGAGTATGTCTCCTGTTGCCGATTGCTTAATGAACGTTTTCTTTCGTTCCATTGTTGTTTTATTTTCATTCTTTTTTATTTTATTTCATTTTATTTCTTCGAAAAAATATCACGGTAAAACTGTTCAATATAAAGGTTCCTTGAACTGTAAAATGAGGACTGTAGCTGCAAAAATTTTCTGCTGGGTTCGCTAGATGTTCTTAACGGTAACCGATAAAAACTAACCATTTCGGATTGGTTACCAGTACTGTTAAAAAAAATCCAGCGCTCATAGAGGAAACGTTTTGCAGCTGTGGTCCTCATTCGATGAAAATAAAAAATAATAGAAACTTTCACAACTTGAAGGGGAGGGGATTGGAGTGAGCAGATGAGACAATGATCCTGTAATAGCAATCCTTTCGACACCATAATTACCGAAAAAGCATCTTTTTTTGATAAACTTCAATAAACGTAACCAAACAGCAATATTTTAATGATGAAATTGGCATTTCCCAGAGAAACGAGAAGTATAAAAACAGCATTACAGTAGCAATTATAATATTAATAATAAAATAAAATCGTATTTAAAAGGCTAGAAACGGAAAAAGCTTCTCATTTGCATAGAGGAGATATTTAGAAGTAAATGAGGTGCCCATATGCAAATGAAATTGCTAAGCCCTGGGAGTATTTAACTCTTGGCTCTTTAATTAACTACTATCATAATTAATTTACAACGGTCATTTCGCCCACTATCTCTATTTCATCCTCAACTATTTTCGCATCCGGATTTCTTTTCTGTGGTAAATACGAACGACAGTTTTGCTTTTTTTCCCACTTTTTATGCAGCTGTTTTTTGAAGAGCAAAAAAAAAATGAGATAAAAGTCGATATAGATTAAATTTAAAACACCATCTGGAAAAATGCGTTGCTAGTTTACGAAAATAAAGGGTGATGCTTTTCAACCTTTCCACTTCGTTTTTCATCAACAGGGCTTCACTTGGGTAATATAAATTTTCATTCTCCCTAATACGATTCCTTAGAGTTTAGCGGCTGTTTCCTTTTTCTGTGGTTTTCGATCAAACCGATATTTCATTATTCCCGCCGTTTTGATTTGTTGATCTTTGCTTGTAATTGCTAATTCGGAAATTTTCTGATTCGGAAAAAAAACAGCTAAAACTCGTTTTGAGAAATATCTAAAAATCCGGAAATTTTCTTGTACAAAAACTCAAGAAAAGTACTTTACTTAAATTTCTAAGTTTTCCATTATACTTTTAATTTGGTAATAAAAATTAATGAGGACCGCAGCTACGAAACCGTTACGCTTAGTTCGCTATATGCTCTAAACAGTAATCAATAAAAACGTTAAAAGTTAAATATTTCTAATATTTGTTGATTTTGATTGTTTACCGTTAAGGATATCCTAGCGGAAAAGTTTTGCAGCTGCAGCCCTAATTTTCAGTGAAGAAAAATTACATAACGGAGCTAGTTAGCTATATTGTAAAAGCAGTAGATAGTAGCTGTTACAATTTTACAAAAAATATCTCTGATTTATACGAAATCGGGAGTAATCCCATTAACTTGTAGATTACAGTGAGATTCATATGAAATATTGTCATTCGGTAATATATAATTAGATGTTACAACCCCAATGAATAATTAACAGTAAAACCAGCAACAATCAACACGGTTACAATGAAATATTCAAGAAATTTAAAATAATAAAAAAGGAACCAGTATATCTGTCTTTAAACTCTTTTGTAACCAGGAAGTCCGAGCACGTATTGAGCAAGCCAGAGGAACTTTCCTCAAAATGAGGAACCTGTTGTGCAATCGCAACTTGAGTCTCCAAACAAGGGTCCGTATCGTCCGATGTTACGTTTTTCCCGTGCTCTTATATGGACACGAGGGATGGACTTTAACTAGGGCGTTGGAAAAGAAGTTGGAGGCTTTTGAGATGTGGGTATACCGTCGAATGCTTAAAATTTCGTGGACTGACAGGGTGAGAAATACTGATGTCTTGGCTCGTATGGGAAAGCAGTTGGAAGTGCTGTACGATATCAAGCGTCGGAAGCTCGATTATTTCGGCCACGTGATTCGAAATAAAAGTACCGCCTCCTTCGGTTTGTGATGGAGGGAAAAATCGAGGGTAAGCGCAAGCAAGGCCATAGGAAAACCTCATGGCTTAAGAATCTCAGAGACTGGTTTGGTGTTGATTCCTTGAGTCTTTTTAGAGCGGCGGTCTCAAAAGTAAAAATCTGCCAGATAGCCAATCTTCGTCGCGGAGACGGCACTTGAAAGAAGAAGAAGAAACTCGCAAAACGAACAGGTAAAACCCAAGAGAAAATCCACAGTTAAAAAACTTTCAAACAGGACGTAAAAGGGAACAATACGATTCAAAAATGAATTTTCCTAGTCGTCTCAAAGAATAAGAAATTTTACCCGTGAAAAGTCGGAAATTATTTGTACACGTCAATGGACAAAGTGAAAAACGCTTTGGGTGGTGGTGACTTTTTACCAAAATATTACTCTCAAAACCTTTACTTAATAGTTGGCAAAAGTTTCAGTTTCAGTGACCCAAGGCAAGTACATTATTTAAAGATAAAAACTGCTTTTTGTCTTCACAAAGAAAAAAAAAATTTGAAAAAAAAAAAGCTTTTTTACCTGCGCACTGATGATTCCCATGAAAGACGATCCATAATGAGCTTTTCTAATATTCCTCCACAGTTCGAGAGAAGATGACAATCCTAAAAGAAAGATAAGATAAATTAACATAAGTCACGTCATAGAAATAAAAGACATCTTGAACGCAATAATATGGTCTAGATTAAAACGAAATTTCCAGTGAATTTTGGCAAAACAGAGGAAAACTCGAAAAGGAGGAAACTCGGTCTTAACTACTTGCGGCCCTCTGGCTACAGATTAAATGTGAGGGGGAAACGTAATGAATAATATTTCGTGAAAGTAACTTAAGAGCAGGGCATGGCATAAAATCTGATTTTCTTGCTCAAAATATCAATGACCGTAATTGCATATGCATTTTCATAGTCAGTATGGTAAAAACATTTGGTTCCAACTGCTACAAGTCATCATTTAGTAAAACACAGTATCTTGAATAAATTGTACAGTATAGATGTAAGAATTTTTAACACTTTGAGCAACACCAGAATTTAAAAAAGTGTCATGTTATTTTATTACGTTACAATAAACTCAATTTGTATAATCCACTATTTGGATCAATATTCGGCTTAGTAATTCGGACAAAATTTAACTCCAAAAAACCAGCCATCTTTAGGCGTCTAGCTCTTGAAGGCGAAATCAAATGCAGTCTATGCAATTGTTCGTATTTCACATAATGAAACTAGTCAGTGCCATATGCCAGTCTGCCAGTATGCCAGTCTCATCAATGCCCTAAGCTTCACTGCTGCACTATGTAAACTTCTTCACTGCCTTCAAAACTAGAATTATTTAGAAAAAAAAAATGTTGCTTCATTATGACGGGTAATTCGTCTGAATTACCTAACATTAATTTTAAACAAGGAGAATGGTAATGGGGGTGCATACGCACCCCATTAAACTTTCTCGCGGCTTTATCGGTGGAAAAAAGAAGTTGAAATAAAGAAAAAATGTAAAAAATCAAGTTTACGTTTTCAAAGGGTATTAATTAAACCCGAGGTACACGATTCCCGCTGTACACACATAAAGAATCCCAATTTCTGAAAAATAATTCCATATTCGGATTCCTCTACCCCGAAAATATTTTCAAAAATCCGGTTAGTTTTTTGATCCGAGGTACACGAATCCCGCTGTACCCACATAAAGAATCCCAATTTTGGAAAAATAATTCCATATTCGGATTCCTCTACCCCGAAAATATTTTCAAAAATCCGGTCAGTTTTTTGATCCGAGGTACACGAATCCCGCTGTACCCACATAAAGAATCCCAATTTTGGAAAAATAATTCCATATTCGGATTCCTCTACCCCGAAAATATTTTCAAAAATCCGGTTAGTTTTTTGATCCGAGGTACACGATTCCCGCTGTACCCACATAAAGAATCCCAATTTTGGAAAAATAATTCCATATTCGGATTCCTCTACCCCGAAAATATTTTCAAAAATCCGGTTAGTTTTTTGATCCGAGTTCCGCGAAATCCGCTGTACCCACAAAAAAAATCCGAATTATGGATTGTTCCTGTAACTCGAGATATCGATATGACTTAATCGATATATCGATATATCGAAATGACTTAATCGATGTATCGATATGACTTATTACGTCATTCGAGATATCGATTTTTAGGCCTAATTTACACGTAGCCTAATCCTCATAATTTCTGAACCAATCATCCGAATTCAACCAAATTTTGATGGTATGATACTTTGATGAATATCTACTACAGTACGAAAATTGGTGATGATTTGTAGCCGGGTTCGAGATTTATCGTCGCAAGAAGAAAACCAAATTTAAAAGTTCAAATATTTGCCGTTTACGTAATTTTTTAAATTTTTAAAAAATAAGAAAAGACCCCCTCTTATTTTTCGACGAAAAATACGTGTGCAAAATTTCCTTTTGATCCGATGCGTAATAGCGGAGAAAAAGCTCCGGGCGTACGCGGCGTACGAGGCGTACGAGGCGTACGAGGCGTACGAGGCGTACGAGGCGGACAACCGGGAACTTAGAATTTTATTCTAAGTATAACTATATAAGTTTCATGTAGAAACTGGCAGGATTAGCGATTTTCCCTTTTTCGACGACGGCAATACTTTCTTCGCGCCCGCTTCGCGGCCACTCGAAAGTAAAAATGAAAAATAATCAGTTCTGAATTCGAAAAATTCTATAAAACCTCACGACCTTTAAAAGTAGGTTACCAGGAAAGATAACATGGGTGTATTTTGTTTTAATACCGATTTTGCCTTCATGGTTTTATTTATGTAAAAGCATCGGCTGAATATGACGGGGAGGTAGAATTTTAGCGCCTATGCTTACTATTTATTGCGGGGTAGGGTTGCGAAAGAGATTTCATCCAACAACAAATACAAAAGAAAAAAAACTGCTTTTTTATTTAACCTTTATATGCGCCGGTTCAAAGTAAAGGAAAACAAAATATTTCATCTGAAGGAAATCAGATAAATAAAATCAAAATAGATTACACTTACAAACACTACGACAGAAAGGGATATATTGCAGTTTTTGCCAAAAATATCTGAAATCAGATTTTCTAATTTTGACTCAACAGCCGTGTTCAATCAGATAATGTAAAACTAATTAAAGAAATCCCCAGAGAATTTATGTGCACTCCTTCTCCCTATTGTTTCATTTATATTAATGATCCCTCTGGTGATTTTTAGAACACAAACCTTTTTTTCGTGAGGAAAGGAAAGGGGGAAAAATTGAAAAGAAATCGCGTTTTCAGCAAGGAGCTATCAAGGAAGTAGAAAACAGCCTTATTGTGAAAGCGATGCCGGAAAAAATCAAAATAATGTAAGAAAGCTCCATTTTGATTGACAGGCCATAAATCTTTATTTTTTTTTATTTTTTAAGCAAAAAAAAAAGCTTTATTGCAACTTTACATATTATTCTTGTAACAAACTTTACCTGCAAAGCATTATTTCATACCGGGCTTCTTCGCATAAAAGAATTAAAATGACACGTCAATGATATCGGTCTTTCAATACATTGGAAAAAAATTTAATTAACAATTGACAAGCCTTTCAATCATCCGTTTTATTAAAAATGTATTATTGTTCGTGAAACAAAGCGCCCCCAGAATTTTTAAAAAGTGCCAACTCTTGAAACATGACAGTAATTTTCTAGCTCTCAAGGGCTGCAAAAAATATTTCGCTGACATCTGATAAAAGAGCATAACATAGGAATAGAACTTTTTTGGTTTTTTCTCAATGGAATCGGCATAGAAATTAAAAACTCCTGCTTTTGTGCTACTGTAGTAGGTATAATAACGAACGATCTCGGGTAGCTCAGAACCTACCAAAGAAGTTAAGGAATTTTATTTGTCTTTCTTTAGTAAATGACAAACTTTCGGCAATAATGCTCTAGAGAAATCCTTACCGTCAATGGAAAAAAAGTTCATGGGAAGTTATACAACTTTGAACATAAGTCGTAGCAGTAATTGTAAATAATATGATATATGATCAGTTTTTTTGTAGAACTTGTTTTCATCAGCGGAGTTCGGTTCTTTCGCAATGAATTTCGTATAAGAAATCCAGAGTAAGCAGGAAAAAGGATCAGATCCACGTTTTTGTTTACACCTAGATCTTATGTTCAGCTTTTGTCAAAGCATTCAAAACAAAAATATGGATTCTGATCCTTTTTCCCGCTTGCTCTTCAAATAGGTTATTTTCAGGTACTTTTGTTTTTGAAAAATTTTAGTGTAAAAATAAAGTACATTAACTTAAAGAATTATTTGTGCAATAAAAGGTATTAAAAAAATCGTTTTCTGTATGCAATAATTTGCTAAAGTTAGGGCTTAAAAATTGTAAATCAAAACGGCCGGAATAAGCGCGGAAGCTTTGTGACGTCATATGTTAATATCGTTCTGCGAAAAATTTGTCATAGAATGCGATGCTTTCAATGTTTATAAACCAAGCAATACCGGTAATGTTTATAAACAAATAATTTTTTTTATTCATGTACTATATTTTTACTCAAATTTTTCAAAAATAAAAAATTTTCTGAAAATACCCTATTGGAGCAATATGAATACTTGGCATGTTTAAAAATTTTTATAAAAACCAGTGCTCCCCCGTCAAACAGACGGGGTTACAACTGTCGCGAAGTTGTTTAAACTGTTACAACTGTCGTTTTGTTTTTAAAATGGGAGCTTCGACCTCCATTGTTCCTCAAAAATTCATCAAAATTAATTAAATAAGGGCTCTGTACGTATTGGAAAAAGGTTCGAAAAATCAGGTGTAGGGAATTTAACATGGGGAAATTAGTTTTTCCACTCTCACCGGAAAACGGAAAAAGGTATCGAAAAATCGAACAGAGCCTGCAAATCTACACCCTCATACCTACCGATCCTGACAATTTCATTAAAATCGGTCGGGTAGGGGCTCCGTACCTGTTGGACAAAGGTTCGAAAAATCAGGTATAGGGAATTTAACATGGGAAAATTTGTTTTTCCGCTCCTACCGAAAAACGGAAAAAGATATCGAAAAACCGAAAAGAGCCTGCAAATCTACACCCACATACCTGTCGATCCTGAAAATTTCATCAAAATCGGTTGGATAGGGGCTCCGTACGTGTTGGACATAGCTTCGAAAAATGAGGTATAGGGAATTTATTATGGGACAATTTGTTTTTCCGCTCTCTCCGGAAAACGGGAAAAGATATCAAAAAATTGAAAAGAGCCTGCAAATCTATGCCTATATAGCTATCTTTCCGGAAAATTTCATCAAAATCGGTTGGATAGGGGCTCCGTACTTGTTGGACATCGCTTATTTTTCTTAGCGTTTTAATATATAAGATTCAAAATATAAATCCGACTTACATCTTACAATCCATTCATTCAAAATTATCTGATACTTTATTTGATATAAAAATTAACTCTTAAAAAAAAAAAAGAAAGGATAACGATTTTTTACTTAGAACAGCACAGAAAGGACGAGAACCAACCAACATTTAAAAATACTGAATAAATTATTCCCACTTAAGTATGCAACAGAGAAACCTCAAATTAAAAAGATAAATCTTCTTCACAAAATAAATAAATAAATAAATATTGTAACAGCCCTCTTTTTAAGGACGTAAGATTACTTAACGTAGGCCTCCACGTAATCTGCAAACAAGGTAAATTAACGACCAAAAGCGTAATTAATAACCCTTTTACATTGCTATAACCTATAAAACACTAGCAGCAGAAAATTAGCATAGCCACTTGAAAAATTAATAATAAAACACGGGTAAATAATTTTTTCTAATCGCATCTAAAACTCATAATTTTCAAACATAAAGAAAAGGGGGAAAATCGGAAGTACGTGTTAGCTAAAATAAACTAAATAAAGTAAAAAATTATCAAACTAAGAAAAAAAAAAAAAATTAAGTAAAAAGATGTGAAAATAAAGTAGTAATAAAAACAGAATCCGATATCATCTCGGTAGCATGCTGGACGCACATGGATTTTACGCTTAACCTTGATGGCGATAATTTCACACACGTTATGGTGCATGCTCTTTTCGAATAGGAATTTTAATTTATCAAAGAGACTACGAAGGAACAACACTTCTTTTTCATCTTAGAATCCTGGGTTGTTTTTTTTTTCTTTTGCAAAATCTGCAGCTTTTGAGTCGAGTCTTTTGCTTTTTCTTTTATGATGTATCATAAATGCGGAAGAGATCACCCCCAGTAAACGACTTCTAATACATAATTCATCAAAACAGACAGACTTTTTATTGCTGACTGTAATTCCTAGGGCAAAAGGATTTTCTTTTCTTTTCCCAGTCAGAAACTTTCAAGAAGGATCCTAATACGGTATTACAATGCAAAAGTTTCTCAAAGTTAATCTTGGATTGCTTCACATTGAATTTCTAATTTTTTTTTATTTTTTTTTATTTTTCTGGAATAGCCAGACACTTTTAAGAATAATATTTTTTTGAAAGCTTCTTTTATAAAAGATGAGAAATGATTTACTCTATTTGTAAGGAAGTTCAAACCGGATTTAAATTTTTAAAAGCTTAATTCAGCTTCTCTCCTTGTTTTCCTTCAACTACAAAGTTCATAACCGGTTGCCCGAGGATAAAAGCGTATGTCACGAAGCCTTGGTCTTGGTCTTATATTAAATAAACCGAAGCTTATCCAGAATCTGTCTTAGATTTCCCTTAGAAACATGACGCAACTCAGCGGTCAAAACCCTACAAAGAAATGTCTTCCAGCAAGATTTTGGATTAAAGCCAAACCGAAATCAAATAATTCCGATTTTCACATACTCGAAGCTAGTTCATTTTTTTAAAACTGGCATTCGATTTCTTTTGTCTTCAAACAAAAAAAGGAACTTGGATTTATCAGAAAACAAGTTACAGTGAAGGTTACAACTGTTCGACTTCATATAGGTCTTACTCGTGCTCGTAAAAATGTCATTAAATATTATGTTGGATTTTGAGTGTAGTAAATAATTCTTAAACATAATGCAATGATAAATTAGGCAATTCCAAAATGTTCTAGGAGCCAAATATGTTCTGCAATATTCTAGAATGTGCAAAAATGTTCCAGAATGTAATACAACGGTTCTGATTCTAGTATGTTCTCAGAACTTTTAGAATGATCCATTTCGTTGTAGAGCAGGACGATATCTATTTGTTTGCGAAATAAAAAAAATGAGCAGGTGTAATAAATGAAATAAAATATGGAAAACAGTTCGATTTCGATATATCGAGAAGCGTTCAACATATCGAAACGTTAAATCGGATATGAAATGTATAATTTGACTTTGTGATGACAAAAGAGAGAGAGAGAGAAAAAAGAATGAATCCCGCTTCGTTAAATTTATTATTATACCTTTCGAACGGCTGTCGTTCTGCCAAATGCGAATGGATTTGGACCCAAAGTAATACAGTTCTTGTTCTTAGTGCCCCCTATTCATATGCAACATTAGGGATCAATCGGGCTGGAATTGCGTCTCTAATCGAAGCACAAAAAAATGAGGACAGACAGACGGACGGACGGATTTGCGTAAGTAGCTATTTTACGAAAAGTTACCCTTGCAAAGTGCCGTTCGTTTTGCTCTCCGTTCAAAATTAACGGAGATACCCAAAGCTCAAAATCAAATCTAATATACTCTTCTATGAAATTGAAGAGTGTAAAAAGTCTAAAACATTTCCGAAACCATTTAAAATCAACCTTTTATATTAATATTTCTCTCCTTTTTAGTTTTCCATATTTTTGATTCAGGTTTCTCGACTTTAAAAGATTTTTATGTCATTATATCGTTATTTTAGATGCTAAAATAATAAATCGAAAATTTCCGTCAAAGCACGGAAACTAAGTCACGATTTTTTATGTGCAGACAAACTAGAAAAAAGGATTTGTATTTGAAATTTAATTTTCCTCTTGAAAATACCTGAATCAGAAAATCAAATTGTATCGAAACCCAAATGAATGGGTGATTCTTTTGTTAAAGACACAATGGGGAGAAAAACAAAATCACAAAGTAAAAGTGGACTTGGAAATCTGATCGAGGAGAAAAGAGAGAAAAACGAAATGCAAAACTGTCACCTTGTGGTCTTTTGATAACATTACGCCATCATATCAGACGGAATGTTCTTTATTAAATTCCTTGATACAAAATTAAAATCGATTTGCTTTCGATATTGTTCATAAAACTTTATATTTGTCGGTTTGATTTCTACTTATATCGGGGGGAAAAGTTTCAAGTTTTGAGGTTTTTATTAGGAGATTTTAAATAGTTTGCAGTTCTAAGGTATTCCATTTTATGAAGGTGAGATGAGTTATGAGTATAGCTTTTCCTGTAGAAGTAAAGGATTGAAACTGGAATTAATTTTTCCTATAAAACTCGCGCAACTAAATTTATGAGAGCAGTACATTATATTTTCACGCACTTTTGCTTCCTTAAAAAGCAACATTTTTCTTTTCTCTAGCTTGAACCTTTAATCTGAGGTATAAATAGTATAAAATTTTGTTCAAATGTTAGAAAATCATTTTTATAAAGTGTAAAAAGTTAGAAAAGGAAGCCTACTACTCGTAAACTTACAAAAAGCAAAAAGCACTCACACAAAGTATATTACATCCGGGTTTAAGACAACGTTTCAAAACGATACAATAAAGAATGATAACGTTAGAAAGAGAAAAAAATAGCTGACTGTGACTTGCATGATGTATGACGGTGGATACACTAACTGAAAAAGCGATATTTTTTTTTTCTGTTTAAAGATAAAAAAAGAAGAGGGGGCTGACAGTCCGCAGATTCTGCTTTTTATTCTTATAAGCATTTACCCCCGAGCAAACAGCAATCGAAACGCAAAAGCTTTTCCAGGTACCCACGTACTCGTTAAAATGTACTGACAGTCTCACAAATCATGACGAATCATCGTTATTTGCTCAATGAATCAAGCAATATCCAAGCGTAAAACCGCGTCTTCCGATGAAAAACTTTCATCGTCAATCATCGCTATTGAGAATGATAATCCATCAATTCCTAATACAATATAAGCAATATATAAATCAATGGATACAAGCCAGCTTGTGCCTCGCATACTGTTCGAACTTCGCTTCGAAAATTTCCTCCTCCTTTTTTTTTTTTTTTTTTTTTTTTTAATAAAAATATAAAAGCGATATGCAATATAGCGAACTTGACGCGATTAAGCAAAGCGAACTTTTATCCGTTTGTTAGAGATAACAAGAGAAGAGAAAAAAATAGAACGACCGGGTGAAAGGGGTGAAAAAAAAAAAATATGTGAAAACCGAGAGTGTGAAAGTATACGAGCAAAACCCCATTGGGAACCCCAGCAATGCTTTCCGTACGTAACTTTTCCATTACCAAGAGGAAGCAAAGAACTTAGGGAAAAGAGTAATCCGAAACGAATAAAACTCGATAAATAATTAACTACGCGACGTTAATCTGTTTGTGGACAATGGATTACGTCATCTATATGTTCCACGCTGACAAAAAAAAATTATTTGATTATCCTTTTTTTCATTTGTAATTACTCCGCAAAGCGGAATCATTTTCCTCGTCTTTGTATCACATTTTAGCTCAGTTATTTTTATTGCGGTTTTAGTGTCTCAAACAGATTCTAGATAAAAGAAGCCCAGTGGGCCTTCTTGGTTTTCAAATTTAAAGCATCGTTTTTGTTCTATCTCTCCTAACTTAAAATAAGATGGCAAGGTCATTTGTTGCTTCCAGCTTCCGATACAAAAAAAGATAACATTTTCTCCTTAAATTGTCAATTTTAAGAGATTTTATTTCTGACGGAAAAAAGGATTGCTAAGTTAATTTACAACAAGTTAGGTGTTTCTCGCATTCGTTTTCAAGAGAAAAAAAAAAGGGAATTCAAAAATATGGTTAAAACTTCGCAAACTGATTCCATTGCACTTACAAAAAGAACTGAGTTAAAACTGTATAAAACAGGCCACCTTAAAAAAGTCTAACACAATTCAATAATCGATAAATGACGGGTTAATTTTTTCCACTGCAATTATCCGCCTTGTCTCTACGAAGCACTCCACATTATTTAAAAAAAAAAAAAAGTTTTCCGAAAATAATATTACCCATGAATTTTCCACCAGTCAAGTTTAAAAGCACGCATGATGGTCCAAATCATATTAGTATCGATTATTCTGTTATAATAAAAATTTTGGCTGCGAAAATTTCAGGGGTCAGAAACTTGAAAGTTTTGGCCGATGCCGATGCCGGCATCGGATATGATCGATGCTGTCATCGGATATAATCGATGCTTGGTGACGTCGGCATCGGCATCGGGTGTCGGTGCCGGAATCGGAATCGGGAGTTAAATAAATAAATAAATGGCATCGGCATCGGCATCGACCCAAGATTTCAGCCGACCGTGGTCGGCACCGGCATCGGATTCGGACCCCTCGAAAATTCCTTGAGATAATATTTCTAGACATGTGAAAAGTGCTATCCAAAGCTTTTTGATAGCCCGTTATCAGTATCACACCACTCTATACCCTAATTTTTTTATTATCAAAAATGCCATCATGTAGAAACGCTAAAATAATAATTAAGTTGAATTTGATATGAAAAATAAGATCAAACAGAAAATAATAATTAGAAAATTAGAGAAAAACGTTAATTAGTGAAAAAGGGAAAAGGGAAAACAGAAAGGTCTCTCGTAAACTTCCTCCTCTGATTTTTAATACTGAAAAATTTGTCGAGAATGCCAATTGTTTGTCCTTTTAAATTGAGATTGGGCCCTTTTTTCTCTACAACAATAATGGAGATAAGAATTAGAATTTCGGTGGAAAATTTCAAGGATAAAGTTTAAAACTCTTCAAAATGTAAAATAAAAACAATTTCACGGTTTAGCTGACTATAAAAGCACCAACTGCGGGAATCCTTTAGACGGTGTTATAAATGATTATTCGAGGGATGTATTTTGAATTTATTTATTGAAATGTATGTATTTAGCGTGATTCGAGGGAAATAAAACTAGGCTTATTATCATTTAAAAGATTTTGAGTGAATATTTTGTGTGAAAGGCTGTAAAGAAAATAGGAAATCATCCGAATCCCTAATCGATCAGCATCGCTTTAGACTTAACAGCACTGCCATCAATTTTCCAAGTTAGCTGAAGTTTTAAACCGCTTAACAAGAATTCCGGTGATAGCTGCTAAGTTTAAATCTTTATTAAATCCGTCCAATATAAAAGCCGGTACTTTAGGAGCAAACCTTAATTTATTCGACACCAGAAGCAATTTTTGACCTATCTTATGTTACTGTATCGCGTCCGTCTTTACTGTCTTACAGTTGAAGTAATCAATCGAATTCTTTTTACGAATGCTTTTACTTATATATCAGTAGGTGTTACTGTTTATTCTTCTACCGCGGCAGATGTGTAGCGATTGCTCACACACCAACGTGCGTGTATTGTACTGCATAAATTTAGGATTTAGGATTTACGGTTTACGGTTTACGGTTTACGGTTTACTGCAACTTTAGGTCCAAGAGACGTTCATGACAAGATACAGTCCGCAGGTTTGTAGCTGCCTTGAGAGTAGTAGTTCAAATCCTCAAAATATGCCTTATGACTGTGGTGAATTTATCAACCACTCCACACTGATGGAAATGGCCGGAGTAGATGCCCGGAACACTTTATTGCTGAGCCACAAGGCTGGCTAGATGTTTCTTGAGACACATCATTTTTTTTTTCTGCGAATGAATGACTGCGCCTAACACTAAGCAAAAGATGGAATATGACGCAATAAGATCACAGTAGATATTCTACTTATTTTACCTTTAATATTCTGCACTACTTCTCTCCTCAAAAGAATCCGATTAATATAAGCTCAAATTTCAAACAGATGGTCTACGTTGCAGTTCGTAGTCGCTGCGATATGCGATATACTCGTACATGCATATTGGTGCATTGGTATGTGCCTTTTATTAATCCTTAGCAAGCGGTTATCCTAATCGGATCAGAAATCAACTGCATCCTCTGTAAGCGTTTTATGTCGGTATAAAGACATTATGCAGAAAACTTTTATTTCCTGTATGTCACCTTGGATATCGAACCGATCGGTAGGTTTAAAACAATATATTTTTTGGGTCAAAAATTATATGACATTTTAAATTTTATAGGAATTGTTAAAGAATACCTCAATGTTAAACGGTTAACTTCTACAGCGTTGCAGGGAAAACTAATCAAAGTCACATGGGAGTCCAACGACATTTTTCGTTAAGATTTTATTCCACTTTTTTATAACGCACTGACACAATTTCACACAAGTTCATACTATTTTCTTGGTGCAGAAATATTCGCTTCGGGATCTAATTCTTCCATGATCTATCAACACTTAAATGGTTTAATTGAAAACATTTCGCGCGATTACGTATGATATATTCTCTTAAAAACTGTAGGATGAACATATTATACATAAATATTTTGATTGGAACAATTAAATAACATGCGCTTTCTTCGATGATCAACTTTCAACGGTTATCCACTTTTTCTCCTACACATAAGCGACAACGCTGACCGTACAATAATAATCCGTTGGAAATTTTTACCTTAATTAAAAAAATTAATCCCTCCCAACAACAATTATTTAAAAATCACAAAACGTTCACATGCCATTTTTAATTGATCAAACATTAAAAACACTCCAATAAATTATTCCGATCACACTCATTTTGTTTACCCCCCGTTCTTAATTGTTTCTAATTAAATTTCCGTTATCACGTATTCCGGGACGAAGTGAATAAATTGAACCGCGGTAAGTCTAGCTCAAGGAAAACGAAGGAAAACTCGCGATAACTGTGTGAAAATCCACAACGAACTGATGAGATAAACAGCAGGGCGTTTTCGTCAATTCATTCATACTCACGCCGTTTCGACAACTGGAGAGGAACGGCTTTTCCACTACACCTTTCCAATTTCTTAGGTTCCATTTTTCGCCTTCGGGCCATTGCTATAACCAAGATCATTTTATTTTTATCACATTCATTGCTTTGATAAAACGTAATAACTTGCTAAGTCGCTGAAAAAGATGATAATACATCCAGAGAAAATTCCGTTACTTTTTTCGCATGACCTTTCTTACATTTTTTTATATAGCTATTTCTTCAACTTCTCCACTTCCGATTTAATGATTCATTACCTTTGGGAGACTATATTTGCCTTTCTTTTAGTACTAGATCCTCTCTGTTTCTGTTTCAAACTTTTTTCCTTCGCCTTGGAACGATGAAAAAAGCGAATTTTATCAGTTTTCTAAAAATCAAGAAAAGAAAAAAGGCGGACAACTTTTTTTTTTTTATGATTATGGCTTCGGGAACTTTAAATAAACCGATTTCCTCTTCTTCCCTAAATTTAAAGGATGAATCTCAGGAGATTTTGATTTTGTAAGTCTTCGATTGCGTATACGAACCACAGTAACGTGAGACTTTTGTGTGTACTTTTATTCAAAAATTCTCTTCGTGCTTTATCTTTCTTTATCAAACTAAGACAGGGATGAAATCCTGCAATTAATTTTTGAGATAATTTATTCCTCGAGGCATTCGTTTTATTCCGAATAAGGCCTTTTCCAGAAAAGGGCAAAACTTTAAAGTTTTTACAGCCCGTTAATTTTTTTATGTTTTTTACTTTTAAATATTTAACAACTGACAAAAATATTACAAGTTTTTGTGATTGAAATTGAAAAAAACCATTTATGTTGTTTTTTCAAAACCTTAATGTACATATAGCTAACCGTAATTCCATTTTACTAAAATGAAAAATCTATTTAAAATCCGACTTTCAATTTGCTGTACTAACCAGATAAACTTACATCGACTTTCAACCTCTGAAGTAAATTTTGAATATGCTTGTGCGGTTAAGTGATGAGTCTTCTTACTACGACTAATCAGCTTTCAATACTAATAAGCTTTATTTCATTACATCTATTCAAATTCGAATGGTTCTTAATAGGAAAGCCATTCAAGCAAATAATCGATTAAGACATCAAAAGGATAATATGTGACAAACATCCTCCATTCCAGAGATTAGCACAAAACCGGATATTCCATATTCCATTTACATCTTTTCTTAAATCAGAAATTCAAAAGAGAAAAACTGGTTTAAGCCCTAAATAAGCTACTTATAATAATTGTATTCTTTAACTCTGGGCTATAAAAAGCAAACATTATACCTTTGACTCGGATATAAATGCAAGATCTTTTTTTTCTTCTGTTATTAAACAAAAAACCAGGAAAGCAAGCGAATGCAAAGAAAATTGAGCTAATTCAGTATATTTGGGATTTTCTTTATACCACAATGTTCTCCGATTTAATTCATTAAGAAACCCGCCTGACGATGTTTTTTACTACAATTAAAACTTGGTAAAAGTAAGTAAACAGCATAGACAACTGCAGTGCCGGTCTCTATAATCTAAAACAACTGCAGCAATTACAAGTCTAGTTTCCGCCTTTTTTTTGAACGAATACATGAATAAAGAATGAAGGGATTAAAAAAAATAATAAACGCAGATGGTGCACACTTGTTGTTATTTTCCTCCAAACGCATAAAAAAGCATTATAAATCTTTCAGCTTACAGAGAAAGAAAATCATTTCCAAACGAAACTAAGCGGTTTCCGGCTGCAATCTAGGATTAAACCTTACATTACATATTCAACGAGGCTTTCAGTCGAGTTTTTTTTTTACCCCCTTTTCAGAAGCATATAAACTGTCTGTTTGCGTTAAATTAATAAACACGGCCGTTTTTTTATAGAGAGTTTAAAAAAACATATGAACTTTTTTGTAAATAAAGCTTAGATTCTAAAGAACTGAAAAACACAAAGCAAAAATTGTAAATAAATACCGCGGATCAAATTAAAATAATTCGTAAACCATGGACATTGGAATATTAATCAGGACAAACAAAAACCGAATTCGGTTTATTTATACGTGCAAACAAAAATAAAATGCCACGCAATGAAATTGGTTTCAAGTCGGTTAAATTATTCCTTGCTGTGCACCCCCAAGCGCTTCAGTTTTGAACCATATCGATGAGTTTTCTCTTAACGACCGTTGGGGAAAAGAGAACGATCATCGCAAGAGTTTTTCTATTCCGGCCTCCTGTAAACCGCCAGTAAAAAAAAAAAAGGAAGAAAGATGAAAGATAAAACGGATAATTCTTTTTTTTTTTTGCCCGAAATCATTTTCCTTGATTAGCTAAGCAACTTTTCTTTAAACTTTTCAAAGTTGTTGATTTTCGTTAAATTTCTTTACCGTCTAACTTTTGAATGAAATCGATAGCTTATCAAGACTAAAGGATATCCCAGTTTTGCCATTTGTTTATTTTTTATTTACAGTAATAGCTCTTAAATGTGCGTTTCGAGGGACCGGCAGTTTTTCCGGTTATGTGCGAAGTTGTGTTTTAAGAGCGTGAAATACAATGGGTCTGTATTCAAAGAATCCGCCACTTTAATTATACTAAGGGGGAGCATCTTATGACGTTACGTCGTATTTATTTTATTTCACTTATTTTTATATTTTATATTAATTTACTTATTTACTTATTGATTTTTTTTTTGTCGGGATTTTTTCATTATAAAAGCTTCTAGTTTCAGCGATATTCTTTTAGAAGATAGGAAGGAAATACGATAAAAACTAACATACCTGATTCTGCTTCAAGATAAAGCATACCAATAATGCCAATTCACACATGTCCTCCACTTTTAACAAATCGTTAATGTAATTATTTCGATTTGTTCACATTATTTGGAAGCAGAATTCCATTAATCGGCGACGCCAATGAGAATCCCCAAGCCAAGAAGATCAATGTCCTGCAAAAGATACAAAATCGTTATGAATAAACAAAAATCTGAAAACTTAAAAAAAAAAAAAAAAAAAAACGTCAAAACAGAAATCATGGAAAGGCCAAAGAAAAGCTTCGGTTCGTCTTAAAACATCTTGCGCTCCTTTTAACCCTGAAGTTGCCTTTGTACCTGGTAAAATGACCATTCACTTAAATGAAACATCGCAAAAGCGGTTTTCTTCGAAACTAGATTTCGCTGTGTTTTATAGTTTCAAAAAAAAGTCTATACTGCTAAAACGTGCGTAGGTCTGCAATCGCGAAGCAATGCCCAAAAAGTAGAAAGAGGTGTAGAACGTCGGAAAGAAATGGAATAAACGAACGAATTCGGTAAAGCAAGTTCTCACTTATTCCAAACATTTTATGAGCAATGGGAAGAATGTAACACAAAAACCCTCGCCTTTTATGCAAGATCTTCTTTCTTTTCGACGGAAAAGCCAAACAGTTCTTCATCAAAACATGTGGATGAATCGACCCGTTCCTGCTTTTGCATTCACGCTTCATAATTTTCCGGCCGGATGCTCGTATTGCAAAAGTCATCTGATATCGCCATTGAATTTTGCACCCGTTTTTCCTGTATACGAAAATAATGCTCGTGATGTTTTATTGGGGAATCTGACACGTGGAAAAAGGCAGCGTCGTTAAAATAGAAACTTCTCTTATTTGCAAGGATTAACATTTCATATTTACTGTTTGTTCCTGCTTGATTGCAGACTTCTGTCTACGCCAGGTTTTCAGTCGCCGTGCATTCTCTTGTTAGTCTCGTTCCTCCTGTGTTTTAACTTTGACGGTTATAGATTTCTTGAAATAACTTTGAAGGGATTTTCATCCTCTTCCGGGGAAAGTTTTCGTAAATGTAAATGAGGAAGTGAATTGAATTTCAAAAGTTATAGGGATTCAATGTAATTAATTATAGACATGAAGAACTTTATGGATATTTCGGTCTGTCGAATTTCAGAAATTAAATTGGTTCGGGGAAAAAAATGAACGATGATCAGAAATGGCCCATTCAACAAAAAAGAATTATTTTCTAACTATAGATCGGAATACCAACGAATAAACATACAAGGCGTGAAATTTATTTCCTCGCAAACGTCAGAATTCCACAAGTATCTGTAAAAAGCATGATGCTAGCTGTTAGCACGTCAAAACCAAAAACCCACAAAAATTTCGCTGAAGTATTTCAATAGATGTAGGTAAATGCGAAGTCGACCTTTTACGATAACTGAAAATCGTTGTCTTGTAAATATTTTAAGGGATTTCAGTTAAAGAATTTTCCAACTGGAATTTTATCACTTAATCCGGACAATCATATTAACTTATATTCTCAATCTCTAATATCAATTACTCCAAAAGCAATAGCTTACTGACGTTTAAGAAAAATAAATGAAAATGTTAATTTGGCTTTACGGACAACAGTAAATATTTATGAAATTACCTAAATTGAAATCCCATGTAAAATAACAGAGCACATCTTTTTTCTTCATTTTAACCAATTATTGATTTAATACCGTAGAAACAAAGACGTTTGCACATTTGAGATGCACGATTTTCTTTTCTATGTTTTGTTTTGAGTTGGCAAACGTGGCATTAGATAATGTAATTCTTCTGTTTTTCAAAATATAAAGTTCTTCTGATGCAGAAAATGAAAGGAACAAAGTAGCCAAGCATTTTTGTTTACATTTACTTTGTTTGTATTCAGTTTTCCGCGGAGTTACGGAAAATAAAAAAAAGATTATAAAAACCGAAAACAGCAAAAATGTTATTCATATACAAAAGCTCCTAGAAGAACGATTTACATGGAAAAGTTATAATAAATAATATATTAGGTTACTAAGTGCCTATGTGCGTGTCAATTGATATCACATGATGCAGCTGAAATAACGAAAAACGATTTATAATAATAATAAAAAAATTGAAGCGCCCAGCAAAAATTAAGCGAGAAAAAAATTCTTTATTCCTTTTATTTATTTAATTTATTTAATTTCACTTTTCAACAGTCCTCCTGAATGATTTTCATAATTGGTAAAGTGAAGGCAACTTCCACATCACTGATGTTTTTAGAATGATGAATTGACAAATAGCGGCTTTTGGAAAGGCAAAATGATAAAATGGGTATTTTTGTTGATATTTACATTCACGATCGGAGATCCCGATATCGATATCGGTATTCATTTAGACTCAGGATTACGGGAAAAAGATCATGAATTTATAAAAGAAATAAAAGATCCGGAGGAAATTTTTACAGGTATGAGAAAAAAAAAGGTCAGTTATTACTTAAAATATGTCCTCATTTGGTATGGTCACGAAATAAAAGTGTTACAAGAATCCCTGAAGAACACATGTTACCCGCATCCGTGACTTTTTAAAATTTTTTTTTGAAACGCATGTACGTTGAATATGTATAATTTAAGCAGAATTTTGTATTTTTTTTTATGAGCAGAAAAAGAGCAGGAAGATGTGCAATGGATTTCAGAAGCAATTTTAGATGTTGCGTACTATTTAAGGAGGCACAAATTTAATGGGTTCGATCGGAGATATCAACTAACAAAAGAGGAGGCTATTAAAAATTTGTTCATACGATTTCCCGAGCCTCCTTTAAGAAGTCTACATTGGGAGGTTCGTATTTTGAAAATTATTTAAAAATCAAAAATAAGTTGATTTTTTTTCAATACTTTAATCAATTAAAGTATTACACTAGAACAGCTCAGTAGGCTAGAGCATGGCCCGCGAAAGGTTTGTGCAGAGATTCAAAGCCGATGCGGTTTTTGCCGGAATCAGCATATCGACATCGGCAATCCGAAATTGCAATGGCATAGCTATCGGAATTGGAAAACATTTTACGATTTTTTTCCCCTCAATGATATCGTTTTTACTTGCAATCGAAATACTAATTCCAGCATTAAAATGAAAAACATGTAGAGAAAAAATCAAAACAATATTCATTAAAATCTAAAATTACGTTGCCTAAGAAGTGATAATGTAACGTAAAAAAGAGCCAAACCCTTGTAAATTACCATGGAGGTATGAAATACTAACTGAATCAAAAAATTTTTACTAGATAAAGTGCCTATTTCAGCTTGTTTTCTTAAATACGCCTCAAAAATTACTAATTTTTTTTTTTTTTTTTTTTTTTTTTTTTTTTTTTTTTTTTTTTTTTGGTGCGGAAGTTTTGGAATCCTACATTTTTGAAAGGAATCGGCACCGGCATCAGCCAATTTTCAAAAATCGGAATAGTCGTAATCTTAAAAAAATTTACCCAACCGCGGCCGGCATAGACGTCGACATCGACATCGGCTTTGCATCCCTGGGTGTGTGGGATCATACCTACGTCTAGTTCCACGTTTTTTCTTTCGTAACAATTGTAAAAATTCTTTCGAAACAAAAAAATCAAGTTTTTAAAAAGCCATTTCACAGTACAGTATTGACTGAATATCGCCATAGCCAATGAAGTCGAAGTCTTCAACCTCAAACGAAAAAATACAAAGTACGACACTGCTGTTATAAGGGAAATGGCTGCGTCCAAGATTTTGTAAACCAAGATTCATCTCAAAACTACTTAGCAATCCTTTGTTTGCAACAGCACTGTAGAATGTACGAATCGTACATTCTACAGTGCTGTTGCAAACAAGAATCTTTGGACGCAGCCATTTCCCTTATAACAGCAGTGTCAACGAATATTCTAAATGTTGAAGTTAACGGCTTTTAAGCTTTTTTAATTCCGGAACACCTACAGTAAATGGAATATCGCATTCCCTTTGCCTACATTCTCATAATTAATGGCATATTTAAAATTAACTAAGCGTTCATAAACATATTAAAAAAGGTTGAAAATCAGTCAATAAAAAAGCTGTAGACTTTGTATAACAAAATCCTACACGCACCACCACCAAATCTGACCAGAAGCTTTTTTTAATTAATTTAACACCCACGATACGCATGTCCTGTGGCCGTTGTACCACTGAACAGAGAAAATTCATTGTAAGTATAGTTTTACAGTATTCCAATTAAACTGAATTCAGAGTCGTCACTAAACCTCTCATTTTTTTTTTTTTTTTGTCTGGAAATTTGCAATCCGTAGTAAATCTTGGCACGACTCATCTGTAAGTTTAGCATAAAAAAGCATCGACTGCCAAGATACATAAATTGAATTTCCAAAACCTTCGACGGGTTTAGAGGGAAAAAAGGATTTATCGACTACTACGGATTCAAGAATTTTAATCGCCACCACCGTAGCTTTTTGAAAATTGAAATGAACAGAAAAACAAAGAACTTGGAAAATAAAAATTCGTATTGGCACGCTTTGTTTATATGTACTTGCTCGAAGGCCGTTTTTTTTTTGTAATTTAATCAGAGACAGATTTTGCTCCTTTCCCTTTTTATTATTCCTTTATTAATACCAAAAATAACTTAATCGGTGCTTACGCGATTTATTGCATATTATGGAATCAAATATTGCATTGTAACGCATTCACATGCTTGAAATACACTGTAGGTGTGGTACTTTTTTTTCCCTTTTAATTTTGTTTCATATATTTTAGGTCAAAAAGAATTGCGAGCCCTCTTTCCTGGAATGCATTAAATATTTGTCTGAGCAAATACGACAAGCCATCCTTCCAAGACATATGGATACGTTGACTATAATGAAGCAAAATTCGTGGGATATCGATAAGGATTTAGCATCGATCCAAGCGATCGATGCGGAATGCATAAAACTAAAAGAAAAGGATGATAACTCGTATGATCTTTTCCAAGGTCCGTTACAAAAATTTCAGTGGTTGACAACAGCTTCATATTACATGTGTTGGTATACAATGATCGAAGAACCTTACCTTCAATTTTTTAATGAGAGCTGTGACAATTATGCTAACTGCATGAACTGGCAATCGGGACCTAATAATTTAGACGTGAGAGCAGATAACGACAAACCTTTTCTGTGCTCATTATATTCATTTTGCCCGGATCCATGTTGTTCTTTGAAGCATGTAAAAAATACGGAGAGCTGTTCGACAAAAAATCCATGTCACAGACATCGACCAAAAAATGAAACATGTCAAGTGAAAAGGAGCGAGAACGGAGATTTTGAATCGATGATTTTAAATCAATGGAATGTGACATGTCATTGTGATGAAACTGGAATGAGATGGGAATCAAAATCTGGTAAAAAAAAAAAAAATAAAAAAAGTATCCTCTATCAATTAAAAGTTATAAAAACCTAAAAACCGAAACCGAAATTTCCCAGGTATGTGCGTGGATGTAGACGAATGTACTGAGTTCGAAAGCACCTGCCAAATGCAATCTGAAACATGCATCAACTTACCAGGAAGTTTCGAATGTGTCTGCAATATAATGGGTTATCAGTATGATGTGGAAAAAAATTCTTGCACGATAGACCCCATAGTACATTCGGTTTTATACCCTCATCATTATACTTCTTCTCATTCTGGAAAATTATCTTTTTCCAAGGCTCTGCATAATTTAGTCGACAAATGGAAATCGTTTCTTTCGGTATCTACTGTAAATAATGAATTTGAAGAAAACCGCACTGATGCGAATTCGCCCAATTAGTTCATGGAGCCGAAAAAATTACGGTAAATACTGCCAAAAAAAAAAGGAAAAATTTATTCCGGTTACTACAACGATTTCGTTTTAGAAAATAGAAAATGGTGAGCTAAAGCCTGACCCGCAGCAATAGCGGCAAATGGCAAACAGAGACATCAGAAGGGCAGTTCGACAAGAACACAAGAGAGAAATCTAACGACTGATTGATGGCCTGGCAATTTACCAACACAGGTCGCAGCCAGATTTTTAACTCGTGTAGCTCATGTTATGTGGAAAAAGGATTCAAGCAACCATGAAAAAAAAGGAATTCTTCATTACACCAATTTTGTTATCTTAAAAAAAGAAATGGTTTGGAAAATCCACGCGCATTTGTTTAATCCCTTGAACTAATTTGTATTACTAGAATGATGGATTTCGGAGAATCTACGTCGCAGAATAAAATCTTTTTACAATCTGCAATTCAAAACGGTTTTAAAAGAAAAAGAGGTAGAGAAAATCGGGGAAAAGTTAAAAATCCGGAAGCTTGAAAAAACATCTTTTTCATTATACGATCATGGTGATCATCCCCTCTTGTTCAACTTTTCTTCATTAAGTATTAATTTTGTTATTTTTGTAATTTAGTTACCCTTACGCCTACTTAAGTTTATTCTGTACAGAAATGAGAGTTTTTTTTCTTTTATTCTTTATTCTAAAAAAAACTTTAAAGTGGATATATAAAGAATTATAAGGTACTATGTGAAACACAGTTTACTTAATCAGAATCTTTGAGTAAAAACTATCCACCTTTTTCTTTAATTCATGCTGATTTTTCCCTTTTAGGAAACACCTTGGGCTGGTTTATCAGTGATCTATGAAATGAAGCATCGAAATTGCCAAATTGGTGTAATCTCTCTCAGTGAAGCTTATTTAAAAGCATAATGAATTTTAATATTAAACGTTTTCCAATCTGTGGCCGTTCTCCCGACGGTATAAAATCTTTTTCATCACACGGTACTGAACAGTCCACTTTTCAGTCCTAGTCAGTTTATTTACAGACTATTTTACGCCGTACCTTGTGATAAAAAATATCTTTCAATGCAAGAAATGCAAACGACTTGCCCGTCTCGACCTATTTAAGGCCCTCGCCTTCGGCTCGGGCTTAAAACTCGGTCTCGACGGGCAATTTTGTCGTTTGCACTCCTTGTATTGAAAAATACTATTCCAAGCGACGGCTCATATATGAATTATTCTATTTTTTTAAAAATGCAATATTTGTCAGCAATAAAGATAATTAGTAAAAAATTAGTTTTGCTTTGCGAATTAGAATCTTGAGTGAAAATCTTTATAAAATCAAATTTCAAGATGGCTGACTGCTAATCTTCAGATCAACCTTAATTGCGGATTAAGTAGAACTAAAACTTTTTCAATAAACTATACTTATGCAGAAAACTGGTTTCTGATGGAAATGCTTCACTAATTACCAAGAAAATTTATGAACATTGAACAAATTTTTCCAGAAAATTAAAGATATACTTAGCCTACAGACATTTTACTCGTGTAATTCTAGGTCTTTCTCAAAATTTAACGTAACAGAATTTTATGAACGGATCAGTTTTGAGATTCTTACTTAAGATTCCATGTACTGTACATACTTTTTGTAAAAAAATATTGTACATAAACAGATGAATAGTGCTTAGCTTTTGCTTTTGGAATAAATATTCACCACAATGTTTTTTTTTTCTTTTCTTTTTGAATTGTCAAAAAAACATCTTATTCTGTAATCACAAACTATAGGACAATAGGTCATGCTATGTGAAGTAAATTAATAGGACAGGAAAAGCAATACGTAAATGTTTTTAAGATAACAACATGTTTACCCATTTTGACCATGTAAACTATTTATCACAGATTGCATAACCTCAAAGGTTACTATTAATTATATATTAATTATTTTAGGTGTATTACATTATTTGATTTGTCTTCATTACTTTCTTTATAAGTATAAAGCTCAAAAAAATATTTAGTTAGACAGCTAAAGATTTCTCTTGCAAATCTTGGGTGGGTGAGGGTTAAAGCAAATGAATGAATTTCCTATTAGATTTTTCCGAGCAGCAAAACACTTCCCCTCGCTTTTCATGTAAAAACGGTTCTTACCTGACTTGCCCCCAGTCCACGTTTATAAATCTCTTTCGCTTCAATCATTCTTCCGTGTCAGCCTGATGTAACTCGAAAGAAACTTCGAGCTTTTTTATCTATCATTTCATCGAACTGCTCTTAAAACAAAAACAAGAACATTCTATTTAACAATCAGGCAATTCCGATCGGATTTTAGTACTACAGATTATAATATATTTTATATTTTACACTGTATTACTATTGGACAATAAATTACAAAGCAATAATATTGTATTTCGAAAGTATTTATTTGGTCATATATCTCTTTTTAATACTAACATCTCCATTTAATCCTTACCCTATGAGGGAAATGTATCCTTTTAAAAAGAAAAAAGGTTACATATAATTTTCATGTTTTTAAAAAAACCAAAAAAAAAGGACATTTCAGTTCTTGATTTTTTTTATTTTCAGGACCGATGCCAACAAAAGAAAGACTAGCACCGGCGTCGATGATTTATTTCGTATTCTGAAGGTATATCAAGGGAAGGGATTTTTTTTTCCTATTAAATCTCAAGTCTCCCGCATACCGTGACATTCTAAAATCCTCTCCACTCCAGACGTGAAGCAGGCTGTAACGGTTACACGGCTTTATTAAAAACATAAAATTAAAAGACAAAAAAGAAAATAAGACAAAAGGCAAAAAATCAATGACGGAGTTATTAAATCTAAACTTAACTCTTAAGACAAAATTTATTTGAATTCCTGCGAAAACGCGTTTACTTTCTTTTTCACCTTAAAATTTCGAGAAAACGAATAAAAGTTTTTGTATACGCTTACCTATTTAATGCCACAATGACTTTCCAGAATATTATGATTCAATCCCGTTTCAATGAATTGCTTTTTGTTCGATTTATTTCAGTTTATAATTTATTCCTCATTTTGTTTGCTTAGGTCTACCTTTTAGCTACCTCACCACTTTCTGGTTTCTGCAGCAAATTAATACACCTTAATTTCGTTAATTTAACAATTTCAGAAATATCTCATTTTTTTAAAGCCACGATTTCGATTTCCGATTCCGCCTTCGATACGGTTCCTTTTGTGCAAAAATTTCAAATTCAAGCTAAACTTTTACTTTTGCTTTCGATTTAAAGTTAAAAATATTTCCCAAATTTTTCATTCACAAATAAATCATTTCATTTTCTTTATCGCCCTGAAAGGGGGAACAATACACTTTAAATAGAATTTTAATGTTCGAATAATTTTAAGCAATTGTAAAAATATTAATCCAATTATGGAAAAAGAATATCATTGCCAAATTTACTTTTTCCCATTTAGCAATCATATGGAGCGTAAAAAATTGTTAAATCATTGTGGCATAATGCATAATTCCCGTGGGGGGGAAGGGGGGGGGGAGGGAATTAAACGGAAATCCGACAAGCTACGTTATTTAAAAGAAAAAAAAACAGCAAAAAAGTTTCAAAGACAGCAGACAGCGTTTAACTTTATTCGAGTTTAAAAAAAAATTATCATAAACGTTATTCTGGATAATAAATTATTCGGATCCAATAACAGATGATATTTTTTCAATATTTTCATGGAGAACTGAATTAATTTCTATGATTGATTTTCATTTTGGCGATCGGCTGTTTCTGATCCGCAACAAAAGGGAAAGTTAAACATGGGGAAACTCATCTCTTCGGTTATACATCACGTGGTATGAAATATATTTTCAATTAGCCTTTATCCCGTTCTATAATAGCCTTTGGTAATGTGCTGAAAGCTATTCCTAAATTTATACTCCTAATAACGTTTCAATTTTTTCCTGCTTTGTTTCTGTAATGCGATGTTTGTAAATGATTAACTCGTTTTTTAAAAAAGCAAACCGAACGTTAAAAATATTGTTTGCTTCCATATTGAATATTTGGGGTGGCTATAAACCGAGAAAGATGAAAAGATTTATCGCAAGACCAATTTTTAAAGGCTTAATTCGAAGCTTGCAAATTTCGAGTACTTTATATATTTATCAGGCGTGAACTTTTCTTGCAAAAAATTATATTACCCAACATTTTTTTTTTTTTAATTAAAATATCTTTCAAAACTTTAGAAATTGTGTTTGACAACTATTTGCTATTTATTTACTTAATATAATAATAGCTTTGCATGCTTAATTTTCATCGATTCGAAAACTTTAAAGCGAAAGACGTAGCAGTTAACTTTTAAAAAATTAAAGTCGAGTGAAACCGAGGAAAACATTCTAGCCATTTCAGATTTACAATGTGTCACTCGTTAGACTTTTTTAGAAGTAAATATCGGAAGCGTATTTCCCATAAACCGCAACCGTCATTCAAGCCTTTTAGATATATAGTGAAGAGTTTCCAACCAAGAGTAGCTTGATGAAATATAAAATGTGTAAAGTTTAAATGTTCTTCACAGTCATTTTCACAATTTTTTTACAGTTCATAACACCCACTAATGAATGTTTTGGTTGAACAATACTCTCTTGATTTTTATTGAGAAGAGTGAATGAGAAAAGACTTCTTTTTTTATATTAAAAAAAAAAAAGTTTGTTTAAACGGAGTCATTAAAGTGTTATTTTGCTTGTGTAAATTTTCACGTTTTTACATGGAAGAGTTTAGTTGATTTTTGTCAAGCAAACCGGCGCCATTTATCGATTTTTGAAAAACTCTGCTTTTAGGAAAAAAACAAAATATTATTTTGACGAAACGAATGAATATCTTGTTTGGCAGTGTAAACCCATTAGCAGAGATTTCACTCGAAATTTAATCAACTCATCCAAATTGTCGGCGGAACAAAACTTCAATTCCCAAATATAGTTGAATTCCTATTTATTTTGCTCATATGAATTGATCTGCAGTAAATTCTTAGCCTATGGGTAAAATTTCCAGAAATTGATCTCAGACTACACATGACGGAATTATCGATGCATTCAGAGGCGATGCGAGGGGTGCCCATTACTTTTCAATATTTCCCTTTCAAATAGAACATGCATTTTATTCCGCGAACTTGAAAAGGGCGTATTTTGAAAATATTTTATCGTTAGGGGAAATTCAATTTGCGGGATTTGTTTAAAATAAAATGAAAATCAAAGATACTTTTTTCCTTTTATCAGATCCATTTTTGTTTTATTTTCTTTTCTTTAACGTTTAATATTCATATATATCGCGAATAATCATTTCAGAGGTAGCCAGAATCCATTAAAAAACAACTTCAATTATTCAAATAAAAAGATAAAGAATAAAAAAAAAAAAAAAAAAGCGAATCACACTACCGTACTAGTATTAATAAAATACTGTATAGAATCAAATAAAACAAAAAACTTGAAGATAAAATTTCACGATATCGTTTTTCAAGTGTGGAAAACAATTTGCTTTTCCCGACAAATCGTTATTAATGTTTTTGACTTCTTTTACTTTTACTTCATTGCGTCATTTTCTCTAATGCTCAACACTGTTTTAATGAATCCCTCTTTCCCAAGAGTCTTTTTTTTACCTGAACTTTTATATCCCCACTATTGACTTAAACTTTTGGTAAAATAAAGCGAGTTAAATCTCTTTTTTTTTTCAGTTTCTTAATCCGCATTTTTCTCTACTTCTACACTGTACGTTTCCTAACAAGAGGACGGTAAAATGTGATGGTTTTCTTTAAAAAGTTTTGAAAACTGATAGAGATTCGTACAAGTTCCGGCAGTGAGTGTGCTTCCGCTCATTTGACTTTTTCTCTTTTTTCCTTTCTTATGATCATTTTTCCAATTTCCCGTCTGGTTTCTTTTGTAGTTCGCACTAACATCGAATATACGTCAATTACAAGTCTTTTTATTTCTCCAGCCAAACTCAAAGGAAAAAAAAATATATATGAATCAAAAAGATAACAAAAGAACGGCGAATGAATATCTTTTTTCGTGCTTAAAAAAAAGAAAATCATGATATAAAGAAGCATTTTTTTTTTCGCTCATATTGCCATTTTCTGAATGAATCCAGAAAATAAAAAGAATAATACACATCAATGAATTGAGAAGCATTTTCCTTATAGATTGACGAATTGGCAATAAACATGATTTTCGTAGGATCCTTAACGCTATAAGGTATAATGTTAAAAATATCATTTTATCATAAAACGTTGAAAATTTTGGCAAACACACAAAATTTTTGAAAGTTAAACATCCACCCAGATAGCAAAGTATATCCAGTCCCGAAGGCGTCCTCAGGACGTCATGAGAATATTTACTAGACATCCATTGGATTTACCTAAAAGGGTAAATGTCCTATGTCCGCACTTCTGGTCCAAAAATCTTCCTTTGGACATCCTATGGATATTCCATGGATTTGAATGTCCTGTGGATTGTCCATCAGATATCCACAGGATATCCAAATCCTTGGGATATTCATTGGACGTCCAAAGGACGATTTTTGGATCAGCGCGGACACAGGTAATTTCCAATGTACGTCCAATAAATGTTCTCATGACGTCCTGAAGACATCCTCGGAACTAGATAGACTTTGCTACCTGAGCATGTATACAGTTATTAAACATGTTTTTTAAACATGTATTTAGTTAGGATTATCCTTGATTTTCACAAACAAGCCAGATTTTCCTTTTCGTTTAAATGACAAATTACACAGTACAAGTTCCTAGTATGGAGTTAGCACAACTAAAGGCTCATATATTTTACGTTTGTTTGAAAGTGTAACTTTCGTCTTTGTCTTTACAGCAAAATTATACAAGAGAAGTCGTTACCCAGAGGTTAAATGCCGTGTATTCCAAGAAACTTGTTCATCAACACTCAAAATTCGGAAAATCTTACTTTTCTGTTTTTTTAAATATTAGTGAAAAGATATTAGTATTTCTGCATGATTTGACGGTTTCCAAACCATGTTACCGCGCTTACCGTTAAATCATTCTTATGTTTATACGATCTCCCTTTTGGGTTTACGTGCATTCTCAAATTGATTTTGGAGAACGTTGTATCAATCTACCCTTCTTGAATTGGGTAAAAATCATTATGATGTTACGATCTTGACGGTTAAGTCTTTTGGGTTTATTCACTGATTTCTATGGCTTTAGTTGAAAATTAAATTTTAGAATGTGGACAAAGTAAGAGGGAGTAAGTAACTCGGCAGTGTTTACAGATACCGTATAGTAGATCGAATGGGAAGTTCAAGTGTTTGTCAAGATTTAATTTTTTTAATCAAAAAGAATTGGATCAGGTGTCAGAGATTATTTTTAACACCGAGCAGGATTTTTTTCAAAAAAAGGTCGGCCTAATACGTTTGTGTTTTTTTTATCGAGGAGGATTAACACTATGTTTGGGATTCTCCTCTTCAGCTCAGCATGGTTTAAAAACGAACGTATGGCTCCGAGAAGGAAAACTGCATTTAATTAAACAATCGGATATCGGGCATATTGATCCAGGAAAGAACTTGATTAAATATCAAGGATAAGAGAAAAGCTTGATTTAACATCAAGGATTGAAAAAACCCAAGGAAAATCAGTTTAAAAGTTAAATCGAGTTGGCGAATGGTGGACTCGAACACACCGACCTTCCGTTATCATGACGGCTGCTCTACCACTGAGCTAACTCGACAATCGATCCAACATTCAACTGATTAGGTATTTAAAGGTGGTGACAGACGTGAGATTATTATTATTGGAAAAGGCGGAATATTCCGGAAAGAAACGATTATGGAGCGATATAGTTTTTTCATTTTCAATCGACCTCTATATGAGAATCTTAGAATGAAAAGTCAAAACATGGCCCCCCTCCAACCTACCACTAGACAAGATAATAATAATTTACGCTGACGATAAAGCCCATAATTTATTTAGAAGGAAAATTTTCGGATCGTATTTATTTAATTAAACAATCGGATATCGGGCATATTGATCCAGGAAAGAACTTGATTAAATATCAAGGATAAGAGAAAAGCTTGATTTAACATCAAGGATTGAAAAAACCCAAGGAAACTGCAAACTGAAACTGAAAACTGCATTGTATAGATAAAAATAAAAAATTGAATCGCTTTTAAGGACAGCGCTATTGCTGAAAAATAGAAAGTACACCCAAAAAAATGAATATGCTTTGTTCGCAATACAAGCGTTGTTGCTTAGCGACAAAGTAAATATGCTTTGCCGCAAAGCATATTTGCTAGACTCGATGACATTATACATTGCGACAAAGCACTCACGAGTCTTGGCACAAAACAGTTTTACTGCTTAGACCTAAGTTAGCATTAAGTTAGATCAAAGCAGCATTTTTTCGAGTGTAGAAATTCTTTCAGTTACAGCATCGAGCAAAAAAAAATTCAGATAAATTTTGGTTTACTATTAAAAAATTGCAATAATGGGGAGAAACGGTATAGTGTAGGCGTCTGGACTGTGCTAACACCATGTCACGTTAACTTTTGTTTTCAAGGGAAAAATTTTTTCAAACGTCATCGTCAAATAATTTTGTATTTTTACTCGTTTTGAGAAGATGAGGCAACAAAACTAAATTATAAAAAAAAACTTTAAAAACGATCGACGTTTAATTAAAAAAGCTTTTGAGCCGTTTCTACTTGATGTAAAGAAATAAATCGAAACTCGATTTTGCAGCTTTTAAGAATATTTATTACGAATTGCTATTTTGAGTTTTCACTTATGACTTAGGTAGCTAACATCATTACGAGCATGTGATGGCTTACGGGCTAAGTATAACCGAACACCTTTGTCATAATTAGGTAATGAGTCAATAACATGAAATTCGAATAAAAATCGTTGCAACTATTACGAGCAAAATCTTTTTTTTTCTTTCTTTTCTTTGCAGTAATTACTGCTTCTAACACAAAAGGACCCCCCCATTTCAAATCATTATTTCAATTGAATTAGCGATTCATTTTCGCTCATCGTCTATGCATAGTATGCAAAGATAGTTGTAGTTTAAGACGGCGTTCAGCTTTGCAAGTTCAGGCGCCGTTGATCAGTTTTTTTTTCCTTTTTTCATCTCTTAAATTCAAAGGTGTTAAAGCAGAAACCTGTAATTTTACTCCAAGTTTGCTCTTTTCCGTATAAGCAATCGGCGATTGCCTTTAATTTAAAATCTTTCATGTTAGCTCGAGTTTACAACACTTTAATACGACACTTAAGGGAGTACTTTAAACGAAACCTTTACTCATTTCCTTTTTATTATAAAAAAAAACCTCTGCGACATCTCTGGAGATCTTAAAATATACCTTGCAATTTTAAATAGAGATAATATATCGCTAAAATAAAAGACCCGGTAATACCCTGGTGGAAAAAATAAAACGATGGATCTCGGATCGACACTGCCAAACCGATATTCATTCCCGGATCGATACCGAAGCCATGTTGAAATCGTTTAGAAAGTTAACGGTTTGTGATATCGATTCAATACCGATGTGATACCGATTCACGATATTGGACTTCAAATCGATTCGGTATAGAATCAACTTCACAGACAATATTACGGAATAGCGGTAATAAATTTTAGCATATTGGTTTAAAAAAAAATACGATATTGATCCGATGTCAGTAAAATGATAATAAAAAATTTGATTGATTTTTTCATTGCTAGAAAACTCTACGTGGCAAAAGAATTTTACTCCCGTCAAATGGACTATCAATAGGAATGACTTGTTTTTATTTTCCGGTGTACGATGCCGATCTGTGGCGCATGCTCGAACCCAATCCCGATCCCTACCCAGATTTTGATTCCGATTGCTAATAGGATTCTGTTAAAGCTCCAAGACCTGAAAATAAAACTGGATCATCCTTAGTTTGAACCTAGTATTGACTGGTTTAAACTTGACAAAAATTATTTTTTCCTGTTATTCACAAAAAAATCAAAGCGGTTACTTGGCAACTCAACGATATCGAACAATATCGTATTCCGTTATCGATCTATATCGGAATTTTCGACCTTAAAAAATTTTGATTACCGAATTTTACACGGAAAGTAACTCGATCCGATAACGACAACCGTAAACTTTCTAAATGATTTCAACACGTACATCGAGCTCGAATCGGTATCAGACCTCGGAACACCGACAGAAATTTCGACCAGGATGTCCTTAGTATTAAATATTGCAAATTTCATTACAGCAAAATTCAATCAAAGTATCCTGAAAAATAAAATTAACTCTTCCATTCGCTTTAATTAAATAATTAAAAATGATAATTTAAATAATTTAATTAAAATTACTTGCCTTCGCGCGGTTGAATAAGAACAGCATTAAAATAAGGATTACAATTGTATTACTGAAGGTTTAGAAAAAGATGAATGCCTTTTTTTCTTTCTCAGAGCCAATTTCCACTTCCTTTGAAACAAGAACGGTGCAAACGATTCGAAAAAATTACTTAATGCAAATTTTTTTTTTTTTTTTTTTTTTTGAAAACGAAAGTGAAAACAAAGTTTCTTACTGAAAAAAAAAAGGACTGCAAGAGAAGAATTTATTCATACCTTTTATTTAAGAAATATTTCACTTTCAAATCGTCGAAAGAAACCACGTAATATATAGTATATATACATTAATAGTGTCAGTGTATCTAGTGGAGAGAGAAAGAGTAAAGTCAAAAATGTCAGACACGCAAGAGGATAAAAGTGAACTCTCAATCAGACATTTTCCGTTTTGAAAAAAAGTCGTACAGACGTTAGAAACACGCACCATATCCACTATAGTAATTCGATAAATTCTTGTGATCATGGTATATTTTTAGTTTAAAAAAACGATTTCGTTACCTAACACTACTAAAACGGTGGTAGTGAAAATAAAGAAATTAAATGCTTAAAATTTCGTGTTTGAAATCCTAAAATTAAAATATCCTTGAATCTATATTTCCTAGAAAAATCGCGCACAGAGCTACGATAATCCCTGATTACAGTATCATCGAGGTGAATTACACAGAAAAACTCCTAGTATTAGTTTCCCGAACTGAAAACAGATTTTATCCGATTATCGGATTTGAAATTATGACACTTGTGTGGGTTTGAACATGTAGTTTACAATCATTCTAGCGTCACTCATCAACAACGTGCGATGGATGAGCATATTCATCAGATTTTCACGTCAAATGATAAAAGTGTGAGGGCCATTATTTGTTAGGATTGTTTTTCTGTATTCGTCTATAACAAAAGATTGCTCACCCCGTTTGGTTGTCATAAAAGGTTTCCCTTTTTGACGAATTTCCGAAAGCGAACAGTCGTTTGTATTGGAAACTGGAGTACGTATGCGTTAAAATGAAGACATATGCTTGTCCGGTATTTTGAAAGTCCAATAAATGGGTTTCATAACCTTTTTTATAGCAAAAAGGAATTATCCAACATTTTTTACACAACCATTCCGCCTCCTCTTCTAATTTCTTACCTTCTTTCCTTTCCTCTTAAATGAATGGTCCCAATATTGTAGGTAATGATCGCTTTCTTCTTTTTCATTATCATTTTTTTTTTCCGAAATCCAAAAATAAAAATAAGAACTAAACTTAAGTTTTATTTCATTAGACTGTGTTTAATATAACTCAGGGTGAAGACCTAAACAATGGGAACAGTTAATTTTGTAAGTGAAGATGTTTCATTCCATTAAGAAAGTTTTGTCTTAATTATGACATTTGTTCATGAAAAACAGGAGGGAAAAACAAAATTAATATTCAAAGAACGTGTTTTTAAAAATTCCACTTAAGCTTTTTTTTTTCCAATGAATCTTCAATGAATTCGTAAACGATGGGGAGTAAAAAGCTTTTTTAATTCATTTGTACTAACGAAGTCAACTTACTCAAAAGAATGAGAAACGATAAAGGAATCATTGAAAATACTATTGCGGAGTCTCATGAATTCAGACAAGCAGACACGCAGAAAGAAATTCTTATAGGTTAGATGAATAAATGAATACACTGTGAAAAGTTAAAAGCAATGAAAACGTCGAGTTTCGTCCATAACGTAACATAACTTTTCCTAAATAGAATTTTTCGGTTACCTAGGGTTAACTAAAGACTCGAAATTATCTCAGAAATTTAAAGCTCCAGCTCCTAGCTTATTTAGTTTGCTAAATTCGGGAGTCTGTATTTTCATATTATTGTAATGTTAAACTTTATTAAATAAAACAAAAAAATTAACGCGATAATAAATAATTACTACTAAAAGAATATTAAAGATAACAAACTGCTTTAAAACTAGCTACCAGCCTGTTGTAGAGGGGAAAAAGCGAAAACCTTAGCGTTCTCAGAAAATGGTGAAGTCACTAAATTAAAAATATGTCACTCACAACGATCCCTTTCTTTTCTCATTTTGGTTTATTACAATCCTTGATCCTTTCCACACATTGCTTATAACTGGACAAAATGACCCAGCTATGGTCATCAAAGAAAATAACACAAAATCATTATTGCAACTCAATTTTTCGCGTCAATTTTTTTTTTTTTTCCTTTCTTTTTTTTTCTTCGTTTTCTATGATTTTATCGCCATTCAGCTCCCATATTTTCTTCGCCAAGATGATAATTTAATTATTACATTGTTTTCCTTTGCTATTGTTGCTGTCGTTGTCGCGGTGATCGGCCTTTTTCGGTGTCTCCTTTAAATGCCTCAAAAAGTTATCTTTATTCATGAAAAGGAAAAACTCTTAGCTGAGAAAGCCAAAGGTTGAGAAGTCGAAAGGTCGATAAAGGACGCTTTAAAACTCCGTTACCCTTCGAATAGTACGACATTAAGCAATAAACCGCATTAAAGCGCTACTAAAAGGTTAAAAGAAATCTCGTTGTTGTAAAACAAAAATTGCGTCTAGATAATGTGTCGAGTTCGATTCCAGGGCACCTGATGCGGTGGACATGTCGGGACGCGGAAAACATGTTCTGGAAATGTTCCAAATGCCAGTGTGGCAATCACCCTTTTTGAAAACGAAAAAGTTGGTTTACTGCGAACCTTTTTCCCCTTTCGACCATCCTGAATGACCTTTCGGATATAAATAGCTTTTCAGTTTTATACTTTTCATTTATCCGGATTTAACACTACTATAGAATCAATTTTATTTTCGGAAAAGATCATTTTGTGATCCTGCACATGGTAATCATTTCCTTTATAAACTGAAAACACCATGCTCAATTTCTGCATTTTATTTTGGAGCAAACAATTATTACTTTCCGTCCAGCTAGAGGCTACACCAATAATTGAGATAAGTCCAGATGTCTTTTTACATACACCGTAAAAAAATTGGAGCTTATTAACCGTTCATTTACTTGGTTTATAAGTTTGATAATCCCAAAGTAATCTACTGAACTTTCATGCAACCCATTTTATTAATTTTTATTGAGCATATATTTTTTCTTTTTAAATGGAAAGATAGGTTGGTCCCTCCATGTCTTAAATTGCAAGACAATCGCCCAGAAAATCAATGAACAAGCGAAGTATAAAACATTTTGATAACAATTCAACCACGAACCGTAAAAATTCCAAACGATATCTAGAATTCCCTGCGAAAGCATTATTGTTCCATTTGGCACTTGATTTTTCATTCGAACCCATGATAAATACAGAGTTTCAAAAACGAAAGTGTTATGTTAATAAATCACACAAAGGCGTGGATGAAATGGAAAAAAAAAAAAAAAAAGAATCTGAGGTAAATAATTACGTCATCAAGTTTCTCATCAAAAATGACTTATTGGTGATGGTCAGGAAATAACACTGGAAAAGAGAAATTGATAAATGGCGGTTACTACGGCAACGATAAAGCCATATTCCAGTTGATTGATTACATTCTTTTCAACTATTCATCAAAATATCTTTAGAGAAATATAGAAATGTTTATCCGTCACGTCAAAATAACCTGCAAGAAAAAATACAGATAAAAACCCGAAAGTATTAATTAAATTTTATGAATGTATTTTCTGTATATGCAAATTTTTTTTGAGACGTCCATCGATTTCCTCCATCCATTCATGCCCTCATGTATGTAATTCTTGGAAAAAAGACCGGTTGTTTTTCCCCATTAGAAAAAAAAAAATAATAATACAAGGAACACAGGGAAGGAGAAACGAATTTTTACGAAGCTTGTTTATATTTCGCTCAGAGCATATAAGTAGCGGATGTATTTTTTTTTTTTTAACCTGCTGAATTTTACGTATATCTATATGTACACAATAAGGTCGGAATTTATTAAGTTCATAAACAAACATTGAATAACGTATAAAGAAAAAAATATGATAGATATTTTATTAGGGACTGTATATGATCAGCGTTAGCAAACCTTTTTTTTCAACAAACTACTCAAAGTTAAGTAAGACTGATTAGCTATTATCTGTATGAAAAACTATTCTTCTTTAAAATTATCAAAACTTAAAAACACAATACTGAGCTGAGGTTTTGTAAAATAGAATTCTCGATAAATACGAAATCTTCAATTTTTCAAAGAAATCGTCTATGTCAAAGAAAGATCAGCCTGTTGTTTATAGGTAGGCACGGCACACGTTCTTGTCGAATCGACCATCAGTCTGTTTCTAGCTTATCAGTTGTGTTTTACGACATCGCGCTTTTTTTTTTTTTTTTTTTTTACTAACCCTTGTCAAGAATATGGGTTTATGGATATTATCTTAGACTTGGGGTAGTTTAATTTCAGAGAAACCCCATAATTCACCTTTACTACTTTTTATATTTCATTCATCTTAAATTTAGTGCGAATAAAGACGATACCAATTTCAAGATTTTTTTTTTCCTTTCTCCCCTTTCCTATTCTATATCCGGTTTATGGGTATTACTTTGCATATTGTCTTTTTGGCATAAAAAAAGTTTGAAATCACTTTGCAGCATCTCTTTTAAGTCACAATTTTTTTTTAGAAAGCTGTAAATTTTTTTTTTTTTTTTAAGCATTAAATTTTGGACTGGTGAAGCTTCTTGAGTTTTCAGATAAAGCATTTTCGAGAGAAAAAAATGAAGAAAAAAATAAGAATTTTTTTATTGTAGATTTGAAGCAAAAGTCATGAATAAAATCCTGCCTGACCGTAAAAAGTAAAAGAAAAACAACAACAACTATAAAAAGAGAATGTTTTTTTAAAGAGGAAATGTATCAACGTAGACAATTTGAGATTCAATTTCTGCGGCTTTCTTGAGATTTGGGTGATGGTTCTGGAATCAGTCTCTCGGGTAAAATAAAAGGTCCATCCTATTGTTTTCTTGGCATTTATTTTTCTCGCTTTCCCTTTGTTTTTCCTCCTTTTATTTCTCAGTTATATCATTTCTACATTCCCATATTCACAGAATAACAGGATTGAAAAGCTTTTATTTAGATTATCTTTGATTTTGCTTTACTGAAAATGGGAAATAATATTTTAAGAACAAATATGATAATTTTTTATAATGACTCCGATTTTCTTTTTTAAGATAAAACTGATTGTATTCATTGTATTCATCTATACCCTTAAAAATATACCATTTTGAAACTGTGTTAACTATATGAGCACTGAAATAAAATAAGCGTTTGGAATTTTCAAAGGCTGGGAACATTGATAACAGCTTATTCCAACACTTAATGCTCAATCTATATTAAGAAGTTAAGGTCTGACTTCAATAATATTTTATACTTTCATTTAAACTTTTTTTTTCTGTCTTAAATGCTTTCAAATAATTTGGTTTTATCATTCGTAAAAAAAAAGCACTTCTGATAATATTTTTTGCCGTTTCGATAATGATTTTTCCTTTTAATTTTTTTTTTTTTTTCGGGTGTTTTCGTTAATGGAAGAGTTTAATTTCTTTTTAACTTTAAAAAAAGTCCAAAGTTTCCAATTGCGAGAGAAAAGACTTTAATTTTATAATAATCAGGAAGAGAAAAAGGAAACGTAAAATTTTACAAATTGTTTACTTAGCCGTAAAACCGTAACGTTTATAACAAGTCCAATTAACGGAGAAATTATAATACCTTGAGTGATAAGTACTTTTCAAATCACTCTTTCAGTGCCTTTCCGGGAAACAATAATTCGATTTAAGGATTATTTTGCTTTTCGTAGAAATATTTTCCCATTTATTCAGAATTAATAAAAAGAAAGGGGGAAAAAACAAAGAAAACATCTCTTAAAAGCTGAATCCGAATCGGTAACGCTTTTTTTTTTCTTTTTCAAGAGTTAACACTACATTTTCCACGTTATCTCGATGGAAGGGGAAAAAGTGGTTGCAACTGTTTTATTATTCAAAGCAACATTTGGAAAGTGGAATTCTTCAGCAACAAACGAAAGAGAGATACTTCAAAGATGGAAATTCAAACTGCAAGACGATAATGCATATATTAAAGGAGGGCCCATCTCAATCCATATATTACTATCACCTAAAATACGGCTACTTAACTACCTTTTCAGAACTTTTAAAGTTAATTCAATGAATTCAAATCTATTTGGGTATCTAAATTTGGTACCGTTTATATGATTTCAGTAATTATGAAATATTATAATTTATGTTTCGAATGTCGTAATTTCATTGTATATGATTCCGATTATAATTACCTCAGTTTCGATTTGAATTAGAAAAGGAAAAATACTACTACTGCCGCTAAATTATCGCGTTTATAAACGGTCATAATATCAAATCCTCAACATTAAGTCCTCGCTTCGCGTTTTTTTCTTATCTTTAAAAATGTTTCGCTTTTATCCCCCTATTTTCTGCTTTTTTTTTTCTCTTTCTCTCTCATTCCTGTTTTAGAGTCAATTAGTGAAACTCACATCAGGGGCGAAGGAAGCATTTTAAGTCCTCTTTTTAGCATTACCAAAATTATTTTATTTTTCAGAATTTTTAAATCCCTTTAGTTTTTTAGAAAATGTTAGTATTTATTATTTTTGGGCATGCTCGAGAAATTGATAATTTCAAACTATAATTTGTTCTATAACGGATAAAGTCTTAATAAAATATGAATTTATGTCAACGAATATATTAATATTATGTAAGTCAACGAATATTTTTCCTTACAGGCTTTTCATGAAAACTTAAGATACAATACCACACGATAAAAATCTAATTTTTATTACAGGAAACATTCTCATTGACAATTCGCTACTCGTTTTGTTTAGCCTTTGTGTCTTGTCTATTATATAAAAAAATTAAGCCATTTATTTTGGTGGTTGCATAAGTTCATATTTAACATTATCATACAGTAAAAAACATTATGTGATTATGTTAAAATCGGTCTACACAAATTTTTTCTGTTTTTTTCTCAAAAAGTAAAACATAAACAAAAAACAACATAAAAATTATGTAAAATTTTTAAATAAAAATTTAAAATATAGACATAAAATTTTTTACTGTGCAGTATTATCGGTTAGAGTGGAGAATCTGGGTTAAAATTTTATAAAATAATTTTATAAAAATTTCATAAAAGTTTTATAAGATTTTTTTTTCAAATTTTGCACTTTTTGTCTAAAATTTTGTCCATTTTATATAAAAATTTTATAAAAATTTTATAAAACTTGTGCAACAAATGCATTCTTCTTTTTTGGTACATTCAACGGAGCTTAGATGTTTTTCCGAGCTGGAAAAAATTTTTTCCCAGTATTTTTCTGCCTTGCATAAGCCAAAGATGGGCGCAACGATTTTTCAGATATCCGAATCCCGTACACAATTGTAATCGGTAAATCCAAAAACAACCTAATTCTTCCTACTACCTGAATACATCTCAGCTATATGTTGAATGCACTATAGGGACACAAAATTTTCCAAATTGGTGGAGAAATTCTTGATACGTCAGCGGGAAAGGAATAAGAAAGTACAAAGCGGAAGTGAAAACGTGCCACTGGCTAGGATGTTGATTATGTCGGGCATATAACTTTCTTCGTTTCCCCTGCATTATTTTATTTATAGCACCGATAGGTGAATGCAAGTTGTTGCCATTGTCAAGAAGGGCAACCCTTTGCACCGCTGCAATGCTACGCATCTTTTTAACAGATACGTATAGTGAAACTGGTTAGAATCAAGCTGTTTTGATAAGAATGACTTCTCCCATGTGTCGTTATATTTTCAGGTAAAACTAAACGCGACGGACGCCAACCGATCCACCTAAAGTTCTTATTCACCAGCCAGGCAGCGGTCCAACAAACAAACAAACCAACCAACCAACCAAACAATCAGTCAATCAATCAATCAGTCAATCAGTCAGTCAGTCAGTCAGTCAGTCTGCCAGCGTATCATCTTAAGCGTCTACAGAAGATAGCTACATTGCTGCTTGCGGCTGCGGATAAAACAAGTTTAGTCAGATCGATTTTTATTCATTTATTGGCGGTGAACAGCCATTTTCTGACTATCTAAATTACGAGTTTTTATATATATTTAACAGTATCAATATTGCACCGATAGGAATTAGTGGTGCGCCGACTAATTCTTAAACGAATCGTAAATTATCTTTTCAAAATAGCTTTCATCATTTCTGAAATCTATTATCATTTACAGCGACACTGCGGAGAATTGATAAATTTCGCTCATGCGATAAAAATAAAAGACTCCCAAAAAAGAAGTAGAAAACAAAAAAGGTTACGTATTACTGCAGTATAAATCATTGAAAATGATCGAAAACTTATTTGATATTATATTTCCGAAAACCAAATATGTCATGACTAATTCCTATCGGTGCAATATTGATACTGTTAAATATATATAAAAACTCGTAATTTAGATAGTCAGAAAATGGCTGTTCACCGCCAATAAATGAATAAAAATCGATCTGACTAAACTTGTTTTATCCGCAGCCGCAAGCAGCAATGTAGCTATCTTCTGTAGACGCTTAAGATGATACGCTGGCAGACTGACTGACTGACTGACTGACTGATTGACTGATTGATTGATTGATTGACTGATTGTTTGGTTGGTTGGTTGGTTTGTTTGTTTGTTGGACCGCTGCCTGGCTGGTGAATAAGAACTTTAGGTGGATCGGTTGGCGTCCGTCGCGTTTAGTTTTACCTGAAAATATAACGACACATGGGAGAAGTCATTCTTATCAAAACAGCTTGATTCTAACCAGTTTCACTATACGTATCTGTTAAAAAGATGCGTAGCATTGCAGCGGTGCAAAGGGTTGCCCTTCTTGACAATGGCAACAACTTGCATTCACCTATCGGTGCTATAAATAAAATAATGCAGGGGAAACGAAGAAAGTTATATGCCCGACATAATCAACATCCTAGCCAGTGGCACGTTTTCACTTCCGCTTTGTACTTTCTTATTCCTTTCCCGCTGACGTATCAAGAATTTCTCCACCAATTTGGAAAATTTGTGTGTCCCTATAGTGCATTCAACATATAGCTGAGATGTATTCAGGTAGTAGAAGAATTAGGTGTTTTTGGATTTACCGATTACAATTGTGTACGGGATTCGGATATCTGAAAAATCGTTGCGCCCATCTTTGGCTTATGCAAGGCAGAAAAATACTGGGAAAAAATTTTTTCCAGCTCGGAAAAACATCTAAGCTCCGTTGAATGTACCAAAAAAGAAGAATGCATTTGTTGCACAAGTTTTATAAAATTTTTATAAAATTTTTATAAAATTTTATAAAATCTTATAAAATTTTTATAAAATTCTTATAAAATTTTTATAAAATTTTATATAAAATGGACAAAATTTTAGACAAAAAGTGCAAAATTTGAAAAAAAAAATTTTATAAAAATTTTATAAAATTTTATAAAAAAATCTTGAAAAAGTAATTTTATAAAAATTTTAATTTTATAAAAAAATCTTGAAAAAGTAATTTTATAAAATTTTATTAAAATTTTTATAAAATTTTATAAAATCTTATAAAATTTTATAAAATTTTTATAAAAATTTTATAAAATTTTAACCCAGATTCTCCACTCTAACCGTATTATCCCATAACTGTTTGAAAAAGCCACCCCATGAGTATTAAATACTGACTTATTTACTTGTCCACATCTCTTTTCCGTTTCTGTAGTAATTCTATTCCTTCAAATATATATTTAATGAAACTTTAGCTTTTAAAAAAATTAAAAGCTAAACCCGTTAATACTTTTTCATTTAAAAAAAAAAAAAAAAAAAAAAAAAAAAAAAAAAAAAAAAACAAGTTTGATTACAGAATGACCCCCACCTACATACCTCAAATCAGGAATTTTTCAAAAGCTTACGAATTTTATGGTGGTTCATATAATATACATCCATAACCTACCATTCGCACTTTAGAAACGTTTTCAATGTTTCTTTTATTTGTAATACCTATTTATTAGTTAATTTTTTCAATACGATACTGATAGAAAGTATATTCATTTTTACTATTAATCGATATTATTTTAAAAATATCAGAGCACGGTAAAAAAAATATCTGAATCGTTTTGAAGTTTCCATAAATTCATATTATAACTTAAACGCTAACGTTAGTCTTTATGAGATAAACTTTTTCATATCTTTTTTTATTCTTTTTCCATTCCACCTGTTTTCCATGGATGCTTCGATTGAAGTGATAAAGACAAAAAAGAGAAAGCTCTCTGAAAAGACTCGAAATATTTTCCAGTTCTCGAGTTTAGCTTTATTTTTATCGATGACTCTTCACGTTTTTCCTCTGCCGACATTCCAATTCAGTCGAAACCAAACAAAATAACTAGCAACACGAGGAGGTTTAAAGAGCTGCAAACCTCAGGAAAATAATTTTTTCACTTTTAGCTTTCGCTTTCCCTTTCTCTCCTTTTTTTTCCCCTTGTTCTTTAAAAGTCTGTGCTGAAATTTAGCTAGCTAAAAAATGAATTGCCGCCGAGGGATTAACTATCTTCCCGCCATCCATGGCACTTTCATTTTTTAGTTTATCTCGAATATTTCTTTTTAAACACAAAATGGCTCGTAAAACAGTAAATACAAAACAGTCTCTTTTTCCTGGTTTGTCATCCGTCTTTTTTTTCTTTTTTCCTTATTTTTTTTTTTTTTTTTTAATTTAATTACATTAAGTTTCTGCGATTTTAGAAATTCATTTTTTTTTCCCTTCGATAAAACTGGGAAAGATTGCAGGTTATAAGAAAATTTTGTTATGAGCGATTTCGTAATTTTTCGTTATGCTTTCCTCCCCGAGCTTGCCTTATTAGAAGCGCATTAATAATAAACATTTCCTGGAAAATGAGAAAATCCGCTTTTTTGAATATCAAGTTATTAAATTTTGCAGTTTCTATACCTAAAACAATTATTTTCATAATATATGGTATACTCTCGTTTTTTTTTTTTTTTTTTTTTTTAATATCGTAGATTTTGTTCAATATTTTATATTTTAAAATATAGTAAATATTGTTGCTGAATTAGCTAAAAATAAATTTGGTCGGCCGTTTTTTATGTTAGTCTTAGAACATTTTCAGGTAGAAATTATTAAATTTTTTTCCCTCGAGTTTAAAATCCGATGGATTTGAAAATCTATGCAACTAAAGTTTAAAAATTTGCCTGTAAATTTGACTCTGTGTTTAATACAGAGTCAAAAACCGACAAAAAGTCGATGAAAAAAATCTTCACCCTAAGATCCCTTTTCCGGTCCAAGGTCACATATGTGACAAAAAAATTTTATTAAAGTGGTTCAAATTTTCTAGGGAATAAGCCAAATAAGCCTGTCTTTTCCCGGTTAATGAGCTGCTATCGTTTTTCTCTTCCTCTTCATATGATCCTTAACTACATATTATTTTGTTCATGCTATAACATCATGTTTAAAATTATTTTTTTAAAAAAGCAGATTAACATTCAAATTTAGTTGGGAAATAATCGATCGACAAATACTAGTTTAAAATATCGCGTAGGTAACGGAAAAAAAAAAGAATTACCAGCTTGACAAAAACCGAAATACTGTACCGAAAGCTAAATTTTTATTCGATTTCAAATCCCAATCGACATGCTCAGGAACTAATTTCAATTCCCAAAGTTGGTACAATTCGCATTTGGGAAATAAAAAAGCTACACAGCCAGACCGGCAGTTAAAAAAAAAAAAAAAAAAAAAAAAAAAAACGCCGACGATGATGATAATGATAATAATAACAGTAATGGCAATAACATAAAAGACAATATCCACAAAAAAAAAAAAAAAAAAAAAAAAACTCTAGAAGTAATTTATTTAAAAAAAAAGTAATATTCATAATATTCACGCTCGGTAAGTTAGTTTTCTTCAAAAGAATTAAGAAAACGGTTTCCGCAATATTTCGAAATTTGAAGTTTCAATTTGCCAGAATGGTCTTTACTGCCTCACATATTTTTATATCTGGGTGCTATTATGACAGCATCACAGTGGGAAAGCTCCAAAAGTAATTCAAGCTTCCTGTTTATCTCCATGGAAAACGGATAGAAGAAACTTTTGGAAAAGCATATCTTCCCAGAGAGGAGTTTTACAAATCGCCAAACTATATATTTGTTGTTTGAAGGAATCTGTGTTTATAACTTTCAAAATTAAATTGAGATCTTCGTTTTCCTCGCGCAAATTGCCCCTTACGTCACTATTTCCCCAAGAAGAGAGGTATGACTGTCTATAATATTTCAAGCAATCAATTTAAAAATCCTATTGAAAACCTTTTTTCATTAAAATATTGTAAAGAGATTCAACTGACCTACCAAGCAGCATACCACTTGGAAGTTTCAAATTGTTTTTATTCATTTCACGTAAAAAGAAAATAATAATAATAATAATAATAATAATATATAATATGATTAGTTAACTCTTGCTCGCGCATGGTTTATAATTTACAAGACTGAAATGATTTCAGTTTCAACTACTGCACTCGCTCAACTAGCACTGAAAAGCAACATTATACACGGATAAACCGGAACCAAATCAAATTAAAATCTACAGAAAAGGGTAAAATAACATATCCCGAAAGGAAATATGATGCGTAAAGCTTGGTAATGAGATTTGTTTAATACTATTACATGTCAGGGAGTTTTGTTTTGTTTTTGCTGCATGGAATCGGATCGGAATCGGAATCCAACATCCAAATCTTTTTCATCGGATAAAATATTGATTAACTTTCGAGAAAGGGTCTTATTACGGTTATTCATGGTCATGATTCGAAATACGGTGAAAAGAATTGAGGTTTTTGCCTCTGCTTTTCCTTCTATTCTTTCTCTTTTTTTTCTCTTTAGCAAATCGTTCCGTCTAAGAAACTAAATTGTTTTGGACACTAACATTTCGAAAAGTTTATTGGTTCAATTATCGTAAACATCGCACCTTTACCACCGTAACGGGTTTTAATGGATGGTGCATTTCTACCAGGCGGTGCTAACAGCTGATAATGTGTTCCGTGGTGATAAATGAACAGCGTCAGATGTCTAATGATTATATTTGTCTTTTTAAAAAAAATCGGAACAGCTAAAAATATCTAAAACCTATACGTTACGAAAATAAAGCTCGGAACAAAAAATGAAATTGTTTTGCTGCAGCAGTTTTCGAAATCTAATTAACGATTTAACTTTTTAACCTTGTTTTGACTTAATTCAAAAACAGAAGTCGGTATTTCGCCTGAATTTGCCGCTAGGATTGCGTTATTCATGCAGTGATTGCTTTCTTTTTATTTTAGATTTATCTTTCTAAATCAAAATTATTAAACCCAAACCAAAGAAATTCATAGATAGAATTCGATAAGTATACATAGGCAGGACATTGAGCGCATTAAAACAAATTTTAATTACAGGTATCACCTTTTTTTAAAAACTGAAATCAACAAAATATACATGTATAGCAGCTATAGTACAGAATGGCAGATACTTGTACTCCATTTCTGTTTCATAATTATTATTCATTTCTTTTCGACACAAAAGCATAAAAAAATAAGTTTCTATACAGTACAAATTTTTAATCTTTGTCATTATGTATTGCTTTAGGCCGTGATTACAGTGTGTACAGTATTTAGTTGGTAAACAAACCTAAAAACTTCTTTCCTAAAACCTGGTTAGAGCGTTCTTAAACTTTAGGAAGGTTAGGAAATGGAAATTAAGATTCCTAATGGCAGATTAGTGCTTTATTAAACACTGAAGAGTCTTCTCAACCGTGTAAAAACGAAAAAAAGCGCGAAATTGTATATATTTTCTTAAAAAAGTTCAAAATAAGAGAGTTTATCAGGGATATTCTGAAATTTGAAAAATTCATACCATCGGTAAAAGTTCATCCTATAAGCTGCGTCAGATAATAATTTGACCTGATTAGTGGCTAGATACGAAAATTGACACTCAGGAAGTGGTAATAGGATATAATCCTGTAGCCATGGAAGGGACTACCTGAGCCTTTTTGTGAATTTATTATTATCCCACGCAGCCTTCAGGATGAATTTTTTCAAATTTCAAAATATTCTTCAAAAATTCACTTTTAATTTCAACTTTAATTGCTACTGCACTTTCATCATTTTATTGTCTGTAATTCCAAAAACAGACTCTAAATTATCTTCACTTACCAATAAAATGGTTTATTATTGTTACCACCTTTTACCTAGAATCGGATCTGCATATGCAGAATAAATGTTCTAAAATTAAAAACAATAATTCTTAGTTTTATAATTTTATTATTTTAAAACGATCCTTATGCAACTATTGTTGAATGTAACTCCGTTATCATAGCCAATTCAACAGGCATCCCATTCAAATAATAAACTATTGAATAATGGTCCACAATTATACAGGCACCACTGTAAATCATGTTGCCCTAACTAACTATAAAGGTGAATCTGTAAAAAATTTAATTCTTTTAATAAGCTAAAAAAAGTTTGGAATATCATCTGTAGTTAGTCAACAATCAACATGCATGATGTACACAAAGTCATAGAGGTTACCATCAGTACTTTTTGCAAACTGCTTTCATTACAAAAAAAGTGCTTGAATGCTTTCTTATTTTTCACTTACCATATTCACCTATCTCCTGTAATTATAAGTTCTGCTGTCAACGATCAGCGATATTATTACACATCACATTTTTAGTCATTTGTTCCGAAACCGAACACAAAGAGCCCGTGTAACCCGTCCCGTAATCTCGAATTAGCAACTGATATTCATCAAATTGGAAAAAACATAGTGTGCCAATGCGCATAGAGTACCACGTGATTTTTACGACTACGTCACTTTCTGAAATTCATTATACGGCCTCTGATTGGTTAAAACCGTTTTTTAGAGACGAGCCCATACAAGCTTGCAACCAAAGTGACATCACTTTCTGATGAATACAATGATCCTGATTGGTGCTTTCTGCGCATCGCCGACTTAGGCATGGTACCGACAGTAGTGTACTGAAATCAAAGTTACGCAACTTCATTACTTATAATAATAAACATAAGATCAGCTTCTAAGTGATTAGATGTTAATTAGGATTACGGTTTAAAAAAAAATAACTCTTTTAATCAAAATTTTAACTTTTTTAAACGATTAATATATTATTTGAAGTTAATCCTACAGTTACTCGTCTGAGTTGCGTTCAAGTCGGCCACAGAAAGACAACAATAAACTGCGAACGGGCATTTGCTTTATGCCAGCACTGTCAAAGTGGCAAAAAAATGTTCTTGTAGGGTGCACCATTTCTAGCGCAATAAAATTTTTCCCCCGTTTTACTTATTTTGATTTAAGTTAAGCACATCAGTTATGTAAAAAATTTTAAGAAACCTTATAATTGTAGCTGTAATATGCCTTAATGAAACTCTTAGAAACTTTTTAAAAAAATTATTTTTAAGGATACTAATCATTCCTGAACCATTTAAATTTGATCGGGAACGATTTAGGAATATCAAGAACGATTACATGGAAAAGAAAAGCGAGAGTGCTTTGTAATTTTGTTCGTTTATTTTCTTCGAAATACAGTATCTTTTTTTTTTTTCGTTTGCCTGTGTTTAATAACGTATTTTTTTCTAATTCTTTTGCGTGTTATACTACTTTTCATCCTAAGTTGGAAAAAAGCAGAAAAAATCTCATTTTCTTTAATAACCATCTTATGGTCCGTTAATAAAAACAAAAGCATACCGTTAACTTAATAATGAAGACAAATGACTATCTCTAACCTTAATGCTCTTTTTGTTGCTCTTCGCGTTATTTAAACGCTGCATTTTTCGAATTATTTCACCGGATAAAATTATAAGATTGCACTGAAAACTTTATTACTAAACACCGAAATATTTCTTTTCAAAATTCCATTTATTTTTAAGCAATTTCCTCATCATTTGGTAAAATTTTAAAAAATGGGAGGAAACACAGGGTACCGGTAGCTTATCTACTGGGCCCGTACTCCTTTTATTTTTCGACGTCACAATGGAGTAGAAATGCTGGAAAATTAATTCTGTAGAACTGAAGAGCGGCATGTCTGGAAGTGTTTCTCACCTCCAAAACTACTATTTTTTTTCTTTTAACTCCATTAAAATGAACCAGAACCTAAGAATTTCGCATCGCACCAGAAATCAATAAGCATTGTTGCAATCGATAGGTTCTCTGTTACTGGCTCCATATAAATTCGACCATTACGCAAATAAGAATTGATTGCATATTGCATCCTAAAAATTGATAGGACGCCGGAAAACAGCATCACTCAAATGCTATTAAAATTCAAAAAAAAAAATTAACGGTGGTTTGTAAGAAAGCGAAACCAATGAAAACGACGGGACTCCAACATGGAATAAGTTTATTGCACACAATAAAATATCGAGGTGTTCTCTCCTCGCTTCGGCGGCTTTGATTACAGACTTGTTCGACATCTGATAAAATATAGCTGATGAAAGTTTTTGAAACTTTGGAAATTACAACTTATTCGGGTATAGAACTGCTGACTCGATTTGCTTGCATTGTTGACACTATCCCATTTCCATTCCTTTTCGAACCTTTTTTGCGCCATTTTTTTTCTCTTGTCGGATTTTTAAAATTTTTTTTCTTAATAGGATTATTTTTTTAAAAACTATCATCTTAGGAAAAAACGATCGCATATTAATCAAAATTCTTCTTTAAAATAATCTTTTTTTAAAATGCAATATTATATTGTATTTATATTAAATCGTACTATAATTAAGAACATTATGGGCTGCAAAAATCTTATAAATTATGAAGTTAGATTTATACAAAAACCAAACTTACTGAATTCATTTTTTTGTTTTTTATGAGCGGTCTGAAGAGGTAACTGCATTTATTTTGGCCAATATGTATTCACATACTTGGGTGCCAAAAAACCAAGTCCCTTTCTCAGACGTTTAGATATTCTCTTTGGCTTGTCTGAGTCTAGCGGCTTCCGGTATGGCTGCTCACCTAAGTCAAAAGGCCTCCATTTTTTCCTAAGAGGTTTTGTTTGATGTTCTATTAAAAAAATTCTTTCGTAGTCGAAGACTTCGTATCTCCGTTCAGGTCTATAAAAAGTAAGACATACAAATTAAAAATTGAATACATTTTTAAAAGAATTTTAAACTTAAAAAAATTTTTATTCCTAGGACTGAAAAGTAGACCGTAAAATGTGTCGCCCTAGGAATAAAAAATATTCATCTTTGTAGGTATCGAAGGTAAATTTCAATTACTGACCTCGGCTTCGCCTCGGACCATAAACTTAAATATCTCGTACATGAAATATTTACCTTCAACACCTGTAAAGAAAAGTACTATAAGTACGAACCTGTTGGGTATGTTGGCTATTACTCTTTTAAACAGTTTTTCTAGCCATCCTCTTTTTTCCATATCTTCGTAGTCTGCGATGAGCTTTTCGTTTGTACCAAGGTAAGGCTTTAAATTGGCTCCTTTCACAGCTTGAGGCTCATTTATGTACAAGGTGATTAAATTTTTTAACACATCATCATTAAAACCTACAAAAATTTTTTGTAGAAGTTAAAAACAAGGAGTCCAAATTTTTATTATAATAGGTCTCATTATTAAAAGCAAAGGAAGTCCAAATCTAAACTGTCTTACCTTGCAATTTTCCATTTTCATAACTTTCAAATAATTTTTGTGGGGATGTAATCCAACACAAATTACACTTAGAATTTTCATAAAAATCTTCAAAATAAACTGTGCTAGTATTTAATTGATAAACTGAAAAGGTAAATTCTTTACCGTTAGTCAGCACCGCTTGATTTACTAAAGGATAGGTAACATCATGGTATGTTGAAAAACCTTTTGGAGAAAAGAAAAAAATAATAACTTTTCCCTTACTCAAAAGCAGGTTGTGCCAAAAAATATACTACCTTGATAACTTGCTATAGCCATTAACCAACCAAATGATGCAGACATAACCTGCCACTGAAGTGTTTCTTCAGCATCCAGTTCATCATATGTTGCAAGTCTATATTTACTATGATTTGAAAAGTGATATGATAAAAAACTAAAATCTTTCTTTTCTCCAGGCCAAAAACCTAAAGAAAAAAAAAAGATTTATATTTTGCTGCAAAATGATTCATTATAATGAAAATACCTGGAATATTACTCCCATGCCTCCTTCTTATTTCAAATCCTAGATTGTGTGGGTCATAGTTGTACTGTGGTACTGCATATTCAAAAATATGACCTTCTTCTGGAAGTAGAATTGGAGGAAGAGGTTCGTTGTGGCGTAACTGAAGTATAGGTCTACCAATATATTGAAAGTATTTATCAGAAGGTCTATCCTCAAATTCCTCCGGAACTCTCTCAATTGGAATTCCATCTTTATTTTGCTTTTTAACAAATGTTTCTTTTATACTTTTATTTTGCCAAAAACCTTCTATTCTAGGTGCATAATCAACCTGAATATTTCTCAAATGCCATTCATCTGTGTTGAGACTATTTAAAATACTTTTATTTAATTCATAAACAATTGTTTTTGTCAATTCTTTCTCCTTTTCCAAGGGACTTAATTCTTTGTCTGGTTTCTTATGCCTGTAAGAGAAAAAATTATTAAGCTCTATCATAAAATAAAAAAAACATAAAACAGTAATTTCTTCAATACCTTATGCCCAGTTGGTAAGCTATTGCATCTTCAATATTTTGCTTTACTTGCTTACTAATAACAGCAGCTTTTTCACTTAATTTATCATAATAATTCGGCAGGTTATCCAACTTTTTTACATGAGTTTTAGTTACATGTTTCATAAAATTTAAGCCATCAAACGGAACTACCTCCTCTTCAATTACAAAACATTTCCAGCCCCAATATCTGGGCATATTTATGGCAATTTGTTTTTCTTCAATTGTTTTCTGCCTCTTAATTAGATCATAAAAATTTTGATCTTCCTTTTGCTTCTTGCTTTTATCATCTATTACTTCAATTGGAGGATATTTTACAACTGTGTTATAATCATCCTCCCTCTTTTTGTAAATATAAGACGGCTCAGTACAGTATCTTGCTTTATTGAAAACCTTCAATATATATCTGGTATTTCGCTGAATGGGATTTGCAATAATGTTCGACATTTCGAAATGTAAAATATTGCACTTTACTCAGAAAATACTAAGAAAATTTAAAACTGTGATCAGACATGATTTAACCATTAAATATATAGTTACACATAGAAGGCTGATTCTATTGTTCAAATGCGATCCTAAAAAAAGACCCGGCCGTTGTATGTCGCTAGTATCGATTTATAAAGTTAGACGCAGGCAAGAGATGGCGTTAGTTGTGGGTAGAGTATTTTTAGACCCAGGCAATAGATGGTGTTAGTATCCTAGGTTTAATTCCATAACATAATTTCTTCAAAGTAACCAGAGGAGGAATGATTGACAACTCATAAAAGGGTGAATAGACCTTAGACCTATTGTATTCTGTTGAATTTCAGGTTTTCAAGATAAAGTACCATCCTTGCCCCAGGATATTTCATTCCGCTTCAAATGATTTCTTATTTTTTCAAAAAATTTTAAATTCGTATATACTGTATCTTCTCGATTTCGTCGGGTGGGTAAGGCTTGGATCGGTTTAAATAAATTAAAATATATAGTATTTTCCTTTCCTATCCCTTGTTCAGTCAAGACATGGAGTAGAAACACTTTGAAAAAAGCATTTTTTGACCTGACTTTTTCTGACTTTTTTTGACCATTTTTTGACTTTTGATCTGGTAGTTCAGTTAGGCTTACTTATAACCCTTGGCAATGGTGCTTTTGCGGTGGGATAGAATTTGCAGGAACCCGCCAGCACTTTTTTTTTCCTTTTTTTTCAACAGACGGGTACTTTTTCTTATTCAGAAATTCTAAAGCTTAGGAAAAATGCCTACACTTCAAATTAAATACTGAAGCGCCCAGGCACTGATCACTAATTTTTTTTTTTGGTCAAAGCACCACTGACCCTTAGGACTTTGGCCCCATAGGTCCAGCCAGACCATTAAGTATCCCTAGCTAAATTCTTGAAGTAAGTTTTTTACAACTAAAATTAAAAAATATTTACAGAGCCGTTATGTATTTTTGAGAAATAATTTTTTTATCAAAAATAAAAAAAATAAAAAAGCTGCCGAGTAGATTGGGGAAAGCTTTAAATTGATAACTTGGATCAACATAGTATGTTTTTTGTACATTCATGAAATTCATTTGTTTGTTGGGGGGGGAGGGGGGGACGGTAAAACTTAATGACAAGGTTCCAACAAATTTTAGAGAAAATTTATTTCTAGTATCAGTTAATTATTTCAATACATAATGGTCCTTTCCCCTCTCCCCCATTTAAAGCATTTTACAACTCCCCAAACGATGGCCTAAAACAGCGGTGCTTTTGACTAAAAAAAAAAGTGCCACTATTTTACCCCAGAATTTTGGGCATTGTTTTTTCTAAGCTTAAGTTTTTCTAAGAAAAAGTGCTGAAGCGCGTCCCTATATCACCCCGCCTCAAAAGTATCACTGACCTAAAATGTATATTTTTACATCACTTTCTTAAAAAAAAATAAAAGGTTCAAAAATTAACGTTGGAGTTTACTATTCCAAGAAAAAAAAAGAAAGTTCGTTAAACTCAGATGTTATTTATACAAAATACGGAAAGGTCTGGACAGTCAGCTGCTTGGATGCGTTAAAAATTTTTAATTTATTGCACATCAGAAAGAAATATGCATAGGCCTAAATGTCTTTTTACTCTAAGGAAAAAAGTAGTAAAAAAATTAAGCAATATTATTTTCAATGTGGGCTGATTCTTTAAATGATTTTTCGGAAATTCGAATATTTTGATTTTAGAGGGGTAGAAGTGTATGAAATGATGACGCCAATGTTCAATACCCATGAGAAAGGCATATTTTTTGATGATGAAGGGGAGGAAGAGGCTTAAAATTTTCAAAAAAATGATGACTTCTTCATATTTGAATGGTCCCTTAATCTTGTCTAACAGAAAATCTTCAAAAATTTCTACAAAATATTGGGATTTAATTTTGTCCGACCCGTAGCCAAGGGGGGCGCCCCCCCCCCCCCCTAGAGTAAATTGGATAAGTATGACAGGTATAGGGAATTAAGGCCTATTGCCCCCCTTAACAAGGCCAACTGCCCCCCCTGGCTCTTCGTTCTGGCTAAGGGCCCGAATTTTGTGAGTAGATAACAAAACCTCGGAAACATTTGTATTTACCTCAAAATCAATTTTTCAAAATAAAAAAAAATTAAAAAATTTCCGAGCAGACCCTTTGCCAGGTAAAAAAAAAATACCCGTTAAATACTTGCTTGAAACCATAAGTTAAATAGTCGGGATAAATAAAATGCACATATTCAGTTATGAAATTGAGCCTTAGAAACTACCCCCATCTTTTGACTGCGTCTGAAAACAAAATATGCGGAATACTTTGCATTTGGACGTGACCATAAGGGTTTCAATGATAGTCAAGTCCCAATTTTACCTGACTTGTTTGTCATTTTAAACTAGTCGTTTTTGATAGATTCTCTCGATGCTCATGCCATCTAACGACTTCAAAATGAACCATATTTTGAGGATTGCATGAGAACAATAGAATCAGCCTTCTATGTGTAACTATATATTTAATGATTTAACCTCATTTTGATACAAATTTATGGTAAACAACGTTGCACAAGACATCTTCTTACACGTTCGACTTCTGCCGCCGGTTTTTTAAATTCTCGATTTTTCATTCATCGATTAAAGTACTTCTGAAATATAGTAAATGGTAAATGGAGCACGGCATTAAATAAAATAAACAAAAAAAAAAAAAAAAAAAAAAAAAAAAGATCTATTGCATGCACATCGGATACCACTACGAACTTATATTTTTAATCAGTGCGAAGGGCCATTAGTTAGGTGGAATTGCCAGAAAACATTCAAAATTGCACAATATTGATGTCTTTTGTCAACATTTGTCTTATATGAAAAAAGTATTCTTCGACCTGAAATGCTGCTTGTAACTGTTTTCTCATGGGCTCGGATAAAATTTAATGTTAAATTCTTTCAATGGGGAAAGAGCGGACGTAGGGTTAAAAGCTCACCATAGAATTTGAAATTCACGACCAAAAAACATTTAAAATTAATTTCAATTCAAAAAACCATGAATTACTTGTTGGGTTCAGGGCGAGGTCCTAGGTAAAATGTGATGCCTCTCCCGAACTACTGAAGGTTCTGCCCGTATAAAAATTGTATTGGCCCTGCACTTCATTATTAGTTTAATATGTCCGCAACGGAAGGAATTCTCTCAGTTACTTACCTGCATATGAACCCTTTCAGTCACATAGCCCCTTAACGATTTTATCAAATATTCAGTGCAACAAAAGTTGAATTTTTAACTGATTGTTAGGCTTTAGATATGTACATACATACATTTTGTATGACATAAAAGCATAAAAAACTTTTCAATACAATACAAAGTAACTTCATGATCAAATAAAATCAGTCATTTTTTTTCATTTCTAGGACTGAAAAGTAGACCCTAAAATGTGTCGTCCTCGGAATAAAAATATTATTTCTTTGTAGGTATCAAAGTTAAATTTCAAGACTTGACCAATTGTGAAATATTTACCTTCGACACCTGTAAAGGAAAATGCTATTTGTAGCCAAATTTGTTATCTGGGTATTAAAAAAAAAAAAGACTCACAAAGGTATTTTGATGTCAAATATTTTAGATTTGTTTTTATTTTTCTTTAAAACTTAATTTGTTTTTATTTTTCTTTAAAACTTAATTTGTTTTAATTACTTACTTGTTTTAATTAATTATTTGTTTTAATTTAACAAAATCATTTATTGGACAAGCTTTTATATAAATTTAAAACAGGTACATACATTTTCATTTTTCACTTTTATATAAAACTGTTTGTTTGTGCCAAAAACCAAATTATTTGATTTTTTTGCAAAAATCTGACTTCTTGTATTATGAAAGTACACATACTACATTAAATCTCAGCATTAGCTCTTTCTGCTCAGATTAAACAAATCTTGTTGCAATTGCTAGAAGTTTTGTATAATCTACACCTTTACCATATGATTTGTTTTTCAAGGTTGTCCTTAAAACATGTGGTATTGGAACATGAATCCTTGTACCTAACGGTGTACCTAGAAGTAAGTAAAGTTTAACAAAAAGTCAGAAGCTGAAAAATAATTATTAAAATGTTAACTCTTACCATAGTCATCCACTAGAACTATATTATTGGAGTCAAATCTAGGAACAAATGCAGGCTGTTGCTGCCTAGTACCAACAACTATAGCTTTCTTTTTTTCTCCTTTTATTGCAATTAAGAGTTTGTCCCCTACATCACCCTTTCTTTTGCCGTTATAAACGTGAATACATTTAGGGGGTTTTCCTTCAGCCATTGCAGCTTTTCCAATGGCAGAATTATCTACGACTCTTAATCTAGTACGTCTATGAATAACATTACAAACTGTTGAACTATGAAAACCTCGAAAAGAATTAAGTGAAAAAGTTTTAAAAAAAGACATTTTTAACATTTAGTAAATGTGAAACAACGTTTACAATTGAATAAATATAAACAAAAAAAATTAAATAGCACACCGCAGTACACGGTTTGTTGTTCAGTTGGTGTTGAGGTTAGCCGTTAGCGGAGGTTAGTGCAGCAAATGTCCTCTGCTGCCACTTCAAAAAAAAATCGAAAAAAATTTTTTAATAACAAACCTTGCAATTTTTTAAAACGAAGCTGTTTGGCTTTGTTAATTTGCAAAATTAATGTTTGGTGAGTAAACGTTTACATTTCCTTACATATTTCCACCAAATTATTTACGAATATTATTACCACACCTTAAATAACAAAGTTATTGGATAGTTATCGCCGGTCATTATTTCGATGAAAGGAGGTTAAGTTCAATTTATGCTGATAAATATTATTTAAATTTTCTCTCCGGCCTTGATTATAAAATGAGTATAGCCTTTATCATGTGAATCCTTTTTTCAAATGAGAAAATAATTAATGAAAACTTCATTTGAATTCAAATTAGAATAATTAGGCAGTTTTTGCACAATTTTTTTTGATTGGACATGTAAAATTTTAAAAATTGTTTTCAGATTTTAAAAGGCTGGAATAGCAATAGTTTCTAGCCATGGCAGAAATATTCAGTCCATTTGTTTTTTGGGCCCAAACAGAACACCAGGTTTCATTAAGGGTAGATTTGAAGGATGTTAAAAAAGAGAAAGTTAGTATGGATGAAGACAAGTTGGAATTTTTCGCAGAAGGAAAAGGAGCTAGAGGATTACAACAATATTCTTTTTTTTTAAAATTTTACTCAAAATTAGAGCCTGAAGTGAGTATGGAAGAAAGTTTAATATTGTTTCTCCATTGTGATAGTAGTGTAACATAATATTTATTTTATTTCAGGAAAGTCAATACAGAGTCATAGATCGCCAAGTGGAATTCACATTAAAGAAAGAAAGAAGTGGATTTTGGCCCAGACTTACTGGGTCTCCTCAAAAGCCAGCATGGTTAAAAATTGATTTTGATAAATGGAAGTCTGAAGATCCAGACCTGGACGATGAAGAGGTTAGGAATGTAATGGATGATTATCCTGGTTTGTATGACAGACTGCAAAAAGAAGAGCGAGGATATAGAATAGGTTAGTAAGAAACCTTTGAATATTATTCTGTGCAAAAATAATTTGAAGAATTTGACTGATTTTAATTTACCTTATTTCAGAAGACTATAAAAAAGTTTACTTAATATTTTATAATTTATTTCAATTTATTGGATTTCTATACATTTTGGCTGTAATTGGTGTAAGGTATTCTAGAGATGGCCCTCTTTCTATGGAAGGAACTTATGAAAATACTGGAACAGTTATGAAATTATGTCATTTATTCATGTGGTTAGAAGTTTTGCATCCTTTGTTTGGTTACACTAGAAATTCAATCTTTGCTCCGCTGATGCAGGTAAATTAGTCATAATTTTAATTTTTCAAATATGGAAGTATTGGTTTGCTTTATTGTGTAATTTGTCAACAGTTTTATATGTCTGAAAAATAAATATATTAAAATTTTCATTTATAGGTTACTGGAAGAAATATCATAATTTTTGCAATGATAGAAGCAGAACCTCGAATGCAAACTAAGCCAGTCATATTTTACATATTTATCATTTATTGTGCAATAGAAGTTGTGAGATATCCTTATTATATCACACAATTAAATAAATTCGAAATAGGAATTCTTACATGGTTAAGATATACTCTTTGGATTCCTCTGTACCCTTTGGGACTTCTGTGTGAAGGAATTATTATCTTAAGGTACTCTTTTCAAAAGTTGAAGTTAGTAAAAATAATATGTAACTGTTTTCTAAACCTTTTTATTTTTTTAGGAATATCCCATACTTCGAAGAAACCGGAAGATTTACAGTAGCTTTACCAAATGAGTGGAACTTTGCATTCCATTTTCCGACTGTGATGAGGGCTTATCTTCTTTTACTTTTCTTTCCTGGTCAGTAAAATTACGTCAGGCTCTTTAAATTTTTTACTAATTAATTTTAACTTTTTTTTTCTTTTTGTAGCAATGTATATAATGATGTCTCATATGTATAAGGACAGAGTAAAGAAGCTTGGACCTCGTAAATGGCGAAAAAAAAAAGACTAAAATCTGTTTAAAAAATGTTGGCAAGTTTTGGCGTTTGAAGCAGACAAACAGGAGTCAAAACTAGTTACTCAAAAAATAAATTAATTGTTATAGATTAAGGCTGACTTTTTGGGCCTGTGAAATCAGCAGAGCCATGAAAAGTTAAAATTTTAAAAAGCTGTACCATGATTTTGAGCTCTTTTTGAGCTTTCAGGAAAACCAAATTTCAGAATTTAAAAAGAATAAACTTATTCACATTATCAATTTGGCACTGCTAGTTTCCCAGGCAAGTGCCATGAAGAGCTCAAATTTTGTGATAGATGCCGTTCGATTCCCCTGATTTTGAGCTTTCACAAAATCACTTTCCCAAATTTTTGATCGCAACAAATCCAAGAAATTTTTGCATTATAGTGCGAAAGTCGAGCACTGTCAGATTCACACCCAGTTTTTTTCAAATTGGATACTGGAAACCGATTTCATGTTCTACTATGAGTTTTCAGAAAATACAGCTTTCCAATTTTGAGCTTTCTCCTGTGCAATTTTAAAAAAAATTATATCTCAACATGAAACGCTGCTAGATTCACATGTGCTTTTTGTGAAGATCGATATCAGAAGCTGGTCTTACATTACTCTCTCAATTTTTAGGTTTCAGAAAATATAACTTTCAAAATTTGAGTTTCAAAAATAAAAAAATTAATGGCATTATCAGTTTGGCATTGGATTGCATTTGCATTTTAAGTGCTAAATATTTTTTTGAGGAACTCCACGGTCTGGAATTTTTTTAAAATGACCGTTAAAATTTTTTTATAATGACAGTTAAAATTTTTTTTAAAGATTCTAGTTCCATTTTTTTCCCTGGAAAGTTCGACGCTTCGGGTTTTTTAAAATGAAATTTTAGGCTTTCCTCAAGAATTCGTTGCCCAGAATTTTGTTCAAAGAATTTTCTTTTTTCATAAATAATTCAAAAATTTTTTAAAGCTTTTGCCCCAAGATATTTCTGTCCGAATTTTTTTTTTAGTTTAAGAACTAAGAACTTTTCAAAAGTAGTTTTATGTTCTGTAAATTTTTTGGCCACGAATTTTTGATCTCAGAATTTTTTCTTCTAGGAATTTTAGACCTTGTTACATTTTGAACAAATTCGATTACCTCTCAGTTACCATAGCAACGGTTTTTCGACACTTAAAATTCGCTTTCTTTATTTTCCAACTAACTATTTACATTGGCCGTTTAAGCTTTTGAAAGGTTCACCTGTCAATTCCAGGCCTTCAAAAAAAATGTATGCGTAAGGGATTTTTTCCAAAATTTTTTGGCCTCACGGAATTTTTCTAATTATGTCGAAAAACACTATTTTTTTTTTTTTTCCGAGGTCTTCAAATTTTTGGAAGAATTCCGAATCGGAGTCCGCATCAGCGAGAACCGGCCCTGCCGCATAACATTATAATCATTTATTTTGAATTTTGCTATATGTTCTGATTACTTTACTTTGTATTTATCGTCGATGTTAATAAACCCCTCTTAGCTGGCAATAGTTTTATGTATTTGTAATTTTTCATATTTTCCTTACTTCAATAGGTCAGTGAATTCCATAACATAACATAATTTGTAACCGTTACGAAGTAACGTGCATTGCAGCGATACTAATAAATAAGGTGAGCGTGTTTAAAAAATCGTTTTAATTATTTAAAAAAAAGTAAGATCCTAAGGTTCTTTTAAAAACAATTGGCCAAAATTTTTAGAGGGAATAAATTTCAGTTAATCTCTTAAAAAATCCTGCTTCAAAATTTTGCTAGATAAGCATTCTAGAAATAAAATTCCATTAGCTAGAGCAACTTTTTTGGGCCATGATCGTTGGAATATCAGTGTTGAAAATATTTTAAGATGAAGGGCTTGTAAGATACAGCACTGAGGATATATATGTGTTGAAAAGAATCCTAATGTAAAATGCCTATGTACTAGGGTGTCTCTTAAAAATGCAAATATGGAATTTAAGGGCGTTCGCCCCCTAAAAAATTTCTAAATAAATAAATAAAAACATGTCCCGAAGCCGGGCTTCGTAACTTGTTTCTAACCCGTGCCTCTGAGACCTTGCTTTTTCCCATATAAAATGCATGGGGATTTTCACGACTATCCGATGTTATTTTTGAAGTAAAGAAAAAATGAAGGGAAAATTCTGCCGGTATGGTGGAACAATGTCTATGAGTAGGGCTTTCCATAGGACCTATCCCGGACTTCCTCCTCTGACTAATAAGGGGGTTCAAAGTTCAATTTTTCTTATTTTTAACCAACTTTTAGCCCCCATTACCTCCGTTATTAGTCAGAGGAGGAAGTCCGGGATAGGTCCTATGGAAAGCCCTACTCATAGACATTGTTCCACCATACCGGCAGAATTTTCCCTTCATTTTTTCTTTACTTCAAAAATAACATCGGATAGTCGTGAAAATCCCCATGCATTTTATATGGGAAAAAGCAAGGCCTCAGAGGCACGGGTTAGAAACAAGTTACGAAGCCCGGCTTCGGGACATGTTTTTATTTATTTATTTAGAAATTTTTTAGGGGGCGAACGCCCTTAAATTCCATATTTGCATTTTTAAGAGACACCCTACTATGTACACGGTATTGATAAATGATATAAACAATGATAAGACTGAATGGACAAAAACGCTGAGTTTGTGTTGCTGGAAATGTATTGATGTGTGAGTCATATTGTGAAAACTTTATTATGAATATACGATTTAGTTAGTTAGTTCACTTAAACTTCGAATGTGTTCATTACTCTGGGGTCATCCATAAAACACGTGAGCATGATTTTGGCCATTTTTCACCCCCCCCCCCCTTTGTTAGCCTAAGTTAGCATTTTGAATACTCTCCCCCCCCCCCTAACGTGGTCACTTGTTTTATGGACGACCCCTTTCCTCCTATAATCTAACAATGATTTTTTTTTTCGGAAAAATTCTAAAGCTTATAATTTCCTGTTAAGGGCCGGTTTCACCAACTACTAGGAACCGAAAGTTTTCTTGTAACTTAATGTCAGAAAGAGTAGAACGTAAAATTTTTTTTACAAAGAATTTGAGTCAAATGGTTCTCTGGAAAATGTTCCTGGTGGTAAAATTAATGAATAAAAAAGTTCTGTATGAAAATTTTGAAAGAAAAATTTTGAGAGATTAAATTTTTTTTTATTATGTTTGGCGCCTACAATTTTAGAGGACGAAAATTCCAGAATGCGGAATCGCTTATAAAAGTTTGTGGTCCTGAATTTTTTTTCCGAAGGGAAAAAAATTTTGAAGCTCTAATTTTTTTCCCAGAAAATAATTCTGTAAATCATTAAAAAAATATTGCGCCTAGAATTCGTGAGAAAATGAGAATTCTTCCCAGTTTCAACGTACAAAAAGCCATTTTCGCCACTTTGTAATTTTTGTTTGTCATGTATAATTATTTTTGAGTCTTTTTTTCGTTTTCTTAGCGGTGGACTTCGTTGCTTCTGCATGCAATGGCACTCTTTCTGATATTCCTGGCGTAAATGCAACCTTCTTAAATTTAATTAACACGTTCTTTGTGGCTCAGTTGCAGCTTGTTTGCATCTGATGATTATCGGGATGATTATGGAGATTAATTGACCGACGGAGAAGAATTTGATTTTATTGTGGTTGGGGCAGGTAATTTTTTCAAAACGATGTTCCAAAAATCAAGCAGTCCCATAAATTTTTCATGTTTTAACGTAGGTTCAGCGGGTTCCGTCGTTGTCAATCGCCTGTCGGAAAATCCTCCCTCAAAGCTTCCCTTTCTCGGATAATAACAAATTTCAAATAAACTTCCCTTTTTCGGATAAAAACAATTTTAATTCATCTGTTTTTTCTAAGGGCTACAAGTAATTTTTTGCCATTTTGCCGAAGGCCTAATTTCGTGCTATTAGTGTTTTTAGAATATGAGTAGATGAAAAATAAAGGCATTTGAAAAAATCGAAATCATTTAAACGTTTTATTTTCAATTCATTCTCGCCTTGAAAACTTTTAAGGATGTTCTTTTTCATGGTTTTTGAAATGGCATGACACTTCCCGGCTTTAGCGGCAAAATGGTTGCCATGTTGTCGTTTAGTGCCACGTTTACAGCATTTGACCAAAGTTGTTATAGTGAAGTAATGCCATTTGTATTTTTATAAATTGTTCGGAAAACCCTTTTCTAATTGAATGCGCCTATGATAACAAATTAGAAGAACAGCCCAACGGAGATGTCGGGCAATAACGGAAATTCGTACAGCAACGATCGCTCATCGGCAGACACCGAATATGCTGCTGACCCAGCATCTGGAGGGTTTTTTCACTCTGATTATAAAAAGTAAGAGCTATGATGAATTATTAATGACTACATAGTAAATTGTATTCTAGCTGGTTGTTGTCAATTTGTGTAGACCTTCCTTGCCTCACTTTCGCTCTAAATATTTATATTTGGCCGAGAAAAACTGTATTTTGCTTATTTATGTTCTACTAAATATAATTTCTTGTTTACTACATGCTCATGCCATGAATAAAAGTTAAAATTGCAAGCAATTATCTTACCATAAAACCTTGTTGTTTTCCTTTTATTGATCTCATCAACCAAAATAATACAAATTGAACTTTTCATTATTAAATTGAATAGACATTTAAATCCTTAAATTTGATTCTATCCCTTCTTTAAATGCATTTCAAAGGTCAAATATTATAAATTTACACCAATATGAATGACCCCTGTCTGAACTTATTCACTATGTAAATTATGATAACACTTGTGGACATAATGACAAAATGTGCTTGATTTTTTTGTCAATGTGGTAGGTGATCTGTCCTTTTTCTGATATGAAACTTTGAGAACAGAACAGATCACAATAGTTAGTTTTTTAGATCACAATAGTTAGTTTTTTGCCAACTAACTATATTTTCATTAGTTAGGTTTTTCTTTTTTTTTTTTTCGTTGGTTTTTCTTTTTAATAAAATGATACCGTCACAAGCTGAAAATGATTTTCATATTAAACCTTATGAATACTGTAATCCTGCCAACCATGATGCATATGGATATTCTCTTGCATGTAGTTTAGGTTTTGGTTCAAGTTCCTCCATTATTGTTAATATTCGTGGCTTGACATTTACTGAAGAAGCACCTGGTTTAAAAAAAGACCTGTAAGTAGTCTATGTAAAAGAAATTTTTATTCCTTTTAATTTTTTAATAATTTTGAAAGTATTAAGTTATTTATATGCATTTTTACTTAATCTTTATTATTTTCAGACATGAAGACCTGAAGCAAATGTTAGACACTAATAAAGATGGGTTGAAATTGGAGGCAATGAAAAGAATTATTGGAATGGTTGCAAAAGGAAGAGATGCATCTGATTTATTTCCTGCAGTGGTGAAAAATGTTGTTTCTAAGAATCTTGAAGTTAAAAAATTAGTATATGTATATTTGGTTCGATATGCAGAAGAGCAACAAGACTTAGCATTGCTGTCCATATCTACATTCCAGCGTGCATTGAAAGTGAGACTTTTTACTTTTTTAAGGACAGAACCAACTTTTTCCATATTTTTAATTTTATTTTTTTTGTTTTTAGGATCCTAATCAATTAATTCGAGCAAGTGCTTTAAGAGTTTTATCAAGCATTAGAGTGCCCATGATCGTGCCTATTGTAATGTTAGCAATTAAAGACTCAGCATCAGACATGTCTCCATATGTTAGAAAAACTGCAGCTCATGCCATTCCAAAGCTCTATAGTTTAGACCCAGAGCAGAAAGAAGATCTTGTTCAGCTGATAGAAAAATTATTATCAGACAAGACTACTTTAGTAGTTGGTTCAGCTGTGATGGCATTTGAAGAAGTTTGTCCAGAAAGAATAGATTTAATTCACAAAAATTATAGAAAATTATGTAATTTATTAATTGATGTAGATGAATGGGGTCAAGTTGTTATTATGAATATGTTGACAAGATATGCTAGGACTCAGTTCACCGATCCTAATATTCATGTAAGTGACAGTTATTTTTTTAAATAAAACAAAAAAATAGAAAATTAAGTAATTTCTTTGTATGCTTGAATAGGAGGAGCCTGATGAAGACCGTCCATTTTACGATGATAGCGCTTCAGAAGATGAGAAAGAAGGAAAAACCGAAAGAAAAAAAGATGTAACTCTAGATCCAGATCACAGATTACTTCTTAAACAGACTAAACCTCTTCTACAAAGTCGTAACGCTGCAGTAAGTATATTACTTGAAATTTATGATTTCAGCAGATCTGTTGATTTACAAACACATTAAAACATACTTTTTTTGTTTTAGGTTGTAATGGGGGTAGCTCAGTTGTATCATCATCTAGCTCCAAAGTCTGAAGTTTTAATAGTTGCAAAAGCTTTAATCAGACTGCTCCGATCGAGCAGAGAAGTTCAATCGGTGGTTCTAAATTGTATAGCATCGATTTCAACACAACGAAAAGGAATGTTTGAGCCATTTTTGCAAAGTTTTTTCGTTCGCACAAGTGATCCCACTCACATAAAACTCTTAAAACTAGAAATTCTTACCAATTTGGGGACCGAAGTTAATATAGGAGTTATATTAAGAGAGTTTCAAACTTATATATCAAGCAATGATAAAGTATTTGTCGCCGCAGCGATACAGGCAATTGGAAGATGTGCGGCTAATATTAAAGAAGTAACGGACACTTGTTTGACTGGTTTGGTTTCATTGTTGTCCAACAGAGATGGTAAGTGTTGCAATAAAGCAAGACAAATTTTGCTATGGCACGATTGTGAAAGCCAAAAAAAAAAATTTAGGGCCGCAGCATCCGATAATATTTAAAATTATTTTCATGCTGGCTAAATTATTTTCTTTAACTTAAATTTATCTTTAAGTTAAAATTAATTTTTTTTTTTAAATTAATATATTTTAAGCAAAAGTTAATTTTTACTTTGCAGAAGCAGTAGTGGCTGAGAGCGTGGTTGTCATTAAAAAACTTTTGCAAACGCAACCAAACGAGCATCAAGAAATAATTTCTCAAATGGCTAAGCTAATGGATCATATAACCGTTCCTCAAGCTCGAGCATCCATTTTATGGTTACTCGGAGAATATTCGGAGCGAGTGCCAAAAATTGCGCCTGATGTACTGCGGAAAATGGCTAAAAGCTTTATAAATGAAGTAAAAGTTTATTCACTTCTTATGCTACATTTAATTCCTTTTCGTTAAATATCAGTGTTTTAATAAAGATTTTTTTATTTAATTTCTAGGAAGACATGGTAAAGCAACAAGTATTAAATTTAGCAGTTAAATTATATTTGACGAATCCTTCGCAAGCTACTTTACTGTGTCAGTACGTCTTTAGTTTAGCCAGATACGACCAAAATTATGATCTTCGTGACAGGGCTAGGTTCCTCCGACAATTTATATTCCCAACATCGCTGGAGAATTCCAAATTAGAGAAATACGCAAAGAAAATTTTTTTGGCTTCAAAACCTGCTCCGATTTTAGAATCTAAATTCAAAGGTACATTTATTATTAATTTAATTTTAGCATTTAAAATGAAAGTAGTAAAAAATAATCGGAAGAATTACGATAATTATTTTACAGATCGAGAACAGTTTCAGTTAGGATCGTTGTCGCATTACATAGATACAAGAGCAAACGGATATCATGAACTCCCTGCGTTTCCGGCGGTAGCTCCTGATCAATCAGTACGTAATGTTGAAGTCCCCGTAGAATGGTCGACAATAGCTAAAACCAAAAGTAAATCAAAACCGTCGAAGAAAAAGTCGTTTTACTCTGAGTCGGAACAAAGCTCTCCAGAAGATGGTTTGAATTTTTTTAAATTTTTGATTTATTACTATTTGTTTTCTTCCTTCTAATTCATGTTGTTGTTTGTTTTTTAGAATCGTCCGAAGACAACTCTTTTGATGAAGAATCAAGTGAAGAAGAATCAGAAGATAAAGACGATGAAGAGGATGATGAAGATGACGATGACGACGATGAGGACGACGACGACGACGACTCAGACGAGTCGGAGGAAGAATCAAGCGAATCTAGTAACGAAAGTAGTAACGAAAAGATCGATTCTAAAGCGAAAAAGAAAAATGTTTACGAAAGTGCAGCCAATAAAATCGTTAAAAAAGAAATATCAGATGATGTATGACAGTCGAAATATTTCAAATTGATATAGATCCTGTTTAGCGTTTGATTGTTAATTATGTGAAAAATTTTTTTTAGGAGAGTGAAGAAGAAACTTCGAGCGATGAAGAAAAAAGTTCGGATTCAAATGTAGAAGAGAAACCAAAAACTGTGAAGAAAAAGGAAAAACCCGAACAAAAGAGAAAGAAAGAAAAAGAGGAAGAAAAACCGTCTTCGAAGAGTAATTTAGATTTATTATTAGAACTGGACGATGGTAATTATAATTATTTACCAATTTTTATTAAATTTAAAATAAGTTAATTTTAAAATTTAATTACAGTGATTCCGGCTTCAACACCTATGCTTACTCCATCATTAGGTGGCTTTCTTACACCGATGACCACTTCATATGCCCCACCGACTGGAATGAGCGTTCAAGCGATTGGTCCTAGTTTTATTCCGTACAAAGCAACGGAACTAGTGAATAAATTAAGCGGAGGAGGAATTAGTATCCAATATAGGTAAAAGTTTTATATACCCTTTTTAAATTATTTCTTTTTATCTCTTATTATTGTTCCATATTTTAGGTATACAAGATCGCCACATCTATATTCACCGAAAATGGTTTCTATTGAGTTGCTATTCACAAATCATGGTCCTGACGATGTTGCCGATATAAAAATAGGATCAAAGGTAAGATCAGATTTATTATTTTTTTTAATCGAACATTTTTTATGGATTACAGCCGGAGCAACTAAAATTACATAACAATAATTTCCCAGAACTGTATTAATTATGGCCATTTTCTCTTTTTGTCGAATTCATTAGGAACTGAGTGGAGGAATGTCGATACATGATTTCGCGCCCATATCAAACTTGACGGTAAATTCCACTCAATCCGGGATTATCGGAGTTGATTTAAATGATTCAACCCAACCCGTACAATTTACGGTAACCACTAGCTCTGGAAGAAATATTAAAGTATCATTTAAAACTCCAATGGGCGAAATAGTTCGAGCGGTATCAATGCCTGAAGTTTTATTTAACACGGAAAAAAGCAAATTAAAAGGGATGAATGAGCATACCGCTGAGGTTAAAATTCTGCCGGGGTAAGTTAAAAATTGAATTTAAATAAAAAATCTTTTAAAGCAAATTAAGGCATAACTGGTAATCGTTTATTTCTTCCAGCATCGACAGTCGAAGCCTTTCTCAGAAAGTGTATGAATCAATTAACGTAGGTCCGATTCCGTCTTCTGAAACCAATACTTTATTGTAAGTTATTTTGCAAATGGTCACATGACCATAGTTTAACACAAGTTTTCCTTTAACAATTCTAAATTGTTTACTTTTTGTTTTAGGTTCGCTGCAGAAACATTATCATCAAAGTCTTTAGTATTGATTACAATCAGGCAAAATTCAGAAACAGCGTCGGTTTCGGTTAACTGCGAAAAAATGGTGATCGGATCGATGCTTTTAAATGAATTAAAAAATTGCTTAAGGCCTTAAAATAAAATAAAAACATTAATGTATTGAGTTTTTATTATACGTGCAATAGGAATTTTTAGGAAAAAAAAAAATGAAAAGCGGAAACAGGAAGTCAGTTGTTATTGTCGTTGCATTTGTTAATACCTTCGTTTAAGGAAAAGCCAACAAGAGTATGTATTTTTCAATAAAAGAATAAAACGGACCAGATTATAAAAGTATTTCACTTTTTATTTTTTTAACAAACATGTTTACCAAAATCCAGCACCAGGTGTCAGTTAAAGAGTGATCGAGGTGACGTCGAAGTTTAAACAGATTAGAACTACCCTAACAAGTCGAAAGTTAAAATGATCCAAGTTTAATGTCCTAATAAACCTATTTTTTTTAAGGTAAAGTAAATAAGTTTCCGGTCTCCTTCTGCACCTACTCCTGATGTTTCCCAAAGCTTGGTTTTGTAACTTGGATTTTCCTTTAAGAACTTACAAACCACTAAATTTCAAAAAAGAAAAAAAAAAAATTAGATAATTTTTTTTGAAAAACTATCAGCCATGCAGTAAATTCTTACCATGATACATGGATAATGACACAGGAGTGCTTAATCCGATATCCTCATCAGGAAACGTCATAACGATATCGTTTAAAATTGAAACACCCAATCCTTTTCCTCTGTATGATTTTCTTATGTAAGCTGTATCTAGCGTAGTAATTTGATACGATTCCATCGTATCAAACACCAAAGATTCTGCAAGATGTTTAACAGGAAAAAAACATTTTTCTTTTTTCTTTTAAGAAACTTTGAAAGTTTCTTTACCTTTCCTTTTAACGGAGTAATATCCGACTGCATTTCCGTGCACCCATAATATTTTTACGAGATCATTTTCATCCGGAAAATCGAAAAAAACATCCTCATCGCTTTGATTTTCGATTTCGTTATACATGATCTGACTTAAAATGTACAACTTTATCAAGTCATCTTTTCCGGATATCGTTTCCCAACCGTTTTTGATTTTATTCTTCTGCAAAATGGCATCTATATTAACCCAGTCATCATCGGTTATTCTTAAATAAATACAAAGTCGACAATCGTCGCAGTTGAGTTTGTTTAAGGGTTGCTTTATTCCTAAGTGTTCTAAATTAAGAGTTTCGGTGTTGTTGAGGTTTGGTAGCAATGTTCTAAGGCACCTGAAAGTAAATAAATAATATGGCCTTGAAAAAGTGTCAAGGTTAACAAGCGGTTGTATGTAAAACTCATATTCTTTTAAGACTTTTATTTACTTTTTCGCTTGAAAAGTTATCGCAAATGATGTTCCTGATAATATAATCACAATAAAAAGGTCAGGGTTCGTTAAACGTGAATTAAGGTAAAAATAAGTTTAAATAAAATTCTCATAAAAAAAAATCACAAATAAACATACCTGGTGCAATCCATGATTTTAAACCGGATTCAAAATTTTCTTCTTCATTTAAAAACATTCTTTAATCATTTGATATCCATTTTTGAATATTTAAAATTTTTTTCCCCCCTCGTGCGTTATGTCAGCAAACTACGGTTATCTGTAACTATGATTACTGAATGGTAACACTCACAACATTAGCGCACGCGGCTGTGGCGGAAGTTACGTCAAAATTTAGGCTTATCTCAATAAGCAGATTATTTAAATAAATATTTAAAAAAAATTAAAACGATATATTAATTTTCAGTTAATTTATACAAAGTTCCGTCGATTCACGTTTTTAATAAATGTACAAAATCATTTTTTATTAATTTTAATTATTTTTTTATTAAAAAAATATGCTATTTTACTAGCTATTAACAAAAACAATGTCATAAATATCTTTATAATTTGCTACAAAGTGAACTTCTAAACCTTCGGTTATATATTTTGGTAAATCGTTGAAATCTTTTTTATTTTCTTCTGGTAGAATAATACAATCTACACCAACTCTTTTCGCCTGAAAAATGAATCAAAAATTACTGATGAGAAGGCTGCAATATAGGGTAATGCAATCAAATGTTTCATTACTCTTACCGCAATCGTTTTTTCTTTTATTCCCCCGACAGGTAAAACTTTGCCTTTTAAAGAAACTTCGCCAGTCATCGCTACATTTTGTCTAATAGGAACACCTCTGGCAAGTGATATTAAAGCGGTCACAATCGTACAACCAGCACTAGGGCCATCTTTTGGAGTGGCTCCCTTTGAAAAGAAAAAATAAATACTTTCAGCTGGAAAAAAGCACCTAATAGCAAAATTAATTACAATGCAATAATAACTTACCTCAGGTACGTGAAGATGCAAATGACTTGAATTTAAAAAGTGGTTTTGAGGATCGACTGACTTCATAAAATTTCGAGCTACAGTTAAAGCGATCCGAGCTGATTCTTTCATAACATCTCCAAGATGACCAGTCAATTCGAGAGATCCTTCTCCGCTTTTTTCGTCAGTCAGTCGCCTTGTTTCCGTTTCGATAAATAGGGTAGATCCTCCTAAAAAATACAAAATGAAAGTGAAGTGCTTGACAACATCAAATATTAATAAAAAAGAAAACCAACCCATAGCTGTCCAAGCTAAACCCATGACAACACCAGGAGGTGTCATATCGTACATTCTATCATGGGTGAATATAGGTTTCCCTGCAAATTCACTTAAATTGTCTGGCATGACTGTCACTTTATCCGCCTCTTTTTTAACGACCTTATAAGCTACTTTTCTAACTACTTTTTCGATATGTTTCTGTAAATTCCTAACGCCGCTTTCTCTGCAATATGATTTGATGAGGGTTTTAAGAGAATCATCATGAATTAAAATCTAAAAAAAAAAAAAAAAATTATTAATGAAAAAAGGGCGCATTAGTCGTCATCATCTTAGTAGAATTCACCATTTAAGAAATATTTAGTCCAATTTGGATGGCTTTGTATGCCACATCGGCTTCAGTTCAAAGTTCAAAATGAACTGATATACTGACCTGATCCTCCTTAAGACCTGAATCGTTCATGGCTTGGGGTACTAAGTATTGTTTAGCTATAGCTAATTTTTCTTCGGCGACGTAACCAGATACATCAATCATTTCCATCCTATCCCTTAACGGTTCTGGAATCGTGTCGGTAACGTTTGCGGTACAAATAAATAAAACTTTCGACAAATCTACGGGAACATCCAGGTAATGGTCTAGAAAATTGGCATTTTGTTCAGGATCTAACATTTCTAATAAAGCTGCTGATGGGTCTCCCTGGTAGCCCCTAAAACAAAATATTATTTCCAGTAAATAAAGATTTGTTTTTAAAAAATCATTGTGATAAGAAAAATGCGATTTACCTTCCTATTTTATCGACTTCATCAATTAATATAAGAGGATTTTCAGTTTTTGTTTTCTTCAGGCATTGAATAACCTTGCCTGGCATGGCTCCGACGTAAGTTCTTCTGTGGCCTTTAATTTCAGCTACATCCGTCATTCCTCCTACACTAAATCTAAAATACTAAAACAAAAATTAAATGTTAGTATCTAAAGCAGGATAACTTAAAAAACCCTTTGAAGCAAAAAGGATTGAGTAGTGTTTCGGGCATTCAGCATAGATATTTGCTTTTCTATGCTTAGTAATGCGGAAAATATTCAAGTTTACACAACACAATGTCTTAAAAAAAAAAAAGAAATTATTTTCTCTTGTTTAAAGTTAGCAAATTTAATGGACAAAATTTTTTCTCCATTAAAAAGGAGGTAGCTAAAAAATAATTTTTCAAAATGTAAAAAAATTTCTTACCTCTCGATTTAAAGCTCTAGCAATCGACTTGGCAATACTAGTTTTTCCGACACCAGGAGGTCCGAAAAAGCATAGAATTTTACCCTGTGTGCTCCCTTTAAGCTGGCTAACAGCAATAAATTCAAGAACTCTTTTTTTAACATCTTCCATTCCATAATGATCTTCATCTAGGATTTCGCCAGCTCTTGCCAAATCTAGATTTTCAGGACTAGTAACTCCCCAAGGTAATGATGTAAGCCAGTCTAAATAGTTTCTTGTTACACTAAAAAGAAAAATGAAAAAAAAAAATGAATTAATAATTGAATTAAAAGTACTTAAAAAAAAAAAAATATGGAAAGAACTTACTTAAATTCAGAAGAATGACTTTCTAGGAAGCTAAGTTTATTAAATTCTTCTTCTAAAACAGTTTCAACAGCTTTTGATATTGTTTTCCCCTTAATTCTTTCTCTAAATTTTTCTTCAATTGCATCTTTATCATCTTTTTCCAGGCCCAATTCTTTTTTAATAACTTTAAGCTGCTCTTGAAGGATATATTTGCGATGTTGTTGCTTCACTTTTTCTTCTACTTCCTTTCCAATTTTTGCTTGAAGTTTACTTAATTCAAATTCTTTTTTTAATAATGACAATGACAGCATCAGTCTTTTAGGAATCTAAAAACAGAAAACTCTTATAATATTTCAGAAATGTGGTATCAAATAAATCTTAAACTTACGTCTGTTTCTTCAAGGACAGCCTGAAGCTCAGCAGCTTCAGCTCCTGTAAGGGCAGCGCCTAAATCTGACAAGTACACTGGGTTGTCTACAACTCTTTGTCCTTGATTTAACATTTGTTGCAGAGATTCTCTGTACAATGGATTCATACTAATGATATCACGTATAGTTTTTATTACTTCTTGAGTTAAAGCCTAAAATACACATGTTTCAGTTTTAGCTTTTAAAAATTACATTTCATTATTTTTTCTCAAAAACATGAAATATTACCTTAACTTCCTCAGTCTGATTAAATTTCTCGTGAACTACATTTTCCACTTCTACCATTAAAACAGATTGGGTTTTGGGATCATCTTTTTTTTGTTGCAAGTTATCTTCATTTACTGGTGCTTCATTGATTTCCACACCACTATCAGTTTCTGATTTCACTTCTTCTATTACAATCTCAGGTTTTTCTTCCTTTGCTGCTACAGTTTCATTTAATCTTTTTCTCCTCTTCTTTCGACGTCCATTTCCATCTTCTAAAAAAAATTAATTTCATAATTATTCATGGCTTAAATAATGATAATAATGGAAACTACAACAAATAAAAAAAAAAGTAAGTTCTTACTTAATCCATTCTTCTGCACATCAACATCTTCATGAATCTGCTTTATTATTTTAATTCTTCTATGAGCCATTACAACTAATCTTAACTTATCTCCTAAATCTTGCATTTCATGAATTTGTGCAAACGTTCCAACAGAATAAACTTCATCCAAACTGCCAATAATTTCTTTTTCATTCCTGTAAAAGAAAAAGGAGAATTTATAACATATTTCTTTCACAACATAATTAATGCCAAAACAAATAACTTACTCCTCGGATCGTTTCAAAAAAATTCCAGCATAGGGCTGATTCAACCAAACTTTCTTTCGAATCAAATCTATTAAGTCTGGATGTGTTATTTCAATTAATTTAATAAATCTTGGGAAGACCGGATTTCTATTAATTGCAATCAAAGGCACATGTGGCCAAACTTCAGGAACAACAACAGTTGCTGGAAGTGAATGATGCAATCTTTTGTCACTAACATCAGTGTATCCTCCCTTTCCTCCATCACCATCACCATCACCTTCAGATCCAGAGTTTTCATTTGGAGGACTGTCAGAAGACTTCTTATTCGAATATTCCCTTTTAATTAAATGAACTGAGTTCCAGTAACTAAAAAGAAGTTATTCTTCATAATGACTTGCAGTTTCTAAATTTAAAATTGCATTATTTCATCTAATATAGTATTACTTACCCCTCTCTAAAGAAACATTTATTATTCAAATGGATACTATAAGTTGAAAACACTGGGCTTTGATCATTGATTAATTTTTTGGTTATTTGGAATCGGGTAAAATTCGAAAATCTATTTACAGAATTTCTTTTCCAAGTCTGACTAAATGTCAGTAATGGACTTCTCAAAATTCTTAGCATAATTTCAGATTTGAAGTAACACTAAAACGTGTTTTAAAAAAATGGCGTCGGGCAGAAGGCATGCAATGTTGCCAGAGCGTTTGGTTGATTTGCCTCCACTTTTTTTTCAAAAGGCCGGTGGCAGAATTATATTATATAACTTCCGCTTGTACAGCGCACCATCAATTTTTGCTTTCATCAATCGCTCCGAATCTCATCACTGGCTACGTCACCTATGACGTCACATTTGCATTCAGGAGAGGTTAGGTGAGGTATTTTACTTTGTTTCCTTTTATTTTGAATTCACCAACTTCTGCTTAATTAGTTATTTATGAAAATTACGCCTCAGTTGAAAATAAATAAATAAGCGAAACGAGTGTGCGAAGAATTACTGGAGACTGATCCGGAAAATGCCTTTTACTATAGTCAGTTGTTGGAACGCTATCACTTAACCTCTTGTTCAGAAGTGGAATTGTTTAGAAATTGTCAAGAAAAATTTCCCAGAGCTTTACGTACAAGATTGCTTCTTAATTTTATTTTAGGTTTGATAATAATTTTTTTAATTGTTCATTTCAGTCGCCCTTTGCTTGCGCTACCACTAATTTCCAATTTTTGAGGCGAGGAATTTAGATGTATGGTAGATCAATACTTGAGGCAAGGAATGCACAAAGGGGTACCGCCCCTGTCCGTGGATTTGAGGTCACTGTATAAAAGTGGCAAAATAGCTTGAAGATAATTCAAGATTTGTTTTTGTCCTACGTGGAAAACCTAAAGTGGAAGCATGCGTTCAGTGGAAATGGTGAAAATAACATTGAACCCGCAATCCAAAGGAACTTAATTAATTTTTGGAATTTTTTAACGTTATATGATGAGGTTATTTATCTTACGAAAACCAGTGATATGATCACTGATCAGGTTCATTATGCTCATCATCAGACTACAATTTCCAGACTTACAATTTCAGATACGTATATTTATGTATTTATTTTTTTTGCACTGTTATATCAAGAATATCAATCCTTTGTGCTTTTTTTCTTTCAGGTAAGATTTTCAAGTTGGCCCTTCTAAATCATCAATGCATTTTAAATTTTCAACATGGAACACAGTTATTGGTGTATCTTCTGGAACTTCACATGACATGATGTTATGTGTTTTCATCAAATGAGAAATGTTTTTGTTTTTGTTTTGGAATTTTCATTGATTCTTATTGCCTGGTTAAGTTAAAAATAAGTCATATTATTATATCGTAGACATTATTTGGTTTAATTTTTTGAGGTCAGTATTTTAAATTAAACGCTCAATATTTTGGGTAGTATTTCATTTAAAAGTGATCAGTATGTAATTTCGGTCCAAATAGGAGATTATGGATTCAGTTTTTTTGGTCAGTAAAATATTTCCTGCAAAACTGAGTGTTTCACATTGAACCCACAGAGTTTAAGCAAGACAGCCTTGAAACTGCACTACGAAAAATTCAAAAGTGAAACTGGGTTTTTTTGAACTGCTGGAAGAGGGGTGGGGGACAGGTGTTCAGCCAGATTACATTTTGGTATCAATCAAACATTTTTTTAGGGGGACCAACAGGGTAAAAAAATAATAAAAATGAAATTGCTTATTTGAAATGCCAAAGTTGGGGGCGGAGAGGCAGAATATGGTTGAGGGAGTCAAAAATTTTTTCAAGAGGGAGCAACAGTGTTGAAGTGTAAAGAATATCATTTTTGTACGTGGGGAGTGGGTTGAATTTTGGGGGAGCACAACCCATTCTTCCTTTACCCTGTTGCACATCCCTAAATTTTTAGAGGCTCAACTGCCCGGCTAAGGGGAAATTCAAATATTATGTCATCATTTTTTTTGAAATTTTAGACTCCTTTACCCGCTTTATCATCATTCGTCATCATTACCAAAAGCCCCCCTTAATCATTAAACCCCCCCCCCCCTCTCATCAAAGAATTTTTACTCTTTTTTAAATAAATTTACAAAATACATACGAAATATTAAGACCTGAAAGCTGAAGGGAATTAAGTTACAAATTAAAAATTTATGAAATTACTTATTCATTTTTTAGAAAATTGTTTGAAAAAAAAAAAAAAAAAATCATTCTTTTAAAGTTTTTTGATCCCTAAAATGATGACGTAACATTTGATACGGAACCTTACTGGTAACGTCACTGTAATGGTACGGTAATGTTGCGTAACCTTACCGTAATGTTACGTAAAATTACCATAATGATACAGAACCTTACCGGTAACGTCACTGCAATGGTACGGTTATGTTGCGTAATTTTACCGTAACATTGCGGTAATGTTACGTAAAGTTACCGTAATGTTACGCAATATTACCGTAACGTTACATACAATTACCGTAATGTTACGTAACATTACGGTAACTTTACGTAACATTTGATACGGAACCTTACCGGTAACGTCACTGCAATGTTACCGTAACATTACGGTAATTACACAATTATTACCGTAATGATAATCATTAGATCATTAAGGTAATGTTACGTAACATTACGGTAACTTTACGTAACATACGTAATACCGTAATGTTACGTACAATTATTACCGTAAAATTACCGTAACCTTACCGTAATGTTACAGAACCTTGCCGTAACAACTTAAGGTAACAACGGAATCTTACCGTAATGATACGAAACCCATTCAGATATTATGTCATCATTTTTTTCCAACAATTTAAACCCGTCCGTCCGTCGACCCCTCCCTCCCTCCCTCTCTCTCCCTCTTATTTTTGACCTTTTCATTTGTCATCATTAAAATCTTTAGGTTCAGTGTTTTATTTATTAGAGTTAGTATGAAGATTACAGTTAAAAAAGATAAAATAAGAATTAGAATTAATATAGAATGATCATGGAACTCTCTATTTGTTCTATAATAGGTCTCTTCCCCTCAAGATGTATAAAATCTAGTACTTTACCTTAGCGTCATGCTACGTAGCATTACCGTAATGTTACGTAACATTGCATAACACTAAATTTTTTTTCAAATTTTGACCTTTTTTATCAGAAATTATAAGTTTTTTCGTGCCAGGAAAAAATATTTTATTGAAAGTTTGGCGATCCTATAATTTATTATTTAGATTATTGGCGGGATTGGATATATTAATATTTCGAAAAAAAAATATTAAAAAATACGTCATCATTTGCTAGACCCCCCATCAAGGAATTTTTTTCTTTTTAAATAAATACACAAAATGCATGTATTATTAATACGAAATATTAACATAAAGTAGACCTGAAATGTGATGGTGATTATGTTGCAAATTAAATTTTATTCATTTTTTAGAAAATTATTTGAAAAAAAGAAAAAAATCATACTTTTAAAGTTTTTCACGGAATTATATCTACTGTGACATCATAGCATTACACCAATACCCCCCCTTGCCCTCGTCATCACTAGCCATCAGTTGAACGATGCCCCCCTAAAATATTAAACGTAATATTTTTTGAATGGCCCCTAAACAAACGTTTGAATTCATGAAATATTGGTTGCGGCGGTTAATTCTACATTTCCTCTTGTTTTTTATACATTCAAATTCAAAAACATGTTGGCTACACTTTGCCGTGTAGTTGTAGCTCTAATTAAAAGTGAACGTACCTTATTCCATCGAACGAAGATGATTTGGACTGGAGTCGTTCACTGAAACAGAAGTCGTATTATTATTAAACATTAAGTCAAATGATAAGCAAAGACAGAAACAATTTATATGTTAGAGACATCCGAAATTTATATGCGAAACATCCACTGTACATGTTCATTGTTTAATTTAAAAAAAGAGACAAACTAAGGAAATCATAAAGTGCGAAGTATGACAGAAATGCAGGAAATCCGAAATGAGAATAATGAAGTTGAAAAAATATTTTTAAAAAAAGCTATATTTTTCCTTTTTATTTTGTTGCAACACAATAGACTTATTTAAAAAGTCACCAAATCCCGAATAGAATGTTTACTTATACTTAAAGTAAACCAGCATAATTATTAAAGTCAAAATCCAGATTGATGAGGAAAAAATAAAAAAATTAAACAATTTTTGATAAAGATTTTAGTTTAACTCCCATTCAGTGCTATACTATGCTATACTATACTAAGGTAAAAAAGGGGAAAAAAATCTGAAATGATTTATGTTTAAGGTTTGCTCAACTCATCTGCAATACATTAACTTAACACTTCTTAACTTATCTGCAATACACCACTTCTGCGGGGGGGAAGTACATTTACAGTTTTTTACCACCATTATAGTTTTGTTAAAATTATAACTTTAAAATAATTTAAACTAACTGATCGATCAAACGAGAAAAAACTAAAAACAAACAGCTCTTGCTGCGAGCACGATAAGAAAAAACATTAATGACGTCAAAGCATACGAATACTGTACTAGACGTGACGTCATAAGAGAAGAATATGACAGCCATTAACGATAGCAAAAATTGACGGTGCTCCTACGGACCGGAAGTTAGAGAATATAATTTTGCAGGCCGGTGATCAGAGACAGAGAGTCTAAAAGGATAGAGTCGATAACTAACTAGAGAGCCTAAAGCCTTTTAGGCTGTCTACCTAAAGGCATTAAATATAAAGTTACACAACTGTGTAACTGTATATTTAATGCTGCAAAGAAAAGGAGCCAAAGGAAAGAGTCGGCAGAGGAGGCACAACCTTCTCAAAATTCAAAAAAATACACTTTTGTTTGAGGAGAATTTCTTTCTTAAATTGTTTCCTGACCAAAATACAATAAGGAAAGGCAAAGATAAGGTTATCTGATAACGGCTTTAAGAAGGATAATAAAAAGTAATATTACTACAATGCTTTTAAAAATTTATTACATTTATTCTTTTTTTTCCGATGATCACATGAACTTAATAAATTCAATTACTGTTATGTTCATAAGATTTTTAAAAATCTTTTTTTTTCTGTTCACGTTCTATTTACAAATTCATTTATTATTTATATTTTTTTAATCTTATTTAACAACGTCATAAGCACAATTTACAATAGTCAATGTTACAAAATAAAAAAAAATCACAATTAAACGAAAGTAATTTTTACGGCACCAATCCACTGCTTTTATTACATGACATCCAGAAAAGCAAGAAATATATTTAATTTAAATTGCATGTTTTCGTAACTTTTAAATTTGGATGTATGTAAGCTTATTAATTTTTTTTAAATTTCTGCCGCCTTATTTGTTTTTAATATTTTGCTGCTTCACCATTACGAGTGTAGATAGTACAATTCGAATGTCATTATCAGACAGGGGGGAAGCACTAGATCGTCTGCTGTAATAATCCCATTGTTGTGAGCCAATCATGTTGCTACATTAAGCCAAATTCTTACTGAATGACAACAATGAGACTTTTACAGCAGAAGATATTCACTCTACAGTACTGGACCATAATGCAGAAACAGCTTTTGCCAACATTTTTTTAAACTTATATTCTTTAACAATTTTTTAGCATGAAGAAGGCTTGGACTAGATAAAACATTTTTTACGTGTAATTTTTACAACCATATAATTTCATTTAATGTGTTTTATTTTCTTTTTTTAATTGTTAAAATAGCTTGGAGTTCTAGAAATTTGACTTTGGCACCTTCTTCACTTTTATTTTTGATCTCTTTGACAGAGAGTAATAGGTTTTAAGAAATGTTTTTTTTTTTTTTTTATTAAGGCTGCCAATTTTTCGGTCCTTATTTAAAAGTAAGTGGAATTTCAAAAATTACGTTTCTAGAATAAAAGTCATGTTGCCATTTTAAGAGTGGATACATTTAGTCCTCTAATCGCAATTTAATATTATTTTTAATTCAAGTTTTTAATTTGAGAAACAGGATTTTTTTCCAATCCCTCAACGAGCGGCCGCAAAACCAAAGTTTAATTTAAATAAAATTAAAAAGTTAATTTTTTTCAGTCTTTGCATTTGTATCAAAAATTGAAAAATTATATAATTACCGAAAGAAAGAAAAGAAAAAGAAAGGAAAACGAGATGATTAAAAGCATATTTATTAACTCAGTAAAATATTTTATTCCAATAAAATTTTCATTCGATTCGTATGCGAAACAAAAAAAAATCCTGCATTTTTCGTTGGTTTATTTAAAGGGTATAAATGGATACTTTTTAATTTAGACTTATTCTTGATTTCGTTTTAAAAGAAGCACTGAAAACTACCTACCGTAATTAATCAAAAATTTAGGTAATCGTAACCGTATACTACTATGTTGGAATTATTTGATAAAACATTTACGAATCTTTTTTATGATTATATTTGGCCCCGATACTTCAAAAATTATAGGGTTCAGTGGCGACGCGCATTCTTTTTATGTTAAATTAACTGATTTTAATTTATTTTTCCAGCTTTGTTTTTATTTTTCACAATCCTGAGAGATAAAAAATTTAAATTAATTTTCTTCTGTTTTAACCTCTCTTTACTAAAAAAAATTTAAATAAAACTTAAAATCAATGTTTAAAAACAAATAAAAGGGGGAATTCGTTTTATTAGTTAGTCCGTACGTCCGTCAGTTACAAAATATCACAAAACATTTAGAAACACTCAATATTCAACTATGTCCTGATAAACAACTGCTCTTCTTCTGAATCGCTAAATTCGCATTGGTCTTCAGAGAGCGTTACTCTTTCAATGCACCCGGTACGTTCTCCAATCGTACTGAGTGGCACTTTCATGTATCCTGAGTCTTCAGGTTGGCTCCAACACGAATTGGAGCGCATCTGAAAGAAGAAGAAAAAATTTAGATATTTTATTATGGATAGGCGGAAAAAAGAGTTCATCACTACGATACAAACTTGTAGTACGAGGAAAATAATTCCAAATAAAAGAACAACAGATGCACAAATAGCGACTACGAAGACGGTAACTTTGTTGAGCGGACTTAAATACGAATCATCAGCAGTCTCTGAGTGAGGTGGATATTCTCGTAGCTCTGCTGATGCTGCGATTCTTCGCTTGCCAGCAGGAGATGAGCTCTGGCATTCGCCTGAAATATTAATGATAGTGAAAAAATTGAAAATAATAAAATTATCGTGCCCTAATGCTTACCTGTTTCTTTATCACAATGACAGCAATTCGGCTGTTCGGCTTGAGTGCAACAAGGAACACACTGGTTGTTTTGACGGTCGAGGTGAAGGGGAAAAAGACACGCGAGGCATGAAAACTGTCCCGGGCCGCTGCACATATGGCACGACTCGTGACACGGCTTGCACAGTTGCGTAGGGTTATCGTAATATTGAGACCCTAGGCATTCCATGCATAAGCCGCCGTCTAACATGGAACGTGCAGGGCATGATGTGCATTCTAATGGTCCTTCCCCTAAAATTAATTTTAAAAAATGTGTGTAACTCATTCAAAATGATTTGATGAAGATATGTACCTATTCTTTACTTGGGGGCCATTCAAATATTACGTAAGCATGATTTTAATGAATTTGAACCCCCCCTCCCCGGTTGTAAGATATTTCGCCATACTTAGCTTATGGCGAAGATGGTTGATGCGGACCCCCCCCAAAAATCTTACGTAATACTTGAACCTTCCCTTGGCACAAATAAAAATTATTTCTCTTGTAATCACCTTTGCACGTGCGGCAGAAATGATGACATTTTTGGCAGCCGTATTTGGCTTTAAAGAAACCCTCCGGGCATTCCGGATGACATTCTCCGGCAGCTAACTGCCAACCCTTAGGACATGATATACATTGATCTCTTCTAGGTCCCGAGCATGTTTTACAGGAAAGGTAACATTTTGAGCAGACGCCTCTGTCACTATAATAACTGTTGAAATAAAAATTAATTACTTAATAATTTATACAAAAAGGTGTAAAAAAATTAGAAGGAAATATATTTTTGAAAAAGGTTTTTTACCCATCAGCACACGTGGCTCTGCACTCGCCACTTTGAAGCTGCAATCCTGCTTCACAGGTCGTACAATTTAACCTAGAAACACATGTTTTGCATGTGTGCAAGCAAGGCACGCACTGGCCCTGCTCCATATAGGTGCCATCCAAGCAACCCGGGAGACATTTCCCGTCTTGTAGTAAAAGAGATTGTGGGCAGGATAAACAGCCTTGCTCTCCTCCCGACGCACAAGTTTCACATGTGGAGTGACAAGGCCGGCAGTGCGATCCATCATGATATTCAGCTAAAATTAAAAGTAATTATAACCGTAATATCATCTGATTTATTTTATTTTGATCGGTGATGCTTACCTGAATCACATTTGCTACTTCCGTTAGGTAGACATTTTCCTTTTTTGTTAAGACTCCAATCTCTTTCGCATGATAAACATAACGAACTGCTACAAGTGGTACAGCCTTTCGGACACTTGAGGCATTCCTTTCTTTTTTTGTCGGCGTAATAACCGGTTGGGCAAGTATTTAAACACTGCCCAGAAAACGAAAATTTACCAGGTTTGCATGTAATGCATTGCGTCTCGCTGGAGCCGTTACAAGTTTCGCAACTATTATGGCATGGAGCACAACTACAAAATTGAAATTAATATTAGCATAATTCCTTTCCATTTAAATCAGAAAAAAAAATAAGTCAACTCACTTATAGTCTTCGGTCTCGTAAGAATAAAGAGGACAAGCAGCATAGCATTTATTTTCAAACATAACAAGATGATGATCACAGCTAGTACAATGATCCGGCCGATCTACGCACGAACCACAATTCGGCTGGCACGGCACACATGTATTTTGTTCTGAATTTTCATAATAACCATCCGGACATTGTTGGATACAAACAGCTAAATCGGTAACTCTGAGGTGAGCAGGGGCGCAAGTAAGACAAGAATCCTGCCCGGCGCCCGCGCATGTTTCGCAGGACTCGTGGCACGGCCAACAAACTCCTCCTTGATTCGGGAAACTTCTCGGTGGGCAACGGCTTACACAAGTATTATCTAAACGGTAATGTTTGCAAGCTATACACTGAGTCGGGCCTTTTCCGTAGCATCCTTGAGAATCGCATTCTGGATCGCAGTTGGTATGCAGGAGGATTTTTTTATTGGCCTCATCATCGCCGCTCATTAAATTATCTTGGAGCTGATTAGCACTTTTGTCGCTGTTTTTATCTAAGAATAAATATAAATTTCATAAATATAAAACATGTATAAAAATAAAATATAAATTTTCTAATCCTAAGAGAGGGGACAATGGACCAAATATTTAATTAAAATTGAATATTACGACCCATTAAATAAGTTCAATTTTTTGGAGTCCCACTCGAGGTGTGATTTTTTCTCGACATTTATAATCATCGTCAAATAATCACGGCGTAATGCATGAGTTTTTTCGCGATTTGACTAATTTTCGGGTTTTTCTTAAACGGGTTCCTTTCCCTCCAAAAAATTGAACTTATTTAATGGGTCGTAATATTCAATTTTAATTATAAATTTCCTTGTGAAAACTTACCATTAAGGGAGACTATAGACGGTTTTACTTCACTACCTTGCCCGCTGTAGACATTAGGGTAATTATGGAAGTGAGAAAATGAATCTGCGGCGTAATAACCTTGATTTCGATTATTAGGAAAAGTAAATGGATTTGACTGAGGAGAACGTAATCGAATTGGATTCGTCGTTGTTCCGTAGAAAATAAGTTGCCATTTTTTCAAAATTCCTGAAAAAAAAAAAAAAAAAAAAAAAAAATGTATAGTAAACATTTCCAAGCAAAAAATGAAATTTCTGATTATTATTTTATACGCACCTGGTTGGTTCACATGTCTATTTCCATTATTCATAATTTGCAAAGTCCAACGACCTTCAGCTTTTTCTCCCCAGTAATGTACGCTTAAGAAAGGCCAGTCATCGAAATTTGATCCTACCACATCTCGGGGTCTTTCGAAAAGCAACGTCGACGTCGTTCCTGCATAATAAAAATTAAAATGATGTCATTGATATGCAATTTTCCCTCTAAACAACACTAATGTAAAATACAAACCCATGGGAGATGTAAGCGATATCCTTAGATTTCCTCTCGGAAAAAACCTAAGAGAAATTTTACACTGAACATGTTCCAGGAATCTAACTTCGTTTAAAGTCCCGCTGCAACCGTTTACATCCATGTGGACCTGTAGCGTTTTACCGTAGGTCGGATCAATTTGCCTGTAGTACAAAAAGCATCGTAATAAAAATTTTTTAGGTTTCACGTAAAAAGAATGATTTTTTTTTTAAAACGAGCTTTTAAAATTACCTCTCTTCATTAATTTCTTGCGACTTGCAGATATGTTGAGGTGGGACCGTTGTCCACTGCTCAGCTAATTGAACCATAGCTCCTGCATCCATTAACCCATATCCAAATTTATGATTCACTTTCCGTTTGACACCATTTACAACCCAACCGGATTCTTTCTCTAAAGGCTCAGATCTCGACGATAATAGCACCAGATACTGCATATCTCTCCACGTCAGATTAGGATTCGCTTCAAGAGCTAAGGCACAAATTCCTGCTGCAAGAGGAGCTGACGCGGACGTACCTGAAATATTATAATAGCATGGGTAATTTTCATGTTTTCCCGATGAGAAAAAGAATATTAATATTTATAAAATATTTTTGAAATATTTTGCATAATATATTTTTTTTCATCGGGTTAAAACTTATTGAGATTTTTTTGTCCATTTATTCGATTAAATGTTTTTAAGTACCTGTATGTTCTACAGTGCAAATGTGATCAGGACGTAGTTTTCCGTCCATATCAACGGTAGCGACACTTTTATCGTGTCCCGGGGTCCCTGAGCTGTAAGTCGTTGCTAAAGTAGAAGAGCATTCTTCAAGGTACCAAGGTTTATACCCGCCCTGAGTTGCTGAGCTAATAGATAAGGTAAAAATACTGTTTGTGTACCCATCGCAGTTGCAGGAGTCGGTATGTCTCCCTCCATTACCAGACGCCCACACAAATATTGAGCCTTTACCTTTTCTTCCCTGTAAGATTATGAAAAAAAAAAAAAAAATATTTAAGAGATTTATGAAAAATTAAAATGAAAAAAAAAAAAAAGAGAGAAAGAAAAGGCTTTTTCAAGTTTTAGCTCTTAAGACGTTTACAAGCTAATCCTTTTCTCGGAAAAGACTTCGGATGATGATCTTTTTTTTTTTTTTTTTTTTCTTTAACTTAAAAGCCGATTTAAAAAATTCATTATTGCCAACCGGAAAATTACGAGAGCCTATATTTTTTTTAACTTACATTGGTTACTCCGTATATAAAAGCACGTCTTGCCAATGGACCTGGCCCATCCACAGTTTTGCCGTCATCTTCGGGTCCCCAGGAAGCACTGTATATGTCAATTACATCAGGGTTTAGTCCTAAAGCTCTTGCTTCTACAGCGTCATTAACTGTGCCATCCAACATCCGCACACCTAAGAGAAATTTAAAAAAGAAAAAGGATAATTTTTGCAAAGTCGATGCTTATTATTTTTTTGAAATTGTAAAACAAGAAAATTTGCAAATATTCAAAAAAAAAAAAAAAAAAAAAAAAAAAAAAAAAAAAAAAATTAATACTTTATCTTATTGCAAGGTAAAGTAAGAAAAAAAAACCGAATTTAGTTTTTCATTACATTATTTTTCATTAATAAAATTTCGAAAATGTGGAATATTAATCATTTAATGATGATATTAATTCGAATCAATTAAAGTCGTTTGAAATACGTTTAATGGCTATTGCCACACTTCTAAAACTATTAATCAATTAATTAATTTATCAATTACGGACTCGACTCCATTTGAATTTCTTTTTTTAAAGTCTTCTTTTTCCCGGTGTCACTTTAATTAAATTAAAGGATAAATCTTAATTAATTAAACCTGAACTTTTGTCGGGATTCCGTAAAAATGAAAAAAAAAAAAAAGAATAAACTTTCAAGTTAAGTTGAATTGAAGGGAAAAGAAAAATCATTAAATCAGAGATCGTGATACCAGGCAGTAAATCAATCGATTCATGGTTTCACCGCTGCGGCGTATTATTTCAGAAGAAGTAGATAACTTCATTTTTTTGAGTCCATATTATAATATATATTCACTTTTTCACCATGCACCCCAGTAGTAATAAGCGAATGATCGATGAAATAATATATTACAGGCCTGAAATTTCTCCGACAGGTCACAAAGTTAGTTTAAACCAAAAGGGAGGAAACATCCTGAAAACTACGAATAATCTCGCGTGTTTTGAATTATTTAATGTCTAAATTCGGAATATTGATTACGTTAAAAAAAAGGAAAAAAAATAAAAAAAAATGTTGAAAAGCAGTACGTTTGGAACAGCAGATTGCATCCTATTTTTCCTTTTTGAAATATTTAAGTAACATTCCAGAGAAGCTTCGAACGATTAACTTTAAATAACGTTTAGCAATGTTTTTAAAACGTTTGGAATTTTGGCCACTGTACTCATATTTCCTCCAACTTATGTCGATACTACTGTATGTCAGATCGTCGGATTTTCAAAACGTCGAAAGGGAGTTTCGAGGTTTTAAAAGACGATAAATTATATAGCAAATTATGTCGCTTTTATAAACATCGAACTTTTAGACCCCCGAAACTCTTGTCGGGGATTGAAAATTCAATGTTTAAAAAAAAAGAAATTTCTATTTTTTTTTTTTTTTTTTTTACGGTTTCAAATTCTGCAAAGTAATTCGACGATTTTAAAAGTCGGAAATTTAAAAATTCGGGAACTAAAAATTTTTAGAAATTTTTGTGACATATGAGTTTCACTCATTCCCCACTTTTACCTTTCAAATCACAACCATCCTTATAGGCCTGCAAACTATTCTCAAATATGCCCTCGATTAGGATCGGTATAGGATGTTTTGATATTTCGATCACCTATATAATAGCGAGGACATATTCGAGTCTTTGCCAGTATTTTCGGTCATGCTGGTTCGGTAGGGTCGAAGCCTTTTCCGATTGTTTTCAAAACCCCCGACTTTTCTTTATTCCCGCTCGGCTATCCTACATTTTTTTTTCAATAAAATCAAGGCCAATTTTAAACAAATTTAACATTTTTAATGCTGCAGTAAATAGTTCAGGTGATTTTATCTTCAAATATTTATATATCTATCTATTTATTAAAATATTTTGGCGCATTTTTTTCTTGAAAAAAATCAGTTTCGAAAAAAGTCTGGCATCTTATAGGTTTTATAAAGTTGAATGACGTTTGGGGTCGTCCATAGACCACATTAGCACGTTAGGAGGGGAAGGTATTCAAAATGCTAAATTAAACTAACAAGGGGGGGGGGGGGGGTTAAATATCTACCGTTAGCATTTATCTCATGTAATAAACGTGTAAACATGAAAATAATTTAAATTTTTTAAATTATGTAACCTAACTCACTTAAAAAAAAAAAAAAAAAAAAAAAAAAAAAAAAATTCAACTTTATCCGCTCATTTTCTCTAAGCAGCATTATGCTGCTTCTCCATTATGGCTCAAAATTAATTTTCTAGAATTAATTTTCAAAATTTCCGGAAGTACTGTGCTTTAGTTATTCTATGAATTTTCGACCATGGATTAAGAATACAAAAAATGCAATGTAGTAAAAATGGCCGACTACATTTTTAAATCTTGGGTTAGAAATCCATAGAATAACAAAAGCACAGTACTTCCGGAAATTTTGAAAATTAATTCTAGAAAATTAATTTTGAGCCATAATGGAGAAGCGACATAAGTTAAATTTAAAAAAAACCTTTTCTTTGCAAAGTTTAAGTTCAAAGAATTTCAGATTTTTTTAATGTTTAATATTAATTAAAAAAAAAAAAAAAAAAATTAATGGGGGGGTAACCAAAATCTAACTTAATTTTACGGGGGGTCCCGGAATGCTAACCTATGCTAATAAGGGGCGAGGGGGTCGAAAATGGCCAAAATAATGCTAACGTAATTTATGGGCGACACTTTGGCAAAAAAAGGGTTTAATGTGTTTTTAAAAAATCTGAAAATTTTTATAGGCTACTTCCCGAATTTTTAAATCTCCGATTTTTAAAATCGCCGAATTACTTTCGACGATTTAAAACCGTGAAACAAAAAAAAATTCTTTTATTTTTAAAACACCGAATTTTCAAATCCCTGACAAAAGTTTCGGGGATCTAAAAGTTCGATGTTTAGAAAAACGACATAATTTGCAATATCATTTATCGTCTTTGAAAGCCTCAAAACTCCCTTTCGACGTTTTGAAAATTCGATGGTTTGTAATTGTCGTCTTATATCAATTTACTCACCTCCAATGCTTGCATTGTAGGCTACTCCGATGCCACAATAATCGTTGAAAGCCACAGCCGCCACTTCTCCAGCGCATCGAGTGCCATGTTTATTGTCTCCGTTATCTCGAGGCATTGGATCGTTATCATTGTCATTAATGTCTGTGCTTGCGCCAGGGTGCTGCAACAAATAGAGAAATAACAATAAGTTTTTTTTCGGTTAAAAAAAAAAAAAAAAAAAAAAAAAAGGTGGAAAAAATACAGCTCAAAAATGGAAAAGATGAAAAGATGACATTGCGAACCGCACTGGCGGTCGCAACACGGAAACAGGATATACTACTCCGGCATGGACTTGTTATCTTCAACGCAATACATCGAGATACTGGTAAAAAGAACAATTGGAAAAGTAGAAAATTGAAAAGAGATCATTTTATGAAGGAAATTGAACCGTTTTTCGCTCTTATGAAAAACAACATTCTCTACTGAACGTCTTTCATTGTTTTATTTATGGTTTTGAAGCATGACGTCATCAATTTCATTTTCCATTTGAAAAAGGGACCATTAAAAAAGTTATGAAATAAATGGTCGATTTTCAAATATTTATTCGAAATAAAAGGCGCCTCGGTTTCCATAGAAAAAAAAGAGGAGAGTGAGACCTCTTTTTTATGATTTTATAATAAAAACCGAGCTAAAGCGAAACGCACGAATCCCGAAAAATCGGTCGGAAAGGTTACCTAATTTTAAAGTAGAATTTAACGGATTCAATTTAAATATAAATTACGGGAAAATATATGGTATCGCTCTTCCGAGAAGATCTTTACTCTAATGGAGATACCCGATACTGAATATATTTATATTCATAATTTGCGTATGTGTTTTATAAGGCTGTGTTTTCCCTTTAAAACCCTTTTCTTGAAGGTTTTTATTATCGTAATTTTCGTATCAAGGAACGAAATGAAAGAGAGATTAATAGTACAGGAAGGAATTCCATTAATTTTAAAGTAAGAGTCATCCGTTCGGGAAATGGGATTATCCGTTGAAAAGGCTATTAAGATTATATCGGGAACAAATCATTTTGCCTTAAATCTTCTCATTAGTCATTTTTAGAAAAAGTGATTTATCCCTTCTTTTTTTTTTTAAATTCTATTTTCCGCTCGAAAATAAAAATGTTGGAATACGAAGTGCGATCATGTAGGAAAAGTCAAGTATTGTTGACACTACCCTATTTGGTACTCACCGAGGATAGAATTTTCGATGATTAAGTGCATTTGACTGGAAAACGTAATTGCAGTATCATGTTAACATACATTGTAGTGATTGCATCAGCTTCCAAAACTAGATCAGGGAATCATTTATCAAACACGGGGGTTATGTATCGATTATGCATCGATTATACACTTTGAAAATCCTATGTTTAAGTCATATCATATCATCATCGTTTTTATTAGTTAATGGACTATTGATGTTTTCACGCTTTGAAAATTTTGTCAAAAACATGTCCTCCAGGTACTGACAAAATGATTGAATTAACTATTTTTCGGATCCTCTCAAGGGGATTCCAGGATCATCATATTTGGTATGAGTATTAAAATACAGTATTAAATAGTAACAAGCGAAAATCTCATACGCTGAATCCAAACACCGGGTATGTCCCATCATAAAAACTTTAATCTCTGATCTGCAGAGAAAACTAATTTTAATATAAAGGAACCACCCATGTAGTTCCAAAAACGTTCTTTTTGCCTTAAAAAAAAGAGGAAATGACAGCTTTCACAGAGCTTTCGCATTCGTCAATATGATGCATCACAGACACAAGTCATAGTGTCATGTCGTGAAAACAGCCATGAGAGAGTCAGTTCGTTTTATTTTAACGAATGTGCCTCTTCCGACCATTCGATTCATTTTTTAAATCATATGCAGTATATCAACATACCGAAAAATATTTTTCAAATCCGAACCGGTCGCCAGATAAGATCAACCGATTTTCCAGGGAATGAACCCTTGTAAAATTTATTTGTTTACCATAAGGTTTTTATCTTCACATTCGTGGCAATATTTTTTTTGAACGCATTAAAATTCCCCGATTACAAACCAATCGAAAATTAATGGGGAAGAAGGGGAAAAAAATGCTCATTAAAAAAATAAAAAAAAATCCTCTATACTACAATGCAAATAAACCGCTTTGGATCGAAGGTTAAAAAAAAACCCAAGATTAAAAGCACAAAACAAATGAAAATAAAAAAAAAATATATACCCAGAAGGGATTGTTAGGGGATAAAATTCGGAAAGTTGTGCGGTGTACAAATTAAAACAAATTTTAACATCCTGATTTTTCGCTTCGACTACTTTTAATCGGGAACAACGAGGCATGAGCCCGGGCTCGTCATGTCGAGATATGAAATCGACATTTCCACATTGTGCACATGGCACTCAAAAACGATTAGTCAGTATAAACAGAGGTTCGAGGAAAAATAGAAATCTGCTTCGTGGAGATATGCAAATATCAAAGCTGAAACTGAAATATCCCCCTTTCAGGGGCTATTTCACACTTATTTTATAACTCGCTAATAGCAGAGGCGGCAAAGGAGGGAACGGGGGGAAAGGAAGGGTCAAAAGGGATGAAAGGCACAAAAGTGTGGGTTTGAGGGTCACGAACATATGACAGTTGCACAAGATGCATTGATCATGACGAACATGACTGGGACCGTGTACCGTCCGTTTCAGGTGTCATTATGTTTCACCCGCTAATCAAACATTAGCGAAATTCATGATAAACATCCCTTTTTATATAATTTTTGACGGGGAAAAAAAAACTTGGCAAGAGAAAAATTTGAAATTGCAATCAGGAAAATTTATTTTGGAAATTATTTTAAAGCGTAGGTGAAACAGCTTTCGGTATTAAAATGCTTTTTATGAAGCATAACATTGAAGAACCTAATAAAACCAGTTATATAAATATTGTCGCAGCTCAAAACGTAACTTTGTTATAAATATTTGTTACTTTTGAATTGTTATTTCCCAGCAGACTTAGGAAGTATTCATAATAGAGTAGAAAATGAATCTGGAAAAGTCTTGAACTCTTCTATGATAATGAGAGCACAAAATATGGAAAAGCTATTTCCCTTCCAGTAAGGAAAATGAAATTTTAATGCGATGAATGCTAAATTTCGCAAGATGGCCATATGGGATTAGCTTCATCCTGATTAAAAGTTTCAACTATACAAGGGGAAAAAAAAGAAGCTAAAAAGCATAAAAAATAACAGATCAACAGATCACTCTAGAAAAATGGGCATCATATAAAGACTCAAATTTAGCGTGCTTGTGTTTTCAAGCGGTTGTTTATTCAAGGTTTCTAATATTTTTCGATAAAATAGCTGGATACGTTAAACCACAGGGGGATTCCTTAATGGTTTTTTTTTTTGGGATTGAACCTATCATCCTAAAAAAAAATCTAATCCAGTCTAGAAATACATGAAAATATTGCATCATGTTAGAAATACCCAGAAAAAGTGAAGTTTTGCCTCGACCGGGATGAATAGTAAGAATATACTGTTTTGTTATTTGCCTGAGTAGGAAGTATATTATCCATCCTGAATACGGAGATAGCTGATAATTTTTTTATTGCAAAAACGAACTTATTATGAAGGTTTTCATAAGTTGGTTTCTTTCTGAATAGAGGTTTTTATTTGAAAACATGCACCTTGAATTTATTACGATAAGATTCCTTTAGAAATAAGCTCGATTCATATGAATTGTTACGAATACCGAAGTTAAAAAAGTATTGAAATATACATCGTCGGCAATATTGAAAATTGAAGGAAAAAAAAAAAAAAACTTCTTTTTAGGGATTTTGTCCTTTTATGTCATCTTTTTACATTTATCACACATTCCAGTCCTTTTCTTCTCTTCTTCTTCTACCACAACATATGTAAATGGCTATTTTAAAAGTCGAGAAGGGGAAATATTTGTGAAGCTAATGCCAGACTGAATGTAATAAATCGGTTTTGTGGGATTTTTTGCTCTACAAAAGAAAACTACATCTTTTTGCCATTGGTTATTTCTAATTAATCAAAGTCAATAGATTCGTCAAACAAATGGAATTTATTTTATCAGGAAACAAGTGCTATAGCTTATTAAAAATTCCCTTGCAGAAAAGTTGAAATTAAAAAGAAAAAAAAAGGAGAGAAAATTCTTATATAAAGCAAAGATTTTTCTTTCCTTTTAGATTCGCAGTGTCATCATCAAAAAGTTTGATTGTCAGAAGCACGAATCGGGAGTCATTTAGCTTATTTTCATTAAAATAGAAAACTCTTGAGAAGATTTCCCCCGTTTTCTCTTGAGCTTGGCTTAGTTTAGTTTCTTATTCTCACTTCTTTAATATTCTTCAAAAACATTTCTAATTTGAAACTTTTCATTGAGGCAAAGTAGCATTAGATTTCATCTATGTTAAAAAAAATAGCATTAACAAAAGAAGATAAAAAGCATTTTTAACAAAGTAACACCAAGGAAATTGTTTAAAAAATAATTGATTGTGATTGAAAAATTGAAAAAAATTAAGCTGCATGAAGTTTTTATACTCTATTTCCTTTTTCTTGTATTCCACTCAGGTCGTGACACGATGCAACACTGTGAAAGCAAGCAAACTACACCAAAGTTTCACCATTCGTCTGTAGATCGGGCTTTTAATTTTTTATATACGGAAGCACTGCCAGGTCCATGTTTATTGATAATTTTTTGAGTGTCAAGTTCAAACTTAACACTGTCAAGTTGCAACAGGCCAACAATTATTGCCAAGTTTAAACCTGACAATGCCAGATTGAAACTTGTCACTAATTGGGTAAGGCAAGTTCTAAGATTGGATCTTGTTTGAACAGGTAGACTGTCAAGTTTGAACCTGGCATTGTCACGTTCAGACCGGAAACTTCAGGGTTTCCGCATTTATCTCTTTCCATTAATTTTAGAAATCTCGAATGGCAGAAATATTTTACATTGGTCCAAAATCAATGACTAATTTTTTATTTTATTCGATCGTGCTGTAAAAATAACGGTAAAGAATTGAAATAAATACCCTTGCAATCGATTGAAAAATAAAACTCGAGATAGCGAAAAGAAAAAAAAGAAGAAAGCGTTTAAATAAGTTCCTTGAGGACAAAGTGAATTCATTTAAAAGAGCAAATTTAGTTTTCAGTCTGAGATTTAAATCCGGAATGAATTTCAGTGATGCCAACTTTAAAAATCTCAGTTTCAAGTTGAAGCCTCTTGTTATTTAAAATCTCTCTCCGTTTTTATTTCTCTTTTAATTCAAAAATTCATCCCCTTCCCTTAAAAAGGAGAGAGAAAATCTAAACGTTAGGGCTTATGAAAGTTCGATTTGATCACATCTTATAACCCACTTTTACCACGGTTATAACGACGTGACACCAAAAAGGGAGACGTTCTGAAGATTGAATTTTGAATTCTGAAACAAATTTCTCCCTTGCGGCTCAACGGACGTTGATATCACATTGTTAAACGTAATGAGATGCTTTTGCTGCGGTCAACCCGTAGGCAGCCACTGGTTCCCTTCCTTTTGATCGTGCACTCATTAATTTACGAAAATAACAAAACAAATTTTGGTTTATCTGATTACGGGTGTTTTATAGAGTAATTATTCCAGCGATCCGTTAGAAAGGTTTTTCCCTCTTTCCGAAATTAAAAGGAAGCCGCAGATGTGATACTAGAAAACTCATTATCAAAAATTGTGGACGGACCTGTGCGGTTCAGTTGATAAAACGAAAAATACATTTCCTCTTTTAACACTTTGAGAAGGCGGTAAAGACAAAAAAAAAAAAAAAAAAAAAAATTCGAATATTCCGGTGAAATGATATTTGATGTTGCAAATTGATTGATTCGAGTCTGGATTAAAATTCGAGAACGCACTCAGGGACGATTGTTTCCGATTTCATTCCCGCGCTACTGTTGGTTTAAATGAAACATTTTCCACGGGTGCTTTGTTGTAAGATTTCCTAGAAATTCCACGTTGACGGGAATAACATGCATGTAGGATTTCAGTGTTATGTAATCCAAGCCGTGGTAATCAAGTTGAAGCAAAGTTAATGAGTTTATTAAGTAACTAGTTTGTAATTAATTTCAGTTGCGAGTTTAGGAAAGTAGGAGCGTCTCAACACCAAATCGACATGATAGTGTTAAGGGAATTATACTTGGGGTTTCTTGTTCGGAATTAGGGTCAATCTTTCTATTTGAGAAGAAAAAGCCGTGCACGAACCAAAATCTAGAAAAAGAAAAGCACTTACAAGGGAAAGCACAAAAGAAATCCAAAAGTAAAGCCCAGAACGAAAGTAAAAGGATATAATTTCTAGGGACAATAATAAAGTCACGTCGTTGATTGACTCGCTAGTTTGTAATTGAGAAATAAAAGAACGACGGGGAGGGAAAACTATGGATATTGTCCAAGTTGGAGCGTGCTTCTTTCCTAATGTGACGATTCAATTTTTCTCCTCTCAAGTTTTCTTTATGTGAAAAATGACAGAAAAAGACGACTGGATTTTCTTTCTCTTTCTTGATTTGGAGAACAAGATTTTTCCATTTTGGTCTTATGCAAGAGAGTCTTGAGAGAAGATTGTATTTTTTTTTTTTTTATAAAGTGTTCAGACTTCTTATTCCATACGAATAGAGATTAATATTCGTGAAAAAAGTTGAAAACCGGAGCCAAAACAACGAAATCCTGTTCTTCATTTCTAAATATTATTTTTTCAGCGAAAAAAAAAAATCCTTTGATTCCCGGGAAAAAAAGATGCCCTTTAATATATATCTCCTTAAATCCGGAAATCTTGTCCTGCAGAGAAACAAGCTGAATCTCGCTCAGAAATAAACCGGAGGACTCTGTTGGGAAACTTTCAAAAGCTAAATAATTCTATTAAAGTTTGACCGCTTTACGTATCTATATATCTGAGTATTTTCTGAGGTACTAACCATGCCGAATAATATTAAGGTAAAAGTTGAATCTAGGTTCTTAACTTTTAAAACAGTGGTTAAACTTATATGGCCCACGTTAATGCGTTAAAATGATTTATCCTCACCTTATAATAATGCAAAGGAAAACTATTTCCATTTCAAAAATTACTACACCGTATATGAACCTTGAAAAGATCCCCTGCGTTTATGTGATCTTTTTTTTTTTTTTTTTTTTTCATATCGCTTCGAGCAATAAAAATGCAAGTTGGAATATTCTCTATCCGACTATTTTGCCTAAATTTCTAATATTGTAAGTAATTCAATTTGAATGAAGTGTTGAAAAAAGGGTTCTATTACTTATCGATCGACCCTGTTGAGACGACCGCAATACTCTGAAAACTCCCTCATGTGATTATATTAAAAGGTCTGAAGGGAAATTGAGTTTAGTTCAATCAAGGGGCAACAGCCGTCAGAGTGATTGCAAAACACCGGGAGCTATATTCCTCCTCTGAGGCGAGAGAATCTCAAAAAATTAGCTTAGATGAAATTTAAAGTAGAGGAACACAGTTTTATGATAGCGTCAGTGTTTAATAAAATCGAGTATGTAATACAGGATGGTTAAGAATATTTGGGGAAAAACAAATTCTGGTCCGACACTAAACGTAAAAAAACATTGTTTCACGACTTTTTTTTTGTGATAGGTTTTAATTTTCTCAAACAATTATTTTATGCGCTATAAATGAGTTAGTAAACTTCTAAAATAGTTTAGTCAATAAGTTTACTACATTCTATTCAAAGCACCCTATAAATAACGCCTGATGTTCCGCAACCTTAACTACTTTCTTTTATAACAACATATCTTCCGTTTAAGAGATCTTTCCCAACATTTTTCTTTAAAACTCTTTTGAAATGAGAAAAGTAAGCTTTTCAAAACATTAATTTTTTTTTTTTTTAACTTTTTACTTTGAAAATATAAATCGTTAAAAATGATGGTCCAAGAAAAAAAAAATATGCTCGTACCTATTTTACATGGTTTTCAAGTGAGCTGAAGTGATACCGAACATATAACTTAGTAATCCCGTGCGTCGGAGGTAAACTAACGTATCTCCATCGTAAACATGATTGGACTTAGACTGTTTCGACGTTTCGTGGAAGTGTCACGTGACCCAAGCCCGTAACCAGCCTAAGAAGCACAGGGGGGCGCAAAGTTTTCAAAGGGGGGCTTCAAATGGCCCCTAATAACATGGAAGATAGGGAAATTACATGGGCCAAACAAAATCTACAGGGGGGCTCAAGCTTGACCAAAGGGGGGCTGCCCCCCTTTGCCCCCTAAGCCCCCCTTTGCCCCCCCTGGTTACGGGCCTGACGTGACCACAAGTTTACGCCAACATGAGCGCGTGTAAACTTGCAGTCGTATAATCACGTGATTTTCATAAACACTCGATGATTAAATGGAAAAACAGACTATCTCCAATCATATTTTTACGATGGAGATACGGTAGTTCACCTCCGACGCACGGAATTATTTACTTATTTAAAAGGAGTTTCCGTTACAACAACAATAAAAAGAGGTCGGCATTTGATTTCATTAAGGCCCTTTGTTCACTACACAAACCGGCCAGTAAAACGATCGATTTTTTCAAAAAAAAATCGGATTTTTTGTTTTGAAGCTAAAACAAAGAAAATTGGGATCAAATTATATTCAAAAAGTTCATAATTTGATGGAGAATAAGATTCTTTAGGCTAAATACATCAGGAAGGTTAAATTTCGTTAAAATTAGTCAAAATCTGATTTTTCTTTCTTTTTTTTTTTTTTTTTTTTTGTTACTCCGAAAAATTAAGTTATGTAAACAAGCGAATATTACGTAAGATGTGTTTTTTTTTTTTTTCTTATTAACTGGCAAAAACGAGATTTTAAAATTTCCTTTTTATTTTCATCTTCAAAAAAATTATTGTTACTATTTCTTCTGCTTTTTCTGAAAGAAAGTTAAGCGGCAAAAGGAGAACAGTGAATTCATTTTTAAAAAAGTTTAAGAATCAATAAAATAATATCAAAAATCAATGAAAAAAATCAAAAATTAATTTAAACGAATCGTAAAAGGAAATTGTAAACAAACAGACCATTTTTGTACTGAATTAGGCTAATGCAGAAAATATTTTTTAATGGCTAATTTTTAAAATTTTATCTAGGAGGAACTTTGGGAAAATTGGAACCAATAAATTTCTGAAGAATGGTTTTCTTAGCTAATGGTATTCTTACCCATTCTTCGGAAATTTATTAGTTCCAACTTTCCCGAAATTCCTCCTGTATATATTTTTAAAATTTCAAATCTTACGTAAGACATGGAATACCCCTTCCCCTTCTCCCCTGTTAAGTGCTTACGTAATACTTGCATGATCCCTTTCTTGCGACAAAATCTAGCGGTTCACCGGCCGGTTTGTGGAGCGAACGGAGGGCCTAAGTTAACCCAATCTGGGGAGAAATATCTCGCAAAAAACGGATGTAAGCATAGCAAATTAAGTAATGATAATCGTATCATTTGATCTGCATGACAATTCGAATTATTTATTAAGAGCTTTAAAAACCCCCAAGACATATATTATCTTTAGGTTCAACCATGCTCTTCTATTTCGATGTATAAGACAAAGAGAGCACAAAAAAAAAAAATGACGAATGATCTATTTTATAGGCAATAAAGTCCACTTCGAAGTGTAAACTCGGGTGGAAAGGAAAAGGAGTTTCATTTCCTGCGTCATCGCGCCCGAGTCTGGAGAAATTCATTAAGTCGAGGAAGCGACTGCGAAAAAGGGCAAGAGAATTGTCCACGACAAAAGGGAATATATCCCAGATCAAGACGCCGAAAGCATTATGTCAAAGCCCCTTGACCTTGACTATTCTAATCGAAGGGCCATCTTACGAAAAACCGCTTTTCCCTTCAGGGTATGAAGTTAAAGTTCGCGAATCGAATGGTTTGTTGAAAATATGAGAATTCACTATTATCCTTTCCCCTCCTAAAAGCTGTTGTCTTACATTTTGGCATCCCAGTTTTGAAACGTTTCCAACGGATGCTCGTCACGAATACAGAGGACTATGGGAATACCTCGTCTGCCTACGACATTCCATTCATTTGTAGTTTCGATTACAATTTCTCATTATCAGAATTCCTTCTCATTGTCCTTCTCGGCAGTTCTCATCAACTCTTAGCGAAGGTTCAGCCTCGACACTACATTAATTTTAAATGATGAGTCTTAAGCAGTTAAATCCAAGCAGAAAACGTTTACAGCATTTGCAAAACTCGGTTACGGAAATTAAATTTTCGTTCTCGGAATTTCGCAGACATACGTCTAGGGACGTCGGATAATTTATGTATTGTAAGTGCTATAAAAAGATAAAATCCGCTTGGAGATGCATCCGGAAATTATGAACTGCTTCCGGCAATTTGCGGCTTTACAACGTTTTAGTTCAGAAATGATGTATGCGCCATAAATGAAGGCAAGTGAAGGAAGCAAAACCTTTCCATAATTCATTAGCCTTAGACCTTGATATTCGAATTTTTAAAGCTAGCTTATTGTAAACTGGATGGGCCAGTAAAGTACTGTAGAAGAGCATAAAGGAAAAGTGTATGCGGATTTTGTTAAGAAAAACCGTTAAACCATATCCTTTCTGCGTTTTGACCTGGTAATATCATTCATATTTTTGAAATACAGAGCTGCAGGGGTTTAAAAAATAAAAAGATTCGGGTCCAGCCCTTAGATTTTACTCAGTCTATTTTTTAAACCGAAGACGAACCCGGTCAAAAGCTTTCATTCTGATTTTATTTTTATCGAAAAAGTTTGGGCGCAACTTGAAAAAAAAGGATTATTATTTAACGACGACGTGTAAATTTTAAAATTTTTTGCACAAAAAAAACCTATTCATAAACTTTCAAACATGTCTTCTTTACCTTCTAGTGCCGAAAATAAGATGAAAGCTTATTGGGAAACGAGACAAATTTAAATGGAGTATTTAAAAAAATGTTTTCCGTTCCGAACCTAAGATTTTTCCTTTTGATAACAGTGTAAGTTCTCTTTGAAAATCGGAGTGTGTTCTCTCATCTCTTTCAGTGGATAAATATTTAAATTCGAAAGACCCTACGCAAGTTACTTGCATTCGATTGATATTTCGTAATTTCCCCCTGGAAATCCCCAAACAGAATTGTAATTTTTTTTCAATTCAATTTTCTTACTTTTTTTTTTTTTTTTTTTTTTTTTTTAAGCCTTTTTTCCCCGACTCACCTTCCCAGATTATATCATTTATTTAACTTTGCTTTTTATCCCTTGTTGTAACAGCTTATTCGATTAGAATCCAAATTTTCATTTGCCCCTAACGAATCAACAAGTTCGATTCCATTTATCCGATAAAACGAAATCAAATTGAAAAATCACTAATCGTTTTAACGAAAACACTTCATTATTGAAAAAAAAATCCCTTTTTACTGTCCTTTTTTATTCAAACAAAAAACAACGACAAACAAATTGATTTTGTTCCTAAAACTGTTTTCTTTCTAAAAGAATTAAAAAAAAAAAAAAAAAAAAATTCGAATTATACAGAAACACCCTCGACGGACAAGGAAATAGGGTTACCTCCCTGTAGTATTCAAGACCCGAAGGCGAGAAAAAGTTATTTAACTCTTAAGAACAATAGATGAATGATGTTTCTGAACACGAAACGTTCCGCTTCGTAATGAAATAAAAATTAATTTAGGAAAGAAGTAAACATTGAGCAAAAGACGTGAGATGCATTAAGCATCAATCACTCCGGAGAACACAATTAATTTTAGAAAGGTGCTTTTCCTTTTTTCTGCTGATTTAGGAAAACTCTTATCTCTCGGAAAAAAAAACCATTTTCCATCTGGTTTCTTTCTCCTGGTTTTGTGTTTTTATTTTTTCATTCCGTTAAAACATTGATTGAAGTTTTCAATTCTCTCAGAAAAAAATTTCTCAATTTTTTTTTTTTTTTTTTAAATTCCAACATGAACTATGATGTTGGATTTACTGGTGATGACTGAAATTTTTTTATTTTTAGTAAAGTATCAGCGAGTTTTTTCAATCCAAATCGAAAATGCGTTTTTAAAGGCGGTTCTATGTTTCACTTAAAGGTTTGTGGAAAGATCACTTTAGAAGTCTTAAAATGGCTCCATTCTACTTCAATGCAAAGCTCATTCCTCTGAGAGTAAAGCATATATCTCGGATTTACTTGCACCTACGCTTACAATCTAAAATCAATGAAAAATTCTAAAGTTGACTGCTCCAATTTTTCACTTGGTACTCCAAAAGTTCATAAGAAATTTTGGTTCTGGCAACTGAGTACGTTTCTTTAAACTGCGTTTCCGTTAAACTAGATTTGAATGTACACCGAATTTAAAGTCAAAAGAACGCAAATGAATAGCTAATGAATGCAAGATAAAGACCTGCCTTTGAAAGATTGTTAAAAAAAAATTGTACAAAAAATATTTTTTGAGGTAATCTCTTATATAAACGGTTTTTCATGTACTTTCAAGAAGAAAGCAAATGGGACTGTCAAGACAAGTTTTCTCATACGAATAAGCTATTATACACGTAATTTGAAGGAAACTGTGACAAGGGATGCCGTAAATGAGCTTTGAAGGAGAAAGAGAGAAAAAAAAAACGAGAAAAAAAACTCAAAAAGCAAAAAAAAAAAAAATCTCTGAAAGATTCCTTGACGTGAGAAAATCGAGGCAATTATGACAACAGAGTCAAAAAACTCTACTCGTCAAAAAATCAATCTCAAAATGCATTTTTTTTCCAACATCGATTCAAAGAGAGGTTTTATTTCCATTTTATTAAAATAAATCCGGAAAATTATAGGACGTTTTAGTTGTGCAACCTTTTAAACCCTTAGATCCTACGCTCGTTTTGACAAGCAACTAATTTATATCTACAAAATAAGATACTGTGATTAAATTGTGAAGTTGACCTCCTAGAGGAAACCGCAAGAGCATAATTTGAAGGGAAATAAAAATTTATGATTCCCTCAGTCCGTTAATTTCAGAAAATGATTAGATATCTTAACTGTGGGGAAGTCCAAAGGTCGTAATTACATTAAATTAAGCACTCATTTGCACTTTCTCCCTTTTAAGACTATTAACCAATTTTCGAAAGCATTCTACCGGGGCAAACAAAAGACACGAATTCCGTTTTTCACCTTGAGGGAAACCAGTTTTGTGACAACACGTCGATGAAAACTTTCATCCTGCAGATATGACCATCGGCTATAAAAAAATAAAAGAAAAAAACTTTATCCCCAAATTCTCCTATAAATCAATTTAATGGTAAGATTTAACATATGAATAGAAGACCAAAAATGTCCCGAGGGACAATAATACTTTTAGGATTTTCAAAATTCGATTTTCTTTTTTCCTTTTGGAAAGAAAAAAAAGAGGAAATTCAAAAAATTAAACATAAATTTCTGTGCATAGGATAAGGAAGCAAAAGAAATAAAAAAAAAAAAAAAAACAATTTGAAAATTCGAATAAATAAAATAAAAAATATAAGCGGATTTGATTACAAAATTATTTTAAAAAGTACAAAGCAGACGGCGAATTCCCTTTTTTTTAATTTAATTTTTTTTTTCATTTATTATCATCTCAACGCCGGATCATAATTAACCGATTATTCATTCTAAAAAGATTAACTGAATGAACAATTACAAACACCAACATTAATCCACATAATATTTTAATTATCATGTATAATCAACTTTTATATTTTGTCATGTCACAAAATAATCCACTTTCGAACTTGTAATAAATGTAACCAATTAAAAAAAAGGAAAATAAAATCCTAGGAGGAAAAAATAGTTTTTGGAACCAAAGAAAAGATTTTTTTTTTTTTTTTAAAGGAGAAAGAAATAGTAAAGCTCACGGGGCCAATTCTGTGATTTCTCCGGGAAAGGAGAATAACCTATCCCATAAAGTAGAGTTTAACATTTCTTATGGTAAAGAAAAGAAAAAATTTTACAAAGTAGTTAAAACGTGAACTTAAGTTTATATTTTTCCCCCTGAATTCTCCTTCCCTTCCTCCACGGAAACTTTTACTTTTTTTTTTCACGTCAGTTTCTTATGTTCGTTAGCTTACTAAATCATATAAAAGCGAAGGAATGAAATTTTAAAATAAGCTCCTGCCAAATCGACAGTCTTCGTGTTTTCATCTAGACATATCATCACTGGATCGCCGAAATCTTTCAGGAAAAAAATTAAAAGGAAAAAATTTATGATGGAAACAGGAAACATTACGGATCAATAAAGAAAAAGAAAAAAGATTTTAGGTCAAGTTTAACACAACGAAGGAAAAAAATAAAGAAAAATTGTACTAAAAATAGGAAAAGCGTTTATGTCCTATCCGACAAATATATACAAAAAAAAGGATACTCGAAAAGAAAAAAAAACATGCAAACGGTTTTAAATTGGAAGATAGCCGGAAGGGACGAACGAGAACGTGATCGACCATACATCTGTACTGTTCTCAGTGATTTGCCTATTTCTCCCTCATAAAATTCGTATTTTTTAGTAAATATATGTCCAATATGAACTCTAGAAGAGTACAATTTTACTTCACTCTTTTTTCCAAGCATCGATAAGACCGCAGGACTAAAAAAAAATTTTACCAAAACCTAGCCGACAGTTGCCATGGAGTTTCCAAACACTGGATTTTGCAAATGAATGCAGTTCATCCGAGAGTTTACGAAAAACCTTCACACGCTGAATGCACGTAACAACTTAAACGAGAGGATAAAATCGGTTTCGTTCAATTAGATATTTTCCTTCCGCTTTCACAAGCAGGTGCCAATAGCCTTAATATCCACGATCCAACTCCCTCGTTTCAATTCCGAGTTCAATCTCGTTTCAATAATTCAAAATTTCAGAACTAGACATACGAAAGAATAATCTATTGCAATTGATAGTACGGTATTAACGGAATTAAGGTTGTCAGTGTCTGTCAAATATCCATTTTCGAAACGATACTGCATAAGCTTCAAGCAACCACGGAAGGGTGTTGTAAATTATCAGAGATGTGCTTCAGAATTTAACTTTAGTATCGGGATTTAATACTAGCTTTCAAGTTAATCCTAAAATCTGACAACTATGCGGTATCATCTTGCGTTGCATAGCTATCATTTCCAAAGAAGCTGACATTTTCAAACGCAAACTATTAATTAACCTAAATTTAAATTAAGTTTTTCACGAAAATACAGACCCCCCCCCCAGCCTTTGTCCCCATAGCAATCGCATTCAGAGAAAACTTTATTTAATATTTTGTTTTTCCCTCTCTTTTATTATTTTGTCAAGGGTCTAGACTTGGGGACGTGACTTCCTTGAGAATTCCTCAACAGTTTTACAACAGTTGATACCCTCACCGCCTACTTTTCCATGCTTTCCCTAAATTAAAACTTTCCCGGTTGCAAATTATTTTTCCTTCTTCCCTTTGAAGGAAAACTTTTTGTAACTTCATTTCTTGTTCAGTTTATATCACTTTCAGGTGCATGAGTCAATTGGCAAATAAACCAAATTTTTTTTTTTTTTTTTTTTTTTTTTTTTTGAGGGATAAAGGAAGGACAGAGTTTAGAGAATCAATATCATGATTAATGACGCTTCCGCGGAAATTCTTTTCCTTTCTCTTTTTCGCCTGTCGGAATTTCCGCGTCATATTTTTTGATTGATATCACAAGAAAGTCTCCTTCTCCACTCCGAATACTTCTCCTCCCCTCTTTTTTCAAACATTTTATTTGTTAGTTTATCTGAAATAATCTTCCTACTCAGGTCGGAGTTAGAATAAAATTTATAAAATAAAATGTAGTTCCTGAGATTTTGACATTCCGTCTTCTAAAAGTTCCTGCTTCTCGCAATCTTCATTTCAACGAATCAGAATTTTACGAATTAGTGCTGGTGGTATTTTATCAATTACGTTATGGTGGAATAATAATAATGCATAATTACGTTATTCTAGAAAAATCATCTCTGCACCTTCCTTAAATATTTAATTCGCCATTTGTCCATTCGGAAAAGAAAAATGAAAACACTGAAAAGGAAAAAGAAAAAAAAAAGGAAAAGTTTTGATGAAAGCCCGAGATTGAAACGAAGTTGACGGGGTAAGAAGGAAAAAAAAAGCAAAAGACTTAAAAGGGAAAAAAAATTCGAAACATTCTAAATTCTCTTTTCTGTTTCTTTACCCCCTTGAAACTTAAAAGACGGATGATTACGTTAGGGATTTAAGGCCATGTTTCCGATTAGTATGTTTTAGTGCAGATATACTCTTAGGAGAAAAAAAAAAAAAAAAACTTTGGGGATCTAAAAAATTTTTTTTCTCGCTAGGATAAATTCAATTTTTTTTTTTTTTTTCCCGCGAAGCAGTGAAAGACGAGACGTCAGCGTCGTCAGCAGGACCCTTTTACTCAAGAAATATCCCTTTACGTTTTAAATCGAAAACTTAAAAGTAGATCAGTTCCGATAAAATAGTGGTGAATTGAATAAAAGTTATAAATAAGAAAGCAAATATCAAAGAAATATAAATTTCCGTTTCGAAGTTAGTCGGAGCGAAATGGTGTGTAATTTGACATGTGAAACTTTGAATGAGAACTGAAACCTCTTTTCTTTCTGCCTTTCTTTTCTTCCCATGAATACTGATAGATTAGCTTTTTTTGAATTTTGATGCCCTTTATTTGCATTAGGAACTAGTCGTCAAGGATCTCTTTGTTTTCTGGCTTCGAATTGACGAAGTCGATTCTCAAAGTCGAAGGTTTGGGTAAACGTAAGATGCTGCAGTTGATGGGCTATTAAAAGGAAAAAAATTGCTCTCATCATTAAGTTGGTACGTTATCAGTTTTTATCCTTTACTTTCAAATATTGCTTTCATCAGTCATTCGCTCAAGTACAAACGTGGTGGTACCTTACACATACCTGTGCATGTGCTTAAAGGTACCTGGGACTTCCAGTTAAACACTGGTTCAGAACGATTTAATTGAGAGATATACACGGCCGTATAGACAGGTCCGGAAACTTCCCATGTTATTCATGTCCCGCTTAACTACGCAAATTTTAGTTATAAAATAGGCCATTAATGGCGCTGCGATCTTCAGAGGCGCGACATGTCTAATCGTTTAAGTTGGGACCATGGCCGTATACACGTCTATATGGGCGTGTGCCGCCATCAATGTTTACAAATCTCAACGGCCAATCAAAAAGCGTCTCGAATACAAATAGCGTTTAGGGTAGGACGAACTAATTTTGGCGTAGTTAAGCGGGACAAGATCTCCCATGTATAAGGGGGATAGGAGTTTCCGGACCTGTCTATTCGGCCGTGGAGATGTATGTAGCAATTAATTACAGCCCTGTGGTTTGCCATTGTCGTCTTCGTATCCCCTTTTCCTGAAGAAAAAAAAGAAACAAAAAATATTCCCTTATGAATGAGAACATGAATCAGCTACTCGGATATTCCTGTGATAACCGAGCGGAACACAGCTGATCCAAATACTTAAAACTAATTACGTCCAATACACATTATTAGTTGTAATTAGAGGGTCAGATGATTGTCAATCATCTTTGTTATTTATCCGTGATCGTCATCAGGTAAATCCCATTGCATATAATCCACCCTTCCATCGACCTCTCTATGTATTTCAATTGACTTTGGTAAATTCGCAAGTGAAGGCTCGGGGAATCTCCGGGAATCCTCCAGGCAATTACACCAAATAACAAAAGACACTTTTAAATCATTTTATAAAGTGAAGAAACGTGTCTCCTGCAAGAGAATCGACATGAGGGAATTCCCCGTGAAAAATAAGGGGAAAAAAAAGAAGAAAAAAAAAAGCTCTTCTCTTATCTTTGATACTTTGATCTTACGTCGGAAATCTTTTGTAATGGAGTCCCCGAGAGTCTGTTACGTCTTCCCGAGGTAGCCTGTAAGATTTTTTTTTCCATATGTATGAAGGGGGAATTACGAAACAACACAATTATGTTAGCAAGGATTTCACGGTAGCTAACAAAAGACCTTCACCTGCATACATCGTCCTAACAATTTATTTACTATGTTAAATCAGCAAATTATCCGAATTTCGATGATCACCGTCAACAGTTCTTTATGCCTCAAATTTCGATTTTGTCTTCATCCGTTATTTTATTTATTAAATCAATGTCCAGCAGCGGCGAAACCATCTTTTATCAAACTTGTGATTTCATGTGAATTCATCATCATTTACGACATTGCTCGGGTGACGTGATTTCGTGCAGTTCCAGCTAATCCAGCTAAATAATAAGAGGCATAAAAAGAGGAAAAGTTTCGAAAAAAAAAAAAAAGCTTTTAGAATTTTTTAGAAAATGAAGTAACGATTGATAGAGCGATACTAGTTTATTAACTCAAGACGGCCAAGGAGATAGAATAAATTAATAAGTGCAAGAAGGAGGAGGGAAATAAAACGTGAAGGATGGATGGAAAAAGGGAGCAGGAAGAAGAAATAGAGAAGAAGGGGGTGGGTGTAGGAGTTTCATGTTTCAACAAGGAGGATAAATTAAGATTTAATGCCAAAGTTTATGATTGCGTCATCATTAGCGTACTCATCATGGTTTAATAGGATGGGTAAACTTTCTTTTCCACATTTAAGCTCTTCCCTACCTTCTTTTCTCACGCGTCTATTTTTCCCTTGATTGACACAAAGTAAAGAGAAGCAGCTTGCTAAATTCCACCTATAAATTTTTCAATGGGGAAAAAAATCAAAGAATAAAAAATGGCAATTAGTTATTGATATTTTACGGTATAATCAGTTATAACCAAGAAGATTCGAACAATCGTCTGATTTAATATTTGTCTTTGCCAGAGAGTCACATGATGTTAATATCGTATTGAATTGAGGATCGTGTGTAAAATTTTCCGTAAGATAATAAAGACATTATCTGCCTTAACTCGGCCTTGCATAGGAATGGCGAATAAACTCGGTCTGTATTAAGTGAGTAGCCGAAGTTTTCCGACTACTTTACACAGCTCATCATGAGGGAGTGTGTAAATGCTTAACGCAAGTTCGTTACCCAAATATCCCAAAATAAACAGTTATCCAAAAAATGAATCACATCAAATAAGCCTTAACTTTCAAAACTCCATAAAATAATAAATTAAAATTTAATTAAAAAGTAATTAAATTGTAAGGAATTTATAGATAAAAGTGAATGAAAGCGAAATGAAAGATATGTCGGGGAAATTAATTCGTAAAGCTTTTCAATCTCAAGATGAAGACAGATGCTTTACTGGACTATAATCCCTCAACGTGTTTTTCCCACGTTTCAAGGAAAGAAAAAGAATATTAAAAAAAAAAAAAAAACCTACTTTTATTATTCTTGCCTTTCCCCTGAAAAATTTAACCAATAAATGAGAGAAATTCACGATTTATATCAAAAATCCAATATTATTATTTCCCACCTAGAATTAAAGATTCAATCACGGAACTTAAATTTTAAAAGTCGAATAGTAAAAAGCAAAGAAAAAAAAAAGGCAGCATAAAAATGAAAATAATGACAGTTTATTTTTCCTTTCCAAACGAAAAGGCTGGCACGTTTGTATCGGATCAGTGACGTCACAGGGTGAGAGCGACTGGAAATCTCTATGGAATCCGTGAAAGTCAATAATATTTCCACTCCACTGATCAACTGACCGTAAGATTGCTTTGGGACTCGTATCCCCATTCTAATTTTACTGTCTTAGGGCGTTTCACGTGGTTTTCCGACCAATTATTTACCAAATTAATTTTAAAGCAATGAAATTCTAGGGATTTTTCAATTCGAAATAAATAAACAAGTCACGATAGCTTGATTGATTGATGTGTATTGCCGAGTGTTAGATTTAATTTTTTTTTTCTTTTTTTTTTTATTTCTTTGACGGACATTATTTTCTTGATTAAGGAAAAAACTCAAGAAAAAAAAATCAAGACGATGATGCTATTCGAGTTTTCTGAAAAAACTGAAGCGAAATCGCAGTGTGATTCGAAGAAAATAACAAAAATAAAAAGCGGAAGAAGAAAAAGAAGAATATCTATAACGCGGCATTTTACTGTTAAGTCTTACCTCAAATACGGTTATTTAATCCTATTTATTTCGACTACTTTTATGTAACATCAAAAGTTCCTAGTACTTAGTCGATCCAGATGGGTAAAGACGGTTTTTTCTCTTATTTTCACATTAATGTCTATACTAGTACTGGAACATCTTCCTTTTAATAACATTTATGTGATATTGTTTGTACAAAAAATAAAAAAAATTAGACTAGTTTTAAAATGGGCACAAAAAATGTTTTATTTACCTTTTCCTAAACCACTAAAATTCATTACAAATTTGAAATTCAGAACGAATTATAAAAAATCAAAAACTTTCAACAGCTGCGATCGAGTGTTTCCTCTATTATTCACTCCTCTCATTAAAATAAAAATGGAATTCATAGGAAATACTCTGGATATAGATAAACCAATCTGCTTATTTTAAAGCTGTTAAGAAAGGGATAAAATTTTAAGGTATTTCAAACATCCTTAAAAAATTCGAATTCAATAACATCGCGGGTTGACGTCTAGATTTCACCGCAGCCAACAATGTACACATAAGGTCGAACGTCGAAAAGGGTGTACGTTCAGAACACCAAAATAGCTGCCTCCTTTATGAGGAACCCAGGGAAACTAGAGCCCTATATACTGGGAGAAGCGCAATTGGTGTCATGGCGGCGTCCGTATGGACGGTAAAATGGCGTAAAATTTGTATAGTTGTTTATGACGGGAAAATGGCGACCTCCGTGGGACGGTAAAATGTCGACCTCCGTGAAACGTACAACGCCTATGTTTCACTTACATAAAAAAATACATAAACAAGGACCAATCAAAATTAGATTGTAGGTTGCGCTTCTCCCAGTATATAGGGCTCTAAGGGAAACGAGATTCTGATTGGTCTATGGTTCGCGCAAGGTAGTCTAGAATCATGCCGCGCATTCTGGTGGATTGCGATAGTGCCTAATATACCACGTGATTTCGTGATTTGATTACGGTCAAGATATCTCTTCAAGAAAAAACTTAATATTAATTTAAAGGTATTTAGTTAGACGTAAGTATGAATAGTAAGTGTGAACCATTTAAAATTGTATATATCAAGTGAAAAATATAGTCATGTCATAATGTGTTGTAATTGATTCATATATGAGTATAATCAAAAGTATTGAAAAGAGTATATGAATCAAGTCACATATGACTATAATCAAAAAAATTGTATATTACAATTACAATAATAGAAATTACAAAGAATAATGATTGATATATATCAATCATTATTCTTTATATATTAATTTATTATTACATTTATTATTACATATATTAATTTCTCTTACAGATATAAAATGAATGAAGAAGACATCAACATAGGTCCCCCGGCGAAAAAGTCAAGAGCTGGAGGTGGAAGAGGAGGACGAAAAGGAAGAGGAAGAGGAAGAGGCAGAGGCAGAGGAAAAGTAACACAAACCATTCAGGAAAATATTACTCGTTTCTTTGCAGAAAAGCCAGCCTTAGACAGTCTAGAAGAAGGAAGTACAGAGTTAATTCAAACAGAAATTGAAAGCGAGAAGGAACCTGATGCACCTGAAGTAAGTACACATCCAGCCCACACATTTTTGGCTTTTCATTTATTATTTGATGGACTAATTTCTATACAACATTGTATCTCAATTGGGCTTACCGATTGAGTTTGACAACTTGTGAAATCCCAAAACTAAAAACATTGGTTTTTTTATCTTTGTTTTAGGTTTCCAAGGAAAAGCCAGCCTTAGGCAGTGTAGAAGAAGGAAGTACAGAGTTGATTCAAACAGAAATTGAAAGGTTGAAAATTGAATAATTTTTAAATTTTTAATTAAAAATTTTAATTAAAAATTTAAAAATTATTTTTAAAAAATTAATAAATTAATAGGTAAATAATTTTTTAAAAATTATTATGTTTAACCTAACACTTTATTGTCAATTAATAGATAATCTGTTATTGTTAATTTTTTTTTAACTGTTTAATTAGCTCAAAAAATAATAATAATAATAATTAAAAATAAATAAATAAATAAATAAAAAATCGAGACCGAAAAAAGTATTAATGATTTGAATCAGGGCTACAAGCGGAATTGATTCATATTAAGACTGATATCCGGAAAGAAGTTATCACGGAAATCCGCTAAACAAAACAGCAAGAAATTAACACGAAAGTTCTGAAAGTTTTATACACAAAGCCAAACAAAGTTCCATCGATTAGTGTCCAAAATACTTAAAGGTAAGACCTCACCACCTTACTGTCCACTTGGGAACTTCCGTTATGACAACCACCCAAGTTATACAAAGAACATACTAAGTGTCATTTTCCCTGTTGACCGCTTAACGTTTGCTTTTACTTCCATGATAAACGAACTCCCCTTTTCTTTAATTTGCAGAGTTACAATCACTGTTTAAGGCTGGTTAAAAGAAAGGAATAAGCTTAGAGAATTTTTTTCTTTTTTCAGTTCGACCGAAATAAAATTATCCGAACGTGATTTTAGAAAACACACGGGGATATTTTTTTAATGTCTTGCGATTACAATTCTCAGCTTATCTTTTAACCGATATGACGGAACAAAACTTGTCAGTTTCTAATGGAAATTTCCAAATGGGTTTGGCTGTGTGATGAGCACCGAGAAACTGAACAATAGGAAAACCTTTTCCTACAGAATGCTGAATACTCAAAACACAAAAACTCAATTTAATTTGCTCTTCTTTTGTTCTCTTCTAAAATATTCGAATGAGCCATTTTAACAAGGCAATAAAAATTTTTTTTTTCTAAACCTTGCTCCTTTTTTGGTTCTTACTATATATTTGGTTCTTACTTTTCAATGTGACTCAACTAGACGCGATCCCAAGCACTGAAAACATTTACTTGATATAAAAGGGCTATAAACGTGTTTATATTGAGTTTCCTCCAGGAGTGACAGCTTATATAAGAAAACGGGATCAGTTTTAATAGCATGGAAAATTTTCACAACTTGTCAGTTTCGAATTTCTATACAGTTAATGATAGGTCTAACATTATAGGCGGAAACTTGCGAATAAATATATGTATAGAATTAAGAAAAGGGAGGAAATGTCAGGTAAGATTAGATGAGATATTCTAAATCTACCGGAATATATAAGAGAAGATAATTAACTTTCATAGAAAATTAAATAGGTTAAAAACGGATTATTCCTGAAAAAAAAAAAAAAAATTCGCTACCCCACGGATCCTCACCAGGACCATCATATGCCACATTCCCTCTTAAAAGGAATTACTAATTTAATAAAACCCCGCAAGGTGAATTTTGCTCGGGAAACTCAAAATTATCTCTAACGAAAGCAGCCCAACCTCAAATTTGTCTGTATTTGAGGAGGAACATCAAATCCGGAAGACAGGAAAGAAAAAAAAAAAAAAAAAAAAAAGGTGGAAAACATCTTTCGTCACGTTTTTCCTCGCACAGTATTACTGCTACATTTTCATGATTCCTAATCATCTGAACGTGGCACGATTCTTTTCAGCCAATTGTAGGTTATATAAAAGGGTAACGGGAAAGGGAGAAGAAAGATTTGATTGCATGACTGAGTTCCGTCCATGCCTAGAACTATTTCGGGACCTCAGACTTTTCCGGTTGAATTTCGAAAATTTCATCGCAAAGTTTAGTTCCTTTCCCCAAGAATGCATTGATATAAAAGACAAAAAGCAAAGAGGAAAATTATACAAAATGAAAAGATAAGAATCACGTCTTTTTTTAAATAAGAAAATCTGCACAAAGACTTTTTAATTAGCAAAAAAACCACCAATACTCCTTCAGACAAACAAATAAATTCAAACATTAACGAATAGAAACAAATATTTTTTTATCTTTTAAACTCTATAAAAGATTCGATTATCATTAAAGTAAAAACTGCTTCTCATTGTAAGGTTCCATACACCAGTAGTTAACTACTTAATATTCTAAATAAGTCCTGCTACCACGATTAAAAAAATTTTAAAAGAAACTCCTGTTTTTAACAAAAAAAAGGATTCATACGAATTCAAACCTTAATCAGATAATACAAGAAAAAGGAAGGTTTATTGTAGCCAAATAAAAACGATAAGTGTTTTTTTTAAAGACTGAAATCATTCTTTTACCTTTTAAGTCCACGTTTATTTGATAACAAAACTAAAATCCACCCGTTTTTTTGAATTTTTTAAAAGTCGATTTCTAGGACGTATTTCTAATCGTTGATGCGATCTATTTACTTTCCCGTTTCAGTAAAAAGTGAAAAAAAAAAAAATCAATTCAATATTCGCAATTTTTCTAGCTTTCTGACCTCGCTCAAATAATTACAAGCTAAAAACAGGATAAAAAAAAAAAAAACAATAAAATAAAAGAGAATAAAAAAAAGGTAACAAAAAATCCTTGTCTACTTAATATTCGCATCGCAAACCATTTTTTTATCCTTTCGTTTTCGCAAGAACTATTTCAAGCGAGAATTCTATCTCGGAAAAGAAAAAAAAAAAATTATGAAATAACTTTGACAGTATTGGAAGTGCAGACAAAGATATTTCAGAATGGAAGAGCTCCGAACTTTTAAGATTTAAATCGTTGGAAATTGTTTTCGATGAATTGAAAATTCGCCGAGAAGCTTTAATGTCAAGTTGAAACGGGCAAAATGGAAAAATAAAGAATCGTAAGTTGATTTAAAACTTAAGAAAACTTTCAATCGAAATAAATATTTAGATTACTTACGGGAGATAAAAAATATGAAATAAACCCAAAATGAAAGGGGAAAAAATGGAGATGACTGTCAAGAAAATGACTGTTGGGACTTTCGATGAAGTACAGGAAGGAACTCCTACAATCAAGAAGTTTGTAAGAAGTTGTAAAGGGGTTGAACAAATCCGGGAACATACAACGAAGGCACCGAAACAATGATATTAAACGAAAAATAATTTTTTGAACAAATAATCATTGCACTTTTTTCATCTCAATGAATTAGAGAGAGAGGGGGAGAGAGAGAGAGAGAAAAAAGTAAATAAGTAAAAGCGTGAGGTGTGGTACTTACTATGAATGAGAAAGATGGTACCGGTAGAAAAATCAGTTTTTCCTCCCATCTGAAAAATTTTAACTGGAGAAGCGATGGAGCTTAATATTTCAATTTATTCAAGAGTTTTAATAATCACTTTATTATCCGGAGTGAGTTGTCATGAGAAATGACAACTTAACTTCCCGACGTTTGTAAAACTTCTGGAAATGCTCAGAAATTCGCTTAAGAAAAGAACATTACTTGTTAAATAATTTCAGACACTAAAGTGACAATTTTTAACAAAATGTGACAATGTTCCATTGCAATAAAAAAATTAAAAAATGAATGTGGCGTTCTACCGTTTGCCACCTTGCCCCATTCGGCTGAGGAGCTTGCAACGCCACTTAAAAATTCAATAACGAGAAATGAGAAATGACAACTTAACTTCCCGACGTTTGTAAAACTTCTGGAAATCTACTTCTGGAGTTCGACATCTACCGAAAACCTACTAATAATAACCAATTCATACACAACTCTTCTAGCCACAGCTTTCAACATAAAATGGCAGGTTTTAATGCAGGAGTGCACCGTTTAATTAACACACCCCTTAACGAAACGAGATATAATAAAGAAAAAGAATTCTTAAAAAGAATTGCTATCTCCAATGGTTACAATCCGTCAATCATCGATAAAATTATTGCTAAATTCAAAAAACCTAAAATCAGCGACTTTACCAACCTAACTCCAGAATCACCAAAGAAAAAATTTGTAAGTCTACCATTTAATACTAGACTATGCAAAGGTTTAAAAAAGATCCTCAGCGAAGCAGGTTTTAGGATAGTCTACAAAACAAACAACACCCTCAGAAGACTACTTGGATCCCCTAAGGACAAAATCAATCCTATTAATAAATCAGGCATATACTTATGGAAATGCGAAGATTGTGATCACGGATACATCGGTCAAACTAAAAGAAATATCAACTTGAGATGTAAAGAGCACTTAGCTCATTATAAACATAACCGCATAGGAAAATCTAGTATAGGAGACCACCTACTAGAGACGACACATAAATTCCAAACGGAAAACCTGATTTTATTAAAAGAAACCGACAACAAAAAACTATTAAACATTTGGGAAAGCCTCCATATTTACAAGTTTAAACATGGTAAAGATGTCAACGACAATATACACCTCCTAAACGCTGATGACGGACCATTGGGACATACTCCGTTATTTAAATTGATATAAATTTTTGGATTTTTACGTTTTCCTTTTTCCCGCGGCTTTTTAAATTTTCCATCTTTAATGTAACAAGGTTGGCTTTCTGATTTTTCTATCGCCACGCAACATGATCTAAACTATGGCGACGGTTTATTTATTTTATTTATCCTCTTTTTAAAATTGTAATTTTTATTGTACATTTAAATTTTAACACTCAATTTCTCTAGTCAAACGTAATGTATTCTTCATAGCGTAAAATGATCATATTTTTAACAAGTTTTAAGGTAAATCTTAAGGAAAATTGTTAGTTTAAGATTCACATGTTTTTGTTTATGTCGTTTACACCATCTAAATTCGTTTACACCTAACTTTTTATTTATCGTTGTTCGCTAATATTGTTTTTAATTTTTATTGTAATCTTTTCAGCTGATGATGGGTTAGTTAGCCCGAAACGGCCGTCCTATTATACAGAAAAATATAATTTGGTTTTGGACACAAAGTGAAGAATTCAATTTATTCTAAATTCAATAACGAGGTTTAAAAAAAATTTTGAGCAACTTCTTGTGACATAACTAGCAGCAAAACATAAAAAACTTCACTAACAAAACCTAATAATAGGACGCATTTAAAACCGTAAATGATTAAGTAGTTTCACTTATGCTTAATCATTTTTGAAAAATTTATCACACAGGGTAACAGTCATTTCATTGTCCATTTATTTTTCAGATTTTAAAGCCTAAATAATTGAATAGAATAGGAAGGTGTAAAAAAACCGTCCTCATTTTAACACCGAGATAATTTAAATTCCCGGCTAAAAGCAGAATACAAATAAAATAGTTGTCAAGTTTAATTGTAGTCGCCTTCTAAGTTTTGATTATGCAATCCTAGATACAGAGCGTGTAACAACTTGCTCACCTCAGAGGAGATTTTAACTTTATATTGTTCTCCTTCCCTTTTACTCGTCGTTTTTCTTTTTAAGTTTTGTATCACCAAATGCAGCTTTCAAACAAATTCGATTTATCAAACTGACTCTGACTCAGTTTTCTCGGTAATAGCATTGTGAGAGAAATTGATCGTCTTTGCAACTTTACAATAGTTTCTTATTGTGGACTGCTCGAATGAATAATCCAACTTCTGTCACTGATTAATAAGGTGGTAAAGAAAAAAAAAGGATAAAAAACTTTCCGTTTACTTTTTCTTTTCGTTTTCCCATACAAAAAAAAAGATCGAGATGAACTTTTCATTAAGATTCTAGATTTTGTTTTCAGCTCTAGGGCGCAATTTCACGGGCCAAACATGTTTGGCGAACATGTTCGGCAAACATGTTTGTGTTTGATAAAAAGTGGCGAACATGTTCGGCAAACATGTTGGATAAACATTTTCACCAAACATGTTTAAAAAAGCGTCACTGCTTATGTGGAGCTTCCCCTGCATGTTAGGGAAAATGTTTGGGCGCAATTTCACGCCAAACATGTTCGGCGAACATGTTCGGCAAACATGTTGGACAAACATTTTCACCAAACATTTGCCCCGACATGCAGGGGAAGCTCCACATAAGCAGTGACGCTTTTTTAAGCATGTTTGGTGAAAATGTTTGTGTTTGACAAAAGTGCCGAACATGTTCGGCGAACATTTCGGACAAAAATTTTCACCAAACATGCTTAAAAAAGCTTCACTGCTTATGTGGAGCTTCCCCTGCATGTTAGGGAAAATGTTTGGTGAAAATATTTGTCCAACATGTTTGCCGAACATGTTCGCCGAACATGTTTGGCGTGAAATTGCGCCCTCATGTTCGCCAGTTTTTATCAAACACAAACATGTTTGCCAAACATGTTTGGCGTGAAATTGCGCCCCTACAGGGTGGAAATAATAGTAGCATTGGAAAAGTAAACAAGCCGCAATATTTCGCTTATTAAAAAAATTGAAGGTTTGTTCACTTTTCAGACCTGTACACAGTAAAAAATTTTTGATAAAAATTAACATAATTATGTTAAAATAATTTTTATGTTCTTTTTTGTTTATGTTTACCTTTTGGAAAAAACAACATAAAAAATTTGTGTAGACCGATTTTAACATATAATTACATATTATTTTTTACTGTGTATTATAGAACAAAAAAGTATATGGCTTCGAATCTCCTATTTTGGAGACTCCCGATTTTGAAGAAGCCGTTTTACAAACGCGGCCGGCTGAAATCTCGGGTCGATGCCAATGCCGATGCCGATTCCATATTAATTATTTAACTCCCGATTCCGATTCCGGCATTGACAGGTGTCGGTGCCACCCTTCGGCGCCGGCTCCACCAAGCATCGATTATATCCGATGCTGTCATCGATCATATTCGACCCCGCCTCTGATACCGACTCGGATGCCAGCCGCGGCCGGCTAAATATCTCGGGTAGATGCCGATGCCAGCACTAACAATTTCTCAGTGCCGATGCCGATGCCGAGGCCAAAATTTTCAAGCTTCGAACCCCTGACTGAAAAGCTTTCATGCTACTTATTGCCTTAACATAAAGATATATAAATAAATTATTGTTATAATACTTTCATTGGCCCAAACTGTTCTAAAAAACTTCACCATTTTCAAGTGAAAACAACATCAAAATGTTAACTGGCACGTTTATAAATCCAAATTGTGTTAATGTAATGCCGTACTATTGGAAATATTTCATTAATTCGAAGCGACCAATTTACAATTTAATATTATAAAACTCACGAATAAATTTTTGAATTAAATGAACGGATTAAATTGAATTAGATATCGTGTCGCCTTATAATTAAAAAAAAAAAAAAAAAAAAAAAAAAAAAGATTTTTTTTTCTTTTTTGCACATTTTTTTAATAACAACAAGAGAGGGATGAATTCCGCCTCAGAAAAAAAAGTGGGTTGGGTAGAAAAGGAAAAAAAAAAAAAAAAAAAGACAACGAATCGATAGAAAATAGCTGGGATTTAAATCTTTTAATTAAAACGGGAGTGTAACGTTGGTTAATTGTTGAGCTTTTCATCTGTTTTGATTTATGGTCGTTGTTTCTGATTTTGCCTTTTCCGTTAGACAGATAAAATGTTAACTAAAGAGGAGCTTTGGCAATATTATTTACATCAAATTTGACATGAGGTCTGATATAAATCGCATTATGCGTGATATGTTTATGCAAGGCAAGCGATGGTTTGCGCTCTTTGTATATAACTGTGAAAACGTTTCCATTTCAAAATATTCACCGTAGTCGATTTTCCTGTAAAATCGAATTAAATCAAGAGATTATTACAAACAGAAAGCTCAGTATAATTCGACAAGAAATCAGGCCATAAAAGGGGAAAAAGAAGAAGAAGGAGAAGAAGAAGAAGGGAGAGAGAAAATATCATCCACATACATAATATACGAAAACAACCATAGAATATATTCTTCAAGGCTGACAAATTACTAAACTTTTCCAGTCGAAAACCGTTTTTATGACCGATTTTCCCTTTCGGCTAAGACTGTTCTCAAAACTTGCTCATTTTCCCATTTTATTTAACTACTCAGGCGTTTTTTATATCTTAATATTTCATCTGACTTTCCATTTAATGCCCGCGGAGTCTATTTCAAAGGATTAGATTCGTATTTAACGGAAACTTAAGCCTCGTTTTTGAAGATTTTTCGCCAAAAATAAGGGTTATGTATTTTTCATTTCAAAATCGATCTATGTGGACTACTATTTTTTTATGATCAGTTTTCCGCGGTTTGACGTTAAAAAAAAAAAACAGAATGAGCCACGCTAGACACGATATGGCATATACTGATCTATTATTCAACGAGAGCTCACATATCTACATGGATGGATGTTATTATCAATAAGGTGCCCCGAGCGCGAAGATAAAATCCAACGGGATACGTCCCTTGCAGATGCAGAACAAATATTTCCGATTTTAACCTAAAAACTGATGAATCAATAAAGTTGATGGATTTTATTTACGACTGATCATGTTTTCGTTAAAATTGTGAGTTGCACTGTTTCTTCATTATAAAAAAAATCCCTCACAGCTATTTGGAAAAAACCTCAATAATAAAAACGATTCGCTTTTTTTGCTCCTTCTTTTAGCTTTTTCATTGGAACTTATTAAAGCTAGAGCTTTGTAATCATAATAAAGTCTGACTTTTCTATTTATGTAAATAATTTGAAACTTTTTATTTATTTTACCGCCCAAGTACTCAAAATGTAGGCGTATGGTTTTCTGAGTGGGGGAAAAACTGAGCTTATTCTCAGCGAAATCGGCCAAACATCACTGGATGAAACTTTCAAGAACGAGCATTAGCAAAACCTTGTAGCACCTTGTTTGTTAAATAAAAAAAATTTAAAAAAAAGAATAAGGGTTTTTTAAAAGTTTTTTTTGATTCCCACGTGACTAATGGCAAAGCATTTTAGAAAATCTTCGGGTAGCCGCTTTCCTAAAAAATATTCTACTAGAAAAAAGAAAATACGTTTTGATGGTTCCCTTCTTTTATTTTCAAAGTTTTGTATCTTTCGATTTAGAAGCTAGAAAAAGGCAAAAGATGAAAAATTTTAGAAGTTGTTCATTAGGGTGTCCCTTAATTTGCGAATTTAGGAATTTTAAATCGCACACCCTCTAAATCGGTGATCTACAGTACACTGATAAGCCCTATTTTTTTCCAGATTTTTTGGGCACCGGAAAGCGGGCCGACTTGAGCTTTAAGTTCCGAAAATTCCCATAAGAGAAAAAAAGTCGACATTTTTTTTTTCGCGGAAAGATGTCTGTTTCTATCGGGAATTTTGCGTAGATCACGAATCTGAAATCTGTTTTTTTATATCGGGTCCGGTTTTTGAGCTAGAGGCAAGAAAACCTGGTTAAGTGACAAAACGCACTACGTCCTAAGTTTTGCTCATATTTCGGCTTCTAGCTCAAAAGGCGTACCAGATTTAAAAAAAAGGACGTCAGATTCGTGATCTACGCAAAATTCCCGATAGGAAACAACGTCTTTCAGCGAAAAAAAAAATTGTCGATTTTTTTTCTCTTATGGGAATTTTCGGAACTTAAAGCTCAAGTCGGCACGCTTTCCGGTGCCCCGAAAAATCTGGAAAAAAGTAGGGCTTATCAGTGAATCACAGATCACCGATTTAGAGGGTGTGCGATTTAAAATTCGAAAATTCGCAAAATAAGGGACACCCTATTGTTCATCATTTTCCCCATCAATTGCCAAATATAAATAAACAGTAAGTCAATGATTCAATATAAACTTCTTAAGAATTGCTGGGCGAAACACTTGCTAAGAAAACCCTATTCCTAAATTAAATTTCAGCCTCAGCTTTTTAAATTGAAGGCAGCTAGTTTGACGCTAGAATTTCGAATGGTGGTGACTTCATAAAATATCAAGCATCCGATATTTATTTTTTACACACATTTTCAATGCCTCTACAACAATATTTAACTTTGTGAGCTCCTTCAATGAATTAAATAAAGCCGTTTTAAACTTCTTTGGCCAGAGAAACGGGACCATGGAAAACTCGATGGTAGACGGAAAAGTGGGAGGGCGGAATGGTTTCCAAGCCGTTAGGTGAATTCGCTTATGCCCCTAATGGAGCTTTGCTCCCCGAAGCTGCTCATGTGGAGAAGTATCGACTATTGAGAGGACTGGAAAGAGCTGGTGAGGCAGGCCACTTCCTGAGGCATCACTACACCCCATTTTCGAGTTTCAGGGTAATAGATTTAGAAAGAGGGAGCCTACACAGCTTATATCTTAGGTTAACATATTTAGAAGCACATAGTTCAGATTTAGGTAATTTTAGCAGAAAAAAAATTGAAATACATTAAGTTACGGCTTGTCTTACAGGAAAAAAAAACAAAAAAACAAAAAACAAAATGGAGTTGAAACAAATTTTAGTTCTACTGAAACTTTTAGCCCAACTAGGTACTTTTTTAAGCTTACTTCAAATTAATAGATTTAAATAGAAAACCAACAAAAAGGTAAATTTGAGGTTCATTTAAAAATACTTTATAATCATTAAAGTCCTTTGGCGTAAGCTTTCCAATCAATATAAAATCCTTTCAACAAAATGAAATTCATCATTATGTATTATCGAAAATGATTGACTATTTTCTCATCAAATTTTGAAAATGAAAATTTTATCACAAAAATAGAAAAAAAAAGAATGAAAATATCAATAAAAATAGTTCTTAAAGAGAAATCATAATACGATGTTGTACATGAATGACGAATGCTAATGAGGTAAGCTATCAATCACAGTAGCATTCTGTCATTATTGATAATCCAAATATCCGATTAAATATTTTATGAATTTACTTCCCTGAATATTTCATAAAGTATATGTTTTCTATTTTCCGTCGTTTCCAATTTTTTTTCTTCTGAAAATCGAAATAATTCCCGAGTGGGAAAGTGGGTTGCTCCATTAACGATGATTTTCGGGTTCATTTGCACGTTGATTATGTTTTAAACAATTTTCCGTTGGGAGACTCTGTCGTTGGGAAACTTAATGACTCCGAATTTCCGAAACGTCAGCATTCTCAAGTATTATACTTGAGAAGGCAACTTAGCGAAAAATGATAATTGCGTCCTGGTGTGAAAGTAAGGAGTAGAAAGAACCGAGGGAAAAATTAATTTGCTTTCGCAAAACCCGTTTTTTTTTTCGGGATACTTCGTATTGCGCCTTCGTTCCTTAGTTCTTTTTGTCAACATCTAGTCAGGGTCATGCGAACTTTATCCTTAATTACAGAATCGCGTTTTTATATGTATTTTTTTTTTTATATTGGAGTGATTTCTATCTTGTTTGTCCTTTATCTTTTCCCCTTTTTTATAGTACGAAATAATATCTTGATGGGATAACAAGCCCTTGACAGCATAAAACCGGACTAGAGGGTATCCATCGATTACTGCTTGATAATTTGATGTATGGCAGCACGTTAAGTAATATTTAAAAAAACAAAGAAATCTGCTAAATATGAATTTGATCTCCAATGTGGAAGTCTTTAGCAACATAACGATTTCAAGCTCAAAGCACTAATTCAGAAGGGAATATTACTGCAAAAAGTAGGGTCAAGGCGTCCTGCAACACTCGCCAACTCTTCATATTTTTTTTAGAACGCAATCAGATCAATTATCCCATTTTAACATTTTCATTAAAACGATCATGAATTGAGCTTCTACAAACGTTTGTTTTCTAAACTAATTTAAAATTCATTCGGTCGTAGTGAATTAATTAAGGACGGAATATAATAATCTCACTAAAGCAAATATATTCTCGTATAAATTATTCTGCGAACCATCCGTTTAATAATATATCGTCCGAAAGTTCCGTATTTAAAATACAGATCATAAATAGACATGAGGTCAAAATTAAATCTTTGAAAATACTAGAATCCGAAAAAAGTTTTATTTCTGTTACGTTTATAATTCAATAACATAGGCAACTCAAATATCAATGAAAATAACGAAAAGATACGACGAGAATTCAAGCGGGAACCAGGAAAAATGAAGCAGAAAAAAAAAAAAAAAAAAAAAAAACTGCACAAAATTTTGAAACAAACCGTGAAAAGTCAAACCAGGCGAGTTATAATAGGAAATAAATAGGTTGGAAACCGGCATCAAACTGGAAAACGAAGTGTACATTCGAATCTCATCACAGTTTTATTTCAGTATATAAACACAAAATGTCATTATCCAAGACAATAATGGCATTTCCGGCCCCCGTTCCAGCTTATTTTCTCCATAACATTCCGTGGGGTTATACAATTTACAGGACTGATATTTTTGAATTGGGCGGTAATTTAGAATTTTATTCCGATTCATGCGTGTACGTATTTTCTTCATGCATGCATTCATGCATTTGTTCATCCATTAAAATAGGAAGATTAAGAAAATGTTGCTTTTAAAAGTTTAAAGGAAAATGAATTAAAAATAAACAAAATATGTAATTTAATTTTCCTTTCAATCTAGTTATTATGTAAATCATTATCCTTCCTAGTTGAGGAAAGATTTTCGAAAGTTTGTAAACGAGTTTATAAAAGAAAAAGGAAAATAAAGAAATAAGTTTCAAGGCAATAAATAGAATGCGTATTATACTTTTCGAATTAAAAAAAAGGGGCTTTTCGAGATATTACGTGTTATTCTTAGCTTTTTTTGAAAGATATGAGCGATTTTAACGTTTTGAACGAGTTGGAAACATATAAAAATCTAAACACAAATTGCATGAGCTGATAGGAGGGGGAGGGGTCGAAAATGGAAGTCCGAGCGTAAAAACGGATAAATACGAATTATTGCATTTGAAAAAAAAAAAAAAAAAAAAAAAAACGGATTGGAGATTTATTTTAGCACTATGTGACAATGAAATCGCTTTCAAAGGTCAAAATTTCTGAAAATTTCATTCGAAATATATTTGGAAGTTCAAAATCAACACGATTTTGTTCTCTGAACAAAATTTTCATCTAAATTGACGAAAAAATCATTTTTAAAAAAAATCAAAGCTTTCTAAATATGATTCCTCTATTCAATCAATATTAAAGTTTTTAATTTCCAGTCGTACGGCGTCTACGCTAAAAAAAACCTCATTTCATTGAATTTTCAACTTTCATACGACGAAATTATCCTCGATTATTCATTTTAAAAATCTCTTTAATCTGACTCCCGCGTTAAGTTGTAAAACAAATGAATTTAATTTAATTTTCATCGCTTTAAAAATGAGGGTGTCAGCAAAAGGAAAAAAAAACGCAATTAGAATTTTTTCCGGATGAAAAATATTTTTTTGGAAATAAAAAAAATCAATATTCTGATTATGTAGGAAAATTACATTATTTAAGCTTTTAAAAGTGAGCAGAAAACACCGATGTGGGAGAGTTTAAACTTAGTTATATTTTGATGACAGCATTCCAATTATTAAAAATTATTATTATTATTATTATTAAACAATCGAATATCGGGCATATTGATCCAGGAATGAACTTGATTAAATATCAAGGATAAGAGAAAAGCTTGATTTAATATCAAGGATAGAAAAAACCCAAGGAAAATCAGTTTAAAAGTTAAATCGAGCTGGCGAATGGTGGACTCGAACACACCGACCTTCCGTTATCATGACGGCTGCTCTACCACTGAGCTAACTCGACAATCGATCCAACATCATTCCTGGATCAATATGCCCGATATTCGATTGTTTAATTAAATAATGTGATCCGAAAAATTTTCCTTCTAAATTACTCCCTCTGTCCCAAAATACTTTGTGTGTTTCTCATTTTTATTTCCCATTTCGCAGGCTTTTGATTTTTGCCGGAACTGTTTGTACCACTTTACCCACCCACCCAAGCACTATTTCACACCACCCCCCCATCCCCCCCAGGGGTCCCCCCCTTTGGGAAATAAATTACCGAAAAAATGGAAAAAATTAAAAATTTCTATTATTTTCGCCCCATTTCGGAAACGCAGGCGAAAATTTGAAAGTGGTCGGAAATGAGAGAGTACATTACCCTAAACAAGAATCCCCCATGAGAAAATTTTTTTCATTTGTCGCAACCCCCCAAAAAAATTAAATATGTCGAGGGTCCGACCAAGGGGGCGAATTTTTAAATCTCCTTTAGATGGTCGCGAAACGTTGGTTACGGGGGTTTTTTAGGTCGCTGATTTCGATTCTGAGGTCCGTTTTTAAAAATTCAAGATGGCGGATCCAATATGGCGGACCTTTTCTTAATAAATCGATTGTTTTTCACTAAAACACGTAATCGGGGGGTTATTGAGGCCGCTGATTTCAATTCTGAAATTGGTTTTTGAAAATTCAAGATGGCGGAACCAATATGGCCGACCTTTTTTCAAAAATTCGACTTTCTTTCACATAAGCACGTAATCGGGGGGTTATTGAGGACGCTGATTTTGATTTTGAGGTCGGTTTTTTAAAATTGAAGATGGCGAATCCAATATGGCCGACCTTTTTTCAAAAATTCGATTTTTTTCCCACATAAACACTTGTCCGGGGGGTTATTGGGGACGCTGACTTCGATTCTAAGGTTCGTTTTTAAAAATTTAAGATGACGGATGCAATATGGCGGACGTTCACGCTTAACCCCAAATCATGAATTTGACTGAATTAAAAAAAATTTTTTTTGGAATCGTCCGTCATATTGGATCCGCCATTTTGAACTATTGTAAAAACTAACCTCAGATTCGGAATCAGCGTCCCTAACAACCCCCCGGACAAGTGTTTATGTGGGAAAAAAATCGAATTTTTGAAAAAAGGTCGGCCATATTGGATTCGCCATCTTCAATTTTAAAAAACCGACCTCAAAATCAAAATCAGCGTCCTCAATAACCCCCCGATTACGTGCTTATGTGAAAGAAAGTCGAATTTTTGAAAAAAGGTCGGCCATATTGGTTCCGCCATCTTGAATTTTCAAAAACCAATTTCAGAATTGAAATCAGCGGCCTCAATAACCCCCCGATTACGTGTTTTAGTGAAAAACAATCGATTTATTAAGAAAAGGTCCGCCATATTGGATCCGCCATCTTGAATTTTTAAAAACGGACCTCAGAATCGAAATCAGCGACCTAAAAAACCCCCGTAACCAACGTTTCGCGACCATCTAAAGGAGATTTAAAAATTCGCCCCCTTGGTCGGACCCTCGACATATTTAATTTTTTTGGGGGGTTGCGACAAATGAAAAAAATTTTCTCATGGGGGATTCTTGTTTAGGGTAATGTACTCTCTCATTTCCGACCACTTTCAAATTTTTCGCCTGCGTTTCCGAAACGGGGCGAAAATAATAGAAATTTTTAATTTTTTCCATTTTTTCGGTAATTTATTTCCCAAAGGGGGGGACCCCTGGGGGGGATGGGGGGGTGGTGTGAAATAGTGCTTGGGTGGGTGGGTAAAGTGGTACAAACAGTTCCGGCAAAAATCAAAAGCCTGCGAAATGGGAAATAAAAATGAGAAACACACAAAGTATTTTGGGACAGAGGGAGTATTATTATTGCAAAACAGGCTATTTATTAGCTAGGTTTATAATTTGCTTTACAGTTCGATGAAAAAAATTTTGGAAAAGACTTACGCACACAAAAAAGAAAAAAAAAATGAAAAATGGAAACTTACATAATTGAGAGCTAAGTCGGGATGGTTTGTTTGAATACCGTCGTCTAAAATGGAGATAACGACTCCTTTCCCTGTGTATCCTTTTTTCCACGCTGGACTGACATTCATGTCATATCCATCCTTAGCTCCTCCATTCTGAAAAAAAAAAATTCAAAAATAAATTAGTAAAACATAAAACAAAATAAAATGATTACGGATAACATTATGAGACCTGTGCTCTTGAACAATTATTTACTAGCGTAGGATTATAAACCGATGGGAGCCAATATTAAATATTCTACGAATTCCCTTTAATTTATCATGAAAACGTTTGTAAAGCTGCTTCTCAATACGGAAAACTACTTTATATACTGGACCTTTATATACATGAAAACCCTGCAATGTTTTTACGTGAAGCGTAAAATGCAGGTTATATTTTAGCTCATTTTCATACAGTAAAAAGTATCTAATCAACAGAATTTTCTTTGAATCATAAAATTTATTTTTTTAAACTGTGACAGCAGAAAACAGAAATAACGAAACATAATAAAAAAAAGAATATTTTGTTATTCAGAAAAGGGACAAACCACTCGTAAATAACGGTTCAATCGGCAACATAAGTCGGGAAAATGTCATGTTTTTTTTTTGAGAGAGGATTCGCTGTAATTAAAACGACGGTTAGAAGTCGCGTCAAAACTAGCAACATGTAGAAGATTTGTTTCATGTGACCGTGCTGTTTCGTGCAGTGTTAATCGTTAAACGTCAGGCATTCTCATACACCGGACGCGAAAGAGGAAACACGTGCTTTTTTCATTGGATTCGATCGCATCCGCTTGTTCTTCTGGATTTGTTCCAACCGGAAGAATGATGAAAAATTGATTGGATCGAATCATGCGAACCACTTTTGCCTCGCTTTTTTTTTTTTTTTTCTTCATCCTCTCCATTTTCTTTTTTTTCTCTTTTTTCGGAAGAATGAGGAGTTGAGTTTTTGGCAAATTATTCCGAATTTTCGAAACTTGGAATGATTTATAACTGAAATCCGATTTCAAAGTGTGGCGTGGGTGGTCAAATTGATTTATTTTTTCCAGTTTTTTTTATTCTTTTTTGCCTTTCCACGATTTTCTCCATTTTTAATTCTGGTTATAAGAAAGAACATTCGCGGTTTCGGGGTTTCGTTTAACGAATGTTTATAAACGAATTAAAGGAACGGACGCAGTCCAAAGGATGAAAAAGAACAGTATTCCTGTCAAACAGCAACGGTAAACTGGGACATAATTAAGCATTCTGTTATGACGAACATGGCAACAGAGAAACGCCGGCAGAAATTATCTCTTCTAATAAAAGCATATGCATCCTTCCGGGCATTTTCATCGCCGTATCCAAATAAAAACGGATACATTAAAGTTGAAAATATAATGCTGAAAACAGACAGGAATAATTCTGCATGGACCATTAATATCGTCCGGATATCTCCTCCTCTAACCTTGTCTCCGGTGAGTCGTGTCACTAGCTTTTTCCCAAAACACATCAGTCTCATTATCTTCTTGCTTTCCTCATTGTTTTTCGGGATGAAATTATTTTTTTCCTTTTTTTCCTTCTTTCTTTTTTTCCCTCCAACCATTCTTCTGTCCTCCAGTCGTTATCTTCTTTTTTTATCTTTTTTTTTTTTCGCTGTCTTTTCTTTTTGCCCGAAAAAAATTTGTTGCATTTCAGTCAAGTAAAACGTCACTTTTTGTTGTTCTGGTTTTCATTTTTTCTTTCTACTTTCGCAAACCTTCCTTTGTTTTTGTGAATCATGGCAAAAAATAGAAAACATTTGTCCTTACTTTAGTTTGAGTTTCCGGCGTTAAAAATATCTCCGATTTTTCGGTGATATTTTTTTATTAGAGTTTAACCTTAGCACTTAACTTTGTTAAATGGAATTTCAAAAAAGACGAATCAGTTCCATTCAGAAACGATTTCACCAACAGAAGCATCACTTGCCAAGGTTTGGCTGTTTGAATTTTCATTAGTCCTTTGCTCGAGTTTGAGCGTGATGTGATCTCTCCTGTGTGTCCGTTGAGCTGTCACAGGTGTAAAGGACCTACAGTTTAACACCGACTCCAAACGGATGTTTGAGAAAATTAAATAGCAAATAATTACTGCTCGGTGGCATGTCATTGCCTGTCGAGAAGGTGGTTACAGTTGATTTTAAGACCAACGCACTAGTCTGGCAAACGGCATCCTACTACTGGTCACCGCCGGTGTGTTTTAATCCTTAACTTAAACCGATAAGGTAACGACAATTTGGCCAAAAAATTACCGCTGCTGAATAAAAGATAAATTAAGAATCTCATCCCTAATATACTGTACATTAAAAATAATTCAAAGTCGGGGGAAAAAAGTTTCTCGGCCTATACTTTCTTCCATATAATTGCGATACAGGTTTCCTAATTTCCTTATGTAATCTCAAAGTTGTCTCATTTCAATCTCAACAAATTACTTTGCAAACTCATTCCTTCTAATGGTCTACGACTTCCAGATTATCATCCTAAAGAGTGTTAACTACTAACAAAACTTTTCTTTCCTTTGTTATTTCCGTTTGTGCCTTTTATCTTCGTTACCCGATCTCCCTGAAAACCAAAAACTTTTCTCCGAGAAAAAGGCTCTCAAGTGGAGGAAATTTTTTCTTTTCCTTTTTTCTTGAGCAACGGATAAGGCGAGGAATGAAAGTATAAGAAATAGCGGACTTCAAGAGAGTTTTTGTCTTCATCGGTTTTTTAACTTTATCGTGGAAAAATGAAGGAAAAAAAAAAAAAAAAAAAAAAAAGGATATTTTAAAAAAAAAAGGTTAATAAAACAGACTACAGGAGAGTGTCAATAAATTAATTAAATAAACAACCCGATAGGTGAGCATTGCAGTAATAAAAAAGTATCGATTTTGAGAATTAGTATAATTAGTAAGTCTGTACTTTCCATTAATTGAGCATGAGTAATTTCCACTTCAGGTTTGTCGGAAAATCGAAAAAACTGTAAACCTGACAACAACTTTTATAGCAACTCGTGTAATCACACGGAAAAAATTTAATAAAACGGAAATCTTATTTGCCAAGTTTGAGCCTAACACTTCACACGTTAAAAAGAAAAACAAGAATCAGCTTCAGTTTTATACTTTTTTCGTCTTTAATTAAAGCGTCAGGCAAGCAACAGCCTCGAATGAAATCTTTCTCACAAACATCATTACTCAAACTGAACTGGGATATGGTAACGCTTTTATAATTTCTTTCCTTCTCCTTTTTTTCCTGACATTAAACGTTTACAAAAGAATATTTCATGTCACGTCCAGATTTTTATTTAAAAAAAAAAAAGAAAAGAAGAAGATTTTAAAGTTGCTTATTACAAAAACAAAAATGCATAAATTACTTGATTAATCTTTTATTAAAGACATCTTATACATTTCATGCTGCGGGAAGAGAATCGACTTTTTCGACTTGTGAATAAACAAAGCATGGACCACTCTACGGATCCACCTTTAATCCGCATTCCCCATTTTTGAATTTCAAAAATTATATGGTTTAATTTACAATCAAAATTCAGCCTTTGATGTCCGATTCTCGAGGAATGATGGATGAACTAAAGGGCTTCCGTTCAAAGCTTTTCCCTTGTTTTTCGGCAGTTATTTATTTAATTCAAACGATAATTAAAATAGTTTGAAGTTGCGTATATGGATTCCTTTCTTGATTGTGCTTTTCCCATATATGGAAACCATTCCACCCCCTTGAATTTTCCCGTTTAAGCGTTACCGGTGTTTTAAAAAATAGCTTTCATGAATTGTTTTACAATAAAACATTTTTTCATTTTCTCCATTAATCACTTGAATCCGCCGCATTCTCCAATAGCACAACGTAACGTAATCAAATTTGAAAGGAGGTAGTTAATGACGCTAAAAATTTTTTAATGCGTTCATCGTAATCTGAAGCCTGGAAATTAATAACATCATGTAAATTTTCCAATTTTCAGAAAATTATATTGCACAACTTCTGTGTTTTTTTTTTTTTTTTTTTTTTTTTTTGCGTGAACGGATTTTTAATAAAATAAATTCCAAAAGAGAAAGTAATTAAATTTTATCAATTCATATTAAATTAATTAATTTTTTTCTCGCTATACTGTACATAGGAATCACAAACGAAAACGAAGCTTTTTATGATTTTTTTTTAAAATCTTTTTCGAAAATGAGCGAAGCATGCTTCGCGAGATTTAAAATAAAAACGAGGAAAACATTCTTCAATTAAAATTATACTGGTAAAACCTCCGTTAATATCTGCTAAGCAGACCGAATCTGTTTTTACAATTATTTTCGTGGAACAGGCATAAAATGGATTTTATCGGTTTTTTCCTCTCGAATTTTGAAAGAACCCTTCCAAGAAGTCTTCGAATAGTTTTTAATAGAAACTTCAACTTCTCTTGCAAGTTAATCCTACAAAGTACATTCGTCTGCCTATACAGATGTTTTTCATTTACCCTCAAAATAATTATTAAACTAAAAAACAAAAAAATAAAATAAAAAATAAAAAATACAAAAATAAGAACTATCTAGAGCCACAGATTTTAAGGACTAATGTAGCCAGTAGCCAAAGAGAAGCGATTTCGACGCTTTAAAAACCTTTTTTTTTTTTTTTTTTTTGGAATTTGAATCTATTTCAATTTTAACTATTTCTACAATCTAATGAGACCAAGGAATTTCAAAATCTGAAAAAAGCACATCCTTCTCAACGAACGGAAGTAGTCCTATACAGCTTTTGAGTAGAATCTATAAAATGTTCGGCATCAAATAATTACATGATCTTGAAATGATTAAATAAGGCCTCATATTTTAATGAAGGTTCAACGTTTTACAAAAAATGTAAGAATACTAAAAAAATAATCCGTATTATTTTTCGACTTTTTCCAGAACTTTAATGTGTCAGTCGATTATAAAGCTCCTTTCTTTGCCTTTTGATGATAACATGGAATTTTCTGCAACGCGAGTTTTATATTAAATTATAATTTTTACTTTTAACGTTGCCAATAAAAACTGGGAAAACGAGCCAAAAGCAGAAAAAAAGTTTTTTTTAATGTCTTAAACTTATTATCAAAAAGAAAATGACTCTGTTCCAATGTTCATAGAGAAAAAAAATGAAGCATATTTCAGAAGAGCTATAACTTCATTTATTCGCATCTACTACAAAAGCTCGAAAGAGTCTTATGCCGACGGATTTACAACTAGGACGCTTATTTCCTTCTCTACGAAATTGAGTTATTAAATAACACCAAATGTTGTAGTCTCCAAAAGAAAAAATTAAAATATCTTCTGTTTTAAAAATTAATTTCCATATACACTAAAAACTCTAAATTAAAAGAAAAAAAAAAAAAAAGGTTGATGATTTTTCTTAAAACTACACCTGTGCAATTTTTCAAAACCTTGATTTCCAGCGGGAAAATCTGAATTTTATAGAAAGCACTAGCAAATGGGGATCAAGGGCATACGGCCTTTGCGATTTTTTGGCGCAAACCGCAAGTCGCAGCGATTTTTTTTTTCGACTTTAAAAGATCTAGAGTGAACACGTAAACTCATGGATTTTAGGTTTAGGGATTGAAGAGAAAAAAAAGACTAAAACAAAATGACGAATGCAATCTTTTTGATTGAAGAAAATCAATTGGAGGTTTTATTACCTGTCAAGTTTTTTATTTAATATCGTTTTCGCGATAACTACTACATTCCTTGTAAGCTCTAAATGACTACTTTTTTATAAATTATTTAACGACTCTGATACAGAAACGATTTCACTTTTTCTTAACCTAGGATCTTTATACATCAAATCAATCGATTTTCAAGACTAAAAAAAATTTCTGGAAAAAAAAAAAAGAAAAAACAAATCAACAACCATATTGCTATTGTGAACTCTTTTCTCCAATGCTCGATTTTAAGAAGCCTTTAAAAAAAAAAACCATTACGCTTCGGGAAATTGAATGTAAACGTTTACAAATCAAATTCGAAAAAATTCATTTCAATTTCTGCAAAATCCGATGATACTTTTTCATCCCTCCGAATTTAAAGTTTGAACATACACGTTATTAATTATGATTTCATAATTAATTTTTTATGGTCGTTTACTCTTTGCACGCAAAATAAAACAAGAAGGATGAAATGTTTAAAACTGACGTTTCATAATCACTCAGTGGAAGATGGAATTTCTACCTTGTATCGTTTTCCCGTTCAACATACACACACCCGAACTTGAAATTCGGAGAAATAATTCGCGCGGAAAACTCTCAAGAACTTTACAAAATTGTATGAATTATTTCGCCGTGTGTTTATACTGAGAAATAATCTCAACTAATGCAAACTGTGAATTTCAAAATCTAAATATTTAGATAAAGGATTCTGTGACGACGGATTTCAATAATAAGTGATCTTTCTCTCAGACGGTAGCTAGGTGAGACGAAACGAGATATGGCTTGAATGTTAGCTGCCCAGGCTGTTGCCCTTGAGAATCTTGAGCCATCTGATCTATTATCAAGGGAAAGCGCAAATTATTGGATAATTCAAAGATAATGTTCGGAAGCTTTAGCTATCAATCAATCCAATGTCTTGATGTATTACCTAGTACATACATACACGGTAAGACCATTAAGGGTAGGAGATATTAGAAAAGAAAATCATAGGTACTTGATTAGCAAAGCAAGGTACTAGCTGATCACATTTTTCTGCGTAAGCTTCGTTTTGTAACGCTCAATCGGTTCAACTTGAATAAAGAAAAAAAAAAAAAAAAAAAGAACTGAGTTTAAAGTTTATTTATTTATTTACTTTGACAATGCGTTTTTGCTTTAAAAAAACTTGCCGACGTTACAAAGAGAAAAAAAAATTACCTAAGCAACTAGCAATTTGGAATAAATAATTATTTTATTTAATTATTGAACGAAACGATAACTTAAAAATACTTAGTGCTAAAATGAGATTAAAAGTGAGACAGGGAGTGAACTATTTTTATTATGTATGGTTTTTAGACAGTTGTCAATTTCAGTGAAGTCGTATGAAGCTGCTTCGATTATGCTTATTTTGAGAGATTTTTTAAAATTCTTTTCATCCAGGTCTATGATATGCTTTGAAAGGCTGTTAAAATATCTCAAACCTGTTTTGGTTGGTAATTTATTACAAATAGCTGCTGATTTGGTTGGAACGTCATTTTTAAGTAGATGACCGTGTCCGGTTGGATACTCCCGGTGAATATGCCCAACAGCAGTAAAAATGTTTCCTTCTTATAGACAGAATTTTCCTTTTTATAAACAGAAGTAACTGAAATACATGGTAAGTGAAATACATGAAAGTGGGTTTGTAAGTGAAGTTTAAAGAATGAATGCCTATTCAAATAAAGGTACATATGAAAAAGAACTGAAAGAAAATTCTTACATAAAATTATATTCTTTCGCCTCATATCGGTATCGCTTTACTCGAACTGTCAACTACATTACTTAAAGTTACATGATCTCTTAATAGCTTATGTTTCTGATAAAAAGCGTTTCAGCTGCCATAGTTCATTTTCGAAATTCGAAAACCTGTCTTCCGATATTTCGATAAAAGTTATCACCCAGTCCCTTTCAACGCAACAAGATACCTTAGGGGCGGTTGTTGTTTGAGACAGAAAACAAGAAACGTGACTTCTTCTCTTATCCCGACAGCCCCAAAAGCCGAGAATAGCGTTCCTTTCCCATTGTTCTATATATATATTTTAGAAACGTCTCGTCTCATCATTAACACTTTTATTATGTATGAAAAGATATTTTCTCCTAGTGCTTTTTGCTCAATCTTACAATATCACGCTGTTACGTTTTGATAAGTCTTAAACCATTCATAATGGGTATTAGAGACTTCATACTTCACGGAACGATTTTCCGCAATCCTGAATACTGATGCGTATTAAAATAAAGCTGACGACTCCCTACTTAAACTTGCGCCATGATTTTAAGATTAAAGATTATCGTCGTACGGCACACACAAGAGACAAGAGACAACAGGAAAAAAAAAAACTCTCAAACTTCTATGAAGTCTCGTGAGCATGTACAAAAATAAACCAAGTTTAATTTAGCTCATTTCGTCTTAAGACCTGATCAGGAAATTTCACCTTCCAGGAAAAGACGCTATGGAAACTGGAATATAATACCCATGTTTTCAAATGATTTTACTATATGGAAAATATTTTTCAACATTTAAAACCCGAGAGCTTTTTCCGATAACAAAACATGAAATTCGATGAATATTGACGGCGTGCAAGGAAGAAATACCGCCCTAAGAGGGGGGCAGTTGGAACGGTTCATCGGAAACACAAACATTGGGAGAAACCTTGACATTCATTCATATCGGACAAACAAATTTCCTTAATTCAACTCGTATAAATTTCATATTTAAAACCCTGAGTTTGTTTTCGCCGAAACTCGCGGAAATCTGCTTTTGATAGGTTTCGAAAGAAAAACGTCAAATTGCTGATAGTTGAGAGTAGAGATTTGTAGTGAACTTCCATCATTTTGTCGACGGGTTTTCTTTACAGAAATAGCCGCTAAGAAAAACTTCGCTAGGAGTCGACTCAATCAAAATCTTCAAGGAGAAACTAGGGTAATTTGAAGGATGTGCTCGTAAAAAATAAAACATAAATAATGAGAAGGGAAGAAAAAATCCTTTGAACATGAATTTCGAAACGGAAGGGGGAAAAAGTCAAGGTTTCCTATAAAGTTGTCTTTGCTCAGATTGAAGAAAGTGAAAAGACTGAAGCAAAACATGATTATGCTAACAAAATGTGAGGAAACGTCGAGAAATTGTGTAACATATGAAAGGAGAAGTTTGGCAAAGTTAAACTCCTTAAGAGGATCTCCTCCCCAGACCGAAAACATTAAGACGTCAACCCGGCTATCCATAGTTTGATATTTCCCAGACTGAAAACCTTTTATCCTGTTATCTTTATCATCATCCCTTACCACCAGCTCATTCTAGCGAAATGACACTATTCTTTTTTAATGAAACTTTTGACTATACTTCTCAATATTTTATAAATTTTTCTCTTAATTTTGAATTTATTGGTTTACCAGCCCTTTGAGAATTCTGTTTAAGGAAATAAATTGAAATCTTTGGGAACCGGTTGTCCATCCGTCCGTAGGATTCACACATGATAAATTGCGTTTAGTGCCTTATGGCTAGCCAATAATAGCGTTCAATCTGTGCAAGCAGTAATGAATCATCAGTTTCAGCGAGTTGTCGACCAGCGGACATAGATTATAGATAGAGTCGTCGTCATGATAGTGAGAGACGAAGTGTTCTATTCCCCGCTGCTGCTGTCCTCGGTTGGATAAATTTTTTCTCTCTTAGGAGGAATTTAATCACAGTTACTCCTTAGATGTCAAAAACAAAAAAAAAAAAAAAAAGGAAACAAGTAAATGATAAAAACTTACCAGGTACCACTGCTCCTTAAAAAGTGGGTCTGGAAATATGTTATGCGGCCCGATTCCTCTGTATGCTTGGATGTGAGGAGCAAAGGGCTCACGATAAGTAGAGCTGCCACTATAAAACGGAAAACCGCTGAAATTCGGGAAGTCAGGTTCGATAAAATCTCTCTTTCTTCTTGTTCTTTCATGCTGTTGAGAGACCCATAAAACCTAAAACGAAACAAAATAAAAAAAATTACTTTAATTTTTCAGATAGAAGTGAAGTCAATTTGTCGTGAGTTTTTTCATTTATATTTAATAACATTTAGCTCTATTTTTCAATTTTTTTTTAACGAAGCACAGAAAAAGCATTGAGAAACAAACTTTGAATCGGAGAACAATGCTTTAGCGTTGGTATACAACTTGGGCGTTAGCATATTTTACCTTTTTTTTTTTTTTTTTTTTTTACTGTAGAGGTTCGAGTTGAGAAAGCTCAAATAAAAAGACCTAGTTTAAACACGGAATAACTTTATTGAGAACGAACCGTACAAAATGAATGTGAGATGAGAACTGAAGCTAAACTTAATAGGTACAGAGTATATAAACGGTCGTGGAACCTTCTGGAACCTTTAAAAATAAATAAGAATATTTTAGAATGTTGAAGAAAAAAGAAGAAAGTTTAACGTTCGAGAAGCCTCCACCTTACAATTACACAATAGATGTATTTTACGCTTGAATGGGTTTTCGATACCTGCCTTTAAATATTATTTCGGAAAGGTCCAGGCTATTTTATTTTTCATTTTAATGCGTCCCTACACCATTAAAATTTAATTCCAAGGACATTGCACAGTTTTTGGTTGGTTTAGGTCAGCAGCTTTTTCTGCTTTTGCCGTCATTTTTCAAGATCCAACGTCCTGTTATGGAACATCATCCTAAATTGGCAGAATATTTTTTATCAAAAAATTGGCCTGGCCCATTTAAAACGGCCAAAAGTCTAAACCAACATTCATCTTGAATACTCCTAACACTCCTTACTTATATTAAACCCATATTCTACCATTATGGCCAAAACAGTAATTCCAATAACTGCTCTACTATGCATGAGATTGACTAAATGGTTGAAAGCCAAGGAAGTTATATCACGTGTTCCATCGACGGATCGGATATAATCCGAGTGGCCTACACCTGTTTGTGAAAGAGGTTCGAGTCTTGCATGAGATAGAAATTTTTCTCTTTGAACTCTTTATAAACAAACACTGTCGTTTTCTTCACGCTTATAACTCAATTTGCGCTCTTGGAAAGAGAGCAAATCATAAATGACCAAAATCAAAAGTAAGGAAACTGTTAGATAAGATAAAAATTGCGTTTATGGTATTTTGAGTTATATTCAAATCAGAAAGATTCATATCAAACGTTCGCAAGATTCGGATGGAAATCGTATTTTAAAGCTTTTGATTTCTTATCGATATCTGTTTCTCGAACACGTGGACATGTGTGTTATAAGTATGTATTTTCATTTTCATTTTTATTTTTTTGTTTTCTCCCTTTTTTTTTCAAACCTTTTGTCAAAGGCTAAGAAATTGATATGTCATTTTCAGAGCAATCTTTTGTATTGAAAAATAAAAATTTCCTGGCTTTTTTCCCCATTTCCTTAGGGTTTTTTCCTATGCAAAAGCATCATAGGGTGAAAAAGAGTCTTACTCCGACGATTTTTAATCTTTTTAAATTTCTCCTCTTGTCAGGTGTGGGAGTCATCTCTTTCCAGATTCTCATCAGACCATTTGACATCTCGTAAATCCGAAGAGATGAATGTCGCATGAAAATTGTTTGGTTAAAAAAAAAAAACAAGAAGAAAACTGGTGGGATCTCCTACTTTTTCTCCGGCTCCGGCAAAGTTTTCGGGATACCTACAGTTTGATTTCAGTTTAGAAACTATCGAAAGCACAGAACTAATAAGAAAATCTTAGGAACTATCATTATCACGAAGAAAATGACATGAATGGAAGGTAATGATGTTCACTGATTAAGAGTAAAGAACATTCGGATGAAAATCTTTCAGCTGTAAACCTCGATTATTATGGATTTGTAATTAGCAAGCATTATAAATTCATCGTTTCTCGGAACACCACAGTTTACTTCAAAATTTAGAGATTGAGATTTGCATTAACGAGAATTATGCATAAAGAGTTTGCATTTTTTTCTTCCAAAGTCGGATTAAGGGATTAAATAGTGTACAGAGTTTTCAAAAATACTGTCTGAGTAAATGAAAACGGTCTTGCTGCTTTTGCAAAAGTAAGAAAAAAAACACTTTCATCCTTTTAAAATAAAAAAAAGGCAAGAAAATGATTGTCAGGCACATCTCGTGAAGATGATGAAAATGTCTTACATTTTAATATTTTCCTCAACGCATATTTCACAAAAAAAAAGGGACTTTATTTTTTTAATTATCTTAATAATTAGTTATAAACACTCTTGGGACACGTTTTAATTAGTCATGTTTTTCAAAAAAAGAAAAAAAAAGAAGAAAAAAAATTAGTTGCTCTAATTTAATTTTCTCGGCTACCCGTTTACTGTCAGTGTTTTATATCGAAGTAATTAAACATTCCCTGTCGTACTGTTAAAAGGAAATATCGTCTTTTGACTTCAGTCTCTCGTTAACATTTTTATGCAAACTCAACTGATACTTTTTTTTCTAAAAAATAATTCGAGCCAAAACGGGAAGGGTGTTCTTCTGAATAAAACGAGTATTTCAAATTTTCATACGGAAAACGAAAATGAAAATGAAAATTAAAAAGTCATCGTGAGTAATGAAGAGCCTTAATCAATTATCAGAACTCTAATGAGTACGAGGCTTTCGAATTCGAGATTTTGAGTAAAAATTATTATAAAATTAAAAAAAAAATTAAGGAAATCGTCGAAGTTCAAAAGGTGAATTTTAATACGGGTAATCATAAAAAACCTAAAAAAGGAAAATAAACTTGCCGAAAATATCCAGATCATAAGAAAAATGTTAAATTTTCTTTCCCCTTTGCTCTTGTAACATAAGGATCCTGACTAGAATCATTTATAACTTTTTAAAGTTAGAAAATTACTACTTTTAAAACTTTCCAAAATGACCAATTCAACGTCTCATTAAATTTTTTCCCAAATAAGTAACAGCTGTTGTTAAATGAGAGCAAGCCCCTTCAAGACATTACAGAAAAAAAAAGAGAAAAAAACACAGCGAGAAAGGAAAGCAGTATCATAAAAAAGTAAAACTGTAGATTAAATATGGAAAGAGACGGTTAAGATGAGAAAAGGTGGATTCGCGAAATAAGCACAAGCTCAAGTTAACTTACAACCGTATGAGTTAAAGGAGATTTATCCTCATTTAAAAAGAGGAAAGTAACTTTAGAAAACGATATTTCATATTTTAAAATACACATATAAACATATTTTTTACCGTTTCCTCCGCCTTGTTAAATTTGCGTTTTGTTAGTTGGTAAATCCCTGTAATGCGTTCGAGTCAGGCTGGAAAATCCTAAAGCTAATGGCCTTGATACTCGGTATCCTTTTTATTTTACTCTTTTCTTTTCAGCCCTTTTTTCGCGCTGTACAAATTAAAATCCCAATATGTCGTATTCATATACAAACGGATTTGTTTTCAAATCAAAATTGCGCCAAACGATAGCAAAAAGGTTTAATTATTTAGTACACTTCGTCAATTTGCTCTTTCCCAAAACGTTTTAATTTCACCTTTCGGTTGGTTTTCTGAACTTAAAGAGGCTTTTCATTTTTTATAAAAGAACAAACAACCTTTTTAAAAAAAAAAAAAAAAAAAAAAAACCCAAGGGGGTGAATAATCTGTGTTTGCTATATACAGTTATCTTTTTTTTTTTTTTTTTTTAATTTTTTAAAATTAAGCAAATACCTACATATATTTTTTCTGCTGATTGTCGTTTAATAATAAAATTTTGTTAACGTTTGAAGCCGTTGCAAAGTAATAAAACGGTTTTTTTAAAAATGAAAATATGAAAAATAATTAAGGTTGTTTTATGAGAGGTAGGCATAAAGGTCTTCCATTAAATATGAACAAAGGACGTACTGGAACAATGAGAACTTATTATATACTTTTAGTCTCGCAAAATATAAATTAGTTATTGTTCCGCGTTATATTTATAAAATAAAGCGGCTTGGAGGCGGTTTAACAATGGTTTGATTGATTGATTAATACTTTTTTTTAAACGATGCAATGATGAAGAAATTCGTTGAATCGTACAGTTTAAAAAACCATATTTATTAGCCATTTAACAAGTGGCATCGCTGTTCTCTGGAAAAGCATGAGTTGCATTAAAATATAATTCATATCGGATAATTTTAGGAAAACTTAATATTCAAAAACGATGAATAGTTTAAAATAAGGGTATATTTTTTGATTTTATTTTGAATTTTTATTGCACAAAAAGGGCAGTCAAAGTAATTTTTATAGCCTGCTTCATGCAAATTTCGAATGTATCACGTTCATTCCTACATAGCATCGAAGAGTTAAAAATCAAATTCTAAAACGCTACCAGCATCAACCATTTAGAAAAGCCATGCAATAAAAGTTGGAAAAGTCGGCATCGAAAGCTATAAATTCGATTGGATAGGAGGTCATAATAGTAAGGTTAGTTTTTATCGTTGTTGCATGTGTAACTATTATTAAGCCGTAACTTGAGGGCCATGTGTTAAAGTCTTCTTCACTTACTCAGAAAATTCATATAATCGAGTTTAAGGAAAAAGTCATTCTTCTTAGTTATTACATTACAATAAATCCATTCCCTTCTCTTTTAATGGATACCAGTTTTTCTTTCTTTTATAGATCTCGATTATATTGAAAAGTCAGCCCGTCTGACGATTCCTCTTTTATGAGGCTTTGTAAAAGATTAAAGAAAAGGTTCAAAGCCTTCGAAAATTTTCCTTTTTCCCACGAAAACCGGAGAGGGGAAGGTCTTAAAATGTTGACAGAACTCCTCACGCTTTTCATCTTTCTTTTTTAAATTAACTCTTACCGTACAGACAGACAGGCAATTTCTATAAGTTTTAATTAATCGAGCAAACATCCCTCGTTACGAATGAACCGGTTTGTTTAAAACATTTCTTCAATTACGAAGAAAGAGCGTGATGAATATAAAGTTAAAAAGAAAAAGGGCAAAGGTGATATTGTAAACTTTGTTCCACACCACGATCGAATCTTTTTTTTATAATAATGCCCAAGAGAAGAAAAATCGAAAAGAATGAAAATAAAAAATCAAATACTTATTCCAAAATCTAAAGAATTAAAACGAAAGGACATTTTTCTGAAAGTAAAAAATACGCAAAAGAAAATTGAATATTGAAAACCCGGCTGAGAATTATTTTCGCGAAAACTCAAAAGCCCAGTAATTATCATTTCCTTACTCTATTGTCACATTTCTCCAGAAGCCTCCTTCTCTTATTCTTTCCAGCTCCCATTCTTCACGTGCTGCTTCTGACTTCCCTTAATCTCAGCAATCAGTGTTCATAATTGCCTCTAAATAGCCTATTACTTTACTTTTATTAGAGGAAAACATCCGGGGTTCGCCCCCTTTTTTCAAATTTAACTTACGCGATTTCGAGTCTTTTTATTTGGTTACAGGGCTTAAAGCATGAAATGCAAGGATTCTTCCAGAGTATTTCACGGCATTAAACCTATGTTGTTTTCCCTTGGCGTAGGGGTAAGAAAAAAGGGGGAAACAAAAAAGAAAAAGGATTCGTTCTAAAAGGATAAAAGGTTGTGTTAATTATAGGGAAGTCACAAAGGAAAGAATGATAAAATAAATAAGAAGGATTAAGATACTAGTCCCATTGTGGCTCACACTTTTACGCGGATATAAGGAGTTTTTTTTTTTTTCGTGGAAATTTTTTGATTTCTCGTGCCTTTCTTTTCGTTTTTGTGAATCATAAGTAGAGATTTCAAATTCCCGACGTTGTTTCATTCCCGGTAATCGGGAATTCCCGTTTTTGAAAAAAATATCAATCCCAGGAATGAGAATTCCTGTTTTGTTAGCTTTTCATTTCTCGGGAATCGAGAAATTGACACGCTTAAATTCCCTGAAATCCAGGAAAAGCCGTGAATTTATTTAGAAGGCGAAAAGTAAAGAAAATAACCCTGTTTTCCGTATTTTGGGAAGTGAGTTTGGAAATAAGGGGCCACTCAGAAGTGTTACGTAAGCATGATTTGGGTGAATTTGAAGCCCCCCCCCCCTTGGTTGTAAGATATTTCGCCATACTTAGGTTATGGCGAAGGTGATTAATGCGGACCCCCCCCCCCCCCCCTAAAAATCTTACGTAATACTTTAAAGTTCTCTAAGCGGAGCCATGTCGAAATTTTTTTTTGCTGTTTAAAGGGCACGCTTTAGGCAAAATATGAAGAAAAAAAAATTCTGATTTTTATAATTTTTTTCTAAAAATGTTGAAAATTTTATGTGATAAATGGTCAAAAAGTCGATAAAATTGATATTATTTCCGTTCCCGGGAATCGGGAATTCTCGAAAATGAGAAAAATTCCATTCTCTGGAAGAGGGATTCCCGACTAGTTAAGAAAAAATGTTCCCGGGAATTTTATTGGGAAAAAAACTCGGGACCCCGGGAATTCCAGGGGCGAAATTTTCCGGGAGGAATCTCTGATCATAAGAAAGTTTAGTTATCGGGAGTGCGCCTTACTCTAAAGAATAGTTGGCTCTATCAAAAAAGAGGATGCACTTCTTATTTTTCAGACGAAGAACATTTAAAAGAGAATTATAACATTTTGAAGATTTTACAGGAAATCTGAGAAAATGTCAAAAATTCAATTAAAAATAATTTTTGAAAATGTTAAATGTGCATAATACATGGAATAATTTAAAAAAAAAAAAAACGTTTTCTTGAGAAGAAAAACGCTTTAAAACCTGAATTTTATTAGAAAGTCAAATGTGAGAGTGGAGCGAACTGTCCAGTGTCCATTTATTCCGTTATCGTTTTAAAAATTGAAGTCAACCGATGGCGTTAGTGTTCAATACCTATAAGAAAAGCGTCTTTTAGGCTTTTGGCGGAAAAGACAGAAGCCTAAAATTTTTTAAAAATAGACCAAATAATCAGCGGAGAGCCCGGCTCAAGAATGGTAGAGAGTATAGAAGCGACCATTAGAATATTATAGCTGACCGTAAGTGGAGAATCGATCCATCGAACTTCAAACTTCTGACACCACAAGACTGATGATCCTCCATTCTTTCGTTTCACGTAAATTCATTCAAATATCGATACCCGGTTTCGCTGACTTGTATTGAAGGGAATGATGTCATAACTCTCGATAATATTCTTTTTATAGTACCAACTCTTTCGTCAGCAATAAAATTATATCCCATTTAAATCTCAGTTATTGTAATGCTGTCGAATGAGATTTTCATTCCAGTTTTTCTTTTTCTTTCTTTTTTTTTTTTTTTTTTTTTTTTTCTCTCCATCTCGTCTTTTTTATCGCAATCGATGACCGCTATTTGTGTGAGAAATGAAGATCTTACTCAGTTTTATGTTCATGACAAGGCGCATAATTCTGTCGTTACTCAGATGGCACAGACGAAACCACTTTAACTCTTTTTTATGCTTGGGATAATAAAACCATTTGCTTCCCCTCGTCTTTTTTTACTCTTTTCCTAATTTTTGTTCTTTAGCTTTCTCTAACAACCTGCAATCACGGTCTTTTCATCCAAGACTAAAATGAGGATTTTTCCAACACGTTACCAGTATAATAAGTATATCGATAATCATTTAAAACTTGTCAGACTCAAGAAAACTTTTTCGATTTCCGTTTTCTCAAGCCGATCAAGGTTTTTATATATATTTTTTTTAGTTTCTTTCTTTTGTATGAGTCTCTAGAGAGGATACGTGGATTTTTCGTGAAGTCGGTAAACTCAGTTTTGATGAAAATACGACTGACATATCCGAAACGAACTATTGAGTACAAAAACCGAATAATAAAACTCCGCAGCGAATTAAAAGGAAGTAACATCCATTCACCGCTTTTGAATACAGTAAATTTCACTCGCATTTCCTTTTCTTGGAAAATCCTAATCATTATATACTGCACCTTAACAAGCTCGGATTAAACGAGATTTTGGGGTATTACGAGCAAATATTAAAAATTTGGTTGGCATAATACCGTTGTTAAATTTCCCGGGTATGACGAGTTTGGGTATTAGGTCATCTCCAGCAAAACGAACAAAAAATAGAACTTTTGTGAATTTTTTCGATCGTTTAAACGAGGAACAAAAATGTTTAAATTAAAAATACGGAATTTCCGTAATAAACAAGAAAAAACTGGGATGGAAAAATAAAGCGGGTGTCGCCTTTTAGCTAATAAATGAATGACACTCTCAATTATAAGGAAATATGCAAAGAAATAAAAGTTTTAAAAATTCAATGACGAAGTGTAAAAGCAGCACGATGCACGACGAAAATCCGGAAGTAAAAGGAAACGAAAACGTAAGAGGAAGAAGAGGATGACGACGTTAGGAAGTTTTATCTTCAAAAACTAAGTTAAACTATGATCTCAACTTTTGGGAGAATCGTTATTGGTTAATAACGTGAAGTTTGATTATATCTTAGTTGCCGCCTTTTAATGCGATGCTGCTTTCGCGAGCGTTACTTCCGTTAATCTCTCGCGGATTTAGGGAAATTTCGTCGTCGATTGCTAAGATATACTTTTACGCACAGTGAACGGTATATATACGGTTCTCATCACGGGTTTTAAGTTTGCTACTAGAACATTTTCTTTCTTCAACCCGCTTTTTCCTATGAATGGTAAAAAAAAAAAAAAAAAACCTACTTGTTAACTACCCAAAACGAAGTCTGAAATTCAGCCAAAAACATTCGATAGCGAAGACAGAAAAAATGATAAAAACCAAACTGCGCATGACGCGAGTGAAGACACTTTGAAAACTGAAAAGAACGACGAAGAACTTCACTGTTACAAATCATTTAAACGTACCACAATTTAAACGGGGGGGGGGGGGGGGGGAGGAAAAAAAGAAGAAAAGAGGGAGAGAAAGGGAAAAAAAGTTAAAGAATTACCTTAGAAATCGGATTTTCACGGCCCATATTCATGAACCCTCAGTGCAAGTTTCCCTCATTTATTTTAAACTTTTTATTGAGTTAACGAGATGTCCTACTTACGGCACTTTTCTAACGTTTACTTCGTTTCTTTATTAACGCCCCTTAGTATTTTGAGAAGTCTTGCGCTCACTCTAACGCAAGATTGATTTTTTTATCTATTAATGAACGATCACTTTCCCTTGATAGTTTAAAGCAGGAAAACGAAACCTTTTCATTATAATTAATAAAAACTAAAATAATCAATAAAACTCATCCGCGGCGCTATTCAGTAAAAATAAAGGAAATCCGAAGATTTATAAATCTTTCTAAATTCCCCACCCCTTTCAAAAAAAGCGTCATCCTACATTTTTTTAAAATTCATTATCGTCATGTTTTTTTCCCTAATTTCTCAACCGTTAATATTGGATAAAGACTAATTTCCAACAATTATTTAACTTCGCAGTATGGAAAATTATATTAATCGACTGATATCAACTTTACAGCACATCCCGGATATTATTTATTTCAGCCCATAACTCAGCTGGGATTTTTCAACGATTAAAAAATTGACGATGTGACACATTTTTATATTTTATTTCTTCAAGTTCGTCATCATTCGCTACTCACACGTCCTTTTCTCTCTCTTTCTCTCTCTCTCCAGATTCGCTAAATTATTCATCATCGCGAACACAACACATTGCCCTAATGAATGACAATTTTTTTTTCTTTTTTTTGTATAACTTATGAAACCCAAACCTCTTTTTTATAACTTTAATCGCTCATTATTATCGTTTAGAAAAAAGAAATTTCCCAATTAAAGTTTAAACAATAGAATAAAAAATTAGCGTATAATTTTTTTTTCCTTTACAGGGTGACTTTGAGAAAAGAAGACAATAAACACGACATTTTTCAATTAGAGAAACACAAAAAAATTCCCTTTGAAGTATAACTTAAAGTGCTTCACGTGTCGCTTTTTATGCTAATCACAATTTACGACAAAGCCTAACTCGGAAAACGGAATGTCTCTCGAATGGAATAAAACGAGAAGGGGATTTCGCTTCAAGCAAAAGGATTCGATTAAGATGGAGCAGAGATAGAAAAATCAAGAAATTTTCTATTCTCAGAGTACATTCTGCAAACATAAATCTCAATTCCATGACTAATTTGAAACGAAACAGACAAATGACGAAATCAATTTACTACAGAATATATTAAACCTATATATATATCAAATAGTCTATTTCAGCCATATAAAGCAGACAAAGCGAAGAAGCTTAACAGAAAAGCGAAACATTTCCTCATATAAATCACATAAAGACAACTAACTTGATAAAAATAGAACAAAAGTAAATAAATAAATGAAGATAGCTCGTTCCGAATTGACTTAATAATTTTCGCTTTTATTTCTTATTCGAAAAACTAAATCACTTTTAAATAAGAAAAAGGGAACGTTCAATATTACATAAGACCGAGCAAGAGGTGGAGAGGGGGGGGGGGGGGGTTAAAATGTCTTGAATCGAGTCTTTTGTAGTACGTAAGGATCTCCAGTAGAATGAGCAGATGTAGTAAAAATTTATAGATGAGTGAACTCGTAAGAGTTGTACCTTGATACATTAAAATCTTAATTAAAATTAAGAGACCTATCAATAAGGAGCGGATGGAGGTTTATTTAGGTTCTTACTTAGAAGAGTTAGTTTGTTCAACCCCAAAGTTACGTAACCGTCCGTATTTAGCTGGAGAACCATGCAGTCACTTCCAAAATTTCGTTAAAATATGGATCCCTGTACGGCAAAAGGGCGTTTTCCTCACACGAAGTTCTTGATGCACAACATTTTTAGAAAAAGGCAATATGATGACTATATGCTAATTATTGCAATTAGTAATTTAATGCTTGAGAATAAGATATTTTGATTAGTATCTTCTTTTTTAATAGCTCCCAATCAAAATCCTTATTTTCAAAATTTTGTTTCAAAATAATCAACTCCGAATTGTGCCGAAAAAGCGAAAAGGTAGCTTTGAAGTCAGTAGTGCCTTTTACCCTTGTTGATTGCTCCATTACGTTATGGAATGAATATAAAATATAACCTCGGCATCATGAATTGAATATCGTAATGCATACCACTTTTTTAAGAAATCGATTTTCCGTATGTGTTTTAGGCAGTAAAGTCCACAATTTGAATTTCTCAAATAACCACTTTTAAATTGGAAATTTCCTACAACGTCCTAAAACAAAGCCTGAATTTTTTTGGAAACATTTTTCAAAAATGATGATTCATATCGGTGTATGAAAACGCGTTATTACGAAAATAAACGATTGCCTCAAGTCATATCAAAATCATTTAAACCTCGAAAACCTTCCAGATTAAAAATCCAATTTTTTTTTTCCCTGACTGGTTTATAGGCCGCGATATGTTAAACATGCTGTGGGTTACAACAAGTCTTGTGGAGAAAAAAAGAGGGTAAAAAGGTTTATTAACTGAAAAGAAAGCTGAGTTTATTATAGTCCTAATTTGCAATGGTAATTCATACTTTCATCAAATTTCAACGGAGGCTAACTTCATTTTCAAACCTCTTCATTGTATTTAAGTAATTTATCTGCTGTTTTTCTCTTTTTTCTTGTTTTTATTTTAAATGGACCCGTTTCCTGTTTCCCGATTTTCCTCGTCTCTTTTTTTTTTACATGAATATAAGTATTTTAAATATATTCTTTGCAAAAAAAAAAAAAAAAAAACATACTAGTATATACAGTATATGAATTGTTCAATGCAGAAACAAAACATGTGAGGTACATCTCATACATCTTTTACATGTTCCTTCAATGTATAATTCAATTCAATCCGAAAACGCACCCTTAAGATGTTTCACAGTGGAACCAATCTGGCTTTTAGCTGAACAAAATTAGCGGTTAGAAAATATTGGTTTAAAAAGCACTATCCTGGCGGTTTTGAGGTCGCTGATTTGAAACCTGGCATTGTTTTTTTTCTTTTTTTTTTTTAATTCAAAAAAGCTGAGTCAAAATGGGGGACAAAATCAAAAATTTAATTGTAAGAAATAAAAGTTTTTTTAAATTTGTACAGTCAAAAGACAGACTGGTGCTACCGTTTGCGTTTGCCTCTTACCAGAAGTTAAACAGACTAAAATGTTATTCTTTACAAACAAAAATTTACACGGGTCGTTTCTGCATGTCATGAGTCACAATTCAAGCTCGCATAAAAACTTTTGGGAGGAAACGTTAACTTTTTTTCTTTTTTACATGTTCCGCTAACTAAAGGCATGTAAGGTCATTACTAAAATTAAAATCTTGCAAAAGAAAAGTTTTTTCATATCAATAAGGTGCTGAAGGAAACTAATTACATAAGTTGCCAAGCCAAATATAAAATTTAATTTATTACAGCTAATAATAATCTATGAGCAAGAACGGAGCCGTCATTTTCTATCTTTTGTTTTTGCTCTTTTAAAGGTGCAAGGGAGGATAAGCGAAAGAACGCGATTCTAGCTCTATTCTACCCTATTCAGTCATTTTCTCTGTTTCTCTCTCTCATTAACCGTGTCTTTAGTTCAACCTGTTTTTTTTCCTCTGCTTCCTTTCTTTTGTCTAAAGATTCGTCTTTTGTTTTTCCGCCGGGTTTATATTCAGAAGAAATTTCTTGTGAGTGTACGAGAAATCCTAATTATTGCAATGAAATTTTTGGTTAAGATGGATTCTATGATTTTCATTAATATAACAACTAATTATAAATAAAAAGGGATTTGAAAAAAAGTGAATTCAACAATAGGAAATGATGGAGAACCGGGCCACAGTTTCGTCGATGCAAGTACGAATTCTGTTCTTCCGACGGGATGGACATTCGGAACTGTTTTCTAGACTTTAAAAGGAGTGTCTGTTTAGAAATAGTCTAATTGTATTTTGGTTGAATATCCATCGTTAAGCATGTTCAAACGTTTTCCTGCAGAGCTCATCTATTTATGTATTGTAATGTGCTTGGATGGTCAACATCCTATTAAATTAATGATTAAAAACTTGTTTTTAACTTTGAAACAAAATAATCAGAATATGAGACTAAACACAAAATGTCAGAACACGAACTGGCTTGAAGTCACGCCCGCTATCCGAAATAACTCTATTTACGGTTGTTTCATTTTAAGGTTGGATAACTGTTTTCACTTTTTTTTAAATGCTGTATATTTTCTTCTTATCAAGAGAATTACGTAACAACAAAAGGTATAATGTGAAGTTACCTTAATACATTTTCCTTGCATGTTACACTTGTCAGAATTTGTGGTTTCGAGAAAAGGTAGCTGTTTTCCTCTTTCTCTCATTTCTCAATTGCACAACGTATTTCAAACTAGAAAGCTTTCGCAAAAGTTTTCTGACTCTGGTAGGAAAAATTTCGTTTTAAATTAAAAGAGAAATAAGACTCTTTTGATGGCAAGTTTTTAAAACGTAGAAAAGATCCAAAAATATTTGACTTTCTTTACATAGAAAAGATTTTGATATTCGATTTTCTTTTATGTATAGAAGAATTCGAACAAACTTTCCTTTTTGAAAAGCACTTATATTCTAACAAAAAATGATAATGCTCAATGCTTTAAATATTTTCCTCAAAGCGGTTTACACCAATCCATCTATAGAGGTCTAGTTGATAAGAAAATTTTTCGACATGTTTATTTGAATTCCGGCTCGAAACTTCACAATAATTCGAATTTCCGGAAAAAAAAAATACGCAGTAGTATTATCAATCAAATCAGACCAGAAGGAGATTTGAGAGAGTATGCGTTTTCACGGACGCACACATGAATGCGTGACTTCATGGTTGACCAATCTCTTTCAAATACATAAATTCCACACCAAGAGTTATAAAATCGCAAAAGAAAATTTTGCCCTTGTTTTCTCCTTTTCATAAATTCGAGGATCACTCTCTTATAAAAGAGCATTTTACCGCCGATCTTATTTTTTCCTTCTTTAATTTGTTAAAATAATAAGATGAAATATCGCAGAAGAAGTAAATCAATTTGCCCGCTCCTTGTAATTTCCGAGCCTTGGTATAGTCGAGTGGGTTCCTTGCATTCATTACCATAAATCATAATAATGCGATGAAAATAAGGCAGTCGATTCTTCCCAGCTATAAATCGCTGACTCGATATAAACTATGCTACAAATGATTCATTTCCGTGTCATTTTTAACTCGGTCATGACTCTCGTGACCTTTTCGTTTTCTTCTTCGAGCTTTTTTCCTCCCTTCCAATTTTTTTTTCTCAACCCTCTGCCTCTAATCCTAAAAATAAAATAATAATGATAAAAGAAATGAGAGAACATGATTACAACTTTTTCCTGAGGAACTAAAGAATTTCATACTCGTATGTATGAAAACATTGTTCTGGGGGAATTCTCGGATGAAATTTTAGAGTGATAATTTTTTACCAAATCAAACACAGTATTTTACTCAAAAAACCTACACTTAGAATGCATGTGTCAGAGTTATTTGGGATAATGTTTTTTAAAGTGATATGCATTTAGAGAGCGTTTAAGCATTTCGTAAGCATAATTTTGTCAAGTTTTGACCTCCTAGCCCCCCTTGTAAGCTAAAGTAAGTTTTTTTAAAACCCCCTCCCCATTTATTATGCAAGATTTCTGTCTCAAATTTTTCTCAAAATCAATTATTTTGCGCTTACATAAGAAGTTACCAACCCCTCTCCCTCCGCCTTGTTAGCTAAAGTTCTCCCAGGCCCCTTGCCCCTAAAGTGCTTTTAATAGAGAAGTCACATATTTTGAGATGTCTCCATCGTTTAATTGGGCTAGGGGAGATATGACAAAAAGAGTAATTTTGACTCAGTAAAAAAAAACGGTTAACCCCCTGAAAGAGAAAAAACAAAAATTTGAATTTTAATGCCCGCAAAAACGGAACGTGAAGGAACGTGACGTCATCTGCCTAAAAGTGGTTGTGTTCATTTCTGAAACTCTGAACGGCATCGATACGTAATGTTTACAAGCATGTGTAAACAAGACGTGTTTCGCTTTGAGTTCGATATCTCGCTTTAATACAGGCAAATGACGTCACACCAATAAAAAATCGTTTAAGGAGTGATCACGTGGCAAAAACTTTTCCGGACTTTGTTTTTATTTTTTTTTAATTTGATGAAAAATTTTCACGTTTAAATACTAGTTTTTAGTTAAGAGCATACTATACTTTCGTTTCAGGCGAAAATCTCAAAACATGTGACTTGTCTACAGTTGAATGACCCCTTAGAAGTAAGGGCTTCAGCACCCTTGAAATAATTTCCCTTGAAATAAGCCACAGTAATATGCAACCACTTTTGAATGCAGAAGATGCAGAAGATTTTGAACTCAATTTTAAAATTCAAGATGGCTGTTGGCTTGCAAATCCGAACAAATAAATTCAGCCAAATACGCAGGTATTTGGCTTCAATTTCGTAGTCATAATATAATACCCGTAACCAGCGCAGAGCTTTCTTTCTTTTATAGCGTATGGTGTTGATAAAATACGCTACCTTTGTGGGTGCGTATCAATAAATTAACGAAAAATTTTATAGTTTTTAAACACATGCTTTTACACATGCAAGTACTCATCTACTTTTTTCTTTGAGGGTCTGGGAAACAGACTAATTCGAGCTGGCACAATTCATAATTGCCTTTTTAATTCTTATATAGCACCACACCCCACGTAATTATGGGAGCAAATTGGAGATGGATGTATGGAAAGACGTCAAAACCGTAGTCCCTACTTCAAGGTATATGATAAATTTGACATGAGAAACTTTGATCCTTTGACATTCGCCCCGTATGCAACACAGATAGAGCCCTTCAATTTTCGTGACATGATTCGTCCGGCCGAATAGTGACACGTCCGAAGGATAGAGATTGCATTAACCGTCTTAATAAACTTGCTTTTCGCATTTCCCTACTTTCCTATTCAATTCCCTACCACTCAAATGGGGTTAAGCGGTTTAAACGTTAAAAGCCTGGGGCTATTAATCAAATCTCACAAACGATACTGAAATATCGAAATATTTAAAAAGATGGAATTTAAAATATGGAAATATCAATTCGGGATTGTATATAAAAGCACGGAAAAGGGTTGAAGTCGAGAAGCCAGTCGTGATAAAACTTTCGAGATTAATAGATGATTGTGTTCCAAAATCCGGTGTAGTTTGACAAGATATATCACGAGATTTTATTGTGTTTTAAGAATATAGCAGTGGAACATTTGAACAGCAACAGCGATGGCTTTAGAACAAAGCGTCTTTGTCTTGTTCTAACCTCGTGACTTATAACTGGGGAAAAGTTTGTTGCGACCTACTTTTCATTGTTTCTCGGATATCATTTTTTTTATTATTAAAAAAAAAACTTTACTTTTAACGTCAAGCTAATTCTTTTACCCAAATCTTTTTGTCTTTTTTTTAACTACTTACAAATGATTTGAATTTTCCAAATAAGATAGTAAAAGCTTTTTTTAAGAGTAACGATTTTAAATGTCCGTTTTACCTGTTAACAGTATAGAAAAATCTTAACCCTATAATCAAGTAAATGGTATTCGATTCCCCGAACTCTTCCCGTAAAAAAAATATATACGTATATATATATATTGGAATCTATTGGAAAAGCGGAATTCTATTTACAAAGTTTTTTTTAAATCTCGCTTTAAAAAAAAGCTTATTTTCAGAAAAAGAAAATACGCGACACAGGCTTAACCTCTAAAAAAATATCACCTTTTACATCATAAAAATTTGATGCCACACCCTTACAAAACCATAAAGGAAAACAAAAAAACATTTTTTATACTATATTATCCACTTTCCTCTATTTTTTATTTTTTATTATTGCACGAATTAGATAATTCTGGACGCCGAACCCTTCGCCTGACCTAAATGCCGGTATGTACAAGATAATTCAATCACGGGAACGAAATTTCAAATTCTGTTAAAACATCAAAAACGCCGCAAGCAAGCATTACTTTCAAGTAAATATAGGAAAAAAAAGAGGGGAAAAAGAAAAAGGAAAATCCAATTCTAGTCTGAGATGTGTTCAGCCTCAAGGCTAGTTACTCTGAAAGGTTTCTTTTTTTACTTCAATCAAGATGTCTGTTAGGACTGTGAGGATGTGAGAAAACAACAACATTCGACCGTAATTTATGTTTCATCTCATCTGTACAAACACCAACTGTTTTTTTTTTCCCTTTCTTTGTTTAATATAAGGGTGTAGAATGCATCGTAAAAAAAAAGTCAACCAAACTTTCAATTTTCTTTCCAAATTTAATACTCCCACTGAAATCGCTATTGGAAATTTACTCGACACTTTGTTTGACGTACATAACGTTGTTCCTGAGAGCAAAGAGATATCTATCTCGTTTGGCACGGGATTAGGTCGTCGCAACTAGAATAGGATTGGTTACCTGTAATCCCAGGATATTATCGGTTTCTACATCTTATGCAAAACAGTAAGCTGAATTTATGGTTCAAAATGATGAAATTCAATATTAAAGAGATGTAGTCAAGATCTCTTGAAAATTTTAAGAGAGGGAAAAAAAAGGAATGTAAGGAATATTTAACGATGAAAGCTTGCTTTATCTAAAAACACTTAAACCGTTCTAATGGTATTAAAAAAAAAATCAAAATCAATCCGGTACTGGAGAAGAGAGAGGGAAAAAAAATTATAGTCCAAAAACGCGGGAGCGAAAAATTGGAATTTCTGAAAATAATTCAAGCGTGAAGAGAATCTCAATCAAAGAATGCATGAATATTCGAATCTCTTTGAAAAAAAGGAATAAAAACAAAATTTTAAAATGACGGAGGAAAAAAAACGCGTTGGAATTCCATTGATTTTATATTGCTGACCTAACCCCATTTCTCCTATCATCGAAATTCGCCTATAGTGTATAGTAGTAATATAATTTAACTCATATTTGAATTATTTATTCCAACATTAGAGGATTGGAATTGGAAACTATAACTGTAAATATTTTATAAAAGCTATTATGAAAAAATTGCAGGAAATATATTATCGTTCAAAAAAGTGTTCACGAAGAAAATATCGTGAGACTGATTTTTTTTTTTTAATCTCTCTGTACTGGCCAGTAAAAAAATCATTGTAAAAAAAATCTGGGTGGACACTCTAGCACCTCTTACTACTTTCTCGAAACTCGTGCAATTGTCCTCTGAATCATACGAACATCTCCGTTTTTTAAACAGGCAATGTCTAAAAAAAGTTGTCATCAAATGTAAGAGGCGTCCGTTTTTAGGTTGTCGAAAAGTAAATAAACTGCAATGTTGAGCAAACAAAAACAAATGAAGGTTTGTTTACTTTTCCTACAACCTAAAAACGGACACCAAAGGATGGGGGTCAATAAGGCCGGCTTTTCGGCTAATTGTTTTTCGCAGAATATGACCCTTAAGTAATATATAGTCTCCCTTCAAAAGGATTTTCGATTCCGTTCAACGGTTTGGGAAATAACGAGTTCAAAATGTCGATTTTTATTTTTGAAATTTAACAAAAATACACGAGAAATAGAAAATTGCTGTCAAAGGTATGTCCCAACATACCTTTACCCAAGGCCTTTTTCAGGTATTTTTCCTCATGGTAAAATACTTGCCTGAATGCCATAAACGAGGCTATTTTTCTCTTTAAATATTTTTTAAATGCCTTTGTACCAAGAAATTCTGAAAATTGCCTGCAATATATTATAGCTTGCCATAAGATGAACCTCACGTAATTTTTTCCGTCCGGGAATCCAATGGAATCCATTTGAAAAACCGTTAAGACGGGATTTACCGGCTGATTTTCCGCCTCCCGAATCGGAAAGCGGCTAGTTTTTTCGTGATTTATCATTCTGATTCGATATTTGATCAAATGGAATTATTTTCGCGTTTGAACAAAGGGTGTCTTTGTAAAAATGAAAAAGTGATTTTAAGTTTGAATCGCTCGGGACTTGATACTCCCGCTTTCCATAACCAAACTTCTTTTTTTTTTTTTAGTTATGTTTTGAATTGATTTCGCACGACAAATTAAAGGAAGAGAATAAAGATGGCGGTGAGTTTGCTTTGATTTTTCAAAAACTTTCTGGGTTTTAATTTTTACTTTATTTATTTATTTATTCATTTATTCATTTTTTATATATATATATATATTTTTTTTTTTTTTTTTTTTGTTTTTAGCAAAATTACGAGGAAACGAGAGGCGAAGAAAATAGGTAAGATCGTTTTTATATGCAATTGGTTTCCAGTTTTTCTTATTTTAGGTCGAAAAAAACCGACTTTCCTTTAGTTTAAGTCGGCGTAGGTAGTTCGTCTCAGTTGTACCTTGTGCAGTGCAATCAATGTTTTCATTTTGTTATGTTTCAGATGCAAGACTTGCAGTAAAGAAAATAAGAAATTGACGAAAAGTGAGTGTTCGGCATGTTACATAGCAAGATGGAAGGAAACTTTCAAGTAAGTTATTTTAAATAACTTACTTTGTAACATAGTGAAAACATAGTGTGCTCGATTGACCTACCAGATTTCGTAAAACTTGCGCATGACGTCACGTTGTTGCATTCGAAAGAAATATCTTCTGCTTCCCGCGAGCCATTTATTTGTTTACCTTTTTTTTTTTTGAAAGTTGATAATGTAACATATTTTTAATTTGTGGATAATTAATCAATTTTATTAATGGAATGAATCCGTAATTTATAAAATTCGACATCACGTTGTTGCATTTGAAAGAAATATCTTATTATTAAATTTTTTTTTGTTTGTTTCATGTGTGTCTTCAACTGCTTTAAAATTGTGGTAAGGTAATTGTATATTACAAAAAGGTAAAGGTATGTTACCAAATTAAATGTATATAATTGAAATTAAATGAAATTTTAAAAAATTAATCAAAATACAGTTACACTAAAAAATATTATAGTTTAATTTATTTTAAAATCCATTGGTATGAATGTTACCTAGCAAGCAAGTTGAATTTTTTTATAAAGAGCAGACATTTATTCCTAAAATAACTCACCAAATAAATCATGTCCACATAATTTTTTTAATGAAAACACAGCAAAACACTTATTGATTGCAATACAAGATGTTAGGAATTGTGAATTTTTATTAAAATCGGCATTTTCTATTTCTCCGACTGATATATTATGCCATATCGTACAAAAGATACAAAACACAACCAGACGATATTTTCTTCAATTGCAACAACGTGACGTCCATATTGCGCATACAATACCATTGTATGCGCTTAAGTTTTAATTCTGTTTTTTTATTTCCCTATATTTTATACATATAATCTTTTTAATTTTTTATATGTGAAAATTGCGGAGCCAAACAGAGCAGGAAAAGAAACCTGAAAGCGGGAAAATGTATTAAATGTTGCTACAGACGGAAGGAAGAAAGGTTCGTAAGTCTCCTACTTAAATAGCAGTTGTAGAAATAACCGGAACCGATGATAAATCGTGTATTTTTCCATTCTTTTTTAATAAATGATCTTTCCGGTTTCATTTTTTGGGCTGTTCTGTCAAAAGAAGCTGCCATCGAGGGTGTTTACGAATATCGGCCATAGCCAATAATAGTCTTTGCGTTTGCATGTCACGTTAATTTTTTCATACTAATATTCAATACTGTGAACTCTTATGTGCCAATGGAAAAAATATATCAAGCTGAAGGAAAAGTTCATTAGAACCCCATTTATGTCTACTGGATCATGCGAATCTCGGTAAGGGTAAATTCTTCAAATCAACATTTAAAACTGAAAGATTTAAAATATTACTATAAATATTTAACAGTACTATTAGTCAAAGTCAGTACTTTAAAAATGAGATTCAAAAGGAATGATTAAGATCCGAAGTTGAAAAAAAAATGTCGTTATATCATCGACCTGAATTTATTTCCCCTCATTTTCGCAGATGTATTATTTGTAAGAATACGAAGTCGAGAAGCAGGATTCCTTTAAAAGCAAGAATGCAAGTGTTGATAAAAAAAGATATGCTGATCGCAGTCGAAGCAAGATGCTTATATGATATCCAAAAAAAATTTATATTTCTTATCATCATGATAAGAACTAAGGCGTTGTTTACATTGCACGAAAATTTTGTTCGAGACGTTTAAACAAATTCGTGCAATGTAACCAACGCCTAAGCAGCGATTGCTGACTTGAATTCCAATAATTTGCGCAATTAAAAAGATTATTTGAAAACTAAACAAAACTAATTAAATAAAACTGTACGACAATATCTTATTCAACATTTTATGCAAACCCCCTCCTTTAATATTAAACGAGTTTTTAAAAAAAGAAGGAAACTATTCAAACATGAAATTCAATAAATAATATATTAGTATCCAAGAAAAAAAAAACGTTTCGATACACGAAGGGTATGAACTACATTAAAATACACCTTTTCCCTTCTTGAATATTCTAAAGGCTAGAAATAAAATGAACGGCAAGATCTCTGCCATGGAAATTGAAAGCCTCGAGCTTGTAAAGGTAACATTTACCGAGAACAGTAGTAATATAGATCCGACGAAAGAAAAAAAAATTTGGAAAGAGGTGTTGGCAGAAGAGAAAGGAAACTGAAAACAGTAAAGGAGGCTAAGGGATGGCTGATATTAATAATTGAACCGAGGTCGACAACGAAACAGTTTTGTTGTTGAACTATTTATTTGTTCTAAAAATTTAATGGCATCTTCGCGCTCCTCCACCAAACATTTATGTCGGCCGAAAACCTTCTTAGAATTCGTATATAAAGAGGTTACTTTTGCCCACTAAAAAATCACCACTACATTTAATAATAATAATATTTTAATAATAATAATAATAATGCTTTATTGATATCAACAGCCTGGGAGGCCCATTACAGATTCAATTACAATTCAATCACAGAAAGAAAAAAAATTAAATAAATTAAATATCACATAGAATAGAAAATTATTGAGTAAATTTAAAAGTTATCACAGCTTAAAATCGAATAATTGAGTCTAATATGTTTTTAAGAAAAATTGTACTAAGGTGCGTTTAAAGTGTTTAGCGATGTGCAGTAAAGGTCTAATTCATTTCTTTTGCAGAGGTCGTTAAAAAGCGTTGAAATTTCGAAGCAGGTGATATGAATCGCGATTTATTGAAAGGAATTATAAAAGTTTCTTTTTGTCTCGAATTATGGCGAGGAACACGGAAATTGAACTCTGCTAACATCTCCGGAGAGTCAACACATTGTTAAAAATGCGGTATAGAAATAGGGCGTCATTTAAATCTCTCCTGTCTTTTAAGGATAAGATTAAAAATTCTTTCTGCATATCGCTAGTGCGCACTGGATGCCGAAGGTAGTGAGGAAAAACACCATGTTTTCGATAGTACAAGTAACGAAGAATTTTTCTGTACTTTCTCAAGTTTGTTCATCTGATTAACACTTGGTCCATGCCATATGATGGATGCATATTCCAGTTTGGAACGAACCAAGAATTGTAAGAATAACTAAGGTGTGAAGTTCTCGAAAGAATGTGATGATCTGATAACAAACCAAGCGTTCTGTTCGCTTCTGCAATAATCGAGCGAATGTGATTATCAAAAGTTAGATTAGAGTCAAACACAATTCCTAAGTCCCTTACTTCTGCTTGTGGAGTAATTACGGTGTTACCAATCATGTATTGAACACTATCGAAGCGACTTTTATTTCTACAGAAAACCTCATTTACATTTGATTTCATTAATGGGTAACTGGTTTGTTCTAGACCAAAGCAATACATTATTATATCCTTTTGGAGTAATTCCATGTCTAAGTTGGATGATATACTTCGAAAGATCTTTAAGTCGTCAGCGAAGTAGACACAGAACGTAGTTCAGGCAGGCTGGGAGGTCATTTATGAAAAGCAAGAAGAGTAGGGGACCCAGGTTTGCTCCCTGGGGAACTCCACTTAGGATGGAAAAGCAAAAGGACTTGACATCCTGAAACAAGACATAACTTTTTTTCTTTATCACGGATTAACGGATATGATAATACGAAAAGCTGAAATGGAATTCCACATGAATCGGGAGACATTTGTTGTTTTATGTAAATAAAGAACAATAAAAAACACAGCCTCCACAAATAAGATACATACATTGCTTGTTTATGCAGACAAATTAATTATTTAATCTTCCAGCATTCCAGAGAAAATTTTGTTTTCATTTACCGGAAATGTACTCACATTTCCGGTAAATGAAAACAAAATTTTCCCTGGAATCTCGTGGACGATCCCACAGCATTTGCGAAATAACAGACCCTGAACCGTTCTATTATTTACCAGGCTGGCTACTTGACATAATAAATCATAGGGTTAATTTATATGTATCAAGTACAGCTCTCTTGTGATGTCTGCTTTTAACCACCCAACACCTCCGTCTCGTATTTTAAATTTAAGCGTTTCCTTTTTTTTTTTTTTTTTTTCTAGGGAAATAAAAATAGTTTCATTGCACGTTTTATTTTAACTCCTACCGCAGCAAGCGTTACTAATTTAGTTCTTTCTACCTCATCATCCAAGAGACCTAGATATTTTCAAGGTCGAACGAATATTTTATAGCGGAAAAATCGTACTTGATTATAAAATCCCCCCCGACTCGATCCATGCAAAAAATACAACGGCCCTTCTGTAACGAAGATATAATTTCCGGAATCATTTTCGTTTTGAAGTTTTCCCTGGGAATTTGTGGATAAAGTAATGAAATAAGGGAGTCAATTAAATCGTGCCGGGTTGATAGTTGACAAATCTCGTTTCAGCTGAATTGGTTGTTTGATTGCCTGGCTATAAGCTCCAAGTTTAACCTGATTAATGTAAAACAAATTTAATGGATTTACATCTATCCGTATAAATTTATACAATGTTTTCAAGAATAAGAGAGAAAACACATCAAATACGGAAAAGAGAAAAAAAACAAATAAATAACGGATCCTTTAAAGAAGTTGCAATCCCAAAGGGAGAAGGGAACGTCAACTACAAGATGGTAGCATGGATGATGCACGTAATCCCTATAGAACCGTACTGAAAATCACAAGAGAAACAGCAGATATGAACGGAAGTACATGCCTGCTACATATACTAAAAACATGTTTCAGGAGTCTGTGTAAGCAACAATGTAAAGCATAAAACATAAACGCCGTCTTTTTCAATAAAGGAAACAGCAAGTTTATTTAAAACCGCTTTTCAACATTGAAGCAAAAACCAGTGAGATGGAAGAGAGGAGAAGCGAAGAGAAAAAGAAGAGGAGGGTCGCGTAATTTTCTAATGGATCCGTGAATTATCGCCTCTTTCATATCGGGCACAACAGAGGTAGGATAGTATTAATTAATATCTATTTATGTTTGTTGAGTAATTGCAGATGTGGACCATCCTTTATCTCTTCATCCGTAATAAAATACGCATTTCCCTAGATTACTTTTGCAATAGGGGTAATGGTTCCCATGTTTTGAATTTAACTTCCGAACAGCAAATACTTTTGTAATCCCTTTATTGCCTTTGCTCCGGTAGTATAACTAACATTTTCTGTTAATCTAGGTAGGATCAACTTCCCAAATATCGTATGCTTTATGTCACTTGTATCGCAAATGACATTTTATTAGGAAATAATATAAAATGTAAGTTTTAAGGAAACAAGTTAGAATTACAAAACGGCTGAACATGCGAAACTCATCAGATCTCTGACTTTAAGAAATACGTGTTCGCCGATTTTTAACGGTTCGTGCATAAAAAATTTCGGTAAAAAGTATAAAAGCTCTCATGTTAGAAACCGGAACCCGATGAATTAAAAATGAAAGGCACGCATTATCCGGATGCGGTAATTCCTAAACGCCTTCCCCGATTTAAAACCAGTATAAATTCTAAAAATACAGGCAACTGGTGACTGCGGATGTGCACGACAGGGACTTCCGGAAGAGAATAGATGAACAACAGCACGGTTAAGACGAAACTAAACTGGATTCCATGTCCGCAATTCACGACCGATGTTTTATGGTTACGACATCTAAGACATCAACAATTCATTTAACAATAAAATTTACAACGGAGCCTTACTGTCAGCAGTACGTGATAACGGGAAACTGCAGGTTGCCTAATGCCAAACTAAATAAATTATTGTCAAGAAAATTATGGAAAGAATACTTAAAGTGTGCGGAATGATTTTTTTTTTCTCTGCATAGTTGAACAATCACAGGATCAATTATTTAAATGAAAAATGCTCGTATTTACCTTTACCTCATCGTAAGGCCGCGATAATAGCGGAAGCCGAAACAGGTCTGTTACTTACTATTTTTAAAATCAAAACTGACCGAATAAATAGTAGCTTAGAAAGATGATGCAAAGAGCTGCTGATTCCTTTACCCAACGACTTATCTTTTTGCTAAATGCAAAAGGAGGCGATGAGCTTTATATTCTTTCCTTTCCGAATCAAGGATTCGCCAAGCTTTTTAAACAAAACAGAAAGAGTTAGAACAAAATGGCAAAATTATTAAAATTGTAAGTAACTCCGTTATCATTTGCCTCGGGGCGGTTTATCGGAGAGGAAACGCGTTCTACTTGAATCTCTTCCTTCTTTCTTATTTTCCGGTCATTCTTTTACTTTCCCTCTACAGTTTTTTTCTTTTCCTTATAGAAATTTTTCCAGGTCTCTCTTTTTATAAAATACGATTCACTTTCATAAAGCATTTCATTCAAATGTTTCTAACTTTTTCTCTTTAACTGTCTTCTCATAATCACAAAAAACTTTTACGAATCTTCCTGGAAGAGAACAAAGGTAAACTATTATCTATTTCGATTTTCTTATCAAATTCGTTTCAGCTTTTCTCAAGAACTTTGCATCGCTCCAAACGGTCAAATGTCCGAAAAAACAAAATTGTACGAAAAAGTAGAACGCACGATCCGATAAAAAATGATCAAAAATAAATAAAAAAAAAAGGAGAGAAAATCTCCAACCAAGCCTTATACAAGAACAGCTATACGGACTGGAGAATGTGAAAGCATGCTTAACACATAAATTGAATAGTTTGAAAAGAGCTTCTCTCGCGAAATAAGTCATCGAAGACGGTTGTGTTATACTTCCTAGCAGTCCGGTCCGCTCATCCGGCCATTCTTCAACTTTATAGTTCCTCTGCCACTTTTCTGACAGGGAAGCTTTATGTGTTCCCAAGCGTGTTTTCCGTTATACTGCGAAAGACCGATCGCTTGCTTTAAAAATAAAATAAAAAAAAATTACATCGTGTGTAAGGGGTTCTGCTTTAAGGTCGACATGCTGCGGTTTATCTTTTTTTTAAACTTCCGAGAATGAGATCGACAGGTTTACAACAGATGGGACGTCGTCAGAAACAGCCCTTGCAAGTGGTCAAACACAATTCACGTCAATCAAATTTTTTTTGAACCACGAGTTTTTCACTTCCTTCTGAAGGTTTGTTGCTCACTGAAGAAGAATATGATACATTTTTTTTCAGACCTTATAGTTTTGATACGAAATAAAATCAAAAGAAAATCGTCTTTGCACGGTATCCTTTACTTTGCATTCTGGCAACTTCCTGAAAGCAAGACCACCTCAAACTTCATTTATTCTTCTTACGCACTGAAAAAACTAAATATTCATCATGAAAGTGGTTATAAATAATCACTTGAGAAAGATTCTAACAGATCATAAACAAAAAACAAAAAACAAAAAAAACGGATGATCAATGAAAATTTTACAAAATGTAGGATTTCTAACGAATAAATCAGGCATTTTTATTAAATTCTGAACAGATTCATTAAATTCCAGTTGTAAAATCATTATAAAGCTAAAACGACAATTACAAAATGTGCCGACTAAAGCGGAAAGCATAATATATTATTTCCGGAATTAAAAAAGCAAATACCATAAGTATTAGTGCTGCACCAATTGAAAGCAATATATTATTGGCTTATTTACAGTTTCCTCACGTCTGCAGACAAGTTTCAGACTGCTATATCACACGAAAATAACAAAACTAATTAAAAAATGTCATTATTTACGAGAACTACTGCTTGTAATGAGGATAACAATCGCGTTCGAAAAAGGGGTTGGTTCAAAAAATTAGCGTTGGTGTTCGCTGAGTTCAGATACCAAACATTAAAACAAAAAATTCATGACCTAAGGTATCATAGTAATTGAAGCTCCAGTGCCCAGTTTACGGTTGGCGCCGAATATTCACAGTTTTTCTAGAATTCCTTGATTTTGGTGCTAAATCTACCACGAAGAATACCAGGAAGAAATGCAAATTAATTTAGAATTGGGAAAAAAAATCAAATACCGGTCTTACTAGCACCATCTTCAAATTGTTGTCGAGCTTACAACAAAAGTTATTACATCTAAATACTGCAGCTTTTTTTTCTCTTTTGCTTCTTCTTCTAAATGGTTTATTTATTAAATATCCTTCACATTGTATAATTTACCTTGAAGCAGGCATATTATTAAATGTAGAAGATGCGTAAATACAGTATAAATATATTAAAGATAGGAGAAATACATTTGAAGAACAAGATAAAGATAAAGCTCACAAAAGAAGCTAAAGACGAGAAGATGCGGCTTTCCTTTGAGTCCGACACCAGCTTTGATTTTCTAATGAGATTTCCATCTTTATGACTCGATCTTTCTGCTTGTCCTCCTGCTCGGTTTCAAATCATTTTAATCGCTGCCAAAAATCTTTTATTGTGGAAAGTGGAAAAAGGTCTTTTATTCTTTAAAAAGCAAATGGATTCTGAGAGAGAATTATTCGGGTGATTACGTTTTTTTTTAAATCTCCGAATCTTAAAAGCTCCCCTCCTGTTGTATGTGTTTCCTCGGTCATTCCTGAATGACGACTAATATAATTTATTATACTCAGCAACGGATAAATCGATCCTTTGATTTCATTGTTTTGACCTGACGGCGGAAGGATTTATGTTGCCGCTGGGCTGGGACCGTTAGAAGGCTTGTAAACAGTTGAGGGTAATTTTGGAACTTTTGGATTATCCAAGTGAAAAATCTTGTAATCAGTGTCTCGTATCTAATTATCCCTAAAAAAAAAAAGAAAAATCTTATCCATATTAAATCAAGAAATAGTTCGGTCTTTTTTAAAATATACCTAATCACTCATGAAGCGAAAACGTATCATGGTTAAGATTGCTTAAAGATAAATTAATTCCATTGCAAGTGTTGGGATATATGTATTTATCCGTTCATGTAGGGAGAAAGGGAGGAAACAAAAATTTGAATACCCAAAACGACAACCGAGCTGCCATGCGTGAAACTCGTCAGGTAACAGCAGGGTGTTTTTGGTACAATTAAACACGGAGTGAATTGGTGCTTTACAATTTTTGCACGTGACGTGATTTAACTTTACTGAATTCTACCTCGTGCAGGTGTGATTTCCATTTTCCACCGAGTAATTATAAGAACAGTTTGGTTCACTTCGTAAGTAGAATAATTCCCAAAAGCAAAAGCGTCATAAGAAAAGTCAGTTTTAGAAAGTTAACAAGATATGGAACTTATCCTGGTTTTCATAGTTTATTTATCGTTTTGATTAATCAATTACTTATTTGCCCCGGTTTTCGTGATCGCATGCTGGCCGTCACCGTGTATTTTAAAGATTAAATTTTGATTTTATTTAACATTTTCCGCCTGTAATGCCAAGAAAAGGAAGAACTTTTAAAAGTTGTTAAGCTAACATTTAATATCTTACGAACGATTTAAGATTCAAAATTTGAAGTGTTCGTCGTTAATTTTCAGTCTAAATACACAAAAAATGGGTTAACGTCTCGATTGTACTTCTTATAAAAATCTGTCTCGCATCATTATTAGACAAAATCGTACTGAGACTAAATTCCGGGAATATAATAATTTCCGGAAACATAAAATTAATTAAAACATTTCTATTCATTCTTCAGCATGAAGTCAAAACATTTACAGAAAGAAAAGAAAATGAAAAAGGAAAAAAAAATTCTAATTGTCTTTTGTATTATGAACTTAAGTTTCCCAGGCGGAATACGCTAAAGAATGGAAAAGCGTGACTTGTCACACGCAAAGAAAAGGCAATGCTTAAGAAATAAAATAAAATGATAATCCGGTTTTCATTCGGTCTACATCGCCCTAATTTAATGAGAATGAGTTCGAGTATATAAATTCAAGAGGTTAAAAAAAGGATCAAAAATACCAAAATGAAATGAAATGACACCTCCCAAACAATATAATTTTCTTCCTAATTAGCATCAAAATACAAACGATCCACTGTCAAAAATTCCAAAACAACAATTCTTTACCCGTAGGAAACTCCAGTGACTGATAGCAAAACACGGCATAAAGGAGGAATTCGTTTTCCTGGACGGAGATTGATGAACCTTACTGTTCCTGTGGGAGACAGTAAGGCAAATTGTAAATGATATCCTCAGTCCCTAGTTGGTTGCATCTGGATCTCATATATTTATATATAAATAAATTTATTTTCGTATAACAACATGGTCTCCCAATATGACGTGTAGCTTATAATCTGAGCAAAAGTTCTAAGACAGCGAGACTTTGAAAAAATGAGTTCTAAACTAAATACCTACTACAATTTGGATCACAGCCAAATAGATCGCACTCGTAAAAACATTCCCTGTAGATACTTGCAGTTAAAAAAATAAAGTTAGGTAAAAAAAAAAAAAAAAAAAAAAAAAAGCTGGAAAGATTGATTTAATCAAATCTCGTAATGAGAAATTTCGGTCGAATTTTCAGAAAATTACATAACCGAATTTCTTTATTTTACACAACACCATAAACCAAAATGATAGGGATGAGTTTATGGGGGAAATGAAATAAAGAGGATAGAAATTGGACGCTATATTGTGGCTCATAAAGTTTTATCATTCGGCAGCGAGACTTGGTGGCATCGACCAGTCGAAAAAGTATTTTTTTTTTAAAGGTGCATCGTTAATTTCGTTTCCCCAATGGCTATATTACATTCAAAAAAAAAAAAAATGAAAGTGAGATTTCCCTTTACTGTCCCCCACCCCACACCCCAAACTTTTTTTCAGCCAGGATATTTGATAAATCTGAAGGACTATTTCTATACAAAAGCATAGCGTCACGAGTAATGGTGATTATCTCTGTCGGAAGTCTGATTTAATGGCTTTGTTCCGCCTGCGATTGTCTTTTTTTTTTTTTTCTAATGAGCCTTTTTGTCGTAAACTTAATGTAACGCGATGTAACGTTAATTCAATTTTTTTCTTCCGATATGAATTATTACATTTTTCGTTCATGGTTTTCCTCTGGCGAATATCAGAATAATTTTTTTACAAATGGTTTTCGCTTACCGTATTATTTATTTATTTATTTATTTATTATCTAATGGTTGAAACGGATGCAGAGTATTCTATGTGTTTATTACATTTCAAGGAGAACTGCCTACAACAGTAAATTAAGTTATGGCGATTATTAATCGTTATATTTGCCTATCAACATCGCCTAGTCTGCTTTAATGCTTTTCGAAAAGCATTAATGTTGTTGATAGTTATTAAAATAGTTATTTAAAGCACTGAGCTGGAAATTAAAGATACATTAGAGACAGACGGATTCCCGAGAAAAATTCTATCGAAGATGGCTTCCTCTTCAGGACTAAATTAAGAAGAATGGAAACTTTTCTCCAGAATAATTATGGTTTAGGAGACAAATAAACAAATTAATGCGTAAATGCCGCACGTGATATTTAAGCATCCTCAGGGCTAAAAAATTTACAAAAACTAACTAAGAAGCACAAGCGAAGTTTCCCTACTTGCATAAAATTCGTTTACTCTCTATTTACTCTCTATAAAATTCCATCATATGCACAAGCAATGCACCCGTTTTCAACTTCGAATACATATTGATATGAAAAAAAATTATAGAGAAAGACTCAACAATTACGGTTTGAGCTACTTAAAACCTACTACAAGTTTACTCAAAACCTCAAATTTTCGATTACACCAATAAAGTTCCTTAGCTTTAAACCTAAAAGCCGAAAGACAGAAAGAGGCAGCGTGTTTACACGAATCGTTTAAAGTATGCATGAACCACGGTGAACGTTAAATATTTTAAACATCAGTTTCATTTGAAGAGGAGTGTTGTTCGAAACTGGGAAGATGAAAAGAAAACTGTCGCATGAATAAATCAGCATAAGGATAGAAGTAAACAAAGTGTAAAATAATAGGTTTCTGTATGTAGCAATCCAATCATTTCAAGATTATGAACTACAACAACTTCCAACTTTTAACTTTATAATACATTATGTAATCATGTGTCGAAAGAGTTTAACTGTGGGCGACTACTCAAAACTTTTCAAGCGAGAATGACTGACAAGGATGTAAATCAATGAGAAAGGTGGGAAACTTTTAACCGACGATGAACTTTTTTTCCCCTTTATTTTTATCGAGAAATGAAAGTTTTTTTAAAAAATCTATTAAAAATAATCTAGCCGACGTTTTGTTTGTTTATAATGATTTAAAATTTCTCCCTTTAATGAAATTTAAGGAAATCTTCACACGATTTCATTAAGTTAATTTTCCGCTCATTTTTTTTTTTTTTTTTTTTTTGCGTACATAAAATTTTCGACATTCGTGATTAAAAAGGAAGAATTTTAATGCACTCCAAAGCAGAACTAAGACGCTGCAAACGTCAATTTTATGCAAAATAAAAGTTAGCCATGAATAATCTGCTAGCAGTATGTTCTTTGCCGCCTCTCGTGCAAACATTTCACATTATACATATTCCAGTAAATCGGATATTCAGTTGTATCCTACAAGGAAGTATAAAATAGAACATCCTGTGTTTACTTTTGGAATTTTGATAAGAGTATGCAAATAGCTTTTTATCATACCAATTACTCATTTTCTCGTTCTTTTCTAACAACCCCTCATCACGAGATATGCGAATCCGTTATCCGTAATTTCACAATTCTGTATCAAGGAATTCACATAATTCTTTTTATTTAAAAAAAAAAAAGTAAAAAAATAAGGAAGTTTCATGACTGCAATGATGAGATCGGTCATGTGAAGTTCAAAGTGAAGTATAGCTACTATACATATATACAGTTCGTAGTTGGATAAATATCTACGTCACAGTGAAGACGTTATAAATGGGTCGTTAAGAGTGTCATTGATTTTTCAGTGGATACGTATCTTGGGGAATGATCATTGCAGGGGTAAGAAATTAAGCTCCCGAGAATAAGAACATCTCTTAGAAGGCCTGTATGAAGGAAGATCTGGTATATTATATTTTACCGTAGGAGACCATATACACAGAAGAAAAAAAAAAGCACAAAATTACTTCCTGAAATCAAAGTGCACTAACAAAAACAAAGATTTTAAAATTTCTTAGGACGCAATTTCACGCCAAACATGTTTGGCGAACATGTTTTTGTTAGCATGTTAGGCGTTGGTTACATTACTCGAAAATTTTTGTTCGAAGAGTTTCAAAAATTTTTTCTCGATGAAAGTGTTTACACTTTTCGAACATGTTCGAAAAGTTTTGATGATGTTCGAAATGTTTGATGATGTTTGATGTTTGACGTTATTTTTGGGGTGGTATTATATTAATATGGGTACACGCCGAGTGGCCGATGATATATGTATTTTCCCATTATTTAAAAAATATAGTACAACCTCAAAAATAACGCCAAACATCATCAAACATCATCAAACATATCGAACATCATCAAACTTTTCGAACATATGTTCGAAAAGTGTAAACACTTTCATCGAGAAAAAATTTTTGAAACTCTTCGAACATAAATTTTCGAGTAATGTAACCAACGCCTTACGTGAAAATGTTTGTCCAAAATGTTCGCCACTTTTATCAAGCCAAAACGATTTTACCCAACATGCTTAAAAAAGTGTCACAGCCTATGTGGAACTTCTACTATATGTTGGGGAAAATGTTCAGTGAAAATGTCTGTCCAACATGTTTGCCGAACATATTCGCCATTTTTATCCAAAACCATAACATGTTGCCGTGAAATTGCGCCCTTATAGGAAGAAAACCAGAGCTACGTATAATTATAGTTTTTCATTTTGCTTCATATAGTCCTTTATCCATACCGTAAATAATTTCGCCTCAAACAATTTCTTTTCCCATGTACGTCCCGATTCCTAGTATCTCGTAAGATAACATCTAACTCTGTTTGCTGCATTACTTTAAAACGCTGCGTGAGCTTTAATTTCCTCTTGGTTGTTTTTGCAGAAAACAAATTTTATGGCTTTGAATATTAAAGACTTTCGGTGCATTATCATAATCGAAAACGGGTTTACACAATGGATTAAGGGAAGGCCATAAAAAAGATTGCGATAAAAATTACAACCATACCCCTTGTCCTCGTCGTGCAATTATTGAAAAACACGTAAATATAGTGTTTTCGCTTAACCAATACGCCTTGGTAAACCATGTGACGGTGTAAAATTACTGCATTGGGGGAAGAGAAAGATTAGAAGGCAATTAGGATGGAGTAAATTACTTTTAGATGAATTTAATTGGTGTCGTTGGAAGACACGTGACCTGGAGGATTGCCCGAGTTGGGGACAACAGGTGTTTCAACCTACGACCTTCTATCTTGAAACAAACTAGCGGACACTAATACGAAAACGGAATCATCCAATGAAAGGTGAATAAAGGAGATATTTTTCTTTTCCCCGTTTTGATTTCCCATTCCGAATTTTCAGCCTTTTCTCCTATCTTACAAAATCATTAATTCGCGTTCTACATTCGCATAAACTTAGAAATGATAAACCCATATACGGAAAAATAATTTTGAATGTGAAAAATGTCGATAAATGAAAATATAACAGGGTTTTGCTATATAATTAAAAATGAAAAGGGAAACCCGGAGAAAAAATGGATTTTGAATCAGTTTTGAGATGGGAAATCCGAGGCAAGGGCGTGCGAAACGGACCAAGTCTAGTGTAATGAATATAAATATCGCCTCAGGGGTGGTCTCGCGTCGTATGGGGTGGTTAACATTTAAATTTATGAAACAGAAAGCCGAAGATGACGCTTCCAGATGAACGAATTAATGCCTCAGATTGTTGCCGAAAGTTTATCATTTTCGAGGGAAAAAAAAGAGTGGGGGAAAAAAAATTGATTTAAAAATAAAAACAAGGTCTTTTTTCATTTTTTGTGTAAGAACCTCGACTTCATAAACCAGCAGAGAAAATTTTAAATTAACCAGAGAATCTCATTATAGTTCATAAATGTACGAACAAACAAGGGAGTCGACTTTCGGTTAATCAAGATATGAAATAGGGTCTGAGAGTAATAAGTAAATGTAGCGATATGTAAATTTTACTAGCAAGCGAGAGAAGACATGTCCCAAGACACGTTGACGGTAATTGCTTCTTATGTCCGCCCATATACAGTGAAAGAAGATACGGAAAAAAAAGTAATGATCTGAAGAAGCCGCTTATTCTTAAAGAAATTTTTTTATTAGTCATAACACCAAACACTCTTTATATAACTGTAGTCGATAATATGAAGATGGTGGCAACACCCGCAGCGAAAGATTCAAAAATCGCATATATAATATGTGTACTGCCCCCTACTATGAACCTATGGAATACGCTTATTGTTTTTTCTTTTCTTATATTTGAAGAATTGAATGCCCGGCATTAACATTTTAATTTTTTCGAAACGAAATACTTCGGTGTCAATTAAATCGTTGAGCAGACATGACCATTCGTAAAATCAAATCGTATTTAAAAACATACACGACGAATTATAATACGCACCATTAAACGATTTCAACTGGCCTTCTAAGCATTCAATGACATGTAAACTTAGTTGCCGACAATTTAAATTCTTTTAAAAGCTTACACAATGTACACAAACCGTAAAAGTTAAGGGCTTTGCAAAAATGTAAGTAACGTAGTTCAGCCGGGGAAAAGAAGAAGAATTATTTATCTAGACAGAGAAAAAGACAGTTATTTGTCAAATGCGGAAAATAAGAAGAAGGTTGAAAAGAGGATGCTGGAAGGATGACGGGGAATAAGGGACCGGGAAAGTGATTAATTTTTGGGAAGGCGATCAAGGTGAGAAAACGTTTTTACCAAGGATATTGAAGCTTTCTTTTTTCATTTTACTTCCCGGGTAAACTGCTTGGAAGTCAGCCATGACACGTCTTTTAGTAAAACGGAAACGACCGGTTTAACAATAAATACTGATTCTTTTCTAACATGGTTATCTTATTCCGTCGACTCAGGTCATTTTTTCCCTCAAATAATTAAAAGGAAAATGTACAGTAAAAATAAAAAAAAGAAACAATGCTTGAAAATCATACAACAAATGTCTTTTAGTTTAGATTTATAGCTAAACAAAATGGAAGCAATATTTTTGAAAAATTGTTTATAATTATCTACATGCATCTACAGAATTAGTACATCCTCGCTAAGACGGCACGGCTTAAATTTCCGTTTAATTCTCTCAAAAAGCGCCATCGCTTTAAAAAAAATCCCATAATATTTTACCCACTATACAGTATTATTATCCTTATTTCTATTTAATATCCTCTTTTCCGTCGGTCCCTTGAAAAGCATATAAACGGGAATGAACTGCATTTTTATGGGCAGCAAAAGCCAAATATATTTTTTTAAAAGTAAAACCCTCAACACTTTTTTGGGCGAAAAAAAAAAATATATCGACGACAGCTTGAACAATGTAAGTCAATTATTTACAACGAAAACACACGTTTTCGATCTGCACTAAGTCAAAATCTTATTCATATTCATTAATGTCGGAAAAAATGAGATGAATATTTCCTCCAGCAAAATGGGTGTTTTTACAACCGATGAAAATGAATGAATTGTTTTTTATTTTCATATGACCGGATTTTTTTCTCTTTCTGTCTCTTCTACTATTTTTAGTGAAAGGAAAAAAGTAGTATTAATTTTAGCTTCATGTATACTGTAATCACATGCACTGCTCTTCGGCTAATTTTTTTTTTATACAAACCATTTCAAATCATTACAAAACGAGAATTTGGGAGGAAAAAGAACAAAAAAGTCAACCGAAAACCACAATTGAGATAATGAGAAAACAAGAAACATATGAAGTCCTACATTTAACCTACTAGCATTCAACATTTTTTTAAGATTGTGTTTGATCCATTTATTTTTCAAGTCTCGCAGAAAGTTTTAAAAATTGATTTCGGTCGTGTTGAGCTTACGGTGATGACGAGAGTTTTTCCTCTTGTTTTATTAAACTTACGGGAGGCGACATCGGATGCGATCACGCTCCGTGAAATAGGGATAAAAGTTCTTGTATACGTAAGGATTATCATAAAGTACACGTTATTTTCGAACTTGAAGCGGTTGCTTAAAAAGTTATAACTTCAGAGTTTTTTTTTCTCACTATATATATAAATATATATAGGGAGAAAAAAACCGAAGAAAAACGAAACATGAGACAATTCAATGTCTTTTTTTTTCGATTAGCCGAAAGAATTCAAACTGTCCAAGGAAAACGAAAAAAGTTTGAAAATGTGGAACTTTAAGAAGAGCTCGGATGTTTTAAGAATCGGAGAAAGAATAAGAATAATCATGGAATGGAATCTTTTGATACTAAAAGAAAGAAGCTGACATTGATCATTGCTGACAAATGTTTTTCGGAAAATCGTATTTAATTTTTTTTTTCCTTTCCTTTTTCTAAATGTAGGGTAGCAATTTCTTTCTTTCTTTGTATTTCCTTCCGGAAATTTTTTTCTAACGTGGGTGTGCAACAAAATTTATTCCCGTTTACTGGACACCCGTATAAAACGGAAAATAAAATAACAAAACAGAAAAGTTATCTGAAGTCAACTGAGCGCAATGGCTACAATAAAAAAATCATGATCCACATAACAATAGCTAAAAAAAGCCGTCTTTTAGGCTACCAAAAGGAGCAATTTCACAACCTCCACAACTAACTTACTCAAAGTTTGCGCCCAGAAAAAAAAACTATTGTTGCCTATAACTCTGGTTTAGATTAGTGCCATATTTAAAAATAAGCGGATCATTGTTTTGAACAAAATGAATGATTTTTGAATTCGAGAAAACAGAAGAAAAATCTCCGCCAGCAAATAGCAGAAATTAGGGTTAAAATTGAGTTTCTTTCATCATAATTAGTCGGAGATAGAAACATATCAAAACATCATGGGAATAGGAGTCCTAATTAACTATTTACTTTTTCTTGCAATATAATACATCGAGTTTCATCTTTGACATCTGTTTCCTAGTCCTTCATGATACTTCCGACAAGTTAATAGATGAAATCCCTCGATCCCACGGCAATCTCTTCAAATTAGATTTCCTACGAAACTAATCTGACCACAGTCCATGCCTTGTTTTCAATTTCTTCGCTGTTTTACGGGACTATCTCTCATCACAATAAAAGATGAATTTCCCAAGCCTTATGGTTTCTTCTTCACTTTGTTTTAAGCTTGTACCTAAAAATCATTACTTAATTCATAAAACCAACCCATTCGTTTTTAACAATATTTCGCAGGATACTGAATCAAAATAAATCAATATTTTAGTCTTTTTCTCCATACCAGTTGAAGGAAGCGGCACTTTTCATTTTGAATTACGTGGCCGAAATGTTCGAGCTTCTAACGCTTAATCTCGCCGAGAACCTCCAACTATTCACCCATATACGAGCCAACATGTCAGACGAAATGAAAAATACTTTCACCCTTCGGTCCACGAAATTTTAAGCTTACTTCGCGACGGAATATCTATTTTTTGATAAACGCACCCATAATTCTGTACTAGGCAAATCAACTGAGCTATGTCCGTCACAATCGTGCATGGAGATATACTATTTTGTACCGCTGCAGCTCAAAACCGGTTCAGGCAGCACAATTGTGATAGACATAGCTCAGTTGACCTGCCTAGTACAGAACTGGTAATTTAGCCCAACGCCTCCTTGGTTGTCCGTCATTTCTCATGCCTCTCACAGTTCTGACTACAACTATTAGACTCTTAAGAGGAATACTATATTAGTATTAGTACGTTCAAAGTATTATGATACTTCCACTACTACCATTGACCAATAAAGCGAAAATAAAAGCCAAATGAGGTCTGTACCGAGTTTCGATCTACGCTTAAACTTTACTTACACCATGCATTGAAATGAACTTGCGTTTTATACGGTCAGAAGAGTTTTTCAATATCCGGTTTTTCGCTTCAAACGCTTTTTCCTCCTTACTAAAAAGCACAAGGGAAATCTTTTTTCTTTTTTTTTTTTTTTCCAACCATGATCGTTTTTGTAAATTTCTTTTGAGAAATAATAAGCATAAAAAAACGACTTAGTCATTCTCATCTAAAATTGCACGTTTTCTCTATGAATTTTAACATCTGATTTTACATAAATATTGATAAAATCAGATATTCTCCATATTTATAGAAATTTTTCAATAAAAATAATGGCCACATTCTCGTTTATTTTATAGAAAATATCTCGAATAAGAACCAAATCGATGCAAAAAACTGGAAAAAAAACAGTTTTTTTTTGAAAATAATGAAAGACAGAAGTAATTCAAATAAGCTACCTTCATTCTTTGAGCTTACACGTGACGTTTACACATTTTGCTCGGGTGACTAATGAATTATTATGACCGTATTTACAGCTTCTAAAAACGAGCGAGCATGAAAGCAGAATCCATGCCAAACGGAAAAGCTTTCTTTTTATCAGAGGAAACCTCCTATTTTTCTTTAAACATCCTTCCCTTATTATTACCAAAATGTATTTACTCGTTAGTCAGTAAATCAAGAGCTTATTAAGTCCGTCATGTCTCTCGTTCAATACTCCAACTTAGTCCTTTGTTCAAATATGAGCCTTCAATAATAGCATAAATTACATGAGTACTGAGCTGACTGGAGTTAAGGACGAGCCGAGTTTATTTAATAAATAAAATCGGCACTAGCTTGAAAAAAAGATAGACAAAATGAAAGTGAGAGGATTGGGGTACGGTTATCCCCGAGATTTGTATTTAAAATGCAGGGAGAAAACGAGGTAACAAAATAAGTCGGTAAGAAATAAGAAAAGATAATTTATAAAATGACGGTTTCCGTCAGGCTTCTATAGAGATAAACCCAACCCTAGAGGCAACATTTTGCTGCATTAAATCCCATCATCGAAAGGCAGTTTTGATTTATCAGTTTTCATTTCGATCCTTTTTGTCCGCTCCCTTTTGTTTTCGGACGTGTTTAAAGTAATATTCTATTAATATCTCTTTATATGACTTTGCAAAAAAGGTTTGAAATTCTTTTTAGAAAAAACTTTCAAGATGGAAAAAAAACGCATATTTTTTTTTTTTTTTTTTTTTTATACTATATGAGTTTGGTTCCCGACCTAATTTTTTTTCAAACTCCCCGGCTTGCCAAAAAAAAAAAAAAAAAAAAAAAAAAAAAAAAAAAAAAAAAAAGGAAAATTTTTGGCATCAAAAAGCTGTGAGACTCATATTTAACTTACGGAATTAACATGCATAAAATGAAGAAAGACCCCATGCAATATTTCAAAAATATTAAAAAAAAGTCTAGAATATACGATATTTCTAAATAAAAGTCCCATCTAAAGTTCATATCCCCTTTTGAGTGAATTTGTTATGTAAAATTAGGATTATCATTGTGTTATCATGTCTACGTTTGGACTTTTTTATTTGTGGGGGGATGGGGTGATTTCCTTTCCTTTCCTTTTTTTTTCTTTCATAAAAAAAATAAAATTGCAAAAAATACTCGACAATAAATATTTCTACCATTCTTTTTTAAAAAAATAAGGTATTCGATTTAAAATCTGCCTTTTGATAACGTAATTATAGGGCCTGGTGCAGTTTCAGATAAAATAAGGGAATATCGCTAATCAAAATTTTATTACTCGTTCTTAAAACGTATTTTTGAAATCAAAATCAAAAAAGAACGAATAAATGAATTTACCCATTGATGGCAACTCAAACAAACGCAGAGAATAATAAAATAAAAAATTCGATCAACCTTTAACATAATTTTCGAAAGTTAAGTGCTGCTTTTAAGACAAACAGAAGACACGGAAAAAATCCGGATGACAATTGTGTTGCAGTAACCAGGAAAAAAAAATTTGCTCTTCGAGTGGTTTAAACGAACCGAACTAAAAAAAAATAATTGAGTCATCTTCTTAAAAAAGAGAAAAAAAAACTTTATAATTGAAGGACTTGTGAAGAATGAGTGTCTTGATTTTTAATAACGCCGAATACCAGTCCTCGTCCAATTAAATAAAATAAAGAAAATAACCGTATTCTAAAGAAACTGAATCAAAAGAAATTTTCTTTTGAGGAACAAGAATTACTGAAGCATAAATTATAGCACTAGGCGACACTTCGTTATTCTCTCAGGCCTCGCTTTCTGCCTCGAAAAAAAAATGGAAAAAGGAAAAAAAAGAAAAAAAAAAAAAAGAACTTTACAATTTTAGTGGTCGTTTTCCAAAACTCTGAAAACTGTGATTTCCAACGATGCCAACGCGCTTTTCCCGGAAGTTTGAATTAACCAATTTCATGATATATTGTAAATGAGAAGCTATGACGTCACGTCCGGACATATATCATGAAAATAGTCGGTATAAATGAATAAACGAACATTGGGGCTGCTCATTATCTTATCTTTATTGAAATAACGATTTTCGTAACCCGACCTGTTTAATTTGAGGACTGTATGGAATGAGAGAACGGAAAACTTTGGAACCCTTTCCGTCTTTTTGAAAAAAAAAAAAGAAAATTTTAAATAAATCCACGTTGCTTCCGAATAAAAATTTTGATCAAAATGCTTTCCGATGAGCATTGTTCGTTTTTAATTTCACAAAAGGGGAACACGAAATGACGGTATTAGTTTGAACGAAAAGCATCAGTTCAACAAAAGAGTTGTGAAGACCGGGAAATGAAGCATATAATTAATTACAGCTTGTTTTAAACCTCTCCTAACCTTTCTTCTCTTTCCTTAGAGACGTCGTTTCTCTGAATCTTATACCCGTTTTCTTTCCAGTCGTCGACCTATCTCCCCCGTATCTTTACCACCTCCCTCAATTCTTTTATTTAACGAGCTTTTTCGGTCGTACTCCTCAATATTAGTTTTCCGAAGTCAATTTGATTCAAGCGTAACCTTGCCTTCCGTCTTTTTTATTTTGTTTTCAAGAGATTAATAAAAAAAACCACTTCTTTAAATGTTATTTTTACTTTTTCTCCCACCCGATAAGAAATTCATGCAAAATTTCAAAATTTCATACTAAATGATGCTAAATACTCTTTAAAAGAAGGAACAATAAGCATCAATTATGCACCGCTAATTTTCCAAGTGTCTAGAAGATTTTGACATTCTTTAAAAAAATTCCTGTCTTTTTTTTCTTTTTACTTTTGCTTCTTTTATTTCCCCTTTTTAAAATTACCTTATTTTTTCCGTTTTCTTATTTTCTTTCCTTCTGTTTCGCTCATAGTGTCTTTCTTATTCCATTGTGGATCGCCTCGGTACTAGAGCCATTTATCTTAACTTGAGGATAAAACTATTTTTCAAATTATGAATGGAAAACTCGAAGGAAATAAACAGTAAAAAAATATATAAAAATAAAAATAAAGTTCCTGCCATGCCTCGTTCAGGACATATAAAATTTAACTCGAAGCGGTTATGAGTTATATTATTATTACTAATGGAAGTGTGTGAATGCTTGAGGAAGATATTTGATTTGACCTTTTTGATATTATTAGCGGATATAAAATGCGACTTCATATGGTCGAAAATTCTGCATGATAGTTTTGCTTGAAATAATAAGGCTAAAGAAGGACTAATTGGCTATTAAATGTTATATTTTAATTACGACGAATTATATATCATTTTCACATTAATTTATCGGAGTAACATCGAAAAAGGCATAAAAGGGACTTCAAATGGTAATGTAATTTTGCAATATTTTTGGACTTGGAGAACGCCTTTAAAAAAGTAATTATGCAAGCCACCATAATTTTCGTTCTGCTTTAAGGGCGGGAATTCACATTTTATTGAGAGCTAGTTTCGGTAATTTCTCTTGAAGTTTTCCCAAGTTTTTCTGAAAATCATTCAAAATCGTATACCAGCTGTCACCCACCTGATTGTCTCTTCGGCAATCGTATATGTGTATGCTAGCCGTGGGAGGGTTAAACACCGGTTGTAATGCATCAAGGGTTCTTTGCTTAGTAACATACAATATGAGCTACTAAAGTTAAACCTGGAACTGGCTTGTTCACATCGAATATATGGAAAAAGTTAATATCTTTTGATACGCATGCAGCAAATAGGATTCCCGGTACTACAATATTTATCATTTTCGCTCGTTTTCCTCAAATCCATTTCGTGGAAGAGAAAATAATAAACATAATAAAATTCTCGGTAAATTAAAAAACACATTTTTTTTGAGGACTTCATAGATTAGAAATATCTAGAAATCCAGACATTCTTTTAATTCCTATAAGCACGTACTAAAACTTATTTATTTACCGGTACCGAATGCCTAATCTATTAAGCATTAATTTAAATTTTATTTATTTTTCTTAACTTGGTACAGTTTATCATAAGCACTGCTTTACGCTAAGATGCTATCAATGAAAAAATCAAGTGGTGCCAAATATAAATGACAACATTGCCCCCCTTTGAAGAATGATCAATTTGCGCCTATAAAAAGAACCTTTTTTTTTTCTTTCCGAAACAAAAAGACTAATTTAAATTTGTGCTTTAGCTTACCAGAAAAATGGTGAAAGTACAAGGGAAATCAAATGTGTCAGCAGTTTATCCTACCTGTAAGTAAACAAAAAAAATGCGTATAAATAAACAAAATTGAATGCAATTCGTGCTCACGTATGCCTTGAATCAACTAGCTAGTTTGCTTTTCGTTGCAGTTGTTTTTTTTATTCCAAACACGTTGTGCTTTCATTCTCTGTAAATGCCCCGTAAATCCGGAGGGGAAAAAAACGCGACATTTATCACTCACAACTGGAAATCTATAACAATGCAGTAAATTGCACATCTTTAAAATGCAAAATTCATTAACTGAAGTATTTCAGCGGTGCAATAAACATCTCTAAATGCACAAACCAATGCGAAGTAATTTTTCAATGAGTGTTATTGTCCAAACGAATCAGCTAAGAGAGGAGAAACGAAGAAGAATGCCGGAACAGAATCATCTAATAGAGAATTAACAAATTAACTTTCGTTTCCCATTTTTTAAAAAAATTTAAAAATGGATATTTAAAAAAAATTGAAAACTGCAGTTTTAGGCCATTAAATTATATTTCCAAATCAATTGCACCTCTCTTAAAATTGATATGTTATATTTCCCGAGTGAATATTTTAAATATAGTGAACTATTTGTTTTTTCCTTCAATTATTTTGCACAAAAATAACAATTTGATTCCCCAACTGCAAAAGTTTCCAGATTTTTTTTACGTTTGCCTTGACTTCAGGGACTAAATTTCATAACGGGCGAAGTGTGAGAAACTGTGACGTTAAACTTCCGACGACTTTCTACAAAATTCTTCAAGCAAGGAGAGATTATAAAGCAACGAAAATATGGAACTGAAGTGTATTCTTTCGCTTAATTTTCCTACTTCTCATTCCCTTTTTCCTTTTTCAAAGGAAAAAATATTGACTACAAAACAAGTTTTCTACTTCAATTTCTTTTTTTTTTTTTTCAGACAAAACCAATCGCTCAGGGCAATTTTTTACAGTCTATAGGCATCGTTTTGTCATGTTTCAAAACGAGTAAAAACTTCACCCGAATCGACATATATTTTACGATTGAAATATCAACCTCGGGTTGAGGTTATGTCTCTGGGATCAAGATCCACTACCTTACATTACATTTTTCTTTCCGTTGAATATTTTTATTTCGCAACCTTTCACATGCACAAGAACCCATCATTTATTTTTTGTTATTTATTATTTCTTCAGCGACGAAACTTATAAGGTTAAACAATAAAACTTTCAACGTGAAATTTTTTTTTTTTTTTTTTAAGAAATGACATTCGACTTTGATTCATGCCTCCAGCTATCCAGAGCAAATGAAATACTTCTTATTCCCTTTTATTACAAAAATTTCTTGAAGTAATCATAATAGAATTATCTTTTAGCCTCACAGGGTAAAGAATGAATTTTTTTAAGGCCGACTCTTTTTTTTAAACTTTGGGTTTGTTCTGATTTCATCGCAACCTTCTCCGCCACTAAAATATAAGTAAGCTTAATTTTAATTTTTTCGGGACAAAATTTACCAATTCCTTATTTTTTTATTTTTTTTTTTTTTTTCAAAAAAATACTTTTTACAAGAAACTAACAAGAGAAAATAAAATTCGAGCAAAAAGAAATATATTGCTACTCATGTTTTTTTTTTTCTTTTTTTTATGATTCCAGCTTACGAAAACAAGGACAAAGTATTGTCGTTTACTCAAAATCATGAATAAAATTAGCCTGTAGTTAAACTATTTAGATCGTTAAAGTTAATGTGATGCCTAAAAACTTTTGCAACAATTCAATAACTTAATCATGAGGATGTCTCCAAAGTTGAAGAAAAGCGAGTTGTTTGATAAAATATGCGGAAAGTTGACGTTAAAGAGATAAACACTAGACTTATCAAGGTAGACTTATCAAGGGGTCACACAAAATATTAAAAACCTCATCAGAAAAACCTTTGCACGCCGATGAAAACGAAAGCCCCGCTTCCGTAATCTTCGGTTTTGTCATCGATTCCCATCAGTTGGATCCTGATGTCATCAATCTCTCGTCTAGGCACTGAGCAACAAAAAACGTTTTTCCTCCTTTGTTCGAAAATAAGAAGAATACCTTGTCATCGATAACTACTTTGTTTGTTTAATCTAACTAGAAAAACAAGATTACCGTTTAAAAATTTGAATCAAGATTTATCAAAAAGTTCCCTAGGGAAGTTTTATCCGTTTTACTTTTTTTTCACGAAAAGTTTTAAGTTTTGCTCCAAACTGTTTCAATGATACAGCCTCGGCAAAAGTTATATTCTTTTAACGAAAACTGAACTGAAATCTTCTAATAAAGAATTTATCTACAGGAAAAACCGCAGGTAGGTAGCAGTGGCGGAAATAACGAGGTTTGCTGGTTTATTTCAGAGGTGCGGAACGGTAATTTTATAACGTGCATGATTTATCGTAAAAGCAACCCACGACATTATCGTATTTCACTATCTTACATTAATTTAATTCGATTTAATTTAATTTAATTATATCATTCCTAATGTGTCTTAAAAGTCTTTCTCGCTCGACATTATCTAACCTCCTTCCAAAGTCTGACTTTTGTCATGAAAGTTTACAAAACATTTTTTGGCATTGAAAGGTGATATATTTTATTTTGTTTAAAAAAGTTCTTCCCATGTTATTCATCTTCACTTTTTTAAAAAAGATAAAACGAGGAGGAAAACAAAAACTGGAGAATTTTAAATTTCGGAAAAGCGAAAGAACGAGGGAAAAAAAAGCCATACAAAAACTTGTAAAAAGTCGTGCACAGCAACTTAAAGTCAAATTAATTATGAGGATGTACTTTCCGTATTTTTTCCAATTTTTCCCATTATAAAAAATCGGGATTTTCTTGACTTTAACTTTTATTTTATCCTAAAAGTCTGAAACAGAGGAACTAGCTTGAAAACTTGCAATTCTACAATTGTTTTCATCTTTTTTCATCATGTACTCGAACAAAAAAAAAAAACGTTTAAACAGACAATTTCTACGAATTTTTTTTTTCTCATTCGTAAGTCCTTCGTTCACGTTTATCTTTTTTTTACCGTATTTTTGTTCTGTTCAAAAACAAACGCTGAAGGCAGGATTTAAATATGGCAAAGTTATTCCTTCTATTTCGAATCGAAAAAGCTAGAAGAATGAAAGAGATCGAGTTTAACGACAAAGAAATAGGATTACTTGTTAACATTGAAAAGAATGTAATTGCGTGTAGAGGAGCCTGCACGATTGTTATCTGTGACGTCAGTCAAGTCTAAAAGAAAAACTCCTGATAAAAATACACAAGAGAGGGAAAAAAAATGGAAAACAGTGATTTGACATTTTTTCCCCATGAAAATAAGGCAATATGTCATTAGAAAAGGAATTTTATAACCTTTGAAACGACAAAGAGACATCACATTAGCTTTATATCATACGAAGCTGGAGAAATGAAGTAAGCAGTTTAAAAAGACGACTTTTCTTCTCTACAACAAAATTTGTCTATTAAAATTTTTGAGAAGGATTTAAAGCTGGAAAGTGTAAGAAAAGCTCACGATTCATAATGGGACTTACAATTAAATATATTTACAAAATTTTTCGAAAAAAATATTCGTCATGTCGGGATATAAGTAGCTCTTCTATTCGCTGGAAGCCCCTCAAAATGTTGTTGGAAATATAACATTTTGAAGATCTAACCGCGGGATATTTTTTCGAAGAAAATGACAAGAAAAAAAAGGAAAAAAAAACGTGAAACTCTGTAGAAAATTAAAATGGCAGATCCGGCATCAACCGCGATAAAGAAAAACCTGCTATGTGAATGAACAGCCCTAGGGAATGTTAAAGTACACCAGAAAATTGACGAGCAAACGCAAGGCTAAGTGAAGAGCATGAAAAGAAAGAAAATCTCTTAGTAGTCGCAATAGCTAAAGGCTATGTTAAAGGAACACAGTCGGATGAAAATACGAAACCGTGTTATGGTCATGTCTCCCGAGGACAATAACGTCTTCTTATTTACCTTGCTCCATAAATTTAATTAAACGGTAATGTTTCGGGCAGGAAGAAAAGAGATTTAATGCTTTTTCTAAAAAAAAAAAAAGCAGAAAAAAAGGGGGAAAATGCATGAAATCAGAAGACGAATCACAAAGGTTTATCAAATATAAGAAAATAAGTTCATGGGCTTCCGAAATATCATATTTCGGATTGCTTGTCGATCTGTTCAATTGGATGCGATATAATCTTCTGTGCGGAAATGTTCCGTGGACTGAATTATCTGCATGGCTCATCGGAACTCGTTCTTTAGGAAAAATGATTTTTAAACTTTGAAAATCAAAGGAAAACGATGGGACGATTATTTATGTTTAGATCGATTTTCTGAATAAAAATAATGCGATTTAATAGATTTTACCCGACGTTTCCTCAAAAAGAATTTTTTAATTTTTTTATAAGCGTGCCATAAATTGAAAAACCGTAAGCAACCTGAAAGTGGCATAAAAAGAAAAGCTAAAGTAAATTCAAGCTGTAGCCAAGCGATGATCTTTAAAACTTCCTAGTAAACCTGTTAAGTTTACCATCAGAATAAAGTCAGCCACCCGTTTAAATGATCCAAATATTTTGGAACCAAAAACATTTCCACAAAATTGCCTTCAATTGATCATTTATGACCTGACGCATTCCATGAGCTGCACGCAAAGGAGAAAATTACGGGACCTGGATAATTAAGTGAAATCCATAAAGTGAGTCAACTATCTCCATAGAAGATGAAAACCCCACGTATGTCGGCTAAAACTTCCAGAAATGAAGGTGGTGAACTCAGACAGGTTTTACTGTACTCGTAAGTAAAAAATATATAGAAGATATGTTATGCTAATATTTAAAGAGCAAGGCTTAATCTAATATTGTTCAAAAAGAAAAAGAGAAAAGCTTTTTAATAATTGAAAAGAAAAAAAAAAGGACGGTTTACAAATAACGATATTAGCGAGGTTTGTGGTGTCGAACTGAAAGCTTTGTGCGGTGGCACCTTAAATGTTTTATAACTCAATAAAAATACCATTTTATCATATCAAATGCGGAACACACGTTTTTGCGGTCTTCACTGCCCTGCTTCCCCGAATCGCACAACACCGCTAATTAATACGAATTCATCGAGCATACACCCTGCCAGTGTTTATGGAAACTTAATATCAATCACCTAATTGGAACATCATGTAAACGATCGAAATAGGTATTAAAACTTCAAACTTGGAGCATCAAACACATACAAGTTTGTACATGCCAATTCAGGCTTTTTTCTCCCCCTCTAAAGCGATATGTATTGACGATGAAGTTTTAAAATGTATATAACCAAGTTGTCAAAAGGACGTGTTACATTTGACTATCAATTCACGAGATCGGCAAAAGGGCAAATTAATTCTCCTCCCCCTTAGAAAAAAAAAAAAAAATGCGTTGAGATTTTAGAATGTTAATTTTGCTCACGATATAGCCCAATTAGACCAAACGTCGAACAAATTGATTTCATCGATAAAACTTGCTCTTTAATTTGCGGGGTTCCCCTTCATTTGGGGTTTGAGGCGGATGACTTTATTAAGTAAGCCTTAAGTTTATTTTACTTATATAGAGCAAATTAAAAGAGCGCAGCATCGAATTTTCTCACCAACAAGAAATTTAATGGATTTAATCATAAGATTGCTAATGCATTGATGTTTGAAGTTCAACAAAAATATGGGATAACTAGAACGACTTCAAGCACACAAAACAAGAACCAAACCTACCGCCTACTATGCCCTAAACCGAATTGCACTAAAGATGAACACTCCCTCCTGTCGGCAATAAATTTTTCTACAATCGAATATTTTCGATATGAAAAATACGGCAAACAAAGATTTTCTTTGGGTGGAAAAATGGGAAGCAACTTGTTACTTCCCTGGGTTAGTAAACTTTGAATGAAAACACTTACCTCAACACCTGAGTTTGGAATATTAATGACTTACTTTAGTAAAAGTTGATCTCGCTGTCATTTTCTCTCGTCTTTTTCAAACGGTAAAATATCTCATCTTAAGTTTCATCTCATTTCAAGATGTCTTAAAGTGTTATCCCAGCACTCGATGAAAATGCTTTCCTCGTTTAGATTTAGAAAGAACTTTCTAAATTAACTATCTTTGGTACTAACTGTTTTAAAACGCAAAGCCTTCTTATCGTTTTCTCCGAAAAGTAAAACCGAAAACCGCATTAAGACTTTAATCTTTCCCAACGATTCCTTTTCAAATACCTTTCTTATCCTTATTGTTGGATTTTATAAAATTCTGATGTCTTTTGAAAAATAAAGTCCAGATTCGTTTTCGACGGATCCCACGGATATCGGAGAATGTATTTATTATTCAAAAAGAAAAAAAAATTAGGAAAGAAATACAAGTCGTTTTCCTTTTTCCTTTCTCGAATTTGAAGCTAATCTCATTTAGTGTAAGCGGGATTTATGATTGAGATGCTGCTCGATTACAATTTTGAAATTGAAGAAGTTAAATCGAAAAATATCAAATTGAAGCTTGCAACACGAGGAAAACTGAATTACATCGGAAACCTGATCCGAGCTGGAAAACGAAACCTGGAAGAAATTTTATTCTTTTATAAAGTTAAAAACTAAGTTGCTTTGGTAAAGGATCCTCTGAAAAAAAAAGGAAAAAAAAAAAAAAAAAAAAAAAAAAAATGAAAAAAGAAAACACATTCATCTGAGTAAAGAGAGAGAAAATCCCGAGTTTTCTGTCATCTCATGCCTTCAGAATAGTAAACAACATATCAATATCTAATTTCAATAAAAATGTCGTTAATCATAAGGATGTCTCCTCTTTTTCTGGATATCTGTCAAAAATTAGTTTTTTCTATGGAAAAAAAGCGACTTTATTATGACAATTTCGAAATAAATATAAAAAAAAGCGATCTTATAAAACAAATTTTTCTTCTGACTAAAAATTTGAATAAAAAATCGGTTTATCATAATCCTTTGAGACAAATGGAACAATTTATGAGAGATTTTCATATTTGACTCTTCGAAATACCCGATTATACGACGAATGATACGAATCAAAGCAGAGGGATTAAAGTAGATTTTTAATCAGCTTCTAGTGACTTCACCAAAGAATGATATTCAGAAGTCGTCTGAGCCCCTTAAGACCATATAATTAATATCACCTATATCATAATCTGAAACACACGCCGGCTTTTCGTTCTCCTTGAACTCGGATAACGCAACCTTTCACCTATTCAAAATCAATCAAAACTTTTGATCTAAAAAGGATAATCCGGCTCATTTTAAGTTCTATGAACATCTTTTGAAAATTATAATCCAAACCTTTCGGGAATCAGATAAATACAGTATTCATCTTAAGCGAAAATAACATTCGCGACTCCGGGAAAATCAAGCATTCCATAGAAACTACTGTTTTGAAAGCAATAATTAATTAAAGCCGCAGACCAATGTCACAATGTGGCTTCTTAATGACATCGAGAGCTCAACCACCATCAAATTTGACAAGTCGCTTTTCGATTTTCTCATTCCATTTTCTAATGCTTTATTTCCTCACCGTCAATAAAATTAATACTGCACGGGGGAGGGGGGGAAGGCGGTAGTAATTGGCATTGTAAAACTTTATGAAGAAACTAAATATTGTCGGGATTTTTTAGAAAATATTACATACATTTTTATTCCCCAAATTATTTTAGAATTATTTTAAAATAGTATTACTTTAACCACAAAGAAAATAAAGAAGGGAAATCTACTAATGGTAAAAAAGAATAAACGTGTTAATATCTCAAATAAATATAAATTCTTTCGAAAAGAACAGCGAGTTTGTAAAGCCAATAATTTGAATAAATTCTGAAATATGATATTTATAACATACAAACCGTCCAACGATCGCCTTTCTGATATATGAAAAAAAAAAAAAAAAAAAAAAAAAAAAAAAAAAAAAAAGATTCCGTACTGTATTTGCAGTACTATAATTCCTGACTTTCGTAAAAGCTTATATATACGAGATCAGTAATACCGAAAAACCAGTACGCAAGTGCACATAACAGACTTCATAGATTTATCGCTTTCCATCTTACGGCTAAGAAAATCTTATACTTCAAAGCGAAAATCTAAAAAGAAAAGACCCTGGGAATGACTGGAAACGATAAAATGACCGGATCGGTCAACTTTCATCGGGAAAGAGGAGTCGAACCTTGAGATGTGATTGATGTCGAAATCTTGGTTTTTCATCGTGTCGAGTTACGCTAGCAGAAGCGGAACAAATCAAACTCGTTGAAAATCTACAATTTCCGTCGCTTGTCTGTCAGCTCACGTTAAGTAAACGATCTGTCTCTTTTTTTGTTGTACGAACTGCTCCTTTTTTTTTTTCTCTTTCGTCCTGCCCACCAGTTTTTGCCTTTTCAAAGACAGGTATCCGAGATCTTGTAATCTAGTTATAACAGAAAAATCATTCAAGAAAAATAGAGGGGAAAAAAAAACAAATAAAAAAAGTATAAGATGAAGCGCCTGGAAAAGCAAAGTGATAGCAAAGCACCCAATAAATATAACTTTGACATCTACCAACATTTTGTAATCCAATTTTAAACAAAGAAACTTTTCACAGGGTCCCAAGACGCTACGAAAAATATAACTTTCTTCCTTGCCCTAAAATGTCATCCTTTTTTTTTTTTTTTTTTTTTTTTTTTTTTCGAGAAAATACATTTAGAATAATTTCTACTCATTCTGCTCCTTTTCCTCCTTCTCCACGACTTGTTATATGTTGGTTTCTTGTTTTAGTTAGAAAAAGTCAGAATACTACCATTCGAAAATGATCATCCGCACTCGTATTCGAGCAAATGGCATTTTTGCTTACCTGTAACAAATGGAAAACAAAATTGACATTAGTAAAATCGACAGTACCTACTATTAAATTTTAATTTAAGGAATAATAACAGTTAATTTTTTACATCGAAATACAAAATTCTCTCCTAGTTTTTCCAGTTTTTTCTCCTTGCCCATTTCTTTTATTATTCTTTATTCACGTTCCGTATTATTTTCTACTTTGAAAAGGGGAAAAAAAAACTGGAGAAAAAATTAAAGGATCCCAGAGAAAAAAAATCATAACAGAGTTACATTTAATGCTGAAGAGATTCTACATTATATCCATACAGTATCTCTCTTCAATAAATGCATATAATATTTTTTTTTCAAATCCAAAAGCTTATTTCCCGAATTTTTTGTGTAACGGCATTCGCTCCTGCTACACTTTTAACTTAAAGGTTTAGTCAGTCTCCACAAAATCGTTAAATCGTTACTCTTTTTCATATATAAAGCAGTTTTTTTTTTCTGCCCGTATATCCGATGTCGATGTATGTCCCATTATATGAACGTAAGGAAACAAAAATAACGAGCGAGATTGGAAAATGTATCCTCGAGAGCTTTCGTTTCATATCAATCTCAATTAAATTGTCCATAATCTCCATGAACCTTGGTAAGGGTAAAGCTGAAAAAGCATCTCCCAACTTTTTAATTTCTCGGGAGTTTTTTTTTTCGGGATAATATCCCCGCGCTTCGGTTTCAACTCAAGAGTATAGAGTAAAAGTATTCAACATTCATGAGTAAGGGCTTTATATTAATAAAAAAGATTTTATCTTGATAGGTTCAAAATGATAATACAAAAACTGAATAACACGTGTAACATATTTTATATAAGTAGCATATACTCTCAGAATATTGCCTGCAAAATTGTTGTAAGTGGCATTAATTATAGAAATGACGAACTCGCGGTTTTTCAAATACTACGTTTTAGTATAAGCAAACTAATGAATTTTCAGAAGGCTCATGGAAATTGCAAGTTTATTACAACGTGTAACTGGTTTGCGGTGAAGCTTACCCGCGCTTAAAGTCTACACCATTCAACATGAACACTAATCATTTACTCGATTTTGAATCATGACAGCAGACGGTTAAAAATAGGATAAAATCTAGTTTCTAGGGAATTCTAATCGCATTTAATACTTCGCGTTCGTCGACAGTTTTATAATTTTTTATCTCTTTCCCGTAAAAAATTTTCGAAGATATTACAGGCGTTTGCATGAAAAAAAAGGTAGCAGTGAAAATGAACGTTAATGCTATTACCCGACATTACCCTTTACAAGGCTGCAGTTTTACCTTTTAATGCCTTGCTGTGCATTACTTTCTAGTCGGGAAAATAAAGAGAGAAATTAAGTAATGCTTTTCTCGGAGAGTAATACGTGCCTTACATTTAGACTTAGTACTCATTCTCAGGGGCTACATAAGCACAGAAGTTTCGCCTCACTTTTCCCTTTCAAGGAATCGGTTAACCTTTTAGAATGATTTCACCGACGGGCAGGATTCATGGGACTGAACCGAAAAAAAAAGTATTAAAAAAAAAAACACACACACACACAATTACGTACTGTTAGAACTACATACATACTAAAAACATCTTACACATGTTCGGTTATTCCGATATCATGATAAGCAAATTATATTTGTAATAATATTTATTATAAATATTATTACAAATACTGTATTTATTAAATTTTTCAATGGTTTTTTCCCCGAAAAGAAAATCGGATTAAATCTCAAGTGGGAGGGAGCTACACAACGGAATTTTGCAATTAAAAAGGTTAAAACGCTTATCGAAAACGAGCAATATTATAATTTTGTTGCGTAGGAAGATGTGCTTAGGTTTTTTCCTGTTCCGTAGAATTTATTTATTCAATATTTAGTCATCCACTACAAAGTACTTAGCTTATTTTCTTTTCTTTTTTATTTTTGCAATTCCGGGTATTTTGATTCATTTTGTTGCTAAGGAAAAAGTAAGAGCTTCTACCTAAAAATTTGAATTATATACTGTATTATATACAGCATATTTTCAATCTTTAATTACATCGTATTTTTTTTAATTTTAATTAATCAATTTTAATTAAATAAAAATGTGAATGTTTTGAACTGTTGATATAACAATATGGTTTTCCGGCAAATTTTCGCTCAACGAAGACAATGGAATATCTCGACTACTGGTTTTAACGATACCACTAACACCTTACACGCTGTTTTAAACCAGAAATTTAAAGGCTTGTCATAATTTATTTTTCCAACTTCTAAAAAAATTAGCATTAAAATATATGACAAGAAAATCTTAACTGGCTTAGTTTTACGAGTGAAATTAATCCAGTAAATAGGGCAGAAGTATAATTTACGAGAAAAGTTTTCGAAAAAAAAAAAAAAAAAAAAAATGAACTGAAAGATTCAATATGTGGGGAGTAATTAAATGCAGATTTTTCTTAAGAATATAATTCTTCGAAAGTTACCTTCCATTATGCTTTGGGAAAATAAGTCTTAAAAATTTCTTCTAATCAGTAAGAAATCCTGTCAAAGAGGGAAACGCATCACATGAACTGACTCATAAGCAACAATAAAAAAAATGCGATCGGTGAACCGATCAAAGTGCTTTATCGACCATTTAAATAATTCTCAAAAATATAATTATTTTTTCGATCAGTACAGGAGTCTACCAAAGTTGCAGTATGGGCATTATGAATCCGAATTTCGGAAAAATAATTTGAAATTCGGAATCCTCTACCCCGAAAATATTCTCAAAAATAAGGTTAGTTTTTCGTTAGCTCCCACGAGCAACCCGCCAATCAGCACGACCAAATCGCTTTGTTGACGTAATCGATGACGTCATAAACTGACGTTTCAAAAGTTGGAGATATCGGTTTTTAGGCCTATACCCATACTTTTAGCCCTGGTCACAGTTTCTGAACCACTCAACAGAATTTAGCCAAATTTCAACGGTATCTTGATGAATATGTACTGCAGTACGAAAATCGGACTCAATCGGTAGCTGCGTTAGCGATTTATAGTCAAAAAAGATCTTGAAATTGTTGAAAATTCAACATTTTCACTCACTGCTTCCCAATCGCTGAACCGATTTGGCTCAAAAACTAATCAGCACCTACATTCCATTAGAAGTTGCTACCCACCAAAAATCATCGATATCCGTTGTTTCGTTTTTCTGCTTTTCGACGGAAGGACACTTTTTTTCACACATATATTCATACACACATACACACATCCATCCACCATCCAAATTTTGCTTTTTTCGGTATCAGGGGACTTCAAAACTGTAAAAATATCGAAAACTGAAAATCTGAAATTTGTGCTAAAACAATGCTTTATTCTCCCTGCGGTCGATAAAGCAATAATGAGGCGAACTGCAATTATAAAATGTTCCTAACTGTTTGTGATATTTCTCGTTCCCGTTACAGGAATCATAAGTTAACAATTCGAAATGATCTTTTCAGCCGAAACCATTTAAAAAAGAGCTTGCTCCCGTCTTTACAACGTTAAAAAACAGGGAACAAGCTTGTAGATTCTAAATGTAAAAGTCTTCAATCGAATTGAAGTTTAAATCATTTTAATTTCAAGCAATGCCTTAGATGTTTTGTTCATACACTCCAATCTTTTTCCTTCGTAATTCACTCGTTTGAAAAAATTATTTTATATTATTTTATTTACTTATTTATTTTTTTAATCAAGACATAAGATATTCGAGTATAAGGTTGAAACAATTGTAAATAAAAAAACATAAAACGTCGTATTATTTTTTATACAAAAATAAAATTGTCACATTTCTTTCTTGGGTATCTACCATAATTCACTACGAATCGGAAAAACCATTATTTTCCGAGGGGAAAACAGAAGTAAAAACCATAACAAACTTTCATGACAATTATCAGAGATGAATTTCCCGTCTTAATGTTTTCCTTTTTTTTTTAAACTCCATTTAGAAAAGATCATTATTTTTGTAAAAAATTATTTTTTTCCGCCATTCATAAAAAAAAAAGAAAAAAAATCGAAATTAATTAAAAACTAGGTCAATTTTTTTCCTTTTAAAGAAAAATAAAAATTTATCCCTGAATAATTTAAAAATGGCCACCGAAAAATCCAATTTATAATCTAAACAGATCGTCAATCGATCATTATATCACGAGTTTTGAAATTCAATATGTAGAGCAACAGAAAAAATTTCCCAGGTCAACGAATGTTGTTTTTCCGGAAAATTTTTTTCCCCTCTCGAAACCCAACAAAAAATATGTGAATTGGAGATAATATATTAATCAAATAAAAAAAAAAGAAAATGAAATCGAATTCTCGATTTTTCCCCTGGAAAAGCGGTTCTTAAGACAACTCTGTAGTTTACAAAGTGGTAAAGTTTTAAATCTTGTTGCTCCAAAATGTTATTCTTTATCTTGTTCTTTTCTCACTAGCTCCTTTGTTTTTTATACTCCCCTTTTTTCTTTTTCTTCGCCCTTCTCCTCCGCCGCGGCGTTCATTCTCCTCCACCATCCCTTCTCAACTTTTCAAGTCACAAATAATAAATCTGGTTAAATTTATAACAACGTTTTCCTTGTTTTTATCTTTCATAATTACGAAGCTTTTTCTTCATTTGTTTCGCGTTTCATTATCTTGAGTTTTACGAGAATAATTTACATAGGAAAACAAGCTGGCAGCAAGAAACCGTATCTTAACCGACATCGGTAAACTTTGAACTTCTTCAAAACTTATTTTCCCCAATATTTTCTTAGCCCGGAAACTTTACTTCGGAAAAAAAAAACCGAAAGGTAAATTACCATTCGCATTTAACTCCTTCAAACGCCTATTTCCCAGAAAGACGAATCCTCTTAATTTCTTAAGCTTTGTTGCCAAATTCGGAAAATCCAGAGATTCAGTCATCATATTTCAAGTTATGATATTGAATTCATCAAAACTAAGGAAATGCAGGTATAGGTGCAGACTTGTTAAGTAACTCTTTAAAAAAAAATTCTATACAATTTTTTTTACGGGATTTCGCTCTTCGGGAGCCTGACTTACATGAAAATTTATGGGGGATTCATGCATATTCTTTTTTCCGATCCCCAGTAGTCTGTTTAATAAATATAAATGTTATTAAACTTTTATCGTTTATACGAAGCATATGAAAGTTTCAAACTTTATACATGATAAATTGGAAAATAAAAAAATAGAAAAATATTAGAAAATCCCAGGTTTCACCGAATCCTCTTTTTTTTCCTTTCTTCTTTTTTTGTAAATGAATTAAAACGACAGTAAAAAAAACCACAAAGAGAAATATGAGAACAGTGAACGAGTGTTGACGGGATAATTCAATTTAACTTTAAGAAAAGATATCATATTGAATTAGAAACAACGAAATTACATAGAAAGATGGGAATCCGATTTCCGTTCCATTATCAGCTCACTTGATCTGTTCTGTTTCATTACTTTCTAACGTCATTCGGAAAATGCAGTTACCAGTATGTTTTACAGATCTTTTTCTCCAAGGCCTAACTTTATTTTAAAGATTTAAGCCATCTTGCATCATGCAGGTTCATATAGTGGGAATTTAACGCCAGGAGTGCAAGAAGCTGTCTTACTCAAATTATCGAATGTTTGGTACAGACTAGCGAAGTTGTGATAACCAGATAATTACCATGAAGTTTGACTCCTACCACATGTTGGTGGGTTTAAGACGGTGCCAAATTAAAATTTGCAAAGAAAACCTGGACTAATTTATATATTTGCAGGCTAAAGCCTTTTACTTTACAAAAAAAATAAAAGAATAAAATTCTAATAAAGCAATAGAAATGGAAAAGAATCCGCCAGTTTTAACATAGGAATATCTGCCATTTGTTTTCTTCCCCGAAAATAAATGGGAAAATTCAAACCGGTTAAAAGGAAGCTTCACGGAACACTGGAAGGAATGGCTTTTTTGTCTAACGCTCGATTAATGGGCAAAAAGGTCAAATTTTAGGTATCTAACGAACTCCTTCGACTTATTCCTGTACTTTTGATACAAGTTTAAACTTGTTCCAAGCAAACAAATACCAGCCAAACAAAATCGAAGTTTCTCGACCGCAACTTTTTTTGAAATTATTTTCCCGCCGCCCATACATTTCATTCAAGTTGAAACTTGCACTAAAAATTCCAGTATATGCCAGAGGAGTTCGTCAGATACCTAAAATTTGGATTTTTTCATCGTAAATCGAGTAATAGAGAAAACAGCCGTTCCTTCCGGTATCCGTGAAGTTTCCTCTTAAATAAGTCAAAGGTAACATACCTAATCCCTGTTTGCGGAAACTAAACGTCAATGTACTCATATTTACAATCTAATTTAATTTAATTTAATTTATTGGCTAACATCAATTTAACACTTTAACAATTATTTACCAAAACAAAATAAAACAAAAAAAAAAAAACAAAGAACAAAATAAAAAAGTTCATCACTCGGAACATCGCTACAACGGGGAGGCAAAGATGAGTAAATCTCAATATTACTTGTTATGTTTTAATAATTCTGCACCTTCAGTGTTTTCGAAATCTGTTACCTAGAGAACTTTTTTTCCCCCTTTTACACTGTTAATCTCTTCCGTAAAAAGTGGAATGCCTAACAGCAAAATACATCTATCGCCTTCCAACAGACTTTATTCCGTTCCCCGGGAAAAATTATACAGTCGGTTGTTCATTCGTACACACATGAATTGTTTCTTCCTTTCCGCTACCCTGCCGATGAAAGTAAAAAACAACAAAAATGATAACGATCACGACAAGGATAAATTATTCACCAAAAAGAAAGAAAATAAAGAGAGGAAAAAAAACCCCGACGACGACGGAGTTATCAAAAAACCTCGAAAAAAAAAAAAAATTTCAAGGACCCATAAAAAAAAAAGTCGAAAACGTGAAAACGTAAAATGCTAATTTTATGACTGGAAAACAAGATAGAAAAAGGAAGAAGAAATTAGCATGAGTCAGGTCGAGAATTTTTCGATGAAGGGGTTCTCTCCTTTTTTTTCTAGCTCATTACCACCGATGAGAAAACGACAATGCGTATTAGCATTCAAGTCACGAATTCATTGACCCAAATCTGTCTGAAAGGAATAAAAATATGAACTAATTAACAAAAATGAAGAATTTATGTTAATTAATGTGGGGGCTAACCGAATGGGAAAAAATTAAACCGTCCCTTGGTTAAGCATTCTCTGAGATCATTCTTGAAAACAGCGAGACCAAAATGAGTGATATAGTTATGGTTCTAAAAAAAGCAAAAAGGAATTACTCTGCGTTTGTCCAAAAAGGAAGGACCGCTTGCAGTGAACGACGAGATCCATATTTCGGAGCCAAGTGTAGCTATTTCCACAGTCTAAAGCCTAAAATCCTCCCTTAAAAAATGTTTTGCATTTATGACAAAAAAAAAAAAAAAAAAAAAGTAGTATCGAAATCCCATCAGAGTTTGCGTGTAAAATATAAACGGCTCGATTTACTGCAACGCTAAAACTCTTTTCGTGTTATTCGCCTTCGGAGGAAGAAAAAAAAATCATTCCTGTGGTTTCTCGTGTCGCGACTTTTTATTTACCAACAATATTTTATTCATGTTAACCAAAAGTCGGCTGTTTGATCGAAGCCGGTGGAGTGATCATTTTCTAATATCGGGACGCTCAACAAGAAACCACATTCCAGTCATTTTTACGGAAAAGGAAAAATTTTCACGAAAACCCAGATCCGATTCTTACACAATTCACCGCTTAAATTTAAAAGGATTTTCCTTTAAGCTGTTTTCCTTGGATCAAACACATAAAGAGAACGATTTCTGGGTCAAGTTAGTTGATGACTAATTTCGTAACAAAGGTAAGAAACGCCAGAAGAAATTGTATGAATAACCTCTCTGAATCGATTGACAGTCCACAATAACGTGGAGAAGGTTTCCCTTTCGAATTATATCATTTTCTCGTTTTCTATTGTGTCTCTCTCCTTTCTTCTAGCGATCGTTCCTCGATTCTTCCATCCATTCAATCATTTGCCTTTTTTTTTTTCTTTTTTTCTGATTTTGATTCCATATCGTTTTCTTTCTTTCATCCTTTCTTTCATTTTTTCCTTCCACTGATTTTAATTTACGTTTCCTTCTTAAAATCAGATTTGTGCAGTGGAACAAAACGTTGTACCGCTAAGAATTTGGTGAAGTTTGCATACTTCTTAATTAACTTAAATCATCCAATTTAATCGAAGTTAACACTCCAAAATTAACAGACGACTGATCAAATTCACACGGAATAAATTTCCAAAAAATTTGAACAATCCAAATCACCTCAATAGCTCAATTAACGCAATTCAAAGCGACAGAGTGATAAATGCGTACATTCAAAGGCCTAGTAAATAATGCATTCCAATGTATTAAATAAAGGAATGTCTGCTTGAAACATAGACATAAGCCTTAAACATTAAATGACGAATTCATTGGAACGGACCAAAATAGATAATTGCAATATCGCTTTCTGATAATCAAGTTTATGTCGGGAATAATTTAATTTCAAACAGTCAACAAGAGAGTGATAAAGCACATGCATTAGGCATCTTAGCATAAATTTCGCTTTTCCTTGACCGATGATTCCAACGGAAATAAAAAATGAGAGCAGGAACTTTTTAACTAAAAATGCTTCCTTTATTTCGAACACATACCGAGGTGGCTATTATCATTCATGCTTTCCAAGCGGTAATTTATTTTCTTTACTACTACAACTTTCCTCGTAAATTACCACTAACTGGAATTTTTTTTTCCAGAGGCTAGACAACGATATCTCAGTTCGGTTGCTTATATTCAACTTCAGTGAAATCCGATTAGTTTTGAAATTGATGATAAAAAGCGCAACTAGTTCAATTTTTTTCTTATAATTGCTTTGTAATACAGAATAAAAGATTGGTTCCAATTACAAAGGAAGCACTAAGAATTTCAAGGCGTTCAGACCCAATATAGACAGTATAGAGCTTTATTTGAAACTCACACAGATTGAAACTCATTAATAAAGGTACGGCATAAAAGAAAAAACAAGCAACTAATTTTGATTCTCTTTTTTAGTTTCCCATCGAAGGATTAAAAACGTAAAAAAGGCGGGAACGCTTAATAAGACTAAAAAAAAAAAAAAAAAAAAAAAAAAAAAAAGTGAAAGAATTTGAAGGCAGGAGGATAAAAAAGAAAAAAAAGAAAAGAGCACGACAAAAGATCTTCAAGTTTACGAGGAAAAAAAACTCGGGTCCTGTGAAGTCGATCGAACGGAAATGTGTAAAAATATTAGCTGAACGTTTTGAAAAGTAAAGGGACCGAGCGGGAAGACGTGACCTGTTTAACAACCTTCGGAAACAGTAAAGTAACTTATGATATGCATTTTAGCTCATCTCTCGTGAAATCCTTTTCCAAATGCGTGTCAAACCTAGATATCCTCGATTTTTCAAAAAATAAAAAATAAAAACCGCATATTATATTTAAGAGAAGCTAAGTTTGGTATTTCGTTTTTCAACAGCTACTAGCTTCAAAAAGGAAATCAATCAAATTTTTCTCTTTAGGTGTAAAAAGAAAAGGGATACAAAAAAAAAAGTGTTTAGATTGCCTTATGCGGACAATGATGGAAAAATATGATTGATCACTTTATGATCAAAAATAATTTATCGCGACACGATACTTGAAGCCAGAGTAAATTTACTTGATTTTGCCATAACATTGGCGTGCTAACTCAAATTGTCGGATTACTTTTTATTTTTTATTTCTGAAGGATGTGAACAATGATTCCGTTAGGAAAAGGAGATACGACAAGTTGCTTATAACTCTGCTCTCATGTTTATAAACCGGCTCATGTTAACCGTTTCTTTCCCAGAATCAGAGATCAGGCGTGTATCTTTTACTTTGCAGCCAACAAAACAAAACAAAATAAAATAAAGTGAACTATTTGATCCATTTGCTAGACGGGGGGTTCAGTGAATAACCTTAGGGAAATCAAAATAAATTTCTGTAGTTTCAAAATAGCGATAATATATGTTTAAAAAAGATTTCCTTGTAATGTGTCCCAAACCTTAATTAAGCTGATAAAGGAATAACATAATGGAAAAGGCTCTACTTGCAGGAAGCAATTGACCAATGCAATGAAAAAATTCAGCATATTTATTCAAAATTATATGCCGAACATTTATAATATTTTTTTTAGTACCTTATTTAAAGAAATGTTTTAATGCAGTTTTCAAGACGGAAGTTATGAGGCAAAAACGTTCAGAGGTCCGAATCCGATGCCGATTCCATATTATTTATTTGACTCTCGGTTCCGATTCCGATCCCGGCACCAACCACCAATGCCGATGCCGATGCCGATACCGATGCCACCAAGCATCGGTGCATCCGATGCCGCCTTCGATTCCAATTTTAATATAAGAAAAAAATCATAGAGCCATTCTAGACGTTTTTGAAAATATTTTTTTATAAACCATGCGGGCACCATTCTACCTAGCAGCCTGGTTTCTTGTGAACTCACTTAAATCTCGACCTTTTAACTACGATGCCAGTACCAGTGCCGGTGCCGATGCCAATCCCGATTTCGGATTTAAAAAAAAAAAAAAAATCTAGGTTGGATTTTTCCAGGTTTTGGATGGGCCATAGTACGTACTTCACAGCCATATTCAATTACAGACCAACAGTTTTACAGAATCAGACGCCATTAAAACTTATTAAATTATACGATGTAGAATTTATTTGCCAATTTTTACGAAAAAAAAAAAGCTTCTCACATATTTCTTTCTCGCAAACTTATTTCAAAAAATAAAACAAAATCTCGTCGCAGATAGAAAACATAAAAAGTAAATAAATCTAAGAAATGTATTTTCCTTGGAACCGTTAAAACAAATCAAAAAGCTTCTAGGATTGTTTTTATCTGGGTTACTGGGGTCGTTCAATCTCGGAATCCTGTCGATTTGCCTACAATACAGTTCCAAATCCCAAGGGAGAGAACAGTTCTGACATTTTTGCATTTTATCTGAAAACATCGGCAAGCAAAAAAAGAGGAAGAAAAAAATTTTCAAGCAAAAACATTGGTTTGTCTTTTCTTTGGGCGAGAGTTCTAACTACTTATTTGAAATTAGAAATGCGGGAATTTACGGGTCGCCGCGGACACATACCCAAAGGGTACATGGACGTGTCAGCGAATCATGAGGATGTGACAACGAGAAAATTCAATTACTTTCTTCCGGGCAAGTTCAAAACCACGTTTGAACATTTGGTATATACCGTATGCCGATGAAACATGTTTTTTGCCATTCAGAGAAACATGAGGTAGAGAATAATAATCGGCTTGGAAATTTAAAAAAAAGGGATTATGTCTAAAATTTTAAATGATTTTTCAGCAATGAAAAAGAACAACAACGAATTTTGCGTAAAGTTCTTCTTAAAAGTATTACGGAACATAAATCGGATCGCAAACACTCAATTCTAAAATTTTCCCCGAGTATTAAAGAAACGGAAAAGAATTCTCCGGAGAAAATATGAATATAAAAGTTTTCTTAACAAGATAAAACTGTTCACTTTAAAGATGATAATAGCATTTACAGTGTTGTCAACGTAATTTTGACTTTGGAAAAATCCTTTTGTTTTTTAAGCTCAAGGGAGGAAGAAGCTTATTTCCTAAAGTCCTGCCGTGGAAACGAAAATCGTGCAATCGCAAATTGTTTCTCGTTGAATCAAACTGACTTACTTTTTTTTCCTATTTGACAAACTGCTTTTAGATCGCAATAAAAAGGAAATCAATATCTGACAAAAGAAATCAAATCGCATTAAAAACCAATGCCACATTTTCGTTTGCTTATATACCGTCTAATGAAAACTGGCAGTTTGACTGAATAATTAGAAGCAAAACAGGAGCAAATCCAATGTGACATTTGGTTATTTGTCAGATGTTAAGTTGGTGAAATGGATATCGAATGAAACGTACGGTGAAAGATATCAATGACGGAATAATCGTGATCGTAAAAATATTTGTCGGAAATTCGAAACCTTTACTAAGAGACTTTTTCAAATTAAGATGAAACTAACGAGTCATATACGGGTTCAGAAGTTTTTTATAAAATAGGTAGTGAATTTTTTCGCAATCAACTAACACTCGGTGATCATGGTTCGTGAGAAATATCGTAAAAGGGGGCTACTTTCCACTACAGGGGGTTACTTTTGACACTTTTATTTTTTAAAAACCACTTCAAAGCGGCTACGAATTTTTTCAAAAATTAAACTTATTCTAAATTATTGATTATTTCCGAGTGTTATGTTCAAGCCTAGCTGCCTAAACTTGCTTTATAATGAAAATATTAAGTTTTTAATACGAAAAAAAAAATTAAGAAATCACGCAGCCTAAAATACTAAGATGCATTCTCCTGCATCCACCGGTTAATTTGAAATTAAATGGATTTTCGCACTTGCCCTATGTAGTCCCTTAAACAATCATTCGAATTTCACTCAAAATTGAATTATCAGAAGCCAAAAAAAATTAAAAAGAAAAAAAATTAAGATCAATGGGGCTACTTTGTATAGATATTTCAATGGCGATGTCCTATAAGTGCTAAATCCACAACGAATCGACAACGTTTCCAATTTTTTGATTACGATTTTACTACGTTCACTATTTTTTTTTTAAATAAATAGTGATACGGTAGTCATTAATAGAACATCTAAAGAGGTACAAATCGTTTTATTAAGATATTTTCCGTTTATAGAAGCCAATAATTCGTCATATCTTCTTCAATTATTAAAGATATTCAGGTATAATCATGATCGTAAAAAGTATTTGTTAGAACGACACCTTTTGTAAAATCGACTTTTTATTCGTGTTAGAACAAGTACAGGTATTATAACAGGGTATCAAATTAAAGCTGAAGAGCGCCTCTTAATGTTGGTATAAACAGATATGTATTTTTTTCTACATTTTACATCTGTTTTTGGAAAAAGAGTGAAAAAGTGAAAAAAGAAGCCCCCTATTTCGGTACATTGGGAAACGAATTCTTCCTCAAACTAAAATCCCAGTGAACACCACTATATTATTATTTAAAATCTGTGTCTGATTCTGGTAAAATATGTTCCACACACTACTGGTCTACAGTACAACACTTCAAGTTCTGAGACAAAACAAAAGAAAAACTACAAGACCTTTTTTTCCCAACAAAAATACAAGAAATGCTTGCTTTCGTCCATCATTTTTTCTTTGTAACAACCAATATCCCAACAGTGTCATGACTATAATTGCATCTGTTTAACAAATAAGCAACGAAAGAAAAAAAAATGAATTTTTTTTTATCTCTTTACGTCAAAAAGAAAAAGAAAATCGCTAACATTAATTTTTTATTCTTTTGATTTAACTTTTCGTTCAAATCGCGGACGTCGTAGTATAGAATATTTCGCATGAAATTCAAAACCGTCGAAAAAAAAATTGGATTTTTATGTTTCGTAGAAAATTTAAATGAGAAATAGAAAAGAAAAGAAAAGAAAAAGGAAGAGGCCTTATTCCCGCAACACTTTTAGGCATGATCCAGGAATAGGAAAAACGTTTTCGGCATTACAATCAAGAATAAGTACTCGGGATTCATTTTCTCTTTACTTCAACTGTTTTGAGAGAAACAGTGAAGCATAAAATAATACTAGGAATTGTTTGGTACTTGGAATCATTATCTCGCCTGCAATTATTATTTTCTAATTATTATCTATCCTCTATCTGACAATACATCGAAAAAAAGGAAGTGATTAAAGAGATTGAGGTCAAAACATCAACAGCTAATATACATTTTTCCAAAAAGAAATAGAGCCCCGAAACCACGCGAGTATTGTTGTTCAACGTAGACGGTGCATAAAGCGTTCTAATTTCCTCCCAGTATACATTACTTCAAAAAAGAAAAAAAAAGTTTTGACAGATTGAATAATGAATTGCTATTAAACATGAATCGACACGCCATTTCTGTATCTGCACCATGAAAAATTAACATAATTGACATCGGCCGACCTAGCACCGATAACGTCTCAAAGGGATGTAAATTCCTTCATGCTTCGCTTTAGAAGGATTTCGAGCCTCGGCCATTAAAGCAGTATTGCTTACTTATTATATGTTTTTCGCCGCTTGAAAAAGTGAATGCACATCACAAAAGAAATATAGGACAAGCCTTTATCCTGAAAATTTGAAAAACGCGACCTTATGTTATTTTAATATTACATACAGTGCCGGTACTTAAATTGAATTGTACAATTTTATGGAATCGAATGTGACTTTCTTTTTATTTCATTTTACTTCTTTTTTCCCCTCCCGATCTCAGAATTTTTCCAATAAAAATAGGCCTTTCCTCTCGTCGGCTAGATTGTAGTTTCAAGTGAATTTTTCTTCTTTTTCTTTGAATCAACAAGATCTTTTCGGTGAATAGCTGAAACAAAAGCTTAATTATTAATTATTAACAACCAACCACCTCCTACGATCTTCTATTCTCTATCTCCTTCCTATTGCTTCTATGGGATACGCATGAGTGAAGGTTTATTATTTTGCCACCCTTGGACGAATCTATTGTGATGTTAAAAACAATTTTCCGAGAACGGTGCGATCGACTGATTTATTCATTTATTCAACAAGACTGTTACCCGACGCACACATATTTAATAGGTTTATAAAGGGTTTTTCGATGCATAGCGTGAAATGGCAGGCGGTAAATCCCGAAATCCGCGATAACCTTTTAATTAATTTTTAATAAGAGGAAAAGTGTCTATGGGAAAACAAATAATCCTTTCAAAAGACAAGTGATGAATAAATTAACTACAAATAAAAGGCGGACTTTATAAAAAGATTTTTATTTCAAATGGATTCCACTCAGGTTTTCCCATTTTAAAAATATAGAGGACCTTTTACCGGATTTCATTAAAATTAATAATAGTTTTCATTCCATGGCTTTCCCTTTCTTTTGGTACCTTTCCGCAGATTTATACATGAGATCAATAGGGGGAAGGGGCAGCTCAAAGTTCACAGTTAGGGTTAGTTGCTGGAATAAGCAAACAATCCGATCCGATCAGTTTTAAGAAGTCTTATCTGATATTGTATAGCGGAAAATTTTTCATGATTTTCTATGCTCTCTTTTTAGGTGCTATGCTCTTAAACGAATACCTTCTTTTGGGGAATTTTACTCTTTTTAAAGCTCACGAAAAATTCATTTGGATGCTTTGAAAGCATGGTTTAGGTTTTTGCATTTGCAAAATGATAATCTTTTGTTGGGGATGAAGATCAGAAGTAGGAACAACAACGGATAGTGGCATTAATGAGCTTGGCCTTTGAACTCTGATCTCGAACCCTTATTTGTACCACGAGTGAGCTATCATCGGAATAAAGAGCTGGCTTAATTTAAAAAAAAAAAAAAAAAAAAATAGTGATAGTATGGATGTTCAATCCCGAGAAAAAGTGCGTTATAACACTGTGTTATAAAAACTTAAAATTTGTCATAAAATTTTATAAGCCGCCAAAAAAGCCTATGTTTTATAACTGGTTATAAAATTTTATAACTCCCATGGGTTATAAGTTTCTAAAGCTTTTTTGTAAGTTTTTGCGCTTAATAATTTTGTGAATCGAGTGTTTATTTTAAAAATGAAAGCAAGTACATAAATGCTACATGCATGAACAATTCAGAAATTAACAAGCAATAATAATTTCTTTGTGATATTTGGTCAACGCAAGGAATCTAAACGAAAAAATCAATGAAAAAGAAAAAGTTTAAATAAATTTATTTTAAATTTTTCTTTTAGAATTTGATAAACGTTTGCAGGATACGCATAGAATAATTAGAAGCTTGACTAAAATTTGAAAGTTTAAAAATTTTAAACTTTCAAATTTTAGTGTTAAATGTGAGTAATCGCTTATAATTAGTTATAAGTTTTTAAAACTCGCCAAAACGTTATAGGATTATAAAATTTTGTAACGAACTGCGTTATAAGCAATGCACCTCTAATGGTAAACTCCAATGTTAAACTCTGACGTGTTATACCATTAACATATGAAGAAATCAGTAGAAGAAGGAGGCCGTTTAAGAAACAAAAGAAAAACTCCATGTAAATAAATACAAAACAATTTCGTTCTTTCTGAACGGCCCCCTTCTTCCACTGATGTCTTCATATACAGGAATATTATTACAAAGCAGCGCCTTTCCTACGTCAACGTTTCTACAGCATCCATTTCTTTTTATAATTCCTATATTTTTTCTTTAGCAAAGCCTTCTAAATGGTTGGTACTTGTAAAATTCCAAAAGAGAAAAGAAAAAAAATATATATCCGTAACTATTTTCTCCAGGAAGGGTGGGTAATAAAAGGATTTAATCCGGGTCAGAGACTTCGTTTTTTTTTTCTCCCCAAAGGAAAGTTGAATCGTGACATCATGTCAGGGATTTCTAGTTTTGTAATATAACTTTAGACTTATCGTTTAGTATCTTTCCTGCAAAAGGGTCGCGACAACAACAAAATAATTTACTACCTCAGATAATGTTCAGGCAGTGTAATAGATGTGGTTGAATTAATGTTATTTCGGTTCTCCGGGATGAAATTTTAAACTTTTATAACTTTTCGGAACTCCTTTTACTATTAAGGCAAAGAGAGAATGGTCTTTTATTGCTCGGTTAATTTTCCTCATTCTAAAATTTCCATATGATTCTAGCATCATTTTACTCCCTGTAGCCGGCAGGATTTTTTAAAATTCCCCCATTCTTTCTCCCCCCTCTTTTCTACTACCGAGTTCAGTGAACCAATTTATTTTTTAATACCGCTGAAACACATTTGTCAATTGAAGTTCCGAAGACTGACGTTTCATTTTCATCGAAACTGCTATTTACTAATTGACGGTCAGTTACTAACTTGTCTAAAACGTATGTCCCGAGCTTTTTTTTTTTTTTTTTTTTTTTGTCATTAATTATGTCTTTTTTCCCGCTTTCTCTTTTCGATGATCTGTTTCGAATTGGAATCGGCGTTTGTCATCAGTAACTTAATCGACTTTTCATTTGGATTCCATCAATTCCAAGCTGTTAAATAAAAGAATGGCTTGGTAAAGATTTGGAATTTAATTTGCAGCCGATCTTCATTATTTTTTCGATGATTTTCACTGGACTCGGTTCGATTATAAATGAATGACAGCTAAAGATTCCCGGTCGAAATATGCGGACTCAAGTGTCAGATATCTACTATTAGGTGAAAAGGGGTGTAAAAGCGATCTGAGATTTGCATAAAGTTTACGGTACATGTGAGACAAGCCATCAAGTATCCTTTTATCTTCCGGCTCTCTTTTCCTGTTTTGCTAGACTTATTATGACAAACGTAATCCGATGTCTTGGGTTTCATAATCATCTTTATGATCGTTACACATCAAACCAGAATTCAAAAAAAATCTTTTTTCATTTTCCATTGAAAGTCTTAATAAATTATTCCATTGAAGTCTAATAATAAAGATCTTTGAGAGAATCAGTAAAGTCAATGTGAAAAGCGTATCACCTGATACACGTATTGATACCTTTTATTCGTAAAACCGATCGCTTTTACCGAAGGATAGCTTACAGGGGAAAGGAGAACCAATGAATAAGCCACTGAACCAGGAGTTCTGAATGAATAATTACGGATTGAGTTCCTGATTAAATGTTTTGAGAAAGGATTCAGTCGGTAGTAAAGCACAGACCAACTCACCTTTGTTACGGTCTTACCGACGCTACAATTAATAGCACGGTTTCTCGTGAAAACCGCACAAGGAAACAAAAGCACAGAAAAAAAAAAATAATAATAAATCGGCCTAATTTGAAGTATTTTATCTTTCAATTTTGTTAGGCGTTGTAAAAAGAAAAAAGCTTTTCGGAATATTACTTTTAGAATCCGCTTTATAATGCCTGTTTTGAGAGAAGCAGTCTGGAGGTTTGAAAAATCGGCTGAAAAGACTGGAAAACGAGTTTCGTTCCAACGTTTGCTTGACTGATCGAGTCATTACGTTGGAACGCGAATGAAGTATCACGATTTCCTACAGAAACTCCATTTGCATTAGATTTTCGATTACAGTGAACTTGTCTGCCGGACCGTTAACTCGCTTCATTTCTTATTATTTTTTAAACTCGCTTTTGCCGAAGTGACAAACTTTAAAATTAAGACCATTCTTCCTGTCTAAAATAGTAGTTATCAAGTTAGCAGCCATGACAATGACTATGCACGATTTTCCACCTACTACTCCGAATGAAAAACGATTGAATAATTTTCAGTTCGCTGATTAACAATAGATAAAAAGGAAAACTGTAATAATTCTGACAAATCATGTTAAAAAAACGGAAAAATAATTTTTTTTCTTTTGATCTTACAGTTGAATTAGTTTTTAAAGATTTTCCTTTCAGTTTCACTTGTGAGATGTCATCGTTCATTTTTTTTTTTTTTTTTTATTTGAAACCTTTCAATCAACCAATGATTCCTGTCATTTTGTTCGGTCTAGAAGAGAAAAAAAAGGATTTTTTTTTTTGTTTTTTGGGATATAACCGACTCACTAAGGTATCGAATCCCTATGCCGCGCTGCTAGATTATACTTCACTCTGTATTTATGATTTTCTGGCTTCAAAACTAGGATTAGTTGGAAAATGGGAAAAAAGTTTTACAGTAAATAGTGAACACGATTTACGATAGATGAAATCTTTCCAATATCACTGAGAAAAAAAACTTCAAGGACGCGATCTGATCTAAGAAGAATCTGTTTCCACAAACTTATATGGTGATGTGGGCAAAATTTTGTCACTCGCAATAATTCAGGGCCAGGCAAGTCCTTCGTTTTTTTCGCTTCACCATTTTCGTAGAATCGTAGCAGACGAAGACGTTCATGAGGTAATACATTTGGAGGAAATAGAGCATGACGGTTGCGTCTAAGACGCCCCTATAGGCCCAATGCTGTAATATGTTCATTTGCAGTCATAAACCTAAAACGTTTGAGCTTTGATCTTAAATCTGGCGTCTAAGATTTAGAAGTTTTAGGTCTATTATTGCAAATTAAGATCATCATGCCGTTGGGGCTATAGGGACGACTGAGACGTAAACGACCGGATATAGCATACGCAACAAGCAAATTATCACAATACTCAAAAGACCCAAGAAAAGTGCATATGGAAGCTCTAAAAAATGTATTCGGATACATAAAGGGAACAATGGATTACAAATTGACAAACAAGAATATCATTGTTCATACCGTTACCTGGTAACTTATTCTCGAACGTCTGGAATAACATGATCGGTGATAACAATCAGTGAAAAACAGGAATCAGTGATAACAATCATTCCGCAACCCTCTTTTTGAACACTATCGTTTCTTTGAAAAAGGACAAAACCGTAACAATCCCCGGGCTAGTTCCGAAGCTAACATTTTCATGAAGGCTGCTCTGAAGATGCATCAGAGCCGAGGTAGCTCAGTGGTAGAGCAGCCGTCATGAAAACGGAAGGTGGTTCGAGTCCACTCTTCGAGTACCTCTGGTGTATTTTTTTACTGAACATTTCCCGGTTCCCTCTTTGATCAAATATACCTAATAAACCCCAACCGAGAGAATTACACCCCTAATGCCCAAAAAGGCTAAAATTGAGGTTATGTTGGACATTTACTAACATTTTCAGTTTTAGAACTGACCCCCGCATATAGTCAGTTCCAAAGCTAACAGCTCCATCACTACAACGGAGCTTCCATAGCTATAAGTTCGACGTTATGAATTCCGCAGAAATATATTTCCTCGTTACAGCAATTCCTTAAAAGGAAAATGACTTTATATTTTTCTGTTCACAATCATTATTTTCTGAACGAAAACGAAACAAGGTAAAAAGTTTGTTTTTTGAATCCTTTTATATTTAACGAGAACAATGGATCTCGTTTAAATGTGTTTTGTGACGCAGTAAGCGAATGCTTTCACTTTGAAATGAAGTCTCTTTTTTGTATCCGTTTTTGAGTATTACTTTTCCTCGGAGGAGACCGCAGTGTTTTCGCCGATTTCTGTCCCTCAACTTCCCGCCTTTCCATGATTTTTCTTTTTCGACTTTTTATACAGGCGACGATAGATTTCGGTCCTATTAGATGATTGAATGATTATAAACATCCATTTTCCACCAAACTAGTGTACTGTACAAAAAATGCTGAAAAAGGTACTGAAATCTGTGCAGATTTTTGATAATGGTGGTTACTTTTCTTTTTCCTGAATAAAAACTTCAAACGTTTCCTTTCTAAATCCAAAAAAAAAGCTTCGAGTGAGAAAAAGAAAAAGAAAACGAAAGCGAAAAAAAAGTTTTTCTAAAGACCGAATCAGATCTACGCAGACCAAATAAATAATTCGAGAATTCGAAAATAAATTTGGGGAATTTAACCAAGCTTGAAATGACGGTAGGGAAAAAAAGGTGAGCGGCAACTAATTTGCAGTCTACCGAATCACTGCTGCCAGTTTATAAACCAAACAGAAACTCGTTCTCGGTTCTTTTGATCTTTTTTAGTCAGAACTTTGAAAAAATAAAAATAAAAATAAAACCAAAACCCTTTTCAACAGTATCCACTTAGACATATGTCACATGTACCGAGGTTACAAATGATCTGTTCGAGGTGGACGGAAACTAATTTTCAATCGACAGAATCGAAATTTGCCGAAATAAAAAACCTCAAACACAATCTTCTCGTCTTTCGACGTTTCCTTTTTCATCCCTGATAACTTTTTTTCCCCCCTTTATATCTCCACGTTTCCTATAAAGTCCGGTCAGACATATGTCAAATACTTCAATTTTAGTACAAATGCAGACGAGATGTGGAGCCGAAAAACTGAGCTAATTTACAATCTATTGACCGAATCGGTCATTTAAATCTTGAATGAAATCTGATGGTTTCGCCGATTTCGATTTAAAAAGTTTTCTTTTTAGAGTATAAACTATAAAGGGTATGAAAGGGTTTTTAGAGTCCGTTTTAAACGAGTTCCGATGGTAATTCGATCTCCTATGTAGGATTTAAATGTCCTCCGAGTAAGGCCTGAGGAATTAATGATTTTATGCGGTTGATCACCATTGGCAAAACATTCGAAAATGAACGAGAACAGTCTATTTTTTATAGTCAAAAATTTTTCTCTGGATTGGAACTTTGATTTTTATTTAGATTAATTTAATAAAAGTTTCAGTCCTGAGAAACATTTTGGTCTACATTGGTTTATTCTAGAAAGAGAACAGATTTATTCTGAATAGACTTACGTTATGTTTTTCTTGCCACATGTTACATCGGGTTGTCATTCGGTATGTTCAATGTGCATTGAAGAAAACCCATAGAAAATAATAATTCGTCAGTTATGCCCAATCCCAGTTTTCCTCAAGCTTATGTGGAAAATGACTCAATGAATTCCAGTCAAGAGAAATATCATTTCTATTATAAGGTTACGAAGGGAAGGCAAAAATCGAAAATTAATAAAATTAATCTGCTCCGTCGATATTTGTTTTTAAAAAAAATCCTGGAAGGCAACATCTTTTTTCCCCTTTAAAAAAAAAAAGATTCTCCTTTTTTTGCCTGATAATTTTGTTTCATTAAAAACCTCTTAAGCGATTATCGTTTAAAAGAGCACCAAAAAACATTTTACAAGTTTTAAGTTAAATCAATAAAACAAATATTGCTCTCGTACTATTTTATAAAGCAAACACGGTGCAAATAATTGATTTCTCTGTTCTTTGGAATAATTGTTTTTATTATTCCAGAAAATCTGATTGAAATTTGGCGAGAAAATTACGCTTTGGATCAAAGTAAATAGTAAAATCGATTAATTATCTTAAAATAATAATTTTTTGAAACGTTTCTGTTTGCGGAAATGGAAAACTAATTACGATGTTTGAGCGAAATGCGAATCTTTTTTTTTTTTTTATTTTTCAAAAGAGGGGAAAAGTTGTCATGGGGGAAGAAAGGGAAGAAGAAAAAAAAATCCAACGGAAATTCTTTAAACTTCCAACTTTATTCAATCTCGATTCTGTTTTTTTTTTCTTTCTTTGATAGTAATAATAAATGAGAATTTTTTTTTTTCTGAAGCTGAAATTTTTGAAGAGCGAAAAAGAAAACACGGCATGCTATTTTTTTATTACAGGAAATTATATTGGATTAGACGGAAAACCTTTTAAAGTTAAATCTTTTAATATTTAAAGATCGTATTTGAATCAAATCTAAACCTTCGAAGTTTACAAAAAAGATTTCGAGAAAAATCGAACTGATAGAATTTGAGGGAGCAAAACCGAATAAAAATTAATTACCTAGTTCAGAGAACGTAGGTCTATACTGAGAAAACGGAAGGAGTAAATTATCAAATATATTAGTGGAAAATGAATTGACTAAATATTAATTATTAATTTTCCAGCAAACTTAATTGACTACTTTAAGTTAGGGAAGGGGGGGGGTTGTAATTCTCTCTGTTAGGGGATTCCTGGTATCGGGATCAAAGAGGAACCGGGAGATATTCAGTAAAAGAATACACCAGAAATACTCGAAGAGTGGACTCGAACCACCGACTTTATGTTTTCGCGACGTCTGCTCATGTTTCGGCTAAACATTAATTAGCCCAAATATTTTTTAGTCTGTATAAGTAAAAGACTTTTTTCTTATTAGTTAATATAACTAGTTCTTTAGTTACATTGACTAAAAAACAAGTTTGACTAAGTCACCCCATTTTCCACTAATGTATTAGTTAGACTTACTCCTTCCGTTTTCTCAGGGCAGGCAGCCTACAGCCTACTAAAGTAGTCAGAGCTAAATTGTAGCGACCTTACCGAGTCGGTATACCCGCTAGTGATCAAGATCACAATTCCAAATCAGGCTCCTGTTCAAAACCGGTAGTTCAGGAATCTACCTTTACAGTTTTGCCAAGGCAGTCCTTATGGCAAACCTATAAACCAGTCCAAAGTACGACAGTTTATTTAAGGAAGCAAAGGTGGTAAGCCCAGACAAAAGTTGGAAAAACTAAGCAAGCAAAATAAAAAAAAAATCGATTCCCAAATTTTGAGCTTTCCCCGATTAACATTTAAAATCGCAACCCATAAAAGCGTTTAATCGATAGTCATCAATACGTAATCAGGAATGTGTAATGAAAATCAGCAACCAATAGGCCAGAAAATTAGTGTCGTTTAAAATTGCATGACTTCTTTCATCATCAACGCTTTTCCCTGGTTAAGGGTTTCCACGATCGCTCCCGTTTTTCCTTCCTTTTTATTTTTTTAAAAGACGAAATTCGATATTGCTTCAATCGCCTGAAAACTTTTTATTACATGTAACTCATTCATAAAAATAGACTTCCAACCGCCATTTTTTGGCAGCGAATAAGATTGATTTTCGCGGGGGAAGAAGGAAAAAAAAATCAAAACTTGAAAGATTTCAAAAAAGAAAAGGGGGAAGAGAACGGAATCAAGGATGAAATAAAACGAGAAAAAAGTCAACTTTTACCGCTGATGCGGGGATAGAATAAGCACGTTTCCTTCATTTTTCAATTTGAAAATGTTAAGGAGCAAATGTTTTGAAAAAAAAAATTGTTAGGCCTCAGGAAATTTAATATAAGTCTTCCGTCGGTTAAGATTATTCCCAGGGTATAAAAACGGTTATTCAGCAAAACGAAAAATGTTTAATGCAGGGATTATACGAAATTAACAATAAATTTGAGGTTAAATAAGAAATTAACACATAATAAGAAAATAAATTAAAATGAAAAAAATAGGAATAAGTAACTCCGTTTTGCAGCTTTTTGGAATGCATGGAGATGACTGCGAGATTTTTCTTCCACCGGCACAACTTTTAACGTATCCAAACTTCAAACACAATCACCGGCGCTCCTACAAAAGGAGTTTGAGAGTGGCACACAATTTAACGTGAAACTGTCCCAGTCAAGTCAGTGATGAATGCGTTGTGCACACATTTTCACTGAGCCAGATAGGACTGTGCTAGCAAGTGGGAGTGAGTTTGGGTAAGACGTTTGCAGCATCTACTGACTGACGTTTATGCATTCTTGCTTTATTTGGGTGAGATAACTAATTTTCCTTTTCCTACTTGCCTTTAGTGAAATCACTAATTTTCCTAAAAGATTTCAAATTGAAAAGTATTACCAGCATATCATAAAATGATAAAAAAAATTAGTCGTTTGAATGAACTGGCGGTAGGTCGGACCATGAAATCGTCAACTAAACCGTCCCGTTCATTTCTCAAAATCATACAAATTCGTTAATTTGTTGACCATTTCATTGAATAGTTTTTACTTCACGAATGGGGCATCGTTCACGGTGCATAAAACAAACCGTACGAGTTTTAATCAGAAACGACAAAACAGTACTATTTATTCAAATCAGATATTTAAAAAGAAAAAAAAGAACAAAAACATGCGAATTTTCTTCATTTCCATTTTCACGCACGATTTCTTAAATAAAAGTTTCAATTGCACAAAAGAAGAAAAAAAAAAGAGAGAGAACGTTTCTTTTGAGAAAATTTGGTTAAAAATAAATAACCGTCATTATGGATAATACTTTACATCAAGAAAAGAAAGAAATGTTAAGAAAGAGGCTGTTATCGGCACGGGCATTTTTTGTTCAGTAAAAAAGGAAAAAAAATTATTGTAATTTTTATTTTTCTGCTTTTCAGAGGAAAGGTGATTTCAGGAAGAGAAAAATGTTCTGTCAAGTAATAGTAAAATCGGTAAATCAAAGACTGTTTAAAAATTGGTTTTCTGTCGATTTCACGGGTCCATTTCCAGCTGCGGCATGTAAAATACGAATCGCCAACCTACATCGAGGAGCTGGCATACAGAGGGCAAGAAGAAGAAGAAAGTGTATTTTTTTTTTTTTTTTTCAATTTGAATCTCGATATTCTTCAAATTTTAATTTTTCAACAGGTAAGTAGACATCGTCAGAGATTAAAAATATTTCTCATAAAATAAGAAGAAAAAAGTATATTTCGTTTACTTTTCGCTCAAAAAAAGATCACTCAGCATTCTCACTTTCAGCGATTTTGCTCATAGCGTTTTCCGTTAATTACTAAAAGATTTACCTTTTTATTAATACTATGCTGTGAATAACGCTGCACAGAGTTCACTTCTATGCAGTGTTTAATAATTCTAATGATTCTGGAACTGAGGTCGAGCTTGACCCAGCAACTAATTCAAACCTGCTCGAATCGACCACTGCCGTGTTTAGGCCGTGGCCGGAAAATCTTTCAAAAATTAAGATTCATGAAACCGAGGAAAAACTTTTTCAAAACGACATCGCAATTTATGGATAATTTGTTAACGTAAAATGAAACGTTTTCGTTCATTCTTGAATTCAAAATAGCTAAAAATTTGAATAAATATTCAGTATCCATTTTACCAGTTACACTCCGTTACACATTTTGGAGCACGTTAATATATATTCCTCAATTAAAACAAATAGAATCTCTTGAAAGAATAACTTGGGTGTGATTTTGGCAGAATCCTTGTAAACAATGCAAGAACGATTTGAGACGCATTCTTTTACTAACTAACCCAAAACATAAAAAACTCTCCTTGGGATGGGAGAACCGAAGCACTTTATAAAAATGAAAAAAAAAAAAAAAAAAAAAACATCAAAGCCTTAAAACTTTTTAAACCTCATTTCATTTTTTACAGGGAGAAAAGCTTTAACGTTATTTTAAAAAATGTTAAACACGTTTAAACTTCAGGATCTTCTAATTTTTTCTTATTCTCATTCTCAGACTTCGTTACTTGAATAAAAAACAATAAACTTTACTGGGCAAAGCGGCCGCGATTTGCCATGTTAAAGACGATACAGAAAGAGAAACAAGTGAATAAAAAATTTAAAAAATAATAAATAAAAGGTAATTTCTTTCTTTTTTATCATGAAAAGCTTAATTCGAAATGCATATCTGTTGGAAAAATGAGTTTGACAGTTGACAAGACAGTGATAATCCCTGCCTGATGACGTCATGAAACGTATCAAGAAGAGATCAACTTTATCCCTCCTACATAAAACATGTGTTAAAAGCTTTCGCCATTTCGAAAAACTGTTTTTGTCTTAGCGACAAGGATTCAGTGATGAATTATCGAAAATGTAGACTCAAAAACTTTTCAACGACTTCGAAAAATGTAACTTTTCCATCTTTTGTTTTTTTCTTCCCATTTTTTTCTCCAGAAGTTTTCGGTATATTTTTCTCTCTTTTTTTTTTAATAAACTAACGGGATTTAGCAATTCGCTTTTTTTTTTTAATAATCGATTAAACCAATAAGTATTCACCTTTCTTTAATATTCGAGGATTCGTCTCAAAATTTTACGACAATTAAAGTCTCACAAACCGGATTTTGTAATTTTTATTAAGAATTTTCCACATGATTCCCTCATACTAATTGCGAATTTCTCCGCTCGATATTTCGACTCGATGGGAGAAGCTTTGTAAGCTGTCAAGGAAAGGTAGTAACTAATTATAAGAATGGAAATAAGGCGGTATTCATACATAAGCTCACAATTTTGTTCCAAAATCAGATTTCTGCCTCGCTTAGAATTAAAAATCGGATATTTGATTTAAAAATGAAATTATATCGACTAACTAAGCTCTTTCTGCATCTAAAGAAATTTCCGAAGAATTTCCTTGAAATGCTGAAAACCAATGGAAAAGTAACGGAAAATTGAGCTTAATAACTTCATTGGTCATTCTGTTCTCCCAGATGATCCCTTCTATTTTATTAAAAGTTAAAAGCTATTTTTTTTTTTTTTCTAATAACTAGATCTTTTGTTATAGCTAATTTTCTATAAGACAATAAGAGTAAAAATCAGGTTTATGAAATAAAAGGCTTTAAAAAAAAAATTAAAAAAAAAAAAAATGAAGTTATGAGTGTTCATGAAAAACATTTGTGGTTATTGAGGTCAGATTATCATGTTTTTCGGGAATTTCATGACAGGCATGGTGTTCCCAATACACATTTATGTGTCAAATTACTGTGAACTCACAGAGTGATTTATAATACTGTACGTATAACAGGGTAAATCGTTTGAAAAAGTAATAAATAAAAAGCACCTTCAACGTATTTACCTTAAAAATATGGGGTAGGGTATATATTATTTAGTCAGCGATACTTTCAAGATTCCTATTTCAATGTAACCTGCATAAATCAAGCACATTCATACATCAATCTGCCCTTTCAAACACTGCAACAACTCATTTCAAACACCTCCTAAGCTTAATTTTTTAAGCATCATTTATCGACTATTGCAAGAATTATTTGCTTTTAACGACGAAACTAGGTTCAGCTAGAGGCAAATTTTATTTAATCATTCAGAGAAACGTAATTATGAACACAATTTAACTTGGATTTATTAGCACAAATCAACGAAGGCATAGACCAATATGTTAACGAGAAAATTTATATATCGACTTTGGATTGTTTGTTATTCACTATTTTCTTTGATTTCAAAAATTACATTTTTTTCTATTATATTTCCCTTTTCTTTTCTTTTTTTAATAAGAAAAACTTAAGAATTACGAAAAAATAAGTAAAGAAAAAGATCAAAAAAAATTAACGTGAGTGTAAAACGCGATTATAATTAAATGTTTCTTATTAGTTTCGTTAGCACGATTTTCTTCTAATAATTACAGTTTCAAAATGAAGTTTGTTAATCAACGCAACTGGGGGAGGGAAAAACGGCATCGAAGGCCATCGAAACTGCATTTACTGTTCGCTGAAAAACGTACAAATGCCACTTTGATTTTTATACTTGTTCTGTTAGAAGTACACTTTGATTGATGAAACAGTGGAAAAGGCAGATCCTTAACACCTTTACACATCCACAAAATTCGTGACTGAATACAAATGACTTTGATACCTTTCACTGCATCAACGAATGCAGAAAACAAGAAAACACAGTGCTTAAAACAATTTTTTTTTTTTTACTCGGTCGAGAAAATTTTATTCCGAATGCCAGCACAATTTCATTTAAAAAATAATCGCTGGTGGCTGGATTAATGAGGGAGGTGCCAAACTAAACCAATTAATATTTGGCAGAGCACACAATGGTAAAGATATTGTTGTTTCTAAACTATCAATACGCAAGGGAATAATTAATTTACAATTATAATCATTTGGGAATTTCCTGCGAGTTATTTCATAAATTTGATATCACAGACAAAATGGGTTATGTCGACAGATACGAAAGCTAGATTCAGCGATGTGGAATGAATCATTTTCGTTTCAAGAGGGAAAAAAACTGTAAACTGATGGTCTTTTCTGGCAGTTGTCCAGTTTCGGAAGCGAGACCTTGCACAACAATGTAAAAAACTCATTGCAATGGTCATCGCCTTTGTTTATATCATTTCACGCTCCTAATGCCTTCGACGACATTAAAGAAAGCGGAAAAAAAATTATTCACGAAAAGGGCCAGTTATTAATTAATAGCTTTACAATTTAGAAGAACTTGCAAAGTTAGCATCCTAACCTTTTATATTTTAAAATAACTTTAATACTAGATTTTACTGGATCATAAAGAACATTTTTAAATCCGGTGTCTAATGACTGTAAATAAAATGAAGTAGATTTGACATTATTTCAATATTTCACAGTAATTATGTCGCGAGTGTAAATATCGCTTGTATGACGTATATATTATTCATAGATGCGAAAAACAAAAACCCTATTTGATACATGCTGCGAAGCATCTAATTATAAATATGACGGATCTACACGGGGATCCTCATGAGATGTGCAATATTTCAATATTATATGTAAAATTAAAATGTAATACAGAAATTGAAATATAAGGGAGATTATTTGGTTTATGTAGCGTATACCATCAGTTGCAGAAAATGATAAAACGCTATACTCACACAGACAGCATACATTCCGGGAGCTTTCGCCCTTTCGCTCCTCTCTTCGTGTCATTGATGAACCATGTTGAAAAGTGTCAATTACTTTGCCATGTTGATTTGCATCCCTATTCCCATCTACTCACTCATTTATGTAATGCAATGTCAAACTCCTATCACTTTCAGCGTCAATTTTTCCTCCTTTCGAAATCAAGCTTTTTTTTTTTTTTTTTTTTTTTTTGATTTTTTAAACAGAAAAAAAAAGAAAAAGCAAGAAATCGAAAAGGCAGAAATGGCTTGACATTGAGTCTCTAAGTCTCACGTATAAGATACGGGTTTATCACTTGGATGAAATAAAACCATGAAAACTTGATAATATATATGGGAAATAATCCCCGGTGGGATGAAACGCATTTTTCAAAAGTAGTGACAATCTCCAGATTTATTTTTTCATATTCTAAATTTTATTATGGAGTTAATATGAAAAGGTTGTAAGTAACCGTTTCTGAACGACGAATTTAATATTCGAATTCTCGGTGATATTTTTATGCTAGATAACCGGGGGAAAGCGTGAAATATTTCATATGAGCTAAAATAAAATTTACCTATCGAAAAAAACGAAGGGGGGAAAAAGGATGACTTCTAACATTGTCATGAAAAAGATTTTATGCGTCGAAAAACGACAGTTATTGCTTTTTAAAACTGGAGTTCATGATGGAATAGAATGGCAAGTCTATTTAACACTCATGTTGAGGCTTAGATCCATTTGACAATACTTGTGCGTCGTGACTGGAATATTTATTTTTTACTAGTGTTGAGGGCATATGTGAGTGAAGCATGGAAAGGAAAGGGTGCGTTGGCTTTAGAATTTTGCGGCCTAAGCAGAATATCAATTCAGCTTAAATTTAATATGATACATCTACATGATATATAGGTGTTCCAAGTAAAAAAAAAAAAAATTATTATGTTTTTACTCTATTTTCGGTATGAAGTTTTCGTTACCTTCATTAACAGATCCGTATTATTCAATGGAGCATCGTAAAAGTATTCCATAAAACACGTGAGCATTATTTTGGCCATTTTTGACCCCCTCCGCCCCAAAATTATGTTAGATTTCGCTTACCCCCCCCCCCCCACTCCCCCATTAAATTTTTTTTTTAGAAATTAATATTAAATAATTAAAAAATCTGAAATTCTTCGGGACTTAGGGTGCAAATTCACTACGGAATGTTGAACAAACATGTTGTACCAACTTGTTGGACCAACATCCCACACTAATTTCGGCATAGAATTAAATTTTGCAATAGTCGATTTGTTTGCTTGTCTAACATGTTGGTACAACAAGTTGGTACAACATGTTTGTCCAACTTGTTGTACCAACATGTTGGTCCAACATTCCTTAATGAATTTGCACCCCTACGCCAAAATTAGTGTAGAAAGTTGGTCCAACAAGTTAGTTCAACAAGTTAGTACAACATGTTGGTCCGACCTTGTTGTACCAACATGTTGGTCCAACCTTGTTGTACCAACATGTTGGTCCAACATTCCTTAATGAATTTGCACCCTAAAATTTTTGTTTGTCAAACATGTTGGTACAACATGTTGGTCCAACAAGTTGGTACAACATGTTGGTCCAACAAGTTGGTACAACATGTTGGTACAACATGTTGGTCCAACATGTTGGTCCAACATGTTGTACCAACATTCCATAGTGAAATTGCACCCTTAAATTTTGCAAAAAACAGTTTTTTATTGATTTATTTTTTAACTTAGAGCAAATATGTGAGGGTAAAATTGAAAGTTTTTTTTAAAAAGTGAGTTAGGTTACATAATTTAAAAAAATTAAATTATTTTCATTTTGGCACATTTATTACATGAGACAAATGCTAATGTTAGATATGTAAACCACCCCCCCTTGTTAGCAAAAGTTAGCATGTTGAATACCCTCCCCCCCCCACTAACTTGCTCACGTGTTTTATGAACGACCCTTAAAAAGGAGATTCAAATGTATTATCCCCCTTTAGAGCTTTCTGGCTAGCTTTATACCGTATCTAGTAAAAAAAAAAAAAAAAAAAAAAACCTAATAACACACCCAGCATCAAAGCCAGTTCGATAACGTTTGTAAAAATAATGAGTAAGGTGCTCTGCTCACTAGGTGATGCACTACAGCACCAGATCCTAAATGCTTCCTGTTATAGTTACAATTTATTGTCTTTCAACTCGTGGCAAAAACTGAGACTCAAAACTATAATACTGTACAGTAGTGACAAATACAACAAAGGTACAAGAAAGGTAGGGCGTACCATTTATCTTTTATCTTTATCATTAGTGTTCCCATCCCCGCCATTATCACTCCATCGCGATCTTAGTGGCTACCTTTTCATTCATTTATTTCAGGCTGACAAGGCCTTTTTCGAATCAATTACGAAAACTAATTTCGAATACTCTTAAAAAAATAAGCCGTAAAATCATGCACTTAAAATGAAATTCATGTCCCCTAAGAATACTGCATGGATTTCTCGAAAAGTTTTTATTATCATCAAGGATTATTTTTTAGACTTGTAAAGAAGAAAAGATTTTTACTCAAAGTTTTACATCATTTCACGAAATTTTCTAGGGTGGTATCATAAATTCGAAGTTTATGAGATCTTGTTTGTTGTAAAACAATATGTCTTTTCTTTACGTTTTGTTCGTTTTGCAAGATAAATTATCCTCGAAAAGAAAAGGTTTTTCTTGTTATTAAAAGACTACGAAGATGCTACATTGGATTTAAAGATTTTCAATTAAAATGAAAAAATAAAAATAAAAAAAGTGCCATTTAAACTTGTTAATCCATCAATCCGAGAATTTCTCACTACAAAAGAAAATAATAGGCTTTCTTCCCTCAAACAAACCTGGGTTCGAAGTGCGACTCTTTCTATATTTAACAACCACTCAATGTTAAAAAAGATCGAAAGGAAGGAAATCGTTATTCTGTTTTATTTTCTCCTTTTTTATGCTTAACTTTACCACTTCGCCTAAAGCGTTTTTCCATAGTTCTATACGCCGAATTTGGTTTTGAAAAATAATCTCTAAGCACGAGATTGGTTGAGGAAGTATATTTTTCAACATAGACAATAAACACGATGATTGATGGAGTTTTTTTTTTTTCGTCTTATGACAAGGGCCGGCGAAAAGTCAGCGACGTTCCGGCACCAAACGTGTTCTGTCGTACATGTTTCGATTTTAGTTAAAAATAATATGAAGATGTAAAGCATTCGGAACAACAAAAACCGTTGGGGGAGTTTTTTTCCTTTTTTTATGCGAGGAAAAGTTTAGCGTTTGATGCGGAGAAGCGAAAGAAACGCAAATATTATGCACAACTCAAATAACCAAATTTTACCTTTGAAAAGTCAGCGGAAGCTTTGGACTCCACGGTATTGTTCAGCTATGTAAACAGCTTACCTGAAACAATAAAAACCACAGATTCAAAAGAGAATTCCCATGAAAAAAGAATTTCAAATGTTAGCTTGACACTTGATGAAAAAAAAAGGTAAAAATGAGTTTTCGGATTTTTTTTCTTCGTGCATCAAAGTTTTTTTCCTGTATTCTTTTTTAGTCAAAAAGAGTCTCAGGCTAGGCCCGTTTACTAATAATATTACTGTATTAAAGTTTTTCATGTAAAAAAATACAAAACACGAAAATTCATAAACACTTTTCCACGCATGGGGCTGTACAAGTATTACGTAAGCACGTTAGGGGGGGAGGGGGTATTTAAAATGCTTACTTTTTCTTACAAGTGGAGGGGGTGTGGTTTAGCTGGTCTTACGTAAGCATTTATTTCTATTGAAAAATCTCAATAAAATTATCCAGAATTCAAAATTTTTTTAAAGTTAACATTTAAATTTTTTGACACAACAAAAATATGCAAAAATTCCGAAAAAAAATTTGAATCGTAAAAAAATTATGAAAATTTGAATCATAACAAAAAATCAAACAAAAAAAAAAAAGAAAAATTAATACACGGTGATTTTTTTTAAAGTATAAAATTTTTATTTACGCAGTACTTAATACAAGAGAGGGGGGGGTTGTCATTTGCTTATTTTATCTTACAAGGGGAGGGAGGGGGTGAAAAAAGGCCAAATTCGTGCTTACGTAATACTTGTACAGCCCCCATACAATTCACTTAAAACAACTAGCTTTCGATAAGCTCTAAGTTAGGACCGGCTTGTATCGTGAATAAACTGAGCCTACTTAAAATTTTTGGCACACCGTCACCGTCCACTCCCGCTAGGGCCGAAACAGAAAAGGAAAAATCGCTTACGTCTGAAAACCCTGTCCTGTTTCACAAAAACGAATGAACAAGTTGATGATTTTGCGACAAGTATTTAAATGAGAACCAATATCATCTCTGACATGAAATCTGATTTAAAAACATCGATTCGAATTTTACGACTTATTCACGACAGCCATAGAAGATGATTTCAATGGCAATCAGCAGTTAGCTAATGAGTTAGAACATCACAACAGGCAATCAACCGTTGCCCAATATCGATGTCGTTTTACACATTCCAAAGCGGAAATTTTTCCTTAATCAAAAAGAGGGTTTCGAGAGAAATCACTCGAGAAAAAGAAAATTCGGAATCGGTTTGGAAGTTTAAAAGCTTTTAAGATGAAATTCACGTCTGTCCGAAAACTTCCCGATCCTACCAAAGACTTAATATGTTAATGATAAGAGATGATGTGTAAAGTTTTGTCCTTTTCCCTGAAAAACCCCTATTCTCCGGAAACTCGGGGCTGGGTTAACGACCAAACTTTTCTTGGTCATCGGAAGGGAGATTACATTTTCTTTTCCGATAATAATATATATATATAAAAAAGAGAGAAAAAAATTAGCTACTTCGGATATGTTCTCAAATCGAAATTGTAAAGGAAAAACAAAACGAAACCCTTTTCATGAGCCGAAAGAAAATAATAGTAAACTTGAAAGCCGAAGGGGTCATCATCAGGTTTGATAGTCAAAGACAAAAACTACACCTTGCAAAGTTCTCCGAAACACGCGAACTTTCGTTCTAAACTTGAAATTTGAACTGCCGTCGCGCTGTTAGTAACACCTTCAATTACTTGAAACTATTACGTTGAACCACGTATGCATGACCTACTAATGGATGCTATTTACAACTTTTTTCCATAGCTTACATTTTTCCTTCGGAGTTTTTCTTTTATCCGAGTTTCCGGTTAAGGTAAATGGGTTAAGCAAAACTCTTGGTCTCATTATTTTCGCTGGAAATGACTTTTCTGTTGGGAATTAATTCAAGACCGGCTGTAGGTGTTTTGCATGCACTTCTTTTTTTCCCTCCTTCCCTTCCTTCCTTCCTTCCTTCTTCTCTGAAGACTTTATTCCCTTTTAAAAATTAAGCAAATTTTTACAAGGAAACCCGACGGAAAAAACGTGTCATTAATTCACTCTGATTAAAAGGAGGGGTAATAAAAAAATAAGGGCAGGAGGACAAGCAATAAAGGCAAAAAGGGATGGCAAAATGAACAACCAAGTTCATTAGCATTGCTAAACAATCAGATCCAGCAACGATCGTCGACAATAGCCATTAATATCTCCAAGATGCCATTAAATTAATCACTGGGAAGATACGGTTCTTAGAGCGAGGATGAAAACCCTTTAGGAAAATCAAAGAAGATGGAAGCACCTACGGATTTTAAATTCGCATTAGAATCTACTTAAAAAAATGTGGAAGATGAAAGAGTTATGCAAGTTGTTGGTTCGGAAACGGTTGAAGTTAAATTACAAAACTAGAAGTGAAAATGTCTCTTTCTCATTTTTTTAACAATTTTTTTCTTTTTTTTTTTTAGCTTCTTTTTACTTCTTGGTTTTATCATACGGAATCCTTAGAGTATTAATTTTTTTTTCCTCTTGGCGTAGTGGATTGTTAATAATGAAAATTGCAAAATTTGTCACTTTTTCTTTTCGAAATATTTTTCAAAGGCAACTTAAGAAGTTAAATGGACAGATGAATGACTTAACTGTTTCTGTTTTTTGAAAGATGAAAATTAAACGAAAAAGCTAAAAATATAAAATGTTCTTTTGACAAACAACAGATCTTTTTTTAATCATACCTATCGCAAAAACCCCGGAATTTTCGGTTTCATTATGATATGGTCAACTCGGCCAATTCATTATTTTTTTTTCTAACTATCTAGAGTCATCAATCCCGTCATTAACTAAAAGGACGAAGAGAAATTTCTGAAATTTCCTTGGGTATTTCTGTGGCATGAATTATGTGACTCATTTTGAAAATTGCATGGAATGTTCTTCCTCAAAAATGCACAAGTTATCTCAATCTCAATATGCGCTTCTTGTCCAGCTCAAAAACTGATCAATTTTATTTTTATCGTGCTGAGCTAACCGACTGTATGGTGTTTCAATATAAGAACGCATATAACATTTATACATATGATTCCAATATGATTTAACAAATACATACATCAAGCATTCCACTAACGATCTTAAAATTTCCAAAAGTTTGCTCAAGCATAACCCAAGGAAATGAATTATTATTGAAAAAGAAAATGATAAAATAGCGCGACAGTTTTCAATTTTTTCATAATACGATGAAAAAAAAAAAAAAAAAAAAAAAAAAAACAGGAATAAAATTGAAACCGATGCGAAGGAGTTTCCTCGATGTAATCATCGAGTAGAATGATACAGATATTGAATATCGGAAAACTGTTTGATTGACATCTATCCCAAATATGTTTTTTTAAAAAAATCAATTTTCTACCTTTTTCGCATGGCTTTTGCTCTTTTTAAAAAATACCAAGTCAGCTTAAGAGATATCTTCAGTGCGTGAGTTCACTTACTGGATAATGAAAAGCAAGAAAAAATGTGCATGATGAAAAAAAAATTCTATCTTATAATTCCTGGATTTCGTAATGATCTTCCATTCTCATTTTTTCTTCTTAGGTCCCTTTAAAAACTTTAAAGAGACAAATCTTGAACGGAATATTTGTAAACAAAAACCTTACAGGGCAATGAATCTATGTAGCGTTGGCGTTCTAGAATTGTTTAAAAATTTTAAAATAATAAAATTTATTACACTGCACATTGCATTGTCTAAGCGAATAAGGATTTATTCTACTTTAGTCTAAAGATGATATTTCAGTCTTTGACCTTTTGAGCAGCTTCCCATTGTCTTCAGTCTGGAATTATAATTATCCGGTTATCAACGGTTGACGCTTCAGATCTTTGTGGTAGATTATTTACCCCAATTATTCAGAGGAATACAATTTTGTTGAATGTTAAATTCAAAACGATTCCACTTTCCGCCGTTCCCGAATTTAATTATCATTTTAACCAAGTTTTTTTTTTTTTTTGAAAGATCAATCAAATTTCATAAAATCAATTAGTGGTCTTGGAAATATTTTGCCAAGTAATTTCAGGGCTTTCTATAAAATATTTATAAAAGTTTTTTCTTTTTCATTCTCAGGAAGGATTTAGCTATACATCTCCCAAAGGGACAAGTTTATCCGGTCATAATAATGAAAATTCTCATTGCTAAAGCCCGCTGTATGAATTGACGGGCATGTCCGCTTCCTTTTACAAATCTGCATAAAGCTCCATAAGAAATAAGGATTACCGATGAAAATACATTCGTTTGAATAAAATTATCTTTAATTTTACATGTAGATTCAAACCAACTAATGAAAAGCTCGCAAAAGAGAATAGAAGAAACGGACCAAGTAACAAATTTTAATCCGGAAGTAGCGTGATACAATAGGAGAACCGGCGAAAGGACGGAAAAATGCTTGTCAAACTGAAAGGAAAGGGAAGTTATGATGGGATCTTTCAAGAGTGGAGGGATGCTCTCTTTACATGTAACGGTTTGTTTTCACACTAAAATTCAATCGATTCTAAATTAATTGGTAGATAGATGAAAATGAACCTTATAAGCTCAGAATTAGAGGGAGATTCCTTCCATTGCGGCAGCTCCCATTTTTTTTTCCTCGTAAAGGCCATAGACGTTTCCGAGTGGGAAAACGACCCGGGAAAAAAAATATATCCTTGAACGTGCTCATGCGTTCGAATTGTTTAATCAAATTCACTAGTACTCCTTTCGGAACCGCAGGGATGGTATGCCGAGTAGATTTTAATCGGAATCGGAATTCGATCGATGGAAACTAATCGAAGTCGGCACCGGAAGCACGAAAATTTTTTGGAAAATTTAGAATCGGAATCGGAATAGGATTCTAAGAATGATAAGAATGATAAGAAACTTATCGGAGTCTGAATCGGAATCGACATCAGGAGTCAAATTACTCCCAGATACAAAAAGTTATTTCATAGACCAAAGTCAAATTCTTTATTAAAAACTTTTAAAAAGAAAATAAATAAAGTAAAATCCTTTATTTCCGTCATATTTGTTTATCTCTAAATATAAAAAAATTGAAATTGAAATCGACTCGGAATCGGAGTCAGAACCAGAATCAGCATCAGCAGCAAGGAACTATAATTTGGAGTTGGAATGGGAATCGCAATTGGGAACAATTAATATAAAATATATAAGAGCATCGATTCCGATGCTGACGTTTTCCACAGTAATCGGAATCGGAATCAGCATGCCATCCCTGCGGAACCGACCCTAGTAATGGTTTGACGAGAAAATTCATGATGTTAATTGACAGAAAATTTTCCTGACTACTTTAACACATCAAAATTTTTGAAAGGACTGCAACACAATGCTATTTGAAAAATGGTCATGCATTGGCTAAAAAAAAGCAAAAAAAAAAAAAAAAAAAAAACAATACACACTAGAGTGTGTCATTTTAAAAAATTTTTTGAAATGTTGGGGGGCACGTTGAAAATCTGCTTCTTTTAGGTGTAAAACCACTAAAAAAAATTTTTTCAAATTTTTTTTTAACCGCTTAGTGGCCCCCCAAGGCCACTTTAGCTTTTTAAAAATTGGCCAACTAAGGTCTTTTAAACTCCATTTTTTTTCTCCACTTTAAGGGCCTGCAAAATATTTTGAAAAAATGTTTTCTTATGTTTTCGAGGTCGTAGAACACGAATTTCACCATCCCGAATTTTTCCGATTAACCCCTGTGACGTCATTAGCGTTTTTATCGAGCTTATAGCTGATTTTTCCGTCTGAAATTCGACTTAATCTCGATTTTGGAGCCCTGAAAATTTTTTTATTTTATTGGTGTCACGTATACTGATGCGAAAATACCCGTAGAACACGAATTTGACCATCCCGATTTTTTCCGATCAACCCCTGAGTAAGGGCATTAGTGTAAATTTGGTTTTTTGGTGCAAAAATGAATTTTTTTGCCAAAAAATGGCAAGAACTCCTCACCAGTTCGATTTAGAGGTCATGTTCAATCAAATTTTTTAGTCAGGACACTCTGACGAATAAAGATTTTTTGTGTTCCGAATCAATTTCCAAAATTTTTTTACGGCCGGAAAAAATTTGAAATTTCAAAAAAATTACAGATAGAATTTTCCGACCTTAAAAAATTCGGAAATTGATTCGAAACACAAAAAATCTTTATTCGTCAGAGTGTCCTGACTAAAAAATTGATTGAACATGACCTCTAAATCGAACTGGTGAGGAGTTCTTGCCATTTTTTGGCAAAAAAATTCATTTTTGCCCCAAAAAACCAAATTTACACTAATGCCCTTACTCAGGGGTTGATCGGAAAAATCGGGATGGTCAAATTCGTGTTCTACGGGTATTTTCGCATCAGTATACGTGACACCAATAAAATAAAAAAATTTTCAGGGCTCCAAAATCGAGATTAAGTCGAATTTCAGACGGAAAAATCAGCTATAGCTCGATAAAAACGCTATTGACGTCACAGGGGTTAATCGGAAAAATTCGGGATGGTGAAATTCGTGTTCTACGACCTCGAAAACATAAGAAAACATTTTTTCAAAATATTTTGCAGGCCCTTAAAGTGGAGAAAAAAAATGGAGTTAAAAGACCTTAGTTGGCCATTTTTAAAAAGCTAAAGTGGCCTTGGGGGGCCACTAAGCGGTTAAAAAAAATTTGAAAAAATTTTTTTTAGTGGTTTTACACCTAAAAGAAGCAGATTTTCAACGTGCCCCCCAACATTTCAAAAATTTTTTTAAAATGACACACCCTAATACACACACACATAATGCCAAAAGAGCGACAACTATATTGATCTTAAAGTCGAATAGATAAAATTGTCAATTAATTTATCATAGGTAAAACTCCTCTCATTATGTTAAATCTGGTGTAAAAGGAAAGTATTCCAATTTAAGAAATTTTCTCCAGCCAATCATTTTTTTTTTTTTTTTAAACTTCTAAATTCTTCATAAGTTTAGGCTTGCAACGGACCTTTTGTTTTTTTTCCCCCACCATATCAAGTTTTCTGAAACGCAGAAAGCGATTTTAAAAAAACGCAATGCCGGAAATTTCATGTCTGACAGTCAAATACGAATACGGATAAAATAATCTTCCTCTTAAAATGATCATTTATTTATATTTGGCAGTAACATAAACAAAGCAAAAACGGAAAACAAATAGGAAACAAAGAGCTTAGAAGATCTACTTCGCATGTATTCAGTTTTTTGCTCTCGTTTTCCGGTACGAAGGAGAAAAAAATAAACTAAAATAAAAACAATCTCAAAAATACTTGAGGGTCATTGGAGTGATGTGTGTAGGAGGTTTTTTTAGGAAAAGAAAAAAGGGGAAAGAGCAAGTGTATACGAGGATGAGAAAACCAAAACACTGCCCGGGAAATAGAGAAAAGTGAAGCTGGATATTGCATCATTTTCCTAATCTGCTATCCAGCACTATCCTATCGTCGTCCTTATAAAATCAGTTACCGATCCATCATTTGGACCAAACGTATTGCATTACAGCTCCCAAAAATTTCCCCCTGACGTCACAAGTACGCCTTTCTCACCTGCATCTTAAACTTTTCCTTTTAATATTGACGATTACCAGTTATTTTGCATAGTTTATTTAATTTTACTTCGCAAAATTTTAATGCAAAAAAAAAATGTCCAGTGGATTTAACATTGTCACCAACAAAAATTATAAATATGGCAAATAAGATATCAATGAATTAATTCGTGTATTTAATTATGAAGTAGCCTAATTCATGAAAGATTAATCGGAATAGAAAAAAAGATTTGCAAAGTCGTGAGAATTTACCATGAAGTATAACTATTTTTCTTGGATTTTGCTTCTCTTTATCCCTGCCATTTCGTATTTACCTATTCCAATTTCTGCATAAAGGAGCTGTTATGTAGTCGTACAAGCCTCAGGCAATCTAACCCCAGTCGATTACCCTAGCTTCATTATAATTTCATTATGTTGATGCTCTCAAAAATCCTTTAGCCTTTAGCCATTTATTTGTGGCTAAAATTTTAGTACGATATCTTTTTTTTTATTATCTCGGTTAACTGATTAATTAACTGATTAATTTTCTTCGAATGAAAATAAATTAAAAAGCTAGAAAGGAGCTCGAAAAACTCGGTCAATTCATTTTAAAACAACTATTCTTGATTTTAATTTGAAACGCGGGAGTAAGACATAGGGTTGTTCATCGGAGTTATCCTAACCCTTAACTTTTTCAAAACAACGATAAACGGAAAAACCATTTATGTAAACAAATGGAAAATTTAAAATAACTCTAGCAGATAAAAGTTAGAGAGAAAAATAAATTAATTAAACAAAAAGGGTGAAAAAGGAGACAAAAAAAAATCAATTCCCCAGGAATAAGCATTGAACAGCAAATCTCCGGTAGCAAAAATAACAAAAAAAAAAATGGAATACGAGATTATAAAGCAACAAAATTTCTACCCGCAGAAACGGAATACAAACAGATCGAATGGCACCGCAGTGTTTAAATTAATCTTTTTTAAACCAAAAAATAAATAAATAAATAAAATAAATAAAAAGGTAGCTCATTTCTCGGTACTCAACAATTCCACATTTCACCTCTTAATAAGAGATCGTAAATAAAATAAAGGCATATGCGAAAATTCTTACAAAGCGATCCCTGTTGTTTTATGAGGTAAGAATTTCTCTACAGTTCCGGCATTGTTTAACAAAACACGATTGTTGGTGTTCCCGACGAAAACAATGGCGAAACCGCGAAAAGGTTGATTATGAAGTGAAGGGAGGAATATCGTTTATTAAAGTTATTAATAAAACCGGAGTAAGCAAAACCTCTTAGACTGTTTACAAAGCAAACACCGAGCAATAACTGAATCAGCTAATTGAAAACGGACTAATGTTGACTCATGGAACGAGGTGCCCATCCTTTCATAATCCATCACTTTTAACTAAAATGAAATAATTTATTTAAACTCTGTTAAAACGTAAATGGAAGACGGGAAAGCCCACCTCGTACTGCAGCGGAACTAATGGGAATTACGCTCCCTTGAAATACGGAAAGGAAAATTTTTAAAAACCTATGACTTTTTTTTTTTTTTTTTTTTTACTAATATCCCCTAAGGCTGGAAAAGCAAACAATCGACAGAAGGGAAATATTTTCTAAAGTTGATGAAAGGATATGGAAAATTGTGTAAACATTTGTCGAGTATGATTGTCGTCGGATAAATATTGATACAGAGAAAGAAATTCTTCTTCAATTTATGGTGTGAAAGTTGTTCATATTCAGTCGGAAACTGTTCTTTTTAGAAAATAAGTTTAAAATCGTAATCCTTTGCTTTTCATAAGTCTTATTGGAGAGAACTAAATAGTTTTTTGAATTTAAAAATACCATTTTTACATTCGTTTTGTGCGATTACATATGAACCCTAAATTTTTTTAGATTTTTTATTTGACGGAAAAGCGTGCGGTCTTGAGCTTAAAGTTTCAAGCTTTTTCAAACTTTACATAAAATAACCTCTAGCTGCCTTTTGGTGAGAAATATAGGAAACCCTTACTGACTTTTTTCTGGATCATTAATCGGCCTATAAAACGGTCTTTTGAATTTTTGCTCTAGCTTGATCAGTTACCGAGGAAAGTCGGAAAACTTCAAGGGAAAATGTTAATTTTGGATAGGCAACCCGCAACCGCTTATCATGTAAGAAGGAGTAAAAATCTTAAAAAAAAAAAAAAAAAAAAAAAAATTAGGGCCCATACGCACGCACCAGGGAGCATTCATTTGGGTATGCGTATTCGATTTTCAAAATTTTTGAAATAAGGGAACTACTTCTGTCCAGTCTGTTTCCATCGGAATCTGGGTGAAGCCTTGTGACACACTTCAGCATTCTTTCCCTTTGGTCGCTAAAGCAAAAACAAAAAAAAAAAAAGAAAAAAAAGAATGCTGAATAAAAAAAAATTCTTTTTTCCCTCATTTGATTTCGCCGTGGATATTAAATCAAACGAAAAACACGCGAGGATAAATCTTCCCGAAAAAGAGCGGAGCAAGGAAGAGAAGAAAAGAAGAAAAGCAGGAGAAAAAAAAAGCGAGAGACGTCATAAAAGAAACACTAAAGTCTGTTAGAATTATGTATTGCAATAAAAAGGAAGACAAATCGGAAAATGAAAGGAGGAAATTGACATCGTTTTTTAGCCAAACAACCAAGTTTTTATTGTAGCGCCAAAAAGTTGGTCAATCTGAAATTTCCTTTTCAATCGGCTCGATTCTATTTTTTCTTCTTCAAAAAGTCAAGACGAGAAAGAGAAAAAAAATTCCTTTTCCTCCGTTTTCCAAGAAAAAAAAAATTTATTCTATTACTTTTGTGTAAATGACTACGGTTCAGTTGGTTTCCCGCTTTGTGATAATTCCATACCAATTACTGATCATTCATATACATGATTCAGTTTACTTTGATTAATCCTCTTGATCTTTCATTTAAAATTCCAGAGAAACTCTCACAAACCTCTTAGACTTATTTAACAACAGAGGGAAAACTATTTCTCCTGTTTAAATCACAAGAAAAGCACGACGGAAAACTTTCCAGGAATATAAATCACGAGTATCTTCCTCAAAATTTAATGCTTTATTAATTAATGATAACCTATAACTACAATCTTTCCCCAGCACTGCATTCCGTCCCACCGCATTTCCAAATTAGTTAAACCCCGGATTTTATTTCAAAAATTCCGAGCAACGTTGCTAAAATGTTCATTCTGCACTTCCTAACAACTTTCCCACAAACCTTAACGGATTTCTCAAAAAGAGATTTTGTCGCTGTCTGTGAACACTGAGGATTTTAATGCTGCCGAGTCAAGCTAAATGGGCCATTCTCGTCCGTCCAGATAGCATTTTATATTCATAGTACATTCTTTAAATATTCCTAATGTTCCATGGAATGTTCCAGGAATGATCTTATGTCCGCCCATAAAAGCCCTCAGAATATTATAGAAATATTCCGACATTTTTGATATTCTTCGAACATTCATTGCATATTCCAACATTCAAGGATTTTTCAGAATGTTTTCTAGATTTAAAACTCCACTGGAATATTAAAGGAATAGACCAAGAATGTCACAGAATATTACAATATTCTAAGAATTTTTATGGAAGGACATAAGAACTAATTTGGGGATTATTTGGAATATTCAACGGAATATTAAATGCTATCTGGCAGAACGTTCTCGAATTGAATGTTTGTTTACATAAGTTAAAAAATAAAGGCAAGTGCCAAATTAACAATTGACATAAGCCCATTTTGCCTGTCACGGTAGAATGGCCAATACGCTACGATCATGTTTCAAAGGTGGATTTAAATGCCTTTACTGGTAATTAAAACCGAAAAAGATTTTACGTCTGGTAAAAAGTGCCTATGGTCAAGGAAATTTTACTAACAGCTGGTAAAATTTTAAGAGCCACTACCCAAATGTACACTGTCAAAAATTTTTAATTTTTCCAACAAACCAAAAACTGCTTTAAGGCAGGGGGGGTGTGATTCTCTCAGTTGGGGTTATCGGTATATGGATCATAAAGAGGGAACCGGGAAGATGTTCAGTAAAAGAATACACCAGAGGCACTCGAAGAGTGGACTATCAAAAATGATCATACAGCGCATTTTTTAAAGTGTGGTATGAACATGTTACTCATAAAAAAAAAGTTACTGCATTTTTCACGATACCTTCTCACACAGAAAAAAATGAAGGAAAGGTTACAGGTAACTCCTGAGAAAAGTCATGGGAACTTTTTCTCATTTCAAAGAGACTTACGAAACCAAAATGTACGTACAAATACTTTGTAAACAAAATTTTGTTATCGAGGCGGCTGTGGCTTTATGGCCACGGCAATTGTTTTCGAAAACAACCCAAGAATAGGCCTAAGAAAAGAGAGAAGCGTATTTTCTTCCTTCCATATCCCTTAACGAAAAGGTTTTTATTTAGCTTGGAAATGAGACTGTACCCGAGAGAAATATTTTTAAACATTGTAAGTTATCACTCATCTCTAAATTTATTAAGTACTCATCGTCAGTAAGCAAAGCTCCAAATGGTCGTAAAGGGTTTCACTTCGTAGTTAGATCGAAAGAACGGAACAAAGTAGATGCAAAGTTAGAATCATTTTATGAGAAAAAAAAAAAAAAAAAAAAAAAAAAAAAAAAAAAAAAAAAAAAAAAAAAAAAAAAAAGGATGGTAACCTAACCAGGTGTACACCAACCATCCGATAACTTATTATCGCTTGTTTTGATATATTGTGCTGGTATTATTAGTATAAACTAAAATATGTATCATAAATTCTTTCAAAGTAATTGTTTTTTTAAATCTAAAAAGATTTTCGATTTTAGCAAAAAAAAGAGTATAATTCTTTTTTTTTTTTTCAAATAATTTTAAAAAGGCATTCAGTTAATTATTCTGAGAATATCTACACTGAGAGCAGCTCGGTTTGCCGCAATCTACGCATAGGTAGTATTTGCTTTAAGCTTAGTTAATAGGTTGCAGCAATCAATATTTTGATTCCTGCAACCTACGAAATAGGTTGCAGGAATCAAAATATTGATTGCTGCAACCTATTAACTAAGCTTAAAGCAAATACTACCTATGCGTAGATTGCGGAAAACCGAGCTGCTCTCAGTGTATAAACCGCTTCATTTGTAGGAAAGCCGAACAAAAACAAAATAAAGTCGTGGTTTCGGAAAGAAACAATAATTGGCTTCGAACTACCGGATCAGCAGCATGACCGAAAATACTAGCAAAGACTCGAATGTATCCTAGCTATAAAATAGGTAGTCGAAATAGGATGTTTTGATCGGGCAGATATCTATCTATAACCACTAGGGTGTCCCTTATTTTGCAAATTTTCGAATTTGATGTCGGGCCGGGTGGAATCTCGGTCTCTATGGGGCCCTAATAAACCCTGATTTTTTTCAGATTTTTTACTGAACGGGAAGGCGTGCCGACTTGAGCTTTAAGTTCCGAAAATTCCCATAAGAAAAAAAAAGTCGACAATTTTTTTTTCCGCGGAAAGAAGCCGTTTCCTATCGGGAATTTTGCGTAGATCACGAATTTGAAGTCCGTTTTTTTATATCTGATTTGGCTTATGACTTAAAAAAGAAAATGCGGCAAGAAAACCAAGTTAAGTGAAGCCAAGTCCTAAGTTTTGCTCATATTTTGACCTCTAACTCAAAAGCCAAACCAGATAAAAAAAAACGGACTTCAAATTCGTGATCTATGCAAAATTCCCAATAGGAAACGACGTCTTTCCGCGAAAAAAAAAAAATTGTCGACTTTTTTTCTCTTATGGGAATTTTCGAAACTTAAAGCTCAAGTCGGCATGCCTTCCCGTTCAGTAAAAAATCTGGAAAAATTCAGGGTTTATTAGGGCCCCATAGAGACCGAGATTCCACCCGTCCGAACATCAAATTCGAAAATTCGCAAAATAAGGACACCCTACTAACCATCCTCCAAAGTTCTGCTTCTACTGGTCTGCTTAACAAAGTTGCATCTCTCGAGCCAAAAAAATAAAAACATTCTATGGCGATTCGAAGCAACAACATCTTCGAGAATAGTTTGCGCTTTAACTAGGCCTAAAAGGTTGGTTGTGATTTAAATAGAAAAAGAGGGAAATAAGCAAAACTCATATCCCACACATTCTTTCATCTCCATACAGGACAATTGTGGAAGGCTTCATGTCTGTATGAATTTTAATTGGATTGTAATTGGTGGTCAGAATTACAGATTCATTTTAACTAGTCGGCAGAATAAAAACGATCATTAATTTAATACTTTCATTTCAAATACGTTTTTCTTTTTTTGTCTTTTTTTTTTTTTAATCGAAAAATAAAAAAGTCATGATTGGGGTTAAGATCAGAATTGAAACCAAAAGTTATGTTTCACTTCAAACCGTTAAAAGTTTAATTCATAAATATGATCAAAAAGGAAGATGACTCGGATTAAAAGCGTCGGTTAAAGACGAATCTAAAGAGTACTGAGAAGCGTCAAGTTCATAAGTTGTAATACCTTAAGCGAACTTTTCTCCTGTCTTTTGAAGTATTCGGTTGACAAGTCAATTCATAAGTAAACTTTGTTTTTGGGGTTACCATCTGTTTAAGAACAGGTGGCAACTTGGCTCACTTTCAAAATATAGTTACTTTATACCGCATCGAATAAATCTCGTGGCTTTTCTACTTCAATTAGAATTTGAATTTGTTAAAAAACATGAATTTCAGTTTGAGAAAAATCATGTTATAGGTTTTTTCCATAACCAAATCATTTTGATTCGATTTTTGCTTTATCGACCGCAGGGAGAACAAAGCATTGTTTTTAGCACAAATTTCAGATTTTCAGTTTTCGATATTTTTACACGTTTTGAAGTCCCCTGATTCCGAAAAAAGCAAAATTTGGATGGTGGCCGTGTGTGTGTATGTGTGTATGAATGTATGAATGTATGAATGTATGAATATATGTGCAAAAATATCTGTCCGTCGAAAAGCAGAAAAACGGAATAACGGATCTCGATGATTTTTGGTGGGTAGGAACTTCTAATGAAATGTAGGTGCTGATTAGTTTTTGAGCCAAATCGGTTCAGCGATTCGGAAGCAGTGAGTAAAAATGTTGAATTTTCAACTATTTCAAGATATTTTTGGACTATAAATCGTGAACGCAGCTACCGATTGGGTCCGATTTTCGTACTGCAGTACATATTCATCAAGATATGCTACCATTGAAATTTGGTTAAATTCTGTTGAGTGGTTCAGAAACGGTGAGCAGGGCTAAAAGTATGGGTATAGGCCTAAAAACCGATATCTCCAACTTTTGAAACGTCACGACATGACGTCATCGATTACGTCAACAAAGCGATTTGGATGCTGATTGGCGGGTTCCTCGTGGGAGCTAACGAAAAACTAACCGTATTTTTGAGAATATTTTCGAGGTAGAGGATTCCGAATCTGAGATAATTTTTCCAAAATTCGAATTCCTTATGCCCGTACTGCGGCTTTGGTGGACCTCTGATCAAAAATCTAACCGTATTTTTGAGAATATTTTCGGGGTTGAGGATTCAAAATCTGAAATAATTTTTCAGAAATTCGCATTCCTTGTGCCCGTACTGCGGCTTTGGTGGAACTCTGATCGAAAAACTAACCATATTTTTGAGAATTATTTAAATAGTCGATAAAGCACTTTGATCGGTTCACCGATCTCATTTTTTTAAAATTTTATTGATTTAAGTATTTATTTTGACTAATCGTACAAAAATTGTGCTTGGAAAAAAAAAAAAATCTGTTTGGCGTTTCATTTGAAATTATCAATCGAGTCGGCAATCTCGCATTGTTTGACAACAAACATGCCTTGAGTTACCTTAAATCTCATTTCAAGAAATAAAAAGAAGGAACAAAATAAATAAGAAAATTAATAACGGGATGGAAAGTTAAACATAACAGACCTGACGGGAAACAGGATATCCGGATAGACTCTTGCCTTAGTACAAATTATCAAAGAAAGGCTAACCGAGTGGAAGCCGAGGAAAAGGCAAAAGGGAAAATAAAGAGAAATTGAAAGTTAATTATACTATACCGGAGGAACGGAGTGGATGCGGTCCAATACTGACTAATACAAATCAAAAGGGGAAGAGCACGAGAAAGCGAGAGCGAACAGGGGGTGTAACAAAAGGCAAACCGACCAAAGCTGAAGAGAAAACAAAGCGAGATTGTTAGTTAATTACGGTGCACGAGGAAAAGCGTCGGATTTTGGTCCGATATTGACTAATAATTTGTAATGGATTTATAACCGGAGTTTTCACGAGTTAAAATTCCATAGAGGATAAACCTCCACTTGGGATAGAAAAGACATCCGGATTCGTTTATGCACTATATGAGGTATGAATTATTTCCCATTTGAGAACGTACGACAAACAGGATGAATGCTGTCATAAGAGAATGTATTGACCTTTCCATTAATTCATATTGAATCATTGTAAAACCGAAAAAAATATCGATAGATTAATGGCTTCTTCCGAATTTTTCGAATTACTTTGAAATAAAACAAGTTTTTTTTTCGGTAAAAAGCCTCGCAAAGAGAGTTAGAGAAAAAAAAAGAGGATCTTTTTAAACTGAATAACAAAATGGCTGACAAGTGCCCTTTGATACATTCTTTGAAAACTTTTCAAAAATATAAAATTTATGTGTCAAAAAAAAAAAAATAAAAATAAAAATAGATAAAAGAAACGAAGTCCATCCCGATGACTTGATTTCATTGGATATAAGTCCCGAGGTAGTTCAACAAAAGAGGAAAAAAAGAAATAGCACTATTCAAAAATATATTACACTGAAAAAGGGAGACGGAAAATGTAAATCTTGTATCAAACGGAAATGCAATTTCAAAATGACCTCTGAGAAGAAAAAATATCGAGGACTCTATGACTTCGCAAGTATTTGTAAATAAAAGTGAAAAGGTAAAAACTCCGGGGAAATAAGAGTCAATCAAAGAGAAAATATGCACGGAATATGAAAAGCCGTAGCAAAAGAAAGAAAAAAAAAGGAAAAAAGGAAAAAAGGAAAAAAGGAAGAAAGATTGGAAAAGATGAAGATGAAGAAGCAAGAAAGAAAAAAAAAAGGAAGATGAGATTGTATTTTAGGAAAAGGAAACAAACTTTTACTGGTTCTGACATCTTGTCATACAGGGTGTCTACATTAGAATATTTCATAGAGCTTCATGATTCTTTTAACTTGACTTGACAACTCCCTTAACGTAACGTATTTAAATGTTCTTCTGGTTCAGGGAATCATCATTTTTCAAATCAAGATTTTTTTTTTATTTCTTCTAAACATCATATCTAGAAGGGATTCGTCAAATTTATTCGCACAACATGACTTGAATGCTCTGAATGTATTTTGCAAAATTTAAAATGAAGGAAAAAAAAAGGGGAACAAAGACAGATATAGGTATCCCTTGTGAAAGGAGAAAAGAATGTATAAGATTTAAATGAAATAAAGTAAACGTGATAGGTACAAACTCCGAACAAAGACTCACAAATCTTTTACAAAATTGAAAAGTTCTTAACTTTGTGGCGTGGTTATTTGAGAAAGCAACCAATCTTGAGGAAAAATTAAACCTTTCAATCCACTTCAATAAGATCCACTCGGGTTGTCGCATAATTCTTTTTTCATTGCAACCACGTGCCTTTTTATAGCTTTTAGGGACATCCATTTAAAATGTTTTAAAGGTTTTGTAAAATTAAGTCAGAGTCGAACTAAAAAAATACAAATAAAATTGAAATAAAATATAATAAAATTCAGCGAATTAAAAATGTGATCGGTGAATCGATCATGTGCTTCATCGACTGATGATATGGTGCGCATGGTGAATTTTAAACCGGTATTTGCTACGGTATAACATTTAAATTTAAACTTTTACCAACAGTCAGAGGCGCTCTTAGCAAGCATTGCTATGGCAAGAATTATCAACCAAGCGATTAATTTCCGCCATTCGTGCCTCGTTAGCATCCGAAAAAACCATTACCTTCCTGTTCTTGACCCTCCTGAAAATTTTGCGTCGGATTGGTATCGGTACAGCATAAGAAACTACCAAATATGGCTTGGATTCATCCATTAGCTACTAAACCTTAAATGCGCTTTGAAATTCATGCCAAATTAATTTTGTGATTTCCACTTTCGTATTTTTCAACCGATTTTTCTGCCATTTTGACAGAAAGCTGCTATCGGGTTAGTCTATCGACCTACCAAATTTCATTCAAATCGATCCAATAACAAGCGAGATACGAGAGGCTAGGTTAGGTTGGGTTAAAGACCCTTAAGAAGAGACCCGACGGAAAAAATGAGCTTTAAATTTTGGAGGAAAATGACCATGCTCACTGATTTTTTCTTCTGTCTGTTTATGTTTTAAATTGTTTTCTGAAAGCACTTCTTATTCAAATGTATTTTGCAAAATTAGTGCGCATGATCGTAGATCTCCAAAATTTCGCGCCCAATTTTTATGTCGGGTCTCTTCTAATTAAGGGTCTTTAGGTTGGGATAGGTTTTATCAAACCAATGGGTTCATTCGCGTTTCTTAACCGCTTGACCAATCTCGCTCAAAGAACGTGGGTCGATAAGGCCGATTTTTGGGCTGTTAAAAAAAAAAAAAAAATTTATGTTAAAAGGTAGTTTCATATGAGGTTAATAATAGGTCATAAGTGGCACTGAGTTGCGCGCATGCTATGGCCATTTTTTTAAATTTATTCACTTTTCTCAGTTGTGAACATGACAGTCGGAAATCTTCCAGTGGCAGACAAATAGTAGCCATGAAGGCCAATTTACTGCACCATATTAAGGTTGCGACCGGCGTGTTCACACATGCTTAATTCGCATGGTTTTTAGGCCTCATGAAGAAGCCGTTGAATGGCCCTAATTTCCTTTTCACACGAGCTTTCTAATGTTGAAAGCTTACTTAATTCACCATTTCCAACTTAAGCACATATGTGCGCCATTGTAAAATGAAGGAATTTGAATTTCAGATGGCTGATTTATAATGTTTATACTCTGTTTTAACCGTATTTTTCATTAATATTACATGCCTAACGTTTAAATGGATCAGATGCATTATTGTGCGAATATATATTTTGATCTCATTAATCAGTAAAACATGAATAAAAGGTCCGCGATTTATTTATCAACTACTTGTTTTCGAGAACATTTTTTTAAAATAAACTTGTTTCGCGCCTTTTCGGAAGAACACTTTTTAAAAATGTTCTCGAAAACAAGTAGTCGATAAATAAATCGCGGACCTTTTATTCATGTTTTACTGATTAATGAGATCAAAATATATATTCGCACAATAATGCATCTGATCCATTTAAACGTTAGGCATGTAATATTAATGAAAAATACGGTTAAAACAGAGTATAAACATTATAAATCAGCCATCTGAAATTCAATTTCCTTCATTTTACAATGGCGCACATATGTGCTTAAGTTGGAAATGGTGAATTAAGTAAGCTTTCAACATTAGAAAGCTCGTGTGAAAAGGAAATTAGGGCCATTCAACGGCTTCTTCATGAGGCCTAAAAACCATGCGAATTAAGCATGTGTAAACACGCCGGTCGCAACCTTAATATGGTGCAGTAAATTGGCCTTCATGGCTACTATTTGTCTGCCACTGGAAGATTTCCGACTGTCATGTTCACAACTGAGAAAAGTGAATAAATTTTAAAAAATGGACATAGCATGCGCGCAACTCAGTGCCACTTATGACCTATTATTAACCTCATATGAAACTACCTTTTAACATAAAATTTTTTTTTTTTTTTTTAACAGCCCAAAAATCGACCTTATCGACCCACGTTCTTTAATGTGTCACCACTCGAGACCTTCTAAATTCTCCCTGTCAAAAATCAGCTCCGTCGGTTGCGTCGCTTTCCCGGAAATGAACTGGGAATATTACAGCGCACGTACCTACTATCTTCCATCCAAACAAAATAATGAAATTTTTATATTTTTGGATATCCCGTCCCATGGTCTCACCTATGGTCGCTGAAGCCAAAAAGTAGACATAAAACAAAATCAAATGAATTAAACTGAACTTCCCCTCCGTTTGAATCAAGGCAAACAGGAAATTAATTTGCGGGAAAAGAAATCGTATTTATATAATTACTAACAAAAAAAAACTGCCAGATAAAATCTCTAGAATTCGTAATAAAATCACCACCCTAAAGAAAATCAAAGATCTGGGTGACGTAAATTTCGTGCAAAAAAAAGTCTGAAAGGAAAATTACCTGTTACTGAATTTCTAAAGTTTCCACGCACTTAAATCGTGGAAAAATCTAAACGAAACTCCCACTCAATTTTTACACGATACGATTTCCTTACGGCTCAGATTCTGGAAACAAATATTCTTAAAATCACACGAGAGGATCTAGAACGAAGCTCTTAAAAAAATAAAAATTAAACGGCCTTAATGGAGCGATTTTAAGAGGAAATGGCAATCATGCCGAGCATCAAATCCGATTTACTCGATAACTGTAAAACGACAATGCGGTTTAACCAGGCATATTGTGGATTTTCGCGAAAACAGGAAATTGAATTACTAACATTAAGCTAATAACCATCCACTCCAAGAACCTTGAGCCTACTAGACTCCTCTATCTCAGACTTGGGGTATCCGGAAATAGGGAGGAAGGAAGCATGAAAGGAGCAAAACCTCGATTTTAAAGCTTTCATATTAGGTTCGATAGAGCTAAAAAGCTTAATTCTTGAGAAAAGAAACTGTCAATTCTTCGCTTTATCCCTCTTCCTTTTTTTTTTTTTTTTTTGTTTCAACTTCGTTCTTTTTGCGTTTGCTGAATAAATATTTTCTAACTTAATTCTCTCTTATAAAGATTTATTTCTTTTATTTCCTCTTTGTTCCAACCATAGTCTCGGTAATTTATGTCAACGGTGTCTTTTGTGCGACTCTTAGAGTGATATTTCTACAGGAATTAGACGTTTACAATTGTAACAAATCAAGAAACGAAGAGAAAAAGAAAGCACAATAAAATAAAATAAAATAAAATAAAATAAAAAGTGAGAGGCCTAATAAAACGGCTAAAAATCCTCAAATTAGTAAAAGCGAGAATTTTTAACGAGGTGGTGTAACTTGCTTTGAAAAAAAAAAAAAGGTACTTGAATCAGAATAAAAAAAGTTTCCTCTTCATGACTACATGATAATTGAACCTATTCTATTTATAAATGGGATACTTCCTTTACAAAGTTTTTGTTCCTCTTCAAACCAGATCCTCTTATGAATTTTCAACTGAAAAGGAGTTGTTAGAAATGCTTCATAAGTAAAAAGGCTTATTTCTTCGTCACGATTCTCCTTCGTTTTATAATAAGAAAAAAATATTATTTTTGTTTTTCTGATATTATTGATTTTACTTGCAAGCTCTTTGAAAACTTTATATGATTTCTCGTTTCTTTTTAGAATTATTTAGAAACCTGAAATAGAATATTTAAGATTTTTTTCACTAAAAAAAGGGGGGGGGAATCGAGGGGTAACAGGGGGTAACATCAATACCCATAAACAAATCGCACTGATTGTTACTGTTTTTAAAAAGAGAAACATCATTACTGATTCCTCAAAGACCCATGTCGGTTTGTTTTTTAAGGTAAGCTCCTTAACGTTTCCTTTCCGTTGGAGACACGGGGTTAATGTCTGTGCAATCAGCGAAGTCGCCCTTCGGAAAAGGAAAATCCTCTTTTGACAGAAGATAGATAGATATATAAAAAAGGAAGATAAATCTCTGGTAATGAGATTAGTTTTCTTTTTTCTTTCCTTCTTGAAAAGATGGACCCGCGCGGTTGTCATCAATAACTATTATTTCACCTGTCTCGGGAAAGAGAGTTTAGAAACCATCGGAATGCTGACGATTCAAAAAAAAAAAAAAAAAAAAAAAAAGTTTTTTGAAGAACACATAAAACCCAATCCATCTATTATCCTCAGTTCAAAAGAATAAACCTCCGTAAAAGATGGGATTGTTTTTTTTTTTAAGCTAATCCTTTTATAAATAATAGATAGATTCAAGCAACAATATTTCTTCTCGAAATAGTTGTCAGCAAAAAGACACAAATGTATATCAACAGACCAAATCATACAATATCGTAACAATCAAATCATTTTCATATCATCTCTAACTCTTGAGCTAAAATCTTTAGTCAAATGTCACGCCGGAAAACTTCACACGAATTGGCAATTTTAAAATTTTAGACAAGTTTAGATTATTTACGACACCATTTTTTTTTTTTTTTTTTTTTTTTTTTAGAAAAAGATTAGAAAGACATTTTTTTCCACGAGCAAAAATCAACAAAAAAGAAATATAGTACCTACCGGTATTGAAAGATATACAGCATTTAACGGAGAATCGGTTTTTTTATTTTCTTTTTCCTTTTGTGTGAAAGCAAAATGGTGTCTCTTAAAAATGTAAGCGTCCGCGCTAAGCAATATAAATTATCCTTTAAACATCGGCGGGCGATCAGGAAAGGAGGACAAAAAAAAAAAGATTTATATAATTTTTTTTTTTTTTTTTTTTTTTTTTTTTTTTACGTACTCGGGTCTAATCTAATACCATAACTTACCTTAGTTTCGTTGCTAAGCTTTTCGTGGTGATGCTTTGCGATCTCGACGGATCTTTTTCTGATCGACTGATGCTCAAACAAGTAATATCCCTTTAAACTTCCGATCTAAAAAAAAAAGACAAAAAAAATATTTTTAGCAATTACAGTAAAATATGTTGTGTAGTATATTAAGTCCATTAAATTTAAAGAAGTCGCTATTGATAGAATCATACTGGCGAATTACATTTAAAAGATGGAAGTTTAAAATAATCTATGGATTCAGATAACGTTAGAAGATAAAGTTTATTTTTCTTATTTGCTGTTTAATTAAATAAAAATTTTAGTCAAGTAAAAACTTGTAACAGGTTCAATCAGCCGATTTAACAAAAATCACAAGAATGTTAAAAGTTTAACCAAAAATATTTCCTTCTAAATTTTGAATCAATAATTTCTAAACTTTACTCGGTAACTGATTTCACCATCGCCAAAAATATACAGCATATATATATATTTTCTTTGAATGCCTTTGAAAGAAAAAAGTGCCTGATTTTTTTCTAACATGAAGGTTTTCGTTTGGCCTTTTCAGAAAAACATTAAAGGCTCGAAAAAGTGAATAAGCGAAAAAGGAAAGGAACAAAGAGTTCTGACGGTCTAGGTTCATTTCTCATTTGTATATGAAATATAAAATGCAAATGCAAAACCATATTTGCGACTCTTTCCCACCAAAACCTCAATTTGTGTAAACCGTAACGAGTTTTATCAGACTCTCCAGAAATCAGAGAAAGATCATTTCCGGTGTACACCATACAAAACATTATTCTCTTTTACAAGTAATTTTTAAAAATGAACATTGCTCAACCTAAATTTAAAAAAAAAAGAAGCGCAGGATTATTCTATCCTACAACATTTTTAAATGAGAATCTTTCAAAATCAAAAATTCTCATTATTAGAAAACAACACATCAAAAACCTAACAATGATACAGATAATACAACGAGGGCTTGAACACCGAGGTTCTGTTTTGAAGAAACTGGTCTTTGTAAGATTCGCGGTTTTTAGAAACCTCCTAATTTACACTATATCACTGTGATCGTATTTTAGAAAATACTTTAACCCTTAAGAAACAGTATAAACCCATATCCGAGATTTTCACGAAAATCTTCGTGAAGTTTCTTCATTCCCGAGTTTAACGGTTTCCCTGAGATAAACTCCCGAGTTTTCTGCTGCTCGATTTAAGAGAAAACAAATGCGAAAATATAGATAGTCTATATATTCCCTTGTTTGTGCTTGCCTAGATGTTTTCGGAAAAGTGAATTTAATTACCACGGTTTATATTCAGTACATATGAGCCAAAAACGCTTTTATTTTTGAGAAAGGAATAATGTCATGGAGGGGGGTTCATGCACAATAAGTCATTGTATAAATCCGCCGAGGATGGTTTTCTCAAAGGGCTCGAAAAGCAAGCCTTCCGCGGTTTTTCACTGGGGTTCACCATTTCCATTCTAAAATTTTAAACTGAAATTCTTTTGAAAAGGCAAAGCAAAAGGGAAAAAATATTTTTTTTTTCTTTCATCGGCAAGAATCATAATTAATTTAAATCTGTTTTTTTACCCATGAATAAAAGATAACGTATTTACAGGCCAGCGAACTTGAATCGGTTTCCCGTATTCCCTTGAGGTAGGTAAATGCGCCCGGTTTTTAGGATTCCGAGTTTTGATTTCGATTACAGAAAAGGTAATGTCAAAAGGTCGGTTCCTTTTTTTTCTCATTTTTCACGGTGAACAAAGTTTTTTTTTTTTTTTTCTTTTTTTTCTTCAGAATTTCATGAGACCATTCGAAGAAGGGCCGAAGCTATATTTTTCCGAACATGTTCCGTTTAAGACTGGATAAAGATCCCACACGGAATTCACATCGTGTCTCCTTTTCCCAGTTTCTCCTTCGCTTGTCTTCGGCATTCGTTTTCACAACTCCTACATTCAACTCTTCGTTCACGGTTTATTAACATTCACAAATATTGATATTTTCCATTTCATTCTTGGCTTGACAGCTTCCCATGGAAACTTTGCAACTTTATATAACTCTTGTTGCTCTTCCTATAGGTTTCAATCTCTCCCTTTCTTTTTGTTTTAAGGATATAAGCTAACAAAAACTTCTTATCTTTACTTTTGTGAGCAAGAAAAAAATGGTATCTGTTTTGTTCGTCTGCATTTTGTCACTTTAATTGTATTCGGTTTTCCTAACACGTTAAAATCCTCTTTTTTTTTATCCAACCATTTGCGAAGTCTTCTTCCCCTCTCAGGTTTTCGTACGTTTTCGTAGCCTGCTCCGAAAACACAACATTTATTTTAAATTATCCAATAGGGTGCAAATTCACTATGGAATGTTGGACCAACATGTCAGTACAACAAGTTCAACAAACATATTGTACCAACTTGTTGGACCAGCCTGTTGTACCAACATGTTTGACAAACGAACGAATCAACTATTACAGAATTTACTCCTACGCCGAAATTAGTGAGGAATGTTGGTCCAACAAGTAGGTACAACTAGTTGGTTCAATTTGTTGCACCAACATGTTGGTTCAACATTCCATAGTGAATATGCACCCCAAGTGAAACTTCATAAGAGCATATAAATTTTCTAGAAATTTTAATTTTAATTAAATTTTTAATCTAATTTAAATTAAAAATACAATTCAAATTTAAAATTAAATTTTCGAAAACATTGAATAAAATTTACAATTTTTTCTCCTAAGAGTGCAAATTCACTATGGAATGTCGTACCAATATTTTGGTTCAATATTCCATACTGAATTTGCACCTATACTAAAAAAAATTATTAGCCTAAATTTAATTTAAAAAAGGATGAATTTCCCTTTTAACACTAAGCCGAACTCATTGTAACATTAGAGCTCTGGAACAAGCCCATGGCATCAACTAGAAAGGTAAATTAATGATATGCGATATAAAATATAAAGTAATCAGAACATTACAACCGGATTCATTACTTTGATAAAAACCGTGCTTGAATAAAATATCCCCGATACGAAATAAAGTTACGTAACAGGAAAACAATATGAATTTTAAAATAAAAGTTTAATCCTCAAAGGTCAAAACTTTATTTCACCGTTTACAAGCGTAACGAAAAAAAAAAAAAAAAAACCGATGTCTTTTATCGAGATTTTCGTTGGGCATTATATTTGAATTATTCAAGAAGTCTGAACAGAAGGCTTCCGTTGTATAATATTTCAAAGTTTTAAGTCAGGAAAGCTTTCCTTTTTCAAAGGTTCGGACACAACGTTAATACGTTAGAAGTTATAAACGATAAAATCTTATCACGATGAAAAGAGAAACATTGAATATGCATAAAATTTTGATTTTTCGTCTTATAGGGATAATATAAAAGATTGATTCGTGTTGAATCTTTTGTTTCTTTTTTCGAGGAAAAAGAGATTCTTCCCTTTGAACTTGTAATCTTACCAGAATGTTTTCCTTTGTGCTTTTAAAAAACGAAAATCGAGTTTCAAGACTTTTGGTGTATCGTTCCACATCCTTTTGATGTATCCTTATCCTCTTGAAAATTTTAAAAAGAGCGAATCAAGTTACAAATCTCTTCAACTATTCCCTAATTATAAATTACGAAGAAGCAATCTTTTAAAAATCTCGATATCAGCTTGACGTAAAAGAAAACCATTTCAATGATACGTTTATATAAGGTAAGCACTTATTTTATTTTTTTTACAGTCTTGTTCTCTTCTTCGTTTTATGAAAATTTCCTCTAAGCTTGTTTATTTCTTAAGCTCGGAAACGAATTTGAATTTGCCCCTTTCTTGGTTTTTCTTATTTAAATTATACGAATTGAATTGCTCAGATTTTCTTCGCTTTCTTTGGAAATTTCATAAATACTACCACATAAGCTCCTTTCATAAAGTACTCACGTAAGAGTTTATATGAGTAGAAAAAAATATTCAACTTTAAAGACTTGGTTAATCTAGTCACTTTTAACAAAAAATAAAAAGAAAAGAAGGTTTTTCTTCATAATTTTTTTTTTTTTTTCAACGAAATTAAAACCGAATGATTCCTGTCGTAAATCGATTACAATCAAATCACCGACTAAACGCCGCAATATAAGATTTCTCCCCCGTCAATGGGGCAGACGAAGACCTCTACCGAAATCCCCCATGGGACAAAATCTCCTTGTTATCCGAAAATTCTCCCCTATTTCTCACCCTCGAGCGAGAGCGATTGAATTCCTTCAATGGACTCTCGAGAATGTTTTGGAGCCTTATCCTTATCGAATGTTCACTGAGGGGATTCGAATTCAATTAAACCTTGCTGAAGGGAAGACCACGTCCGCGGGAAGATACCGCAACCATACCGAAATAGAAAACTTTTGACATTAATAATTAAAAATGTTAACTCTGTTAATTACGGTTTACAAGTTTTAGTCAACTCAATTTAAATAAATCAAAAAAGGTCTTTTCTCAAAGTTTCTCTCATTCCTATTTTATACCTTTTCAACTCGAGGCTAACTTTTGCTAATCAGACCAGAACCACTTTTCTTTCCAAAACTTCACAGCACCTTTTTTCTTATTCCTCCTCTTCTTCTTGAATATAACAAAGAAAATATACAAAAACGCCCTGAAAATTTAGACACGTGCATCGTCTCCCAATTATTACATATTTTTTCTTAGCAAAAATCAGCCTAGGATACACCGTATAAGCCAAGCAGAAGAATTCCCAGCGGAAAGAAGAGACATTTTACACTAACGATTCCTCATGTAAGCGAGAAGGAGTACCTCGCAGGCAAAATGCTTCCAATGAGCAAGACTTGACATGAATTGAAAATATGATCCTTTCCATGTTATTAATTATGTACTTCAGGGAAAAAATATTTAGCGGAACACAACAGATGAAATAAAGAAAAAATTGCTCAACTTACAGTAAAGGATGCCCGCAAACGGTAAAAAAATGAAACCGACAGAACAAAAAAAAAATGAATCTCCATTCTTATCTACGACGCCGTTGGCTAACAATTTCGCATTTAAGGGAAGAAAAGAATATTGCAGGTAAAGCCTTCAGTTTGAAAAACTTTCACTGAAATAATGAACCTAAAGAGACTTTCTTTAAGAAATTTCCATGTTATTATTACACTACGGAAAATGTTGACATTGGGTCGATAGTAGGGGTAAATTGAGAGTTGTTCCCCACCTAGGTGGTAGGTGTGAAGGTGGTGGTGGTGGGTGGTGGAGATGGTGTGAGTGATTTTTAAAGTGAGGATTGTGTTGCCTTGGAGTCAGGTTGTCCAACCTAACCTAACCTAACCTAACTTGGTCTGACTAAATATAGGGAAACCTAACCTAACCTAACCTAACCTAACCTAACCAACGGACTTTGATTTTTTTCAAACCTAACTTAACCTAACTGATTGACTTTGATTTTTTTGGTGGATTAATTTTTGTGTTGTGGGTTGCCTAGCCTAACCTAACCTAACCTAACCTAACCTAACCTAACCTAACTTCTGAAATTAATTTTTTTTTTTTTAAACCCGTTGTGACAAGTTTTAACTTGTTCGTTTCTGACTGTTTGTTAATACCCCTCTGTGTTTTTTCCCCGAGACAATGGAATGAACCGAATCCAACCTGTCCGAACAAGTCTGGACTTGTTTTTTCTTCCTCCTGTAATGAAAGGAATTTTTTTTCTTTTTTACCTGACCTCGGCGTGAGCTCTTTTTTCTTTTTCCCTATTTGTGCAAGTCTGGACATGTTTAAACAGGTGTTGTTTTTTCAAAAGCAACCTTTATGAATCTGACGATGGAGTTAAGGGTTGATCCGATCCGAGCATGTCCAAACTTGTTTGAAGAAGTTTCGTCTCACGTTTTCTCAAGGTGAACCAGACCTCGAGCATACCTGTCAATGTGTTTTCATTTAAGGGTAGAAAGGAATTTTTGTTAAATGACAATACCATTTTTGATGTTTGTTTTACTTTTATTTTTAATTTTCAAAACCATGGATTTTTACAGTTTTTTCAACGTCTTTTTTACTTCGAGTCAATTTCTCCCACTGGAATTACATTTAATATTGTTTGCCTCCTTTGCTTTTTGGATTTTGAAGGATTCGCGATGACACAAGTCATGTTTCCTTTTCTTTTGCATTTGCTTGTTTTCGGTGTTTCAGTTATCGGATGCAGGTCTGTTTGAGGTTCGGTCATGGTGGCTTTATTCTGTTTTCGTTTTGCCGCTTTTGCTTGTTTTTCTAAAAAATGTTTTGAAAACGGGTGTGCGAGAATGTGATCTAATTCGCGGTTTCTGGGTTCTTTGAAGGTGTACCCCATCGATTCCGTTTGTCGTCTTTGATTTTTGAAACAAAAATAAATTTTTATTTCTTTTCCGTCGATGGTTGTTGGGGGTGAGGCGGCAGCTTTTTTTGATAATCTTTTCGTTGGCAAGATTTTTATTTTCAACTCTGATATTTGGTTGGTTGTGATTCGATGAAAAATCCACGGCATCTTTCCACTTAACACCAGTTTGTGGTATGGTTTTTTATCTTCCGTCTTTCTACCAACGATTAGGGTTGGAGACTTGTTTGCCAAAAAACATCCTTCGGAGAGGGTACATTCCACATCGACATAGTTTAAATAGCAGTCGCTTTGTGTGGTGTGAAGACCTCCAAATCCCAACCATGAATCTATCGATTTCGATCTTAGACGTAACGGAGGACTGAATGTTGCCACAATCTCTGGACAAACACCCGTGAGGGTGAACTCGTATCTGTATGGAAGCTCCACCGTTCCTTTCGCCGCCATCTTTTTACGCTCGTTCGATCGTGTACAGAAGTCGTGAGCTATTTAATTTTCCTTTCCCGTGGTAGACAAAGTAGAGTTGTAATTCTCGGTTAGCGATACTTTCTGTCACACCAGGTTTGCTGAAGAACTTGAGAAATCTTGAGAGGAAAAAAAAAAAATCGAATTACTTACGAAAACTAGAAAAAAATGGAGAGACCATTTGAAAGAAAAAATTATTTTTTTACCTTTCGTTAATGAACAATCTTGATTTTATCCCGTCAGGTTCTTGCACTGTGATTCTAGTGATCAGCTTTTGATTGTTGGCCTTCAAAGGCACGTTCTCCGCTTCATGTATCGGATACTTATGGTTTTCTAGAAAAGCGGAAATTTTTTTATGTTCACTTATATTTTCTGCGTTTAGTTCGTCTAGCAAATCGAAATCGAAATCCATTTTCTGTAATTTGAAAGAAATTAAAAATGGATTTTAATCAAGCCGCGAAAGAGAAAAAAATATTGATATGGAACTTACCAAATTTTTTTTCTGAATTGAACTGAACTGAACTGAACTGACTTTTGATGTTTACTCACTGAAGAAACAACTTGGAATAAACCGCTGGTCGGTTGTGCAATACCCTCTGAACCGGATCAGTCTAGATAGAACCCCTTGTTCAAAGCGAATAGTTAAATGTATCTCTTTGTGGGATACATCATTTTGCAGTCTATGTTTAACAAACGGAAGACCGCCATTGTTGTTCCATAACTCACGAATTGTTTCGAGGAATATTTTAGGACTCTTGCTTTGTTGGCGACGATGTGTCGCAAACAACAAAAGAATTTTGGAAATAACGTTACTATGTTTAAAATAGATTTATTGAGTACAATAATACAATTTTTCTTTAAAAATATTTTTACAAAATATCGCTTTCTTTTATCCACGAATCGTCCTTTGGTGGAAATCCAAACCAACGAACTTTTGCTTTGCCGTTTTTTCTTTCTAAAACTTCGGATACCAGATAAGTGTCCGGCCATTTCGTTTTTTGCAGTTCCTGTTCGTAAAAAGCACCCAAAATTGAAGCTCCCGTTAAATCTTTTAATAAATAAACGGGTGGGGTGGAATAAACGATGTTTCGAACTTGAAAAATCTCCGTGGTGAAATTAGGTAAATACCCCTTTTCGAAGAGTTGCTTCGTTTTGCCTATTCTTACGAAATCACCAACTTTGAATTTTATTCTATTTTTTTTTTTTCGCTTTTGCTTTTTCGTTATGATGAAGTGTTTTGCATAAACCATGTCGTACAACGCCTTTGCGTTTTTACGATTCACCTTTGCAGGAGCCATTTTGATTGTGCTGTGCTTGGTGTTGTTGTATTCGTCCACAACAGACTGCAGAATGTCGACCCATTTGTGATTGCCTCTTAAATCGAATTTGAACCAGAGCTTTCCTTTTAGAGTCCTTATGAATCTTTCGCATATCGCAGACTTCAAATGGGTGTAGGTATTGTAATGTTTGATCCCCCATTTTTGCATAACTTTTTTGAAATGAGAGTTAAAAAATTCCGTCCCTTGATCGCTGTGAATTAATTTTACTTTTTCCGGGCATTTGGAGAGTATTTGATCCATTGCTTTCGCTACGACAGGTCCGGTTTTGTTTCTTAAGGGTAGAGCATAAGCAAATTTGCTGAAATTATCTATCGCGCAAAGGATAAACGTGTTGCCATTGTTTTCATCTGCGTATGGTGTCATTTGAGCCAAGTCGACACTTAAGGTTTCATAAAAATCCTTTATGATTATTTTTCGTCTCGGAAAAGATTTTCGAGCTGCTTTGTGAAGCTCCTTCAAAATTCCTTGTCTCACATCCATCTAAAAAGATGAGTCGTTTGATTAAAGTTAGGTTAGATTAGGTTAGGTTAGGTTAGGTTAGGTTAGGTTAGGTTTGGGGATATTTGAATGAGTGTTCATCCCCGTGCAAGTGGAAGGTGGTGGTGGTGACGTGAGTGATTTTGGGTTTTGTTTTTTTATAAACTTCACCTACCTTGATAGCTTTAATGGAATTTCTCTTCCCAGTCTATTTTCGTTATCAACATTAACTCGCAATGTAACTGAGGTTTCGTTGCTGCACCAACTTTTTTGAATGCTAATTTGCTCGCTGAGGATATTTCAAATAGAGTGTTGATTGTCCCTTGCGTTGAGCGTAATTCCACTGACTTGCTCACAGGGTTTCCTGCCTGGATTTGAATTTGATCTCTTTTGCTCCAGGTGGTGACGTCTAAGAAAGAGTTCTTGTTCGAAAGATGCGGTTCTCCGACTCTAATGTTGTCCAAGTAAATTTCAACTTGGTTTTCCAAAAAATCCCTGAACAGAAAGCCAACCTTTTTTACATGTAAAAGCTCGTAAAAAATGTTATCATACGGCTCGATGATTAAAAAACCTCCAACAACTCTTTTCGGGTTCAACGTCAACATTAATCTGTTGAATGTGACGAGATTGTCAGGTGCGTTCCTTTGAATGGAATCCCAAACTGGCACAAATTGCCGATCCACGTAGGATTTGTTTGCGCCATCGTCGGAGTCCTTGGGTGAGTCCAAATGTGTTATTCTCTTGTTTTGAGCGTGGAATGCTTCATCGATAACATGTAAAAAACGTTTGGTCCTCAAAACGGTTTCGATTTGTCTGCTGATTGAATATTCGGAAGATTTGATTGCTTTTTTTCGATCCCCAACACCAAACTTGTTGATTGACATTTTTTTTTTTTAAAATATCTTTCCCGCAGTTCGTTCTGGATTTCTATTATTTCGTTGTCTACACCGTCATTCCCAGCTTCTCTCGCAGCACTGAGAAGTTTTAATCTCTCAACCAACTCGTTCGGATCGTCATAATACAAATAATCCACATTCTCCACCAGTTTTTTGTAGACCCCCTTTCCCTTTTTTGAAGTGAACATAGGTTTTATTATGTCTGTGTATTTTGCTGCTCTGCTTCCAATGATTTGCCCTGTGGGGTCGTAGTTTTTTCGGTGAGCATTTGTTTGCACTAACATGGTTTTGAACGTTTCCAAATCTCCTGCATTGTACTTCTTTTGATTTGGTAACTTTCGCGTTAATAATTCGAAGAGTCCTGGCGTCCCCTGATACGTTGTTCCGTCAATTTTTATTTGGTCGTTTTTGATTTGAACCTCTTTTGAACCCATCCGCCACACACCTTCTTCCGTTGGTCGCAGACCGGTTCTTTTGTCGGTTATGGCTGGATTTACATAGTAAGCAGTCAAATACGTAGATGCTAATCTTCCATGTCTTTGCTCTTCCACTCTCATGATTCTCGAACGCGAAGATGATTCCGAAAGCTCTGCCTCCAAATCTGATTTGCTGTTGTCATAAACCCCAGCGGTATTGTCTCCGTCATCATTCTTCTCTTCTCGCACAGTGCTTTCATCCTCGTAGTCATCGTCGTCGTCGTTGCTCTTTTCTGAATCAGTCTGGGAAAAGGAGGTCAAGCGTCGAATTTTTTTTGTTTTCCTCGACCAAGGTGTTGATGTCCGAATTTTCGAGAATTTTGAAGGAATTGTTGAAAACGCGAATTTTTTTTTCTTGGTTTTTCCTGGTGTCGTCACTGACAAAGATGACGTCACTCCTTTCTTGCTGTTTTGAACTAGCTCGAGCAATGGTTCAGTAACCGGTTTTAAGGTTTTAGCGACATTTGTTGCTATGTCGATATCTCCTCGTTTGACGGCTTCTATTTTTTGACGAAGAACCTTCCTAGATTTCACAAGATTGTGCAAAACATCCATGTTGCCACATCACACGATCTAACTTGAATGATGTGAAATCATTATCGGTTCTTGCTTTTTAGAAGCAAAACATGCGCATGAAGATGGATTTTTGAAAAAAAAGACGGATTTAACTTATTCATCATTTATATTTAATTTTTTATTTGATATTTTACAAAAGTGATTCATCATCAATAATACTTTCTCAAACCATTCGTAAATTTTGTAAGCATTTTTTTTGGCACACCTGAAATTTTCATGATCATACCAACAATCGGTTGAAAATTCTGTTGAAGTTTGGATTTGATCAAGTCTCTTAAACAAAACTTCGTCTAAATCAAAAACAGGTCGTTCTAAAATATTTTCTAAAAATTTTTTCTTTTCACTTCCTTTGGTTAAAATTAATTTTGCACTTTCACAACGAAATTTCAGGATGGGGTGTAAATATTTGTAGTCGGTGGCCCCATCTTCCCACTTGAAACCATGCAACTTTTTGGTGCAGTATTTTTGAACTGCTCTCATGTTTGCAGGAATCTCCTTCTTTGGATAAGGTGGTCGAAAAAGATATTGTGATGTAATTCCTGGCCTCATGATAAATAATTCTTTCACAATGTAAATGCTTTCTTTCGATTGGAAACATTCCATTTCCACAATGGTGTAATCTGTTGAAAAAATAGAAGATGAATCATGTCAAAATAGAAAAATTATAAGAAAGAAATTTTTCATCAAGTTGTGATTAACTCACCATTGAAATTTTCGGACGCCATGATGTTTCTCAGTTCGATGACTCGATTCTAATATGGCACGTCACGAGAGTTGCAGTCGGAAGAGATGCGAGCGAGTTCAATCAAATCCGGTTCTTCTATATTCATCAGTATTTCATGACTCAAAAAATCCGGAAATATTCGTATCAATTCAGAAACTAGAGGTTCCTCGACTTCTATTTTTCTGCATTCTTGGTGAATGTCCCTTGCATCGAAGAGGGCTGGAATTGGCCAAATTTTGTCCCTTCGTGGCTGCCATTTGCGATAAAACTGAGCGTCTTTTTCGAGGTTAGCGCTCATGGTGTTTGCAACTAAATCTATCAATTTTTCCATGCATTTGTTGTGTGAGTCAACTTCCTTCTCCAGTTTTTGGAGGTGCTCCATGATGTCTTGTTCGAAACCCATCAATTTCTCGAAGACGGATTCGTCCACATCGACGAATGCCCAAGAGTATTTGCTCTTAATTTGAATTGCTTTTTTCCAGTCGGAAACATGAAAAAAAATTTCATGGTCGTGAATCATCAGTGGGTTTTTGTTTCCTTCTTTGACCGGGAATTCAGCTGTCCCCACACCTTTCGTGGTGAAATATTTCTCGATTAACGGTTTCCATTTTAGGAAATCCGTCCAAGCTTCTTCAGAAAAAATAACTGATGGACTGTCGATATGTGTTAAACCCATGCGCGGCACTAACACTCCTGCTTCGATCACTAAACCAGTCACACATGTTAATGTTTCCGAAATATCGTAAGATTTGCGCAAAACAGACCTCATGATCATTTTGTTAAAGTCAAAACACGAGTGGTTCAGAAAAGGAGATTCGGTTACGGAACCGACTGGACCAGTTTAGGTGAAATTCACAGCGGTTTTGCAACCGGTGCAGACCGCTTCCTAACAGCTCGACAATGTTTCGCTTATGGGAAGAAACCGAACACATGCACCTGTTTTTAAACCGTTCACACCGGTTGAGCAAAAAGTCTTAGCACTTCATAAACCGCTTGTGGTGGTTAACGGTTTTTTCTGACACACTTTTGAAACAATATAGTCACCATTTGATTAATATTTTTCGCGATCTGATTCGTTTATTACAAAAATTTGATCAAGTCCTTTTCTATATGTTCCGTCATCTTTGTTTATGGTTAAAAAGCCATATTTTTCTCTCCAGCAAGCATGACATAGTTCTTTGAACTGCTCGAAACTTAACTCGCTTCCCACATGCTCCTGGAAAATATGCTTCATACTTTTGAGATCTTGAGGAAAAAGTATTAAAAGATTTGCGTTTTCTCGTATCAGATGACGCGGACATCGAACATAACTTTGACATATTAAAAAAGAGCACACGCCATTATGACGACCCATTGCGAAATATTTCCTGACGCTGTCATGATTTTCGCAAGCTATGTCGTCGAATATAAATATACTGTTCGGTTTCGGTTTGTCTGGTATGTTCTCGTGGGTGGAAAAAGTGTGATAACCCAACCCTTTCACAGGTTTCATAATTTTTTCTAATGCTAAATATTTCGGTTGATGTAAAGTTTTGCAATACACATACACATTTTCATAGCAAAGACCGTTTTCATGCAACAAAAGAGATAACATCACATTGCTTTTGCCTGAATTACTCGGGCCTATAATTAGACATCTGATAGAGTCTGGTAAGAGATCACCGTGCCTTTTTCTTTTCGACTCACTTCCCGACAAGCGGTCGTGATTAACAATCGGCAACGAACACGGATGTTTTATCACTTTCATTTTGAACGCGACTGATGTTGGTGTTTTAAATGTGAGTGTTTATAAGAAATCGAAACAGTTGGCATGGGAATCTTGAATGACGCAATATCTGCCTTACCTTTTGAATTGCATATACCAGGATATCAGTAAGTTCAAATTTGACCTTTGAATTTTCGGATTTTCATTTGTGAGAGACATCTCATTAAATTCTTAATAAATAAATAAATAAATAAATAAATAAATTCATTTTTTTTAACAGATACTGCGGACCAGGGACACGTCTCCTCGAGCGTTTGAAAAGAGGAGACCCAGGAATAAACGGCTTGGACAGAGCTTGCAAAAAGCACGACATAGCATATGCACGATTCAAAGACGTAGAAAACAGAAACAAGGCAGATAAAGTTTTAGCTGAAGAAGCTTGGGAGCGATTCAAAGCTCAAGATTCGTCTTTTGCCGAAAAAGCAATCGCCTTGGGTGTGATGGGAATAATGAAGGTGAAAAGCAAACTTGGAATGGGATTGGACGTCATTGGAATGGGACTGAAAATCATGAATCGAAAGTTAGCCCCAAAGTCCTCCTCCAAAAGAGGTGGGATGAAGAAACAGACACAGAATCAGAAGAAAAAGACAAAACCGGTCACCAAAAGAGGACGAAAAAAGCAGGTGGTGAAAATTAATAGAGCAAAAAAGAATTTAACTTTTAACGACGTTGTGAGGCAAACGAAAAACGAAATGCAAAAGTCGAAATCAAGGGGAGCCGAAGCAGCTCTGAAAATAGCCAAGAAAGTCGTTAGAAAATCATCCAGAAAAGTTGCACAACCACGCGTCATTCCACTCATCCAAGGTGGGGTTTTGCCTCTCCTTCCGATTATTGCTGCGATTGGAGCTCTTGGATCGTTAGCCGGGGGAGCCTCTCAGGTTGCAAAAACCGTTACAGAAACAGCCGCTGCTCGACGTCGATTAGAAGAGTTGAAACGTCATAACCTTAAAATGGAAGCAATCGCAGTTGGAGGACGGGGATTACATTTGAAACCGTACAAAAATGGTTATGGACTGTTTTTAAAAAATCCAAAAAACTGAGTTCCTTGCCTCGGAGACCTTTGACGAATTTTGACATTTTAGAATATGCCAAGGACATTCCAAATTTCAGAGGAGTTTTCATGCTGGACGCGTTACCTAATAAAATTTTGAAAAATGAGTGTGCCGTAGTAAATTTGGACAAAAGCACGGGGCGGGGGACACACTGGGTGGCGTTTCGGAAGGAAAAAAACAAAGTTGATTTTTTCGATAGTTTTGGATTACCGCCACCCAAAAATTTGATCAACTACTGGGGGAAGAAGGCACAGGTCTTTTTCAGTTGTGAACGTGTTCAGAAGTTAGACGCATTTAACTGTGGTCATTTGTGTTTGAAATTTTTACGGGGAAAGCTGTAATTTTCAAGATGTCTATAATTTTGACGTTGTATTCGAATTCCTCATTGATCGAGCAGTCGTATTTCCCTCCAATTTCTTTGGATGATTGGGAATCATGGAGCGTGGCACTCGTTCATTTTTCGACTTACAATTCCATTCCAAACATCGACTCAACCAACAACAAATTAAGGGTAGGACCTCACGTGATTAAAATCCCAGAGGGGGCTTACGAAATCGAGGAACTGAACGACTTTTTAAAAGCCGAATTGAACCAATTGGATTCGAATCAAACCATCTCGGTTCGAGGTAATTCAAGTACCCTTCGAACGGAAATAAAAAGTTCCCTTCCGATTCATGAGTCCTCTCTCTGGTCTTTGCTCGGTTTTGGAAATAAAATGGGACCGTTGGAAGCAAACATTGTTCACAAATCGGATTCGACTGTTGAAATTTCAAAGGTACACGATTTGAGGGTTGATTGCAACATCGCCAGAGGGAGTTACATCAACAGTATGCAATCTAACACCATTTTCGGATTTGATCTCTCCGTTCCACCAGGATATAAAATCTCGTTAAATCCGCAAAGCGTCATTTACCATCCAGTCAGCGTCCAGGCAATAGACAATTTAATGGTGAAAATCGTGGATCAGGACGGGCATTTAGTGAATTTTCGAGGGGAGCATATAACAATTCGACTCCATCTGAAAAAATCATCATGATCGTGTATAATAGAGATGAAATTGCACCGGAAAGGGTCAATACGGCTTCAACTGTGAAGGTTGGTGGTTGCCCAAAAAAACGCAAGCAACCATCCGGGAAAAAATTAACGAAATCAAATCAACAGTTTTTAAAAAAAATCGGATTTTTTTCAAACGTGAAAGGTGAAGGTTTTTCTGCGAAAAAGCGAAGAGTGTAAAATTCAAAAATGCATATTTTGAATTTGGACAAGTCCGTCGAGTTTGACGAAACCATAACTCACTATCAAGAAAGAAATATTTTACCTAAAACCGGAACTAATTATGGAAAGCTCGGGGAAATTCGCTTCGTTCTCCAGAATCCAGAGATTTACACGCATCCTGCGAAGAGCTATATTTATATTGAGGGTGTTATTCAGACAACTCTTGGAGGAAAACCCAGAGCCACCCGACTGAGCAACAATGGATTAGCTTTTTTGTTCGAAGAGGTTCGTTACGAAATTAACTCGATAGAAATAGATCGAACTCGAAACGTCGGCATAACCACATCAATGAAAAATTACGTGTCTTTGGACAAAACCAGTGGAAAACGATTTTCAAACAGCGGGTGGGATCCGAAAAACAAATATGGAAGTGTAGTTGACGACGACGGAAACTTCAGCGCTTGCATTCCACTGAATATGCTTTTGGGATTTGCTGATGATTACCACAAAATAGTGATTTGTCAGCAAAATTTAACCCTTGTCAGAAGCCGATCGGATGACAATTGCTATGAAATGAAAGCCGCTACCAGCCCAAACAATCCCGTCGAAAAATGTGACATAACTATAAACAAAATCGTATGGAAACTGCCTTTCGTTCGACTTGGAGATGCTTCACGACTTCGCCTTTACAACATGTTACAATCGAAAAAAATAATCTATTTAAGTTTTCGTTCATTCGAATTAATGGAGTACCCCGTTTTACCAGCAACATCCAATCAAGTTTGGAGCGTCAGAACCATGACTTCGCTGGAAAGACCACGCTACGTTATTATTGGATTCCAAACGGAAAGGAAAAACAATGTTGAGACCTGTGCTTCGAATTTCGACCATTGCAACCTCGTGGATGTGAAACTATTTTTGAACGAAGAAGTGTTCCCATATGAGAATTTGGACTTGGATTTTACGCAAAATCAGTACTCCCTGCTTTTCGAAATGTACACCAAATTTCAAGAAAATTATTATGAAGGGAGAAAAAAATCGGAACCAATGCTTTCCATGGCAGAATTCAAAAGCAAGGCACCCTTGATTGTAATTGATTGCTCGAGGCAAGTTGAAAGGGTAAAAACAGGCTCGGTAGATGTCAGGTTAGAATTTCGCTCCAAAAACAACTTTCCTGCAAACACAACAGCCTATTGTTTAATGTTACATGATCGTGTCATAGAGGTTAATTTGATTGACAACAAAGTCACAAAATTGTAAATTTATTTTTTTATATTTTAGTTTTAATATTTAGTTTTAAGGATTTATGTTATGTAATCGATTTTTTTTTATTAAAAAATAATAAAACAATTTCTCATGGATATTCTTGGTTTAATTATTGTTGCATGCAAATTTGAAACCAATCCAAAAAAGCATGAGGGGGGTAAACTACTCAACTCAAAAACACAATTTCGTTTTGGGTCTGGAAAAAGTTTGGAATTCGAATAAGAAACTATAGATATTTATTTATCGAGACAAGTAAAGACTTGCCACCATTCGACCGATTATCATCGCCGCCAGGTCAGAATTTTAAAAAGACCAGACTCCACTCTTTATTTGGGTTCAGACTCCACTTCAATTTGAATCATCAACATGTGATGCGTTGGACTAGGTTTCGTACCTTTTTGCATCATCCTTAGATGCAGGTGTTTTTTTGGTTAATGCAACCAAAAGTGAGTTCAACAGTTAGCTAAGGGATGAATTTCTATTCTCCTTTTATTTGCTACATACCTGAGTCCATTCACACTTTAAATTTCGTGGTGGTAGTATCAAGTTTTAACGCGCTTAAAAATAATTTTGTGAAATTCTAATTTTTTCTTTTTTTCTCCATTCCAAAGTTTGAAAAATTGTTTCCTAAGTAAAGTGAAGTGAAGTGAAAGTGCTCAGAAAGTTCAGGATAGTTTTTGTGAATTTGAGAGAAAAGGGCAGCTCTTGCAAGGATAATCAATTTCTCTTGGTAAGAATTTTTTTCTTTTTTCTCACGTGTTCCTTTTTTCTGACAAAACTTTTCTCGTGCAGAACATTAAAATGTCGTCACCGAATGAATATTCACCCGAGAAAGGCAATGTCAAAAAGACTCTCTGCCCGATATGTGGGAAACATTTCCAGGGGAAGGACAGCTTAAATAACCACATGATTTTGGCTCACGAGACCCAACCGATGGAATTTGAGATGAATGTTGATAAAATTCCAACAACGCTAGGCAGCACGTCCGAAGAAATTTCGCAAAAGGTTTGCAAAAATAAAAAAATAATTTTAAATGCATGGGTTTAATAATTTCATCATTTTATTATTACTATTTTTTTCATTTAGAAGAAATTTTTTTGTCACCTGTGCGAAAGTCGTTTCACCAGAAAAGATGCCATGAATCGACACATCCTTTCAGTTCACGAGTTCAAAAAACGGGAGTGTCTTGACTGTGGAGCAACGTTCACTCGAATCGACAATTTAAAACAACATGTTGCTAACGTGCACAAACACGGATCAGAAAAAAAGAGACGAACGACGTCTCCAAAACCAAGCACATCGAAGGTTTCAGAAGCTAAACCCTTTCCACAACCGAGCACTTCAAAAAAACAAGATATTGGAAAGGTGCGCATCATACGTTTCTTTCTTATTTCATTTCATTTTATTTTATTTTTTAATTAATTCATTTTTTAATAATTTTTTTAAACGAACAATTTTTAAATTTCAGAAAAAACATGCATGTCCACATTGTGGGATTGAGTTCTCAAGGGCCGACACCTTGACAAGACATGTGAAGACCAAGCACGGAAAGGAGGAGGAGGAAAAGGGGGGAAATAGATTCATGTGTGATAAATGTAAAACAGTATTCAATCGGAGAGACAATTTGAAGCAGCATGTGAGGGTGGCTCACGGGAATTTTTCATGTGACGTATGCGACGAAACCTTCGATTTGAAGGGGGATTTGATACGTCACATGAAAACTCACAAATACAGTTGTGATCAATGCCACAAGGAGTTTACGAAAAAGAGCATACTGCGAAAGCATATGCGTTATCATGTTCCTTCCTTGAGGCATTCGAGAGCAAATGTTGCAGCCATTCCTCCTGCAGCTGATAATGAAACGAGCGGTTTGAATCGCAGGTTTGTGAAGACTCGCTTCGAAGATGCCGAAGGGGACGACATACCAACGTATATGAAAAAAAAGAAAAAAGACGTGAGAAACGTTTTGATTCGCGAGGAACAGCGAGGAATAAAATGGTATGTCGGCCTATCGGTATTTTATATCAAAGAAACGGACCAAGGTGAGCTTATCGCAAATCCCGTTTTCAGACCGCCCGACTCCACAATTCTCTCCGGTCAAACGGAAGAATTGTTTGAAAAGCAGTATGATGAAATGACTGCTTATATTTTAGAGAAAGCATCGAGCTTCCAGCGAGAGGGAAGTAACTGGGTGTTTGATTACATCCTTCATTTAGATATAAATGTTGCCGCTTACGAACCTCTCGGTGGGAGCTCTTTTATCGATCTTCCAGATTTTATCAAACGAAAGCATGCGGTGCTTAATTTGCAAAATCTGGATAAAAAATGCTTTCAATGGAGTGTTCTGGCTGCACGATTTGCTAATGAAATAGAACTAGCTGCTCGAGCTCAAAACCCGTTTGCGAAAGCACACTCTGAGAGGGTTGAATCATATTACCAGTATGAAGCAACTCTCAACATGGAGGGTATCTCGCAGCCGACTCCTATTTCTCAGATTCCAAAGTTCGAAAAACAAAACCCCTCCTTTTCCATAAACGTTATATCCTATGACGTCGAAGTTAAATTTGATGAAACCACAAAAAAACGAACTGAGACCTATTTCTTTTTTCCTTTACATGCATCATCAAATCATGCAGCCGAACATAAAGTAGATTTATTGTATATATCCAACGAGCAGTCATCTCATTATGCTTTTATTAGAAATATGAGTAGATTATTAAGCTACACAACCCGACATAACGGGCGATCCTTCCATTGCGGGTATTGCTTGAGAATGTTTTCCAGCAATGAGGTCTTGCAGAAACATCAGGTTTTATGCTCGCAGCATTCTGCACAGGCGATAGAAATGCCAAAACCGGGAGAAAATATTTTAAAATTCTCGAAATTCGGAAAAACATTTCCCATTCCTTTCGTTATTTACGCCGACTTCGAGGCTTTCATTTCTCCAAAAAATGATGTAGGTCGAGATCGTAACACCGTTATCACTGCCGAGCATATCCCGTGCGGATTTTGTTACGTTGTAGTCGGTCCTGATGGGATGTTGGTCAAAAAACCAGTGACATATCGTGGGGAAGATGTAGTTTCAAATTTCTTAGCATGTTTGCTTGCGGAGGAGAAAGAAATAAAAGATAAATTAGAAAATTTTTCAAAAAAGCCAGTTCCGATAATAATGACACCTGAAGATGAAGTCTCCTTTGCAAGCGCAAAAACATGTGGTATTTGTAAAAAAGAGTTTGGCTCCAATGAAAAGAAATTGAAAGATCATTGTCATATGACTGGCAAGTTCCGACAAGCGGTGCACAACGGTTGCAAGTGGTCATACAAGCCCCCGAAACATATTCCAGTGGTCTTTCATAATCTCCGAGGGTATGACTCTCACCTGATTTTTCAAAAATTGGGTGAGGTTGAAAATAGCAGAATAACATGCATTCCCAACACTGTGGAAAAATACATGTCATTCTCGGTTGGGTCTTTGAGATTTATAGACTCTTTGCAATTTTTGAATGCCTCTTTGGATACTTTGGTTTCCAATTTAGCCAGAGAGGGTTCGGAACATTTCAAAGTGACGAAATCTCAATATCCCAACCCCGAAAAGCTCAAACTTTTACTCCGGAAGGGAGTGTACCCTTACGAGTATGTAACAGATAAATCGATTTTTGATGAACGACAGCTTCCCCCGAAGGATGTTTTTTACAGTTCTTTAACTGAAGAAAACATCTCAGATTCCGACTATGAACATGCGAAAACCGTTTGGGAAACGTTTGGCATGCAAACTTTCGGAGATTACCATGATTTATATCTCCTTTCCGACGTTCTTTTGACCTGTGATATTTTCCAACGATTCAGAAGTACATGCTTTCAAAATTACGAGCTCGACCCATGTCATTATATTACAACTCCCGGTTTGTCGTTTGATGCATGTCTGAAAATGACGCAAGTCGAATTAGAACTATTAACCGACTTGGACATGCATCTCTTCATTGAAGCGGGGCTGAGAGGAGGTGTGTCTGTCATTTCTAAAAGACATTCTCAAGCAAATAACAAGTATATGGGTGAAGATTACAATCCTGACGATCCCTCTAAGTATATCATTTATTGGGACATGAATAATTTATATGGTCATGCGATGTCTCAATACTTACCAGAGGGGGGTTTCAGGTTTTTAAACGCCGATGAAAGAAAACATTTTCGTTTAGAGACCAAACCATCTGACGGGAGTTTGGGTTACATCTTAAGTGTTGATTTGGAGTATCCCGAGGAGCTACATGATCTTCACAACGACTATCCTTTAGCTCCTGAACAAATCCAAATAACACATTCGATGCTATCCAAATACTCTAAACGACTGTTAAGAGCTTCAAATTCCAAACTCCCGAAAGTGAAAAAATTGGTTCCGAATTTAAATAAAAAAGAAAATTATATCGTCCATTTTGAGAATTTGAAGCTTTATCTTTCACTGGGAATGACCTTAAAAGCGGTCCACCAAATCCTCGAATTCCGCCAGTCTCCATGGTTGGCGAAATACATAGAATTTAACACGGAGTTAAGAAAAAGAGCCTCTAACGATTTTGATAAGGATCTATTTAAATTATTTAACAACTCCATGTATGGTAAATGTTTAGAATGTCTCCGTGATAGATTGAATGTGTCTTTCGCCCAGAATGAGAGGCAAGCAAAGAGACTGGTTGCGAAGCCTCAGTTTCAAGAGTTTAAAATTTTTTCAGAAGGTTTGGTGGCTGTTCATTGTTTGCAGCCGAAGGTTCTTCTCAATCGTCCGATTTATGCTGGGTTCGCGGTGTTGGAACTCAGCAAAGTTGCTATGTACAAATTCCATTATAATTATGTTAAAGAGAAATATGGAAATAATGCGACTTTGCTGTTCACCGACACCGATTCGTTGTGTTACCAAATCGAAACGGATGACATATACCGCGATATGTTATCCGATCTCGATTTGTTTGACACATCGAATTATCCCTCTAGTCATATGTGTTATAGTGCAAAAAACGAAAAGGTTGTTGGAAAGATGAAAGATGAATGCGATGGAAAAATAATATCTGAGTTTGTCGGTTTAAGAGCGAAAATGTATAGTTTAAAAGAGCAACAAGGAAAAATAAAGAAGGTTGGGAAGGGAATAGTAAAAACGACTTTAAAAAAACATATAACTCATGAGGATTATGTAAATACGTTAATTGAAGAAAAAACATCGCGGGCCCTCATGACCACAATCGAAAGCAAAAACCATGACATTCACACCGTACGTCGCGCAAAAATAACTCTTTCCCCCTTCGACGACAAACGTTACATTTTGCCTGACGGAAAGCAGACCTTTGCTCATGGGCACTACAAAATCGAAGACATTGCACACACCGATTTTAACGAATCCGGCGACATTGAAGATTTGGGGCCAAAATTTTGGGACGACTATTTCGAAGATTAAATTTCGTTCAAATGGGTGGGTGGGTGGCGGTACAATGCTTCAATTATTTAATTTTTTTTTCATCTGCATTCATATATCATCTTTCCAAAACTTGTAAATATTGTAATTATCAGTTAGAATAAGAAAAAATAAATAAATAAATACATGTATAAATATAACCCTTTTCTTTTTGAAAAATTCCTTTCTGCATAAGAAAAAACAAAATCAATTTTGTAGTGACAAAACGACACCTGTTTAAACATGTCCAGACTTGCACAAATAGGGAAAAAGAAAAAAGAGCTCACGCCGAGGTCAGGTAAAAAAGAAAAAAAATTCCTTTCATTACAGGAGGAAGAAAAAACAAGTCCAGACTTGTTCGGACAGGTTGGATTCGGTTCATTCCATTGTCTCGGGGAAAAAACACAGAGGGGTATTAACAAACAGTCAGAAACGAACAAGTTAAAACTTGTCACAACGGGTTTAAAAAAAAAAAATTAATTTCAGAAGTTAGGTTAGGTTAGGTTAGGTTAGGTTAGGTTAGGCTAGGCAACCCACAACACAAAAATTAATCCACCAAAAAAATCAAAGTCAATCAGTTAGGTTAAGTTAGGTTTGAAAAAAATCAAAGTCCGTTGGTTAGGTTAGGTTAGGTTAGGTTAGGTTTCCCTATATTTAGTCAGACCAAGTTAGGTTAGGTTAGGTTAGGTTGGACAACCTGACTCCAAGGCAACACAATCCTCACTTTAAAAATCACTCACACCATCTCCACCACCCACCACCACCACCTTCACACCTACCACCTAGGTGGGGAACAACTCTCAATTTACCCCTACTGTCGATGACTTTTTTTCTAAACGAGGTGAACCGTTTACTGATTTAAAAGAAAAGGTTGGGCGTAAATTTAATAAAAATGAAAAACGTCAGCTTAGTATAGGCTTCTTTGAAAGAAAATTCTATTTTCGGTCATATTTTTAAATCCTTCAGAATTATAAAACGAAACATTCTGAAGAGCACTAAATGTTTCTTTTTGGAAAATAGGGAAGTTAAGAGTTATAGAAGTCAGGCATATTGGTTAAAATGCGTTCTTTACTTCATATTATTTTCATGAAAAGCAGGAAGGACCGACGAAACAGATTTGGAGAAAAAAATTCCGAAAATTCTAAAAAAAAAACTGACATTTTGAAAATATCAAAAAAGTGGCAAATATAATTGTGACGTCATTGCACTATATTTGAATTTTAAAAGTTGGTATCCTGCTAGCACATTCCTGCTAGCGCGTCTTTCTTTTTTTGTTGAAAAAATTACAAATCAAAACAAACAAAAAAGAATTGAAAAATGGCTCATTCTTCGATTCCAAACTTAATTTTTTAATTTATCGTGCTATGACGTCACTATCTTTTCCCCGAGTTTCAAACGACTTTTTTTTACATCTAATTTGAACAATTTTTTACCATTACTTTCAATACTACGGAAACACAGAAGGGTCACTCCAAATGTCAGTCAGTTTCTGACTGTCACTTCCGGAACTGACAGTGCTAGTTCCGGAACTGACAGCTTTAGATAATTTTTTATTTGCTTGCTAACTGACAGTGCTTGTTCCGGAACTGACAGTGTCTGTTCCGGAAAAAACACTGTCAGTTCCGGAACAATCAACCTTTCTGATGAAAGATGTCAGTTCCGGAACTCACAGTGCCTGTTCCGGCACAACAGTGCAACAAGCACTGTCAGTTCCGGAACAATCAATCTTTCCGATGAAAGATGTCAGTTCCGGAACAAGCACTGTCAGTTTCGGAACAAGCACTGTTAGTTCCGGAGCAAGCACTGTCAGTTCCGGAACTGACAGTCAGGAATTGACATTTGGGGCGATTCTTCTAGGCTTCCGTACTATATTTTTTTTTAAATGTTATACATATACCTGGTATATGAATGTCTTACATATACATGTTTTACATATAGCTACTAGTATTTAGGGGTCAGAATGTAAAATAAAAAAAAATGCTTAACTTCCCTATTACAAACAGCATCCATTAAGTAAAAATAGCAACGCCAACAATGGCTCACATGCGCGCCATAGCGTAGTAAACTAGTCACGATTAAAAAAAGAAAAGAAAATACAAAACGAAAAAAAAAAAAAGTGATTTCAATCCAGTTAGCATAAAACTCTTCTTCCCCAGGTTCCTTTATCGGTAACAAATCAACATGATTAAGGGATCGTTTGCTTATCGAGTTAACGGTTGGATCTAATAAAGAAAACGCGTTAGGATGTCACTAGGCAGAAAGAAAAAGAAGAGGGGGGAATAAGGTAGATAGAAAAAAAAATATCACGGGAATCCTGGTTTTATTTTTCTTATACTTCACGCGCGAGGGAAAGAATCAGCTCTTTGAAAAAACCCAATTTTTCCCCTTTGCCCTTTAACAAGTATCGACGATTTTTGTCTTGCCTTTCGTACGAGAGCTTCGTCAGTTCCTTTTTTTACTTCGCAAAAATTATATCCTACAAAATTTTAGCAATATTGACATGGAAATGGATGTGTTCGGTTGATGTTTTAGACATTTTGACAAGGCATTTCAGTTTAAAGTTTCTTGGAAATGCGACTTTAAATGAATTTTAAGAGGATTCGGATTTGTTAATGAGCTTTTTTGGTATTCTAAGTGTTTTTACGTTTTCCTTTTGCAATCTGAATAGTTGACAAATCTTCCATCGTTAAGACGAAATCAACTTTCAGAAAAGGTTTGCTTTTAAAATGGCTCCATAACTCATCCACTAATTAACTTGGAAATATTGCAAGATAATTCCTTCGATAGCTTCGGCAAAATGAACATTGCAACGGTGTTTGGTTTTTTCATTTTCCATGCTCACAAAAATGGCATGGGCTAATTTCACGACGAGCTTGCTCCGAAAAATACTAAGAAAATATTAAGAAAATATTACGAAATATTAGGAAATAAGGAAAGAAAAAAAAAGAAAAATGTTTCCATCCCTTTTGCATGTTCGGTAAACAAGCTGGCTAACATAATTTTAACATGTTCCCTAATATCTGAAATTGCAACCTAAGAAAATTATCGATAGAAACGTTTTTCTTTCTTTTGCTAAAAGGAAACAGAAAAACTCAAACAAAATAAATAAATAAATAAATAAATTTTATAAAAGGGAAGAAAAAAAAACTAAGGAAGGAAAATAGAAAAATGACTTTTTCTTTTCTTGTTGTATAAAAAAGGCATTTACAATGGTACATCTGAAGCGTTATTAGTGTGACAGGACTTAGTTTTATACAACGATCCAATTCTATGACACTTTTCCTATTGTTATAACATCATTCATGCTGAAATAATGCGCCCTCTCCCGTTATTCATACTTCATTTTCTCCTATTTTCTTTTCGATTTTTTCTCCGTTACAAATGGAAAACGTTTCTTTATCTTAATTTTTCTTGTCTTCAAAGGCTCTACCGTGAAAATGCAAACCTCGTTACGAAATATCAATCTAATCGATGGATTCTTTCAGAGGGAATTTAAATCTGAGCATATCACTCATACATCTCCGGAAAGCCGAGATTTCGGATTTCCCAGACATATGAAATAAATCGATTTATAGGTTAGAAAAAAATGTTACCGCATTAAACTGATTGACAGGGAGCAGGAAAAAAAAATCAAAGAAAAATCAGTATTGCGAAAAGTTAAAATCTTAACATTAACACTTAACTTGGCCAATATAAAAGAGCAGCAGATATTGCATTAATACTTAATAACGGAAAAGACAATTAATTATCTTTCATTTTAATAAGATTAGTAAAAGACCTAGTGGAATAAGCAGTGCAAGATACGTAAAGCAAAAAAACTGAAAAGATGAATAAAAGTAAAGAGTTCAACAAGTTTTTATCCTCGTTTAAAAAAGGTTTTTTTCCTTCCCTTTTTTTCTTAATGAATGTTTTAAATTTTCATCTTACGTAAAAGATGAAGAGGATTAAAATGTAAATTTTTTAACGAAAGAAAGCCATCTTGGTTCATAAAGATGCACATTCACTTTTTCACCAAAGTCGCCATCCCATGATCGACTTTTAATGAAATAAAAATCTTAAGCAAGAAAGTGGTTTAAAAATTTCGGGCAAAACGAAATCGATCTTAAAAATCCTTAGTTAGGAAAATATATATAACATTCAAAAAAAAATTTTTTTGAGTGTATACTGTAATTCCTAATTATTTAAAATGATTTTCTGTCAGAGATTAGCTTAATTAGGCAAATGAATGTTAATGAGGAATTCGTAAATGAAGTTACTTTCTATTCCAGGAGACTCAAACTTATGTAGAAAACTGAAAGGCATAATTTCCTAATTCATCCCTTTTTATTAATTCAGACGGGGAGGGCAGATTGATGTAAATTTTTCCATACATTGCTTCCGCAAAAAACTTTCAGAGTGCGACTTTTTTTTTTTTTTTTTTTTGCACGTCAACTAACCGTCGGTTGACATTTCACAACTTTTCGTTTGGTTTTTATTGCTCCTTCTCTTGTGTCGGGGTTACCTTTGAAAGGGTCAATTCCACAAGGGAAAAAAAATATGTAAATAATAATGCTCAAAAGGGTAACTCCAGAGCCATTTTTTTAACTGATCGTTTTACAACAGAAAAGAAGAGAGGCAGAGAGGCTAGAAGTTTTTTTTTTTTTAATAAATTTTATTCATAACTAACCAGAACTAAAAAAATGAAACGATCAAAAAAAGAATTCTCCTCTTCCTGCTCCCCCCTTCTTAAGAAAAATTCTCTTTCTTCTCCATTAAAAGTGGAGAAAAAGTTAAAATGACGACAGAGAAAACTGAATTTTGTGTTTTCCCACGGGGACTGAAACACGCTCAACAGTAAGAAGACTTCGTCTCTGGATTTGCTCCGTGTCGAACTATTTCACAGAAAAATATATTGCCAACTAGAAAAAAAAATGAGAAATGGGATATCGGACGGAAACAAATAAATACGAGATTGAGCGTTACTTTATCGTATAGAAAATACGACGGTTTTCCGAACCTGAATATCTTTTCTAACTTATATGAAAAAAGTTTGAACTAATCTTCATCACGATGTAGATATTTACGACTAAACTGCTCTTTCCTATGCTTCATGGACCGTTTAGTTTGAATTACAGATTATGATTATAATTTTTTTTCCGGAATGCTTATCTATAACTCTTCCTTCCTTGATTTACGCACAAACCGCTAAGGTTGTATACGACAATATTTATTGCTCAAGTTTTAAAGCGCTTAGTTTTTATTGCTTTATTGGGCTGATCCGTATTATTTGCGATCGGTTATATTTAATTCCCTGAGTTTCGAGTTTTTGTTTGATTTCACTCGTTTTATAGTCTGGCGAGCGCATAAAAGCTCCCGAGTAGCAAAAGGTTTATCTGAGTTCCATATAATGCACTTTTTTTTGCCTCGGGGTTTTTAGCTTTGAAAAAGCAACAACATACTCGGCTCGTCAAAATACCTAAATTCATTTTGGAACCGTCGCATTAGTTACTTTAATATTCGCTAACCTTTGAAGGGTTTGAAAGTAAAAACTGGTATAAAAATTATTAAATAAAAAATGTCTGTGAACCGGAACAGGAAAACATGTTCTACATTGCTGAATATAATCATAAAATAGAATTGTCCTGTCTATTCGATAGTTTAACTTAACCAGGATGAATAAACAGTGCCAATATTGGGATATTTCTATTTAAGCGACTGTCATATTTGCATTAGTTAAAGAGATAGGTAAGCATTAGATAACCGGCAATAATTAAGCAAGAGTGTGTCCCTTTCCTAATTTAATTAATCGAGTAATTAAGATTTACATATCATCTCGATGGTCGCCGATTATGGATTATTAATTGTATTAGTCTTCAGAAGGTTAGCCCCAATGAATGCAACTTGATTAACGTCCCCATACGGTTTATCGTAATAATAAACATATACTGTACATTTTACGGGGTTGATTAAAAAATTTTCATGATTTACAACCGGAAATTAATCATGAAAGTTTCTCATGTGGAATGAGATATCCCGAAATAAAAATCGATGTTTATTTCACGGGATTTCCTGGTAAGGGAATAATTTCAAAAATCTAGAAAACTTTTGAGTTTTAAAAAAAATTTTTTCTTTTAATGGACTTTATATCGAAAACTACAGCTTACAGAATTTATATATATCGTACAGTTAGTTGATCAAAGATTAATTCTTAGAAAAAAAAGGCATCTATTTAAGTTGTCAGTATTTTTTAATTATATCAGTATTTTTATGAAAGCGTCAGTAAAATTATTATTCGTCAGTATTTACATGGCCAGTTAAAAAAGTATCAGTAATTTTAATCGTTTGTCATTAAAATCAATTATTTACCAGTAATTATCGATATTTAATCGGTAAATTGATGCAAAAAAAAATGTTTTGTTAAATTTTTTTTTTTTTTTTTTAATTTTAAAAATGAAAATTTACATTAACGCCACTGCGAAGAAAAAAAACTTTAAAATTATATCAATGAATTTGGCTTGGTTCTGCAGGGTTCTCTATTGCTAAACACGAATTATCGAATTAGAAATCGCCTGATATAAGAATCATTGCCTCTGAAAGATACTAATAACTATAATTTTCTTCGGGTTTCTAAAATGACATCTTGAGGTGAAGCAACGACCTTGAAATTTTTTGAAAGCTTAAGCTTATATTAGGGCAAAAAATAAACAATTTTTTTTCTACTGAAAAAAGTACAGATTCCTGTCGGGAATTTTGAGATTAAAAATATTTGAAGTTTAAAATTAAGTTTAGTGTAAGATTTTTAAATTAAGAATGAAAAACGTTTGAAAAATTTTAGAGCTTCAAAAACCAATCTATAACTCAAAAACCATTTTACCTATAAAACCAGTCATTAATTATCGGTTTACTGGTCAAAGTAATATTATTTACTGACAAGAAATAACTTTTTTACCGACATGAATCACTTTATTTACCGATAAATTCGATATTATTTACTGACAAATAATTATATTTACTGATCGATGGTACTGATAAAAAAAAAAAAAAAAAAAAAAAAAAAAAAACTGACACTTGTATTGAAAATACTGACAGTTTTAATATATTCCGAAAAAAAAAACCTTTTTAATATATTTAAAAAAAATCAATCTACTATATGACTTGACTACGTAACTACGTTAACGACGTAATTAATTTGGTTTTAAATACTGAAATGATTCGCATTAAAAAACGTTTCGTGAAATTATCAGGGCTGCAATTCCGATTCCGATTCCGAAAGGTGGAAAAAAACTTCAGATTCCGATTCCGATTCCAACTAACAAATATTTTAGCGATGCTGATTCCGATTCTGATTCCGATTTCAACCAAAATTGATAACTGTAATAACGGTATTTTCGTGCTTTTTAAGTCAATCTAAATCGAAAAATTTTTTTTTGGATGCCGATGCCGATTCCAATTCTGAAGATTCCGAACTGCTTTCAGACGAGATTCCGATTCCGATTCCAATTACTTTTGAAATAGCAGATTCCGATTTCGATTCCGATTCCGAATAAAAATTAATCGGAACTGCAGCCCTGGAAATTATTACCAAGAGAAACCTCAATCATTTTTGCTTCTGCGAAAAAACGAGCCGAGTTTTCTTTATGTTTCAGTCAAAGGTTTTAATATATTACTCCAGGAAAGTTCGGTTTTTTCTGACATTTAACTTTTCTATGACGCGGAAAAATGCATATAAATTCTACAAGAAAATTGAATTAAATGAAAACTGAGTGCAGACTAAATAAAAGAGATAAAGGGAGAGAAAAAGGCAGTGCAAAACCACTTTCAAGGCCATCATTACTCGGATTTGAAATCAAAGATAACAAAAGGAAAAGGTCGAGGATGAAAACAAAGAAATGCCGTTCATTGGCTTATTCGCACGAAAAAGGAAAGCGAAAGATAATTCAGGACATAAAACAAGGTGCTCATTACAGGTTCAAGTTCAACATTAACAAATTTTACACCATGAGAAAATGGTCTCCCTAAGCTGGGCTCACGGACCTTTTATCCTGGCTAACCATCTTTGGGGTCATTCTCAGAGGCATCGTAACTTTTCATTGTCGATCACTTTATAGACATCATGGGGGTAAATTTCAAACTAAAATTGCTTTTTTCTGGTTTTTAATTCTGTTCGAAAAGGTTGAAAGCGTTTCTTTCTTTTTCCTTTAGGTACTTTCTTAACACGAAAAGATATGGGAGAATGAGGGAAACAATAAATTGCGTACAGGAACTTTATTGCTTCATTTATGACTTTTGATAAATGACTTTAATGGAAAGCAATCGGACGGAAGCAAAAAAAAAAATAAATAAATGAGTAGCAACTGCTCTTAAGCATACGAAAGCTCTTAAATATAAAAATAAAAACATTTTATGTCGTCCGATCTTAATTAAAAGAAAAATATTTCAAAAACTGAACCTTGTTTTCTTTTTTTTTTTACAAAATATTAAAGTTGAATGTAGACAACGAGCTGACGAAAAAAGGACTGGCCACCGGGGAATCAAACACGGGAGGGAGAAAAACTGAAAGAAGAAAAGTTACAAGAAAGGAGGCCATATTTCACAAGACGGACAAGGTAACGCGTTGACGTGTCGGATCAGGTACTTCCCTCGCACAAAAAAAGAAAAGAAAACGATGAAATATATTTTTTTTCTTAATTTGAGCGACTTGAAGTTAAATCGTATTACAAAAACGGAAAAAGTAAAATTGAATTTTCCTAAAAGCTAGAACAGGGAAAAAAGACCTCTTTTCTATCCTGAGGTTTCAACTAATGCCTTTTATAAGAAAATAAACTTGAGATTTTGTTAAAGGCAAAGAATTCTTTTAAATCAAGTTCTATAAAGTTTAAGTCACTACGTAAACTTTAAAAAAAAAAAAAAAATTGAAATAACTTTTTTATTCATCCCTCATAAACGAGGCAGAATGCAAAAAGAACTTGAACATTCAAAATTTTGCTGGCTCTTTCTATACTCTACCCCAAAATATATATTGAAAAGGATTGATCCTTTTTTTAAAAGTTTCTGTTATTGGAAATCCAATTTAGAGAAGTTCCTGTCTTCTGGTATAAATTCCGAAGAATTGCGTATGTAAGTTCCTCATTTTTTCAATAGGTATTTTTGCACTAGATTGAACGATTTCAAAGGGCTCTTCTTTCGAATAATCAGGTAAATCAGTCGTATTCAAAAGTTTGGAGAACTTTGTGATTTTTTTCTCTCGAAGCATACTATATTTGAACTTTTTTTTACGACCTCCTATGTATTTCGGAAATTAGACAAAGAAACCCATATATATTTTATCGGTTTTTTTTTTTTTTTTTTTTTGTGGGAAAGAATTTTGAAACCAACAGAGAGCAAGAAATTTTTCAAGGCCCAAATCTTCTTACTATGTCACCGTTTTAACGTAACGATGAGATCATAATTGCAGATTTTTAAGGCCAGCTAAATCAAAGATGAGAAGGGAACAATGAAATTCTTTCCCCTTCATCTTAAGAATAGGCTTCAGTGAGTACCAGAAGGAATGGCTGGAGTGTGCTATGCTTGACTGGCAGGGATGAAATCCAAATTTTAGGTACCCAACGAACTATTTTCACTCATTCTTGTATTTTTAGTACAAGTTTCAACTTGTTTCAAGTAAATACAAACCCAGAAAACGAATCAAAGCTTTTCGGCCGTAAATTTTTTTAAAATTATTTTCCAATGGCATTTATAATTTAGACAAGTTGGAACTTGTATTAAAAATTCCAAGGGTACAACACAGGAGTTCGTCAGATACCTGAAATTTGAATTTTCCCCCCTTGAATCGAGTATTAGACAAAACAGCCATTCCTTCCGGTATTCACTGACGCCTACTCTTAAGTCATTTATTAACCAAACCGAAACCGGCCACAATTTTGCGAAGATAGCAGATGGTAGCCATCTAGCGGCCCTCTTGTAGTAAAAATCCTCATTTAAAAAGCAATTGATTTTACTATCACACATTGCCGAATTAATTTTGTGCTGCCAGTACCACTAAAAAAAAAAAAAAACTTAGCCGAACTTAACGGTCAAGAACCTTTCACGCTGAGAAATAGCAAAAAAAAGGTTACAGTTTTATTTCATCGTTTAAAATTGTCGGCTTTAAATGTTGCACGAAAAAATCATTTGGCAATGTAATGTTAACGTCCGACGTGTTTTAATGAACGGGACAAACTGTCACTGTCAAGAAAGAGAACAAGGCAGGAAATCTCCGCTTTGACCCATACAAATTAAAAGAAAAAAAAAATCTGTCATTTTTTTCCGTTCTTTTTTGAATCCAAGATAAAGGATTTGCATTAGAATTCGAATCCGAATCCGATTCTCCCTGCTCCTCGATCTAATATCCAAACTTACGGAGAGCATGTTACCAGTATCCTTTTTTTAATGTTTGGATTTGAGCTTTGCATCACTGAATATAAATAAGGGAAGGTCACTGTCATTGGTTATACGCGAAAAAAAAAGTAAAAAAAAAAAGGGATGGACAGACATGTGAAAATAAAAAATGGCATCAGAAAATCCGGATTCGAGAAATAGGATCTCCCTTCCGTCATTTTCAGCATCAAAAAATCATTTTCACTTATCATCCTTTTGATTTTTTATACTGATGTATGTTGGATCACTAAAAAAATATAAATCGCATTGGGGGTTTTTTTTGAGAGAGAGAGGGAATTTTTATTTGATGTTTCCGTTTAAAAAATTCAAATGTCATTACTTATCAGGAATTGTTCCTTGTAAACGATTACTGAGAACTATTTCATTCCGTTTATTTTAAAATATTTCAAAAAGACTAGTAAAAATGAAATGAACAACTAAGAATAATTAAAAACGCCATGTATATTTAATCCTTGCTTTTCCGTGAATCGGAAATGTTGTTATTAAAACCTTTCGCCAAAAAGATTATGATGCCTTAGGTTTCTGATTACCGTACGGATTGATCAATCGGTACGGTTATAATGCATAATTACAATTTAATTCCGAATTTTTACTATCCATAAAAATGCAAAATAGGGATCAGAGAAATTTTAGCCGATAATATACAGGATCATCTCGATTTAAGTTCGAATTCGACGCGTAAAAGAAAAAAAAAATTTATATAAAGAAAATTTTCTTTACGGTATAAAAATAGCATGATAAGTAAACTAGGCTGATGGGAAATACAAGACTTAAAATAGAAAACCCTTATTACTTCGTTCCCCGCTGCTCCAACTTTTCCCTTCTCCACTCTTTTATGAAAGTTTCATAATTTCTTATTAGATTTTATTAAGAAAAGAGTCGTCTTCCGCAATTTTCATTAAATTATTACCTGATATTTTTATATGCATGTAAAATTGAGAACATTTCGGTGTAACACGATAACTTGTATACACCAGGTTTCGTTTCGGATTATGTTAATTGAGAATCTAATGAAAAAATACACAACAGAAACGTAAGTTGGTATCAAAATAAAAGCGATAATAAATAAACTTCAGACTTAAAAAAAAAAAAAAATACTGACATTCTTTTTCCTCTATGTTTGCTCCTTACAAATTACTTAACCCTTTGCCGCCCAAATTCCGAAATTTGGAAATACCCCATTCCTCTCAAATATTATTTCTCTGTATTATATCTATAGAGTAAAGCAATAGGCCAAAGGGGCGTTAAAAAAAAAAGTAATGCGCGTAATATTTCTCATTTATGCAACCGGTTGAGTTAGGTTATATAAACTCAACTTTAATTTTTTAAACCCATTTAACGAAAATGTTTGAAAATTATTTGTACGACTGAAATTAGTTTTTACGTGGAGAGTACTGGCAGTCCCCCAGAAAACAAACTTTTTTTTAATTATCGGAAAAATAATATATGCACAGTAAAAAATTTTATGTCAAAATCAACATAAATCAACATAAGCAGGTCCACATAATTTTTATGTTGTTTTTGTTTTATGTTTGCCTTATGGGAGAAACAACATAAAAAATTTATGTGGACCTCTTAAAACATATTTACACAATATTTTTTACTGTGTGGGTGTTAATTTATATGTTTTCCGGCCACCTGATTTCAAATCAAACATGTCATTTTACGTAGCGGGCAACTGCGGCTACCCACAGAATCAACTTGTCTTAAATTAACTGCCTCCCGGGAAATGAACTTGTCTTAATTTTTAAAAAAACCTATTATTTTGCATGTAATAATAATTAAGAAAACTGAAAATTAAGTAATTAGCTTTAAAAGTTAATAGTCCTCCATCTTTGCCATTGCGCAAAATATTTAAGCTTGTTGGTTAGCTTGTTGTTCTGTTTCTTTATTTATTTGCTTTTATTCATTTTTGTTAGGCGTCTTTGTTTTATTTTTATTATGTTAATTCATTTTTATTATGTTAATTCATTTTTATTTTACTTTGTTTTCATTTTTATTTATATTTAGACAGGGACCGCTTGTAATTGGCTGTAAAATTTTTTGCTGTAAGCGTCCGATTTAATATAATAATAATAATAATCTTTAATTTTAATTTTTTCAAATTTTGGACTTGAGATTCAGAACTAACAGTTCAAAAATAACCCCCGTTATTTTTGTTTCCGTTTTTATTATTTTTAAACTTATAAACGCCACTATACCGAAACAGCTGTTTTGCCCATAAGCTAAACATAGGTGAAGCTTCTTGTTAAATATTGCATAATTGACTGTCCATCCGTTATTTACTTGCATATTTAAGTTCATAAAAATAAAAAGAGCAGTAAATAAAGAGTTTAAAAAATTCGAATCTAGTAAAATTGATGTAATATATTAAATAAGATTTTACCAACCATCCGCCATCTTGAATTTTTTTTTTTTTTTTTTAATTTTGACTTCATGTTCGGTTTCAGCAGTTCAAAATATCCCTAGTTACATGGTTTTACAATTTTTAAAGAAAATTGAAGCTCTACAAGGTTGCAAAACTGGGGCCCTTGGGCGACAAAGGGTTAAAAAATCGATTAATTTTATTGGAACTATTTTCTAAAGCTCATCGTTTTAATTTAAATAGAGTAAAAAGGAAACCACATTTTTTCCAAAAACGAGGATCATAATTTCCATCTGAACAGAAATACAAAAACGATAATCTAATTTATCATGATTATCAACATCAATATCTAAAAGATATTCATTCAGTGATGATAGTGATGGGTGGAGGTACAAGTGTGCCGTGGTTATCGCACGAATTTCCGTACATTGGTTTATTTCATCATTTGATCCCTTGCGTTTTCAACAAAATCGTTAAGCGATATTTTAAACAATACGAAGAAAAATGTGACAACTATATTGAAGTAAAGGGAAAGCTTATTGGTCCTTAGAACATACCAAAGTTCAAGGTTTTGAACTTTTTTTTTTAAGTTCTTTTATCTCCAACTTTAATCTAATAAAAATATCGATTACGCCTCTTCGATAAGGGATAAAACTAACTATAAAGGAGTTGAAAAGGGTAGAAGATGAAAAAATGATCTTAAGATTGGAAAATAAAAGAAAAAGTTAAGAGCAGGATGCAAGATTTATATTGCCATGAATGTACGAAATCTCGTAAAATAGAAAAATATGATAAGAGTCATTTTCAGGTTTATCGTTTTTATTGAGTATTCCTGATAAAGAAAAATAGGATCCGACAAAAGAGATAAAACCACTTCAGGTGTGCTTAGGTATGTATTGTGCATGTCGAACAAGAAGCCCCATTCTTGTTTAAACTTGAGATTTAACAACATTACACCCACGTCGGTTTCCCCGAAGCCCTCGTTTATTCTGTATTCTATGGACACTAGTAAGTAATGTAACCGTGTAAACATTCATTCCCCAACGCGGTTTTGAATGGACACGATTTTTTTCTTTATTTTATTTCATTGTTCCTCCTTTTTTTTTTACGTTATAACGAGCAGTATTTTTATTTTATCAAATTAAGGTTGTCAGTCACGTTTGTGTATGAAATTATATTTCAAATTCTTTCACCGTGATGAAAAATAAATAAAAGAAGGGAAGCCCGTAGAAAAATTTATTTGAATAACATGTGTTAAAAAAAAGGGGTGACTTTGAAATAAGAGGAAGTAATATTCTACAAATTCAGGAGACCATAGGCCTAGTTGTTGTTGTTTTTTTTTTTTTTTTTTTTTTTTTTTTTTTTTTTTGTTTTTTTTTTACCTTTGTAGGCAGAGATTACCATTGTAAATGAGAAAATTTTATAGAAGTAACGTTAATTAATTCCAAATAAAATAATATTTTGTAACCATTATACTATACCATGCGAATCCATTTTGATAAAGGGTGAATGTCACAGTTTCAGAGGTGAGGAACTAAGGAACATACCTGAAACAAAAAGAACAGAAATTATGAATCTGCAAGTTATGATCACTTGTTTCCTCATATTTAAGTCAGCAGACGGTAGCCACGATAACAAAAAATATTTAATCACGGGGAGAAGGTAAAACATTTTTACAAAGGGGACCAAATTGTTGTGCCTAAGTATACACACATGGAAAGTTTTTTTCCAGGAGGGGCAAAGCCAAAGCTAATGGGGTGAGAGGACAACACCTATCTCCTAGTCCTCAGTGGTTACAGTTCTGTAGTGCAGTTATCTTACGACTTTAGGTATTTATCACCTACTTTTAATTCATTCTTACTTAGACGCAATTTAATCTTAAGAAAAATGTGCTGATAACATATGATATTAGAACCACTTTAATGCAAAAACGTGTCGATATCGGTCAATAACATGATCACCTTACATAAAAGGAATACCTTAGATAAAGGAATGCCTTTATCTATCAATTCTTTAAAATCCTTATATTTCCAATTCGAATTGTTCATAAATCTAAAATTTTCTTTTGAAAAGAGTGCACTAAAAATTGTGTTTCGTGCTATATGGTATATGAACATTACTATGATAAGAGATAACCTTATACTAGGAGAATAAAACTAAATAAAATAAATTTAAACGAAATGGCTACGACCTATAAATTATATCTAATTTCAAAACAGGTCGAAACGTATCCCTTTCAAAAGCATTATGATAACAACGACCTTTTTTCCCAAAAGCATAAATAATCAACTCCCCGAATAACAAGGGAAACCTATCAATTACCTACTTCTCGCGGGAACTTCACTTTTCATTAATATTGTGAACAAAAATTGGAAAAAAAGCCGCATAAGCTTATGCACAAAAAAGAGGAGCAAAGTGGGGGGGAGTAATAGCAAAATAAATGTAAAAAGTTAATGTCGTCTAATTGAAATGACATTTTTTACGTTTCGAAAAACAGGAGGTTGAATTCAATACATCGATTTTGTAATAAATCAAAATCATGCTCGTTCATAATAGCACATTTATACACTATTTTTTTTATTTTCATTTTATTTTTATAATCTAAAACATACTGCATATGTATAGTTTATAATAAATGCTAAGGCGAAATTTGATCGAAAATTTAAGCGGACTTCAAAAATGAATTAATGTGTAATTCTATATATTTCGGTCTCGATTCGACTTAGATTTGTGAAAAAATCGAAATCGTAAGTTGATTCCAACGCGAAAACGGTAATCAACCAGCCTTTGGTACCAAAAAAATAAAATAAAAAATAAAGAAAAAAGGAAATGCATTAATTAGTTTATTAGCCTTTTGCTAATAACGCAATTGTAATTGTAAATATTCAAGAATTGCCGTAACACCCCCGGTCAAGCCGAAGATCGGCTTCGAGGGTCAACGGATCTAGGGTCAAGTGGGGGAAAAAACGGCCATTGAAAATTTGAGGTAAAAAAAAGACACTTGAATATTGGATTAATGACAGATCTTTAAAGTTCCGAAAAATTCATGATAAAAGTTTGAAGCTTATATTTCGCTATGTCGTTAAGAAATTTTCATTTCCTCCTATATTTTTAGGTAAAAAAAATTATTTCTTAAACATTCGGCTTTGTTTTGAAAAAGCAATTGTTGACACTTGTTTTAAAATTACATTTTATTCGAAAAAAAAAACAAAACAGGTGAAAATATTACGGAACGTAAATAAACAATAATGACTGAGGAATCATTATGTGGTTCGAAATTTTCAAATAACTGATTTTAGCACGAGTTATATAGCTTTAAAGTTGTGGGGTAAAAACGAGGCACCATCACGGGTAAAAAAAAGCCATTCGATATATGGCACTTTGCATGTTCGGAAAAATCGACGCCATATTGAGTGCAATGTTTTGGTTTTGTGAAAATTGTGAAAGATGACGAAAAAAGTGCTTTTGGGAAAGGTAAACGCTTTATTACGGCAAAATATCATTTCATAATAATATTATCTTGCCTTGTACCGCGAAAAAAATTTTCTAAAACTCGATGTGGTGTTAATTTCGCGGGTGTCACGTTATTACCTCATGTTTGGCTCGTTTTTGCCCCACTTTGCGGGTAAAAAAAGGCAGCATTTTTCGGAGATTTTGACCATATTTGGTTAAACAGACGCATATTTGCTTTTGAAACATAAGCTAGATATAAAATTAAAACTTTGTACCGAAAAAAAATTTTTTTTAAAACATTAATTGCTACGTTATTCATAATTTTCAAAAATTGGCTTTTTTTTCCCCCACTTGACCCTATGTAATATTATTGTTTTTTTAAATAAATAAAAAAAAAAAAAAAAAAAAAAAAAAAAAAAAGACAAAAGGAAATGCAGGAACTTCAGTTCTTACTTCGTTTTTTCTTTCCTTCAGCGTAGTAAGATCAAAAAAATTTAGGCATTTGTATGTCATAAGCCTTCGACCGAAATTTCACGCTAAAACATGTTGCAGTAACACGTTGAGACAACATGTTGCTCAACGTGTTAAAGCGTTAGAAACATTTCGCCAACATTTTACTCAACATGTTGAAGCGTAAAAACATGTTAAAATGAAAAATAAAAACTTGTAAGTGTTGCGCAACATGTTTCGCAACATGTTACCATAACATGTTACTGAAACATGTTTGGCGTGAAATCCCAGATTTCAATGTATCAAATGAAAGAATGAAAAAGACTTCATACTTTTTTCCAAGGTACTTTACTGACAATGAACAAAATCTACTTTATTTATGGCCAAAAATCTTGACTCCGTATCAGTTTTTTTCACATGATATAAGTATATATATGCTCATCAGTGGAGAAAATTCTGACTGTGAATCAGGCTCTAACCTTTACTCCACCTAGATCGAGTACGTCGAGCATGCTCTCTGATTGGCCAACTTTTGTCAAAAAAATCACAGAAATCAAAATTCTCCACTAGAGATTCAAATTCTGATTTTATACAGGGATGAATTTCTACACGAAATGAAAACAAGGCTGCCTTATTTCCAACATTTAAATTGGGTCTAAAATCGTGCTAATAATTTCAAATTGTTATTAATATCTCCTCTTTTCTACTAATCGCTTCCATCTTATTTCATATTTAATTAATTTTCTCAAGGGTCCATTCGCCGTTGCTTTCCGTTTTCTCTACTTCCACTCCGGTCGTGCTACCTCGTTTCATGCTTGGGACTTTTTGCTCAACTTTTAGAATATTTATAAATTATTATGCGAGAGGAAAGGGAAAACAAGAATTATCATGAACGAGGGAATTGCACCTCAATTTAGCAACACTAAGTAATTTTTTTTTTTTTTTTTTTTTTTTTTTTTTTATAAAAAATTGAAACATTCTTATGAAAAAATAATATTATTTTTCTTTTTAAATTAACGATTCAATTTTTTTTACCGTAAAAAAAAGTCCTTACTGCACATATACATAGAAGTGACGTTATCGGGAGAAAAGCTTATTATGTCCCGCATTAAAAGCCCTTAAACAAAATTCCTTTCCTTATTGAAAAGCGTAGATAATCCTGTTTTAATAGTTCCTGCAGCTAAATTCCCTTCCTTTTCCTGTCAACGCGATTTCCTCGACAAAACGCAAGCGCATGGTTAAAAGCGCGTGAAAAAAAAAAAAAAATTGTAAAATCTTTGCCGAAGAAGAAAAATATTTCCAATTATGAGCTCACGGAGCTAATAATGAGCCCAGTTATTTTGAGTTAATAAGAGCTCAGTTTAAAAAAATTTCATAGCAGAAAAAGCGAAGAAAAAAAATTTAATAACGCATCGGAAAGAAAATTTTCTTTATTTGTTATTTCTTTCTTATGTTTCATTCTGAAGCCAAGCAAAAGGCATGTAAGTATATTTGCCAAATCATCGGAGTTTATTAAATATGAATAAAGACCCTTTGTTTTAGTATATTTTTTTTTTCTCAGGGAAACAGCCTCAACGTTTAGAACATTGAAAGCATGATTTATTGAAAATTCAATTTTGCACGACCGAAATATTATTATGTATTCCGCTTTCTTGTTCGATTTTTAAGTTAAGAAAAGAAAACAATGCCGAATCGCTTTTTACAGTAAAAGTAGTAAAAGTTTGAAAAATGATAGCAAAAGAAAAGTTGGAAAGAAAAACAGTTCTGAAAATCGATTCCAATTCCCTGAGTTGGATTTCGGTTCGACGTTCTTCTTGCATCTCTTTCTTATTCTTTACCAGTGTCTTCAATAACTTTAATGGAAATAAGATTACGATTATCATCCGATTGATTAATATTTCCGACAAAATAGATCCAATAAACAAAGCTGTTGAGTGGAATAAACAAGTGGTAAGCAATCAATTTTCATACTGGCAACTCTACTTATAGCTTCGCTGAAAACGAGCGCTCAACCCAACATGTCCGTTTATTTGCATAAATGTGTGACTTCAGCGAAATTCGATTTTCGATTGTTATGGAAAAGAAAATAAATTTCATTGGAAAATATGTACAAGTTACCTTGATACCCTGAAAAGTCGATGATTTATGAACCTATTGCTGTGCATCCTCACAGCTGGAGCGAACGCTAGATATTTTTAAATAACTCCGCCAGAATTTTTTTTTCTCTCCTGCACCAATAAATTAAAGATTTCCTAATACCAAGATCTATAGTTCATGAACCAGAAAACGATAAACTCTTTGGGTTATATATTCATGACTTAACGCCGTTTTGGATAGAATAAAAGAGAGAATGAAATAAAATCGATTTCTTAACAAAATTCTGATGTTAATAAATTTTAGAAATGAAAAAAAAAAAAAAAAAAAATTCGGATTCGCAGTTTTTGATAACGCAGAGGCATAAATTAAACTAATTTTCCATCTTATGCGTTTTTCGTTCCATTGAAGATAATCACACATAAAAGTCCTTACATTTTTCTTTTCATCTGTTTTTATATGAAAAAGAAAAAAAAAGGCAATATTTTTTCGTTTTATATCACGGGAACGTATGGCAGAACATAGGAAGCTGACGTGGCCCATGACTCATAAGGTATTGAGTTCATTTATCTCACTGGTTAAGCGCTTCTTAGGTCATTTCGTGTTTTTCATGATACACCGTATTTTTACGGTTGTGAAGACACTTTCCTTTCCACATTTGACTGATCATTTGATTATCAAAGTTTGCAGTGTTACATTTGCAACTCAAATAAATACAAAGGAAAAAAAACATTTTCCATGTGATCGACAGCACGCGTAAAATCGACATTCCCTCTCCCCCTCCCCCCTAGTTTATATGATGTTGTCATTCATATTTCATTCAAATGAAATTCTTCATGTCAAATCAATTATAAATTAATCGTCCAACTTCCGTTTCAAAGGTAAAATCAACACCAAGTCAACGAAAATTTAAATGAACTTCATATACACGGGTCCCAAGGAAAAAGGCCTCGAATACTAAGACAAAAGCTAAAAGTGAAGTATATGCGAGGTTTGAAAGGCGTTTTGAGATCACGCAAAGCTTTAATTAAACCTCTCATTTTCTTTTAATACGATCTAATTTGCATTTAAGCGCAACAGCTTCTTACATTCTAATTTTATAAAAAAAAAAAAAAAATCGATCAATTAAAAATGTTGAATAAATATTATTTTAACTTTTTTCCGCTGATTGGATTTGAACTTCATTATTAAATATTTTTTCCGAGAGGGGAAAAAATATAACAGGAAAAGCACTTTCCTTCGGAGAAGGAACTGTTTTATTAAAACAAAGAGTTCCTTTTCGAGAAGAGTTACAAACTTTTGAAGTGTTTCTCCATTGCTAAAAAGGGGAAAAGGTATTAAACTTAAGCAAAAAAATCAATTGTTCGAAGCGTGAATAGGTGGTCTCCACATGTTCATGCATGAATCGATACGAATAATTCCTACGAGAATATTTAAAAAAATCATGTTGTTCTTTTGCGTACTTTATTTTATTAATCCATATTTTTATACAGTATAAATATGGAAAAATAATTTATTTCTTTTTAAAGCAATACGCGGTATCGTTTTCTTGGCATCACAAAATATTGCAATCTATTTTTTTTAAACTGGGCTTTCTGTGAAAAAGTCACGACCAATTCTACAACACAAAAATAATTTTTAAAACAAATACATTACCTATTTTTGCGTGGTTTTTTAAAAACGATTAAAAGGATTTGTTAATATTCGGATTGAAAATACATTTTTTTAAGTATTTAAGGTGTCGCACGAGGGATTCATTTTTTTGAGCACCCAATACTTCGAAAAACACTAATATTAACGTTTTGGAGGCAGATATCAAAATTCCGATTCCGAGCAACAATTCTTATCAATTTTATGCACCTTCATGAAAAATTTCACATCTGACCATACAGTACTTTTTTGGGAAATCTTGATCCAGGATAAATTCCTGGGAATTTATAGTAGATTAAGGTTTTCAAAAGTGCTGCATGGTTAGGTATGGAATTTTTCGTAAAGGTGCCTAAGATTGATAAGAATTGTTGCTCGGAAGCGGAATTTTGATATCTAGCACCAAAAGGATATTATTACCATATTTCGAAGTATAGGGTGTTCAAAACAATGAATCACTCCTGCGTCACCTAAAGACGATCTAGAAGACTGACAATCATATTTGATTAAAATCCCCGTTACACTTTTAACGGGCTAAGGGAACGTTCAAATATTACGTAAGACTTTTTTCGGTTTTTTTGGACCCCCCCCCCCCCCCCCCGCTTCGTAAGAATTAGTAAAATTTCTTTGATTCCCCCTATTATATTACGTAAGATTTTCACGGACCCCCCCCCCCCCCCATTTTTTTTAACGCCAATTCTAAATTGGAGTAATATTTTTCTTAAATCTAGATTAATAGTTCATACTCATATCCCTGAAGATAGCTAAAATTGGCACAAAATCTCATCGAAAAATTAGTTTTTACTGTACTCCTTAAAATTTTTTGGATAAAATTTTCAAATTTTCTACTTTAGACATTCGAAAAAAAATTAAAACAACTTAATTTATTGAAATTAAAAATAAAAAAATTCTGAACAAATAAGTTGTAATGAAAATTCTTACGTAAGATTTTCTAAACTCCCCCCCTTCGCCAAGTAAGAAATCGTAAGAATTTCGAGTACTTACCTCCTCCCCCCCCCCTTTCGTATTTACGTAATACTTCAACGCTCCCTAAAGGACGACCATGCCAAAAATACAACACAATCGTTCGAAAAATTAAGACAATTTGTCGAAATTTCCTTTTTAAACATATAAAAAATTTAACGTAAAATTTTATATTATTTGTGTAAAACTCGAATAGTGTGGAACAGGCTTAAAAAATTTCTGTCCAGTACGCTCTTCCGCAAAGTTTGGATTTTCAAACTCCCTTCTTTCGGAAAAGTTGAAAAATTTTATTAACTTCCTATAAAAGATAAAGAAGAAGTCATCTGCCCATATGGCGTTTTTCCTACGAACAAATAAACCGTCTGAATGATAGTTCTCTCGCTTTATTTCTTTTCGAAATATGATCCATACAATACTGTATAACCCTTTCTAAAAACGATTTTATTATTTTTTTTATTCTTGTATTATCTTATCGTTGCTTTGGTTCGGAGATTTAAATCTACTAAATCCTAAAATCGATTTTATTGCTTTTTTTTGTACAAAGTAATCGGGAAGACATTTACTAATGAAAGTGAAAAAGGAAGGGAGAGAGGAAAAAAAATGGGAAGCAATCATTTTTCCCCCCGAACTAATATTAATTCTATTCGTCAATAAATTGACCTCACGATATCGTTGACTTTTCTGCCTAAGTGATGAATTGATTCATTTTTTTGTCACATAAAGGTAATTAAAGTGTCTAACTCAAGTTGTCTCTTGGTAATTGATTGACCTATTGAACTTCCCAATTGATTAATTATTCTTGTTCCTTTTCTACGTTGGGAGTTTTTCTGGTTAGGTGTTATTTATTCAATAAATCGTCATTCACCGCTGAAGTGACCGTCTAACGGCAATTTTTTTTATTACTCAAGCGTAAACCCTAATGAAATTCTTCTTCGTTTTTTTTCTCCATAGAAGAAGCAAAATCTCGACACTTATTTCAAGAAGAAAAAAAGAGAGAGGGAGAGAGAGAGAGAGAGAGAGAGAGAGAGAGAGAGAGGGAAAAGAAAAAGAAACCGTAAAACATTCTAACGACCGTAGGCTATAGAAAAATCAAAAGACATTGACAAGAAAGAAAGACTCCAAAACAACGTTCGATTCCGAACTCTAGGTTCTCTTTTCAAAGCCATCCACCCAGAAAATCCACTCGTATAAGGAGCATGACACTTGAATGAAAATCACGACTGGGAAATATAAGAAAAACACATCAGCGAGTCGATAAGGGTCGTTAATCCAAAAAAAGTATGGTACGAGCTTTTTTGGAGGGAAGCAAACCAGAAAAAAAATTCAAAGCTTTCGACCGGAAAAAAGTCGACGACGCAATATTTTAAGTTGATGGACAGTAACCCTTAACTGATTTGAGATAAAATCCGCCATGCAGTATAAATGGTAACACAAAATCTTGTATTCAAAATATATATAAATTATTTATTTCAAATTTCCAACTTTCAAACAAAATTAGCGCCAAATATTAATTAGTTGGCTCAAACTCAAACGTGTTTTTTGTTGTGAAAAATAATTGCTCGAGGGAAAAATTTTCCACATGCTCTACACTTTATTTTCAAAACCTCAAAAATTTGTTTGGATTCTAAAATTTATCAGATGCAATGTTCGCTGTAAAATAGAATAAACAAAAATAATAACAAGTAAACTACAAAAAAATAAATATGTAGTAAAAATAAAATAAAAATCCCAACTGAATCTTTTTCATACAAACTCTAAAAATTTTATTACAAAAAGTAACATTCCAAACATTAACATATTACATCTCATTACGGTCAAACGTAAAAAAAAAAAAAAAAAAAAAACGAAACAAAGAACCCCGTATTCATTTACTAATTACAGCATTTGTCCAAAAAGCAATGTTGTAGAGAAATAAAAGTTGAAATACATGACCATTAATTATAAAAACGACAACGAATGACAAGATGACATGTCGGAAGACGTGAAATTAGACCGTGGATTTGCGGCAATTGAATTTTATATCATAATAAAGCGAAAACCTCGTGTCACTAGTCAACTGCAGACTTTTCTAAATTAACGTCAGTGAGGATTTAAAAAAAAAAAAAAAAAAAAAAAAAAAAAAAAAAAAAAAAAAAAAAATTGAAAATTGAAAATTACGTTCTGTAAAATATAAACTCATAATACAAATGATACTAAAAGATTTTCCGGATGTATTGCAGTAACGGTAAAACTTCACAAAAGAAATACTAAGGTTTGCTTTAATAAAAATATGGCTAGGGGGTAATTATCCAAGTTCCAAGAAAACAAAGAACGAAAATAAATTTTGATTAATGAGGAAGAAAAAAAACTTTATTCCTGGTAATGCTTTTAAAAAAAGGTTTCATCCTTTCCGAGCAGACGGAACGAAATCAAACCTATCTCGATAACTCTTGATTTATAAAATACATACCACAAAGTGGGTAAATGCTAACAAAATGTCCCTTTGATTAAATTATACAACATGCATGTTTTACACCATCAACAGCATTAACGTATCAAAAAAAAAAGAAAAAAAAAAATGAACAAAAAAAAACTCATATATTCATTTTTTTTATAAGCCTCCGATCTCGCATACCTTTTAATCCTTCGCTTTTTTTCCACAGCAGCCCCATCAGATGCAAATAATTGGGATTTATGGTAATTTTATAAGCATTGAATATATCGTCTTTGAGAAAAATCATATAAAAAGAACAGCCCTCAAAAAGGGAGCCTTCAATTACGTAAGCACGTTAGGGGAGAAGGGGAAGAGGGGAAAGTGTAAGGCCTTCAGCTGGTCTCACAAAAACATTTTAATCTCTAAAAATAATAAAATCAAAATTACAGGAGTAACTTTTTTCCCCGATTTTTTCGGGACTGCCTTGTTTCCTTCACATTTCGATACTTTCAAATTGTTTCGGAGAAAATCAAAATAACCTTTTTTTTTCGTTTAAGGAAATGTTTGCTGCTTCATTTAAGTATTTTGAACATAACCTTTTTTTTTCTTTTTTTTCGATGATTAACCCCGAATGTGTTTTTTTAACGAGATATACACAAAGAGTAACGGTGATTGAAATGAACGAGAACGGCAGGAGTCATTATTAGAGGAAGCTTTAATCGCTTCCTACAGGCGATACCATGGCAATTAATTGAGATGTTTATTTCTTTCGCCAATTAAAAAGAGTGTCTTGAGCGGCAAAAAAATGATTAAAAGATTCCTAGTAAACAGTTAACTTTTTCCCTTTTTTGAAAAAGTAAATAAATGAAGAACAGTAAACTTTAATTTTTCCAACAAATCAATTTTCAACTTTAAGGTTGAGGGAATGTAATTCTCTCGGTCGGAGGTTTCTCGGCATTTAAATCAAAGAGGGAAGAGAGGAAGGTTCAGAAATAGAATACACCAGAGGCACTCGAAGAGAAAACTCGAACCACCGACTATCAAGTACAATAAACTTTGAAACTCGTTAAGGGTTATTACAAATGACACACATAACAATACCACAAAAACCTGGCATAAGCAACCAACCAAAACATCAATAAAACTTAGGTCGGAAGAAAGAATATTCCCAAATAAACCGTAAATATTATACTAAACAATGAATTATTTCATTTTATCCATTTTGGAATTTCAAAATGCTTGATGGCGAATCGCTGTGGCTTATGAATCATTTGTAAAACTTTTTTTCTTTTCGAAAATTTTTTTAAATGGCGTCTTGAGGGTGCGCAAGAGTGCCAAAGTTTTGGAAAATCCCATAAAGGATGAAAATTTGACTTTTTGATTTTTGTGAAAAAAGTAGTTTCCTATCGGATTTTTAACGTAGATTACGGAAACGAAATCTGTTTGCGTCTAGTTTTTACTGTTCTTGAGATACAGGCCAAAAAAATGTCGCCATAACAATGTCAAAGCTCTAAAATTTTAATACAATAACTCAGGAACAGAAATAGCTAGACGCTAACCGACTTCATTTTCGAAATTTGCGTTAAAAATCCGATAGGACACGGTACTTTTTTTCAAAAAAATCTAAAAGTCGAATTTTCATTTCAAAGTTTTCCAAGACTTTGACCCTTTTGTGAACCCTTAAGACGCCGTTTAAAAAAAATTTCGAAAAGGAAAAAAAATTTGCAACAGATAAACCACAGCTATTGCGCTATCTGGCATTTTGAAAATCCAAAATTTTTGATTGTCGACTTACCCTAATCAACAGGGAGGGATCTGAAATTCTAAACGAAACAAAACATCCGTTAATTTGGCCTGTTCATTTAATAACTTATACATTATCGTGAAAAACACCTTATAACTATTTTAACTTATATTGCAAAATTTTATCTATTACTTAAATATTAACACCCAAAAAGTCAAATTATCAGCTTAGAAAAATGTTAAATTTCAGTACTTGATTTTTAAACTCTAAGTGCTTCTATTTTCTTTGAGTATAGCGGGCCCTAAATTTGAAAGCACCTATAGTATTTTTCAATACAAGGAGTGCAAACGACAAAATTGCCCGTCGAGACCGAGTTTTAACCCCGGGCCGAAGGCGAGGGCCTTAAATAGGTCGAGACGGGCAAGTCGTTTGCATTTCTTGCATTGAAAGATACTTTTTATCACAAGGTACGGTGTAAAATAGTCTGTAAATAAACTGACTAGGACTGAAAAGTGGACTTTTCAGTACCGTGTGATGAAAAAAATATTATTTATCCTCCGTAATAATATCAAAATGACCTCTATCCAACGCAAATACTTTAAATTTGTAACTTTTGAGGTTTTAAAAAAGGTATTTTACTAAATAATAGATCAGAGAAAAAAAGAAGCGGAGACAGCAGATTAGCAGAGAGGTACTTGAAAATCTATTGAGAAAGTCGTACTAAAAAAACCACTTTTTATTTCCGCTGGCGTAAAATTTTATTGTGAGGAAAAAAAAATTACTACAGCTCACTTTTTTATTTTTGTTCGTTTGTTTGTTTGGAGATTTTTTTTTTTTTTTTTTTTTGCCAGGAAAAACCAAGAGAAACGTAGGTTTCCAGTCCAGTCGGAGGATGAATGTTTCGGAAGAGAAAGTCAGTAATTCAAGGAGTTTCTTATCCGCACATTATTCACCCAGGAAACACCATTAAAACCAACTCTCCCAGTGTACAATTAACAGATTTATAATTCAGCTGGATCAACAATGGTGGCAGGATGATATGTGTTAACGTGTTCCTGAGAGCCCTGAGCTTCCCCCTTATAATTCCCTTAATTATCCCACTTTGGAAAACTCCTTACAACTAGCAACTCTATCTGTCAAATGTGTAAGCCATGGCAAAAGATATCCTTTTTGTTTGATCCCACTTTTTGTTTATTTCACATACCTGGAATAGTCTTACTTTGCAACGGTATAACCATAAGTGAGTCGTTCATTCAATTTAGGTTCAACTTTTCCCCCGATGCGTATGTGCAAAATATTTTCATGGGCCTGTTAAAAAACTTTAAACAAAGATTTAAAACGAAATCTAATCAGAAAATGAGCTTAGATTTAGTATTATTGAAAGAAATGAAACTTAATGCACTTTCGTCCTGTTTTATTTCGCCGGCTGAAAAGTAATAAAAACAAAAGAGTTTTGGAGTAAAAAAGTTTTTTAAAGGACGGAGAAGTGGCATTTGAAAAGTACTTACAAGATGGTTTCCGCAAAGTTTTTTATATCTATTTCTTTATATGAAGAAAGAGAAAAAAAAAGAAGAAGAAAAAGAATATTGGCGACAATGTTTGCGCTTAATCAGATATACCGAAGCTCGGTCATTTAAGTACGAAAATTTAATTCATATATTTTCATCGCATAATTTACTCACGAACGAAATACCTCATACAGATGTCAAAATTAAAAGATTAATAACCAACTAATCTAAAACTAAACACTAAATGTTTTATTCCGATTTCGCGGCCAAACGAAAAAGTAGGTCAAGAAATCCGGTGACAATGTGAACGCTTTCAACATAAATTCTTAAATATGTCCGATTTAACTGCCGGGTTTCTATTTTCCTTCCTATTTTTTTTTTTTTTTTTTTTTTTTTCATTAAGGTCGATTCTCTTAATGTTATTTCGCTGTTTCAATATGGCCGATCCCGCAACATGTGCATTAAATGGGTTCGGATTCCTTCCTTTAGCAACGAGCTACCCCATCACAAAAACAAAAGCAGTGGCATTGGCTTTCCCTTCTCGCTTTTCCTCAAGGGCTTTCCACTCTCTATATACATCTTAAGTCGTTTACCAACGGGGTAATTACATTATATGTCAATAGTGGTCATCATTCCGGAATTGCACTGTTGATTTTCTTTCCCTTTGATTTCGAATTCTCTAGTAACGCAAAGTGTCCGTCAAAACCAAAGCAACTCCAAGCTCGAGTTAGCTAAAAATTTAAACGAAGTAAAACGGCTAAAGGGTAAACAACAAATTGAATATCAATTTGAAAAAAAGACGTGACCAAACGTAAAAGGACATTTCGGTTGAAATAAAGCACTTGATCTTACGTTATTTATATAGAAAATCCAATATAAATTAAAATCAAAAAGCCAGAGGATTCCTTTTACCACAATAAAATCTATCATGTTTACATAGTGTGAATAATAAACAAGAGAATGGAGATGAAAACAAAAAGTTATGAAAACAAATGAAGCGAAACCATAGAGTCAATCCAGGCCGTGAGGCAGACACTTCATGAATTTTTTAAAAGTAATTTATTTGTAATTAATTATGGAACGATAAACATTTTATGTCGTCCAAACCAGACACCAACCAGCTTTTTATACTTAATTTATCGCTATTTTTTCGTTCAATTCCAACCACATTTTTTTTGTTTTTTATTATAACTTTTTATTTAAATTGGAAAACGCACTAACGTTGAAGAATTAAAGATATCAGTACAAAAAATCGTTAAAAAATTTTTTTTTCATTACACGGAATAACATTCAGTTTCAATAAATAGAAAAAAAAAAATCTGAATCCCAGTTCGAGGAAATTGAGGAACGGCGAACGAAATGGAGAAAGATTTGATCATATTTTCCATAAAAATGATAAAAAAAAAATATTTTATGTAAATGCGAGACGCGGTTTCCTCGAAAACAATCAAAACGGTGTTGCTGCTTGCGATCTTTATCCCTTGTAGAAAACTTTGGGAAGAAGAGAACCGGGGAAAAAAGCTTGTATGATTACTACAAAAACAAAAAAAGAAGATATAAACCATTAGTGCTCAAATATCTACTGCGGAAAAAGTTTTGTTGTTTAAAAAAAAGATAACGCATCAATTGTTTTGATATAAATTATGTCTGAGATTGTAGCTTGGATAAAAGGAAGAACTAGCAGTCGTAACCTAGTAGAGATTGCAATCCCGGAATCCCGGGATCGGAGGCGGCCTAATCCCGGGATTTCGGGATTGCCGTTGATCGATATTTTTTTTAAATCAAAAATATATATTTTCCAAAAGAATTTTTAACTGGGACTATTGCAATCTCGGGATCCCGGACAATTGCAATAATATCGCAATAAGTTTTTACTGCCCTTGTATAGTAATCAATATTGGTTATACTTTGAAAATTCCTACTGACAGTAAGTTTTGATGTAAAAAATTTATTCTTATAAGAGATATTAGACATACAGTGAAATTTACAAAAAACTTTAGCCTAAAAATATTTAGCTTTTTTGTCTAAAATGGAACTGCATGAAAATGCAAAATAATTGCTCAGGGTAAACACCCGAAAATTTTGAAAATATGAAAGGAGCCAAGTAGAAATAAACTCCTGGATTCAAATTTTAGTTACAATCATTATTTCGGATTTTCCTCATTTAATCTTACACAAAAAAAAAATCGAATAAATTCGCAATTAAATGGAAATGCATGCCGTTATTCAGGTCTTATCAGAAGGAAGCATTTTTGTATAAGACATTTTGTCCGACGTCCTTTCCTTTGTTAATTATTATTAAAATATAGGGTCGGTTGGGGGAAAAGTAAAACAGGGGTAAATGTAAAAATCAGTTAAACAAAGTTTCATGTCTAATTAGCGGACTTACTGAATAGGTAAATGCAAAGCTCACTTCTCTGCTACCAATTAGGCACAATTTTTTCCCCAAAAAAGCATTTCTTATTGCCATTTTCAAAACAAAATAAATCTTTAAAAAAAATCGTCGGTCATCCGCCATTTAAATCAATGTTTTTATTTACGGAGGAAATGAAAAAACAATGGAAAAGAATAGGAATAAAATGGATGGCTCTGATTTTTTTAATCTTTTAAAATTTATTAATTTCATCTGCTTATTTGTTTATTTACGGGCGAAAATAGGAAAAAGTTAATAAACTATGAATGGCTGGGTACGTATCCTGTGCGATATTCGGAAATTGTTCATCATTTTGCCTGGAATAATGACTTTTTACATTTACCCCATATTTTTTCTTTTCCCCCATATTTTAGCAATGGAAAGTGTGAAAAAAGGACTCAAATAAAAGTGTTTTTGGGAAACTAATTGACTGGGAGTCATCCCACACTCAAGACGAATATAAATGAGCTAAGAAGTAGCCCACATTCAGCTTTCAAAACTGAAGATCAACCATGGAAAAAAATTCAGAATGTTTTCATACACAAGATGGCGGATTTTTTTTTACTTTTCCCCCGGCCGATCCTAAAAGGTAAAGGTTCTAGTTGGTTTACATAACCGGTCGGTTAGGCGAAAGATAAAAAAATATGTTAAAAAATTTTTTTTTAAATCCAATTTTTTATACATGAAAACTGTTATACTGTCTAACTGCGACGAAACCGTACCCAAAACGTTATGTTATGTTCAGAGATTTTCCATGATATTAAATGCATGAACAACAGTTAATAGTTCTTATATGTCACAACATTTAATTGTTTTCGAAAAAAAAATGTTTATTTTCGAGGCTAGTACAGCGTTCTAGCGGTGAAACCGCGAACTATTTCAACAACAAAAAGAAAAATGGCGTTTTATATTTTTATTTCGAAAACATTAAAAAAAATTATCAAATTTAGGCACCATAAGGTCTAAGCAATAAAGCCCTTTTCACACATTTTCAATAACGAATCTTTACCTTTTAAACATAACAAAACGTTTTGGCACAGTTTCGGTGCGATTTGATCTCGTTTTTATGTGTAAAAAAAAAATAAAAAATAAAAAATAAATAAAAAAATGAATGAATAAATAAATAAATAAATAAATAAATAAATAAATAAATAAATAAGTAAACTTTTTTTATTGTAAAAAAATTTTCACCACCCGGCTGACCGACGGTGACTGACTGTAAAGGAACTAAAATCTTAAGGGTTAGAACAAAATGTCTCATAGAAAAATGCTGAGATTAAAAATAGATGAGTGTGAAAAAAAAAATGGTCGTCTTGTTAGGGAATGGTTTTGCAAGAAAACAATTTTCGTGACTAATCCCAAAATCCTGGGATCCCGGGATTGGAGGTTTTCCAATCCCGAATCCCGGGATTGAAAAAATCGTTCGGGATTGCGATCTCTGCAACCTATAAGCTAGTTTACAGAACACAAGAAATTTCTACTAATAACTACTGCGTTAACCTGTTCTTCCACTTGTTAGAAAACCTATCGCGGACCTACGTAAGTCCGATTAAAATTTTCGGAATAACTCTGCAAAATAGAAAATGCTTTCGATAAATAGTCCTAAATTGAAGTCCGTGTTTGGAAGCATAGGGTCATACAAGCAAAACTTTCCGAGATCTGAATTCTTAGAGAGACTATGTTGCTCTGGCCATAATTTTTTCTTTTTTTTTTACAAAAATTAGCTCTAATTATAGAGTACTGATTGCTTTACTTAAAAATATTCTTGTAAGTAATTAGATTCTGAAAAAATCATCAAGCGGCCTCAGAAGCAGTTCCGCTTTGCTGCAGGAAATGAATCACTGAAAAGTGTAAAATATTTCGCAATTTATTAATTTCAATAAGTTTATTTTAAAAAACTTTTGAACTTTCTTTAGACTAATAAATCCTTTTTATGCTGTTTATTCCTGGTTCGAAATTCGCGTCCGACGCATTAATAAATAAAACACAAAAAGAAATTAGAGCATAAAAGCCTCCTCTAGCAGAAATTATATACCCTTTTAGACGGTAACCATTTTTTTTTTATATAAGGAAACATGTTCCTTGTGCTAAAGCAATTAAGAAACACGGACACAATCTAAACGAACGTAGGATAGGTACAAAGTAATAATAAAAGGGAAAGGGAAGAAAAAAAAAAGTAAAGGGTAATTTAAGGACTTTGAACTGACACAACGAAGGAATTGCCCTTTTATTTTGACAGTTTACTACCTTCCCTAATGAGAAGTTAATTAAAATTCATTTTCTGATGTATATTTTTGTTAATTGGAAAGGACGTTATTAATTACTCGATGTTTTTCACTTGTAAAATTCTTCCGCTTCATGTCATTCTCCATTCAACAAAAGTCAAAAATACATTCGGATCGGATTTTTCCAAGACTGATTTCAAAACCTTGGACAAAATATTCTTTTAAATTTTCACTGAGGGATAAAACTGAAATAGCATTATTCAGCAAAAATGAATAGTGTGGTCACGTAATGAAGGTATAGCTCCGTGTCAGTTTCAGTTTGGTTTTCGGAAAGTTTTAGATATTTAATTGACAGAAACTTTCATAAAGTTTTGTAAGTTTCTGTTTAATTCTGATTTATTAAATGTTTGACAATTTCATATTTGACGACTTTGGTAATTAAACAGAAGCGAATCAGGAAAACAGATTTTAAACTTTCTCGGTCACTTTCATCGATTAATTTCCCCAAAACTTTCAACTCTGCCGCTTTATCTCTCCCCTTTACCCTTCTCCACTCCCATTAATTTTCCTTCAGAATTTTAACTGCACTTTCGGAAAATTTGCAAAAAAAAAAAAAAAAAAAAAAAAAAAAACTTTTTTCCTCTCCGCAATTTTTTTCCTTCGATTTCTTCCCCGTATTGTTCAAGATGAATTAAATGAATGATCCATCCTCTCATTCGGTTTGACCTCTTCCTCGGCACATCTACGGCATATGAACCTTACGTAATTCATCAATGTCAACCAGTACACCATCATTCCAACATTTTAACACTTTTGTTTTTATTTATTTATTTTTTTTTTTTTATCTCCCTCATTCAACTGAAAATCCTTTTTCCCTTTATACAAAACCTCTAATTAAAAGCTTCACGTATTAGATATCCAATTAAAAATTGTTAGGTTTCAAATGCGAATCCTTGCTTAACCTCCTCTCTTTTGCTCCATTTAAAAAAACTCACCAATCCCCCCCTTCCCCTTTCAAAAACGTGTGCATACATCGTTTCGTTGAAAAAAAATTTTACGTGGAATTTTCAAACCGATTAATACATTGTAAAAATCGGATTCTGAGTAAGTACCGATGCCAGCACCAATTTTTTTGTATCGACCATAAATGGAAAAATCGAAAAACGCCCATTGATTTCCATCCGTTTACCGCGTCTTTAAAGTGAAGATGCTGTTGACTGCCATTTCAAGATGATTATATCTTCGTTGATTTCACTTCGATGAATCCACTTGACAACCCATCTCAAAAGACGTCGTTCCTTAAATTACACTAAGACCTATTCTGCCCGCGGTTACTTATATTACCAGCTAAACGAGGCCCTTAACTCTTTTGTTTTCACGTAATGCGATCCATTAAGAAGGAGGATTCAAGAGGCCAGTGTATAATAACACGCACAAGGCCTGTTAATGGTCCTCCCTATGGGAACAAGGCAAGGATAACGTTTCACACAGAGAGAAAAAAAATTCCTTTTTCGCTTTTTATCCGACCGCTCCCTTAAAGGAAAATAGAGAATGAATTTTTCAAGAATAAAACATGTTGTGAACGTGAGATAAGGAGAACAATGTAATAACAACATCCTTCCCTGCCACTTTCCCCTTTTTTTCCTTCCTTAATCTCTTATTTGTTTAATCGCAATCGGAATCTTTTTCCCTACGTGGGAGTGAAATCCAGGTCGGTTTTCGATATTTAAAAACCTTCCTTCAAGCGGGGAACGAATCCTTCTCCATTTTCTTTACCCACCCTTCGTCCCGTAAAACAAACATTCAAATTATTAGCTGGTGATTTTGATGAATGGAAAAAAAAAAAAAATGGCATCACGAACGAAGAAAAAGAGAAAAATAAAAATTTCAACGAGTACTCATGTTACCGATAATTCCGTCGAGCTTTATGAAATGGAAAAAAGAAATGTCGTCGTTACGGTTTTCAGCGATAGAATGTATCGGTGAATTTATTAAGCCCCACTTGAGTCGTTTGAAAAAGGAGGAGTTGTCGTTTCCGGGTAAGAGAAAATGAGAAAAAAAGCATGAGGATATTTACGTGTATACATCTTGAATCGAATTTTATTTTAATATGGTATATAGTTATAGGTTTCGAATGCATTCTATTTTTTTTTTTTTTTTTTTTTTTTTTTTTGAAAGGGGGGTGGGAGGGAAATATAAACGACCGACAAAAGGGAATCGGTAAATTTTTTTATTGTGAACTACATCTCTGGTAGATAAAAACCCGACAGCATATAATTTAACGATGATGGACTGACATTATTCAAAAGCTGTAACGAAGTTCAGACAGAACAGAGAACGGTATATAGCAAAAACAATGATGGAAAAAAAATATTCATTAACATTGCTTTCAGATTTAGAAAATAACAAAAACATTAGTCATGCGTCGGAGTATCGCAGTAAAAAGACGAGAATCAATTTGGCCGTATTTTGGGCTACAATCAGGGTAGCGATGCCAACGACATTTTCACATGTTCGACATTTGCATCGGCACATGACGACATTTATATCGGCACATGCTGACGCATTGGCGCCAGCATATATAGCGCAACCCTGGCTAGTGTTTAATGGAATCACACAAAGTCTTGATGTGACGTCATGGGTACTTCGAAGCATTTTAAAAGTTTATCTCAGAGGACCTTTAGGGACAAACTACTCCGCAGTGGCGTTGCATGTCCTTAGTGTATATAAAAACATGGCTTCTTATGGGGAAATGACAAAAATTATTATTTTTTAATTTTTAGGAATGATATGAAGTTTTTATTTAAACTGAATGTAGTCAAGGTACCAATAAACTACCGAAATATGTAAAACGATAAGCGATTGAAGCATTTTTATTTTTAACATTGATTTCCCTATACCTTAAGGGTAGTCAGCGCCATCATTTTTTGCGGAATAGTTTGTCCCTAAAGGTCCTCTTTGGGCACCGGATGAAGTTTAAAATAAACAAAAGAAAAACAAAAACAAACGGAGTTTCATATGGTGCCCAAATTCCTACTATTCTGTGCGGGGTTCTTTTAATCGAATACAGGATTCGCATGTGGTGATTGTTTCACTAAAATAAGTAAAAACAGGTTCAAAGGATTACTTGTCGTCAGCAATCCTTATTTTAATAATTTCCCTCAAAGTCAAGGCGTTAATTCACAATAAATAATCTGTATAAGTTAACGAAAGAACAAATAAATCGGATACCTGCAAGCAGAAGTCTCAGGAGGTTTGAAAGTACGCCTAGTTCTGAAGTGTGTTATTCCACAACTCAAACAAGTAGAAAATGCAGTACACCTTTCTAAATTCCAAGAACTCGTTTGTGAAGGGGAATTCAAAAAACGTCATACGTGTCATTTGTCCCGTATTTAATTTAAGCACCTAAAGGTGACATGTTAACATTTCACATGTAAATTTTCCAAGTACTGAGTCGGAGATTCAAACTTGCTATATTACACACGCCGAAAACTGATTACGAACTTTTCTTCAGAAACAATCCTTACTTATTGAATAAGTTAAAACTTTCACAAGTTTAGATATACACTTTCAAAGAATGAGTCACGACCGTGAATACCAACCTCAGATATACACAACAGTATATTCATTAATGAAAACAAATCCTCCCTTATACGTAATTTCTGGTGCGCATTAATAAATAAACCAAAAACGTTTTTCTTTCTCTTTGGCGAAATCAAGTTAGGAGGAAAAAAAAAACACAGAAAAAGAAATCAGGAAAAACGACTGTAATTCGGATTTCCTCTTTTTTTCCTTTTCCATTTTCCTTCGTTAACTCCGTATGTTTCCCATTTACTAAATTTGGGTTTTTCTCGATACAAAAACGGATCCTTATATTTCTTATCCTTCGACGATAAGCAACAAATTATGACGGGGAAATGAAAGCTTGGGAAAAGCAATCAACAGGAGCGATGGAAATAACTTAAAAGCTTTCGCATTAAACTTTGAAATATTACGGGAGAAAGCTAAATTTCAAATTAATTAAAACAAAGAAAGAACCCTTGAGAATGTAGGAAAATAAAATAAATAACAAATAAAACAAAAGATATCGGTTTGAAGAAAGCCAAGTAAAAAGGGAGGACGAGAAGAGTGGCGGGGAGGTTTTCGAGCGCTAGGAAAAGAGATACGAGGGGAGGTCGAAAAAGGAAGAAAAAGAGAAAAAGGCGAAGCAGAAGTAAGAACGCAAAATTGAAAATCTGTGAGGTAAATTGAAAATTTAGCTTGTTGGAAAAACTTTTGAAAAGTTGAAACTTCCATGTTGATTAAATTTAGGACTTAATTAAAAATGATTTTCATTGTCAAATGAAAATTAAATGACTCACTCTTGTCCTCTGTCTGTCTCGCTCCTTCTCTATGGTAAGGGGAAACATATTTTGTGCTTGGCGATAAGGAGTAGGAGCGGTAAAAAAAAAAATCGCTCTCAATTCACAAGCAACGATGGGGAAAATCAAAAAGGCCTTCGGAGTCTCTTTTGAAAAATATTCTGGCATCTCTTGACAAAGTTTTAAAAAAGTACCTTTCACTAATAATTGACATGCGTACATTTATGCAGAACCAAACTGATTATTTTCCTAAACTCAAACTTCTAGTATTGTTTACGACAATTCTCTAAGAAAACTTTTCTTCCAGACGCTAAATAAAGTCTCAACTTGTTAAGGGAGAGTTCAAGATGGTAAAATCAATTTCGGAATATTGAAGTTCTCAGATTATTATATTAAAAAAAAAAAAAAAGCGAAAATGATATTGTTTTCACATAAAGCAAACGTATACACAGCGAACGAACGAATGAAAAGGAAGAAAAAAATAATAAATAAACGAGATAAAGCCGACGACTGCTGATGAAATTCAAACAATATGTTTTTCTTTCATTTACCCGATGAAAGTGCTAAAGATCATATCATCTGGTCGCAACGTCTTTCTCTTTTCCTACCATCAGGAAATAGAGAGTGATACTTTTGAGAAATTTTACTTTTTGATAGACAAAAAAGTTTTTGGGAAAGGAGAAGCATATCGGCGACAGAGAGATAAAGGGAATTGATGTACGAGCTACGAATTTTATTACTTTAAAGAATTTCTATCACGAAAACAAATCCCATAAAGTAATAAAAATGGCTAGGGTGGTAACCACGAGAGGGAAGAGATAAGGGAGAGATTTTTTTCACCCGTATTTTATGTTGCAGTTCATATGTAACATGATCATTAAGCTAACGGAGGATAAAAATTCCGTGCAAAATGTGTCATTTGATTCCACGGATATACGGTCATTATTTTGACAAAAAAGAGCAATCGGTTTGCAACGTTTTTACTCAATAAGAACTTATCCAGTGTATATATGAACATGACTCAAACGGACATCAGCACATGAAGTAGAATTATTTTTAACAAACTGGCAATATATTGGCATTTTTCATGTGGATCATAGATTAATGAGCAGATATTTCTCCCGAATTACAACCGGAGAGATATAAATCACTTGCAATAAAAATTTCTTAATGCATGGAATGCAGCCTGGAACACAAGGAATACAGCCGTAATACAAACTTTAGTATACACCGTGGCAAACGAGTGATTTACCCCACGTTAAGATACCCAATGATTACCCATGCCACATGATGAGTTAGGGGGGTCAAAAATAAAAAAATTTGGATTTTCAAAATGCTTGACAGCTCAATCGCTGTGGCTTATCATTTGTAAAAAATTTTTCTTTTCGAATTTTTTTTTTTTTTAAACAGCGTTGTGCGCAAGAGGGTCAACGTTTTGGAAAACTTCGTAAGGAATGAAAATTCGACTTTTAGATTTTTGTGACAAAAGTACAGTTTCCTATGGGAACGTTCAAGTATTAAACAAGACTTTTTTCCGGGTTTTTGAACCCCCCTTCGTAAGAATTAGTAAGATTTATTTGTTCCCCCCTATTATATTACGTAAGATTTTCCCCTCCCCTTTTTTGAACGCCAATTTTAAATTTAGATTTATAGTTCATACTCATACTGAAGATGGCTATAGTTGGCACAAAATCTCATCAAAAAATATATTTTTATTTCTTTAAATTTTCTTAAACAAAATTTCAATTTTTCTACTTAAGACATTCTAAAAAAAATTAAAACAACTTATAATTTTTTGAAATTAAAAAAACATTCTGAACAATAAGTTATAATGGAAATTCTTGCGTAAAATTTGCCAAACTCCCCCCCCTCCCCCAAGTAAGAAATCGTAAGAAATTCGAGTACCCCCCCCCCCCCCCTCGGTCTCACCTAACACTTGAACGCTCCCTATCGGGGTTTCAACGTAGATTTCGAAAATGAAACCTGTTTCCGTCTAACTTTTTCTGTTCTTGAGATACAGGCCAAGTTCGCCAGAAAAATGTCAAAACTCTATTTCAAATATTTTTATCATATTTTTTATAATAACTCAGGAACAGAAACAGCTAGACGCAAACCGACTTAATTTTCGAAATCTACATTAAAAATCTGATAGGAAACCGGTACTTTTTTCACAAAAATCGAAAAGTCAAATTTTCACCCCTTAAGAAGTTTTTTAAAACTTTGACCATCTTGTGCACCCTCAAGACGCCGTTAAAAAAAAAATTTCGAGAAGGAAAAAATTTTTGCAATCGATAAACCACAGCGATTGCGCTATCAGGTATTTTGAAAATCCAAAATTTTTGATTTTCAACCCACTCTAATGATAAACAAATGAACCTTTGAACTTTAGACCTTCTCTTGGTTAAGGAAAATTTAGACTTAAAAAACAATGAATGAATAAATAAACGGAAGTAATGAAATAAAACACGGAAGTATAGTCAATTTGAGCACATGAAACTGTTAAGACGATAATCATTTTATTATCTACCTTCTACTGTAAAAATTAAAACGAAAACGTTCAGTTAGGAGTCTTGAGAAAAATAACAATTTGAGCGTGCAACAAAGACCGTAAATCTGTCAAGCAGGGTACCAAGTGCTGAGATTCAGAAATCTGACGGTATGACTGAACCTATGCGTCTCCTGTAGTAAAGAGCAATCATTACGCATTTTCCTTCCTTTCGACTTAATTTACACCAAGGCAGCCCCATACCGTAGTGCATTTTTCTACCCTACCATAATCCTCAAAAAATCTTTTCCCTCAATTTTTTTTCTTCCTTTCCTTTTATTTATCCGAGCATGCTCTGAAAGGATTATTAAATGATCGTTTGGGATTCTCGTGTCCCGATTCGTGAACAACATATTCATCACTCAGAATTTTAAAACTGAAAAGAAAAAACCCTTTTAATTATAATTAAAACTTATATAAACTTGGGATTCTCTAATTTAATAATTTTAAGAAGAAAAAAAAAAAAAACATTTTAAATTAAATTTCGTAATTTAGTAATTATAAAGAAACACTTCAGTTTTAAACTGTAACTGAATTTGGACGGTTTCACTTCACAGTCGGGGCCTGACAACTTGTTTTTCCTCCCTATAGGTCTCAACTTACTGCTGATGCTTCCTTGGAAATTTAATAGCATGGTCTGATTTACAGTTCGTGACATGGTTATTAAAGGGTTCTTTCATATACCAAATTCCCCCACCCCCCCCCCCTCTTCACTCCGAGTTCCTGCAAGGGCTTTGCTCTTTTTTTAAAAAAATAAAAAAATATTAATTTCGAAAGGGGAAAAAAAACATCATTATTTCAGCCATTAAGTCTATATGATTTTTCTAACGTAACATCGTTATAATTTTAAAAACGATCAAAGACGTCTCTCCTATCTCCCTTTTTTTAATAGTATTTAATTTCCTTTGGCATGTTCTTTTCTTAAAAGAATTTTTTTATTAAAAGACATTTAATATAATTGTGAGGTTCATTTTTGTGAAATTTCATCCTTCAATAATTGACTCTATTTTTTTATATTACATTTTTTACCTTTTATTTCATTTTTTCTTACGGTGGGTTTAGTAATATCGTAATTCATTACGATTTTTTCTTCTTCGCTCTCTTTTCTTAAAACATTCACTTTTTTTTTCGAATTTCAATATTTCAAGGGAGTAGACGTTATATTTTTAGCAGACAGCAGAAACTTTAAAAAATGTTTTTTAGAGGGAAAAAAAATAAGACCGCAGTTCTCGAGTACAGGTTTTTTTTTTTTTTAGCTGTACGGGAGGGGATCCCATCAAAAACAAACAATAAACGTGACCGAAGAGAATTTTAGAGCGGAAAATGAAATTTTTTTTCCTTTAGAAGATAGACGAAACAGAGAGAGAGAGAGAAGATAGGAAATGGGAAAAGGAAAAGCACGGTTGTTCCCGAACAATAGCAGGACCGACACCTTGCACATTGGAAAACCCAAACTCTCTGAAAACTCTCTCAAGTTAGCACGTCTTCCATTCCCGGACTCATCTAAAGAAACAAAACAAAAGGACGCCAACTTCAGTCCCTCTACTTCATTACAGTTAAACTCGACTAAATCACAAGCTTTTACAACTTTGGATCCGATATGTTAGAAACAATGCTTCCGCACGGTATTGTACGATATCTGTTTTCGAGAAGAACCCGTAATTTTTTACTCCTTGCATTTCACCCCCCCCCCTTTTTTTTTTTTTTTTTTTAAATCTTAAAAGTCCCTATAGATCGAGGTCCATAAATCCTTTTGAAATAGAAGGAGGAAGAGACATAAATCAAAACCGGTAAAATAATTCAACGATTCAAGTCGAAAACAAGGAACGCCTTAGAAAGAGCGTTTAGACTGCCTCGAGCACATCTCGTAAACGAGAAATCTTAGAATACAGGGTCGTTCATAAGCTCATCGTTTCTCTCAGATAAATGCAATACAAAATCAGCTGATGATAATATTACTATGGGAATGAGGTCAAGGACGCGAGCATGCAATCTTTCACTTGAATAATACGCCCGTTCCTACTATGCAGCCTTTTATAATTTCCTACTGTGATTTTGCAGTTGTATTTTACTCCAAGCTCCATAGGTAGTGTCGGCGTTGGTCGTGACATATTTAATAATAAAAATTGAAATGGGAAAATAAAGCGCAAAAGTAAAAGAGTATAATAGAAGTTTAATCATTCAATAAAATAAAAATTCTACACATTCAGAAAACTAGCGACGACAAAAATTATAATCAAAATAGCTTTCTGCAAGTGATAGAAGATATGTTTTGTTATCGTTTCGGCAGCTTTGAGGAAGAAAAGACGAAAAGTAGGAAACCTCACACGCCGAACACTATGTTCAAATTATCTGAACCAACCAAAGAAAATCATTAAGCGTGCCACTATCATTATCCGTACCAGTCTAGACTGCTATTAAAAGCATTCAGCGTAACTAAAAATTAACTTTTTAAATGCTAAAGCCAGAATTGATATTCATACTCTCGGCCGATATTTGCAATGCAAAACTAGCAAAGGTTTTTTTTACCAAGAAAAAGAACATTTAACTCGAATTTTTTTCTCCTTCCCTTTTCCATCATATGTAGACGACCCTATTTTCACAAGTCAAACGTTTGTCATGCAAAATTCCCATACTTTTTGGTGGCGAAAGATTATTTTTTACCAAGGCCCATCAATAAAACATCAGGGTTTTTAAGAAGCAAACAAATAATTATCAAATAACGTCTTTTGTATGAAACCTACAGAGAATACAGTAAAGGTTGGTTCATGCAATCTCTGTGAGTGAAATATTCCACTTTGTAGAATAATAAAATACCACAAATGGGCGGAACCACATAGGGGAGGGAGCTAGCTCCCCCTAGAGAGTAGCGGAGCCCCCTACCCCCAGAATTTTTTAAATTTTCATTCAATTAAAATAGTGAAAATGGATCAACCGGGATAAGGAACAAATGAAAAAATGTAAACGATGTTGGTCTGGCCAGTTTCGAAGTCTATTATGTCTTCATCTTCAGAGGCTAAAATTATACATAATTAATAAATAAACAAACAGTAATTTTATACAATCAATGTTTTAAGTTATTTAACAAACCTTACCAAGCTAACCAAAAAACACCTTGTTAATAATACATTTGTGAGCGACGTTTATATTTAACATGGACATGGTAACGCTCTTACCATAATATAATAATAATCTCGTACATTAAATTCCTACAAAACATTCTAGACAAGCTAATTGTACGATTGTGGTAACTTCGAAAACATCAAAGCCTTAAAAAAACATTGAAATTAATTAATTAATTAGACTAAGAAAAACGATAAAAAACCATATTATGGTGGGAACGTTACCATGTCCATTTTAAATATAAACGTCGCTCACAAATGTATTACACAGTAAAAAATATTATGTAAATATGTTAAAAACGGTCTACATAAAGTCTATGTTGAATTATTATGTTAAAAAATCAACAAAACTTGTTTGTAAACAGCAAAAAAATGACAATCGTTAATGGACGCAGAACATTAAACAAAACAATTGTGTTATTTTTCTTAACAAAATTTTTATGTAGACCGATTTGGACATACAATTTGTGTCAATTTTAACATAAAATTTTTTACTGTGTATTAACAAGGTGTTTTTTGGTTAGCTTGGTAAGGTTTGTTAAATAACTTAAAACATTGATTGTATAAAATTACTGTTTATTTATTAATTATGTATAATTTTAGCCTTTGAAGATGAAGACATAATAGACTTCGAAACTGGTCAGGCCAACATCGTTCACATTTTTTCATTTGTTCCTTACCCCGGTTGATCCATTTTCAATTAATTCTGGGAACAAGATCTTTTACAAATTAAAATACTCCTAGTATATTACATATCAGGTATGGAGGTGGCGTGGAGACCAAGACTGGGGTTGGGAAAATGGGGACTGGGTGGGGGGGAATGGGGAAAAGCCCATTTTCAGCCAGTCGAGGCCTGGCGCACCTCCTTGCTTGATTTGTAACATATTTTTCATCACGACGCCGGAAAATGAATTTTTTCGTTTTTCAAGCGGGCGGAAAAGTTCATTTTCAGCCCGGAGTGATAAAAAAATATAATGTTATGAGGGGTATGTTTATGAAAAGAGGTTCTAACCCCCCCCCCCCCCCAGATTTCAGCCCATGCCGAAATATGACGGAATCCTATATAAGTTTATGTGTATGCTTTTGTGTATGTATCCATGTATGTACCACTTCTACGGGTCATTTATCTCGAACTAGAATCTTCAAATTTTATGCTTGCGATTTAATTTTAAATATTAAATAATTGTTTGCACACCTGCATTGATACTCAATTCAAGGCAAGCATTTTCTATAAAGTACTATTACTATTTTCTGCCTCAATTCGGGCTTTTGTACCATCACCTGATAAACATCATACGTTAAATACATTTCGATTAAGTTAAACGAAATAAACTTTAGCAATATACAGGGATGGAACCAGGTTCAGTAACTAAAATTAGGGACTTTAGGGACTAAATTTGACAATTTTAAGGACGTTTTTATGAGTCGTTTTTTTCTGGCTTTTACTGGGTTTTTTAAGATTTTTATGACCCTTGACCCTAGACGTGCTTTTTAGGACTTTTAGAATTTTTTTCAATTTCAAAACTAACTTCAAACATTATGCAGGTAAAATAAAGAGTTATTATTTAGAAAACACCAAATAATTACTAAAATGATGCTATAGGGATGATATACGCCCTAGTAAAAATATAAATAAACCAAACAAAATTTAAACAAAAATCGAAAACAAGCTTAGTAATTAAAACTTTGAGAAAGTAACTTTAGTTGAAAAAAAACGGTTTCTAAACTATAGTGAACAAAAAATAAAATAGTACATATAAATAAAATAAGAAAGTATTAAATAATAAATAGTAAATCAGCAAATAGAGATAATTTTTTTGGCTTTTTGACGAATTAATCATTTATCATTTTAGATTTTCGCTTTTCTGCGCGGGTTTGCATAATATATAATTGTTATTTTTATTTTTTAAGGTGACGCAGGAGAGATTCATTTTTTTGAACACCCTATACTTTGAAAAACGCTAATATTAACGGTTTGGAGTTAGATATCAAAATTATGCTTCCGAGCAACAATTATTATCAATACTATGCAACTTCATGAAAAATTCTACACCTGACCATACAGTACTATTTTGGGAAACCTTAACCTACAATAAATTCCCGGGAATTTATCCTGGATCACGGTTTCCCAAAAAAGCACTGTATGGTCAGGTATGGAATTTTTTTTAAAGGTGCCTATGATTGATAAGAATTCTTGCTCGGAAGCAGAATTTTTATAACTAATACCAAAAGGATAATATCAGCATACTTCAAAGTACAGAGTGTTCAAAAAAATGAATTACTCCTGCGTCACCTTAAAAAAAAAAATCATCATTTTCTTTTTTTTTAGTTTCCTTAAATTTAGGGAAAATAACACCCAAATTTTTAAATTTAGGGAAAATAAGGACCAGTTTAAAAAATAGGGACTATTAGGGACCGAATCTAAAATTAGGGACTTTTAGGGAATTTAGGGACTCAGTTCCATCCTTGGCAATATACAATAATCCATTTCAAAAAAAAAAAAAAAAAAAAAAAATTCATGGGAATCTACGAGATTAATATTCAATCGGTATCGTACTTTCCATCCGGATACCGAAAAAAAAACAACAAGTATCCAATAAATTAACCATAAAAAATTTATTGCAAAAAAAAAAAAAAAAAAAAAAAGGAAAAAAAAGATTGATTTATTCAAGGTGAAAAAAAGAAAGGTCGAAAATTAAAAATCATCATCCAGTGAAACAAAAAAAAAAATCGAATAAATAGAACCGAAATTAACAAAACGAAGTACCATTGATAATGAGATCATCAAAACACCGTGAAAAGTTCCATTTCAATCGAACAACTTAAAAAACTAATAGCCATTTTAACAACCAACAAAATCTTAAATGCAACTTGACCTTCATCTTTTTTTTTTTTTTGGTTATGAAAAATGAAGTCCATTTAAGTTATCTCAAGAAGGAAAATCCAATCTTTCGGGAAGAAACTATTAGGCTGCTTGCAGTGTGCCTTTACACGGTCCATTACCACTCATAATGAATCATGTCGGCGTCAGCCGCGTGTGAGAGACGCCTTATCTAAATTGTGATAGACATCATATAATACGTCACAATCACTCGTCTTTATGACGAAACCATTTGTGACGTGAAAATAAGCTCGATTTTTTTTTCCTTTCTAAAGTAAAGGGAAAAAAAGTGCACACGAAACGATTTCGCGGGGGTAAAGACTTGACCGTTGAGAACAAAAAATGATATATCCATAAATAATACGCGTGAAAGGAAAAAAGAAAAGAGAATAAATCAAGGAAAAAGAGTGTATACCGCTGACATGTTTGATGAGATGGAAACCGTAAAACCATTGCTTATTTACTGCATCGATTTAGGTAAGGTAGGAATTACTACAATCCCCACTTTTCTTCTTTCATACCGTTAACGCTTTCCCTGTTATAGTTTTTTAGTAGCGGTTTCCGATCCAAGCTCATCTTTTTCCGCTCCTTTCTCCATATTGCACCATAAAGAAGGAAGGGGGGGAAAAAAATCTCGTGTGTGTTGAGCTACCTGTAAACGCTTTTCTTTTCTCCAAGATAGATCGATGAAAAAACTGATCAAACGATAAAACTATAATCCCAATCGATATATCATTATTTGTCATTCTGCTCCAATGACTGTGTGACATAAACGCACCTACATGTTACTCACGATATTACAAGACATAATACGTCATCAGAACCTTCACTTTCTCGTTAAGTATTCACAGCTACTTCTTTTTTTTTTTTTTTTTTTTTTTTTTTTTTTTTTTGTTGATCTAAAAAAAATGAACTGAACAGGTGCTTTTATAGGAAGCCTGGTCGATTTAAACATAGCCTAATGGCACGTGTGACGTTTTTATACAGTTTAACTCGCTAATTTATAAATCATTAACCATTGTTTCAGCGTGAAATACTTTGTCTGATGTATGATTTTTGTTTCATAATTTTAAAGTCTTTATTATCGAGACAAAAGACAAGCAAAATGATTCAAAACGAAATTCTACATCAAATTAATTACCCCGGCAGTACGGAAAGGTATAATTAACCTTACGGATTTATTGTTCGAAAACTCCGATCGAAAATAAGTCTTTAAATTGTAACAAAAAAAAAAAAAAAAAAAAAAAAAAAAAAGGAAAATCATTACTTTTAAACGCTTTTGTTCGGAAGCGCACGACCTTATGAATTAATATAAACGATTAAATCCGAAAATGACAATAATTCGATTAATACATAAATTATTCGGTTGAATTAGTTATTACGGACACGTTTTTAAAAAGATATCTCTTTTCTTTTCCTTTCTTTCCTTCTTTACGTAGTGTGAATAATGCTCTGTATTGTGCAATGAATGTTATTTATTTTTAAATTAATAATTCAGCAATAAAATTCGCGAGGAGGAAATTAATTGGGTAGAAAAATTTTACATTTAGATAAGAAAATACTAATGCGATAGTAAATATGCCCAACTCTCCGAAAACCATTCCTATCTTGTTCAAAAATTCCCTGTGAAAAATATAAAAATATTTTGTGAAAAAACTAGTTGTGCCGTCACAAGCATTGCAGCACAGAAATTTTGATGATTATTTCCCCCCAAAAAAGGTGCCCAAAACGTGGGTGCATTTTTCATTGCTCTGGCTGTAATGTTTGAGAACAGCAGACACTGACAACATCATACAGTAAAATTTAAGAAAGTTGTAAAAACCGGTCAAATTAACACCAATGCATAATTAAGGCACCTCTAGGGATAGACACTAAAGAAAGAGTCTTTCCTTTCCTTTATTTTTTCTTTTAAAAAAAAGCAGCTCCTTTATGTTTTCGCTGGTTCTACCGAAACTCTATTATTTCAAAACGGCAGCTGTAAGATAACTTAAGCCCAAGGAGCTCATCCTGGTTTACAAATATCAGAACTAGAAGCGATCTAAACGTCAACGAGTCTTAGGAGTTCTGGGGGAAAAAAGTGACCATATACACAGGGTACAGGCCAAGCACTAGCAGGGGCCCTAATCCGATGAGGGTCGTCCATGTATTGCGTAACACTTGGAGGGGGGGTGGGGTAGGGGTCGAAGGAGTTGTTACGCATTGTTACGGACGGGTGGGGGGGATTGGGTCATGTGTTATGTAATTTTAATCTTAAAATTATTTCAATTTTATTTCACTGTTTAAAAAAAAAATTTTCCCGGTTATTCTTCAAAATAAAAAAATAAAAAATAAAAAAAATAAATTACAAACATTTTTTTAGCTCGTAAAAACTGATTAATATTTATTTTGAAACTGAAAATTTTTTGGACTTTCAAAACGTTAGTAACGTTGACCCCCGAGCGGAAAGATGAATGATTTTTTTTTTTAGGGTGGGGAATTAGAACCCGTGTTTCGTCATAAAGTAGGGGCGGGGGGGTTACAAGTTGCGTTACGGGTGTGTTACAAGGGAGGGGAGGTGGTCAAAAAGTGGCCTATTTGCGTTACGTAACACATGGACGACCCCATGCCGGTGCCGATTCCATATTATTTATTTAACTCCCAATTTCGATTCCGATTCCGGCACCGAACCAGATGCCGATGCCGACGCCACCAAGCATCTATTATATTCGATGCCACCTCAGATTCCGATTTGAGTGAAAAAAAAATCATAGAGCATTTCTGGACAAATTTTAAAATCAGAGGTCAAATTCCGATGCCGATGCCAGCACTAACAATTTCGCAGTTCTGATGCCGATTTCGGATATTTAAAAAAAATCCGATGCCGATATGCTAGGCATCTGCATTCGGCATCGGACAAAATTTTCAAGCTTTGGATCCCTGACCACTACAAGATGACAGACTGCGAGAGAAACGTATCAACATGAAAATGAAAGAGCCGCGCCAAAGTATAGCATGTGATCGACAGCCATAAAAAAACCAACGAAGTACATTGCATTTAATAAGTGGCTTCATTTAAATGACTTTAATCATCATTTACAACTATCTAGCATTTAGGCAAAGATCAAATATTTGATTAAGCTCCCTGAACAAGTATTTAACAACTAATATTTCTTTAATGTCATTTTTCATTCGCGCACTGGTTTACATTGAACTTCATTATCCAATCCTCAATTAAGGACAAAATTAATATACGATTTTCAAATCCCGAATCCTTTTTTCAGCTTACACAGACTTGCTTCTAACAATTAAACCTGTTACCGATGTTTATGTTTCGTATGGCGCACATTAGCATATTTCCAAGTTGATCTTAACCCAGTTGTAATTTTAAAACAGATTTAATTGTCGGCAAGTAATGATAACAGATTTATTCAACGAATAAATGGCTACGCCTAGCTAAGGCTCAAAATATTCTTTTTTATTCGATGAAAAAATTTTAAATCAAAGAGCTTTGCTTTTTTTTTTTTTTAAGGCTGTGAGCTCCTAGCTACAACATAATTTCTTTAAATAAAATTTTACATATAAGTAATCACTTAAATAAAAGAAAAGAGAATTGTCACAGAATATCGATTTAAATCATCTTAAACGGAATCGGAAATGATTTAGAAGACAATCAACTTCAACTGGAACGGCTTTCGTTTGTTTTCGTTTTTATGTTTTTATGCTTTTTTTTTTCCTCCTTCTATTTCTTTTATTTTTTTCTCGGAGACCGCAAACAGAGTTTGGCAGCCGACACCTTTGTCTTGCTTTCGTACAACTAAAAACGCTCATAAATAAAACAGGCGATACGCCTGCGCTTTATAAAGCAAAAATAAAACGATTCGCAAAATTTGGTGTGGAACCGCCAAACTGGCGGATTTCTTGTCAGCCTTGACGAAAAACCATTCCTATTTTTTTTTTTTTTTTTATATGGAAGATCCGAAAAGAAAAAAAAATTACAATAGCCTTCATCTTCATACAGTGAGAGAAAATATGCTAATGTTGAGTGATTATAAACAATGCGGCCATTATTCATACTGGCTAGCCCGATGTCTTTGTCTCTTTTCTTAAATCACGAAGCGTCTCAATTTACGGTTTCCTGCTATTCAGCAGTCCGATTTAGGTTTCCTATTTATCTCTTCTTTTTCCAGTTTTCCAGATTTTTGTTTAAAAATTTAAAAAAAAAATGAGAATTAACACACTACCATTTTTACAGAATTGAAAGAAAATTTTTTTCATCCAAGATATTTCAGTACCCTTCCTTTAACTTAAAACTTAGGAATAATTAGCGGAAATGGATAGCGTAACGTGTACGCAAAAGTGGAAATTTTCCGTTTCGGGAATATAAAAAAATTAATACAGTCGACTCTCTCTATAGCGTAAACGCAGGGACCGGACAGATTTTTACGTACTACAGAGAGTTACGTAAAAACCGATGTTGACATAAAATGGAATTTTTTTCTCGAAAAAAAAAAAAAGAAAAGAAAACCACATTACTAATAAGAAAAATGATTTTAATAGTTAATTTTAAGGAAGATTTAATTTTGTCGTTTGGAAATGCTACCGATAAACTAACTAAAACGGAACAAAATGAAATTTTGATTCAAAGATGTAATTTTCGATACAAGATACTACAGGTTTAAAAATCGCGCGTTAAAAATATTTTTGTGGTTGAATACTTTTAAAAAAAATATGACGTCGTTTTCGTTTCTTCATAAAAATTAATAATAATTTTGCCCTTTTTACATGTAAAAATGGTCATTTTCTCTTTCAAAATGGCAAATTTCCCCTCCAAATCGAAAATTTCATTACGTACTACAGGGAGTGGCGTTACGTATTAAGCGGAGTTGAAATACATGGTGTTATATGGGAATTCGGCCGGACCGTCCAAATTTTTACGTACTACAGGGGTTTTCGTTATAACCGATGACGTTATAGAGAGAGTCGACTGTATTGTAACAAAAACATTTTTCCAACTGACTGTCAAAACGTTTTGCCGGTTTCTCTAAAACCAACATTTAACAGTTAGCTATGCTGTACATAATCGAATAATAATACTTTCAAATGGTTAATTAAAAAATTTATTGTCTTCTTTTACCATCATCTATAGGTTCCATTTCAAAAATGAAAGAGTATCATACACTTTTAAACTACCGCTTCCTTGCCAAAAGAGTAGGGTTGGCAAACCGGTTAAGGTGACGCAGGAGTGATTTATTTTTTTAAGCACCCTACACTTCAAAAAACGCTAATATTAACGTTTTTGGGTGCAGATATCAAAATTCTACTTCCAAGCAACAATTTTTATCAATCTTATGCACCTTCATGAAAAATTCCATACCTGACAATAGAGTACTTTTTTAAAAAACCTTGATCCAGGATAAATTCCCGGGAATTTGTAGTAGATTAAGGTTTCCCAAAAAAGTACCGTATGGTCAGGTATGAAATTTTTCATAAAGGTGCCCAAGATTGACGAGAATTGTTGCTCGGAAGCGGAATTTGGATATCTAGCACCGAAAGGATAATATTAGCATATTTTGAAGTATAGGGTGTTCAAAAAAATGAATCACTCCTGTGAGTCACCTTATTAAACTGTAAAAAAATTTTAAAATTGAGAGAAAAAGGCCTCAAAAATACTGTAATGTTGCCTTTATCTGATTAATAATAGCAGTAGGCGGCATCTTATTGTAAAAAACAAAGGGAGCGAACTAAAGCTTGTATTTTTAAAACACAATTTTTTAGTTAAATTTTTAAGGGAGGGGACAATGGACCAGAAATTTTTATACTTTTTGAAATCCCGAAGATCCATTAAAACAAGTTCAAATATTTTTGGAGGGAAATGAACCAGTGATTAAGAAAAACCCGAAGTGGTCAAATCGCAAAACTCATGCATTACGGACCTTGAAGTCCAGGGCCTTCGTGGGTTCGAGTCCCACTCGAGGTGTGATTTTTTCTCGATATTTGTAATAATTGTCAAATAATCATGGCGTAATGCATGAGTTTTGCGATTTGACCACTTCGGGTTTTTCTTAATCACGGGTTCATTTCCCTCCAAAAATATTTGAACTTGTTTTAATGGATCTTCGGGATTTCAAAAAGTATACACAATTATTTATTTATTTATTTTTTTTTTTTTTTTTGAAGTGAAACTTCTTTAGAATCGCTGAGAGTAAATTTTTTGGGCACCAATTTTAGGTCAAAAAGTGCGCAACAATTTTAGGCCGAAAAGTGCCCAACAATTTAGGCCGAAAAGTGCGCATGTTTGAATTTTTTTTCGTGCCAGGAAAAAAAGTTATATTTTTATTCAAATTTTTTGACCAAAAACGAGCAAAAAAATGCCTTGAAATTTTTTTATTGTGTCTATTATTAGCGGAGTGTAGAAGTTTCACTTCCCTTCTTCAGTGAGTTTGAGTAGCTAGACTCACTCGGTTTTTTTTCCCCCAAGATTTTCCTTTTTAATTTAAAAAAAAAAAACATTTTGTAGCGCGACTCAAATTGCGCGAGTAGAGACTCGCGTATTTTGGCAAGCCAAACTACACCTTGACATTCAAATCATTACATTTGGCTTTCTTTTTTTTTTTTTTTTTTTTTTTTTTTCAGAATTTTTACTGTACAAATAATACGAATACTAATTACATATGATACTGGTGTTCCATTAAAAAAACTTTAAAAGAAAAAATTTTATTTGACCTCAACCCAATTTTTAATCATTCTATTTTTTTCCTTTGTTTTGTTTTGTTTGAACAAGGACAGATAACTGAGCATATCTTCTTCGGTGGCTGTCCAGGGGTAAAACGGGAAAAAAGATAAACAGTAATGACTTCAGAAAATAATTTCATTAGGGAAAAGATGCCGGCTTCGGCTTTAAAAAACTAAAAACATAAGAGCAAAAAATACTGAGTCTCACAGATCCTTTACGAATCTTGCAAATGCGTCGTATTACGTCATCTTTTCCAGTTACACAGCAAAAAAGAAACAGGAGGAAATCTAAACATTTTATGTGAAAATTTGTGTGTAATTTTCAAATCTTACAATCTACCTTTTCTTCTTAGATTCCCATCGATAAATCCCTAAGAAATTCATAATTAGAAAATATGGCAAGTCGAAAATCTTGTCTAATTAAAACGAAATGTTCCTCAGATAATTTTTAATTGCTCTTTTCAGGAGAACAAACGAATTATTTTTGGAATTTTGACAATCTCTGCGTCGACAAAGCTTCCATCCTTTGAAGGAAGGCAAAGGAAAAGTTATACTCTTTTTATCGATTCGTACAATCTTCTTTTCTTTTTTTTTTATTAAAAAGCTACTGAACAAAACATGAATTCTAACTTATGGCCGAGGTTAAATTTTTTTTTTTTTATCCCTTTTTCGTTTCTCTCGTACCGGTAGGAAATTCTTCTTTGCTTTCAAGAGTTTATAAACAACATCATATAATATTTAGTCGAGCTTTAGCAAATTTTGATTTAGTCCCGCCATTAAATTATAAGCAACTTGCAAAATTTACGTGATGCATTTTCTTCAGGAATCAGAAGCACTTTTTTCCGTTTCAACTTAAAAAGCCTCCTAATTATTTATAAACGCAAGAAGAATAACGGCTGAAAATTCTAGAAAGAAAGAAAGGAACAAAAAGTAAAAGGGAAAAGTGTTTTTTTGTTTTTTTGCAGCAGCAAAAAAAGAAAAAAAAAAAAAAAAAAAACCGGCGGCAGTTTTTCCACCGTACGAGTAATTTGAATGTTTTATTTTCATATCGGTTGAGTGGAGGAAGTCGAGGGAGCATGGGAAGGTTGTGTAGTCCAAATGAAAGGATTCAGCAGGAAAACCCTGTAACAACCGAGTCAAGAGAGGGAACTCGTCAAGGACGCTTTCCCAAAGGACAAGCTTCGGAGTGATAAAAAATGAAAATCTCCTGGGCACAATATCATCATGTCAGAAAAAACTCGAATAATCAAGAGCTTTAACTTGCAAAGTGAAAAATATTTTCACCGATTTGTTACGGGGCTCGTTTGTGGAAGTTTTCGTGCTTTCGCCGGGAATTCCCGGTTACAAGGTATGAAAGTTATGAGGTAATGAAAATAGAAAATAAAAAAAAATTTTATTTCCTTTTTTTTTTTTTTTTTTTTTTTTTTTTTTTGTGTGTGTGTATGTGAATATTAAATTCAAAATGGCTCTTCGTTTATTGATCGCGTTTCAGATTACGTGTGTTCCTACTCTTCGTGCGTGCGAGCTTTTGAAGAATGTTAGCATAAAATTAAGTTTCTATTTAAGTGTCGTATTTTAAAACAAAACCGCCGAGGAGGGTTCGATTTAAAAGTTGAGTTAATAAATACGTATAATATTTACACGCCCCCTTCAGGAATTACAAATCAGCGCCATATGGTCAGGCCAAATATCTTGGGGGCATCTAAAGATCCTTGGGGTTGGTTGGTGAAAAATATTTTCTTATCGACTATATTTCCGTTTTAACTGATAAAAAAAATGGTACTAAGTGAAAATAATTGTTAAATATAAGTGTGAAGTGCCGCTTATGAAATTTCCTACATAATTTTTTTTTTTTTTACTCGTCGAATTTTTTTGTGAAAAAAACTACCTCGTTATTTATGATGAATCATTTTAGGATTTTGGTCCAAATAAGATTCGCGTAAATTTTCATACCTGCGATAAAACATACAACGGGTCGCAGTGAAGCGACAATGTTTTTGATTGACTTTCAAAATTTGAATAAAAAAAACACTAGGTTTCAGAGCAGCTCGGTAAGGGGCTTTATTTACTAACATTCTTCAAAAATATTCATTTCGAAATAAAAAAAATACCGATTATTTTGATGAAATTCGCCCTTCTGATTACACGACTATGTAAATAATAAAATCCCTTCTCAAGATTTAAGATTTATGAAAGGCGATATTAGGGGAGAGATGGCCAACATCACATCTGTTAGCACTCCAAATCAATGAAATATGTCAGAAAAAAAAAAAAAAAAAAAAAAAAAAAAGCGAGGAAAGGGATATGATGGAAATCGAGAAAAGTTATAAATTTTCTCGATTTATCGAATCATTAAACTCTGTCGAGGATTAAGATAATCGTATACACTCGCAGTTTATCTTATAAGATTCCAACATAAGCTAAGAACGATGTTCTGATCGGGGCAAAAATTATAAGAAAAAGAAAGAAAAAAGAAAAGAACAAGTTACTTTCTTAAGAAAAAAAAAATGTTCCAAGTTTTGTTACATAATTCGGAATCATTAATTCGCAATTTTCATTTAATAAATTGAAAATTAGGAATCAGTTTGGCTGACGATTGAAAAGTTTTGCTTCATTTCTGTTAAAAATTAATTAATTATTCATTGCTTGAAATCGTAATTACAAGAAATTTCGATAAAAACTCCTTTTTCGTCTCGTTGTTTTAAACGTTTTTTTTTTTTCCTTTTAAAAAATAAAAAGTATTTATTCCTTCCGGATTCAAAGCGATTACGAAACGGATTAAAGTTTCAGAATAGCAAACTGAATGGTTTATTCCGATTATTATAAATCTTTAAACCACAAAAAAAAAAAAAAAAAAAAAAAAAAAAATTTTGTTTTGCAAATAATGAGAATTACACGCTGCCCCTCATTTCAAAAAATATTTAAACCTTGCCGACAAAGCAACTATAGCGAGATCTTGTACTAACGAACCATTGTTATTCATACACTTGTTCTCTTCATTTCTCTTATGCTTTCTCTATTTTCTCTGTTGTGTCGTTATTGAATGGAAATCCACACATCCCAATTGAGATGAAATTGATCTCTTTTGTTTTCTAGAGCATCAGCAATACCATGTGCCTGATGGTCAAAAATAAGCGTAAAAGATATCGTTTGTTTGACCCATATTTCTGACGTTAATCGTACTTTGTTACACCAACATTTCTACAGTTGAAACTTTTATGTAAAATATGTTAAAATTATATGTAAACTCTTTTTTTTTTGCGACCAATCTTATTTATCTGGCAAATACAAAAAAAAAGTCATGCAAATACGGAAAACTACAAAACTTTCAGCTGTATGTTGCAACGAAGACCTTTACCAAAATGATAACCTTGGTTTATCTTTAGCGCAGCTACATACTGATTCCTTACTTTGCCTATCGTTCAAGTCTTGGCAATGTTCGATCGAATTTTAAAACCTAATTGACATATAGGAAACAGATAAAAGAGTTTCCAAAGCGATTATTCAGAAGTTTTGACCTTCTGGGTGTTAAAACTGTTTGTCAATGCATGATTGTATGAATAATTATTGACCTTGGATGCTTGTATGCACATAAAATCTTTTTTTTTTTTTTTTTTTTTTCATTTACAAATCAATTGGTGTGTTTAACCAGGGCTGGGGTGGGGTGCCGCATGCCGTTTAGATTTTAAACGGAATCCGAATCGCTATCGGAATCGATCGGTTCAAAAGTTACATGGAATCGGAATCGGAACCTTAAATTTTTTCAAGCAGTCGGAATCGGGATCAAAATTGCAATCTGGTTTAAAAAATTGGTCGGAGTCGGAATCGGCATCGAAAAATAATTTTGATTCAAATCGAGCTTAATCGTAAAAACTTTTTACGATTAGTCCATTTCTGGAAATATCGGAATCAGAATCTGAATCGGCACCACTGAAATATTTTCTAATTGGAATCAGAATTGGAAACTTAAACTTTTCCTCTGGAGTAGGAATCGGAATCAGAATCGGCCCGAAAAATATTGAAGAATCTTAGGAATCGGCATCGGACTCGAAAACGGAACCGCAGCCCTGTATTTAAGGAGGTTCTCCCTGTATTTAAGAAGGTGAATTAGCGATTCTTAACTGATCGTTCTCATGCAACTTAAACATAGGCGAAACTTTGTTTATTTTTGTAGGAAGGTTTTCCCGCCTACAAAAATTTAATTGGAGTCGAATAATTTTTTTTTAAATTATGAGAATGTTCCTCTTAACATTCTACACAACTTTTGTGACATGAAATTTTGATCCCTTTATCATTTACGACATTTTTGTGAGATATTCCCGAAAAAAAAAGTTTAATGTTTATAAACAAACCATTAGCATGATTACAATTTTTGAAGATTATTTTTGTAAATAGGCCGAGTTAGAAAACATTTTAGTTAATAATAAAAGCGAATTTTCGTGTCACAAAAGTCGTGTTAAGAAGAGTATTCCCCTAATTATAAAAAAATTATTCGATTCCAATTAAAGTTTTGTAGGCGGAAAAACCTTTCTACAAAAATAAACAAAATTTCGCCTATGTTTAAGTTGCAGGAGAACGATCAGTTAAGAACAGGGTTGCGATTCCGATGCCGACGCTGAATAGTTATTTAAAAATCGTCGACGCTGACGCCGACGCCGAATCCGGTTTGTCAAAAAATTTCCGACGCCGACGCCGACGTCGATGCCGATTCCATTCAAATATTTGCGATTCCTCCATATAAAAAATAAAAAATGGCTTTCTAGGTTTATTTTTAAAATATTAATTTTTGTCATAAATTTAAATTGAGTTGTTGTGAATCGCATTTATATCACTCAAAAAAACCGATCAATTTAGATTTCTCCATTCATTTTTTTCCTATATAGTCAAATCGGTTGTTAAATTTAATGGCAGTGGTCAAGAAGTTAAGAGAAAAATATTTTTTAAATGGAAAATTTTTCGCGATTCCGGCGTCGACGCCGACGCCGATGCCGATTTTGGTTTGTAGAACTATTCCCGAAGCTGACGCCGACGCCGGCTTCAACTTCTGTTCCGACGCTGATGCCGATTCCGGTTATTTTTCTCATCGATTCCGATGCCGATGCCGATGCCAGTGAAAATTCCATCGGCATCGCAACGCTGGTTAAGAATTATGGTTGATAAACCGGATATTCGGATAGCGAATTATCCGGATAATTGCTCAAAAATTATTCGGACGAATACTTCCTACAACTATTCGGTTATCCGGATAGTAACGAAATGCTTTAAAAAATAGAGAAATATTTAATTTTTGACACGCCTAATTGGCAGCAGCACTAGCTGGCATTGTTTTGGTTAAAATTTGAAAAAGATAAGCCTAAAAGAGAGTTATTTTTCGTGGAGCCCGAGCGTAATGTTGCGTCATTATTACAAATTTATGTTTTTTTGAGGGCTTATTTTCAAGGTTACAAAAAAATTAATTTTGAAATAAATTTTTATTTTTATTTTACCTCATTTTATTACCATAGATGTCAGATCGTTTGTTCATTTTTTGAAGTTTTGATTTTATTTTTAATTTTAACGATGTAACAAAAAATATTTTTTTTTCTAAATGTAAAGCATTTACCGATCGTCCTACTAAATTTTTTGTACTTAAAATTTACGTAAACTTCTATTTCAATTCGATTTTGAATTTAAAAAAAAATATATTTTTTCTTTTTTTCCACCATTTTTGCAGCAAAAAAGAGCATTTTGAAACTATCCGGATATTCGCGAATATCCGGATAGTTTCAAAATTATTTGCCGAATATCCGGATAGTGAAAATGGGCCGAATAGTGACAACCCTATTAAGAATCTCAAATTCACCTGGAGAACATCCTCAACCAATTTTATTTTTTATTTTATTTTATTTTACTTTACTTTTTTTTTTTTTTTTTTTTTTTTTTTTTTTTTTTTTTTACCGGAATTCGGGAAATATGAATCAGACATCTATTTAATTAAAAAATTGATAAACTTTACCTGTTTTGCACAGATTTAGTAGAAACTTCCACCTATTCAAAGCTCGAAAAAGGCTTACCTAAAAAAAAAAAAAAAGATGAAAAATGTTATTATTTGCTTATTGAAACTTGTAAAAACTTGGCGTCTAACACAAAGAACATAATTATTCATACTGAATTTTTTTTCCTAAGGATTTTTGAGAAAATATAATCTTGAAGAAAAAAAAAAGCGAATTCAAAAAATATGAGAAAAAAAAATTTTTTTTTCTGACATCATATCTTGACATCCGTATAAGTGACTTTTTTTTCCCTCTCAAGAAAAACAGTGGATTATTTTTCTACATCATTTAGAACTATTTTTCGAACGTGATATCCGATATTTTTTCAGAGGATGCTAAGAGGGCGTTACATTTTCTCTTTAGACGTCGAAAATAAGCATTTCATAGTCATGATAAGGAAAAAAGGATTTTATTTCTTTCTGTTTGATTTTCAGAAGAGATTTTCATCCACTAAGATCGACTCCCCCTTTCTTTTCTCTCCCTACCCCTTTTACTTTATCTAAACCCTGAGAAGTAAAAGGTTACACAGAACCAGGAATTGGAGGCAAGGTATTCGTTTCGATTCGAAACATATTCGGCTGAGGAATTCAAAATAGCGATATCGGGTCAATTGCCGTTTCTTGGTATAGGATCGTTTCGAACCGAAGTGCTGAATAAGCATTACGTCATCGGATAGCGAATATCAAGCGAAATCTGAAACCGAGATCACCAACCGTATAGATTTTCAGTCGCCCCACAATATTTCTTCATTCAGTTTTTTTTTTTTTTCTTTTTTTCTAAAAACAAGAGTTATAAATTGTCCTTTTTCTTCTTCCTCATCGAGGAAAAAGGATTTTCTACTTTTCGTATATCGGGGATAATCTTGACCTTGATATCTGCGACATAACGGGAGATCGTAAAGGGTTTTATAACAGGGGCATTTGATTGGATCCGACGTTTCCTATCTACGAAGAGGGATATTTTTCAAAAATCCTTAGTATTTTATTTGGGACAGATGATTAGCCGAGCCCCGCATTACTGCTGCAATTTTGTTATTTTATAAAATTCGGGGGAGTCCTGCATAGTTTCTTAAAATTAAATTTGCCACTCAGCTGCATTTATGTGCAGTTTTTTTTCCCCCTTACTGACGAATCAATAAATAAAATTATATACATCTTTTTGCGAGCGGCCATTTGCTTTACACTATGAATAAAGTGAAATAAAAAATTCCTTTTTAGGTATATTTAAAGAATAAAAAAACAAGAATTTGATCTACTAATTTTCTTTTTTTTTCCCCCTATTCTTCATAAAATTTTTTAACTAAATCAAGCATCAGGACCTTATTGAAGTAATAATTGATTTTAGAAAGGAGGAAAGTGAAAGAATCAAATTCGGTCAACCTTTTATTAACTTCCCTGGGGACAAAACGATTAATCGTTCAGCCCGAACACCCAAGTTGACTGGTTATTTTATCCGACCTTTTTCAAATAAAGGGCTTTTTCCCACGATGTTAATATGAAAGAAAAATCGACGGCTATTATGTATAAAAATTAAAACACTCTTACTTAATTATACCAATTAATTGTGCGTACACCTTTCAACAGTGATTGGAAAATTTTTGCAACGAAATAATATGTTTTTAAAAAAAATGACCATTTAAATTGAGATTTCAGCTATGCAGTCATTGTGCAAGTATTATTTTGAAATCAGCAAACTAATTCATAAGTCTTTTAGATTTTCGAGTAAAAATTCTATAGAAATAAGATTATTCCCATGCAAAAGACAACTAGTTTTTATTTAAAGTCACATGAATTTGCAATTACTTTTGTACAAAATGTTTTTTGAAGATTTCGCTTATTGGCAGCCAGTGGCGGCGAGGCCGATAGGCGAATGAGGCGGCCACCTCAGACCTCGCTCAAATTAAAAAATTGGGGGCCTCGCGTTTTGCCTTTTTTTTGGATTATTTAAGTTCAGCAGTTTTGTTAAATAAGTAAACGACCTGATCACAAAAGCAGATTACAACAACAATAAGATTCTTCAAGAAAAAAATCAACAATGGCATTGCCAAAAGCAACTCTGACAATGGTGGACAGCATCCAGATCAATACAAGTGCAAGTGCATCGGAGTTTTGTACACAGTAAAAAATTTTATGTCAAAATGAACATAATTATGTTAAAATCGGTCTATAAGTATAATTCTTATGTTGTTTTTGTTTATGTTTACCTTTTGGGAAAAACAACAGAAAAAATTTATGTAGACCGTTTATAACACATTTACGTAATGTTTTTTACTGCGTACGATTATAAAAATCTTAAAGAAATGTCTCCTAATGATTTAGAACAAAAATACAAAAATTTGAGTGAAGCTTTTGCCGAAAACGAAGGAAAACATTCCGATATTGATTCTCTGGGCTTAAATGAAAAGATGGAAGTTTTCAAAAATAGCGAAAAGCTCTTAAAATTAAGCGATGTCACCAAAGTTCTTCAGTACATGGCTTTAGCAAAACTGGGTACCCAAATTTATTTACATCCCTTCGAATATTGTGCACCATACTTCCGAGAGAAGTTTTTCAATATTACAATTAATAAAGACTCTTTCGAGAACAACTATGAAGCAACAAAGGCTTTCAGGTCTATAGTATTGAAAATCGTCTTACTTCACAATTAAGCTTTGAAGATATAATTCAGGAATACAGCAGCAGAAAAAGTAGAAGAGGTATTTTTAGGTAAGATGTATGTTTTATAGTCATTTTTTTTTCTTTTCGCGATTGCGGAGGTAGTGAAAAAACTTTAACGAGTTTTATCAAAGTTTTTAAAATTTTTTATACATTTGATTCATTTTGAAATTAAAGGAGGTAAAAGATCAATTTAATGATTGGAACGCTTGGTTTTATTACCCCCAATTTTTGTGGCACAAATATTTTTCACCCTTCACTCTGGCTCTAGACAAAAGAGGCCTCGCAAAAATATTTCGCCTCAGGCCTCGCACCGACCCTCACCGCCCCAAGTACACTGTTTTATTGTTTACAAATCCCGTGCTTCACTAGTAATGAGAAACACAATAAGAAACTTCACCCACGACGGTTTTTACTGTTCCCTACATACGGACGACAATAAACCGGTTTCTTAAGGATATTACGATATTACGATGTTACATTGTAAGTTTCACAAGCTTGTGCGGATTTTTCAGTAATTTCCACATGTGAAAGTTTCATTTTAAAAATAGAAAGTATCTCACAGATCTGAAGAGATTTAACGATAACAATTCAGCGACGGTACTTTGCGGATTAATGAAACTTTTGCGACGTTTAAGATTTAAGCTGGGAACAAGGCAAGGGCGCATTCATCCCACTACCAAATTCAACACTACGGAACATACCTTGTGAAATGAGTCGGATAATGCAAAAGAGGGAGTATTAGCCTAAAGTAAAAAAATTAAGCAACCAATTTGGCTTAACTGAGCTTCCTCGTTATAAGCACCGAAGATAGTCCACGAGATTAGAAAAAACTAATGATGGCTAGGTTACGGCTAAAATCTGAACGACAAAGTTGACAGAGAATAGAAATCTTCGAAAAATAAAGAGTCCCGAAAAATATTAACGATATTATTGACCGAAGACTGCATAGTACAAGCCGGAAATGGGGGGGTGCAGATTTCAAGGGGTTGTTTTCACCCCTAAACAAGGCTTAATGACCTTGAACGAGGTACCGGGTATTGCTTTTTGGTCCCCCCAATAATCTCAAGCAGGTTCCACCCATATAATTAATGTCCCTTTCACATAAAAAAAAAAATTATTTTTCAACTTCACCCCCTGATATCTCCAAAAGGGGTGACGTCATCGATTTGGGACTTGACATGGGAAATCCTCTATCGAACCCCTATCAAACCATGAGTAAAAAAAAAATCTCAAAAATTAATGCCTCCATGGGCCAAATCCCTATCCAACTGCATAATGTCCTTTGTCCAGATTGAACTTTTCAGCAATTGATGCTAATAGCCGTTACTGTTATCCGATTCTGAACCGCATACCTGGTCAGACCTCTTCATTAAACGGCATTTTAAGGATTTTAAACACAATTTTCGGGAAAAAAGTTTACGTTCATTTCATAGTAGTTAGAGTCCCAAACACATATTATGGGCAATTTTAACCCCGTAAAAACAGGGGTAAGGCATTTTTTCGGATGAAAAGGGGTTGAAAATAGTCGAGACCCAAAGCCTGACCTATTTTTAAATCGGCGCCGAAAAAAAAAATGGTGACATTTTTTCGGAGAAAAATTTATTTTTCCTGGATCACAATTATTAAGACGTGCTTGAATTCTTCTTGGGCGCACTTAAAAAGATCGGTTTCGCGGACAATATGGTGATCGAAGAAATGGTAGAAGCCGCTCTTTTCGAGGGAAGTCGCTAAGCAGATGAATGGATAAATTAAAATAAAAAATCCTGTAGGTAGTCCAGTTGGCAAAGGATAGTGTGGCATAAAGAAAGTAAGGTCGAGTTCAAAAACGCCTCCACACTTTGTTTCACGGCAAAGGATTGAGAGGAGTAAAAAGTTTCTTCTTGAAAACAGAAAGTAAAGCTTTTTTCAGAGTTAAAATGCAAAGGCATCAAATTAAAAAAATTCCCATCTACCCATAAAAAATATTATATTCTTAGACGGTTATTGCTCATTATTTCTTTCAAAGTTAAAAAAAATTAAACCTATTCTTTTTCTTTTTTAATCAACCAAATTCATTTCCTATAAGATCAAAAAAATTGGCTTAATCAATGCGTTTCGTTCATGATAAAGCAATAAATACAAATTTGGTTTCAAGTACAATGTTAAAATGTATATCAAAGCCAACATTCATTTGCGACTCGGAGAAGTCTCACCTTTGATTACAAACCGAAACCACAACTTTCATATTCAAAAACTCTTTTTTAAATTTTCAGAATTCACCAAACCTTTAAAGCAAAGGGATGAGTTAAGCAAAAGGTCCGGCTGGTCACACAAAAATATGTTTTCTTGTTATCGCTTGTTGGTAGTAATTTCCCCCGCCATCGGAAAAGTATATTTACAAAAATTAAAACGTAACTTATGCAGTAGATACCGAGAGCGAATTTTAATTAAACTAAGCTCCCCTGCTGAAAAACTAAGGCTGCAGAACCGTAGGAAAGAATATCAAATATATATTATTGGAGAAGAGAGAAGATTTCTATATTTGTGGAATTAGACGTCACATTTAAGGGGATAGGGCTCTACCGCCCGTTCCATCTGGAGGGGGGCGGGTATGGTTTAAATTAAATGAAAATTTCCAAAATTCTAGGGGGAACTGTTCTACCTCCTAGTGGGGCTGGCTCCCCTTTAGCACACCCTATTTGGAATTCTGCCTTGCTTATCAAATATATTTGAAAAGCTTAAGCAATGGAAAAGGGTGCAGAAGCCTTATAAACTTATTATGTAGGATTGTAATACAATGAATTCGAAACATACAACGACATGCCACGCTATTTTCCACAAAAAGTAAACGATCAAGTGAAAGCGATTTTATTTTAGAGCAAATGATCTAAAAAAATACGAGAATCTGTAAAAGAGAAATAAAAAATTTATTCCTATTTCTGTATATAGGTTAAACGAAAAGTAAGGCATCACGTACAAACAACAAGCAACTGATCAACGGTAATGAACGTGAAAATGAATAGTCATGACATTTATTTCAGACACCACTTCCACGTGGTCCTCTTAAATCAAACTAGGCGGAATAATGACGTTAAAACTGGTCTTATTACGAAACATGATTAGACGTAAGGTATTATTCGCAGTTTCGCTACAGACCGATCACAAGCCCAGACTGTATTTTTTTTTTTTTTTTTTTTTTTTTTTTTTTTTTATGTACTCTCGAATTAAGTTATAAATTTTTTATATTATTTTATTTGAATTCAGTTTTAAACTCATCGACTGTTCAAAAATACACACAAGTCTACACCTTGATCCGCCATTCGAGAAAGTTTACATAATTTATAACATAATAATAACAGAGTGAAGAACCGAAATGGTCACGGTATAAAGACTACCATGTCATTGAATCGGTATCATAGGTCTTTAATTCGCAATATCACAGTAATCATAAATAATTTATCCGTGCAATTATTATTTAATTATAAACCTAAATGCATCTCCTGCAACCAAAAGATGGTAACAAAAGAAAATATAAAAGTGAAGAAAAATCTTTTGGCCTCCAAATTATAAGCAAACCTAATTAAGCATTCAACTCGTTTAAAACACTATTTAAATGCTCCTGGTATAAAAGGAAAGGGAAACCTATTTATTGCCTTGGAGCATACTTTGGTTTCAAAATATCGTTCGAAGCAATAGTTAAATTTCATATTATGCCCCCAATCACGTTACCGATATTTACAGTTTAATGAAATTCTACGTTATAACGACTATGACATGGCTCCAATTTACTTTCATGGCAAAAAAAGGCAAAATGGGAAGATAGAAATTAATTTTATGATAACAACGAGATTAAAAATCCTTCAGCTTCCTGATTCTTGCGGTAGGTAAATATCGTAGTTAAACGTTCAAGCATGGTTGAGGACCTTCACGCATCCCGTCATTTTGGCGACACATAACAGTTAAAGCAAGTACGCAAAAGAAGATTAATTTCTCAAAGATTAAATAGGAAGGATCGAAACCTCAAGTGCTATTTTCAGAAAACTCGAAATCTATAGTTGAAGAGCTTTTAATTCGAAAAATATTTGCATAAAAAATCATTTATAATTCACATTATGGTAAAACTTATTCCGCTACTGTTCAAGGAATTGCCGTTCTAAAGATCAAAAGCTTCATGATTTTTCGAATCTTCGAATGGACCATCAGGTGGCAAACTGGATGTTGCATTACCACCGGATAAGCACTCGAATGGTGTGAGCATGAATGTCATCCAGGTATATGCGCCTACTACAGACGCAGATGATGATGCTGTTGAAGCGTTTTACGCAGAAGTCAAAAATGCATTACGATTGACTAAGGCACACGAGGTCAATATTGTAATGGGGGACTTTAACGCTAAAATTGGGCGTGGTAGCGTTGGTGGAGTTATCGGAATGTTTGGTCTGGGAGTTAGGAATGAGCGAGGCGATAGGCTTGTGCAATTCTGTCAGGAGGAAGAGATGGTTGCGACGAACACCTTTTTTAATCTACACCCTAGGAGGCTGTATACCTGGAAATCGCCACAGGATAATTCCCAAAATGTGGTTCGAAATCAAATCGATTACATTTTGGTGAATAAGCGATTCAGGAATAGCATTCCAAGTGTACGAACCTATCCGGGGGCCGATATTTCGTCAGACCATAACCCTGTTGTAGGAAAGCTGAGAGTAAGGTTGAAGTCGATAAAACGGGGACTCACAAGGACCCGGATTGACATAACCAAGCTCAAGGACGCAGATTTGCGTTTTAAAGTTCAGCATGACCTGAGTCTAGGGTTCAGAGAAATTTCTGGTCAAGAGGACGTAGATGAGCACTGGAATAAGGTCAAAAAGGTTGTCGTTTCAGTGGGTGAGGAACATCTAAAGGCGGATCCAAAGGTGAAACATAAATCCTGGATGACAGATGAGATTCTTGGTCTGATGGAGGAGAGACGAGAATGCAAAGGGCGCGATCCTGACGGTTATAGGGCACTTCAACGAAAGATTAGAAATAAGATCCGCGAAGCTGTAGAAGCAGAAGCTTCCGAGAAATGTAAAGAAATCGAAGAGTTACAAAGCCGGTACGATACGTTCAACCTGCATAAGAAAATTAAAGAATTTACAGGGGAACGGCCTAGACAGCATTTCGGGGTACTACTGAATGAAAATGGGGAAATAGCCACCAGTACCTCTGAAAAACTTAAAGTTTGGGAGAGATACGTGTCCAGGCTCTTCGACGATGATAGGCCGAAGATCATGGGGTTAGGGAAGGGGACACTGGTCCGGATATTCTTAGAGGGGAGGTGATTAAAGTTATAAAAGAGCTGAAACCGGGCAGGGCTGTAGGACCCGACGGAGTTCGGGCCGAATTGCTTAAGGTACTGAGTGACGATGAAGATCTAGATGTCCTCACATCCCTCTTCAATAAAATATATCGGAGCGGAAGATTCCCTAATGATTGGCTAAAATCCACATTCCTTCCTCTCCCAAAGAAAACGAACGCCAGGCGTTGTGAAGAATACCGAACCATCAGTCTCATGAGCCACCTGCTAAAGCTCTTTCTGAAGATAGTCCATGGAAGGGTCTTTCGAAAGTGCGAGGCACTTATGTCGGATACTCAGTTCGGGTTTCGTGGAGGTTTCGGCACACGTGACGCTTTGTTTACCTTACAAGTACTTGTGCAGCGATGCCGGGATGTAAACAAAGATGTCTTTTTGTGCTTCATCGACTATGAGAAGGCGTTTGACAGGGTTCAACATCAGAAAATGTTAGAAATCCTTCAGCGCATAGGGCTCGACAGTCGAGATGTGAGGCTTATTGCGAACCTATACTGGAACCAAAGCGCAAGCGTGCGGGTCGAAAATGAGTTATCGGATGAAGTCCAAATACAGCGGGTGTTCGGCAAGGCTGTGTATTGTCTCCGTTACTTTTTAATTATATTCGGAGATGATTCTTTCGGAAGCTTTAGATGGCCTTAATCTAGGGATCGTGATCAACGGCGAGGACATTAACAATTTACGTTATGCAGACGATACAGTCTTACCTACAGGTAGTGCAGAAGATCAGCAAACCTTGCTCGATCATGTAAATGCAGTGAGTAATAGGTACGGCTTAACCATAAATACACGGAAAACAAAGTTTATGGTTGTCAGCAGGAGAAATGTTGATGCTAGACTTTTTATCGCCGGAGAGGAAGTTGAACGGGTGCACTCGTATAAATATCTTGGAACCCTCTTGAATGATTCGTGGGATTGTAGCCAGGAAGTCCGAGCTCGTATAGAGCAAGCCAGGGGGACTTTCTTCAAAATGAGAGACCTGTTGTGCAATCGCAACTTGAGCCTCCAAACGAGGATCCGTATCGTCCGATGTTACGTATTTCCCGTGCTTTTATATGGACACGAGGGATGGACGTTAACTAGGACGTTGGAAAAGAAGTTGGAGGCTTTTGAGATGTGGGTATACCGTCGAATGCTTAAAATTTCGTGGACTGACAGGGTGAGAAATACTGACGTCTTGGCTCGTATGAAGAAGGAAGTAGAAGTTCTGTACGAGATCAAGCGTCGGAAGCTCGATTATTTCGGCCACGTAATGCGAAATGAAAAATATCGCCTCCTTCAGCTTGTGATGGAGGGTAAGATCGAGGGTAAGCGCGGTCAGGGTCGTAGGAAAACCTCATGGCTCAAAAATCTAAGAGACTGGTTTGGTGTCGATTCCTTGGGTCTTTTTCGAGCAGCGGTCGACAAAGTAAAAATAGTCCAGATGATAGCCAATCTTCGTCGCGGAGCTGGCACTTAAAAGAAGAAGAAGAAGAAGCACTCGAAATAAAAAATGCTATCATTGCAGTAGCACTTGCATTTTGCTATCATAATGATAACATTACTTGACAGGGTAGAGGTCGCAACTATGGAGCTTAATTACCATTTTTGGTGAGCTAGCAAAATCCCTGGGTAACTTATGTCATATTATGTAAAAGCGGGACAGTTTAACAGATATTCTGTTTGATCCACTTGCTTCTAGCTAATTAAATTTTCGGCAGCAATAATTGAAGGTCTACGCTTCTTGCAGAACTTATAAAAATGATTTTAGTCTCTAGACTGTACACTCAAGAGCTTATTCATTTCCGATTAGATCCGGAATGGCAATGTTTGCATTAACGATTTTTTCCAGTAAAGATATTTCCTGATTAAAGTAATCTAGAAAATTCTTTAAAAAAACTCCGTGTTTTCCTCCACTTTGAATCAATATTTTTAAAAGCTATAGTTTTATCATCCGTTCCACATTCAAACCAAAGAACAACATCAATTTGACCCGAATAAGGATAATATAGAAAACCGCCCAACTCCCATGAAAATCATCGTATCCCATCGAAAAAATATCCTCGACCGTATACGAAAAACTGTGTCAAGCAAACGAGGCTAATGTTGGGCGATAACAACTCTGAAGAAAAAGCAATTTACAAGAGGATAATTAGCGAAAATGTCGAATAATATCATAATTAGGATGTACCTATACATTGTTGTCTTTATTACCTATTAGTCGATTAATTCCTTCACTACATCCGCAAGTTTTTGCAAATTTTTTAACAAAAAAAAAAATTGGATGTCTTGACTGATGGATTTAGATCAAGGCCGTCTTTTTTAAATCTAATCGCTTCGTGTGACGCAATAATAACAGCAGGTATTGCGGTTTGGACGAGAAGGTACTTGAGTCACGAGCAAATAAACTCAAAAAAAAAAAAAAAAAAAAAAAAATTATTTCTGTGGTTTTTTTTTTAAAGGTGCGGAAAAATGCTAAGACTTAAAGCATGGAGGTTATTAACAATATTTGACAATCAATACCACAATTCTAAAGTTACAGTAATATTAATACTTATTTTAAAAAAATGTAAAATAATTACGTTTGGCCAAAAATTTAAAACATCGAATATGGTAAAAAAAAATCCCCAGTAAGTAGTGAAAAAAAAAAAAAATCACGAAAAATACAAATCGCATCGCCAACGAATTTCCAATTAATTAACAATTTTCTTTTCTTGTAAGGTAAATATGAACATCAAACAGCAGTGATCAATAACCATGACTTGTTACAAATATTGACACGTTGATTCTGGTTCGAGTTATTGATCATACTCGCACGTGCTATCAGTTCTGTTTGAAAAACCCCTGAACTTACACAGTATCGTGCACATTATTATTAAAATCAGTTCAGATCAATCACGATATTAAATCGACAGTTTCAGTATTAACATTTTTATTATATTCTTCCACTAATTGGGCTTTTTCTTTATGGCAGATAACACCCCGAAGGTCTAATTATGACTTCGCTTATTGATATCTTTTAATTTGCATGTAATAAATATAAAGCCACATGCAGATCTCGGGAACTTTGAACAGTTTTTTTTTTTTTTTTTTTTTTTTTCAAATCTAAAGCGAAAAGGTTTATAACTTAACTGTATATTGTAACATAACATGGCTCAAAAATATTAGCTGGGTTCGATTTGAACCTTTATTCGAAGAAATAGTAATAAATAAAAAGCTCAAGTAAAAACTATTCGAAGAAAACTGAACGATTTTAGTTTAGAACATAACCAAGACTGGAACGTAAAAGGTTAAAAAATGCAGAAAGCAACAAAGAACAATTACTCCAACCCATATTAAATGGTAGGAACTCGTAAAAAAATCCTTCATGAAATAGGAAATCCTACAAAAAAACACTCGTACAGCACAACCGAAGAGAAAATTCGTCGGACAATTGTTCTGTTTAGTTAGGTAAATGAAGAAAATAATCATGAAATCATGATCATAATTATCTCGGACTCTTCGAAGCGGAATCGGAAAGAATGAGCAGAATATTGGCAAACTGTAAAAAGAATTATAGACAACAAAACCCGTGAAAATATTTAAAAAACTCATGCTAATCAATCTACGACTTATTACGTAATTGCGCAATATATCATGTTCTAATGCCCCGCGCGATTATATCTACATTTTTAACCTAATCGTCTCTAAATGTACAAAAAAAAAAGTTTAATTGATTTTAAATAAAAGGGAAATTAAAATATAACATCGGATCAGGAAGTAACAATTCTAGTTTTTGGATGGCAATTATACGTTTGAAACGTTTGGAACGTTAAATGAGATACACGGTATACAAAGTAAAAGTACAATTCATTTTTCTTGCTTCTTTTTTCGTTATTTTTCACGTGAGAGACTATGCTTTTTCTCATTGGGATGATGCTAGAAAGGTTTCAGGTGGGATAATGGCATGAGCAGAGTTGAGACCAGTAACGAGAACGTAACAAAATCCCCGAGGCTTGAAATAAACAAATAGGTAATGTCCTCCGGGACCGAATCATCGAATAAAAGCACGGGTGTCGCTTGAAATTGGCTCAATTTTGCAATGACGACAATATTGTTATTGCATTTCTCTTTAATAATGCTTATTTTCCTTTTCTCCTTTTTTTTTTTTTCTCGCGCCCACTATACTACGTTTTGAACCGGAATTTTATTCAAACCGAAATAAAAGGATAACATCAAAATATACTGTAAAAGTTGACCTTTTCTGGGATTTTCGAAAAATATTTAAATCTGTGGTTTACTATTCAAGCAGGAAAACAGAAATAAAAATTGTGAAATAATAAAAAAAAACACCGGTTTCACATTTACCTTAGTCTTAATGTGATTATTATGCTTGATATTTGTATTATAAGCTCTGCATAAATAAATTTGTTGCTTTTAAATTAACTCATTTGAATATATAACGAATCATAGCACCTTTTACGGAGTCACAATTTGTTGGTAAAGATACATATAAAAATTTCCGATATAAATATTTTGTAGAGCATACATCCTAACGAAGTACTTTCCTGGTCAAAAATAAAAATTAAGTAAATAATTAGTCCGCTATATAAAATACAGCCTAAATAATATTACTCAGTTTAAAATTCTCATTTCCCGCCAGGGATGCGATGCCGATGCCGAAGTCGAAGCCGATGCCGGCATCGGCCTTTATGGCTCGCAAATAATTTCGATGCCGATGCCGATTCCGATCCCTTTTTAAAAAAAAAGCCGATGTCGATGCCGATGCTGAAGCCGAATTGTGGAAAAAATTTTTTTCGACGATGACGCTGATGCTTTCAAAAATGAGTCGAAAATTCCGCCTACCGGTATTCCGATTTCACGAAAAAAAAGATTAGAAATAAAAAATTCCCCTCTATATTTACTTGTAGAAAAAAATTGCGAATTTTTAAGTTTTAAAGCGGATCGAAAATTTCATTTTCAGCATCTGAGCAAAGAAAAAATTTTTTTGCTTTTTTTTTTTACTTCCAATTCGATCAGGTGTTAAAACAAAGGATCTGTTTCTTAATTTTAAATATTTAACTTTTTCAAGTTTTTAATTTGTTATTTTAAATGTAAAATTTTTTATTGCTGTCAAACATTTTTTTTTCTTTGGTGAAATACTTGATGCGATGGAGGCTTTGATTCCGACTTCGGAGTCTGCGATGCCGATGCCGATTCCGGCCAATTATTTTCCAACGATTTCGATGCCGATGCCGGAATTTTTTTTTTAAACGATTCCGAAGCCGATGCCGATTCTGGCAAATTTTTTTCCACCGATTCCGATGCCGATGCCGATTCCGGCAATTTTTTTTTAACGATTCCGATGCCGGCAGCGATCCCGATGCCGATAAAATGCCACCGGCCTCGCATCCCTGCATTCCCGCTAAATGAACTCCGACGAGAAATTCAATAAATCCATATATCGACTTTTTTAACGAATTTTCATTCTTTCCCCGCAATCATTTACATTAAAATGTATTTTTTTTTTTTTTTTTTAAAGGTTTCTTTAGTCTAAAAAATCCTTCCAAAATTGCAATAGGTGAAAATTATCAAATAAAATATTTTTCATATCAGTACTCCGAATAAAATGAAAAGGAAAAAGGGAATGCATCTTTTTAACGTTTGAGTAAACTTTCCCCCTTGCAAGACCAGTCTCGGTTGGTTTTATTACTTGAGACGAGTAATTACTAACTCGGCTGTGCGGCAGGGGTTACAAAAATCAGTGCCATTTCAAAAATAGCGGGTGTTCTTCATGCCCTGGTTTCTTTTTACATTTTTTTTTCTTTTTTGTACTTGATGCAAATGAAAAGACTGATAAGGTCTGCATGGTCTATTATTAATTCTACAAAATATAAAGAATATGGCCATTTGATTTTTGATGGGTTTGAAATAATCAGATCTCGTGGTTGAGTAGGTGTCATGCCGGACTAGGACATGGAACTTAAGCGGTTAAAACCAGGTAACAGCTGTGATTTTTTTCGGCAATATATGTAATATACCTCTGACCATTGACATCTGCATCTAGAAATTCTGATTCAAGGTAGAGAAACAATTTGACAAACAAAATCCAAAATATGTCTCACGTTTAGACCTTCGGAACTTGAGTAGAAGTGTAGGCCCTGTTTAGTTACGCATAAAATATTATGCATTACGAGAGTATACGAAGGCAGGTCTTTCAGATTCTGTTACAAATCAAAGAAGAAGATAAAATTAAGATGAGGGAGAATAGCCGACAACATTCAAGATCTACGGATACCTCAGAAGTCTAGCAACACAAGACTCATGTAAACCAAGTACGAGTGAATTCCAGCAACATTTACTCCGGTTTATTTTAACTGGACAAACGGTATTTATAATGTTAAAAATGGTCCGTTCCATATACATTTCCCAGATCTCAATGATATATCGGACCTACCATATTCTGACATTTATTATTCTGACTTGGTGAGACTGACTTTGGTAATTTTAAAGAATATTTTTACGAAAATAATTCCAAATTAAGAAAAATTCCAGTGATACCATGCCTGGTGAAAATCATATTGGAAAAAATGACTGGAATGTAACGCCTATCACCTTATTACAGATTTGCTACCGTCCAGTATTGGACAGTGCTGAAAATTACATTAAGACTGGACCAATGTTGCATCAAGACATATTTTCCGTGATCTTGTTTTTCAAATAAAAATTTCTGGCAGGGATGGAACTAGCAAAATAGTGCAATATAATAATTGAGATGATTTGATCAAAGTCAGTTTCGGAATTAACAACAAGGGTTAATAGCAAGAGAAAAGAACTAACTGATACAGAGATACAGGATCAAGTAAGGCGTTTGAGCTAGAAGAATTCTTGACGCTTTCCAATTGGCAAACGGCTTTAGATATTTTTCGGTACACCCAGAAAAAGGAATATGCCTCGTTCGCAATACAAGCGATGTTGCTTAGCGACAAAACAAATATGCTTTGCCGCAAAGCAACATGGCTCGACTTGTCGACATTATGCATTGCGGCAAAGCACGCACGAGTTTTGACACAAAACATTTATACTGCTTAGACCTAAGTTATGCAAAAATGCTTTGTAGCAAAGAATTTTTGGTTAGACCCAAAGCAGCATTTTTTTGGGTGTATCTTTTACTCATGCCTCTACCCATTATATGGCTATCAGTGTGGGCTAATTTTCATCTAATTCTAAATATCCTATTGAATGTCTATGTCTTCTAATCTATAGGATACAAGTAAACCAAAATTTTACATTCTCTTTGCCAAATTCCAAAAGTGAGTGCAATCGTATCAAACGTTGGGAAGGAACATTTAAATGATTTAAAATCCAGAAACGGATTTTCAAATAAGTAAATTATATCCCCTGATATGATAAAAGGTCATCTGCTTTATTTGCATACCAGTTGAGCAAGGTACATCTATAAAGTATGTAAACTGAACCCAATTATTTCAATTAGTTAAGAAAGAAATTAGAGCTATCGCTGAACTTCTACATCGAGACATATGGAAATAAGAATTCGATTCTCCTAATAGCCCCTCATTTCGGCTAGTCATATTTAAAAGAAAAAAACTGTACATTTTTTTTTACCGGGTTTCAGATTTAAGCATGACTTTATCGACTCCATGATAAACTTTTCCAGAAAAATGAGCATCAACGTAATCCAAACGAGTTCTATCATTTACTAATTTATTTATTCGTACTTTGCTCAGCACGCAGAAGTACAAAAAAAAAAAAAAAAAAAAAAAAAAAAAGTCGCATGAAAACTTGATATAAAATTTCAAGCTGCATTTCGAACTTTTTGAAAGCTTTTCGCTCCCAAAATATAGCAAGAGTTTACAGATTCGCCGATTAAAGTAAGTTTTTTCGTGAAAAAGGAAACTAGGATGCAACTTTTTCACTTAGTTTTATTTTCCATAGTAAAAATAAAGACCTTTCGGAACGTATACTTCAAAATAATAAAATTGTATTGAAACTGACATTTTGTGTTAAAACTTGTGTTTAGTACTAAACGTCTTGAGATTCAATCAAAAAGGCAACACCAACAGAAAGCATTAAACACGATTTCCGTTTTCAAAATCAGCCATTTTTTTAAATCGCAAGCCTACAACTAAACGCCCTAATAATAATTCGGAAAATACTGATATTTCTAATGCGTAGCAAATAATGAGCAATCGATAATACTCATAAAATTGGTATACTTCACTTTCACGTATTGATGGCGCTCTTCGATGAGGCACAATGCTGTACTCAGAGTAAAACTGAGCCAAGCCCATCCAAGCAACATCTTATTTTTAAACCCGACTTAACAAAATAAAGTCGCATTTCGTAAGTTGTACATCGTTTCAATGCTAATTTATGTCTTCTGCTTATTTTTATCCGGTTTTCTTCAAAGATTATTCGAGCAGAAGACTCAAGTAAATGTTGCCAACCTAATAAAAAATGTAATATTTAAGAAATGCTACTCATTTTGTAAAGCCGGGTTTTAAATATGAAGTTACGCCAGCGGATGGAATTAGCAAAAGTAACCGTTTCCGTTTCTGAGCTTGCATAAGATAAACAAAGGCACTACTTAAAGGTTTCCACCCCCTGAGATACGCAGGCATGAACTTGGCTCAGTTCTACTCTGAGGTACAGAATTGACTTTTTTAAGTTTCGGTTTGCCTTTATTTTTTTTTTTACTCCCTACTAGTGGTTTTATAAAATAAAAATTTCGCAAAAACGTGATTTCAAGCTCGCGTATAGAGTTTCTGTTTTCCCGGAATTTTAAAATTTCGGGAATCGGAAATCCCGTTTTTTTTGGAAAAAGCATTTCCCGGGATTCGGGAAATAATGATATGGCGGGAACCCGGGAAATTCCCGAGATTAACCGGGAAAACCCGAGAAATTTCCCGTTAATTTCTGAAAAACGGGAAAAATCCCGAAAAATTTCAATCCCGGGAATCGGGATTAAATTTTTTTTCCGGGATCCCGGGAATTCCCGGGACGGGAAATCCCGGGCAGAAACTCTACTCGCGTACAAAGAAAAATGGGGAAAGCGAGGGAGAAAGGGGTGGTTTGTAACGCATCCACGACAAATCGGATCAGTGTTCTCATCGACGAAAGCGATTCAAGAATATTCATATATAACAATGATATCATGTTACAGCAGATGTTCTCATCTATTTGCATGGCATACTCCTTGTTAGTACGATTATTTTGACTTGTAACTTACATTTGAACAGCAGCAAACAATCTTAAGTTTTTGCAGTCAAGCTGTACAATCCCTCTATTAAATAATAAATACTGGCTACATTTTATGTTCTGGCAAACTCGTTCAGCTTCCTTAATCGAAATACTGAAGAAAAGTACATGGAAAAGAGAATCAGATTGCATATTTTTATTGATATTGTTTTACAAGTATGTAAAAAAAATCTCTTTCTTTTTTTACATTTCAGTAATTAAATGTATTTCATTTAGAAAAAAAAAACTAAATTAAATGATGCGAAAAGCGACTATTTTCCCTGACAGACCAGACCATAGTGTCGTTCCGGGCATATTTTTTTCAACACTGCCTAAGGAAGCAGCTTATGGCTTACATATTTTAAAAATTATAAGCCAGAGTCCGGTCCAGGGAGGATTATTTACATTTATCCTGCTAAATACAGAATTACAAATGTTTTTGAACGCAATTGAATTCTTTTCAAATTGGGCAGATACGAAAAACAATATTGTTTCATCTCAGAGTCTGAGACTCGGTTTCTAAATGTGCAAATCGTTAAGCTAAGGCCGCCGAAAACCTGCCACGATCGAGCGAACGAATAATTGTCAACTTCAAAATAAACTTTCACGAGTCCAATAGGCGGAACATAGCAGTCTTCTCTTGTTCAACGGTCACAGAAATCAAGACGTTGATTTCTTATTTTGAAATGAATCGCTCTTTTGTTTTCGTTGCCTTTAACGTGATTACAAAAGATGGATAATTATGACAATTAAAAGCCAAGTTTACGTGACCCTGAATTTAACGTTAACCAATTGCTTATCTTTTTATTTCAAATATATTTTTCCTAACGTTAAATTTCTCTTTAGCTAATGTCTACAGCTTTACCGTCTTTAAAATTGGGGGGAAAAAAGGTTTAAAACGATATGTCAAAAATTACGGAATAGGTGAAATAAAAACATAGAATAGGTGAAATGAAAAAATAGAATAAGGAATAGGTGAAATACCTGTTCAAGGATGTGGATAGGAAGTACGTTGTCTTGCACGGCTGTTCATATATAAAGGAAAAAGCTGGGAAAAAAAAAAGGAAGAAGACAATTAGAATTTCATGATGATACGGCCTTCAACTACATTTACATACTGAAAGTGTGCTGAGCTTAAAAAGAAATAAAAAATAAAAAATTAAAAATCTAACTGGATTTGGTCGAGCTGTATTACTTGTATCTTTGGAATGAATCAGAGCCGTTGTGCATTGAGAGCAAGAACTCAAACGTAGATTGAATTCATTCATGCAAGGCAATTTTATAAACAGCTCTCGATTCATTTTTTTTTTTCCTTTCCCACTGTGTTTCAACGAAAATTCAATTCGATGAATACTGTAAGACAGCAGAGTGCCCTCCAGATCATAAAAAGGATGCACAAAGATTATAAAATTAGTAAAAAAAAAATGTAAACGAATTTTTAAGGATCAAGTTCGACCTTACATTTCGCTCAAACAAAAAATTGAATGTAAGATATTTATCAGCTCTTTTTATAAAACAAAATCAAAATAGAGGATAGTGCTATAACCTGCCAATAATAGCTTCCATTTTGACTTATCTAACAAACAAAAATTTGGATAATAAATAAGCTAAACAAATTTTCCCGGAGTTTTTCAACCGGATTTGCCTTCTTTACAACATGCGCTTATGGTTTACAAACCAACAGAATTATACTTCACTAATCCCGGATCTCAGAGCTTACTTTTCTTTCGTAAAGGACCAGAAAAAAATCCTAAAAAATCTAAGTATTAACTTTTGTGTAGAGTAAATAGCTGTTTTTATACAGTATAAATACCGCATATTAAAAGCAAAAAAAAAAAAAAAAAAAAAAAAAAACTACCTTGAGCTATATTGGAAAGTTTTTCTCTCACGATCTTTTTTCTCTCTTTTTTACATTTTTTATTACACAAAATTTTTTAAAAGTGTGCTTACCGTCTGACAAAGATTACCAAGCATAAATAAAGTAACGACGAACAGAATTGACTGACGGATGAAAACAGGAGATAGCAGCTCCTAAATCAATTACTATCGCAGACGGGGCTTATCAACTTTGTCTCCTGACGTATAAGATGAAAACACGGGAGATCTTTCATATTAAGTTATTAATTTAATGCTTTATTGCTTCATGGTACGTCGTTTTAATTTTTTAAATAATAATATCATATTTTTAAAAAAAGGGAGCTGAAACTGTCCGACTATTAGGAAAAATAAGTTTTAGTCAAGCAAATGGAACGCAGTAATAATAATAATTTTTCCTAATGGAAATTAATTTAAACTTGTTTTAATATTCCCTTTGAATACATTTTATAGTCTCGAGAAAAGGCTTTATATGTGCAATCAGGTCCTTTATTCGTTTGTGGTGTCTAATTTGTCTAAGAAGATATTTTTCCAATTAGTCCATTAGTATTATACAAGGTTATTAAGAATCATTTGTATCGATTTTTTCATTTTGTTCTACATTAAATAGGACAGTAGGCAGGAAAAGCTTAAATTTTAAGCTTTTAAAAAGATTGACTTGAAAAATTGACTATATGAACATCTCAAATTAAAAATAAAATTCTCGAAATTTTTTCCTGAAGGTATTATTATTTCCGAAAATAAATTAAAGATTCAATATCACGACTAGCACAATCAACTCAATCTAAAATAATTTTGCAAACTTGTTTAATATAAGTCACGAAATTGTTTGTTAATTGATATCTTTTTTATAAAAATTAAAATCATGCTTACATAGTCACTAAACAGAACCTATGCCAATTTCGTGACGTTTAGCTGAAATATTATCATCGTGTTTTTTTAACGCATTACACTTTTATTAACAAAAAAACGTGTGCATCAGTTTCACTTTTTTTTTCCTAACAATTTTTCATTTGCAAGTTTTTCGCAAAAAAATTAAAAAAATTTTTACGAAATCGGACTCGTTATTATTACGACGAAGTAAACGGTTTGCATTTGAAAGGTTAGCTAAAATGCATATAGTTGGTTCCGAAACAAGTGTTTACTGACAATCGCTACATTTGATGATTTTCTAATTCCATCCTGATAAAAACAGGCAGCGCCGAAAGCCCGGAAGGATAGAAAGCTCCAAATGGCCCCTTTTTATATGGAAGATAGGCAAGTTTCGTTAATTTAAAAAAAAAGACAGTCAGGGATAAGAGGCATTTCCTTAAGTAGGACTATGTCCAGAATTTTTGGTTCAAAATCATCAAATGCTCCTTTCAAAAAATGTTTTTTAAAAAAATGTTCTTTTGATCAAATTTTAAATAAATTTTTTCAATAATCAAAAATTATCAACATTTTAGTTTCAAAAAATGTTAATGATCCTCCTAAATCCTCCAAGCCGTGATTCTAGTTCACGTAGCCCCCTTTTCAATAAAATTTTATGAAAAATCATCAAAATCTTCATTTCAAAAAATGTTGATGACTCTTTTCACAAAACATTATCTACTAAACATTTTTAATAAAATTCAAAAAAAGTTCTTAAAAAAAATTGAAAATTTTATTAAAAATCATCAAAATCCAAAAAATTTTCTAAAAACTTTCATCTTTTTCTTAAAATTAGTAAAAAATTTTATTATAAATTTCATTGAAAATTTAAAAAATTTTTAAGGATCATCAAGGATTTTAGATAAAATTTTATTGAAAAATTCATCTAAAATTTTTGAAATATTCTGTTTTTTTATGTTCGGTGTCCAAAATGTCAACCGGACACGACAAAATTATCACGGTGTGGTCTAAGACGTAGTACAACGTAAAAAAAATTATAGAGGGTTGTGTCAATCTACGGGGATTGAGGTAAAAAGAGACCGAGACCGATATTGAGTCGATGCCGATATGGTTCAATATAGAACCAAGTTTCCAATATGTTTCGGTATGATCTTTCGGTATCAAAACGACAACGGACCGACTTCGTTTTACCTCAAAACTTTTAACATGGGAGTGCTTAATTAATACTTTTGACGTAGGACTACGTCTTGGGAATCAATATGGAAGAAAATGTTTGTGGGATGTCAGTAACCGTCAATGTTAGTCACAATAAATTTCGTCTTATATTTAGATAACTTTTAGAAACGTTTGTGTATTTTAGTTTTAAGAAAGTTAAAACTTAAAAGTTAAAATTTCTTAAAAATAAAATTTACAAGAAATTTTTTAAGTCCCTGCTTTCGTTCATGTCGTCTAATTTTACTATTAAAAAAGGCCAAAAGTTAAAAAACCAAATATTATTTAAAATTTTCAAAGTTGAAATTTGAATTATTTTTTAACTTTAAAGTGAAAATTTAATAATAAATTTTAAATTAAATTAATTAATATTAATTAAAAATTAATATATTAATTTTTACAAGTAATTAATACGTTTCTAAGAAATTTACAAGAAATTTTATAAGTCCTAATATTGCTAAGTTTAAGCATCGATTTAAAAATTTTAAAGCATTTTTTTTTTTTGCTCGTTTTAATGAATCTTTTCAAGTTAATAGTAAAAAAAATAGGCAAAATATTATTTAAAATTTAATTTTTTTAAAAGTAAAATTTACAAGTTTGAAAAGTATCCCAAGACGTAGTCCTACTCAAAGTTATACATACGGCTATGCCTTCATAGCCTGATTGATTCTTTAAAAATATATTTCAGCCTTGTTAACGGAACGACACAGTACGTTCCGAAACATGTTGGCTTCGCGACAATGATCGTCAATGTTTAAAACCTTAACTTCATGCACCTCAGTTCAATTTTTTACTAACATTATTAATAGACCATATTTTACTCTCCGCTTTAGATATACTACAAGAAAAAATAAAGTGCAATCATGGAAAAATTGAAACTCACCTGTCCAATATTGACGAAACCATGTTTGGCTGCTATCTCATCCGCATCTCGTTGACTAGTTGGTATGTGGACGGCGAATTGATTTTGATAAAAGGCTGTTTGCCGACCTATTACGCCGATATTGCACCAAAATATCCCGACAATTATCACATTTAATAGAACATTATAACATCGCATCATTTTATCAATTGAATTTTTAAAATTTTTAATTTATCTTTTTGGACTAAAATTTAATTTCTTCCTAATTTTTCACTGCGATCACTTCCAATATTTTAAGATAATTTAATCGATTATAATTAAAAAACAAAATAATAATAATAAAAATAAAATTTTAATAATAAAAATAAGTTTTATCTAAATTTAATTTCCTAATTAGCTCTTCATTTTCATTGGAGACGTGAAAATTGCTAGGGGACGAGGGAATGTTAAAAGGGGTCGAAAAAAAGGGAGGTGAACGGAAATAACGAAACTTAAAAATAAGAAAAGAAAAGAAAAGAAAAAGACGGGGAAGGTTTTTTTAAGGTTACTCTTTGGTTACTGAGCTTTTATTTTCGCTTTCCTGAAAATTTTCGTCGCAACGTCGGTATCTGAAAGGAAAAAGAAAAAAAAAAATACATTAGCAGTCATTTTAATGAAGGTAAGCCTAAAAATTCTATTTCCTCATACCCGCCCACACCAGGGTCAAATGAAGGCCTCATTTTTCTGTCAAATAACATGAAGGGGGTCTTTAAAGCACTAAAGCATAAAGCAAACACGAATAAAATCCATTTTCGAATATTGATTCCGTCGGGTTTGCTTTTAACATGGATTAAACTCATTGTTTTAACTTGTTAATTAGGATCGCTGCTAAGCATTTCAAGCTGGTAAGAATTTCTCCCTACTCTGCTAAATTAAATGATTTTCTCCTTCGTTTTTAACGATTCGTCACGGGTCCATCCGCGCGGGGGCCATTTATTTTATTACTCGCCCGAGTTCACATATACGAGTTGTGGTGTTCGTTCTTTGCTCGCTTAAGAGGGAAATTGTGTTAGAAATTCTCGCAAGCTATTTACTTTCAGCTACGAGGCAAAAATCATGTTGACTTGTAAAAAAAAAATATTTATCAGGCCCGTCAATTAAACTAACAGGAAAAATTAATTTTTAATTCGCTGTTTTCTCAAGAACCATAAAAAATTCCTGAGTGATTTAAAATATTAAATATACAACCACTGAAGGCATCTCTTTTATTATTCTTATTATTATTATTACCATCTCAAAAGCTTTAACCTTCTCTAGCTGTTTGTCTTTTAATAATGCCGAGAAAAAGAATTTATATCAAAAGTATTTCATCATACCTGGTACGAAGAAAATTAGTACATTTCATTTAGCAAAATCTGGGAAAATGAATCAAAAAAAGCTTGGTGGGTTTTTATTTAATTAAAATGCTTGATACGCGTAAAAATCTTGAGGAAAAAGAATTTCTCCACAACTTCGGGTTCTCTGCACATTCCATTATTTTATCAAGACGTAAATTTTTTAGATTCTCTGCGGAAGGTTTATCGTTTGTTTTTAAGGAATACCGTGACCGAGATCTGTGCGACTGAGAATAGGGAAAAAGGAAAAAAAATCGTATTTACAAAAGTGAAAAAAGACCAAAAAAAAAAAAAAAAATATGCAACGCTCTTCGTTAACCATTTTTTAAAAACTTCCGAAAGTCAAAACTATTTTATTCTTTTGTTAAAAATGGAGGAAAAAATCCCAAAAAAGTTGGGGTTTCACTCAATTTGGGCACTATAAACAAGCCTTAGAGTATATCAATTCTTTTAAAAATTAAATCCCCTGAAAACAATCCTTTAATTTTTGATTAAAACTGAAGATTGTAACACAAATGTTCAACCTCACGTGTCATAGTCTTTTGCGTGATATATCTCCTTTTTTTAAATCCTTCCCCTCGGCGGCGTCACCACGGAAATTATTAGACCCTTGAATATAACCACTTATCAACATGTTTACAAATAAAATTCTGACGTCAGTCTGGTATTATATGACAATAATCTTTTGCTCCCATTCATCGACCTCATTACCTTCCTTTAGACTTATAATTCCAGTGACCTTATTTTTCTTCCCAAATGGAATTAGGAAAAAAAAAAATCTAAATAAAACCAGAGATGGAATTTTCAGCAAAATTTTCCTGGCAAAGCCTCTAAATGTGTACGTCTGAGTTGTTTTTTTGTTTTCGTCCCCATCCGTTTTTATTTTTTAAACCTTCTACAATTTAAAGAGATAATTCTTCTGAAGTCAGAGCGGTTACTTCATTCTTTTTTTTCCTTAATTTTTTAATTCTTGCTTTCATTCATTTGGATGCTTTTATTATACAAACATTTTCTCAAAAGTTGTCTCTAAAATTTAAAATTTTAATTTTTTTTTATTCTTTTTTTTCTCCAGGACACTTTCTTAGGTTAACGAATGGAAAGCGGACCGAGAACTCGAAAAGAGTGAGAAAACTGCACATAAACCCGAAAATGGGGCCTAAAACATTAATCACGAATTACCATGAAAGCCGCAACCTGTCGGAAGAGTCTCTAACAGGAAATTGAATACGAATCATAAACTGTTTTTACTTGAAAGCTAGAAATTTCCTTCGGGATATTTATGGAATCAAATGGGGTTTCTCTTACCAGACAGATTTATTGTGTCTTGCCGCTAATTTTTTTCCTTTCTGTCATTTTTTATCGCTAACGAATAATTCTTCGTCAGATAAATAGGTAATTTAACCTGTGAAAATCAGATTTCAAGTATTAATTTACTTTAATTTAACTCAATTCCTCGTTAATCGGACTGCGTTATTAGGAAAATTAGTAATTGAATCCCTGAGTTTACGATTAATGCGATCAAGAAAGATTGTACGAACTCACTGCACAAAGGAATTATCCATAGAAAATAATTCATTTTTAGATGGCGGACCTAGAATTTTTTTCTAGGGGGGGCTAACAGTAAGGAAAAAACTGGAGGGGGCCTGACCCTATTCAGGCAATATAATTTTCAAAATTCTAGTGGAGGCTATTCTGCTTCCTGGGGGGGCTAGTCCCTTCCCAACCCCCCCCCCCCCGCGACCCCCATAACAATGATGGTTAGCTTGTTCATTCCATCTAATGCAGCATATGTCGCCTTTTTTTAAAAACGCAGACGATATACTGCTATATCGAAAAAATTTTAAGTATAAAAAAAGAAAATCCCATTGCTGCTTAATGTAAACAGAAGTGCGAAATACCTAGCATGTTTAAACCTCAGAGGGAAACAACTATAACATTTATTTAAAAGAAAAAAGACGCACTGCAAAGAAAAAAAAATGCTTGTTTTCATAGATGAGTATTTGTTTTCCATAATAATGTTGACATTATTCTTGAATCCAAAATAAACCCGAAATTATTACCAACTTGTTTTTCGCCGTTTTTCCGAAATGTAAAGTAAACTCTTTAACATTTCATTTCAAATAAAACTCATGGTACAAACATTTTTGCTAGAAACTAATAAATTCCTTCTAAGAAAAAGAAAAAGGAAAAAAAAGTCAAAGCCCAAAGAAAAAAAATTTTTTAAACTTTTCCAGGTGAACGGTATCGGATGACGATATGCAAACAGTAAACCGATTGAAGGGTGGTTGCATTTTTTAACTTATAAATCTTGTCAAGCTTTTACAAGAATTTTTTTTTGATAAAAAAAAAAAAATTTAATACTTGTCGTCGAAAAAGAGGAAGCGATTTTTTTTTTTTACCCCGAATACACCGACAACTTTTACTTTGTAAATAACTCATTAAAAACTCGATAATGTTCCTTTTAAAACAGAATGACTCTTTTAAAAACTTTTTTTAATATCTGTTTTCGATTTTTATGGACGACGACGAACTTTCTGCAAAGTTCTTGTCTTACTTTGTATACCAGATTTTATGAAACTACTTTATGTAATTTTTTCTCCCTTTCCTTTATTTTCTCATTTTCGTTTTTCTTCTAACTGGATCCAGAAAATAGACCGCAGAGATAGAAAGGAACTCTTAAGTCGGTCAGCATCAATAAATGATGACCAAAAACCGAAGGTACATAGGATATCGTTAAAATAGCATTCCCCCCCCTTTTTTTTTATTAAAAGATGGAAGTTTATTGCTTTTTTCCCTTAGATTTCCGCTAACACGATATGGCCTTTTTATTTTTGTTTACTTTTTATATCTTTCGGAAAATACTGAAGAAAAAAGAACTTTCTTGTAAAAAATATGTGGAATTAGCGATTTTTAATTCCGATAAGGAGAGATTCATGTGCTTATTTATATATTTATTACACGGCGCTTTTTTTATATTATTTTCATTAAATATAAAATTAGGAATATTTAAAAATTTAGGCAAGTTCCTAACAATCGTGGAAAGCGAATTTAGTATATGCTAGGCCTAATAACTGAAAAAGGAAAGAATACAAAGAGGAAATTCATATTATTTCGAGAAAAAAAAAGGTGTTTCCCCAAACTGAAATAAAAAAATCATTAATAGAACAGGGAAAAATTAGAGACGAACACAAATATCCAAATATTGTAACAGGTGTGAGAAGAATATGCAAAAATTAATAAAGACTATAAATAATTTCTAATGAAATTAAAGAAAAAATTGCCAAAAGATCGTTGAACATCTAAGGCAGAAAATGTCTGGTTTTCTGCTATCACGATAAAAAAAAATAGCGAACGGCTGTTTCAGGCATCAACCATCATTAGTCAAGAAGGCAACGAAGCAGGAGCTCATTCAGATTTTGCAGATGTGTCTGTTTACCGTGTCAAAAACTTTAACACGTCTCCATGCGAATCGAGAAGAAAAACAAATTGCAATGCTTGAATTAATTTAACCGAAAAAGTATTTGGTAAATAAAATGATTGATTTTCCGCACATGTAAAAAGCTACGTAAATTTGAAAAAAAAAATTAGGCTAACCATGCAAAATTATATCGGGAATAAAAAAAAAGAAATTAACTGAATATGATGCATATTTAGAAAATGATGGAGCATATCTTTGCTTTTTACAAACGTGCATCTGCCATATAAATCCAGAAATCCCACAAGAAAAACCCTCGGCTTTGATTAATAATTACGTACAGTTTTAAACAGATGACTCAAAAGGCGAAACCCACAAGACAACCCACAAAAAATTGGCAGAAAGAACAGTAATAACTTCAATCGATAATAATAACAACGGATACAAAATAAATACATCATCATTAATCGTGAAAAATTCGCTTTCATTTTAGGGTGTTAATAAATTTAAATTTTGAATAATAAAAATCTGTGCAAATTGTTAAGACAGCAAATCCATTTCATTTTTTATTACAAATATTATAACAATAAAAAAAGTTCAAAACTTGGTTTATCGTCGTTGGGCCTTAAAAAGGTCCAGTTTAAAAATGATGTTTCAAAAGGTAAACATAAACAATCCTTTTATAAACTAAACCTTTTTAAGGAGCAGAGACGTTATGTGGTCTCTGATTTTTTCCTATTTGCTTTTAATTTGAACATTATTTTTTTTAAATCTTACTTTATATAATTTTTTTTTTCATTTTTTGAACTTAAGTAGAGTATTTGAGAGCATATATAAAATAATTTTTAATTAAATCATTGTTATTTTTATTAACAGATCAAGAGCTGAAATACAATATCCCAACCCATAAAATTGATAACCTCTTCCAAAGATTAATCATAATTTTTTTTGTCGTACAAAATCGACATAATATACATTTTTTTTTCATCCGTTTTTTCACATGAAGTTAGACTTTATCGGCTGCCTATATTGATGTTAAATCAGCAATTTTTTAAAAGTGCATAAATTAGTATCACAATTAAGTTCGAACGCGGCTTTTAAGATTTTTATCGAAGCAAAATTTTTCCGATAAAAAAAAGCTCTTAAAAAATCGTCAATCGACGTGCGCATAATTGTTTAAAAGTTTCGTACGTAATAATTATTCTCCCACATGGACTTAAAATCTATGAATGGAAACGAAAGCGACTGGGATTTTTGTGTTAGTTATAACAGGAAAAGAGAGCTAAAAAAAAAAAAAAAAAAAAAAAAAAAGGTAACAATGAAATAGGATTTAATATTAATAGGGTCGATTAAATTAATAATTTCCAGTTAGAAAGTTAGCATTTCAAAATTTTCGTTAATACTTTTTTTCCCTCCTCCCTATTTTCCCACTTTCTTCTGTCCCTCTTTCCTATTCGGTGATTTGAAGTTTTCGTGCTGATGTCGATAAAGACTCATTTCTCATTCATAACAAGCTACTCCACCATGCTCCATACTCTACACGAGAACATTTCAGCGGTGTGCAGATGAGGAGTTATTAACCAGCTTTTTATTCGAAACTTTCAAATTTCACAGAATTTTCATTCAGTTTCGCAATGTCTAAGAAAACTTTTCGAAAATTTCCAGGGGGGGAAAAAAAGCAAATAAAGAAAACCGGTTGTAAAGTTTTGCGCAATACCCGGGGAGAGCTCTAAAGGATTGAAATACGGGAAAAAATACTCAAATTTCCGATAAGAGAAGAGGAACGATATCCGATTTCAATGCTCATTCAATCATACTTTAAAGCTCAAAGGACAGTCCAGAGAATCATGTTTCTCGATATCGGATATCAAACGGATTATTGAAAGCTACTGTGACAAAAAAATAATAACTGGAAGAATTTTCTTTTTGAAACATGTTTTTCACTCACAAGCCCCCTTTTGACGTTTTCTTGATCTTATCTGACGCTTTTTCCAAGGACATCACTGGAGGATATTTTCAGCAAAAAAAAAGAAATTAAAGGTGTTTGCTGTGAAATTGAGACAATCTTTTTCTTTTACTTCCGCTTTAGATAACAGCCGTTAATGCGTATTCTTTTTTTTCCCTTAACGGGAAAATCTTATGTGAAAGAAAAAACTGGCACTATTCTGGGTCAGGCCTCTTAAATTCTGTTGTATCTACATTTTCATGCACCTAATGCCTTTTGTTAAGAGCATAAATTATATCCGTACGAGAAACCACTCTACGAGTAATGCTAATCTTAAATATTAAAGGGGGAAAAAAAAATTAAAAATCGGTATTTTCTACACTACAGGCATCGAAGTCATTTCGCCCATCAAAATTAGTGACTTTAGGGACCAAAAATGGTTTAAATAGCGACTTTCGGTGACCCAACGGAAGGAATTTAGTGACTTAAAATTTTTTCAACGTATTAGGCGTGAGTAATTACAGTCCTTATTATTTTTAACCATTTTATTTTGTAAGTTAATTAATAAAAAGACCTTACACCTTTTTTATTTGAAGTCAAAAATGTAATTATAAATTAAATGGTAAATTATTAAATCATTCTACGTTTGAGATCTTTACATAAAATCATCAATCAATTGAGCTTTACATAAAATCATTTTTAAAGATGGCGTTTAAAGTAAAAAAACCTTTCCTTGAGCAAGTTCAAATAGGAATTGAAAAATACCGAAAACTTTTTCCAATACCAGTATTTTCGGTATTCATTTTTCCAAAACCAGTACTACCGAAAATTCTAAACCTTATTCATCTTTTTTAAATAATTCCAAATGGAATCTTTACTTTACGACTAGCAATTACGAGCAATTTTTTTTTTTACTGCTACTTGCTCGGAAGTTCTGAAAATCCTGAATAAATTAGAAAATTACAAGTCTGACTCAGCAAAAACAAGCAGAAAACAAAATTCGCTGCTTTGAATAGCTTAATATCAGAAGATATAAAAGTTTCCAAGAAATTGCAACCGAAAATAAGGAGAATGCTTTGAGCAAAGCCGCTTCTCATAAGTCAAACTGACCCGCACCCGATCAGTTCCAAGAATTTTTGCATTGAAATAAAAATTTGAAATAAAAATAAAAATAAAATTATGTAAAAATTTTCTAGATAAATTTTCAAAGATAAAGCGCCGCTTCTCTCATGACTCAACCCAATAAATTCGAAGAATTTTTTGAGTTGAAATAAAAATTAAATCATAATTTAATATTGTGAACTAAACTTTAGCTTATATCAATTTTTTCGTTTTTGGAAAAAAACCAGTAGTACCGCCCGTTTTTTAACGGCAGTACCGGAAACAAAGATAACCGAAATACCGGTATTACCGAAACCGGTAGTACTGGTATTGCAATCCCTACTTCCAATGTTGAATAAAAATTTTTCAATGCACGAGATTTTTAAAAATCCACCAATTTATCAAAAAAAAAGAGGCTTTTAGTGATTTTTCTTAAAAAAGTGACTTTTAGTGACCTTTCACAAAAAAAGTGCCTTTCAGTGGAAAAAAGTGACTAGTTCAATGCCTGTAACATATCAAATTTGAATAAAGGCTTGTGCGCAAACGTTTAAACATTTTTTTTCCTACATAACGGTATGTATAATTCACTCTACAAGCCCCTTCAATAAAGAGCTTCCGCGAGGAACGTCTGAACCATAGAACGAATTTCCTTTTCAAATGGTTATCATTTCCGATTCCAGAAAAATCGATAAGGTGCCGTCAACTTACTAAGAGTGTTTTACTTTTCTTTTTTGATTATTGTCGATTTAACTCCATAAGGGTTTAAAAAAATGTGAAAAGGTTTCATATGCATGAGCCGTTTGTTTCAAAAAAACTATTAACTCTGCGAGTGACGTTGTTTCATTAGTATTCCATGAAAAGAAAAAAATACAAAAAAGCTTGATGGAAGGATGTCTCGAAATGTGCCAGACAGTTGAAATGTAGTCAGTGACATTTTATTTTTTCTTCAAGTTCTCTACATTTTTTATCTTTTTTTCGATTTTCAGCTTCAATGACCCGATTATGTTAATACTATTTTCTGTAATATGACAACGAAAAAATTTACACATGCATTTTCAATCATTCAATTTAGTATTGATTTAAGGTTTTGATGTTTTTTTTTAATCTTCCTTTTTCCTGATGATGAAAAAGCGTTTTCCAATCTCGCGTCTATACAAAATAACTAACCAAACTACAAACAGACGTACCACAAGGACCTTCGATCGGTGCCATTACAGACGGATGCTACATATTTAAAAAGAAATTGAAAAATAAATGGTACTGATGTTTAATATTTTAAAAAAAGGCCTCTTTCTCCGTTAAATTAAATATACCCTTCTTTTCGGAAAATTCTTTTCCTTGACATTTTCATTCATTGAAAGTACTCTCTAGCACCCTTATCTTATTCTCGCACGCAATAATCGTAAACAAGGAATGACTTCAATAAATCTTATTTTTTTAAAGTTAAGTATCTCGTTCAAAATAATCTTGTGCAAGATTCTACCCGAAAATCCAAGGATCTTGTTTTCCCTCCCTTATTTATTCGTAGATTTTATAAATCAACAGATTGCACAGCTAGAAACTTCCTCCGTTGAAAAATTAAATTTTGAAATATAATTTTATCATCCTGGAAAATCAGAAACTTCTATTTCTCTTTCACCTTTTTAATTACAATTTTATCTTAACACGCCACTGCTTTTATTTCCTTAAATATTAAAACTTTTTTCCAAAAAAAAAAAAAAAAAAAAGTCATAATTTGCCTTAAGAAATTTAAGAAAGTTAAAGTAAAGGTATGCCACAATTTTTTTCTTCTTTTTTTCTACTTTTCTCCGGAAACATTGGAAATAATTATGAATTTCGGCTAATTAGGTTGGAGTTTTTCAAGTTAAAACTTTTTGTCGATGTTTTGCAAGGAGAAACGAAAAATAATAAGCATTAGGTGCTTCGGGTTTCTTTAACTAGACAAACTCATTAAAAAATGTTTGGCGAATTTGACGAAATGAATGAAACAAAAATTTTACCCAAGATGTTCCAAAATGCGAATTTAATGGTCATGATAGGTGAATATGAGCCCTAAAATGTCGGATCAGCCACAGCCCTTTAAAATAAGGTGGTATACATGAGAATATGTCATTTTCAAAACATTTCCATCCCTCCCTCTCGTATTAACTAGGATATTATTTTTGAATGTTAATGGTAGAGACGTCTTTCCGACGTAATAACATGTTAACACGCTGTGTACAAAGTGTCAGCCTCAAGACAGATATCATCATTTAGACGCCACACAGAATTTTTTTTTTTTTTTCTGCATCCTTTATATCCTTATTAAACGAATATATTACTTTAAACATAGCTGCACAGAAGCTCGGAAATTAAAAGTTTCGTTTTGATTCTTTCCTTTGATTGACCCGAATTCAGCAGATTCTTAACCTCCTTTTTTTCCTTTGTCACGAATTTAACTTATAGGGCGGCATCTCTGACACGATGTAACAAGGCGAAAACATTTTTTCGTCTCTGTGTAAAAATAAACTGTCAGATTTAAAAATAGGGGACGATTTTTTTCCCGCACTCTTCTCTTCCTTTTTTTGACTGAGAGGAAAGATAGCTATTAAATGTACGGGAATCACGTAGCTATCTCGAGATCGTTTTTCACGGTGCATAATACTACTTTTATGCTAAATTTTGACTCATTAGTTTTTTATATGCTTCTTTTTTAGAGAGAGAGAGAGAGAAAAAAAAAAGAAAGATATGTCGGAAATTGATTTTCTTTCAAAATCTAAAAAAATTACGCCCTCCATTCATTTATTGTATTTCCCCAACTTCTTTAGGTTGATGTAATTCCAAAAATACAAATGAAAATAAATGACAACAAAAAACAATCAATAAAAATTTTTGACACATTGGGATCATTGTTTTATTAGTTCATTTAGATGAAAATCCATAAGCATAAAAACTTCCTAAGTATATAAATATTGAATGCAAGCTCACAGCTTATTTCGGTATAACTAGGGTAATGCATTTAAAAAGTTTTTAACACTTTGCAATTGCATGCAAATATCTTTTTGAAAAAAAAAAAAAAAAAAATACTAATAAATAAATAAATAAAAATAAACCAAAAATAGGACCTCATCTGAGATTTTTCAAAGGGCTATTATGATTTGCATGAACTTAACCTCAACTTGACGTCGAGGTCATAAAACAAAACAATGACCGCGTAGGAGTGATCGCTTTAAATTCAGTAGACGCGGATTTTTTTTTTTTCTTTTCACTTTCTATTTTTTTCGTGCGTTCAACTTAATGAAAATGTCATTTTTTTATCTAAATTACTTTCCTCTTGCCTTGTTTAATTGTATGGACGGAACGAAGTGGACACTTGAAAGTGAATTTGATACTGGATGTTTTAATTCTATGGCTAGACGAAAACTACTTCCCGATTCCGGTAAATTTTTGTAAATGAAAATTTGAATTATTAACTCGTGCTCACGCTTAAAATTGTTCATGATTTTTTTAAAGTAATAAATCCATCCAGAATATGACAAAAAATGAAAAAAAAAAAAAAAAAAAAAAAAGCAGATGTTTCGAATTTGTCCAGCGCCATTATGCGAATGATGATGCATACTAATGCATTTAAATAAGGCTGTTGATTCATTACGAACTGAACTGCGTGTTGTTTAGTTGATACATTTTAACGACTTGTCGCTAGGGTTAAATGCAACGATTTTAAAAAGCTGGCTTTTTTTTTCGTACCAACAAAGCAGCACATATTTGTTAATCGAAACTTTAAATTTTGGTTTTTTTGCTTCTTTCGAAAAAGAAAAAATTAATTGAGGATAATTCAACAAATTGGGTCGCTAACAGAATCTATTAAGCACCTACACGAACTACGAGATAAAACGAGAATCCAGAATCACAGGCTCAGGTTTTGTGTTTCAGAGAATCTTTTTTTTTTTTCTTTTTCTATTTAGGGTGCTAGTTCGCCGCAGCAAACCTCAAACCGCAGTTTTTTTTTTCTTTCTTTTTTTTTCGAAAGTTTTTGCTTATGGTCAAATCGGACAGATAAAATCGGACAGTAAAAAACGTGTAAAATCTTTTTTATCACATATAAAAAAGCATGACTGGGTATCGCAGTGAACTTATAAATGTAGTTTAACATTATATTCGGCAAAATTCGATTTTATTTTTATTGTTTATCTTTTCTTTTGGGACATTTTTAAAGTACTAATTTTTATTTTCGGAAAATAAACAAACAATTTAATTTAATATTTTTGTCAAGTATAAGGTTAAACTACGTTCCTAAGTACACCGAAATACCAATCATGCTCTTGTATATGTAAAAAAAAAAAGGATTTTATACCTACATTTTTCGGCCTGATTTGACCATCAATGGCCAAAAATATAAAAACGTTCGAAAAAAAACTGCGGTTCACGATTTGCTGCGAACTAGCGCCCTAAAAAGAAAAAAAAAAGATGTCTCTGAACACAAAGCCTTTAAAGCATATAAGCCAATGAAAAAAAAAAAAAAAAATGTTTGCGGTTTGCTGCGAGCTACTAACCTTAGTGCATTTGGCTAAATATTCTCTTGTAAAATTGAATACCTACACATAATTTCGTTTGGCCGCCTTTCTGATATAACAAAAAAAGTGAATGGGCAGAAGAATGCACACAGATATGATTTTTTTCGTAGATACGCTTAAAAATTTCCAAAAGAGTAAATGATTTTTTTTTTTTTAGATTCGAACAGTTACCTCAAATGTACGGCAGTAAAGAAAAAATGTTTAAACGAATATAAGAGATAAAATTGTCACCGCCATTGAAATTGCGAATTCATTCATCACTTCGGTCCGAATTTTAAACTTCCAACCAAGAAAAGTTATTCGATTTTATTGCCGACTGAATCTTAATCTACGTTTCAAGTTTTAGATTAATCCAATGAAAAAGTTTGCAATAGTTTCTGAGCTTCGGGGTAATTTAGCATCAGTTATCCTATACCAAATATTCTAGATAATATTTAACATTGTATACATACTGAATGGGAACGCGAAAAAGAGAATTAATTGAACCGGCCGGATTGTCAAAGGTCATTAAAGCACACAATGATTGACACGTTTGATGAAATGGTCGATCAAGTCGTGCTTTGAAGTTTACCATAGGCGTTAGGCATATGATATCGATCGAAAGAGGAAGATTTCGCGAAACGAAGCGCAACTTAGTTGACGAAATCTCTTGTAAACGTCGCTCATTGGAAGTCAATTAGCAAGCTCTTCAAAGAAAAAACAAGCGAAATCGATCTTAGTTTTAAACGCTTCGAAACTCGATATAAATGGGATGGGAACGCAGGGTGTCTACTGAAAATCAATTTTGAAATTCAAGTTTTTTTTAAAGGTTTTTTAAGGTTCATTTTCGGGGAAACTCAAAGTTTTTTTAAAAGGATATCCTTTACTTAGGAAAGGTGACTGGGTAAGAATAACAACTTTTACATTTAAAAACAAATTCCAGGGTGGAGTCCTGCCTTAATAAGAAGAAATTAACCGAGGTAATAAAAAGATATGAATAATTGAGGACGTTAGTCTTCAGAAAAACAAAAAGTTCTAAAAAAATAGTATTTTTCAATACAAGGACTGCAAACGACAAAATTGCCCGTCGAGACCGAGTTTTAAGCCCGAGCCGAAGGCGAGGGCCTTACGGCTCGGGCCTTAAATAGGTCGAGACGGGCAAGTCGTTTGCATTTCTTGCATTGAAAATACTATTTTATCACAAGGTACGGCGTAAAATAGTCTGTAAATAAACTGCCCAGTACTGAAAAGTCCACTTTTCAGTACCGTGTGATGAAAAACCTGTTTTTGGGGTCTCAAGACTCTAAAAATCAAGGCTTTTCAAGGTTTTTAAGGTTCAGTTTTAAATTCAAAGCTAATTCAAGGTTTTCAAGGTCGATAGACACCCTGTTTAGATTTAGAAATCTAAAAACAGTAAAAGCTTATTATTTATCAATTTTAGAAATATTTTTATACTAATAAATATCTGGGGCAGGCGTCCAAAAAAAACAAAAAAAAAATAATAGTAATAATAAAGGGCCGTAGGAGAGGGACAGGAGGACTGCTTAACTTGAAAACTCCCATTTCTCTGGCGTCCGAAAAATAGGCTGGATGAAATGATATATTTAATTAAAAGTCAATTCCCCGGTCCTAGGAGAGGCTCGAGTCATAACACATGGTTCTGGGATCATGTGATTGCACATTGTACTGAGTCTCCATAACTCCCAATATAAAATTACCCGTAAAAGAAAGAATAAAAATACATGTAATGTACATGTGTAATAATAATTTACACATTTTTCTATGAAAGACCTTTACCTCATATAATTAAACGTAAGTGCTTGAAAAATGCTTGTGCATAAAGCTGAGATACGTTAATTAAAAATGCATTTTGAAGTTTGAAAAAAATGTCTTTCCTAAAATGCCTCTGCAAATGTGGAATCCCGTTGAGTTTCTCAATGATTAAAAAAAGGGAAAATGCAGCATTTTAAAACCGTGGAACCGAGTAATAAGGTAGGATCATTTAATCCAAGTTAACTTGCAGGAATTTTTTTTTTCACATCAAATCAAAAATTGTTTTGGACTCGGATAATTACTCGAAAATAGTTGATTCCCCCCCCCCCCAAGCCATGCTATCCCACCTATCTCTAGGTTTTAAACCCTGAATGTCTAACGCATGTCACTGTCTTCAATGATAATATTTACAATTTAAAATTATCACTCAAAAAAAAAAAAAAAAAAATAAATAAATAAATAAATAAATAAATAAATAAAAATAAAGAATAAAAAATAAATGCAAAAGCGTTACATATTATGTACCATAAATTACTAAATCCCAAATTTTACTTATGCAATTCTAATATCGCAAAATGACATTAAATAATTGATATAGGGTACAAGGGAAGGCAAGGGGCTTTGTGGATTTGGACCAAAACGATCGATTCATCGAATATTCCCTTTTCCTGAATAGATAAAATAGAATCAAGCGGGAATAACAAGGGGGGGGAGTGGTAAAAAACAAATGATGATGGTTATAAATAATTCGAAACGAGGGATTCCCCACACACCTGATTATTATTATTATTATTTAGTGACTCCGCGGCGTTAGGTTTGTAGCTAAATTAAAAAAAATCCAGGGTTTATTACCAGGAGGTGTTATCTTTTTTTTTTTTTAATCACCCATCTTATTATATTTCAGCGTGATTAAATGTGGGTAAAATTATATTGCATTCACTAATCATGATTAAATGTGATATTAGAAAAGCGAGAGAAGGATCGACTATTTACCTTGAAGGAAAATAAAAACAAACGAAAACAACGATGTCCTCTCTTTCGGAATGACTAATTACGGGAATTAAAATTAATACTCTAAAACAATACGTTAATCAAGGGATTATACATTTCTACTAGATTACGCATTAATTTAAGGTTAAATCCTTTGGTGCTAAACGTGAAAATTTCAAAATTTTTAATGAGTCCCCGCAAAAGGAAATCGGGAAAGAGGGGGAGGGGAAAGAGAATGAAGGTTTGTGGCCGCGTCAACGATTATGGAATTCATTCCTCAAGGAAATGACGAGTCTAATATAAATCGGAACCGACGTTGCTATGATCAGTTTAATATTAAATTAGAAAAGGAAAGGAGATTTTCTGAGACGTTTTACACTTTAACAACTCCCGAGCTTCGCTATGTTAATTTATTAACTGTAGGTTAAGCTAACAAGAAATTTAATTGAAATACGGTTGAGCAGTATTTTATCAATCGATTTTTCCTTTTCGTGTAAACAATATCGGAAAAAAAGGAACGACGTGAAAAACTAACTTTTCAACTTCCTGTCAGTCCTTCTAAACGGATTACTTTCAATGTTGGGAAAAGAAGATGAAGTTAATCCTTCAGATATGGCAAACACTGATGTATTATTAACGAGTTTTTTTTTCTTTTCATTAGAGTAATAAAAGGGTATGAAAAGTCTATCAAAGACTTTAAGTAAATCTGGCCTTTTTTTTTTTATTATACATACAATTTTCTAAAAAAGGGTAAATGGAAAGAAGAGACCTTAGTCCATCATTCAAATGGCCAACTATGAAAACCAAAGAGTATCTAATTAATTTTCTTATCAAAGGGGGAAAAAATTATGAAAAAGGAAGTTCATTTCAAGGTCTGTTGCAGAAAAAGTACTCATGTCAAACTGGAAAAATATGAACCTTCTTTTCGGTGAAAATGGTTAGAAGGACGTTTCACGGATACCGGATGAAATGGCTTGTTGTCTACTTCTCTGTTTACGGTGAAGAAATCAAAATTTTAGGTATTTAACGAATTCCTCTGGTATATCGTGGAATTTTTAGTGCAAGTTTCAACTTGTCTGAAATGACTGAGAGGCGGAGAATCATTTCAAAAAAATTTGTGGTCGAAAAACTTTGATTGTTTTCCTGGTTCGTATTTACTTGGAACAAGTTGAAACTTGTACCAAAAATACGAGAAAAAGTCAAAGGAGTTCGTTAGATACCTAAAATTTAAATTTTTCCTCCGTAAATCGAGTGTTTGACAAAATTTCCGGTACACCGTGAAGCCTCCTCTTAAAACGTCTAGCCACTTTCAAAGTTATAAAAAATGTTTCATTTATTAAAGATCCAAATAATCAGGCTATATACGGAACTGATAGCATCAATACCAAAATCCAGATCGGCAACTACTTTTTGTGATAGTAAAACAAATAGGTACTTTTTTGCAATATAGTCATTCAGTTATCAACCTAAAACAAGACAGGAAATGAAGCCTCTTTTGTATGAAATATGGTTACCACATTTTGATTATTAAGATAAAGTACACCTGATCGTTTATTCTGTTTGATAAATTATAATACAATGTGGGAGTTAATGATGACTTTTCACATCCTACAGGGAACCTGTAAGAGGGGGTGAATCGTATGTTCAAAAGTAATAAATTTTTTTGAATGTTATTTTCTCGATCAGGGAAAGATTAATTTATTATTTCTTTCCTCAACTAAGGAAAAAATTCCAGTTTTATAAAAATCGATTTCGTCTGGATTACTACTTATTAAGACATCCTCACATTCAAAATAAAAATCACATAGTGAAGGTTTTAATTACGGAAATCGGCCACAGGGGTTAAAACTTCGAAGTTTTCCGACGGAGTTGCTAAAGCTATAGATATAATAAAACAGTAAACATCAAGATAACTTTGGATTTACTCCTTGATAAGAAGCAAGCTTTTCTCGTATTATATTTCGAATACCCTCCCAGTTATAAATCGCTTTAGCAATCTTCATCTAAAACTTGTGGACTTACAGCTAAGATGGGGAGATTTAAAGTTTCCGGTCAAGCTACAGTACAACGTTAACAATCAAAGGATTTTCAAAGCAGTCAGTTGAAGGGCATTTAAAAATATTTTTAATAAAGATTGAATTATGCAATACACGAGGAATAAACGACTGTGGTGGAGCTCATAACATTCACCGGTGTAAAAATACAATCTGTTCCGATTGGTCAAATATTGGTGTCATCAAATAGAATATAATTGGAACAACTTTTCGATCGAGTTGTGTGTTATTATCATGTTGTAATTCAGAGATTTCTAAACTAAGTACAATCTCTTTGTCAATTCGATTATATTGACATTCACGTGATTTATTTACTTTTAAAATCGATTTGAAAAGATTAAATGCGCTTTCCGCGAATCAGCCTTTAAAACCAGAAAAATTTATCTTCCTGGAAAAAAAACACTTGATATGGAAAAGTCCCAGAATAAAAACAGTAAAAATTTATATTTAAAAATGAACTTTTTTTTTGAATTTATTGCCGAGGATTTGACATCAGATTCTTAAAAATTTTCTGTCTTTCTTTACTTCTTATTCTCATAGATTCATTTGTGTGGGAGATTTAGAAAGTGGGTTGAAAATTTATATCAAATCCCAATGTCATATACATATACAGTAACAGATTTGTGATAAAACAAACAAATTAAATAAATATTAAAATCGATCTGCAAGAATTTGTTTTCAAAATAAAATTAATTGAGCTTGAAACATTTCAGCTGTAAAATATTTTGTAATTCAGCAATTGACAACTAGCCATATGTACATAGATAAAAATTTCACTGATATCAGGAATTTCAGGAAACTGTAATCGTGAAGTACTGTGAAGACATTAGCTTTGCCAAAATATTTAATTCTTATCAGGGTTATTCAACTTTTATGTGAACTAAAAGCTATGCATAAATAAAAGGGAGTTTTACAAATATGTTATGCCGGGTGTCTGTTTCTTTAATGTCAATTATAATCCTCCTTATATTAATAGCCATTAATTGAAAAAACTTTATAAATATTGAAATAGTAAAGATAACTTAATTGAGAATAATTGTAATAACATCACAACCAATCTCTATTCTAAGACAACTGCCATTTAACTGCCTCATTAAATTTTAATACCCTATTCCCCTTCAAGCAAATAGCTTTAAATTCGAATCCCATTTGAGAATTAAAAAAAAGCAATATATCAATGAACTATACTGCACACATGATATCTGATAAGCACAATAGGTTTTATTTTATGCAGTGGGATTTGTATCCACTGATAGCTTTAAATAATATTTTGAACAGCTATTGCAGCAAATGCAGCATCCCCTCCATATAATTTTCAATTACATTTAATAACTGGTATTAATTTTCACTGATTTTAAAACATATATTTCTTTTTCCCTTTTATGACGAAAAAAAGCTGATTTATTAATTTTTTTACACTATCATTGTGTAATAATTTGCTTGTTAGGCTCGTTTTTTTTTTAAAACAAGTATTTAATAAACAGTATGATTAATGATTTACTTACTCATTATTGCCATAAGAAAAAAATTATTAAAATATTTTAAATAAATATATCCTTTTTCTTTTTCTTACTAATAAAATAAATTTAAAAATTAATTAGCAGTGACAATGACCAAAGCATCAAGTTGTAACCTTAAAAAATTTAATTTCAACCTTAACCTGCAAGTTAACTCACGTATTAAAGTAATACTGAGTAATTATTACTTATGTCATTGTAGGAAGTGTACTCCGTATTGGATCATCATAATTTACAAATTCTTCTTATACCAAAATAAATAAAATCGAATAAAGTAAAATAACATCAAAAAAAGTTATCTTCGTAAAACATGTCACCGTAATCCCGAGCGTTATAGAAACAAATCCTTTACAAAAATTAAAATAAAAATATGACCTAATTTGACAATGACAGGTGTTAGACGGGACAAAATAATATCGAAAGAAATCATAAGTAACGTTGATGTTAATAAAGAAGATAAGAAAAAAAATCTGCATTAAATACCGAACCTGATAAAATGCTTCTGGCTAAACTTGTCAAGTAGTGGCCTCCTTTTTAATTTCCGATATTTTTGTTAACAGCTTTAAACCACTACTGTCACTTATATTTTAAATAAAGGAATTTGGAAATGTATTATCTGTTTATTCTACGCGGCATTGTTGTTTTCCGGATTTCAAAAGGTATCAAGAATCGAACAACTCAACGTTCGGCTTTCAAAGGTCGGCCGCGGCGCGATCAAAACACTCCTCCTCGACGAGTGAATTGAAATCAACTGGCAAATGGCAAGTGTAGCATAATACAAAAACTCACCTGCCACAAGATGGCTGATAAAAAACAGTGCAAGCAACATTGCAAATTTATCAATTACTTCCAAGTACGTCTTTTTTTTTCTTTCGGTTTTTGTTTGATTCCATCATGATTCTTTGATTTCACTGTTACACTATAACACGCACAAACACTGCCGCGTTTTGATTTCCGAAATTTTGATGCCGATTGTCAATAATAATTTTATAAACCGAAAATTTTACTTGACAACCAACTGTTTTGATGGCGATCTGTCGTGAATAATTTTCGCGAATTACGCATGTCAGATTCATTTGTAAGCTAAGCATGAGCAACAATATTCAGAACCACGACAATATTGCCATGTTGCCATATTCTTTTCCGAATGTCTTCTGCTATGATGTTTGAATAAAACTGAAATTTTTTTTATGCTTTTTGGTTTAAATTTTTTTAAAATATACTTTCACATTCTAGGCGAATCAATACGGATCATTTAATGTGTGAAAAACAAATATTATCGAATAATTTATGATTTACGATACGGACATGTCCAAAGGAAGTTAGAGGTTAGAGAGTAATATTCAAGCTAAAAGAATTTTTGATATCCCTAAGTTAATTAATGAAATACAAGTAGCAGAAAAACAGTTGAATATATATATTTCATTTTGAATGAAATTACATGAACGAGGCGAATTCTATTTACTGGAAATAAATTAAAACTTTCCTATAAAAATTCAAAGCCAAAGTTGTTTGATTTTTTCCCATAACGCAGTCATGATTCAACTCAACATCATTTTTGATAAAAAGTAAATTGCTAAATAGATCCATTCATGCAAAAAGAATCTTGGTACAAATAAAACCTTATTTAATCTTAGATGGGCACTATTGAGTGCCTTTGAATCACTAGTTGGTATCAAGCGACTCTGACTAACTGAAAGAACCAGAGGTAATATTATACTTTTAAAGGGACAGCTGAGACCGTCCCAAATTTCTTTTTTAAACTGCCTGGAATTTAATATTCAATTTTATAGGGGAAGTAAAGGCAGACATATAGAATTTTCATTCCAGTGCTGGGGATTCATTTTTTTTTTTTAGTATGAATGAGTATTTTTATTTAAAAAGCAGGAAAATGTTTTGGTAAGGTATAAAAGACAATGTATCAAATTCATTAATTTAATTTTAATAACATTTAATAAAAATTAAAGGTTCTTCGTCGCAAACCGTTGTTCATGTTAAAAACAACCGAATATGCCACTAGGAACCAAATCAGTCAATAGTCAAATCCGGTCGTCGTCCAAAAATCCACCTATTTTTTTTTTCTTATTTAATTTTTTTAATATTTATAAATATTAATTGCTAAGTTAAGCTGTACTTTATCCGTAGTTTCGGGTTTTGTCGAATGGCACTAAAATATTTTAAATGAATTGCAAGCTTATTTTAAAAAAATAGCCACTATATAAGTACATTTAGGAAGTTCAGTTTGAATGGCGAAAAACAGAAATTTGAAAAAAAATTATCTTGACTAGAAACAGAAAATATAGATTGTGATGCAACTTAAATCGGAGTGCCTATGTAAAACTTAAAAATAGTAATCACTTGAAAGATGATGAGAATCATAATGATAATAGTAATAATAAAAATAATTATAATTATAATTATAACCACAATAAAAAACGGAAAAGCAAAAGACTAGTCTAAAGAAATTAAATTTCTTTTAGATTTTACAGCCATAAACGTGTATCTTTCAGAATTATTTGACTAGATTTTTAGACGTAGAAGAATAGGAAAAATCATTAAATTGTTAATAAAACTGGGATAAAGAGAATAGCCATTCAGTTAATTTCAATTTAAACACGTTTATGATAACCCAAAAATACTTTCAAAAATACAACTTTTTTTTAAATAGCGGCAGCAGCAGACAATTTTTTTATTTTTTTTTTTTATTTTATTTTTTTTTGAAAAAGAGGGTCTTCGTTTGAGCAAAATAATACTGGGAGTATTTCTACTTTTTAATCGCTCCCAATTCATCGAGTAAAAAACTTACTAACTCGCGTTCTTTATTAAAATTTTATTTATTATCAGTCTTAAAATTAATGGCATAAAATAAGAGAGAAACTGAAATATTTAAAAAAATAGTTTATTTTAGGGACGATGACATTTCAAAGAATGTTATGGACGACTTCAATCATTTTTATGAGAGACTCAAAAGCATTATTTAAAAAAAAAAAAAAAAAAAAAAAAAATTGTCGGTCACGAACTGCCTTTATTCAATCATTTTTCAATAAAAAAAAAGTTGTTGCCAATCTAATTAGCATATAACAACTTTTTAATAATTATAATAATAAAAAAAATTTTCTTCAACTGCGCTGTCTTCATCGGTAAAATCCATTTTATCTTTTAAAAGTACTATTACAGTATATACATCGTTAAAAAAGAAAAATTAAAACAAAACAATTACAAAATCCGTGTACGCCATTTTTTTAAAAAAATCTCCCGAACAAAATAATTTTTTTTAAAACATTTGTGATTTTTTTTCTTCTTTTTTTTCGTATATTTTCGCAAAGAAAAAAATGAATTCTTTTTGTTTTTTTTTTGTTTTTTTTTTTTTGCTTTTTTTAAAAGTATATTCTACATATATTTTTTTTTATTTTTTTAAATTTTTTTATTTATTTTTCATTTTTTTGGCATTTCATACTGTATGTACAAGAAATGACGTAACGGAACTTGACTCAGTTATATCCACAACCACCAATATTTCATTAAATTAAAAAAAAAATTCAAATAAAATTTTTTTAAATCTTTTTTTTATCATTTTTTATCATTCGATTTTTATTCGTTTTTTTTTCTAAAATTTTGGCACCAATGGGCAACTAAAACTCAGTAAAATCTGGCGACTTGAATATAGCGGAATTTTCAATTTTATTAAAAATGAAATGACTTATTTCAGTTCTTCAGTCGAGCAGCTGCCGTTTTTTTCATAAGTCGAAAAACGAACTTTAAATTGCAACCAAAGGTTCCATTTTACGCTTAAGTTTAAATATAAATTCGGAATTAGAAATTAACTAAAAATCAGATATTTTCTCCTTGCGGAAATTAAGTTTCGATTTTTGGGCAGTTTTAACACAAATCCCTACGGTTTATGCTCGTTTTCTTTCTTTCATAATATACATGAAAAACCAGATGGAAAATTCAGTTCCACTCTACTCCTTTCTAAATAAATGCAATTAAACCGGGTTTTAAAATATGTATATAAAATAAGATTCAATATATGGTTTGATTTTCAACCCGTCTAAAGGGTGTACGAGAAAATCGGATATAAAGATGTTGAGGTTCATCATCCAAAGACAAAAGTCGCAAGAATTCTAATTTTACTGATTTTTCACATACCAGGCAACTGCTCTTTTTGTTCAGCATGCTTGAAGGATGCATTTTTTTTCTCTTCAAGTTTATATTACATCACTTAATTCATGATATGTCAGAACTGTAATTATGCGTTTATTATATTCGCTAATATTTTATCGGCTGCTTTATTAGTCATCTTTCTAGAGCTTTGGCTGGTTAATTTTTTTTCTCTTCGATTTCTCATTAACAGATCCCTGAACTAATCCAATAAATTAATTCTTGTCAGATTTAATACAATAAATATAATTAAGCTAGATCTAACTTGCGCATTCACATAATTAACTCTATTTTCACGTTTCCTTCATAAAGCCAATTATAGGGAAAAATTTTTAGATTTTCACCTTACAGGGAAAAAAAAGTATTTTTTCTATCATTAATTTATTTTCCATTTAGTGAACTGAAACAAAAAAGGAAACGATCAACTTAGCGTTAAAAAAATCAGCGAGCGTTAAAAAAAAAAGAACAAAGATAGCCATAATAATTAACGAAACGAAACATAATATACAAATTAAAAACAATAACCGAAGACTTAATACAAATCACAGAAACGAAAAACCAATTTAGAAATTTTTTTTTCTTGATAATTTTAAAAAAATTATCAAGAAAAAAAAAAATTTTTCTTACAAAAAATATATTGGAAAAAAATTTTAATCCAAAAAAAGGAAGAACTGTATGTAATATAATTTTCGTGCTTTCGCTTGATAATGTTTTAAAATCCACAACACCGCAATACTGATGCGAAAACGTTATCCGGTTTCGAAATTTTTCTAAACATGGTCAATTTTATTCGTAAAGTAAAATTGACCAAGTTTTGAAACATGTTCAAACATAATAACATTTTTGCATTAGTATTGCGGTTTTGCGGATTTTAAAATACACACAAGCGAAAATACAGCTTAAGGAAGTCTTCAATCATTTCAAGTAAAATTTCTTTAAAAAACAATGTGACAAAGAAAAGAAGAATTTAAAAAGATATAAGTTGTAAAACTTTAGAAAAACATAACATAATCTCCGTAAAATAGCATCGATTTAGCTATGAGGTAGCCTTCAACCTTTTTCACGCACTTAGTGTAAAAAGTACGTGGCCTTAACACCTGAACCCTTGGTAAAAATATAATTTTTTCATAGTGTAAGTATAACTCATAACAAAGGTTTCAATTTCAAAATTGTAAGATATTTACAGATTGTGATGCTTAGTTGTTAAAAAGTTTTCTGTATACGAGACAGCACTATGATTAGAATCACAAAAAGAGCGAAATAGATCACATTGCTGTTAAGAAAACGAAACATTAAAGTCCTGCTAACAAGATCTCTTTAGAGCCGATACCACCAACTAAGGTCTTACTTGTAGAAGCAAATGACTTTGCTTTAGCTCATTTTGCAAAGAAAATTTCGAGTAAAAAAATAGAGAGATCTTTAAATCTCTGTCAAATTCAGCAAAATCGAATGCTCTTGGTCAAATTTTAGTTTACCAATTGCTACAGTTCTTTTCATGTACATAAGCATTTTTTCTATATGATTGTCTTTATTCCGATTGAGCAAGAGTGCAAAGAGAGGTGTTTCAAAAGAAGAATAAGCGTTTGTAACTTTTAAAATCAATCGTAACTTCAAACGCCAATGCTACTCAGCAATTCATTATTAATGTACATTTTTTCTTTGTGCAAAAATCCAGATTGCATCATATTCGTGTGAAGCTATGAAAAATCCAGATTTATGGTCTTATTACATTACAAACTTTATTCTGCAACTGGTTCCAAGGGAAAATTAATTTAATGAAGATGTCTAAGAAGAAAAGCAAGATTTAAAAAAAATGATTGTCAGTGGAATCGGCTTAAAGTGACGTAATAAATTTTCTTTTTTTTATACTTTTTCTAATGGAATGTGTTCTTCATTACCAGAATTTCATTTATGGAAATTTTCAATGGAGATTGATAAAATTATTTTGTTAAAGAAAGTTATTAAAACTTTCTTACAGGCCTTTTTCGATGAAGTGTAAGAATAATCTTTAAAGAAATACTTATTACAGAAATATGACAAAATATGCTTGAATTGACCATTTTGATATTATATACCAAACAATGTTTCCAAATTAAAATTACGGCGAAAAAGCAGCTCTGGTAGTGTCTTCACATGGTTGAAAAGTTAAAAACGGCTCACCTGGCACATGAATGTCTTGTCGCCTCAGGCGTTCAGTCTTATACAAAAGATCCGCTTTTTCGCCCTAATTTTCGTAATTCAAACACGACTTTACCTCCTGTTCATTCTTAAATGTTCATAGTTACTTTTATCAAAAAACCGCCACAACTTACAAAATTTAAAAGATTACTCTTATTTTCATCGTTTTAAACATTAACAAATATGTCATAAGGGCCTTTCATTTCAATCGACGCGGCAAGATACATGTTCTAGTTTTTCAAATACAAAATTTCCTATATAAGCTTAGCTATAAAAAGACGTAAACTGAAATTAAAATAACTAAAATTGATTTGCTATTTCTATCGGAATAGAAGAGTAAACCATTCCGACCCACATGATTTTACTCCATTGTACAATATGTTTTCGAGTGTATCACATTAAGATTAGAGATTGCAATTTTATAGAAAAATCATATTAACGGTAATACCGAATTTTTAATATACAAGTACCATTATACATCTTTTTTAAAAATTTTAATGTTTTTATCATCCAAAATTAGGTCCTTTATCTCTTTCTTTATTCACTTTCTTTAAAAAATGTTAATTTGGAATTTAAAAAAACATAAAAGCAAAATTCTCTTGAAAATTTTCTACGAATCATGCTTATTTAGAAAAAATCAGACTACATCTTGCAAAAAGGATTCTGATACGACATTACCGCAAATAATTACCGGTTTTACCAACTCTAAAAATTTGGACATTCAGCGGTAAAACCGATAATGCAATCCCTAAGACGGATCAATTTTTATCACAAGCCCAAAAACTTTAAAAATGAAATTAATTAAAAAATAACTCAAATCTCTTCTTAAAAGGAAATAAAAGCATAATATGAAAAAAGTCCAAATCAACAAAATAGATTTCGCATCGCTGCATCGCTTAATGACAAGGAGTTTTTGTAGAACGGTTCACACAAATTTAAAAATATTAACAAACAGCCTAAGAATAGTTGTTCCGTTTCCCGTTGGACTTTTTCCTTCAGTTAGGAACTGTTGCCCCTCGTTCTGTGCTATTGACTGTCAGTAAGCCATCCTGTCGTATTCAGCCACTAAGTCCTTTATATGTTTCAACTTCGCATGTAAATAATCGAACCGTTTTTTGGTTTCTTGATACTTCTGGTCCTCGTTCGTTTTCTTATGGAGTTGCCTAATTTTATCTTTGATTACCTGTATTAAAAAACATAAATATCGTTAAATTGTTTTACTCCAGTTCCTGTTTTTAAGTATAAACAGTACTTCGATCAAAGTTATTCTACAAATTAGAGGAAGTATCTTAAATCCTACACCTTCTCATATTCGAGAATTTGTGAGTCATGATACTGCATCGGAATTGCGATAACCTCGCATCGTTGCGAATGAAATTGTAATTGAAACTGAAACCAGCACCTATCTTGAAAAGCGAAACTACTTTGCAACTTACGTGCCGCATTTTCCTCAGTTGTTTTGAAAAATAATTTCGGAGACGTTTCAAAAATGTATTTTATCGTTCAAAACTGCTTGATTTGTGGCATGGTCAAGATGTTATTTGTTCCGAGATTTAATTAATATTGGTAACAGAATAATACAATACTTTACCTCTCTCATTGCTGGATTGCTCTCTTTCTGCAAAATGGCATCTAGCTCAGCATATTTAGCACTTGTGTTTTCCATTTTCCCGTGGAGGATTTTATATTCTTCGTAATCGTTAAGAAAATCTTTTTTATACTGCCTCCTCTGTTCATCATTGACAATAGTCGAGTACTCTCTGTAAGGGAAAAAAAGACGATTTAAGGATTGTAAAAAAAATGAGAAAGTTTAGTCAGTTTTGAATAGTGAACGGTACGACCTAAGACCGTTTACTATGGTAAGGGCTGCAGCAAAAAAAAAAAAAAAAAAAAAAAAAAAAAACAACCGAACTGAGACTCTAGAATAAGTACGGTATCTGTTTACTTTTTAACAACAAACAACCGGAGCTTTAAAGCAAACCCTGAATCCAGTTCTTGGAAGAACTTAAATCCGGACCAAAACCTAGATTCTTAAAAATATGTCAATACATTGTTTATGCTTGTTCTTCTGCTTTCGAACACTAGAATTATGCGAATAAAAACGAAATTTTGTTGTCCTGTATATGACGCGTTGGATGTTCATAGCGTTATTACGATGTTTTTACCCCATGAATTATTTTTTCCTAATTGCTACAATAATTTTTCTATTTCAAGAATTTCTCTGACGGGCCTATATTTAAAAGTTTTCTTTATAATGCAAATTTAATGCCTCGTAAAAGAAAATGAAATGCTGTCCTATTTATATTGTCTCAAACACAAGTTTGATGATCCTTTTTAAAAAGTCAATAAAGCTTCATGATTCTTATGTCATACGACATACTAATTAGCACTAAATTAAAATTTAAAAAATTTTTCAAAGTTACTTACGTAACGTAATCTGGAAGTTCCGATGAGGCAGAAACAGTATTTTCTTGTATTTTATCATCTGTATCCTCGTAAGAAGGTCTCGTATCAGCATAATTGACATCGTATTTCGGTTCCTTTTGAGGTTGTGAACTAGTCACGGTAGCAGGACTGTCTGACCTTTTAATCGTTTCCTCTATTTTTTTCTCACAAATTCTTTCACTATTACTACTATTACTACTATTACTTTTAAACCTTTTACAATCACTAGAATCTGTTACATTATCAATTGAATAACTGTTAGGCCTTTTATGACTAACATCACTAGTAACTTTATTTGACTTTATAATTGAGTCACTAACGTTTTTAACCGTATTAATTCGTTCAGTTCGATTATCTTTCTTAAAACGGTCGTTGCTATTATTAGAATAAGCTATCCTTTTATCCCGCCTCTCGTCTAACGTAAAATTATCTCCATAAAGCCGATTGTTGAACCTATGTGTTTCATCATCTAAGTCTTGATGGTGAAGCACAGTCATAAGAGGATCCGGAGCAGAACGGTAACTACTTTCAATGGGTGGCCTCTGAAAATGGGATATCCTTTTTTTAGTTGGAATAACGTCCACAGATTCAGATGTCCTTTTCAGAGGATTTTGTATGATAGAAGGTGGACTCCCAGGGTGAGTGCTCGTAGGCGATTGACCACTCCCAGTACTTCCTGTGTCACTGCTACCAGGCGGGGTTAAATTCTGAGGTTTTCGTCTGAAATAATAAATCAGTGAAATATTAATGGTTGCTCGGAAATAAAAGGAAAGGAAAATGTAAATTTCATTGTAAATGAATCTGAGACATTTCAGTAATTTGATAACAGGATGATACAACCACACTGCACGCAGAATGGTGTTTGAAATGAGTTTCAAATTAATTTGATGATCATTCAATTTTTATCGTAAAAGATAAATGTTCTGAATCAGTGATTTTTCCGATCTTTACTTAGTTGAATGAAAAAAATGCTTTCAGTCAACCGAAAAAAATCCTTCTCACCCCTTAATGCAATAAAATGCAAAAGGTAATCCTTTCCAATGTTAATCTAACTACCGTATGTCGTAAGTTAGTGCACTTGTGGCCCATTTCAGGCACTTTTTCCAAAAAATGACGACGTAATACGTACTTCAATTAACTGGACGAATAGCATAAAAAGAAGGATTTCGAACAATTTGAAGATTTTGAATAATAGTTTCCTTTCAGGTTTGTTAACAATTTAATTTTGATTGTAAAATCCTTCCAACCGGAAAAGGAATAATATTTCTGACGTCAAAATCTTTTTGCGTTTTCAAATTGCTTCAAAGCAATCTATTTATTACATTTACTACACTTTTAATGAAAGTTTTGGCTTAAAAATAAACGGTGTGACAAAGAGCTTATTATGCTGCCGTTCAGAGGCAACTCAAGCAAGTATTAAGAACGCGGCAAACAGCTAATGAACCTAGGGAAAATACTATAAGACAAAGAATGTCCTTATTTTTTATATTTGCTTAGTGTGTTTGTTTTCTAGATCCAATTTTAAGGCACTACTAGTGCTCTAATCTCTACCTTTTCAGTATCTGTTTATCTTGCTCCGTATAGAAAGGCCAGTCTTCTTGAACATCATTCCATAAACCCCTAATAAGCTCGTACGTATTCCCCCTATAATTGGAAACTTCACTAAGCATCTTATTTAATTGAGTTTTATCCTTTTCGAAAATGCCCTCTGAAAAATTAAACAAGAAATATTAATTTTGATCAAAATAAATAGAAAAATAAGTCTAAAACAATGAAATAATCAATAAATTACCTCTACGAAGACGTTCGAATAATTCAGGCTTTTTATATGGCCTTAAAGCCAAAACGTGTATAAGTCTTTCCCTGAAAATGAACAAAAAAAAAAAAAAAGCATTTTATTAAGTGTATCTGTATTACACGTTCATTTTTTCTGAAACTGGTTTACCTTAATGGCCGCCGCATAATTTCAGGGTTACCAGGTTTTTGAGCGTGATTATTACTAACAACCCTTGAATGTTGCTGTGAGGGAGGATTGTGCACTGGACCCCGAGATGAAGTACTGAATTGGGTTATTGGGTTTTTAGGTGGTGCCCGATGAGTTGCGCTAGTTGTGTTACCGGGAATTAATTTAACAGTACGTCCGATATCACTTCCATTAGGTTTTATGACTTTTGTGCTAAAACAAAAAGAAAAACATTTTAATTTACGAAAAAAAAGGGTAGAATAATATTGGTAGTTAATAACCGAAGAAAGTGCTTACCGGTTTTTCTTTTGTTGCTCTTCAACCGCGGCCATCCGATGTTTGGTAGTCTCATATGAGTCTTCCTTGGCTTGGATATTTATGGTATGGGATAAGACACCAAGGGACTCGAGGGCCCTGCTCCCTGTGCTCTGGAGGCATTCTACGATATTTCCTTCATCCGAATTCGGGGAAATGTTAAAACTAAAAGTCTCGGGCCGTGAGGACGAGGCCGGTTGTATTGACAGGTGCTGAAAAAGAAAGATTTGATTCGAATTAAAATTTAATCTTCTAATTAAAACGATAAATCATTAAAAGAATAAAAAAATTAATAAAAAATTTAATAAAATGAAAGAATGAATACGAGGGAAAAATCCTTTCAAAGGAAAAAATCTATTTTCGTAATTCTCCAATTTGTTTTTCTTTTTTTACGTAGGTTGCGAGTATGTCAAATGACCAAAGCTGATGGAGTGTCTCAAGACGGTTCTATCGATTTCGCAACCCCGGAACACAGACTCCGCGGAAGGGAACGGATGGATGGAAGGAAGAAAAGGAATAGGGGGGTGAATGTGAAAGAGAAAGTGACGCATTTATCTTAGCTCCGGCTTTTGCATCTTAGTCTCCTGTGAAGTATAAAGTCAATATATGATTCTCAGTTAATGCCTCTTGTAATTATTTAAAACAAAACTATCCGCAATAAATTGCTGAACCATGCATTTCCTTTACAAGTTCTTTTATAAAGATTTGCCTCCGTAAAAATAGCTTATTTGAACAGCTATTAAAAACTGGGAGTTAACAATTCGTTTCAAAAAAACTAAAGGTTTAAATGTTCTGAAGCGATCAATCCATTTTCAGTCGACTACTAACTTTATCATTAAAGCCCTGCGAAAAAAAGTAAAATTTGGATTTTTAATTCCTCTCAAAAACTAAAAAAAAATTTTTTTTGCAGTCAAACAAATGATTCTAAAGATCATGGTTGGAGATTACGGTAGTCATAGTGAGGAAAACCGAAAAGTCAATTCTTAAAGAACAAATTTTCTCATCTATCAACGGTAGCATAACCAATTCTGAGTTATTCAATGAGTTGCGTGATAATTCTTTTCAAAAAAAAAATTTCATAGATAACTCTAATTGAAATCAAGTATTAAAAGAAAAAAAAATTAAAATCTCATAATCCGAATGACGAAAATATTTTTATGCCAAACCGATTTGAATGGAACTATCAAAACCGGAAGGTGTTTTTTTTTAAACGTGAAAACTTTGCAAGTTAAAGAGATTCATTATCATTCCATTTTTCGTGTCCAACCCATTCAAAAAAAATTATTCGATCCTTTTGCTGCTTTTTTTTTTCGAGCAGGATATACGGGGGAAAAACGCTGATGCAAACCCGGAATGGTATTACTCCCGGATCTTTAAAAAAATATGTCTACAACCTACTTTTTCCTCATGGGTTCACCTTAAATAAAAGTTGAAAAGAAAATTATCGACTTGCAAATCCTAACGCAGTTCTGTGCAATTAACAAAAAAAAAGGCATTGACGAAATGTAAAATGACGGAGAAAACACTTCTTCGTCCAAAACGGCTTCTATAAATCTTACAGGTCCGTCATTTTTTTCGTCTACCTTGGCTTGATCTCGTCTTTCACTATAAAAGTTATATAACCCGTCATAGTTGAAAATTCCGTAATATAATAATAGTAACGATGTTAATGATAATGATAATAATAATCCAAATTATTATTATTATTTTTTTTTATAACTTATAAACATTAAATCCCTGTCTGTCTTTTCACTGAAAAAAAAAAAAAAAACGCATCACGGGTTTTTCTTCGACAGAAAATGTTTTTGTTTTTCTCCAATAATATTCGACGTTCACGGCCAATTCGTGAAAAAACAATGGAAATGAGATTTTGCAAACAACCGAAGGTTAACTGCCGCGTACTGTCCGTGTTAATCATTTCAACGTTTAATTTCTAGAACAGTTATGAATTTATCTTTTTATTGGAGATAAAATCAATATTAGATATATAGGTTTTGCCTGGGGAAATATTAATAAGTAATTCCAAAAACTGTTTTAATGTAATGCTGGAATCAATTTTTGTTGTTGTTTTTTTTTTATACATTGTGGACCTGTCACATGAAACGTTTCTGACTTTAGGGTAACACTAAATAAAGTAACTTAGCCCCGAAGAAAAAAGAAAGAAGGATGGAAAAAAGTTTCAAGGTTTAGAAAGTTACCAGATCGCAAAAGCGTAGGCGATATAAGATTCGTTTCTAAAGAAAAGACATATCTGATTATAGTGCCAGCCAGAGACACCCCTGACATGCTAATTAATTAATTATATCACTGTCTACTGCCTGACTTGTTTACAACGTTTCTTATACAATCACTCAGGACACAATCAACTGGCTATTTCTAAAAAAAAAAAAAAAAAAAAAAATGGAATGAAAAAGTTTTTCTTTTAAAGGACGATTATAAAAAAAAGAACAAAAAAGCATTGTAATATTGTAATGATGTACAATCAGATACTTTTAGTCGTACCCCATTGATTTTGATAATATTTTAATATTTTTGAACGGTAAAGGTCAGACCTTTTTTTTTTCTTAATTACACACTTCGCCGGTCAATCTTAAAAATGCGAGGTTCAATTACGACCAAATAAAAATTGTCAAAAAGTAGAGATTATAATACAGCCGATATGTGCATAAGGATTTTTTTAAATATATACCAGAGAATATTTTTTTAAAATATATTTTCGATCAAATTTTTAAGAGCAGACTTCTTAATTCTGGGCGATTCCTTTGGTTTAATTTTAAATAAGATTTGAAATATCTCCTATCAAAGTCTAGGCGGGTTGTTTTCCCTGAATAAAATGTACGAAACGGTTGCCAAAAGACCAGGTATATTACTTTCACATGTGATCGTTCCTTTCAAACCAAATTTTTCTTATTTCATGATTTTCAACTTTTCAAAAGTTCTAATAATTGAGCTTAAAAGGATTCCAGTGAGTGTGCACATTGCATAAGAGAAGTCAAATGTTTTGAGATGACTCCATCGTTTAATTACGCTGGAGGAGATATGACAAAAAGCGTAATTTTGACTCATTAAAAAAAAAAAGTTAACCCCCGAAAAGAGAAAAAACAAAAAATTTAATTTGAATGCCCGCCAAAACGGAACGTGGCGTCATCTGCCTAAAAGTGGTTGTGTTCATTTCTGAAACTCTGAACGGCATCGATGAGTAAAGTTTACAAGTTTACAAGTATGTTTACAAACAAGACGTGTATCGCTTCAAATTCGATGTCTCGCTTCGAGTTCGATATCTCGCTTCGATACAGGCAGATGACGTCACACCAATAGAAAATCGTTTAAGAAGCGATCACGTGACAAAAACTTTTCCGGACTTTGTTTTTCTTTTTTTTTTTTAATTTGATGAAAAATTTTCACGTTTAAATACTAGTTTTTAGTTAAGAACATACTACGCATTAGTTACCAGCGAAAATCTCAAAACATGTGACTTGTCTATTATTAAGATTGGCTTCTAAGTTAAGCTTTATTTTCATTTTCATAAAGGTTACGTTTGGTGAAGACTGTTTAGTTAACGACAGCAACGGAGATCTAATTTTAGTGAGTTTTGTTTTTTAATTTTGTGACCGATTCAGCGAAATTAGTACAAACAAAACTGAATTATCTGACTGATAACCTTTAAATGGGATAACTCATACCGCATTATTAATATAGCTATGGCCTTAACCTTTCAACCTTTACAAAACAATAGCGATTTTTTTTTCTGCAAAAAATTGCAGCGCGTATTCAAAAATAAAGAAATTTCGAACTGATTCAAGGATAACTCTAAAACACTTTAAAATGAATTAGTATATGTTACGTCCAGTTGACATTTTCCATGAATCAGGCAGAAATTTTTTGTAAAATTGTCTTGTTGATACTGACGTAGCGACCCGGTGGCGTAGCGGGGACCCTGGTGCAAAAATTTTAAAAATAAAAAATATTTCTCAAAAGTTTTTTTATTTTTTTATTTTTTTTTTTTTTAGAATGTTGAGTGCAAAGTTTTAATATTATTTACGATTTTTTTTTTAAATTCCTTGATAGTTTAACAAAAATTTTGGGGTCCCTTAAGGTCGGGGCGCATTGCACCCTCTGTGACTCCCTCGCTACGCCACTGTAGCGTTACTGCCTTAATGGTCCAAATTTACCCGATTTTTCGCGATTTGCTCTTTATGCGATTTTCCGTTTTCTTAAGGTCTGAAAACCATTGCATCGCGATATTCTATCACCTGAAAAAAGATTTCCCAGAAGATTTTGTATGTCACACAAAAAAGGAGTTCCGGAATTTGAATATGACTATCAACAACTAATATGTAGAAAATCGAAAAACGGGGCTGAAAAAAAAAGGGACAAAATACGAAATTGTAGCTGTTCGGCCCTACTTTCCATAATTAATTGAGGCGATATCACTTTCATTTTGAATCTACAGTAGCTAGAAACCAATGCACTGTACGACTTGCAATTATTAAAATTAAAAGGAGGTGCTTATGAGACAAATTAACAAGTCTAGCAGATGTTTGAAAGAAATTCCCTGAGACGACAAATTCTTATAGAAAACATTTTTCTTTTTTCTTTTTCAGAAGTCTTTTTACAACAATCCTTACAAAATCTGCCCGTGAAGCGTATCAATTTTGAGCCACAACGATCTATTTATGGCTCCTCTACGTGTTTGAAAAAAAAGTCAACATGCACTACTTTGCTGAATTGACCGTTAGAAGTTTTCTCTTTTTTTTCTTTTTCAGAAGTCTTTTTACAACAATCCTTACAAAATCTGCCCGTGAAGCGTATCAATTTTGAGCCACAACGATCTATTTATGGCTCCTCTACGTGTTTGAAAAAAAAGTCAACATGCACTACTTTGCTGAATTGACCGTTAGAAGTTTTCTCTTTTTTTTCTTTTTTTTTTTTTTCCATTGTATTTTTCGCAAACATCTTCATGCTAATAAGATTCGATTACCTGATTAATTATCATTAGCGCAGGCGTCAAATATAACGGTAAATGAAATGTCCTTTCAATATAAAATTGCCAAAAAAAGTATTAGCCATCACACTCATCGTGATTCTTATTATCGTAGGTAATCGAATTCTTTGCCGCACAGAAATAATAAAGGTGTTCTAATATTTTTTTTAAAAAATTGGATCTCGAAGAACAAGGCTTGACGATTATTTAAAGTAACTCAACCAAATCTGTGTTACCGTGAAAACCACGATTTTTCCTTTCCTTTATAATGCATCTTTTCCATTATACACAAGCTTTTTTCTGCCGAAATAAGGTCGAAAAAGGAAAAAAAATAATTTCAAATTGATTCGAAAAGGAATGGGGAAAAAAGTTAAAAAGGAACAGGCGTCACTGCATCATTAGCTTTAAGCTCGCACCGCCCACTAAACGATCGGTCACGATTAGTAGTACAAACTTTATGTGACGTCAGTAGGAAACAATGAAAAAAGTGACGTAGTTCGACTACACCTCCTTTAATGAAATGCACAGCATCCTGATAAACTTTCTAGCCTCCAACATCTGTTTACTCTTTTTACCGTTTGCTTGTGTCAGAAAATTTGCTGCTTTTTTTTTCCAATTTTCCCTTTATACTTGTGTGAATTTTTATTTAAATGATGTTTGTTCTTTGCATAACAAGAAGATAATAAAAAAATTGCGTTGTTATTAAAAGAAAAATTAATCGTCGATGTTTGCAACCACGAGATTTTTACTGAACAGAGCAAAAAACTTCACAATAAGGAAAACTTCATTTTTTCACTAGAATTATTTCTATCAGTCATCGCTATAACGGCTACAGCATTATAATAACAACTGAGTTTAGATTTTGTAGCAATCTAACTTGTGCAGGCAGCGATTATGGATTTCGGTTAATTTTGTTTCCGGTACTGAAGTTAAAAAACGGTCGGTACTACCGCTTTTTTTCCATACATGAAAAAATTGATATGATATGGGCTAAAATTTAGTTCAAAATATTAAATTATGATTCGAAAAATTCTTCAAATTTATTGGGTTGAGTCATAAAGAGAAGCGGCGCTTTATCTTTGAAAATTTATCTGGAAAACTTTTACATGATTTTATTTTTACTTTTATTTTAAATTTTCAATGCAAACATTCTTGGAATTGATCGGAAGCGGGTGAGGTTGACTCATGAGAAGCGGCTTTGCTCAAAGCATTCTCCTTATTTTCGGTTGCATTTTCTTGGAAATTTTTAATAACTTCTAATATTAACCTATTCAAAGCACCGACTTTTGTTTTCTGCTTCTTTTTGCTCGGCCAGACTCATAAGTTTCTAATTTATTCAGTATTTTCAGAACTTCCGAGCAAGTATCAGTAAAAAAAAATGCTCGTAATGGCTAGTCGTAAAGTAAAACATACCGTTTGGAATTACTGTACTTCAAAAAAGATGAATAAGGTTTAGAATTTTCGGTACTACCGGTTTTGGAAAAATTAGTACCAAAAATACCGGTATTGGAAAAAGTTCGGTACTTTGCAATCCCTAGCAGTGATGCACCTGATTAGTAGTTCCTCTCATCTAATATTGAGTTTTAAGGTTTCCTAACGATCCTACAAGCACGTAAATGGAATACAACTTGACGAAAATAGCTTTTAACCCGTTTTCAATCATAGAAACATTTATGTACTTTTAAAGGTTTCAATGGCTGAATCCACAAAAAAATATATAAAAAAAAAAAACGGTACAATACAAATTTTAATGTATACGATAATTGAAGTCCGGATCCTTTGATCTCAACTTAAAAATTTAAACAGAAAAGTATAACTTTATAGTTTTGAAGAGGCGGCAAATTTTTGGAGGAAAAAAAAAACGCGTCAAAAAATTTAGGTTCCGTTTAAAAAAGTATTAATTTATATTAACTTATTTCATATTTTTCCCGATTTCGAATTTCTTTCGCACTTTTTTGTATTTTGTAACTTTCCGATTTTTTCAGACAAAAAAAAAAAAAAAAAAAAAAAAAAAAGAAGGAACTTTTTCTGTATTACGGATAATTTTGCAATAAGAATCATTTTCACATTTGCACAAGTTTGATTGCTGCAGTTATCAGTACAGCTACAAAGAAACCAGTGATCAATCCGATTTACATCAGACCGATCACTTCCTTTTTATTACATTTTATCATTTTAGATAATGTTTAAAAAAGAATTAACGCAACAAAATATTGCATTAGGATATTTTAAAATAGATCATGTGCTCACATTTCTTTTTATGGTAAGTGAAGCGTGATGCCTCTATGTGTGGAAATTTTAGCTTGTGTAAAAAGAATAGTTCCTGAATTAAAACGATAGTAAATATGACGCTAATTGATATACAGGTAATTAATAATCGATCAGTGTAATTTTGAAAGAGTCCCACGCCCACGGGACCTAATAATGACTGATGTTATACAGGTCCACCCTCTTAGCAGTAAAAATTTCGACTTTTCACTCTACACTTCCCCCTAGCTTTTTTTTCATCCCGATTTTGCTGCATAAAAATCCACCTTCTTGACCGAAGAGTTAAGCCCGCAATTTTTTAAAACGTGTTGTTGTTAATTTTTAACGAAAACAAAATGGCATGAGGGTCACGTGTCACGTTATCTCAATATGCCCTATCGACCTACTATATAGTAAGTTCTTTTTACTCCGAAGCTTGATGAATTTGTTGCGGAGTCACATACGAATCTTCAGTTCGTCGCTGTTGAGGCCAAGCCTAAAAATCAATGGCTTTGGCGTACGATGAAAAACAAGCTCAAAATTTGTAGGTTGAATTAAATTTGAATGAATTAAATTTGCCTTCAGAGTTGAGGTATTCTTGAATTAATAGTTCAAGAGAAAATATTTGCTCTGCATTCGGCGAAAAGTAATATCGATTGCTTTAAAGAATTTTTTCAGAAAATTAATGAATTAGTTAAATTAATAAATTTAATTGGTACCGTATCATCAGAGGTAACAAGATACCATTAAAAGAGGGGCTCAGCTATAAAAAAAAAACGAAATAAGCTGAAGGGTTAGGGATCATACAAGTATTACGTAAACATTATTTTGGCCTTTTCAGACCCCCCCCCCCTTCCCATAGTAAACGAAAATAAACTTCCTCTTATCGAGATTTAATATTCGAGTAAGCATTTAGAAGGCCCCCCCCCCCATAAGTGCTTACGTAATATTTGTACGATCCCTTTAAAAAAATCTAAAATTTTAAAGTATGGGCAACGGAATCCAAAACTCGTAACTTAATTCAATTTAAAGCGAATTAACAAAAAAGGAATAGACCAGGATTCGAACTAAGACAAATGAAGGTGAATCGGATGAATATTTTTGTATGAAATTAGCATATATCAGTACGTCTTGTTTGTCTTTATAACCTGTCTTTGAACTTCGATCCTGGCGTTATAATACACCATTTTGGCTCTATAAGATCATTTATTAACAGGATGAATGATTTATGATACACGACAGCAAAGAAAATTAATTTCCGCAAAATGTTTTCTCCTCCGATTAAATTGAAAGAAAGAAAAACAAGTAATGAATCAAAAAATGAAAATCAAATCAATTTAATTATTCCGCATCAAATGAAAGGTAAATAAAAGCATATTCTAATAATGCCGTAAGGTATACAGCGTTTAATTAATTGATTGATTGTAAACGAAGCCATTCCTCCCATTTAACCTCCGGGTATGAGTACTGGAAAACAAACAGTTTGGCCGAAGAATACCCCATTTTTTTTTTTTTTTTTTTTTTTTTACAAATCAAGTTCGTTGGAGTGACGAAAACAATCATCGGCAGTGACTTGACATCTTAGATGGGACAAAATAATGACATCCTACATTCAGACAATAGGCTAATAATTTTTCACGATAAAAAGCTTGAGTGATAATATCGAACAGGGTAAAAATCAATGTTTAAATATTTTCAAGTATAGCTTTTTAGTCTAAGGTATAAAAATCAACATTGCGAACTTCGACTTTTAAATATTATTTTTAATTATGAAGATTCTGAAGATTCTAAATGAAGGAAAAACCTCTGTTTGAGAACGGAAAATACCGTAGTAAAATAGTTGGAGAAAAAAAAGGCATGTGCGGTCCAGTGCCGAAATGTAGAAGAGTAGAAGTATTGTATCTTTAACTGGTGATTTGTTTAAAAAAAAGCTATGTCAATATAAAATTATTATAAAAATTCCAAATCGATTCTACTATTTGTTAAAACTCAAATTCGGTCCAGACTCAGACAGATACAGACTTAAATTAGATAAACCTTTCGTCTTTGGCGTCAACTGGCCAATGCTCTCAAGTGTCGATACGAAAAAGATTGTGCTTTGAAACCTTTGTGTGCACCTTAACTTTTTTTTGTTCGTAGAAAAACTAAGTTTTCAAAAAATGTCAAATTATAGCATGTCAAAGGAAGCGAAATCTCTGACAAACGGTAAAAGAAATTATAATGTTTCTTGGAACTACCCTATTCAGAAAAACTTTCACACAAAAAACGAACCGACTTTTTTTTGTTTTCTGTCCTTCCCTTCGATTATAAAAGCATCTTTGTTGAATTCGGATGATGACCTTGCCATGACTGACGTTTCTAATTTTTAATTGTCCTGTAACGATGATTTTTTTCATTTGAGGGTTAACTATAATTGTTTTCTTGTTTTAGATATGACAGTAATCACTGATCGTTATAGCTTTAGTTTTTGATTTCCCAATAGCTAATCCTGATTGAAAACGTCATCGGCTCTGATAAGAACAGATTCATGCATACGCATAATTATAAATACCCCTGGAATATGATAATTTCGATATTCATTTTTACGCAGTAAACAACACATGAAAACTTTGCCTATATTTGATTCTCTATAAAGGAATATTTTTTACACTTTTTTGCTTACATCTTAAATCGAGAACTTAAAAAACTTTTTCTTAAAGTCTTTTACTTTCACTTCAAAATTTTTATTTGTTTAAGAAGCTTAAATGACTTCTTAAAAAATATTTAATAATTATCGAAACAAAAATCCCTGGAAAATTTATATCGCGGTCCCAAACGACCCCACAAATTTTAATGCTAGAAATTCGGACTTTGAATGGAAAACTGCGTCAGATACCAAATTATATAAAACTTGCGCCATGCAAGCCTGGGCGGATCTAGGGGGGAGAGGCTAGAGGGGCCTAGCCTAAAGCAAGCCTAGCCCTACCTAGGGGGCCTTTTTTCCTGGGGGACTAGCCCCCCCAGGAAGCAGAACCAGCCCCCCAAGGAAGCAGAACAGCCCCCTCTAGAATTTTAAAAATTATATGGCCTGAATAGGGTCAGCCCCTCCCCCCCCCCCCTAGAAAAAAATTCTAGATCCGGCCATATGCATGCAAGTTGAAAAAAATCTGTTTGCAATAAGATTGGTAATTTCTTTTATTTAATAGTCGAATTTTAATTTTATGAAAATTATTTTCGACAAAAAAATAGAAAAAAAATGTTCAGCCAAAATACATGCGATTTTTTCCAAAAAATTTGTAACATGATTCTTAGAATCGTTTTAAAAAAACCTCTTTGTTTCCAATTTTTCATAGAATACAGTGACGCTAATTGTTCAAAGGTATTGTAAAAATATTCCATTATAGAGGTGATGGCTCTTAAAAAATGAAGGGATGATTCTCCTATTTTCCATAATTGTCCCTACGTTATACAAAAAAAAAAAAAAAAAAAAAAAAAAAAATCCTTAAATTAATAACTCTCTTTCCGAGAGAATATATATGCTTTGACTGGCCTATTTACAACCTGAACAATAATAATTTTAATGTGTTAATTACGAGTTGTCCCCAAAGATTAAACAGCATTAAGGATCAAACGCTGATCTTAATGACCTAATTACAGAACTGGTTTTTGGTAGGGACTCTCGCGGGGTTTTAACGATTTTATCTCTTTCTGCAAGGTTTCATTTGGCTAACTAAAGTAATTATGCATTAATTCTGATTGGTCTTATGCAGGCTTTATATTAAAAAAAAAAAAAAAAAAAAAAAAGGTTTCCCCTCAAATCTTAGGACATGTAAGAGCTTAGTGACACGTTTTTTAATGTGATTTTATACAGCCGATGCCTTTAGATTTTCGACAAAGAATCAGGCTCGGCCTAAAAATTCACCTTTTTAGAAAAATGACTTCCTCATAACACATTCCACAAGAAGTCGTAGTTTTAGACTACTTACTCAAAATGTCTGCAAAAATAAGATATGATTTTTCGAATCTACAGCATGACTTGGCAACACTGATAAATACTCGATACATAACTTTTGGAGATTTCGTCAATTGTAAAGAACGAGGAGGTAAGGCTCAACCCCTGCCACATGATAAATCAAAAGGCGGAAATTTTAATTGGAAAAACAAGATAGGGAAAAATCATCACTCAAAAAAGTGTTTACTATTAATAAAAAGTGAGTGAGTCTAGCTACGCAAACTCACTGAAGAAGAGAAGTGAAACTTCTACACGCCGCTAATAATGGACACAATAAAAATAGTTTAGGGCATCAAAACTTTAAGGCAACAAAATTTTAAAATACTGGTTTGTGGTCAAATTTTTTGACCAAAAACGAGCAAAATAATAAAAATATAACTTTTTTTTATGCGTAAAAACGTTTGTTTATCAAAATAACAAAGCAGAAGATTTTTTAAACTCTTTTGGAATTCTTTTTACAAAATGACTCAAACCCCCAAATAACCCAGTACAAATATTACATAATAAACGAAAGCAGCCCAAAAAATTTACTCTCAGCGATTCTAAAGAAATTTCACTTCAAAAATTGAAGTTGAAATTTGAATATTAAAATGATTAAATATTAATTTTTGAACACGCAAAACCACAGATTTATTATTTTAACTGTGAAGACTGCCATTAAAATTTTAAAATTAAAATGTGTGGCGCATATTTTGTGGCGCATTTTTGTGCCGCATTTTGTGTTGCTCAAAAATTTACTCCCGACGTTTCACTGAAAATTGCGCAGCATTTTAAGCCAGAAAGTGCGCAACAATTTTGGTTGGTCTAACATTGTGCCCCAAAATATTTACTCTCAGCGATTCTAAAGAAATTGCCCAAAATCTTCACTTTCTGGTCTAACATTGTGCCCCTAAATTGTTGCGCACTTTCTGGCCTAAATTGTTGCGCACTTTCTGGCCCAATATTGTGTCCCAAAAAATTTACTCTCAGCGATTCTAAAGAAGTTGCCCAAAATTCTAACATTGTGCCCCTAAATTGTTGCGCACTTTCTGGTCTAAATTGTTGCGCACTTTCTGGCCCAACATTGTGTCCCAAAAACTTTACTCTCAGCGATTCTAAAGAAGTTGCCCAAAATATTCACTTTCTGGTCTAACATTGTGCCCCTAAATTGTTGCGCACTTTCTGGCCTAAATTGTTGCGCGTTTTCTAGCCTAAATTGTTGCGTTCTTTCTGGCCTAAAATTGTTGCGCACTTTCTGGCCTAAATTGTTGCGCGTTTTCTAGCCTAAATTGTTGCGTTCCTTTTGGCCTAAAATTGTTGCGCACTTTCTGGCCTGACACTGTGCCCCAAAAAATTTACTCTCAGCGATTCTAAAGGAGTTTCAGAAGGAAAAGATTTTGGGCAACTTCTTTAGAATCGCTGGAATAACATTGTGCCCCTGAATTGTTGCTCTCTTTCTAGCCTAAATTGTTGCGGACTTTCTGGCCTAACATTGTTGCGCACTTTCTGGCCTAACATTGTTGGCACTTTCTGGTCTAACATTGTGCCCCAAAAAAATTACTGTCAGCGATTCTAAAAACGTTTCAGAGAGTGAAGATTTTGGGCAACTTCTTTAGAATCGCTAGAATAACATTCTGCCCCTAAATTGTTGCTCTCTTTCAAGCCTAAATTGTTGCGCACTTTCTGGCCTAACACTGTGCCCCAAAAAATTTACTCTCGACGATTCTAAAGAAGTTTCAGAAAGTGAAGATTTTGGGCAACTTCTTTAGAATCGCTAGATTAACATTCTGCCCCTAAATTTTTGCGCACTTTCTGGCCTAAATTGCTACGCACTTTCTAGCCTAAATTTTAAATAATATTGATAAACGTTTGTTTATCAATAGACAGCAGAAGATTTTTTAAACTCTTTTGGAATTCTTTTTACAAAATGACTCAAACCCCCAAATAACCCAGTACAAATATTACACAACAATAAACGAAAGCAGCCCAAAAAATGTACTCTCAGCGATTCTAAAGAAATTTCACTTCAAAACTTGAAGTTGAAATTTGAATATTAAAATGATTAAATATTAATTTTTGATCACGCAAAACCACAGATTTTTGGGACATTGTGTCCCAAAAAATTTACTCTCAGCGATTCTAAACAAGTTGTTGAAAATCTTCACTTTCTGGTCCAACATTGTGCCACTAAATTGTTGCGCACTTTCTGGTCTAAATTGTTGCGCACTTTCTGGTCTAAATTGTTGCGCACTTTCTGGCCTAAATTGTTACGCACTTTCTGGCCTAAATTGTTGCGCACTATCTGGCCTAACATTGTGTCCCAAAAAATTTACTCTCAGCGATTCTAAAGAAGTTGCCGAAAATCTTCACTTTCTGGTTTAACATTGTGCCACTAAATTGTTGCGCACTTTCTGGCCTAAATTGTTGCGCACTTTCTGGCCTAAAATTGTTGCGCACTTTCTGGCCTAAATTGTTGCGCACTTTCTGGCCTAACACTGTGCCCCAAAAAATTTACTCTCAGCGATTCTAAAGAAGTTTCACTTCAATAACCAGTCAAAAGTACTAGATTTTGAACTAGTAAAAAAATGAACTAGATTTGCGACTAGTGAAAAACTTTCTAGTGGCCAAAAAAAGTTTACGAGCTAAAGTCACTACTAGTCAAATTTTACGAGTCAAATCACTAGTCTACTATTTACCAGTCAAATTTTACGTTAAATTTCTTGAGCTACTAGTCAAATTTTACGAGTCAAATCACTAGTCTACTATTTACCAGTCAAATTTTACGTTAAATTTCTTGAGCTACTAGTCAAATTTTACGAGCTACTAATACAAAGTACTCAATCAAAATTTGATTAAGCCATATTTTTTTCAGTGCAGTCTTGATCCAGCACTGATCCAATCTTGATGTGGGTTACATTCCAGTCGGTCTTTCCTAAGACTGTTGCAAACTTGATCCAATTTAATATTTTTACCAGGGAAATAGGTGCACTGAAAAAAATATGGCTTAATCAAATTTTGATTGAGTACTTTGATTAGTAGCTGTAAAATTTGACTAGTCGTTAGTAAGCTTTTATTGGCCACTACACAGTTTTTTACTAGGCGCAAAATCTAGTTCGTTTTTGACTGGTTACCAGTAAACAGTTTTTTGAGTGATACTTTTTTTAATCTTGTTTTTTAAGAGATTGAGTTACTGATGAATAAGCTGAAGTCAAAGGGGGTTAAGAGCGGAGTGGTCTTGAAATTTTCTTATCAGCGATATGACCATGACTTTCTGAAAGTTCTTGAACAACCTCCTAGGGGAATATGAAGAAACAATGAAGATATCGTTGCGATTTCTTGAAAGGCAAAACTTCCCTTACACACGGTAAAAAATTTTATGTTAACAACCTAAAAAAGGGCTACACATTCAATATGTAACACTTTTTATGTTAAAAGTTGAATGTAAACATTTTTATGTGGACAAATGAGGATTGTTTATTGGTTGATCGACAATCAGATTGATGCAACACAATCGTTTTATTTAAAATTTACATAGAAAATATATGTAGCCTCTTTTTTTACTAGCGAAATATGTTACTTTTAACATAAAATTTTTTACCGTGCAGTGCAGCGAAATGCTATTTCTGGCGAATGCTATATATATAAACACTGGATAGAGGCAACTTATCTGAAAAATTGTTAACTGCGATAGCCTTGCGTCTGCATACAATTGAAGGTGTCGCGTAGTTCTCCCTGTGACTTTCAAATGATTCGAAAAGCGTTTTATGTTCAACTTACGAGAATTTTTTTGACTTTAAACCTTTGCGAAAAAAATTGTCTCTTTTAAAGCACCGAGCTTTTTATTTATAGCAGTAACCTGCAGCCTTGTCTGTTCAAAACATTTTCAGATCAGCATTATTTTGCAAAGTGAAAATAATTTTGTATATAGCCATCCTTGTTTTCAAAAAAGTAGAATGCTGCCTTGTCTGACCTTGCGCTTATGAATATGAAAAGAGATTGAAAACGATCTCATTAATCGATAAAACGATTATATATGATAGGTTAACGATCACAAGAAAAAAAAAAAATTAATAAATAAATAAATAGATTTGTCGCATGATGCTGGCGGTCACAGCGTAAAACCTGTTATTATATTTTCAACGAAACATTCTGTTCATATATAAGACGTAACTTTTCATTTCATCCTCTTGGAAACTGCGCGTTTGAAAACATCGAAAAAAGATGGAAGTGAAATGAAAACTGCACTTGAAGAAAAGAGGTAAGACATGTGATGAATATAAAGGTATGAGTGAAATACCTGAGTCCGCCCTAAGGTAACCAGGTCGAGAGGTCAAGGATGCTTCCATGCTGAGGGCGGTATGTACCGTAATACTCGATTCTCTTTTTTTTTTTTTTTTTTTTTTTTTTGCGACGTTTTCGTTTCGTTGTGGTACTTTCTTGTCTCCATTCATGAACTGAATACCCCGCAGAGCTTATTCACTTCAATTTCAAAATATTTAGGCCTTTTGAAATGCCAAATATCCGTTTAATCCGATTTCATTGTTCCTCCTTACTGGTACCGCAACAGTCTTTCGGTTTTTTTTTAAACGCACAATTTATGTTATTTTAAATTCTCTGATGATTGACGGAACATTTAAATCAGTTCCTTGAATTCCCGTCAAATAATGACGGGAGATTAGTGCACTCAATGAAGGTCTTCGAGTTTAGGACTTTTGATCGGAATGATATCATTTTTCAAGGAGAACAAGTAATTGTCGTCATGCAGAAACACCAAGCTTGAAATGAAAAAGAAAACGCATATTGTAAGGGAAAAAGGGGGAAAAAAAATTATAATACTAACAATAATAAAAATCGATCTAAAACTTTCTAAATGAAAACCTCAAAGCGGGGGATTGCTCAGTTTTCAGTGGAGTTTGCATGCGCTCTTCCCTTCTCTCCCTTCATACGTAAAACTTGAAATAGTTTCTCGTTACACGGAATCCAATGATTCCTTATTTATTTTTCCCAGAAAATCTAAAACGAAACAGTTGGGATAAAATATTCCTGGGAAAACTAATTAAAACTTCGTCTATGTCAGCCATCTTTTTTCTTCTTAATAGGTCTATATTTATTACTTAATAGATACATTTTGTCTATTTTGTTTATAGATTTATCTTTTTATATTTTAGCTGGGATATAGAAAACCAGAAGTCAAATAGTACCTTTCTACGATAAAATAAAATCGTTAAATGCATGTTCGAACAGAATAACATTCCTATTCTTTGCAGGTTTTGTTTAATTAATTTCTTCTTATTTAAAATATAATTTTGGTAATTATACGGGAAATAATTAAAGTGGACGCTTCTTAAGCGTCCAAGCTTAAATGATTATAGCAACCAAAATAAAAATCCCAAAATTGAAAGAAAAAAAAAGAAGTCAATCATGCATCACAGTCCGGTGAGCGGATCGCGCTTAGTCCACCAAGATATTATAATTTGATTCGATTTGATTTAATTTAATTAAATTTTCTTATTTCTCGGTTTTTACAATGTGACAAAAAGAAAACTTTTGTAATTCTTAAACCTTCCTTTTAATTATTAATGGTGTAACGACCAATAGGTAAAATACTCAGCCTTAATTGATTCCGAAAAAAAAGGGTCATAACCTAACTTATGTCGATTTATGCAAGCTACTGTCGCGAAATCGCTACTTTATTTTAATTTTTTTTTTTAAATTATGATGTAATAAAACAATTGATAATGCGGAACATGACACTATTAAAAATTAGTCGAAGATAAGCAAACTCTAGTTAAGTGTTGACTGTAGTTTTATAAAACTGTTAGGTTATTTTCCTAAAAATATCTGTTATAAGATTCACATCAAGCCTTTACGCATAATAAAAATGCTAGGCTTTATGATTCAAGTGTAAATTTGAATAAACACCAGACGTATGTAAAATGATTTAATTGATAACGCGATCTTTTATCTTCCGTGTTTTGCTGGACCCCCCAGTCAGTTAAAACGTCATTTGGCCACTTTATAAATATATTTTCAAAAAAAAAAAAAAAAAAAAAAAAGCTCCAGCAGCTTTTGCGTGACAGTTCGCAGCAAGCTGTGAACCGTAGGTTTTTTTTCGATTTAACCTCCAATGGCCATTAAAAAAAAAAAAAAAAAAAAAAAAAAAACTAACCAAGGTTTGCGGCTTGCTGCGAACTGTTACCCTTAGAAAATGACCACTTTATTTACAGGGTGTCTACTGATTAATGAAAACAAAAATATAGGACTTTATCCGTTATAACGTTCCAATATTTTAGACTTTTATCTCGCAAAGCGTCATTTCATGGCCATGTCCGTTAATCATTTAGGGATTTCAGCTTCATAACCTTATAGTCGATGAGAAAAAAAAAAAAAAAATCAAACGAGCTAATACGTCGAACATTGCAGAAGTCTAGACGGTAGAGGTTATTGCCATGAGCTAATCGATCACCGCCTCGATGGTTTGCCTCACGACTTACGTTTAAGCGTACGATTTTTTTCGTCACCTCGACCTTTAGTTATTAGTTTTGGCATTTTTTAGTTAATCGTGGATATTGAGGGGCACAGAGTGCCCCCCAGCCAAGTTAAAAAAAAAACCAAATACAAACACCCGAACCTAACACGGTACCGACAAAATCTCTCGCCTCACCGGGGCACTCGACCTGTGCCTACTTTACCGTACGCATAATAACGCCGATTTCAGACCCCCCTACCTCCGAAAATAAAAAAGCTAATTTTTTTCTGATTTCACCATCTTGTTACCGCTTGCCTTGTGACTCTATGTTCTAATTTGCAACTTTCTAGCTTTTGCCGTTTTCGAAATATTAGCGCCTAAAGTTACGGTTTTTGAGCGTCAGATATATAGATATATAGATAGAGATCATAATGTTTAGGGTACTTGGGGAGCACTTAGAAAGTTGAAACTTGGCATGGTAATAGATCTTAATTAGTAATGAACAGAAAAAGTCCAAAAACCCGAAAAATATTAATGGGGGGCCGAGAAAAGCCGATTTTCTTATTCGCCTGCAGTATCGAGATTAGATAACCCTCAACATACAACGAAAATAAATGTTCGTAGTGAGGACGACGAACTTTATAAAGAACCCTCTGCTTCATTCCTTTATATTGTCGCAGATGTTTTCATACCTGGAGCACTTTTTTTTTGAAAGGGGACTTTTTTTTTGAAAGGGCATTTTTTTTTTCATTGATTATTATTATTATTACTATTTTTTTTTTTTTTTAATTTTTAATTTTTTCAACAAACCTAAAACTGCTTTAAGGCGGGTGTAATTCTCTCAGTTGAGCTTTATCGGGCTTTCTATTATTATTTTTTTTTTTATTCACCGACTTAATCTTTAGCTTTTTAATATGTAGAAATAAAACATCATGCGGCTGTCACCAACTAAGTCTAAAATTTTTAGGAGTATAATTTTGAAAAAAAAAAAGTTAAGACTATTTCATTTTGAGGCATTAAAATGACTTAATTTAATACCGTAATTTGGATATATATTAAACGAACGTTTTCTCTGATATCGAACAAATTTTCTCTGATTTGTTTTAAAAATATTTAAAAAGATGATAGGGGTATTTGTTTACCTAATGACCGAGAATATATTCCACTATGAGCGGAAAAAACAGGTACATTTGCGTATTTTGTCGAGCCTTTTTTATCTCGTCCGGTATAACAACATGCTTGGATTATATTGAACGGCATTTGTTTTCGTGGATTTTAGAGAAGAATTTTGATTTTTTTATTCCTCTTTTCGCTTTTATTTTTCATTTATGATTGATTGGGAGTGCAAAACCCATTGAATTTACTGTAAATTACCGGCAGGAATGCCGTAACCTAACTGAAGAGTAATAAAAAGGCCAAAAACGTAGCTTGTAGTGGAATATTTTTTTTAATTCCAATGAAAATCATCCTAAACCTAAATAATTGATTTTAAAATTGATAATCAGAAGTACAATTTAAAAAAATGTTTTTTGAAAGTTTTTATAAATTAAAAATGGCAATGATCACCTAATGACTTTACAACGCTATTCCTATGGCCAAACGACTGACACTAGGAACAAATATCTGTTAAATAAAAACGTGCAGTTTCATTCAATATAACCCTCATAGTTTCAATGTATACCCAGATTACGATAGAAAAGACAAATTGAATTCAGTCATTTCAATTTTAATCAGACCCGATATTGCAAATTTCATGTTTTTTTCTGGTTCTAATTTTTTGCAAGCAGAAAAAAATTTTAGTGTGAGAGATCATTGCTAGCAAATAATTTTAATTTTAACTTAAAAGGTAAAAAATTTTGGACCAAGTTGTAAAAATGGTTAAAATTTTACAAAAACTCGTGATATCTCCAAAAATACAATTCCTTGTAAAAAGGTTCAGCCAAGTTAATCTTGCAAAAAACCGAAATGTTTCTGCCCTTAAAAGTTCTGATATCAAAAAGGGCAGCCAAGTTTCTGCCAAAAATTACCAAATGCTTCTGCCCTTAAAAGTTCTGATATCAAAAAGGGCAGCCAAGCTTCTTAACGACAGCTTTCATTTAAAATGCCGTTTTTCTACAAAATACATTAAAACTTGGCCGCTTTTTTGCACTCCTTCCCCCCTTTGCCCTCACAAAAAAATCATTACGACGCGTATTATTTAATCAAGCTAAACAACGTAGCATTTTTTCATTTAGTATTTCCAAGTCACTGTAAGTAATAAAATTTAAAAATCATTGGGAAGAAAACTGTCAACCATTATACTGTTCGTATGAGTCACAGTAATGTGGTAAATTCAACATTAATAATTTTAAATTTACCGTAGTAAAAGTCAAAATATTACAGTAGGTTGAAAAATAGAAGTAAATTTAACCTTTTAATATTGTAAAGGAACAACAACTTACTGCAGCTCATATTTCGACTTTATAAAAAGTTAGATTTACTATGGATTTTTCTGGGTGATTTTCAATTATGGCAGTATTTTATTATTTCGCTCTCAATTCCAACTTCCAAAATGTTTAAAAAAAATCAAAGTTTAACCAAGCAAAATAACAAGCATGAAATTAGCAACCGCCTGGAAACACACAACAGCTCTGTTCATTTCTTCCCTTTAAAGAAGTCACCCGAATTTCAAACAATCCAGTTATTACGAATAAAAAAAAATTAAAAAATAAAAATAAAATTAAATAAAAAAGCGGCCAAGTTTTAATGTATTTTGTAGAAAAACGGCATTTTAAATGAAAGCTGTCGTTAAGAAGCTTGGCTGCCCTTTTTGATATCAGAACTTTTAAGGGCAGAAGCATTTGGTAATTTTTGGCAGAAACTTGGCTGCCCTTTTTGATATCAGAACTTTTAAGGGCAGAAACATTTCGGTTTTTTGCAAGATTAACTTGGCTGAACCTTTTTACAAGGAATTGTATTTTTGGAGATACACTACTACTTTCGAGAAAAAATGAAAAACCATAAGATGAGGTGAATTTGAACAGATGGGATGAAATGGGACAAGTAAAAAAAAAGCACCTTCAATTAAATTGTTTTACACAATGGCTGCAGTTCCTTTTATTATCTTTAAAAACAAGGCGATATTAAGTACTCTTTTTTAGGCTTTCACACCTTTTTATGGTACTTCTAACGTAATGAACTTCTACTTAATTGAAAGTAATGCAACAGTAAAAAAATCTGCTTTTCAGTACAAAGAGAAAAAGCTGTCCGATCCAAAAATGACAAAATAAAGAGACTAATGCAAACCTTGCAAGTGTTACATAAAAATGTATGCTTAACAACTTGCGAACTATTTTATCTGCAGGAAATTTGTCAGTAAATTCTGCACTTAATCTTTTAAAAACCGAATCTAGCTGTCGGAAAATGTTTCCACACCGCCGAATTTTTATTTTCTTCTATGTATGACTACCATCATGCATACAACGACCGAAAATATTCCACACAGAAATGTATGGATTTACGGGGCAACTAGGCAACCGGGAATACATATCTACTTCACAAGTTGGTAATTTTATTTTTTTTCTTTATAATCTCGAAATCAAAATTTTTCTTGTTTTATATCAGAACTAGTGTAAAATGAGTCGTTCTATGTATATTTAGCGACTTTTGTCAAAACTAGGTCTAAATATTACTAATCCCGACATGAAACTTATAAATTCGAAAAACCGCATAAGCCAAGCGTACAAAATTGTTTTACTTTAAGTTAAGTACAGGCAATAAAAATAATTGTGTAAAATGCTTAAGGCTTAGTTTTCATGATTCGTAACAGTTTTGCAATAAACTAATTCGATTAAAATAATATTAGAAAAACGACTCAATAAAATGAAATAATTCGTCCCTTAAGCTAAGCGTAAGAATCATGAAATTTTTAATTTTAGAAAAATAAATGCTGTAAGGTTTGATTGTGGCTTATAGGAGCCTTCTTCCCCAATCTAAGACGAACGCGTGGTTGACTCTTAAAGGGTTAAAATTTTAAAAAAGAACTACTTTTTCTCCTTTTTTAAAAATTATCTATCTTAAGATGGTATTTTGCATGTCTCCAATTGTCAACCCTTGAATGAATGAATACCACGAACTGCAAACATGTTTATCAACAGATTTTATCAAACTTACGTAGTCAGGTTATTGTACTACAATTAAAAATTTTCTTTTTCTTATCCTGAAAAAAATATATTTCACAAAAATGTCTAGATCTTTCCAATTTTCAAAAACTGTGGCGTTATCAACGGTGGTAGTTTAATCCAGCATTTATAAAGGTTTTCATAAATATTCGACTTCATATTAAATCTCAAAAATTACGAATGCCAAAAAATCAATAGATTATTAAGTCAGGTTTTTTGTATAACTTATTCCTGAAATTATTTGAATACTTTCCAAAGTCAGAAAAGTTGCCTTATTAACCTTTTGCGGATCTAACGAAGGGCCATTTATTGTACTTAGAGTCAGCCAGAATTTCAACGTAAAGGATTAAAGAAGCCAAAAAGGTCCATTATTCCTAAATAATCGCAATGATAAGCATTGTACTAACTGATAACATTATATTTCGAAACGAAATAGAACTATAATCATTATGATTTTACGACCTCTTTAACTTCTTTTTTTTCGTATCAAAAAGCTATATTTACTCAAACCCTTCAAAAATCAAAAATTGGTACAAAAGTAATGAAAATAAATTAAAAAGAGCGTGAGAATGGCGTTCCTACAAAGGCGCTTAATTCACATTTACATAGCAGGTTTCGTTGCAGCCACTTGTTAACGGTATCGACGTTTTCCAGTCCAATTCTGTTCATATGTGAAAAGTCGGTCACAAGCATCATCCGCATATTAAAAAAAAAAAAAAAAATCATTTCCCTTTTATTGGGGTTTTTTTGTTTTAATTAAATATACATCAAAATACAGATTAAAAATTGTAGCTCTGATTCTGGCACAACAATTCTCAGAGAAAAATTTAAGAAAGAAAAAAGAAAAAACTTTTTGATTCCCTGAAGATGAGCTTAAGATGCCGGTTAGGGGAAACCCCTAAATATAAAAAAATGAGAACAATTCCCAGAATGGATTTTACAGGGAAAGGCTGTGCAACAAATTTCTGAAACAATTAATATAACTCATCATCCGAAACGGGTTCGAATTAAATAACTGAAAGCGAATAACTCATCAACCATAACCATTTTTTACACCGCACGAGTCAACATGCACGTTCTTTTGCAATCCTTCCAGTTCCCCCCTCCCCCCTTCACCACCCTCTTTTTTTGTGTTAAGTCCACAGTTTATTAATTCAAAATAAAAGTAAATACAAAAAATATTAATACAAATAATAAGCTTATAAAAAATTGGCATGGACTTGATTCAATTGCAAAATATTTTCCCGAAAAAACTGTTCGTAAAAAAATAAGACAAGCGGAAATAAAGTGAAAATGAAAAGGCGCAGGCGAAGAAATTAATAATTAATTAATTAACATTTCAAATGCATGGTTCACTACCGGTACGAAAAATAACTTCATCTTTCAATATAACTCGATTCGAGGTATGGTAATTAATCAATCGATCGCTTTCATGTTATCAATTCAATTACTAATAATGAAACTTCCCTTTAGGGAAGATTTTAACACTGTAGGTTTCAGAATCTTTTTTACTTTTTTTTTTTTTTTTTTTCCAATTAACAAGGAAGCCAAATAATTTAAAAGTCATTTTCCAAGCCTTCCATTCCTTTGTTTTCTTAAACAAGTTTTAAAAAAATCCAGTTTTCTTCCAATCAAGATTTGGGCAAAAAAAAAAAAAAAAAATGGGGAAGAAAGTAAAAATTGTATCAATTTTAAAACATCCTTTTTTTATCAAACAAGGTCAGGTTACATCATTTTGGTCAAGGTTAATCGATGATGCACTCTGATGTCTGGTACGTGAATATGTGGTAATTTCGCAACGACCGTCGCGCATGCAACGCTCTCATTTTTGGGGAATCCAAATTAACAGCATTAATTTTCAGATTTAATTATTTAAGTAATTCATCCATTCATTCGTTCATTCATTAAAAGAATGCTTTGTTTTTTACTTAAAAAATGATAATGTCAAATGAATAACTCACCCCTTTATTATTAAGGAACTGTATTGTGGGAGCATGGCTCGTTCGATCCTGAAATTAAAAAAAAAAATAATATTATTATTAGGTGCAAAGTCTAAATTTTATACCATATGTGAAGAACTCGTTATAAAACTTTTTTATCAGAACTTTTTCAGCAAAATCTTTGAACCACAACAGAGAATGGTAAAATATAAAAATAAAAAAAGGATATCAGTATGTCATTAAAATTGCTATCTGAAAAGGATTAATGCAATTTATGTGCAATATGATTATCTGACTAAAAATTTGACGACATTTTTGCCTTGAGTGCTTTCTCCTATGATGCAAGAAATGCGGTCTTAACATGAAAGTGAAACAAGCTAAAATCGACCAAATACTTTCCGTGGTTGAGTAGATTTGTCATAACATTTTAAACAAACACTCAACATATTTTTTCCCCCCTGATTTTTAAGTAATAATTTCATTGGCCACTTTTTCACTATTTTTACAAAATAATAGATGATTATTTTACACTTTAAAATGCCTAAACACTTAACGATTAGGATGGTTAATGGTCATCAAGGTTAAAAATTAACATTTTTCAATCTGCCGATTTCGTATTGTTCTTTAAATCACAGCAGTCATTTAGCAGTCATTTTATTTACAAATCCACAATTTCATGCAATATTTGCCTCCAAATAATTATTTAAATTAAAATTCATTTGAAAAAAATAACCAGAATTTTATTGGGTGAAATCATTTTAGTTGAGAGGGGAAAAAAAATTACACAGACTGAAACAATGCTAAATAAATGACGTATTCCTACGAGCTAATAAATATTTTCAAGTGGCATTTATTTTAGTATTGCGCAAAACGACTGCATAAAATTTATCTTTCAAATATTCAGGTTTGAAAGAAAAAGACGCTCCTGCTTACTTTTTTTTTTTAAAAAGTAAAAGTACTACATGTTATTCAAATGAAGTAATGTGAAGCAGAATGCTTTGCTAAAATCGCCTTTAAAAAAACTATCCAATTAGACACTAAAAGATGTTTAAAAATTTAATGAATTAAAAATCACAGACGGTGAATTGTTTCAAATAAAATTAACAATTTAAACTTGAAAGTTCTTATCGGTCCAGCAAAAACGTCCAAAAATCCATACAATGAATATATTTAATTTCCACTTTTTGTTCAAATAATTTGAAGCTACAAACAGAAAAAAAAAGAAAAGTTAGTACGAACTAAAGAGTTAAAAGATTCCGTTCAACTTGATTATTATTTCATCAGATAACATTATGCATGAAACAAATGAAATGCATACAACTTTTATTATCAAACGGTAATCTCAGTTAAGTTTTTATTTCCTTTTTCTAATTTTAACGTCCTTCAGAAAAACCAAGTGACTATTTATATGATTTTTAAAAATTGACAATTTGGTAGAACTTGATTATATTTCTTTTATTTTAATAATGGAGATTCGATAAGTTTAGAGTACGCATGGAGGATGAATATTACATTATTTAAAAGAAGTGCTAAAATAAAAATTCATTAGGAATCGACTTTTGACCCGCAGATTAACAAGCGAGTGAAGAGATTTTTGAGAAAGTTGTCGTTCCACCTGACTGGTCAGTGGTCAATACACAACCAAGCCTATAAACATAAACATAATATGCGCGCGTACACACACACACACATGCACGCCAGAATCGTAGATATAAGCCACACATATCTCAAGCGGATCTAACACATTATTTATCATAATTACTTCTTTTCCGTTAGCCATCCAAATGGCATGTGTCATAAAACAGGAATAAGACAGCAACAAAATCGTTAGGATAAACTTAAAAAGCATTAATTTAATCAACAATCAGCAACAACAAGTTTCTCTATTTCATGATATCTTTACTTTAAAACTGTTGGAAAATTAAGTAATCGCGAACCAAGAAAAATATTTTTCAACCGAGAAAAATAAAGTAATCGAAACAGATACCGATCGGTGTAGGTGAAATCGATTTTACGTAACGTTTCTTTTAAATATGCATCACTTTTATCGGTACTTCTGTTATAGCCAATATTTTACAAGCGGATTATGACGTTAACGTCCTGGACATTGAAAACAAAAAAAAAAAAAAAAAAAAAATATCTTCCGCTTTTAGTTCCTTGCAGACAGTGAAATCCGTTATTGACCCTATATACGATTTTGACGGAGACACCTCCAAGGGATAAAATTGAGGAATGGAGGTAACTCGGTCAATTCATTTTATTTATTTTTCTTTTTTTCAACTTCTTTTATCTTCTGTTTTTTAACTATATAACCAACCTGGAAGCGTGGCATTGTTAATTACGACATTATACAAGGCGAATTACAAAACAGTAGCAAATCTGTCTGTTAATGCGACAAAAGGCGTGGTGTCTCAAGTTTGGTACAGATTAAAATGGACGATAAAGAAAAAAAAAATTGTGTACAGGGCCTTGGGGGTTCCTGCAATGTGCATGAAAAAAATTATAACAATAATATGCTAATTGATTTTGGCTAAGAATTAATTTTTTTTTTCTTTCTGCTTCAGCAGAAATTGAAAATAAAACAATGGAAATGAAACTTTTTTTTATGACTGTGATATTTTCATACGCTTTCAAATATGTTCTAAATATGTTCTAAATATGTTCTAAACGGTCCACATAAATTTTTTCTGTTGTTTTTCCCAAAAGGTAAACATGAGCAAAAACAACATAAGAATTATGTGGACCTGCTTATGTTGATTTTGACATAACATTTTTTACTGTGTAAGTGCTTTTAAGCAATATACACATATGTAAATGCGTGTTCAAAAGCTTATAAACGGAAAAAAGAATGGTAACAAGAACGAAAGCATGAATTCAAAGCATTTTTAAAGCATGAAAGTAGTATATCCGTGTGAACTGTAACAAAAAACATGAAATAATTTTAGGATTAGCGTTTTTTGCCTGCATTCAGGAATTGTGATTTTTTTTAGAGATTTAACGGACATCAAGCACAGGCTTTGGTAAAGGGATGGTATTGGCTTAACCATTTATTGGACTTTATTTCATTTTGTATTACATGACGTCGGAAGTCATTTTGATAAGTCAAAAAATATGCAACAAGAAAAAAAAAAAAAAAGGAAACTTAAGAAATTATGATCGCGACTGAACGGGCGGTATGTGAATGTGATACTCTGCTTCTGTGACTTGAAAATTTTCATGCGTATGTCCAAAAACTTATCTTTCCGGAAGTAGTTGTAAATGATGATTGTACAAGTCAATTACGCAAAAGATTAATCGTAAAGTAAACATATTTTCGATTGATAGATCTTTTGGATCAATGCTTCATCGACATTTCAAAACCGCTATTTTTCAGTATCTTTTATGTCAAATAATTTCCATATCAATTCGACACTGGAGTTATAAAACTCCCAATTAATTTATCACCAAATGTTCGAGACATTTTTTTTTTTTTTTTTTTTTTTTTTTAGTAACTTTCATTTTATTATTTGCAGTAGAGGAAAAAAAAAATGAGAAATCGTATACTTTAATCATACGTAAAAACCAAAACAATCAAAACATTTTATTTATTTATTTATTTTTTTTTTTTTAAATCATTTCAATGGATATTTAGTGATGATAGCTGAAGTGTGAAAATATATCACGGCTTGAAAATTTTGCTCATAATTAAAATGACAAAATAAATAAATAAATAATATAAATTGAATGATGGTCGGAATTCCTCTTTCATTTACCAGTGGATTTTTTTCTGTTCTTATCTAGACTGACTTTAAAACTGGACTAAAAAAACCAAGTAAACGCAATAGCAGCAAATTTTTAAGGTGTATCAGGTAAACTTAAATAAATGTAAATCGCAATTCTATTGCAACTATAAAAATAGTCTTCTTAAAGTGGCTACTATGACATTTTGCACCTGTACGTGGACGTCCTTGGCCTGGCTTTTTTTTTTTTTTTTTTTTTAACTTACTCACTCACTGAATTAGGGTAACTCTCTTATGCAGACTATTTTTTTTTCCTTCTCTTTTCTTTTCTTTTCTTCCTTAACATCATGCAAAAGTACAGAGTAATAGTTTGTCTGGCGTTCCTTTACTCTGCCGTCAAACGACCTTTACCTACTGGCAGAGATTAAGCACGTGAATATATAAATATATAAATAACATGAATATCTTAAATTTTTATTAAATATTGACCTACAGCCATCACCAGCAATTTTATTTAATATAAAATACATTGCAGCACCATATAACCTTTTCGCAATAAAAAGTAAACAATCACAAAATATAACCGGGCAAAATTATTTTCCACTTATTTTTCAATTAATGGATTACTGATTTAATTTAAAAAAGCATCCAGATTGGAAAAAAAAAACATAAATGGCGTTTTTTTTTCCTTCGTAACGGTTTAATTGTTAGTGACAACAATGGAAAATGTAGAAAAAAAATTGCTTCAGATATTGATTTATAAATAGCAATTATTAAATAAAATAAAATAAAAAAATTTGGACTTCTCCAGTACAGAAAAATTAATTTATTTTAAATTTAGTTTCATGCACGATTTCCAATAAAAAAAAAAGTTAAGAAACGTGAGCCCGTATTACAGCATTCACTTTCCACGGTCTACAATGTCTTCATTATAACTGGGTCAAATATGATCGTCCGAGCTTTAAATTAATTTTTTGCGATGTAATAAAACTGAGGATACCCAAACAGATTTAAATAAATGAAAAACATTAATAGGCCTTTTCTAAGAAGAAAATCAACTAAATTTTCTTCAATAAACTACACTCTAAGGTATTCTCAATGTACTTCGAAAAAACTCGCTTTAAAGATGATCTTCAGAGTGGATAATTTTCCCAATTCAGTTTATTAATCATAAAAGTTTAGATTAATAAATATTTGCAATTAAAATTAATTTCAGGGTGATCCATGTTATAATAAGTATCCTGCGAGGTAATTAATATTTTTTTTTTCGAAAGTGGTATCGATAGATTAATAGATAGCTAATTAAATAATGCCACGATAAAAATTAGCCCCATTTTTCCGCGAAAAGAGGAAAATCATTTATTCTTAATGTCTTTCCTACGATTAAGCAGGAAATATTTCCAAGGTAATTGAACATTGCAAAACCACAAAAATCACCAAAGTCAAACCCTCAAGTTCGTCGGATCACGATTTCAGTTACGGATGTTGTTTATGCCTCAGATAACCGCTGCAATAATTTTAATTAATAAGCAAAAGCCTAAACTTTATGAAAATGAACATTGTACTATGAGGCTGCAGGGATCAAAAAAAAAAAAAAAAAAGAAAGAAAGAAAAGATGTGCATTCACTTTTTAAGGGAATAACAGTCAACATGAGTTCTCGTGTTCTTAAAAGGGAAATAACTGCGGAAATCATTTATCTCCAAAATAACAATTCCTTGTAAAAAGGTTCAGCCAAGTTAATCTTGCAAAAAACCGAAATGCTTCTGCCCTTAAAAGTTCTGATATCAAAAAGGGCAGCCAAGTTTTTTAACGACAGCTTTCATTTAAAATGCCGTTTTTCTACAAAATACATTAAAACTTGGCCGCTTTTTTTTAAAAATAGTCGTAATAACTGACGAATTGTTTGAAATTCGCGTCAATTCTTTAAAGAAATGAACAGAGCTGTTGTGGGTCTCCATGCGGTTGTTAATTTCATGCTTGTTATTTTACTTGCTTAATAACTTTGATTTTTTATTTAACATTTTGGAAGTTGGAAATGCGAGCTTAATAATGAAAAATGTGATGTGCACACCCAGAGAAATCCATTGTAAATCTAACTTTTGTAAGTCGAAATATGAATTACAGTAATTTATTATTCCTTTTACAATATTAAAAAGTTAAATTTACTTTTACTTTTCAGCTTAGTGTAGTATCGACTTTTACTATTGCATATTTAAATTTATTATTGTTAAATTTACCACGTTATTGTGACTCATATAGGTACGGACAGTATTATGGTTGACATTTTTTTTTCAGTAATTTTATTACTTAGAGTAAATTGGAAGTAATAAATGAAAAATTGGCAGGTTCTTTCAACTTTGTTAAATAATAAGCGTCGTAATGATATTTTTGTAACGGCAAGGGGGGGGGGGCAAAAAAGCGGCCAAGTTTTAATGTATTTTGTAGAAAAACGGCATTTTAAATGAAAGCTGTCGTTAAAAAACTTGGCTGCCCTTTTTGATATCAGAACTTTTAAGGGCAGAAGCATTTCGGTTTTTTGCAAGATTAACTTGGCTGAACCTTTTTACAAGGAATTGTTATTTTGGAGATATCACTAGTTTTTGTAAAATTTTAACCATTTTTACAACTTGGTCCAAAATTTTTTACCTTTTAAGTTAAAATTATAATTATTTGCTAGCAATGATCTCTCACACTAAAATTTTTTTCTGCCTGCAAAAAATAAGAATCAGAAAAGAACATGAAATTTGCAATACCGGGTCTGTTTAAAATTGAAATGACTGAATTCAATTTGTCTTTTCTATCGTAATTTGGGTATACATTGAAACTATGAGGGTTATATTGAATGAAACTGCACGTTTTTATTTAACAAATATTTTTTCCTAGTGTCAGTCGTTTGGCCATAGAAATAGCGTTGTAAAGCCTTTAGATGATCATTGACATTCTTAACTTATAAAAACTTTCAAAAAACATTTTTTTAAATTGTACTTCTGCTTATCAATTTTAAAATCGATGGTTTCGGTTTAGGATGATTTTCATTTGAATAAAAAAAAATATTCCACTACAAGCTACGTTTTTGGCCTTTTTATTGCTCTTCAGTTAGGTTACGGCATTCCTGCCGCTAATTTAGAGTAAATTCAATGGGTTTTGCACTTCCAATCAATCATAAATGAAAAATAAAAGCGAAAAGAGGAATAAAAAAATCAGTATTTTTCTCTAAAATCCACGAAAACAAATGACGTTCAATATAATCCAAGCATGTTGTTATACCGGACGAGATAAAAAAGGCTCGACAAAATACGCAAACGTACCTGTTTTTTCCGCTCATAGTGGAATATATTCTCGGTCATTAAGTAAACAAATACCCCTATCATCTTTTTAAATATTTTTAAAACAAATCAGAGAAAATTTGTTCGATATCAGAGAAAACGTTCGTTCAATATATATCCAAATTACGGTATTAAATTCAATCATTTTAATGCCTCAAAATGAAATAATCTTTTCTTTTTTTTTTTTTTAGTTATATCCCTAAAAATATTAGACTTAGTTGGTGACAGCCGCATGATGTTTTATTTCTACATATTAAAAAGCTAAAGATAAAGTCGGTGAAAAATAAAAAAATAATATAAAGCCCAATAAAGTCCGATAAAGCCCAAGTGAGAGAATTAAACCCCCGCCTTAAAGCAGTTTTAGGTTTGTTGAAAAAATTAAAAATTTAAAAAAAAAAAAAAAATAGTAATACCGGTAATAATAATAATTAATGAAAAAGAAAATGCCCTTTCAAAAAAAAAGTCCCCTTTCAAAAAAATGTGCTCCAGGTATAAAAACACCTGTGACAATATAAAGGAATGAAGCAGAGGGTTCTTTATAGAGTTCGTCGTCCTCACTAAGAACATTTATTTTCGTTGAATGTTGAGGGTTATCTAATCTCGATACTGCAGGCGAATAAGAAAATCGCTTTTCTCGGACCCCCATTAATATTTTTCGGGTTTTGGTTTTTTCCTGTTCATACTAATTAAGATCTATCACCATGCTGAGTTTCAAGTTTCTCCGTCGATTAGAAGTGCCCTAACAAGTTATGCTCTCTATATATATAATATATGTTATATATATATCTGACGCTCAAAAACCGTAACTTTAGGCCCTAATATTTCGAAAACGGCAAAAGCTAGAAAGTTGCAAATTGGAACATAGAGTCTCACGGCAAGCGGTAACAAGATGGTGAAATCAGAAAAAAATTAGCTTTTTTATTTTCGGAGGTAGGGGGGTCTGAAATCGGCCATATTATGCGTACGGTAAAGTAGGCACAGGTCGAGTGCCCCGGTGAGGCGAGGTTTTGTCGGTGCCGTGTTAGGTTCGGGTGTTTATATTTCGGTTTTTTTTTAACTTGGCTGGGGGGCACTCTGTGCCCCTCAATGCAAACTAGGATTCAGTTTAAGGCACATACAACAATGATATAAATCATCTATGCGGCGTCTAAAGATTAATTACTTAAAAAAAGATAAAAAAAAAATAAATAAATGCCGTTAAAGAAGAAAAAAAAAAACAATTAAATAGGAATCCCCTTCACTTAATTAATATATAGCTGTATGAAAATGTATGAAAAAATAATTAATTAAACGAATAATTTCACGGCAAAAGGCGATTTGGCAGAATTAGTAGTAAAAGAAATATTTAAAATTTAAGCTTCATAATTTTTAAAAAAATTTTCAAGTCTTTTGCTTAATATTAAGCATACCATATTTTTATAATTGTTTAAATAAGAAAATTATGGTCTTGGTACGAAAATAATCTATCTATAAGAATTCAAAGTCGTTTATAACGAACCGATTCAAAATTAATGGCCTTTTAGTTTTTTTTTTTTTTTTTGGAGACAAAAAGTAAAAAAAAAGCAAGCGTCTTCGGCGTTTAAATTTTTAAAAATTAACGTAAGGAGAAGACTAACAATAATCATTGGAAACTCCAACGGTCAATTTTGCACCATTCCAATTTTACGATTCTGTAGTGAACATGATCTACAATCTCAGCGATTTTTTAAATTCGGAAAAAATAAAAACAGTAAATCCAGGTTTAAGATTTTTTCTCAAAGAGATTTATTATTTTCCACGTAATGCAGAATGCTTCAAAGGTCTATTTATGGGTCCAGTCTATCCAACATTGCAAGCAAATGTAACATTATATTTTGTTTAAAAAATTTAAGAACCTAACTCTCAGCTTCTTAACAAGTAAACAAAATTTGAAAAAATAAAAAAAAGTTTTAAAATTCGGAAGAGGTGAAATTACATGAGAGGTATGACATAACAAAACAAAACACGACTAAAGTAATGGATTACACATATGTTTTAATGGTGGTTCGACAAAAACTGGACAATAGATTAAGTGAATGTCTACCTCGAGGCACTTCATACGCCACCAATAACAAACGAAAATGGATTGTGTTTTCAATGTCTGTGTACTCGTCATGTCCGTTGTTTCAAGCTATTTTAATGTTATCTTTGTTGAAATCGTGATAGATGCTATCAATATTAGAAAGGTGATGCTATTAAAAAAAAAAAAGACGTAATCCAGGAAGAGCGGAAACGCGATCATTTAAAAAAAAAAAAAAAAAAAAAAAAATTCATAAAAATTTTATTTATTGTAGGTAAATTTTGTTCGAGGTTAAGGTCTTTCTGGCCTACTTTATATTGATAACAAAAAAGGATTTTCGAGAATAAAAATAAAAATATTTTAGTTGCTGATACGAAAAGTTAAATAGTTACAAAACCAGTAGCTTTCTAATTTCCTAAACTTCGGATTTACAGTCAAATATTTTCAGAATGACGTCATTAATTTTATATATATATTTATAAAAAAATAGAGATTGGCTGCAGTGCATATTAAAGATTTAGTGTCAATAGAGGTATAAGAATCAACTGTATATTGAATCAGTTGTGCTTTCGGTCTCTTTGCCAAATATTCAAAATTAGCGAGCCAGTATTGTTTATTCAGAAGTATGCTTTTTTTACATCGTATCTCTTTCTCGTTCTCTCTCTTTTTTTTGACTATGTAATTGACATTTTGCAATGTTGTCATTTATGGCACCTTGGTTCTGCACGATTTTTTTATTAAATCTTATTAAAATTAACTTCATCTTTTCCGGTTTTAAAAACCTATCTTCCCTTCGTGTTTCCATTATTTTATTCCAATTTCTCTTTTTTATTATTGAATTAAATCTAGTAGCATTTAAAACTTTAGTTTTTTTTTTTCGTTAAAAACTCAATAGAAGCAAAGTCAGAAGTAAACTAGCGACCTTGTGTAGCAAATAGTTCAGTTCGAGTTATTGACAATATTTAATTAAGATATGATGACGTCTCCTGGTTTTAAACATAACAAAAATAAATTAGGATCGTGAATTTTCGTAACCGAATTCAAGGCAGTACACTTGTTTGCTATGAAAGGAAAAAAAAAATACGAATCCATTAAAATATATTAAAGCCGGAAGTGCTGTTAAGTCGCCATCAGTTTGTTTGGAATAAAAAAAAAAAAAGAAAAGAAAAAGCAAAAGCAAAATAAAAAAGAAAAAAAAAAGGAAAAGCTTTTATATCCAGGAAAACCAGAAAATTTAATTAAATCTCAAAAACTTTTAAAGGAACTTGATTAATTCAGTTTAATACTGACTTCTGGAAACCTTTTTTTCGTTTTATAGCTTAAACTTCCCTAAAGTGGCTTTTTGTATTTATTTCCACTAATAAATCGAGATGATATCCTCCAAAATTGGTTTTGTATTTTGGACAATGCAATACGTATAGAAAAATGTTTTAAAATCGATACTACAAAATCTTGACCATGATATTATATCGATATCAAGTCTCACCCGTGACCTTCACAATCATGCCTACTGCCTTGAACCCAGCCTGCAGGCTATACGGTCAGTGGACAGTACAATATTGTACTAATGAAAATGAGCACGGCTGTTTTCATTGCAGGATTTTAGGCAACCGTGATTGTTTTGATTTCGTTGAACCGCTACAGCTGTTGTTGACTTTTTATCTTTTATGAAAGTATTCGGCATAAGTAAATATTGTTTTTAATTGTTACCACGTAAAATTTGATGTATATGGAAGTCTAAAAAATTGCGGATTTCGCTAAATAAGAAATTCGAAAAAAATCGCCAGACTAAATAAGTTTAAGGAAAAAAAAAACGTCTAATGTTACAATGTTTAAATTTTTCTATCCAATTTTATCAGAGAGGGAAAGATCTAGTCAGCGATATTTCTGTTCTTTAATTACTTAACTATAAGTGGTATAAATGCTTTTCATTCAATTTGACATTTCAGGAAAATTTTATGCATATATAACGTGCAGTCGAATAGAAACAGAAATCTGTGAATCAGGTTGTTTAAACATTGAAAGAAAGCATTAGCGAATATTATTTGACTTAATACACAATACTGGTACTTTACTGTCGCTTTAAGCTTGTTGGAGGAAAACAAATCATTGAATTTTCTATTCATTTTTCCGTCTTTTTTAAAAGAACAAGGACGAAACCTGCGTGATCAGCTGCTGAAAATCAGTTGAAAAAAAAAAAACACCATATTCGGTCGTGAACCTTTGTTCATGTTTAACACAGTACGCCAAGAATAAACAAACGATATCTTGCGATCTTACAATGTTATAAACAACCACTAACAGTCATTTACCTCTCACACGAGTAAAAGGTAACACATTGATAAAAGGCCATTTACCGAAATAGATCTATAAGGAATGAATTTGTGTTATTTGCTTCCTTCAAAATCAAAGACAACTGAATTAGGGTTTGTCTACTGTGACATATTTACTTGGATTCTTTTAAGCATAACAGGAAAAGAACTAGAGAAAGGCTTTGTAAGTCTATTTCAGACCTTTTAGCAAAATTTAAATGTGTAAAATTCTATTCCATATTGATTATGCCTATTCTGTTTACACATGATAAATTATAATGATCAATTATACCTATTTTCGTTTACACGACACTATAATTAAGTCGTCAGAAATTGGTACCACATGCTATGCATTCATAAATCACATGCACAAACTTTGATCAAGAAAAGAAATTCCCGAATAAGCTTTAAGATTCACTTTCACGGTAACGAAAACGTGATTTACCATGATGCATAGGAAGAAAAGATTTGGAAAAGTAACGTGACAGTTAGGTTAGTGTTCCATTTTTTTTTTTTTTTTTCGCTTTGTTTATTTATTTGCTTTTTACGTCATTTTTAAACTTTTTTTATTTTTTAAATTTTCCACACGGTTTTTAGGCCTGATATTGTGCTTTCCTTTCTTTGAAACAATAGTTGAATATAACGAATTTGATAAGTTTATATCTTATTAATTTATATAAACGGATATCTACGTTCGAAATGAATTAAGTATTAAAGACAGCGAAGATTTTGGGAAACAAATTTAATGTGCACAAGTATCATCAGGAATCATCTTATTTTCAACTGACTTTTGTTAATTTTTCATTCTAAATGAGTTCTTTGTTTTTTATGACGTCACCCTTCACCTTAAGTTTTAAAATATTTGACAAATTTCCGAGAATTTTGAATTCAAAGATTTTAAAACAAGTTTTCTCGACGTCGGCATTTTTTACCATTTATCGGTAAGCGTTACAGTAATATTCTAGTAAGTTAACCAATTAGGGTATAGGAAGAAAAATAGCTTATTCATCAACCCCTTCCTGTATTTCCAAGAATTAAAGTGAACAATTGATTTGCTTTCAACATTAAAATAGGCCTATGTTTATTCACAGGGGTAAACAAAAAAAAAAAAAAAAAAAAAAAAAAAAAAAAAAAAAAAAGGAACAAAATTTTGTCTTACGCTATTTTCAGTTTCATAAACACAAGAAAACCCAACAGTCCTCAGGTCGATACGTTACTGTGCCTAAAACAACCAAAAATCTTAAAATTGACATACTTTTCCGAAAAATATCAAGAGACAAATAAATAGGAGCTGTTGAAATTATCGAAAAATCATATTAGTTATAATTTTCTTCAATAATCAGATGACTGCCAATGGCATGAGGTCAAACTGCGAACAGATAATTATACATTAAATCTGGTGTACTTAATATGCATCGTAAACCGCAATTCAACATTCTGAGTTATTGTTCGAGACCTTGTGCAAAATGTATTTCGTAGAAGAAAAAAAAAAAAACCTTGCACAAAATCTGTCATCTTATTTCTGACGCAAGGATCAAATATTTGTCTCCCGATCTACCTTCTGACATCGACACTGAACTATTTTTAAAACGGGCTGATTTCATTCAACAACAAGCATCTTCCTCGAAATGTATAAAAAATTAAAAGAAGTTCAATGTTCTTCGCGACTTTTTTTTTTTTTTTTCGTGCGGCTTTTACGGGAATGCCATATATTACTCATTAAATGGATTTCCCACGAGTCGAAAAATTTCAAACAATAACAATAGATATGCACGAGCAATCGTTATTTTAGAAGGCAGACACAATGAGTGGCTTCCGGAGAGCCTGGCTTAGCAATTAGACGTCTAATTCCGGGGTCTTTCAAGTGCATCTCTTTTCGTTTTAATTACCAACCACTCCATATATTTAGCTTAATTAATTGGCGTCATGCACCTTGATCCAAAAACAAGAACGATACTGATCAATTATTCACTAAGAGCTTTAAAACAACCTTACCTATTAGTATATTTCAAAAGTAAATCTCAATTCTTTCGGAGGAGAAAAAATAGAACCTGTCGTCGAAAAAAAAAAAAAAACTCATTGCTTTGTTCCGATTCAAAAAAAGAGCTGTTGCACTTTAAAAATGTACACGTATTTCAAGTACATTCAATTGCTCTAAGGCACTTATTATTGTAGGTCAGGGTTCCGTCGTCTCCCAAAAAATTAGGAAAAAAAAGATTAAATGAGCTACATGACATAATCATTCACGTTTAGCACCCATTTAAATGCGGGATGAATATTCCTTCTTTTTTTAGACCGCATTATTAATACGAGAAAACATTCGCCAACGGATTTCGTAGGTAAATTGTTTTTAAACATTTTATCGGCTCTTTTTGATTAAATATATGTCTTTTTTTCCTTTACTATATGACACTTTCAAATTTTCTACAAATATCCTAATATGGGAAATTAACGTAAGAAAGTTGAAGCTACGTCTCCTCTTATACAAGACAAAATCCAAAGACATACAGGCCTCGAACCGGTTTCTGGTCTGAAATTTAGGGACTTTAGGGACCAAAAACATGAAAATTAAGGACCTTTTAGAACATAAAAGTAGCCTAAAACTAAACAGTTTTTTTTCATTTTAGGCCCCTTCCTCTATTTGATTAATTTTAAAGGTTTGTGACATGACTTAAAAACTTTAAAATTCTAGCAAAAAAAAAAAAAATAAAATAAAAAAAAATAAATAAAAATAAATAAATAAATAAAAATAAAAAAAAAAAAAACACTTAGTTGTTTTTTTTTCTTCATCTATTAATTTTTTTTTTAAATCTTCTATAAAATTTTTTTAAAATTTTTGTTTCGAAATAATATTATGTTCTTCATTATACACGATAGGAAATTTTTCGTAAACGCGTTGCAGATTCAAAAATTATGGACTTTTAGGGACCATTTTTCGAATTTTAGGGACCTCATTTAAAAATATGGACTTTAGGGACTTTCAGGGACCAAGTTCGAGCCCTGGCACATATTAAAAAGTTAAAATTGTTCATAGAAAAGAACCGGATTATGAATGATCTATTTTATTAGAGCAATGAAAATTATTAGCTACAGCATTTAATGTTCTAACCAAGCGCGGTTACATCTTTTTTTTTCTTCAATCACAGGATGTCCTATTTTACAATTTCCTATCTCAATATTTTCATTTCAGCTTTCTTATCAGGTTGCTCCATTTATAGCAAGAACTAAGAAGACCAAATAGCGATTGTATCAACAACCATAATTTTTATTTGGGATATTCTCCTATGACACTTTTAAATTATTTTTTATTTACAAGGTGAAAACCTCAACCTAATACAAAAATCAAAACTGGAAACGTTATTTAGCCGAAAATACTAATTCCGAAATTTCGCATAGGAAAAGAAAATATAGTGAGTTTAAATGCGGAAAACCTTTTCCTCTGGATTTATCTATCAAAGGCTCTTGCCTTTGGCTCTTCATCTCCTATGTTCAAATCGAAAAATTATTTAATTTGTTTTTCATTATACTACAAATAAGCTTGCTACCCTTTGCATATCAAAATATACGGTATAGCTGGGTAAGAACAACATAGAGGCCAAACTGAGTCCTAATCATTTTTAAAGTAACCCTCCTTTTATTGCCTCGGTCAAAAATACTCAGATATTATTTCCACACCGTGCTTTGTTTTTACCCCGGTATACTTTAACTATAACTATAACTTTTATAGAACTTTCCACCTCATTCGAAAAAATAATGAATTGTTGCATCATTTTAAAATATAATAAACGTTTAGAATCGAAAATAAGAAAAATTGTATCTTTCCTTTTTGGGTGTAAATAGCTACACCAGCATCTCACAACTCAAAACTTCTAGTCAGATATGCAATCAATTAGTTTACTGATTCCATCTATGAAAGCAGAGCTTTTTTTTCTTGCCAATAATAAAGGAACAGATTATTTATTTATTTATTAAAATAAACGACTGCTAGTTTTAAGACTACGAGTAAAAATACACGAAACGCAGAGAAAGTTATGGGACTGCCATTCAAAACATCCCAGACCAGTTTATAGGCTCTTTTTTTTTAACATCGTGAACCGGACTAGTCTTAAAAAAGAGTGACCAACAACCAGTGACCAGTGACCAGCTTTTCAACGGATAAAATATCGGTCGTTAATTCTTTATAGTTATGTCAATCTTACAAAGGCTTCTATCATCTTTATTAAAAGAAAAGCCTAATAATGATTCTGAAGACAAAAGAAGAGTTATAAACGGACTTGATATTTCAGCGATCTAAACGTTCGAATTTCACCGACTAGTCGTTTTTGCTAATAAAGATAATGTAATATTGCAAATTAAATGATAATAATTATTTTTATTCTTAGTGGACAAACAATATTCAATTTTATTTTATCCGAATATAATTACCATTAGAAAATTTTAACTATGACAGAACATAGAAAGTTATAACTTTTTTTTTTTTTTTTTTTTCATCAGTTTATTGAAGGTCTCTGAACTTGTCTAAAAATTGTACAGGTCAAAAAAGAACAATAATATTGTCCCACATGTCTCTTCCCTTCTCAGAAGCAAACCTATTTTTAGAAGGTGATTTACCTTCCGTAGAAAAAAAAAAAAATTGTAACGACAAAATCAAACGTCGTTATTTATGCACCCCTTGGAACACCTGCCCTAGGACCCGTATGGAACCAAGACTAGAGAAATGTTTAATATAAGATCATTGAAAGGTAGAAGGGAAAAAAATTGTAACTTACAGAACAATTGAATTGAGGTAGGAAACAGTTGGTTCACCCTTGTTACTAAAATCAGCTGTTAAGTCGTGCACCCTATGGGTTTTTTTTTTCTCCTTTCTTTAAATTTTCGATTAGGAGTTATTTATCGTCTTCGTTTTGGCAAATGAAAGTAATGTTATACAAAAATTTGGCAGTAACTTTGTCCGTAATTAAAATTATCAATCAATTTTTAAAATGTTGCAACACATATGGTAAAATTATAAATTAATATGCAATGTCTGCCCTAGTTACACTTATAATCAATCACCGGGAATATTTCCACAAAAATTGGAAAAAAAAAAAACAAAAAAAAAAAGATTCATTCACTGTTGCATGAAAAATTGCTCAATCTCTTTCTATTAGCTACGGCTTCTTTCTATCATTATCAACTGATCAAGATAAATATCGTTTTGACCTCTATGATATCTAAGACCATTTAACAAAAAAATTTAAAAAAAAATGGGTTCCTTGTTTAAAGCCTTTTCGAATAAAAATTTGCAATTCTGGCCACTGTATATCAGCTTCTAATGATTAATTAGTTTTCTGCAAGAAATATAGATGATAAATTCACGAGATAAGGAAATTAAGAATTATCGGTTACAGAACTGAAAAGAATTCGACAGACGGGGCGTTTTCGTGACGTTCGTTATGAATGTTGGAATCCCTGAAGGTTTAATCTATTGATTTGAAAACGAGATCTAAAATGAAATGACGGAAACATTTCACGTCAGCAAAAAGTACATAACATGATGGTTCTAAAATTCATAGCATTCTGATATGCCATGAATTTTGAAAAATATGTTGAATGGGATTAAGCAATTTTCCAGTGAGTTTTGAAATGTAAGCTGTTAAATAAAAAAGACAGCAATCTTAAACCGAAATATCCGCTCTAAGATTTAATTTCAGATATTATTTAAAACTATAAAAAATTAAGCTAAAAGGTTTCGAACAATTTTAGGTCCAAGTTGATATAAGCCGTATGCTCAGCCAAATATTTGGGATCCCTTATATAATAAAAAAATTGGAGTAGATTCTTTACAAGTGGAAGCTGGTCTTTTGTTGCAAAAAAAGGGCCTGATGGATGAGGCAAAATTAGTTCAAGAAATAGAAAACTTTAGAAAAAGCAAAATATACACATTATTTTCTTAATTAATTTGTTATTACTATTTTGATATAGCCATTAATCAGAACATCGATAACAAAAACACTGGACTAAATCCAAATAAATAAATATTTGAAAAATACCTATTTCTATCGCAAATTGAAAAGAGAAAAAAATTTTAGTCATAAGTTTTAAAGAACTATATTAAAGTTTTCACTTTGATGTAAAAAAAGTACTATCAGTACCATAAGTAAGATCCAGCACACAATACATCCTAATTAATTAATCTTTGATCCACATGCTGATGAAAAATCAAACAAATGCAATCAGAATTTTATTTTTACAACCTTTCTTTCATTTTTACCTATGCTTGATAAGAAATATAAAATTATTCGCTTAATTTATAAAACTATTTTATTTTATTTTATTTTTAATGCTTTGATGAAATAAAAGGGGCTGGAAAATTTTCATGCAAGCTAATAAAATGTTTTTAAATTGTGTCTGTCAAAGTAAAAGCTGAAATTCATTACCCAAACCATATCAGTCTTTCCTTCCAAATTAATCTCAACATAGCAAAATTTCCTTCATACACTAATCCTGAGAGTTATTATTTCCTTGAATTTTTTTTTTTTTTTTCATAACATACAAGTTCTTTTTGAACTAGGGATTTTAAAATGTTTGTAGTCTTCATTTTCTTAAATTCAAATCCGAATTTTTTCCCTTTGAAGGTTTATTTATCTCATTTATCCCAATTGCATCAGAAAAAAAAAAATGGCAATTTTGAAAAAAAAAATTACCTGTGACAAAGCATTTTAAGCAAAAAAACAATAAAAATATCTTGTCATGAAACAACCTATCTGTTGTTGCAAAACCATTTTTGCTTTGTTACAAACATTTTTGTTTTCTTGCACGATAGAACTTGCTCAAAACATTTCGTTTTTTCTGAATGTGTAATTATCATCTACTGATAATTACTCACAAATAAATGGCTCATACTCTAATCCCTAATGAAGATTTAAATTGCAGTCTCTAAAATGTCTCAAAAATATACAGAAATTAAATAAAATAAAATTGAATGATATTCTATTTTATCTAAAAAAAACCCTCAAATAAAGAATAATATAAACTTCCACAATTTAACATTTTATTTTCTTCGTTGTGTCTTCTTATCCTCTAATTATCGCACAATCAAAATTATGAAAGGATTAATACAAAATACACCCTACTAGACAAAAAGTGGCCAAATATTGTAATCACTTTATGGAATATAATTCAAGCAGGGGTGATAAATGATTGTTAGTAGTTAAGTATTCATTTAATAATATAGGCATAATGTCAGCCATGTACCTAGTAACCATTTTTTGAATTTGGGAGTGAAAAAAAGAAACAAAGGAAATTAATAAAAGAAAACCAAATTTTAAAAAATGTAAAATTAAAATGAATATGACAGGTCATGAAAAGAGCAAAACTCATCTATTAAAATGGTTTATGTATTATTTGAACAGCTGTTACAATACAATTGGCCTTGTATGGGATGCTGACAAAAAATACTTCAACAAAAATTTTGCCATTTTCCAAGTACCGAATAAATTTGATGAATAAGTTTTTGACAGTTAATGAAGATCAATCATTTATTATCAAAATCTATCAGAATAATCCGAGGTTTTTTATTAGAATTCAAGGAAAAGAGAACTAAAAGCCTATTTTTTAATATAAAATGCAACACTGCTTCCTAATGAAATCACGTAACTCGTCCAATATTAAGGTCAAAAAAACCAACCCAGAAAAGAAATATCCCTCAAAATTTATAGACAATTGATAAAATATTCCATTGGAACAATATTGAAAGCTTTTACTCTGTCAATTTTGTTCCAAAATCTTAAAAAATCGGCTAAAAAATAATCACCCAGATGGGAGCCTTACTTTCATTTTTTTTTTTTTTTTTTCTGTTTCTGTTTCTCTGAGGAGTTTTACTAGCAAGTAAGAATCACAAAATAATAAAATTAGGGATGTTATGTTTTTAATTGTTTTGATAAGGAATAAGAAGCAAAGGTATGCCACGTTATATGAAAAAATTAAAGGACGAATTTCGAAAGTAGGCCTCACAAATGGCGACTTGAACAGCAGTTCGTCACTCATACGTTTTCAATCGCTAAATCCCTTATCTGACGGTTCAGAAATCCAAACTGAAACTTACCACATTTTTGACAAATTCTTCTATTACCCTATAAGAAGAATCCGTTAGTTTCACGAAAAATAAACTTAAATTATCATTTGAACTTCGCGAAGATAATCCGTACTGAACACCTGTCGCTAGCGCGGCCATTTCTATCCTAAGGATTTTACATCTAACTGCAGCCTAGAGCTAAATATCGCGTTGCAATAAAATGTCAACTTCTAATCTTGTCTCCTTTTTTAAATTTTGCGAGCAACCTTTTCTCCGTATTAACACCAAACAAACTAATTACCATTATCACGAATAATATTTTCTACAACTATATTCAAAACTATGAATTTAAAAACAATTAAAATGACTAATAACTGACATTTTATCTTTCCGAACGAAGCTAAACAAAACACTTGTGAAGGAGATAAAGTAACGCACTCATATTTTGCGCATGCGTTCTATGATCCTGAAAAAAGAAATACATTGCAGTGGAACTAGTGTAAAGACCGGGAATTTTAAAACAATCTATTTTACGTTTAAATATGTTACTCTTGTTATATTAATTATTACTATTCAGTTACATATTTTTATATTTACTACAAACTAAAATAAATCGAAATATTCCAAGTAGTTTAATTTATTTCTCGCAAATAATAAATTTGATCTCACTCAATTAATGGCATTAGTCTGTTGTTAATCCGATAGGAGCGCTTTTTACATATTTTTCGTCTGTTTTTTGCTGTGAGTCACTGTATTATAATGCTGTGAGTAAATCGTTCGTTTTTGCTCCAATATTTTTGTTTGTAGTAGGCAAGGCTTGTAGTGTTTATGTACGCAAAGGCCATACTAAATTCCTCGTAAATTTCATTTACTCTTAAAACGAAAAATAAAATGGCAACCGCTGTAGCTTCCCGCTTCGCTGTGTTAAGCGTTGATGTAGATGATGACTATTCAAACAAAAAGAAGAAGCCCCCAATTCAAAAACCATCAGAATCGAAAGCACCAACTTCAAAATCTTCCAAGTCAGAGATGAATTTGAAGAAAAAGAAAAAACCAGAAAACGTGCAGGTGTGTTATTGACTTTCCAGAGCTAAATTTCAATCATTAGTTTTCATATAAATTTCAGGTACAGCCTCCTAAACCTAAGAAAAAATCTACTGTGTCTAAAAAGAAAAAAGAACCATCTGAGGAGCAGTGGGAAGAATGGAAACAAAAGGATTCAGAGTTTGTTGAAGGAAATTACGAAGAGGAACTATCACAAGCAATTTTATTATCAAAAATTGATTATGAAGAGAAAAAAGATTTCTACGATGCAATGAAAAAAGCAAATGAAGAAAATAAAAAGTTAAATAAAAAAAATAAGAAGACTAATAAAGCCATGTCATTAGATGAATTTCATAATTCAGTTGGCAGTTCTAATAGCAGGGATGATTCACCTACAGTTAATAAAAAGACTGATAAAATTAAGGAAGATCCTGAGTATTTTGACAGGTTAAAAGAAGAAATTAAAAATGAGATCAAAAAAGAAAAATCAAAAGATGATTTACCAGAAAAAAGAAAAATTAAAGATTCATTTAGCCAGGAAACATTAACATTAGCACAGTATGAAGATGCTTTAGAAAGACGGGATAAGGAAATAGCTGAATTGAAGGAGGAAATTGTTAAGTTAAGAGATGATTTGCTTAATGTAAAGACTAGGAACAAAAAATTGTGCCATATCCTTGCTAATGGCGAAAGTAAGTGCAAATTTATTCCTTTTCAGCTTTTATTGCAATATTCTTATATCATTTATATGCATTTGTTATTTTCAGTGAAAGATAAGGCTCAAGTTCTTATGGAAGTAGAAAGATTAGAAGCTGTTAAAGATGAATTATCAAATGAAGTTAGTAATCTTTATGCACAGTTAGAACAGGAACGTTCCAAAGTGAGAGCATTGACTGGAGAACAAAAATCTAAAGATAAAGTAAGTAAATTTTAAAAAAAATCCATGCTAACCTGTGATTTGTCATTAATTTTTTACTGTATAATCTTATCCAAAGTACCAAATTTACTGTCTTGGTAAATGAAATATTTAAATTGAAATATTGGGCTTTACTGTGTTATTCCATTGACAGATACATCAAGTAAAGAAAACTGTTCATTTTGATCCCATTGTTACAATAATAGGATAATTAAGGTATGTAATAGGACTGAAAAAGAGAATTTATTTTGCAAATAAAATATGGAATGTAAAACAGTATCTAAAATAATTAGTCCTGAATACCTGATGTTGTGTTATATGATTCTTTTTCAGTACTACATTCATTTGTTGAGTATATTCCATCTCTTACATATAATACTCCTCGTTTATAGCCCTGATAGTATACGCTATCTATAATGTACCGCAGATTCTGAATCGTATTAAGCAAGTTATAACTCGCTGGGATACCCGCATCAATTAAAGCGATCTCCAGAAACTTAGCTAATATATTTTATTATAATTAATGAATTATTTAATTATAAATATGTTGGTTTCTGATTAATGTATCACTTGACCGTTCAGTATAACGATAGAAGAATAACATAACGTCTAAAGGCCATTATGAGCTACAAAGACTTAAAAATGTTTCCGGATCTCTGGTATATTAAACCCAATATACACTCTTTTTGCCGCGAAAATGACCTTAATTGTTATAAGACATCAAATTTTTTATTTACACACATATATCTGTTATTTCAGAACAAAAAGAGAACCGTCAGTTCAAGCGACACGGCGCAGTAGTTTCAAAATTGTTGTCACTTTTTTTTCTTCACTGGCTACGGAACTTGGGAGTACAAGAATCGAAGTTTTAATTTCAAATAAAACAGTAAATTTAGAACTAATTTTCTAGTTTAACATGATTTGTTAAGTTTTATTAATGGTTCATAGATGTTTAACAAACATTGAATTCCTCTTTTTTTTTTTTTTAATTTTTTGAATTCTATATTTCTAAAACTAAATATTTGAAAGAAAAGTTTTATGTGTTCATTTTCAAGGTTATGTTGGGTTAAGTTAAGAATATATTTCATTGTTACAAATTAATTTTTTTTTTCACAAGTGACTGCTCCCCGTGTATTCGCAACGACGGCCCATTTGGGGTTCGTTTGCACATAATATAAATTGAGATCCTGAACTAGCCGTGTCACATGGGGTTCATAACACAGGGGTTGAAATTGTTAAATTCATGTATCAAATTGCAGAGAATTTTGTATATGTGAGCCAACATTTTTTTACAATTTAATTAAGTAATTAGCATTAATGTTTATCTTCTTTTTAAAAAAAAATATTATTAAGATTCTATTTTTATTTTTGTTTTCTAAGTTTGTTTCATTTCATCCTTTTTCCTTTTTTGTTACCAATTTCCCTTTGTAGTAGTGTAATTTCCATAATTAAAAGAACTCAGGAAAAGTCGTAATTTCGGCTTAATCGAACAAAATTTCGGTAATTGAAAGGAGTATACCAAGATTTAAGGAAGCGGAAAAACTTCATAAGTCTTATTAAAGGGTTGTTTCGATTAATGATATAATACCATATCTAAAAAAATGACGTAACAGCCATACAAAACAACAAAATAAAAAGCTTTGCTGTTTTATAAAATAAAATTAAAGGTGCACCTTTAATTTTATTTTATTTTATTTTTATTTTATATTTTATTCTCATGAGAAACTGATTATATGAACATGTTGGGAAGAGACTCGTTAATAATTCATTATATGAAGATACGTGAAAAAGTTGACTCATTTGCTCATTTTCCTTAATTTATTTGATGAGAGTAGTGCAAATTTGTTCTACAGTATACCGTGTCTGTAACGGAACAGTAACAGTGGCCGATAATTTTATAAGCTTTATAATTAATACTCAACCGCCTAAAAAAAAAGGTCATTGGGCGTATTTTAGAAGCCAAAGAAAATAAAAAATTAAAATTTTGGAAGTTTTATTTTTATTTTTTTCCCATATACCGGTACATCATTCGTAATTCGTTTGGAATATTAAATTCAAACTTATTTAATTAAAGAACAACCAGAATAATAACTTGTAATAAGTTCCGTATTTTTTTACTTTTATTTGAAGAAAAAAAAAACAATTTATACGTTTAAAGTTATATATATTGTTTTATAAAACAGTTTAAAGTTATAACTTATATCTGTAACGATCAAAATTTTAAAAAATTATCATTTGCTTTTGAATAATTAGACTTGCTGAAAAGAAAGAGAAAACAAGATACTTATTTATTCTATGACATAAAGTCAAGCCAGCGGGACTTTGCTCATTGCTCTCGGAAAAAAAATTCATACTTTGACCTGGTGAGGTTAGGATTATAAATGTGATACGGTTGGGACGATATGAAGAGAATTTCACAGTAATTTAGAATGCCATGATAAGAAAGAAATCGAATTCATAATATTTTGATAAGGCAGCTTTCTGACATTTTTTGAAACTAATCAGAATTGGAATACAGCGAAATGTATAAGTCTGCTAAACGCTTTTCTGTTTTAAAACGGATATTGGACGATGGCATTTTATTAACTCCAAAAAAAGTCAGAGGACTGGAAACAATAAGGACATACGCAGGTTAGTTCTTATTATATTTTTCAAATGTTTCGTAAAAGCTGTCGAATTGTGATTACTTTTTAAAACACTTTCAAATTCCTTAGCGACCATTTGTCTTTATTCCTCATTTGTAAAATCCCTGAAACGTTTCATCATCATATATATGATTTTACGTTTAATGTTCAGTTGAAAGTCTTAAATGTCATGATTAAAAAATGTTGACTCAGTATAAATAATTAGTTCGTTACTTTTTGGACAAATGATTTGAAGTAGATCAGTAATTATTTATTTTGGATTTTATTTGTCGTAATTAAAAAGAAATAAAAAGTGTTAATAAAGTAGTGACTACATTTAAATTGAACTAAGTGCTGCTGTTTAATGAAGAAATTATAATTTTGTGTTTACTTAAAAATGATTTTGTGTTGGATAGATAAATAGTGACAATGCATGGTAAATTTTTCAGGAGCGAAACTGTCACTTCAGCAGGATTGTAATACAAATTCATTTGGAGAAGTCTTAAAGTTTCGACGACAACAAGCAAGAAGAACCATTCTAATTCAAATTAATGCTACAAAACACTGTGAGGAGCTACTAGAATATTTGAGGGCTATTGGGAAAGTAAAAATTATGTATCATTACCACACTCCGAAAGCTTTGCATTTGGCTTTGGTGGAAATGGAAGATGAGAAAAGTTTTTATAATGTATTGGATCATGCACAGAATGTTCAAAATCAAATAGGGACTTCGTATACTAATTTTTTATGGTTTAAACCAATGAAAAAACATGAGAAAATAATAGCAACGGGGAATAGTAATCCAATAATATTTAATTCTCCTGTTACTATTGGCCCAGAATATAAAAATTTTAATTTTCTCAAAGATATAACATCAATTAGAACTACCATGTTTGAACTTCATGAAAATTCTAAAATAAATGACTTAGGATTTAGGTTAAGATTTCTAACAAGCCAACAGCTGGAAGCAAGCATGAAATTCATCAATCCTTCAATTACTGTATTGCCTTTTGGTAGCAGCATCACTGGATTTGGTACTATTGAAAGTGATATAGACATGGTGGCTCTTGTTAATGGACAAAATGAAAACAAAATGTCTAATCTTTTATTTCATGTGAAATCTTTTGCATCAGATCGAACTATGGAACAAATTCATGTTCAGTTGTTATTTGAAATCATTAAGGTGATTTTACCTGGATGTTCAGAAGCTTTTCCAATAACAAATGCCAGAGTCCCCATTGTAAGATATCGCCAAGACTTTACATCTCTAGAATGTGATATTTCATTGTATAAAATGGATTCCATATTAATGTCTGAATTATTGTTTTTCTTATCTACATTGGACTACAGAATAAAGTTTTTAGTTTTTCTGGCAAGACATTGGGCAAGAGCAAATGGTCTCACATCGAAAACCCCTGATAAACGGATCTCTAATTTTTGTTTAACAATGCTGGTACTACATTTTTTGCAACAAAAACATTTGGTTAACCCGCCTTTAGTTCCACCATTAAATGAAATATATCAGGGGAGAACTCATCTTCTGTCAAAGGAAATGTATGCAGATCTATTCAACAAATTTTCTGCTAATTGTATTAATAATAAGCAACCTATTGAAGAACTGTTACTATATTTTTTTAAGTTTTATTCACAGTTTAATTTTGCAGACTTTGGTATTGACATACTTACTGCTGAAAAGTTAGAAAAGCATTCACCAGCCTTGGGACCACTTTTAGTGAAAAATCCCTTAGAACCAGAACATAATATTGGTAAAAATGTAGGTGCAAAAGAAGTTATGAAAATTAGAAGTTGTATGAAAAGTTCGTTTGAAACTTTAGATGCTGCATTAAAATTGGAAGAAATTAATAAAACATCTCAAGTTCCTTTAAAGGGTAAATTTAGCGAAGATCATTTAGTTTCCCTCGATGTTTTCGGAGTCAATGGAAAAACGAATCAAACTAATGTTAATGTTAATTTTGAGAGACTGATGGGAGACTGATTTGTTGTAGCATTGTGATAGGAGTTGTAAAATTGTATGAATAAAATGAAAATTCATTGCAATAAAGAAATCTTTTTTAATAAAATTTTTTTAAGCTTATCAAATCTTTAAGTTACTATACTATCCCTTTATATAATCCACCGCCGACCGGATATTGTAACATCTTTCATAATCCTACTAAGCAAAAACCTAAGTCGATATACACTTTTGCTAAATACTGTTTTGCTGGTTCGCATTAAAGATCTCTTTTTATTTTTTAGATAAAAAAGAAGTGACAATCGGAGATGTTTCGAAAACAGTTAAGCCAGCTAAGACTCCGCAGTATATTCCTCATAAATATTGTAAGTAGTGTTCATCACCCTCGATCAAAAATTAAAAACAAATAGGCCTATATAAGTAAAATACGTTTTAATCACCATGTGACAGGTCGGTTATCTTGTTAAATTATTTTTAGTGTCCATGGGAGAATTAAATCAGACGACGTTGAGGCATCTCAGATGGATGCTGCAGAAGGATCTTCTAGGGCAGGATATATTTTTAATTGGTCGCCCAGGAGCTACTCGCAGGCGATTAGCAATGATGTTTTTAGAAATGACCGGCCGTGAAATGGAATATATTTCTCTTAGTCGTGATACAACGGAGGCGGATTTAAAACAAAGGAGAGAAATATTTAGGGGAACCGCCCGTTATTTTGACCAGGTAAAAATGAATCAAATTAAAAAAAGGAATATTGAAGAATGAAGATATTAATATCAATATTATTAGATTTGTTAAATCCTTATATTTTTATTTTTATAGGGAGCCGTAAGAGCGGCTATTGAAGGTAGAGTTTTAGTTTTGGAAGGCATTGAAAAAGCGGAAAGAAACGTTTTACCTGTTTTGAACAACCTCCTGGAGAACAGAGAAATGCACTTAGAAGACGGCAGATTTTTGATACCTGCTTCTAGATACGATAAACTTTTGCAGGTAGCGCAAGATAAATAAAATTTTTGGTTTATCAAATATTTATTTTAAAATAAATGATTACAGGAACATGGGAAAGAAGATTTAGATCGATGGCACTTAGTACGAGTTAGCGACGATTTTAGGGTAATCGCTTTAGGTTTGCCTATACCTAAATACACAGGAAATCCGTTAGATCCGCCTCTGAGATCCAGATTTCAAGCTAGAAACATTTCTCATGCCACATTTGAAGTAAGTAAGACTGTTAGAATTAATTTTAGTATAACTTAATATCCTGTAGGTAAATGTTTTCACTCAAAATTATTTTCGCGTGGCGAATCGGAAAAAAATGCTGAAAAATGATTGTTAGGAAAATATTTATTTCCTTAGTATTTCGCAAAAAGAAAAACATCTTCCGGCGCTTTCTTTTATTTTATAAAAGATCTAGGTCAGATATACCGCGTGTCCGTTTGTAAAACTTTTTTTGAATACTTTATGGTTAGGTGCATAGGGTCGCGATGAAATTTTTAGGGCATATTCCATTCCCCCCAGCCCTATCAAAATGCACCCTAACCGTTTTCGGAAGTGACATAAGTTTGCGCAGGCGCGTTTTATTTTTTTAAATAATTGAGCCATATGTTCAATTTAATTTTTTCCTATAGTTTTGGAGCCACAGAATTCGGTTTTAACTGGGAAAAAAATTTAAACTATTGCTTTACCCCTCAAATTAAGGGTTAAAAAACGACGGTTTACTGTACGTAAATAGAACGAAGAAGGCGAGGCTAATATGCAGAGTTGAAATATTTTAGAATCGAAGCGGAGTTATGTGCTTTTTAAATTGTGATGGGTTCGACAGCGAAGTGACTTAAAAACCCCCTTGCCTGAAAAACTTTATTAAATTCACTAAAAAAATTGAGCACACACAAAAAAGTCATAGAGATTTATAAAAAAAATCATTTATAAAGAGAATAAAAAAATTATAATAAACATTCCGACATTTTGGAAAGTACCCGGAGAGTTTCTTCTCTCGTTCTTCGTTCGATTTAAGTACGGTTTACAATTTTTTGGTTAAAATCAAATTCTGCGGTTTTGAAACTATAGGAAGAAAATGAAATTGAACATATTTTTCAATTATTTCAAAAATTATACGCGCCTGGACCAACTTATGACACTTACGAAAACGGTTAGGGTGCATTTTGATAAAGCTGTGGGGATGGAATATGCCCTTAAAATTTTATCACGATCCTATGCACCTACGATCCTATGTAGTATTGAAAAAAAGTCTACAAACGGACACCCGGTATTTAATTCTACTGCATATTTCTTTTAAATAACTTAAAGGCCGAGCCATATTCTGGTTAGTAAGGTTTTATTTTAAAAAAACAAAACTACAATAGGACCAAGCCTGTTTTTTTCAAGATGCATGTCTTTTTATAAAAGTCGTGATATTTTTTGTTAACACGCAAGTTTATGCGAGGAATAAATTCTGCAGAATTCCGATAAAAAGAACCGTATAACATATTAATCATGATAATTTCAAATATATCTTCTTTCCCTAACAGCAAAATATCATAATAAAAATTTGCATCGCTTCAAACGACAAAAAAAAAAAAGAAGAAGAAACTAGTTAAAAACTTATTTAAGTTTTTAATAAGTCTGCAGTATTTTTTATATAAAAACGAAAAAAAATAGTTTGAGGGAGTTTTTGTTTTCACGGCATAGAAATTAATTCTGCTGACGTTTAGTTTTTTTTCTCGATGCATGTTTTTTTTTTCTTTTATGAAAAGTGCAGCTTAGTTTTTCTGTTGTCTTTTTTCCCCCTTTTTGAAAAAAATAATAGTACTGTTTGCATGGTAATTGCCCCTGTCGTGCAATCCAAGTTTGTTTTTGTCTTTTGAGATTGCGATTTCATTTTCTCTGTATTATTACAAATTTTGGCATCATTTTGAAATTGAGAAACGATCGAACCGAAAATATTTTTCTTCGGAAACACATTATTGGTCATAGTGAAAAGAAAACTTGTCTTAAAACGTTTATAGATATTCAAATCAATTTTCATATCGGTTTTCAAGTCAAGTTCATGTCATCCATGTTTTCCTTGAAAATTCTTTGAAATATTTTCGGAATTGGCAAATCTACTTTTAAGGTGAATGAAAAAAAACTTGTTTTACGTCACACTAATGTCCTGTTTAAATAAATTTTATTGCAATCGAAATATCTTCAAATCACGGGCTAAATGCACATTGATAAACTTAAAGCGGTATTGAAGGGATGACATCATAAGTATAAAAGTGCATTGTTGTAGTTCTTTTATATATTTCTCAATGAAGCTATCTGCCCTTTTTCAATTTTGAAAATGCACTTCAGTTGACGATTTAGTTTTTTCCTGTCACGTCGTTTATATTTTTTTTGTAAATGCACGCTATCAACATATGCACCCTCACAATTGGAATATTGAGGAGACTTTTGAATTCTTTCCGTGTTTTCACGCCAAATGTTTTCTTCGACATTTCCATTTCTTTTTGTCAGCATTAAAAAAATAGGAATCAAATGTTTTGAAGAACGGAGGGTTAAATAATTTTAAGGTTTTGGGTTTAGGGTTAAATAATGTTAAGTTTTTTGGCGTTACATATTTTCAAACTTTTTTTAAAATTATGAAAAGTCGATGCTTTGTGGAAGCATTACGAAATTGTGAATGGAAGATTTGTAGTGAAAACAAAGATACTTCTTACTTCTTATATTCTGTCTACACTTATGGGTTGCCTTGCTCCAAGACACTCGGAAACCCATACATGTTCCATGTTTTTAGCTTATAGAGCAAAGTTCTGGAACACCTAGGGTGTCAGGGTGCCTAGGAGGAAGTAGCCATTAAGTGTAGACAGAGTAGTATTTATACAAAAATTGTGTGTAAAGTAGCCCTGTAATCCTGATAACTATACTCGCATATACTTTTTTTTTGTGATCAACTTTTCTCATTCATAAGAAGGGAGGAATTGAAATAGAAATGATATTCTTACTCCTTTCAAAGTTCTTAAAATTATTTCCTTTCTCTTTAAACCCTTTACGATATATATAAGGCATATATTTATTTTTAACGGATTTCCATTTTTGATCGCATGTCTAAACATCCGTTCAACAAGAAACCGATTTTTACATTTTATTTTTCCGTCTTTTTTTTTCTAAGTTTTTTTTTTTTTTTTTTTTTTTTTGAGAAAATGATTCTAATACTGCAGAGGGGTCGAAATATAATTACTCAGTTTTACTGAAAAGAATAAAATCTATTCATTTAACTTTACAATATAATACAATACAAGAAACAACAATAAATTCAACAATCAATTTTACTTCTGCAAAATAAAATTCTGGAAGCCTGACAAGAAAAAGAAAACTATATACTTTTTTTGCATTAAATAAACCACTCGGAATTAAAAAAATAATGCCACCCTAAAAAAATTAAAAATACCACCCAATTCCCAAGCGTAATTTTGCCTCTTTAAGAAGTTAAAATGCGTCTTCATCAAAATATTTTTATAAACTTTATTTGCTAAATATTTTTTTTTTACTAAATTCACGGCTTTTACAGTTTTTCTTTATCTGATCAAAATTTGATCGATCGATTATGCTTCTTCAGGAATTTTGCAATTTTCATTACAAGGACATACTTCACTTGTCAAACTTTCGCAATCCGATATACTGTCTTCACCTGTTCCACTTCGTTCCATTTTTGGTGGGATCGCGGGCATGAATATGTGCAACTGAGGTTTATTCGTTCCTTTGTCGGAAGGCCACATGTTTCTCCCGCCAGTCTGATAATCTCTTAGCCATGGGATTTTGTTCTGGAGTTGTGGTGGCAGAGGATTTTGATGAAATATAGCTTGAATTATGCTTTGATTTTCCGATGGGGAAGAATCGGTGTCATCTTTGTCTTTTTGTTGCAACGAAGGGCTCCTGTTTTTTTGCCTTTTCAAAGCGTCTCGACGAGTTCTGCTGCTGTTGCAATCTATCGTTTTGTTGAACATGCTATTCCTATGGGAAAAAGCACTGCGCCTTTGTTTCACGCTTATAATTGTTTTATTCCAACAGTCGATTTTTCTGGTTTTCAAATTTCCGTCCTCTTCTTCGTCGCTTGTTTCTTGAAGTTTTGCTTGCCTTGTCAGTTGGCCTCTTCTTTCTTCGATGGTTTGATAAGCTTTCGGCTTGGCTTGAGGAAAGTATTGGTAAGTTGTGAATGAATAATTTGTTTGCTCGGATTTGTTTTTATCGATTTCGTTTTTGCTCGCTTTAAGCCGTACAGCGTCGTTAAAGCTGTTCATGATCGATTCTTGAAGATTTAGCGAAACAGCGGATTCATCACTCAATTTTTCGGGTATTATGATTATCGATGACGTAGAAGATTCAGAATCGATTTTATCTGAGAGAACGATTCCTGACGAGGTTGAATCTGTGCCAGTGCTGAGTTTTTCCGCTTCTGAAGACGTCGCTGAGGATTCATCGTTTTTATCCGTTTGAGACATAGATTTATGAAGTTTATTCAATTCTGTGGAGTATTTCGGATAATCTTGCGGAATTATTTGGTTTGACAAAGCAGTTTCCACATCGTTCTCTTGCTTCACCTCATCTTCTGCATCGCTTTCTTTAGAACTTGATTTTTTTTCGACACTTTGCCGGAGAAATTCTCTTTTTCTATCTTTCTTGTCATAATTATTTGTGTTTTTCGTTGATTTCCCTTCACTTTTACTCCTCGAAATTTTACTTTTTTTCGTTTTGGTTTTATCGCGATACCTAGCCATGTTATTTTCGTCTAAAAATGTTTTTCCTTCGAAAATCCTTTCAACCGCATCCGTGGATATTTCCTCGTTTAGCTTTTCCGATTTCATGTTGCTTTCTTTTCGTTTGCTTGCTAAATCTAACCACTGGAGAACTCTTTCCGAAAGCGGATTATAAAACGGGCGAGTAAAATAACTGTCGGATGATAAACTGTTCCACGATATGTCATTGCTTGGTAACTGTATCGTTGGAAAAAATTGACTGGGCGGATTCCCATGGTTCCTTTCAACTTTCTCGACGAAGGATGTGATGGTGGTTGATGTTCGACTCAGGATCGATTCGTTTTCTTTTCTCGTTTCGTGATATCCTTCGAAGCAACATATATCGCGGATTTCAATGAGATTTGCGTCTTTTTCGCAACAATAGTTGAGACTAGAAGAAGATAATTTGGATGTCGTTTCCAAGTAGTAGTAATTTTGATCCTCGTTTTTATTAGCGAATGAGTAGTAATTGCTGTCTTCTTTGTAATCTGGAAATATAAGTAAAAATAACATAAGGCTTGTATTTAATTGGTCGGTAATTTTAAATTAAACGGTCGGTATTTTTTAACTCAAATTTATCAGTATTTAAGCGAATTTTCGGTCAGTATTTAAAATAAATGGTTAGTATTTTAAATAAATGGTCGGTGACGTAATGCTATTTAGTCTGCGAAAATAATGGATCTCGGTCGGTAAAAAATAGTGTTTGATCAGTAAAATTATGGAATGGTTAGTATTTATTTTTCAAAAAATGTGAACTTATGGAATTAATCTACCAGTAGTTCCTTACCTCATTTTACATTAAAAATACATGTTTCGTACGCGAAACATACGTTAAATGAGATTTTAGCCAAAAACTTATAACATTTAGGCGTTCTAAAAGCGCTTTAGGCCAATCAGACGTTGACTGGGAAAATCGAAATCGTAAAGTTCGTGTTCCCCGAGAATTTTTCCATTAGTGTAAGCAATTTTAACAGGAAAAAGAAATTTTAGAGCTCCAGATTGGAAAATAAATGAAAATTAAGCCCGAAAAATCGGGTTTAAGAGCTAAAAAAGTAGTCACAGCGACTTAGGCGTTGGTGGGAGAAAATCGGGATGGTGAAATCCGTCTTGTACAAGCACTTATAAAGTCCATTTTTGTAAAATTCAATTAAGGAAAAAATGCACCAAATTTTCGTTTCATTAAATGCTAACAAAAAAATTTGCGGCTTTGGCCCTTTTTCTGCTCTGCGACACCTCTAAATCGTTTTTAAAAAAAAATTTTAAAAATTTTTCCTGCATTTTACACTAAAATGAACCATTTTTTTTGGTGAAGAACAAAATCGGAAACACTTTTTTTTTTTTTTTTTTTTGAGCACCCTATTCCATAGCCAAAATTCCATAGCTTTACAGGCCAAATAATTCATTTATGTTATAATTAATTTACTGATCATCTAATTAAAATAATGGCCTTTTAATTTTAATTCTGATCCTTTTATTTTAAGACGAACCAACTTTTTTTTTTTTTTTACTGATCAAATTGTTACTGACCACTTAAATACTGACCATTTATTTTACCCACTGACCATGCACTTAAAATTCTGATCAAAAACTGTTTTTAAATACTGACCAAATAATTATAAGTCATTACATAAGTACTTTTTTGTGATAAGATACGTCCGGCCTAGAGGTTTTTTAATCATAAGTATGCCCCGACTTTAATTTATTCTTCAAATACAGCGTAGTACTAATTTCAGATTTTTTAAATAACAGCATTTATATATACTTTTTTCCGACTTCATTAAACAAAAGGCATATCCACCCAATGAGGATTTTTACGGCAAGCTAAATCCGCTAGGGGGCTGTCGGCTGCTATCATGGTAAAATGGCGGCCGGCTTCGGATTGGTTAATAAATATTCCCTTCTCATATTAAAGTCATTTATTAACCAATGCGAAGCCGGCCGCCATTTTACCATGAGAGCAGCCTACAGCCCCTAGCGGATTTAGTTCGCCCTAAAAATCCTTATTAATTGTTCGTCAAAAAATGAAACTAATCAGACAAATTAAAAAATTGATTTAAAATAATACTCATGCTTTCATTTACAAGACTCTTTCATACTCACCTTTCAAATCTATCTCTTTGAGAGCTTCATTCCTCGAATCGGAATAAAAATAATAATCGCAATTTTTCTTCTTGTTCGTTTTTGGATGATTCGATTTCTTCCTTTTCTGCTTAACATTTTCCTTTTGCCTATTACTCTGATTACATTTTCTATCATTCTGATTCCCTTTCACCGAACGTTCATTTTTACATTTATTCTTATTTTCATGAGTTGCTAACACAAGTCTTAATTTCACTAAGCATCCTTGCAATTCCGACGAAATATCCCCTTTGTTATTATTATTCACTCGATTTTCTTGCTCCCACTGATTGTTATTATTGTTATCGTCTGTTTTGAAATTTCTAAATCTTTTTCCGAAGTTCGAATCCCGACTTCCGAAGCTGTTGACGGAATATGTGCTTGAAAAACTTTGGCAAGAGCTCGGTCTGCTTTGCTTTCTCGAGGAGGGAGCGGCGTTTGATTGGCATAGCGGATCTTCCTGGGATAAAATGGCATGTCGATTTCCATTCACGAACACAGTCCTGACGAACAGGGGACGTTTTGAAGATTCCCAGTGCGTAGGCATTCTATTTGTTAACCTGTAACAGTCATATATCGTTTCGATGAAAAAGCAAACTACAGGAAAAATATCTTTCGCTTTCTATTTTATAATACGGCTTCGGCGGTTATAAAAGCCAAAAGTCGGAAAATGTCGGTATCATCCGGCATAAATTAAAAAAACTGAAATAAAAATTCGGAAGCGCTTTGACTTAATACGGGAAAAGGACGTAAAGACAAGTATTCGTATTCGTGTCTTCCGTAACGCTTGAAAAAATATCGGAAAGCAGTACGTCGGTTTTAGTGCGTGTCACACTATCGGATGCAATTTCTTATTGAGATCGATGGGTGTTTATATTTGATCAAATATTTTTTTTCCGAATCCATAATAGAAAATATTCGGCAGATGCGAATGTTTCCGTGTTTTCGGAATTCTCCTTTTAGAGTATTGTTGTCGCCAATTGACCTCCCGACCTATTTTTCAAGTTTTCTTTGGATCCGTAGAACTGCACGTGGATATTGTTTCTATAAACGTGCCCATTTTTTTATTTTTAAACTTTGAACGAAAAAAAGAAAAAGAGAGAAAAAAAGGAATAGTCGATGACAAGTTGCGATTAGAACTGAATTGAATTTTTTTCAGTTTTTTTTTATTTTGAACGATATACAAGCACAGTATAATGCATTAAATAATCCTGCATTATCACTTCATTTCTTGGTGATGGATTCACTAGAACAAGGTAGTTCTGTTCATTCTGCGCGATATGGACGTATGCCTATCGAAGTAGAAGACAAAAGCTGACTCGGAAATAAATCATTTCGCTAAGGATTTCAGAGTTATAAATTGGCTTTATCAAACTTCAGGAAGTCTGCATTGCATTTTTTGCCGCAGGACTACATCATAAGCGGATTTTATTTCTTTGCCTTGATTTTAAGCTGAAAGCTAACGAAAATTTTCAAAAATTTTCGGAAACTTTTAAGGGAAAACCTTAATAAAAAGGTTGAATAAGAAGTTTGATAACATAATTTTTGACATAACTCATATGGGTGCCTAGAGTGGCTTCAATTTTGGATTTCGGAGTGATTTTTAATTTTTGACTTAATCGAAACAGGTCTTGATTGACCCCATTCTTTCTGTAGATTTTTTCAATGTGAAATTTTTTTTGATTAAGCCTTTAATATATCGGATTGATTGCATGGGGGCATTTTAAAAAAATAATTAATTTAACGTAAGATTGCTTTTTTTAAAAATGTCACTTAATTACATGAAGGTAAATAGGTACATTTTGGTGCCCTTTGCAGCTTTGCAAATAATTAAAAAGAAACTTATGAATATAGCAAACACATATAAATATTTTTACTACTTGAAATTTTAAAACTTCAAATTTTAAAAGCAGCCCTGCTTAACTAAAGCAAGGGGGTATGCAATTATATTTCTGTTTGATTCTTTTAATGCAGTGACGAGTTTTTTTCGTTCATAGTTCATTACTAAATCATTTAATTTCTTAATAATGAATAATAATACGTTTTTTTTTAAAGTTCATTTCTTAATAGTCTTAAACACATCTTCAAATTTAGAAATTTAAATTTTAGTCCAAATGAAACTTAGTTCGTTTCTCTGAACCCAGAAGTAATTATTTTGGTAATTAAAAAAGAAAAAAACTCATAGTATTGATTTCATCATTACTTAAAAGTGGAGAAAAGTACACATTTAATTTTAACTTTTGAAAGTTCAAAATGGACTCAGAAGAAAAAGCGAGTGGCAATAGGATGTGAATCTATAAGGTTTCTTTTTGGACGCCCTTGTATGGTACCATTACATGTGATGGCATACGGTGACCAGATCCTAAAAATGAATTAGAAGGGTATTTTTTTTGTTTGACATTTCATTGCCTCCAACCCCCTCCCCTCACTAATTTTTTTTATTGTAAAAAACACCGTGTTTTTTGGTCCGCCCTAAAAAAATATTTATAAAATTGAAAATTGATTTTTTATTATATTTACAGTAGGTGCCTAGCGTTTTTAATATGGAAACACAATTTTAATTTATAAAAAAATTAATGAACTCTTTCTTGACTCTGTGCTCGAGTTTTTTTTTTTTTTAAGGAAAAAATTTTTTTTTAAAAAATATGATTATTTGCAAAAAAGGAGGACATTTTACTATAAAAGAGGACGGGAGGACAAAGGGTTAAAAAGGAGACATCCTAAAAAGAAGACATCTGGTCACCTCACAGATACTGATAACACTTACTGCAAATAATTAATCATTGAGCTGCATTGGGTCGCAAGAAGATTTCCTGAAGGAATGATTGCTTTATTGTAACAGAAAATTTTCTGCAAATTTTGTTGGCCATCTCACACTACCAGGAAAAATAAGAGCGCTCGCAAAAACAAGCTTAAAGACCCACATCTATTCCGTAAATAATCAAACGTCAGTACAGTGCATTTTTTTTTTTGATTGGAAAAAAGTGAATTTTATGATAAAAAGTGTTTCATGAACATATCTGATGAAAATAGGTACTTTACTTCACGTGTAATCTTTTGTTAAATCTTCCGTCTTATTTTCTTTTTCTCGTTTAAAAAAAAAAATTTATAATAGGCCTGCTACAACTTTAGAGGTCGGATAAAAATATGCAAAACTATACCGTAATCTCTTTTTATTAACATTCCATGTTTATTCTGTAACAAAACTTTTTTATACTTTTTTAAATAACAAGCATCGATTTTTAAGGTTCTCCGACATTTATAATATGTATGCAAATATTTTGAAATATATTTTGCTGTGCATATAGTTGATGAATATCTATAGATGCAAAAATATGTCATTGACTTTATATCATTTCATTTCATTTCGTTTCGTTTCATTTCATTTAATATGTACATAAAATCGAATATCATTTTTGTTTGCTGAGTTATTTATTGTTGCAGGTTATTTCTCATTCAATCACGTAAAATGAAAAAGAAAAAAAAAAAAAACGCTTGGAACTTTAGCGGAAGTCCAGAATTAATACACGAATAAGCATTTTTTTTTTTTTTCACACTTCCGATTTTTTATCCCATTCACAAGTCGTTTTTTGTCCGTTGCGTTTCACTTCACTATAATTATTCTTAGCGAGAAAAAAAAATACTAACTAATTTTTTTTTCGTAGGTAACTTTTGTCAAGATTTTCCGCGTGGCATTTGAATTTAATAAAAAAAAACGACTGGCTTTCTTTTTTCATTTGTGTCGAAAAATAAGCAAAAGTATAAAACCGTCAAAAAGTAACAACGTTCCTACACGGAATATGTCACATTCACAACTGACACAGCGAGCGTGTCTCTCTTCCATAAAATAGAAAACCGAAAAAAAAAAAAAAAAATTTATAATAGGCCTGCTACAACTTTAGAGGTCGGATAAAAATATGCAAAACTATACCGTAATCTCTTTTTATTAACATTCCATGTTTATTCTGTAACAAAACTTTTTTATACTTTTTTAAATAACAAGCATCGATTTTTAAGGTTCTCCGACATTTATAATATGTATGCAAATATTTTGAAATATATTTTGCTGTGCATATAGTTGATGAATATCTATAGATGCAAAAATATGTCATTGACTTTATATCATTTCATTTCATTTCGTTTCGTTTCATTTCATTTAATATGTACATAAAATCGAATATCATTTTTGTTTGCTGAGTTATTTATTGTTGCAGGTTATTTCTCATTCAATCACGTAAAATGAAAAAGAAAAAAAAACGCTTGGAACTTTAGCGGAAGTCCAGAATTAATACACGAATAAGCATTTTTTTTTTTTTTTCACACTTCCGATTTTTTATCCCATTCACAAGTCGTTTTTTGTCCGTTGCGTTTCACTTCACTATAATTATTCTTAGCGAGAAAAAAAATACTAACTAATTTTTTTTTCGTAGGTAACTTTTGTCAAGATTTTCCGCGTGGCATTTGAATTGAATAAAAAAAAACGACTGGCTTTCTTTTTTCATTTGTGTCGAAAAATAAGCAAAAGTATAAAACCGTCAAAAAGTAACAACGTTCCTACACGGAATATGTCACATTCACAACTGACACAGCGAGCGTGTCTCTCTTCCATAAAATAGAAAACCGAAAAAAAAAAAAAAGTTTTTCTTCCTCCTTGCACGATTTTCCACGGATTTTCTCTATTTAGCTTACAGATCTAAATGTTGTGTTGAATTCTTGTGTCTATCTTTTTCGCTTTTGCCCTTTCCTCTTAATCATGCTCTAGCTTTTTATATAAGTTTTCGCCCCTTTGCGTCTCATCAGAACCGGGTTTTTTTATCCGAACCCTCGCCCACCATTAATCAGCTGTTATTTCAAGGGTAATCTTCTCAGTTATTGCGAAATTTTACCTAATTTAGGTAAATCGCTTTTTATTTTTAACATTATAATGAAATGAGTTTGAAAATAAATTGGTTCGGTGCCTGTTGCGAATTTTTTTTTTTTTTTGTAATTTTATTTGGAGAAAACTGCCAAATAGTTTTTCCCATTAGAATTATCCCATTTAACTCCGTAATTAGGTTATAATTTTGATTATACCATTTAAAAAGTTTAATCATGTTGGGATGTTTTTGAAGTTTATCGAAATCAAAAATTATAATTTTGTCCTTCAGACTTTCGCAATTCGGTTCTTGAATAAAGGAAAAATGTTTTGCATGTTGTTGGTCTCTATAAATTTGATAATATTTATTTTGGTCCTCCTCCCCCTGTTCTCAATTTTTTTTTTCTTTTTAAGGAGTTTTTATTGTTGTTATTTTTTGGAAACTCTTCTTTGGTTCTATTAATAGCAATTCGTCGTTTATCGTTTTCTGATTTCTTCTTTTTGGTTTTATTGCTGTGGGTAATAAGAATACTTAAGGATCACGCTAGCTTACAATATTTTTTAGATATATTTTTAAAAAATTTTTAGAGTATGGAAACAATGTTGCTAAAGTTTATTAACTGATACATTAAAAATTAATTAGATCTTATCGAGGAATATGTCGCTTACAGCAAACCTTCTGCATCCTCCACATCGAGAAAAAACAGTTTCTTGAAAATAAAATAGTAGTTACTAAGCAAGGGAGCTGTTGCAAGCTTTCTTACGCTCATATGAAAAAGTCAGGTAATTTTCCGTTTGTTGAAAAGTAATCCCCTTTTAAAATCGCACTTAAAGATGATCCGAAAATAGAAGCATGAAAATCCGGCAGTACCATAATTAATTAAAAACTAATTGAAATAACCTATCGAGTTAATTACAGTTTACGTAGGGAAAAGTTTAAAACTCGAGCATGTCTCGAATGATTTATTCCCTCTGTAATTTAGAAAATAAAGGGTAATAAAATTTAAGCCTTTTTAAATTACCCGGCTCTCACTAATAGTTTTTTTCCCTGAAAACGGTGTGCGAGAATAGTTTTCTCGGAAACTTATCATTAAATTGAGTTTGTCGGCTGGAAACCGCTGATGGGCTCCCCTTTTCCTTTCTCTGATTTTATACGCTTGAACTTCGATTTAATTCATTTGTACGTGAATATTTTGTGAGAAGTTTTTTCTTCTCGAATCGTTTGAATTCTGTGAAAATTATTTTTTCAGTTATGAATTTCCTTTTACAAAATGAATTATGTGCTAGTTGATTGATATATTTTGGCTTAATTACCGGACAACTGGTAATGAAACACTCTGTAAAGGAAAAAAAAAACTGAATGGGAATTTTCAATTTATTGGGATGGAAAATGGTTAATATTAACTGAACACGCGACTTCCTTTAGTTTGTAGTTGCACACCCACCTTTTCCTCCCTCATAGTTTTAGTTAATGTCCGTCCTTTTCATCGGTTTTCTTTCTTTTTTTGTATTATTCTTTTTTTTTTTTTTAATTTTTTATATTCGCTTTATTATTTCCGAGGTTTTAGTATGGAAGAATGCATCCCTTCTATTCACAGTTAATTCCATTTAAATCGGAAAATTCTTACCAGGTCATTGGCACGTAGCCGCGTTTAACCGTGCAAACCTTAATATTCATGATTTCCTTTCAAGCAATCTTTATTATCGTTATTTTTTACATTTTTGTTTTTCTGTTTTTAGGAGCAGCTGTCTATTTTGAAAAACATAGCGCCTAATGTGGACCTCTCAAAGTTGAAACAAATTTTATCTGTTTCGTATGCTTTGCTATCGGAGGAGTCAATAAGTCTAGGACTTCCAGATTTTCCGGTTGATGGAGTTTCAAAGCTTGGAGAAATTTTGAAAAATTTTCCGGAGATGGAAGTATCCGATTTGATAAATCGTCTATATCCTTTTAACTCATTCCTGAATCGCGAAGGGTGCGACGCTGTTCTTCATATTCTCAACACTTTTAGCATTTCTGCAAAAAATCCTAAAAATCAAAAAAATAAAGTTGAAGAAATTAAAATTACTTCTAATCGTGATACTGCTGATTGTCTAGTTAAATATGAATCTTCTGCTGCTCAAGTAAATGTAGGTATATCTAATTTTATTCGGGCTTTAGCGTTTGTAAAACGTAATCCTTTTTTTACTTTCCGCTATATTTTCATACATATGCCAAAATATTTTAAAAATCTTTAATATTGCAGGTGCCGTGTGGTCCTAAAAACGCCAGCGAAATCCTTTTTAAATACATCCCCACTAATTATCAAGAAAATTTAATGACCGAATTATTGCAAAGCCATTCCGTTCAAGATTTTTGTTTAATCGGACCGAAAGGTTGCGGGAAAAGTGTTACGGTTTTGCGTCTTGCTCAACTTCTGAATTATGAGGTGGAGCCAGTCGTACTTTATCAGGACATCACTTCCCGGGATTTGATTCAACAGAGAAATACCTTGCCCAATGGTGATACGATCTGGCAAAATTCTCCTCTCATCCGAGCAGCGCTGGATGGGAAATTGGCCGTTTTGGATGGAATTGATAGGGCTCATCCAAGTACTTTGTCTGTGATTCATCGTTTAGTTCAGGATAGGGAAGTTCAATTATATGACGGAAAAAGATTAGTAAGGCACGATCGTTACGACGAAATTAAAGAAAAGCATAAGTTATCTGACGAAGATATGTCTGCTTCAGGGTGTTTTAGAATACATCCTTCTTTTCGGATTGCGGCTTTGGCCGAATCGACAAAACAAGGTATAAATTCATTAATAATGGAAAGCACTTTTCCTTTTTACAGCTTTCACAATAAAGCTTTACAACTTTTAAAAAATATTTTAAGGTTCCGCAGCAAGCAAATGGCTATCTCCCGAAATGCTTTCGCTCTTTTTATTTCACGAAATGAGACCGTTATCTAGTGTTGAGGAAACTCATATAATTCAATCTCTTCACGGAAAAATAAGCGAAAAAATGGCAAAGATTTTAAAATTTGCTTCATTTATTCGTACCTCCGAAGATCCACTTCTTGCATCTTTAAGTTCCTCTTTTTCCACACGGCAATTACTTAGGATAGCTAAAAGAGTAGCTAACTACCCGCAAGATTCTGCTTTTGAGTGTGTTCAGAAAGCGTGCCTAGCAAGGTATAATAATTCGTACATATCAAACCTAATAAAGTTTATTATTAATATTTCATAAAAAATTTTTTTATATAGATTTCTTCCACCCATGGCGAAGAAAGCCCTGGATGAAGCCTTGACTACTCAAGACATTCTAAAAGATACAACGGACGAACACAGTGAAGTCAAATCTGTAGTTACGGATGAATATGTGACTATAGGAAATACAAAAGTTGAACGATTTGTTACAACAGCTAAAAGTAAAGTGCCTGATATTCTCTTTTACGATGTACCGCAGCATATGGCTCTTTTAGAATGGCTGTTACAAGATTTTGTGTTAGGAGAACATTTATTACTAGTCGGAAATCAGGGTGCGTTTATTGAGAATTTTTTTTTGTTTTTCAAGAATATTGCTTGCTTTTTTTAAATTGAAAATCAATCGATTAACTCTATGAATTTTATCTAGCAATTCAATAAACATCTCGGTCTTCGTATTAATTTTTCTTTCTATTTTGATGCTTTAGGTGTAGGAAAGAATAAAATAGCTGATAGATTGTTGCAATTATTAAACAAACCTAGGGAATATATACAGTTACACAGGGATACTACAGTTCAAACGCTCACTCTTCAAGCCACTGTAAAGGACGGAAAGGTTTCCTACGAAGATTCACCGTTGGTTCAAGCTGTTAAAGCTGGTCATGTTCTAATTGTGGATGAAGCAGATAAAGCTCCAACCCACGTAACATGTATTCTAAAGGTATGGGCTAATTTTTGCATGGAATTTAGAAAATATGCTCAGATTGATGAAACTTATTTTAATTTTTTTTCCAGACTTTGGTTGAAAGAGGAGAAATGACTTTATCCGACGGTCGAAAAATTGTCCCGGCAGGCGATAAAAGAATAAACGATGAAAATATCATTCCTGTTAATCCAGGGTTCCGAATGATAGTTTTAGCAAATCGACCTGGATTTCCATTTTTAGGAAACGATTTTTTTGGAGCTTTAGGTATAATGCAATGGAAATTAATTTTTGCCCTAGGGGTTGTCCTTGTATTACGTAACGCAAAATAGGCCACTTTTTGACTCCCCCCCCCTTTCTGAAAAATATTTAACTTTCATTTGCTTGTAAAATTATTATGAATAATCTACATTTATTCAAAGTAGTAAAACAAAAAAACAAAACAAAAAAAACGCTCATCATACTCGGGGGTCAACGTGATTAACGTTTTAGAAGTCGAAATAATTTTTAGTTTCATGATAAATTTTAATCAGTTTTTACGAGTTAAAAAAATTTTTTTATTTAATTTTTTGTTTTTATTTTGAAGAATGACCAGGAAAATTTTTTTTTATAAGAGTGAAATAAAATTGAAATAATTTTAATATTAAAATTACGTAACACATGGCCCAATCCCCCGCACCCGTCCGTAACAATGTCTAACACCTCCTTCGACCCACCCCCACCCCCCCCTCCAGGCGTTACGTAATACATGGACGACCCCCTATCAAGGACTGCACTGCATCATATGCGACCGCAACACTGTGATGTATCTCTAGTAAAATAAAATTTGAAGCGGACTTGTTTATTGGAATATTTCCATACTTTCCGTTATATGTTTAACAATAAGTCATGTAATACTCAGCTTTGAAAAAAAAAAAAAAGAAAAAGCTTTTTAACTCTTTTCCTCATGGACAGTCACGAAAATTTATGTTTCCCCTTCTGGAATGTATTATTTTCGTCTTCTTATTAATGAGAGATTTCTTTCGCAGGTGATTTATTCAGTTGTCACGCTGTGGATAATCCTAGCATAGAGTCTGAAATAGCTTTATTGAAACATTATGGTCCAAATGTACCTGAAACCACGATTTTGAAGCTAGTCCGAGCTTTTGGTGAGCTTCGAACAATGGCCGATAAAGGTTTAGTGCAATATCCTTATTCTACTAGAGAAGTTGTTAATATTGTAAAACATTTACAGGTATTTATTTTTAAAGCTTTTATGTGCTTGACCATGTGTAATCTAAAATGATTTTCTTTTTCCGCTCTTCAGAAATTTCCGGACGAAGGTCTTACAAATGTCATTAGTAACGTGTTTGATTTCGATAAATATTCTTCGAATATTTTGGAAACATTAATACCAGTTCTTCATAAACATGGGATTCCAATTAATACAAGCATTAAAAATATTTCTATTTCTAAAGAGTAAGTAAGTATAATTATTACATTTTCATTTTTTGAATTATTTTTATATTATGTTAACTTCCTTACAGATTTCCTTTACCAAAACTTTCAAAATACGGTCACTGGGATTTTAGTGTAGATAAAACTAGATTAGCTGTAGAAATTAGTAATTTAAAAGCGTCATCGAAGAAGCAGTTACAAATGCAGGAGTCAGAATTTGATACCGTTGAAGCGAGAGCATCTGTTTTTAGCGAACAGCAATATTATTGGACCTTACCGTTAGGAAACAACAACGTTGTGACCGCTTTAACAGCAACACTCGGTACTGTAGATTTTTGTAGTAAGCATGAAGCTCAGCGGTCTTCGTTATTTTTTTATTTTTTAAACTTGCAGGTGATAATCCGTCGAAGGACCTAATTCATATTTTAGCAATTAATCCAATTAGATTGTATACTGGTAACCGTTTATCCGGCAAGGTTCAAATATTAAATCTGGAGGCATATATACCTAGACTTGTCAATCCCAGCGGACGTTATAAATTTACGATTACTCCTTTATTGGCTCATTATAAAAATACTTTACTTCTCCATGAAGAAAACGTTAGTTGAAAATAATGAAAGAACGAATTAAAATTTTGATAAGATTTGAATGCACTCGATTTTTAAACAAAAAATTTTTTTTAGATGGGTAAACTGCTTCTGATAGATTTTGTTGAAGGCTCGATACAACCCCTTGAAATGTCATCTGTATCCGATATGATGCTGGAAACGTTTAAAAAGGCAACATATCCTCAATATGAAGCAGGTTACCGGCTTAATTCTCAGCTCTCGAATGAAAATCAAATCATCTTACATCAGATACGGCAGGGAAAAATTAAAGTTCTTGATTTAAATGTCATGTCTGTGTATTCTATTGAATTACCTTTAAAGATCCAGTCAGTACAAGTCGTCAGTCCATCAAAATGGTTGATACAAGACATTGAAAATAAGTAAGACTTTTGAAGATATGTGTTCAAATAATTAATTTTTTAAAAAATATTTTTCTTTTTTTAGAAAATTCGTTTTAGAAAATGACTTGTCGACCGATCCCGTACCATCTATTTTAGTTCCCATTACGGAAACAGTCAATGAGGAATTTAATTTAGGCTTATTTATTGGCAGTTCTAAGATGGATACAGGTGAATAAAATTTAGTTTTAGTCGCATAACAATTTAATCAAAATTTTAATTTTTAGAATTGCACTTTAAGTTTTAAATTATAATTTTTAGATTACGATGTACTGAGTAAAATGTTGGAATCAAAAATAACTGCTCCGAGTAGATTACTATTAACTGATGATACTTTTGCGACCGTTGCTGTCGGCTTCCCGGAATTGGATAAATCGACTAACGATTTACATTGTTGGTTTCGACCTGAACCTCGACATCGATCTCATGGGTTAAAGGGGAAAAGTGTGATACTTGATGGAGCTGCTCAGGTAAGTACAAATTGCAATAAAAAACCATAGGAGCTTTTTTAACATTGATTGGATTTTGTTTTAGATTGCAACGCCCATAGATGTTTCATTAGCTCCCAGAGAATTTAGCAACAAGTCGAACAATCTAGTAGCATTTCTTGAAGTAGTAGATTTAATGAATCATACTGTGAAATATATCCCGATTCTTGAGTAAGTTTTACTGTAAAAAAAAGATTGTACTGTTATTTAATATTCACCCGGTTTGTATTATAATTTACTAAGCTTAAATATTAAATTTTAATATTACATTACTTTATAGAGGGTCACAACGATCATGGTACTTGGATGTTAATGAGTTAGGGGTTTATTTATGCCAAGGTAGCGAAGAAACTTTAATAACAGTTGATCGAACTGGTTGCGTTAGATTCTGGGAAACGAGTGTTTTGCAGTTGCAGCGGTCATTAGATGACTGGAAAAAATTAGTCGGAAAGGGTAAATATTGTAATAATTTATTTATTAGTCACATGTCAAAAGAACTAAAAGGTAATAGGAATGAACTAAAGAAGTATTAATAGAAAAAAAATTTATTATTCAAAATTCCGACTTACATAATAATAACCTTTTTTTTTAGATCGGGAAAAACTTCAGCTTACAATACAATCAGACAGTGGTAAAGATGTTTCTGCTCCAAAGCACGGTAAAGTTGACCCAGACAATAAACCACATGTTGGCGGGAATACATGGGCCGGAGGAACTGGCGGAAGAGACACTGCCGGTCTGGGAGGTAAAGGTGGTCCATACCGTTTAGATGCAGGTCACGACGTTCATCAGATCTCAGATGCGGAAAAAGAAGATGTCCCTGAGGAAGTGAAAAAAGCAGCTAGAGAAATGGGCCGACGAGCTTTTCAAAAACGATTGAAAGAAATTCAAATGAGCCAATACGATCATAATTTATATATGCAATATTTAAACTCTGTTCAGAAACAAGTCGATGTTTTAAGAGTTGTTATCGGAAATCTTCAAGCTAAAGCTAAAGAAAGACAGTGGGCTAGGCACCAAACTTCCGGGGATTTAGACGATTTAAAATTAATCGAAGGTATAACTGGAGAAAAAACCATTTATCGGCGCAGGGAGGAAAAACCACCTGAACCTGGGACTCCCCAGGCAAAGCCGAAACGATTGAAATTAGTGGTGGACGTGTCTGGTAGTATGTACAGATTTAACGGTTATGATGGTCGTTTGGAACGAATGATGGAGGCTACCATTTTAGTAATGGAAGCTTTCAAGGGCTACGAATCCAAATTTCAGTACGATATTATTGGTCATTCAGGTGAAGCCTATAATTTAGTTTTCGTAGAAGCTTCAAATCCCCCTACAAATAATAAGCAACGTCTTGATATCATAAAGGTATGGAGGAATAAATTGCTTTAGAAATAGGTAAAATGGATTATATAATCGTTGAATTTTTTTTTTAGACGATGCATGCACACGCTCAGTTTTGTTTGTCCGGTGATCATACATTACCAGCTACGGTTCATGCTATTGAATCTCTTGCTAAGGAAGACTGTGATGAAGCTATTGTTGTTGTATTGTCTGATGCTAATTTAGAACGGTATGGTATACGTCCGGAACGATTTGGTAGTATTTTAACTTCGAATCCTGATGTCAACGCTTATGCCATATTTATTGGATCATTAGGAGACCAAGCTGCCAGGTAATTTATTTAATGTGACATATTCATAATCTTGAAGAATTTAAATATTTTTTTAAAATTTTTTTAAGGTTAACTGCAACACTTCCTGCTGGTCGAGCTTTCGTTTGCCTTAATTTAGCGGAAATACCACAAATATTACAACAAATCTTTACATCGTCGATGCTGTACGCTTCATAGGAATGAAAATTTTTATTGCTTCTTTTCTTTTTTGCTGAAAATTGTATATAATTTCTGTGTACATTTCATATTTTGAAGAACAAAGTATATGTAAAATATTAATGGTTTAAGTAAATTAATTCAGTATTTTTTGAATTTTTAATTGAATCATTTTCTTCACTGCGCTTTCTTCCAGATATTTATTGGATCGTTGAACAGAACTATGATGACATCTTTTACTTTATCTTTCTTGCTTTTATTCAATTCTAATTGTTGACAAAAAAAAATTTTAATTATTTCAAAAATCTTACTTAAAATTTTAATAATTCAGTGAATTTTTTATGATATGAATGGACTAATTCCCAGTTAACCGTGAATATCTTTAAATTTTTTAATACCGTACTTTTTTATTTAAATTCCCAAAGATTCCTGTTAATGAAAGAAATTATATTTAGCAATTAAAAGCGGATATTCATCAATTAATTTTAATTTTATTCATATTTTTTATGCACTCAGGATTGAATCTTTTAAAGTATATTGAATATTTCAAGCATCATTCAATCCTTATTTTACAGTGTCAATAAAAAAAGATTTTGAATTGAAATATTTATTATTTAGTATTTAGTTATTGTAACTATTATTTTTAATCCGATAAATTCTATGAAGTTTTGTTCTTCATTAAAGTTTCAAAGTCTTTTACTAATATGTGATTTAGACTGACACAATGCCTTAATACTTATAAGAAAGGCAAGCCAATTTATTTTTCTAAAAAGTTATTTGACAGCTTTATCATAGCTCTATAGGTATGTAATTCTTCTTTTTTTTTTTTATTTTTTTTTTATGAACACAATATAAAATAATCCCAAGTATTGAAATAAAATCCATTTCAATAAAAAAAAAAAAAAAAATTGAATACAAATGAAGCTATAAAGCTTGAAAAATCCGCCGAAGGCGCTATAGTGATGACTTAATAAGAGCAAATCACAGAGTAAATTCTTATTTTGCTAATGACATTTTTCGCGGTTTTTTTTTTTATAATTTAACGCAGTAAATCGCCAGATTCCTTTAACATTGGTTGTCTCAAATATTGTTTAAAGCAATACCAGACTTTTCAATTTAATTTTTTGTACTGCAAGGTAGACCTCAAAATCAATAACTATAAAATTATATCAGTGCTGTGTTCTTATTTTTTCATTTTACAACAAAAGAAAAGAAAGCAAGTGAAACGGAAGCCTTTGAAAAAAAAATGCATGTGCTGCCACCTATTGGCGAGTCTTTTTCCTGCAATTTATGTTGGATCCCTGAATTTGATTGTCAATTTTCCCATGATGCTGTGCAAAACAGGAGCTGACGTCATGTGATAAAAAGCAAGCAGAACTTGACGTAAAAGTATTCAGTTTACAAGTGCTGTGGTTATTTTGTTGTTGACAATTCTACCTAAATTACCTAGTATAATTAATCATAAATTTTAGAAGTCGAAATAAAATCTAATATTCAACAAAGATAACATAGCTGGAACTATGGATTCGGACGAAGAAACTCTATATGACGACGTTGATTCTGGCAACGAATCCAGTGGTGATGATGTTGATTTTGCTATGGAAGTTGAAACCAATAATCCTAGAGAAAGACCTGCCGATGTTGACGAATATCCTTTTGAGGTTTTATCAACAGAAGAAATAGTACAGCACATGGTAGATTCTATAAAAGATGTCAACACAGTTGTAGAGGTAAACTCAAGCTCATGGGCTTGGTTTGTTATAAAAATAACAGCCTTTCTTTCTAAGAAAGTTGTCTTCCTTGTTTTTTTACTAAAGAAAAAAAGACCAATATGATATTCTTGTTGATGTATGTAAATATGATACAATTGAGAGCAGAAGAACCCCATGAGTTCCTTTTGAAAACGTTTAAGATTGATTTTGCTGTTTAAAATTAGCCCTATTAAATTGACCTTCGTAGTTGATAATGCATTGTGGTATGCTTTTTACAATTGATAAAAAGTAGATTTAGTGATTTATTTTGTTGTAATGATTCTATCTTGTCTTGGTTTTAAGAATGTTATAAACATTTGTCTTTTTTTCTTTTGGTTCAAACTACCTTCTTTGTTACGAAAGAAAATTTCATTGATCTGGATCACATATAAAACTTTAATATTTTTTTCAGTTCTGTGGTTGAAAACTAATAAAAACATATTTCATGGTAATGTTTTTTTCAATTCTGAACATATGAACCAATATTTTTAATAGCAAAGGACCCTAAATTACCCATTCCTGGGTATTTTAAAGGTTGCTTGTAAATGTTTTGTACTTTTAATTCTTTAAGCAAATTTGGCAAACGTTTTAACTGAAATTACCTTTTAGTTGAAATTAAAATAACAAACAACATGAAATAAAATGATCAAAAATTTCATATTTCCACTGATATTATGGTTTTATTACATAATACACAACCTAAATCTTTCGAACATGTTTAAAGAAACTTTTAAAAATAAATTAATCTTCAGTTTTAGTAATTTTTCTTTTTTCTTTTTTTAAAAATATATATGAGGAAGCTTATAAAAAATAATATGACCTGCAGTGACCTTTGTCAATGCCTTTATTCTAAATTCATCTTTTTTTTATATTGTATCCTCGAAATTTCAGTTCAGGGTTTTTCAAATTAAACTACTAATTTTTTTTCCTTAGAAATAAACATTCAGTATATTTTAGCTACTCAATTTATTTTCCAGATACCTGCAACTACAACTAGGATTCTTTTAAATCACTTTAAGTGGGATAAAGAAAAACTAATGGAAAGGTTTTATGATGGGGATCAAGAACAATTATTTGCAGAAGCTAGAGTGATCAACCCATTTAGAAAACCTGCTTTAATTAAACAAAAGGTAAATATCAGTTGATGAGTGTATCTAGAATTAAGAAAATAAGTTCATATTTGATGACCTATGACAGTTGTAAGTGATTGATTGGGTGATAAATGAATAATTATTATTAATATGTTCAAGGCCATTAATCCAAATCCACAAAGAATTTAAATAGTAATTGTATAAAATTAAAAATTCCTGTGTGCTAATGTATGATTTTTCTATATTTAGCTTCAACCCATTAGAAGGACATCCACAACAGGTGCTGAGGAATGTGAAATTTGTTTTATGGTACTGCCCTCATCTGTAAGTATTCAAAAAGATAAAAGAAAATAAATAAAAGGATTTCAGTAATGTTTTCTTTATTTTTTTTTAAAGATGATGACCGGTTTAGAATGTGGGCATCGATTCTGCACACAATGTTGGGGAGAATATTTAACTACAAAAATTATGGAGGAAGGTGTGGGTCAAACCATAGCTTGCGCAGCACATGGATGTGATATACTTGTAGATGATGCCACAGTTATGAGGCTTGTTAGAGATGCTAAAGTCAAACTAAAATATCAACATCTTATTACAAATAGTTTTGTTGAAGTGAGTTATCAAGTGAAGTTATTTTGCAAGTTTAAAAAAAAAAAAATTAATTCATGCTATATATTTTTTTCTTTTCTTTTCTAATAGTGTAATAGACTATTAAGGTGGTGCCCATCTCCTGATTGTAATAATGCAATTAAGGTTCAACATGTTGAGGCTAGACCAGTAACCTGTAAATGCTCTCATACTTTTTGTTTTGCATGCGGAGAAAACTGGCATGACCCTGTCAAGTGTCACTGGCTCAAGAAATGGATAAAAAAATGTGATGATGACTCGGAAACATCAAATTGGATAGCTGCCAATACAAAGGTATTTGCTCTTGGTTGAATGTTTTTTTCTTTCTTTTTTTCTCTTGACAATGAATTAATTTAGATTATTTTTTCTCTCTTTAGGAATGTCCAAAGTGTAATGTAACTATTGAAAAAGATGGGGGTTGTAATCATATGGTGTGTAAAAATCAAAATTGTAAAGCAGATTTTTGCTGGGTGTGCTTAGGTCCTTGGGAGCCTCATGGTTCTTCTTGGTAATTATTTTTTCCTGGATTTAAAAAAAAAAAAAAAAATGCCTTTTTAATTTACCTTTTTTCTTTTTCTTTCAGGTATAATTGTAATAGATATGATGAAGAAGAAGCAAAAGCAGCTAGAGACGCACAAGAAAGGTCTCGGGCTGCTTTACAACGATACCTTTTCTATTGTAATCGGTATATGAATCATATGCAGTCGCTGAAATTCGAGCATAAACTTTATGCTAGCGTAAAAGGAAAAATGGAAGAAATGCAGCACCATAATATGTCGTGGATTGAGGTTAATAAATTTATATTTTTTGTATTTAACGTTATTGAGTAAAATAATCTATTTTAACTGTAACATAAATTGTGAAGTCATCATTTTTGGGTCACGATTATGTCCTTAAGTTGACTGTTTTTTGCAATCCGGAAAAAAGCTAGGGAAAGCCAAGCGCTACGCTTTTAGTATTATGACCATCTGTATTAATGTTTATTTGGACTATTTTAAACTATTGATGTCAGATTGAGAAATCCAAATGTTGACCAGTCGAGAATGGAATAAATCAGTTACTTGATTATTGAAAAATTTTTATTTTTTTAATCAGTAGTTATTCCTGAATATTTAAAGCTACGAGCACCCCTACCATTAAAAATCGATTTTTTTTTGTATCAAAAAATTCTCGTTTTCCTACATTTGAATTGTAATTAGACTTTTTACACATATTTTAAATGAATGTTAATGTGTGAAACCGCTTTTTTTGAACAAAATCTGAAGTGGAAAAGTAAAACTTCAAGTAATCAGAAGTTGACCATCTTTGTCAGTCCTGAGAATGACATGTTTTCCTGTATTGAAATTGATTATTAATTTTTTTGTAATTATTTGCAGGTACAATTTTTGAAGAAAGCTGTAGATATCCTTTGTCAGTGTCGGCAGACGTTAATGTATACTTACGTGTTCGCATACTATTTGAAGAAGAACAATCAATCTGTTATTTTTGAAGATAATCAAAGAGATTTAGAGAGTGCGACTGAAAAACTTTCAGAATTTCTAGAACGTGATATTACATCAGAGAACCTCGCCGATATAAAGCAGAAAGTGCAAGATAAATATAGGTATGGATAAAAAATTTATGCCTGCCATGGTTAGTGCCAATAAATTTTGTGCCGTTACCACTAAAATGTTAATAATTTTGGAAACGTGAAGAAAAATAGTAATAAACGACGTGATTTTCGCTATTCTTCGCATTTTCCTTAAAACTAAAGAATATAAATGAAATTTTGAGAATATTTATCTGAATGATTAAAATTTTTAATGTAACTGCTCGAGAACCGTCTCATTCTTATGTTTTGAAGGCCCGAAAACGCTACTAAATTATTCTCCGAAAATGATTAAGTGGTCATGTTACTTTCACGAAAAAAAAAATACGCTAAATAATTTCCTCAACTAAAAATTAAATCCGGTATCATTTTAATATCACCTAAAGCTAATAAAATTTCCTAAAATCTTTTGTTATTTTTCAATTCTGTCTCAAAAAATGTAGCTTTAAAATGATCATTTTGATAAGCCTAGTTATAAAAAACTCAATAATATACTCGATACCGAAAGAAAAGGTATCGACTTAGAACACCATTTATTGAAAATTTTACAAAACTAATTTTTGTGTTTTTTTTTTTTTTTTTTATTCTAGATACTGCGACGGACGGCGTAAGGTTTTACTAGAACATGTACACGAAGGATATGAAAAGGAATGGTGGGATTACACCGAGTAAACGGTAGCTCAGGTATAAAGTGTATTTGTAATTGTATAAAATTATACAGGGTTTATAATTTCTCATCAAATGAACTTTAAATCGTTTCCAATAAATTTTACTATTGCGTTAACTATTTTCGAACAAAAAGAAATTATAAAAAATATTTTACTAAGTTAATGCGTCAAAATTCTTTTTTCTAGAAAATGTAGTAAATGTCCCTAAACTTAGCTTATTTTTTTACATTTTCCCATTTTAATAGTATTATAAAACCAGGAAATATTAACATAGGCAATTTTGTACATTTAAAACAAATATAAACTAACTAGGAATGCGTATAAAAATTTAATATTACGGCAAACACTGCATGGAAAAAATATAGTTTTAATTAATGCCCTTAAAGAAATTAGTTGTTGATAAATGTTGCAGGATTACAGGGTTTGTCGAGTGGCCATGAAAATATTTCGAATATTGGAAACGATATAAAACCCTGTATAAATGATTTTAGGAAATTGCACAAACTTTAGGGGAACATTCAAATGATCCCAGCTTTAATTTATAGTTGAGGAAATTAAAACATTATTCCGTGCATTTTCCTGGTAAAAGTAACGTAAAAATTAAGCGAACACTGTCATGATCTCTGAAATCTTTATATATTCGTTGATCTTCCAAAACACATCTTGTTTCATGTTTTTATTCATTTCGGTTTGATGTTTTGCCCTAAGTAATAATAATATTGATAAAAGAAGCTATTAACAAATAGTCTTTTATACTCAAATAACTAGTCTACGGATTTTAATAAATTTTGATTTTATGTGAAGAAAACATAGAGAGGCTAACACATTGAGAATAATAGAAAGCAATTTGATTATCTAATGCATTTTTGAGCAGGTATAAAGGTTGAAGATTAAAAAGTCTATTAATTTGATTAAAAATTTCCTGATTTTGTGGATTAGCAGATTTAATTTTGAAAAAAATTCAATGAAAGCCAAAACTTATTATGCAATTAAATGCTTTTCTTTTGAAGCCCAGAGTGCATTAATGTATAAAGTATTTTGCAGCATTTCTTTTTTGAAGTTTATGAGAGCTTTAGAGAATGGGTGGGCCAAATGTATTGCAAATTTATAGATCAAAATGAAAAAGAAAAAGAAAAAAACCAATCGAGATGATCTTAGAGTAAACGTTCGCAGCAAGCCGCGAACCGTAGGCTTTTTTTTTCGAAAGTTTTTGTTTATGGCCATTGGACATCAAATCGGGCCAAAAAATGTATGAAATACTTTTCTTCACATATAAAAGAGCATGATTGTGTATTGCAGTGAACTTGCAATTATACTCAGCAAAAATATGATTTTATTTTCGCGGTTTATCTTTTTATTTTTGAAATATAAAGAATCAATTTAATTTAACATTTTCGTCAAACATAAGGCTAAATTACGTTCATAAGTACACTGAAATGCCAAATCATGCTCTTTTATATGTAAAGAAGAGGATTACATTTTTCGGCCGGATTTGACCTCTAAGGGCCATAAACTAAAACGTTAAGGGACTACCCTTAAACGGAGGGAATTGAAAATTTTCTGCTTAGAAAATTAGATCATTCTTATTATATAAGGAATCGCATTGCTGATCAAAGAAATTTAGGTGGAGCCAAAATATAATAATAAAATGTAGTATTTTTTTTAAAAATTGGATTAAATTTTTTTTGTAAAAAATATACAAAACAAAAAAAAGCATAAAAAAGAATGGATGGCTTAACCATTTATGGCTACCATTGAGGAATTGACGGGCGGACAAATGGTGGATCTATATTTCGTAAAAGGAAAAGTCTTGATAATTCTTTAACATGAAGAAAAATTGAAACATTTATTAAAACAAAGGCAGTGTAAAAGTCAATATGCTTGAAAATTTGATGTACACATTAAGGTAGTTAGTCTGAATGAGGCCTTTAAAAAGAAATATTCATTATTTAAGATATACATCTTCTTTTTCGTTGATTTCTACTTTTTGAATTAGTAACATCTCACTTTATTTTTATTCTTAATCTAATCTCTTTTAATAAAAATCGTCTATACGTAGATTAAAATGTAGAAAAATAAATTTTTTAACTTTTCCTCTTCACGAAGTGCCTTTCAGTTATTGTTTCCCCCTCCCACCAAAGTTTATGAACCGCGATATTAGTTAGCTTCTGATATTTTTTGTTTGATTCTCAACTTTAATCGTGAATAATCGTAAATTCTTAACGTGTTGTATAGACTTACCATTTGAAATATTATTGGATGTTTACCATTTTTAAAAGTAAAATTTTAGAGTTTTCGGATTTGGTATCTGAGTGCAAGACTTTTACATTGTCTTAAAAATATATATCTTTTATAGGATTGCTCGTTTTCGGTTTAAAGATCTGTTAGGATTTTGATAAATGTATTATTTGTGGAATTTGTTTACACCAAAACAAGAAAATATGAGCACATTTTGCGATTTCGTTTTATTAAACCCCCAGGTCTGCAAGATTTATGATTTTATTTTTCATGTACCTTTTGTTTACGTTAAAAATTAAGAAAAATCTGACATTAGAAAATAAAAAAATTAAAAGTGAAACGATCTAGAAAAAATGTTATTTATACATTTTTGTGGTTAATTTAATTTTATCTGTAAAAATACTGTATAAGTCGGAATGTGATCCCGGATAAAAAAAACGCCATCATGATCGCTGTAGAAATATAATTTCCGCTGTATTTTTTTTAAATTCGTAATTTTTATGTTAATTTTTGCACATTGCATTATTAATAATTGTATATATTGTAATTTTCTCCGGTTTTTTTTAGAATCGTATAATTTTGGTTTCTTTTACAATTAGAAAGAACACATGTAAATACAACTAAAATAATACTGATATCTAATAAAAATATGTAAAATTGATCGAAAATGGATTTGTTATTATTTTAAATCATTTGCCACTGATTTACCTTCACACTTTCACAGGATGACTTCTACTTGTTCTGTTTGTCTTTGATGTGTAAAATTTGATCTCTTTCTCGCTTTAAAAAGAATTTTCTTTCTTAAAGATCTAAATAAGAGATGTAACGTCTTAAAGGGCTGGAAAAAACATCGCACTGCATAATAATATTATCATGCTGGAAAAATCAAGGATTGAAGACAATAAAAAAGGATGGAAAATTTTTTTTATTTTTTCTCTGTACTTTAATTGATTTATATGGTTATTAGTTTTTATTCTATTTATTGCATTATTTATTACAATTAATACGTAATATTTACCCCCCTCACCCTTTTCATTTATTATTAGGTAATAATTATAATTATATCTAATTCTATTCAGATTTTCGGTGTAGGAGTTTTTAGATTCTCATGTTCGGTCATCAGTACTATAAATTGATTTTGTTTCTTTAGCTCTTAACTATATATTATGGTTACTGGGCTCTGTTTTAAGGGACCTTATAGCCACACTACTAGTAATTAATTTCTTCTTTTTTTATGGTTTGCTTGGCTTTCGGTTAAATTAAATAATCCTAAAACGAATTAGGCCTAGGTTAAAATCTACAGTTGGCAATCCCTACAATGCTTTTTTTTTTTTTTTTCAAAATGGCTTCGTTGATGCCGGTATTATTTACGTTGTTGTAGCTGTCATGCTATTTTCATTGTTTGTGTAGCTTCGTAAGCCAAAACGAATTGGATTTAAAAAAAATGGATTTTAAAAATGTTAAAAAGCAAATCTTAGATAATGCCGATTTAAGTAAAAAAGGTTCTATTGATGAATCAATCGTAAATCTGGTGAATTATGTAAATAGTCACGATGATTATGTGACCACTAGTTCATGCTCAGGGAGGGCTATTTTATTTACTTCAGTAAGTAACAACAAATTAGAAATATTTTAATTAATTGATCGCCCTATTAAACTGCCATGAAAATGAAGTGATAAGGCGGGCTAACAAATTTTCAGTTTTTAAAGAATGTAAATTTTTAACTTTCTTTTGACTTTTCATTTTTCTTTTAGGGTTCAAGTGCAGAAATTGGTCACAAAACATCTAAAAAAGATTGTAAATGGTTATTTACCAGTCATGAATTAATTAATCCTGATGATTTTATTTCTAAAGTAGATCCAACAGATGGAGATTTAATATTTAAATATGAGCCTTTTATTCTTCATGTGCAATGTTCTTCATTAGAGAAGGCAAGAGCTCTGGTATGTATTCTCTGGTCACAAATTCATCCTACCTACAAATTATGGAGATACGAAGTAGGCTAGGATAGGTTAAAGTATGACTTAGGAAGCCAAAGTTACAGGGTCATACTCCACCTCTAGTTGCAACTTCTTTCTTTGTAATATTCCTTTGTTAAAATCCTTTCATTGATCAAATAAAAATTCAGTTTTAAATTAATAAGATGTAAAAAAAATTCTTTTTTTAAATTCCAGCATATCATTGCTATTGGTGTTGGTTTTCGAGATTCAGGTGTGACAGTTGGAAAACATGGAAAAATCACTTTAGCTATCAGAAGTAACATTAGGCTTGAAGTACCTCTGTCACAGGATGGTGTAATGCTTGTCTCTGATATTGTAGGTTCATGGATTCACTTTTTTTGTAAAAATGTCATCATTTTGAAAAAACTGATTAATTTCAACGTTTATTTTTTAATTTTTTTTTCAGTATTTGAAATTCCTCGTAGATCAAGCAAATGAAAAAATGGAAACAAATCAAATGAAGATAAAGCATTTTTTCATTATTCTTAAGGAAACATTAGGGGATAACATAAAGATAGAAAATCAAGTTAATTCTTTAGGAGGGAAAAAATAACTGAATATAACATATTCGAGGATTGGATATGTACTATCGGTAGGAAATCTATCTCCTTTTTAAAGTATTGCTAGCAGTTTGAGAAGTAATATTTAAAATTTAAGTTGATATCATCAAAAGTAAAGCAATAAGTCTGAGTTTTCTGACAATCTGTGTTATGCAACAAATTTTTAATATTTTACAGAGAAAATCCACATATAATTAGATTATGCAAACAAGAAATCATAACTGTATTTTTCTTTCCACGGTTAAGATATAATCAAGTTGCTGACTTTCAGTACCTTACTAATTTGAGATCTGTGACTTAATCAAAATAATATACCATGGGTCTGGAGTTTTCGATGAAAAGAAAAGAACTGTGGTCCTTGACCATATCTAAAGGCTTCTGAATATACATTCTTCAAAAGCACTTGAATATACTGAGAGCATTTGGTCAACCTAGGCTTTAATTTTTTTGCTTCGCTTCTGAAAATCGAAAAACTCGGAATCCTTATTTTCTTTTGTTAAAAATAGCAAGTTTACCTAATAAAATTTGAATTTGATATTGAACCTACATGAAAGTTAGGATCGTACGACAATGGTGCTTAAACATGCTCAAAATATAAAAAGAAAGATGCCATTTTAATTTAGGACGTTATTATTCTTACAGATTGTTTGCTGAAAACTATAAAAACATTTTAGAATTAATTTTAAATTCATCTTTTCCTAAATTTTTACAAAAAGTTGTCTTTGTCAATTTATGATTGCATAATTGATTAATAGTTATCAAAATTATTACCAAAATAAAGTCTTATTGGTTTGTCATTAATTTCCTTTCTGAAGTTAACAATTAAATGATAGAAGAATTAGGACCTACTCTTCTTTAGAGTACGCATCAGTAAAAATTTAAGCGTTCATCGGTTCATAAGTTCAACATAAGAGGAAAAAAAAACAATCTTGGCAGTAGATTGCACTACTACCACGTCTAATGCGTACTCTTCATGATGTTTTGTTTTTCTTTCTTTTTCTGTATGTTGTGGGATCCGAATTCAGGTAATTGAATTCGATTCATTATTATGAAGTCTTACCTCAGTTGTTCTCCATTTTGAAAAACTTGTATTCTGATTATCATTTTTGTTCGCATTTTGTCAGATCTGTGAACAAGACTTCGTTTTATTGTGCCTTAAATCTGCCCTAAAGGCAGAAAAAACTAGTTTGTTATAAAATTAATATTTTTGTGCGGGTTCATTTCTAAAAGGGAAATGTTTTTAATTTTTTTTCGTATGCTGAATTTAGGCAAATGGTTTACATTTAACACTAGTCTATGTGAATTTCTCTTACACATTTAAAGCCGTAGTTCTCAGATCTGGCGCAAAAATTTGGCAACGCTGTCCATATTTAATGTTTGTCTTATGACCCAGGTCCTCGGCAGATTTCTGCTAAAACGAAGAATTTTTTTAAAACTACGTTTAATTTGGGTCTCTTCCAGAATTACTGAAAAAATATTTTAAAAAATTTAGGATTTCCGGTTAACATACTATAGGACATCGCTTCTCTGTAAGTTAAACATAATATACACTGATTCAAGTCCCGGTGAATAGCTGCCATGCCGATGCTGATTTCCCAGTCATGAGAATTAAAGATGGCTACGATTTATTTTAGAAATTACCTTATTAGTGAACCTACAATAAATAGTATCCTTATGTTCAACCGAACAATAACAATCATTTTCTTATATTATTCATTAGTTAGAAATATGACGAATTTGATCGTTCTGAAGTAATGCAAAAATAAAATAAAATTCAATATGAGCTCTTTCAGTAGATGGGAACTTAAATAACGTTTTGGCAAAAAAGTGTCATGTCGGTTTTCTTTTTGGTTGAACAGTTTTTTTTTTTTTTACTATTGTCGTCCAATGAAATTGTAAACTTAGAAGGACATGTAGAGCATAATTTTTAGCTGGAATAATTTCGCATTGGATGAAATCCTTATTTTTGTGACTCTAAAGGTAACATTTCGTGCAAATAAATAAGGAGGATTGTTTTCTCTAGTATGGAAACGATTCCAGCCTGACTAACGTGTTTATCTGGTTAAATTCCAGCATTCGTTGTAATCTGGACTTGCTAGAAGTTACTTATTTTTATTTATTTATTTATTTTTATTTTTTTACAGCTACTTCGTGAGAAAAATATAACGTTCGATCATTTGTTTGCGGTAAAGAAAATCGTTTAAGATGTTTCAAGATCTGAGAAAAACATAAATTCAAGATAGAAACAGGTAAGAATGTTTTTCTATTTTGTTAAGTGAAACCTTTCAGCTCTTATTTTTCATTGATAAAATAAGACGGCAAAATTTCGTAAGTGAGCGTTAATATTCCATATAAATAGTCTAAATAGTCCTGAGGTAGTTAAAAAAATCCGAGTCATGTCCAAGAAGTAAACCCAGACCGACTTCTCAGTCATTCAATTTAAAGTCGGTGACTACAACTGCGCTACGGATGCCTTAATATATCCTTTGTAATGCCTTGTCACGATTCGAAATAAATTCCGTTTATGAAAAGAGGCGAAAATGACCTATGTGTAAGTAAAAGATTGTTTTTCGGAAACAAAATTTGCCCGATGAAATATTGTGTGATTTGTTTACTTGCGATCACTCACTTTTGAGCATACAACAACAAATTTTCCATGGCACAGCATATTGTTTTGGTAAAAGTTTTTGACATTATCGCGGAGGAAAATATTTTGTGGCAATTTAGCCAAAACTATTGAGCAATGCTCATTTGGAAATTATTTAATGTTATCATGGGCTTAAAAGAAATTTTTTAACTGAGGCATAAAGCAAAATTGTAGCCTCGTCTCCCATAATTCTGTATCATATGAAACGAAAGCTATTGTTTGTTTTTCGTTTGTCTGCTTGCGGTAAGTCCCGACGGACTCTGTTAGTTTAATAGCTCATTATTTAACACATGACGTTTCGCCTTTCCACTGGATAGAGATATACATCACTGTTTCTTAATTCTAATCTGGGTACTAATTTTAAACCGTCTTAAATTAATTTGCCCAAAATATGCTTGAATGAAAAAAAAAACAAATTACTTCAAGATTTCATTAGGGAAAAAGTTGAGTAGGCCTAATTTTTCAATTTTTTTGATTTATTGCAACCAAAAAGGAAGTTTGGTTTTTCCTGCGAACACCTGTGAACTATCCAAAACCTACTCAAGGTGGAGAAAATTGTAGTATTGGAAAAGTAAACAAACCGTTAATTGTTTTCATGAGCGAAATATTACGGTATAAAAGAAGGAAAGCTTAAAAAAATTTTTTTTTGTTAATTTTAATTTTTGTAGTGCATTTAACGCAAATAATCTTCGTTAATAAGACCGTTAATAGTACAATAATTAATTAAACTCGATTTCGTTTTTCAAGAGGATGAACATAAATTTTTTGTCGTGCTTTTAATTGTTAAAATAGTTTTAGTGCCTTTTCATATATTGTATATAACATTGCATTAGATTTACGACGAAAACCACTGTTTGAAAATATTTTAAGGCACTTCGTTTTCCTGGATCCTTTTAAACTATTGTTGCCACTTCATAAGTTAAAAACTTTCACCCTTAACACTTTTCCACCTGTGAGTAAAAGAGCGATTAGATTTCGGTTTCAAAGTTTCATAATCGCCCCTCGAAAAAAGTCCATACACAGTAAGAGCCGATTAAAGATCCCGTATTGTGTCGAAAAGTTTTCCGAGTCAAGAGTAAGGACGGGGAGGGAGGGGGGTTGCCATGGGAATGACGTCATCACTGCCGAAGTTCCCCTTCTCCTCATAAAACTAAGATGGCGGTCCCGTACCGTGACGGCAGGCAGTTGTTTCCACAGTCCTCGGTCAAATCGTTATGACTATCAAAACCGGGATTATTTTAGTTTTGTTAATTTTTTTATTAAAAATAAAACTACGGAGTTGAAAATCGTGATATAATTATTGCCTTCGTTCGTGTTGTGACGTCAAAAAATATTAAACAGTGTTTGTTCATTTTTTTCTTCTGATATTGTATAGGAAAAATTTTTTTTAAAGTTTTCTATTTCAATTTTTCTTTTTCTCGATTTTAGTGCTTCCAGTTTGTACATTTTTTGCAGTATTTTATTATATCAATAATTTAAATGTGGTTGTTAAGCTTAAGTAATTTTTTTTTTTTTTTTGATGCGGTGTAATAATGGATACCACATGTAATAGCTAAGATCTCCCTGGATGGAGGTGTCCATGACACGATTTCCAATCACGGTATATCCATATACCCCATAACCTCAACGTAAGTATTTCAGACCACTCTGATTTTCTTTAAACCGTCAACGTGAACGTGAAGATACGTTCCGATGTTCCACAACCATTTAACGTAGCGATGAAAATGCACGAGATTTAATTGTTTTGATATCAGATCTTCGATTATTTTTGATGTCCTTTTTTACTTTTCAATGAAACATAACAAAGCCGTTCGTGGGTGATTTGTCAACTTCATATGGGTCATTCTCACCTTTTTTCACGACATGAACACATCCCATGCTCGTGGGAAGACATCAGTTTTGAAAAAGAAATTGTGAAGGAGTGGCTCAGTTTAATTTCATTTAGTACTTCCAGAAGTTCTATTAATATTGAGTTAATTAGTGAAAAAAAATTCATAGACTATTATTATAACTTTTAGATTTATTTTTTAAGTAAATTCATACACGAGAATTAAATGCTCTGCCTTGCGTTTCCAATTTACACAATAATATTTCAACAGTCTTACGTAAAATAAAATGCTTGGAATTTTAACTGCAGTAAATTCGATCCCATCACTATTTTAGTAATTTTATTTTTCCGTTAAATTTTCCCCAGTTTTCTTTAAAGATAAACTGGCTAAATAGTGAAAGGGGTCGCTTCAACGTTTTTCAACGTGTTTATCCCTTTTCTTCTCACGCCCCTCCGCCTCTCCGGTACTCCTCCTCTTTAGTGTTTTCAACATTTTTTGCTCTGCAGAACAGCTACTGTCTATTTGGAAACTTGATTTTTTTTTCTTCCGTAAGTTTTATTAGGAGTGAGTATTGCTTTTCATTTCCCTACGCAAACAATCGTTTTCATACACAATTTTTTTGGTTTGAAGGAACTGAGATTCTGTTCTATTATTGGACTTTTTTGGATGATTTTATTAAAATTGAATTCCTCACCCAAACGTTGGAACTGAAAATTCTCTGATTAATTTTTTTGCTGTAGGAAATACATAATGGATTTTTAAATGGAAATCGATTTTTTTGTGTTTAAGAGATTCGGGGAATCGGGAATCCGTTATTTAGGAAAATTCGAATCCCGGGATTCGGGAACGGATTTTCTGGATCTTGGGATTCCCGGAAATGAGCGATTTAAAAATCTTAATGAAATTAGGCCTAACTTACAAATTTTAATTAAGTTTTTAATTCAAAATTTATTAATTAGCAACATAGGACTGGCATATCTGAAGTGCTGCGGAATCTAAAAAATTAAAACAGAAAATGTCTTAAACATAAAATCCGATGTTTAGCTATTGGAATATTTTTTCTATTTTCTATTTCATATTTTGTCTTCTATTGGTTAATTTAAAAGGTTATGCAAGATGGTGAAATATAAGTAAAATTCAAAATTAATGCATACGGCATCCCATGTTTAACTTAGCAGTTCCATTTTTTAGATTACGCTGTTAGAAATGAGTAGAAAGTAAACATTTTTATTTAAAAAAAAAAAAATTCTAAAGCTTCATAAGTTAAATATGGGAATCAATATGTACTGTACATTGTATGGTATTGCCGACAATGATACCGGTAATACCGGTTTCGGTAATTTTGTTTCCGGTACTGCTGTTAAAAAACGGTCGGTAATACCGGATTTTTTTCAAAAAATGAAAATATTGATGCAAGCTAAAAGTTTAGTTCAAAATATTAAATTATGATTCCAGAAATTCCTCGAATTTATGGGTTGAGTCATGGAGAGAAGCGGCGCTTTATCTTTAAAAATTTATCTTGAAAATTTTTATACATATTTTTTTTATATTTTTATTTCAAATTTTCAATGCAAACATTCTTGGAATTGACCGGGTGCGGATCAGTTTGTCTCATGAGAAGCGGCTTTGGTCAAAGCATTCTCCTTATTTTCGGTGGCATTTTCTTGGAAACGTTTGTATCTTCTGATATTAGGCTATTCAAAGCACCGACTTATGTTTTCTGCTAGTTTTTACTCAGTCAGACTCCTAAGCTTTTAATTTATTTAATATTTTCAGAACTTCCTTACAGGTAGCAATAAAAAAAAAAAAATTGCTCGTAATGGCTGGTCGTGAAGTAAAAGATTTATTAAAAAAAAATGAATAAGGTTTAGAATTTTCGGTAGTACCGGTTTTGAAAAAAGTTCGGTATTTTGTAATGTAATCCCTAATTCCGTAGCGTTGCATTGAATTTTTTGCAATTTGGCATTGTGGTGACAATATTTGACCATTATTACTTTTTTAGTTTTCGAAATAATTAACTGAAGGACGTAATTTAATGTGGGAATTTTTTCGGAAAATTTGCTCGGGATCTTGAGTTTTTCTTCGGGATCTCCGAAGAAAAGATTCCCGGGAATCCTGTGCAGAATTTCTCTTTGTATATCAATTTTTATTTATTATGAAACATTTATTGAATTATGAAGAATGCAATATAGGCATTTCATTTAGGATCATTAAAGTATCTGTGTTATTCCTGTATTTGGTAAATACTTTTAAAATCTCGCAAGTTTTAACAGGTTGCACTAATTTTTTATATGGGAACCATTTAGAATTATTTATTAACTGATACAAAGAAGCGAATTTAACTGATTTGGTCGTTTCGGGTACATTTCACAACAGCGGAAATAATGTTTGCAGGTTTAAGTCCTTTTTATTTTCTCATTTGCTCTTACCCACGATAAAATTTTTTTAAATAACTAGAAGGGTTACTCACGCCCCCTCAAAAAAAGTTACACCGTAAGGAAAAAATGCAAAGTAATGGTTTTTATCTCCAAACTCGATTTTTCAACAAGTTTCAATTATTGAATGTAATTGTTAATGTGCTCTAGCTGTAAAGCTCGTTGTTCCGAATTTTTTCCAGTTTAGTTTTCTAATTTTTTAATTTTCTTTTTCTTGAATTTTATGATTTTTTGGGTAAAAATAAAAAACTATTGTGGGAAGCAAGCTTTCATCTATTCGGTCAAATACTAAACCGTAACCAATTATAGTATTACTGGCAGAATTTCGGCTTACTCTCGTTAAATTTCCCGCTATTGGCCCCATTAATTCTATAATTGATATGTCACTCCAAGGCTTCATACATTTAAAAGTGTTAGTTTTGCTAGGGCTTGAGGAACTGGAGTAAAAATGTTGATTGTAGCAGTGATTTTATAGGCAATGTAAACTGTTACTGACAGGGTGATCTTCAGGGTTTTTATAAAAATTCAGTCAGCATCCATTTAATTTTTACATGCCATTTCTAAAACAGTAAAAAAAGTTGTAAATCAATCTCCTTTATCTGAATCCAGTATAGGAATCCGTTTCTTATTTTTCTATGTTTCGAATTTTAATTTACCTACCCCGGAATCGAGTATTTCTGTTGAACATATGAACCTTAATTTTTTGAAAGATTTTTTACTCATTGATTTTTTAAAAGATTTTAAAAGATTCATTTATTAATAAATTATTTTAATAACTTAATTTTTTAAAAGATTTTTTACATTTGAGCTTAAAATTCGGGAAATTCCCACAAGGATGGGAAAATCGGAAGGGGGGAAAGGGAAATTATCTCTTATCAAATATTTGCATAGATCACGAATGTAAAGTCCGTTTTTTTAAATCTTCCCCTTGAGCTGAGGGCCAAATATGTGGAGAACTGAGTACTTGGTAGCTTTAGCCGCTTTATGGCCTTTTATTGCTTTACTTTGGTCCGCAGCTCAAATACGGAAGCATTTAAAAAAACCGAACACTCATACAGCCCACGTGTCAAGTGTCAGATGGCCGGTTTGATGCGATCCTACTTTAAGTCGCAAAGGTACAGCACATCTAGCATCAGTTCAAAAGTTGTCTAAGCTCAGCTGAATTGTGAAAAAAAGAAGTTTGTAAACAAAACATTAGGTAGAAGTATTTAATATTCACTCCTTTCGCTTATATCTTAGGTAATTTTCTTTATTATGAGAAAAGGCAAATCAAATGTGCAATTTCATTTGAGAAACACTTTATCTTATGAAAGCATTTGATTTATTTGGGCTTAAACGTCATCTCAGTTCTAGTTAGTATCAACACGGTTAATTTACTTCCTGCTATGCTATTCGTGATCCTGCGGTTTAAGATGAATGAAACTTTCCGTCTTTCTATCTGGACTTGAAACTCATCATTTGATTCATGAATTGGACGATTATCTTCATTATAGCTTATGTCTAATTTCCTTAATAAACCTTGATTCTTCATCACAAACCTTTATTTTATATTCTTCACGTTCTATTTCAAATTTAAATTTACTTATTTATATATTAAAATATTTTTGATGTTATTGTGTGGCTTCGTTCCGAGCAAGAAGGTATTAAATTCGATATGTTGAGGATAAATATAGTCGAATCAACACTAATGTTGTTCACATTTTCCTGTTGTTGTTGTTGTCATCGTCGTCATCGTTGTCGACTTTTCCTTGAAATTTTGCTTCACTCAGTGTCAGATACACATTAAACTAAAGAACTTTTTGTATGGAATTCTTTTTTTCAAAATTTCTTCTTTGCTTTATTTTTTAAAATAAAATAAAAAATAAAAAAATAATCATGACTTAATATTGAAGGGAAAAATAATATACGAACCACCACGACCTGACAGCCATTAAATTAAAACTCAATACAAAAATTTGAGGCTTTCATTTTTGATTGCATCGCTGAACTCGTATATCAATTTTTAAGAGGCAAAGCCCATTAAAGAAAAAAAAAAAATTGGGGGTCGTAAATTTTCAAAGCGTGTGGTTGCGTTATTCGTGTTCTTTAGCTGATATAAAATTATGGTCATGTGACATTAGAGGAAACTCCCTTTCGTCTACATGATTACTCGCACCTGAATCACATAATTATTTTTAGCTTGTTTAAACTTGATCTTTGAATTCATTTCTTTAAATCGAGATATGAGGACATGAAAGAAGATCTCGGAAAACATGTTTGGATTTCTAAAAACTTTACTAAATTGTGATTAAAAGCTTTTTTAATATGTTGACCGAATTCGGGGAAAAAAATTAAAAGAGAAACAAAATCTAGTGACCTCAAACCTGAAAGTTAAGATACGATGTTTTAAGCTTATTCCAGTTTTTTATTTTTGAACGACTGAGATTCTAAAAAGAAAAATTTTTAGGATTTTTTAATATTAAAATACTTCCGCGTGAAAGAAGGGATGGAGTAATACGAAGTAACACGCACGTGGAGAGCCTAAAATGTCCTTTTGTGACAAATAACTCCGCTTAGGAATTTTAGATAGAGAAATATAATGAAAGAAAAGAAGTCGTATAAAAAAATATTAATGAAACTTTTTTTCTCTTATTAAATATAATATTCGCAAATATAAAAGATTTTAAGTCGAAAGATGGAAACAAAATTTGCACGATTTAATTAATAGACAAATAGGGTTCATTAAACATAGGTTGAATGAGATTGGGATGAACTACGACCTTCATACTCGTTATCTTATTCCAGCAAACTGATAAAGCTTACACCGTTTCATTCGTTTTGATTGAAATTCAAATGTGTACGTTGTAGCAAAAACGATGGTGCGTAAGCAGCATATCATTCACTCACTCACTCGTTAATTCGTCTATTCATTCATCATGTCAAAGAAGGTAAAAGAATCTTTTAAAATTCAATCATTCATTCATTCTTTTTCTCAATTTACTGGTATATTTGACGATAAGGATAGCACTTGTTTTTATGAAAGGTGTGCTCTACTTGTTCAGAATATCAACCCGAATTCGAAAAATGGTTTTGTAAGGTTGTTATGTTCCTGAGAATAGTCATAATGCATTATATACAGGAATCGTATAAAAATGGGTATTTTTCTTTCTTCTTGAGTTTTTAAGATAATCGGTCAATTGCAGACCGGTAATATAGTTAATGTGATCTTGGAACTGCGCTTTTAAATTGCTTTGCGTTGTTTTTATCAGTATATGCAGATCGTTGATTTAATTAATTATGTTCTTTCTTCCAAAAAGAAAATTGACAGCCCAAATTTTTACAGAAATAATTTTTCGATTTTGCAATTTCTGATTTACTAACCTGCGCCTGCTAACATTCCGTTCCCATCATTTGTCTCTTATACAGATAAATTCTTTGCACAAATACATTAGTCCTAACCCAAAGCTCTTAAAGCACGTCTCCGAAACCACTTTGCATTTAACGAATCAATACAATGAAACCAAGCTGTGTTTTTCCGAATTTTCATTTAGAAAGTCCACGCTAAATTCCAAGATTTGGTATTAAATTCTTATCTATTCCAGTTCAATATTTGATTGATTGATTGAAATATTTATTTGTTGCATTTCATTGCAAAAAATTTAAAGAAATGGTAAATGCAAGTCCATTTTTTTTCTTAAAACCAAAAGGCATAATAATTGTGCATAAGCTAAATACATGTATCTTTTTGTCTCTGCAGTAAATTGCAAATCAAGTTTTGAACCGCAAAAGGACTCCAATCACTTTTTTGTTCTATTTTTTTTCCTCGGCTAATATTTCAGATTTTTGAACCATGTCCGATAGCACTTGCAAAATTTATCCTGAAGCACAACTATTACTTATATTAGGCAGTGGATTTGCCTAATCCGAAATCCGAAAACCGTCTGCTCAAAATCAATCTCAATCTTTCGAAACATTTTTCGCATGATTTTTTTTCAACCAGGTTTTCCTGCCTCCAACTTGGTATAGAGTTTTTGGAATTTTTAACAGATCTAAGTTACATTGCGCTTTAAAAAAGGAAAACATATTTTTAAACTTTAGGTGCGAAAAGGTAATTTTAGATTTCGACTGTCTCAAGACGTTTAGCACTTGCTTCTTAAATTTGTAATTATTGTCAGTGAATTACACATCAAGTATGTAATCATTTGTAAAATTCGTAGAATTTTTGCTACAAATTTGTTAAATTACAGAAAGAAAGCTTATTCATAATTTTGTGAGTTGTCTTTATTATTATTCTCCTCGATTTCTATCTTCTTTTTCTTGACAACGGAGGACTACAAACCTTCAGTAACATTGTTTTTAATGAAAAAGAAATTGGATTTGTTTATAAAATGATCTTTCCTTTTAGATACCTTCGGGTTTGAATGATATCCATTTCTCTAACTGCTAAATCTACCAGATTTAATATCGAAGTCCACTTATTCGGTTTCACTTCAGTTTATTATTCTAAGGGTATGCTGTTAAAAACGTCCTTTTTCTTGATATCTTGCATTTAATTTTCCTTGCTGAAATGGAATTTATGCTTGAATTACGATATAGAAAAAAAAATGAATGAAAATCCTGGGAAGTTTAAAACTTGAAATGCCGACAAGATAAAAATCAGTCCTTTAAAGAGCTATAAAGGGAAAGTGACCCTCAATTAAATTGATAAATATTTTAAAATGAAGCTGGAAATACAAAAGATCAGCCGTAGTAGTGGACTATTCTTATTATTTATTGAGAGTACGTTTTTCTTCGTAACTTTTGAATCTTTCTCGTAAAAAAGGATCCATCCACCTTTACTCTCGTGAGGTTTTTTTTTGTGACTTCTTCTAAAAAAAAAATTATTCGGCAAAGGAAAAGCTCAGTATTGATTGACACGGTTTTCTTAAGAATGAATGAATCTCCTTTTTCCGGGTTTTTGTTCAAAACTTTTGTGTTTGATTTAGAATTAAATGGTGAAATGAATGATTGATATATCGCTTCAGCATTCTGGGAAAATGTCTTTAGAAAAGGATGAAAGACATTTTTAAATGACTTATTTTATCGGAAAGATAACAAACAAGAGAGAAATTATGAATCGACCTGACCGACAATTAATTACGAGAAAATTTTCTAACTGGGAAAAATTATTTCCTTTACGACTTTCTGTCAAATTGAGTGCGATAACATTTTATGAATAAGAAATCGAATAATCGTACGAAAAGTCGAATTTCCCGTTTGCTTTCTAAATAAATAAAATATTTTTTCCCCTTTAATTCCAAGTTGCAATCAAACAGCACAATTCAACATAGACCTATTCACATCAGTCGCTTTTTTGCAGAAATTTCGATTATTATTGTTAAAAGACGAAGAAAAGATTTCGTGGAGATTTAAAGCTTTTTGCAAAAAAGATTTTATTTCGTGTGAGAGAGCCACCGACCATTTTATATCATATAAAACGATACTGCTGAATCCTATTATTGAACACGAAGAGAAATTGATTAGGTCTACACTTCCATATATAAAAATAATCTTTTTACCTGACAGAAGAATCCTCCATCAAAAAACTTTTCTTTCTTATTACTCTTTTTTTTTTTTCGAAATTTCTCGTCAGGAAGTAATTGCGACAAGCTCTTCAAATTTCGATTTTTACCTTCCCACTTCGCCTTCAACTTTGTTAGAGTTTAATGAAATTATTATCTTTCATTTTTTCATCCTCGGGAAAATATTTCGAAATGAATCCACCAAAGGACACGGAAAACGACGTGAACTGAAGATCCTTAATTGAAATTTCCGTTCAAAGGATAACAGGAGAGCCTTATTGTCTTCGGATGTGATTTATGTCATTAAAACGTAAAGAGCACGAGTCATTTAGTTCAAAATTTATCACTAGCTGCAAAATTTCACTCCATTGAATAATTTTAATGCATTTTTTTTTCTAAAATGAATGGGAAAACATAAATAACTGACGCCTTTTTTAATTTTTTTCTTCTTAAAACATTCCCTGTTCTCCTCTCCGCAAAGTGTAGCTTTGATCAACGGTTCGTTAACTAACACAATAAAGGTGCACGGGCGAATAAAGATCCGTTTTCTGTTACAATTTATACCTGATTTGAATACCATAGTAGGGAGCAAAGGAATTAGAATGTTATTTTTTTTTTTTTTCATCTGCTAAGTTTGCGTCATCATGGTTTTAACTTGGGAACGTGATTATTAATTCTACGGTGAAAGATATGCTGGATTGATAAAAATAACCGTTTGTGTGTGATTTCAAATCTGTCGGAAACCACGCACGAACCCCTATTATGAATTTGAGCAAAGGAGTGAAGGAATTTAAGCAAGCAAGAGGATGTAATGAGTATATTGCAAAATTTCTATAGCCACGTAATGTTTAATTCATTTCTTGTTTACTAAATGGTAATAAATTTTACTCTGGTCAGATTCCATTAAGAGAGCAATTTGATTTACATATTAAGTTATGAAGGTCTGATTTTTCAGTTGAGAAAATACACTTGCATTGAACACACAAGACTGCACTCTGTCCCAAAAGCTCAAAAGATTTAAAATTTTATAAGACGACTAGCCGCTACGGCCGCTTCGCGGCCCTTCGCGTCTTGTGTTTGACGCCCTTTTAATTCGTAACCCTTTGCCGGCCATATTCCGAAAATTGATAATACCCCATTCGACAGCTTACTCATTATAACAGAAATGATAGTTTAAAAATAATGAGCTATCTCTGAATTTTTTTTATGACTTTCTGCCTCAGTTTTCCTACATTAAATTTTAAAATTTGGTAGAGAATTATCAACCCGTAGCCGGGGGGGGGGAGGGGAAGCAAAGGGTGGCTCAGCCCCCCCTTTTGGAAAAGCTTAAGCCCTCCCTGTTAATTTGACTTGGCCCACGTATTTTCCCTATCTTTCATGTTATAAGGGGCCATTTGGAGTCCCCCTTAGAATATCTTGTGCCCCCCTTTGCTTCTCAGGCTGGCTACGGGCCTGAGAATTTCATCCTGTACGGAAGGGCAACTTTGTACTTTTACCCAGATGTAAAATCTCGAGCGTAAAATATTTTTATAAAGTTCAATTATTAAAAATTGTTAGTAGGCAATATGTTTTATTATATTTAACACATAACATTACTTATTTTTCAGGATCAATGGTATTCTAATTGATTTTTCGAAAAGTACAAAGTCGCCCCCTCCGTACGGTATTAATTTTTAGATGAAAACTTCACTGCGTATTATTGACACGCGAAGTAAAATGTTACATGTATAGTGACAACATCTGGCATAAGATAACGTCGTATCAGCAAATCGTATATCAGTATCAATCGAAAATTTACACGATTAAACTTAAATCAATACATTTCAAATTGTGCTCACTTAATTTTTACTTCAGGTTCTAAAAATGTTTCCCCTCTTTACATATAGATTTTTAAATCCCCATGTGATTTTTTTTTGTTAGAAAACCTCGAAAAAATTGTATGTGCTTTTTAGACTCATTCTTCTCGAACGATAATGTTATTCTTATGTGAAAGCTGAACCTGATAAATAATTAAGATTTCATTTCACGAACTCAGGGAAAAGGAGAAAATGGAAAAAAAAGTAGGTCGGAAAAAGAAAAAGGAAATAAAATGATTTAATTTCTGTTTTCCGAATGGTTTTAATGAACAGTATTAAATAATTAGATTAGAAACCCGACTACTTTATGGACTACTTGTAAAACAATATTTCACTTGTGTAAATGAATACTTCTCGACTTTATTGTCCCCTCTTCTGTACGATTTTGGTACTGATTATGTTCTTACTCTATGTTATTACTGTTACCATGATTTTTTTCTTATTTTTCTTCTCTGTAATAATCCATTTTTGTCAAAGATCTTGTGTATAAGGGAACGTTCAAGTATTACTTAAGACTTTTTTTCGGGTTTTGGACCCCCTCCCCCCGGTTGTAAGGCATTTCGCCATACTTAGCTTATGGCGAAGATGGTTGATGCGGACCCCCCTCCCCCTAAAAATCTTACGTAATACTTGAACGTTCCCTAACGTCTGTGAGCATTGTGGTCTTGAAGCAAAATATGATACTAATATGTGAAAAATTGATTTGAAAATTGAGGATCGAATAGGGTTGTTTCACTATATTTCCAATAATTTTTTTAACTGTTCAGAAATTTAGGGAAAAATATTTGATAACGAAATCTCATTTGTTTTGGCTCATTCGGAATGTTTTTATCTTTTAAATTTAAATTAAAAATTGACGAAATTTTAGCCCGATTTAAACGCTTTCGAAAAGCGCAAAATAAAATGGAGTCTAGTTGTTTTTATCGTTCCGTTCAAATAACCAGTTCGAATCAGCAGTGAATCAAATGTATGAAAATTTTTTAAATGGCGAATGTTTTTGTTTTGAAATAAAAATGGATAGGATTTTAATCAAAGCAGCTTCGCGGATACTATTTTACTGGAGTCTTGCGATTTGTTAGCACATAATGGATCGAATCCATATTTAATATTTCTTTTTACTCGTTGTCTAAATGACAGATGACTGGTTTTTTATTTCAAAACAAAAACATTCGCCATAATAAAACTTTCATACATTTGATTCACTGCTGATTCGAACTGGTTATTTGAACGGAACGATAAAAACAACCAGACGCCATTTTATTTTGCGCTTTTCAAAAGCGTTTAAATCGGGCTGAAATTTCGTCAATTTTTAATTGAAATTTAAAAGATAAAAACATTCCGAGTGAGTCAAAACAAATAAGATTTCGTTTTCTGATTTTTTTCTCTAAATTACTGGACAGTTAAAAAAATTATTGGAAATATAGTGAAACAACCCTATTGAGACTCTTTAAGATTGCAATATTTGCATACCTACAAATCATTTGGCTTGCATTTAACTGGTCAGTATTTTTTTCAATTTTTGATCAGTATTTGATTTAATTTTTGGCCAGTATTTTTTTCAATTATTGGTCAGTATTTAAAATGATTGAGCAGTAAATTAATACTTTTCGGACAGTAAATTAACAATATTCGGGCAGTAAATAAATATTTTCCGGGCAGTAAATTAATATTATTCGGCCAGTAAAAACATAAATTTATGGAATGTACTCCCTCTGACCCGAAATAATGTGTGTGTTTCTAACTTTTAATTCCCATTTCGTGGGCGATTGATTTTTGCCGGAAGGAATGGTACCACATAACTCACCCACCAGAACAGTTTTTCACACCACCCCCCATTCCCCCGGAATTCCCTGTTTTGAAAAAAAAATTAATGAAAAAATGAAAAAAACTGACAATTTGAATTAATTTTGCTCTTCTTCTGAAGCGAAGGCAAAAAATTTTAATGATACCGGGAACGAGAGAGTACATGACCATAAACAAGAACCCCCATGAGAAAATTTTTTGCAGTCGTCGCAACCCCCCAAAAAATTTGGGTGTCTCGACTACTAGCCAACGGGGTAAATTTTTTAAACTCTATTAAAGGGCCACAAAAATTTTACCATGGGCGTTTTTGGAGTCGCTGATTTCAAATCTGCGATCGGTTTTCAAAAATTCAGGATGGCGGACTTTTGTTAAAAACCTTGAGTTTTTCCCACTAAAATTCGTGTTCGGGGAGATATCGGGGTCGCTAATTTCAAGCCTGGGGTCTGATGATCTAAACGTAAAATCACATTTTACTCATACTTTTAACAGAAAGGTTTTCCTGTCGAAACAAGAAATTTTGATCGTACATTACATTGTTTTCATGATAAATTTCGTGCAGGGCTAGCCAAAATTTTTTTAGAAGTTGATTTTTCTTTTAATTTTGCTACTAATCAAAATATTAATTTTAGGTAATATTTGGAATAAAGTACCTACCATTTAACTTTTTTACTGTTTAATTAATTTTTTTACCGACCATTTAATTTTTTTACTGACCAAGTTGTTACTGGCCACCAAAATACTGACCATTTATTTTTTCTACCGACCAATTAATTTAAATACTGGCCATTTAATTATAATACTGACCAAAAATCGTATTTAAATACTGACCAAATAATTTGTAGCGGATTCATTTCCACAGAGGAAAAACTTATATTTTTTAGTTATACTTTTTCTTCTGTGGCATTTCCAACCGGCTAAGAACAAGATCCGTACGGGGGAAGGGTGCACAGGGGCCCCAAGACAATCAGATGGGATTTAGGCCTATGTGGCTTTTAGAAGTTTAAATGTTTCTGCCATATCTTTCGTTTTTTACACATTTTACTTCCATAATATTTTAGTTTCAAACCGAGTGAAAGGGTTCAATTAAAGAGCACCAAAAACGCAAAAAAGCCGATTAAGAGCTTAGTTGTAATAAAAACGGTTACAAAAAATGTTGCCGATTGAAAAGATATCGCGGAAAAGAAAGATAACAATTGATTTTGGGCCCCAATGTGTAATTGTATTACACGGTTCATGTGATCCCATCACACGCTGTAGTGACATTACACGATTTGTCTGATTTGATAACACTGATGCCAAATATACGACCCGTTTTGAGGTTGGTGGCATGTTCTTATAGGGATGGAACTTTACCAGAATAAAAACTATATACTAACTGTCAAAGCTTGGGTTTCATAATAAAATAAAACACTTTTCTAATGAAACACATTTTTATTTGAGCTTCCTTTACGCTTTTTAAAGTGGAATTAGACATAAGTCGTCGTGGAACTATATATCGAGATATCGATATTTTCGAGATATCGACACTCCCCCGCGAAGTTTTTCTTTGCTTTCATGTTTGCTTCTTTGTTGTACGAAAAACTTCGGTAGAGCTGAAATTGTCAGACATAGTTCGACGTCGATTAGTACAGAGAAGGCACAAACGAATTATAAACGTATACAAAAAATAGAACGAATAATAAAGTTTAAAAAAAAATACAACGAATTATCAATGAATATAGAAAATACAAATAAGTTTCTGGGGTCGACGTACAGTCCGTCCCTGCCTCGTAAGAATTGGGTTAATGACAGGTGCGTCGGTCGGTACACTATCGACTGGCAATGCGCGCTTGCGGGTTGCTTTGGAAATAGAGTCGGCGCGGTGTCATGAAGAGGGATTTGAGAGGTGGTATCGTTGGAGGTGGCTTGGGAAGGGTTGCTAAAAGTTCCTTACCTGCTCCGACCGTGAGCTCCAAGGGATAAATCTTTTGAACAGGTCTAATTAACTCACCATGTCGTAGCTTGAGTTTTACTTTGCGAATGATGCCATCCCGTCCGGGGAAAACTTCACTGACTTTGGCGAGAGGCCAATTTATGCGCTTGTTTGTATTATCCGAAACGCAGACTATATCACCTACCTTGACTGTTGCTGACCTCACTTTGCTGTGAGCGGTTTGTACGAGTAGAGATAAGTACTCCTTTTGAAACCTTGATTTGAGGTTTTCACGAATCTCATGGACATAGCGAACACGTTGATTTAGACTAGCAGCGTTTACAGTATCGATATCAGTGACATCGCTACTTGGTAACGGGTGTAAGAACGTATTCGGCGTGAGAGGGATGAGATCGTCGACGTTTGCTGAAAGGTAAGTTAACGGGCGAGAATTAATGGTAGCCTCGATATCTGTAAGGATCGTGTTGAGCTCTTCGTACGTGAGTAACGCTCGACCGAGATTTCGTCGTAGGAGGTCTTTGACGGATTTGACCATGCGTTCGAAAAAACCTCCCCACCATGGGGCTGACGGTGGGTTGAAATCCCATTCAATACGTTCAATCGGAGTGGACGATTCGCGTGTAATGCGGTCCCAGTCCAGGGTGGCAAACACGTTGTCAGCACCGCAGAAATTGGTACCGTTATCAGAGTAAATTTTTATCGGTCGTCCTCGGCGATTAATAAATCTGCGGAGTGCATCCAGGAAGTGATCCGTGGATATCGAAGTGACTAGTTCTAAATGTATTGCACGATACACAGCACACGTATATAAGCAAATCCAAGCTTTAGTTTGTTCGCCATTTATTTGGGTTTTTAAATATAAAGGTCCAGCGTAATCGACGCCGCTAATTTGAAAAACGTTCACGTTTGTATTGGCGCGATCAAGAGGTAAGGGCGCGGGTGGGGTATAAAAGGGTTTCGCGTTAAATCGTTTGCATTGCGAACAATCCTTGATGACCTTGTTTACTGTAGCTCGACCTCGGAGAATCCAAAATCTGATGCGAAGAGAGGTTAGCGTGGTCTGTGTGCCCGCATGTTTCAAAGCTCGATGCTGCTCAAAAATAAGAAGGGCAGTGAGCGGACTTTTGCTCGGTAGAAGAATCGGCTGCGTAGAAAAATTAACTGGGTGATTGAGCAGCTTCGTTTCGACTCGTATAATACCGTCTCGTAAAAAATGGCGGATCGGAACTTTCTCACTGGCAAAGCAGTTGTTGTACCCATTTAATAACGTCAAGTTCAATTTCTGATTTCGGCGAGTGTGAGTCTGCCGGAGTTGCGTTCGGTTGCTGGCAGGCGTTTGTTGCAGATGACACGTCTGCATCGAGCGATGGCACGGAGCATTTTTGAGTAGCTGGAGCATCGCTCAAGCCATGTTGAGTAATCGTGGTAACTTCCGGTGGTGTTGATGAGAGATGGGGCTGTCATCCGGCGTTCTGCTTGTAAATCGTCCGCTGAACAAATGATTTTCGTTTGGGGCCATCCGCTCATCGGTAAACGCAAAAAATCAGGTCCGTTAAACCATGTAGAGTTCAGTAATTGTTGACTATCGCACCCACGACTTGGTAAATCCGCAGGGTTGAGCAAACCGGGTACGTGTCGCCAATCGCTTATAGAAGTGGATTTTCGAATTTCCGTAACGCGGTTGTGTACGAATGAACTCCATTTTTGAGGCCCTTGATTATTGATCCAATGCAGTGTAATTGTTGAATCCGTCCAATAGGTAATCGATATATCTGGTGGAAAAATATGACGAATCGAATCAGCTAAACGGACGCCGATGGTGGCTGCGACTAGTTCAAGTCGAGGAATATTTGGTTTTGGTTCGACGTCTGGTTGTTTTTTCGTAGCTTTAGGTATGGGTGCGATTCGATTCTTAGCGATGACCAATCGACAGGTGGTCGGTGGCACTGACGACTCTGTAATAAATAACGCTAGCGAATGCTGATTCGCTGGCGTCGCAAAATACGTGTAGGCTGTGGTCGGCGCCGGTAAACGGATCAAGGCATCGCGATATACGTAAATTTTCCAGGTGGATAATGTTACGAAGCCAGGTGTTGAAAGCTTTATTGACTTTTGGAAGTGGATCGTCCCAGTCGCATTTTTCTTTCCAAGCTTGCTGGAGCCATAATCTGGGGGGTAAAGTTACCGGGGCGATGAAGCCCATTGGATCGAAAAAACTATTAATAAAGGACAGCAACGATCGTTTTGTAATCGTTGTAGATGAGATTTGAGAGCAGTCGGGTATGACCGGTGCTAACGTATCGCTTTCGCAGTACCATTTAATTCCTAAAACCGTAGTATTTTCGGCGTTGTTGTGTAGTTTTTCTCCGGAAAGCTTCCAATTCACGAGTTCGAAGCTGCCTAGCTTCATAATTGCAGGGGCCTCTGTAACAAACTTGTGGCGTTGTTGGTTGCTGGGAAAACTATCCATGCAATCGTCCACGTGAAAATCATTGCGGAGGCGTTCGGCGGTTTGTTGAAGCGAAGGCGGAATGATGCTATGGTCTTGTAAATGGTGTTGAATGGTAGCGTTCAGTAAAAATTGGCTGCATGCGATACCGAAAAACGACCTGTTGTGTCTGAAGTACACGAGTTTCTGCTGAGTTTTGTCTTCCCCCATAAAAAACCTACGAACTGCTTGTCGGAGTCGCAGAGTTCTAACTGCAAGAAAGCTTTTCGTATGTCGGCTGTTACGGCGAACGGATGGAGACGAAATTTCGTGAACGTAGACGGAATTTTTTCCAGTAGATTGGGTCCCGTAGAAACGCAGTCGTTAAGGGATTTACCGTTAATCGTTTTAGCGCTTGCGTCGAAGACGGGACGAACCTTAGTTTTTTCTGCGTCGTCGCGAAAAACGGGTCTATGAGGCAAATAATGACAAATTTCCGTAGATGGATTTGTGACGCGTTCGATTATTCCAAGGTCTTCCCATTCTTTTAAGGCTGCATTGTAGTCATCATACCGATTCATTTTGCAGAGTTTTGTTGTAGTGGATTTTAATCGTTGAATGGCCAATCCAAAATTTGACTGGAGGGACGTGTGGTTAAGAATCCAGGGCATTTTAACGTGATATCGACCGTTAATACGCGTGACGGTGCGATTAAAGAATTCGTAAGTTTCCGCGTTAAGGGTTTCCTGATTTTTCGTTTCGATTGGATCCTTGATTCCGATACGTTCCAAGTCCCAGAGTGCTGATAACGGAAGGCTTTGGTTAAGGCAAGCAAGGCTATTAAGGGGTTTACCGGGCGTTGACCGTAATCGATTTTTTCCTGAAACCGTCCAACCAAGTTTTGTTTCGATCGCGACGGGTCCGTTTCGGAGGTTGATTTGTCGTCCGGTACGGAGTAATCCATCTGCGTCGGCTCCGATTAAGAGGTCGATAGGGCCGCTTGATCCTGTATCCGTGATTTGGATGCCATGTTCGTTTAATTCCTGTAGAATCTGCTGATCGTTTACGGCGGCAACATCGTTACAAATCGTCGGCTGGCTGAGAACCTGTAATTGACACGAGTATGAGTTAAACATATTTTTTAACGTAATGACGTAAACTTCATGTTCCTTGAGGGCGTATTTGCCACCAAATAATTGGTGGTTGACTTTGATATCGCCCACTTTATCGAGGCCTAGCGCAGAAGCACAGTCGTTGGTGACATAGGTCAACTCGGAGAAGCTGTCTATTCCGATTCGGATAGACATGGTTTATCAGAAATCCCGAAGCGTGTGCTATAAGCGTTTGTAGAAAAGTTCTCCCGACCGAAATATTACCGACGTTAGCGGCGCTTTTTGATTCCTCCGGGGGCCGCTGTTGGCCTGAAGTATTGCTGTTGTTTGGTCGAGATCGCTGAGGACGTGCCTTGGAGTCGGCTGGAGGTGTATTTCGCTGTTTGTATAATTCCGGGCACATTATTGCGTGATGCCGTTGGCCGCACGAAGGAAACACGCACTTGACCGATGCTCGACATCTACCTGAATGAGCTTTTAGACAAATCCTGCAGGCGCGTTTGCTATTTAATAAGGCCTTTCGTTCATCTAATGTCATGGCTTGGGCTTTGATGCATTCAGGTGAAGGGTGATGCTTTTCGCAAAAAATGCATGTAAGGGTGGATTGGTTGGAAGCATTATTATGATTAGTATACGTACCATTTGATCTTACAGGTTGACTGTGGTTAACAAGGGCAGCGGCTGTAGGAAGATTATCCGTGCCTGATAACGTACCTGATTGACCTGAAAGAGTATCGTTGTCTACCATACCATATGCTAATTTGACCCTTTCTGCATTCTTTACTTCGGCTTTCAAAAAAGTCATGAGGCTATCCAGTTTGTTTGGCTGAGTCGCTGAAGCACCTTGTGAATTAGTTTGGGAAGAGTTTGCTCTATTCCATAATTCAAGGGTTGTACGAGGCAGAGCAGACTCTACTAGAGGAAAAAGCATAGCTTCATAATTAGTTTTTGTAACATTTAAAGTTTCTAAATTTTTCAATTGAGAATCTATCTTACTAACTAGGGTACTTAAACTAACAGAATCCACTTGCCGAGCCTGTTGGATTACCAGCTTTAACAGTTCTCGGAAGTAGTACTCAACCAACCACTCATCTTGAGCAAAACGTTCCTTCAGGGTTGCTATTACTACAGGGTAGTTTGCTGCAGACAGGGGGAAAGCATCAACGCACTCTTCTGCCGGTGATCCTTTTGTCATACACTGTTGCAGGTATTGGAATTTATCCTCTGTCGAAAGGGTTTTGTGCTGGTGGATTTTATGGTTGAATTGGTTCCACCAAGGTAACCAATTTTGCGGTTGACCGTCAAACTTTTTGAATTCGATTTTGGGAAGTTCCTCATTCACCTTGATTGTTGTATGCTTGATCGGTGGTGGTGGTGTGGCGTCGGGTTTGTGAAAACGTTTTTCCATCTGTACTTGCATAATATGGAATTTGTTGGTGTACGTTTCCACTACTTCGTATTCCCTGTCGAATTCTTCCTCTGTAGTCAAGTGTTGTTGGACCGCTGCATCTTTGAGTCTGAGCTGTGAGAATCGATCGTTTACCGATAAAAAGGTTATGTTTATATCATCGTCGCTTGCCTCGGATCCCGGTTGCAATAACGCTTCTAATGCATTGTATGTTTTGGTGAATCCGGTCCGGACAGACTTACGGTCTGCTATTGCGCGTGCTTTTTCCGTCATAATAAAGGTTCATTTATCACGGTCGCCATGTCAAAGCTTGGGTTTCATAATAAAATAAAACACTTTTCTAATGAAACACATTTTTATTTGAGCTTCCTTTACGCTTTTTAAAGTGGAATTAGACATAAGTCGTCGTGGAACTATATATCGAGATATCGATATTTTCGAGATATCGACACTAACGATACTTTGCTGTATAAAAAATTATCCGTCGAGAACTATAAGTGGAGATAGCAGGGGGCCCAGAACCCGTCTAATCGGCCCTTTTCTTCCTTTCCCTTAACTGTTTTATCCAATTACGTACTTCTTGTTTTGTACTTTTGATTCGGCGTTTAAGTAACACTTAGTGAGCCTACTGCATTCACGTATGCAGCTTTGTGCTATAAAATTTGAGAAGGCATAGGCACTTCGTTGGCTACACAAAACCGGCCGGTTCACTTTCCGGTTTTTTTAAAAAAAAAGCTTTTTTAATTAATATTTTTAAACGTTAATATTGCATTGAAGGGGGCGAAACTTACACAAAATTGTTCCTTATTATTAGACGAAGTCGAATATACATGTTAAATATGTCGGTAAGCTTAAATTACGTCAATATTCGCAAAATGAACCGATTTTTGATGTTTTTTTACATCGGCCATTTTGTTTTTTATGTAAGCAACATTAAATTTTGCAAATATTGACGTAATTGTGGACGTCCACATGAAAACCTGCCTTGTGGGGAATGGCGGAGAAAACGTTTTATTTGTAAACAATGTGATTTTTTAATAAGTTAAACTTCCACAGCCTTCAAAGTACCATTCCCCAAAAGGCAGGTTTTCATATGGATGTACACATTAAGCTTACCGACATATTTAACACGTATATTCGACTTCTTCTAATAATAAGGAACAATTTGGTATAAGTTTCGCCCCTTTAAATGCAATATTAACGTTTAAAAATGTTAATTAAAAAACTTTTTTTTTCTTAAAAACCGGCCGGTTCACCGTCCGGTTTTGTGTAGCCAACGAAGTGCCATAGGCATATGTTTTTTTTTTTTTTTTTTTTGCCATTGATTCTATTGAATCTACTCGTTTCACGGAAATAGTAATCATCAGTCATGTTTGACATAAAATAAACCTATTAAGTCTCAGTAATTCTTATATAACGATTCATTCATTCTCTAGATTTGGCGAGCACAGTCATTCAATTGCATTCAGTAGGTTGAACTGATTTTCATTCATAAAACTGGTTTAGAGATCTATTGTAACATACAATATGAAAGATATGTGAGTAAATATTAAATTTTTATCTACAAATTTCTCTCGCCAAACAGGCGGTAAAACATCTCAGCCTTCGGAAATTCCCTAAAAATCTGAGAAACAGAATACGTATACGCCTGGGATTCCAAAATCAATGAAATATCCACAGGATGAAATAGGAAAAACTCAACCCTTTTTCCATACATCAACTGTTAGAAGATTTATTTGAAATCGGGAATGGAAAAATTTCCCTTTGAATTTTCACTTTTTCCCCCTAATTATCCAGACAGATTTAAGGCCAAACAATCCTGTTAATATTATATGCCATTAGAAGCTGTGCACCTCGTTTTCCCTATATCTTTGTACAGGTATATTTTGTTATGTATGTGATCTACAGTTTTCCTGGTGCAGACTATTGCGGTTTAAAAGTTTGCTACAATTTTGTAACAACCTTTTCGGAAAGTTGTTTAAATATTTTGGAATTCATTCAAGATGACATCTTGTTTTTGGCCTGAATTATTTTCTTGTTTTTTGTTGTTTGTTTTACATTTTCTTTGGCGCCGAGTAAGTTACAGTTTTCAATCTCTTTGAGACACAAACAGTTGACGTCTTTAATGTCCCATTCGAAATACGTATTGGGTAGATGAATTTTTAAAGTCAATGTACCGTTTTTATTGTGACCGAAGAAGGAGGAATTTTTTTCTTATGATCTAGTTGACGTCTTTTTTGTATCATGGGCAAGAAAAAATACTGTACATCCCAAACTGTGCGCTCATGGTTATTTTATTTGTATGAGGTAGCTTTTGCTCGCTGTAAGGCAGTGATGTTAATCGCTTCAAAGTAACGGAAACGTTTCGTTTTCAAGGCTTATTTTTATCATAAGTAAAATCGAAAAGTTATTTATTTAACCTGCGAAAAAAAGGCAAGAGCAAAATTTCTTAGGTATTTAATAAATTGATAAATATATAAAAATTTTGAATGGTTTCATTTTAATGCGGACTTCATCAAACTCATTACTGTGATTTTATATTCCAAAAATACTTTAAAGTATTTCTAACCTAATGTACTAATGCTTAAAAGAGCGACTTCTTAAAGTATACTTCCAACTGAGTTTTTCATTTTTAAAGAAGCAATGTTTTTAAAGTTTTTAAAAAACTTTAATTACCAACGCTTTCTGACGAGTTTTATGCCCAAAATTTTAATTTCCTCACAGCTGAAATCCTTATACGAAATCTAATTCAAACATGTCTCCGATCGAAAGTTAGCCACGATGAAAAAATTGAGATGTCGGTTAGGTAATCTGTTAACGGTTTTTAGTTTTTCTTTTTTATTGTTCATAAGACAAATTGAACTTCTCTGGCTCAGATTTTTTACTTTTTCAATTTTTTGATTATACTTTTGCTCTGTCAGATTAAATGCTCGGTCCTTCCTAATCTTCCAAGCCGGCAGGAAATGCAGATGGTAATTAATCAGGCATCTCAGACAATTACCTTGTTAATTATATCTTTCAACATCCTCCAGGCCATTGTTAAAATGGAAAGACGTCGATTTACATCTCAACAAGTCACTTGCCACCACTTAAGTAAGTCAACCGAGGGATCTCATTTGCCCAGTATTCCCATGAAAGTAAGGTAATAGCACTTTATGAACGAATTCTTTATGAATAGCCTATTGACATTATTTTTTTGGATGGAAAAATATTGACATTAAATGGTTTTAAATATTAAAAAAAAGAGTGCACTTTGCGGCTTTTTAAAAACACATTATATTTTAATCAGTTTTAAAAACAGAATATAAAAGAAAAAGGGAACGCCGAAGATGGATGTACTCTGTTAAAAATCTTAAACTTAGGCCTGCGTTTTATGTTGAATTTCATCTTATTGTAGTCATTTAGCTCAAGTGAGCATTAAAGGTAGTCCTGAATATCAGTTAGTACTTTCGATTTTCTTCTGAAATTCCGATTCGATATCTTTCTTAATTTAAGCGAGTATCATCTAACATCTCGAAGAAGGAAATGAGTAGAGACCCTTAATTAGAAGAGACCCGACAGAAAAAATGAGCGGGAAATTTTGGAGGCATATGACCATGCTCATTTATTTTTTTTTTCTGTCTGTTTATGTTTTTAATGAGGATTTTTACGGCAAACTAAATCCGCTAGGGGGCTGTCGGCTGCTATATAGTAAAATGGCGGCCAGCTTTGGATTGGTTAATAAATGTCTTTAAAATGAGAAGGGGATATTTATTAACCAATCCGAAGTCAGCCGCCATTTTACCATGATAGCAGCCGACAGCCCCCTAGCGGATTTGGTTTGCCGTAAAAATCCTCATTGTTTCCTGAAATAAAAGCACTTTTTACTCAATTGTCTTTTGCAAAACTAGTGCGCATGATCATGGGCCTATAAAATTTCGCGCCAATTTTTTCTGTCGGGTTTCTTCTAATTAAGAGTATGCATCAGCGAAATTTAAGCGATCATCGATTCATAAGTTAAGCATAAGCGAAAATATCGAATCGTGGCAGTAGACAGGTGACTGATGCGTACTCTTAAGGGTCTCTAGAAATGAATTAATCATATTTGTCGTGGGAACAGGCATGTTACCCTGCTACCATGCTAAGCACAATTAAAAATCTCTCTTATCAATTTTTTTCTCTTTTTTCAACATACTTATGTGTTTTGAAGTGAGTTATGACAGGTTGCAAGGCATTGTACGACTGTTAAAAGAAGAACATCCCAGAAGCTAAATAATGGCCTCTCAAGATGATCAATTTTTGTCAAAAAAAAGACTGTCTCAATTTAATTCTATGACTATTGTTGCATCAAAGGCTCTGCAGTCATACATGAGATGTCCTTAAGAATCTATTTACGTGACATCATTTTAGTTTCGCTATGAGGAAGGGGCTTAGATATTTTCACGGTATTTTCCGAAACGAATTTTTACTTTTAAGGAGTAAACAATTTTTTTTAAAGATAAATGTTGCGTTTACAAAACTTCTGTACTTCTGTGCCAGTCCAGGTTCGCATACCTGGAACATAATTCATGTGAATATTATTTGCATGGGGCCAATGGGGAAAACCATTCAAAATTTCTCAACGTGGTTTTCACCTTAAGAGAGAGAAGAAGGAATTACAATCATCTTGGCATATTGCTTTGAATGTTTCAAAAGTTTCTTGGAGTTGTCTTGGAAATGTTTTTGTCCGTGAAAAATTTTTTATCCTCTTATTTATGGGATCTTGTATCATCTTCCTTTTAAGTTTTCTATTTCCTGTTTTTGCCTTTTTCTGATCGAACTTTCTTAAAATCTTTATTATTCGCGCAAAGAATTGATCTTGTTTTTCGCTCCATGAAAATTTTTGTTCGAATAATCCAAAATTTGAAATTAAAAGGAAACACAGTACAGATTTTGCACCCAGCATTAGAACAGCTAAAATATTTGTAAATATCTTGTGTACATTTTTTCTATGCGTTTGCATCCAAGCTTTTCTTAAGCGTAGTTATGGGAACTATAAAACTGAAAATATGGGGCCCTATTTCAGTATGTTGGCACGTGTAAAGAGCTTTGACCAAAAATTGGAAACATTTCGGCTAAAAGAAATTAAGTACTTACAATAAGTTACCATGAATCCATTTTTGAAAAGTCGGAACTTTTTTTTCAGACTCGAGATGAATTTACTTGAATGAATTTTTTTTTTGTTCTTACGATTCGGCTAAATAAGCATTTTTGAAGGCTCTAATGTTTCCTGAATGAAGTTCAATTGCAAAACAATTTTTTTTTGTAAGAGAATAAGGGCGGGAGGAAGAGGGAGTGGAAGAGAAAAAAAAAGTCTCTTAGTAAAAAGCGAATTCACGTTTAGGGGTTAACTAGTAGTATTACGAACAAGGCGTTTATTGATTTTTCATTTCTCGTTTTTCAAACAGATATAATTCTGAGATAACGGTGTTTTATTTAGGCACATAGTAAAAACGCAAAGTTAATTAAATTTAAAGTTTATACTGTAGTAAGTAAAGCACGGGATGAACTGACCAACCTTAAAGCTTTTGTAATTAAGTATTCAATTAGCCGACCTTCACCTAATTAAACGCACACTATTTTACTCCCAGTCAATCCCTTAAGTGACTTTTTGTTGTTTTTGTAATAACAACCGATTAAATTGTGAGGATCGTCTTTCAAACAGTAATCCATTGAGGAAGGATCCTTTATCCGGATAACCGCTAATTATGTTTAAAAAAAATATATACCTTTTCTGTTCACATCATAAAGGGGAACTTTTTAGTTATCAGATGGATCTTAAACCTGACATAATTCATCAGCTGTCAGTCATACTGGAAGCTTATTGAAAAGTTATACATTTACGTTCAGAATGAAAATATCTTGTCATGAAACGACTTGTGCGTTATCACAATGCATCTTCCCTTTGCTACGATACATTGGTGTTTTGTTGTAAGACAGAACTTGCTTAAAACATTTCTTTTTTCTGAGCGTATGAAAATTTTTGGTAACCAGAATTCAATCTAATAAAATTCCAATTTTTTAAATTGTTTCAGCTTGAGTTTGCACTCTTTAGTAAGATTAAGACGAAAACAGGCCCGTAGCCAGCCTGAGAAGCAAAGGGGGCTCCAAATGGCCCCTTATAACATAAAGATAAAGAAAATACATGGGCCAAGTCAAATTTACAGGGGGGCTCAAACTACAGGGGGGCTGGGCCACCCTTCCCCCCCCCCCCCGGCTATGAGGCTGGACGAAAAACCTTCAATACCACCGAAAAAATTTATTTGCTCCACATACGATAATTGATTTCATTAATTTTTGCACATACTGCATATGATCTCGAAATTTCAATACACAGTTTCATGTGTTCATCCATAAAATTTTATAAAAACTCATTGCTGTACTGACATGAAAACTAATATTTTAATTTTTATAATGATCCGGACATTTTTTTAAATTTTGCCTTTTCAACAAAAAAAAAAAAAAAAAAAAAAAAAAGGGGGGGGGAATAAAAGGGAATTTCAAAGCCCATTTGAAAACGAAGATAGAATCGAAAATTTTATAGCGATTTTAGTTGTTTTGAAATCGTGTTAGGGAAATTGACTCAAGGAAGGAAGTTTGATAGCGTCAAACATGTCGACAGTGTCATTTAGAGGAAGTGCTTTTCGGACAAATATTGTTTGCTGAAACAAGCAGTTTAGCTTAGCACTGTAAACTTTTTTTTTTTTTTCGAAACGGCTATGTATAAAATTTTATTTCATACACGGTACTTCTGATTGTGAGTTTGAGTAAACATTCAGAAAAACATTTTAAAAATCGTAAAAATCCATTTATTTTTTTATTTGTAAAAAATTTAAACCCCATACGATCGAATAATTTTTGTAACAGACTTCACTCAAAACATTATATTTGTTCTATAAAATGATTTTCCATTTCCAAGTTTTTCTTTTATCTAAAGACTGTTACGAGAAGGATATCTCTGGCCCAAGGGAAAAACTCTCAAACTCGATAAAGCAGAAAGGGAAACTGACATAAGGAATTTATTTTGAATTGATATTCAAGTAATGTCTCAAATTCGAAACCGACAATGGAGTTTTCTCTCTTTTTGTAGAGTTGAAAGATTTTCTTTTTGCGGTTCTCGATTAATTCCGAAATCATTGGTACCGAAGATAAAGTTTTGATTTTTTGTATAGGACTGTCCGATTCCTCACATTTTGAAATTATCCGAACAAATTTTCAGATTACAGCAACAATATTTCAGAGATCAAAAGGCGCGCATTGCAGTCATTTGTAGGTTTAGGTATCCTCTTGGGATCATTTAATTGCCGAAACTTGACGCAGACCTAATTGCTTATAACCCCATTATTATGATTGTATGCTGTTAATAGCTGTAACAAATTTCCTCTCGCACACAAATTTCCATATGAAAGGCACTAACAAGATCAATTATCCCGGATGAAATCCATTATGATAAATCCTAATTTTTTTTCTTTCTTTTTTTTGTTTCAGGTTAAAATGGAAAAAGCACAAATTACTGTAATAACAACCGTTTATTTATTATTATTAATAGTAGTAGTAATAAATGAGAGAGTGAAATTAGAAAATATGATTGTTAGTTAATATTGCTGAAATTCTGTGATATAGTGGATCGTTGGATACGTAGTTGCAGTAAAAAAGGATTATCACCATGTCTCTGCTCAGCGTTACAGGTAATTTTCATCTTTTATTAATAACATTAGTGAAAATCGAATTATGAAATTAAAAAGGAAATAAAAAAAAAGTATTGACTTCCGCATGGGAAAAAGGTTTGCTTTCGTCCGATCAATCTCATCGGGTCGTAAATACATGCTTCCTACTTAATAAGGGTGCTTTTTACCGTGTTAATAAAACATCCGTTCTTTAGGTTTTCGAATACTAGACTCATTGAAAATTCTTGTCTTGATCACGTGATCTTTTTTCATTTTAAATAGAAAAAGAAAAAAAGATTCTAACTTTGACGTCATCATATTTCACACCTTTTCTATTCATGCAATGTTTCATTTTGACAGATAGATTTTTTTGTAAAGAAAAGGCATGCAAGTACGAACTTTTATTAATTATTCTTTTATTCAACTTATTATATTAAAAGTAAGCTGTCCCGGTAGCTCAATCCGCTATCGTTCTTTCATCTAGTTTAATCACAATCGAAATGATAATAGTTTATTGAATGTTGTACAAATCATCTTGATCTTCAGCTACCCTATTTCTGGTTAATATCTTCAATCTTCAATCTTTTTTTTATTGAGTATCATTAATTTAAAATGATACAATTTTTACAATTTTAAAAGTTTTTACAACAATCACTCAGAAAACAAAATGACTAATGCGAAAGTAAAATTGCATGGAGGCAAGACATTTTTCCTAAAAACCGTGCGAAAACAAAAAAATGTCTTGTGATAAATCATTTCGGTTTGCCTTGGGATAAAATGTCTTGCCACAAGACAATAGGCGACACTAGCGGACATTTCTTACACTATGCTATCCGAATCAACATGGCGGCTCACGAAAACAATAATAGGAAGTATAAACGTAATATCGTTATCCTTTTTATTTTAAAAACGTGTAAGTGGACATCATGGATTAACCAAGTTGGATATCCAGAATTTTTGTATTCAGGTAACTTAAATTAAATATTTTCTTTAAAAATATTGAACTGAAATCTAACATTGTCCAATACAGAGGATAGGTTTATTTACACGTGACAACTGTTGCTGAATCATTCATGTAAGATATGAAATAAAGATTTAAAAATCAAATTCCGAAAAATCTATTCTGAAATACCTAACCCAATTTGGTTTGAAGATAAAAATAAAAATAAAAAGTAAAATAAAGTTAAAATATCTTTTTTGCAAATTAATAAGAGGAAATAAAAAATCTTACGTAATATTAGGGAGGGGGGTTGACCATTTCTTACGCTTGCTTACACCAGGGAGATACAAAATAAGCAACAAAATGCTTACGTAATACTTGTATGATCTCAATCAAATTGGAGGATATTAGACCCACACTTCTTTAGGGCATCGCTATTAATAATAACAATAATAATTTGATCTTTTTTCTTGTTTTCTCATTTCCCTTTTATCATAATCTGAGCATTTTTCAATGCTTAATGACACAGTAAATAGAGCTTTGACCCGGTCAACCGTCATTGTGAGATAAAAAATCGGGAGAATGGGAATATGAATAATTTTAGCTAGGAAAATTAATCCGCCAGTTATTGACGAAAAATAATTTTAGTTAAACTGCTTGCAGGAAGGTTACAAAGATATGCTTAAAGTTAAGCAGACCGGTTTTTTCCCCCTGAATTAAACTATCGAACAAACTTTGTCGTCTGCAAAGTTTGATGTCAGAACTTTGAGGATTAGTATTAATGGGTTCGGTTGTTAATATTAATTCGCAGGAAATAATCCAAAATCTCGAAACATTTTTAATATTCGAAAGCATAAATTTTATGATAATTCGCATATTATTTTGTTCCATAATTTGGACCATTTCATTATAGAAAAGATTAGCGCACTTCGAAGCGAACTATTTTGCATACCTGAATTTAAAAAAAAATTGTAGCTGTAAAAGCTGCTGGACATAGAGATCAATGAAAATGAGGTTTTAATAAAAGGTAACGGTGTAATAGAAGAGGTGGAGTCCCGAGGGTATCTCTGTGAAACGTGTTATTGAACGTTGTCGCATAAAAAACAAAGTAAATTTTTACCTCATTTCCCTTTTCAAATTCGACACTTTTCTTGTTTTTTCAATTCCATAGGTAAAAATTTTAAATGATGTTTTTAACAGGCGCACCTGACTCTTTTCCCCTAAAAATTCATTCCCGTTAATAATTGCCATCTAAATTATTTTCTGTACATCCGGATGAAGAGGGTGAAAAAAAAAGGAGAGAAATAATTCAGCGAATGATTTTCAAGTTCAAATTATGCTAATTATTTTAAGGGTACATAATTCATGTAAAGCAATTTCATGCTTAGCGTCCTTGGAAAAAATTCACAGGGTTGCGGAAACTGTATTAACGCAAATAGATAGCTTTTCGGTTTAATAATGACAATTGTCAGTTCTGGATGTGGAAAAAGAAATCGAATTTCGCTCGATCGAAATGTTGATGTTGAATGTTACAGCTCATGTTCTACGTTACCTTGTATGGGAGCATTTCCTAGATCAAAGTCGTATATTTATACAGTTATATTCAATATTTCATTTTAAAAATATTTTTCCTTATACAGTAGCCTAAGTGTACGGGTTTTTAAAATGCAAAACATTTTTATGAAGAACTCAGACAAACTTTATCGATTACCCCTTGTCAAAGAAAAGCCAAAAGAGCTTTGATCTATTTTCAAGGTGTGCTTGAAACGGTCCAGTAGAGTAATTCAAATTTTTAAAAGTTTTTAAAGTTTTGGTGGCGCAGCAATAAGAACTGAAAAAAAAATTGTGAACCGTTGGTAAATGCAATTTTCTGGGCATATACGAGCTTTTATGTAGATTCTGATATTCGGAATACACGTGTTTAAAGTTTTAAAGGCCAAAGAGCCCTGACGGAATCACTTTTTAATGTAAAACCTATACCTATAGTTTGTAGTGTAAAATTGTTTATCGAGTCTAGCGATATTTTCTCAGAAGTATGAAAAATGCACTTTTTCGTTTCCATAAGCGACGAAAGTTTAAAAACATAATTCCAACACTTTGATGACAATATTACTTCCCGCATGGAAAAATTTTTATGCAATAAAAACGTAATAAAATTATAGGGTCCATCTTAAGATCTGTCAAATATAAAAAGAAAGCACATTTGGATCAGAAAATACTTTTTCCTCAGCTTTTGCGGAAAAGCTTTCTGTCTTCCTTCTTTTTTTGCTTTTAAATTTTTATTTCGCTACTTTCTAGGTGTTTTATATCATCCGAGACTTGTACTAATCCGTTAATGCTTTCATTTACATTCTTATATATTCCTGCTTTGTTTTAAACGAAATTTTCATTTATTTTTAACTTAAAAAGAAACCTCAAGCACTTAACCTGTCTCTTCGTTACAGTTGCTGGATTTCCTCAACGGGACATTAAAAATACCTTTTTTGAGCCGAACTTTCCTCATTTTTCTCACAAATACACAAAACTTAATCCTAGTCTAACCACTCATTTGTTTTCGAAGATACTTTCAATTCTATATGTAAAATTCACACACCAGTCGTTTTAAAAACGTTTTTCCGTATGTTCTAGTTTCTAAAACTGACTTATTTGAAACTATGGCCCAGCTTGAAAAATTCTAACTACATACCAAGAAATGCTATTTAGGGAAACTTTCATTACAGTTGTAGCAGAAAATTTGGAAAAAAATTTACCAAAGACCAGCTTTTTGTTTAGAAAGAAAAATGAATGCCTTGAAGCTTCTCTTGGTTATCTATAGTTTTAAATTATGGATTTCTGCTAATTTCGATTCAAAGAGGAAATGCTTACGTTTAGATAGATAGTTTTAATTTTAGTTTTAACTTATATTCAATAATGAGCCCTCTTTTACGGACGAGCACTTAAATTAAAGCTGAAAATTTTCGTAGTTTAATTTCACAGGCATTGTCAGTTAAGCTCCTTTCTGTAAATGCAGTTCAGCTGAGATGATTAATTTTGCAACACTAGAGAAATTGTTACAACGGACGGAGACAAGTTGTCCGGTTTCTTAGATTCTTTATAAAACATCAACCAGAAGTCAGTAAAACATAGTCACAGTCAGATTTATTGCAACATTTAATCCTTGAAAAGTATTCCGAGCCGCTTCTGCATTATTTTTCAAGGACTTTTCGATGTTTACGAAAAAAAAAAAGATCTCACACTCACATCAATTTCGCTCGTTTATTTCAAGACACTCTAAATTGACAAACATTTCAGTCAAATGTCTTTTTTAAAAGGGTCCAGAGGCAAACGGGGCAAGTTATCATTATTAAAAATTCTTTTTCTCCAATTTATCGAGTCGGGAGTAAATCGGCTTATGAAAGACGAAAGTATCCATTCTCTTTACCTTTTTGACTTTCGACCTTTAGAGATGTTTGGCGTGAACTCGTCTCGGCTCGTTAAAAAGCCGGCGAAGTTTTCGAAAATGAAAACGAGAGCAACATATTGCACAAAATATGTAAGTTTACCGTAAACGGTTTTTCCGAAGGAGCTTTTCTAAATTTTCCCCCTACCATCTTCGCTTTATCTTCTTTTCTCTTATGTAATGTTTTCTCTTGTTAAGCAACCGAACCTTAATATCCGTGAGAAAGGAAACAGTGTCCTCAATAATGAATGTGCGTTGAGGTATGATTAAACCGCGGGAAATGAAATATGACTTACTGAACTTTACCATTTTCGATTCACAGCTCACTTTTTATTTATTCCGATAAGAAATATACAAGTTAATTATATCTCTTTAAAATTTTTTACAATAGGACATAAGATACCATAAAATACTGCGGCCTTTTTTGAGAATAAAGAATACCGGTAATTAAGTTCAACAGGTAGTACAAAATCATGAGATAAAAGTACTTAAAATAACTAGTCCGCTTAAAGCAATTGAAAAAGCTGATAAATTGAATTTGCATTCACACAAAAAAAGTACAAAAAATTAATAGCTAAAATAATGATTCCTGTAAAATAATGATAGCTAATTTTATTGCAGCCTCCAATAAACCTTGTTAATAATAAAATAAGGTAAAATTGACGCCTTTATGTTTTATTATTTTTTTCGTTTCAAATGATTTTAAATTCATTTAGTAATCGCATTCATATTCGGTGCGGAATAATGAAAGAATAAAAGAAAGCAGCAGCAATAAGCAACAGACGAAGCAAGTGATAGCTCAAATATAAATCACGTCCGGATTTACTTATTCTTTTTATTCTGCCCGTTGCTATCTCCAAACTTTTCTTCTTCTTTTTAATGCTTTTTTTTCGCGATTGTTTCTCTTTACTTAATAACTCTACATCTTTCTTTTTTTACTCTGCTTTTCTTCTTTAAAAATATCATCATTTTTTTATCGATTTGCATTGCGCGTTGTATTTGGCGTCGTTTTTGATCTCGAGTTTTTGAAATTCGTTTCAGAATATATTTTTATATAATACGTATCTAGTGATGTTGTTACTTATATTGTATCAATAGGTGCCTGAAAATGCGACAGTCATGTAGAAACCTATGTAACGTCAGCTATCCGGGTTTTCATTGAGGCGACGAAAATCGATGAAAAATGATTTTAATATTTAAAATTTGCAATTTCCCAAAGCGACTAGGAAGTTTAAGAAATTCCGAATTGCTCCATGTACCTGCGACTTACGCGTATAATGTTTACGCTCAAAACGAAAGCTTGGTGTTTTATTTTCTTTTTACAAAACCAACCGCGAGTTCTGCTTCTCGACCATAAAAGTATCATTTTTGTCTTATAAATAAGCAAGAAACCTTGAATAACTTTTGACAAACAGATGAAAGTTTTCGGAGTATGAGAAGAAAGTAAAGTACTTGGAATCCTGTATCGGTGGCAGACGCAAAACTCATCCGGCGGTTTCTTACCAATTGTCGATCAATTTATTATCATCTTATTTGAGTAATATTCAGACTATTCGACCACAACAATTAAACTGCTATAGCCGATGATAAGCAATCCCCATCCTGACTAATGTTTCTTTCCTGGCTTGGTTGCCTGGATTTGTTCTGTACCTGATGTTTAATTGGAGCTGGAACAAATTCATACCCAATTCGACTCACCAGTAAAATTTCAACGCGTAGAAATTTTGAATCCAATTAACGTCTGATTACGTTCATTGTAGAACTTGACGTTTATTTTGGCTGGGCAAAAACGGTCACAATTGACAGTTTTCAACTCCACATATTTCTTAAAAGTATTTTTAGATCAAGTTGAAGTATGCGGACACAGTACGTTAAATATGTCTTCAGTTGTATTATTTAGGCCGTGGTTACGTTCTTCCATTTTTTGTTGGTAAACAATCCCAGTTTCTATTCCTAAGCTTTAGGAGATTTAAGAGTGCTTAGTAACCTTTAGAAAACGTAAACTAAGACTTCTAATGGCAAAACCGTACTTTATTAATCGTCGAATACTTTTTCCAATATTTTTCAACACTTTTAAAACGAAAAAAAAGTCAAAAGGGCACAATTCACAAAGAAAAAGAGTAGGAGTCCTATGTTAGTCTGAATTTCGTATACAAAATGTATACAAAATTCGGACCAGCATAGGGACCTCTACCAGAAAGGGAAGTCATATTTTTGCATATTTCGGCGGTAGTTTTAAAATAACATTTTTTTTATTAAATATAAATATTTTATTTAACGGGAAATGGATCGCATAAACATAGGAAATCAGTTAAAAACTTAAATCGAAGTGGCGAAACTTCACTGAGAAAAAAATGGACGACTGTAATAAGGTTAAAATTACTGTATAAGATTATAGTAAACCTAACCTGAAAAAAGTAAATTTTACTTTTACTAAAGTGAAATGTACTTTAAATTATAGTTCAAGTCCGCCATCTTTAATGGAATAGTTCTAAAGTAATTTTTGCTTTAAAAATATTGTTAAATCTACCATAAAAAGTGCATATTGAATTTAATGTATGATTTACTTTAATTTACAGCAGAATCTACTTTAACCTTATAGTTAAATCTGCTATTTCGAAAGGTATTCATTTTAAAATAATCGTTACTTTAAAATTAAAGCTGAATTTACTATAAAGGATTGCAAGTCAGCGTTATAGTGTCTTTTACATTATTTATTGTAAAATTTACCGTAGTAAGTGTTGTGAGCAATTTATTTTACCCGATATAAAAGGTGGCCGTCAAACCGATAGGTATTATCTAATTTGTCAAGGCGTAATATCTTAATATATTGCGGACGAAAAATTGAAAAACATGTCATATTTGCTTATTTCAGGCCTAACTAATTTTTTTTTTTTTTTTTTAAATTAACATTAAGAAGGAACATTTTTAAAAAAGAAAGTTAGTTTAGTCTCCACTAATAAATAAAAATAATAAAAAATTAAAAAGGCCTAATTAATTTTTTTTAATAAAATGATAATTTATTATCATTTTTAATATTACTAACATAATTTTTATTAAATACTATTAACATATTTTATTAAATATTATTTACATAATTTTATTTAATACATATTATTAACATAATTTTTTTTTATAAAATTTTTATAAAAAAATGTATGTTGGTTGTTTATTTTCTCATTTTTGCGCTTCTTTAATATTCAATTTTTAATGCTTAGTATTTTTAGAAAAATCAAATTTCTTCGAAAGTCCGTGTATGAAAATTATTAACCTTATTTCAGTCCTTTACTGTTTTAGTTCAAAACTAGATACTTCAAGCTTCATATATCAATTTTTGGACCATTTCCGACAGAACAAGACATGGTGTAGTGAACAGAGGCATAGGCTCAGAACCCTTAGGTCCCTGGTTCGGGTTTCGATCTAGCTGATTTTTTTTCTTTTTTTTTCCGATTAAAAATTGTTTTTTCCGGCCTAAATGGTAACTACGAATGCATCTGAATCCTTTCTCATTAATTTCTTAACAAAAATCATTAAAATATGCTTTTTATAAAAGAAATAAGATGGCTGTTTGCAGAACTTATTACTGTTAATTAAAGTAAAGTTTACTATAAGCATAAAGTAAAAGTTACTATAAGGCAGCAGAAAAAGCTTTTAAATAATTTTTAACTTTAATTTACAGTAAAAGATAACCGTATTACAGTCGCTCATATTCTAACCGTAAATTACAGTTATCGATAACTGTATTACAGTAAATCTAACTTTAACGTTTTTCTGAGTGTTGGAATCGAACCACCGACCTCTCGTTTTTATGACGATTGCTCTGCCACTAAGCTACTTCGACAATCTTTTTTTTTTATGTTTTGAAAGGGTTAAAAAATATTGAGAAAAGTATTCGATAATTAACAAAATATTGATTTGCCATTAGAAGTTTTAATTTGCTTACTTCAAAGGTTCCTAAGCTTTCCTAAACCAACCTAAAGTTTAGAAAGAAAAACTCTGGAATTGTTAACCAAAGAGAAAAATGGAAGAATGTAACCACGGCTTTGGTGAACAATACACATCATATGTATTACGACAGTGAGCAGGCCATCATCTCAACATTCTATGTGATTGCCTTTCGATGGCTGTGTCGTAAGAAAATTCTAAGATTGCGTTTCGAGATTGGCTGCGTGTTCACGACTGTTTCAGTGCTAACTAAAATGAACGATCGCTGAGGGATGGTAACTTTTGAAAACCGAGAGAATTCTCATTGGAATAACCTTTTCAAGGGTCGTTTTATACTTTTACTTCTTTTTTTCCTCCATTTTTTCGTTCTTCTCGTATGTAAACTTCAGGCATAATGCTGTAATTTTATCTCCGTAATGTAATGCTTTGAGGAAAGTAAAAGCCGTTTCGATTGAACTGCTGTAACTCTTTGAAAAATTATTATAAACACTCCTTGAGGAGTGGTTGAAGGTCTTAATTAATTACGCTTAACGACTAGAAACTTATTTTACTTGGATTTTGCGTGAATATATAATATTTATCTGAAAAAGAGTTTGAAATTTGTTTTCATTTTGGAAGATGAGAGGTCTACAAAGAAAGTGTTCAGAACTGTCGTAATGATTTGATGCCTTTTTAAAAGGCATACACATAAATATGAAAATCTACTTTAAAAAATTTTTTAAGAGGGCTTAAAAAATATAACAATTCATTAATTTGCCAAATGATTAAATGTCATCATTTACCTTCAGATGATAGATGATAAGTTACTAGTTTTCTGACCCATTTAATAAAATAAAGAATAAACAGGAACTTCGCGATTTTTGTATAAAACAGGAAGTTGAAATTTAACGACTAAAGGCTTTTGCCGTTTGAATCGATTTCCGGTGATGCGAGGCGTTTTAGTTGTTAATGAATGACATTTCTCCTTGATAAAAGTATTCTTACCTCGAAAGATTTATTGCTTTTGCTGCCGAATTTTTTTTTTTTTTTTTATAAAAGGCTCATGCAGCTTACATATGGCTTTGGGTCCCTGAGAGATCTTATATATAGAAAATAACGAATGGAAAGGCGTTTTTATAAACTGTATGTTATTAGCTAGGTTTCAGATGTAAGCAACACTAGCATCTTCCGAAGATTTAGAAGGGGGGAAAAATAGCCTGATCTCTTTAAAAAACATCAACATTTAGGTTTGATTTCTGTTTCAAAACAGCTCACTGTCTATTAGCTAATTAATTGGATGGGACAATGAATTATACCCCTGACTTTATATTTTTATACTTTTTTCTTCTGTTATCACTTTTTTTTCGTTTTTGCTTATTTTTTGAAAAATAAAGAAATCAGTGAAAAGTGGTAGCAGAAGGAAAAATTAGAAAATTTTCAGCATTTCCAGTGATACAATTAATTGTACACTCCAGTTAATTGGCCAATAATGGAGATAGCACAGCTCTTCTCAACGATAGTTTTCCGAAACTACCATAACGCTCTCATAAGAAAAAAAATCAGAAGAAGATAGTTTCCGCGTTTTTTTTCCTTCTATAAAGTACCGCCAGAGTTTTGTATTGTTTTAAGGAGCAACAACGGCCCAAGTCTGTTTAGCACTTACGGCTAGATTTTTCTTGTAATAAGAAAATCCAATTATAATTGATAGTGCATAACGCTTACAGCAGTATTTCTAATAAATAAACGAACTAACGGAGAAAAGTTAATCAAATAGTTAGTGTTGGCAGGATTGTTGATCTGTGTCAGTTTTTTGAGAGCTTAACCTTGATTCCAATTTTTATTTCCGTTTTTTCCTTTTGTAATTTGTTTCGACCTAGTTGTTGAAAAGATAGCAGAATGCAATACTAACAGAAACTTCTCGTTGGGGAATGCTTCAAGTTTAAAAAATCATCTGAAAAGAAAAAAACCGACGTTCCAAAAAAGTTTTTAAACTGATTTTTTAGTTGAAAAAGTAATAAAAGTGTAGCGGCTTTTTTCTCGTCCTCTGTTCTTGCTTCTAATTTTTATTTGCGCTTTGATCTCAAATCATTTTTTAAATATGAAAAAACTTCCAAAGTCTAAGAAGTAAGAGATTTACTTGCCAAGGAAACTTACATAGGTATAAACATAAACAATTTTAGGAAAAAGAAAATTTTTTTAAGATCAAGAAATCCGTCCTGAATTACTGACCAACTGTAGAAATAAAATACTTTGATTGACGTGCTAATTAAAGGTAGAACATTATTAGATTAACGATGATCACATATATTTACATGGTAATTAAATAATAATGATACCGTTAGATCTTTTTTTTTTTTTTTTTTTCTGCTACCAACAAAATACTAATGGCTTGAAAGAAATCAAAATAAAAATAATAATAAATAAAAAATGGTGGAAAATTCTGCTTACTCCTGTACAATAATATTGCTCTGAAATATTAACATCCCATTTAATTTCCGCTAGGAAGCAAATGTAGAAAATCCTAAGCTGCAGTTTTTTTTATGTAAAAATGAAAATTTGAACAAAAAAGAATTTTTCCTAAGAACTTAAAATACCGTATTTAGATTTTTTATGTAGTATAAAAATAACTTAAAAAAGGACGGAAATAGTAAACTTGTAAAAGAACCAAGTATGTTTTCTTAAAAGCATTGTAGCGACCGATTACACATTGATCACAGTTGATAAAAAACATGTCTTTTCTCATACTAAAGCAGCTTTGCATTTTTCTTACTAAAAATTTAGTAAAAAATACCATGACAAATATTGTGCATGTTGTTCGGGGCGATGCTAAACGATTTCTGTTTAGGACAAGTATTCTGTCTTTAATTTTCCTGCATCAATTTTAGTGTTGTCCTTAAGCGAATTCTAAAATTTATTTTTAATATCAGAATTTTGAAAGAAGAAAAGCGTTAATAATATTTACCTGGAGTGTTTGACCGAATGTAAGCTTATTCAGTGAAGTACAACAGGATAAGGTTCTTTGTAATTTCGTAACCCACACGATATAGATTTATATGCAAATAGATCTTTCACGCAGATACACCGAAATTAACTCATTTAAAAGTATACCTTATGCATGAGTTTTCAAAATTTTTTTTAAATGTTATGTTTGTTCCCTGCTTCCATTTTTTTTACTTGTCATATTTGTGCATGTTTGTTCGGGGCGATGCTAAACGATTTCTATTTAGGACAAGTATTCTGTCTTTAATTTTCCTGCATCAATTTTAGTGTTGTCCTTAAGCGAATTCTAAAAGTTCTGGGAACGAGTTTAATGATCTGGTACTCAAACCTACTTTCTGTAGCTTCTGCGATGATAGAGTTGAAGATTCGAAGTTTGATTCTTAAGGTTAAAAAGACTTTTCCGTTTCAGAGTGCACTTTGAAATCATTATGCCAATATGCAATGCCTTTTTTTTAACGTATTTTTTATCAATAAAACTGACTGACTAAAACAAGAATTATTCTACTGCATTTTAATTACTGTTGTAATTTTTTGCGAAGGAGTAGTTGCGTGTTCTGATTGGTTGTGTATTACATATTGTACAGCCTAATGTAAACATATGAAAAATTAGCTAACTTGAGAAGTCATCGGCATCCTTTTTCCGTGCAACCTGCTTTAAAAAATTTTTCTTTTTGTGTTTGAAAAAAATTGGTGTGATTTCAAGTCTATTTAAGGACTAATTGATTTTATACATGATTTAACAGGAAATGATGATTAATCTCCAGTAAGATAAAAATTAGGGGATGATATGACTTTAGTTCGGTCCATTGTATAATTGACAGAATTTTTGCCTTAATAATTATGAAAATTACTGTAAGACGTGTGATCTTAAAATTGAAAATGCGAGACGTGAGAACCATAACCGTTCAAACCATAAAAGGTATCCGTAACAAAAATCGAAATGCTAAAAAAATGTTTATATCGCTTTAGGATCGATGAGTCTATACTTTTCAGAACTCTGCGAGTATAAATAGAAAACGGAAATTCATTAAATTTGGCTTCTTTTAATACGTACGTGCTATATATTAAATCTTTCCAAAAAAATCTCACATCACGCAAATTTCTTCCGCTGAAGAATTTATGACTAGAAAATCGATCTCTTTTCAAAGTAGGGAGCGGTAGAAAAATAAATCCCTTATTACTGAAGATGATTTGAACACGATTTAATTTTTACGATGGTCACGCTAACGCGAATTCGAGAAAATGGAACATGTAAAAGATTTGTTGTTTGTGAATGATACTTTAAAAATTAAAACTAAGAGGCTTCATTGAAGAGTCCGAGAAAGGTTGTTAAACTAATCATCTGATTCGATTAAAGAAAATAGAAATCTCAAAAATAAAAATATTAAATAGTAAAAAGCACTCTCAATACTTATCGAAGTCAAATGACAATTCTATTCGGCAACTTAATATATAATTTACTTTTTTGCCTTTTGTACAAATGTATGATATCGTTTGGAATTTTCATTGTTTTTTAAATTTTTATTGAAAGCAATGCATATTATGTTCGATAACGATCTCGTACAAGAGTAAATAACACTCGCATTGATTTTTTAGTTTTTGTTTTGTTTTTTACAAGAAAAAGTTAATTGAATGAAGAGAAAAATTAATATGCATAAAACTGCCAAGAAAATATTTATGGCGTCAAGAAAATCATGTAAATATTTATTAAGCATTCGATGTAAGAAAAAGCATATCAGAAGTCGATACGAATAATGTTGAGCGAATATATTCGGTGTACATGATTAACATGACGAATTTGTTCGGTGAATATATTGGCCAAACGTTTCTTCCAAGATCCTCCGGCAAGCTTTAGAGGCAAGGAATACGCGACTCAGGTCCGTAGCCGGCTTTCCGAGGTTTATGAGCCTACCCGTACATTTATTTTTTACTAATGCAATGTCCCAATCTCTCATTTGGAGCCCGCGTGGAAATCGTTTCTCCCCCCTCGGCCTTCTGGGCTCGCTACGGGCTGGGCCTGAGGGCTTTTTATTGAACTTGTTCATCGTCTTGTTCACAGCACGTTCATAGCCAAACTTGTCCCTAATGAGCGCCGAATATGGGCGCCTAACCTATTTTAAGGAGTGATTTCCTGCATATAAGCGTTCGGTGGAGCGCGTGTTTAAACATTTTTATCGATAAAAAAATGCTTTTTACTTCTAGGTTTTCCTTAACAAATCGGGGTCGGTTAAACATGAAATGTTGTTACAACAGTAATTAATACTATCCCCCCCCCCTCCCATGACGATCCCGTACTTAAAACACAAGAAAGATGCATCTTTTTCTTCATATTTGATAGTATACTTTTTATCTGTAAACAAGAAAAAAAATCAAGATTTTTTTTCATCCGGGGGTATTAATTACTATTGTAACAACTTTTTATGTCTAACCGACCCCGCTTTGTTACGGAAAACCCAAAAAGAAATTTTTTAACAATAAAAGATTTTAAATGCGCGCTCCACCGCCCGCTTACGTGCAGAAAATCATTCCTTTAGGATTTGAGCAGTTTCCTTTATTTTTGAATCCCATATTTTAACAAACATTTAAATTATTTTCCAGCTCAGTTTTACAATAAAGTAATCAAAATTAAATTTACATTATTTTTTACGATTCCGATTCAAAAATACAACAATTAATTTTGAAAAGGAATGTTTTGTTTATAGAGCACAACTTAATATCATATTTTAACGAAACGCAGATTTGAAATTTTGAGTTTATTAGAAGCAATTCACTCCGACAAAAGTTTCTAGGCTAGCGTATCTGGAACCTTTGCAGTGAAGTGCCGGTTCAGAATCTTTGAAAAGTTTTTTTTTTCTTCCCCACTTCAACTTTTTAGGGCTTCATTATAAATAGAAATAATCTGCAGTAAGCGTCAACACTTCTCGAATATCACTAATATAAACAGTGTAGGTTAGGGTGTCCCTTATTTTGTGAATTTTTAAATTTGATGTCGGGCAAGGTGGAATCTCGTTCTCTATGGGGCCCTATTAAACCCTGAGTTTTGTCAGATTTTTTACTGAACGGGAAGGCGTGCCGACTTGAGCTTTATGTTCCGAAAATTCCCATAAGAGAAAAAAAGTCGACATTTTTTCTTTCGCGGAAAGACGTCGTTTCCTATCGGGAATTTTGCGTAGATCACGAATCTGAAGTCCGTTTTTTTATATCGGGTCTGGTTTTTGAGCTAGAGGAGAAATTGTGGCAAGAAAACCTGTTTAAGTGACAAAACGCACTACGTCCTAAGTTTTGCTCATATTTTGGCTTCTAGCTCAAAAGCCGTACCAGATTTAAAAAAACGGACTTCAGATTCGTGATCTATGCAAAATTCCCGATAGGAAACGACGTCTTTCCGCGAAAAAAAAATTGTCGACTTTTTTTCTCTTATGGGAATTTTCGGAACTTAAAGCTCAAGTCGGCACGCCTTCCCGTTCAGTAAAAAATCTGAAAAAATTCAGGGTTTAATAGGGCCCCATAGAGAACGAGATTCCACCCGGCCCGACATCAAATTCGAAAATTAGCAAAATAAGGGACATCTTATTGTAGGTCGAAATATTGCTATAATAAAAGCAAAAGCTTTTGAATCACCCTGGTTTTGACTCAGAAAACTGTTAGTTTTGCAAGAGCAAAAATATCCGAAATTGTCAAAAATTAAATAATGAATTTTAGTCCGCATGAAGAAAAATCAGATTTGGGATTTTTCACAAATTTCATCAATTTATGCTTATCGATCATTGATGGGTTTGGCTCATCTTTTACAAGTCGATACGGGACCTTTTTTTTTTCCAATCTACTCTAATGGACGATTTAAATAAGATTTTCATTTTTGCTTTGATGCGTCATTTTTCACAGAAGTTCAAAAATTTTTTTTCGAGAAAAATAAAAAAATAAAGAGAATTTTTTCCTTTTTTTCGCGAGGTCTATGATAATGCTCGGCACCTCAAAGCTCGAGTAAAGCTTGAACGGTAAATTGTAAACAAGAAAGTGAGTTTGAAGAATTGAAAACAATTACCTTCCCAGAGAGTTCTTTACTAACTTTTAGCTTTAAAAATACTTTAAATCTTTCTTGAAAAGTCTTTTTTTTTTTTTTTTTTTTTTTTTAGAATTATTTTATTTTTAACTCAAAAGTCTTGTATAACCTTTTTCTCAAAGTACATAGTCGAACACGGTATAAAAATTTTTTTTTTAGTTGTCTGTATTCCTTTTAATTCAGTAAAAGGACTGAAAAAAAAAATAGGATTTAGTTATTTTACCAAAGTTATAGATGCCGTTTGTTTTAACTTTATTTAAAGAATAAAATAAAAATTATTTATAAAGAAAGCTCTTAAGAAGTGATTTCCTATATCTAAGAAGGTGGAGCGCGTGTTTAAAATTTTTTATTGATTAAAATATTTTTCCACTTCTAGGTTTTCATTAATAAATCTGGGTCGGCTAAACATGAAATGTTGTTACAATAGTAATTAATACCCCCGATGACGATTCTGTAATTAAAACGCAAGAAAGTTTATTACAATAATTTGATTGTATAGCCTAGTTTTTATTTGCAAACAAGAAAAAAAAGCCCGATTTTTTTTTTTTTTTAACCTCGTCATTTTGGAGGTTTATAAACAAAATAATAATTGTAAATAATACGCATTTGTTTTGTTTTACGCACTGAATCGTCGTGGGGGGGTATTAATTACTATTGTAACAACTTTTAATGTTTAACCAGCTCCGATTTGTAAAGAAAACCTAGAAGTAAAGAAAAGTTTTTTATCAATAAAAAAATTTAAACGCGCGCTTCATCACCCGCTTAAGTGCGGGAAACGCACCGCTATAAATGCAAAAAATCACTCCTCTATAATTTCCAAGTGTATTTGACGAAAATTCCAAAATGGGAGGAGGAGTTTGTACAAAGTTGATTTCAAGATATTGGGAACTGCAAAATCCTGTCAACAATCGGTTCTCAGAACTTCTCTTTTTTTGTTGGCGATCTTGTTCTGCCCTTGCCCTCTTTCTTCTATCAGTTCACGTCATTGGCAAAAAAGAGCTTAGCTAAAATTATTGTATTTTGGCAGCAAATAATGTCGTTCTGTTATTTTATAGCACTGGTGTATTGTCTGTCTTTCGAATTTGATCTCTAAGGAATCGTACACATATTACATGTACGCATAATTGGGGAGGAAGAGGGTCGAAAATTACAAAAATTTTACTCACGTAACGTGTGTGTGAGCAAAATGTGAGCCCCTTAGAGCTTAATGATTATTTTCAAGAACAATATTAGTTTTTTACTTTTTGGTAAACACAACATATGCGATTTTGACTTATCGCGACTTATGACTTTCTTGTTTCAGTTAAAAAAGCCCGTTACGTCGGAGTGCAAGCACAACAGTACAACACATACGTTACGCTTAAACTTCAAAATGTTAAGAGCACTACAGTCACGGTCAAAGGTCCAAATCCGTGTTGGGAGCAGGATTTCCTTTTGTAAGTAATAATTTTTATTTTCTTCGTGCATAATAACACATCACGTTACAGAGACGAAAATAGAATCATTTTTATTTTTTCTTTAGACAGTAAATATTAGGACAGATTTGTCATGTTGTTTTATTTCTTTATTTATTCCTTCAGCATGGTACGAATAATCAAAAGAACAAAATATTCCGAAATATTAAAATCGTTGTCCTGAGATTAAATACTGTGACATTTTTTCAGAGTTTATTCAAAATGCCGGTAGCGAAAAAAAAAACGGTGTCGCCGTTTCATAATTTTAGCAAATTAAAATTCCGATTAAAAATTTGGTTTTATGTTTGCTTTGTAAAAGAGAAGAATGAATTAAAGTTATAATTCGAACATGTGGCGGAGCCAGTGATCGTTTACAATTGAAATACTGGCCTAATAAACGGAGGATTAAATAAGTTCTTTTATAAATAAGTTTTATTTCAATTAATTGATCTCTGAATTCAGAAATGACTTTATAACAAGGTCTAGCAAACGAAGTTTAGTGGAAAGATATGAATGATTTGCATTGCATTACATCTTATTTCTGTTCGTTCAAGCATACGTCCATAGTGTCACGATTTTCCCATATTCAGGTTCTTTATACCCATTTAAATCTCTAATATTTCGTACTTTTAGGTAATTAATTTAATTTTTCGGAGTGAGACAAAATGGCAGTAGAAACAAACGGAAGCCAGCTTATTAATTTATTTAATCCACAAAGTTTTCCTCATTTTGAAACGTAATATTTGAGTATAATTTGACCCCGATTTATTTATTCGTTAGATACTCTAAAATATTGGTCTCATAATTTTTTTTTCACCTCCATTTGTCATATAGAATCGAGTTGTTGTTTAATTCCTTTTTGGTTTATTAAAAAAAGAAATATTAGCTAAACGTGTGCATTGAACATGGAATTAATTTTTGCGGTTTCCCGTGACAATAACAATTCTATCAGAAAAAAGGCTATATTAATTAGATAAATGAGGGTTGGGCATACTTGCGCAATATGAAAAAAAGTCATAATAAAGTTTTGTTTAGTCCTAATTGTAAAATATATGTTACAAGTTAAAAGTTGAAGGTGTCATTGCTAAAAGCTAATTTTAATATATAATAATTTTAATATATAATTTTATGTAACATGTACAGTATATTCCGAAAAAAGAAAAAAATAGTTAGGCAATCTTCATAAATTGCCGACACATCCCTTGAAAATCCGATGAATCTCAGACAGCATAGTCAAATCCTTGTTAAAACTTTAGATATAACCTTGACGCAACATGAAGAAGATGACACTTTGATATTGAAAATATTTCGGATTTTTGAAAAAGAGGAAAATAAGATTTATCGATGTTTGCACTAGAAATGGGTTATATGTGTGCACGAAATTGTAAGTATGTAACTTTATGGTAAAATAAACAGCATAACTCGTCAAACATGTAGGATTCGTTGCCTGTAACTGAAATGCGAAGAAGAAAAAAACTTTAGTACAGGTACTCTCCAAGCAGTACAACTCGTAAGAAATAAAATAAAAGGCAACTTTCTAGGCTTTATAAGTATTACAAGACTTTAGGGATTTCAAAAACAACACCTTATTCATTTCACATTAAAAAACATTTTTATAGACTGTAAATGCAAAGGGGAATTCTCCAACGTCAGGGCTTTGGAAAAAAAAAACATGAATAAAACGACGGAATACAATAATAATTTGATATTAGGGTGTCCCTTATTTTGGAAATTTTCGAATTTCAAATCGCTTACCTTAAAAATGATTCTCCTTGGTGCACTGTTAAACCTGGATTTTCTTAAGTTTTTTAATCGACGGGAAAGGGATTTGAGCTTAAAGTTCCGAAAATTGCCGTAAGAGAAAAAAAATCGGCATTTTCTACGCGAATAAATGTGGTTTCTTATCGGGAATTTTCCTTACATCATGAATCTGAAGTTCGTTTTTTTCCATATCTAACCCGGTTTTTGAGCTAAAAGCCAAAATATGAACAAAAATATATGACAATACATAGCTCTCAAAAATCGGACCAGATATACAAAAAACGGACTCCAGATTCGTCATATACGGAAAATTTCCGGTAAAGAACCAAATTTTTTTGAGTAAAAAAATTTTGTTTTCTCTTATGGCAATTTTCGGATTTTAAGCTTAAGCCACCACGCTTTCCCGTCGAGTAAAAAATTTTAAAAAATATTCGGGTTTATCAATACACCGGGGAGAAGCATTTTTGGAGGTAATCGATTTAAAATTCAAAGATTGTCAAAATAAGAGACATTCCATTTGATATGGTTAGCTTTACCTGTAGAATGCAATGAGCGGTGGTAGTCGATGATTCATTTCATTTGAAGAAGTTAAGCGATTTATGCTAAAAGTCTTGCTGAAAGAAAAATGGAAAAAAAAATGAAAAATAAAATGAATTGGTTAAGGCTAAAAGAATGTAGCCTATTAAGGATAAATACGATGAATGCCTATTTCGAAATCAATCTTACAGAAATCCATTTTGGAATGTCTACATTCTGTTATTGAAAAATATCTTCCAGCAAAATTGGACCACTTCTTCAAATAAAAATTCAACGAAAAAAAAAAGGGAGAAAAAAAAATGGAGACAAAACGTTTCAAATCCTTATCCGAGAAAATATACGTTTTCGATCTGGTTAATCTTCTGAGGCCAGTAATCTGGAATTTAGCCAACTTTCAATTTAAGGTTTCATAGGACTTCCTTTATAATGTTTTGAACGGTGCTGGACTAGGTAATTTTAACCGAGAAATTTTTTTTCTGTTTTCAGTGAAACGAATGATGTCAACACTGGATTATTAATTGAAGTTTGGAGCAAAGGGATGATTTGGGACCGGGCTCTTGGATATCATTACATTCCTCTCAGAGCAATACAATATTCAAATGAAGTAAGTTAAAATAGAAAAAAAATTGAAAGCTCATTTATTTTAAGAAAATGTTTTTCTTTACTTTATGAAAAGGCTTACCAATTCTTTATCTGCATAATAAAGTTTACCTTAGATAAAGAACTCCTAAAGTAAACTTTAAAACAAAATATTAAAAAATAAGTAAAGCGTTTTTTCCTTTCTTTTAAGTTCTTATAATAGCTCTATATATATAATTTTGCTTAATTTATATTTTCGTGAGGGACATATTTCTTCGATTATGGAAGTGGTGCTTTGCAGAAATGAAACACTAAAAAAGAAAAAGGGAATTAAATATTAATAAATATTCACGATAGGTGGTCTGTTGTTTTGTTCACCTGAGAAGTATTTTTTAAAGCGTTTCTTGAATAGATAATTCTCCGATCTTAAAATCTCAGTCTTTTTATAGTGCACTGATAAAACAGTAATAATTACTAATCGTGTTTTATCCGTGATGTGTCGCTGTCAGAAACTTAAGAGGGTTTTTGAGCTAAAAAAAAGGCTATTAATTATTAGTAAATAAGTTGATAGCTGCTGAAGTAAACTTACTGAAGCCAAGTTATTCCACTCCTCTTGTTACAGACATTCACCGCTTAATAAATTATGGAATAAGGACTAACATTTTTAGGCTTGTTTGTCTGACCTGGGAGCATTTAAGTAGTCAGAGAGTAGATTATAAAGGCGAAAAGGCATTCAAGAAACGTTTACTCTAGATTTTTGAAAGTGGGAGGACATTTTCACGTATCATGCTAGGGAAGCAAGTGTTAAAAAATTATTTGGATGATCTCTTTTCAAAAGTTGTTTAGGACAATTAAAAACCTTTTTAGTGTAAAAAGTTGTTTTAAAATGATAGAGAGATTTATATCATTGAGTCTTTTGAAAGGTGGACCATTTTGTTAAGTCGTCAGTTATCGAAATTCCGTTACGAGCTGAATGTTTTTTCAGTATGCGAAAAAAATAAAATAAAAATATAAAAATTTAAATATAGAAATTTTCCGACGACAAGTAGGATTAGTTTCAAAACGTGCTTGATTTATTATAATCGATTTTTCCAATTTTTATTTCAGTAATAATGAAAAAATGTAGTTTCCGTATTTATTTTAAAATCTGTAACTGGCTCCAATGACGCTTATATTTCGGAAAATATTAATGAAAACTAACGAATAGGATTACATTACAAAGCAAAGAATTAATTAATTTTGTAACATTAAAACGAAGTAAAATAGTAGTACTTATCTGGTTAACTTTGTTACCAAAGAAATAAAAATATTCAGGATCCGTTATGGGATACTCAATGATTATAGTCATCATTAGTTTATTCTGCATTTTTCTTTCTTTCATTTAAACTTAATTTACTACAAGGAACTTGCAGTACATAGGTTTAAATCATCACGATTGCTAATAATTTTGATATTTTTTAAATCGAAAAACTTGTGATTGCGATGCCACCTCACACAGAAATTTATTAAATCCAAATTATTTAAATGCAAAAGAAAATTCATTAAAAAATTAGTATATGTACATCCGAAGAGTTTACGCTAAGAAGGCTCTAATCGACAATGAAAGACCTTTTGTAAACATTGTCATTACGATTCAGAGGGCCAGTTAACACGTTCTTAGTGTAAACTCTTCATTCATATAATTTGTCGTTTGACTGCTTATTTCATTCCTGGAAAATATATTTCTGATTTCGTATGAAAAATATCAGAATTTTTTTCCAGTAAAAGCATCGAATTTTTTGGATAATCAGACAAAAATATTCTGCTTGTAACAACTGTGGCTTTCATAAACACTCGATTATGCTATAAATGACGGAATTTTCAATGTCTTTTTGTCTCATAAAATCGTATTTACAATAATTTTTTTTCTCTATACTTTTGTCCCGACAAGAAGCCTTTGAAACTAAGAAAGTAATAAATACTTAATGTTACGCTTTTTTACGAAAAACAACTTTAAAAAATCGTCTGAATGATTTACTTTATACTTTCAGGAGGGTATGGGACAATGGGTATCGCTGGAAGCAGAAATAGTCATGCGAGACGGAGAAGTTGTTGGTACAAAAAGTCCAACTGGAGATTCCTTACTGGTCGATTGTCGGTTCGAACTGCCATTCGGTAAGTTTTCACTTACTTTATTATTTAAATGATAGTTTCTATGTCGTTTTAAAAGTTTTTTTTTTTTTTTTTTTTTGTATTTGAATGCGTGTATAATGTTTTCCCACGATTGTCTTGGTGTTGTCGTGGTAAGGTTCCTTAAAAGAAAACTGAGGTTGTATTTTAAAATGGGAATAGGATTAAAATAGGTTCAAAACGATTTCACTACATTTTATGTGCTCTTCGGCCGCAATTTACACTAACCAATAATGCTGGCTTTTGTTAGTCGAACCGTTTGACTGAAACTATTCGCACATGATCGGAGCGTTCTAAAAAAATTTATCTTACAGTATCTTATTTCAAGACTTTTGTAACACAGTCCCCTTAGTGGAATACAGAACTGGGTTTGGTTCGTTACCATCGGCCATTTCATAACAATTCTTTCTTGATGACATATTCATATTCTACATGTATGAATTTGTTACTATTTTAACTTGTGATATGAAAATATCTTGAAAACGTTATTATTACATTAATTTTACTCGAAATGAAAATATAAATACGAAAGGTTATCACCCTTCGTTACCTCCCTTTTTTCGAAACTCACTCTTGTTTGTTTATTTTAGACACATGCAACTCGTTTTCTCGCTTCCGGAAAAATCATGAAAAAACTCAAATTTCATGCGTACGATCTAATGTTTTTTTCCTCTTTCGTCCCTTTAAATAAGGGGAATTATTTTTCATGTCATTGGTTTTTTTTTTTACTCTCCGTAATAGCGTGTTCGAATATTATTTATTGATTTTTTCTTTAAAGTTCCAAGTTCATCGATTCGTCTAATAATAGATTTTCAGTAAAGTTTTCCCGGTAAATTTTCCAAACGGTTGTTTTTCCGCGGTTATTTGCATCTGTATTTGTAATTCCAGTAAGCTTATTTCGTAATATTAACTACAAGCTAGCCCAATTTTGAATTAAAATCAGCGCTTGTGGTCTTTTCAATGAAGGTGATGTTTTAACACATAAGTTGTTCATGATTTTCCAATTCATTTACGTTAGGTAATTCGCTTATGTTTTTGTTCAGTTACGTAGATTTTGGTGTAAGAAGCATTAGATTGTAATTCGAGCTTCCAAGGGGTTTGTGCTTGATATACAGTCGAGTGGAAAATTTAAAGAGGAAAGACTTTTTAAAGAAAGAGAAAAGAGTCTGGCTTAAAAATGGTCATTTAAAGGTTAGAAGTCAACAGGAAAAGCACATTACATAAATAACATTTTATTAGATTCTGAAAAACTTCAGAGGAAAATATTTTTTCTTGAAATAAAAATCTGGGAGTTAAAATTTTCGAGAATAAAAGCGAAAAAGAGTTACTGTGAAACGGATAAAAAAAATCCTAGCCTTTGATAACATTATAGCCATGCTTACGTTAAACCATTTGGTAAATTTATTTTCTCATGCAGTTATGCTCTTTTTCATTGTCAATATTCTCTATGGTGCCGAATTGTTTAAGAGCACATACGATTCCTCGTTCTGCTCATTTCTCAATTGTATGCGCAGATAGCAAAGTCTATCCCGTCCCGAGGACGTCTTGAGGACGTCATGCGGGTATTTATTGGACGTCCATTGGATTTACCTATGTCCACACTGATGCAAAAAGCGTCTTTTGGGCGTCCTATGGATATCCCGGATCTGGATATCCTGTGGATATCTGTTGGGTAATCCTCAGAATGTCCAATGGACTGAAAATGCTATCTGAGTATACCCCGTACACGAATCCCACAGTTTGCCACCGGAAACCCCGCGAAAAAGAAACCGATTTTTGGTCTTCTGCAAAAAGGCAGATAAAAAATGCTTCTGCCGTTGCATGGGTGCAACAAGATAACCAACGCATTGCAGTATATGGTTGAAATTGTGTAGTAAAATGCAGGACATGTAGCCGTACTATTTGTAATCGTATAACTTTTACAGTAAGTATGCATATGGACGTTCGACTGTTCGTAGCTGAACACTCTGTGTCGTGGTCAAACTAAAACGTTTTCAAATTCTGAAAATAACGAAAATAGTTCAGTCTTGAAAATGACTTATTATCTTATGCTGCTTACATAATAAATGATTCTAATCGTAAAACTGATTTGTTGCTGTTGCTTTTTACACACAAATCGGTATATAAAAAATTTATAATTAAATGGCCGTCTATTTATTCTCAATGTGTTGCATGACATTCAAACGTTTGGAATATGTAGCTAATAAAATAGAATAACATTCGAAAATGAAGAATCTAGCGCTTTAAAATATTCAAGAAAGTCCAAAGGCAGCAAACCTTCTGGCGAGTACTTTTTCGCCAAGATCGCGGATCGTCAATTCGGAATGAAAATCTGAAGTCTGAAACTGATAAATAATATCCAAGGAGATGCAATATGCAATAAACATGTAATGATATAATTAATACTTCGATTTCAATTCAGTCTGACCACACAAATCGGGATAATTTTAAGACGGATTTTCACGAAATCGTGCTTGCTTCTTGCGTGCGTCTTTAATGAAATTTTGAAATAAATGACACTTAAATTCACTTCCTAACTATACAATGTACTGTAAACCATAAATGTAATTCTTTAAATTTTTTGTGCTTTTCATTAGTATTTGTGAAAAAGGAAATCTGACTGAAGTTAAAATAGTAATCTTGTCAAATAAGAGGTACCTTAAGTTTTGTTTATCACGAAGTAAAATGGTAATTAAAATCAAAGTTTTACAGTTTCCACATTTCAATTAGCATTCGCGCATCGTCTCCCTTTTCATCAAATGGTTGTTAGTAACGAACGCAAGCAACAATTTTCATTTCACTCTTTTCCTTTTTTCTTATCGACTTCTTAATGAATACTTAGTTTAATAAATCAGGTATGCTATATTATTAGGGAAAAGAGAGCTGGTATCATATTTGACACGAATAGTAATTTTTCTCGATTTATTTATCGCTTCTTATCACACCGCTTACTAAAAACGATTTTCCGAGTAAAATAGTTTTCATTTTGAGTATTCTTATCATAACAAAAAAAAAAAAAAAAAAAAAAAAAAAAAAAAAAAGGCAAAAAAAAAACCGTCACGGCCTTCTAAGATAACATTCCGAAATAATTTCCCGTGGGACCAAAACAAGATCATTGAAAAATTGTTTTCAAAGTGAAAGTAAATTACCAAAGAAATAGATGTTACGCAAAATCCCTGTTCAGGGAATTGAATGAGCTCGCGGTTTTCATTCGATCCCGAACCTGACTGAATAACTAAATGTCGTAGGTTAAGTGTCTTTTTTTCATCTGTCTTTTAAAGTCTTTAGAGATATGTCCATAAAAACTAAAAAAATTGTAATTAAAACAAAACCCCAATTTTTTTTCCCCCCTTCAGTAGTTATGCTTGTGTGGGCGTTTAGGGTTCTAAAAACTGGCTTAACCTGCAAAATACTAAACCCATTTGAAAAAGTTGTTCCATAAATTTTTTAACTTGCTCGCCCACCATAGTTCCATATATTCCAAATTTGTTTTCATTTAAAGTTCCATAACTAAAGGGCTATTTGTAGGACAAACGTAGACGCACACTTTTGGTGTAATATTTTTTAAAATTTTAAATTCAGTATCTTATTGCGAAACGGTATCTAATCCACGCAATATCTGGAAAGAATGGAAAATCTTAAAAATTAAATTATCTATTTACACAAAAATTGTTCAAACATCAGTTTCTGTAATTAATTACAGAAATTGATAAGTACATAATCTGTCATTTTTCATCTCTTTAAAGCATTGGGTCATCGGCTAGGATGGACTCTAAAATTGTCAGACATTTTCTTGGCGTAATAATAGAATCCTTCCTTATAGGAATTAAATTCATTCGTGCGATTTTCCTTCCATTTGCATTTTTAAATTACAGTGACAGAGGCAATTAAAATAATTAATTTAGCTATTTTTCAAGAAAGATGTGCACAACGATTGTCTCTGCAAAGCTTTAAAAATATCAGAATTAAATATGAAAATTTAATTATTTTGACTTAAATGAAAATTTCCAGAGAAATCTTACACTCCCTTTTCCCGTTAAAAAAAATATATATTGCATTGCATGCCGGCAGCGAGTTGAAAGCAAAAGTCAGACCCCGCGTCATTTTGTTTATTGCCATCTCTCCTTCATAAATAGATAGAGCTTTATTTTCAAAGTAGAAGAAACTAGAGAGGAGAACAAAATTTCAAAAGAATGGAAAAAGTAAAAAAACATAAAAGGCCTTGACACTTTTTCCCTCCCTTCATCCCTTTTTCTGGGGAAGATATAGCAACACATGAATATAAATTTGGGAAAACGAAAATGTTTATTTGTAACATGTTTAAAATCCTAAACGTCTGTTTTCCATTTATTTATTTTCCAGACAACAGGAATTGAACCAAGGTCTCCTAGGATGGCGCCGTTTTGAAATATGAGACCTTGATTTTTTTTCTTAAAAATGATTATTTTCGTTTTTTGTAATTATTTAACAGGGGTCTTTTGAATTAATTCCGCTTGAAGAAGCTGAACGATTGCAACAGCGTCGTTAAATGTAAACCGTTTTAAAATGTTGTTACAATCTTTCTGACTTTTTTTTCCCCTTTAACTAGTAAAAAAAGGGGGAAAAAAAAGCTGGAATTTTATTAGTTAAATGTACAAAAATTTAAAAGCATTTATTTGAAAAGAGGCATTTTAATTTATCCAGGACGGTACGACCCACCTTCTGGGTGGAAAACATTGCTAGCACCTGAATCCGAGGGGAGAAGTGGGCCGAAGTCAGTGACGGATGAAGACAACACTGATTGGCTCCCACTCGGTCGGCAGAACCCACCTGATCAGTGGTCAGGCAGAGGTAAACCTTTGTACAGTTCTCACAAGAGTATGGGAATGGCACATAATTAAATCACAATTTTCTGGGGACTGAAACCAAAACTCTTTCAATTCACAATTTTTTTTTTTCAATTTTTCAGCTTTTCCTTTCTTCTTGCATACGATTTTCTTAGTCCTTACAAATTTATAAAGGAATTTCTCATCCACGTTTGCATGCACGACTTGAAAGCAAATTTAAAAAAAATTTTAATTCATGATCTTTTACAAATTTTTAGGATGCAATGGGGCCACCATTCAAAATTTATTTGGAAATGAATATAGCATGTGTTTTTTCGGGTTTTCTTAAGAATCGGGTTTTTTCACTCCAAAAAATTAACTGATTAAAATGGTTTCTTGTATTCAATTTATAAAATAATTAATTATTGGGACCATTAGACTCCCCTCTTTTCAAATAATTGAATATAGCATGTTTTTTTTAAAGTAAATGTTAAGGATCTCATTCGAGATTTTCTATGAAGTACGTAACAGAAAATACCTACCCTATTTTTAAATAATTTGTTTCTATACAAAGTTAATATCTATTGTAAGGAAGTAAAAATGAAAAATAACCTTTTCAAATCTTTTCCTTTTTTTTAAAAAAATCCTCGTCACTTTGATTAAATCGGTTTTTTTACTTATTTGATTTTCTGCTACCATCCTCGATTTACTGGTTTCAGCCCCTTTAATTGAATCTTATTTCTTCTAGCTTTTCCAAAACCTGACCATTGGTCAGGTTAATTCACTCTTTGTTTGTACAAAGTTAAACCTCTCTCTGGAATGGATAGCTCTACTCACGATCTATATCGTTTATGCTTATCTTCACAAGTTTATATACTATATTTCATTTATTTATTTATTTATTGATGGATATAATTCGTTGGATGATTAATAAGTTAATTCGTTACTATTACATTATTTTATATTCACAGTGTATAACTTTAACAAAAAATCTATAAAATCTGTAAAAATCCCAAAATGTAAGCAACAAAAAATTTGAACGAAAGTCCTCTCAGAAGTCTCAGATGAGCGACTTATTCCAAGAGTAATTAATAACTATTTCTTTTTATGCGTAATTATTTGATTCATTTTTATTATTTTGAAATTTGCTACAAAAGCGAATCATTTTGATTGATTTCTATTTGTTTATTGGGTCATTCTCATTTTACTGGGTACTTCTCGAACGAAAAATGTCCGCAACAAAGTGTAAAGAGCAAATGGGGCGAAATTGAAAACAAAAACAAAGCAAAATTCGTGAAGTTTTTGATATAAAAATCATTTTTTTCCGCGTTGAAAATAAGTTTAAAAGAAGGGGGTGTCTAAGAAGAACAGTGACCGCTCTGGTAATCCTTAGGGTTAATTGATTTTTTTTTTAACTTTAAATCTGGATTTTTGGGTATAAAAGATCCATTAATAAGTTCAATTATTTTTGGAGGGAAAAGAACCCGTTTTTTAAGAAAAACCCCATGGCGTAATGCATGAGTTTTTCCGCGATTTGATTAATGACGGGGTTTTTCTTAAAAAACGGGTTCTTTTCCCTCCAAAAATAATTGAACTTATTAATGGATCTTTTATACCCAAAAATTAAAAATTATCGGACCATTGTCCCCTCCCCTAGCATTTAAAAATTTAGAATCAAAAAACTGATTCCGGGGGTTTTCCGTTTCGAAGCTTTGGCTTACGTTCTGAGATTTATTAATCCTGGATATACGTACTCGGTCACCGTAAAAAGTGCGGTCTTAGCATAAAAAGATTTCGGAGAACAGAGTTAAAATTTCTCTATCAAAATTTACTTCGACTTATCATTTCCACCTTTCAATTAAGTCATATTGAGAAGATGTCATACGCTTGGGTGTAAGCCTCGATAGCTCAGTTGGTTAGAGCGCTGTCCGCGTATAGGACTTCAAGGCGTGCCCATGGCCTTCGTGGGTTCGAGTCCCACTCGAGGTGTGATTTTTTCTCAATATTTATAACCATTGTCAAATTAATTCATGGCGTAATGCATGAGTTTTTCCGCGATTTGATTAATGACGGGGTTTTTCTTAAAAAACGGGTTCTTTTCCCTCCAAAAATAATTGAACTTATTAATGGATCTTTTATACCCAAAAATTAAAAATTATCGGACCATTGTCCCCTCCCCTAGCATTTTAAATCTGGAGTAACTTTTTGATACTTTTTTTTTGCCTTACGAACCTGATTTTAAGCTCGAATTTATTTCAAATTTCGAATTTATTTCACTGTAAAATATTTAATTCTTTAGTGCTTATTATTAAAATTGGTTCGTGTATTAATAGAAGACCTATAAAAGAGTAATTCTATACCCAGATAATTTTTTTTCGAAAAATTTTATGCCTAAAAGAAATCACGGTACGAATTTCAATTGAATTTAAAATGATAATACGATACAAATTCGGTACGAATTTTAAATGATAATTTGTAAAATAAATGTTTGAAACCGATTTTTTTCATTTTTTATTTTTTATTTCAATTTTTTCAATGTCGATCGAGAGCTAGAAACTGCCAGTTTTGTTTTGCAGCAATACTTCTTAAGTAAAAATTTAAGCTTTAAAGGAAATAAATTCGTGTGTAAAAATTGATACAAAACAACATTTGAAATGATTCAAGAGCCAGAAAAATGATGGGTTTTAAAAATTAAATAAATTATCAGCTGAAAAATGCACCGGACACTGTTTCGCCATTTTTTTTTTTTTTTGAGAATGACCCTAATGATTGTAAAACAGGAGCTTTGCAGATTTTATGGACTTTTTATTACTTGCTTCATTATTACAATGCCTTCGTTGTTTTATTATCAGCGGCGTTAAATGATTGGATGAACACTTATTTTTTTCATATACATTTCTTTTTTCTTTTCTGGAAAGTTGGATGATGTTCAAATTAATTTTGATGTTATTTTTTGATATAATGTACAGTATTAAGTACAAAAATCAACTAAAATATTAATAATTTAAGGCATCTTTTGCTCAAATGTTTGAAGATGCACCTTAAAGAATTTACTCTCATTTTATCGAACAGGTACTACTGGACGAAAATTAAACTTTTTGGTATGATTAAAATTATTTTCGAAGGTAAGTAACAAAATTCGGTGGTTTCGTTACATATATTTTTTTATAGTTGTGGTATATTGATCTGAATTAAACTTCAGAAAACCGGAAAACAGCCGTGTTAAGCGAAATGGGCGTATGTGCGTTCTTAGGTTGGCACTTTGTTCTCTGGCTTGTTTATTATGTAAACAAAGATTCAATTCCAGGATGCACATACGCTTAAATTACTTAGCACGACAGAAGAGTATTTTTTTGGTATGAAACGAACTATGTTCGTTTTAAAGGTGCTGAAATCGAATCAAGTTTGAAGTAAACCAATAAGATGCAACAACTTGCAATTTTACAGTACATTTATTAAATACATTTTTCCCTCTCTCAGTTGCGGGATTCATTTTTACCACTGTCATATCGCTGAGTTAAAAAATTCAAACTATGTATATCCAATTCCAGAGCAGTATTTATTTGCAGTGACATAGGTAAAATCTGATAGAATCGTGCCAAATTTTGCCCATTCCGAAGGATGATTTGGACTCCTACGCTTGCATTCGACTTATTGGAATGAAAACCCATTTTCGAATTTCATAAGAAAAAGCCTAATAGCGGTTTTACGAAAACACCTGTGTTGAAGACGTCATGCGTTTGATTAGTAGTCATGGCTTGACGAAAATCTTTTACGGAAATTGAAATCACAAGAGTCGTTTAAACAGTCATGATAAATAATCTCAACTGGAAATTCCTATGAGCTGGTTCCGTATTCACGGACAATAGCGAAATGAAGTATTTGCCTTTAAGTGAAAACCTTATGGAGTTATCATTTTCTCGAACATACTTTTTAATAAAGTCAACAAACCCCAGTTGAATGTTTTCTTAACTTCTAAAATACAGGATAATTGTTTTAGCTAGAATTGTGACACGTGAAAGGCCCCGTTTTCTCTCTCCGTTGGTTTGAGCATGTTTATTTTAAAACAGTAAAATTCTTTACTCGTGAAAAGTCTTCTTTTCTTTTTCAGGTTCTAAACTGTATCTAGATCAAGATTTTTTTTTCTCCTGTTATTTTCCGTCGTTTTTTTTTTTTTTTTTTGCATTTGTTACTGGCGTTTTTTTTTATTCAACATATTTTTTTATCATGCGTCATCCAGCCATGTTGAATTGGGGAACGCGGTGTCAGTTTCATGTTCATCGGCGGTCATTAAGATCGCGATCTCAACTTTCGAAATGGATTCGAATACGCTCATCAATCATTTGTCAAATTCGAAAGTTGTGTCCAAGCGAAAGTTATTGACAGATGCGGCAATTTTTCAAAACAAATAGAAAAACGGGTTTTTGTTTGAAAAGCAGTGCGAAAAATCATGGCCATGAATATAAAAGTTGCCTTGTACTAAAAGTTTCGGAAGAAACACCAGGCACTTATTCTTGATGACAATCCAATTTAGCCTTTGCTTTGGAAAATAAAAGTTAACTTGTAAAGTGAAGCAATTCCTTTGGCACGTGTCAAATACTTTAAGCATCTTAGACTGGAAACACAGCGAAAACCGCTTTCGAGGGTTCTTAATCACGATAATTGGAGTAAAATCGCCTTCGTTTCTGGGTGATCTTAAATTCTCGAATCTTTTAAAGATTTTGTTGAACTAAGTCTACGTAAGTTTGTACTAGTACACCAGTACAGTATTTATAAAAATGGTTACTCAAGAACAAGAGAAAGGTGGATAAATAAACAATTTTTAAAATTCCCTGGTTAAAAAACCATAGAATCTTGACTTTATTGTACAACTGCCAAAACTTCTCCAACAGGGATCGATTGCGGGACTCTCCAGTTTTCGTTTTCCAATGCCACGGGCCAGACGCTGTCACATTATTTGCATACCGATCGTATTTGAATCGCAAAACGGAAAAAGCTCAGCTTGTTTCGATTAACGGAAATAATGATTTTTTACGACTTTTTTAACATTTAATATCTAATTTCCTTAAATAAGGACTCAGCAAAGCTGTAATTATGCAAAACCGTTTGCGGGATCCTCAGGATTTGGAATGGCTTAGGTTTCAGGACTTCCGAAAATCAAGTAGACCTAATTATAAAAGCCATTTTAGAAGAACACTTTTTAAATCGTTCAAGAACCGTTTCCGAAGGAGGAAAAGTGAGAGGGTAAATGGAGAAGAGAAAGATAAAAGGGAAAAATTGGTTTAAATGTTACAAGTTCAAGAGTAAACTTTTCAGATTTGTTCCAATTTGAAACGTCTGTTAAAATTTCCAAAATGGGAATTTTGAAAAAATGCGTATTAAATTTTTTCCGTTGTTTTCTGACAATGAAAACTCGTATAAATTTCATTATTTTCCTTAACCTTCATATTTGCCATGCACTTCGGATTTGAATATGTATCATAACTTAGGATTATTTTACATGGAATGTAATGAAAAGTCTCTAAAAAAGAGTTAGTCAAATTATTATTTCTTTCGAGCATGTTACTGACTAGCTTACTTACTTACTACAAGGTAAACATGATTTAGGCAACGAATTCCGGATGATTTTATTTACTCATTAATTTTTTCGAAGAGAGCAAAAAAGCGATGGATTTGGGAGATTTTTAATTTTTTTAAACTTTATTTATTTTGCAGAATAAGATAAAGGTAACCCCATCATTATGTCGTATCAGGTCGAAAGCTGCTAAATTTTCTTAATGTTTAGTCATTTTCCATTGAGAAGCTATTTTTAAAAAAAACCATGCCATTGTCGAAAACTCCATAATTTTTCTCGAAAACTTCAATATTCGTTATTAATTAAATTGGAACAAAATTTTTTTTAAACTTTCAAGAATACTTCAAAGTTTTAAGTAAAATTTGAATTTTTGCCGCTTTTAAAACTTCGCGGGGCCATCATTAGTGCTTGCTTACAAATGATAATGTAATCCTTACTGCACTATTCGACCATTGTTGTGTCTAACCTGATAGCATACAACTGAATTAATTAAGTTGAATACGAAATTCTAAGACTCACAACCTTTATTTTTTTCCCTATTTTATATGGTATTGAACAACCAGATTTCAACGATATTCGACGAACGATATTCGAACTTTTTTTGGGGTGCAAATTTGTTTGGCTTGCTCTGATCTTTCTGTCCGTATAAATCAAAAGATGTCAGGGGTGCTTATTCAGGTACATATATCTTTTTCACCATTAAGGGAAACCGTCACCACTATCATACGCGATAATTTGTTACATCGGGATGAAAAATTGAATATCAAATAGCATATATCCTTTTTTTTTACGATCATTCTGTAAAACAAGAAAGAGATGTGCAAAAAATTATTTGTCATATCAATTCAATGCAATGCCATGCCATAACTCAAACTGTAGAAGAATTTTTTTTTTTCAAACTTTCTTGATGACATTAAATTATTTTTTTAAATATCGTTGTTAGGTCAATATTGCTTATTTTTTGTCACTCCTATTTCCGTTACTCGATTGTATTGAAGTTTTTACAGGAAAAAGGTGTTGATTAGCAGGGGTGTAACCACAATTTTTCCAGAGGGGGAAGCAAGATCCTTTTACAATTTTTTTTTCGACCCAACAACCCCTCCCTTCCTCTCTCCAGTCTTATTTTATAATTCTTTCCCAAATTTTTCCCGCTATTTTTCCCAATTTTTTTTTTTTAATATACAAGCGGAGCCATTAGTACATACTTCTCCTGCAGTGCTTAAAATTTTTCAAATCCTCAATTAAACGACTTACTTAGAGAAGCCATTTTTCACAAAATAAGCCATGTCTTATTTCACAAAAAAAAAAAAAAAAAAAAAAAAAACATCTTTGATAGTATTCTAACCTAACCGGCGGTTCCCCTTTAACTAAGTGAGTGAACAAATCATGTGAAAAGAAGAAAAAGCTTCTTTCTTTTTCCTTCCTTTTTTACTTTGTTCTTACAACGATAAATAGATGGCAGAATGAATTTTCTATCTAAAAAAGCGTCACTTGTAATGAAAAATAGAATGGTGTCACTTTGACTGAAAAAGACGAACTGCACGCTCCTCATATTATGTATATTAAAACTAAAGCAAAGGAGCACAAAAATAATTTGTTCAAGCTTCTTTAAGGGTAAAATTTTAAAAATAAGTCGATTTAATTTTCAAAACTTCATACCTAAAAAAAGGTTTCCCCAGAAAAAAAAAAAAAAAATAAAACACAAAAAAAGGGTAACTTTGAAAAAAAGAAGGCGACTTTTTTTTTTACATTTCTTTGAGTCTGACCCCATTCATCGAGGTGAACTTGTTCATCCAACTATACACTAATTTGTTTGTTTTTCATTATGAACTTTAACTTATTTTCTTTTAATAATAATTTCAAAGATGAATGAGTTCCTATTAGTCGCCGACATTTCTTTATAAAAGTCCGCATGTATAATTATATTCAGCCTTGTTTTATCATCGAGATTTCATCTTAATTTATACCTCGTCGCTTGAAAATTTCTGGATTATACTCTCACAAGGTGACCCTTAAATATTTTTATTTTTGTAATTAAAATTATTCTTTATGCTTGTGTACGTTCCACAGTGATTTAATGTCGCTTCAATTTAAAAGAAGAAAAACATTGAACTGGCAACCGAAAATAAATAGTAGGGAAAAAATCTTTTAACCTACTTCAAATACAATATCATTTCGGCAAACCTTTACCGTGATTTTTCGTTCATATTTCGTAAGATGATTTTCATTCCATTTTTTTTTTTTTTTTTTTTTTTTACTGTGAAAATTCAACTCTTGAAATCGTTTCAAAATTATCATTCCGGCTGTAACTAAAAAGGATAAAATGTATTTTTTTTGTAATAAGGAATTTATGATTCCTTTTTTCTTTCTTTTTCGATTTTAATGATAGCAAGTTAATGCCAGTCTTCTTCAAATCTCATGATTTCGTTTCTTAAATCATTTTGATCGAAAATTTGGTTCTTAGCAGAAAGAACTAAATGCCATAAAAAAGTCAATTCGTAAAATATTTCAGTTTTATGATCGTATCCCTCTTGAGCGTCCAAAGCTCTAAGGGTTTTATACATTTCATGTTGCTACTCACTTTTTTAATGATATTTGTCCTTTTGTTTTTTATATTCCGCTTACTTTCCTCTTGATCATTGTCAATAAAATTATTGCAAAATGACGAATAAAGCTTATTCGCGTTTGCTGCGATATGAAAGGAAATAAAAGGAATAAAAAAGAAACGCCTTATTCTCTGTTCGACGTTAAAAACAATTTTATGAACGTCCTAATACTTAAATTAACTGTTTTTTAAAATAATTTATTTTATTCACGGTAAACAAAGTTGAAAAGTTTTGCTCAAAGCTTGATACTTAATTTTATCCGTGCTCTAAAAGCTATTTTGATTAGGAAGTTCAATTTTTACGTTAAAAAGCTTGGGAGAGGAATATACGGATTCAAGTGTTAATGTCTGGAAGTGTTGGTTGCACTTGACAACCACGTGAGTGAAGTGGATTTCGTCAACATTTTAAACACAACGGATTCTCCTGACAACTGTCAGTTTTAACATTTTCATTACAGAACCGTAGTTAGCTCCAAATATTGGAATGACATTTTTCGGGTTGTAAAAGGGCTCTAAACGATATCCGAAGCAGTTTTCTTGAGTTTCCCACTTTTCTTGAATCGGAGTTGGAAGCGTTAATAAACTTAAGATTTTCTGATTATTTTGTTTCCAGATGCAGAAAATACAGACGGAGATGCTTTACAAAGGAAACTTGAAAGACTGAATTCAACTATAATGGGTCACGACGAGCAAGCTCGAAGGCAACACCAGTATTATGGTCATTGTAAGTAAAAAATTACCTGAAACAAATAACAATTAGTTAAATAAAAAGCAAGGGAGTAAGGTTGTTTTTAAAGTGTAACAGTTCAATGAATGTGAATTAGTATAAATCATGCTGCGTTATAAATTGTAGTGGGCAAACTAAATGCCAATGACCCATGAACTGTTTTTAGGGACTTGCCAAATCGTCTGATGAACCGAAAGAAAATGATTAAATAATATAACATAAGAGGAAAACTATCGCCTTTTATAATATTATAAAAGCCGAAATCTCTAAAGTCCTAAACTTTTATGGACAAACAAACATAGTTTAACATAATATAACATAGTTTCTTACTAGGAGAATTAATGAGAACGCTGGGGTGCAACGTGAGATTACAAAGCAATAACATCACCAAACTCATATGATGTGATTCCCACTGTAGCTTTAAGAATTTTGGTACATACAGCTATTTTAAACACTGTTCTCTTGTGTTTAGCTTTTAAAGTAATAACTCTATCGTAATTGGGGGTTATATCGGATAGTCAGGTTAGTATCGGACGATGGCATTTCACGATGGCATTTTAAAGTTTACTAAAATTTGTTGAGGCTAAAACTGCCATAACGGGGGCTCAATATTATATTGTTCTAGATGCACTTCCCACGTTGACACACATTTTTCATAAGCTAAGTATAGGGGACTAGTGTCAAGCTGGAAAGTGTAACTAGAACAATATAATATTAAGCCCACGATAAAATCACAGTCATTATGGCCAGAGGACCGTCAAGTTCAAGCCTAATTACGGTACTATCCAGTTGAATAATGAATAGTATATAGTCTAATTATAGATATGTAGGCAAGTCTGCCAGTTGCTTGCTTGTGCTCCCACAAGCTGTATCCTTCAAGCTATAACCCTTTTGTCCTTTCAGTTCAAACAATTTTTTCAAGTCTTTAAGCGTGCAGAATTAAATTGTTTAGGCACACAAATTTTTTCCTCAGTACTGTACTGGACACAAGTTTTCACCCCTTATTGTACGATACATTATGTTTCTAGTTCGAAAAAAATAATATAACCACCAGTGGTAAAACATATTTTATCCATGACGTCCAATTTCTAAACACATTTATAACACTATGTCCTTCAAATACGTCAAATCATTTTTTTCCAACAGCACCATTTTTTCGAATTTAAATATTTTTGAAAATTTATAGCATCTTTACAGCTGGGATAAACTAAAGCTTTTTCTTTTCGGAGGATTTTACCATGCACTGTTAGGGCGTTGCACAAAATATGCATATTGTATTTTTATTGAGTGTATTGCAAATTCAGTAAATCAAATTTAAGCAATAAATTAATTCTTCTTTATCAACCCTTAAATCATTATCAAAGGAGGTAATAAATCTCCCGTTTGACATTTTAAATACTTAAGAATATGAAAGTAAAAATGCGCTGAAACTTAAATGACTACCAATGAAATTCTTCAATAAAAGAAAAAAGTATAAATATGTACAATTTTGTATGCAAATCTTAATATAAGGAAAACGATATTTTTTTTAATAAAAATTCTTGGAATTTTAATACTTTCAATCCGTCTACGAAAATTCCGAGGAAAAAAATAAACGATTGTATAGTATTTCAAGAGAAAACGTGGACCTCTTACCGGTACAAGATATTCCAACGTGGGCGTTTTGTTTGTTTATTGTTAACCTTTCGAATCTTTTTTCCGGTGAATCTTTTTTCTTAAAGGGAAACTGCAGTGATTGCTGTCTTTTCTGTAAAACAGTTTCGAATTTTCCGAGAGAACGATTCGAACCGAATTTGAAATTTCGACCTTGTCTGTCGCTTCTCTCTACGTTCACTCTATTTAACATTGAAATTTTTGATTAATAGGTTTCTCGTAAAAGCGATAAACATTTACCGCATCAAAATATCTCATACGCAAACACGAGAACACAGCCAACGAAAGAGCATTCGCAATATCATCGAAAGAGAATGGGAAGGAAAATCAGCAATCCGAAAATCTCTTAATAATCGTGTTACTCACTAATCGAAAGATATAGCTTTGGCCTCGTTTCGTTCATTTTCGGTTGTCGCATAAATGCTTGTTCATTATCTAATCTCTTCCCCTTTCCCGTTGGGGAAGGTCAAGATGAGAAAGTTTTTAGCTTCCTAAAATCCTATCTTATCGGTTCCGTTGCTTATGATTTTTTTTCCCATTTACAGCAGCAGATGTTGTTGCTGCTGCGAGCGGTGCTACTTTTTCGGAAACTTTAATAAGTTAATTAGTTAAGATGATTTCATTTTCTTATGTAACCTTTATTGATCAAAGCCTGCAAAGACTCAAACAAACGCTTAATTTTAGATATAAACTGAACATGTCAGAGTTCATGACGCAAGACCTGCACGGGTTAATGTAAATGCCAGTAAAAAGCTCTAAGGTCTCATTGAGTATTCCGTTGGCAATCTTAACCCGTTTCAGGTAAATCTATCCACTTATCTCTTTACCCTTAATCGCAGGAAGTGTTCCCATTCAGTGATTTAATGGATAACAATCTGAATGACCTTATTTTCCTAGAGCTTGTGATTCTACGAGCTAAAAATTGTTTCCGCCGAAAATCAATATTTTAAAGAAAAATTTATTTTTTCAGCTGGGTATTCGGAAGACAGTGATTACACTAGTGATTTGAACTATCCTATCGGGCAGCATCCTAATTCGTCAGCAAGTCAGTTTAAATCAGCGGCTCAGCTCATGTGCACTCCTGAGAGATCGTTAGAAACAAGCAGAGAAAATTCGTATGAAAGGGATGATGCTCCGGGTCAAGGACACATGCAGGTACGAAGAGAGTTAAAAAAAGAAAAAGAAAATTAACAGATGGAAAAAAGGAAAACCGTTTCCGTTTCCGATAAAAGATTCCCCCTTCCTTCTGACATTTAAGACATAATTGAATATTTCTTATTCCCTTGATGTCGAAACCATATTGTACACCATTTCAAACGAAGATATTTACCGTAAAGATATTTCCTCTGCTTCATCTGCTTTTTTGTCTAGACAATTTATAAAAAAATCTTATGTTTTTTGTTTTTTTTTTTACTTTTGGTATTTTTTTTCTCTTTTTTGATGATATTTTGCTTTCTTTATTATTCATAATCGAAACGGTTTCCTGTAACAGTACCACTAACTGCTTCTTGGGTTGTCAGATTAGAAACTTTTCTTGAAGGAAATAGGTTAATCTTGACGTCTAACTTGATGGGAAGAGTTACATCACATTCCTCTCCTTATTTCCGTGTTGGAATGTTTTTGATAGTGCTTTCAAATTCGATAAAAATTTACTTCTATTTTTTAAAAGTTGATTTAAGTTTTTGATGAAAAAATACTTTAAAAAAATGCATTATTCAGAACGAAAAATAATGCTTTGCTGAGATTTATTAGATCTGCGTTATAAATTTTATACAACGACAAAAATTTAAACAATTTAGATGAAAACTGACAAAATAAATTGTCTATAAAAATTTAAAAAGAGCCGTATAGAAAAAAGAAAATATTCTTTGAAATTCTTTAAATCGTCTAACATTTTTTTCCCTCTATATGATTGCAGTTAATCCATTCTTTTTAGGGAAAGCCATTAAAGATGAGCTTTTATGTGGTTTCTCTTGGTGGCAACCTTTAAAACAATAATTAGATGAACATTTTTTTATAATAAAATAAAGTCGGCACTTTTCATTATGGTACACTAATATTTGAAGAGCTTTTTTTTTTTGATTTTTAATTCTAACTTTACATTTTAAAAGAAAGTCTCCTTTTTGTTAGATTTAATTATCTTCTTTCAAGAAAAGTAAAGTATTCTCAGAATTTTGTAACCAAAAATAATAAACTGCTTCCAGTACGAACCTACATTTCCAAAAGTGGCCTTGATTGAGGAAAGAGAAGAAAAACTTTCAAAAACGGGGAAAAGTAAATTTCGATAGATTTAAAAAAGAAAAGATATAAAGCGATCTTAAATGATCTGGAAAGAGAGAGCGAAAAAGAAGATAGAAAGGAAAAGGCGAAATGTCGACAGCTTGAAAGTTCTTTTTTTATATTAGAACCATTACATTTTTTATTTCTCAATTACCCTTGTCATTTATAATAATTGCCATATAATCCTTTTCAGGTGTTGACATTTTTTTTTTTGTTCTTAAGGAAGAAGAATTCTTTTTATGACGATTTCTCTTATTTTGCTTGTTGTAATTGTAATCTTGAAAAATACCGAAAGAGCTAAGTAATGATATTTTTTCATTATAATTTTTAGGGTGGTCCTCAGAATCAACAAGGGCGAGGTTATGGACAACAATACGGGTATAGAGGTTTCAATGATCAAGATGGAGAACCACTATTTTACAACAGTAGACCGAGGGACTATAAAGAATATTCCAGGTATAAGAAAATCGTTTTCTAAGATCTTAATAAATACCTATCTGAAAAAAAAAATGAATAATGTAATATTTTAAGGAAAGGTAGTGCATAACAGGTCAATATTTTTATCTTGATTTTTAAAATTAAAGGAGTCAATCAAGCAAACGTGACTAAAAACAGAATGAAAAGCCGTAAACTTTACATCAGCAAAACTAACATTAATTAAACTGTACTTTGAAATTTTAAATCAGAGTTCCGATGTAATATCTTGCAAGATTTTACGACAAAATATTTTAAATAATAAGAAGGTTTGAAACTAGCAAGTCAGGTGATTTAGTAAATACGATAGTATCGGTTTCTTTTTCATAATTCATATTATTTCCTAACTGATTTATTTTGCATATAGTTATGAAGTAACTTATCTTATAAATCTGCTTACTTGTTAAAACACCGTTTTTTATAATGTAATTATCAACACGGCATATTATACATTTTAAAAAATATTTTAAAAATCAAGATTATTGGTTGAATTAGCGTTTAAAATTTACGTAAATTCTAAGAAAAATAAAATGCTCATACTGTATAATTGGATTGGATGAAAACTTTAAATAGGAAAAAAATAAATAAGGGAAATAATTTATGAAAGAAGATTCGAAGCAGAAATCGCAATCTGTGACTTTTTTTAAGTTTGACAGTTTGAAGCAAATCTCTTGTTATCGGAGAAGTTAAAACTTTTTCTAAGTCACTTTTTAAAAAAAACATAAGATAAGAGTTTAGATGATGAGATGGGAAAGATGAGAGAAAAAAAAGGTTGGTCGAGGTGGCTGATTATATCAGCAGCAATCCTTTTTTATTTTATTTTATTTTTTTTTTTTTTACTCTAATTTATTTTATATTATTTTATAAATCGATTTTGCTTATTTGTTTTGTTCCTTATTTTCGTTTTTTTTAAAATAACGATGACGCTGCTGTAAAGAAAAGGCATCGTAACCCAAGTTTTTTTTTCATTGAAAGTGGTCAGGGCCGATAATTTTGCGTGCTTGATAAAAGTAAAAATAAACGAGAAGGTAAAAATGGGTGAGACGAATATAAAGTAATTAGACCTAGGGAAAAAAATAACCAAATGTATAGCATATAAAAACTTTGCGTTAAATAAAATTCAAGTGTGACATAGGAAAAAGGAAATCCATGAAAGAAAAAAGAAGGAAGAGCACTTTATATTTGATGAACTGAAAACGAAATGGCAAAGTGCTTCCGGGTGTTTATCGTTATGGAAATTTATTTCCTGTAATGGAATTGCAACATGAATGAAATGTGTAGTTTTTTTGATATTTTTGAACTACTGTTAGGCTAGTGGACTTGAGATTGAGAAAAATTGCTTTTCGAGAAATAGGTCCCTTTGTTGGTAAATAATAGGTATAGCTTACTACATAAATAAAATAACTTTCTAATATGCGTAAAATATTAGAATACTGTATAGGCTGCAACTACTGCTACCGCCATCACTACCGACCTATCCAAATCTAAAAAAAGCCAACTTGTGAAAAAGGGATAAAAGAAAATTTAAATTCTTACTAATTTTTAATGGCATTCTTTAAATTTGCTTTCTTTGAAAATAAAAAGGAGAAGAAAAAATTGGGATACAGAAGACAGGTATTGTATTCATTTTTTAGAGTATGCTTATTCGAATGGCTATATATTCAAATAAAAATACTTATATCAACGCATTTTAAAAAGTTGACGAATAAGAGGCAAAGTTAAGAAAGCTAATTTTTTCAGATATACTAAAAAAATGAAAGGTCCATGCTAAAAAAGAAAATATAACAATTTTATGCAGTTCTTAAGCTTATGCTTCACTTTATTTTGATTTAAAATTTACACAGCTTTTTTTAAATATCTAGCAATGTGCTACCTGATTTTAACTTAAATTTATTTTACTTTATTTTTTTCAGTCAAGAATGGTATGGAGATCAATACTCTAGCTACACCCAGAATCAAGGACAATCAGGGGGAACTACAAATAGGAAAAAAGGTGTGTACAAATCAAATATTGCGCATTTGACTGAAGGAAAACCTTCGAAGCACCACATTAAAAGAATAAGTGTTATAGTCTTAAAAGCACCTAATTTTTTTGGGGGATTCTTACTTTACTGCAAGTATTAAACTATTCTGTTTTAAAAGCAGTTTTTGGACTTTTGAGTAAAGCATTGAAATTAATTTTCTCCGAGTACTGGATAAATAGCGAAAAAATCAGTGGTACTTTTGACCAAAAGAAAGTGCCAGGGCACTTTAGTATTTAATTTGAATTGTAGGCATTTTTCTTTCTAAGCTTAAGTATTTGAGAAGAAAAAGTGCTGGGGTGCCCTTTCACCGCAAAAACACCACTGCGACAAATTTAAACATCAACTAAACTAACTACCTTTCGAATTTTTATACTTGAAAAAATCCGGTTTTATTGATTGCGGCTTGCTTGTCTTTTGAAATAAAAAAAAGAAACCTCTTAACAATGTCAGCATAATAGTCTGATTAGCAGCCGACATATTGTAAAATTTAATTCTTCGTTTGAAGTTATAAAAAATTATTTTATAAGAAAGTAGGCAGAAAAACGAGATTCAAAATGAAGTGATTAACTGCCTACTTTCTCTATATTACCTCTAACTAAGCCAGTAAATGAATACTAGGCTTTTTGGTTAAAAACTTAAAGCCTGAGATTATAACTTTTGATTATCAGTGCTACGATGAAGTACGATTTAGCCACGATTTTTTAACTTAAAATAAGCGTAACGGATTATGATCGGGAAAATAGTAAATTTAAAATTTTAATAACTAAATACATCTCAGTTGTTACCGTTCACAGAGTTGCGTTTCGAGGATAATGCGATTGCTAATTCATTGATCCTTTTTATGTAAAGTATGCATTAAACTTGTAATTAATGAAATTTTAAACTTCCTCTTCACTTAATAAGTGCTCGGTGTACGTGCTGTAGAAGGTGACCAGCAATTTAAAAGAAAAATCATTTCCTAAATAATTGATAACTTTTCAACCGCTCTAACATTCAATTAGCTTGTTTAAATTATCACATTTGGGTTAACTTAACAAAAATTAAATAATTAAGTAGCGGATATGTTTGTGAGAAGAAATTCTTTAAAGCACTGGTTTTACGAATATTTCGGATCTTTCTTGCTTGCCGAAAAAGTTGACGATAAAAGAGTAGGCCTATGTGTTAAAAAAAAAAATTAAAGGGCGAAGAAAAAACTTTATTTTCTTTTCTTCGGGACAAACTTTCATTGTTAGAACAATAAATTTTTCTTGCGAAGTCATCATTAATTATATTTAAATTGTGTAACTTAGTTTTTGCGTGCATAACTTTCGTGCGTTTTCGACTATCAGATCGAACATTTTAGCCTTACTTTAATATCTTAAAAAAGGAAAAGAGATTAGGCCTATGCTGCATTAATTATAAATTTTCCTTTATTGTTTTAGCAGGGAGAAGACCTAGTCTGGAGCGACAGAATACGTTATACGATGACCAATATTTTACAGATCAGCAATACTACGACGGGACCGATAAGCAACAGTATCAAACTTATAATGCTCACAACTATGGTGATTATTACAATCAAGGTTACGGATATCAGAATGAGAGGTAAAATCTAAATTGTTTATTAAAATAATTCAGAGATTATTATGATGTGAAATTTTTAAAATTAGGTATGGTCAAGAAGAAGAGGACCGACAGTGGGATTCTGGAGGGTATTATTATCCGGATAACTACGCAATTTCATCGACCGATAATTATCAAAACCATATTAACAAGAAGAGGTCCTTCAAAAAATTACCTTCCACGGGATACTCAAACACTAGTCAAGATGACGCTTATTTTACACCGCAAAGAGGTATATTTTTGTCTAAAATTTCTAAATCTAAAAAATAACGTTATATATATTGTATATTTCTAAAAAATAACGTTAAAAATTAATTACTTTACTCACATTTTAGAAATGAGCTATGAAGATGAAACAATTGACCAAACCACGCAGGGAAACGCAGCAGCAAGAAGAAAGCTTCTTAAACAACAGCGGCACTCTAGTGATAATTATAGTTCGAGCTGGCAATCTGGAGATAAAAACTCGCTGTATCAAAGTGCTGATGACTACAGTTATTTCGGTGATGATTTCTCAAACTCAAAGGTGAATTCGGAAATAATACCTCCACATCCACCCAAAAAACGGACACTTCCTCAACCTCGTCCGCTATCAAGGAATAAAACATCAGCAGTGTCCTTGCCTCAAACACCTGTGCGTCAGTTACCTAATCACATTAGTGCAGCTAATAAACAAAGGACTAGTGCGCCGGTATCGAGAACTGCATCCGCCGATTATGATCAAAATGAATTTTACGGTAACGAAACGTATAATGAAAATTATAATTACGCGTATGAAAGTAACGATAATTTGCCCAATGATAAGTTTAATCATTATCCGACTGAAATAAGGACTAGTGATCAAATGTATCAAACAAATTATCAGAACGCGGATTCATTTGTGAATAACTATCAAAATAAAACCGAAATAAATTATGAAGATACTACGGGTACTTATCAACAAACGACTGAAACTTATCAAAATGTTAAAAACACCATGGAGAATTTTAGAAATCAAACAACCGGAGATTATTACTATAGCGCAGATTATTCTCAGGACAGCACAGTGGAAAATTATTATGAACCTGAACAAAATCAGGGAATGACGCAAAAGAAATTTTTAGGTGGGCGACGCCCTAATAGTCCATTTACACAACAAAACACGGACTCTTTAGAAAGCAGGGATGACGAACTACGAGACGATAGTTTTGAAACGGCTGTGGATAGTATTTGCTCTTCGGTACCCGTACAGAAGCAAAGTACAGAATACTCATCAATAGAGGAGAGAGGGGAATATAAACCAGAATATAAGCCTGAATACAAACTTGATTATAAACCTGAATATAAGTCAGAACCTGTTAAACCTGCGGAGCCTCAGCCAACTAGCATATTAGGCGGGCTACTAGGTCAAGTAACAAAATCACCTCAGCCCCAGCAGCAGCAACAAACTTTTCAATCGCAGCAACCACAACAACAATCGCAGAAAACTCAGCAACAATCGGATCAACGTCCAAGGGACCAACCAAATTTGTTGACAAATCCAGCGCTGGCAGCTATGAATGTTACAAAGGGACTTTTTAGTTCAATAACAAGTGTAGTTAATAATACCGTCCAAAATATAAATAAGCAACAAAAGCCTCAACCACAACCTCAAGAAAATCAAGTGCAAAGAATTCAAATTACAAAACGTGGAAGCTTGAAAACGCAAGAATCGTTAGATAATCAACCAATGTACAAAACTCGGCAAAATTCGTTTGATAGCCAAACTCAAGGTTATACTATCCCTGAAGAACCGGAATATATCGACGAAAAAGAAGAAGATTATTACAGGGATTACGATCATAATCAAGGTTTTTACGAGGACGAAAAAGATTATTATAATGAAAAAGACTACTATGAGAATGAAGAGAATCGCTATGACGAGGAAAAAGAAATAGAAATTAAGAATGAAATTAATCAGCAAAAAAGAGAAAATGAAAGTCCGGTTAAAAGACATAATCACTTGAAACATCAGGAAACGATAGAAATAGAAGGCAAAAGAAATAGCATTGATAACAAACGGAATTTTGTAAGACAGCCTGATAGCTTGGACAGTTGTGCGGAAGAAGTGATGATGCATACTGCTGCTGCCATAAATGGACATCGTGGATCACCCCGCGGTTCTCCCGTGAGTGTTTTAGATCGTTACGATATAAATGAACGGACGGGGATGGTCGAACCTATGCCTAGAACAGGTGCTATAGAAACAAATCATTTAGATCAAGTTCGTAAACGTAGTTTAACCCATGATAATAGTTTGATAGAGCCTTATCCCCAAAGTGGTAATCAGACTGCATCAAAAGGATATTCGCCTTCGCCCCCTATTATTCAAAAGCAACAAAGTATTGATTTGGAAGGCATGGATGAGCCTCCGATGCCTCAAAACGAGGCAATTATACCTGAAGATAAGTCCAAGGTGGTTTCGTTCGACGCCGAGCCTCAACAACCTACAAAATTGATTCAACCCGAGAGGAGGAAAATGACTGCAAAGGAAAGATGGCATCGAGCATATAACCTGATTGTTCAGCAGCTGAATGTAAGTCAAATTTTTTCTAATTATTATTATTATTATTGTTGTTGCTATTTTCTTATGGAAGAAAAAAAGTTCTTCCGTAATGGGTCATGAGAGAACAAGTGAACTTTCAAGGGCCCTCCTGCATAACTTTCAAGGTTAACCGTATTTGTAGGTCATGCGGGCAAGGGGAAATACCTCTTGTTATGTCAATAATGATATTAACGCTTTCTTTTTTTAACCTGCCTGAACATTATTTCTAATTCTGTTTTTAATGACCAAGGTGAACAAAAAAAAGTCAACGTTTTCTGTCAAACTATTAATCGGTTGCAATGAACTTGTAACTTAATGTGAAGAGATATGTTAAATACCATATAACAAACTGAATTTGAAACTCCAGGGGTTAATGGAATTCTCTTGTTTCTGGATAAGTTAGAAAATCCCCTTTTGTCCACATAATCGATGGAAATCTTTCATCGATTTCGGTAGAGTAATCTTAAGCTTATAAGTGTTGAAAATATCTTTCAGTCTCAAAGTGAGATATGTCCTTTTAAAAAATTCTTTCCATCTGAAAATATTTTGCATTAATTAAAAATGGTTCATTTACTTCACACAAAATGCCGTCTTCAGTTATAAATGAGACGCTATGCACCGGATATGCCTGCAGATAAAATTCGTAAGACCTTGAAGATTATTGTAGGCTTGGTTTTATATTTTTATTGCGGTCTGAAAAAGGATTAGAGTAGATTTTTTTAGCTCATTATAAAATCCAAGGCTATGAATTTTAACTTTGACAAGTATGAAGCATGGAAATTGTAAGCGTGCCGTGTGTACTGCTTCAAACAGTATACGGAAAAGCACTGACTTGAAATTTATTGGACGATCGTACAAATCGAAACTAATAATAAGGTTTTAAACGGGGAGATAGAACTGGTTTTAAGTCGATATTGGATGAAATAAATTTTTCTTTTTAACTTTACTTGTCAATCGTATGAATCCAATAGATTCTAAAACACATTCACGCTTTTATCAAACTTCATTGAATGTAAGTTGCACGATTGACTTTCACTTGTAACAAATTTGGACAGAACTATGTTAGAACTAAATATACCAAACAGAAAATTATTAAACTCGTATATTTATACCATCAGTAGTCTAATGTTAAGGCCAGAGTTTTTTTATTTCGTGCTCCAGTGTATTTTTCAATAATGATGCTGCTAAAAAAAATTAAAATGATCCAACACGAATAGTCTAAATTACAACTTTAAAATATTTCTTAGGGATATTCGATTCTGAATCGACTGTCACAGAATCTATCCCCTTTTAACGATGCATCGATTCTCAATTCGATTCTTCAGGTTCCGATGCATCGATGAATCGATACAGAATTGGCTGCAATCGATTTATACTGAAAAACCACGAAAACTCTTATTTTTGAAGTATTTTACTTATTTTGGGCTACTTTAAGGGAAAAAACGAATATTTTGGGAGATTTTGAAAAAACAATTTGCCTTTTTTTGCTCTTTAAATTAAACCTGGCTTGATGCATCTATTCTTTAGAGTAGATGCTTTTTTTTATGCATCGATGCATCGGAATCGAACGAATCCACTCCACCTCAACTTAGCGGTAGGCCTAATCAGGAAAATTTTGAGTTGGGGTTAAACACCTTTTATCTAAATACAGAATTTCGCCTTTATATCCCAGCGGATGATAATGATGACGCATGCACATATAAATTAATATTTGAATATAAAATCAGATAGTTAAACAAAAAGCTTTATGATCATTCAGAGCATAGATATTCTTCTTGGCAATGTAATAAAATCCAAAAAAAGACTTATGATTAATTTTTAATTTAGGTAAAGCAAATTAAAAATTAATTACACAGTCTCATTTTTATAGCCTTGTTTTTATTATTGTACTGAATTCATATTTTCGGAACTGGACATTTTGGTTGACTGACTGAACAATGCCCAAAAACGAGTCGAACGTTATTTGCGATCGGCCGCTATTCCCGTTACCAATTTACAATGAAAGTAATTTGTAAATTCTATGAGCTAATGAGTTTTTTTTATCTTAATTGGTAATTCAATTAAGATATCGCATTGATGAGATCATAGCGTAATTTTTTAATTGTTTCCTTTTTACTATGAAATTAAACATTTGCCCAAGATATTTTCTAATATTTTCCTCAGTATATTATATCGGGTGTTCTTACTTTCACTCTGTTTATATTTTTTTTATAAGTCTTTACGGTGGTTATAGAACAACATTACAAATTTAGTCACTTTCTTACAAAGATTTAAAAATAACTTTTTTTGTTATTTATATTTCGTGGAAATTATTTAATGTGTGCGAATATATTAAATAGTAAATTCATGATATATTTATTAAAAAAAAAAAAAAAAAAAAAACTCTTTTTACTAATAAGGATTCAAAAACAAACTTCAGTAGGGAATTTCGCTTCATAAAGTCCCCTTTAATTTGTCTTGTACTTGAGTATTACATTTTGATCCCATTGAGATCAAGTCCTAATTTAAAGTCAGTGAGTTAAAATTTTCTTTTGTGAAGACAACTTTTAGTTTATTGACTCCTGAAGAGTTTTCTAGTTTCTTTGTAAAATAATTGATATTAATATTGTTTCTACATATTTTGTTTTTAAAATAACATTACGACCGATAGAATTAAGATAAATATAATCAGTTTTTGCCAGGACCTAGTTATCTAGTTTTTGGTAGGATATACTGGTGTGATTACTTTAAATTATTATTTGTAACTTGATTTACAATTTTCTCCTACTTTTAACAAGACAGCCGGTATTTTTTTTTTTTTCAATATTTGGTAACAAGAAGAAACAAACCTGAGCACGTACATAACACATTTAATCAGTCTTAAATGTACGATCTGGATATCAGAGTTTGTATATCGACACTGAATATCAAACAAAAAGGTGAAAAAAGAAAATCATTTTCCGGATGGTTAACCAACTCTTTTGCCAGTTAAGTTAGCTTTCAAACACTGTGTTGAGTGATCATGTGCGTGTCTTGCCTTGATACGGCGTCGTCTCTATTTTTTCGACATATTTTTAACGTACCATGTTTTCTCTTCCTCTTTTTGTTGTTTTTTTTTTATTTTGCCTCTTTAGTTGTACCACTTCTACGATCGCGTTGTGTCGAGTTTTATTATGAGTTTCGATAACAGAAAATCGGTTAACCTTCTTCAAAGTCTTATCGTATTTAAAATATTTTATTATCGCTGAGATATCGTCCTAAAAAGTTTAAATCCCTAAAAAAGCAGTAATGGTAGTTCGTTCGTAATTTACACTTTCGTTTAGCTTAGAATAATATTGTTTTGAAAAGAGAAGCAACAAGTCGGTTTCATGTTGTTGATATATTCGATGTGTTACCAGCGACCTGTCATCGATAAAAAAACGTAAACGGAAAATAAGATAAAAAATAGGATAATCGTTACCTACTTTAACTTTGCTTGAATAAATTGGCGGATTCCCAACTTCCAAAAGTTAATAACAAGGTTAAAGTCAAAAGTAGCGGGAATGATTTTTTTTACAGTAGATATTCCATTTGCGAGCTCCCTTTTTCTATTGTTTGATTTTTAAAAGCTTTTTTCAAGAGAGGAAAAAGAAAAGAAGATTTAAAAACTGACATTTTTGCTTATTAAAAAGGATATCTTTATGTTTCTCGTTGTTGTCATTAATTTTTTTAAAAATTAATTAGTTTGATGTACTTTATTTTTATTTATTTTATTTTTATCTTATTTTATGATGAAGCAGTTACAACAGTATAAATGAAAGTGTTTTTGACGAAAATCGTAATATTGATTACCTCGAATTACTTACAGATTTAGCTAAATAAGCTATTTAGCTTTTAAATGAGAATATATTCATGACAAAGTTTTGCAGTATTTTAGCTTTTATAATGATTAAATCTTTTTTTTTCCTCGGCATTTTTTAGAAAATTTAATCACTCTAATTGTCAAGATTTGAAACTGAACTGATATTTAATATTTTTCGATTAGATTTAATAGACTTCTCATTAAATATTCGAATATTTTTAAAAGCGAGGAATTAAATATCTCTTGACTTTCTTCTTAAATGTTTTCATACTTTTTCGAAATCATGTTTGCATTTTGAATTCGTTTATGTATCGAAATCTCCTTTTAAAGCTTTTTTTTTTCATTCTGCGCTTGCAATTAAACCAGCTATTTTTAACATTAAAGCAACTGCCATATATAAACCTACTTTTTTTTGATAAAAACCGTATTACTGTTTCAAAAATTATTTCTGAGATGAGGCATTAGACTTATAGCTAATAATTAACAATTTGAATTTTAAATTAGACCAAAAATGGAAACATTTTAGTGGTAATCGAACCATTTTCCATATACAATAGCATAACTAATTTAACCTGTAAAACGAGAAGCCTGACCTTTTTTGAGATAAAGACTATGGATTAATTTTCCGGGTATCTAATTACCTAGCAATGAAGAGTTTAATTAAAATATTAAATTACTAGCTTTCTTTGTATTTTAAATTCCGTTGAATATTTAAAAAACATTTTCTCAGTCTCTTAGTAATGCTTTTCGAAGAAAAGGTCTTAATTTGGCGCCGATTTTTTCTGAGACCGGAAGAGGCTTCGCTTCGCTTTCCGTGTTTATCGAATCGATATTTTTCCCTCTTGAGTTCCATTTACAAATGTGTTTCTAACATACGTGTCACAAATTGGAAAATTAAATAAAACGAGGGTTTCCGGTCACGTTGAAAGCCGCTATTGTCGTCGAATTTCCGTTGTAACGGTTTTCTCTCTTTTCCTAACAGGAATAAAATCTTTTCTCATTTAATTCCTTTTAAGCCCGGCAAAGACTTAAAACGTTTTTTTTTCCTCTTTTAATGGTAAAATATCACATCCTCTATTTCACAAGGCAAGAAGTCGGCCGTTTTGGTGCCGCACTCCGGGACGAAAAGTGTCCTGTGTGGTAATTGCTAGTAAGGAAAGTCTCTTTTTCGTAATTCTCCCAATTATACTTTAATAATTTTCGTCTTCCCACCCCCTTTTTTTTTGGGGAATGATTTATGATTTCAGTGAAAATAGGAACGATTTTTGCACGATTGTATAATGATTAAATGAAGACAATATGCGGGTTCTAGGTTAGGGATTCATTGACCAGTTATTCTTCTTGCCTTTATTCAGTTTGATAATGTATATGTGTCGAGTATATTTGATAACTCGGCTTCCCGCTTTATTTGTGTCTCGCGATAAGCTATTTCTAGTTTTGCGTGGTCTTCTCATGGCTTTGGTTCATTTCTCAGAATATGAAATTTAGCGAAGGGAAAAGTTTAAACTGTGTTAAAAATTAATTATTATTTTTTTGAAAAGTAACATACAATTATTTTTTTTTTTTTTGTGGTAGTGTTAGATAAAGCAGGAGTAAAATAAGGACATTAATGTATAATTAAACGGATTAATTAATAAATAAAGTGATTTAAAAAAAGGATTCGGTTGAATGTAAAAATAAGAGGAAGCTTTGGTAGCTTTAATTTTCGAAAAAACTTAATTGTTATTTTCAAAAAACGCGATGATGTGCTTAATTTCGACGGTTTCCAGTTTGGCAGATTAAATACAATTTTTTATTGACTTAAAAAGCATTTATAGCAAATTTGCAACAATGATTTAACATTAACGTTACTAAGCAGAGAATGAAAACCGAGCGCCAAGGAGAAAATAGAAATTTTTCCAATGCTTTTGATTTCCCTTTTATGACTCTCGGATTAATTTGAAATAGATTAACTTGAATGGTGTGAAACATTGCACAAATTTAAATTTAAATGACGCCATTGAAACTGTTATCTTGTGATGTAAAGGTACAACCGCATCATCACACGTAATGAAACGATAAAAAAAACTTAATTTTTACTTTTAGCAATGCGAAAGCCTCCAACCATACGAATTATTTTCAAAATAAACAATCATTAACGAAGTTTAAATTAACAAGCAGATAAGATGGTTTAATCGTGCCTAATAAAAAAGTGAGAAAAAAAAAAGCATGGATGAGTCGGAGAGATTTGATATTCAACATACGACAGAATGGGCTCTTTTATTCCCGCTTAGAACGGGTTTATTGTCGCTGAAATCATCTTTCACAAGTTTGAGCGAGAGCGATAGTCACAACGATTCGGTATTAAACACGGGATATAAAGCAGAATATTTAAGCGAACAAAACATAAGCTATTTTAAAATGTCTTCGGAAAATTCTTCATGTCACTCGAGCACCGAAAATCTCCATCAATCTCCAAAGCTGAGAATCCGGAGAAGGTCGAGCATGTCCGACTTAGACAAACTAGGAGGGATTAAATCGAACGTACCAGATATCGTACGTTCTGTAACAAGCCATTCCTACGAACACGATTATGATTCAGCCCCAACTAGCCCGAATATCCGGTACATTCGTCATCTACATAAATCGGAAGGTGTGAGAGGAAGCATCGGAGATTTTATGAACTTTAAAAGATTCGGTTGTAGTTCCGGTTATAGAACTGAAACTATAATAGCGAAAACAGTTCCATTATCTACAGTTACCAAACGATTGAGCAGCAGAGATATTGATGTGATTGAAAATCAATTGTACGAGGATGATGATAGCTACCGAAGTTCAAGGAATTCTTTCAGAGGTTCCAGAAGTTCTTTCAACGATTCGAAAAGCTCTTTAGATTCAGTGGACATGAAGAATCCCAGAGTTCGAAAATACGGAGTAGTTTTAAGCGAAAATATTTTAATGCAACATTCAGCAAAAAGTCCGACTTATTTAGAAGCACCAAATAGATTTAGTTACAGTGAAGAATCTAGCGATTTAAGCGTTAAGGTCCCAATGGGGATACACCTTTCAAATTCGTTTAGAAGAGGTTTTTGTTCTTCGGTTTCGTCTTCCGGCAGTTGTGCGACTGCCGTTTCTCAGGAAGCTTTGCCTGATTTAACCGGAGTGCCTTTGTCGGGAAGTCAAAGGACAGAAAGACTTTCTCGAATTATAAGACAACAAAGATCCACGCATCAATTATATGCGAATATTTCTGTAAGTTCATTATTTATTTAATATTTCTTTTTTTTCGTATGCACTTTTCAGGGGAATAAGTACGCAATCGAAGTAAGACGTCGCCATTTTGAAAATGTAGTTCATTTTATGTGACGTGTAGAAAGAATTTTTTAAAAATTCCCAATTGATAATAAATTAAACCTATGTTTGGTAACAGGAGAAAATGTTAAACTGATTTTTTGATGGATTCGGTGCAATAACAATACCTATTTCTACTTCCTACAATACCTTTTCATATAGGTGGTATTAAATTATAACATTGAATTATTTGCATTCAGAAGCAAGACCATATCCAGAAGCAGGAGCAAGATTTGAAGTTTCTGATGGGCATCTTATTGAAAATGATTAAAAAATAACTATTTCCGTGCGTGGGAGGTGAACTAACGTATCTCCAACCTAAATATGATTGGAGTTGGTCTGTTTCGTCGTTTCGTGGAAGTGTCACGTGACCTCAAGTTTACGGCAACATGAGCGTGTAAACTTGCAGTTGCATGATCACGTGATTTTCATAAACACTCGAAACAGTCTATCTCCAATCATATTTACGATGGAGATACGTTAGTTCACCTTCGACGCACGGATTGAAGCGTTTTAAAAATTCTATGTGAAAATGATCCTGAATATTCCAGTTATAAAAATAACTCTAAGTAATTTTCCTTTTATTATTAACTATAAATAAATAATTTTCTTGTTATACAAATAACCCGCCAAATGACATTCGCAAAGCTCAATCCGATTTTGAAATAGGGGCTATCTAGTATTCAATTCATAGTGAATTTCCGGTTTTTTTTTTTTTTTTTTTTTTTGTTTTTTGTTTTTTAGTATTTAATCATAATAATTTTTATGATACATTTATGTCTTATCGAAAGCTCAAATTCTAAAGAAACTTCTTAAGTAAAGTTTGACCAGAAAACGAAGCAGAAGCCAAACGTTTTAACCTTTTTTCTCAAAATAATGTTATAACAAACAGCGACAAGATGACCACTAAACTTGAAAGCGGCTTTTCATATCATGTTAAAGTAACCTTTTCCGTTTTAATATGACTAAGAATATTTAAAGAGGCTTCTTAAAAGCCTGGATAATTATTCTTCCATAAAGTGAGCCTAAATATCCTTTTATAATATTCCTCAAACCTGAATTTTTGCCGCCTCATTTTTATCGGCAAAATGCAGGATTCGAATTTTTCTAATCTTCCTTTCAGATTCATTCTATGTGAGCGATGGTGTTATAAAAATTAATTTTAAACTAATGTTGACATGACCTTCGTATTTCAAGGATCACTGTTGTGTTTTCCAATTTATTTCATAATTTTTATCCCCCTTTTTTTCATGTTTGAAACCTTGAGAGAAATCAGTATGCTACTTCGTTACATTCATATATAAAATTAATAAAATAAGAAATAAAATGAAATAGTAGCGATGGGTTAGAAAATCGATCTATGCTCTATTCCCGTTACTAGTTATACCCTCCTGTCAATTATTTAAAATTTACTGTCATGGAAAATGTTTTTCATCTTTAGGGTAAAGGACGTTTCGGTTGACACGTGGCATCCGGAAATAACGTTTTTTAGCTTCATGTTTATCGGTTTAATAAATAAATAAATAAAACGGGGATTATTAACGTATATCCATCACTCGAGGACTTCCGTTTTTCTCCGTGGCGATCGATTTGGAAAGCAGTTTTCTGATTCTAAACGCTTCCGATAGATGTCAGGATCAGTTATTTTTTAAAGGTTTTTTTTATTTCTCTTCGGCGAATAGTCTTTCCAGTTTTTTTATGGGATTTAGATAATGCTCGACATTGCATGACACGATTATTTGACGATGAAACGGCGTTGCTTTCCCTACTGGCCTAGCTAAGCATATTGGCCTTGTTAATTTTTTAAGGGTCAAATACATATTATTTGAACCTGATTTAGCTGGAAATGTGATGTGTTTCTTTTATACTTTTGACTGCCTTTCTTAAAATTTTATCGGAATAAAAGACACACATGATATTTAAAAGTTTTATTTTTTTATTTTATTCTATTCTATTTTATTTTATTTTTTTGAAAAACGCAGAAAGGATTTTCTTAAGTTTCAAAAAGTTTTTTGATCTGTTTTCTTAACTCTTTTCTTTTTCATCTTGAAATTTGATAGACTTTTGCCTCGCATGATTACGTTTGCAAATGCGAAAGGAAAAGTTTAATATTTATTGTCAGCAAAACTCTTCGCGGTTTGCTATTGAAAACTTTTTTTTTTTACCGTAATAATGTTACAAATTTCAGTCGATCGCATGTGAAAAAAATTGTCTGCGTTTGATTTTAAAAAAGAGCCCCTATTAAAAGGAAACCCCTCCAAATAGTAAAAAAAAGAGAAATAAAATTAAAAAGGACTATAGAAAGCAAAAAAAAAAAAAAAAAAAAAAAAAAAAAAAAAAAAAAATCATCATTTTATAAACCATAATAAACAAGAGCTTAGAGAACAAACAAAAAAGATAACTAAGCAAACATTAATTTATCAGTGATTTTACACCTTCATTGTTTAAATGAAAAAGTTCTAAAATTTCATTTGCCGATTTTTTATTCATTTTAAAACTTTTTACGTCTTCATATACAGCCTCAAGCTCCGTTAAACTCGGATTTTAATTGTTACAGAATGAAAAATCATAACAGTCGTACTTCCGGTGTTGCATTTTCTCAAAGTTTTTAAGTTAGAAAATCTTTTTAGTCCCGTTTTAATAAATTAAAATGGATTCTGGTGATCTTGCTTTTCTTTTTTTATCCCCTCGAAGAAAGAAAACCAATTAAAATTTAATTACCTTTGACATAGTTATAAAAAAAATTATTTTTGAAATATTAAAAAAAAAATCTCTTTTTTTATATCTTTCACTTTCTTTTTGCTTTAAATGGAAAACGATGAACATTTTAAATGTTTGAGATAGGTCATCTTTGTTCTTCATTAAAGAACGATGGTCATCTGCGACCAATAATGAACAGTCGTACAGTGCATTTTTTTTAAACAAAAAATTAATGGGTATAAAATTTGAAGAGATCGTTTCTTTTAATTATATTATTTTAGTCAACGTTTGAATTCTATCTACCGGATAAAGCATTACATTTACGTGATGAATTTCATTGTTGAGCCGAAAGGGGAACAACATATATCAAGCCAAGAAACAAAATATGCGTGTATGTTTTAAAAACAGTTGTAAAGAGGAAAACATAATTTTAACATCGAATTTTTTCATTTTATCTCTGGTATTTTGCCTAAAAGATTCTTTTCCGAATATTAGTCATCGGGTTTTTTTTCCCCTACATTTTCCGACTTGTAGCGAAAATTTAACTGTAAGTTCCGAAAGATGAATTTTCCACTGTATTTTCACAAACATCAATTCCATTTACGACAAGACCGAGCTTATTATCAGAAGAGAAAGCTAAATTATGGAATTTCTCTAGGAGTTCTTAAAAGGGAAACGCCTTCGAAACCAATTAATTCAAAAGATGCAATTAAAGATAGTTAAGGTCTTAGAGGAGACGATTATTTTCAAATACTTGAATTGTCAAGCTTAAATAAATTGAAAAACTTTTTTCCTCCTAAAATAAAAAAAGGCTTATATTTTAGTTTGCGTGACAGGAAATTTCTGTTTAACAATAAAAAAAACTCCAGTTTGATTTTTTAATATTTTTATTTTTTTTATACGTTTAAGGAGCTGCTAATTTTCTTTTATAGTATTAGCACCTATTACCAGAATAAATTTACTTTATACATGAATTCCAATGAACTTCATATCAATTTTCACATTAAAGGCTTTCATATAAAACCCAAAATCTAATTCGATGATATATGTCTGCTCTACCATATAATCCCCTTTCTTACAGCGAAATATTTTCGGGCTTGGTTGGGTTTTTTTCAGAGGTGCAGAATTCAAATGATTAAAAATTTAATTAATTCGTTTCTTGTAGGAGTGTTCTGCAACAGTTCTTATGGTTTTTCTATCAGGTCAAAATTTTAAACTTTAAAAAACGAGAATAATTTAAATTGATCAATGTCACACAAAAAGTTCAATAAGAGAAAAACAGCCACATACAATATTCTGCTATCATTGTAAAACGAAACACTGTAGGGTACCGGGGGGGGGGGGGGGGCGAGGCAGGTAATTACAAAGGAGGAACTCCTTCTTTTCGGAGGCAAGCAATAAAAAAACACGTCTTTCCGATTTTACGTCGTTCTGTAATGTCCGAATCGCCTTGGTCCGAACCTTAGCTCGAACGCATGCGCGGAAAGACTTTTATCACGACTCGGTTTGTATTGAGGTCGCTAGCTGGAGCTCAGCCTTCGAAAAAAGGGGAAAATCCTGAGGCTATAACACCGGAGAAGTCTCCTATTTATTAAGAATTATTTTTCGAGGAATAATCGCTGACCTTGTACGACCACAAATTCAAACCAAATTATTGGAATTTAACGGACATTCTTTCCCCAGTACCTCGCTTTATAATATTTGCTTTTCATCCAATTTAACACGAGGAAAATCAGAATGCGGTTGAATATTAACTAGTAGTTATTAAAAGGGTTTCTTGTCATTTTAATCTAAAGCAATCGTAATATATCAAAACCTCAGCACGATGGAGCTTATGGGGCGTATATTAATAAAACACTATAATAAGCTCTAAAGACCAAGAATAGCAGCCTTGCTTCAAATTTCCCTTGAAATATGTTACATATTTTTTCCTTACACATGACGAGCCTCCTTTCATAAATCAATAATTGTGTTCGTTGAAAACGATAAGACTAGCTAAAAAATCCTTCAATAAAAAAAGCGACCTCTAACAACCTTGTCATTAATCATTTTCCATTATAACAAGAAAACGTTTTTCGGGTTGTTGCTCATTTGGGGTAAAAATACCGGGACTTAGGATTTATTCAACAACACTGTAAACTAAACTGACGCTAATCGGGATAAGTCAATACGGCCGTGATGATAATGCAGAGCCTTAATGAAATTATGTTTTCCACTGAAATAGGAAATAACAGTTAATCAATGTCATATTTTAATCAAGTGATATGGGTATTCCATTTTGTGTAGCCGCGTATTAGGCTAATACTTATATACTGTAGCAACATAAAACCAGTAAATAAACTTTAACCGAACATATGGGAGAGTTTTAAATTCGAGAAAATGCGTTGAAAATAACTTGAGCAAAAGTTTGGATTCCATCCGTACTTTTCCGGTTGAATTCAAGTTGTACTATGTACAGAGCATTTCCAACGTTTCAAATCAAAAACTTCATTTCGGAGTTGCAGTCATAGAATTTGTATAAAGTGATTACAACAACGTGGATAGTCTTAGAATCCTTCTTTTGTTAAAAGTTAAAATTGCTCAAAAGCTCGACTTTTCACAGATTTTATTTTGCAGTGATGATTTGAAAAACCATGAATTGTTTTTTTTAAACAACATATTGTACTTCATGAAAAGGAAATAACATGTACATTTCTGATCTTTTAGTTTAAAGATATTATTATTTTGTACTCATTTTCATTGAAATAACCATAGTCCAAAATTGCAATTTCAAAATTTTACAAAAACGTTTTGGCAAAATCATCTATCGCTGTATTTTTGGTTTCGTAAAAGTAACGACCACGCCTTAACGGTGTCCTCCAGGAATCTTTTTTTCTATCTTTGCTATTATGTTTCCGTTCGTGAAAAATTTTGCAAGTTTGATATCTCCTCTTTTTTTTTTTTTTTTTTTTTTTTCCAACGAATCCTTTCTATGATAATAAACATTTAACAGTTATCTACAAGTTTTAACACGCAGCAGGGGAAAAATGTCAAGATAGAGCAGCAACAAGTTTTAAAAAAAATTCGTTTCACCCACACAGTTCAAACCCTTTTTTTTTTTCAGTCCAAAAGAAGATGAAGGGAGAAAAATAACGCACTGAACCTTCCCGTGTTAAAAGTCAGAATTATTTGCCCATTGAATGTTATAATGCGGTTCACTCGTTAAAAATACCCTAGATTCTCAGAAAATTTTACAGCGCCTGCTTTCAACAATAAGGGCTTATTTAACGTGAATAAAGAACTATTTTGCCCATGTTTTATGAAAGAGGGACGTGAAAACTAAAAGGTGACACGAGTGGTATGAAAACACCTGACTTCGGGGGCGGGAAGAGAAGGAAGGGGTTGTATTTTCACCGCCACTTAAATGTGAAAGGTTCTAATCTTAGTTATTAACTTGATAAGATCGATATTTCTGAATTCAGGGTGTACGCTGCCTATTTTTTCTAACATAAATCATTTTATGAAAGAAAATCTCAAAAACAATTTGAAACGAATTTCGCGAAATAAAAATGTTAAATGTAATCCGCGATACTTAAAACTTTCGCAAAAAAATCCATCTGTAGCTTCGAAGCTGACTCATTATGGAAAGTTTTAATGCCAAAAAGGTCAGGCATTTTACCTTTGTTGTAAAGTTCCAGTTCTCTTTACACTCGGCTTAAATAAAGAAAAACCTAACCTAACTTTTCAAACATAAATCTTTTATTTTCAACCCTTTTTCACAGTAAAAAACTAATTATTATAAAACACCTATGAAAAGAAAATTCATCAAAAGAAAATCGTGTCTCTTTTCAGTAATAGCAGTCAAAGTAAGCAAAAAGAATCGTAAAACCTGCGAATCAGCTCCTGCATTTTTGCTACCGCTTTTGCGAACAATTTCCGAATTGACAATTTTCAAAACCACGGATTAATAATGCAATTTAAACTAATCTTCTCGATGAAGAGAAAGCAATCGAAGGAAATAAAGCTGAATCAGTCCTCATTCCCGGTTTGTTGTAATCTTTCTCTAATTTGAATATTTTCGTTGAAGAGAGGTTTTAAAAGCACAATGAAAATTTTAAAAAGAGAGATATCACAATATCACCGGATGTGGCTACAGAATTGTGAAAAGACCCAGAAAAAGGAAAATATTATTTTACGTTTAAAAAAAGTAAGCTTTATTTTCATGAACGACGACTGGTTTGTTTTCCCGACATATTATACAGCATGCTTTGGTAACATTTTCACTGGAGAACGGTATCAATTATGAAAATTTGGTTTTTAGGCTCTTTTCTTTGGTCCGAAGGTTAGTGTCTGTACACGGTGGTCTTGAAGCACTTTATTTTTTCATGAAAATGTCGACGAAAACTGACTTCACAGCAAGACGAGGAATCAAAAGGGGGTTCAAAATACGCAAAAATCAATATCCTATTAAACCGTCTTGGGGCCCCATGGTCGCCCCCCCCCCTCCGGAAGCCCGTAAGTTTTTCCTGGTTGTGTTATATATCATATGAAAGGCCGTTGTAAATGCTGTCGAATGAGACCTTACCGAGAATTCCATCTATTATAAATATGTAGATATTGCCCTTTAAAAGGGCTAAATACCTATGAAAGCTAGAAATCTTGGTGAGGTCTTATTCGACAGCACTTACAACGGGCCTTCATATGATATGTAACACAACCAGCAAAAACATACGGGCTTCCGGGGGGGCCCCATGGGAGCCCCAAGACGGTTTGATAGTATTTTAATTTTGGCGTATTTTGAACCCCCTTTTGATTCCTCGTCTTGCTGTGAAGTCAGTTTTCGTCGACATTTTCATGAAATCGAAGCGAAATTTCAAATTGCGGACTAGTTTGGGAATAGGGTCTCCTACATAAAATAAATTAATAAAAGACCTCCGAAAAATGTAGCTGTAATTGTCATTTTTTTTTTCCGAGACTCAAAGTCTTCTTTTTTTTTAATCCAGAAGTTATAGGGTTGATCTCATAAATTGTAATTTATTCAAAAACGCTTAATTTTTACCTAACGATCAAAAATTTAGTCCGTGTAAGCACAGACGCAAACTCTTGATTTTAATCATAATCCTAATCGTTTTATGAATGCTCGTCACTGGGGTTGTTTCTGAAGGATTTATGTAATAATCGCTGAGAAAATACAAGAAGGAAAAAATTTAATCTAGCTTAAAGGTAAATATTTAATCATTCCTGTTTTTAGCCTCCTTACTTTTCGTTTCTACTAGGGTAGCTCTCTCTTCTCCCTTATTCTCTTTTGTTCAATGCAAAAGAGACCAATAAATTTTGGATTTTTGATGGCAGGAAAAAGAAAACAAACGCTTACATTTAAATGCTCGTTAGAAACATAGATTCCCTTTTCAGAATAAATAATTCTTAAGCACTAACTGAAACTTTGAAAGCGAGAAAGAGTCATCTTTAATTTCATATTCAGTTGAGCATTCAAGTTTGGCTTGGTTCTTTCAAAATTTGAATAAGAAAATTTTCGGAAAAAATTCATGATCGTTTCCGATTTTTGCCCCTAATTTTATAATAATAATAATAATAATAAGAAGAAGGGTAGGCCTAATATGATTCGCAGCTTAGTATAAGAATGAAAAAAAAATTGAAAAGTTGAAAAACTGGATTTTAATGAGGTGTATAGTTTTTGGTCTGGTTCGTTTTTTTGGAAATGGAAATTTTTTTCCGAATTTTTGGAAATTATTCGTATTTTTGATCTTACTTGAATCCTTTTTTCTGATTCTGCATTGATAGAAATCTTGGTCTTTTTTGTATAAAATTAAAATAACAATAAAATCCCCAAGAAAGTTTTTGAACATATTATGGAAGAAAATAGAATTTTGTAGAATGTTATTAAATATTTTAGAAATATACTATACCATTATAGAAGTTGCAGAACATGCTTAGAAGGTTCTAAAGCGTCCTAGAACGCTTTATTTTTTACCTTTCTTCTTCGTTTTTAAACACCCCCATGATTGCTTCATATGCTGCTAAGCTTCTATAAAAAGTATCATCTCGCCATTGAAAAGCGTGTACAAAATTGAATAATATATCACAAATGTATATAAATGTCTCCCATTGTATGTTTGTTTTTATTTAGAATAGGAGTATAAATCCCCTTGAAAACAAATTTAAAGTTCTTCGCAATTATTTATCGTTTTCAAGGTAGACTGGTTTTTTAAATCGGCGGTCAAAAGAAATTCCGAATCTTGTCTAAAAGCTTTTGCAACCCGATTCTTTTCCTAATGTTCTTTTTTAACTAATTTTTTTTTTCAAGTATTATAAGGATTAGATGTTTTTCGTTTAAGAACTTTCAAATCACGTTTTTTATCATTCTCAATAAATTTTTGATAAATTGAACTGTAGCAAAGTATTGGCCACTGACATACCATTTACAAGATTACAGACATAAAATATTGATTTTTAATATTCATTTCACTAAACGGTTACAAACTAAAAGCTCGAAAATTACAACAACGATCGGACCAAGGGTTAAGTGCATCGGCAACCTGGTGCGATTTCAAAAAGTTTTTAAAGAAAACTTTGTCATTATCTTTCAATGTCCGACTCATGATCCTTTTTCTTTTTAGCGGGAAATATATATACCGCGCTATTATAAATTTTCTTGCTTTTTTTCCTTTCTCTCTAATACATTGAACGTTAGAGTTGAATGATTCTGCGCTGGAAATCACATCAATTTTTTTTTTTCGACCTTTAAATTGCAAATCCAGAAACTTTTATTTCTCCGAATTTTTTAAACTTGGTAAAACGTAGGAGGATAAAAGACGGGAGATACGAAAAAAAAGAGAGGAGAAAATGTCTTTAGAGTACGATTTTTGATCAACCAAGACTTGAGAAATCAAACGAAAATTGTTGCAGGGTAAAAAATCTAACAAAAGAAAATTTTTATTATTACCCTTTTGGATTTATTCGCAGAATTTTTTTTCTCTTCAAACCCTTTATCGTTCTCTTTCTCCTTGATCGGAAAGGAAGTAAAATTAAAATTGATTCAAAAGCATAAGAAAAAAAAAGCGAATCAACTGAAATTAAAAAAAAAAAATCTGAAATATTTTTCTTTACCGTAGGAAAAACCCGAATCCACAAAATAAGTAATTACTCATTTACTAAACTTTCCTTTTCACGCTGCAGTAGTAATATTTTCTTTCTAACATTAATTATAAAGTCATTTTGAGATTGTTTCATTACAGAAGAGTCCGTTTTACTCGGCACTATTATTTTCGGTCATATCAAAATTGGAAGGGGGGTGGGAGGGGAAACAATCAACCGCCTCTAAGTTTGGAGTCGTTTCCGCTTTCATCGTTTTTTTATTTATTCTATACCACCTACCGATTTTTCAATAATTTTTTTAAAATGCAAATAACAAGAGCAAGAAGGAAAAAAACTGTTGCATGTGATAAAATACAAAATGGCAGTCACGTGAGTCCATCACACATCTGTTGCCCATTTCCTTTTTAGAAAAGAAAGAGAAAAAAAAAAATAAAAGAACTATCGTAAGTATTTTCATACACGTAAAAAAATTATTCGTTTCGTGCAAAGATTTTTTGTCTGTTAACCTCGAGTCAGCTTTATGTAAATGTCGTTGGGGAAAAAAGGGGGAAAAGAACCATCTGGTGTAAAAATTTCCCGCGTGAAAATCAGTCAACATGATTTTATTGACTTGATTTCCGGCTCATCCGAGGACCTGGTTTCGGTTCCCTGTGTCCACCTCCGTTTGAAAATCGCAGAGGCTGCAATTTCTATATAATTTTCTGGGTTATTTCGTGAAAAATCACATTTCCGTTCTTTCACTTTTTTTTAAATTTTTAGGTTCAGATTATTTTTTTTTTTAAATCGCTTCTGCGAGAACGTTTCTTAAGGTTAACTTTCCTTTAATTAATTTTACCTTTATTTGCCTTGATGCATAAGCAAAATCAGCAATCATTTTAGAATCAATACTTCGAATCATATCTTTTGCCAACGAAAATGATATCGGTAAATAAGAAATTCTGTAACTATCTATCAAAATTTGTATTCCAGAGCAGGAAAGGGGATTTGAAAGGAAAATATATTTTATACACAGTTTACTTTTCCTTACTAATGAGAGGAAACTTTCAGGGCGAGAGGGCTATAATTTTTAATGTAAAATTTATGAAATATTTTAATTATTTGATTCTGATTTACTTGTAGATACTGAAGTAGGCATTCTGAATCTTTTGTGCTAAAAAAGGGTGTTTTGTTTAAATCAAGAAGAAGAAACTCGGTCAGTTAACCTTTAAATGAAAGAACGTTGGTCTATAAGTCCAGGAATAGGAATAAATAAGCCTCTTTCTTGGCAAAATAATGGTTTACGAAACAATGTGTCTCATGTCATAATGTTTCTAATAATATACAATTGACACATTTTGAGGTAATTATAGAAATAAAAACTCGGATGTTTGCTGAAAACAAAATAGTAATTTTTTTGCAAAAAGTTTTTGATAAATCATCAGGAGGGGGGAAAAAAAGTACAAAAACGTTTTTGTCACGTGACCACATTCCTGAACATTTTTCATTGGTTTAACGTCATCGGTCTAGTCACGTGGTTACTATTTATCTAAGTTCATTGAACCAGGTATGTTCGTTCTTGCGGAATACGACTCGAACCACGTCAAACTGCGTCAAATATGTAAGCATAACGCAAAACTAGACCGATGACGTCACGACCGTTTTAGCGCGAATTCAAATTCCAATTTTTTTTCTCTCGGTTTTATTATAGAATTCCTTAGCGGCGAATAGAAAAAAATGCAATTATTACTTCCTTAGACCTCATAGTTTGAGAAAAAATAATACAGCTCAAAACATGTCTGTTATCTATTCTAAAATTGATCTGAATTTACCTTAATGTTTGATTCGTTGTGTATTGAAAGACCACATGTAGTGTAATTGTTTTCACCTCCACAATTTTAGTCGAACTTGAACAGAATAAAAGCGAAAAATTAATTACTTTTTAATCGTTGAGTAAAATATTGCTAGGAGACTTGCGCAAAACATTTATAATTATCGATAATTTCGAAAATATTTATGTCGTCTTATTGCACTGAAACTTTTGTTAACTGATATTGTGCCTAATAATAGAAAAAAATCCTTTTCCCAATAATGGGTTAATTACAAATCACTTTCAAAATAACCTAATAATGTATTCCAGGAAAGGTTTGACAAGCTTCTAAAGTTTCGCCTTCGAACGTTACTTTTATAACTTAATTTAAACTTTAAGGACTGTATGTGATACAGAGAGGCACGAAAAAGGGACCCTATATGAACAAACTAGTTGGACGTTCTCGACGTCTACAACTGTTGTGTTAATATCCGACATTTATGCTGGTATTATTAAGGTGGAAAATATACGAATAACGAGGGTTGGTTTATAAGTGTACCAAATCGGAATGTTATTTGCGAAATGATAACTTAAAAAATCTATATTGAACCCAGATTCGGAAAATACAAGAAAATAATGCTTTTTTAAATAATAAACAATGGAGTAGAATATCAATACCGTATATTCGATAAAAAAATACTTGGATAGCCTAATGCAAATTCCAATATTTTTGCCAAAAAATGTGTTATGTACGATGCAATATGATTTTATTTCTTTTCCGGCTTAAAAACGATTCTTTTTGTTGAAAAATAAATAAAAAATACAAATATGAATTAGGTAATTTTTTTTTTATTCATAATTTTTTGTCTAATAATAATAATAATGAATCATTTCAGGAGTTTAAAATAAGGTTACCAATAAAAAAACGTTTTTACGGCAAATAAATAATAAGATAAATTTAAATCCATTCGAAAATTGATTTTTCGTTTATTGAACTGGAAGAAATAAGTGAGGCCACTTATTGTAACATTAAATATTTTCTTGAAAGATTGCTTGGTTATTATTCCTTTTCTTTTCAGTTAAATTAAAGGGGAAAAAAAGGGATCGAAAAGAAAAGAAAAAAAAAAACCTATGCCCTGTTTGATAACTGATGTTTTAATTTTTTGAATACTTACTTTGCATTTCCTGCTTTATAAACTTTTCAGTTATACTATATTTATTTTCCCTCTTGGGAATGTAATTTTTGTTCTAATAATGTAAAATTAAGCAGTTCGAAAAAGAAAGCAAACAAATTTTATATTAGAATGCTTTTCTATTCTTTATTATGTCAGGGGGTGTAAAATATTTTTGTGGGCCCCCCTGGTCTCCAAAAAACTAACGTGTGCCTGTAAGAACTTCGATTTTCCCGTTTAAAATAAATGGGAATTTTTCGATTTTTACAGTATTTTTTTTTTTTGTTTTGTTTTTTTTTTTGTTTTTTTTTTTTTTTGTTTTGTTTTTGCGAAATGGACAGATGAAAATTTGATCACTTGGCCCAGTTACTATTTACATATGTAGTTATCGATAAAAATGCCAAGAATTTCAATTTCACCATTTTCCGATGACTTGAGAATTCGAAAGTATGCCTAAAAACCGCTAAAAACACGATTTTTAAGCTGGCTCAGAACACTGGAAAATGGTCAGATTAAGGTTTTTGAAATTTTTATCGATCACTACATACGTAAGTATTAACGGTTCCAAGTGATCAAATTTTCATCTGTCCATTTCGCAGAAAAAAATCGAAATATCCCCATGTATTTTAAACGAGAAAATCGAACTTCTTACAGGCACATGTTAGAGTGGAGATACAGAGCTCAGTTTTTTCACACAATATTTTTAATTTTTTGGGACACTTTTGAAAGGGGGCCCCACAAAAATATTTTACACCCCCTCATAACGGGCACTCTATTCTATATAGTAAAAACTGGTAGCCCTATTGCACGTTAGTGCGCTCTTTACTTTCAAACGGGTTATTTAAGTCTATAATCATGCCATGATCGTCTTTGCTATAATCAAGTCAAGAGCTTTATTTATGTTTTTAAACATAGCCGTTATTGAAACAAGATACTGCCCCCTATTTATTTTTCCCCCTGCTATTTACTTTTTTCTGTGGCAGTGGGAAAATAAAGCAACATTTGATTTATATAAATGAAAAGGATGAAAAAGCAAAATAACGAATTCAGATCGTACTAAGTGATGTTTCAAAAGGATAAAAAGAATATTGTGGCATTAACATTTACTTTTAATTACCGTACTAATTATTTTTCTCTTTTTTTTTCTCTCTAGGTAAGTAAAACAAATTAATTTTGGTTTCCTGTTATGCTTCGGCGTCCATAAAGGTAGGAAAATTTAATTTCAAAGTGGAGGAAATATAGCATTTATCTCTGGAGTCAGGTATCTAATAAAAAAATTTGGAGTCACAAATCATACACGGTGGAACAATTTTTGTTGTTTGAATTTATTAAGGTAAATATAGGAAACACCGTCGTAAAAATGATTCCACCGTGTATTTTAAACGAAACAGAAAAATTGAAGATAAAAAAAAAGTGATTATTGGTGACCTATAGGGAAAGGACGGTCAAGGTTTTTATTTAAAACCGTTAAATTAAGCCAACCGTTTTGACCCCCGGAGGTCGAACGAAAGGGATTAGAAACCGGGGAGTAAAAGCCAACGAAGAAAATTTCATTCTTTTTTTTTTTTTTTTCGTGATCGTGTATTTTGATACCGCAATTACCTTGGCGGCCTGTTGCTGATTATTCGGGAGCTTCACCTCGATTATTAAAAGGTTAAAAATAAATATTATATTTTTTCATACAATTATTCGAAAGGACATTGTCAGGATTTACACAAAATTAGGGGCGGATTCAAAGCTGTCATTTAAAGGGTTCCTATGAATATTGGATTAATGGATTGGGTAAAATGAGCTATTTTATCGATTATTGTCTAGCTAATGACCAGTAATTTTCTTTGGTTCGAAAGGTCAGATATTAATTGATTACCAGTTTTATGTCTTGTTCTTCAAAATCAATAACAATCTTGGGACCAGGAGGATGACTTTTGAAGGCTTTAACGTTAGAACTATTTTATGAGAAGTGTTTTTTTTTTTTACTCCTAAAGCAAGTAAAAAAATGTAAATGAATTTACTAAGCACCGTAGCTACGGCGCAAAACTTTAGCTACAAACAACTTAATTCTACTAATTGAGTTAGTGCATGTTTTTCTTGAATACCTAAACTGTTATATTGTTCGTGTGAAATGAAGAAAACCAAAATAAAAGGTGTGAAAACGAAATAATTTTTATTCAGAGTAGTTACTCTCGTACATATATTGTAAAATTTGTCAATTGTAATTTATTATGAGTTTTCCTGGGGAGGAATGCATTTAAAGGTAACCCTGACACGTCTAAGTAGCACCAGTCTTGTACTATCCTACTTTTATGTGTTAGTCTACAAATAATGAAATTTTTTTATGATTTGTTTGACGATTGCCTCGTACAGCCTCTTAAGACTTTTTAAAATTTTAAGCGGTTCGAATTAAACTAAGAGTTAATGAATTATTCAGATGCGAAAAATTTATTTGTCTGCACCGGAATACCAAAACAAGAAAAAAATACATCTCTAGCCCGATTGATGTAAATCATCTATTGTAAATGGATTATAACTTTAAACTGGGCATATTATTGAGAACGGTTCAACCGAAACCTACAAATAATGCGAATTCACTCAACCCAATCGCTCACCCTCCGTTTCCATAATTCAAAAAAAAAAAAAAAAGAAAGAAAGAAAGAAAGAAAAAAAACAGAAATAATAATAGCAAGAATAACGAAAAAAGGAAGGAAATTAATAAAAAAGAAAAACAGGTCAAAAGAACAGCTTTCGTACGTTTTAGGGACTCCCACTTCCTCTTTAAAAAAAAAAAAAAAAAAAAAATGGCATACTTTAATTTACAACCGTTAACATCATTATAATTTCTTAGCCTACAAAAATTCAAGACTGTTGATTTCATTTTTGGATGTTTTTTTTAGTCGTTTCCATAAAGAAAAGTAAAATTTTTGTGGGGTGTTTTGTACCTGGTAATAATAAGTTTTTTGGCCTTTTCATGCATTTTTTCCTTTTTATTTTATTTTATTTTTTTTTTTTATAAAGAAAAAGGGGAAAAGAGATTGTTTGAATGTACGAGAAATACATTTTGTAGTAAGCATGGTATGGAATGGAATGGACTGAGCCAACTGAAGATCGATAGGGGGTTGCGCGAATAGAGTGACGCGGCAACTATCCTTGCCAGATCCGAGGCACGTTTCCCGCAACACTCCAGTCCCAGATAGGCCGGGTTAGTAAAGACTTATAAATAAAAGAAAACGGATCATTATATGTAATCCTCTAATTCGTTTTTAAAAAGTAAAAACCGTGAAGTTTAAATGAAATATAAAATAAAATTTAATCAAAAAATTAATCGAGTTTAAAATCTGTATAAATGTGCTTTTGCTTCGTGTTGTTTCGATGTTTCGTTGGTTTCTATTTTACTGGAAAAAGTATACATATACATATATACACCACTGTTCAGCCTTCCGATTAAAATTCCCTGTTTTGATGTCAATTTTTTTTTTTATTGTTCTTTTCTTTTACATGCGAAAACGATTCAAGCAGCAAAAACACGGCTGTTTGTTTTTAATTAATAAGATAGACTGGACCTTTGAAATGATCTTTGTTTTGACTGAAGCAATAAGCTAATATATACGACAATGAGATTGTAAGCATGAATTTAAATGACATAATTAAGGAGCAATTTGAATCGTGACCAGTTGCAATGTCTCGGATGTTCACATCCTCTATGGAAAAAGCCTAATGTTTACTTGGAGTTTCCCGCCTTCTCCCCCGCCCTGGGGTGGGGAAATCTTCACAGAGGGGATACTTTTTTTTCGTTTTCTTACGTTGCTTCGATTGCAATTAAACTAACCTAGTTTCAAATAATTTTAGAAAAAAAAAAAAAAAAAAAAAGGAAAAAGTCATACTAATAATATGGGTAAATTTTAGCGCACTTTTAACGGTCGGAGTTTTTCTTTAAAAGTGCTGTCAACTTGATTTTTTCACCTCCACTTGTTTACGATACTCTTAACCTGAATTTTACCACCAATTCTTTCTCCATCGTCGCACTGTACAATTTTTGAATGAAGTAATATAGTATCTTAGCCAGTTTTCGAATAATAACTTATAAAAAAAAAAGCCGACGTTTTTGTAAATTTTGTATATGACAAATATTTCATTTCAAACAAGAAAAAAAAACTGACATCAAAATCGGAAATCTATAGTGTTTTGATTTTTGAAAAATAAAAAATTAATGTGATTTCTTTAAGTGTCCTTGCGCGCGCAAACTTGGGCTAGGTAGCTCTTTCGGTTTTCGTTTAAAAATGAAAAAATGGACAGTTACGAAGCAGTTAGATGTCTGCTAAATAGAATAAAAGTTTTTTATTTCGAAAACCAGAAGGGGATTTTCTTTACAAACTTGTTTCATTTAATGCATTTTACTAAAAAACTAGCGAGAATTTGTCCAATTTCGGTATTTTAAACTTTAAACTCAACAATTCTCTTGAAAGGTTTTGCAAGAGCCCCTTAGGGTCGTATTACCGGAAGTGCAATTTTGTACTGGGAAAATGTTCCGTTGGTTTGTTTTAAAGTATTTTGATGTTCTGCCAAGCAGATGTTTGATAGATCTAAGAAATTATGAGGGTTGATATTAATATAAGTATTCGTGAGTTGTTGGGAGACTTTTCCAGTTGGAAATCCGGGGCGTAAAATGCGGATCTCGAAATTAATAATTAAATGCGTTAGCCATAAGGAAGAGGAGAAGAAATGGGAGGAAAGTTTAATAGACAATCAGCCATGTTTATTTCTTTATTCATTTATTTTTTCCACAAAATGGTTGTGCTTTTTTATACACATCGGAACATGACAGGAAGGAGTTTGGCAGAGAAAACCTTTCTCAAACTTTGAGAACAAGATGATAAAATTTCGTGCCTAAGAGTTAATTCGATTAGCTTCGAAGATAAAAGTTGAGTTTCAATACTCAACTTACAGTTAGGCAGAAAACGAGAAAAAAAATGTTAAAGCAATTAACCGACAGTGAAAGAGATAAAAAAAAAGGTTTTTAAAGTTTATCATTGCTAAATTGTTTTTAATTATTTTCTTGTCTCCTGTCATAAACGTTAACGAACCTTTTTTAGGTTAGGATTTTAAAAAATTATAAAAAGGAAAAAAAAAAAAAAAGAGTTTTAAAAATTATAACTCAAAGAATTTTTTTCTGTATGAAAAAAATAAAACCCTTCACGCTTTTCCCTTGTGACCCCTCTAGAGGCAAATAAATGTTTTATTGAAGATAGAACATTGCTATTAAATAAGTAAAATTTTACTCTCTAAAATCCGAATCTTTGATATCTGCTTTTATATTTAAATAACTTGAGGCGTAAATTAAACCTTGAAAAATGCGATTTCTTTGAAGAAAATTCAATAACTGTCCAATAACCATTGGCCTGCATTAAATGCCCAGATTCGTTACATTATTCATTCGGATGTTCCCGGTTGATCCTTCCAGCATTTACTGTCAAAAAGAAAAAAAAATCCCTTAAAAATATGGCATCTTTCTAAGAATCTTTCTTTAGAAAAATTTTTTCAGAGAAAAAAATTAATCTCACAGCTTTAAAGTTTACTCTTTATCTTTTTTGTCAGGTTATGATGTATGCAAATAAATTTCAACCGTATACTTCTTTTTAATTATTTTATATTCTATTAATGGGGGAAGCAGAGACGAGAAATTCGCCCACCAGCTTCGCTAAAAAATGTGTATCGGTTATTGCAGGAGTCAAGTTGTTGTGTTTCAATCAGCTTGAAAGTAAACCGGACTTTTATTGTACAATAGTAATATGACATGTAATGGTTGATGGAAATGAAATCAGCAAACGACCCTGTTGAATAAGTTCCTTACTAACACTCCCAAGAACTCCCTTTCTTTCGCGTGAATGCATGAGAAGGATCAACAGTTTTAAGTTCGTCTTAACTAAATTTGTGTATCACGATATTTTAGAGCCCATGGTCGCCATGCCCTGAACGGCTCAATGGCTTGAACATAATTACTGTTCAACGCATATGTAATATGCCTTATCTAATATCGTTTTACATGCTTTCACTTGTATTGTATAAGTGTTAGGTACTGTAGGTATTGTGTGTTTTGTCTCTAAAAGCATGCACCAGAGGTAACTGTCTAGTGGAAAAATCATGTCATGCATTTGAGTTCAAATATTGTGAACCTTCGGCGTGCAAGTCGAACTTGCTGCCACTAGACCAGGATTCCTCTTTAAAATTTGAAATGTACAAGATTAAAGTATATATGTTACAATCCCATTAGTTCCACGATATCAGATGTCCGAATTTTGAATGTTGTAATTGCCACTATAAGTCACACATAAGAAATCATTGTACAGTATTTTAACACATGAAAAACGGACACTGGGCATACAATAGTACAGTTTATTATCTGTGACCGTGTCCAGAAAAAGGTAGCGTAGGGTGAAAAAAATTAGACCTCGATTTTTCGACGGATTTTCGTTCTTTAGCATTGGATTGGTCGAAGTCATTCAAAAAATTGAATTCGATTTTTTTTCACCCTAAGCTACCTTTTCCTGGACACGGTCACATTTGGATATTTTATTATCTTGACTTTGACTCCTCTGAAATTATTGACATTTATATTAGTCGTAAATATGTTTATGTAAACACTTTTGTGGCTGCTATTTCATCACGTATTAAAAAAAAAAAAGGAAAAGTTCTCTAATTTAATTGTACATTTCAATCAACTTTTTAATCCGCAATTCAATGGTATTTCATTAGGGACTTTTGATATGAAATGATTTAAAACCTCTCTTTCGAAATTTAAAATAAACATTTAAAAGTGTGATACTTCCATAATTTTGAATGTTTACTTTTCTCGTATCATTTTCCCATGTTACACGGTCAAAAGCATTGCTAACCGTAAAAAAGATTAAATGCGTTGAATGAAACAAGTAAATCCGTTCTCGTGTTCTATTCGTTAATTTAAAAAAAGTTGTACCAAAGTGAAGGGTTTGATTTTCAGCTATACCTAAAAATACTGGAAAACAAAATGGAATTAATGGATTTTTAATGGTGTCGGTATTGTACAATTCTTTCATGGTTCACATTTTCATTATCATCTTTTTTTCTTGTTCTGTAAACTGGCAATATGAATTTAAAAAAACTTTTTTTTTTCACATGCATCCAATATTTATTGTATTGAGAAAGGTTTCATCGAATGGATATTTTCCCGGTTAAAAAGAGGAAAGGGAGAACACTGCGCGTTAAATGTTATTGCAAATAAAAGTATAATATTCTTTCCCTTTCTTATAACTCCCAAAACTGAAATGTCAGTTTTTTTTCCTATAAAGTAAAGAAAAAGACAACCTAGAAAAGAATGTGTCATATGATACGTTGCAGTATCAAATTCAACATTTATTCCTCCCATATTTCTGTCACTGCAGAAAAATGCATAAATTTTAATGATTGAAGTTGTCTTTTTTTTGAACGAGACTCGTACTCGTTTTTCTGCTTTTATTTCTATTATAATTGAAGATGGTAGGGATGAGTGTACTCGAAAAACTAGCTGTCTGTTTTCTCTCCATTTTAATGGTCTTGTCTCCCTTGCACGATTCAAGAGGAAATTTTGTGACAAGAGCGAAGTTTGACATTCACAGAAACCGAAAAGAAAAAAAAAAAGTATGTAAAACATATGTATGTATTTTTCAAAAGGTTTCAAAGTAATATTCGGAGCAATGACACTTTTTTAAATGCTTAGAATGCATTTTGTTTTCTTCAGAAATTTGTGCTTTTTTTTTTCTTTTTTTTGGAGTTCCATTTCTTGCGCGAGAAATGTATAAACAAAAACAAAAAAGGACTATAAACAACCTATTTCATACCCTGAAAATGAGGGGAAAAACTAATCGCTTGTTTCCAGTTTTAGAATATTGATTCATGAATTTCAATTTTTTATGACCATGCATATCCCGGATGAGTGTGACGTCATGTCGCTAGTGTTTCACTTGATTTTCATTTTTGGGTTAGAATTTTTAATGCATTCAAATCTTATTCTCATGAATCTTAAAACAGCAGGAAGGAATGGGAGGAAAAAGTTGTGAGTGACTTTGTTAAGCTAAGCTTTGGTTATTTTCTAGAACTCTCGGATCGTACATTCAGAAAAATTATCTTTTTGCGAAAGCATTAGATATTTCAAACAGTAAGGAACAAATTTTGTTGCTTTAAAATGTTTTGCCGAAAACATCATTTTCTGAGTGTAGTCTGCACAAGATCAAATTCTTGAGATCGGAACTGCTTAATTTAAATGAGAATAAGGAAAAGCGCATACTGAAAGTTTCTAAAGTTGGAAAACACTCGTTTTTGCAGCTTTTTAAAGAGACATAATTCGGGAAGAGAAGTGCATAATACATCATATTTGCTGTAAATCAAATTTTCTAAGACAAAACCTTCTTCACCTTTAGAAAAAGGATTCGTTGTTACAAATTCCATACAATCTTTGAATGAGTACTTGTATTAATTACACAAAGCTATATTCAAGTGAAATAAGGTCGTTTTTTAGTCTTAAAATTTCTAAAACAATCATCCGATTTAAATATACTCCTACGTTACATTTCGCAGAATTTTTTAAGTTCGGCTTCATTTTTGAATGAAGCAAAATAATACATATGCAATATGCAAACAAAAAAATGTGAATGTAAAAAGCATATTTTTGTGCTTTTGGAAATTGTGACAATGTTCTTGGTGCGATTTGAAAAAAAAAAAATTTCCACTCAGTTGCGTTTTTAGAATGTTTAATCAAGTTGAGAAGAAGACGAGAATGAGTTGAAAAAAGAAGCGGATTGAAAAAGCTTGGGAAGATAAAGGAAAAGCGTTCTCCCGTTTGTTACTAAATGGAAAGAAATCCCGAACTCGGTTCGATGAACAATTCGCAAACGCATTGGATAACATTTTTTTGCATTTTATTACCCCGGTGATAACGGTTTTGATCGCCATCCGCGGCAATATTGCCTTTATCCGATTTCCTCATCATCGGAAAATCATTAATATTAATTTCGAAATAACTTAACCTTGAAAGCTTTAATCGATTTCGGGTGGCAGAAAGGGAGGTCGTGTCGCGAAATGTTGCAAATCAGCTTGATAAATGAATAAAATTCTGTCTGTCTTTTCAGTAGTAAAATATCGATGGCTTTTCTTTTTGAAAGTCTAGAAGAGAGCATTGTTGTTCTGAAATAAATTTAAAGATTGCTGCTGGGTTATCTACGTAATATTGTGATGCTTAAGCAACATGAATGCGTAAAGAAAATTTCCATTAATCTAGAGTAAAGTCTTAAATTATGCATTTTCGAAGAGCAAACTTTTTCAGTTTAACAAGGTCGTTCAATCAAAAGAAAATATATATTTTCATTTCGTTGAGTAAAAAAAAAGTAAATAAAATAAAATTCCTATAATCCATAATCGATGTAAGTTTTAAAAGTAACACTATTTTATCGTCAAAAGGGCAGAAAATCATAAAAAATGACTTAAAAATAATTGCATGAGACATTTCTTTTTTATGTTCAAAAGTTTTATAATGCTACTACTTATTGAGACAAATCACCCAAATATAAATCTAGAATTTCGGCATTGGAATTTCTCCCTGTTTTGTTTTACACTATAAAAAAATTTACCTTGTTTATCAAAACTCTGAAAAAATTCCAATTAGGTACATATAATAGATCTCGTTTTAGAATCGACTTACGTGAACAGCATAAATTAAATGGGTGACACGTTCATTACTATTCAAATACTTATTTTTTCAACAGTTGTAATTAGAGCAACATCGTGAGCTTAGGATACTAGGGAACAAACTCAGAAGCAGCAGATTTGAAAAAAAAAAACGTTTTTAAAGCTTGACAGCTCATTTCGCATAAAATATTTTTTTTGGCTCAGGAGTAAATTCTGCAGTAGGGTGCAAATTCACTACGGAATGTTGGACCAACATGTTGGTACGACAAATTGAACCAACATGTTGTACCAACTTGTTGGACCAATATTCCACACTAATTTTGGCGTAGGAGTAAATTCTGCAATAGTCTATTCGTTCGTTTGTCAAACAGGTTGGTCCAACTATGGAGTGTACGCCAAAATTAGTGTGGAATGTTGGTCCAACATTTCATAGTAAATTTGCACCCTAGTCGATTCGTTCATTTGTCCAACATGTTGGTACAACATTCCATAGTGAATTTGCACCCTCAGGAAAAACTTTTTTTTTTCGAGTCTAAAGCCACATTATCGAACTTCAATTTCTGTAGTTTTCAGAAAAATATATTGATTCGTTAATTAATTAATTATAAATAAATAAGAAATAAAAGAATGCTTTCCGAATGAAAAGGTTCTGAAGAATAGGTTTCTAGAGAATATTTCATGAGAGAACATGTTAAATTTTACAGGGTTCCATGAGGTAGAACTTCTTAATCTTGTAATATTTATATGTGAATTTCCCATTAAGAAGAAACACAGAACTCTTTAACCTCAGCTATAAAGTTCGATAATTACCATTAAAATCCTGTACGGATGCGGGAAAATACCGAAAAAGCAAACAAAATCGCAATTTTTTTGTACAGGTTCCGTGTGATACCAACACTGGGGATGGTGATATCACAAGGACTGTGTTATAGTATTACATGACGGGACAAAGAATCCCGCTTTTTGCATAAACTCCTTTGAACGGAAAGGGAAAGAATCCTTGCTTTTCACAAAGTAATTTTTATATAAAAGTTGGAAAATCGAAGAAAATGAGAACTCCCTCTCACAACATGTAGCTCACTAGGGTATAAATCAATTAAAGTCGAAAGCAAATTTCAAAAATTCCACAATTTTTGCAAAAAAAAAAAAAAAAAAAAAAAAGCCACAGTTTTAGGATGGAAGTAGAAATGAAAGATCTCTTGGAAACCAAGGAAGCGAATAATAAGCAGAAATCTCAACGGAGTTTTATAAATCTTGAAATTTTAATTTTTTTCTTGAGCCGCATTGTCGTAGCAAATTTTTTTCAATTTTAATTCTTTGTGCAGGATAGGTACTATTTTTTTTTTTTTTTTGCTGTTGCGCCTTTGCCCTCTTTAAAGAAAAAAAATAAATATAAAAGCGCACTCTTTTACGTTTTACCTGGAAAATGATAAGAAAAGAGGCTTTTTTTTTCCTTTTTATTTTTTGAAAGCTATAGCGACTGAAAAAAAGTTCCACGCTTTTCTTAGACCAAAAGTTTCAAAGAAAAGCTGTAAAAGAAAAAGATGGTATCGGATTTTTCCTTTTTCCTCATTTGTACGACCTTTTCCTATACTACAACATAATTATGGCAATTCCGTGCAAAGGGATTTTAAACAAAAACCATGAATCATTATTGCGATATAAATTTTTCATCATTAAGCATTTTATTTTTAGATGTATAATATGATTCCTTTCGCAAGGTATCTAATTTTATCTTCTTACTTTTTTCTTAACAAAAAAAAATCTTTTTAGTAGGAATGCATGAATAAAAAAAAAAAAAAAAAAAAGATTTATCAACAATTTAGAACAGACTTCTACTTCACTTGTTCGATATTAATTCCGTCTCACTCAATTTTGGGCTGTTTTCAAGACATTTACATCGAAATTTTCCTTTGATTTTTTTATTCGAATTTCAATTTTATTTTCACAGTCTTTAATGTAAATATCCTGTTCCAACAGAAACGGTTTGGTACTATAATATTAAATTTGAAAATTCCTGCTTAAAATCATTTTCCATCAGTTTCAAATTATTTTTGGGGCATCAAACCTTATTTTATTTTTAGGATTCGTTTATTTCGTTAATCCGTATCATTGAGGTACTCTGCTAATTATCCGGTAAGAGGCATTAAAATCTGATATGATGAGTAATCCTTCGAATGGTTTTAATCTCTATAATAATCTTTATAATAATATGATTAAACCGTGTTAAAGGAAAAAAAAAAAAACAGAAAAACAAAAAGCAAACATGAATGTGGAAAAGTTTGAATATCGGGATGAGGAAAGAGAATATTAGGTCAGGCAAGGTCATTCAACTTGGAGACATCTGTGGGAATTTTCTGGAACTGTTCCCAGTAATGCCTGTTGATATAGCTTCCCTCTTACCAATTATACTTCTGTGATAATTGAATTTTTCAGTTCAGGATTTTTTGTTTGTCGTTTTAATCTTTTTATTTTTATTTTACTTTTCGCCAGCTTCTAAAACGCACCTTTCTGTTTAAAAAAAAAAAAGTGGATAAACGATCCACTTCGAAAAATTGATTATCGATGGTATACGAGGAAGCTTACATAAAAATTGTTTTTTCTGCTTTTATTAATACCTCTTAACAAATACGAAGGAAAAAAAGAAATTTTGCCGGAAATTTTCTGCAATAAAAAGAACGAAAAAAACTTCCCGTTAAATTGAATTTTTCAGATACGTTTAAGTTGTTCTGAAGGATGCTCTTTTTTTTTTTTTCTTTTCTCTTTTCTGGTTTCGAGTTTTTTCCGTTCGCAACTTTTCTATGATCGCCTAGGCCTAATTGTAATTGTCTTGTTGGGATTCTCTCTTTTTTTCTTTTCGATAATCGTTCGTTATAAGATGTCGCTACTTTTTTTTTTCTTTTTTTCGCAACTTTACAAAGTACTTGTTAATGCTATTGTTTTAGCCTCTATCGTTTTTGTATTTTAATGGAGTTAATAAGATCTTTCTAGTGGTTGAAAACATTCATGTGAGGGCATATGTTTGGCTTATGGGTGTTCCCAATCCATTTTCTGTTTAAAAACGCAGTTGTACGGCGAAAAAGAAAGAGAGAAAAGTTAACTTAATTTTAAAAACAAGATAACATTACAAATCGGTTGAAAATTTCTAGTTTTTTTTCTTTTTTTCCGCATGAGCTCCCAATTACAGAAATATCATAAAAAGCTCTTGCAGTTATGCGGATGTTTATGACCTGTTTTTTTTCTCCATTTTTATTTTGCATGATCTTCGTTCGTGATTTTTATTCTTGATTGGTTTGCTGCAAGAATTTATGGAGTCCTGTAAACCTGGGTAGATAATTTTTGCCTTTTTATATCCGAATGTTTTCATAGTATCAACAGAGGCAGTAAATTATAACATAATTGCATTTAATTTTTTTTTTTTTTTTTTAAATACGAGTGGTGGATATTTTTTTTTTCTCTTTATTGTTTGGTGTGAGATGTTAACTAATACGAGAAATAAGGGTGGAGTATTGATTGTAGCCTAGCGTGTTTGTTAATTATTCTGATTGCCTACTTGGTTTCCTCTCTATAATTATGTCAGAAACTTTGTTGTGCTAGGTTTCCAACTGTATTACAATTAAGGTTTTCTCAGTTGACTGTTCTCAACCGTTTTCATCTGGACAGTTTCCCAGAGGCCGAAACCAAATTAAAATTCGGATGGGATTAGCTGCAGACATTAAAACATATCTAAGCAGAAAAGCAAATGACAATAAAATTAGGTCTATCGTCATTTTGAGCTTTTCTCAGACGATTGAAATTATGACACTTTGAGCTTGTATCTCTTTAAAATTATGGCACTAGTTACAATTATGCAACTCAAAGTTGTTGATGTTGCTGATTTAAAGTAATAAAAATAAAATTTCATAGTGACATTACCGCAATGATTTTTAAATTGAACCGATTATTTTGCTATATTTCAAGAGTTTTTCTTTTCTTTCCAAAGCGTTAGCTTATTTTCTTTACCTTCTTCATTTTCTTTTAAATTTATCTGATGTTCCTCTTATTTCGCATCAGGGGTTCATTTCGATATCTCGAATGTCAATCGGGTTTTTATGGAAACGAATTGCTAGGAAAAAAGCCCGAGAGGCATTTAAAAACAAAAATCACGCAAAAAGATTGTCAAACTTTCAGAGACATTACAAAAAAAATATCCGTTGATAAAATGAAATGATGATGACTTTCACGGTTTGCTGGTGAAGATAAATTGTAATATAAAAAAATAAAAAAAAGAGAATAAAAACGGGGAATATAAGTATACGTGAAAAAATAATGGCTCATATCCATTAGACCATCCGTGGGATGTTCTCACCGTTAAAATCCTGTTACGATCAATCATTGCTTCCGAGTTTGTTTGTTCCTTTTTTTCGCCTTTATTTATGATTGATATAGGGATAAACAACCGAAAAAACCTTATCCGACATTTTATGCTCTAACTTCATACTTTTTTTTTTTTTTTTGCTCTTGAAAGTGACGTTAACACATACAATATACCATACTTATTGTTTGTTTGTTAGTCAAATTGATTGAGTAATTTAGAAAAGTAATATGCACCATTTGGGAAATGGAAAAAAACTTTGGAAAGCGTAAGATTGGTACATGTTGGTAACATCCGGGTTAATAAATTTCCAGCTTGGTCTTCTGTGCCAAGTTTCCACGTTTCTACATTTCTCCATGTTCGAACTGTTTCTTTACGAACCAAAATCCCCGGTGTTCCTTCTCAAAGATAACTCGGTTTTTTTTTTTCTTCTCTTCTTTTCTTTTCTTTCCTTTCTCATGCAATCGTCTAAGACTTCGAGATCGGACAGCCGCTCCACTTTAGTACAATTTTTTGTAAAAATATGTAGATATTTTATTTGTCATATCACTAATAGTATAAATACAAGGATATGGCTGAATAGCATTGCTGTTTATAAGAACCTTTTTCCAATCGATATTTGTAGCTCTTACTTTGCGTTCGATTTCGTAACTTTTTGTAATCAAATGTTTCACTCTTTGCATGCATTCTCTTATGATAGGGAACAAAACTACCATATAAAATGTATTATTCGTTAAAATACAAATGGAGGGCTTATAAAGTGTTTAAACATGCTAATTAGTTTGACGTATATAACTAAATTATTTTATCTACTTCGTGTAATAATCTCTTTCCGATGTAATGAAAGGAAACCCGAAGTATAGGGTGTTTAAGGTTTTGTTTTTCTTAGGTGGAATCGTTAAAATTCATTTGTATAGCAGTAATAAAGTTCTATATTTAGATGGAGTTTAATTCTGTTTTCCGTTTATACTTCCCCTTAGCCTCCCTTTTACTAATTTTGACTATAAACTAATGCCATTCCCGAAGATGTTGCATAATTATAAACGTCGAATGTTTGTCTCGGAGTCTTTCATGAATGCAAATTTTGATATCAAAGAATATTACATTCCGTTTGCTTGTAAATTCTTTGGAGGAGAGACGAACATCACGTCATTTGAAATTCTCTGTCTTCCTTGTTCTGAAGTATTTATGATTTTTGTAGAGTGTTTTAAACAATGGCGGTTTTTTGGTTGCAAGGCATAAGTATATTTTCAACTTTGTGCATTTTTATGATAAAGAATAAAGGAGATACGATAAAATCATTGAGAGGACACTTTTTTACTTGATATTCTAAGCATAAACTAACTTCTAAGAGCTAGAGCTAACATGAAAAAATAACGTATGGCGGAGAGTTTTCTCTGCCATTGTACAAAGCAGATCAATGGCTTAATGAGAAAATTGATGTATGCTTTTTAGTGCACCTGTATTAATAATTTTCTCATTCTTCTTGTTTCTTTTCTACATTTTATTTTCAATAGTTTATAAGTTTTTTCTTATAATTTAGTTCCTCGAAAAACTTTCCTAAAGTCTTCATTTAGGTTCAAAATCCTTAAAAAGTGATTTTTTTTTCTACGGAAACTCATTGAAAAATTTCAATCTTGAAATAACGATTTAAGCATCTTTCGCTCACGTCGCATAAAATGTAATCTTTAACAGAAAAAAAGGATAATAGGGACACGTGAAGGGTTTGCGAATGCTCCCGCTTGCTTCCTTTTTTTAATATTAATAATGATTATGTAGTAGAAAAAGAAGCCGAGGTGAGAAAGGCAGCAGGGTTCCCTGTTGATGATAAATCGATTTTTGTTAACGAGGGAAAACAGTCAAAATATAAATAAGATGCCATCTTTTTGTCTGTTCTTATAATCGACTGTCTGAATTTGGTATATTAATCAACCTGTATAAAAATGAAGAGCCTTAAAAATGAATCAGGGTTTAATCTAATAGAAAGCATTAAAAAAGTTCAATCTAAAAATAATCACCTCAAAGATTTGGACAGTTTTCGTCAATCTCTTAAAGCCCACATTTTCCCATTATCTTTCTCCTCACGTTTTCATGTGTCCTCATCTGCGTCATTTCTTTGATGGTTAGCCATATAACCCGTATCCGGCCTCCTTCCGGAATATCGAACGTTTCATAAAGGTGAAATATTTATTTTACCCCTCGAGAAAAAAAAAAAAAAGGCGGAAGATATGAACACCGTTTTACCGCAGATCCGCATTTATTTGTTTACAACAAAAAGTAGTTAAAAATTAGTGACTCTCCTCCGTTTTTTTGTTGACTCTCCTTCGTATTTTCCCCTCTGGAAAATAAAAATAAAATAAAATAAAATCCGGGAATAAAAAGAAAACGAGGAGACGAATGGAAAGGTTTTTTCTTTACGGATGAACAGAAGCCTAGGGGATGCGAAGATGAAAATCAAGAAACACAGTCACAGAGTTTGATGTCTTGTTGTTTTTAACTTTGATTCCAACTTGGAGAAATGGCTTGATTAATTCCTCAACTAAACTTTTCGAGGAATATTACCCTTTTCGTTTTTGATTTTTTGCTTAAATGGATACAAACGGGAGAAAAAAAAGAATTTCATTCGATCGAACCAGAGTGAATTATAAACTAGTTTAGACACTTTGGTTTTTTTTTTTTTTTTTTTTTTTTTTTTTTTTTTTTTTTTTGTGAAAATAAAATAAATGTAGGTCTGGTTAAAACTTTTATCCGGTGCAATGTAGGGAAAGGGTGATGTGATAATGGAACCATAAAAACTAACTAGGAGGAAGTCACTGACCTGAATAAGCAATAGGGAGTAGACGACGAACGATAAGCGGACTCACTTCAGAGACTGGCAGATTTCCTCTCTCTCAGCTTTGATCAATAAGCATTCCTAGAGGTTTTTTTTCTTTTAGCGGTTGAGAGTTAAGGATAGAAAATACGAGTAAAATTTCCTGATAGTTTATGGAAAAACTAAATGAAGTCGTTTGGAGCAGAAACAAAATAGTGATTTAAACGACCTTTTTTCGAGCTGATATAATATCTATTTAAAGGTACTAAAATACTTCATGTGGGCAATAGGACGAACTCTGTGAATCTGTCTCTTTTGAAACCTTGATACATGCTGTATTATCGAATTTCTCGAAGGAAGGATTTTTAATTTTAATTTTCTCTGAAGAGGACTACCCTTTATTTCTCAATAGCGTTTCCGTAAATCGATAATACGTTTTCATTAAAAATAAGCCTGGCAAAATAATTACATTAAATATTTTTTTCAAAGTGTAAAATTAAAAAAAAAAAAAACATTGACAGATAAATGTTAAGCGTTTACAATACTCTAGCTTTTCTAAATTTTCTTGGCCAGTTGAAAATAAAATAACGAATGTAGGCTATTCATTTTCTCCAAAGGATTTGTCATGTGCAAAATCATGTATGGAGGAATACGATGAATCCTCTGAAATAACCACAGCAAAGAATCCTTTTTCCTCTCGCAAATTCAAAATTCCTGGAACTGGTTCTTAAATGCGATAGTTTAACATCACGAGTTTCACGGTCAACTCATTTTCAACAGAAAACGTAAACTGGAAAATGCAATATATCGAAAGGATTCTATCTTCAAAATCTTTTCTTAGACTTGTTCAATTTCATCTTATTTAAAAACGTTTATTAAAAGTTCCGAAAAATAATTTATTGCATTTATTATGACGGTATTTTCTCCACATGTCGTGTCAAATCAATTCAAAATCCTTTGAAAATATATGGCGCACGTAGTCTGCAGAAGGGATTAGAATAATATCGATTGATAAGGGCAGAGAAACGATTACGACCTTGTGTCCATTAATCAAAACTACAATTTTTTTAAGGGAATCCGAATTCCTTTTTTTCTTCTTCTAACATCCGAGCTTCCGCGTTTGCCAAGAAAATTAGTTAAATCGTTTGAAAGTGGTTAATCGTCAGGTTTTTTTCGTTCTTTACGTTTGCAGAAAGATATCCTAAAAATTTTATCCTACTTTTCCTATTTTATACAGATTTTTTTTTTTTTTGATAATTTACTTCCGGCGTTAACTGAGGTAGTGGAAAGCGATGATAATCGCAGGTTGGCGTGCGTTCATGCCGATTTAAATAAACTGAATAGATATGGTGGTGCTTTTTCTTTCACTTTTTTTTTTTATTTTTTGGTTTTGTCTTTCGTAAGCACGTAATTTGTTTATTCGTAGATATGCCAAAGCCGTTTCTTATTTGCATGTTCGCTGTCAGCGATTAAATTTTTCCTCATTGCATAATCTTGAGCTTAGGATAATAGGGACCTATCTCTGAAACAGCAGTTTGAGAAAAAGCGTTCTTAAAGTTTGAAAGCTCCTTAAGCTAGAAATAATTCCTTTTTTCTGAAAACCTTTTTTTTTACCAGTCTAAAGCCACACTCAGTTCTGAAGCTTTCAAAAAATATACTGATTCGTGCATTAATTATAAAAATAACAACAAGTAGTGCTTTCAGAATGAAAAGGTTCTATCGTGTTCCATAAAAATCATGTTAATCATAGGGTTCTATCAGATAGAACTTCTTAATCTTGTAAGATTTATATGCGAATTCCTATTAAGATGAAACATAGGACTCTTTAACTTTAGTGATTTCCAAGGTTTTAATTGGATAGAGTCTTTCTACTTTCTGTGTCTTCAAAAATATGATGAATTTCGAAATTTGGAAAAAAGGAAAGAATCCTTGTTTTTTAATGAGCCATTTTATATAAAAATCGGAAAATCGAAAAAAATGAGATAGTTCCCTATTATCCTAAGCTCAAGTCATATAATGGAGATAAGAATAATTGAAAATTTTTTTGGATGAAAATGATTTAGGAAAACTTATATATGGTTCATTAACTTGGACATATGGGCTTCAACTTGTTGAACAAATAACACGGGAAAGCTCGCTGAAAACGTTCTAAATTAAATATGCATGTTTTCATCGCGTAAACTAAATCGATGTCTGTTTTATATCGAATGGGGATAAATTTCTCGCTTTCTGCAATGAATAGAATGCTAATTCATCGATCGAACTAATATTATTTTTATACTTGGTATAATTTTTGATAAAAGTAAGCTTCGTTAAAATAAACATGTTTTAAAGTTTTTTGAAAAAAGGTATCTTAGGTTTATAAGGCAAACTTTTTCTGGCATTACTTTTTTCTTGTCGCCAAATAAGTAGTGACATTATTTAAATTTTTTTAGATTTTCTTTCTTTTTCTTTTTGTTGCCTTTCGGTTTCTTATAAAGAGATGTTGGCTACGTGAACCACCCGCCGGTTGAATTTTGGATTTTGACTAAATCTCCGCATGCAAGACTGCTATGTGGATATGCTTTGTTCGTTAGGGTCGAACTTACCTTTGCCTTTTAGACGTTTTACATTTGCACTCTGATGGTAATAATTTTTTTGTCCACCTGAAAATAAAATTATTATGCATAAAATCACATATCGATAAATTGCAATGAATTACAAGTTTTTTGCACTTGTAAATGATATACTCTTCATGTACTCTTCATCCATATAAAAAATTGTGAAACTTCTAAAATCATTTCCCTCTGAATTCCTAAAGTACAATTCACATCCTAATGGTTCTGACGTCGTGAAATCGAGAGAAATTCTTCAACTGATTTCTAACTAAAAAAATAGCAGAAGAACAACTTTTTCATAGCTTTCTTTGACTTAAATCAATGTTAGAATATCATAAATGAAAAAATCACCTATAGGTCATACATAAAAGTTGATACATTTATTTATTTATTTACTGATGGCAATTTCGGATAATCTTAATATCCATCTTCAGAGTGCCTAGAAAATTACAAAACGAACCGTGAGAACCATAACCGTTCAAATCGGGTCAATTACCGAAAATGAGATTTTTCCAGGAAAATATTTCTTTTCTTATGGTCTTTCATCTCCCGTTTTCGATTTTAAAATTCTGGCTCATTCCCGAGATTTTGAAAGCCTAAAGCGTTCAAATGCCTACAAAAGTTTGAAAAGTCGGAACCATAAGCGGTTATCCGTAATTTACAATGGACAAACACCAGCTGAAACAAGTTTTTGATTCGGAGAAACGCATACACGCTTATGGTTCTGAAAGGCTCTCAATGTTTAACTTATCGTTCCTTAAAACGTATATGGTTCTTATTTAAAAAAATGTCCTAGATTTGGATCTTTTTTTGAAATTTTAGATATATCTCACGTAACTTTCAATTTTTTTCGATGATTTTTTTTTATAGTTAGTCCATGAATTTGTTAATATGTTTAGAGCAACGAAAACGGAAAAATCCATTTCAATCATTCTGTAATTATAAGTCAAACTTTAAAATTGCTCTCCTGTAAAGTTTCACTTTGGTCGATTTGAATGGTTATGGTTCTCACGTCTCTAAAAGACATATTAATGTTTTAAAAAAGCGCGCTTAATATTGCAATAAATAAGCGCGCTTTAATATAAATTTAATATTTATTATTTGCGCAAATAATAAATTTAATTAAAAATAATAAAAATTGCAACGTGTGAATTTAACCTCAAAAACAAAAACAAAGAAACGATGAACGAAAACGTTTTTTTTTGTTTTGAGGTTAAATTCACACGTTGCAATTTTTATTATTTTTAATTTAATTCATTATTTGCTTTTTTAAAAAATTAATGTCTTTTGTAATTTTCTAGGCACTCTAAAGATGGATATCAAGATTATCCGAAATGGCCGTCAGTGAATAAATAAATAAATAAATAAATAAATAAATAAATAAATAAATAAATAAATATATCAACTTTTATGTATGACCTATAGGTGATTTTTTCATTTATGATTAAAAGGTCATAGGTCCCCACTGCTCATTATTAATGTTAGAATATATTACCTACAACTTTTTTTTCTTCTCAAAGTCAAAGTAATTATTTTTTCCACACCGGATTCAAAATAATTTGTGAAACCATTCAAATCAATTAAAACCTAATAGATTTTTCCCTGAAAACAAAGTTCCTAGTTAATTAATTAGCTTAATCAACGAACTCGATTAATCATGTTTCAATAATTTGTTTTAGTACATTTACACCAAACCCATTCTGGAAATTAATTCCGAGAAAGATCTCAAAAACGTTTTTGTTTGATATATTTACCATTTTCGATGTGCTGTAAGCGATTAATTCTTTGCCACCTTTTTTTGTGTGCGGTTTGATCACCTTAAGATTAAGGTATGTAAACACCCTCCACACCGTATCTTTTTCTTTCAAGAATAAAACTGGTAAAAATATTTTTTGTTCAACTTTAATATAATTTCTTAAATAAAATAAAAACAAAGCTGGGCAAGTTTTTTTCTTTCTTTTCATTATCGCTTAATGCCAGAAGATAAGTAATGTTTTCGGATAGAAGTATCGAAAAATTAATTCATCATGTTTTATCAAAACTTAGCAAAGTTTTGAGTGCTTTATTTTCCTTGTTATTTTTTCTTCCCTTTTCCTTGTCATCTTCATCTTTCTTAGTTTTACACAACTTTGATTTTCTTATCCGTTAATGTTCGTCAAAGTATCTCATTTTTTTATGGTTTTCGAAATTTTACAACCATGCGCCCTGAAGAATCAATTAAAATACTAGAGGGGAAAAGACGTGATAGCTTCGTTTTTCTTTTTCTTTTTTTCTATACTTAAACAATAGCAGTAGGGAAGAAGTGCAAGGAAAATTCATAAAATGGGCCAGAAGGCAAATGTAAAATTTTTTTCTTTCCTTGTGCAGACTCATAAATCTTTAGCGGAAAAAAAGATTTTTTTTTTTAAATGCAAATTTCCTAATCCAAATGTTGCAATACCTTTTTAAAATTAATTTTCTAAATTTAGAACCGAAAAAGAAGAAATAAAAGTAGGGAAGTTCTAAGATTTATTTATTTTGTTCTTACGAAGCTTTTTTGTGGATAATAATTTTTCTTTTTTGGATGGGAAAGTATAAGTAGTGCAGTATTTTCATTTTAACAGCTTATTCTTCTACATTGAGTCAATAATTGTGAACTATTTTATTGGCTTGTATTTAGTTGGTCAGTAGAAAAATGTAGGTTTTGGTCGGTATTTTTATTGACTGGTCAGTAAAAATATTACACGGTCAGTAGATATACTGCCTGGTCAGTATCCCTGTGGTCAGTTGACAAATGGTCAGTAAAAAAATTGAATTTGTCAGTAATAATATTTAAATAGTGAGTAAAAAAATTAATTATGTAAGTTTTTTTTAAAAAAATTGTTTTTCGATGGTCAGTAAAATAGCGGAAAAAATTTTTTTAAAGTAAATCAACATAAAGACCAGGGGCGTAACAACTTTTTGGGGGCCTTTTTGGGGGCTAAAACTTTTATGGAAAACCAACCTGGCACACACAAAAAAAAAAAAAAAAAAAACCATCCAATCAGACTACAAAGAAGTTTAACCCCTTCCTGTCTAATGCATCCATATGGATGCACCAGCAAAATCAAACTTGGTCAGATGTTGATTGATGTTGATGTTTGCAATACTAAAACTTGGTCAGATTTTGAAACTTCGTAGATGGGGGTATTTAAGGGCGCTCTTTTTGAATTTGAAGTCAGAATTTACCGATTTTTAGAAACAAAATGGCGGCAGACCCTTTAATGGCAGAACCTAATAACTCATAAGTTATATTTTTTATTTTTGACAAGTAACTCTTCAAAAAAATAATCAGTTGTCCTTGATAACTGCCCATAGTGAGTATTACTCGAAAAAAACAGATAGATGAAACGGATATTGCGCCTATTATTAGCTTATGGCTATTAGTATAATAATTTAGAGCTATTAAAAAAAATAACTTTTTCGTAAAAATATCTTTGTAAGGGGCCTTCTCGGACTCCTACGTCGAAATAGACTCTAAATTCGGAATCTCTGACCTCGAAAACAGTTAGGCCATAGTTTAAAATCCCTAAAAAATAAAAAATTGAGATTACGGCGTTACATTTAACTCCTATGCACAGATTGCCTAACACTGGTTGCAAGGCGCCGTACTTACTAGGGATGAGTTTAGTACCTCTCTGATATCCAGAAAAAACATTTGCATCAGTCTTATAAATTCAGTCCGGGAGTGTCCAATCTTAAAAATAGGCCTAGACAGGAAAAGGTTAAAAAAGATACCCAACTCCACCCTTGTTGGAAAACTTTTTTCAGTAAAAAATTTGATACCGACCAATTTTCAATATTTTTACTGACCATTTTTAAATTTTTTACTGACCATTTCCAAATTTTTTACTGACCATTTTCAAATTTTTTACTGACATTTTAAGTATTTTTACTAACCAAAACTAATATTAAGTACTGACCACTTCATAGAATAAAATACTGACCAAGTAATTAAAAATAACTGACCAAGAAAATATATTTATCTAGTCGTGCGCTTTAAATTTTTTTTTGTAAATACCGAAAACCTTTGTTTCGAATGAAGGAGACGCCGAAGGATGTTTTCCCTTGACACCTCAGTGAGCATCGGATTTCAAAACATAATCACCGATAAGTCTTCCTTTATCAGCGGATCTTTACTTCGCACTTAAATTACTGTTAATTTTCTTAGTAGACATCTCGATTCAAGTCGTCTTCGTTTGGATCTTATTCAAATAATTTATACTTAGATGACAAATTAATTATTCTACATCCGACGAAAATAATGCATTGCGTTCATATTTCAAAATTCTTCGTGTATGCTAAATTTTCAATATTTATATTTCTTTTTTCATTTTTTAAGTTTTAGTTTCGGATTTTAGATTATTGCAGTTAGGACTAGACGGTAAAACCTGATTCTTTTACTGATATGAAAAATCGCCCATTTCGTTTCATCCTAATTTTTGTTTTTTTATAATTAAATTCTTACGTTTTAAAACCACGTAGGAAATTGCTGTTTTTAATATCTTTTGCTGTCTCTTTCCAAAAAAAAAAAAAAAAAAAAAAAAAGGAATAATAATAAAACTTGCTTAACGAATTATTTTTTTCAACGTGCAGTGCAAGTATTCAGTTTTTAAACATACACGGAAAAGAATAGAGAATGAGAAAAATAAAGCACGGAGGAAGTTTGATTTTGCAACTAAGTCGGCTGCACGGCTCGAAAGCCTTCAACCGTGAATAATACGTGAATTAATGGCTTGATTTTTGAACTGTAAAGATCAAGGGCCAAGGGTCATTTTGTTTGTTTTGAGTTTTACTTTAAAGCTTATTTTATTCTTATCCTCCAGTGAAATCGTTTATCGAGCATTTTTTTTCTAGCTTTTAAAGCTTTGAACTGTGCCAGTATCAAGGTCATTTTTTTCAAAAAACTGAAAACTTTATTTATCTTTGACATTATCAAGTCACAAAACTACACGAAAAAAAAAGTCAAGTTTTTTAAACTGAATTTGAGTGAAAACCACTGAAAAATCCTGAAAGTGCTCCCTTGTGCAATTGAAGGTAGCATCCCTTTTAGTTTCTTCCTTGGCAAAAGCCTGCATAACACTCCTCTCATATAAATTAAAACTTAACTCACCGAGATATCCAAGTCTTTTTTGTTTTGGCGTATTTGAGACTTCCCTTTTGTTTTTGCCTGCTTAATCCGAGGATGAGTGGATGATTCTGTGCTTAAACTTCTTTTCGGAGCTGCAGAACCAGGAGTGCTTTCTGAAGTTGGACTTACTGAACTTGGAGTTGGGCTTGGAGAATTTAAGTTAAATTCTCCTAGCCTCAACTTCTAAGGTTCAATTATTAATTCAACAACAGCTCAAATTCTAAGGTTGATTCTGGTTGCAAAGCTATGGTTGGAGTTGGCTCGGCTTCAGTTATAACATCTGAATAACATGAACTATTTTCCTCGATCAATCCAGTTCCTAATAACTACATTTGAGACTTCTAATACTATTTCTATACTTCTCATAACTACATCATAATAACAGTTATGTAAAATAGTCATTGAAATTAAAAGATAATACCACTTACATTATTTTCATCCAAACCCAATAAAGCCTCCTTTGGCTTTTAAAACGCATTAACAGCTTCCAGTGATGGTGTTGTCATCAAAGGCTCCTCCGATAAAGATTCTTCCGCTTAAATGTTAAGTTCCTCTACTATCTTTTCTAACACACCATTTTGATTTAACCCTTCGTTAACGTCGAGGTTATTTCGAAGCTCTTTCTGTTCCTGGGAAATTTTGAAGTCACTAATTAATTTTCTGAATTTCGCAAGTGGACCGGCTGCTTTTATAATATCCGTAAATCGGCTTCTTCCAGGCACACTAAGGAATCTAAATCTACTTCTGCGTCTATTGCAATATAGAAAATAATTAGACATGATGCCAATGCATGGAAACATTTTTTATCTTTTTATTACACATATAAATTTAAGTGTTAGGGTGCAAATCCACTATGGAATGTTGGAACAACATGTTAGTACGACAAGGGAATGTCAAACGGAATGTTGTACCAACATGTTGGTCCAACGTCCCATAGTGAATTTGCACCCTCGAAGAAAAATCAATTGATTTTTATACAGTAGCCTCTGAAAGTAGGTAGAAAAGTTGACATTTTCCATTTTTCGAATAATTCAGACCCGTAACCAGCCTAAGAATCACAGGGGGGCGCAAAGTTTTCAAAGGGGGGCTTTAAATGGCCCCTAATAACATGGAAGATAGGGAAATTACATGGGCCAAACAAAATCTACAGGGGGGCTCAAGCTTGACCAAAGGGGGGCTGAGCCCCCCTTTGCCCCTCCCTGGTTACGGGCCTGGAATAATTCTTCCATTTTTTTTTTTTTACACAGTAACAAATTCTATGTCAAAATCAACATAAATCAACAATAAGCAAGTCCACATAATTTTTGTTGTTTTTGTTTTATGTTTGCCTTATGGGAGAAACAACATAAAAAATTTATGTCGACCTCTTAGAACATATTTACATAATATTTTTTACTGTGTAGTTATAAAATAAATGCCGTAATGAATACTAAAGTCTCAATCGCGCAGAGAACATTGTTTCCCGCTTGGAGTGTGCTTACCGATACTGTTCAGTGTAAAACACTGAAACGTTAAGTTCTGGCGCCGGAATTTCAGATTTAAAAAATAATTTTTTTGTTTAATTTAAAATAAAAACTGCATTTAGGTTTTCACCATGAAATGTTCAGTGTTTAAAAGTGAAAGATTAATGAGAATAATTCCCTTAAACTTATCAGTTCTAAATCCTGACATTTTTATACTTCTGCGCTGAAAAATTAATTTTTTCCATTTACCAAACTTTTCAGATTTTTTTTCACCAATATTTTAGTTAATTGACTTTAGAAAATATTTGCAAGTAGCCAGCGTATTTGGAGAAATAATATGATAGGGAAAATTTTCGAATCTTTTTCTTTACCTTTTTCAGCAAAGTTATTTTGAGGGCCATTTTCTGCACATTTTCAAAAAAAAAAAAAAAAAAAAAAAAAAAATTCTAATATGTTAGTAACATGTTCCTCCTTAAATTTTTGCCTCAGTGGGGGATTTATGTTAGCCGAAATGGGCAATATGTAGTAAAATCGTGGCTGTGGGTCCACTATTAAGATTAAGGGGAGAAAAAATTAACTAAAAATCTAAAAACCGAAAAGTTAATAGCCACAGAATATAAATCTCGGAATTATAATTTTGCTGTTTCCGAAAGAGATCAGTTAAAGCCAGTTACGTAAAACCCTCGTATTGCACAATAATTCAAAGTAGTATTCAAATGGTATTTTCTCTGCAAGTCTAAATATGGAAAATATATAAAAAGCATCTAGATCTAGTGGCTGAGCTTTTTTTCCCGTAAAAACAAACAAAAAAAGGAACTGGCTAATCCCTCCCTTTCGTCAAGGGATTTAGTTACTTGAATGGATAAAAAACCATTCATTTCTCAAACAATAATTCCTTTTTTAAAAACTTAATTCGATTTTGAAAAGGGTACATCTAAGATCACAAAAAACTTTTTTCTCGCCAACCTTTTTTCTTTTAATTTTTTTTTTTTTTTTTCATGAAAGACCGAGCAAAAAATTTTAAATATGATAACCGTATTCATCTCGATCTTTATAAAAAAAAATCGACTTTCCTTAGGTATAAAATGGTTATAAAAATTTTCATTTTCGGTTTATTTTTTATGATCACCAAATCCTTAGAACCGCAAAATACCCTTGTTTATTTTCATCTTCGGAAACCTATGACAGATAAAAGAGAAAAATAGACGTTGAGGGCGCTAGCTGGAATCAGACGGTCTGATTAGATTAGATCTAAAGCCAGTTCTGTCGAAGATGGCCATGCATTATTCATCTGATTCTCTTGATATTGAATAGAAAATCCAACAATAAAGTGGTGAAAATGAAAGAAAGAAAAGAAAAAAAGAACATTTTGCGAATATAGCTTAAAATCGTTTTTTCCTGTCTTCTCTTAATATTTTGTAGATTTTGACGAAAACCCTTAGTTATAAGTTTTTGATTAAGTCCCTGTGAAAAAAAAAATTATTTTCTCGGTAGATAACGCTCACCGGAAGCTTTAATTAAGTTTAACCCGTCTTTAAACAAAGAGATTTTCTATCGCATGGGATTTGACAAGAAAGCTTTTTCTATGTTTACCGATTTGACAACCTCTTGAGGATTTTGAGATATACGACCGCACCATTACAGCTATTTTGAGAGAAAAAAATGTAAAAACGCTATACATTTTTTCCCTTTTTTTTTTTTTTTTTTTGAATGGTAATACTGTTCCTTCCACATAGTTCACGTATCGATTCTATTTCTTCCGTTATACGAATAAAGTTTAATAGCTTTCGAATTCGACGTTTGCAATCCAGTCTTTCGGAAAAGTCGAAATGAGAGATGGAATCGACTCCCGAAATCCGGGTGATAATTCATTCGTTTAGTTGATGAGATGGTTTCCAATTGAAAATTCTAAAATGAAGAGAAGTCTTTTGAAAATGATTTGCTTGCTTTTCTCGGCATTCAACCAGGATTAAACTTCTATGAGTGAAGGGTGAATCGATTGCGGTAAAGAATCATGGTAACTCCTATTAATTTAGATTGCCCGAAGTGTTATAACTTGTAACTAGTGTGACAAACTTTTTAATTGTTAGAATTGTAAAGATTCCTCGTCATATCCTAAAGTGGCTGTCCATTTTGAGATCATCATTTAACCCGAGATTCTCCCTCTTCAGACTTAAGTTGGAATATCTTCAGTCGAATAAACTTTGAAACGCTTCTTAGGATATATAAATGTCCTAACTTTATACTTTAAAAACAATGAAAATTTTTAATCAGGATTATGCTTTAACAACAATTCTCATTGCATTTGTCTACCACCCCGACCGCGTGAACACCAGTCGCAATCTTTATCAAAATCAAGCCTTAATCCTCTCGTTTGTGGCTCATTCAGTTAAGGGAAAATACATTTCGTGTCAGACACCATTAAGTTTTTTTTTTCTCAGATTATTTTTTTTTTTTTTGGATTATTTTCAGAGCAGATGAAAAAAAAAAAAGAATTGTGCATAATAAACAGCTACAGGGAGTTATTTTTCAGAAATAGGTCACTAATCAAGGTGGACGTTTCAGAAAATCCCAGATTTTGTTGCAAAATTGTACCAGAATATTTCTCTGAATTTTTGATCGAGTATACCTAAGAAACCCCAACCGAGAGAATTACACCCCTAATGCCCAAAAAGGCTAAATTGAGGTTATGTTGGAAATTTATAAAAAAATTTCTCTGAATTTTCATTACATGTGGAGGAAATAATTCTTAAATTCATCCATTTTTAGATAAAAGTCAAATGTCAGTCAGCCAGGGATCAACCAATTTATTAAAACTGGCTCTACGAATCTTTTTTTTTATCACTCAAAATTTTTTCCTCTTCCGTAAAAATCAAAACCTTAATCAACGTCTACCTTTTTCCTGCCAATAGGGTTCGACAAAAAAATTCCGAAAGCCGCGACCGCTTCGTTACTTTTGACTTTGAACCAATATTGTGGGAATGAATGTCACTGTGATTGACCTTTTCCCTTTTGTCTTTTAAAACTTTCATATAAACATGTTCCGTTTGATGCTTCCGCTATCGATCAATCTTTATATTTCATTCGTTTCCATATTTGCTGCTTATTTATTTTTTACAAGGTTTATAAGAGAAAATTAGTATTTTTAAAAACGAGGCGGTTTCGCAGGGCCATTTTATTTTGAATTTTTGCATTTGTTGTGGGTATATCGATTGGTTGCGTACAGCAACCTTGCGTTCCTACCGAATGAATTTTTGGAAAAATGAAACAATCAGTGGATCAGAGAAATCATTTTCTTTTTTATTTCTTTTTATTCTGAGATTATATCATTTGATATTACAAATATTGAATTTAATCAAGGTAGGGAGAAGGCCAGATGTAAAAAAAAAAAGAGTTGCAGATCCGATTTTAAATAAAAAAGAAGTTTTACAAAATTTTGCATAAAGAAAAGGTAGAAAAGAATAATTAAAAAATTTCAATTTTCCCCACCCCTTTAAATGTGGCAAGTTAGCAACTTTAATTGAACAAAATTAGAATGTAGTGAAAGATATTGTCTAAGCGACAAAATTTCAGCTGATTATCAAGCAAACGTTATTTGGATCAAATTCGTACAATTGACTAGTTTTGCCAGTATATAGGTCTGAATTAAAAATATATATGTACAGTGTCGATATGTACGGAGTGTCTGTTTGACGAGTACGTTTACTTGAAATGTTTTCCTTATGTGTTACTATGGTAACTACAGCACTGAAAATACGGACACCTAGTAAATACATTATATACATGTACCTATAATTAAAATCTTAGCTCTCTCCTGGTAGTAGTGCTTCTCGATGCTGCATTAACGCTGAAATAGGTAATTCGATTTAAATTTAGGTTTTTGAATGAAAATGCACTTGCGATATTCGATTGTTCTTAAATCAGCGTCCATTCAAAATTTATACACTTGATTCGTCACCTTGCTTTTCCGATTGGGTCAAACACTAAAACTCGTTTTAAGAAAACGTTTACCGCAGAATAAAGGACTTAAAACTATATAGATTAAAACCATGGTTGATAGTGATGAAAAGGGAAGAACTATTGGCTGATGGTCGATTTAATGTAGTTTCCTCAGGCGTGGCCTTATCTCTCTTAACGTTGAAGTTTTAAAAATTTTGTCGATTCAAAGGAAGACTTTCTGTTTAGGTTTTATAGGTCGTCTTCCGCTTCTTATTTTCCCGAAGTATAACCCTTTTGATTGTTAAAACATTTTAACTAAAGCTCTTAAGTGCCTCGTATTTCTAAATCGCCTTACAAATCATGTTTCGATTTGAGTGTACAACAAAATCTTTTCTGAAAGTGGAGAAAACATCGTTCGAAAACGAATCCGCTTTTTCGTTTCCTTTTTCTTATTCTTTTTTTCGTAATCGCCTCTGTTAGCAACCATTTTTAACAGAGAAAGCTTTTTTTTTTATTGTTAGTAGCGACGACTTAAAAATAAGGAGAATTACAATGTCAAGATTGTAACAAAGTTGATGCCCGGTAAAAAAAAAGATAGGCCTACGTAGAAAGAAACATAATTTATAATTTATTAGTTTCAAAAAATCTGCATATATTTTCTAAACCGTAAACATGTTTGACTGTGTCGTTGAAAATCACCATTTGGCAGTCAAGAAAAGATTGTCAAAAACCGTCTAGCAATGATAAACCTTTTTCAGCTTTGTTAGCGTAAAATTTTTTGCCGTGCACTTTTCTCGTAGGGTTGTAACAATGCTGTTACAGGCTTTTTGTACGTTTTGAAAATCTAGAAGAGCAGTATATGCGTAACGAACCGCAAATTTCAAGAAGAGGAAGAGGAATTCATCTCAAATTGAGGTTGTTTCGAAAATAATTAAAATTTATACCGTGTTTAGTCGACTTCGACAATGGAAGTTTAGTTCTCAAAGATTATCTTATTTTCTGAAAGGATTTTCGTGTCTCTTTTCAAAGTCTAAAAATCTCTCCTTGAGAGTCACGTCAGAGAAATGTTTAAAATCAATTTACATTTTATAACCTTTATAATCACCATCTTCAAATTTTCTTTTTTCTTTTAATTTTTTTGAAATTCCACTTTACTCAATAAGAAAGATTCGATTTTGATTTTTGCTTTTTGCCTTTTAAAAACTTGTATAGGTACATCGTCTAACTAATCCTGTTCTTTCATTTTTTTACAAATATTTTTTTTTAATTAAATAAGCCAATTGAAAATTATATCAAGGAATTAAAAACTCGTAAACAAAAACGGCATAAGTATTTGCAATTCCTGGGACATTTGGGATCAGTATCCAGAATGCAAATGTTAGTGAAAGAAGATAATTTTTGGGCAATGTAACCATCGCCTAAGACTTCAAGTTGCCTTTAATTCCTTTTTTATTTCAAATCGTTAGTTTGGGACCATTTAATTATCACGTAAGCAGGATTTAGGCATCTGTTGGGCCCAACCATAAATGATAAAAAAGAAAATAATAAAAAAAGTTTTTTTAGAGACCCACTCCTCCTCCTTCTACGCCCTTCCCAAGCTGCTTACTTAATATAGTTAAATGGTCCCTTTTATAATTTTGCACTGGCACCGTAAATAAATTACATAGAAATATTCCCAGTCATACCCCCTTAGGTTTTCTGGATGAAAACGAGGTAAAATGCAATTAGAACTGGGAGGATGCTGCGTATAAATGCTTTTTCGCGGATTGAACTGATTTAAATTAAATGTGCCTGTGTCATGTATACGTGCGAGAATGTTATTTCTAATTCCTACTATTTTCGCAGAATTAATTTAAAAAAACCAGTTGCATTTTGCCGTTTTTTCCGCTCCCTTTTTCTCTCTGGTTGCGATGTTTAGGATTTTTTTTCTTCTTCAAACTGTCAGAAATTAGCTCATAGAAAATAGAAAGAAATAAAAATCAGTTGTTGATTTCATTTGTTGCTTTTCATAATTTTGACTTACTTGATTCGTGAAAAATTGTTAACAAGCGGCAATGGAATTCTAACAACGGTTTTCATATATCGAAATTATACATCTACGTTTCAAGTACAAAATTTTTTTATAAAATCAAATAAAGCTGGCGAAGCAGTAACTAGGAAAAACTCGTAACCAGGATTTTCTACCATTTTTATTTATTTTTTCTTCGCAAAAGAATAAAACAAGGCAGATTTAAACGAATAAGGATAGGCCAAGAAAGTCTAACACTAAAGGCTAGAAAATTACTAAAACAAAAGAGAGATAATTGTTTCTAATAAAATCGGTATTAACCTTCAAGTAAAGTTTTAAAAGAAAATGCGAGAGAGTAGGAAAAAGAGAAATGGAGAAGTGACGGACATCCTTTTCCAGGGTCAGATCAATATTTAGCAACTTGACGTCTTGTAACTCTTGCCGTAATATACAGTATATTTTATTATTTATTTTCCATTCTTCTATCAATCCTGCAAATTATGTTCTGATTGTTCCTCGAATTTGCAAATCTTCATTTTTCATTTATAAAGAAAGGAATTAAGAATTTTAGTCATTGGAGAGAATATCTTCTAAAAATATAAGATGATCAGGGACAAAATTGTACATCTGTATCCTTCTTGTAGTGGTATAAATAAACCTTATACCATTTTGTCATTGGTGTTACTTAAAGTCACGAGGTCATCAATCGCTGGGATGTTATAAAAAGTAATTGGGGGTTGTGAATTCTGTAGGCGAGTCACGAGAAATTAGAGTCGTGAAAAGAACGGAATGGATGAAAAAGGGCAGCGAAGGGCGAAATCAACTTGACCTTCCCATGAGAACACATTTCTCTATTCCACAATTTAATTAATGTTATATGTGCTTCTGGTAAATGCGCAGGAGATACTTTACCGGAATCCCGGCGGACAACTGAATCCGCTTTGAAAATTGGCGGCAAAAGTAAAAAGTACTGTTAACTGCTGCAGTGTTGCATGCTGTTTTTGTCAAAACTTTGATATCACTTTTTTTATCGTATTGAAAAACGTAAGGGGTTTTTCTTTTTCAATTTCAAGTTTTTTTATCTCCTCAACAAGAAATGATATGGAGATTAAATTTAAAAGGAAAAAGGTTTGCTGCCAGCGGAGATCTTTTAAAGTAAATCTTATTTAACAAAACCATATTATGCTTTGTTATTGTTTTTAAAAAAAAGACGACTCAAGAAAAGTTTTATAAACATTTTGTAAAGCCCAGGATAATCGAATATATTTGACAGTTTTATTGAGCCAAATTAATGATGCATAACAGTTTAGAAGATAGCATTTTATAAATACCGTACTTATTTGTAAATAGGTTTTCCATGCTATATCGGATTTAAAGTTTTTGGATCTATACCTCGACTAGATGGACATTTAGTTGAAAAGGGGAAAATTAGGATGGCCCTAACCACAAATTCTGATGCTTCCTGGCTCAGGGTTAGTTCGGCAACCACTTTATTTCGGCTAATGCATAACGTTGAGGGAAAAGTCTATTGAAGATGTTAAACAAGACGATTAAGGAATGCTTCATCGTTTACCGCAAGGAGAATTCATGAATATTTTGGTTGCAGCTGAATACTTCTTTAAAAGGCGATGATTACCTTTAAAGGAAACTTTAACCGTTGTATGGAAAAAATTTATCTCAAGGGTTAAGCAGAGGAGTTGATGTCCGAACTGGGTGGGCGCATTTTGTCTCAAAGAGTATCACCCAAAATGTGCCCACCCGTTCATATATCAACTCCTTTGTCCAACCCTTGGGATAATATCTATAAACGCTCAGTGTTTAGAATCGTACAGTATTATCTAATAAATCTGCACACCAGAGCCAAAACTCGAATTTGGAAGTCAACACGTGTTCCGGAAATTAAATTAACAGCGGCGACTTTGATTATTTGAACCTGATACGTCTAAATATGTATATATTCAGTCATATTTAAGTAATGTTTTTAATTAATAAATTATCGTTTTTAAATTTTAGTTCTTAAGCTCTTTTACGAAAACGAAGCACTGCAAAACTTCAATGCATTCTGCCTTTTACTTTTATTGATGTAATACTTTGGCTAAATTCGTGTATATGACCTTGATTAATTAAAAAATCAATAGCTCGGAAATTTTTATAAAGAGGAGTGGGAAATATTTTGAAAAGAAAGTTTAAAAATTCTTTTTTTTTCTTCTGCTACTTGATTTTCTTTGAACTTTCTTTCATTAAGAGCTGTTTTTCTTCTTTGTTTTTGATTCGAGTGCATAAGCCTATGTTTTGAATTAGGTCATCCTTCTATCCGTTTTATTTTTGTCCTTTATGCTCTTTTGATTAATAACCTAGCGGTATACATGTTAATCAACGATTTATCACTTGCGGTTATGTAGAATAATAGGCGATTATGTATTATGAGACCGATAATGAAAGCTTAGCTTTGTCTTTCACTGCCTTATTGATCACATGCCAGTAGGTCAAATGTGTCAAATCTGATAAACCCGTCGTGTTAATCGATTAAAAAATCGATATGATGAAAATTCAATAAAGAATTCTTAAGTTTTGCTAGTTTTACTTTTTTCTTGTTTTCTGGAAATGTTTTTTCATATACCTAGGAGGAAAAACAGCAACTTTCCGTTTCAGTAAATTAAAAAATCAATGAATAATAAAGGCTTCGTCTTGTCTTTTGTTGCCTTATCGATCATATGCTAGTAGCCAAATGTGTAAAGTCAGATAAAGCCGTTGTGTTATTTATTTCATATTTGTTATTCTCGTGTAAAAGGCTTACAAAGCTAAAACGGAAATGACTTTTTATCACAATTTTACTTGGATATGAAAAAGCGAATATAGCACTTAGCAGTTTTAAATAATTTCCATCATTCAGCATAAAAATTTATATCCGTAGTTCATCACAGGGATTCTCTAAAAAGACAGATTTTTAATTTCTTATCAAAGAATTTTTACCTGAAATATTTGGAATCCTTTAAAAGCAGATTGTCTTTCTTTCTTCCTTGCCTTCTAAAAATCTCTCTTGGAATCAAAGTACAAGCCACTGAAATTTTTATAAGCTGTCAAACTGTGACTTATGAATAATGAATGCATGTTTCTCTGATTCGCGATTGCTCGGTCACGGTTCTCAAAATTGGAATGATGATTCGTTCTTCCGGTTTCCCGCAGAGTCGATTTCACCAAAGATTTTTTTTTTTTTTTTCACGCCTTGTTTTTCTTGACAAATGCTTGAGTGTTTTTTCAAGCATAGAAAAGGAATAGTTGATCACTTAATTGGAATACGCAATTGAGTGGTTGTGCGTATAAATTCATGAGTACTCATAACGGAACTCCGTCATTACATGTTATTTCTAACGTTTAAAATAATTGATACCTTGAGCACAATATTTTGATGCCTTGTAATACAAAACAAAGTTGAGATTATTTGTAATGGCACTTGCTACAAAAATAATTATGACTTTAAAGTCATAGATTTCCAATGCACAAAAAACAAAAAAATTTAAAATAAATAAATAAATAAATGCAAAAGAGCACAAGAAGGAAAAATCGAAAAACAAACAGATTCTAGTAAATTAGGCTAGGAGGAAAACTACTTTTTTTTTAAGTTTCTTTTTTTATAATAAACCGGTACCCAGCAATACTCTACAAATAACATAATTTTTTAATTATACAAAAAAAGTTCAGCCAAATGAGATGTTTTCGTTTTAACTCATGTTTTTTAAATTTCTTTGAAAATGCTGAAGATTAAGTTGAAAAGTCATTTTACTGTGTTTCTATTCATTATAGCATGGAAAAAAATGACATAAGATTTTAATGAAACATTTCATTATCTTTCAGTTTCCAGAAAGATTGAGTTTTGTAACACAGATTTTTCAGTTATTATCTTTTATTTGAAATACAACCTCTGGAGCATTTTGTGCGAATATATAAAGCTAAAATAAATTTTTTTTGCGAACGGACGCGGGTCATCTAGGAGTTTCAAACTGGCAAGTGACCTGCCAGGGTAGAGACTTCTGGAGCGAAACCTGTGGTGTTAGAGCTGCACCTGCAATGTTACAGATGGTAGTTGACTAACTCTTAATCCTCACTTTAAAAAATTCTTTAATACATTTTTATCTGTTAAGTAGTATTATCTTTTTCATATTTGAATGTTCTGCTTATTTAAAATGGAAACAAGAACTGAATGAGTGAGTCGAATTGAAAGGATCTAAAATTCAAATCTGACAAAATATTTAAACCATACTCACTATATAAACCTATAATTAATGTTAAACATTCCAAAATCATTTCCAGGCAAGAAAACTAAATTTACACCACAAAAGAAAGTAAACGAGATTTCCTATGCTTGGCGATACCTTTTCAAAATCGCCAGCAAAGTGGAAAGGGACTCAGCTGGGCGTAGGTAATGATGAATAGAGGAAACCACCCCGGGTTTCTTCACTCCATTACTTTGAACATTTGATCACTGGCTGTGATTAAGGAACTGGAATTAGCATGCATTTTATAACGAAGACTTTAACTAAAATGTCGCTTACATAAAACTGCCTTTCTTCTAGTGGATCGATATGTCAAGACCGCTGTTTAAAAAAAAACCAATAAATAAATTCTCGGCAGGCTTTCTTGAAATTCTATATTGATATTCGCTGTAATCGCTTCATAAAATTCCTCATTGGTATGTATTATACATAGAAAATATGTGGGTTATATATTATATAGAACGCAAAAAAAAAAAAAAAAAAAAAAAAAAAAAAATGTAAATGTGTATGAATTATTTATCTTTGAATTTTTATTTGTTGCCTGAAATATTCAAAATAAAGAATTCTTATTTTTTTTTTTAAAGAAGGACTTTTAAATATCAACTTTCTACAAACGGGTAAATCCTCGGACTAATGCTTATTAAATCCGTTTCAGAAGGAAGTACTATTAATTAAGTATAACACCATTCTTACCTGATTTTCATATCTATTTTGGAAAGACCTAATCAAGATAAACTTGCATGAACAGGGTTTAGGAAACATCTGCACATGATAGTAGCTTATGAATGCTACCATTACAAAACTGAAACGGAACAATTAGAAGCGACCCCTATTTGTTTTCTCCATTTTATGATGTTCTAGACTTATTTAATTACATTTAATAAGCTTATTTAATCTTGAAAATTATTTTCCACAAAGATCAAAACGAAATATATAAGTTTTTAATTGATTGAAAGATTATCGATCCTATATTTTTAATATTAAAATTATTGGCTATCGGGATTAAATCTATATTTCTAAAAAAGCCTCGATTGATTTTCGTGTGCTAGGAAATATTAACAGAGGAAATCAGTTAAAAATTTAAATCTAAAGATGGAATCGAACCACCGACTTCTCGCTATAATTTAAGTTTTGTTTCGATTAATTTACATTTTCCTTCATATTCTTTGGCCTATTTGAAGGTGATGTGATCGCGGCCTAAATGTCACGCGCACGAATACCACTTGACAAACTTTTGCTCCTTCAATGGCCATAATAAATCTTCGCCTTGTAATTTTCTCGCGCTTCTTCTGAAAGTAATTCTATTACAGCTAAAATCGATATGCGGATACTTCAGGAGCCTTGGATAGTTACGTTAAAAGAACGAAGTTTGCAAGGAATATGTAGATGACAATGTTGTTTAACACAATTACTTTAGCGATTATTCTCGGCGATGTTCCTGAGCTTATTAAAAATATTGTTTTAAAGTTTTATGAGGAAAAAAAATATATCTTTTTTTTTTGCTTTTAATGAAAAATTCTCATGAGAGCTTTCCGTCATTGTTGTCTAAGGCCAGAAAAAAAAATTTTAGTAAAAAGACGTATTCGCCTCAGGAGGAAAAAAAAATGCTCATTCAAAGCATAGCTCTAATTCTTTAAAAAATGTTGGATACAGGAGGAAAAAAACCCTTAAAAATTAGAATTTTTTGAGAATATGAACCGTGCCTTTAGAATGTTTCTATGATTCATTTAAAGATTCATAGTCAAGTTTTTAATACTACTATGGCTTTCGATCTTTCAGTAAATGAATAATGCTAATAGAAAAAACAGGAAATTGACCCAAAACGTAAATTATTATAAGCTGACTGAAAATCACGAGCTTTCTTTCTTCTTAGCACTCTTTTTCTATTTCTCATATTTTTCAAACGAAAAATCCAATAATATACGCGTAATTTTTTTCCATTTTCTCCTGTTCTTTCCCATTGATTTCGCATAGTTATCCGTTATTTTTTTCTCCCTCAAAATTACAAATCCGTCAACGAAAGCTTTGATATTCTTTATTATTTTACTTTTTCATTCCTCTAGGTCTCTCTTTTGATTCCTTTTTAAATTCCTCTTTTTTCCATGTCGCCTGGTTTCAGTTTAGACTTGCGTATAGACTTCCGCTTTTTCCTTCGTAATTAAATTTTGGATCCCAAAAAAGAAAAGACTTTTCGTTGTCTAATTTTCTTTTGCATTATTACGGGGTTATTTCTTCCAAAAATTCATAATTTCTGTTGTTCTTTTAAAACAAAACCTGTCGTGCTTCTTTAATTGTTCAAAATGAAGTTGAAGATTTAATTTATATTTATTTTTTGATTTAGGCATTTATATCAGTTCTTCTTTAACAGCATCGAGAATCGATTTGAAAACTAATAAGAAATCGACTGGAAACTTAAAAGAAATATTCATTACTTTCACTGCAGTATAATTTTTGAATCTGAAAAGCATCTCGCAGGCAGAGCATTAATTGCATGCTAATCTTGATAAGATCTGTGAAATGTTTTTTAACAAAATATCCCATAAAATTCTTGCGTTTTTATTGCGAGTTCTTTGTTTTCGTAAAACGAATTCCTTTTTAAAATTGATTTTAGTTCATGGCATTTAAAAATAATTTGTAGTGCAAGTGCAAAAGAGATTTTCACTTCTTTTTCCAAACAGGCACAACAATGGATCATTTTGCCGAAAAATAAAATATTTCTGCTAAGCTTTCATACAAAGTCATGCATGTAATTGCAATTAATTGCAATTCCATTTAATTTGGCATCCTGCCAAACTTTCTGCTTATAATCCCGATCAGTTACTTCAATTGCTGATATAGGTAATTATACGTCAAAGAATTTATGTACGTCTTGTAAAAAAGGTACCAAATGACAATGGAAGGCTGTGAAATTGGAATTCATAACAAAATATTCTAAGTTGGTATCTTTTCTAAAAGGTACGCATTTTATCATTAAGTAACCGTTTTTTTGATCAAAGTTTTTATTTATTATCCCAGGTTGTGCGGAAAAAACCCAGAACGAATACATACTATCACATCATTGTAAGGTTATATCCTAACGGACGAAAAAACAGGATTTCGGTTTTGATGCTACCGTTAGAATCTACTTTTGGAAAATCGATGACAATATTAGATACGGCTAAAATAGCAGGGAAGTAAAATACGTTTTAGGTGAAGCAGAAAACAATTCCTGAGTTATGATTTCTCGTTCCAAATATATATATGACTATATTAGATTACATGGGACGTGGAACTTTAACGAATAAATTAGAGACGACCATTTTCATTTTAACAAGTTTCGGTTTATTCTTAACCCTCATCAGAAAGCTGAAATTAACAGTGTACATGTGAAGCATTTTGACATTACAATTGTAACAAGAGTTTCATACTTCAGCGAAAAATTTTATAAGTCAATCATTAAAACGTTTTGAACCATATATAAAAAAGTAATATTATAACCTTTAAACACCGTAAGGGAACCACTGTAACTAGGTTTATTGAGCAGAACCCATTGAATTTAACATCTGCGAAAACCATTAATAAAATTGCCTTAAAATAAAACCATTCAACATTTATAATTGAACAATTTTGATTGAAAACGTAATCTCAGAAGATAATTCGTTTAATTAGGTCAGAAGAAAAAAAAAGAGGGGGAAAACGAGAAGATAAAAAAAAGAAAAAAGTAAATCCTCGCTTAAGAATGAAAAATTAAAAACCTTATAAGAATTTGATGAAAAAAGAATTGATTTGACAATCCAATTTAAAAAATCGAGACATTTTCTGTACGGCCTTTCCGTTGATTTCAAAATAAACGCTTAATTTCGTCGCAATTTACTTAATATTTCTTTCAAGCGATGATAATTGTTAATTAGAAAGTTTAAAAGAATGAAAAATGAAGAAAATGAAGCACATCTTGCGATAAGACAAGGGCTCCATTAATCTGATCAAGTTTGACATTAATTTCAGCTCTTGTATTCGACATTTTCTTTCCTGATTATTTATCAGCAGAAAAACAACTTGATGGAAACTTTAAAAAGAAATAATGGAATTTCTATCTACTGAAATGTGGATATTTTTTATCTCGTCGTGAAACTTCGGTCAAGGTTTATTTAATTTACAGTCGAATAAGCAGATTATTAGAGCAAGCAGTAGGCAGAATTCGAAAGAAAATTTTGAATATAAACAGCAGGTTAATTTGTTGCGCTTCAATTGCACCTATGATTCATTTATCAGTTGCATCCATAGCCTTTTGAATGCAGCCCAAAAAATAATCACAGTTAAAAATTTTGGTTACTCTATGGAAAATCTCGAACAAGTTTTCCGAACTTTATATCATATATCAGTGACGACGCCTAGAGGGGAGTCGTTTGTAATATTTATGAATATCGAAGCTTGGACCGCCTTGTTCATCGGAACGGTTAATTAACAAGGTGAATGTGAAAATTCACCGCACCATCCCAACTCCATGCGATCAATTACGACAAATAGAAAAATAATTTTCTGAAAAATTTGATGTCCGCTATTAGATCATATATGACGTCATTGCGAAAAGAGTTATTGGTATCTTCAAAAAATAAATAAATAAATAAATAGGCAAGAATAAAGCGCTCTAAATAATTGTTTTAATTTCCACAAAAATAAAATGATTTCTTTTTTTTTTTCAAGCTGATGGTTTATTTTACTTTATTTTTTTAATCTGGAATAAGGTCGTTTACAAGTTTAAAAGAGTTTATGAGCGTTGGAACTTCGCTGAAGTTTTAGCTCCCATCTAGGGATTTATAAAATTATGCAGAAAAGGATGAAAAAAAAAAGAAAAAAAAAAAAAAAAAAAAAAACGGGAAAAAATGACTGTCACGAGAATAATATTACTACATGGAATTGAAGATTACGAAGGAAGCCATTTTATATGCTCTTACAAATTTCTATGAAGGCAATCAGTGGTAAAGGTGAGAAAATTTCAATACGCAGAAGAATAAGACAAACCAAAGGTATTTTTTCTCCTTTTTTTTTTTTTTTTTTTTTTTTTTTAATAAAAATGCCACATTAATCGGTTTGGTCTATTTAAAAAAACACTATGGTTTTACCAACTGACTTTTATTCTTCTCGTCAGTTTAATTAAATTCCAGGAGAGATTTGAAAGAGTAGAAATCATTTGGTTATCAAAGAGTTTCCTTGAGGAGTAAGAGAGAAGTTTCCAAGGCCAACAAAATGAGAGTTTTTTCCTTCAATAGTTTTCCATCGAAGGAAAAAACGCTCTTTTTGTTATCCTCGATCTCCCCGTTATATGTTTTTATTTTTATTGACAGCTTCGACCGAAAACCTTAAGGTATTAGTTCGTTTTTAAAAAAAATATTTTTTAATCCAGTATTTTATAGATGAAAACAGGGGTCTATCCGCACTGAAACCGTGCCAAAACGTTTGTTATGTTTAGATATACAGATCTATAATTTTAAATGCATGAACAACAAGACTTAATTTATATTTCATGTTTTTAATGGTTATCGCAATTTTAAAAAAAAGGTTTCTTTCCAAGAGACCAGTACAGTGCTTGATGTAATATAATGCTACTGTCGATATAATTTTATACCACCCGGCTAACCGGCCGGCCGGACGTGTAAACGAACTAATACCTTTATTCCTTCCATTATTTTTCTACCTCTTTTTCAAATATTTTTTGTGGTTCATCTTGAAATATAATATAACCCCAGTGATCTTCGATATAATAAATAAAAGCAAGATGATATAAATCGAGCCTTCTTTATTTTAAACGATTTTGGTAAGCAATAAAAATTTAACAGAAAAAAATTTATTCATTCGAGTTTTTTGTTCCGACGTAAATTAAAAGTTAAAAAAAAATTGAAGCGGTGAAAATGCTTAGAAAATTCATAAAAATAAATAGAATAAAGAATATAACGATTGCTTTTGTTCTTGGTGGTAATCTTGGTATACATTTTACATGATTTTTGTTTGCCTCCGGGATTGTTTATTCAATCAAAGGAGCCGTTAAATAAAGTGAATTATAAAATACTTACATTTATTTTTATTCTTTTTATTCTCGCTCTTCTAAAAATTTATTATTCGCTTTTTTTTTTTGCTTAATAAAAATCCGAGAAAAAAATTCTACAACAAAAAGAACCTGGAAAACGATTGCATGATAACATGAATGTTTACAAAATGTTTCTTTGTTTCGTATATATAAAATAAACTACAACTAAGCTCTTTTCTCTAGATAATGAAATAGTGCTTGTGCTGAGAAAGATTTCGATGCAAACCGCTTTTCTCTTTGCTATGATGAAGAGACGCTACAACCGTTTCCGTTGCAATGGTAGGCAAGATCTAATCAATAAATTATTTATCTTCCAACAAAACATAAAAGGTTAATGATTTTAGCTGTTACGCAGATAATTGTGAAACTTCGTTTCGATTTCATACAGAGGGTAAAAACTTGACCAGTTTCATCTTGATATCAATTTAAAATTATTTTTGTGAAAAATTTAATGGGATTGACGTAATTGATTTTCGGGCAATATAATGTAGCTGGGTGGTTGAGCTTAATTTTTTTTTTTTTTTCATAGTCCTCTACGGGATCGCTGAATATTATAAACTTTGTTTATGTTGACGAAGTCTTATTTCTAAAAATAATTTAACTTCCTACTGTATTTTGCGTACTTTTTTAACAAAAGATATATTTCCAGGGTCCAAAAGACTGTTTTAACGTCTCATACATCGTTATTATGCGTCGTAAATTTGTTTAGATGTTATTGTAACCAAAATATAAAAAATAGATTTCCCGATATGGACCTTTAACATTTATTTTCAAGAATGAAAGTGAACTTTAGCTGGCCAAGAAGATGCACCTGGCTTCAAAATATTTTTTTCCACTTTATTGCTTTCTACAAACCAACTAGAGGAAGCAGATATTTCGGAAAAAAAATTTTGAAGCTTTTTACCTGGCTTCTTTTGGCAGTGAATATATAAATTTTGACGAATCACTTTGGCGAACGAAACTATAGAAGAAAATAATTCACAGCTAAAGAATTTAAGGATTAAAACTAAAAGAAGATAACTCCGTATAAATTACTTTTTAGCCAATCAAAGTTGCCAGGCCTAACCTAATAAAGATCTAGACCCAGCGGTGGGATTGCATAGAGGTAGTGCCAATTACATACTTTAACAAGTACCATAGATATTTGAAATAAATAATGATGGTAATCCGCTTAAAAGGAATGAGTGGTGAAACCGTGCCCGTGTTTAAGGTTATTGCGATCGATCGATCATAATTAATTGAAATGTTTTTGTATTAACTGTTACCGAGAATTTCCAGCAAATTGGAAATTTGACCGTTGAAAAAGCCGCCAATTCCAAAGCTGGAAACTTAACTTTTGTATAATCACGATTTTGATAGCGTCATGTTTAATTTTAAATGTTCTTGTCTGTTTATGAAAATTATTAGTTTGATTGCAACCACGTTATAATGAGGTTTTCGGTTGTTTGACACTGATGGTGTATTTTTTTTTTTTTTTTTTTTTTTTGTTATTAGACGATTGGGCAAAAAAAATAAAATCAAATAAAATAAAAAATAGTTAGACCTGGCTGGCAGTATATTCAACTGTGGATTTCGAACTATCTTTATATCGCGATTCATTAATCACTTGTGAGTTTAAAGGAAGAAGTCGTAAATTGCACATGCTAACTTCATAAACTTAAAAAGGAAAGCTTCCCATTTTTAAGACGGTTTCCCTTCATCCTTTTCTTTTCTCCCTTTTTTTATTTGAAAGTTTTGAAAGTGGAAAATCATTTCTATTATTTTAATTTTTAAAATAAATGAGGTCAACAATGCGTAATAAAAAAGAAAGCTCGGATAAATAAAATTGTGTAGGGTCAGTAAAAGATACTTTCATTTTAATATAAATAAGGTGGACCTTCAGCCATTTTCGTATTCTGATTTTAATGATATTGCGAATCTTTCAATGACAAACAACGGATTTTTTAATATATTGAAGTATTGAATGACTTAGAAGCATTGAATCACTCATGAGAAAGTAATGAAGCTAGTTTATATTAGGTTGAGGAAAAGGACACAACGGCCCAAGTGGACAGCGATACCATACCGCACCATTTTTATACCATAAAACCCAGTTTTATACCATAAAAACACCATAAATATGGCAAAATTAATGAGGATGTCATAAGTTACTGTTTTACACCATTTTACTCCGTTTTACACCGTAAGAATGGTGTGAATAGCCAAGTACACCAATATGTATGTCATAAATAATTATTTTACACCATTTTACACCGTTCTATGCCATAAGAATGGTGTAGCGATCAAAGTACACCAATAAGTATATCATACATGATTGTGTTACACCGTTTTACGCCATAAGAATAGTGTAACGACCAAAGTACACTAATAAGTATGCCATAAATTATTCTTTTACACCATAAGAATTGTGTAGATACCAAAAAACAACATTAAATATATCATAACTACACCATAAGAATTTACAATCAATTCCTTTGGATTACATAAGCTCGCCATAATATACAACAGGATTTTTAATATGACCATGTATATTGCCGTAAATAATATTACACCATTTTTATACTTCACGGTGTAGCGACGAAAATACAAAAATAGTGTGCATCTTAAATTACGCATACAATGGCTTTTGTAAAAGCTTTTTTTTCTTTTAAATCAAAAATAATAAAAATAAAAGAGTACTTAAACCCGGAATCCAACTAAATATCAATATTTGTCTAACCACTAAATGTTGGCGCGAATATTGAAAAGTCCGGAGAAAAAGGACCGTATACCTTAAGTAATTTCATTTTTAAGCTGATTTTTTCGTTTAATACTGCTTTAATTTCGTTTAAAGCAATATTGGACAAAAAGTTCAGCTTTAAAAAAAAATTAACTAAAGTCTGCGGATCATTTACCGTGAAAATGGGCTATCACTTCCGTTTAAATGCGCGACAACCTTTAGTGCAATAGAAGATATCGATTTTTTTTCCATTTTGTAATGGCCGAGAAAGTACAAAACGGTGTCTTATATTTAAAAACAAATACAAATTCGGAAAACAAAAAATTACGTATCAAAAATACCATGATTTAGGTTTCTTCAAGGTTTTACAGACTGAAGCTCAAACCTTAGATTAAAACAAATGTCAAATTTGAATTCAGCGACGTCGAAAACTCTTTAGTACCAAATTTTGTCCTGATTGGATAATGAATAAAAAAAATACAAGGTGAAACGGATGAAACGTGAACTATAAATATAAGTTTGCGTTTGTTCATTAGATTTCTCAGAAGCTTTTACAGTGTAGTTGGTATAGCGTCGGAGTTTCACCCTGAAGGACCAGGATCGATCCCAGCAGGAGGCAGATTGAGAAACGTTTTTTCTGAGATGGGCATGGAAGGTTGAGGTATATTGTTACGCATTATGACGTCAATAGTCGATAAGTGTCAAAATTGGGCTAATTTTTTAATTTTCTGGGCCCCCATTTTTTTAAAAATACAATTTACGGTGTAATATGGTATATCGGATTTATGGTATAATTGGGTGTATTATGGTATCCAAATTTTATAGTGTAAATTGTATTACACCATAACACACCCTAAGTATACCATTAAGAAAAGTCTAAAAAGATACCATAACTTTGGTGCGGTACGGTATCACTGTCCACTTGGGGGGCGAAAAAACTGAAATTGTTCTTTAAAAATTGCTTACACAAGTTGAAAATATTATAATTATGGTACGTACAGATGTTTTCAAAAATGGCAGCAACCTAACTAATCGGCTTCATTTTTTACAAAAGACAAAAAGAAAGTCATCGGCGTTAAAAATAAAGATGCTATCGGACTAGCCGCTGTAGGTAAAATGCGGCATTGAACATATCAGCGGACATTTCAGAAAAAAAAGGCTCAGATGATAAGATCTTTTAAAGGATCTCAAAACTGGACTTTTTTTTTCCCTGGGGAAATTCTTTGTCTTTGTGTTGGAACCAATGGATTCGAGATCCAAGAAACTAATATCTTATAGCAAGGATTATTTTTATTCTTAAAAAGAAAAGCGGAAAAAGAATAAAAAAGATTTCCTTTTGAAAGAGCATAAGTTTTTCCGTTGCTGAAAAAAAGAATTATTTGACATTGAGACGGAAATATTTCATTCCTTCAATAAGTGTCGATTTATATTTTCTGTTGGGATTTCCGGATATGTGTGTACAGTAGCAGGGTGTGCATGTGTTTGTTTGTAGGTCACTGAGTCAACAGGTTTAGATTTCGTGAGCTTTATCTTTGAATAAAATCTTGAAATAATTAAAAATAATAATTTATACATACTGACGTATTCGTTACCGCATTAACGTCTAAGGGAAAATTCTGGAATCAAATATGATAGTACAATTTGCGCACATTTTGTATATTTTCTCATAAATAGGGGTGCAATTACAATACTTAAACCAAACCAAAGAACTGAAATTTTGATTTACAGATATAAAGAAAACCGGTTTATCAACTTTTCCTTCTAAATGAGGGAAAGGAGTTCAGGAATTCAAAAATAATTCCAGATTTGAGCCCTAATTCAAACACAATGTGTAAAGAAGAAATAGCAAGTTCTTATTTAAATTAAAGGCTAACTGAAATGAAAAAAACTTTAGCAATTCTTTTGGAATAAGAGTTCTACTTGGTTAAATTCTAGGTTATTTTTTATAATACCCGCAAGTGTCATATTGCCAGTATTTTCCTTACTGATTTTTTTGTAATTTGAGAAGAAATTGTACAATACTTTCATTATACATAGTCATCTTTTTTGAACTTCACATGGGGCGCAAAATTCGTTATGAACATGACAAACAAGTTGGGAAACATATTCACCAAACATAGCCGAAAAAAACTGCACTGCAGTTTTCCAAAATATTCTGGGAATATTTCGTTTGTCCAACTTGGTCACCCACCGTGTTCATAGTAAATTTGTGTCATTGTACAACTTTTAATTGGTGAAAAAAAAATAAATAAATAAATAAATAAATAAAATGAAAGAATAAATAAATAAGTAAATAAATAAAAATTAAGAAATAAGGTAAAATAGAAACTAACGGGCTGAATTATTTTAATTTCAGAATAGAAATTTTAAAAATAAAGTGAGAAAAAAAGCGTTTTGTGATGAACTTAGACCTTATCCATTTGGATAATTATGAATAATTATGAATGTGTCCCAGTGCCACCGTTGAATTGGAGGACATTTAAATATTTAATAAGCTCATTGAGGAGATAATGGATGGCAGTTACCGATTGCAGTGCGTTCGGCCACCGGATCGGAATGAAATGTTTAAGGTGTTCGCGAACGGGACGAAATGGAATTCGGTTTCCTTTCCAATATCGAAAAGAGTGCCACTATGGTTTCGTTGTTAAGTCTTAAAAAAAAATGAAACTTAATCAGACGAAATCAATTCTAATTAATATCAAACAAACTTCGTTTGAAAAGGGGTGAAACGCCTTTTTTAAGTTTTATTTATTTATTTAAAATATAGTTTTTTATTGAAATAATTTCGATTTTTTTACGGTCGAAGGAAAAAATGGAGCAGGTTAAAACAACCTCGTGTACTACTGATCAAAATTCGAATGCACCGCCCCAGCCGGTTGCTCCTGCCTCTTCCGGAAACCCTATAGAAAACATTTTGAACCAGAATCCGGATATTGTGATTAATGATTACATGGAACGCCTAGGGACTCGTTTAAGTATGTTAGAAACGGAACTTAAATACGCTTGGAGAGCTTTGGATTTACTTTCTCAGGAATATGTAAAAATGTGGGAGAGATTAGAAAAATTAGAAGTATTGTTATACGAGCAACAAACAGTAATATCTCAGTTGCTTGAATTTTATTCCAACGCCGAAGGGCAAAACGACCAAATGCCTGCGTCTGCGGAGAACTCAGATCAAATGGCGGGCGATGGGAGTAATATGACGGTGGCGACAATGGGTGTACCAGGAACTACAAGCGAATTAGATGCCTTGCAGCAGGTTTTAAATATGGCGGAAAGCAATGCAAGAGAAAATGATCTTTTAGGAATGTTAAATCCATCCGGTTCTGGGATTTCGGCGGAGGCATCTGAAATCATCAAAGAATTGCAATTAGAAGATATGCTTCGTATGTCAGACGAAGCTTTTTATAGAAGTTTAAATAAAGCTTATAGAGAGGATTTAGTTGGTTTTGATACGAACGCCATGGCTGCAGCAGCTTCCGCTTCTTCTCAACTTGGTATGATTTGGGAAGAAGCTGAAGAAGGGGAAGAAAACGGTACAATGACGACGAAAATGGAGACAACTGGAGATTTAGATATGTCCGGGGATAACCAGATGAAAGACGAAGATACGCATGACGTGTTTAGTGCTTTAGATTATAAAGACTATAGAAACAATATACCTTGCGTTAACGAGGATGATCTTGCCCAAATATCAAGACTGAGCGCTATAGACCAGGTCGCATTAGAAAAGCTTCAAGAATTAGATAGACTGACTAACAAATTACAAAAAGACTCTCAAGATTTGAAAGAATTACAAAATAGGCTGTTAGATACTTCTCAACCGGCCAAAGAGCATCAACCGCCAGGGCCGGAAACTAATTTAGAAGCAACCGAAAGAAATTTTACGGCTGAAGATACTAGTTTAATAGATGAACAATTGCGTCAAATTTATAGCGAATCGGAAATAGAAAATTGGAGCTTTAGTAGTTCACCACGTGGCTTAGCGGATATGTTGTTACTTGCTGGTTTAACAAGCACACAAAGTTCAAAACAACGAAATTTAGGAGATGGAGTGGGGAGTACAGATTCCGAGATTACACCTCTATCCGGATATAGAAGTTCAGGAATGTCGACTCTGTCGCCTCGCCATAGAATGCTTGATTCGAATTATTCGAGCACGAGCAGAATATCAAATTTGCTTCCAAATGATCTTTCTTCTTCTCCGAAACACTCTTCAGATTTACAAAGTTACTCGTCTTATTCGGGTTTATCATCTTCTCCCAAACGGATTGGAGATACGGATTCATATAGTTATGGAAACATAACAGGGTCTCCAAAACACACAGTAGATTTGCAGACATTTTCATCCTACGGAACCACATCTACCTCTCCGAAACATTCAGAATTACAGGGATACAGTTACGGAGGAGATTCATCCGGATTAGTATCAGCATCATTTTCATCAGTAGCATGTACATCACCGAGCATATATTCAGTTTCTAGTGGAAAACTAAGTAGTTCGCCGACATTATCAATTGTCAGCGTTAGAACTAGACAAGATGGTTACATATCTGGTGCTAGAATAGAAATGGACAATAGTCCCAGTCCTACAAGTCCTCCACCACCAGCACCTCAGGATAAGGAAATATTTATGATGTCGAAAGAGGCAACTGAATCGAGTTTAAGTCCTTCTGCCGCTCTATTCGGCGCAGCGGGTGGATCAACGTCAATTACGTCCTTGTCGCTGGATCAGCAACAGGGTAGACTTACTCCAAGAACACCTCATTCGCCGAAATCACCGAGGACTTCACCAAAACGGATTGTTAAATCCTCTTCGTCCAATATCGCGGCCGCTAAATCAGACTCAGGTTTGTCCTCCATGAGCGGAGGTTGGTCGAGTATGGAGAAAAGTCCAGGATCACCAAAAAGCTCCAAAGCTCTGAATACAAACTACAACATGTCTTCTGAAACTGGAATTTTGCTCGGACGAGTGCAATGTCATACTCATTCCCGTTCCTTTTCAGCTACCCACCTTAACACTTCCCCAAAACACAGACCAAAATCTCCATACAGACAAGAATCCGATCCTTACACATATTCCAGAACTTTATCGCCACTACCTTCTACTCCTGCAACTTCCGGGTCTTTATTACCTGGAGGTCACCACTTATCTGCCTTCACTTCTGTTCGAACTCCAACAGGCTTGGATAGTAGTTCTCCTTCAGTTACCAACGATAGTTCCGGTACTTTTGTTCCATCGCCTGCACCAAGTTCTGACGTAAGCACAAGTCCGAGTCGGAGATCTCAAAGACTGGCTGATTTTCAACAAAACATCGATAGTGTTAGTGATTACCCATACAGGTCAGAAAAACCTGCTATTTATTCAGTGGCAGGAAGTCATCGTCAACCGTATACGTCCGTATATACAAGCGGGTCTTCCACTTATAGCGCAAATGTTACCACTTCTGGATATCCTGATTTGATCGGTCCATATCCAATAAGCGATACGCATAGTGGATCATCATCATCATCGCAATACCTAGCTGGATCAGAGCAAGGAACTTCTCGTAGTCATTCTACCTCAACAAGTGTATATCCTACACCTACCACAACACCTACACAATATCCTGGAGGGAAAGGAGGAACTAAACCCTCAGGGGGAAATATTAGTAATTTAGATAGTTATAAAACTGCTATGTATCGGACGATGTTTCCTACTGGTCAAATAACTGACGCCCTTTCATATTACCCAACAAGTGCTCGTGAAATTTCAACTCCAGCAAACGTGCCAACTACCTATTACCAAACTCCTGCTCAGTGGCTTAGTCGTTCTGTTGACAGTGGTACTCAGTTGCAGCAGCAATACGAAAGAGATCATGATCAAGATAGAGAACGAGAACGAGAACGAGAACGAAATCGTTATAGCCAGGATTTATCTTACAATAGCAAACCATGCTTAATGGACCCGTCTGCACAATATAGGGCCGAAGAAGGTTACCCAATTAGAGATTATCAATGGAATCGGAGAGACTGGAATTCAGAATTAGATGTTAGAAATCAAAATGTAGATTCCGGAAATCGATATCAAGATTCCCCGTTTTACGATACAACCGGAGGAGTTATAGTATCACAATCAGGTTACATATCTATTGCTTCTAATATGAAAGACGAACATGAAGAATATGAAAAACCGACTAAGAAAAACAAACGAGGTGGAAGTTTAAAATCGGCGATGAGTCAAGTTAGCAATTGGCTTCCAGATTTGCATTTAAACAAAAGACATAGATCAAACTCTTTACCTGCTAGTGAATTTCCAGAAGATTTAGAATCAAAACCAAAAACATCTTTAAGGGGAAAATTGCAGAAGCAGCTAACGAATACCATTGCCAAACGGAAGGGTGGAAAAGCATTGGTATCTACTGTCTCGGGTATTTTGCAGAAAGCAAAGAAACGAGCTAGCCATTCTTCTCAATCATTATCGGATCCGGAACAATCTGAATTGGAATGGGGCAGTGCAACAAGTGGATTGGGCAGTGGGAGAGCTAGTGCTCTTTCAGTTGGCAGTGAAGATAGTGTGTTTTCAGACGCACCCGCTGATTTATTTGCCAAGATGCCTGTTAAAAATGGTACAACGAAATCATCGACGCCTACAGAAGAACAGCCTGAAATTGTTACCAAACTTCCAGAATTAGATCTTCCGGTAGACGATTTTGACGACGAAGATGCAAGTAAAATACCTTCAAGTGTGTCTTCACTTTTCCCGACAGTAGGCGAAATTAAACAATCGCAAAAGACTACAACAGGGAGCAGTGATGAATCAGTTACTAGCGAATCAGCAATGAAATTTCCTCAGGTCAGCATTGGAGGAGCGTCTAGGGAATTTGCAGTCTCTAGAGCTTTAGGAAAATATAGGCAAAGACAATCTTCTACTGTTTCTGATGAACCAGGAGCTCAGGAAGACAGCAATCATAGTGGAAATAGTGGTAGTGGAAAAGAGAATTTTGTGAGAACTCCAGATGAAGTCGATGAAATCGAAACACTGCCAAAGGATAAGTCTAAAGAAAAAGTCGTTCAGGAGGAGAAAAAATTACCGCCAATTGAAACTTCAGTCCCCGAATCTACACCTACGCCTACAACTCCCCCTGTCCCTCCACCACTTCCACCCTCTTCAGTTACTCCAGCAGTCATACCTCAAATTACGCCTCAGACGTCGGAAGAAACGGGTCCAATACAAAGTAGTCCTTCTCTGCAGAGTGTAAGAAGTTCCCAAAGGCATCCACCAACTAGACATCAACAAAGTCTCGAGATTCCTTGGGGGTTTCGATCTTCTGGGGATGGAGATGACGATACGAGAAGTACGCATTCTTGGAGAAGCACATCAAGAGTCTCGTCGAGAAGGCAGAGTACCGAGGATAGTATCGATAGTGAAGATGAATGGTATTGTTATGAACTTAGGAAATTAGAAGAATTAGAAAGGCAATCTCAGATGGAAAAAGAAACGGTAGAAGCAATGGAAAGATATAAGCCTGATGAAAAAGTAAAGGAACAGATGTCTTTTGTATTGAGGGAATTAAGATTGAAAGCAAGCCAAACGCCTTCTTATAACGAAAATCAAATGCCTGGCCGGTTGACAGGGGTAATGAGAGAAGAAATATCAGAATTAACATATCAAGATTATGAGGAGTCAGAACCAGTTAATGAGAGAAGAAAATCCTTAGATCGTAGGCCCTCGATGGAAAGAAGACCGTCGATGGAGCGAAGAAAATTACCAGAAATGCCTGATAGAAGAGCTTCGTTTGAAAGACGCCATTCAAGGGAATTACCACAAAGGCCAAATGAAATAATTCAGCCAATGGAGATAAAAAAACCGGAATCAGATGAAGACAATAAAGAACACTCATCAGGTGACACAAGCGGTCCAGATAGTCCGCATCAAAGTTTTGATGAAATGGAATATGAAGACCAACAAATGGAAGCAGAAGAATCTAGACGAAGTTCAAGTAGTTATCCAAATAAATTTCCAACATCTGGTTCATTAAGTAGGGAAGGTAGTGAAAGTGTAGCGCCAAGTGAAATGTCTGTGTCAATCCCAGGTGAATGGAATAGTGAAGAAACGGCGACAATCCGAGAGGGATCAATAAGTGTACCAGGTAGCGAATGGGAAAATGATGTTCGGGAAGGTGATAGTGCTTCGACGATTACACCATCAACTCAAAAAGCGAAAATCGAGGATAAGGTAAAAGATACGGAAAATGATCAGCCAAAAGAGGAAATGTCTAAAGAGGATGCAAGTAAGGATCAAGGACCTGGAAGTAAGTGGAAACTGCTGAAAGCTCTTAAAGAGAGAAAAGCTGAGGAAAAGGAAGCCAAGGCTGAAGCTGCCGCTATTGCCGCTGGTGCTAAACCAGAGGATTCCACCGTCACAGTAAGTATTATTTATATGAATAAGGAAAGGAGTAAAAAGTTTACCAGAATATTTCCAGATACTTTTGTTATGGTAAATATAGCACCTCGATCAATTTTGATTTTAAATGTTCTTCCTTGATAGATTAAATAGAGTTTTGACAACCTCGTAACTAATTTATGGGATTCAAAGAAAACGGGATTAAACTTGTCTGAACTATAATTTTGCAACCGAAAAAATTTCTTTCGGGAAACAACGTGTAATGAAAGCACTTGGTTTTCAGATTCGGCCTTTTTGAATAAATAATGAGGTTAGATTAGGATATCCAACTTCCTAGAACTTTCATTCTTTATTTCCAAATCATTTAAGTAATTTATGAAATAGGAACTGCCAGAATTTGATTTTTTTAAGAAATTTCGGCTGATGCCTGGCTCGGGTCTTGATTTTAATATTTAATACTGATATGTCCAGTTGTAAAAGCAAAATGGAACTGGAAAGAAACAGAAAAAAGGGAACCTTATGATGGAAGTTAATAATAATTACATTACAGTAACAATTAGTAAGGTTATTCTTTTTCTTTCGTCTTATGTGCTAGTTATGCTCTAACATGAATTTCAAATGTAAGGCAAATTTCAAAAATGTAAGGCAAAATGTAATCAAGGCAAATTTTTTTTCAATTTAAGATGTCCTTTACCTTTGGTCGAGAAAAAGAAAGTTAAGAACTACATTTTAGTCTAAAATAGGTTCTTCTATCACAAAATACGGTAACAGAACTTCCCGGTACTACAATGTTTTCTTTTCTGTCAAATTCTTTCACTTTGTTTTATAAACCCCTTCAAATCTTTGTTTTCAAATCGTGAATCTTGTTTAATGTTTTACATTAAATGTAGATTGAAAATCAGATCCGAATTTCACAAATTATTTTCAGCGGCAAGTGAAATTTAATGCCTTTAAACATATCACTGAAAATTCGAGGAAGCTTTTTGGTTTTTCAATGGGTACTTGGATCATTAATTCAATCTTTGAACATTATCTGAGTAATAAAATCAACGTTCATAGGTTCATTTTAAACGTGACTTGATCTCACTAGACTGCACAGAACCACACTACAGTGCTTTTTGTTCCTTACTTCGATTTATTAAACGTTGCGTTCTATGCTTCATTTTTCCAGTGTATTGAACGCGGGAAAGAAAGGCAAAGCGAATAATTACTTTCCTGTAAAAACTAGAACGAAAATCATACTGTCCAATTCATATGACATGTAAAAACAGTAAAATGCAAAGTGGGCAAAGTATTTTTACTCAAATATTTCCAAGTTTGGAAAAAAAGAAATTTCGTTTTTTAATTTGATTTTTTGGAACTAGCATTTTTGTATTTCAGACGATTTGAAAGAATCAGTGATATCGTCGATGTCGAACTATTTTTATTTTCGAAAACAAATTAAATCGTAAAAAAATCCAAATTAGGTGGATAACTTAATTATATGCTGATATAATTAAACATTATACTATATATAAGGTACAGAGTATATGATTAAACTATTATAGCAATAGGGGTCGTACATATATTACGTAAGCATATTTAGGGGGGGAGGGGATCCGGTCAATGCTTACGTTTGCTTACGAAGGGGAGGGGGGGAGTCTGTAAAATCTTACGTAAGCATTCATATATATATATATTTTTTAACCAATGGATATAAAATCGATTGGAGTAATAAAAAAACAAAACAAAACTGAAAAAAAAATAATAAAAATTTCAAACCAGTTAAAATGAAGTAAAATCATAAAAATGAGGAAAATCTTAAAAAAACTAAATTTAAAGGGATTTTAAGGAAAGAAAAATATTACGTAATATTAAGGGGGGGGGGTCCTCCAAAATCTTACTTTGTCTTACAATGGGGGGGGAGGGGGTCAAAAACTGTCAAAAAAATGCTTACGTAATATATGTACGACCCCTAAAAGACAGATTTTCTTGCAGCGACGTAAATAGAAATTTGAACAGTGAAAATCTTTATAGCATTCGTCCAAAAGTATATTCTTCTCCTGAGAAAGAAGCCCTGCGACAATTTTTCACGTTCTGAAGTAACCAAGATTTGTGACTCCATATATACCCCTCAGCTGCATGCAAACACTGAAATAACATGAAGCAGCTTAAAAATAACCCTTTTTTGTTTAATGCCTCAAGGAACTTCCCGGTTTTTAAAATATATTTGCCCTTTGTCATTCACGAACATGGTCAGATAATGTAACACTTGGGGATGACAAACTGCGGCTTTTTTGTTAAGTTAATATTAATGAATATTGATGAAATTAAACGTAAGAATGTAACGATTTTTTTCCCTTTTTTTGTTGCAGAATGGAGGAACAGGAGGGGACAGTAGCGGCCGTGCTAATGGGTAAGTTTTCAATTTTCAAACTACGAATCTCTAGTATTCTTGACACGAGTACTCCATATTTCACTCTACTCTCCTTATTCGGCACACGTGCACTTTCCTTTCGAATCCATGTGTATAACTTCGGGATTCTTTCCCTATTAATAATTTTCATATCTGACATTTTCCATCATAAAATCGAAAATGAAAATCACAGTTCTAATTACGGATTAAATTGATAAAAGTGTTGGTCGTTTGATGTGAATTGAAATATGGAAAACGAAAAATTTTCTTTGCATTTCGCAAATAATGAAACCAGAAAACGCGACTGTGGAAATTTAATAATAAATCGTCGCTTTAGTCCTTTCGGTAAATGGCATCGTGCTTAAGGCCAGTTAATTTATTTATTTTAGTGTATTTTCATTGCTTACAACTATTCCCTTATAATGAAATCCCTATGATCTGCATTAGGGATTTTAATGAAAAGCAAAAAACAACTCATTCCATTTTTTCTTTGCTTCGTATAAAATTAAAGTCGCTAGACTTTTTTTCTTATTGATTTATGAGTTCGTAACAAAGAAAATGTAAAAAGCCTTAACTTTCTAGCATCGCTAGACTTTTTTCGAAAGGGTTCTTATAGCACGAAAGCCGGGTTTTTTGTTAGATGAAAGTCTTGAATTTTTTATCGAATCTGTCACGCATTAATCTATGTCATATGGTAATATTGTAGGCGGTGTTACTTATTTTTTCCCCCTTTTATTTCCAGACCTTATTTAGTAATGAGATTAATTAGCATATTAAATTAGCTGATTAATTTTATCCGATGTCAAACTGCTAGATAATGATGATTCAACAAAAATCCCTTTTGGTTTTGGAGAGCAGAATAGGTACCACTAGAAAGAAAATAAATAAATAAATATATGCTTACAAGCTCCGAAACACAACACAGGTGTCGTCATTCTCTTATATTCTCTTTTAACAGAAAGGTTCTCATAGCAATTTAATTAATATTACTGAATGAGAAATTCTCCGATGTTATTCAATAAATCGATGCATGGTGGCTTATAAAAGTGGAAAATTTTATGTTTCTTTTCATTAAAGATAATTAAAATTTCCCGCTGTTATGCTTCCGAAACTAAAAATACAAAATCCGTTTTTGAGAAGTTTTATTTAAAAGAAATTTTTTTCGAGTTATTTTGAAGCGAAACGTAAACCATACACAGGGCACGTTTACCAAAAACGAAAATTTTTGTGACACATCCGAATACTCCAACCTTTCTTTTTGAGGGATTTACTGAAACACGAGAAAAATACAGCCGCAGTGACAGATATGACGTGAAAAGTACAAAGTAAAAGATTTGTTTGTTTCTGGGCCTAATGCTCCATTGCACGATATCGCTAAATAAAAAGAACGAAACTGCTGAAGTAATATTGACAACACTTGGAGTGCTTTTTCATCGGTAAAATTTTCTCTTTACTTTATAAATAGAAAAAGCGGATTGAAATTTTCTACGCGTTTCTTGGTCTAAATGGAAAAACAGCCAAATAAGCTTTTCCTTACCATTTTTTTCTTTAAAATTTGCTTTGTATGAATATTTTTTTAAGCCTGCTTTATTTTTTGCAATTTTTTTTACATCCACTTCTGCGTAATAAAAAGTCTTTTGATTTCTAAATTTTATCTAAACTTAAAACACTAAAGTAAATAAAATATTTTCGGAAATTTTTATGTGAGTTTTAAAACTTGGATGCCTGGCAAAATTTTACTTACTTCGTTTTTCAACATTAAATTTTTTCGAGAAAGAAATTAAACCTTATTAGTCATTAGTTTTTGTTAGAGTAAAGCATTTCATTTTTTTTTTTTTTTTGAATTTGTCTAAATTCTTTTTTATTTTGGAAAAACAAGAAATTAATATCGGGAAAAAATTTAGTTTCTCCGTTGCGTTCTCCTTTCTTCGTCTTATTTAATTTTAGCCCGTTTTCTGTCATTAATTTGTGTTACTGACATATAACCAATTGTTATTCTTGTCCACAGTTCACTTTTGTTATCCTGTCTAGTTTTCAGTCACCATATCCTTACAAATTCTCCCGTTTCAATTTTTCTTCTTGAACTTGTTATGTTTGCTAGGTTCCTCGGTAAACGTTCACAATTGGACCCTGTTCGCCATAGAAATATGAGCCATTGCCTCGGACGCGGTAATATTTACTTTGAAAAAGACAAAAACCACTCTGACGGAAAACAGAAAATGGAAGAAATTAACGCTACGAAGAAAACGTTGGTTTTCGAAACGATCTTTTGTTTCCTAGGGCGAACATTAACAAAGCTGTGGTAGAGCGAAATGAAAAATATAAATTTTTAGCGATTGAAATTTCTGGCAAGCTTCCAAGTCAGCCACGTCTCTTTTCACTTTCAACATCCTTTTTCGCTTCATTCCTTTTTCTTCTGTATTCAACAAGCTATTTGGCCGTTACACAGACCTACAGTAGATAACCTATTTAATTATATGCTCAACAAAGTGTAAACCTGAGAGAAAAAGTTTAATGGTGTTTATCGATTTCAAGACTCGGAGGTTAAGAAGTTACGGCAAAATAAATATAAATTTGTCTCTGACAGATGTCGATATTACATTATTTATTAAATCCTCTTTTTTTCAAACTTTTCTTTTATTCCATTTCCGCCTTTAAAACAATTCAAATTCTTGTCGTGTCAGAATAATAGCAACCTTAATTTAGCTAATAAATGAGAAACAAGTAGTATCGCTGCCTGGTGCCGGGCTGCAGACAACGTATTTTAGGGTTTTTTGAATTTCGACCTTGCGAAGAGGAATTCCCGTAAATTATTATATTTTAAAGTCAAAGTTGTGTATAAATTAAACACGTGTTTAATATTTTTTACTTTTCATCGTTTGTTCATGATTTTTAGATCAGAAAAGTGAAACATTTGTTAAAGGCAAACATCTTATTTTTGAAACAGCAAGCATTTATCATTTTTCATGCCTCACAATTTGTCAATATGTCTTTCAATCAGAAATTAATTTCAGCTGGTAAATACATTTTTAATAATAGCAACTTCTCTAAGCAAATTTTCGCTTGCTGAAAAAGCTATCGCCTATAAAAACCATTTTTCCCTCGTCGCTGATGAAACCAATAAAGACATGTTTTCATTATTATTTGAAAGGTGTTAGCACGGAACAATAGGCGTAACAATACCAATGTCATGATGGATGCGTCTTTCCTGTCCAAGTTTGTTGTCTATAAAATGACAGGTCCGCTGTTCATTTCAATATGCTTTGGCATTGTGCTAAACTTTTAACCCTAGCTTTGGAAGGAGGAGATTAAACGAATCGATATCGAACATTGTTAGCCTCGTCAGTCGTCAGTTATTTTTTTATTTCCATGCAGACGTTAAGAACTCGAGTTAAAAAATATCCAACTTTTTTTTTTAGCTTGTTAAGAGTTTTATTGAATGTTACTAGCCTGGGAATAGGAAGCGGCAAATTTATCTTCCAAGAACAGACAGCCTTCAGACTTTTCATTACAAAAGTTTTCTGCCATTTTAAAATCGCTTTCTTATTAGAAAAAAAATGTCACAACATAAATAAGATTTTTACTTTTTAACAGTGGTAATAAAAAAAACCGATTCAAAACATTTTATTAAAAATTGAATTAATTGTCAATTAAAACCCATTATAACTTTGATCAAAATCATTTTATCTTTTTTCTTTTCTAACTTCCTACACTTTTTAAATAAGTCGAAATTAAACAGACGGAATAATTGATCATTTCACCTTAAAGTATTACAGGTGAAAATTATATTTGTTTCGGGTGCAGAATTCATATTAAATTCATGAGATCTGTATTTGAAAATGAGAAGAAACATGCATACGCTTTTATGTAAATGTATGGTAAACTGCAGTGATTGAATGCTACTTTCCTACGGATCAAATTCGAACCTCCATAATAAGTTTACGCAGAATTTTCTACTAATTTCTTAACTGAGCGGTTTATTGCAAAATCTAAATCAAATCGGGCTAGTTTTTAATATCAATTAGAACGTTTGCCTTGTTAGACGCTTGAGCTCTTTACATGTCATTTGCACAGAGCATTTCAATATTAATTCATGAGGAATGAAAATATACAATGCCGCCTGACATTGCTGACCTGGACAATGGCCTCCGGTGCATCAATGTTATTCCCATCGGTATCGTCTTCTTAATTAAACCGTTCATTAATTCAGGATCACGCTTTATAATTAATTCAAAGATACTTTACGTTTAAAAAAGTCAAGAAATACATAATCGTGACCGTTTTTAAATAGATGGAAAAAAATGAGACATTTTTATACAGTTTGCTTTTCTTTGAAAACCCTTTTTGCCGATAAATACATTGCGTTTTAAATCAGATATTTTTTTTTGTGAAGAAACAGTTGGCCTGTGCTATCATTAATTTTCATTCGAGAATTATTCGCGAAGTGGAAAAACTTTAGTCTCGCTTTCTTGAGGGAGAAAAATAAATGACGCAGAACCGATTAAATTTAAATGGTTAGATTTCAGGTTTTTTAATCAATGCATAAATATTTGGTTTTCGTTGAAAACAAATGTAGAGGGAAAAAAATAAGAGGATTTTTTCACAATACTAAACGTATATATTTGGAACTAACTTTTTTTGGGCCCCAAAAGCAATTAATTGAGCTCTGGGGCAACCTGGAAATTACAATTTTATAATTTTTAGAAAGAAGAAAGATCACAGATGTGCTTATTAAATTTTTTGTAAGAACAGAAATGTATAGTAAAATTAATTTGTTTACCTTCATGGAAAATAAAAAGTGAATTGGAACGGTTGCATTTTTTTTATTGTTGAGGAAATAATGATAATTTTTTACTCGAACTGTAATTCTTCTGGAGGCACCTTTGTTTTTACTAATTTCAGAAAATTAAATAAGCTACAATCATGCTAATCAAGTAAACTAAAGTGATATAAAATGAAATCTTTTCAATAGCAAGTTGATGGAATATTATAACATATTTATGTTTCTTTTCACTTTGTGTGCATTATGTGCACATAAAGTGAAAAGAATTAAATACGCAAGAAACTATTTTTTATGAAATATGGATTCAAATGGAAAATAAAATCATTATTTCAACCACCGTAAAGACTAATTTTTTTTTTTTTTTTTTTTTTTTTTTGCAGACATCCAGGCGACAATCCGTTCTACAGCAATATCGACAGTATGCCTGACATTCGACCCAGGAGGAAGTCAATACCTCTTGTCTCGGAGTTGGTAAGTCGAAAATTAACATTATTATCCCATATGCGTTAACTTAAACGATTTTCTTTCCAGAACGAAAAAAAAAACGAGTTTCTGTTTTGTTGAAATTGTTTTGTGCGGCGAATTTTTAATGGTATTTTTAGGGGTTATCCAAGTTAGCCCGGTAGGTTAAAAATTTTAATTTTTTTTTTCTTTTTTCACCAACCGATAGTAAAAGCTTGCGAGAAACTTGCGAGTAAAATATCAGAGTTTGCGAGTTAGCTTATTCTAAGTTATGGCAATCATGAATTCCTCAAATTGACCCGGAATGGTCCGATTTGAAATTTTTGTTCACCAATCAATTACTTAAGCTTGCGAGACCTTGGGTACCAATTTTCAGACCTGGTGGATTAACCTAAGCTGAGCTATGACACTTTTTGTATTTTTAAATATAAAAGCCTTTCTTTGCATGCGATCCAAGATAGAGTTTTACAACTCAATGTTATTTTTTTTTTTTTTTTTTTTTTTTTGTTAATAGTAGTAAAGATTGTACGTAGGTAGAGTCACAATTAAAGAAAAAAAGAGAGATATGACAAAATGAGGTATGACTTAATGACATAATAAATAATCTCTTTTTTCATCACTTCATTATTTCAAAAAAAAAAAAAAAAAAAAAAAAAAAAAACATAACATTGAGTTGTAAGACTCGATCTCGGATCGTCTGCAAGGAAATCACCTTACATTTAAAAATAGTATAACTCAGTTACTACAGTATAAATCATCTTAAGTAATCGATTGGTGAACAAACATTCCAAATCGGACTATTCCGAGCCAATTTGAGGAACCGCCATAATTTAGATGAGGCTACCTCGCAACCCTGATATTGTGCACGCAAGTTCTGTACTCGCAAGCTTTTACTATCGATTGATGAAAAAAAAATCAAAATTTTTAAGCTACCGGACTAACTTGAATCACCCTATTTTTATTTATTTATTTTTTCCAAATGAACTGGTTTTTATAATTCCCCACTTGCAGATTCACGGTAGTACATTTTCCCTTCCATTTCCATCAAATTTTTTTCCTAACTTTTTTCACGGTTAATCACCCCATGTGAACGGTCAGTTCATTAGTAAATCTGGGCGTTAAAATTAAAATCGGTTGTTCATTTTATTTAGAACGAATTTAAACACCATTACATATATTTATGTGAGGATGTTGGCTTCCCGCCAGGAGCCCTTTTCATTTATTGTTATGCAGCTTAACAGTTTAGACTATGTCCTTTTACTACCATCTAATGATTAATTGGGTTGCACTCGAAGTTTTCCAGCTTTGAAAGTTACGAAACCCAGCTACCGTGTTCAGATACAGATAGTGTTTTTCCATGTAAAGAAGCTGTATGTTTTGACATAAGTTTTACAATGTAAGATTTTATATTTGGCCGAAATTAATGGAAAATAAAGAAGTATAGGGCGAAAAAAATGTCTTTAATATGAAAAAAAAAATAATATTCTTGTATGCAGTTTCCAAATTTGTTTTCTGTTAGTATTTTCAGTTACGGGTTTATAATTCCTCTCATTTACCGTTATTTTTCTTTTCAATCAATTATATGAAGGCAATCGAGATCAGAGTATAAAATAATGATGCAAGTGAAGCTAATTTAAGCCTAGTCCAAAGTGTTTCTACTTGTGAAATGTGGGAAATCGTAGATTGAAAACAGATGGTTCGCAGTTTGGTTTCTCCATTTCAAAACTATCCGATGACGGACGGATATGACCTTCGATTTCGCAAAATCTCTCCTCTTGAATTCCCACACAATTTCGGCTATATTTTCCTTTGAAATTGATACTATATTCTCTTGTCCTTCAAAAAGAAATGGGACTTTTTTCATCAACATTCGCAAAAGACCTTTTTTTATTGCTATTTTTTTTCTCTTAAAATTAAGGCGATATTTTAAGTTAAGAGCGACAAATGTGACAATTCCGACATATCGCGTCTAATAAAGCTTTGAAGAGAAAAGTAACAGGGAATGTAACAGCCTAAAAGCCTTTATTCTCTCGACGATTTTTTAAAAAGTGAGAACTGTTCTTGAGTCAATTAAAGACTCAATATTAAGATCCTCTTTTCTTAGATTTTTTTAATGACGATGAAATATTGGTGCATAAAATTCTCTAAGGGTGGTTTCAAATTACCCCTTTAAATAAGGGAACTAAGGAAATTATTTTGGTAAAAAAGTGAGTTCTCAGATCTTCTCTCAGGGAAGCTGAGGTTCCTTTTCTCTATCCCTTTCCTACTTTAAAGCTAAGAAAAAATCATTGCACAAAGTTGAACCCTAATGCTTTGCTTTAAAATATATCATTTTATCCATAAAAATATACAAATCCAGATTTCGAATTCTGTATGTGGGAAATCTATGGACCTGACTGATTGAATCGAAAGCTATTTCTTGACGTGAAGCTAGACGTATTCCCAACGGTAATCACGATATAGTTCAAACGACATAGATTACTTTTGTGGGAGAAAAAAAATATCTAATAAGAACGTTTTTCGAGTTTGGAGAATATTCGAAACACGCTTGTCGGTATCCTTTTTTTTCTCCCTTGGATTTGTCTCTCTTTTTCTCTTCGATTTTCCTTTTCACGCCCCGTCTGTTTCCTTTTTTATTGTTCTAAGCTATTTTTAAAACACATAGCTTCGCCATATATTTGGTAGCTATAACTTTTTTTTTTAGTTTGACAATGTTTACGAATTAGTTGGAGACGTTTTTTTAATGCATTTAGTGTATAAAAAAAACTCTGCAAATTTAAAATAAATGCCGATAGAAAATGATTTCAGCAAAAGAAACTCGCATTAATTAAATTTAATAAAACTGTCTATCCCCAGTCAAAGTCCTTTATTGATAATCAGTGATCAGTCCGAATTACCAGTAAACTTAAATTAGCGAATTATTGATTGTCAGTACTTTGGTGGTAAGATCAGTGCTTTTTTATTGGTAATTCAAATGATAATCAATGAGACTTTGCCTAGGGATGATAAAAAGTTGTATTTTGAAGTAAACTCATGATATGATGCCAAAAATAAGAAGATATAACATTATGCTGCGGTATTCCCTTATTGGTTCGCTTCTTGTGGAGTTAATTGAGCCATTCTTTGTTTTCTTCACTCTCAAGAAGGTAGTCTTACAAGGCCATTTTCTTTCTTATAAATTTAAAAAGAAAGCGCACTCTGTGGCGTCAATCTTGATTTCCTGTCACCGTAATTTTTTTCAACACTACTTCCCACTTAGACTGTCCATTATCACGGGCGCTCAGGAACTCTCCCGCATTTAGGCAAGGGTGCCTCATGAATTCCCGTGGGATAAGTTCGAAAACTTTTCGATTTTTTAAATCTTAACTTAAAACTTAGCTTTTATTTCTTAAAAACAGTCGCATGTAAAATCGAAACAACTTATTTTCCGATTAAGTGACCTGATTTTTCAGAGCAAAAACTTTTTTTTCTATTTTGTTTATCCCTACCTAATGTTTCTTTGATTTGAAAGAAAACGTCCCATAATGTTTCTATGGTGCACGATATGTGAAATCTTTTTAACCTCCTGAATCTTTTAAGTGTTGTTAGTGTTTTTCTTTCAATTCAATCTAATACTGTTTTGTTCCCTTACATTAAAAAAAACGATAAAATTAAAATCCAAAAGGGGGGAATTACTGTTTTGAAGAAAAAAATATATAATTAAATGGTTTCAACAGGATAAGAACAGTTTGTTTTTTTAGGTTTTTTTTAAGTGTATGATTAGATGATTAGGTCACTTACATCTTAAATAGGGTGTGCTTAATTTCCGAATATTATAATTTGTAATGTATTAAACAGTGTTTCAACTAAACCCCAGAATCGGTGCTTTCTTAGCTATATTGTAAACCCTAACTTTTTTTTTCTAATTCCTTGCTCGACGGTAAAACATATTCAATTGAGCTTTAAAGTCCAAAAAATTGGAAGCGGCAAAAACTTTTTTTTTTTTATTTTGTAAAAAATTGTTTTGTTGTCAAACATTTTCCATAGAGTACGAATAAGGACTCGACTTTTTAATATCCATTACAGTTTTTGAGTAAGACGGAAAATTGTGACTATAATAATTCAATTTGTTATGGCCTTATACGTACATAGAAACTTGACTCATTCTCACTAACTGATTTTTTTGAGCTTCAAAACTGTACCAGATATTAAAAAACGGATTCCGTAATCTACGGAAAATTTCAACAGGAAAAATTTTTAATTATTTATATATTTATTTTTTGTTTCTTTTAATTGTTTCTGTATCCTTAATTTAGAATTTCAAACTTCAGCCTGAAGTCGCGATGTTTTCCTGTCGAGTAAAAAATCAGGGAAAAAATGAGGGTTCATAAGTAAATGCGGGAGCATCGATTTCAAAAATAAAACAATACAAAATCGGAAATCCGAATATAGGTACCACAGAGATAAATACACTATAAATATATATAAATATATATACCACAGAGATAAATACACTTTGCCCTTGAAAGGATTAAAAAAAATGATATTTTAGTGCATGTATGACAACTATACAGGAATTCCACAAATAGCTTTCAATGTTGAAGTCTAGGGCTTTTGGGAAGCTTTTCAAGTTTACGTATAACTGTACAATTGTTTTCCCGCTATCGAAAAATAATAAGTAAAGCAGCGTTGCATACACAGATGTATCTTCTTTTCATTCTTCTTTTTTCCTACTCATTTAAAAAATAAAATGGAATAAAAATAAGTATAAAAATTTACTTTTTTCTCTTCATTTTAGCACGTACGTGCATCTAAAATTTTTTTACCTTTTGTAACTTTTCTTCTACATTTTAGGAGAATTGTGAATTAATCTAGTTTTTAAAAAATTAATTTCCCAAGTTTATAATCAGAGAACAAACTTGTTTTTTACCAAAAAAAAGGGGGGAAAAGAACTGAGGAAAAAACAGAAAATGTATAAAATTAATTTTACAAATACTGTTAAAAGACATCGAAAATCTTACTTATTACAAAATGCCAACTGAAAGTTTTTTTTAATGTACAGTTTTCTCATTCAGTTTTCAGTGACTTCGTGTTTTCAGATTATTATTTTTTTTAATGATCATAATGAAACGGAAAATGATACTTTGCCATCTCTGACAACGTTTCGCAAAAACTGGAAAATAAATTTACTTTCACATAATGGATGTCAGATGAATTCAATATTCAAAATATTTTACCAACTTTTCTCGTGTTTATTTCATGACTTTATCGTTAATTAATTTATAAAAATCGTCTGACTTTAAATAAATTAAATCAAAAATTGTCACTGGTAGTTCACAAATTTAGGAAATTCTATACATTCCTAGACAATTCTGAGAATTCCGAAGAGTGAAAATTCTAGTCAGCTCAAATAAATGACTTTATTGGATTAAAAATTAATTGATTCAGTTCTTTTTAAAATTGAATTAGCATTAGGTTCTTCTACGATTTCCATCTCCGGATTTCATTAATGCTTTAAGAAACATCTTCGTAAAAAGATCTTAATAGGATCTATTCTGGGTTTCAGTCTCTTTTTTTTTTTTTTTTTTTTTTTTTTAGTAAATTATTTCATAAAATAATTTGAGTCTATGACAAACCCCCGAAATGCAGAGTCCCGAAATTTGCAGAACCCAGAATCGGGGTTTTGCAAATTCTGGGTTCTGAAAGTACTATAATTTTCCATGAATTATATTCAAGGTTTTTCAAATTCGGGCTTCTGCTAATTCGGGCTTTTGCATGTTTGCTTTCCCGACTTTTTTTAAAAAAATTTTAATTAAATTTAGGGGTGGCTTTAATCGTATCGGGATGGTCAAATTCGAACTCTGCAGTGTCGGAAACATGCTTTGGCACAGTTTATGGGAACAATAATTAATTGACTTAAAATCGATTTTTTCCAAAAAATTGCTATTTTTGGCTAAAAAAGAGTGTTTGGCTAGTTAGGAGTGATTTTGATCAAAACGGGATGGTCATTTTCGGATTTTACGACGTCAAAAACATATAAAAAATTAGTTTCGGTCCCAAAGAATCACTCTTAAAGTTTTGGAAAAATTTGTTTAAAAAAAGCAAAAAAAAAAAAAAAAAATTTTTAACACAAAATTGCGTTGAGCCACCCCTGAACGTGATCGGAAAAATCCAAAAAAATTGCCTTTTGTTTTTAGACCATAAGAAAATTGAAAATCGCATGAAAAACAAAATCGCGAAAAGTATAGTAAATTTGAACCACAAGTGTCCATTTTAATATCTGCTTGTCATCGAAAAAAAATATAAAACAATTTAAACTAAAATGAAATAAAACAAAATAAAATACTTTTCCACTCTTTTATTCCGATTTACTGAACCCAGAATTTGCAAAACCCCGATTCGGGGTTCTGCAAATTTCGGGGTTCTGAATTTCGAGGATTTGTCAGGGTCCCAATAATGAACCCCGCACTAAATATATGTACCTCGCTGAATGGAGGAATATTGTTCTTAAGGGCGATTAGAGGTGTAAAATATTATAATAAACCGAAATAACCTTACCTTTACGATGATGAAAATTCGTTTTCATTGTCTTTTTCTATAAAAAAACAGGGACTATTTTTTATTCGGAAGCGGGCTACGACGCCATTTTGACGTAGCCTATTTCTCCGTTTGAACGGCAATATCTGAAAAAGAAAGGAATGATTGGCGATAAATGACCTACCTGTATGATTGAGGTCCCGATCCTCGATAAATGCACTCTATATCACGACGTAACACTTTTTCAAAAACTTTTAATTAAAAAAAAATGTAAATATGTAAACAATAAACAAAGCAGAAGTTTTTCGAAAATAAAAACTCTGTGTCGATGTTGGCATGTCAAAGGAAAAGACCCTAGAACGTGGGAAAGTGTTATTATTATTTAAATAAGCTTAATTATGTTGAAATAAGTGTAAAACAGTTAAATTTATCATAATTGAGTCTAAATAAGTTTAATGAAACTTAAGTAAGCTTAATTATGTTAAAGTAAACTTACACAAGTTTCTATGAGCTTAATTAAACATAATTAAGCTTAAATAAGTTTAATGAAACTTCAATAAGCTTAATTATGTTAAATTAAGTTCATAGAAACTTGTGTAAGTTCATTTTAACATAATTAAGCGTATTTAAGTTTCATTAAACTTATTTAAACTCAATTATGATTAATTAAACTGTTTTATACTTATTTTAACATAATTAAGCTGATTTAGGTTTCGTTAAACTTATTTAGACTTAATTATGTTAAATTAATTTCATAGTAACTTGTATAAGTTTATTTTAACATAACTGAGCTTATTTAAACTTGGTGGAAGCTGATGTCAAGTTTAAGTAAAGTTGCCATCAACTTGAAGTAAAATTTATAACAAGTTACCATCAAGTTGACGTCAAGTTTAAGTAAAGTTGCCATCAACTTGAAGTCAACCTTATGTTAAGTTTCCACCAAGTTTAAATAAGCTTAATCATGTTAAAATAAACTTATTCAAGTTACTATGAAATTAATTTAACATAATTAAGTCTAAATAAGTTTAACGAAACCTAAATAAGCTTAATTATGTTAAAATAAGTATAAAACAGTTTAATTAATCATAATTGAGTTTAAATAAGTTTAATGAAACTTAAATACGCTTAATTATGTTAAAATGAACTTACACAAGTTTCTATGAACTTAATTTAACATAATTAAGCTTATTTAAGTTTCATTAAACTTATTTAGACTCAATTATGATAAATTTAACTGTTTTACACTTATTTCAACATAATTAAGCTTATTTAAATAATAATAACACTTTCCCACGTTCTAGGGTCTTTTCCTTTGACATGCCAACATCGACACAGAGTTTTTATTTTCGAAAAACTTCTGCTTTGTTTATTGTTTACATATTTACATTTTTTTTTTAATTAAAAGTTTTTGAAAAAGTGTTACGTCGTGATATAGAGTGCATTTATCGAGGATCGGGACCTCAATCATACAGGTAGGTCATTTATCGCCAATCATTCCTTTCTTTTTCAGATATTGCCGTTCAAACGGAGAAATAGGCTACGTCAAAATGGCGTCGTAGCCCGCTTCCGAATAAAAAATAGTCCCTGTTTTTTTATAGAAAAAGACAATGAAAACGAATTTTCATCATCGTAAAGGTAAGGTTATTTCGGTTTATTATAATATTTTACACCTCTAATCGCCCTTAAGAACAATATTCCTCCATTCAGCGAGGTACATATATTTAGTGCGGGGTTCTTTTATAATTATTTTTTCTGGATATAATTATCCACCGAATTTCGATTGCCCGAGCGGATAATCATTACTGAATCTGACTTACCAAAATCGTAATTTTTATTGTCATAAATTTTTAAATGATGCACTTCTGGAATTGCCTAAACTATTTTTTGGTAAATTGCAAGAATCCGGCAATTCTCAGAATTTCCAAAAAACGGCATTGCCGGTAGCATTTAACACGTTGGGAAGCAATGTTGATAAATTTCTTCAGCTCATATAATATTGTTCAAAATACATAAAGAGAATTTTAATTGTATGATTAGATTATGGATTTCCCTCTCTTATTAATTACAACTAGTACTTTTAAATGATCAGGTTGCTGTTAATCTCCCTTTTTTGTTTTCATCGATCTCCATGAATGTTATCCCAAGAAAAAATACCTATTAAAAAATTCGTAATTGAATAATAAAGTCTGTTATTCATTTTTTCTTGGGACAAGTTGTAATCGAGATTCAAATTTTCCGATCAGTCTTTTTGAATATTGGTTACTTTTTTTTTTTTTTTTATACCTTTTGCAACAATGCACTATAAACTTACCCGTATCTATCTAAAAATTGCATCACTCAGAGAAATGGAATTCTTTTATTAATAATGTGCAATTGCAATAAAACGAAATCTTTTCCATCAACAGCCTAACGAAAATTTCTTTCATGCATGTTTGCATTGACAGAGATTTTAGGTTTTTATTTTAAAAAATATCGTTTCTCTGGGTGTGTTTGCTGTTGCAAGCGCTGCTGTTATTCCCCCTTTTTGGTTTATCCAAGGTTCCCGAATAAAATATAATAAAAGAAACCTTTGGTAAACTTGATTGGTCACTAACTAATTACATGTTTTCTGTTTTTCTTGCTTACCCCCAGGTGCTCAAGGTACAAACTTTTCCTTCTTTCTTCTAAGCTTTTTTTTTTTTTTTTTTATTTTTTTTCCTAGTTCGCTTATAACTTAGTAACATGCTTAGTCAGCTAGTGCAGTAGGTTATTGCTATTGTTTGCTACTTTTATTATTATCATTTTAAAAGTATGTTTTTCAAATGGCTATAGGTAAGTTTTTTTTTTATTCGCTTAAGTTTTTAAAGGCATCAATTGAAAAAACAAACCAGATGCGATACGATTTTAAAATCAAGGGCAAATGCTCATTCGATTACACTGGAAAAATTGGAAAATGTTTTTCATAGCAGTCTATTGGTCATTCTATTTTATTTAATTTTTTTTACTCTGCTTTGTGGTAACAAAAAGGGAAGAATTTTTACATGTTGATGAATGATGTTGTGCCTTGTGTGTGAAAGGTAATGTGCACGCCTTATAAATGAAAGATCCAGTAATCAAATCTGCTTGTTACCACTTACCAGGACGGAGTAGTTTCGATTGCAGTTTTCTGTGATGATTATTTTCTGCTTCAGGTGACTATGAAAGTCAGAGTATTTACCGGCTCGCTTAGGTTACAGAAAGTTTAAGCAACTTTGTAAACTTAGTTAAAATTAGATCAATGTTACTGATTGGCATACATTTAATGCTAATTTGACGTGAACTTCACACAAAAATTTGGGGTGATTAACAATCCCCCCAAGGATCGTAATCTTCTTGTTAAGTCTCGAGCACATTCCTTGAAGTCTTCAGTTAACGTAATGCATCTAGTTTTAATAAATTATCTTGTACAATCAAGTATAAATCTAGCTTTAACCGTATGTTGTGAGGATGTAATGCCTTCAACAGTTGAAAATTTTTAAAAATTTGAAAACAAAATTGTAGCATGCCCTTCTGTAACATGGATTCAGTTTTTTTAATAAATAATCTCTATCCTGGTGAAGTTTTTATATACCGAAGCCTAACAGCTTATGCATATCATTAATTTGATAGCATAATTAAAAAATTATGCGTATAACCTAAACGGGATATTTCGGCTTTGTCAAATGTAGAGAAAATTTAATCCATCGACCAGTTTTCATCATTATGGGACCTCCGGGGAAATCGGATTTTTTTTCCTTATGGCTTTTCCGCGAAGACTTTAATATTTTCAAATATGAAAATAAATTATTGAGCATTTTGAGATCATACAGACGTGAGTTCGCAAAAAATATTAGAGTCATTTATTTTTCGATCCAGACTATTACAGCCAACCATCGAAATAGTTAAGATCGAAGTTTATTTGCCTGCTATTTTAAAATAAAATTTTTTTAGACACTGCAACGGTTACGCATTGAATAATTTTGAAGACGTGAGAAAATTTTCAAACGCTTTAAAACTTTAAAGGTGTTTTAAACTTGCCTTCTTGTTCTTAAGCTCATTGAAAAGATTAAACGCATAAATCCTTTTTTATACATTGCGTGCATAATTATGGCATAATTTAGTTTTCAAAAAAAAAAAAAATTACTACAGGAGTCATATGACCAAAAAAATATTATTACCCCATTAATTAAAGCCACTGAAATTTTATTACTTAGTACGTCTGAATAAAAACGTGAGGAATCTTGGTGCACTATAAAAAATTCATATTTTAATTGAGGATTTCTGCCGTATACACCGGCTATTTATCATATTGTTATTGATGATGAAGAGTGCTGATGAATAGCCAAATGCGGCTGTAATTTATTATAATTAATGCAACCATAAAATTAATAATTAATAACCACTTCGTTTATGAGTGGTATTAGCTAATTAATCGAACCTCACGCAAGTCAATGAAGCATTGAGACATGGCTATAAAAAAAGTGAATGAGAGGGTGTCAGTTTCCTTGGTTCAACAATTAAGGTATAATCATTCGTTTCGACTGTTTATTTCCATCTGGTTGGCTTCGTAATCATAAAAGAAATTCAACTCTGTCTGATTAAATTGATCCCGTTTTACGATTGTCGTATCTCTATCTGCATCCGTTGAGTGTCTCCTTTACTTTTTCCAGTTCCCGTATTTATTTACCACAGAGATTTTCCTTTCCCTTTTTTTTTCTCGAGTTTTTAAATGATCCTTTTTATTTCTTAACGTGAACGAAGGAAATGTCGAGCTTCTGAAAACGTGACGGTAATACCTCAGAAAATAACGGAACGTGTTTCCGATATAACTAGCTTTAAATTTTTAAGTTTGGATTCGATTTGCCAATAATTCTTCATAGTGCAGGTAGAATCTTTTCTAAATTGCGCCAAATCAACGTGATTTCTTTTCCGTGTTCACGGTAATTTGAAATAAGAATTTCCCTAAAGGATCCAAACAAGGAAATATAAGAACCCAGCGATTTAATTGACTTTAATGACAAGGAGAACAAAACAAATCTTACAAAAGAATTCATCTTTTGGAAATCCCTGCAGAGGTACACGGAAATAAAAGAAAATAAAAGCCTCCATTCTTTTAGATCGTTTCAAAATATGCCTATTTTTTTCTTTCTTCCTTTTTTTTCCCCAAGAAAATGAAAGATTTCTAGAAGATGAAAGAAAGCGATGATGCTACTTTTAAATTGAAATGGATCCATGTTATAAAAGTTATGGTTAAAATGAGTAAAATTGCTTTTATGCATAAACAATATGAAAAACAAAGAATTAACCGAAGCTTTAATTTTTTAACATGAAGTTTCGTTTTTTTCTCACGTCAAAATTTTATTAACCTTTATGTCATCTCGCTTGCTATTTCATCAGCAGAATTCGAACGGAATAAAGTTTTCAGTTCAAAGAAAACCGAGAAATTTAAATTCGAACTTGTGGTGCAGATTATATCCAAAACCGCAATCACAAGCGGGATTTAGAGCATCTCCAAGGGTGTAACCTTCAGTCGAGCCATCAATCATCTCCTGTCGGCGACTTCCGATAGTCAAAGTCGTTTTCGAAGCCTTCAGGATCATTTTAAAACTCGAAAATTGGTTCCCAAGTAAACGGATGGATCAAAATCGCATTTTGTATTGTAGAGCCCGTCAGAGATGTACAACTAGTAACGCAAATCTGGGAAATTGAAATATCTTGGGAAATCACATAACCTAATTGGATTCCGAGCGACTTCGATTTTTTTTCTCCTGTTTGCTTCGGGAAAAAAAATCTAATCTTCATGGTTGTTTCGGATCCTTTTTTTTTTCTTCTCGTTTAAAGTGGCCTATTTTCATTTTTTAATCCCTGTTTCTTCCATTCCTGCCATCCCTGAAGAATATGCCGCTTGGGAATTTGTCACGATGAATTTTCTATTTAATACCAGTCTTCCAAATTTTGTTGCTGGTCGGAATTCATGCCTTAGCAAACGAGTGAAATCTTTTTTTTTTCTTCTTTTATCTAATACTTCCAAAAGTCTCAAATCCCGGGAAAAAAGTTATTTTTTTCTTTTACTTTCTTCTCTTGCCGCTTGTGTGTATGTGTGTTTGCGTTCGTTTTATCGATTTTACATTTGAAGATGGTTTCATAGGGATTCTCTCCTTCTTTTTCTTATTAAATTATCTCCTTACACTTGTTTCGGTTTTATGAAAATTTAATTGGAAGGACCTGAGTTTGTTGAACTATTTTTCTTACTGACATTAAAGTGCTCCACAGTCTTTTGTTACATCATAATCAAATGAATAAGCTTATGTAATTGTCGAGTGTAGGTAAAGAATAAAAAGCAGAACAATGGAGCCACTATTCGTTTTAATAGCTACATAATTATGATGCTTTATGAATTAAAGGCGTTTACAAAAGCTTTTCAGTTTGTTTCATCGATTTCGATGTAACGAAAAAAGAAATCAAAATGTTCACGAGGGCGATTATAAAAACAGGTGAAGAAAATTTAAAAGTTCATCGAAAATATAAAGATGAAAGGGAAAAAACTAAAGGCAATTTCTTTCCGTTGAAGAGTTATTAGTAGTCACCAAAGTAGCTCCTTTTCTTGTCCTGAATACTAATTCTCGCTGTTTAACATTGTTGATCATTCAAACGGATCTTGTTTCTCTTAAGTTTCAAAGCTTTAAAGCCTGTAGGACTCTTTTGCTTTTTGCTTGTTTCGATCGATTGAATTGTCAATTTTTGATCTCATCGAAAGAGCGTTTCCTAAAGAGTTTTAAATCTCGTTTGCTATTCCTCTTGGGTCATTAAAAAGCGAATTGCAGGCGTAAGGGTAAGAAAAACGTAATCAAAACGGAAGGAGAAGAATATGAGATGTTTGGTAATGTTTTAAATCACCTGTTTTGCTTTTGTGTTGGCTTCACTTATTCTCGTATTCTTTGAGGAACAGAGATCAGTTCTTACTTGAAGAGTTAAATTTGTTTACAAAAGAATTCGTAGGTTCATTTATGCACACGTGTATTAAAGCCCGACCGACTTGGCTATTAACTTTAACTAGGAAGTAAAGTAATACATAATCATTAGTAATGGGCCATCAACCGTCTGTCGTTCTTAGCAATTTTCTGGATAGTGGTACATACAACGAGGCAAATTTTGATAAAGTTTACACCGGAAATAGTAAAAAGAAAGATTTAGACGAAATATATGTACTTGATTAATCGACAGGCGATTCTTCCTTGTGTTAGTTTTGCAAGACTTCTTTTGCTTACCGATAATCATAAGTAAATAGATCGCTACTCGGGTAGTAGGACTACCGTATGCAAGTTAAGTTTTTTTTTTTTTTTTTTTTTTTTTTCGTTAGCTGGCACGATGAACGAAAAATCACAGTGAAATTGTTTAGTAAAGTATGTTCGTGTTTTGATGTGAGATTTTATCTGAATACTGCGCCGACAGGGTTCTATAGTCTTTCACCGACTTCTATATGAATTATGTCAATTTTGAAAGTCTGGTAATAATTGTATACCAAATTGAATGGTATTTCGTAAACGGGATCTTTAAGTTATGTAAGCCAGTCCAGTTATTGCGTGTTTTCATGATTTTTTTGGGGGGGGAAATAAAAACGAATTCTAACATGTAAAATAATATAATTGAAAACAATTGAAGAAAAGCTCTTAACCTACGTGCTTTTCGCATCGACCACTAATTAACCAAACAGGTCAACAGATAACAACATTGTTTGCATGTCTCACAGCATGATGACACTGTCTGCCGCTTTTTGAAGGGCTCTATATTAAAATAGAACGGTACTCTAAAATTTACTTAAAGGACACATTATTTTCGATATCGGATTATTTGATCAAAATCGGTGTATCATGGCTGTAAGCCAGAAACGATAATTCCTGTTTAAATTATAGACTTTTAAAGTTCCATTAAATCAATAATGATATAGAGCCTTCATGGATTTTATTATTACGTTTTCATTTTGATTGGCCTGCGTTTGCTTTTTTGCTTTTTCACATAAAGTTTTCTTTTTTTTTTCGCTGTTGATCACATAAGACACAATCCTTTTAATTATAAATTCCCTGTAATTCATTTCTATGCAGAATTTATAGGATTTTATTAATTCGCATATGAAGTAGCAACATCATAGTTTCCATTTATTGGCATGCTGTTCTAGTTTTTAGGATCTTTCGTATATTTTGTAGATTAATTTGTTAATCCGATTTTTTTGATTGTCACGTATTATAATATACCCAACAATAGAATCGATATTTTGATGCTAGATCCGAAGATTGCAGGTGATTTACAGACAATTTTTATCTTAATTGGATCCAATTGCGTCGAAGTGTATGCAGATTTATTTAAATTGATTCATTTAAATCGAACTTGCATAATAACACTATTAAATATGAGAAATCTTTGCCTTAGAAAAAGAGCAAAAACACATAATGATACCGGCGGTGATAAAAAAAAAAAATCCTATTTTAAGATGAATTATTAACTGCGATATTTTTAACATGAATTTTTTTTTTTTTTTCCTTTAAAAAATTTCAAGAAGACAATCGAGGAAAAGGTTGCTTTTATTACCATTACTGTGGCTTTAAAATATTTTTTTGTGGTTTTAGACAATGGCTGCCACTAAGAGGAATGCAGGACTTACTTCCGCCGTGCCTAGGGCTACTCTAAATGACGAAGAACTGGTAAGTGGGTTTTATATTTTTTTTCATTATTTTTTATATAATTCATCCATGAAAAAAATTCGCAAAGTTCCTTTTTAAACAAAAAATGTTTTTAAGAAAAGGCTTCGTTCTTTGAAAAATTAATCGCGTTATGGTGATTTCAGGAGCTTTAGATTATAAAAGTCAGTTTAACGAACGGTGACCCTGTGATTAAAGCTTAGAGGTCATAATGTGAACATTAAACATAAGTTCCTCTTCCTGTTAATTGGCTTTGTTTGCTTAATAATGTATTCTGAGACTCATTAAATGCTAGCGTCGCTCTAAAAGGATTTATTTCGACTTTTGCACATATTTGTATTTTGTGATTTATATTTATTCCAGCCGCAGATTTTTTTTAAAATTCTAAATTTTCGAGCAACGAGCTCTCATTAATTTACAAAAAAGAGAAATTTAAAAAAATATCAGTGCTGAAAATCATTTATTTAAAATTGTAATATGCGAAATACAGTATTCAGCATTTGAATGATACGTTCCAAATTATGTGTAAAAACTTTTCCCAAATTTCATTCAGTTGTCTTGAACGATTTGTGGTTGCCCTATCGAATATACATGGACGACTCTCTGAAATCTTTCTTCAAAATTGGAATCATAGAAAAAACCTTGAAGAGAAGAAAAAAATCATGCAAAGTTTAATATTTCAGTCAGCGCTATATCCGAATTTAATTCGTTCGACATAAAATATGATGTTATGAAAAATTTGGAATGGAATTCCAAACACGTGACATGGAATTTGTAACCTTTAATGCAATTTGTGTTGAAACGGAAATATGTATCAGCAGTTTGAATCGTTCAATCGCTCTAATTTGAAATTGGCTTTGTTAGGACAAGTGATGCTGATAATAACGATCCTGATTGTTCATAATTAATAAGTGTTTCCTTTCTAACTTATTGATTTTAACGAGCTTAATTTAAATTTCTTCCTCCCCATTTTGTTACCGAACCATGGACTTTGAAACTGGATTTCATCCGTCACGTCCATTTTTATTGCCACCATATCCTGAATCCGTCATAAGAAAGAAGGATGAGTCATAACTTTTTCTATTGTGAAAAGATTCAGGTTCTTGTGAGGTCATTTAATTTTCTACCGGTTTCGCCAATTTTTTTTTTTTTTTTTTTTTAATGCAATCCGCTGATGGATGGTGAAGCCTTTATAGATCTTATCTAATGGAAGTAAGGAGACATACCAAAGGCTCAGTCTTAACAGAAAATATTTTAGAAAATTAATATAAAAGGGCTTTGGTTGTGAACAGAGACTTCTTTGAGCTAAGCCCGCTGATGACTGAAAAGTCAATCAGCATTTTTTATGCACCTGTGAAAGACCTTTTATTCTTTTACGAAAAATATTTATAAGAACGCTTATGGAGGTTGTTGTGCTTTCCGACTTCATAAAAAAATTATGGAAAAAGAAGTAACGAGAATTTTGAAACAAGGACAAAGGAATTTTTTTTATAGTTGACTGTAAAATATTTAAAAAGAAAAATACGAAACTATGTATTTGACATGTATGCCGCATAATGTCGTTGAAACTTTCAATCCTACGTGTAAGTGAAATGAAGTTTAACGCTAGAATCAGGGCGATAGCTTCTTTTCTAACGGAAATGAAATAAAGAACGTGGGTCGATAAGGCCGATTTTTGGGCTGTTTAAAAAAAAAAGTTTTTTTATGTTAAAAGGTGGTTTCATATGAGGTTAATAAGGGGTCATAAGTGGCACTGAGTTGCGCGCATGCTATGGCCACTTTTTAAAATTTTTCACTTTTCGCTTTGTGAACATGACAGTCGGAAATCTTCAGTGGCAGACAAATAGTAGCCATGAAGGCCAATTTACTGCACCATATTAAGGTTGCGACGGCGTGTTCACACATGCTTAATTCGCATGGTTTTTAGGCTCATGAAGAAGCCGTTGAATGGCCCTAATTTCCTTTCACACGAGCTTTCTAATGTTGAAAGCTTACTTAATTCACCATTTCCAACTTAGCACATATGTGCGCCATTGTAAAATGAAGGAATTGAATTTCAGAGGCTGATTTTTAATGTTTATACTCTGTTTTAACCGTATTTTTCATTCATATACATGCCTAACGTTTAAATGGATCAGATGCATTATTGTGCGAATATATATTTTGATCTCATTAATCAGTAAACATGAATAAAAGGTCCGCGATTTATTTATCAACTACTGTTTTCGAGAACATTTTTTTAAAAAAAACTTGTTTCGGCCTTTTCGGAAGAACACTTTTTAAAAATGTTCTCGAAAACAAGTAGTTGATAAATAAATCGCGGACCTTTTATTCATGTTTTACTGATTAATGAGATCAAAATATATTCGCACAATAATGCATCTGATCCATTAAACGTTAGGCATGTAATATGAATGAAAAATACGGTTAAAACAGAGTATAAACATTAAAAATCAGCCATCTGAAATTCAATTTCCTTCATTTTACAATGGCGCACATATGGCTTAAGTTGGAAATGGTGAATTAAGTAAGCTTTCAACATTAGAAAGCTCGTGTGAAAAGGAAATTAGGGCATTCAACGGCTTCTTCATGAGGCCTAAAACCATGCGAATAAGCATGTGTGAACACGCCGGTCGCAACCTTAATATGGTGCAGTAAATTGGCCTTCATGGCTACTATTTGTCTGCCACTGGAAGATTTCCGACTGTCATGTTCACAACAGCGAAAAGTGAAAAAATTTAAAAAAGTGGCCATAGCATGCGCGCAACTCAGTGCCACTTATGACCCCTTATTAACCTCATATGAAACCACCTTTTAACATAAAAAAACTTTTTTTTTTAAACAGCCCAAAAATCGGCCTTATCGACCCACGTTCTTTCACTGAAAACTGTAGCCGGCCTGATGATCAATAAGGCTAGGACCGAAATCGCGGAAAAGATTCGATTTTTTTTTCTTCCAGGAAAAAAATAAAGAAGCCTTTTATTATTGCAAGATCCATTTTTGACGGTGAAAGTTCAATAAAAATATGAATTTTATTTTACAAAATTGATAAACTATAAAAGGTTAAGTTACCGCTTAAAAGCTCCTTTCCATTTATTAAAAGAAGAGAACTTTAGGAGCAGCATCTCGTTCTCGCGTTACTGATTCCATGTACTTGTTAATGGAAGTGTTGGAGCAAAGGTGAATGCGCATATTCCTGACAACGAAACAAAAACCGAACAGAGTGCAAGGCTCAACTTGTTTTCTAAAAATGTATACAGCATATTCAATCGAATATTAACAGAGTTGAGTTGTTAACCTCTATCACATAGTATAGCTACTTTTCTGTCGAATCCGAGTAAAAACTTTTATTTTTAATTTTAAGCAGGGAATACGAACGTAGCTGTTAACTGACAACGCCTCAAGTCGATGGAAAGACCATGAGAATGTTAAAATTAACATTCAAATAGGCCCACTGTGTGTTTAAAGGAAAAATAGTAGGAAAAATGGATTTTTTATTTTTGAACAAAGCCAAATCATCAGCGGATTCATTAATTGTATTTTTAATTAGAAAACGTTATTCTACGAATCGCTAGATAAAAAAGATAAACTCCAACGAAATAGATAATGCTTTGTAATTGATATTATTTCTCGTCTTTATGTAGAAAATGCACGTCTACAAGAAAACCCTTCAAGCCCTTATTTATCCAATATCCAGTACTACGCCTCATAACTTTGTACTATGGACCGCAACCTCACCTACTTACTGCTACGAGTGTGAAGGTCTCCTTTGGGGGATAGCTAGGCAAGGAGTTCGCTGCACGGAATGCGGAGTGAAATGCCATGAGAAATGCAAAGATTTACTTAACGCGGATTGCTTGCAAAGTAAGTACCTTGGGATGGAACAATTTTGTCCTATTTAAACTTCCGAATTCTTTAACTGCAAAATCCTTTTATTTTATATCATTTTTTTTTACTTTTTACTGTTTGCCAAGGCCCGAGGATTTTATTCATTCTGTAAACTCTTATATTTTCAGGGGCCGCCGAGAAAAGCTCGAAGCATGGTGCGGAAGACAAAGCAAATAGTATAATAACCGCCATGAAGGAAAGGATGAAACAGAGAGAGAGAGAAAAGCCTGAAATATTTGAACTCATTAGGTAAGACAAGGATATTTTATTATTGCTTAATATTCATAGCTGTAAGCTGTCATGAACTTTATTCCTTTGCTTTTGCAGCATTTGTTTTTGCCCGCAAGTCCAATGCGGAAATTTCCCTAACAGTGTTTCTTTTTCAGGTGTTTAATATTTATAGCAGAATAGTACCTTTGCAACTATTGCTGTACAGTCGACTCTATCCCACTGGACAAGCTTATTGCTTTCTCTTATAGAGAATCTAAGGAGTTGACTGCACCTTCGTTTTTTTTTTTTTTTTTTTTTTTTTTTTTCCTTTCAAAACAAAAGAGATATAGCGTTTTCTTTCAAGTATTAATAATAACTTCAAAAAGCATTTCGTTCTTGTTATAAAATTCGACTTCACCATTTCGATTTTAAGCATATCCAGGGAAACAAAGGTTATATATATGAAGAATCGCTTTATTTGGCGAAAGGAAACCGTTTTCGAGTTGAACGAAAACCGCAAGAGAGGCTGTATATGCAAAATCAGAAAGGATAACATGTTAGAGAAGTATTTCCCTTCTATATGGCCTTTTGAAGTATTCGCAATCCAGCCCCATACATTTATAGGATTAGACGAAGCACTTGCTTCATTCGATTTTCTCTGTTTAAAACTTTTGCAGTGAGATTCCGTTAGGGTAACCATATTTATCAAAAAGAGTTTATTTGAATAATTAATCACCGGGGAAGCTTTTTTAAATTATACAAAAAAAAAAAAAAAAAAAAAGAGAAGAAGAAAATAGAAGAATCCTCTTGCTTAGATTTACGAGTTTAAAAAATTTGGTTTTTGAATGTCGAGGTTTCCAGCTGGTGAATTAATTATTCGAGAAAACTCCCTAATTATAGGGCAGAGGAATTTCGCACAATAATCCGAGATTTAAATAATCTTAAATCATGAGTGTACGGAATTATTTATAAATTCAAGTACCGCGGATATATTTTAAAAATTTGAAAACAAGTAACCTTTCTTTTTTTTTTTTTGTTCACAAGATTTTTTTTTTTCTCTTTTGCATGAAAAATGAACATAAAACTGACAAATCGTAAATCCAAATCCAATTATAGATTACAGGAAAATGCACAGGGAAATTTCAAGTACCTTTAACAGAAAATGTAAACTTTATTTCTAAGTGTCTAGTCAACACAGTAACAACACTTGTTAGTAAACCTTTTTTGCTAATAACATGCAAACGTAAATACTAAAATCAATAAAATATTTCAAACTCTTATTCGAAGAATTTTCAAAACTTTTAAAATTAGTCTCGCATCGCATGAAACTGTCTGAGCTCGTATTATATGCCGTAAAATGCTATCTTTAATCTAAATCTGCCCAACAAACGAATCGCTTTTAATAAAATATCATATAAGACTTTATTTTTAGACAAAATTATTTTCCTACAAAATATCTTCGACAATTATCGCTTCCACCATGACCTATATAAAACCTAAAAGTGTAAGTGAATCGTAATTCCATGATAACAATATCTGAAACAGACCCATTACTTTTGGAACCCGAACAGCAGAGCATTCTTTTACTAACATTTTTTATATCCATTTAAAGCTGTTCTTATTGGCCATAATTAAAAATTTTGAACTTGAACGAAATGATCCGTTTTGATGTTTAAATTATTTCAGGCTTCGAAATTCCGATTTCTGTCATTTAAGATCGTGAAAATAATTGAAGCAAATTTTGAGCCCGTTGATGAACTTTTTTAAGAGGAGTGGAAAAAAAGCAGAATGAAAAATCCCCCGAAAGACAAATTACACTTCCGATTAATTTAAAAAGTCTATCAGTCGAACGTCTAAACCATAAATGACGAAACAAAGTTTAACATGGTTAAATGAGAGCAAGAAAACCCAGAGGAGGGCATTATCGTTAACTGACTCCGGCGAGGTTCAGCCGACCTAGATCAATCAAATTCATCCAGCTGGGCGAGTTTTGTCTTAAGCCTTTTTGTTTTTTTTTCCCTTGCTTTTTGTTTGGTTTTAACCCGTAGCTAACGGGAATAAATCTATAGAAGGAAAACAAACTTGTGTTGTGTATGAGGTATATCGATTCCCGGAAAAAAACCAAACCGGAAAAATAAACAAGGACTAGGGAAAAGAAAAGGGTAAGAAAGGAAAGATTTTACCCTTCTCTTATAACTAACAAGAAATATGGAACATACAAAACGGCAGTGAAAAATCCGCCTAGATGAAAAAGGAAAAAAAAGGGGTTAGAAGAAAAATAAGGAAAATGATAAATAAATGAATGTCTGACATGGTTGAGATAGCGCTTCAACCTTTGTAGGAAAAAAAAAGAAGAAAAAACTGCTTTATTTTTTATAAACCCTTAAATTATATTTTTAAACTGTTTTTGCTGGCGAAAACGACTTCCAAATCTAAGCCATTTTCAAGGGATTATTAGCAAAAAAGAAAACTGCATTTTGGTTCTATACTTTTTTTTTCTTAATAAAAATAGTATTTAATCACCATATATTGCGCCAAGCGAAGTCCAAGTTTTTGATAATAATAAAGTTTCAAGCTCGTCTTAAAAATCTGTATTAAATTGAGGATGAATAAACCAAACCTATAATCAGTAAGGATGAATATACGGCTTAAGCTAAATTCAGATGGTCTAAAAGTAATTCGAAATAATTACGAAAGTTTTCGTTATAGGCCTAAAAAAGGAAAAAAAAAAAATTAAGACTTTCGGTATTGTTCGGAAAATATAGAATGATCTACGATTTTGTCGATTTATAATGCCATATACTACCGCATCATGATGTAGGTCAAGTTTAATAGAGCTTAAGCAATTTAAATCTTTCTGGATCGTTTTTTGCGCTTTCGTGTAAGAGATATTACGGATCTGGGAAATGGTTTGGTCATTTAGTGTAATATTTATGGATGTTTGAACAGTTTACTGAAGATATGAAGAAGGCATAAACTGAAGTCTGAACTGAAGTTTCACTCCGCGATGTTTACTGAGTTTCCTAATGTTTACCCTACTCTAGGCCTTAAGCGAATGAGTTCATGATTTCATTTTCTTTCCTAAGGACTGTCTGACTGTCAGTTTCATAAAGTTTCTTTTCAACCTTTAGTGGATATAATTGTGCCTCATCTTGGCGATTATAATATCTTAGTTTTTAAGGAATTTTTAAAAATAGAATCATCTAATTTCAAAATGAAAGCAAAATATATAAATCTTTCGTATTTTTATATCTTTCATCTAGTAACTCATCATTTATGAATCAATTAGATCTACAAATAAAACTTGTCATGTCAGAATGTCAAGTATAAATTCTTTTTTCCCTTCACGTTCTTTTTATTTATTTAATTTTAAGTGATTTTTGAAGCAAGTAATGAAAGTTTTTTTACATTTTAAAAACATTTTTTTTTCTGCTATGTTTTCTTCTCGTCATAATACTTTTTATAATACACGTATAATCCTTAACCCCATGTTTTTTTTTAAATCCGTTTAATTTACCCAGCGGTGAAACCTCTTCAAATCAAACGCCTACTCGGTTTTTTTTCGATTATAAAACAGAAAAAAAAATGAAACCTGGGAAAAAAATTTATTAAAAAATTCAATAAAAGGATTTCGTATCCCAAAATCATGCTTAAAACTCATTGGTGGATGAAAGATCTGATTAATAAATAAAATGAAATCAATATAATAAAAAAAAAAAGTCGGTTTGATTAAATAGAATCATAACTTCATTAGCGTGGAAATATTCGTTCGAGATGCTTTTTGACTAATGTTAAACTCTAACAGAAATCAGATTTAATTTAACTTTGTACTTTTCCAAGTTTTTGTCATCTGATTAAAAAAAAGGAAAAAAAAAAAATATATTTTTGCAAATTTTAATATCATCCTCTAAAACAATTTTTGTGTTTTCTATTGAAAAGAAAAAAATTACCAGTTTGGCAAAGAAAAAAATATATTTTATCAAATAAAAAAAAATAAACCGGCAAAAATAGAATCGTGTTTTCATGGAAGTCGACCATCGTAATCCTTTAATTCTCAGTGTCCATGTGTAAATCCCTTTTTGTCGAGGGAGATAATAATTAGTAAGCTTTACCTCGTTACAAGGAGTTCCTATATATATGATTGTAACTTATGGGAGCAGTGATCTTTTATCGTCCTCGTTAACGAGACGAAACGCGAAATGATCATTTAAGCTAATTGAAGTTAAAAACTTCAGAGCGACGGTAAATATATCTTTTTTAAAATGTTTACGGCGCCTTTTTTTTTTTAACAGCAAGTTGCTGTAATATAAGAAATAAATAAAAGCGATAGCGTTTCATCCCAGAATTCGTCCGAGGAGATAAAATGACTTTTATTTTAATTTTTAATTTTGTAATCTTACAATTTCCTCAATTTGCAAATTAAAAAAAAAATTATTTTCATTCTAATGTATGACACACGGGCATTTATTATGTGTCATCGATATGATCATTACTATCCTCGTTGACGTCGCTCTTTATTAAGCTCCGCTGAAATATTCAACACGGAGCTTTTGTTGTCGAGTAAAAGCTTTTAGCTCATTTCGAGTGTTTCAACTACACAGTTTTGGCGTTCATTTTTTTCCACCGAAACGAAAAATGTGTATGTAAAAGAAAGCACGAAGTTTCCGATATCTATTCGATACGAGCCATTAGGTCCTAGAATTATAAATCATTTTGATCTACAGAAAAGTATATTCAGAAAAATAGTCTCTGTAATTCGATTTTTTACCTATCCAGTTTTAGGAAACTCCAGATTCCATTGCAATTCTTCATATACCGTACAATGCAGTAATTCCTTTTTGCCAAAAGTGTTAACAACCCCATACGAATTTTTAAAAAAAGGTGAATTCTGAATCGCTAGCTTTTATAATGTAGTGCAAAAATGAATTAAATCATTAAAATTTAGATTGCGATGACAAAAGAGCGAAAAATAGGATCTGATTAGGGTTTATATTTATGTACTTTAAATAATGAAACGGAATCGATTTCCAACGAACTCCTAGAGAAGGATAAGGTCGAACGTTGTACTTTTTTTTTTTTTTAGTTAATTTCTAAAACCTTGTATCTCCATAGTATTATGCCCCATATAGGATAAAACCTTTTTGTTTTGAATGAAAAAGTCACCAAATTAACATTCTTTTTGAGAGAGGTCTGAAAATTCGAATTAAAAGACATTCCAATGTGTTAGACAAAATAAATGGAAAAATAAAAACCATGGTGAAAAAATAAGCATGGTTTTAGAAAAAAACAAGCCAAACTGGTAAAATTAATCAAAAAATCTCACTGTTCTTTTCTTTCTTTCTTTTTTCTTTTTTTTATATGAAAAGCTCAAGAATTCGTGAAACTATCGAGTGGGAAATCTAATGAAAAGTTTTACTCCGCAACAGAAAATGATTTCCGATTTATTTAAACTTCTTAATTTCCAGGAACTGACCATTCTATTTTTTCCCCTCCAAGATCCGCAAACTACTCTAGCTGAAAATCGATATATATTCTGGGAAATAAATAAAATCCAAATTTGTAATTTTGAAATCGAGCACTCGTCAAGGAAGCAATTCCGGTCGGCATTAATGAAAATCACCATTCTCGATTTTCGTTTCACACATTAAGCTCAACCTTCATTTTCTCCCACGAATCTTAATAAAACTTTTACTCTTGAGTATTTGATGGTGAATTCCATTTGTCACGCTAATTTCATTTTCTGTTTCAGCTCACCTAAAGATCCCGCTTTTTTTTTTCAGGGGAAAAAAAACTTCGTCTTAAATGCATAAGTTAAGCTTCGAACGAAAGAAAAAAAAATTCATAATTATAAAAATGAAGATTTTTCTCAGCTCAAAATTTTCATAAATTATAATTTAACATTACCGGCTATGGCACCCTCCCCAGGGAACTTCTATTCTCGGAAAGAAAGTATACATGTTTTTTGAACTTTTTTTTTCTACTTGAAGAAATTTCAAAATAAGTTAAGGTAAATATTTTTACGCAAAATATTTCGATACCACGAGAATATTAGGAAGGAATTTTACGTCAGATGCATTTATTCTTTATACAAAGAAGATAAACTTCCGTTCCACTCTTAGAGTTTCTTTAATGAGATTTGAGACTGAGTGAAAAAATGATGTTTTTCAGGGGGGGAAAAAAGGAGAAAAAAAAAAATCTTTTAACTATGTTTAACCGTTCCATTAGCATCAATTCAGGTTTACATTATGCATTAAAGACATTACGTTGGCGTTTTTGATAACTCATGACTGTTTTTATTATACATAAAATAGGTCAGTCTTTGGAGTTGACGAAAAAAGTCACATCGGTTATATGGCTGCCGTCAAGCAGAGCGTTCTTGATGGGACTTCGAAATGGTCTGCTAAAATAGCGATTACAGGTTTGTCTGCGACGGGAACTCATATGTCAACCTTTCGTGTGTCCCAAGTCGTCATGAATCTCGATTTATAAATTTTGATCAGGGTCAAATATTTTAATTTTTCGAGATTTATGAGAAAAAAAAAAATCTTAAGCGTTGCTTCAATGTATGTTGTTTCCTTTAATTGTGCTTACCTTCTTTTGCTATTTTTTCCCAAGTTAAAACTTTTCCGATTTGGGGAATTTGGCATCGATCTCGTGGTTTATGTTTGCAGGTAGTTGGTGTAACCTATATTCCAAATTTATAAGTTCATTGTACATTAAAATGAAAAACTTATCATATAAACATATCAGAATATGCGCTTACAGTGGTTTAACGGACATAAGTTTTTTTAAAGCTTAAATATTTTGGGATTGAGCTTAAAATTATTCTATGAGATATTCGAGCTGATCGATATTTTAATATTAAATACATATGGCCTATTAATTTACTGAAAATGATGGTACAAAAAAAATTGACATTATACTAGTCACACTCTGAAAAGGTTCAAATGTTTGCTCAATCATTTTACGCCCAAAGTGCGAAAGATTAGAAAACGAAGTTATTTTTGACTGCTGGAATTGACATCGTAATAAACTTATGGCCTTAAAAGAATACAGTCTAGTACTATTTTTATTTCTCTCTATTTTTCAATCAGGTGCTGAGAATAAAACTGGTTTCGCAAATATAAAAACCAAAAAAGAAAATCTGATTTACTTTTTTCGGAAAAAAAAAAAAAAAAAAAAAAAATTGGCCACGCAAGGTAAAAAATTCATTATTCACGCAACCTTTATCCAAACGCAAAAAGACAAAAACAGAAATAAAACTATCGTTTCGTGCAAGTCTTATTAATAAACTCTCTGGAATTAGCTTCTTCGAAAATCGAATATCAGACAATAATCAAAATCGAGTTTTATTGCGTGCATTATTTATTAATTTACTTCCTCCGGTTTTCCGATTTTTTTCCTACGCTCTCGTTCATATCATTGCGTTTCTAAACTTTTTGCGTTTCGCACATAAAAACGAAAAAAAAAATCTGTATTAAAAAGAGCACATAATATCAAGTAGCTAATTATTGAGCAAATAAAGTTACAATCCACGGTAAAACCACTAAGCAAATTCAAAAAGCTCGTAAATATCAACTTAAAGCCCGCAGGTGGGTATAGAAATACAATTATGACGGACAGAACTGTAAGTGACATATTTACGTCAGATAATTATTGTCTCTTCCATTTCGGAATTCGACGATTTCTCCCGGTTTCCCTTTTCAGAACCGAAAAACATAAATCACGAGATTATATATGTGTGTACTTGTTCGTTGTTTAATTTTTTTCTTTTTTTCTTCATTTCCTCTTCTACATTATATCCCGATCCACCTCGTTTCTAACCAGGGTCAAATGATAAGTTTCCATTTTTTTTTTTTTAGTTATTAATGTGTTTTTTGGTGCTTTATTATTTCTCTTCGCAGAACTACCTTTACAGTCGACCCAGACACGCACATTGATGCGATAAAACAAGCAGAAGAAATGGTCCTTGAAGGGACCTCAAAGTGGTCCTGCAAGATCGCAATCACAGGTAGCTTTTGATCCAGTCAAATAATACACATTAAACACGCCTGTTTTTACTTAAAAAATTAATTCATTAACAAACACGGTGTGGCATTTTTTTTTTTTTTTTTTTTTTTTTTTTTTTTTTTTTTTTTGCATTTTATTAAAAATATTTGAGGCGATAGATTTTTTAATTTTGAAGATGAATTTAAACGATTATTTTAGATTTAAAAAAATGAATCATTTTGTAGATAGTTTTTATTATGATTGATTTCGCTTTCCAGTCATTTACATATGACGAACTTGCGCCATAGCGTGCATGAATTTTCATATCAAGCTGCTTCTGACGTTACCAGCAGTATAAAATGTATCTGTACATTATTGCGTGGAAAAGCTTCTATAATAAAAGATAAATACAATTTGCGGATTACATTTGAACTTGCGATAATTGAATCATAATCAAAACATCTTGTTAGCTTCAGGTTCCCTGTATAAAAGGTAATTTCCGCATTGATCAAGTTCTAAAAGTTTACGTGAATAACTGAACTCATCCTCTGTTAGCTTCTTCTGAGGACGGACCTTGAAGTGAAACGGAAACTTTTCATCCTTCAATAATTTGTAAAGTTTTAGAAGAGAATGAACATTTTGAACTTAGCTACCGTGTATTTAATTAAAATAAGTAACCCGCACGTTTCAGCGAGAACTTCAGGTAGACTGAGGTTTCGATTGGATACAAAAACAACGTTGTTGTTTATTTTAAATGAAGACAGTTTGCTGCTAGCCCCCTAATCGTTTTTAGGTAGTATATTGTTGAACACATATCTAAATGGAGAGTTTATTTTTTTCCCCCTCTATCTCTCATTTTATTTTCATCAAAATTACTTGTTTACTCCATTAAAGCTTAATTGAAACGTTTTGATTTTATATGTGTACTTTATTTGCTGAAAAAAAAAAAAAAAAAATTGCATTCCCTTGTTCGTCCGAAGTTGTATTTATCTTTTAATGTCGTATTAATTTGAGATTATTTTAATGAATGCGCAGAAAGCTTGGTTTGGAAGAGAGCGAATAAATAAAGAAAAAAAATCGTATCACCGACGGAACATTCTTTATTTATATCTTCCATTCGACCGATTTCAGTAGCTTGTTTAATTTACAAATAATCATCAGTATTGTTATTTTTATTAGTATTATTATAGTTAAAAAGTTTGACTGGATGAAAACTGCACTTTTAAACATAAAACCATCATATAAAAACTCAGTAGAAACACATTAAACCTAAAGACCGGTAATAAAAAAGATTGGCGAAAAAAAAGTAGTTACCTCAGCATGTTCTGCGAATTTTTCAAGTGACAATCGTTTTTTTGAAAACAAACCATTAAGTCGATGAGAATGATCAGGTGGTTTCAAAACTTGTCTTTTTGGCCAATCTTTTTTGCTCTTGCAGTTATCTTTATTTCTTAATTGAATCATTTTTTAGTTTTGAAAAATAATATCATGAAATTCGTAGATTATGAAGTAGATAGATAATAATTTTAACATATTTACAAAAGTCGACAAAAAAGCGATATAAATTCACCAAAAATTAGAAATTGCGATATACTCCCAACAACAGAATTCAAAATCTCACTTTATATTACTGACACTTCATGTATCATACTCTTAATATATAATGTCGCACTTGTCTCTACAAAAGCACAAAAAAAAAAAAAAAAAAAAAAAAAAAAAATCAAATGCTGACTGACTTGTGTTAAATTCTCAAAGCAGCTAACTTACATTTCGAATTGTTGTTTAATCTAGCGGAAAGAACAAATTTCATACTAAAAAGCTTTTCCTCACGAAAATAAATGACACAGACAATAATAAAGTCTTTGCTATCGGTCATAAAAGAAAGAATGTCTTTCCACCGATTATCTTTTGAGTTTTACGACAACATGAAGATATTGGCAGGGGTGAAAAATTGAAGTTCGAATTCTCAGGTATATAAAAAAAGCCAGTGGGATTTTACTCCTTCATTTGATAAATTTTATTATTCGTTTTTTCGTTATATGGAAAAAGGAATTTCGCGACTGATTCCTTTAATATAAATTCAAAATGGCTTCTTCAAAAAAAAAAAGAAAAAAAAAAGCGAAAAAAGGGGAATGGATGAATTTGTCGCATTTTTTCGGAATCTCAAAACCTTTTAGAGTTTTCTTTTCCTTAGACACGACTTATCCTGCTTAGTCATAAATCCTTTTCTTCAGACTTCTTTTTTTTTTTTTTTTTTTTTTTGATAGTTGTAGATTATATAGTTAGATATGTTCCCCTTGTAGGTTTTACACGTTACCTTTTTGTTATGTCGATCTATTTATGATTTGTATACGATAAAGCAACAGGTAAGTATTTCTTTTGTATTATTAGAAAAAGGTTTGCATATACATATGTATATGAGCTTTTATGCATCGATTCATATATTTTTTCTGCACTTATTTCAAGCTCATTCGTTTTTGAACGAAAAGGAGCAAAAAAGTGAATATTAAGGCTTTGTTATGAATACTGTAAATTTAATAACAACGGTTATATGCCGGACTCAACAAGAACATGACATCAAGCTTAAAAAGTTGGAAAAACAATTTTGACTAAAAGGCAATCCCAGGCCCGTAACCAGGGGGGGGCAAAGGGGGGCTCAGCCCCCCTTTGGTCAAGCTTGAGCCCCCCTGTAGATTTTGTTTGGCCCATGTAATTTCCCTATCTTCCATGTTATTAGGGGCCATTTGAAGCCCCCCTTTGAAAACTTTGTGCCCCCCTGTACTTCTTAAGCTGGTTACGGGCCTGGGCAATCCCCGTTTTGCTTTTTTTAAAAAAATGCTTTTAAGTTGGTTTTTAAAATGGAATAATAGGATTGTAGGACACCGCAAAACAGACACCGCAAAACATTTTTAACAAAAAGGTTTTCGAAGAAGTGTTTAACACAAAACACCTGATGTTAAATAATTTTCGCATTCATATAACAAGTTCTGCCGTAGCTAAAAAACGATCAGACCGATTCAATTAATTATTGCGTTAAAAAAAAAAAAAAACTAAATACATCGATTGTTTGTTTTAAAAGCAACTTTCAGGGTAGTCTGGCAGTCTTCTACTCGGATATATTGCTACCGCTTTTTTTTTAAAAAGGAAACTTTTTTAATAGGCGGTGATAAAGAAAATGAAAATGCTGCCGCTTTTACTTTGCAAAAATAATCTGAAATACATACGTAATGGTTTTGTACATTGTGCCAATTTGCTATTGATCAGAGGGTTTCCATATCAGTGTGAAGTCGTAAAATTTTGAGGTAGTTTCAAAAAAGCATTTTGGCGTCATTAATTTGACCGCTTTACCACTGATATATATAATAAATAATATATAATAATAATATATAATAAATCTGAACTAAAAAAACATTTTAAATGTAAAATAATTGTAGAAAAAAAAAAAACTTTATTTAGACCATTTTGTTACTCAGTGAAAGTTGCGGCACGGCGAGCAAAGTTGTTATGTACTGCAATATTAATGGCCGCAATTATTGTCGAAATAGGAAAATCTCCCTCGGTTGATCAGCCCAACGCTTTCAAAGCTCACACTCCTCGAAATTCTAGAGCCTGAGCGTATGTGCTTAGTTTTTTTTATTTTAGATTTTGTATTTCATCAACCTAACGCATTACACATTGTCATGTTTTTTCGACTCCAAATATTTTTGAAACTCTGAAAACATTTTCGAAAATGAAAATTCAATATTATTGCCTTGAAAACCTATAACAGGGAATAAAGCGCTAATTGGCATGATGTCGATAAATAATGCGCTTGTAAACGTGCTCTTTTACCCAGGTATTAAGTTTTATGAAACCCAAAGAAGCTAATGAAAGCAAAACAAATTCCCCGAAAGCCATTCGCTGTGAGAGTAGTACTTCGATTATTTCCTATAAAATTTAATCTTCTTTTTTGAAACATTTTGACATTTTTGCCTACAGCAGTTTCTAATTTTTTTTTTCTTCTTTTTTTTAATAAACAAATCAGAAGCAAAGTAGGCTCAAAAAATAACAAAGCTTTAAAATTACATTCAGTTTGTTCTCCATAAACCGGCTGAACGGGATTTTATTGAAAAAATGATGATAGAGTACCAGATACGACGGAAAATAGTGATTTTGTTCAACGTGTATTGATTTAAATTTTTTATCTTTACGTTCTGATTTTGCATTTCAATTATTCCGTCTGTGTAGAATTTAAAACGAATTCGAGTTTTTTCTTTTTAACATATTGTGTAACCCTTATAAGCTTGAAAGGACATCCCATAGAAATTGATTTTCCTCTTCTTCTTCTTCTTCTTTTTTTTTTTTTTTTTTTTTTTTTTTTTTTTGACTGATAAATTCGGGGAATTTTTTTTTTTTTATATATAAAAAAAGCAGCAGAGAAAACCCCGTCTGAAACTGTCAGATCATTCCTTTCCCGGACATGGGAACGTAAAGTTGTATATTTTGTTTTCTTCCCTCAGGAAACAGAATTGCTTACCACTAAATTTTTATTTCATTTTTTAAAAACATTTTTTCCCCTTTTCTTTTTCTAAAAAGAAGAGAAAATGACGAGGCTATTGAATTTTCGACCGATTTGAAAAGGAAGACCAGACAAGTAAGAATTTAATTTTCTCCCTGAACAAGAATCGTCGAGCAGTTAAGATTAAAATAAAATCCTTTTTCTTTTGAATAGAAAAAAAAAATCCCGTTCCGTCGTTTGAAATCGTTAAGATTTTTTTTTTTTTATTAAAAGAAAAAAAAATATATATATATATAATTAAAATTTAATGTAATTTAAATTTCAGTTATTTGCGCTCAAGGCCTTATTGCAAAGGATAAAAGCGGGACTTCAGATCCATATGTTACTGTCCAAGTCGGGAAAGTTAAAAAACGAACTCGCACAATGCCCCAAGAGCTCAATCCGGTGTGGAACGAAAAATTTTATTTGTAAGTATACCAGTTTCCATTCTCACAAAACTGTTTTGAAGAGATGGAAAACGTTTGGGTTATTGCCTAAGGTGAAAATTGAGCGGAGTCCCTCGCTTTACGCTTTGAAACAAATTAACTTTTGACTTTCTTGTGTTAGAGGTTCTAGATCCCCTTCCAAAATAAAATGGTCTTCGTTATATGAAAAACCCCTTCGCCAAATTAAAATGTTTTCGCTCTGTATTTTCTTTAATAGCAAATTAAAATCCTCAAGAATGTCTTAAAGAATTTTTATATATTTTAAAGTTAATCCGCACTAAGATTCAAATTTTATAATAAAAAAAGAAGTTAGAAGTAAACATTTTTTTTTAGATTAAGCTAGCTACCCATGAATGTGAATGCCATTCAGATCTTTTTTTATGGCGACCATTTTAGAGGAGCAGATGATGTCATTCGATAAAAACAATCTTTAACCTAAATGCTTATAGTTTAAAGCCTTTAAGAGCTCTCTTTTGTTTTTTATTTTAATAACAGAAATAATAAAAACCATTTTCATATCTCGCGTTTTTTTTTTTTTTTTTTTTTTTTTTTTTTTTTTTTTTTGCAATTCCCTAAGGAGAGGAAGCACACTCGAGAGATAATATAGCTTGCTTAATAGTTTATGACTCGTTTTACGTTATAAACGAATGAAAATTTCCTCGATGATATTTAAGATAAGTGTATAAGAAACTTTAAAATATATACAGTATAAAAAATAATCGCCTTACGGTTTTTATTTATCTTGAAATATTAAAAATAAAAATTTAAGCATGAGCTGTGTGTCTGATCAATTTATCCAGATAATAGTATTGATTAGTGCAAAAAAAAAAAAAAAAAAAAAAAAAAAAAAAAAAAAAAGTGGAGCAGAGAATGGGAACACATGTTTCATGATTTTAAAAATCAATCGCAATTTATAATTAAACCCGAAAACTCAAATATCATGTTCGCTGAAATCATCACGCGAATTTTTACGCTAAGAATAAAGAGCCGGATGAACTTGCTCTTTCTTTATTATCCCTTTAATTTTCTTTGCAACCTAAATGACAATTTTTACTTGCTGTATACTAGCTGCATTTTTACAGGTGAAAGTATTTAAGTTTAACGAAACGGAAAACTTCAAAGAAACTTGCGATTATTGAAAATTTGAATTCGAATTTTTCGAGGAAAAACTTTTCACTAGCAAGAATGGTGCATATTTAATCAGGAAAATTCCGAGCGAAAATTTGCATCATACTCCCGCAAAATTTCTAAAACATCAGCATTTTAAAGTTTTGTATCCCAGGATTTAATAATTAAGTTATACAATTCCTTTATTTTAAATTCGAAGCATTTGTTCTTGTGGCGATGGGAGAGTCAATTTTGTGATCATTGAACGTATAACAATGCAAATGAGTTTATTCTCCACACTAAAAGTCCCTTATTTTCTCGATCTTTTACCCATTTATTTGTCTAAGTTCAATGTTTTTTTCCTTTGTGCAGCGAATGTCACAATTCGTCAGATCGCATCAAAGTCCGAGTCTGGGATGAAGATAACGATTTAAAATCAAAACTGCGGCAGAAACTAACTCGGGAATCGGATGATTTCTTAGGCCAGACGATTATTGAAGTCCGGACATTGTCTGGAGAAATGGACGTATGGTACAATCTTGAAAAGAGAACCGACAAATCTGCCGTTTCTGGTGCTATTCGGTTACATATCAGTGTAGAAATCAAAGGTGAAGAAAAGGTAACTATATCGTGTCCGCTGAAAGCTTAAAAATAGACATTGGGTATGTAACCTATTTTAAAACCTGTTCGTATTTTTTTAGGTGGCTCCATATCACGTCCAATACACCTGTCTTCATGAAAATCTCTTCCATTCGCTTTGCGAGAACAATGGCGGTATGGTGATACTACCGCAAGCCAAGGGCGACGATGCTTGGAAAGTTTATTTCGACGAAGCTGGAGAGGAGTTGGTAGATGAATTTGCTATGAGATACGGGATAGAATCAATATATCAAGCTATGACGTAAATAAACGTTTTTTTCCTTTTTTTGTAAAAAAATTTTGAAATAAATTAAGACGACCAAACTTTTTTTTTTTCAGGCACTTCCATTGCCTTTCTACTAAATATCTATGTCCTGGAGTTCCTGCTGTTATGAGTACACTCCTAGCTAACATTAATGCCTTTTATGCACATACGACAGCCTCATCGGCTGTTTCTGCAAGTGATCGTTTCTCTGCTTCCAATTTCGGGGTAAACTTAATTAATAAAATAATACTGTTATTAGCTTCCTGTTTCATGCGACTAATAAATTCGTTTCTCATTACAGAAAGAAAAGTTTGTAAAATTACTGGACCAATTGCACAACTCCCTAAGGATAGACTTATCTATGTACAGAAACAACTTTCCTGCCTCAAGTCAAGAGAAGTTGATGGACCTAAAATCAACGGTAGATCTTCTGACAAGCATAACATTCTTCAGAATGAAGGTTCAAGAGCTTTCGAGTCCTCCACGAGCTTCGACCGTCGTCAAAGACTGTGTGAAAGCTTGTTTACGATCGACATATCAATTTTTATTTGAGAACTGTTATGAATTATACTCTCGCGAGTTCCAAGTGGACCCTAGTGAACCTAAGAGAGATCCAAATGACCATGGACCTCAATTAGATAGTGTAGATTTTTGGCACAAGCTAATCGCGCTCATCGTTTCCGTTATCGAAGAAGATAAAAATAGTTATGGACCTGTTTTGAATCAATTCCCGCAAGAGTTGAACATTGGTCAGTTGTCAGCGGCTACTATGTGGAGTCAGTTTGCTGTCGACATGAAATACGCTCTCGAAGAGCATGAAACTCATCGGCTGTGCAAGTCTTCTGCTTACATGAATCTACATTTTAAAGTCAAATGGTTACATACTAACTATGTGAAAGATGTGCCTCCATATAAGGGCGCTGTGCCGGAATATCCTGCGTAAGTACTGTTACTTTTAAGAAAACCATTAGGTATTTGAAACGAAATGTATGGTTTGAACATATTGCTCGGAATGGGGATGTTCAGGTTTTCCATGGGAATCCAAGGAATTTCATTACTTGTTGTATGAGAAAGGAAGGGGAAGGGGCCTAACCTAAGAATGTACAAAACTCAGCTTCAGGGGGCCATTCAAATATTACGTCATCGTTTTTTTTGACATTTTAGACCCCCTCCCTCCCCCTGATCATCATTGGTCATCATTAGCAACCCCCCCCCCGTAAAAAATACGTCATGATTCGCTAGACCCCCCCATCAATAAGCAATTTTTTTCTTTTTAAATAAATTGACAAAATGTATTTACTATTATCCCTGATATAAAATTCGTAAATTAATTCCTACGGAAATTCTTAAAAAGTGACTAATATATGAAATATTAACATAAAAAGACCTGAAATTTGTAGATGAATAAGTTACGCATTAAAAATTAATATGAACTTATTTGTTACAAAATTGTTTGGAAAAAAAAAAAAGAACAAACTTTTAAAGTTTTTTACGGAATTATATCTAGTGTAAATGATGACATCAACATTACAGCAATACCCCCCCTCCCCCTCGTCATCAATCGTCATCAGTTGAACGACCCTTTCCCCCCCCCCCCTAAAATGATGACGTAATATTTGAATGGCCCCTTGAACACTCATTTTCCAAAAAACTGTATTTTAGCTGGTGCACTTTGTTTTTGCTGGAAGACCTCTTCCCCTTGGATCCGCCCTTGTGCGATCACGGCATTACCGCTCACAGCTTAACGAAATCGTTTCTCCAATTCCGTGTGTCGGAGGTGAACTAATGTATCTCCATCGTAAATATGATTGGAGATAGTCTGTTTCGATATTTCGTGAATATGCCATGTGACCCACAAGTTTACACCAACATGAGCTTGACTTGTAGTCACATGATTTTCACGAGCAGTCGAAACACAATATCTTCAATTATATTTAAGATGGAGATACTTTAGTTCACCTCCGACGCACGGAATTACGCAAACTCCTGAAAACCAATGCCGCTGTAAATAAGGATAGGTTAAAATGGTGAAATCAGCTATTTTAAAAAATCAAATTTTAATAAAATAATAATAGTAAAGGGAGTAAACTTATAAAATTTTACATTTAGAGTTTTTTAAATTTTAATTTCAGATGGTTTGAGCCTTTCGTCATGCAATGGCTGAATGAAAATGACGATGTGTCCTTAGAGTACCTTCATGGGGCCTTCAATAGAGATAAAAAAGACGGGGTAAGACATTGTTTTAAAATCATTTCTTAAAATATTTTATGCTCTAATAGGTCAATTTATTTAATTTAAATTTTTTTACAAAAATCGGTTGCATTCCTAGAAAAACAAAATACATCTAACAGTTTTCAATTATTTTTTCACATATACTCTAATTGTAATGATATTGCCCTTAATCGATGGGTAGTTTTAGCATAGCGGGAAATCCTTTTAAGTAAGACACGTCAACAATTTAAAAAAATAAATAATAAAATCGCATTTTTTTTTTTTTTTTTTTTTTTTTAATTAATTTTCAGTTTCAAAAAAGTAGTGAACACGCGTTATTTTCCAACTCCGTCGTTGACGTATTTACTCAGCTCACACAGTGCTTCGATGTCGTGTCCAAACTGGAATGTCCTGACCCAGAAATTTGGAAGAGGTATATGAAGAGATTTGCCAAAACAATAGTTAAAGTTCTTACTGCCTATGCCGATATTTGTAAAAAAGAATTTCCTAACTTCCTGAAGGATGAAAGAATCGTAAGCGAGATTGTGTTTTATCATTTCATTAAAATCGGTAGAAAAGCGTTTTAAAATACGTTTCTTATTCCAGGCGTGTATCCTGATGAATAATATTCAGCAACTAAGAGTACAGTTAGAGAAGATGTTTGAATCAATGGGAGGAGACAAATTAGAAGAAGATGCTGCCAACATTCTAAAAGAGCTACAGCAGAACTTAAACAGTGTTTTGGACGATCTTGCCATAGTTTTTGCTTCCAGGTATTACTCAGCTTATATTGTCATTTATTTAAAGAGGGTTATTCGGGCATTCAGAAAAGAAATTTAACGTTTTTGTGATTTAAATTTCAGTTTGGAAAATCAAATCACCGTAAGTGTTCGAGAACTAGGCGATCTCCTGCTATCAATAAAGGGAGGTGGTCAGGTGACTCTAAATCAACCGGCGCAGAGAAATGCGGTTGCACAAGAAGCGGATGAAGTTTTAAGGCCACTGATGGACTTATTGGATGGTTCGCTCACGCTTTACGCTCAGTCCTGTGAAAAGACTGTGTTGAAACGCTTGCTCAAAGAACTCTGGAAAATCGTAATGAGGATTCTGGAAAAGACTGTAGTACTACCCCCAATGACTGATAAAACGGTAAATTCGATTTTAATTTATTCGGTTAATTTTGTTGCGAAAAAAAAAGGGAGAAAGAAAAATTCACTTTTAATATTTTTCAGATGATCCTTAAAAATCTAACGGATAACGCTAAGAATCTCGCTGCGAACGCGAAAATTGAGGATATGTCGAAATTATTTAGGAATCATATGGCTGGCAAACAAGACGTAAAGAATGCTCTTAGTGGTGTAATGGTAAGGCAGAATTTTACGATTCGAAACTCAAGAATATTGTTTTTTTTTTTCGAAAAAAGTGACACGGAAACCTGAAAATTGCCTAATTTCAGGATATATCAAAGGAAGTGGAAAGAAATTTAACTCCAAAGCAATGCGCTGTGCTGGACGTAGCGTTAGACACTATCAAGCAATATTTCCATGCCGGAGGAAACGGTCTTAAGAAAACGTTCCTTGAAAAATCCGCCGAACTTCAGAGTTTGAGATATGCGCTATCATTATACACGCAGACCACAGATGCGCTCATAAAAACTTTTGTTACAACTCAGCTAAACGAAGGTACGTTTTTGAATTGGAGTTATCAGAGTATTTAAAATGCCGAACAAAAAATGGTAAAATACTTAAAAAAGAAAAAAAATAATGAATGATGATTGTTAATGAGGGTTGCAACTATTATTTTTTTTTTCTATGGGTGGTAATTTGTTGTCAATTTCCTCCCTAATGGTCTGTTAATGTGGAATAGTCGGTGTGGGTGTTGGATGTTTCGCTTAAATGTTCTCTTTTTTCTGTTCTTTTCTCTGTCTGTACTTGGTGTTGTCTTGATTGTCCAGTGCCTCTCAATAACAAACAAACGCTCAAGCAACGACAGCGATCTGTCTCAAGTGACAGGGGCTCTCAAGAGGAAGGAGATGAAGGGTTAGAAGAGCCCCTGAAAGCGAAAAAGAGAAGAGAATCCCAAAACGAAGGTAAGAACTCTTGCTTTCTCTTCCTTCTGATTGTTGTCTTTATGCTTTACGTGAGTACAGAAAAAATCAGTTGCAAAAAAATCAAAAAAGCAACGAGATTAAACCGTATTTACGTAATAACCGGAAGAAAAATTATCTGTGCAAGCAAATGGTTTTTCGTTCAATTAAACTTAAATAATTCTTTCCTTCAACACCAAATTATTTGAAGGAAAAAAAAAACAGCTTTTTTCCCTTAACAAATTATCGGAATTTAGCAAAATAGTTGCGGTAGTTTCCAGCAAAATTGTGTCAAAAAAAGATCGATTGCAAAATTCAGGTAAAATTGATTTCAAATAATTTTTCTTCCGGTTTTTAATATCTTTCTTTTTAGACAGGCAATGATCTGTTGTCTTGAGTTGTCAGAAAATATTTGTGTCCAAAAATTGAATTTTACAAAATCAAGTTAGGCCTACTAAAAATCTTTTAGAGTGATTTCTTACGAATCTCGCTAATTATAATAAATTACCCTGAAACAATCAATTGTTTATGATCTCTGGGGTCGTTCTAAAAACTTTTCAAGAAAACACAACATGCCAATCACTATCTTCTCTGCTCTGGGAAAGAAAAAAAAAGTATATCGGGCGCAGCTTTCTCAACTTCGGTAGAAAATTACTACTCAGAAATTGTTACGCGGCCTCAAACAATTTGCATTCAAGAAAAAAAAAAAAAAAAAAAAAAAAAATTTGCATATGATTTCCTTCAATAAAATACCCTAACTATGCCACTACGTAATAAGATTTAAATGATATTCCATTTTTATGAAAACTGAATTTCATTCTATTATATTACATTTTTTTGTGCTTTATAGACATGGAAAAAAAAAAAAAAAAAAAATTCAAGAAAAATTTTTCAAGAAATCAACCCAGAATTTTTTTTTTCATTCGGATTTCCCGTTATAATTTTCATGATTCTGAAACCGTGCATTAATATCGATAAATATTTTAACTTGTAACAAATAAGACGATACCGCATGGACAAATCCTGAGCTGCATGCAAAATTGTCATCTAAATGTTTAACGGCATGATTTCAAAATCTTTCTCTACCGATGGAGTAAGGGCATTATCAAACGGACTTCTTTGCTAAAAAAAATTTCAAGTAGAAGTCGACTATCGTCTAATCTAATGTACAATCTAATACCTTAATAATAACGTAATCAAAGTATCCTGTTTTAGAATAAAAATCATTCGTAACGCGTTTCACTTTCAACACAAGTAGCATTCTTATGGTAAAATATAAAAATAATTTAATTGTGGGATGGTTCTCGGTTTTTCCAATTTTAATAAATTTACTTTGAAAACAACCAAAAATTCAATATCGGTATTAATTTTTTTTTTTCTTTTTTAAATTCAATATTAATACTACATTTCAGTCCGGAATTTAATTACACCATAGAATTATTTCACCGAAAGAACCTTCCAGATATCAAATATGTGACGTCAGAGGTGTATTGCATTAAACAAACAAATCTTTTACAGAATCTAAACCTTTAAATCGTTTTTTGGAAAAAAATATTAAGCATAGCTTTTACAAATTTAACGAGGTCTTTCAAAGCACAGTGTATGACCATTGTTTTTATCATGCTTTGAATCTGCAAACAACAGAGTGCCTGAAATCGCAACTGTAATCACATTTTAGTAAAGCAAAAAGGGAAAACCAATTTCTTCGAATAACAGTCTAAAACAGTCAATTTTTCAAAAATGATGAATGAATATTAAAATTAATTTGTAAACTTTTAAGACCAATTTCCATAAAAAAACATAAATTCAATATTGTTTATTATGCCTAAATATGTAAAAATATTTAAAATGACAATTGCTACGCGAGGAGTTAATTATTTTGGTTAAGATCTTTTTATATATTTAAAAAATAGAAAACCACACAAAACTTCTTGATATTTTCTATTTTACAGGTAGGTAGGTATTAATTTATGCAATACTTTGTTTTCAAAAAAATTAAAATCAAAAGTGAAATAAAAAATTAATCACTCCTTACAACATTTTAACTGACTCAGACACACCTGAAACGCAAACACGGATTTTTTAATTAAAAAAAAAAAAAGAAAAAATGGATTACCTTGGCGTTGGATCCAGAACTGGAATGATCCAATCCCACTCCGCTTTTCATGATAATCCTTTTTGTAACATTCACTTCATTTCACTTTTTCTAAACTTTAGTTGGTTTTTGACCAATTTTAGCCAACTTCAAAGTCCGACTAGTATGCAAAAAATGTTTTTTTTTTTAAATCAAAAATAAAGATGAAAATCGTAATTTAATTAAATTTAAAATTTAAAAAAAAAAAAAAATTCGATTCGTCAAAAAAATTTAAAATGTTTTCTGCAATGATGAAAATAAAATGTTTTCGTAGCTTTCAGGTAAGAAGAAAATCTATTCCGAAATTGAAAATAAATCATTTTAATTTAGGTTTTAAATATATTGCTCTTTGAACGATCCAGTGAGCACTCTGAATTTACTGTCCAGTTCTTTATATGATGGTGGACAGAATAACGAAATCGATTAATTTGCATTAAGTCGACAGCAACAGGAAAAAAAGTTTGAATTTTTAGAAAAAAAAAACAGTCAGTTGATAGATATATTTCATACCCAATTTATTTAACACTGAAATAACTTAATAACTTAAAAACCATCATTTTGCTTGGAACTAAAGAATGTCCGCGAGTCACTTTTTTTTAAAAAATAAAAATAAAAATAATTTTTTTTTAAAGGCAAATATGAAGATTTTTAAATACTATTAACTTCAGTAATGTAAACTACCGCACAGTTTTAATATTTTAAAATTTTCTTTTAAAAAGATTTCTTCATTTTTTTAAACAAACAGTTCTGTACCTTCTTCAGAAAAAATGGAGAAGTAAACTCAGTCAACCGAAAACGGCGTTAATCTTTTTCCGTTGTCTTTATTTTAAAATAATCCTTTTTTTTAGTTTTTTTCTTAATTAATTAAATAAAAACGAGATTTTTTTTTTGTTTAGTTATACTGCTTATAATTTATTATTATTTTTATATAATCTTTTTAAAGCGGTAAAAACACAATCACGTCTCGAAGAAATGGACGCTTTAGAGCAATTACACGCTTTTTTTTAAAAAAACCTCAATATTCATTTCGTTTTTCTGACACTGAAATATAAAATTATTAACAATGCAATGGTACTGTATGTATTTATGAGTTTTTAGAGTCAATCAGAATGCTAACTGATTTTCGGAGAATCGTTTCAAATTGAAAAGAAAGAAATCACATTCAAATTGTTTTCGTCAACAGAAGAATCTTAATTTTCAAAAAAGAAACTTTGTTTTTCGTAAGAAAAACAGTTAAATAATTTAGTCTTACATCTCCGAGTCTCCTCCGTCCAAGTCTCCTGTAATAAGCTCTCCTTGATCATCGTCCTCTGTGAGGCCAGCCTCAGCCGCTAATGCTGCCAAAGCCGTATCTGTCGTTGCAACACCTTCTCCACTCGTCGTCGTAGTTCTGGGCATTACCATAATCCGTTGAACTCCACCTTCACCGACTTGAACGATTCCCGAACTTCCTTGTTTTTGACCAAGTGTCTGAACGATCATTTTTTGACCTCCAGCTACATTGACTTGTTTCCCTGCTATCGTAATTGAAGGATGTTGCCCTATTATCTGACCACCAGATGTCCTCTTCTGTGCAAGGGTTACCGTTTTTTGTTGTCCAGGAACTCCGATCTGAATCGGCCTTCCGGTTCCGGATTGTGTTTTAGACACGATTATCATTTTCTTTCCGTCTGCTGTTGTTACTGTTTGGCCGGAAGAAATGATGTTCATGCCAGAGGACGACGTTCCGATAATCTGGGGCGTTCCAGCAGAGGTTGTTATTCCTTGAACGGCTCTAAGTCCTGATCCCGCAGATGATACGATGATCTGCTGCTGTCCTCCACCAGGTTTAGCAATGAGGACTGTCTGTTTTCCTCCGGCTCCTTGCATGACCATGTTTGATGGTAATGTTTTAATAATTTGAGTACCTCCACCCTGTCCTGGCTGAACAAGTTTTACGATTTTTGTCAGCCCCTGAGCGGAAGCCGGTACTGTAGTCGTGGTTCCAGTTTTCCCTTGAATGCTTACTGTCTTTGGCATTTGTGCCACCGTCATTCCTTGGCTTGTTTTGACGAGGGTCACGTACTGCGTCGTTTGCCCAGGTCCACCTGGTTTCTGCTGTAAAATTATCGGTTGACCGCTGACTGTTTGACCGCCTTGTTTTTGTAATATAATTTGTTTCCCGCCTTGCACTGTTCCGGGTTTTTGAAGAATAATTTGTTGACCTCCAGTAGTACCAGACTTCTGCACTAAAACTTGCTGCGCTCCAGCAGGTATTGTTCCACCTTTCTGTACAATTAACTGTTGACCACTCTGTGTCGTAACCGTTGTTCCCGATTTTTGAACAAGGATCGGCTGTCCTCCACCACTTGGTTTTTGTAAAATAATCTGTTGCTTCTGTCCAGTTTGGGATATGGTTTTCAAAACAGTACCAGCTGGTCGAACTACTCCTGCTTGAGATATTCCTGCGATTTTAACGCCACCTTCTTGTTGGATTCCTCCGACTTTAATCGTTTGACCAGTGATCGTCGATCCGGCTGGTACAACACGGATCGATTGCTGTCCAGGCGTGTTTATTTTTTGTGTGGCGGCTGCAGCAGCTGCCAAAGTTTGGATTCCGGATAAAGTTCCGGTTTTAGTTGTTCCTTGTGCTTGGGAAGTTTGAAGCACCGGTGTACGGGGTGGTGATTGCAGACCTGCCGGAGGAGATTTCACTTGTGCTTGAACTGGCTTGTATGGGGGACTGCTTCCTGCTAAGCGGATTTGTTTAGCTGGAGTTGGACCAGAAGACGTTGACACAGGAACTGGAGTAGCCGCTGGTGTTGCTGCAGGTGTCGGTGCTGGTGGCATATCATATTTTTGAATTTGTAAAATATAAGAGTCCGCATTGGGACTCGGAGTCCAGTTGATTTCTAAGGAATTCGTCATAGCCCGAACGAGCTGAACCCTTCCAGGAGCCGCTGGTTTTTCGGCTTCTAAAAACCATAAGTCTTTACAGCAAACTTGATTATTCCAGGCTTTCCTATAACCGTCTCGTCCCGACCAGATGTATAGCCGATTTCGTACAACAGTTGCACAATGTCCGGCTCTAGGCCTTGGTCTGTTCTCTCCAATTTGGAAATCTTCCCATGTTAAAGTCTCCAAATTCAAAATGGCAAGTGAATTGGTGCATTTCCATTCCTTTTCGTGATCCCATTCTTGGTTTTCATCTTTATTTTCATCGACGAGAGGTACCCAACCTCCGAATATAAACATTTTGTGTCCTATTAACGAAGCTGTATGAAGTGAACGTGGTAAAGGAACTGTTCCATGCAAAACTGGTTGAGACCACGTCATTGTATCGATATCCAATATCCAAACGTCGCCTAATCTTCTACCACACATTCCTCCGTAAATGATAAGGCGTGATTTTCCCTCTTTATCCGTGTAGCCCACGGCTGAATGACTCTCTCGCGGAGATGGTGGCTCTCCGTAAGTTTTAGGCTTATCCCAAGCAACACCTCCGTCTGGTAATAATTCTAACGTATATAAATCATTCAAATACATTGGGGTTGGGTTTTCTTCTTTGGAATTTTGGTACAGATCTTCTCTTGTTAAGCCTCCGAAAAGATAAACTTTGTTCTTTATTAATGTGAAACTGTGCCCCAGCCTTGGGCACGGCGGGAAATCATCTTCAGGAGGTACGGGATTTAATCTCTTCCATTCCCAACGACTCGCATGTAATTCGTATAAATCATTCCAATATTTCCCATATTCTACCATTCCACCAAACATTAACATCCGTGTGCCATCCACAACAAAACCATAGGCAGCACAGCCAGGAGGGATATCGCCAGATAAGGCTGGAACAAACCTAAAAACAAAACAAAATTGAATTTTTAAAAAATGCAACATTTATGACAATTCACTTTTAAAAAAATTAATTTACCATTGGTTTTTCAATGTGTTATATACTGTAAGCTCATTAACGATGCCTTCATTTCCTCCTCCAAAAATAACGATAAGATCCTTGATGGCAACAGCCCTGTGCCCATGTCGAGGCCTTGGTAAGGGCCCAGCTTGATTGTTGATTCTTTTCCATTGCAGCATTATGTCGTTTTCCTCTTTAACCGGTTCGATAGCAGTGTTCGTCATTTTTGTGCTTCAGCAATATCTTAGTCGCTGACGTTAAAAAAATCCACGGCAGGGAATCGAAAGATTTCACTCTTTACAATGTGTCTTCTTTTCCTCTGATATAGAACGGGATAAGATCATCGCACTAGAAAAAAGAAAAAAAATTAATAATTAAAATTAATATTTTTTATTTCTTTACGTTTACAGATACAATGGGACTGGAAGAAGGTAGCGTGGGAGAGGTTTCCATTCAGGTTGATTTATTCACTCATCCGGGTACAGGAGAACATAAAGTTACAGTTAAAGTCGTTGCAGCGAATGATCTTAAATGGAATTCGATCAGTGGAATGTTTAGGCCATTTGTAGAAGTCAATCTAATTGGTCCTCATTTAGCAGATAAGAAGCGGAAACATGCGACGAAGTCGAAATCGAATAACTGGTCGCCGAAATACAATGAAACTTTTCATTTGTAAGTTAAAAAAATATTTTCTAATTATTTTTTCAGAAAATTAGCAATATTCCTCCACGTATTTGTTTCTTTCGTTCTAGTATCATTGGTAGTGAAGATCAATTAGATTACTTTGAACTGCACATCTGCGTTAAGGATTATTGCTTTGCTAGGGACGATAGACTAGTTGGAGTCGCAGTAATGCAACTGAAAGATATCGTGGAACAGGTTCGTAAAAAAAAAAAAAAAAAAAAAATTCGAAATCAATGCTAAATTGAGAGCAATTAATAGAATTAAAAAATAATTTCCTTACAGGGTTCGTGTGCTTGTTGGTTATCATTAGGGAAACGAATCCAAATGGATGAAACCGGATGGACTATTCTCAGAATTTTATCTCAAAGAACTAATGACGAAGTTGCTAAAGAATTCGTCAAATTAAAATCAGACATAAGACAAGAAAACCCTTTGCCTAACCAACAGTAAGACGTCATTTTCATAAATCCCTTTCCATCTTTCCTTATTTTATAAAGATTTTTTGTGACAATTTTATACGACAATATAATTTTGCTTTCCCTATTTGACCATGCGTTTAGTGATACGAAATATAGAATTAAACATAAAACTCGCCATAAAAATTCAATGAACATCAAGGTTTTTTATAAATAAAAATTAAAAATTAAAAAAAAAATAAAATAAAATAAAATAAAAACACTGAAAAATATGACAGAAGAAATTAATTTTAAAAAATCGTGAAATAATGTAAAGTATTTACTTGTTTGAATGATTATGTAATTAAATGTAAAAACTTTTTAAAAGATTTGAATGTTATAATTCTGACGTTACATGAAGTAAAATAAATGCTTGTGTCCGTTTGTTAAATTGAATGAAATTATAAAAATAAAACAAAAAAAGAAACTTTAATGTTATAATGCTTCTTGTTAGTTCAACATTCATGTAGTGTTTATTTCGCGTTACGTTTATAAAGACTATAATTTTGCAAATGAAGACAAGATTCGTCTTTTTTTATGTGTAAATATCTATAACTTTTCACCCACATAATTCTAGCTAATGTCTTGCGCTGATATATTGTTATTGTCGTGTCTTCAAAATTAAAAAAATAAAGAGTAAAGAAAAAATAATGTTAAATAATAAAAAAAAGTATTAAAAAAAAAAAAAAAAATCATCAACACGAATAATTGTAAATGTTTTGTAAAATAGATTTTCCTTTCTTGTTTACAGACCAACTCATGATTTTATTTCTAAAAAAAATCAAATAAACATTTATATCAATGCATATGTGGATTCGAAATTCTTTCCTATCTGTGACAATGGCAATTTTTAAATCTTAAGAACTCATTTCAAAATCTTTTAAACTTTTGATGTAGTAACAACAAATTTCTTTTTTTCCTTCTTTTCCTGAATAAAATAAGAGATAGCTAAGGTGTACAGTTGTGGACATTTTAAATTCAACTGAATATGAAAAAATGACACAGAAAAAATTACCACAATCATTGTACGAAAAATCAATTGTATACCTCTGACTGCAAATTCTGTATAACAAGAAAAACCAAAGACTACGTTACTTAAGCTTACTTTTGACCGAAAAATTTAAAGAAAAATTAAGTTTCAAAAAAATAAATAAATTAAAAAATAAAAAATAAATAAAGAGGAGTTCACAATATTTGGTAGATTATTATAATTAGCCATTCCAAAAAGAAAAAAAAAAAAAAAAAAAAAAAAAAGAAAAAAAAAATTGTTTTGAAATTTATAAAAATCAAAAGGACTAAAAAAAGCTTTAAATATTAAAATATAGTAAATCAAAAAAAAAGAGCATAACTAATCATTTATTCCTATTATAGAAACATGCAATTCTGATTTTTATAAAACTCAAAATTAGCAAAAAAAAAAAAAAAAAAAATTTCTTGATCTTCCATTGATTGATTTAAAATGACCAAAATAAACTTTGCTTAGGATCGACATATTTTTCTCTTCTTTTTTTCCATGTTTTAAATATGAATCACTAGTATTTAAATATGTACAATAAAAATACTAGAAACTCAGTGTGAGCAGCACTACAAATATTTAATAAAATTTTAAAGCCGAAATCAGAGTGATTTGTGAAGTTAAGAAAAGAGCACTTACAAAAAATTAAAAAAAAAAAAAAAATTAATTAATTAATTAAATAAGTAAATAAAGATGCTAAAATTTCTATACGGAATAACATATGAAGCCAAATTATTTTGGTATTGTACATGAAAATCTTTCAAATTATAAATATAATAAATGATATAAGTTTTGATTTTGTTCAATAGCCTCTTAATCCTGTATCATATCCACTTGGATTCAAAGAAAAAAAGACCCAATTATACCTTCAAATTAAAGATAATTCCAAAAAGAAACTAAATCCATTTGATTATTGTTTGTGATTACTTTAACATTCGGACAGCAAACCTTTCATTAAGCCTAATAACCAAAGGAATGTTTATGTTAAAAACCAATTTCTAAATGCTGTTGATGAGCTTTCCTCAAATGATAACAATGACAACCAAAACTTAAAAATGTCCAGAAATAAATTATGAATTTATCAAATAGCCTCTCAATTAAAATTTTCTGTGTGAATTATATTATCATTGCAACACAGCAATAGACGAAACACATACCAAGAGGCCTTTTTTTTCCCTTTTGATTTTTACTTTTTTATTTTTTCAATCCACCTGTTAAAAATATATCTTTTTGATAAATTCTTTAAATGGCTCGATCTCACCTCCTTGAACAGTTAATCTCCATAAACTGCATCAATAATGGAAAAACTATTCATCATCACAATTCTAATATGCTATGTAAAAGTAAACAAGATTGTCGGCATTGAGTGACTTCGTGGCTTTTTGTAAAACCTTCTCTGATACATAACACGGATAGATAAAGCATCAAAATGAATTCTTATTTACCTGAAAAAAAAAAGAAAAAGGCTGGAATGAATCTAATGTAAATACCATGTACATGTTTTAAAAATGACAAAAACAATCCAACATGGCTGCCGTCATTGATTCTCGACACTGGTTAGGTTATGATATTCTTCAACTAAAAGATCAAATATAAACGATAAAACGTCCATTCCGACCTCCATGCATACATAAATCGTTAAGAAATATATTTACCTTTAACTGGAAGAAAGAACAATCAAAGAAATTAAGGAATAACTTCACTAAATGTAATATTTTCACAAAGGCGGTATATCAAATTCTTATATTCTAGCTAACGCCATACTTTGACGCTCGACTGTGCAAGCTTGGTAAATTGCATTATGGGTAATAAACACGCTTCTATTTTTCGAACACACCTCTCCGTTGAGGTGTTGCTTTGTTTTTTACTTTTAATTTCGAACTATAATGTTAGATTTATCATGAAGAAAAAAAAATGAACTATTTTAAAAATTTTATGGATCGCATTGTTGTTAAAATAAATCTCCAGAAACAAAAGCCTGTTGAACAATTTAATCTTTTTTTTTAACGTAGTGAATTGGTTTCGATATTAGCCGCGAGAGAGTGCTGCAATTTTGGAATTTTAACCGTTTGCTTTAAAGTGGCTGCAACGACCTCTTTTTTTCCTCTTGTATATGTTTGTAAACAAGCTAGAATTGGCTTTTCTTAACAAGGTAAAAAATTTCAGATTAAGCGGACTTCTTGAAATATTTTTAAGGATTATATAATTGCAATACTAGTTTCTTAAAAAGCAGTTTTAATTAACCATAAGCCAATTACTTTGATTGGACTATTTTGTGATCTGAAATTCGTGGTTCAAAAATAGCCATATCCATGCATGTCTATAATTTATAGGAGTTATAGGAATACAAGTCAATTCAGATCATCTGGAAGGGCCATTGAATATATAAATTACTTGAGATAATGGATATCGTTCCTGAATTAAGTATTTGAGAATTGATTTCGGGAATACTGGAACCTAAAAATATAAATATAAATATAAATTACTCTTACATTTAATCATCTTAATTATAATTAACTAATTCTTTTCCACTTTTTGAAGTTAATGAAGGATTCAAATTTGGTACCTGACGAAATCGCAAATCTATAAATATTTTGAGAATTTGTTAAATAATTGCCAAAATTCTTTTAGCACCAGTTTATCTGGTTATGAAAAACTTAAAACAGCATCTTTGTTTCTTATACAAATGTATGTTCATTACATATTTTATTGCTAGGCCTATATTTCTTACTTTTTTTTTTTAAATTTAGCCCTTTGAAGCTCACCTCACCCCCCATCCCCCTCCAGAATCGTGAACTGTAACATACCGTTTTTTGCTTCCTCCCTACAGAAACCAAACATTATTTTCGTTTTAAATAGGACATGTTTCATTTTAATTTTTAAATAAAATTTTTAACAAAATGGGAAAATCACAGAAACGAAAACTATTTTCCACAGTTACAATGTTGCTAAAGCAGTTAAATAAAATTTTTCATGGGAATAGGACGATTTCGACGATGACGCAGCGTATAAGTTAAAATTTCCGTTTTGTTTACTTTTTTTTTTCCTTGGATGTCTGAAAACAGGTTAAATCCTGTAAAAAAAGACATCCAAGTGTGAAAGCAATTAAAATGCAGCTCACCTCACCAGTAAGGGACATAGGAAAAAAAATTTAAAACAACCATTTAAATTAATTGATTTAAAATGATTTTCAGATACGTTGCCTACCAGGTTTCCGAAGGGTAAGATGAGTTTTTGGAAGCAGAAAAACAAATTAAAGTGTTGAAAGACTCATGCGATACTTCAGAAGTTATTCTCATAGCCAATGGTAAGAAAAACATGGTCTTGTTTAATAAAAGCTAAGTAGAGAAAAAATTGATTGGAAGCTGGATTCGAACCAACGAGGACTCACACATCCTTGAACCCCAATTCGTGGGAGAACGCCTTAACCGCTCGGCCATTCCAATCCTACGCATCAAACTGCATTTTACTCTACTTAAATGATTCGTTTTTAAAAGATATTAACTCATGTGAACTAAGTTTGGAAGAAGGAGTACTATTTTGGAACAGTAAAACCTCTAACCGTGGACACCTCTAACGCGGATACTCCCTTAAGTTGGACGATTTTTCTGGAACGTCCTATATTGCCCATTTTAGATAAGTTGGACAAAAAAAGGGTCAAAATTGGGATATTTTGCCCTCTTACGTTGGACAATTTAATCACTTTTCTGAACTTTAAGCAATATTTTTCTATTTTCCATATTATTTCTTGGATTCTTCAAATTAATTTCCAAAAAATTTTAAAACAACCATTTAAATTAATTGATTTAAAATGATTTTCAGATACGTTGCCTACCAGGTTTCCGAAGGGTAAGATGAGTTTTTGGAAGCAGAAAAACAAATTAAAGTGTTGAAAGACTCATGCGATACTTCAGAAGTTATTCTCATAGCCAATGGTAAGAAAAACATGGTCTTGTTTAATAAAAGCTAAGTAGAGAAAAAATTGATTGGAAGCTGGATTCGAACCAACGAGGACTCACACATCCTTGAACCCCAATTCGTGGGAGAACGCCTTAACCGCTCGGCCATTCCAATCCTACGCATCAAACTGCATTTTACTCTACTTAAATGATTCGTTTTTAAAAGATATTAACTCATGTGAACTAAGTTTGGAAGAAGGAGTACTATTTTGGAACAGTAAAACCTCTAACCGTGGACACCTCTAACGCGGATACTCCCTTAAGTTGGACGATTTTTCTGGAACGTCCTATATTGCCCATTTTAGATAAGTTGGACAAAAAAAGGGTCAAAATTGGGATATTTTGCCCTCTTACGTTGGACAATTTAATCACTTTTCTGAACTTTAAGCAATATTTTTCTATTTTCCATATTATTTCTTGGATTCTTCAAATTAATTTCCAAAAAATTTTAAACATTTTTTAATTTAAAAAAAAATAAAAGTTCATCGCTAATAAAAAATGCTCATTCTAAATTAAAATCAGGCTTAATTGGACTTTTTAAGAGTATGCACTTCTGACAAATTTTTGAGACCGATTCTCTAACCTGGACAATTATTCCATATTTGAACAAAATTTTCGGAACGGCGAGTATCCAACTTACGGAGGTTTTACTCTATAAAAATTTTAAAAGAACTATACATTTTTTTGGGCGAGTAACCGGTTATCTGGTTTGGAAAGCCTAAAATTTTTCTAGATTTATTTTATTTTTTATTTAAGAAAGTTATAAGAACTTGGAAAAGTTAGATATGATTTTTAAATTTTTTTTATTCTTCCTGGAAATGGATTCGGATTCTTCCCGGAATGAAAAAAATTTCTTTTGTAGTCTCGAACAAGAAAGTAAATAAATTTTCCCTCTGAAATTATAATTCAAAAAATTAGACCGGTTAAAAAAATAAGATATAATTTTCATATTTTTTTTACTCTTCCTGGAAATAAAATCGGGTTTCTCCAAAAATGAAAAAATTTTTCTTTTTTCATAGTCCCGAACAGGAGAGTAAATTAATTTTCGCAAAAAAAAAAACCTCTGTGGCGTGAAATGAAAAAATAAAAAAGTTTTAGTTATCCATAATCCCACAGCAATATAGCAAATTGACTTGTTGCATTTTACAGAGCAACTTGTCTTCCAAGATTCATATTTTGTAACGTCAGGTGATAAGGTAACATAAGGTAACATTCTTTTTTGTTGCTGTACTTCTAAGTGGTATGTCTTGGGTACCACTGTTCTTCTAAGGTTTTTTTAATTCAGTTCTAGATGTCGCACGCGGGAGAATACGAGTGCCGCCATTTGAAAAATTGCTCTTGAAAATGCAACAAGTCAAATTTTTTTTTTTTTTTTGTGCCTCAACGAGTAACATTCTTTTTTTTATTTTTTTTTTTTTTGTGCGTCAAAGGGTTAAACGAAGGGGGAAAAAAAAGCAAAAAAGATTTAAACTCCCGGATTATTTTGGTTTTAAAAATTTCTTATAGAGGTAGCTGCAAACGCCGAAGCAAATATCTAACAACTGCCATGGGCAGTATCAAAATTTAATGTTATCTAATCAATTTGAAATTTAATTTAATTTACCGACTTTTTTTGTAAACGAGTCATGGGACACCAAATTAAATAGCATCTTTAATTTTGTTTCCTTATACAAAATTAATTGCTTGATTAATTTATGTTTTAGGTGATAATAATAGTTGCTCATTTGACTCTTTTAAACAGTTTCCCTAACTAACGCCAGTCCGCAGTAAGATTTTTCGCGGGCTTTTTTACTAGCTATTGTTTATTTTTTACAACGAACGTATGTAAACAAAACAATATAACCTTTCTTATCGTATTTCAACGGGCAATTTGATACACAGATATTGTAAGCTTTTAATTCTAGTCTTAACAGTATATTGAAATTTTAAAGAAAAAATCGTTTTAAAGCTTTATATCCAAAATGTAAGCTCCAAAATGAACGTAAATCAATTTTTTTTTTCATTTTCAGATGGATGATTTATCAAGTATAATGCACATTAATGCAGCAGTGCATAGTCCTGATGAAAGTGATGCTGGAAGTATCCGGAAGGAAGAAATGGGGTATTACAAAACAGCACTGAAGCTGTATAAAGCGACTTCCCTTTGCTTACAGACTGTCAGTCAAAAAATAAAAAACGCATATGTTCTTCCAGAACATTTAAGTACTAGTGATATACTGAAAGCAAAAACAAAGGATTTGCACAATGATGTTGCATTATTAAATTGCCTATATAATGTCAGTAACATAATTCAGCAGAATTATGCTTCTTTGAATGTGATGCATTATGATAATTCATTCAAAAGGTAAGTAAGAGGTTAATGTTAGATATCATAATCGTCATCAATATAAAATTTGATTTAATTTTTCCCTTGTTGTGCACATAAAGTTATGTTTCTGACTTTTTTTTTCAGCTCTATAAAAAAAGAAGAATATGAAATTGCTTTTTTTGCCAAGTCTGTAATAAATTTATACAGCCATGAAAATAATGAGCTGGAGCAAATTGAAGCAAAAAGAACATACATTGAAATACTTGAGTTTTACCAAAATCATTTAGAGAAATTAAAGGCTACTTTATTGAAACCCAGAGATAATGAAGAGGATTTGAGGTGAGTGTAATCACCTGTAATATGATTTATTTTTATTATGAAGAACAAGAATTGTTATGTTGTTTCCATCATTATATGAAAAAACATAAAAATACAATGGCATTGATTCTCATTTTTGATATTTTTCAGCCAGTTAGAAAAATGTAAGCGTCAAGTTGAAAAAATAAATATAATGCGTGCCTTAAAGTCCATACTAATAGCAAAATTTGCCAATGATGAAAGTAGGCTGCCTGAGTTACAAAAACTCAGATCTTCATCACGCAGGAATCTTAGTCTGGAAGATTTTGAGGAAACTTGGGACATCTGTTATAAATAGGTATCTGATTTTAACATAAATGTATTTGTAATTATTGTCTCCTGCAGCATGGGGAAAAACTTAGGCTTTCACTCAGTTTTAAGGTACAATTTGAGTTTATAATTGTTTTATCTAGCCTGATTCACTTTTTGAATTAAGCTATATTAAATAAGCCAAATGAGGGTCTGCAATTAGGTTTGGAAAAAATATAATGTAATATTAATTAGTTTATGGCTTAATTTGTAAGTTTTTTATTTCGTATGGATTTCTGCCCAGGAGCAGCTTGCTGGCTCGCAGATTTATTGGGAAAATTCCCTATGCGCAACAGGGAAATATCCCGAAAGAGCACTTCTTTGTTAAAAAACATTTTTGTTGCAATGATTTATAATTTAATTAATGATTTAATTTTTAATTTTTAATTTATAATTTTTAATTTTAAGCCTCGAATTTCAGTTTACCCGGCGTCTTTATTTTTGAGTCAGTCCGCGCGTTTTGACTAAAATTGCATTAGGTGATGATATTAAATTATTGATGTCATGTCATATACTTTCAGTGTATTTGAAAAATTTTGAAATTAGGCTATTAAGGTTTTTATAAAAAGTTGTTAATCATATTTTTTTGAAAACAATTACCGGTATCAAATAAAATAATAATTACTTCAGGGTAGTTTAACTGGAGTGTTCATACTACAGTATTTAAAAAAAAAAAATGTGAATATGTAACTATTTTATATTCAGTAATGTTTATTTAAGCCTAATTTGTGATTATTTTATAATTAGATTTTATTTTGGCCTCACAGCTTCAATCGGATTTTGTTACATTCAAATTAAAAAAGGTACAAACTATAAATGATGCAAATATCGGAATACTGTCAGAAGGAATTAAAAACTTTACTTGCATGTTAAGCTCGAGCCATTTTGTTTTTAGATAAACTTACCCAAATTGAAATTCTTAAAATCAATTTCAGTACCTGGTTGTGAAAGAATCTGATTAAAATTTTTTTGAACTCAAATCATTTTTGAAACGTTAAATCACTATGAATCCAATCCCAGTTTTGATCAACATTTGTAGCCCCCGGAAATCCTGCTTACCCAGACTTCTTTATAGTAAACGACAGACTAAATTCAAATTAAAGAAAGACTGCATTTCGTACTGGGAAATTGCAATATTTGATATGAGTGAAGGTGTCCAAAGAAGAAAAGGATCCATATAATTCGTTACGAAAGCCATTTTCTACTCATGTATATTTATTATAACTGTTTGGTTAAAACTTATTCACCAGTTTTGATTTTAACCACTCTTTCCCTCACACTTTGTGCCTGTTCTCCAATTTTCGTCCTATTCTCGAAATCACAATATTTTTTATTTGAAGCTACTCTTTTTATTTTAAAACATTAATCTGATTTTTACAATTTAATTGGCATTAGTTGATCCCATTTAGAAAATTAATTTTTTTAATTGATTAATTTATTAATTGATTTATTTATTTATTGCAACAAATCAACTGAAGTTGAAGTCCATGAATTTATTAATAATTTAATTCGCTGAAGTTTAATGATATTTAATTTTTAATGTAGTCTATTGACTTCTCATTTTTTATTTTATTGTTTTGAAAGGGTTTTGCTTATTTTACGGTACTTGTAATTACACCCTTGTTCACGATTTATTTTCCATTTGCCATAATTAGGAAATCCAAAATTTGCAATTATAACGGTAGATCATTATTCCTTATTTTGCTAGTGAGCCTTTTGCAATAACACATCGTTTACCATTCAGCACTACCTTGCACTTGTGAATCAATACGAAATAATTATTTGTCTTGTCAAATAATTAATTTTTTTCTTTTCAAAATGGGAGGACATTCTTTATTACATTAATTCCATAGTATAGGGCCACTGAAGAATCGTGATTTTTTTTTCTTTAGTTGTTTTTTTTTTTGTATGTAATAATGTAATACAACAAATAATCATTTGAACAATAATTAAGGCCGATATTATCAGATGTGAAGGTCAGGTTCGGATGGAGTCGGCTGTTTTATCTTTTTGTCTTTCGTCGGTTTGATATTGTTTGAGTTACTAATAAATAGGTATGCAGACTTAGTACGTTTTTAATAATTGAGAATCCGGGTCTGATTTGTCATGCTTAATTTATTTCAGCGTTTGAGAAATAATTTTTTTTTATTTATTTTACGATTTGACGTCAGTGGATTGGAGGGTTTCTTATCTCAGATGAATCATTGGTAGGAAGAATTGCAATGAATACCGATCCCCGTAGAACACCCGGATGATAGGGCTCAAATGGAAAGAAAGCGCAGGCATCACAAATCATGAATAAAAATCACATAAATTAATAAGAGTTAGTCAGAAATTTCCCTGGCTTAAGGCCAAGACGTGCGCCATTTACAATTAGCACGTCTTTGGAAATCATTTGTAATACTTTTGTTGTGATCAGATTGGTATCTTTTAAAGCTGCGGCTAGTTGGATTTGATTTTAGTATCGAAAGCCCTTTCATTTTGTAGGTGAAATATTAATTATTCTAGCAACGGTTGAGCCCGTTTTTCAGTTTTAATCCATGGTCATTTCGGGATGTGATTGTACTATCTTCTCAAGCATTTTGAGGCTCTAAAGCTATTTTCATTTATGAATGAATAACAATGTTAATGCCGCCACTGCAAGGATAAGATGATTCATGTATTGCGATTTAGACATTTCGACCATTGCGGATTAAAGAGAGGTCATCTAGGGGCTCAATGGGATTCCTATCTTTAGAGGCTTGCCTCTAAAATATTGCGCAGTTTGACATTATTCTAACCTTTTGTGTTTGTGCTGCAAGAACCGGAAAAATGATAATTTTAGAGGAGGTGAATTACTGTTTCATACAGAGTTAAAATCATTGTTGAAATTTCATTGATAAATTAATAATAATAATGATAATTAAAGATTTGGTTTGCCCTCGGGTTTGCCTCTACTATAGGACTTTCCTCTCACATATTCAAATTAAAAGATCTGTATTACTTCTTTTTGACAGATCGCTCGGGACATTGTTTCTGGGTCTCCAATAGTGGCAATTGCAATAATTACAGTAACGGTTACAAGTGCAATGTTAGCACACTTTTGGTGTTAGAATCTGGAAAATGGGATCCAACAGCTCTTTCGGATGCGTTCTTGTACTAAATATGCAAACAAAGTAGTATATACATTTGAGGGGCGAAAGGCTTTCCCCTCCCCCCCTCTTTCTACCGGAACTGAAGTAGTTCTACGCCTGATAGAATATGCTTTTTTGGAAAATGGATTGTAAAATATAAATCTTTCAGCACATATTAAGCTTGCTAACATTCCCTCCTCCTTCAACTGTATACGCGTTATTCAATATTTTTCGGTACAAAGTGCTAGGTTCTTATTTTAGAGACCGTCGTATCTGGATTATTCCTTCCTTCATTTCATTCTTATACCTTCTGTTCAAATACGTCCTTTCCATAAATCGTTTTTAAGGGCCCTGGTTTAAAAAATACTCTTAGACTCTAAAACTATATACGCATTGTTCCGCAGATCTGCTGGGGTGAAAAGTTTATTGCGCTTCTTACTACAGTGGCTGATGCTAAATACTTAGTGGAACTTTATAGTGTTATTTTAGAAAATTGTAATCCCGTTCCAAAACACTGGCCGTAGATTAAACAGAACATCTGATACTTCATGTATCTGATAGATGGCAAAGTAATCATTAATTACAGTAGGAATTTTTAGCAATTTTTGAAAGAACATTTTTCTAACCGTTCAAAAAGCAGGAACTATAACTAAAATTTTTTGTGCCTGTCGTTTTCGGGGTCGGAAAATCCGAATGTGACGTATATTTGTTATCCAGTTTGGCAGAAATGGGCAAAACGTCGTTTTTAATTATTTGGTCAAAAAAGGTAACAATTTTTATTTATAAAATTAGACCGTTTTCTATTGTTATCTTAAAATGACTAAATATAACCACGACATTATACTATAATGAAAAAAAAAAAAATTATACATTATTTTCGGCCAAATAATTAAAAATTACGTTTTGCCAACTTCTGCCCAATGATTAAAAAACTGAGTCATAATAGGTTTCCTCGACCCCAAAAACGTTAGTTACTTATGCTTTAGTTATAATTTGAGCTTTTTAAACAGTTGGAAATTTTTTTTTTTTTTTTCAGAAATGGATAATTTGACTATATTTCGCTATGTTAATATGTGGTATATGACTGAAGCACGTATTAATGTCGAGCTAGAGATTGCAATCCTGGAACATTTTTTCAATCCCGGATTTCGGACTTTGGTCAGAATGTTCAATTTGGACTTGGTTTTCATTTAAATTTACTCGGTGGAACGACTTTTGTGACGGTGTTTCCTATGTTTACTTTAATAAAATCACAGAACCGAAATTGTTCCACCGACTATTTCCGTTCCATGTTGGAACACCATTACCACTATTTAAAAAAAAAAAAATTCCGACTTTAACACCAGTGTTAATTTCGACGTTTTGTTGAATTTCTTCTCTATAAACCAGCAACTATAATTTGGTTAAAGTTACCAAGTCCACTGTTATAACATTTTACTTTTTTCTTGGTGTTATACCGTAAATGTAAGAATCGAATCTTTTTTTCTTATGTATTTATTGAAAAATTTTGTCTAATTTTGGACTAACAACCTTTAAAAATACCTACATTTACGGGACTCAAAATCCCGGATTGCAATCTCTTATGTTGACCGATCGACCTGAAATGTTTACTTTTTAGCTGATCTTTTGGATATTAGTACAAAATGTGAGGGCGGTGATCAAATTTATTTTTAAAGGACACACTTTGGGAGATGTCCTACGGCCAACCCTATAGTTCTTTTTATTTTTTTGACTTAGCTCACAAAGATCTACTAACCGATTTTCTTACCAACCTAATAGAGACGTCCACCCTATGTACTATTTTTATACATCGATGCCTTTTGGTTCTTAGGAGTTTCATCTGGGTATCAATCGTTCATACCGAAAATGTTCTTTCGTTAGTAACATAAAACAAGGTTGGACATTCGTCATTCATTTAAATACAGAGTGCAAAGAAAGCTTTGTCTTAGTCTTCAAAAATTTTCAACTCTAGGAAAATCATAAAAAAGAAATAGGTTGTTAGATCTTAGTGAGCTAAGCCGAAAAAAATAAAAAGAACTACAGGGTTGGTCGTACGATTTTGTGTTAAACTGAATGTTTTTTAAAGGTCATGTTCATACAAAAGAGACATTATCAGCAAGATATAATGAAATTAACCAAAAAGAAATTAATGGAGCAAGACAGGGAAAGGAAGATGTCTAGTCGGTCTCCCCCACCAACGGAAGACTGTTATAAAAGCCGCGGTATGTTAAAACAGTGCATGCATGGCGCGCATTCTCAGTGCACACTTCGGGTTTAGTTTTAGAAACGTCGCGTTTATTGTGGTTCAGTCATCCACCGGTGTGTGTACCTCGTGTTCATTTTTTATTATTGCCATTATTTTATTTGATTTCATTTCATTTAAAGTAATTATATGGGAAAACAAGATTGATCGATAACGGTTATAACTGAGCTAAAAAGAACGCTCGGAAGTAATTTTTGTCGATTTCAACAGTTTTAACAAATGTCAAGAAATTCGAAAAGCGGTATAAACGTTGCTTATATCTGAATGAAACAAACCCATATTTAAAAATGCGGATCATGTTACAAAAAAAAAAAAAAAAATCACATGAAGGAGTGACAATTGTAAGATTCGGACGTTTTTGCAAGGCAAATAGCCGATTTCAGCTGAGTCACAATTTTTCAAGTAGATGAATGATTGTTTCTTGATAGATTGATTTGAGCATAGTTTCCGCTTTCCATTGTTATTCATTTTCTTCGAACGTCTTCAAAGACCATCTTCAACTGTTGTTGGCTTTTTAAACAACAAAACGTAAAATTTAATATAATGGAAACCACTGTTAATCTCTTCACCCAAGACTCATTCGTGTTGTGTTATTTATTTATACGTTTTACCGTGGGAAATCCGTGATTCGTATGTTTCGCAAAAAATTTCAACTGCACGAAATGAAGCATTTTTGTTCACGACCCACCATACCTGCATTTAGAAGTTAAGGCGTGAATGATGCTGACGTAAAAATTGGTCGGAAAAAGTTGACGGAACTAGTTATTATCGACGAAATGCTCATTAAAAAAAATAAATAAAAAAAATGACGGATCGAATTGTTTATTAAACAAGATTTGCAGGTTGATGTAAACTAGCAGACTTCCTATAGCCAATAATTTGCCCCATCCAAGGTTATCAATCGTTTTAAACTTTTAAACATTTTTACCCTCAAGAATTTTCTTCTGAGCTTATAGTTTATGATTTCTTCTGGTCCCTCCATCATAAAACCTACCTCTTCTCTTCTCATTTTTATTGAAAAAGTTATCTTGCCTGAGTTTTCGTCACCCTTTAGCACATGCCATTAACTTAGTAAAGTCAGATTGTTGGACTTTTAAGTATAAACGTAGGATGAATGAAGATCGAACTGGAAAGTAAAGCGGAAGTCAAACGGGGGACTTAAATAGTCCCGTAATGACTACATGTCATATTACCTTTGATTTTTTACTTATTTACACGCCTATTTTTAAAAGTAATGAATGAAAAACTCGACTGAAAATTACTAGTTTCTTCAGCTACCCTGTAACTCTTATTCGATTTCGTTAGGCAGCGCACCGTGTGCTTTTTCGTGCTCATGTTAATTACGAAATGATCAACACGTTTGGATTGGGTGTGCTTTTAATTTTAAATTTTCATTGAGATCGATTCTCGCCCTTTCGACAGCATTTTGAGTTTTTAATATTACAGGGAAAGAAATTCTGTTTTAAAAAAAAGTTGTATTCCGACTCCCAGAAGGAAGCTAATTCACTTTTTTATTTTTAAGTTACTTCAAAATGCTGATGAGTGTTTGAATCGGTTTTTTAAAAGACAAAAAACATGTGATTATTTAAAAAAAAATGCCATTTAAACTTTCGAATTAATAATTAAAACACTCATTTGGAATGACAAAGTTGAAACTTACCTCACCAGAATTGATGGGATAACTTGATCATGTGAAGTTCGAAGGATGAGAATAATTTGTTGTCTTCTTCTGTGGGCGACGGCGACATCATGTCTCTCAAACAACCAGCCGGAAGGAAGGCATGGTAAGATTAATGTACTATTTTGCGCTTCTTTTAAGGTTGCCATGACCAGTCATTTTCATTTGAAAACGATTAAAAGAAAAACAAGTTCGCTTTTTTTTTTTGCTTTTTTTTTTTAAAGTGGTTATAAATCAGGTAAGCTTCGCTTACAGATAGAATCAACGATTCCTTGCGTAGTTTTTTCACACTATTTCATTCATTAATTTTTTTTCTACTATAAAAATGGGTTAGCCGATCAATAAATTAGTTTTGTTGTAATTGAAATAAGATGAACATCTGTTAAAGCCACATGGTCAGCCAGTGTAGGTTAATCAATGTAGGATGAGCTTATTTCTCCGCCCAATCGTTTTTTGACTTTGAGCTCTGATTATCGTAAGGATGGATCATATTTTGCCGGTTTTTCCTCTTCGCATGTTCTGTCGTTAATAAGTCGTTTCATGATGTTTTAATTAGGTAGTAATAAAATTATACCGGAAACCTTATAAGGCGAAAGTTGGAAATAAGCGAAATGTGCCTTGTTATTTATTATGAAGTTAGGAGAAAGGATGAAAGATAAAAAGCAAACATTTTAAACTGCTGTATTCTATCTATCATATTTGTGGAAAACTGGTCGTGCCTAAGGCTGAAAATTTAATTTGTTCAATTAAAATTTGTTTTAAAGGGGGAACAAGTAAGCCTAATCTTATAATTAGGTAAATATTCTTTTTTTTTTTTTTTTTTTTTTTTGTTCTATGCTCCTTTTTAGCAAATTCGTTTTTGTGATATGTATTCATATGACACATCATATGTGTTGCAAAGTATTGTCAAAGGATATTAGATCATGGAAAGTGCACGTCATGCTTGATAGTAGTTAAAAAAAAGATAGCTTCTTATTCTGAAATATTGAACTATTTAAACTTTAATGTCACTCACTGTTATTATTCATCGATTTTGAAATCACACTTTTTTTTGAACTTACTGTTGGTCAATTACATTTTGTATTTTCACCTTACAAGGATTTAGTCTGATATGATTCGCTACATATTTAGCCGCACCACAGCAGAAAAATTATAATTTCTCTTCTATAGCCAATGACGGAATCCTAATAGTGCTGTCCCCTAAAATATTCCCAAATAATTGAAAAATAACGTGTGCAAAGTTTGGGGCCAACACCTAAACGCGAAGTGGTGCCTGTAGCAACGTCCATTTTTCCATTTAAAATACACGGGAAATTTTCTTATTTTACTTCAAATTTTTTTTTCTCGGTAAATAGCAGACCAAAATATCGGCCGTTCCGTTGTTCCACATTATTACACAGATATATATATATATATGCCTTTCAATCTAGGTACAAAAAACCCGTCCAACTTTTTTTTTGCAGATAAGGGTGGTATTATACTATATACTATTTTGAATTTTATATAAATTTTGAAGCCCCCCTTTATCTATGAAAAAAAAAAGTTGGACGGGTTTTCAGCAACTGTATTCAAAGGCACATATAAGTAATGATCTGGACCAACGGCCGATTTTTTAACTTGATATTTATTGAGAAAAAAAATAAGTATAATGAGAAAATTTCCCATGCACTTTAAATGCCAAAAATTACGTTGCTACAGGCCCAAACTTTGCATACGCTATTTTTGAATGATTTGGGAATATTTTAGGGACCGGCACCATTAAAATTCTGTATCGGCTATGGAAGAGGCACCCTAAGAAAAACCTTATGCTTTAATCAATCAAATCAGATTTGGACTAAACGTATTACTTTACAACCCATTCAATTTTTGATAAGTATGCACCACATTCGCATGCAAATTGGTTGTCATCGTTTCAAACCGTACAGCACAATCATATGAAAATTACCTATTTTTTGTTTGATAATTATGGAGAAAATCTCACTTTAAGCCTAAGCAGTCGAAAAAATAGATCTGGACTTATTTCAGGGTGCTAAAGGGAGTGTGAAGGCGCAAAATTGAAATATCCTTAACTTGGTTGTTGATACTTTTCGAATACTTTGCACTATGTATATCTTCGTCTTTTTTTTTGACATTTCGGGAGAGGGCAGTGTTTGGCCATATAGTCAATATGCAATCCATGTTTGCAGTCAATGAAGAATGGAGCCCCGACTCTTTTTTTTTTTCATTTTCAAATAAAATTCGTTCGAGTGTTTTAATGCTAAAATGTTAAAAAATTTATAATTTCGATAATTATCTCCTAGAAGGATTCAATTTAAGTACTTTAGCTTCAAGTGCTATGTATAACTTCCTATTCATGTAACTATTAAACGTTGCTAAGATAAAAATTGGTAAACAAAGATGGTTCAACTTTCGGCACCGGTATCGTTACCATGTACAAAACCTATGTTTTCGATTTTTTTTTTTTTTTTTTTTTTTTTTGCAATATGATCGTTTATTTTTAGAACGATACAATTTTTTTTGCCTTGTATATGGTCAGTTTGACTCGGTAGAACCCCACCCATGAGTGATTAACTTGGTAGGTGGCTAAGCAGTCAAAAATCAAGTCTTAACTGTATAGTAATATTTTTTTCCAATAGCTAAGAACACTTAATTGCAGTATGAAAAATAAAACCAAGTTTACTCTTTCCTTCGCAATTAGTAAACGAGACAGAGCAACATAAAAAATCACGATAAAATAATCACAGGGCTTTTCTGGCGGCGCCTACTTACAGACTCATGAAATTTGTAAGCTGCGAAAAAGACAATACCATCACCATATTTTTGATATTTTAAGTCATTTTTCAGTAAATAACAGGAACGAGAGTGAAATGATTACCTCAGGTTAAAGGCGCGAAGAAAGCAGATAAAAATTATTCTTTCTGTTAATCGGTTTCAAAAGAATTTTATTAGTTTGTTGATCATGTTTGAAATGTGGTAATTTATAATTAAAAAATTAAAAATTTTAAAAATCAAAGGCCAGTGGCTTACCATCATTTTCATTATACGTACATAATACAGTTAAATTTAGGGTATCAGACAGCTTTCGAATGTTATTCATTTGAAGAATTGTTTTGATGTTAAAGATGAAACTGAAATCTAAATCTAATGGTGATTAATGTTTATTAATATACTATTTCTCAGTCATAAAAACGAAATTAGGATCTGAAAGACGATATTCGAAAGCTGGTGGAAAAGAATCCGTCCCTGTTTAGACGGCGTGTTTTAACCCGCCCATGCTTTGATTAGCGATTGGCGCCAAACAAGACGCCCGGCGTTTGGCGCCTAGCTCTCTTGAAAGCGACGCCTCATCAACCTTAAAACGAGTAATATATTTAAAAAACAATATTCGGTATGGGTCCCAACATAAGATCCTAATGATGACCGTGAAAATGGTATAATAACGGCGGGGTTCCTACTACTAGTGCGGCATGGGAGTCTTAACTACAAATCTGACAGGAGGAAGAAGATTAAAGGATTTTATTTAATAGTATTCAAATTCATAAAAATCATGTAAAATCGTGTTACAGGTTTAAAATCATCATTAGGCGACATAACGCATTTAGCATGACATAAGTTAAAGCGATTTGGCGCCGTTAATAGACGATTTATAAATAAATTAAAAAATTTATGTCTCTCAAAGGTGTTGCTAGAGACATAAATTGCAGCGACTCTTTAATGCCAATTTTATAATTTAATGGTCGTTAGAGAACTGTAAGTTGCATTTTGAGATAATATTACTTGGAACCTCATTTCCTGAAAAGGGAAGTAAAAAAATTGTGGCAGTAGAGATGCGAAGTTAATTTTTAAGAAATGTTGTTTCGATAAATAAAAAAGAAAAGAGTTGTTGTATGCGTTAATGACGTGATTATCGGCGCCAAATCTTAAGGATTTAAACTAAATCCAGCGTGAGTTTTTTTTTTTTTTTTAAGTCGAGACGTCTGAAAATTACATCTTGAATGAATCCAAGAAAATTTAAATTTTTTTTTTGGTTTTCTATTGCTTTGGTTCATGTGCCATTCGAATGCATGACGATCCGTTATTTCAAGGTCCGAAATTACGAACTTAACAAGTTTCCACTTCTAAGAAAACTAAATCGTGGGAAAAATAAATGATTCTCTTTATTATCCATTATACGCAAGGTTGGCGACGATACCTTGTTTTAACACTGGTTTCGTGAAAAATGGGAGAGGATAGAACGTGACGTCCGTTTTTAAATGAAAGAATATTCATTTGAATACGTAAACATTAGAAGCGCCTTTGACGCCATTTATGACCTAAAATGAAGTCCATGAGAATTAGAAGATGCTAATTTAAACCGTCATTTGCAATCCACCGATTTGATCCTTTTGTACTCTTTTTCACAAAATTTAATTTTAGTTTTTCTTTTTGATTTCAGGTCTATACTCAGGAAGGATAGAAAATTATACAGTTACTGTTCCGGTGTTAGTTGACGAAAAAGGTGAAGCGTTGGCTGAGGAAGAAATAAGCCGACGCAGAAAAAGAAGTTCTGGACTTGATAATGTTTATTACAAATTAGTGATTGGAGGGGAAGAAGTAATAGTGGAACTCTTTTTAAATAATGACTTTATATCTCCGAATTTAGTAATTGAAAATCGGAACAAAAATTACAGGACTAGGAAAATAATTGGTGATTATTTTCCAGGTAGTTTACGCATGGAAAAAGTGAAAATTCGATGTGTTTTGTAATATAGGGAAAAATCTTTGGCACAATTTCTCGTACGAAAACCTGTTTTCAAATTTTTGTTTATGATTGCATTGTGTTATGATTTTAGTCTGTTTTTAATGCAGGGAATTTTTAAAGGCGATACTTAGATTTGGACGATTTCAAATAAAAATATGATAATTGTTTGGAAGATAAATGTGATAATAATGATTATGTTATTGCTTTCCTAGAGCAACTTTTAAGTTTATTTTGTCAGGTGGAGGAATATTCTTTGTCTACCAGTTCCTTATTTCTTCCTACCACAATTTGAAATCTTACGATTATTTTTTTCTTTTAATCATGCCGATCAAAGTTAAATGCCCTGCAATTTTGAATTCAATTATTTGGGAATTTATTGATGAAACAGATTTTGAGTTCACCACAAGTATTTGTATTTGAAAAGATTTGCATTGGAAAAACAAATAATGCTGCTGATAGAATTATTTTATTCTTTTTTTAATTTAAAATTAATCGATATAAAAGGTATTAATTTCCATTTTTTGCGTAAAGATTCAAACATTTCGGACCCCAAAACATTTTACTTTTTTTCGAACAGGCAATACTAGGCAATATTTTTGTGCCAAGGTTTTTTTTTTTTTTTTTTTCATTATTGATCGTTATAATGTTAGATGAAACGCAGGGAAGAACGAAAAGTGGATACAAAAGAGTTAAAAGAAATGCCGATAAACAGAAAAATATTGAAACAAACTGCCACTATAATGGAAGGGTGAAAGGACAAGCTAAGTCTATAGTTGCACTGTCAGCTTGTAATGACAATTTGGTAAGTGCTCATTAATACGAAAACTACTCATGCGGAAACAAATAGTGTTTATTTACGATAAATATTTACACAAAATTGGCCGAACAATAGTTGCAACCGATTGAGAAGGTGTATTATTTTTTCGTTTGAAGTGGATGCGTCTGAGTACTTGGCGCCTGGCTGCAGTCCTACCATATTAGGTTGTCTCTATTTCTCACATAGTTTTGTCACAGATGGCAGGGGTCAACTACTTGTAGTTCTATTCACTAGGTTCATGGTTCATACGCATCTTTTTTTACATATTCCATAATACACTTTTTAAATGGATCCCCATTTTTCAGTGGGAATTAATTACCACTTTATATTACTTTATTAATGGGAATTAATTGCAACAGCATAAAGCTGGGGAAATAAGATTTTAAGCCTGAATACTTTTTAATTCTGATATTATTGAATAAATTCCATTATTATCTAAACTGCTTCACAACTTGCCTCTGAACTTAATTTTTTTTTTTTTTTTTTTTGACATATGTACAGTATACAACAACCCAAGACATAAACATTGGCACCTTGTTTGTAAATAATATTATAATTATACTCTAATGACAGGTGTACTTCTAATAACAATTTTTTAGTGGGTGTGGTGATTTTTTTGTTTTCTGTTTTTGGATATCATATTTTACGGTTTCAGGCAGGAGTAATAATCTCTAAAAAGCATGGAGAGTATTGGCTGGAGCCAGTTAAGGGAGGAGGATCAGCGAAAGGAGGGAAACAACATATCGTGTTTAAAAGAACGACAGCAGTACCTGAATCTAAAAAGAAAAAAAGGAAGAAAAAAAAGAAGCACGAAAAAAATTGTGGAACGAGAGGTAAATCGAAATATTGTCTTCCGTACATACCTTTACGAACAATCATCGTTCTTTTTTAACTTGGTACAACTCCTACAGAGATTCGATATTTGTCCTTTTTAAATTAACTATAGGAAAACAATTTTTTACATCTATCACCTGTAAACCATAGTACCTATAAAAAAGTGCTTTTAAAGGCTTGCACTATTTTTCTACTCGTTTTCAAAACCAATTGAGATTTTTTTTTTAAAATTACGTCAAAAAAAGTCCATATATAATGATCGTGTTGTTTTCCATAAAGAACCTAGGCGATTGAGAGAAACAAGATTAGAATGGCAACAACAGCCGGGGAAAATGAAAGTTCAAGGACGAGGACGGTCTAGAAAAAGTCGCTGGAGGAGATCTGTCAGCAAAGAAAGACATGTTGAAGCCTTGGTTGTTGCAGATACATCGATGATGAAATTCCATCAAGATACCTACGTCGAGACTTACCTCCTCACAATTATGAACATGGTAAAATTTAGTAAAGCCATTTATGGAACCGTAAACTAAAACGTCAACACAACCTTGCCCTTAAACAATAAAAAAAAATTTCCCGCCTTTTTTAGGTCTCTACATTATATCAAGATCCAAGCATTGGTAATCAAGTAAATGTAGTGGTCGTTAACATCATTCTTTTGGAAGATGAAGCCGCATTGGATGGATTAAACGTTACAGTGAATGCGGACAAAACACTGGAAAGCTTCTGCAAATGGCAAGAACAACAAAATTATGAAGATGAGAATCATCCGAATCACCATGACGTCGCAATATTGATAACCAGGTGATAATAATATTGAATTCTTGTTTGACACATCCTTTTTTTTGGCGGACATGGCTGAAAAATCCACCTTTGGTAACCGTCCCACATAATATCTTGTAAAAAAAATCGATTTAAAAAAATGCTTTATGTAATTAATATTTTTTTTCCTTTTCAAATTAATTCTGCATTTTTAAATTGCTTGTATAGTATTTACTAGTTTAATTCAATGGTAAGCGATAGAAGGATGTCGTAATGGTGATCTTGGTAGTGGCGGGTTGTAATGATAACCGTGTGGGGGCTGTCCAGTTTCCATTTTGGAAAGACATCCTTTCAGTCCATCTGCCTCTTCCATTTTATCAGCGGCGGTTTGTTTCTTTTTGATCATCAACACTTTTTAAATCCTTTTTTTGCAGAGAGGACATATGCGCCCGTCAAAACACTCCATGTGGTACTTTGGGTGTCGCCCATGTTGGTGGAATGTGCGAGAAAGAAAGAAGTTGTAATGTTAATGAAGATAATGGTATCACTCTTGCCCATACAATTACTCACGAATTAGGACACAAGTAAGTTTTTTATTTTTTTGCGGTTTTATGTAAATTTAAGAAACTCATAGAAGGTTTTACCGTGCAGTTTTGGTATGTATCATGATACGGAAAAAATTGGCTGCTCCAGAAGGGACGGATCTACTCAGCATGTAATGACACCAAGTTTCGAAGCGGATACAGTGGAAATTGCATGGTCGCCTTGTAGTAGGAGAGATATCACAAGCTTTCTTGAGTAAGCTCTAAACTGGTTTTGATAGAAAAGGTTTTAGTTTTTGAAATAGTATAAAATGTGACAATTTTATTTAATTTATTTGTTTTAGTAAAGGTTTGGGCTCTTGTTTAGACGATAAACCTACAACGGCTGAAAAATTCAAATACCCAGAGTTACCTGCGGGAGCGATGTATGATTCAAGTATTCAGTGTCAGTTACAATTTGGAAATATAGGGACTGAAGTCTGCACTCCTTTACCAGAAGTAGGAATTTCAAACTGCCAGTTTTTCATGGAAATGTGTTTCAAAAATATAATTTTTTTTTTTTTTTTTTTTTTTTTTAAATTTAAGATTTGCTCCCGATTATGGTGTGTTGTAGATGGAGTGTGCACGACAATGTTAAAGCCAGCTGCCCCCGGAACGGAATGTGGCAAGAGAATGGTAATGAAAAAAAATGAAAAAAACATGCGTGTAAATTTACGAGTTTTCGGAAGCAAAACGGGAAGAAAAATGTTGCTCTTTTAACTGCATTTACTAGTTTCTCTTTTTAAAGAGGAGGCTTCACGGATGCCGGAAGGAATCGCTGTTTTTTCTAGTACTCTATTTACGTCGGAAAAATCCAAATTTTAGGTATCTAACGAGTTCCTCCGGTATATCCTGGAATTTTTAGTGCAAGTTTCAACTTGTGCACGGGTGGCGGGAAAATAATTTCAAAAAAAATTGCGGTCGAAAAACTTTGATTTTATTTTCCTAGTTTTTGTTTGCTTGGAACAAGTTGAAACTTGTACCAAAAATGCAAGAAAAAGTCAAAGGAGTTTGTTAGATACCTAAAATTTAATTTTTTCCCCCGTAAATCGCACACTCTTATCGTTTCTCTAATATTCTGATACTAAGCTAATAAGCCTCTTTAACATTTTTTAGTGGTGTGTAAATCAACAATGTGTGCCAATTAGCGAAAAGCCTCCAAAAGTTGATGGTGGATGGAGTGATTGGGGCAGTTGGAGTCCATGCAGCAGAACTTGCGGAGCTGGAGTTGCAATTCAAGAAAGATTTTGTAATCATCCTGCTCCTTCTTTTGGAGGAAAATACTGTATCGGAGAAAGAAAACGATATAAAATTTGTAATACCGAGGTTCGTCACTTCCTAACAGAAAAACTTTTGATGACTCATGATCGATTAGGTGGTTAATTTAAAATGATATGTGTGCTTTTTTTAGCCTTGCCCTGATAACACCCCATCATTTCGAGCCGTTCAGTGTTCCAGTTTCGACAACGAGCTTTTTAACGGAAACAAATACAAATGGATTCCATATTTTGACAAGGGTAACTATCTGGATGACGAAACAAGCTTGAAAAGATTTATTCAGTTTTTGTTGTATAACTGAAAATATTTATTTCAGCGGATCCTTGCGAATTATATTGTGCTGATGAGGAAGATACAATTATTGTTCCTTGGGGAGATGCAGCTTTGGATGGCACTCCTTGTAGAGTAGGAACACGCGATATGTGTATTCAGGGCATTTGCAAGGTACAATTTTATTCTGTTGCTTATTTTATTCTCTTTTTAATTTATTAATTTATTTAAAAACTTATAATAGCATGTTGGCTGTGACTGGATAATTGATTCGGATGCGCGGGAAGATAAATGTGGTATATGTCTTGGAAATGGAGAGCAGTGTGATACGTTATCTGGTGTTTACAATAAAACAACCGGCACAGGTAGAGCATTTTTATAAATTCTGATTTGCAGAAGTGCTTCATAAAAGCATTTTTAATTATTATAGGCTATACGGAAATTATTACAATTCCATCTGGCGCTAGAAATATTTTCGTGGAAGAAATGGGAAGTTCTAAGAATTACTTAGGAATCGGAAGTACTGGGACTGAAAAATTTTATTTGAATGGCAAGCTGTAAGTCACCCATTCACTTCTCTATAATTAAATTTCAGACTCAAAGCATTTTTTAAAAATAATAATGATTTTTAGAGAAATTACTCTTGCCGGCGAATACGAAATTGCCGGAGCTTCAGGTCTTTATGAGAGAGAAAAAGACGCAGAACGAATTCACATTCCAGGACCAATAAAAGAAGACATCGCTGTGTATGTAAGTTAAGTCAGATGCTGTAATATCTTGAAAAAAGTTTTACAGATTTATTTTTTCTTTTTCTTTTTTTTTTTTTTTTTGCAGATCATTTATCGAGGAAAGTACAAAAACTTGGGAGTTTCTTATAACTACACCATCCCGAAGCAAGGACCGACCAGAGACCGGGAGTACGAATGGCACTTTTCGGAATGGTCAACTTGTTCTGTTACTTGTGGAAGCGGTCATCAAACGTCACTGCCAGTTTGCACGGAAAGAAAATTAGGAATAGTTGACGAAAATAAATGCGGCAACGAGACTAAACCAGATAAAAGGATGAGAGTTTGTAATACTCAGCATTGTCCTACCAGGTAAGTTTTTCATTTAAAAAATATATTTAAATATATTTTTACTACATTGTTTTATATTTTCTAAGATGGTGGACTGGTCCTTGGCAGCTGTGCCCTTCTTCATGCGGAGAATCTTCTAAGGTTTATCGTAAAAGAACGGTTCTTTGTATCGAACAAACCGAACAAGACCCAATAGTTTACTCACAGCCGATAGGAATAAGAACATACGGAGGTATAGAATATGTAGAAAATTCGAAAAAAGACGCGAAAAAAAATAAATATTTAGATCAAGAAATAATGGCTTTGCCAGATAGTAAATGTAAAGGGCAAGAAAAACCGATCGAACAAGAGCTTTGTCCGAATTTACCTCCTTGCGATGAAAAGCCGTATCCTACTACTCCAGGGGTAGACGCTAATGTATTTAACGATTACGAGTTGGACGATTTAGAGTTTTTAAATCTGCTGAACATTAGTTCTTATGATTGGATGATTAACTTAGATAAAAAGGACAAAAAAGTAAGACACGACGCTAAAAAAAGTAACGAAACGATGAAAGTGTTCGATACTTCCCCTCCTCCTCCCATTAGTAAGGACAAAAAACCAATGAATAAGAAACATAAAAAAATTAAAAGGAAAAAAAAGGAAAAATATAAAAAAATCGCGAAAATTGGGGAAATAGAAGAACTTCAGAACGATTCGAAATATGACGAAGTTTTCCTTCAGAAAAGTAATAACAACAATTATCAGGTATTGACAACGGCAAAATCGAATAATGCTTTTAGTTACGTTCATTATAACGAGGGTGATAAAAAAATTAAATCAAAATTCGATAAAAGTGAAACAAAAATTGAAAATATATTTTCATGAAGCTGCAACTATGTCAAAATAGAAATAACATTTTAACATTAATTTTTTAAAGAGTAGCTAAATGAATTAGTCATTTAATTTCATATTTAAAAATTCAGAAGTGGCGTAATAATTTTTAAAAAGATTTGTGAACAGTTTACGAGTTCAGAAAATAATAACAACAATTAAAGAAAATAAAGCCGGTTGTACTTTCTTTTTATACTAATTCTGGTGGAGTTTAATTTTATTTGAAGCCTGGAAATCCTATGATTAATTCTAATTTTATCAACGAAAACGGTTTTTTAGTATGTTCTTGTAAACGTTTTATTGTATTTAAATGATAGAGCACACTGCTGGCTGAAAATTCTAAATTTGTAGAGAGTAAGGACTTCGATTAAAGCAAAAACAAATTGTATGCTTTTCTGCAAAAATTACCAATTTTTCAAAAATTCTTGATTTATAGATTAACAATTTAGCAGGTCTATATGATTTGCATTTAGTTTTACGTTAGTGGTCAAATAAATATTACAGCATCATCTTATAGGCAGCGAAGGGGTGTCCAGATGATAGACGCTGTTGTTAAATCCTACAAAAAATTTTAATTTTAATTTTTTTTTTTTTTTGGGGGGGGGGGGGGAGGGGGATCAAAAATTATGGTGTAATATGTGAACTGCCCCTTAGTGAAGTATTAGTTGATTAGAAATTACTACTGAAGAAGTAAAACATCTATAAATTTGAAGAACAAATAAATAAACGAATAGCAAAACGGCATAAGCACATTCGACAGTGAAACTTAAACCGAATGAATTTTAGTGATACTTTAGTGATCGGGAAATTGATCGTGTGAGTTGTGTCTAAACGAGTTTTCCCTTTAAAATTATTTATAGCTTAAAAGTTTGTAACTACGTTACATGTTTATTGAATAGTAAATATTATTTAATATTCAAGTTTAAAGTAGAAAAAGAAACAAGAGATCCTTAATTTTCTTTAGGAGTTTAAAGAGGAATCCCTTATAATAAACCCATTTGAATATTTAATCTGGTTATCAAAATCGAAATTTTTTTAATGAACTTAAGAGTTCCTGGCGATCTTATTATTATTTAGTCATTTTAACGTAATGGCTTTTGAAGATAAAAAAAATGTCAAGTAATCTTTTTTAAACCCAGATTTTAAAATTTTATGAACGACATTACATTCTCATCAGTATATAAATAAGTTATACTTTGCTACAAAAAAGATCCGGTGGTTTTTAAATAATATCATTTTTTTTAAATATATTTTTTTTAATAAAAATTCTACGCTTTCTATTTATTTACAGAGCTGAAAAGCTTTTAAGAAGGAAAACCATGCTCATTTTGGTCACCCATAGTTCATTAATTCTCTTACTGTATACGATCACCCTCAACTTTGTCAGCTGTTCCTAATGGTTTCAGATATAAAAAAAAACCTTTTATACTTATAACTTATTGCAGAATTACATTGACCTACTTCTGGAAAAAGAATAGACAAACCATGAAAGACCAATACGATGAATTGTTCCTATTGCGAAATAAAAAAAAAAAAAAAAAAAAAAAACTTTCTCTGCAGTTGTAGCAGCTGACAGGGACAATCTTTACGCCCTCAAATCCAGTTTTCGTCGAACATGTAAATGTGTTCTACTTCAAATGCAATGAATTGTTCATATCACACGTTACACAAATAAGGACTGATCTTAAAAGCAAGATTGCCGCAAAATAATTTTTTTTATAAACATTTATTTTCTTAATGAAACCTACGGCTTGAGATAAGAATTCTTGAACTTCGATGTTCTATCGTTCATCATAAGAACGGCGCCTGAGGATCACACTAAAACCTCGTTCTGGTTTTTCGGGGCATGTTTTCTGCAATTCAAGGACGCTTGTTACATTGAATTCAGATGAAACGTTAATCCATCAAAATTACAGATTTCCTTAAAAGATGTAACTGGATCTTTTTTTTTGGTTTGATAAAGAGTTAGGTACGAAAAAAAAATTATACTTTATTGATAATGGAGTTTATCTACTAGAAAAAATTAAAGTGCAATGTAATCTATTACATATTGTGATTTGTATCGAAATTAATTCAGAACGTTTGTTATTCCAGAATGATATTTTTTTCGGAGAAATCGAAGAGAAAATCTAGTAGTGACATGAGGTTCAAAAGAGCAAAAGAACAGTGAGTACAAATCGACCTAGACCTATAATGGGTAAATCATTGTTTTGCAGATGGTAAGCTAAGTATAACCTTCTTTTAAAATTCCAGTTCACTGTTCGTTATTAAATGAATTAAAACGACTAGACTAATAATTCATTTGCTGTTAAAAGGGTCTAAGTTAATAATATCAGTCTTATAAAAAAGAAGAAAAAGAATTTATTAAAAAATCTCGAAAAGTAGGGAAATTTAAATAACATATCCCAGTGGTGGAAGAAGAAGTAATACAGTATTATTATAAGAATTTCGCTTCATATAATTTTGAAATGATATTCGTAATCGTTTAAAGCATTTTGTGGGCGGTTCTGATACTTAATTAAAAATAAACATATGCCTTTTTTTTATGAATCTATTTTACTACAAAAAAAGCATCATTATATTAAATTTTCAAAAGTTACAGTAATATTCCTTTCACCCAGTCTATCTTATGTGCGACTTTTTCTATTGTGCTCCTATCGGGATAGTTAATTTAATTTTAATTCCGTGGATTACTTACCTTCATCAGGTGAGGATGTAAATTTCATTTTCATTTTTCGGGATGTAGAGTGACGTAAGGATTACATTTGTCGGTAACTATAAACAACAGCTTTTTTTTTTTCTTTTCATTTTCTTTTTGATAAAAGTATCGATACTTTCATCATAAAGAAAATCGACCACGAGGTTAATAAATCCATTCACCTCGTGGTCGATGTTAGATAAATCAATTTATGTGAAATGGTTATAGTTGGATATTTTTGGGCAGGATTGGGATTGGGGAACTTGAGGATGAGGATTGGGATTTCCAAAACTTACAACCTTAATAAAGCTTTGTAACATATTGTTGAATAGTGGCTACCAAAAGTATAGCTCCAACTTTAATAATCAGTACTAAGATCTGGTTTGGATATATTTTTCTCTTAGTAAAATGCAGAATTATGATTAGCAAAAATTGAAGTCTCAAAATATGCATATTGGTTTTTTTTTTTTTTTTTTTTTCATTTTTATTTTAAGACTTTTTTAAAAAAATGAAGAAAGTATCTTCACTCCAGTTTCACCATATGATTAACCTTTCCATTTCCATTTCGAGAATCCATATTAGTCGTATAGTTTATAGTCTTCTGAATTTTTCTTCATGCAATGAGTAGATGGACCTTCTACTTGCATCTACTCATGCATACTCCACGAAGAGGGTCCATCTACTTATTTCCTCAACAGAGGCAAAGAGTTAAAAAGATCAGCACTTTCGTCATCTCAGTACAACTAATTGACTGAGGTGCTGCCTCCTTTTTTATTTAATCCTGGTAATTCGAATTTTTTAAAATTCGGATTTAATTTTGGCCGATGAACTGTAATGTAAAAAGTACCGTAGCGAAGTATAAAAATTTAACATTAAATAAGTTTTTTTTTTTTTTAAAATAATACAGTTGACTAAATATAGTAAATTTAATAATTTGTGATCAGTTTTTAAACCAATTCAAGGGCCAAAATGGTAGTATCAAGTTAAGAATGAAGCAGTTGTGCTTGCTATTCCAACGGAACTTTGGAGGGAAACAAGACTTTGCTAACTATCGATTAAAATGTGCTTTATTTATCGAGCTTCACGATTTTCTAGAACAAATCAGCTATGAATGGCCCTCTGTTCCCCCTCAATTGCGTCCGTGGAATGTAGGAAACCGCATAACAAAGATCTGTACATCTTTACAGCCAAATTGAACCTCGAAATAATGTCCATTTCTCTTGTTTTTCTTGCTTGGTTTTCATGAAATTACATGAACCGCTGATTGTTCTACGTAAATTTGTTTAGTTTTTCGACTATAAACATATGTTCGATATGTCCAATCTTTTTTTTTTCCTCATAGAAAAGCCAACACACAAAGTATTATGCTTTGAAAATTTTAACAAGGCAATAAAACTTTTAAATGCAAGTAATAAAATGTACTATTTTTGCTCAGTGTTTACTTTAATAAAATCTATTTTTTTATCACATCCATCATGTTTAGCTTAACTGATCGACTATTTTAAATCTTTCATAGGAATGACTTTAAATCATTTTATCATTACGGTGTTTCATTTTAAATCTTATGCATTTTGCACCGAATGCACCGTCTAAGTCGGCATCCCGTTTATCGTCTTTTTTTTTTTTTTTTTTTTTTTTTTTTTTTTTTTTCGTACTCTGCTTTTAATCAATTGATTAATTTTTAACGTAAAAACGAGATAATATGCGGGCGTTACAAGTACAGATCTGAGATGAATAGTAACACGGCAATAATATTTCCAACCGTCGATATTAATGAGTTTGTCTTCAAAGTAATATTCTGAAAAGAAAAAAAAAAAGTAAATGAGTAAACAAAGAAAAAACTTTGCGTTAATTTTTATGAAATCACTCAGCGTAATAAATCTAACTTGATGCTGATATCCGGCGTTAGACCACGTAATAATTTGGCGTGTTAGCGAAAACAGTTTCGCTTTAACTGACAGACTATATAAAATAAAACGATTGTAAATGCAATGTCACGAAGTTCAATGTCGTTACTTAAGTTTACTATTCGATCACACCTTTTACGTGTTATCATTATTACTTTCGTCTATTTCGAAGATATTTCTTTATAATCATTTATTGATTTCATCCCGAATTTATAAAAATGATTTTTACGCTTTTGAAAATCCTTCCACATTTTTCCAGGTAACCTTGAATTTTCTACAAGATCATTACGTCATCAAATTTCCATTTTTCTAGTAAACACATTAACTCCTTGCATAATTTTTAATCCTGTGACCCAAAATCAAATCTGAAAAAGACATGGTGTAGATTTAGTGATTAATTGATTAACTGTTCTGTTAGCAAACGATTTTTCGAATGTGAGACAGGCCTATTTTTGTTCAAATTGTATTTTTAAAGACACATCATAATGCAACAGACTCACTTTCAAGGTTAACTTTGGAGTATGTGCATGAAGGGCATGTTAAAATATCGCCGAAGGGTTTTGCTTTTATCTTTTGATAAAAATATTGTATTTAAACGAATTATGGTTAATCCTTAAATTTTTATATTTGTCGTTGGAGAAAATATCCATTTCTTTTGATCTGAAGCCGTTTTAGCGCGTTTCCTTTTTTGGATAAAATATTTATTTTCCATACTTTTATGCAAAACGCCAGTAAATATCAAGTTTTAAGACTTTTTCAAAAAATATATAAATGTATTGTGACTTGGCATTTGAATGTAAAAATTATTTAAAAAAAAGAAAGATTAAGTTTCATATTCCTCTTATAGACGACCTTTCGAATAAATCCTGACACGCACTTACTTATAGAGGTCTAAAGAGCTACATGCTGGCTAATAAAAATGAATATTTCGTTGCACTTATTCGCTTCTGTGTACTTTACATAAACCGCATTAAAATCCGGAACAAAATAGACGCGTTTTTCTGTATCGAAAATCATCTTAAGAGAAAAATATCACTATTCACTGATCACTGCTCATTGATTTTTGGTGTGTTATGCTTCATGCCGAAAGTGACTTTAAAAGCTCTGGGAGCGTTCAAGTATTACGTAAGACCGGAAGGGGGGAGGGGTGCAAGAAATTCTTAAGATTTTAAGATTTCTTACATGGGAAATAACGTGGGGGGGGGGTCCGGAAAATCTTGCGTAAGAATTTTTATTATTATTAATTGTTCAAAAAAAATTCGAATTTGATATAAAAAATGGACACCCTTCTATTTGCCACCTTCTCTTAAAAAAAAGAAAAAAAAAAAAAATTGTACTCCAATTTTAGGAATTTTTTTTTTTTTTTTTTTAATTTTAATTTTGTAGGCCTAAGTCATTTTTTAAATTGGCGGTAAAGAAAGAAAAAAAGGGGGGTCTGCAAAAATCGTAAGTTAAAGGGGGGCCAAAGAAATCTTACTATATCTTACGACAGGGGGGAGGGGGTAGGAAAACCCGAAAAAAAGCTTACGTAATACTTGAACGCTTTCTCTCTTGCCGAACCCCTAGGTAATCTCTATGTTAGAACTTTTAATTAATGTTAAGTATCGTGTAATAGTTCCCAAATGATTCTATTATGTCCAAAATTGTCTAATTTTTTCGAGATATTCAACAATCGACAGAGAGTAAAAATTAATACCGATCTCACGAATGCTTTAATATGGGTATAAAGAGTCCGCTCGGACCTATTTGTAGATTTAATTTTCATTTCGAGAACGATTCAACTTGATTCATCATCATCCGCAATACCACATATCCATTTACGAAAATCAATAACTTGATATACAGATTTTATTTACGCATCTTTCCGCAATTCATTCCAATCATTTTCATGGACGTCCAGAACGGATTTTGGAATTCCCAAGTTCAGTAATTACAATTACTGTCATCAGTCGTGAAATATAGGTCAAATGACTCCATCCTCCTGCTCTTGTTTCCCAAATGCTATAAATTATTACTTTTTATTCGTGCCTAATCATTTAAATAAGAGCTTTCATCATGAAGTTTTTGCGTTTTTCCTTTGTTATTCTGATTTTGTTTTTGGTTACTGTGAACGTGAGATTTTTTTTTCTTTTAAATTTCCGATTTAAAAAAACAAAAATGGTGTCATGGTTTTTGTATTTTCTAGGAAATACATGGTTTTGGATTTGTAAGGCTGCCTCTTAGATGCTTTATTGTTAACCCTTTTGCGACGACCGGAGTTACGACTGTTGCTCCTGAGATAGTGCCACGAGGACCAAATCAAACTACTACTACTACTACTACCACCGTTGCTCCAGCACCTGATCCAGATCCAGGTAAATACCATTATTCATTTAATTGATGTTGAAAAATTGTAAATCCGGATTTTTTTTCTTAGACAATGGCGGCCCGTAAAATTCAGAGCTTGAGGAACCGTTAATTACCTGCTTTGATCTTTTAAATTTAAATTAAATTAAATTTTATCTACTTATTTATTATTGATAATAAAACTAATTGATTAGTGAAAAATTTGTGAAAATCGATAAATTTCATAACAGCTAACCGAACGCCCTTATCCTTGAATATTGTTTACCTACTGTAAAAAGTTTTAAATTAATTAACCCGTACTAAGAAGTGTCAAAAATAGGGAAAATGAGTAATAAGTCGTCTAACGCGTCGACCTTTGATATAGACGCCACCTATGCAATTTACATTATATCAAAGGACTCGAGCATTAAAAATTTGCCGAATTACTAATTCTGATCACGCGTTTCAGATCTTCTCGTCGAAGTGCTGTAGGCTAATTACTAAATTATCATATCGTTATAAGACGTTATTCTTCAGTCGCGGCTAAACATTACAAAGGATAATTTGAGGGTCACAAAAATTTTAAAACCATTTGCTGACTTTTACGCTACCACGGTCCACCCAAAATGAAAATTGGTCAAGGCTTTGCGCCATCAGTTTTACTTTTTAACACACTTCCTGCAGTATCATTTTAATTCGTCTGTTTTGTTTTCGATATGAAGTGAAAAAGAAAAAAAAATTTTTTTCTTCAAAAAAATAAATGGCTTTAGTGCTGACTTTTTTCTAGTTTCTGGTTTTTATTTCCTTGTTCTAATCGATTTTCTTAAAAGAACAGAAACGAAATTTTCATTTATTAGAATACCGTAATAAAAATGCCACCATGGAAAGCTTAGAAAATAAAAAAAAGGTATCCAGGGATTTCGCAGAAGATGCGAAAAGGTCAACAAAAACATATCGTTGCTGGAAATAAAATTTTGTGACTTTTATAACGATTACAAGCGTACGAGAGGATATGTATCGGGATATTTAAAAGAAAATGAAAATAAAAAAAGTGATAAAACAGAAAGCCAAAGCTTTCCTTTGGAAATAATATAAAGCGGCGAAGCTGAAAGCCGCACGAAAGAGCTAAAGCTGTGGGAAACGATGTCAGCTCCACAAATCGTCAGTTTCTGTCAGTTTAATTTAATCGTTTGTAAAGTCAGGTTGCTTTCACGAGTTTTATTTCTGTTATCAGTTCACGCATTGTCGATTTCAAATGTCGTTTTTAATTGTACATTTGTTTTTATTTATTTTTGTGGGAAAATGTTAAACAGATTTAAATTTTGAATTTTTGGTTTTGTATTTGGTAAGCTTATTTACCAGTGGCGGATATGATGTATCTCTTGTACCGAACCCATACGATTATATTTTTGGCCAAAATTTTAAATGAAAAAGATATGAAATAGTAGTATTTCATTTGTTAAATAAAAATTTGCCGATTTATAAATAATAATAATAATAATAATAATGATGACTTTTTTTTTATCGTGCGGTTTTGGTGTAATTGTTATTAACTGTACTTTATATGATCGACTAAACGGAAAAATTTTGAAAAGGGACTTATATTTTAAAAAATTGCCTCTTATACCCGTGTTCAAGGTTAAATCCTTGTTCAAAATTAACATAGCTAAATTTTTTAAAGTTATCCCTAAATAAACACATTAGGACTGACGTTTTAGATAACTAAGATAAATCAATCGAAGGATTTAGTTTTATACTCATTTTGCGATGATATATTATTCTGTGTGATTAATGATAAATGCTGTTGAAAAGCTACTGCCTATATTGAGGGTGTTATGAGATCTTATTTCGAAAGAAGGGAAAACTTGTTGAAAAAGATTTTATAGATTTTAGTGTACCTAAAATCTACGCAGTCTTTGTATATACCGTGCGCTTCCAGTTTTAAATGATGCTTTACCTGAACTACGAGTATTAATTTTCTCAGAGTATTTTGCACCAAAATGCTCTGTACCAAAATACTTTTTATACGAATTGAAGTTGGCACCAAATTTGATCTGATTTTTGTGAAAAAACTTTTGAAGTTGAACCATGTTAACAATTCTTAGCTTATTGTTTACATTCTTATACCGAAACTCTCTGCCTATTTTCTCAAAAAAATACTACTTTCAGTTATCCTTACAATAAAAATACAAAATTAGCTAAGAAATTCCCAAACCGATGTAAAAAAAAAAACAGCTGAACCTACATATTTTCTTTCAATTAAGTCTTTCTAGAGTAAAACCCCTGAGGTTCACAGCAGTCTGACCTAAATTCTGAATTCCGAAAATGGAAATTACCTTAGGACATGGAGAGTTATGAAAAGGAAAAGAGACGGATAATGAAAGAAGTGTGGAAAAAACCCAACGTTTAAAGGTGTTGGAAAATTTCATACAGATTTAATTAGGAGTATAAAAACGGGAAAGAAAATAGAATGAAGAAGTCATCGCGTCGCATTCAGGAAAATTTTCCCATTCTGGTGGAGCTTTCTCCTCTATTATAAAAAGATTTAATTAGAATTTTATCCCTTGGTAATTAAAATGTCGAAACTAATCTTATTGGATTTATAATGCGCTACACGAGACACTGAATGAACATAGTGGAATAAACAATTTTATTTATTGATAATTTTTCTTTGTGTTTCAGTGGGAGAATGAAGGCAGAAAATGGAGCAGAAAGAAGAGATCGTAACTAAATCGAAAGGCGAGGAATTTTGGATTTGCGATAAAGACTGTAAAAGGCGACTTGAAGATGAGTATCTTCTAGGAGATGTTATTGGAAGGTAAGGATATAAACCGATAAGACCGCAAAAACCGCGTATTAACCGTATGACACGAAAATCTTACTTTTTATTAATCGCTTTTTTAAAAACTGAAAAATATTGATAAGACTTGGTAAAATAAAAAAATTTACAATTGTCAATTACGTGTGCGAAAATAGCCCGTTTCAAAAAGAGTATAAAAAAAATAAATTAATTAATAAATAAGTAAATAAAATAATAATAAAATAAAAAATAAATAACCTAATAAAATTAACAATAATAAGGGACTTTGATTTATGATTTTGTTGAGGCTAGGCGCTGATTAAAGGTTAATAAAAAAAAGGACTAATCTCGGACAAAAACGGAAATACGTGGTTTGTGATAACGAATACAGTCATCGATACCTTGGAAACACAAAGACATAGACAAAGAATGGCACACTGAAGAGTTACAGCGAAAAATATGAGAATCACCCGGAAAAATAAAGAAAGACTAAAATAACAGGAAGGAGGGAGGGAGAGTGAAGATTTGATAGAACAAGCGCGAATCGCTGGACGCATTAAAGGCATCCTAGAAAAAATACAAAACTGGATTAATGGGCAAACAAAAAAATTACCAAATCCGGAACAACCGAACTTGCCAATTTAATGGTGTCTACGACTTTTAGATTATAACGCTCCAAAAAATGTTTGAGAACTCGCTTCAGCTCTCAAAAAACGCCAAGAGAACTTATGGAAAGCATTTTAAGTTCTTGAAAGTTGTGTAGAGTGCCAAATAATTTAGATGGGAAACAAAATCATAGAGACTGTGGAACAAGCAGTGGAAATAAAAAAAAAAAAAAAAAAAAAAAAACTGGCAACCTACTGTTCGGAAGGAGAAGGAACCGTTTCCAAGAGTTATACTTTAATAGTGCAACTAGCAGGGAAAATGATGGCGAGCCAAGAATTGCTACAGTCAGCACCAAGAAGAAGTATTCCGTTTAGTCTAAAGATAAAACACTGCTAGTATACTCGCAGGAGGCACAAGGAAATTCAAAAGAAGCTAGCAACTAAACAAAAAAAGATTGTAACTGCTCTTAACCCTCAGCAAAACAAATTAAAGGTAAGCGCTGTACTTGAAAACAGCAAAAAAGGACTCCTTTCGACCATACCAAAAGACCTCTTGCAGCGGCAAGATATTGAAAAAAAAAAAAAAAAAGACCAGAAAACAAAGGACTATGCGTGCGAATACTTCCAAAAACAGAAGACTGAGAAGAAGAATAACGAAATTTTAAAAAATAAGTATTACGGAAGTTAAAATAGGTAATCACAATGCCAAATATCAGAAATAAAAGAGTAATTTTAAAAAAATGGGAGTGAATAAGATTTGCGAGAAGAGAATAAATTTCTTTTAACGAATGCTTTTCGACGTGAACTCAGCTTTATCGAAAATACACGTCACGAATACAGTTTATAACCAAAATTTTACAGAAATAATGACAGAGGATGTCTTCAAGACGCACTTTAACGTTATTTTTCGCTCCGGACCGAAAAATCAGCCCAAATGTGATTACGTAACTGAGTGCACACCGGAAATGAGGAAGGAACTTAAGGCGAGAGAACGAGCATTTGTCGACTGGAGCTCCTGCAAAGTAAGAGACGTGTGTGTCCTTATTTTACAGCCAAAGATATTAATATGTCGGTGTTAAAGAGAGCTATAAAAATGTTGAAAAATATTTTCTTATTTATTTCTAAATTGAAATGATCAATAAGGTTTTTTTTTCCAGGATATAAACTTTTGATTCCAAGAAAAAAGATTTACGATCTCTTCGTTATTCTTTATAATCCAAATCTACTTTGAATGTGTCATTTCGATTTCTAGCATTTTAAGAAATTTTTAATGAAATATAACGTGATTTAAAAAAAAAAAAAATGTGTCAAAATTAAAAACCTTGATAAAAAAAATTACTAGCAAAAGAATGACAGTGCATTAAACATTTCAGTTGCTTCCTGATGAGTTTCAAACTTAGCAAGGTCATCTCCTGATGGTGCCGAAATGGATATATTTTGCTCTGCTTTGTGTGCAATTAAGGCCTACAATTAAAGCCTATCGATCTTTTTCAGCCTTTACAATGGCAAATCTATTGTTTAAATTGTCGACATTTCTCATTCAAGTTGTCTGCATATTTCATCCCTGGATTCTTATTTGAGTGATTTACCTGTGTTTCCATCCCAAAAAAATGTACAGTAATAATGGAACTTTTTCAACCACCTGCTAAATTTCGCTTCTCCTCTAACGTCAGAATCTAGCTGCGAGCTTGAAAAGCAACCACTAACTTTTAATGAGGTAAAAATAAGTTCTAATCCAAATATGAATGTTATCTAAATATGGTTACATCAAAATTTACTTTGATCGCGTTTTCCTTAGCTTCTCTTTTTCTTTTTATTGTCATTCTCCTGTATTTTCGTGCCACGTCTTTCATCCAAAAACTATTCTTGAACATTTGGAAATGTTAGATCTTTAAAATTTTAGTAAACCGATTTTTGAAAGATAAAAAACATACACCAAGGCATTTTTTTTCTTTTGAAAAGCTTCGATCTTAAATTGAAATTTTTAATATTCTAAATCAATAACTTAAGCCTTTGCTCATTCGGTTTACTTTGGTCGATTTGAAAAAAGTGTTTGCCAAATTGGCATGTGCTATTACATTTTCTGAGTGACACTTGACAAACACTGTCACATTGATTAACTTTCAAATATAGCGTGTATATCCACGTCAGTCAATACTTTGGGGACTATGCAAACTTTGCATTTCAGTGAAAACGTCTCTTCGGAAAACATTTCTTAGAGAGTTTAAACTTTATCAGGTCTTCATATATTCTATATATTTGACCAGTAAAATTACGTACTTTTTCTTTTGCATAGGTCTGATAGATTATTTCCCACAGCACTATTTAAATAATTTGTAAAAATAAAACAGTCCAGAAGTATTTTTATGTATTGAAAAACTTGAATCAACATTTCGAAACAAGCGAGCAAAACCTGAGGTCTGCGATTTTTACCTAACCGATAAGACCTAGTTGGGCAGGTTTAAAGATGTTTAGTTTATACATTCGATGAAAAGAAATTGCATGCAACGTAGGTGTCATTAAAACCGATGTAAAAACTGGATTGTAATCATTTAAAAACACATTAATACTATTTAAGTAATATACTTTAATTTTATTACATGGATTTTCAGTTAAATTATATTGCACTATCATATTTTCGTAAACAAAACATATGAATCATGCCAGCAGGAGTAGTATGTTATTACCGACTTCGTTTATCAATTTTTTTTCTATACCGCTTTTTTAGGAATACTAAACACACGTCGCTTTGTTTTGAATCCGGATGGATTGAACGTTTTATCATTTGATTCGACAGAAAAATATTTTTCTGTCGGAAAAGGGATATCCCTTTTCCTCACAAAAAAAATATTTTCACATTTGTCATGATAAAAGAATTTTTTTATGGTAAAATGCTTCAAAATTAATTCAAAAATGAATAAGATGGTGTTTAAAATTACTTTTTATATTCTTTTCTAAAAGAATAAAGAGGAAGTTTTTTCAATTACCATACAGCTTGTAATATTATCATTTTTGCAGGAGTTATTAAAGAGATCATAATTTAGTCTTTTGCGAATATCCTTTACCTCCACTTTTTCCAATTTAAGAGAGCAGTAAATTTAATAAAAAACGATGCTTTTAAATAATAATGGGAATTGCGGTTAGATTCTTTTCTTAATTCAACATTGAATTAAATTTGCAAAGCTGGAAGTTTATTAATATTTTATTGCAGCCAATGGGATTAAAAAAAGTATGAAGACCAAAAAAAAGAAGTTTGTTGTGCAAAAACAACACCTTATATGGAAACATTTTTTAAATAATTGTTTAAATTTCACATGAAGAAAACCAATCTTTAATTTTTTTTTCTTTTTTTAGGGGAGCGTCTTCTGTGGTGTATAAATGTTTGAGGAAAGGAAGAACGGAATGGGCATGCAAGGTTTTTAAAAAGGTAAGACCGGGTAATTATATAATAAATAAATAAATAACTTTCTTTTGTAGATATAATCTTTCACGGTAAAAAATTTTATGTTAACAGCCTAAAAAAGGGCTTCATATTCAATATGTAACACTTTTTATGTTAAAAGTTGAATGTAAATATTTTGTGTTGACAAATGACGATTGTTTATTGGTTGATCAACAATCAAATCGATGCAACACATTCGTTTTATGTAAAATTGACATGAAAAAAATGTGTAGCCTCTTTTTTTGCTAGCGAAATGTGTTACTTTTAACATAAAATTTTTTACCGTGTTCGATCCATCTTCCCAGAAAATTTTAATTTTTTGTGATTCAGCAGTACATTAAAAAAATGTAGTAAAATAAAAACCAGCAGGAGCTTAGGAGTTTTATAGTATATTTCTATACAAGGGATGCTAACGACAAAATTGCCCGTCGAGACCCAGTTTTAAGCCCGAGCCGAAGGCGAGGGCCTTAAATAGGTCGAGATGGGCAAGTCGTTTGCATTCCTTGTATTGAAAGATATTTTTCATCAAAAAGTACAGCGTAAAATAGTCTGTAAATACTTCCATTTATCCGCACTAGGGCGGATAAGTGGATTTATCTGCCCTGTGTGATGAAAAAGACCATATCAGGGATCATATAAGTATTACTTAAGCACTTGGGGGAAGGGGGGGGGGGGGTGTTCGAAATTTTTACACTAACGTTAATCTCCATAAGAGAAAGCCAATTTTTGCTTACTATAGGGGGGAGGGTCTAAAAATGGCGAAATAATGCTTACGTAATATTTGTATGATCCAATCAGTGTAGGATCGCTGATCGAGTAATAAGTCAGGGTTTATTCGGAAAAGAATAAAAATGACTTCGATCTTTTGAACGTGTCTTCACAATTTAATTAGTGACCGGTGTAGGAACAGCATGTTTTTATAATGTATCAAAACAGTCGACAACTATTTGAATCGAGGACACCTTCGAATATAGTTAGCGTTTGAACTGTAAGGATGTGGTTGAAAGCAAAATTGGGTTATACGAATTCACCCCACCACATTAGCATCAGTTCTTTTCGTAACAGAATTTATTTTTTCTTTTTTAAAAACTCTTCTTTTAGCAAAAAATGTATTCAGAGCTTTCGGATTCTCCGACTTGAGTTTAATATTCCTAGTTTATAGCTTGTTCCGGTGCTGAAAATCGATTTTTCCGAATCCTTGCTTTAAAAAAATTTGAATGTTTTCATAACAAAACGGATGTTTAAATTCAAACGCAAGAAGACTGTATGTCTTTTGTATATGCACATAGAAACCCAGATAAGTTTGAATGTGGGCAATTTTTGGAGTAAATCTAGAAAGAATGGGCCTTACGCAGAGCTATTAACATCAGACAATTAGTTTAACACTTAAGTTCCCTCTCATTCCAAAATTATTTGCACTTAGTTGAGCTTATCTTGTGCAATTCATACGAATAACTTTTCAATTCAGAAGAATTCAAATCTCGGAAGGAAGATTCCGGGAGGAACCGACAGTGTTTTACTTTAATTTCTTCTTTTATTTTCCAGAGTCATCTGAATAAAAAATTAGTACAAACCGAAATTAGTATTTTACTCACACTTAAACACCCAAACATAGTAAGTTGTGGGACTTTTACCATCAACTTATGGGATAAATTAATGAAAAAAAAAATTGATTGTCTTACTTTACTTTAGGTGCAATTAAAAGAAGTCTTTGAAACGGAAGATAAGATACAGTTGATTTTAGAACTTGTAAATGGAGGAGAGCTTTTTGAAAGAATCGTGGAAAAGGGACAGTACAGCGAACAAGATGCTGCGCAAGCTGTCAGAGACATTTTAAACGCTTTACAGGTAGATATTAAATAAATATTTCTCCTTGTCGACTGGCCGATGCAGTCATTAATTTTTCTAAAAATGAAATTTTCAGTACCTGCATAGTCATGGGATAGTCCACAGGGATATAAAACCTGAAAATTTACTTTACGAAACCGATCGGGATGATTCAGTACTAAAATTAGCCGATTTTGGGTTAAGCAAATTATTGACTGAGAAACATTTAACCATGAACACCGTTTGTGGAACCATCGGTTATTGTGGTAAGTTTTAATTAAAAGAAAAAAAAAAAAAAGAATGGTCGCATCACGTGCGGTATAATTCTACCCTAACAGCAAAATATTTAGAGCAGAGTATAAACGCATACTTGTGTTATATGCGCCACAGGTTATTAAGAATGGGCTTTACTTAAACCGGTTTGGCCTGCCTAAGTTTTATTGACATCATTTACTGTTAAACTTTAGCTTTCTACCTCATTTGTTGGTCATTTCTGAGTTTATAAGTTGAACCTGAGAAGAGCTAGTGGCTTACCGAATGTCATTGTCCAAGCTTTTTTTTTATTACACCAATATTTGAAGACTCCTCGGGAATAAACGTGTCCACGGCGTTTGCGTTGGACATCTTTGTTTATTCCCGAGGAGTCTTCATTTTTTCCCCCGGAGATATACTTCATACCATCAGTTCCGATTTTCTTCTTTTTTATGTTTTTCCTTCTCCTATTTGTTTTCTTTTGCTTTTTGCCATTTTTTTCTAATGATTTTCTACTTTTTTTCCTTTTTATTTTTTTATATTTATTTTTCACTTTTTTTCCCAATAACTTTTAGCACCGAAAATTGACCTGGAGTTCTTGTAGATTCCGGGTACATAGGTTAATATTCAAAACTGACACACCGATACCTGTTCTGACTTTAAAAATCGATGCAGAGTATCTTGTTTAATATCGATCTTGCGAGTACTATTTTTTCCCCTTGGGAAAAAAATTTAATAAATTTACTACCATAAGAGTTTATATTATGTCGAGAATACATATTTTCCCAAATTTTTCTGCAAAAACTTTGCTGCTGGGGAGTAAGACGTTGGTTACGTTGCACGAAAATTTTTGTTCGAAAAGTTTTTCGAACAATCTATAACATAGAATATGTAAAATTTTCGAAAAAAAACGTGACCATTTATTTTCCTCGCTAAAATTTTTTCTTAACGTTTCGAACAAAAATTTTCTTGCAATGCAACCAATCCCTAAACGAAGTTTTTTTATTAAATCCTTTTAGTGCATAATTTTTCTTTTCTTCTTAGCTCCTGAAATTTTACTTCACAAAGAATATGATTCTTCTATAGACTTGTGGAGTCTCGGGGTCGTAACTTATATTATGTAAGTTGTCATTTTAAAATAATTTGCATTAAAGTATTAGTTTCAAAGAAAATCCATCAAAAGAAATTCTAAAAATATTATGTCTTAAATTGTAATGTGCTTCCTACTTTTTTCGAAAAAGAATGGTTATTGAATTAGCATTTAATGGAAAATCCCACTGGATCTGCGATTTTATTCAAAAATTAATGTTCATTAAAAAAACATTTACGCACTGAAAATTATACAAGGAAAATTATGTTGAGCTATTTTTTTTCTTCAAAATGACTCTAATTTAATTTAATTTAATTTAATTTTTATTTCATTTAATTTCCTAAAATACTTTCGGGAACATTTCAAGTGGGAAATAAAAATCTGAAGAGTCTTGATTTCGAGCTCAGATATTTAATCTATCCAAAGGCACTTGAAACTCGCTTTTTCTCTCTTCAATATTTGATTAATGATAGCAATGATTTAAAGTGAAATTTTATTTTTGCTTATTCCTGTTCTTTTTCATTTTAGGTTATGTGGTTTCGAACCTTTTTGGGACGATGGTGGCGAAGTCTCGATATGCCGCAAAGTTGTTCACGGGGATTATACTTTTCCATCTCCTTGGTGGAATGACGTTTCAGATAGCGCCAAAGATCTCATTACACAGGTAGGCCTACTTTGGCTATACTTAAGGGGTCGTACATATATTACGTAAGATTTTTTGACAGTTTTTGACCCCCTCCCCCCCCATTGTAAGACAAAGTAAGATTTTGGAGGACCCCCCCCCCCCCTAATATACGTAATATTTTTCTTTCCTTAAAATCCCTTTAAATTTAGTTTTTATGATTTTCCTCTTTTTGATGATTTTACTTCATTTTAAATGGTTTGAAATTTTTATTATTTTTTTTTCAGTTTTTTTTTGTTTTATTTTATTACTCCAATCGATTTTTTATCCATTGGTTAAAATATATATATGAATATGCTTACGTAAGATTTTACAGACTCCCCCCTCCCCTTCGTAAGCAAACGTAAGCATTGACCGGACCCCCCCCCCCTAAATATGCTTACGTAATATATGTACGACCCCTAAAAGAAGAAATAAACTCTGCAATTGCCGCAAAGACAAAATATTGTATTGAAGCAAAAAAAAAAAAAAAATTAAGTAAAAATTTGAAAAGCAAAGAGGATACGAATCCCGTCTTCGCGGTTGATTGCAGTGCCATCTATGTAAATTTGGAGGAACTAAAAAAAGCGCATCGCTAATTTCATTTTTTCTTTTCGCTTTTTCCAGCTTCTTTCTTTAGATCCTAACAAGAGACCAACCGCTCAAGAAGCTTTAAATCATCCATGGACAAGAGGAGTATCAACCCCTTCGTTTAATATGAAAGAAACGATTGTTAGATTAAAAGAATTTAACGCTAGAAGAAAATTTCGGGTGAGCGGTATACCAGTATAACGAGGAGGACTACTCGTTAAGAATTTAAAAAAATATCTAATCTTATTTTAATTTATGTGTTTTAGGTTGCTACTAAAGCCGTCATGGCAACTCACAGGGCTCTTCATCTTTTAACCCAAGATAGAAAAAATGAAACAGAAAGTAGCAAAGACAATTGTAAATGTATATCTAGAGACTCGAAAGATGGCAGTACCGTCCAAATCGATAGACGCACGCTCGCTGATTCATCCGAGTGCGGCAACGCAATGTGTAGTGAGCAGTTTCAAAAGTCTCCGAAAGATGGCAGAGGCTCTTTTAACACCGATAGCAAGGACGATAAAGTTGAGGACTGTTTAGTAAAAGAATTATCGGCTCAATTTAAACAGAATTTTATCGGCCTTGGTTAAAGATTTTTTATTTATTGACATTCAGAAAAATATTTATGTATATCAATGTTCCTTTTGTACTCGACCTATGCTTATTTTGTTATTTTTTTATTTGATAGATTTTTCATATTTATTATTAAAAGTACCTAGTGGAAGCTTTGTATTTCGTTAATAGATTTGTAACTTTGAAAACTTCAACTAGATTCGTGAAAAGGTTGGACCTAAATTGAACCGAAGTGTCGGTCGTGTACTCACTACACCTTTTATCACAAAAAAATTAAGCTTATTTCCCTCTGGAAAAATGTGAAGTAACCGACGGTAACTGTAGTTTGCCTCATACCCATGCATTAAGGAGTTGAAATTTCCCTAGAAATGTGCACCTTGCCTTATTTGGCATACAGTCTAGGTGCTCTTTCTACGGAATGGGCTCATAATCATGTGAACTAATTCGCATGATTACCTAGGAAATATTGCTCCCAACTTTCTGTCTATATTAATTTTGCCTAATATTCGGAAAAGTGCAATAACGTAAAAATTGTTTGTATATATATTTTTTTTTCTCAATAGCAAGTTCATTTCGAAACGAAAATTTTGTTTAATGAGAACTTTTTCTGAGTTCGTTCTTAAAATTTTTATAATCTATTTGATGCAGTTTTCACAATGTGGTTTCACGTGGTTTAAGGTAATTATTATTGTTATTATTATTACTATTATTTTTTTTTTCGTTCTTGTAAAATAAATTATTCAATTTTCTGGGTTTCCACCGAAAATGAAAGTTAATTTACAGATCCACTGGACAGGTAATTTTTATTCCGCGAAATGGAGTTTTTCCGTCTCTATGATTTCGCTCAGGATACAGGCAGAAGATTTGATTAAGAAGTAGACAGCGAGAAATGCCAAATGTTAAGTTTTAACTTATCTTAATTACCCCTGCTCCTGACCTTCTAATTCATTTTTTTTTTATAAATTTTCCAACAGCACGAACATTTTTTTAAATTACATTACGTCCCATTATTCTTATTTATCTTTATTACTTATCTTTTATTTTAGTGGCTATCATTACACTAAAATGAAAAAAAAAAAAAAAAAAAAGGAAGAAAAGAAAAGATTTCAGTTGTTGGGGTCTTCTTTTCCTTGAAATTATTTTCCTGTTTATTCTCTTACATTTTCATTACATGCTTTATAATAAAAAGATCATCAACACAGACCAACGCTTAAACGGTCCTTTTAGGGGAAATCATTTCTAATTGGGCATCTCCGAAAATAAAAAAGAGGGATCGCGCAATCCTAATCTGGTTATTAATGATCCTAATGTCAAGTTGTTGCAAATCGGTCGGTTTCAAATGACCAATATAGAATGCAACTTGCGTGTAAATAGTTTCTCTCTTCCCGACATCATTAATTTTAACTTGTCGAATTTTACCCGAGGAATGTATTCGAAAAAATCAAAGTAAACAAAGAAATGGAATTTGTTTAGCTCGTCCCTATGAAATTTCGGTTCTTTCCCAGCTTTACTGCGCGACCATTTGTGAGAATTATTTTACGATCCTCAAATGGTTTCAAATATAGGAGATGCAAAAGATGAACGGAGAATACTTTTCGTAGTCAGCATAAATCGTTTGATTTATAAATAATTCCATTGCCGTGAGCGTTTCATAATTTTCGATTTATAAATTGGAAAACCGATGGGGAGGGTTACTATCACTCCGATTTTTAATCTGCACTCATCAAGTCCTTTTAGTTTCCTCATCAAACATTCATAACTGCTTTTAACCAGAGAGTTAAACCGATTTCTTTGCCTTTTGATAATGACGGGAACCTCAACCAGTCCTTCAGCAGTCATTTCACTTCCTTTTTTTTATACTCCTTTTTCCAGCCCTGCTCTTTAAAAATTATTTTAGTTATTCATGAAAATAATTTCATATTTTTCCCGATAGACTCATTGTTTTTCCTTATGTTTAACGAATTTTAAAATAAGATAACAAAAATTTGTTGCTTTTTATTTTTCCCAATAGTTCTCTTCGGCCTTATTATCTTTCCGTTTTAACGCGTGTTTGTCGAATCGAAAGACCAAAAAAGAAGAAAGAAATAAATTCGACCATGTCATTTATCAAAATCTTAAGCCAGCAAAAAAAATTTAGTAAAAAGATCACAAAAATAAGAACTCAAGTCATATAATACAACCGACAGGAAGGAAAAATCATTAGGGAAAAGAAAAAGATTCAACAGACCGACGGGAGACAGTGGCAGCAGCCTAATGCCTGCCATATTTTATTCATCCAAAGCTAAATAAAAAAGGAAAACTTTGCAAATCTGTTTCGGAAATCGTTTGTTTTAGTCGTCATTACATTAAATTTATAGAATAGGTTTTATTTTTTAAAATTATTTAAAAAAAATTATAAACCTATTAAATCCATTTTCAATACATTTTGATTGTTTCATTTTCTTTTTACTCTACCTAAAACGAACGAATAAAATCCAGTGATTTTTCAGCGACAATGGAAATTGAAAAAATAAACGATTCGATGAGAACTTGTCATGTGATTTTCCGGTATAAAAAATGAAAATGAATATAATCGAGTTTTGAAAAAAAAAAAAAAAAAAAAAGAGAGAGATAAAAAAGAAGAAATAAAACTATTAAGAACAAAAGAGCGGAGCATTAACAACGGTGAATTGAAATGAACCGTATTTTTATTCGTATTTTTCCAAGATTTTCAGATAGGGAAAATTTTTTTTTTTTCTTGAAATGATTGCTGTCCTTTTCCCGGAATAATTCTATCTTACGAGAAATTTACCTCCTAATGACTTTATTATATTTTTATTACGGAGGGAACATGAACTATTTTCGCTTTCAAGAAAATGTAAAGTGTTTGGTCTTAAGAACGTTTTTTGAAAAGAATCCAAATTGACGATAAAATTTAAAAGTCGATGGACCAATGGCACCGAAACCAATGTCAGGAAAGCTGGAAAATAATGAAAAATTATAAATACACTGCACTTGTTTTTGCTACCATTTAACGAGCGTGTGCTTTACCTTGAAGAGGAAAATAAAATTATTATGAGCTGATCATACCTAGTCCTGGAAAATATCATGAAGGTTGAGGACGGTAATGATGAAATACACATAAATAGTTTAAACGTTAAATAATTTACATAATTTTGTGGTTTAAACGGCTTATTGTAAAAAAAAAAAAGCTTTGCAATGCTGAGAAAAATTAAATTCTGGGCTGCACAATATTAATTAACCCATTATTTTTAGTAACAATGCATAAAGTGGCTTATTACACTTTAACCTATTAAAGTCTTTTTATTTACAAAGAATTAGTCACTGCGGCGACAGTTGTTTGATTTAAATGAAGCGATGCGGATATTAAAACGCCCAGTTTCCACAACCATCTTCCCCACAATTTAAACAATAGAATATGTAGAAAAGTATATTGGAAGGCGCGGATCGAAAGCAAATGAAAATCATAACCTTCCAGCTGCGACTCGCTTAAACATTTGGAAATTGAAAATCGTTCATCTGGATATTATTGTTTACCCTTTTCGTTTTAAAATGCTTCTTCCCCGTAAGGAAAATTGAAATTATCAAATCCTGTCTGAATTTTTCCGGGAATAATTTGAAAACTTGTAACCCTGTTTATTTGATGTGACTTCCTTAGTAATAGGAAGACGATAAAAAAAATAAGGACGATTTTTTTTTCTCCTTCCCCGGATGTTACCAAATGTCAGGGTTGTGAAATACATTTTCATTTAATTTTGAGGTTTTACAATTGCTCCATAAAAAGGAGGGGGTAGGATTAACCCCAACATTTATTAAAATTTATGATCCCTCAACTATATTTTTTATTATTATTTTCTTCTACGGTTTCTATATGATTGTTTTTTTCTTTCCCGAAACAAGTGAATCGCGACTAATAGACGAGATTACGCATTTTATCTGAAACGGTTGCGTTGGGACAAAATATAACTTTTAAAGAGGAACGAACGTAACTGGAAGCGTTCAATTATAAATAAAAACATAATCGTCTAAGAAAAAAGCTGGAAGACTAGGATATATGATGAAGGAAGGGCCATATTATTTATTTTTAGGAAAATAAGAAAAAAAATTTAACGAAATCGTCAGAAATATCTCAAAAAAGTTAGAACATTTATTAAAGCATTTGAGAACACGTGACAAGTCTTCCTCGTTGAGTGACACAATCAAAAGAGAGTGTAAATCTTGTGAATTTTTGATGGCTTCTTACTGAAAAAAAATTTCATAACTATTTTTTCGCCGAAATAAAGACACATTTTTCTTTTGAAACGCATGCATGTCAAATGTTTTTTTTTGGAAATATAAAATTTTTCAATAATTTTTAAGCAATATATGCTTTAATTTTCTATATTCATTTTGAAAAAACTTTTAATCCAGAAAAAACATAACGAAAATATTAGCACTGACATGATTGAAAGTTCCACAAATTGGTAAAAATGATAAAACGCTGTTTTTTTTTTTTTTAAGACAAATCCTGTCGACGTCTCAAGTCTGAAGAGGGTTGTTTTTTTCGATCTAAGGGTGGCAAATGAGTCATATCTTCCGCGTTAAAAAATACTGTTTTTGTTTCAAAAATTAAAAATGGTAAGGATTATCAGGAAGTTCTAATTTGATGCAAAAATAGAAGAAAACAAACAACTGTTGTCCCGTGTTTACGTCACCAGTGCAGAAAAACAGGAGGATGAAAAAAAAAAAGTATGCGGTGCAGGCAAGAGTTTTACAGGAAATGTTTCTTTAAGTTACGCTATCAAGTTCTTCCAGGCTGAAGCTAATAATAATGTGTAATAAATTTTTTTTTTTTTTTTGATTCATTGTTTGGAAATTGTAATACTGATAGGCTAAGCACTTTTCTTGAAGGGTACATAACATATTGGTGGGTAAGGAGTCAGAAATTATCAAAATTATGATGACTTTTGTATTTTAACTGCAAGCTATGCGGTTAATTTTTTTACTTTTTTCCATAATAAATTCTTCAACTCTTCAATTTGAAAAATTATCACCTACAACGAAGATTTTTTTTTTTTTTTTTTTACATTCTATTAAAAGTTCCTTCTCAAATTAATCGGTGTTTTGCTTTAAAGTAACGTGATTGGCTATATAAGAAACAATCCAGGCTTTTTTGACGTTTGTTTTAAAAACAAGATCCGGGTTTTGATCGATTCCCAAGAGGCGAGGGAGTTGTCACAGTACTCAAATGTCAATTTCTTTACACGTCTCGTTTCTCACTTTTACCCTCTCATGAGATATGCTTTTTTTATTTTGTTTTTATTTCCGCGATTTCGATCCTCTTTAATTTTAATGAACCTCTTGCTTTAGCGCCCGTAGAGACTGAGAATTGTGATCAAGACAAAAAGTCAACTTAGCGGCTTTTTTAAACGTTTTCCGTTATTTTTAACGAATATCAATGATGCCTAAGAGTTCTTTCTTTCTCTTTCTTTGGTTGTGCGTGTACTGCGTCTAAAGTGATGTCGATAATTAATCGATACTTTGATATATCGATATATCGAGGTCTAAAGTATCGATAAATATCGAAAAATTTGTGTATTGATCGTATCGAAATAACGATATTGTCGAAATTCGATATTTAGTGGTTTTGTCCGTAAAATTCCTTTAACTACTAAAAAAAAAAAAAAACTACAGAAATTTCATTAAAAAAATTTTTTTGGAATTAATTGGCCAATAGCAATTAATTTGTATCTTCAGTTTAATGAAAAAACAGAATAAAGTAAAAGGCCCATTTTTTTTTTTTTTTTTTTTTTTTTTTGCTTTTTAGTTTAAGCCAGAATGATATAGATTTTGATATTTTCGATACCGAAAAACTTACTACTTCGATACTTTTGTCTTCGATATTTTGATATATCGATATGTCTTAGTTTCGATATCCGATTTCAATAATTATAGATATTTTCAAAATTATATCGACATCACTACTGCGTCTCGAAAATTGATGTAAGATCGTGCAGATAGACTTGAAATAAGAATCTGGGAATTTTTTAGGGATGCAGTGGAAATATGTTCAAAAGATAACGTACGCCTAACTGAAATTAAAATTATTAAATAAGACCGGATGCCGCCAGCTAATTTCCATTGAGACATCACAAAACCGATTTGACAACACAAAAGGCGCTAAAGCATAAATCTATGATTCCCGTTTTTTAATTGACTCCTGAAAATCGTGACATGCTCTGTGGAAAAAAAAAAAATCTGATTAAGCTCTAACAACAATGCTCCCTCAAAATGAAAAGTTAAATCGCTTTTTATTTTGGTAGACTTAGTTTTTTGTTTCTTTAAAAGTAAAAAAAGAACATGGTTAATCTTTTGTGGTACAAAACATGAACGAACGTTCGCCTAGCCCATTGAGAGGTGTTGAAGCATCGGTAAGAAATCGGATCATTTCGACTGCTGTTTTTGGATTTACTCAACTGGATTCTGTTTTCACGGAGCGAAGCTGATGCTATAGCAACCTTCCATTTATGCCTGGGTTATTCCATACAAACCCCTTTCCCTATTCAAAGTCCTCAATCCCCTCTCCTTTTCTCTTTTTCCTCTAGCTTCCTCAGGGCTTTAGGAATAAAAGGAGCATGCTTTTCTTTTGTGATTAGACTATAAGAAATCCCGCACGGTAATAAATTCGTTGGATGCGTCCCTGGCTTGAATCAGATCAGACAAATGAATTCGGTAATCGATATGTACAAGAAGGAAAGATTGAAGTTTCTAAGGGTCCGGAGTTTATAGGGTGAACGGTAGGTAACTCAAACACAACTTGATTAATGATGTTTTACATTTTGTGATCAGATTTACTCGGACTCATGTATTAAATTCGGGTGGTATTCATGAGACATTACTTATAGTCCCTTTTGCTTCGTTAATCGTTTCCTTGAAAAAGCTTCCCGGAACTAATTGATTGTTATTTCCTTTTAAAGGAGGATGCCGATTTTTCACCTCAGAGAAAAGTATATTTTCGCAACAACTCTTTTTGCAATATTTTTCAGGACTGATGAAATTTTCCTTTTCAGATACAAATTACAATGTACAACTATAATATTTAGGTAACATGCTTAACCCTAGTTTCAGGTAAAATATTTGGGTCACAGTTGCATCATTCCGTATGATCGGTAACTCTTCGTAGAAATTAAAAAAAAAAAAAAAAAAGAAACCGTCTTAATTGATAGTCGATTAACTCTGAAAAACAATCTCGAAGTCGTTCAAGTATTAAATACACGTTTTTCGGAAAATTTTGGACCCCCTCCCCCGTTCGTCAATATGGCGGACGTCGCTAATTCCACCCCCTCCCTTTCTAAAATTCTTACGTAATACTTAAATGGTTCCATTTATGCTATATACGCATTTTAAGGCCTATTTTATGAAGAAGAAAACCTTTTAAAACCGATACCAATCACCGAAAAGGGGATAAGGGGAGACAGTAAGTTACTTAATAATATTAAATAACTTAATCAATAGAATAATATAAAATAACTGCAATATATAAATAAGTATTGTACCTCAAATTCGAAACATCGAATTTCACCTCAGAGTCATACATTGAATTTTTTTATAACGGAAAATGCTTCAATAGCTGCTATTTTGATTTTTCAGATTCACCATTTTACCTCTGAAGGCCAAAAATGGTTTCACTTCTTTATTTTAATATAGGTGATCATTTTACGGAAAATAAAAAATAAAGGGGACTATTTAATCGGCAAGTATTTTATATTGTTTGGGCAGTAAAAAAATGAAAGTGGCAGTATTTTATTTTAACGGTAAATATCGAATGGGAAGTATGATTATGGTCAGTATAAAAAAATTTTTGGAAGTAAAAAAATTTGAATGCAATTAAAAAAATAAGAAGTGTCAGTAAAATCACTTTTTCTGTCAGTTAATTAAAAAAAGGTTAACAAAAAAAAAAAAAGTTTTCTTTAATTGCGCCACACTCTATGGTACGTAAAATTGTCATTATTTGTAATTCCAGTACTTGTAATCCCCGCTGAGGTAAATCTCAATGGGAAAATACGATTTCTTCCCTAGGTTAACAATATACTATTAATTTGTTACAAAGGCAATTTTTTTAGTTTCTCATGAATAAAAAACAACAGAAACACTGAATTTACTGACCTGCTATTGTTAATTTTTTTTCATGAAAAAATTTTATCCTAGGAATAGGTATATATAAAGTTTGCTTTTATAATCAGGTCGTTTAATTACTTAGCAAAATGAGGGAACTTCCAGAATGTGTATAATAATAAAAAAAGGCCCCCAATTTTTTAAATTTGTGCAGGGCCTGAGGTGAGCGTCTTGATCGTAGATTAGTGAAGTTTTTTCATAATTTTTTAATGACTTCTGTTGGCATTTACTTGCCGAAAAAAGATTTTACTTCCAAATAATAATTATTTTACTGTCCAAATATTAATTTTTTACTGACAAAATCATATTATTATACTGACACTTTTAATTTTTTACTTATCCAAATTGCCTTTAATTACTTGCCATTTTGTATAAAAAAAATACTTCCCATTTATATTAAAAATACTTGCCAATTACATAGTAATATAATGGAGGCCAAAAATAAAGACAAATTTTCCACTCATTCTAACGTAATTCTCATTTTATAAATAACAAGCTGCTCCGCGCGGCGCTCCGCCGCTTGCCAGGGGGCTCCGCCCCCTGGACCCCCCTCGGTAGCTTGTACCAGCTAAAAATTTGAAGATTTGTAAAAAACCTTGTTACAGGCATAGCATCACGTGTCTTCGCTCTGTTGGAGCAAAGAAGACATACTGTACCGGGGGGTTACTTTGCACACTTAGTCATTTCATTTTTACATGAACCTTGATGAGATCATTGCGGGGAAAAAATGTGTCTTTAATATATGTTGTAGAGAAACTCTTCAGCTTTCGTTTAAGACTCGATTTAATTATTTCTGGTTTTTTAACAATGAAAAAACAATTTATTTTGATCTTGCTTGAAATTGAAAAAGCGCTCCCTGACGGGAGATGGCAAATAACTCACACTCTTGCCATCAAAAATGGCTTAAAACTCCGAAAATTTCTTTGGGAGCTCCTCTGCCAATAAGTCAAAAAAAAAAAAAAAAAAAAGTTACGTTTTTTCTTTCTTTTCCATTTCGGCCGTAAGCTAAAGATAGGTGATTTGAATTTTTGAATTTTCAAGATTTTCTCGGGTTACCGAAACTTCTGGAAAAATTTGAATCTTTTTCGCAAGGCTATTCCGATTCCGATACCGATACCGATACCGATTCCGATTCCCCAAGATTCTTCAATATTTTTCGGGCGGATTTTGATTCCGATTTCCTTCCCCACTCGAGAACAAAAATTTAAGTTTCCGATTCTGACTCCAATTTGAAAATATTTCAGTGGTGCCGACTCCGATTCCGATTCCGACAGAAATCAGATATGTACTGAACTAATCGTAAAAAGCTTTTATTAATACTTTTTAGCTCAATTTGAATCAAAATTATTTTTTAATGCCCCATCGATTTGAGCCAGATTCCAATTTCTATTCCGATCCCGACTGTCTGAAAAAAATTTAGGGTTCCGATTCCAATTCCAATTCCATTTAACTTTTGAACCGATCGATTCCGATAGCGATACCGATTTCATTTTAAAACTAAACGGGGCTGGAAGTATTTTATCCGGGGATCTGTCAGTCAGGACACTTCTTGCACAGGGGTGTAACAGGGGGGAACGGGGGGACGGGGACATTGTACCCCCCGGATCGGCTATATCTCCCCGTGAATATATTTCTACCCCCCTCCCCTTCCCCCAAGTTGGGAGGACAAAATATCCAGCTTTTATTAGACTAAATGAATTTGGAATGAACGATTCTGAACTAACAATCGGTTTTTTTTTTCAATTAAAACATGATTTTGCTTTTGGGAAAACAAAATAAAAAAGTAAATTTTTTCCTTAATTAATTACTTGTACAGCACCCTATCCTATAAATTAAAAAAATATATCCTATAAAAAAAATTATTATACTATACTTATAATTATGTGTTAAAAAATTTGAAGTCTCCACTCTGCATGGAGAGGGGGGGGGGGGGGGGGGGGGGTTGCAAAATGTATCAAGATTTTATAATCAGTTGTTTTACCTCCTGGCCCAAAAGTTGCTACACCCCTGCTTGAATTTATATATATAAAAGTTTTGATATAAAAAAAGAAACATTTGTTTAATTAAGTCTCCAAAAAAAAAAAAAAAAAAAAAAAAGAAATGATTATCCTCCAAGAAGTCTTAGTTCACAAAAATATGGTTTCCGAAAACTCTGCTTTTCAAAAAAAAAAAAAAATAATAATAAATAAAATAAAGGGAAATGTTATTACCTCAATTACTTCTAATTTCACAGGCAAACGAACTGTCACCTTAAGTTCTAAAGTAAAAAAAAAAACCCCGCTTCATCCAATTTTATAATTTATTTTTGCATATCCTAAAACCGAAAATATTGCAGAAAAAAAAAAAAGATTTCCGCTAATGATATAAAACTGCTTTTCCCCGTTTGCATAAGCTAAAGCAGTCAGCAAACCAAACCAAACCGGTTTACCTTCACCCTTTTAAAAAAAATTACTGTAAGGCTTGTCTCCCCCCCCCCCCCCCCCGGAGCTATTAAAAAAAAAAAAAAAAAAAAAAAAGAAAGAAAAAAAAGTTGACAGAGAATCGAACACACATCGACTGCATGAAGAAAAAAAAAAAAAGAAGAACCGCGCACGCTGGCTTTCGCCTGTACCGTCGCTTGTTCGTGCACGCCAATTCATCGTTCATAGGTGATGAGTCTACGCGCCGCGATATATTGGGCTCTTCGACCGGAACGACGCATCCGACTTTGAGCTCCCATAACTCCGTCTTTACCGTCCGATTTTAACTTTGAAAATCCCGAAAATTTCTTTGGGGTTTCCTCTGTCGAATGAGTAAAAAAAAAAGGGGGGTCATCACTGAAAAAAAAAAGTTTCTCGCTACCGAACGAAACCCTTACGTTTTTTCCTTTTTTTTCTTCGGCCATAAGTTAAAGCTAGGTGATTTGAATTTGAATTTTCCGGATTTTCTGGCGTTGCAGAATTTTCCGAAAAATTTCGGGGATTTTTCGTAGAATGGTTTATCGAGACGAACATTTTCCACTATCGGCCATATTTTTAGGACCCCGGGAAGTATTTTATCCGGTGATCTGTCAGTCAGTCAGTGAGGACACTTAGCTTTATAAATATAGAAGATTTACAGCGGTCCCGTAAACAATGATACTTTTTATTCTTGTTTTTATTTCTAGCTACTATGGGTTTTTCGCTCTATTTTTATGTTTTGAAACGAAAGGAAAGCGAAGAAAAAATTACGTAACTGTTCCCAGGGTAGGAATCGAACAGCAACGGCTCACATTGATTTGATTTCGACCACTCTCTTACCAAGTAAGGGGTCGTCCATAAACCACGTTAGCATTATTTTAACCATTTTTGACCCACTCCCCCCTCCCCTTGTCAACAAAGGCTAGCATTTCGGAACCCCCTTACAAATTTTTCTTTTTAATTAGTATTAAAAATTAAAAAAAACCTGAAATTCTTCGGAACTTAAATTTTACAAAGAAAAGATTTAAACCGCTTTTTTTTAAAAAAGTGAGTTTGGTTAATAAGGTTTAAAAATTTAAATTATTTTCATTTTTTCACGTTTATTATATGAGACAAATACTAACGTTAGATATGTATCCCCCCCCCCTTGTTAGCAAAAGCTAGTATTTTGAATACCCCCTGCCCCTAACGTGTTAACGTGGTTTATGGAAAACCCCTAAGCTACTAGGCCGTGCATTTTTTTTATTCTGTTTAAAAAAACTGAAAATTCCATTTTCATGAGTCGAAATCACAAGAAAATAAATAATTAATGGTTTTATGCTGTTTCGCTGCAAATTCTCCAAGAGAAATTTGAACAGTCAAAGCAAAAAAGTATTGTTGCTCTTCCGGAGCTATCGCTATGATTTCATAGTACATTTCATTGTCGAATTCATTATTCAATAGAGACACATCAAATACCAATTTTCGAACTAGGGAAGGTATTTTCTTAAATATTTTTTAAATAAAAAAAAAAATGATTTGACTATTTTACAATATTTTCTCTTCGATATAAAACAATATCTTAAAATTCTACTACTTTCTCGGTCATAAATCCCTCTTTATTTCAATCTCAATTCTACTCTTCCATATAGGAAGATATGGGTCTCAACCTTCGGCAGTGTTTTCCCGATTTAAGTTGGGGAATTCCACTCAGAATTTTTTTCAAAAGGATAATCCAGGGCGGAGTTTAAAAAAGAGACTTAGGTGTCGGAAAAATCCTAAAAAAAAAAAAAAAAAAAAGAAAGAAAGAAAAAAAAAGTCCGAAGAACTGTAACCAATGAGATGCCGGGATCATATTTCGTTACCATGGTGACTCATCATTTCGTCCCACTTTAACTGAAATCGAAAGCCCATATTAAGATAGTGCCTGTTTCGTTTCAATTTAAATTTCTCCTTTTAGGTATTTTATTTAAAATTTTTTATAGGTAAAGACCTTGTTTTTCGTTTATTTCTATGTTTGACTTACGCGGTTAAAAGCATAAGTGGAAAATCGATAAAATCAGAGCTTGGCAAAAGCTCTTCACAACTAGGTCATCTAGATGTAGAGTCCCTATCCCAAAAGAGAATGCGGAAGGAGAAAACTAAAAGAAATGCTGTAGTCAAAGTTCAGAACCCTTTCGTTTGAAGGACTTAGAAAAAATAAATAAATACATTGGATAGCGGTAATCCTAAAATAATTTCCATATGTTAATAGATTTGTTGGATAGGAGGGAGGTGGACGTTTGAAAACTGGTATAATGTCAAACTACCAGTTTGGAATGAGCTCTTGTAGATATTTCACATTTCAAAAGTCCTGTTCTTTTTTTTTTTATTTAATAAAAATAATATTTGTAGGAGAAAAGGAAGGGCACACATGTTCGTGAACTCAAGGAATAATTAAACAAAGTCCATGCATTCAATTAAAACTGATTAACTATCTCAATTAAGAAGCAGCTATCGAAAGAACACCATGTGGCATTTATGATATCATCAGAGGTCATAAATCTGCTTCTTACGCTGCAACAGAAAAAAAAGAATATGCAAAAAATTTATTTTGTCTGCACTTGTCAAATTTTGCAAACGTTCTGAAAATTTGAAACTTAAAAGAATAACAGTTGGCAGTAAGATTTTAATACTTGTAAACATAGCCTTGCAAAAATGTTTAAAAAAACATATCAATGTGTAAAACATTGAAATGATTTGTTTGGTGATAGTAAAATATTAAATTCCGGGTACAAAATTACCAAAATAATATTTAAAATCTTGATTGATTATAACGTATAGTTGGTATTTTAAGGCGATGGCGTTAAAACTTTCCGAAAATCATTTATTCTTTATGTAACGATTGTTTATTTCGTATAACCAGGGATTATTTATTAGTTAATCACGTTGGTTTGCGATGGATAGTTGATGGATTTGAATAATGACAAAGCCCTTCCTCGAATCGAACACGTTAGCTCCGAACTAGTGAATATAAAAGGGCTTGCTGAAACAAATTCAAGCGAAGTTATTAGAAAAAAATTAGAAGCCGAATTACGTGCTGCGGAAGCTCTCGGAAAAGTTAAGCAAACTATTATAGAGAAAAGATTGGCAGTTGAATTGGCAACTATAGAAGATGAATACAAAAAGAGAAAAATTAGTTCAGGTGAAAATTTTGTTCTGGTTAATTAAAGTAGTAAACAATGTAGGGTAGGCAGCTCCTGATGTAGATCTAACTTTTTAAATAGATAAGCAAAGTCGTACACTCTGTTGCTTTGCGCAAGCTTTGTATCAAATATTTATTTTTATAATAGGTTTTAAAATATTTTTTCCTTTTATTTTTTTAATACTTTGAAATTAATTTTCCTGTATGATCTGAACCAAAGTAAACTATGTGAACATGATTTACTCACAGCATGAGCTTCTGAAAGCAGTCCAGAGGAAAACCATACCGGATGCACCTTAATGGCGTCCGGATCTTTTCCTCAGTTGATTCGTCTCATCGTCTCGTCTTCATAGAAAACACTTCTATCAACACTTTTTGAAAAAGTGGGCTTCTGTAGTTGGATATTTCTCATAAACAAAACCTCACCGTTCATCAAGTGTGCCTAAAAACATACTAAAAGACAAGAATTGTTAAAACAGCTTATTATAGATCAAAACATTTTGGGGGCTTCAAAGATTTGGAAACTAATGCTTTATTGATGAGCCCATTTTCTGCTCTTCTTTCACAAGCCTTTAATATACCATACGAAAATTCAGAGCTGATATTAGCCGAAATAAATATATAATTTTTTTTCATATAAATGAGAGGCAACAATCGTTTTCTGGTTCGGAAAGACATAATTTCTATTAAACCTTTACTATTTACATATGAGATTTAGATGCCCTGAATTTTTACTTCTTAGTCCTTTACTAGATTACGAGCGTGGTGATCCCTCACATACAACTGTGCGTGCACTCACAGGCATATGGGACCTACAGTTACAGTCCTACAGTACAAAAAAAAAGCCGGTTCCGAACGGTTATTTTTTGAGACTTACGAGGCGACCACTCGGTGGTTTGCCATTGTCGACTGGTAGTGACCGTTTATTTTCTGACTAGCGCATTCGTTTCTACCTCAGAAAAATTTCTAGCTATGAACTAGGCTGCGGGCCACCACAACAAGCACCCGGACGCTCATTAAAAATTCCCAGAATTTTTCCTTTCGAATAAATCGATCGAAAAATAAAGTATAAGCAAAGCACTTTTTTTGATTAACAGCAGCATTAAAGGGAGTAGACAGACAGGAATTTACCCAGGCCACTGGTCTGCGAAAGCGAGCTAGTCACGCCATAGCAATTTTCCTGGTCTATTGAATCCAATAAATTCGACTTCTACTTTTTTTTGAAAACATTACGGAACGATCAAGTATTACGTATGACTTTTTTTCGGGTTTTTGGACCACCTCCCACCTTTTCGTAAGAATTAGTAAGACTTCGCTGACCACCCCGTTTTATTACGTAAGATTTTAGCTGACCCCCGCCCCCTTTTTTTTTTCTTGCAGCGTCGATTTTAAATTGAAGTAATATTTTTCTCAAATATAGATTGAGTTCATTTCTTTAATTCTGTAAGAAAATTTAAAAAAAAAGAAAACCAAAACTAATTTTTTGAAATAAAAAAAAAAAAATTCTGAACGATAAATGATACTAGAAATTCTTACGTAAGATTTGCCAACCCCCGCCCCCCGCCTCAAGAAATCGTAAAAATTTTGAGTATTCCCTCCCTCCTCCCCTCCTCTTTCCGGTCTTACGTAACATTTGAACGTTCCCTTATTTCAAAAAACCTAAGCGGTTTATACGAGATGCACTAGTCAGCAGCAAAAATTAATCATTTAAAGCTAACTGCAAAACATGAAGTACTTAAAGATAAAAATCAAAATTGAAATAAGTTACATGATTTTATTTTAAAAGTTATCAGACGCATTCGAATAAACTACACTATATAATTTCTTTTCCACCCACCGCGATATCTTTGTGAAATAACTGTGCCAGATAAGGAAAAATAAAGAACCGGAATTCATTTTTTTAAAGAAATCTTTGATTTTTTTTTCGCATAAAAAATCCTGAGAAATTTATTTCCTATTAAATCCATAAAAATAAAAACAGATTACCGGAGGAATCTCGGGAAGACGTTTTTAATACAAAATAATATTCGTGATCAGCCGATCCATCACCGATGACAATATAAAGTCATCCATCATGGCGTGGAAATACATTATACAAAATATTGTACAAACATGATTTTTATGGATGATACCCCTCGTTTCTTTGCAAAACGTATGCATTAGATCAATACCGTTTCGATTCCGAGTACAAAGTCATACATTTTTGTTCAAATCAATGTACTTCACCTTTTGTTTGAAAAAAAAAGCATTTTAAAAAAACCTCTATTTACGCAATATGTATATACTCAGAACACTAATTAAAAATTTCCCAGGGTTTTCCCTCTCGAATAAATCGATTGAAAAGTAAAAAATACGTCAGCGAAATTGCAAGAGTCAATAACGTGTTAGATGACATGTAAGTCATAAGTGTTGACATTTCAAGATATTTCCCATGTGGATTACCCAAGTTAAGAAGCGATGATGCCAACTTGTGACTTTTCACACTCGGCAACTTTTATTAGACGTGTTTTTATCAAGCGGAACCGGAAAATATCAACAAACTCGGAGAAAATGATATTTCCCTTGATTTATGGAGACTCTCGTTACACGAGGAGGTTTTCTAATCATGAATGCGATTAGCAAAGGTGAAGGTACGAGGCAAAGAAAGTTGTGGATAACGACATCGAATGGGACGATAATTAAAAATTAAGGCTACGTCGTCGCAGTAATAACTTAAATTGCTGTGGAGCAGGTGTGCTTTACGCTTTAACTTTTACTGGCTGTCACTTTATCCGCGGCTGGCTCTGGGTTCCAAAAGGGAAACTCTCCCTAACTTTTACCATCTTTACTAGCTTTTACTTTTAAATATATCAGTGGCGATTTGGATTTATTCATGTTTTTTCTTTCTAGGGACTCCCAAAACAAGCACTGGTCACTCTTTATTTAGGCCGCCTGAGGAAGACCCGCTTCGGATGGAAATGAGGCTACGAACCGATTCCAGCATTCTAAAAAATAAATTTCTTTGGGCGAAAAAAGATGGAACTATTAGAGAACCCTCGGCTTCCAATTCTTATTACAAAGATGTTCACAAAGGTCTTTATAAAGACGTTCAAAAAGAGATTTATAAGGATGTGCTGAAGGATATTCGCAAAGACCTTTATAAGGGTACACGCCATGAAAGCAGAGCTGAAGGAACTGGAAGAGTTACTTTTAGAGATACAAGACCTAAAAATCATAATAAACACTTGAAACGCTTATTCAGCAAAAGGGATACCTCTGTTAATGACACTCATATTCACAGGAAAAGAAAAGTTAACACTCACATACTCAGGCAGCCTATGGAAGAAGAGAGTTTTGAAGAAGACATCACTGAAGAAGAAGAAGGTAAAAAATAATTTTTTTTTACGTAATGTTTAACGAAACGCCCCTGGAAGACATTCATAAAGCGTTTATCGGTATCTAAAGTTGAGATAAAACCCTCTCGAAACTTTTTGCTTTTCGTTAATTATCTGAACACAGGTGCAAATTTAAAATTTCAAATATTTTAAACCCTTCCCCTAGGAGAAAAAAAAGGAAAGGCGATTTTCCTTCTTTATTTCAAAGAAGAATTTTATCGCTTTTGATTTAAGGTAAAAAGATGAAACAAAAAAAGTTCTTGGGGGAATATTTACATAATCTCAGCAATTAAGCCGCGACAGTTCATGTAATTTTATTTAAATTTTTAAGTGAATAATTAGGTCAGTCGAAACGTTTTTTTATTCAAATTTTTCCAATGGAAAGCTGAATTTTTACCAATTTTTAGATTTATTTTCGGCGGATTACTTCTTTCGAGTAAATGCTGGAAATTAAGTTGCATTTAGCCCTAAAAAGTAAACGAATTAACCGAAAAATCTGTAATAGAAATAAGAGTTACATTTTCTATATATTTTAGCATATTTTAATTAACATTGTTAATTGCCGTAATCGATTTTAAAATAATTGCAAATAGTAAATTAGCATTTTTATGGCTAAGATAGCATCGAGTTTTCGTAATCTATGAGCTTCACAACTGTATTAGGGACTTGACAAAATATAAACTCTTAACACTAACCCGAGGTTATTGAATTTCGTCATTGATAGAGGAGTCAAGATGACCAAATAAAAAACTGAACAACAGGGGTTGTTTAAAGTGCGTTGAGTTTTTTTTGAAAACTCCCCGGAGAACGTTTTCAGAGGGGAAAAGAAATACGAGAAGACAATGGATAAGAAGTAGACATAAAACTGTCGAGAGCAATGTCATATCTGGTCAGTGGAAAGTGAGGTTAGCTCATAAACAATATCAATTCTACAGGGAACAATAATTCATTTACTGTCTGACAGATTCATTTTTTGACGATGAAACTTTTATCGAAACTGTTAAGAAAAAAAGCACTTTCTAATTTATCGCTTTTTTGCTAGTTGTTTCGGGTTTTTTCTCTCCTACAATTTTCCAAGCTTTTTTTTTCTTTTTTCCCAGTGCTTTATTTATGGAATCTACGTTATTTTATTTTCTTTCTGACTTTGAAAAGAATCTTGGATTATGGTTTCCAAGGAAAATTATAAATGGCATTCGATGAACCTTAAAAAAGCAGAAGGGGGAGAAAATAAAGAGAGTAAAAAAAAAAAAGAAAGCTAGGTGAGTGATATAAAAAAGTGTGACATCACTCTTACTCCAAAACCTCACGCCCCTGTCTCGAGGGAGCCCTCTTAATTTGCATGCCAACTGCTTTTTGAACGATCTCGCCAATTGCTCACGAGGGGTACTAAATTACATTTTTTTCCACAACTTTTTTTTGTTCCTCTCGTACGTGATTTCTTGTAATAGATAATGTCATCTTGATCTATTGTCTATTTTATCAGTAAAAGTTTCCGCAGACTTCAACAGAAACAGAGTGCTCTTATTAAGCTGCATTTTTCAACTTTTTTTTTTCCTTCCTGCGAATGAAGGCCTATATTCTTATTAGGTATTAACAAATCCGACTTAGTAGGACAAAGAGCAACATTGCATTGCATAGTCACTAATGCGTCATGGGTATGTCTTGGGTTTTAATTGAACAGTACTGGTGTAAAAAATGTCGTAAAATAAGACCTCCTGCTAGCCTCACGGATTTAAGGTCTAACATAATTCTAACTATCCGTTAAAATAACAGTGCAAAAAACGGCAATAAAATGTTAAGCAATTGTTCAGAAATCAAAAAATATTGCAGTATATTTCTTTTATTTATATTTAAAGAGCCAGAGTATTTTACTAAAACCCGGGAATAGTTGTCATGGATGTTTGGCACTAAATATCAAAGCCTGGAAATCAATAGAAGCAATCTAACTTGAAAAGTCTAATATTTAAAAAAAGTGAGAGATTTCAGAGTATGATCGGCATAATTTATACTATTTAATATACTTTGCTTATTAATATTAATTTAAAATCTTTTCACTGATTTTAACATTGATTTTAACTTCAGAGACTGGTAACACCATCTTCTGTATTACCATCAGCCGTGCAAATTTTTTTGGCCCTTTAGACCATTACTAGGTCACCCCCACGGTCGTCATAATTGTTACTCCCGACACGATACTTCTATTATTTGTTAAATCTTTATTTTTATAATTTACAGATCCTGAAATCAATTATCAAGATGAGCTTCCTCCAACAGAAATGCCGCAAACAAGTAAAAATCGCCGAATTAAACAATTCTTTCAACGAATTCGGAAAAATGATCAACCATTCCGCTTAACATCCTCAAAAGGCTGAATAACGAAATCGGGGGGGAAGAAAAGCAGCGATGTGTTTCAAAACCGCTAAATTAAATAAAAAGAATCACAAAAAAGTAAAAAAAAAAATAATGATAATAAATGGGGGTTGAAAATTACCGGATTTATGAGAACCCAGGTGCAGGAAATTTGAACGGAAGAGCTGTGATGACCCGGTGAACCTGCGTCGCACGCGTCATGCGACCTTTTAGGTGTTTGGTCACGCGGCACTGACTTTTCACAATCATTGAACGTGAACAATCAGCTCAAAGGAGAGATAATAACAGAAAATCTATTTTTTTACATTTGATCAAAACGGTTAAAAATTCGAAAGAAGAGGAAGTGTCAACGTCCATCAAAAGAAAACGGTCAAAAAAAAAATCACGAAATTGCCAGATTTTAAAAAGGTAACTGGATCACTTCATTGGCTTTTAAAAATGAATTCAAAAAAAAATATATATATATGTATATAGTCTCATTCATTACTATAAACTGCTTTATCGCCAAAGAACTTATGGGATAATAATTTCGTTTTTAAATTTAACTGTCACTAAATTTACGAATAAAAGTTACTCATGAGCGATCACACCGTAGCGCAATTAAATAGAGGACAGGTGGGCAAACCAGATTTGACGACTTTATGCTTCTGCGGTGGCAGTTAGGGGTTGTGCGAGTCCAACAGGTCATCTTACTTCCGGTTTTAGTTCATCAACGTATTGCGTTTATTTTCCTCCCCCACGACGCTTCCTTACTTTTCCTCTAACCTGCTGATTTCCTTTTTTGATTCTCACCTGTGAAAATAAATAAATAAAAAATATCATTTTCAAAGTCAACCAAACGATGCCTCTAATTTTGAGTAATTTAGATCTTTTAATAAAAATCATTATCAATTTTTATTTCCAGCGACTTCACTCTTAGAGTAGTTTATGGGTCGAATTATTGTCGACAGATTTTCAATTATGGTTTTTTTTTACTAAGATTTGCCCCCTCTCTGGATCACTGGACCTCTCTGAATTGAATCACATTTTTTTTTTTTTTTTTTTTTCTTTGCGGGATCTACGGGTGCAATTTTCTTTATACAGAATTCATTCGTCCGTCCAGAGGTGGTGGAACAAGGAGGGTAAGTGGTACTGCCCCCCCTCCTAGAATGGTACTGCCCCTAAATTGTTACCAAAAAAGTAAATTTAAATTAAACGCACGTCCGTTGTTTTGGTACCTTTTTCGATGACCAAAGGTTTTTGCCCCACCTAACCAAGATTTTTCCCCCTTTGAGCTGAAATTTTTAGCTGCCAGCGAGTCTGAGAGTCAATTTTTCATAAAAGCTTTCAGGGAATTTTCTTTTTCGTGTACAATATAAATAACTTTATCAAACCAAACACTACTGAAAAGCATTAAAAAATGTGTATAAATATTTTTATATGTAAGTTACAATTTTGCCTTAGGTTGTGTTTTGAAAATCAAACGTAAATCGTGTACACAGGTAAGACACCGACAAAAAAGCACAGGTCAAAGGTAATGAAAAGAATCTGCAGTAGCTGTAAAATGATAGATTTTAAATACAGGAGACCAAGCGAAAAGCTTTTCATTTAAAATGTACAGAGCATCAAAATAGTTCGGGCAAAGTGCTTTCGTAAAATCTTTCCGCAGTTTTAGAAGACTACGTTCCCTACTTTTATCCACCAAAAAGACTCGCTCATTTCTTATGACACCATGAAATAACATTGTTCGTTTACTATTTTGATGCTTTCCTGGGCTTGTTACTGCAGTCACTAACATTTTCTAAAATTCTTAAGGAGATGATATTGCTCAAGCAATCTGGTTGATGAGCTCTTAGCTAATCATTCCAGAAGGAACCGTTTACAGAATGGTTCGCATAAAAGTGACATCGTCACCGATACTTTTTACACGGCAAAAGACCGAAACCGGAAATAAAATTTTTATAAACGCGTGAATGCGAGGGAAAAAAATTACATTATAAAATTGACAAGGAAATATTCATGATCATGATCTTTTTTCCGGATAAGCAGATAAATATTTTTAAAGTACGGTAAAACACTCTGTAGATTGAATTGACATGAAACGAGCCATGACGGTGATTGTCAAGTATAATTAGGTTTCACGTGAAGCTTCTAAAAGCTTTCAGAGCTTTTCTAAGCTGAAAGCTATGATACAATTTATCAGACATGGTTTCCTGGTCTTTCATCTTTACAAAAACCTTTTTTTTTTTTTTTTTTGGTTTTTTCTTTACCTTTTGATAGTTGTTTAAGGGTTTGAAAACGGTCTGAAACATTAAGAGCGGAGTAAATCTGTACCTCTACGTCGAAGGATCTGACGAAAATACGTTTAAGATAAAAGTTGTCGATTTTTTTTTATTTCCTTCGTTATAATTCGTTAGGCGATTGATCACACAAAAATTAAAAATTAAAAAATTGGCCCTTTTTAAGGGACAATGACACCATAATATACCATTTCAGTAGAATCAACTTGAGGTAATAAGACCTCTGTTGTAATGTTTTACAATAAGTTTTTCGGAATCGATGCAAAAAAGAAAGGGCATACGTAAATAAGGGACTTTATTCGGCTCCGTGGGTTTTCATATAATTTAGAAATTCATCCTGGAACACTGCCTTGGTATACCAAAATTTCCATCCTGGAGAAAAGCGGCAACGCTCTAAATTTTAGATTTTCCTGTTCGATTGTAATCAAATTACAAGATTTATGTAATGAAAACATTTGCTGGTTTTTTGAACTGTATGATAAAATTAGAATTTTGTTAATTTCATCACACAATGATTTTGTTACATGAATCTTGTAATAAAATCGCAAAGCACTTCGCTACCAAGGAAAACTTTGTTACCACTTTGCTACAGCAACAAAAAAATGGAAGGTTGTATGGTATATCGAAGACAGCGTTATATCATCAATCCCTTTCGCGTGATTAAACGTGGATATGGAAATCCAACGGGGTCGAAAAAGTAAACATCCTTAAAAATTAGGGTATATCTTCCATAGCCGATGACGGAACCCTAAAATATTCCCAAATAATTCAAGAATATCGTGTGAAAAGTTTGGGGCCTTTATTAAAACTCGAAGTAGTGCCTGTAGCAACGTCATTTTTGCCATTTAAAATGCTTGGAAAATTTTCTTATTTTCCTTTTTTTTTTATTTCCTCAATTAACAGCAAGTCGAAAAATCGGCCTTTGGTTCAAGTTATTACGTTAAGTATATATATATATGCCTTTTAATATAGGTACGGAAAAGCCGTCCAACTTTTTTTTTTTTTTTTTTTTTTTGCAGTTAATGGTGGTATAGCATTATTTTAAATTTTATACAAATTTTGAAGGACCCCCGTTATCTACGGAAAAAAAAGTTGGACGTGTTTTCGTTACCTAGATTGTAAGGCATATATATACGTAATAATTTAGATCAACGGCCGATTTTTTGATTTGCTATTTATTGAGAAAAAAATAAAAAGTAAAATAAGAAAATTTCCCATGCGCCATTTCCCATGGCAAAAATGACGTTGCTACGAGCACTACTTCGCGTTTAAATGGAGGCCCAATCTTTGCATTAGGATATTTTTGAATTATTTGGGAATATTTTAGGGGGCGGCACCATTAGAATTTCGTCATCGGCTATGGAAGAGACAACCTATTAATAATAAGATTTAGTAAGAACGAAAATGACATACCATTTGGAATTGAAACCATAAAAATTGTTCAACAATCTTTAAGCAACAGCGATATTTTTTATTTGCTGGGCTTAAGTAATAATAAGGTGGGAAAACCAATTCCATAATACTTTACGTAGGAAAAACAAAAAGCTATAATAAATGACACATTTTGATTCAATTTTCCGACATGCGTTATGTTTGTAATTATCAAAACGATTAACTGTTAAGGCTGTGAAAAAAAGTCTGGACGATATCTACTACTGAAAAGGATATAAAGACTACGTATGAAAATCTTTAAATGGCTACATGCTTTAAAATTACAATGATGCAAAACCGTAAAGAAGAAAATTAATTAAAGTCTATCCGATTCACGGAAACTGTACAATTGTAATACGAAACGAATCTACTACGCTACAACCATAAAAAAATTTCCACCACATATTCAATTTAAAACCTTTTGAATAAGGAAAAATAATTCTCCCGATGGTTTTCCGCCCGTACATCATTGCTGTCCAATTTTTTCCCCATTGTACAAATTGCGGAGCCTTTATGGCAATATTGCAATTAAAACTACATTAAGATATGAAAAGAAGAGAAGTTAACAAACCGAAAACAAATAAACCAACAAAGTCTGTGCGTCTGGGTTATGTAATAAAACTCGACAACAACGGAAATGCATTTCCTAACTCCCCAGGGGAAAAAAATCATAGCTACCCAGGATAATAATAATTATTATTGTTATTATATATGATTGTAAGTTTTAGCAGCATTTTAGCGCGAAAAATTTCTCACTTGGAAAAACAAAACTTACAACCCAATTTAAATTAAAAAAAAAAAGAAAAAAAAAAAAAGTTCATTATTTTTTTTATTCCATATGTCAAAAATAATGCACCATTTTATAAGAAAGCATTCTTAATGAACTAGTAGGGTTCATAGGTCATAGTCCTACTGGTTAAATAAAGCAAAACATTTTAGGAAAACGGTTTTGAGGGATGTAAAACTTCGTTACTCCCAACTTTCTTTAAAAGAGTTGAGCTTTTCGATTGTAAGTCGAAACGTAAACTATACTAACCAAATGAAAACCTTAATCATCTTAAATGATATTCCCGACGCTGGGTGTCAAGGGTCGTGCACGCGCTTTTCTTATCGACATATATCTCGTCTCTGATTGGTTAAAATTTAACCTTTAACCCCACCTACGATACTTTTCACCTATGTTAAATATTAGGGAGAGGAGCTTTGGTTTAGGTTTAATTTTGTTCCAGGTGTGGCTCAATTTCAATAAATGTGTTCTCCGTTTTTAACTCCGCACGCGTTGCTATAGTAATAGAAAGCGGGAACGAATTCGATTCTATAAATCTTAATTACTTTCATTTTTTTTTCAGATAATCGTTTGGGTGAACTTCAATTATAAATACGAATGTTTTTTTTGAAAGTTACAAAATGCTCAATAATGTTCATTACCAAACAAAGAATTTGGAAGTGTGAAGCCGCCCCCATGAGTTTGACAGTATTCAAATAATGAGATGCCCGGGAAACGGACAGACAAATGGATAACATCAGTGAGGGGAGCTTCAATCAATCAAACTAACTATCATTAATCAATTTCTTAAAACATAATCAAAATACGGCCTTGAAATTAACTTAGGCTAAAATTTAAATTGCTCAAATAATGTCTTGTATAATAATATCAAAGCCGCATTGAAGCTGATTTTTTGGAAAATAAAATTAATTTATTTTCAAAAAGATTTTTTAAATTTTTGTTTGTTTTTCAATTTTTTTTCAATTAGCCTATTTTTTGAGCTAAAAAAAGAAAAAAAAAAGAAAAAGAAAAATTTTTAGGGAACTAACCTACTTTCTTTAAACACATTCCACATTTCCTAAGATTTGATTCCTCACAACAAATGTTATAAAAATATTTCTTTTTAATCGAAAAATAATATTTTAAACAAAGTAAAATGAAATATTAAACATTTTTCGCGAAAAAATCGACTTGAGTAAAAAAGGTCTTCAATCCCCCTTTCTGCTCCAAAAAATATATAAGTTACTTTGCCATAGTAACAAGATTCGTATTTTTTCCCCCTATATACTGAATTCAGAACCTGAACGTGCTTTCGCTGCCCATTAATTAAAAAACGAAATTCTGTATTTACGTCTGTAAATATGTAAGTGAAAGATATAAATCTCAGTTTGGCTCCAAACCGAGACTTACATCTTATTAAGGCGTAGACGCAAATGCAGAAAATAATTGTGATTTTGATCTACTTAAAAAAAGCATGAACGGGAAATCATGAAATCCAATCCAAACTTTTCAACTACTCCTAAAATAAAATATATTTACTACAAAATCGGAAAAGGAAGTTTAAACATTTATACTGCACACTATAATGAGCACATCAAACTTTTAAACGAAAATGCCGAATCGCGGCAAAATATAATAATATCTCAGATTAAAAAAAAAATATACTGTATATATATAAAGAAAAGAAGCGAACTCTTTAAAATGTGGTAAACCATCACTTGATTTTTTTTTTTTTTATTATTAATAAGGCAATAGGCCTATGTCCACCAGGTTACATGAACCTTCTTAGAAAAAAAATCAGTCATATTTACTACCTTCCTTCAGAAAGCTTCCTTCTATTTATGTGCCGTCCTAATACAATTTCACGTGATTAACACTTTAAAAATATTATGTCATTAAAAAATGATCTCCTGATTAATATGATTAATGATAAATGTTTCGTTTTTCCGTAAACGAAGCACAGCGCGTTTCTTTAATTTAAGACGAGTCGTTTTTAAAACTTTAGCAATCATTAGAAAGCTATATCTTCTTAACGTTTTTGAGCGGGAAAACATTTTATCTTAGAGATTTTAAAAGTTAATAATTGAACATGTTACTTCTAATTAGAAAATTCTTTAAAAATATTTAATGGCTTGATAAGCGCAGAAGAGCTTTTTCAGCACTTTCGACGGACCTCAATAACACTACACAGTAAAAAATATTATGTAAATATGTTAAAAACGGTCTACATAAAGTCTATGTTAAGTTATTATGTTAAAAAATCAACAAAACTTGTATGTAAACAACAAAAAAATGACAATCGTTAATGGACGCAGAACATTAAACAAAACAATTGTGTTATTTTTCTTAACAAAATATTTATGTAGACCGATTTTGACATACAGTTTGTGTCAATTTTAACATAAAATTTTTTACTGTGTAGAAAAATAACGATTTTATATTCGGGAAGGGCTGAAAAAAAAACCACATATCTACAGGACGTTTAGTTTCATCTGCGTTGAGTATCATGGTGCCCCAAACCTAAAAAAGTAAAATCATAATGGTTACAATAAAAGACTTGAATTATAGAATATGGTGTAATTAAATCGAGCTTGCGTGTGTAAAAGTAATGAACCAATGACATTTAAACCTTGAGCTTTCGTGATCGAAAATCAGGGGTCTAAGCAAGGGTCGAGACTTTCTTTTTTCCCTTGTGCTTTACCTTTCTTTTTATAACATAATGCTATTGTTTGAGCGTTCTTGTAGCACAATAGACAGACAAGTCTTTTTCAGTACTAAAAAAAGTTGGATTAAATTTTTCCAACTTTCAATTTTCTTTTACCCACCAAGAAATAAAAAGGTTTGGAAGTGAAGAAATCTATCACATTCCAAACATGAATACGATTGCATAGCAGTTAGGTATAGATCTACATTCGAATCTCATTTCTAATTTGTTTTCCGAAGTTTATATTGAATACTTATGATTTTACATTTACTGCTTAAAATTCCGTTACAAAAAGGAAGATTGATTAGGTAAAAAAAAAGTCGGTCGATAGCAAAACTTGTTAATCATACTCCAGTCGAGAGTAATTATTGTAAGTAACTCGAATAAGCTCGACCTATAAGTCTAGCTGACAAAGAACAAAGTCAGAATGTCAGCCGTAAAAAATAAAAGCTCACACGCAAAAGGTCACTTAATGTAGAAGGGTGCTGAAAATCAGTGTATCGATTTCCGATATGGTAGAGTTAAAAATGGAAAAGTTTAACTTTATCAAATGCTAAGTATTAGGCCACTGAAGTTTCTTCATATTTCCTTTCATTATAATAGAAAAAATTCATAATGTCGAAGCTAAACACTTTTCGAAACGGTTATTAACAAAAAGGCTTCTTTTTAAAGAAAAACGTACTTTTTAAAGAGATAATACCGTATATCTAGATAATGTAAAGTGTTTTGTTATTCTATAACATGCTTTTTAAGCTTTCTAAGCTACTTAATTTTAAACGAACAAGTTACCTAACATTCTCTTCAATAGGTCTGGTATACCGTAACGCGAAAAATTTTAAGGGTGCAAAATCACTATGGAATGTTGAACCAACATGTAGACACATCAAGTTGGACCAACATGTTGTACCAACTTGTTGGACTAACATTTTACACTAATTTTTGCGGAGGAGTAAATTCTGCAATGGTCGATTCCTCCGCTTGTCAAACATGTTGGTAGAACAAGTTGGGCAAACATGTTATACCAACTTGTTGAAATGTTGGACGAACTTGTTGTACCTACATGTTAAAAAAAAAAAAAAAAAATTAAAAAGTTAAAAACTTAAAAAAAAATTTAGAGAATGTCGGGAAAACTTAAGAAAATAAATCAGGAAAGAAAATCAGTCTGTACCTTGTAAACTTATTTCCTAATATAAAACATAAACCTTAAAAAAAGAATACGTCTTTTTTTCTTTTGGAAACTTCGCCGTGATTTGAAATTCTAAAACAACATTTTGTTTGGACAAAATGCAAACATTTAAAACTCATTGGACCACCAAACACCAGACAGATGTAATTTTTTAATAGAAACCGAAGATTTTGGTGACAGTAAATAAGTATAAAGAGGACGACTCACTAAAAGCTAACTGGCATCACCCCAATTTCAGGATGAATCAAATGCTGGAAAACCCAGGAAAGTTAAGAAAGCACCGAGAATTCTAAATCACTAAGACAGGGGTGTAACAACGTTTTAGTGCTGGAAAGGGGGGGGGGGGCAAAATCCAATTTTAAAAACTCTGAAAATTGCACCCCCCCCCCCCCTTTATCATTACACTCAAAACTTTAATTTTTTTCCCCTAAAAATTCAGTCATCCTACCTACTTTTTTTTTAAAATAGATTTTTGTTAATTTTGGTTTCTTGAATACAGTGCCAGTGCCTTAATAGACACTATTTTTTCCAAAAAAAAAAAAAAAAAAAAAAAAAATTAATAAATAAACTGTTTATGATTAAAAATATCATTGCTTTATCATTTTTATTGGTACACAAGAAAGAAGGCTTCATATTTTGTCCTACTCTGCCAAGTTATGGGGGCAAAATATTTTCCAGGAAGGGACATCAGAGCATCATTCTTTCTAAAAATTATTATAAGATACGGCGTATATTAATAATTCTTTACAGAAGCAACACAAAAAATTTATATTATTCACACTCGTATTGCCGGTTTCATTTGATTATAATTTAAAATATTTTTCCACCGTTTGCTGTTTTACAATTTCATAAAGAGCTTTGCGACTTAGCAAGCGACAAAAGTATAATTTAATCTAAAATAACACAAGATCAAAAATAATGAAAATGAACGACGCCTCAGAGGATTGGTGAAGTTTCGATCATAATGACGGTGTCAATTTCACTGGGGGAAACATTTTTATTAATTACTCATTTGCGGATCTAACTCTGCTCTCTAGTCACACTTAATTAAACATTTTGTTCTTTATGATGGATGAAGTTGTGTTTCTCCTTTTATTAATTTTCTCGCCTTGTTTGAAGATGAGGAAAAAACGGAGAGTTCGCTTATTTTAGTAAACGAAGACATTAAGACATTAAAAGAACGGATGGAAATTTGAACGTGATCTTGAACCATACGTTCTCCAAAGCCCGATTAAGCTGAGCTAACAAAAAGTTTTCCAAACTGGAATATATTTCAACTAAATCTGAGGCTCTATTTACTTTCCGCTTTGGATAACCCGCTCCGTGGTGTAACGTTCCAACTGGAAATAATCTAACACTTGATCTGAATTATTATAAAGTATTAAAATAATTATTATTATTCCGCACTATGTCCTTTCTTATCTCTTCTTTTAATATTTTACCCTTATCTGTACTCTGCTCACATATTCCGCATGCAAGATGGCAAAAATCAGGGATCGGGATTTTCTCTACTACCGATCTCCTGGAGTGGTAGTAGCATATTTGGTCTTACACCTCATATAGGCCAGCATATCAAAACATATCAAGGAGTATTTTACATTTAACAGGGAAGTGACATTAATCGGTGCATATAATATTAGGGTTATAAACTGAAAGTTCTTAGGTTACTGTTCTCGTCACCTGAAATTCGGACCTGATGAATTTTCAGGCGTCATATTTGATTGGATATGTTGTAATTTTGGGGGTAAAACGTAGTAATTTAGGGTAAAAAATAATTTTATACTGTAATATTGAAATGAAATTTTTCTCAGCGAATGTTATCATCTTTATCTTCAAAGTATATTTTTTCCCTTTGAACAGCGCATCTCAAGTAAACCCCCTAAACAGGAAATTAACAAGGATGCAATTTCTGAATACGGGAAACTAGCGCCCACGGAAATGGAAACACTGCTTTATTATATACCTGCATAGCAACTGTAGGCCTCAGGAAATGATATACATTAAAAACGAGTACGTTAAACATGTCATAGGAACGAATACATTTCAATCAGTCCATGTCACCGATGATTTTTTATTTTTTCCACTAAATCTTCTCGGGGTTTTTTTTTTTTCTATTTGCTCAATAACGCCGTCACCTCCCGTACGATATATTCACACAATTGTGTTTGAAATCAATGATCTGAATAAATCAGAGCCCCAATTCGAAATAAAAATAAACACTTTTAATAACATCCGAACGTGCGTCTTCTGTGTTTCATGCAGCGGATGCGGTTTATGGAAAATGCTTCAGAGAAGGGATCATCTAAGGAAAAATCGGGTTTTGTGTCAGGGGTTTGTATATACGGTGCAACTAATATGTACGGGAAAGTGCTTAACAAGATTCAAAAGCAGCTAAATAAAAAAATGTATAAAAAATGTATTTATGTAAATGTAGAAAAAAATTATTTATGCAGCAGCCATAACTGATCAAGCTTAACAATTTGTTAAGGAATTAAATGAACCTGATTTACTAAAGCTCTGATTATTTTTGATTGCTATATTTTTTTTAGCTGAAATGAAAACTTCGACTTCCTTTTTCTAACTGAAAAGCAATTTTTTTATAAACCCCTGCCCTATCTATATACGTATTTGAAAAACTAAAAAAAAAAAAAAAAAAAAAAAAAAGAGGAAAAAATGAAATGAAATCATCGTCCAGTTGTAAAAACACAGATTACGGATATATGGATCAAAAGCTGAATGGTGAAGTATTCATTGCCGTTTCGCTTATAAAGTATTTGGATCCGATAAAAAAAAGTCATTGTCTCTGGAATTTGCATGGATGCGGCTAATCCATATAGACCCCTGCCGCACGTAGGTTATTTTGAAAATCGCACGCATTTGAAAATCTAATTTATAAATTTCGAACCAATAACTCCCGTTAATACAGTACTTTAATATTGGTGGACATAAAAAAAATAAAAAAAAGAACAACTGTGTTAAATCAATTTCCGAAAATACCGTAGATTCTCAGGTTACAGGATAAAAAGATAAGAAAATTTATTTGTAAAAAAGGCGGACAAGATGAAAGGCGGAATGATTACACGCACAGCATCCATGGCGTGCCGATGCCTTCAGTGATTGATCACATCTGTAATGAAGAATCAAGTGTGATTAGGTTTCCGTCACCCACGGCGGTTCGTTCCATTTGCCCTTCTAATAGACAATAACTAAAGGTTACCACCCTTTATCACCTTCTTTCTGCCGGACATCATGCTTTCGCTTTCGATGAAACAGTGAAGGTCACAAAGGGGAGATTTCTGAATTTTTTTTTTTTCTGGGGGAAATACCACGACCTTCCAAGAAATTTCTGAACAAAAGATACTTTCGAGCGGTCATTATCCATCATCTCACCCGCCCTTATTTTACAGATCGATGAGGGATTGAGTGTCGAGCAATGGGAAAGGAGAAAGTTTCCGGAAACAGAGGTATGTGAACTATTTCAAGTATTAGAGTAATATTGCGGTCATTGTAGTGTCATAAATTACAATAGGGAGGCAAACACATCCCCTGGCTAATAACATTCCAAAAGGGCAGAAGTCAAGCTTAACCTATTGGACTTTTCCGATTAACCCTCCCTTAGTGCACGAATTGTTTTTGTCCGAAAATTTTGAAACTCCAAGTTTCTCGCTTTATTTCTCAAACCGTTTTTTTTTTAAAGAATCATTTGATCCTGGAATGAGGTCTAACGAATCTTTTCCAAGAAACAAATCGACGCGTTACGTCAGTGTCTGATGAAAAAAAAATCAGTTGTATCGTCAGTACCTGAGCTATCGGGTTGAAAAATGAAGCTGAGGTGTTTGACAGCCGTGGAATTGAAGGCCGAGCCTCACAGAGTCGCACCGGGGGGGATATTCTACAATTAAACTTAGAAAACCTCGCATCAATCAAAATCAACTCTGATACCCGCAACTTATCTCTCCTACTTTATGTATTTGAACCCATTTTTGCAGACGATTCGTCTCCTGTAGGCTAGTCGTTTGTAAAATTACCAAATTAATAATATCAAAACGCTTCTGAATAGATGACTTTGTGGTAATCATTTATTTACGACGGAGCTATTAACGGCACTGTTAAGTTTGACAAGTCAAATCGAAAAGAGAGACTTATCCAAACAGCATATATAAAGGAAATTTAAATTTGAAGTCTCCTTTCCTAATTAGCAGGATGAGAGAGGAGTTAGGTAAACGAAACATGGAAGACGGAGGCTTCGGGGAGGGTACGAAAATGATAAGATAGGAAACATGTCTTTGTACAAGTCCCAGAAGGGACCATTATACCAAGAAGCAGTCGCCGTAATCAGCGTTTTAATTAATCTACACCCGAGCTCAGTAATTATCGGTGTCCCATCTTCGCTTTCATTTATTTCCCTTCTAACGCGAAAATGAAATAAAAGAAAATAAAATTAAATACGACCATTTTTTCCAATTTTGCAATGCTTACCTTTATCTTTTTTTTTTTCACAGCCTGCCAAAGATGAGAAATTTTTTCTCCCATTATTGTACTTGACTATAAGAATTTTTGTTGGGTTTAACGACTCAATAACGATAAAAAAACACGGGAAATTCAAATTGATCCGGAAGTATAACGTAATAAATTGCAGTTTTGTGTAAAAATATTTGTGGTTTAAAGATTTACTGCGCATCTAATTCCAAGGAATTCAGACCCTTCGAAATGCATAGAGAACTATACCGATAATTCTATTCGGGGAAATGACTCTTAAAAAAGGACTCGATAACGCGATCATGAATTATAGTTGAAGAAATCCAGATAGTAAAAAGGTTTTTAGGGAGAAAGAGATAGAAAGAAAAGGCTTATCCCAATGATCCTTTCAAGAATAAGTGTGATCGTCGAAGCAATGCAAATTCCGACAGAGATTTTCATGTCATTGTGTGATATAAGCAAATGGGAGAAAAGAGACTAAAGGAGGTGCGAAAGGGAGGAGGAGGAGGGGGGGGGGGGTAAAAAAAGGCAAAAGGGGGAGATATATTTTTATCCTTTTTTTCACACATGCACGATTAACATCTTGTTACAAGTAGATGGGTTCTCAAAAAGGGTTTTATTCCTGGATAAGAATCCATTTGATGCCCGCGCCTTTTAATAAAATACGAAAAAAAAAAAATAAATTTTAAAATTCACAGAGACAAGTAAAAGTTGAAAACAATATTTTAAGGGAAAACGTGTTTTTAAAGCTGTCAACTTTTGCTAGATAAATTTTGAGATGGTGCAAAGTAAATTGAAAAGTTGAATTGACTTCGCACCGAACAAAAGAGACAATGGTTTTCTTTCGTTTAACATGTGTGACGTAGCTAGGAAATGGCAGACCTCGAAGGTTTGTCTTTTTTACTTTTCCGACTTTCACTTGAAATCCAGGAAATGACTCTTCGTAACCGTCATCACTTTTAAACGGAAGCGATTCCCCTTCTCTAAAATTTTCAACATCAAAACCCGCATTCTCTCATGACGATCAATCGTAAAATATCGTTGTAGTTAAAAACGTCATTAAAAAAAAAAAAAAAAAAGTTCGACATTCGACGAACCAGCATTTGAATAGAGGTTTAAGTATCTTTCCCAATAGACAGATAAATAATGAAAAAAAGAGCGAACAAAAAGAATGATTCTATTATTGATAAGAAACAACAAATGTATACATTGACGTTTCGAAACCACCCTCGGTGTCCCCCACGTCCAAAATACAGAGGCACAGTTTAAAAGCGCAGCAAGGTTGAAGGAGAAGGCCTACGGAAACTGCTAACTTTATCATTTTTCATTTTCAAGCCGAGATGGAGTCAATTCAGTGATAATGTGACACAATACTTTATGCCGATTGTTTGTTTTCATTCAAAAACTTACTGGATTGTTTATCATTTTTCCAGTCCAATTGAGAATTTTAAACTTTTGAGATTTTTTTTCCCCTAAAACCGTGAAGAAAGTCATCGAAAATGTTAATTTTCTTTCCTTTATTTTTTTATTTTTTTGAAAAAAGTGTGGTAAAATGACAAATAAAAATAAAAATATCAGCGAGAAAATTTATTCGATCTGGCCTAGGATTTGGCTAAATTTTAAATGTAAAAGGTGTTGAGGATAAAAAATTATTCGATTTTGCTACCTCGTTATGCTGCCTCGCTTTTATTATTTAATGAATTATCTTCAGTGAGATCAACTTAGGGAAAAATTGAAATTGAATAAAAATTTTCTTAATCCGCTTATTTGGGAATGAATAAATACTCAGAACCGATAAACTAAAAACCAATTTAGATAATTAAAAATTTAGTTTATTCTTTTTAAAAAATCATTTTAAATAAAAATGAAGCCTTTTGCTAACATTAGGGATTCGGTTCGGGTGAAAACAATGCCATGCAATTTAGATAATAAGAAAAGGGTTATTACAACTTGGGGAAAATGGGGGAGGTGAACTTCCGCGTCCTAACAGTGATAGCTTTTGTTTTCTTTATAACTCAGTTATTTTCTTATTATTGTTAAATGCTACCAATTATAATTCATGCAAATTTCTTCTATTAAGCTTTTTTCTGTCGCTAAAATGTGATCTACTTTTTAAAATAATCGTATGCCGCATTATTTTTCTTGGCCTCGAATAAGTCGCACTTGCCTTAGTCAAACACATTAAAAGTTTAAGCCCTCAACTAATTTATGATCATCTATAAATCTATCGCCCCTGTCACTGCTGAGCGCACGTGACAGTGGGTCAACCCTTCTGGTTCCACGACAATTCTTCATCAAGAAGAATCATTCTCTGGGGATGTGGATGCCGTTCATGTATAAAGTGTGAAACGGAATGATTAGATAAAATGTCTTCGTGTTTTAAGTTTAATTACCAGGCGTGCCGAAAACATTGGTGCTCGATTAGGGGAAAACTTTGTACTTTCTTTGAGTAATGGCTTGGAGTAAATTCTGCACTACTGTTTTTCCTGTTTTATTCGTTTTTCAATTTTTCATAATCATTTTTGAGGCATTTACAAAAAAAGACAACTGAACGAATGACAGACAATGATTCTTATTTGGCGATCCTGAGTCATATGTTTACGGAAAATCGGGGATTAAATATATGTCTCAAAATGTAGTTGTAATACATAACACTTCACTATGCGTAATATTTTCACTTTGTACTTAAAAATAAAAAGCATCACGCGTAATGTTTTTTTTTCAACCGGTGTACCTTTATAAATAATCATTTCATGTTAAAAGCGCATTCTTCCATAAATAAAAAGCACGGATGTTTTATTTATAAGCTTAGTAACGATAAGTCCAAGAAAAGGGACCCATCAACCTTAAAAAATTCAAGGCAGATTCGGAAAATGCCAAATCATTCAAATAGCCTCCGATATATAGGGAATATTGTTGAGTTATTGGACAGGTTTGTTCGGTGAATAATGAGGTTTCCAAGAAATCCGAGTTTCTATTTCCTGTAAAGTTAAACCCTCCTCTCCTAAGACTTCAACCCTTGATCGATACTCGAAAAATGTTTATTCAACTCGACTTCGGTCATCTCTGCCAGATATTGCTGTATAATAAACGCATTTTTCAAACTAAAATAAAGGGAAATTCCTTTTTTATTATTGTTTATGGATCTTGCGGTAAAACCCACTCCATGATATATTTCCATTTTTTAGAAATTTCAATCAGTTATATCTCGGAAAAAAGAATTTTTTTTTATAATGCCTCCTTTTTATAAAATATTTAAGGGAATATTTATTTTTATTTTTTAAGCACTTATTTTCCGAGCATGAAAATTTTACGGTGACGCACGCGGTAACCCGACGTAACTATTCCGAACGATTTCAGCTGACAAAAAGTTACAAATGACAGAGAGGCAGACAGCCCCTCTCGTAAAAGAATGAAAAACTGCGGTCATTCATCATTCTCAATTAGCGATTTTAGTTTTAGAAAACATTTAAACGGATAAATATCAAACGGATGATAATCCGCTTCTTATGATTTGGTTATTGCGAAAGAAAACAAGTACTTTGATTGAGTTCCATGAGTATGATCTGTGATGACTGTCGATCAACCACGAAACATGAAATGAAATCATTTTTCCCGGTTAGCGTAGTCTATACGTGTAATCGAGTGATCATTGTGATGTGTTTATAAAGTACCATTTGACGAGTCTTAATACTGCTAAATAATACTTTTAAAACATAAATCATTTTTTATGGGACGAAAACACTCAATCGTTTATTAATGGATTATTAATTTTTACATGAAAATTGTATTCAATGACGGATGAACAGCATAGCTAACTTCAAAAACTTGGGATATCGATTCTAGATAAACTAAATTCGATTTAAAAACGATCAAATTTTTCAGCTGCTCTATCGCTTTTCCTTTTAACCTGTCTGAACCTAAATGTGAAAAAAAAAAAGACTTTTGATGAAAATATTTAAACCCACCTTTGTACTCTCCCAAAAATTTATCACTTATCCCCTTTCAGCATACCGGAAAAAAGCAAAGTCAAGAAAAGATTTTACAATTGTATTTACGTCTCATTTGGTATTCCGGTTAGGATGATCCCCCCTCTTGTCCACCCCAGATAAAATCTGGGAGATTTAGTCGAGCCAGGGGACCATTTAGTTTCCCCACATCAAAATGCAAGTCGCTCTCTAGCTTTTTTTATTATAATCCTACAACTTTCTTACTTTCTGCTTATTGTCAGCGTGCGTGGAAAAAAAAAATTCCAGAAACCATCAACACTACCATCCTTTCCCATTCAACCGACTTTCACACCCTGTGAAGACGTTAAAAAGCTTTCAATTTCGATTTGAATTTTTCGTTTAAAGGAAAGCAATCCATTTTTATGTCCCAAGGATCAGAAGCCTTTCGTCGCGTCGCGGGGGTCATACAGTTTTTTTAAGGATATAAAGAAGAAGGACCATAGCCTGGAAGTAAAATGCAAAAATCTCCCATTCGCATTTTAAATCATCGACATATTTTTAACAAAAAATGACAAAATAGGGGAATAAAAATCTCTGCAATAATCGTTTTTAAAAATATCTGAACTTTTTCCTTTATTTTATTTTCATAAAAATCATGAACTGGAACGAGTAATATTACATTTTAAAGTCAAAAAGGCATAGAAATCAAAAAAGGAAAACTCTTCACGATATTCGTTATTTTTTATATTATTTTGGTATTTACTACATCTATATCAGTTTTTTTTTCTTTAATGGAAAAAGGAAAAGTAATATTTTACAGATTATCATAAATACAAATTGATCGGAAGTTTCTATCAAACTTTGGGAGCCTCTCAAAAATTAAGGACCATTTTCAGCGTGAACCCCATTTAATAAACTTGCTCTTGTATGTAGAATGGGAATACATTTAGCTTTGAAATAAAATTTTTTCACAATTTTTCAGGGGAAAAAAAAATTTTAAGATTTTTGAAAATCAACTTAAACCGTTTTGATATTCACAGCTCAAGGGAGATGATGGAACGCTCTATTCGTGGAAATGTTTTTTCCTTGCAATGCTTCGAAGAAAGACATCGAAAACGAGTTAAAACTATATTTGCCGCGGCTATTGTTATATACGAAGGCACGCAGCTTTCGAAACTCGTCGTCGAAATAAAGGCGTGCCGCTTTATTCGATAATCACCGATATATTTCTTTGAATATCCTTTACTCTTTCATATATTCTATTACTTTCACATTTCCATGTATTTCTTTCCTGTTTTAGAAAGTCGGGAAATTCCTTTTTATATATATATCATTATTTCCAAGGCAGGACACTTTTGTTTTTCTTGGTATTAAATAATACTTTTCTTCGGAAAATAGGGTGAATTTTATTTGGAAAAATTTAATAGATTTTAGAACCATTTCAAAAACTAAATAAATGAATAAATAAATAAATAAATAAATAAAACCATCATTTTGATCACCTATGAAGTTCTTAAATTTTCTATTTACGGTACGAGTCATCTTAAGAATGAGAAGTCTAAATCAAAACATGGCCGCACAACCCTGATATACAAAGTTTCAGCTTAGGTATATAAAATTTAAAATGAATGGCAGAATTATGAAAACTTTTCCAGATGAGAAAATTGTGAATTTATGAGTTATGTCAAAAGGACTCAGGTGGCGTAAAACTGAAAGCTTGGATTAGAGGCAAGTTTGGACAAAACAAATTACAATCATTGTATGCAGACATCGAAATTTCGCAGATAGTCTCTGCGCACAACTCAGATCTGTTTTTAATTTATTACATCCACTTGTTCGGATTAACTCACCGAGTTCGCTGCTTTATTCTTTCGACTGTTCCTTGATTTATGTCCGTTTTCATTTTGTTTTCCGGTATAAATCAGTTCCGACATATGACGGAGATGGTTTTTTCCCCGATATTCTGTGTTTTGTTTTCCGAATGCATAGGCCATTAATCACAATAACTTGGAAATTTACCTAAACAACACCGGGAACGTATATCAACTGGCTAAAATGAATGCTTTATATTTTAAAAAAGAAAGTTTCCCAGGCTAAGAAAACTAATATTTTTGATCATAGTGCCGAAAATGATGATAAATAAATGCAAAACCTTTCGAACGATATAAATTCAATTTTAAAAAAGGGAAAGTAATTAAAAAAACCAAACATGCAACGCACTTCCTATAAGACCCGTTACAGTCAAAAATCACATAAAACCCAAAATAAACAACGATCACTATAATCATCACCCCCTTAGGAAACCTAAGTTAATATGTGACAGGTGGTCTTGTTTCAGGTATATTCCCACAAAAATCTCGGTTCCCTATGATCATTTCCTGTATTGTTGACATTGCTTCCGCATTGCTCCCTGTCTTGATTTCTCACGCTTTTGCACGTCACTACGATATTATATTTTTCCCCATTTTCATTTTTTTTTTTTTTTTTTTTTTTGATCATATGAAAATAAACCGCATCCACTTTGACTAACCGGTGTAGCTTTTTTTTAAAAAAAATAATCCTTGCCATAATTATTTTATTAACAGTAAAAACGTTTTTATGACCAGCATAAAAGGATAAAAAAAAAGGCTTCAAAAAACGGATACTGATAAAAATGATCTCAAAACATGAAAGACAAAATGCTCTGTAACAAGGCGAACTCATTTCGAAAATAAACTACGAGACCATGAAAGCAAATAAAAAAAGCTTCAAATCGCGGGAAGCTTTTCATCAATAACGCTTTTATCAAGTTCGGTGGCTGAGGGTTTTGTAATTTAACTAAGTGCCACTGTGTGTACCTTTTCAACTCCCATCCCTTTCCATCATTCCTTGTCTCCCTGCGGAGAAAGAGAAAGAAAACTACCCCATTTTTTATTGGTTTGTTTATTTGTCAGTTTTTGTTAGCTTTTTTTTATGTTTTGTTTATACCTGACTTTTTTTTAAAAATAAGCACATATAGAATACTCCAGGTTCATATCTAGAACCAATTTTTTGCAAAAATAATAAAACCTTCGAAAATTTACGAGATTCTAATTTTTATGCTAAAAGCCACTTACGCAAAACGAATAAAGATCAAGCGTAAAAAAATATAAAAGCACTTACTATGGAAACTGAAATATGATAAGAATTCTCCTTAATCTTGAAGCTTTCGAGTGACTTTCACCCCCTCTACATCCCTCAGAACAGAGAGCTTAGTGTTAGAGTTCAGCAATAAATTTCAACAAAGCTATTTGGCTACGTCCGAATCACGTGTTTGCTACCCTTGAATTTGTCACTCACTTTTTTCCCAGCTCGCTATTTTTTTATGTCGGAATTTATGTACCAGAGCTTTTTATTTAATAAAATTTGAACTCTTAACGTTAAAAAAGAAAACCGGGTTCAACTTCATTGTTTTTTTTGTTTTTTTTTTTCCTCAGTTCAGCAGTCCTTTTTTCGGTTTTGTCTTACAAGATTTATAATCATCAGAATTATTTTTACCGAAGAAGTAACTGTTAAGTGCAATAGCATTTTAAAAAAATCCTTTAAAAACGTTTTCTAGAAAAAAAAATCGATAAAGTATGAGGAAAAAGAAGTTACGTTTGAACTTACCATACAATTCGCCTCATTTAAAGTAAAGTCCTTTCCTCTCAGCTAAAATTAATCCGTTGCTCTCTTAGATAAAAAAAAGATAGGAATACCACCCTCATGCTTTGATTTCATTAATGCAGTTCATCTGAGGACATACTAGAAACATTTCCATGATTCAACTGCTCAATAAAACATATTTGTAGCGTCCAGAGATGAATTTCTGAAAAGAAAAAAAAAAACGAAAAGGATGTAATTAATTAAAAGAGTAAATGGAGTGAAATAAAATAATGCATGATTAGACAACAGGTGGTAAAAAATCGAGATAGAATAAATGAATGTTTGCAATAGAAGCCCTGGCTTCTAATAATTCATAGCTATCTTTTATATTTATGATTTGCTTACTTCATTTTAAATATTCTCAAAAGTTTATTTAACGTTTTTTCCAACATTTTTCCGAAAATGCCTTAGATGTTTACACTAACATACGTTGAAGAAAATGTTAAGAAAATTTAATAAATGTAATTTAATTATACTTTTCATATTAACCTTATTATTATTATTAATTTAGTGTGTAATGTTTATTTATTTATTTATTAGGATTTTTAGTAATACCTTTTCTTTACCATGCTAATCAACATGGCGTTCAAGGTGTTCGATGAGAAGACACATGGTTTTTGTTGTGAGTTGGAGTTTAAGGTTTTTTTCGCGGAAAATGAATTGAATTCTTGAGCAGAAACGACAGAAAAAGAAGGTTTATGTACGGAAAAAGCAAATGTAGAGCAACAGGATAACGCAAATTCGGATCATCAGAAGTTAAATTCATTATTTCATTAGTGCTTGCAGGTATTCAGGTATTACCACAGACAGTGAAGGATTGCGTTACAGGCCCGTAACCAGCCTAAGGGCCATTTTAACCAACCTCTGTTAAAACTCTGGTTATAGATTTGTTAAGTTAACCCGGTGTTAAGTCATTTTTGATTTTAACCAACCTCAGTTAAGGACAAATACCTCTGTTAAAGTCGCTAACAGAGGGTGAATCTTAACAGACCCTCAGAAGGTCTGTTTGCGACTTAACACGATGTTAACTTCATATTTTTCTCCATATCTTGCAAAAAATAATCAATTTTGTGCGTGCTGTCCTTTCATGTGTTCGGTTATTCTGATTTTCAAAATTTTATTTTTTTATTTTAAATAGTGGATTTTAAATTGCGAAAATGGACTTAATTATTGATGATGACGAAAAATTTAGGGTTTGTTCATAAATTAAGTAAGCATGTTTAGGGGGAAGGGAGGGGGTCCGGTCGATGCGCTTAAGGATGCTTACGAAGGGGGGAGCGGGTCTTAAAAATCTTACGCAAGTTTAAATTTCAAATTCGCACAAAATACATTTACTGCAAATATTTCTCCTACTTTGTTTCAGCAAAGACAAACCCAAGATTTTTTTTTTTTTTTTTTTTTGAAAGGGGGTGGGAACAAAACTAAAATTTTCCTAGAATCTAATATTGGGTCATGGGCATCATTTTTACAAAAAAGAAGCTTTCTATATGTATTGTCGATGTTTCTTCAGCTTAGGTTCCTAGCTAGCCTGAGAAGCAAAGGAGGGCACAAGATATTTTAAGGGGGGCTCCAAATGGCCCCTTATAACATGCAAGATAGGGAAAATACACGGAAAAAGTCAATATTACAGGGGGGCTCAAGCTTTTCCCAGCCCCCTTTGCCCCCCCCTGGCTACGAGCCTCTTCCAGCTGGGGGCCATGCTGCATCGGCCCCCTTAGATTCACTATATGTAGTCATAATAGGGCCTCAAAAGCCCAAATTTGGCTGAAAATTAAAGTGTTTTGAATGCTCTTTGAATATTTTATACTTTTTATTAAAAAAGCCTTTTTTCCATTACGTTCCCCTATTGTTACTTTACGTGCCTGGGGCGATAAAATGTTAGTCCCGATGTCAACTCAGTGTTGCCGGATTGTGTTTTGGGGTTTAACATTAGTTAACTAACAGAGGGCTAAAAATGAGTGGTTAAACGCATAGTCGCTTAACACAACCTTTAACAAATGTTAGAGCTAACACTCGTGTTAGCTAACCAGAGATTTAACAGAGGTTGGTTAAAATGGCCCTAAGAAGCACAGGGGGGCGCAAAGTTTTCAAAGGGGGGCTTCAAATGGCCCCTAATAACATGGAAGATAGGGAAATTACATGGGCCAAACAAAATCTACAGGGGGGCTCAAGCTTGACCAAAGGGGGGCTGAGCCCCCCTTTGCCCCTCCCTGGTTACGGGCCTGTGCGTTAAGCACTTGATAACTGTTTAAACAAGTTATCTAAAATTTAGAATTCTTAAAAAGTGAAAAAAAAGATAGCTGAAACGGGGACGGAATCGTGATTCATTTGCAGAAACTAAGAAAAAATGGATAGTCCTAGAAAAAAAATATTGTTAATTCTAAAAAAAATATAAGTACGATATTACGAAAAAAATTAACATGGCAGCAATAAGATCATCTATAAGACTTGGTTACTGGGAAAAGCGAACATAAAAATCTACATTAGCGTGAATTTACAAAACCGGGAGAAGGAAAATTCAGTACAGTTCAAAAATTATGACGACATGCTTTTCAATATTCACGATCAACTCCTGTCCAAGTCAACTAATAGTACTATCATAATTATGTAATGGTGACACTTAAGAATAATTTTTTTTTTTTTTTTTTTTTACATATATTTCTGGAATTCCTGGTAAAATTTTTAAAAAATAAAATTTGGTAAAAAGAAAAAAAAAATTAAACGCGGCAATAAATAGAGTCGAGGAGAGACGCCTACAGTAAGGATCGATGCAGCTTTAGATGTTCCCGACTCTAATCTCGTTTTTTTTACAGGTGAAGTGGGAGGTTATATACAGAGGAATCTTGATCTTTTCATTTTGCTTGAAAGTAATATTATAATTTTTTTGTTTTTCTTTCGCGATTTTTTTTTCTTTTAAATTACTGTATATACAAAATTAATTCAAAAATCTCTTATTAATTCATCATTTGATAATTTATCTGAAAGATTAAAACACTCTGTAAAAGAAGCTCTTAGAAAAAGTTAAAATCGTAAATTTAAACATGGCAATTAGGAAATTAGAAAAACGGAAATTTAACATTAGAATTAAATACTGAACACTAAAGGCTGATCTTCGAAATTCGGTGCCCGCCACAACGAAATCTTTTCGTACTCCTCTGACTTGAAGAGCTAGAGGTCGATAGGAGGAGTTTTGGATTTGTTTTAAGACATTCAGGCGGGGACTTTGCTTCCGTACTTTTGCCACCTTCAGGTCAAGACTCATTTGACATAACCTGCAAAACATATTAACATCATGACACTTTTTATCACAAGAATCATCCTAGTTCACGGATGATAGCACAGCGTAAAAAAATTAGATTTAAAGTCCGGCGCTCTTATAATGGGACCTTAATTAAAATGGTTAATTAAAACTCCTATTTTCATGGTTTAAGAATAAATAAAACCTTTCCCCTTCCCTCCCGTCGATAAAAAAAAAATTGAAAAATAGAACAAGATTTTCATTTTTAAAAGTAAATGAGCAATTTTTTTTTTCGATTTAAAAATAAGGAAAAGAATTTATGCTAAAATAAAGAAAGTCAATTTCCTGAAATTCGTTTTTTTTTTTTTTTTTTTTTTTTTTCCTCTTTTTTTAGGGAGAAGACGCAATAAGGAAGGGATGCGAGTGCGACGAGTAAGTTCAGAAGTTCAGATCACATCCGTCAGACGGCTGCAAGTTCTTCACTTCCTATTTTACGTTATTTATCATTGTGTGAAATCTGCAGCATTAAAATAGGCGCGACGCGACTAGTATAACTCATGTATAAGGTTTGAAGACTTATATTCAGTTAAAAAGTAATGAACTCGTTTTATTTGAATTTATCGTCAAAACTATATCCAAATTCATGTTGCTGAATAAGGAATGTTGACTGTAGTAGAGAAAGAGTTTATTGAAAATCGAAAGCATGCGCCTAAGTAAACAATAAGCAATACACACCAACAGTCGGAAAATATCAAGAAATGTCAACCACCATTAAAATGCTGGTGAAGTTGAAAATTGTTAAGACATTAACTTCCGGCTGTTCCCGTGGGAACCCCGAGTTTCGAACTTGGTTTAGGTCAGGTCCCGAAACCGCAAGTCTTCTGGTTTCTACGAGGAAATGTTTGTCTGCTTTGCATGTGTCATTACATACCACAGCTTTCCTAGTTTAACTTTTTTGCCCTTTAGATTTTTTTTTTGTTTTCCCCCATTTTCGGGTTTCTTCCGCCATTTTTTGATCTTAATAATGAGCGATGATTTCTATTACTGGAATAATTTTAAAAAAAGTATCTGCACCAGCAAAAAAACTTATCAATTTTTCTAATATTCAGTTTTCTCCCCTTTTAAAATAGAAAGCTCGTATAGAAGGGGTGGGAAGCCCATGCGATATAATGCGTTTACGCGGCCCTAAATACAAAATGCCTATGGGATTTTAATTGGAAAGAAAGCATTTTCCTAGAAAAATAACTATCGTGTTTTTTCACTACTAATTTAACCGCATACATCCAGATCGGTAACCGTATAGGAAAATCAAAAGAGACGAAAGGTTTTTGGGAGCTCCGCTTTTAATGTGGCTCCTTTTAACACGAAAGACAAGGCAATTAAATTAATCAAAAAAAAATTTACAGTGGAGCTCAAACTTCCTCACAGGAGGCTCAGCCCCCCTTTGCCCCAGGCTAGCTACGGGTCTGCGTACCTCTAGAATCCGAATACCATTCTACAAGAATCATCATCATCCTTTTTCAAACAACACCAGAACTAAACTTTTCATTTTTTTAATTTTCAACGGAAAAATAAAATTAAAAAAAAGAAAAAAATATTTAAAAAGAACACCCTGTCCCTAAGTAATAATGAAACGGAGATGCAAGAAATGAGTTTTGAAAATTGATTCATTTTCTTCAAGAAAGAAAGCAATAAAAATGTAAATTAATATTTTAATAAGTTGGAAAAGCAAGCTAATGATAAAAAAATTATAAAGAAATTATCGAGGAAAAAACTTATTAATAATCTGGCGAAGGAACTGTGATAAATTCTCAAGGCTTTCCTTTCTTGACCGATCAGCGCTGACGTTTCCATTAAAATTGCTCTTAGTCTTTTAGATCAGATATATACCTATGTGAATTTTTTTTTGTTCAGAAGAAAAAAAATTTCCTTGCCGACTTTTAGTTTTTTTTCCTTTTGTCAACCGAGTCTTTATTTGGTCTGGCTTTGACTGGAAAAAGACAATTTTTTTAATAATCCACAGCAATCGAGATAGCGCAGTATGACGATATTATCGAGAAATCCGTACCTTTGAGGTCAACAATGACACATAAGTCCATTGTGGCAAAATATTTTTTGTCTGGGGTAGGGAAGAGGCGCAAAAACTCTCGAGCATCTAATTCGGAACCAGCAAAAAGTGGGGGGAGGAGGGGGGAATGCAATAAATTTACTTTTGTGGGTAAAAAAACGGAGGGGGCAGTACTGCTCCAGGAAAGAGAAATGCCAGCCTCCTCGTTCCATCGACACTGCATTCGTCATCGGCAGAATGGATATACTTTATTTTTTCAAAAATTTGAAAGGAAAGGAAAATTCTTGTAAATAAAAAAATTTCGCTGATTAGATATGTGGCACTGGTGACCTCGCGGAGGTACGGAAAACAATGGACATCATTCAAGAATAAAATTTATCATGCAATAAGTGAACGTAACATATGCTCCGTATAAAGCAAATGAAATCTTTTTCAAATCCGACCGGTCCGTACGTCGAATGAAGGCTTTAAAACAAAATTAAATCTGAAAAAATCATTTGAATCCATTCATCGATAATGCGGAAAAACAATGACAGCTCAACAATCGTGACGACTCATTTGTACTTCTTTTTGATGACCTTTCGGGCTTTCTCTGTCAAATAAAAAAAGACTTTCCGAAAACATGACAGCCATGAGGACTTTTTAAAACTTTATTTACTCAATAAATATTTTAAATGTGTCTTGTATTTTTTTTTCTGAAAAAAAAAAAAAAGGTTACAAAAAAAGAAATTCCTTCTAAAAAATCAGTCATATGTATAAAACAAATGTTCCTGCTGTTTTTTTTTTTTTTTTTTTTTTTGGAAAAAAGACAAAAATTAGATTTCCCCTTTTTTCAAGATTAGGGAAGAATTCTTCATAATTGTTTTAAGTATACATGTGAGAGATTTGTCTTTCGATCGTTTCGCTTTAAAATAGTATATGTCAAATTCGTGGGCGAAAGTTTCAAAATAATTAGGGACTTTGATGTTAATGCTGATAAAAAAAATATACATACGGTTATCGTTTTTAAAAACTTCAATTTGTTTCTTTAATTATTTGCAATAATTTAGTCGTGATAAGTTTCAGGTCAGACATACATCTTTTGTGACATTGTTTGATATAGTCAGATCTACAGAAACCCGGTTCAGGTGATCGGAAAATTTAAATTTGAGCATCTTATCATTAAGTTCGATCAAAAATAGTTTTAAAATAGGTAATAGCTTCACGCTACCCTAACATGTCTATAGCATCTTACAGAACTAAGCCTTAAAGTTTAATTATATGAAATGCACACTGTTCATATGCATAAGAAGCTGTTAATGTGCGGGAAGGAAGGAAGGAAATTCCCGCATGCTTATAGAAGTGAATATTCTCAAATACATCCGGATTCCATAATTCTGGAGACGCTTTTCTTTATCATCTCATTCCCACCCAAGTCCCTAGTTGTATTATATTACTATTTTTTTATTTCAAAAAGGCGATTTTAAGTTCCCCAGACATATTTTTTGTAGGTGGTCAATTAAATTTGATTAAATTGAAGAGAAACCGGAAACGTTTAAAAGACTTTGTTTGTGTTGCTTAATTCGATAATAAGGCCACCGTCAGTGGATGACCACACTGAATTTTTTTCCATTTCATACCCAATATAAAGTTTTTAAGGAAGTTTAAGGGAATTTAATCAGCGTCTATTAAATCACCAAGTTATTTAATTGGAAAGCTGTTTAATTATTTTGTAAGTAATTTTTTAATGAAACATTAATTTTTATTACAGTAAGTTTCAAGTGGTCAAGTTTTATATGACCAATCATTTCGACATTAAAGTTTCATTGTTTGATAATTACGGGTCTACTCGTTTTATTAAAATCTAACTATTATAAAATCTGAACTATTATAAAATCTTAAGCGAGCACAAGATTGAGCTTCCAACCCAGTTGAAATAAGTCCAGCCATGAGCAGCGACTAAACTAAGATTGGAAAAACAGGAAATTCGAAAGTCCAAAAATAGTCATAAGGGTATTAATAATAAAGCCAGAGTAGATAGCAACAAAACCTAAAATAAAATAAAATAAAATAAAAAATAAATAAATAAAAGGAATAAAGAAAATTACTATGTAATTTTGAGTTGAATATACTGAATTGAATACCTTAAATACCTTATAATTATCAAGTTAAAGCTTGTTCGGTCATTGCATTGATCGGTTCGCACTTTCATTCATCTCTCGCACTTCAAAATTTTTTAATTCCATTTAATTATCAAGAATAGGAACGATCATATAAGTTAGAGGGATTATACAGGTAATCGATTTTGCCGCCAAAAAACCGTCTTATAGACGCTGAAACCGTTTAATTTCAACTCAAACTGAAAACAATACCTTAAAGATATATGTCTATTAAATCGAATGATTCTACAATTGTAATCAACATAATACAAAAGCTATGATAACCTGTAATTATTGTGGTGCACTGACGACTTTTTATTAAGAATAAAAAAAAATATTCGATTCATTATTTTTGAGATATGTCAGATACCATCAGACAATTCAAAGGGGAGTGTCCTAAAGAAAAGAGAAATCACTGCCAAAAGAAAATAGCCATGCATGAAAATCTTGGCACAAATTGTTATTTTAGTCATAGAATGCATACAAACATGGGAAAAATTTATTATTAGTAAAGATATGGACTTGGTGCTAATTTTTAAATGAGGAACAACTGGACCCTCCAAGGGTCTTCTAAATCAACAATATCGAAATAGCTCATAAATTCAGGTGATTTATTCGTAAACATTTACAAACCTTATAACCATTTGACATTTCTTCGTTTCAGTTTAATCGATTTCCGACATGAAACTGAAACCGTATGGCAAAATGCACATTCTATATGTGATTTATTGTGATAAAGACATCACAAATCAATGAGTGTGTCATATTACGGAACGGATGATTACGCAAAAGCGTCCCATGCCTTTTTAAATTGTGCTTCCGAACAAAGAGTTGCGAAATTGGTTTTCACAAAAAGAAAAACTCACCCCCATGTTCACTATTGTCCTTGTTCTTTTATTTATTGTTATATCTGCATTCATCTTAGTTGCCTCTGTGCAATTGTGGTTAAGACGTCAAATGTCCTATATATTAGGGCGGCATTTTTCCTAACATAAAGTTATGAAAATGTTGTACCTATTATTATCATGCTCATTTTTATGGGGAACGTATATGTAGGCAAGCAACGATAACTAGCTCCAGAATTCAACCTTCTGATTCAGATATTCAACGTTATTTCTATTTATTTCTTGACATCTTTTATCTTAGCATTTAATGTGCTAAAGGACAATGAGCTCAAAATCAATGACTGTCTGCTCACTCAGCTCAACTCGAGCCAGATGGATAATTTTTCCAAGAGTAAGAACAGTGGCTGCGAATTTGTTTGTACTATTCAATACTTAATAATCCAGTTTACATGAAATAATGCGGATCGTCAGTTACTAAAAATTCTAGAGCTAAATTAAATTAAAGTCACTTTTGTAAGAATTTTTTTTTTTTTTGTTTTTTTGAAATAAGTCTATTGAGAATTATTTATTAATTGATAAAATCAGCTTAGATTTTACCCATTTAAACGGTCAGTATAATGCGATTTTCGAACTATACGAGCTTTGAGATAAAAACTTCATTTAATTCATATTACTTAAACTCTGCTTTCTGTAACGTTTCAATCCTTGTTACGTAGCTTATTACCAAGCAATCACTTCTCGTTGAGTGTTCCGCTTCCTGTAATTTTTTTAAATGCCGAAATAACAACTTTATGATTGCTAAAATAGCTGCTAAACCGAAGGTAAGAATCTTTATTCGTCTTCAGCTAGTCAATTCCTCATCGTTTTCGATTGTTTATTGCCTTAACTGCGTCATAAATCAGAGGGTTTCTTAACGCTGTTTTGGTAATTTGTTTATCTCCCGGTAGCAGCCTTGAAAACTTTATTATTAATATGCTAATTAATTTATATAATGTTTCGTAACCTCATTCCCTTTGTCATCGCCCTTCCTTATAACCCCTCCCCACCCTTATTTCAATATTTACCAAAGACTACAGTGTCATTCATTCTTCGATTTTATTCCAGGCACCGAATTCTAAATCTAATAATCGCAGAGTCTTATAATGACAAATATTAGTAAAGATAATCCATTCGTTACAGTTTGAAAACTGGGAGCGGATGTCAAAAACGATTGACTTTTTTTCATTTTCCCTCTCTCTTTCTCTCTCACTCTCACCCAAAGTGATAATTAAAGATCTTTTTCTAATTATTATTTTGACTGCGGTCACATTTTGCGGTCGGTTTCACTCACCCACATCATAAGGTTTTGACATGTATTCATAAATTAGCCAAGTCTCAAGGGGTCGCTTCCAGACGTTCTCACGATCAGGTTGCCGAAAGAGACCCTTCGTAGACTTTAGGGAGCTTTCCTTAGAGATTTTTTTTAATCGGTTCTTTAGCCTAATTAATACAATGTAATTATATTAAGAATATTTTATGAGTAGCACAAATTTTTTTTTACTATCAATAAAATTATCACTACCGATAACATTTATTTTTACTTCTTGCTCTCTGGCTTTTAGAGAAATAAATTATTAATTCATGGTCATTATCGAATGATTTATTTTATAATCAATCGCATAATATATGTATACTGTCGGACTATTAAATATTTACCCTGCGAATATATATATACTATGCCTACTGTCAATTGTATGCATGCCGCTGTTCTTGATGAGAATCTGCACGGTTGAATATTTCTTACTTTTCACATTTCGCAATTCTGCTCACAGAAACTATTTTCTTTAAAACGAAAAATAATAAAATTGAATTAGGGCATCAATAATGGAATGCATTAAGTAACCGAATTAGAGGATTCTTAGTTTTAACAAATAAATTATTGGGCCGGACTATTTTACAGTCCAACCTGGAAAAATGTCGACGATTATTTATTTATTTATTTATTTTTTTTAGAGGTTTCATACACCGGTGCCCATTTGTTGACTGTTTTTGAATCTTAGATGGTTAAGGTTCTAGTTCCTTTACATAACCGGCCGGTCAGCCGGGCGGTGAAAATTTTTTAATAATAAAAAAAGTTTAATATTTTTTTTTTTTAATTCGGTTTTTCACACATGAAAATGACATCGGATCGCACTGAACCGTGGCAAAACGTTTTGTTATGCTTAAAAGGTAAAGATTCGCTATTGAAATGCATGAAAAGGCTTTATAGTTCCTAAATTGATAATTTTTTAAAGTTTTCGAAAAAAAAATAAGACCGCCATTTGCTTTTTGTTGTTGAACATTTCGCGGATTCACCGCTAGAGCGCTGCACTAGTCTCTCGGAAACAACATTTTTTTTGCTGCGAAAACATTTAAAAATTATGAAATATAAGAACAATTAACTCTTGTTCATGCATTTAATATCGTGGATCTTCATCTCTGAAGATAACTAAACGTTTTGGTACGGTTTCGGTGAAGTTAGACCCCGTTTTCATGTATAAAATATTGGATTAAAAAAAAATTTTTTTAATATTTTTTTTATCGTTAAAATGTATACACCGCCCGGCTAACCGGCCGGTTATGTAAACGAACTAGAACCTTTAGGTGCATAGGGAAAAAATGAAATGAAACATATTACTCAATTATTAAATAAAACACGTCTGCGCCAACTTATGGCACTTATGAAACGGTTAGGGCATATTTTGATAGGGCTGGGGCGATGGAGTGTACTCAAAAAATTTCGAAGTCGCAGAATTCGGTTTTAACTGGAAAAAAATTGTAAACAATCGCTTTACCCCTCGAATCAAGGATTGAAAAACAACGGTTTATCAGTCAGTCTTATAACCAGCTTGGCTATCAACGACCTCTTGACCGTTGTGAGCAGAACTGCTATAAAGGACTTTTATGAACATAAAAGATAAAGAAAGTACATCAGCCAAAAAAATTTGCAGGGGAGCTCGAGCCTTCCATCAATGAAGACCGACACCACTTTGTGTCCTTGTTTACGGCCTGAATGTATACTTTACAATGCGTGCAGCTTCTGTAGCATATATTAACGGAGTTTCCAATAATAAGTGTCGCAATTTACATTTTTCTTTTTCGTCATTTTGCTTCTTTGACTTCGTCTAGATATCTAAACTGTATTAAAATGATTTCGTAAAGTCACGAATGAACTTTTTGTCGAACTGTCATTCAGTGAATCAACCGTCCAGAAAGCAACGTTTGAATTTTCCCACATTCATGGTTCGATGAAAAAATGAATCCGACAAAATCGGATACGAAAAAGGTCCTGTAGCCCGTTTCGCCCCTTATTACATCGAACCCTTGTTCCGCTAAGTTACAACTGCAACATGTGCATTTTATCAGAGCACAGGTGACCTTTGATTTACTTCATTTTTTAAACTAATCTTTTATTATCACATGCTTTTCTTACGAAAAAGTCGTTTCTTTTGGCATTTAAATCTCTTCCTGGTTTGTTTCCCCTAATAGAGAGATTAGTTTCGTCTGGACCTTAAAATTATTTGAGAGGCAAGGGAATTAAAGCTCAAAGATGTCGTAAATTATGCGTGGATATAATTTATAGCATAAGGTTTAATTTCTAGTTAAGTAATTCGTACCACTTTTTTTTTCACAAAGAAAGAAAAAAATAAATAAATACCTTGAAGTAATTATCGGCTCTCTGGAGTGGAACATTACTAAACTAACCCTCAAAAAGAACCGAGATACATGAACTTGTCACAACAAAGCGCCTACATTAATCACGGACACGGAGGTGCAATTCAATATGAAACATCTGGAATACTCAAATTACATATCGGTATACGGAATTCCCATAGAGTTTCCTCACGAGATACCACCGAAAACGCAGGGTGATGCATTGATTTTTATTATTACCTTACGGCATGCTCTATTTTATTTCGGAAGGGGATCGAATGGTCAACCCCTAATGATACAACGTAAAGATTTATCCGTCAATAAGTAAAACACATGGTCTAATCGATGAGAACCGGAAGGGTATCAGTTCCGGTTTCCCTCAATTATTCTGACCCGATTTAATTATAAAACTATTTTAGGATAAGCCATTATCTGTAAGAAGGGTTGAACTTTGGACAGTTCAATCTATCAGCTTTCATAATTTTGTAACCAAGAGATTCTGATATCCATAATTATATTTTTTATTTTAAGGGCACTAATTGTTTTAGGTTGTATATTACATCTCCAACTAAAATCATCGCTGATCTTCCTCAACGACTGAATTTCTAAATTTTAATGGAATTCATTTCTGACAGATATTATTATTGATTCAAGAGTCACCCAAAATGTGAGGCTTAGGTTTTTAGGGAATACTTTTGTTACAAGAACCTTCAAGTATTGGTAAATCTAGAAGAAAATCGGGAAATTTATCTATGGTACATGTACCTTGTGCTTGTACAATAAAGCTGTGCTTCGGTTTGTATGTATTTTAAAAGCCGCAAAAACGCGAAACTGATGAAAGAACGTTATTCGGTTTCAAAATGTTTCGAAATAAAGCCAATTTGATTCGATTTTATGCGCACAGAAAAACTGACCAAGTTTTGAAACATTTTGAAACCGGGTAAAGTTTTTTCATAAGTTTTGCGCTATTGCGGATTTTAAAATACGCTAAAGCGAAAACAGCTTCAATGGTTTACTGTTGCTAGAAACTGCAGTGGCCCAACCAGCCAACTAAAGGAGTGCAAGCGAAAACATTTTGCGAGGCCTTTTTTTTTCGTAGGCTATTTAACCTTGTCCCACTCCCCCACCTCTCAAAGTTTTTTACATTAGTTACTTGAATTTTGGAATCTTTACTTTTGAATGTGAACGATATTAAAGTAACTCACTTCGCATTAAAATACAATTAAAACAAATAAAATGTATTTAATATATGTACAATAATTTTAAATCAAATGAACGTGTCAAAGATTTCTTTCATTTTTGAATTTTAAATACAAATTGTAAAGAGGAAATTATTGGAAAGAGCTTACCTAGAAATGGTTCCTATGGATCCACATAAATTTGACTTTTCTTTCTCGGCAGTTACTTCCCCCCCCAACCTGTCTCCCATTTTATGTTCACATCTCTGTCTCTTTTCGTCCCCTCATTCGTTTTTGTCGTTGTTACGGCCTCTGTCGTTTTCGCCAAATTTTTAAAATCAGTAAATTAATCACGACTAAAAGAAAACTTCAAACTTACTACCTAAACCGTCATTGCTCGATGACTACCGCGATAAAACTGTCTTTTAGGAATTAAATGAATGGGATCGGGAAAAACCGAAGATCAGGTACTTAAAAATTTTAACAAAGAAATTTTGAGAAACATGGGGTATAAGGCTAATAACCAGGGTCGTTCACTCTTTTTCAATTCAAAAGTATTTTTTTTTTTTTTTTTTAAGAAAAATTTAGTGCAGGTTATTTTGAACCTTTATCCATTTTTTCTGCCTGAAATTGCGAGGCACGAGGTCGCAAGCCTGTGCTTGCTTCTCTTATAGGTTGCTACACCACTGTAAGAAACTTTTCAATAAAAAATACATTACAGGTCTTCTGCAAATCGATTAAAACGTAACTTAAAAAAAATCATATTCGATTAACCGTTCAAGTGTAATAGTCTTTTCCTCCGCTAAGAAATCTTAATAAGAACAAAACAAGAAAATCTTGTTGGGATAAAATAATTCATCATTACACCTACAGAATTTTCACCACTCTTGTTTGTCATTGGTCTTGTCATGCTGCGTTAAAATGCAAGGTGGATCCCGATGTATTTAATAAATGTCCGATGCACAAGAGAAAAAAAAAAGATAATTTGCTAATCAATTATTCAGAACAACAAAAGGATTAAAGAAATTGTAATTCGAAAGAAATCTGAACTTAAATGGCCTTACAAATAAATAATGGTTAATCATGTGGTTCGTCTTATGAATAATATTTAAATCGACGAATGACACGTCAACGGTTTCGTCTCATATATGTGACCGCTTATTCAACTACTGGCGAGAGCCTTTTGAATACGACAATTACTTCACGACGGCACACTCGTAATTATTTATAATTTCATTCGGTTACGCGACCGCGTATTCAACAACCAAACGAGATGACAATAGAAGGAATCAAACACGTGCTTGTGTGATTGTTTTATTAGAATATGCAAAAAAGACTTATCTGAAGGAATATCAAGCTGTAAATTAACATAAATCATCGAGTAGGTGACAAATCGATATACTGTATGCGGGTAAATGGCAATTTGAGGTTCTTGTACTAAGGGAATGGGATCTCTTCAATCACAATAACTCTTTTAAAAAACATACGATGGATTAATAAAAAAAATAATCTTAGCAATTAGGCAACGATTTGTAACTGTTGCGCAAGATCTTCGGAATTCTAATTTTTTTTTTTTTTTAAAGGCGCACTAAAATCTATTAAGTATAAAGAATAAGTTCTATAACTATGTGCTTGACCAGGGTATTACTCCAATATCTTCCTTATATTATTTACCTAATTACTTGGGTAGCATATTTCATAATTATAGTGAAACTGAATGCTACAATTAATTAATCTCAATATCTGTCTACTTCGAGTTATATCCATTAATTAAGCTATTAATACAGACATTAAGCACTTTGCGGCTAGTTTATTTTCATCTATAAGGTTTTTTTCCTTGCGAAGGAAAGAAAAGCGATTAGCAAATATTTGTTAATGTAGTACAATTAATTGTATTGATTTTTGAATTGTATTCCTTTTGCATCAAATATCAACATAATATTATAGGAGTTGTGCCTTTGTTTCACTTGCAAACGGCGATATGCTTAATGATATGGGCATGTGTAACAATAAAAAATTGACCCCTGGCGATGAAGTATCAACTATTGATGAATGTCTTCATTTTATAGCACCTCCTTTCCTGGAAAAACTAACACGAAGAAACGAAAATAAATGCAAATTTAATTAATTTGACGATTTTCTTATAAAATAATTTTCGCAAGTGTTAGATCACGGGGAGATGGTGGAATTTGATCCACACAATGAAGAATGGTGATAATAAAGAACCTAAAACTAATGGTTCACATCTTGACCTCACTAGGACCTCGGATTAATAATTTACTTCAGAATAGAGGCTAATGGAGCCCCGACATCAATCTCTGCCAGGCCGGTTCAATTAGATTACATCCCTCCCCTCCCTCCCCTTACTTCCTTTCCTTTTTTTCGTCATTTTTGTAGCTATTGTCTCAATCATTAATTACCTGAATCGGAGGCGTGGTTTCATCCCTTGATTTAATGTTTTTTTTTATTTTTATTATTATTATTATTTTTTAGGAAAAAAAACCGATATATCTTACTGATATGATGAATTGGAAAATATTGAAGAACAAATAATAATTTTCATACATAAGGCTTTTTTGAAAGAATTTCTTTTTCACTTTGTTGATATTTTTGATCCCCAATTGACTTCTTTATGCTAGTTCAACCAAAATATTTGCAGTGCAGTGCCTATTTTTACTCCGGTTCATCCAAATTTCGTCCGCGTTTCACTATTTTTAATCGCTACATTACCAAATCGTTTTCTAATACCGACTTGATCATTGATATAAGAATTTATTTTATATACCATACGAATATCTATAAAGCTATGTCCTTATTCCTATTAAGTTTTAAGTGACGGCTTATAACGTTCCCTTCATTATCCTTCTCTATTGCTACGTCTTGTACGAAATTAATTCTTTTAAGACTTTTTTTTCGATCTGATTATTATTCCTCTGTGAAAATGACGAGATTTTCCAAGAGCACTCCAGTCGAAACATGAGGAGAAAGAAAGGAATTCAATCTAATAAAAGTTTATCTGTAAACATTTTTGCTCGAGCAAATTGGATATCATACAGTACAAATTACACAAAGGGAAACAGAGAAAAGCTAAGGATTTTACTAAGTTCCTCATATGACGATCGTGTTATGTATTCAACGCATGCTTTCTCATATTCAATATAAAGAAGAAAAAAGTTGTATTTACGACATGGAAAATTCGATATGAGAAATTGGGCTGCACTGTTGTATTAGCATCTGCTTTGCAGTTTTGATAAAGGGAGGATCACTTCAAAAATTCCAAAAATGATTTCAAAAGAAGATTTGCCTTCCATTTCAATACGCTATATTATATGTTTTTTTCTTGGCGGAAGGATGTACTTAGATAACGCGAATCTTACTTAGGCTTTAATATTTCAACATTGATTTTTCATTAAAAAAAAAAAAAAAAAGCAAAATACCTTTGCAAGGCTAGACTAACTTCAAATTACACATCATCAATCGAAGGTCATGGTCAAAATTTGGAGCGAGGGTATATCTGGTCTGTAGCCAGCTTGCCAAACTAGAAGGCTCTAAGTCCTCTAAAAGATTTTCAAAAGATTTTTCATAACGAATATACGATTTCAGCTAAACCTAAGCGAATTTTATTGGAGAGCGTTTCAGATGTTGGATTTTTTTTTTTTTTTTTTTTTTTTTTACTCCTTAGGAAGAATTATTTTTTTTACATTGTTTTCATATATCATACGTTCATTATTTAAAATTTATAATAATTTTTTTATTCAGAATTAAATTCCTTAAATATTATTTTTAAAATCCCTTAAATATGGTAAATTACGCGCCGCTATCTGACTTCCCTTTACTTCAACGTAAGTTGGTATCATACTTAATTATTACATACGCACTTAAGGGGGATGGGAAAATCTTCAAAATCGTTACGCTAATGTTAAATCTTTATAAAAGAAAGCCTATTTTTGCTTACTGTGAGGGGGAGGGAGGGGGAGGGAGGGGGAGGTCTGAAAAGACTAAAAGTATAAACTGTCGCAAAGATAAAACTTTGTCCCCCAAATTTTTCTTTAGAAAACGCGAGATTGTACTTTGCCACCTCTGAAATATTCGGGTTTAATGTAAATTTTTAAACTTAAAAAAAATTTGAATATGTAATTAATGATTTAAATAGCCGATTTTTATAAAAAACGAAAAAAAAAAAAAAAAAAAAGATCAGGTCGTACCCCGAACAATATTATGGTATGGTAATATAGCATATGGTAAAAAAGCAACTTGGTTTCTTTGCCTCCTTCTCTACCTTCTTATTGTAGCCACTAAAGAATGATACTGATTTTTTTTTTAAAAAAGCGAAGATGAATTTACAATTAAGATTTAAAAACCTAAATCCTTTTGAATTTTTCTTCCTCTTCAGGGGAAAAAAAATTGAAAAAAAAGAAGAAAAAAGAAAAAGGAAAAACGCTTGCTTTGGGTTTTATTGTAGATAAGATACACATCTTGACAATTTATGTGACTCTTTACTATCTTTTTACTTCATCACATATGAATATGATACTATACTAAAACATGGTCAACGATATGCATTCTGGGTTATGAATAATAATAAGATGCATTATCAAAAGTTATACGTCATCTCCGATTTTTAACAAGTCTCCAAATAATAAGAATGATCCTCTTAACTTTTCTAAATTATAGAGAGATGACAAACGCGGCACTTGTACATGAAACAAATTAAGTGAACAAATTAAATCTAAAACATAAACTTGGTCGTAACAATGCCGAACAGATGAGCAAAAGATGAAAAGAGCGACCCGACATTAGAGGGAAAGAACGTGATCGACCACTCATCCCTATTTTTTATATAAATAATTAAAAAGTCACAACCTTTATAATCAGCAAAACCCTTAAAATATTCTGCCTGGGTTTTAAAAAATCTGTATTAGATGCATCCTGACGAAGTAAGAAAAATTATCATTCTTTCAATTCCGTTATGTATTTTTGTGGATGTGCAGAGATCATATAGTATAGCTTTTTCCGGGAACCTGATTTATGGCTTTTGTTATTATTTCGTCGTTGCTACCATCTTCGTTTCAATATGCCTAAGCCCCCTTTAATGTGAAATGTTCCATTTTCTTAACAGGCAAAATAAGGTAAAGCGTCTATTTTTTCTCCTAATGAGTTTTTTTTTTTGAGTATTTTGCGGCACATTCTCATTATAAATATTCAGCAATAATCTCTCCCATCATCCACCGAAAGACTTTAATCTTGTAGATAACTGAGAAGCCCGTGGGAACCAGACTTATATTGTCAACCCATAAGCTAAGAATATACCAATTATTTTATGTCATAAATTATATTTTAAGATAAATATATTAAATTTTCATAATTTTATGTAAATTATTTTCTTGTTCTTTTTTTTCTTACTCTGTAAACATTCAGGGGTTTTAACATAAAATTGTATAAAAGATTTGTGCTAAACCCTATCCCACCTTTTTAGTCAAAATAACATGAAAATCGGGATTTCAGTTTTGTAAAAAATACAACTTTCCTTTCTGCATTTCGAAATGATCATTTCGATCCTCCATTTGCATAAGCAACTTGAGAAAAGGAAAGTAAAAATGAAATAAAGATAAACAAAAAACACAGTGAAGCTCTAAAAGTTTGGGAACCCTGATCGCTCTCGATACTTTGGAGATATATATCTTAATCCTTTGTTGTCTTTCATGCTACCGGAATTCACATAGCCAAGTTTGTTGGCTTATTTTTATCAGTCGTAAACGATTGCCATTCATTGGCAAAGGTAAAGAATTTTATCCGTGTTTCATAAAACAAAAGCTGGTTGTTATGAATATTTAAAAACTTGATAAGAAGCACGTGGTCATCAGTCGGGAAAGTTATTGAAAAATTATTGCAAATACTGTGATAATTATTATTTTTCCTTACGGTCTATGTGTCTACTATATTAATCTTCTTTAAAATATTGCTTATTAAGAAAGAAGGCACAAAATGCAATTGAACATTGCTATAAGAATTTTGCTACGCAAAACGCTTTACATACATAACATTTTTTTAAGTTTCAAAATCCATGATTTGATAATTCAAGCAAATAATGCACTGTTTTTTCAAAGAAAAAGTTAACCTCAATGCATAAGATTCTTATCTCTGCTGCACCTAGGAGGTTTATTTTTTAAAATGAAATGATAAAACCTTGCATCTGCAACAATCTGATAGTTTTATTTTAATTGCAGGATCTTAAGATTGATCGTGCAATAAAACATATATGGACTTTCCATTCATTTTCATACAATTTCGAGTAAAATTTTTATTGGGGGTCATCAAAAAGTATCATAAACAAAAATCTAAGTTTTTTTTTTCAGTTGAATATACAGATTTCTGTCTGATGGATCCTTTTTTAACTAAAAAAATTGTTGCTTCTTGCACTTTGCAGGAGTTTGTATCCTCATCCGGTTAAATAGGCCGGTAAATATTGGAGTGAATTAAATAACACACCACACTGGTAGAATTTTTTCTGAAACGTTACCGATCTATCTCGATTTAATTCGCATCGAGATCGGTCTGCGTAACGTTTAATAAGAATTTCTACCTCGGGAATTACACTTTAAAACGCTAAAAAAAATCCACTTTTTTTTTGTGTGTGTATGTTTGTGTAACACTTCTCTAACTTCTCTCGCCAGCACATCTAAAAGAATTAGAATCCTTCCCTTAATACTCATATCCCAAAGCATTAGGCCCGTAGCCTGCTCCAAATGACTTCTTTTAACACGGTATATAGGAAAATTACATTAGTCCAAAAAATTCACAGGGGGCCTCAAGTATCCTTACAAGGGAAGCTTACCTTTCGCCCTGTCTGGCTAGATTTCGTGAATTCGACTTTTTATAAGGGTCAGCGAGCCATTTTTCTATAGCATTCATAGCTGTTCGAGAATTTTTTTTTCCATACAAATTTAAAAAGGGGAGTAGAAGACTCTTCTCTGAGGAGTATCCAGTATCCGCAAAATTGTTTTCAAGACTAAAAAAGATTGTTATTAAGACAAAAAGATGAACATAGTGCAATCCGACACTGAAGGCTGATGATACCTAGAGTCAATAAAAGAATATCAAATCCGGTCGTTGCCATAATCGCTGTTCGGAAAAAGCTATTTCATGTTCACATCTTGAAGTGTTATATATTTACGATGCAAACCTTGCTTACTATATAAAGTTAGGCATTGTATTAGGTACTAGTATATACCTATTAATAATATTCCTATGGTCTTTAATCGATTTTTTTTTCTTTCATACAAAAAAGTAAACACTATATAAGTAACCTCAACGGAGTCGTTTTTAGAAAATTATGTGCTGGACAGAAAGAGTAAAGGCCCAATTACATTGGGATAGTTTTCCCGCTTTTACTCGCTACTCGCTAACAATCCAGTGAGGAGCTTCTTTTACTGTCCCGTGTAATTAGGAAAGCGAATAAACTATCTCGACTAACGGTAGTAAAAGCTAACTAGTTGAAGATTTTTCCAGAGCGAGTTTGATTTTAAAAGCAGTTTTTACTATCTTGTGTAATTAAAAAAGAGAATAAACTAGCTTGCTAGTTAGCGAGTACAAGCCAACTAGTAGATTTTACAAACTGAGCGAGTTTTATTTAAAATCGGCTAGTAACTATCCGCGTGGAATAATACACATGCTTTTTTGAGATAGTAATTGCTGATTTATTTTTATGCGACTGTAATAGAAATTTAAAAAAAAAGCAATTTAACGACCAAGTGAAACTGGTTTTTTTTAAAATTAATTTGCAAAGGTTAGGATTTTGTAAAAATTTTATAAAACTAAAGTTTTTTTAAAAAAAAACTCCATACCGTATGAGGGGGTTACTTTGTACTCGACCGGGTAACTTTGGACACTTTGATTTTGCCTTAAATTCTTGAAAATAGAACAAGGAAAAGCCCAAATTACGATTGCATTTCATAAAGTGAAGCTTCTTGAATATTATTTATTAAAATGGTCCTTTCAATTAGCTTCGTTATAAAAATATTCGATTTTCAAAATAATGCGAGACGGGAAAAAACTTCAAAGTTCGGAATACTAAGGTCCCTCCTGAAAGCCGTATTCAGGTTCAAACACGTTCGGCACTTGCCCAACATCATCCTTTAACTACCCAAAAAATTTCTTTCCAAATGTATTTTCCCGAGAGCAGAAAAACAAGAATTAACAAAAAAATGTTTGTAAACACTCCATAAACGCCATGTTAATCAGCCATTTTATTCATCCAAACACATTTTATTTTGGTTTCAAAGAATTTATTTTTCTGGATCATTTTCTTTTCTTAAAATTATTTAACGGCATAAAAATTGTTTATTTATTAACGGTAATATGTTTTGGGAATATTTTTTCGCCCTTTTATTGTTTTAATTACGGAGTTACGGATGCAGAAACAAAAATGTCCAAAGTTACCCCACTTTCAGATTGTCGAGGACGTTCGGAAAATTGAGTCATAGATTGACTTAGAAGAAGTATAACCATTACAAGAGGGTATCATTTGAAAGCTGAAGGATCTCCCTTCATGTTTGTGAAGACAGATTGAAAATCGCATCAGTATTTTACAAATACAGTCGACTCTCTCTATAACGTCATCGGTTATAACGAAAACCCCTGTAGTACGTAAAAATTGGCACGGTCCGGCCGAATTCCCATATAACACCATGTATTTCAACTCCGCTTTATACGTAACGTTACTCCCTGTAGTACGTAACGAAATTTTCGATTTTGAAGGGAAATTCGCCATTTTTAAAGGGAAAATGACCATTTTTACATGTAAAAAGGGCAAACTTATATTAATATTTATATAGAAACGAAAATGACGTCATATTTTTTTAATAAATATTACACCGCAAAAATATTTTTAACGCGCGATTTTTAAATCTGTAGTATCTTGTATCAAAAATTACACCTTTGAATCAAAATTTTATTTTGTTCCGTTTTAGTTAGTTTATCGGTGGCATTTCAACACGGCAAAATTAAAATCTTTCTTAAAATTAACCATTAAAATCATTTTTCTTATTAGTAATATGAAAATTTTTTTTTTCGAGAAAAAATTCCATTTTATGTCAACATCGGTTTCTACGTAACTCTCTGTAGTACGTAAAAATCTGTTCGGTCCCTGCGTTTACGCTATAGAGAGAGTCGACTGTAATAACAAAAAAAAGTGAAAAAGTGTACAAAGTAAGCCCTCGGTACGGTAATGCTGGCAGTGTGCTCAAAGGAATTTTTCACGCCAAGAAATTTTCTTAAATAATATCTTAAAGCTGTAAATTTTCTACAAAACTTTCCCAGGGATTAAAACTGTCTTTAAAAGAATCTCCTAGGCTAGAAATTCTTAATGGCAAAAATTCCAATACTGCCCTAAAAAATTTCAAGAGCCTGCAAATTTTTCCAACAAAAATTCCAAAAGCCTGAAAATATTTTGAAAAAAGGATGAGGGTCAATTAGGCCGGTTTTTGGGCTAATTTTTTGTTTTTTTCTCAGAATTTCATCCTTAGGTAATACCCCCCCAAAGGGACTTTGGGTCTCGGTCAACGATTTGCTAAATAAGGTGTCAAGTACGTCGATCTTTATTTTTGACATTTGATAGAAATATACGTGGAAAAGAGAAATGATGTAATGGCGGGGAAATATCTTTACCCAAGACCTTTTTTAGGTATTTCTTTAGATTGTAAAATAAACGGTGGTGATTTCCGGACTAACGGTCGAGCGAACTTGTAAATTTGAAACTTTTAAGGAATTTCTTAAGGAGTTACAATTGGTAAGGTTGCTTTAGGCTTTCGCAGAAAATCGTATTTTCATTTCACACATGAATTTCGACCCCCCTCCTCCCTGACTGTGAGCAAAAGTAGAATTTCCCAAGAAAATTTAACATGTACATAAGATTTTCAACCCCCCCTTTCCCTTATCCTATCGCAGGTAATACTACCATATATATTTAAGAAATTTAAATTTCATCACCCCGGACGAAAAATTTCATTTTCGACCTTCGTGAAGAAATACTAGATTTCCAGGCTGGACCGGAAAAGTGAGATTTTTTACGAGTCCGTTGCCGATCCGAGCAGAAGGCGAGGATGGGCAAGAGGGCCGAGTAAAAAATCAAAATTTTCAGGTCTAGCCTTGGAAATTTGCTTTTTTGGCCGAGAAAAACGTTATTTAATTGTTTCTTTACATACCGATAAGTAAACTTATCGTGTCTAAACCAGAAAAATGTCTTACAAATCAGGCACTGAGGTGGCTTGCTGGCCTCGAATGACTCGGCCCAGCAACCCCAGTCTCGGCCTGCAGAATGGCCTCCATACCTGTTAGATAAATATACTTTTCTAATTTATAGCGTTGTTTGCCTTTTAGAAATCCCCTTATAGGAAATCCAGTGCTTCATATACCGAGCGCTGATGAGGAATTTATTCTGTGTGGCGTATGTATTATGATTGTATTTACGGTATATGTCGGTGTATATTACCTCACATTTACTGTTCTTTCAGGTAAACATATGCTGAAAACGTAATCTTATAATTTAAAAAAAAATGTATTCAGAAGGTTTATCGGTCGGTTTAGGATCTTCATTCAGATAGTTTGAAAACTTCACTATCTTTTCAAATTACACGAAGATAGTAATTTGAAAGTGACTATCTCACTCGCAAAACTAGCCCAAGAAGTTGAAGGGTCCTCAACTTCTTGCGAGTAAAATCTTGAGTTTACTAGTAAAATCTCTTTCCAAATTACACAAAGATAGTTAAAAAGCTTAGCTAGGAGAGTAATTTGATTTTTTTTCTTTTTTAACTAGCCGGGATTTGTTTTAATTACACTAAGCTTGTATCTCAGATAGTAAGTACAAAATCAGATGAACTCTCTACGTGTAATTAACGCAGCAAGTAAACTATCTACTCGCTTGGATATCGCAGCGAGTTCGAGTTTATACTAGCAACTATCAAACATCAACTAGCGAAAGCATGTTTTAATTACATTAAGCTTGTGGCTCGGCTAGTTAGTACTAAATCAAGGAACTCGCTCCATGTAATTAACACAGCTAGTAAACTATCTACTCGCTTCGGATTTTGCAGCGAGTTCAACTATCCAGCGAGTAGCGAGTAAACTATCCCAATGTAATTGGGCCTTAATGCAATGAAAAACGTTCCCTTTTATATATAGTACCCTATAAAGAAATGAAATAAATAAGTATTAAACTGATTTGGCAAGTGAGAAAGAAATTACAGCAGAGTCTTTAGAAATTAAAATCCTTAGAAATAACAATGGATCATAAATTTTTGTAGGACAAACATTTAATTCCGCTTATTGGGTATTAAGGTATTATAACAGTTTTTTTTCTTGCTTTGCTCATGTTATTCCCCTTATCAGAAAAAGGCAGGTTCATGCAGACTGGAAATATAAATTAAAAAAATTGTTGCCGAAGGTCCGAATGTCAAAAAAAAAAAAAAACTGTTTTGATTCTATTCCAATAGTTTTCAATTTTCGGCATAAAAAGTGCATTTTTTTTCATTATTACCCATATCATATCCATGTCCGAAATTCTTACAAAATCCCGAACTGCAAAAATAACATAATTTCACAAATGAAAGAAAACAGGGAAGATAAGAGCAGGAATATTTCCATGATATATGTGCCTTATGTGCACATGACGTAAATCAAATTCAAGGGGACTTGGTGCAAACACATTCGTCACAGGAAAAAGAAGCGAGAAAGCGAGCTTCGCGTTGAAAATACATTCATCTAAAACTTTTCATAATATTATGGTTCGTTTTTAGTATGGTAAGCACAACAGGAGAAATGCATGTAAAATGCCATCAGTCAATGATGGTTCTGAGCAAAAAAATAAAACGATTTGAGTTCTCGCACTGATTTTTCATACACTTTGAATACAGATGAAGATTCATTCCACTTCCCAAGAAAAAAAAAACGGTATTTTCCTTTCAGTTCTCATTTCCTAAAATTTTGAACTTTTCTCCCCTTTTATTAGAAACCGGAAATAGTGCATCAGGATCAAATTGTACACTGCCTTTTTTAGTACTACCTGTCTTATAAAGACAATAAGTCACTAAATTAATTTGACTATTGCGACCTTCGACTTTATGGACGGTACAATCATTTTCGGTTTACCGGAAAATAATTCATGTTGGCAACATTGCGCGATAAAAATCATCAGTTTTTACGATGGAACATTTCCTTCGGGAACCGAACACAGGTGTGGTAATCTTTTCATGGTGTAAGATAATGTTAATACAAAACAAATTATCTCACAAAAGAAATCGAATTCAATATAATATGAAGAACATTTTATTGCACATTTCTATATGCCATTCCTTTGTCAGGGAATAAAACAGTTGTTTTATTAACCATGTAAATCGAATGTGAAAATCTGCCGATTGAGAGTTCCTATTGATTGATTAGTTAGTATACTTAAAGAGAGAAAATAGTTTTAATTTGAACGAAAATGAGTTGCAGTGTTACTGAAATAAACTATGAAGGTTGAAGAATGCAAATGGCCACTTAGCGCTGCAATGAAAATGAACGTTTAATTCCGTAAGCTGTTCTATGTACAATGTACCACTGTTCTGTGATGGAATCCTGAAATCCGCCTTGTAGTTAATCAAACTATATTGCATCTTGTGCAGGGTCGGCTATATACCGCTAAATAAAGACTCGACTCAACTAATTACTGGATATTTTTTTTCAAAATTTCTAAAACTTTTACAGCATTTTTGGCGAATTAAAAAATTTCTTTATACAGAGAAAAACTCGCTAAACGGCCAGTTCTGCTGAACAAAAACAGACGGTAGTCATCCCGAGAGGTCAATGGAGGCGCAAGGTTTTTAAAGAGAACTTTAAATAACTTTTTAACATGGAAAATTGGGAAAATGCATAAAATGCCTCCATTTTCATAATCGCAACAGAACAAATTCACAGGGGGAGGCTCTAATTTCTTTCACCATTTTTTGGACAACAAGCCTGAATGAACTACTCCCTTAAGTGGACACGTATTAATTTTAGCATGACGTAATCTCCATTAAACCGACAGGTTGACTTTTTTTTCTTATTTTTTCGGCTCGGATATTTGAGGGCATCCCACTCTCACGTAGGCAGTTCAGCAATTAGGTTATACATGCTTTCGTAAAAAACAAGCTCAATGCTCCTTATTATGATCATCGTTAAAGCTGCAGAATTTATATGATTAATTTTTCGTAGAAGCAAAAAGCGATCGATTTTATACATTTTGTAAAATATAATGCCGAAAATTTTGATTATTTTAAAGAGGGGAGAAATTCAAATTCTGTAGGAAAACATTTTGCGAATAACTTATCAATAAAAGAGAAAAAAAAAAGTCAACCTCTGTTAACATAGGTACAAATGACCTGTCCTTTGCTGTCCGCTCAAGAGTGGTTTCGCTGTATCCATATAGTCTAAAAATTAGTTTTTTGATAGCAAGTTTTCGAAGATAGGTCAGGCCACTTTTAATGGTCACGGCTAGAACTTAAAAACTGCGAAAACCTATAACATCACTAATAGTGATTCACTATAGTGATTCACTATACTGAAATCATTTTAGTAGGCCTATTTTGCTTTGTCAATTTTTTTTTTTTTTTTTTTTTTTGTTTTTGTTTTGTACGAGAAAAATATATTGCAGTATATATTGTCTATAAAATTTTCACAGGGATATGATAAAAATTCTTCGATATATATATATATCGCGTTTATAAAACATTAATGAACTGTTAATCATCTTTAAATTAAAATCAGTTCTGATCTTAAATCAATTATATCGACTGAAATGAAATAGGATATGCAAAAATTCCATCCTGCCTCTACTTCCATCTATCGTACAGGACGTCTATAAATCATGTAAAAAGTTATCTAACAGCTGAAAATAAGGATCTTTCATCAATACAAACCAGTCCGACGATTCCTCTAAAAATTAACATAAAGTATGTACCGTACAGTACCATATTTCCGGACGTTGATTTTTAAATTCCAAGGATACAGACGTATCGAAATATTTAATTGATAAAAACGCAAAAATTTAAAACTGAAGGCAACTCAAAAAGTCTTAAAAATTACCAATATTATATATGCTTAATCCCTTTTTCATCAAAATCAAGGGCCATTTACATATAAAGTTAAAATGATGATAAATTTTATAAGGAATAGTGTTAAAGCGAGCTAAGTAGCTTTGGTAAGCAAAATAATCGATTGAAATAAATTATTTTTTCCGGTCCTTCGTTTTTCGCTACTGGGATACACTGGGTGATGTAAAAGTTATTTACAGAGCCAAATAATCCGATTTAATTTAACTTAATTTAAAATCATTTAGTTTAATACAGGAAAAACTTTTATTTATTTTACTAAATGACAAAAACCGCTTGATGAGATTTAATTTTGGTTCGTCGTATTGAATAAATTAAAACAATATTTTACTAAAAATAATGACATCTTAAAAACACTTAAGACTTTATTGCATTAAAAATGCAGGGACAAGTGCGTTTAGGGGTTGCTTTGCATAAATTGATGACCACTTATTCTCACGGTATCGAAATTATTCATAATCATATAAAATAAATATATTGAATAGGAAAGGTTCTTTCCAACCAACCGTGACCGATTTTTGACCATCTCCAATACCGATATTTTTCATTATTCATAAAATATCGGATCGGGTATTGGAATTAACGGTTTTATCCGAAAACTCCGGACCGGGTCAACTGAACATGAATAAATTAAATTTCTTCCCGATCTGCCGTAAAGACAACGTTCGGGATACCTGCAGTATCAATACTGGTTATAAGGGTGAAGTTTTATTATTTGCATAAGATTTACATGGAATTTACGATTGGCGGTATTTTTCACCGAGATTATGTTGAGCAAAGTAGGAATGGTACACGCTCTAATCTGAAACTGTTTTCCTATTTTCAACGCAATTCATTCTTATTTTGCGGCTTTTCAGTTTGCTAAAAATCTATCTAAAATTTTAAGCAGAACGCAGCATGCTGAAAAAAGTTCATAAAAAAAATCGACGTAAAGATATAAAAATTACTATCTTTGAAAATTATTATTATACATAAAAAAGATTTTAAAAATCGGCATTTAAAAATCACGATTTTTATACGAGTTCAATAAGCAAAATTGTTATATTAGCAGTTAATATGAAAACAATGCGGTAATGAGAGATAGCGATCATTAATTTAAGTATTAATAACAAAAGGTGGTATGCGCATGCAATTAGTTCAACTACCTATCACGACATTATTAGTATCAGCTTAGGAAGTTGGTTGATCGTTAGACAGAGAAGATACTTATTTTTTTTATGTACATATAATCATGAAGGAATTTGGCGAAGTTATCCAAGAAAATACCTCGAGCTAGCAATTAATAGTTAATTATAAAATCGTGTGATTGAATGTAAGTTTACGTCAACGGTGCAAATTAATCGTATTGCACTATGTGTTGACAATAAGTAAAATTAATACTTCAATCTTTTTTTTTTTTTTTTTTAAATATATTGATATAAAAAAATGCCATAAGGGTGTGAGTTGATTCTTTTTATTTGTTAAACAAGGGAATTTGAAAGACACAACTCTATAGAGGATTAAAATTAGGCCCAACTTCTTAAACTTTTTTCTTCATATCCGTTTTTTAAACCCTTAATTCGTAGTATGAGCATCATTTCCCAAGGATAGATCAAAAAATTCGAACATAATGACAACTCGTTAATATTCAAGTAAAACCTGTTACTCGTCTGTAACAGCCCTAACCTATATTCCATAACCAGTTAAAACGAATAAGTATAGAAACAATCGCTTATGTGAACTAATTCCAGTTAGAATTAGGTTAGTGTCATCTTCAATAGACTTGTTTTGCCAGAACTAGCCCAGTTAAAGAATGTATCCTCATCAATAAAATGACACTTAATGCTTTACATTACCTATAAATCAGACTTATGTTACAACTACATCCTTTTTTTAAAAAAAAGTGTACCGGCTTTATTGTCTTCCTGTTCCTACTGAATTACCATCGTGTGATGATCATAATCGAACCATTATCACTCGTGTGAAAAAAAAAAAATTATAATGTTTTAGGGAAGTAGACGGTCAATACTAATTTCAAATTATTTCAATCAAGCATCAAGTTGGTCGTGGCAAAAATGGTTATCCCCACTTTTTTTTCTGGTATATTATCGGAATATTAAAAATAATAAAAAAGTTAATCATAGTTTACTGATTACTTTCGTTAGACAATTCCCAATGATAGATGAGTTGGTATGATCATATTGGTAGACCTGTTTTCTAATGTTAAGTACACAACTGTCAACAGGTAGGATGGTGTATGATGGATGAGGTGATCCATTGAGCGCCATTTTAATGATGTTAATAATTTAAGTCGTATATCATAAGCGTCATTAATGAGTGATAGAATAAAAAAAATGCACGTCTGATTACCTCGTATACGGTAAAAAATGCAGCCGAGTAAAGATCAACTCAAAAACAACAGCTGCTAATCAAATTGCAACTAGTTCCGAAAAGTTTGCATAACGTTGCGATACAAAAGTACAAAGATGTCTCCAAACAATTGAATACAATACGCATGATTGACATCGGTCGAAAACGTCATTTCAGTCAAAGGAATTAAAAATTCATCTATATTTTTGGAAATATATGTTTTTCAAATAAGAAAGAACGAGGAGAAAAGATGTTTCGTTTTTAGATTTTGAATTTCGGAGTAAATTTACAAGATTTCCCCCTTAGCGAGCGAAAAACCATATTGTCCCCATTCATCCTGACATAGCTCTTTGATTCCCGCAATCGTATAAAATTTTATTCAAAATTGTCCGTACTATTAATCCCAAGTCTGAAGATACATGTCACATGGTCCAAGGAAGGGGAAAGATATTCACCCCGACCTGTCCAGCTGTCTTCCCTTTTCTTTTTTTTATATATATATATGTTTATTTTTTATTTTTGTATATGTATGTCTTTCGAAATTTTTGCATAATTCATTTTATTGGATATTCCTATTTGTGCTGTTTTATCAGTCAAAACCATACATAAAATTTGGAAGTGACTATAAGAAACAAAAGCATTGATAGAATTAATTTAGGAAACATTTTTAACCTTGTAAAGATTGAGTCCAATAAAAATCCGTAAAACAAACTATCCTGCACCGATCCTACACAGAAAAATAAATCGGTAACATAACAAGTATATTATTTTCGAGTTGATATTATTTCGCGATCTTTATTCATCTTCCACTCAATGTTGAGTAGAAAGGATGTAATTTGTAAATCAACCTTTTTTTTCAAGGCCCACGAGGTATTAAGCAAAACTTCTATTCTGCAATTCAAAATTTCGTATAATTTGATCCTTTTTTCGCCAGGGACCCATATATGGGCCTATGGTTTTATTGGACTAGCAAAAATATAATGTGGAATGAAAAAAATTTGAACAATTGTTAAAAATCAAAGTCGGTTTTTTTGCTTTTGATTTTAAAAGCAATCGGGTTGGTATAACTTCACTTTTGAAGGGGCCGAAATTTTTTGAAAAATATAAATAAAATAGGTAATGAAATCAAAGAAAAAACTTGGAAAAAAAATTCGTATGTCTGGTGCTTTTTCGAATATGGCAGTTTGGCAATAAACGGGTTAATGAATATTGATAAAATTCATAAGAACAAGCCCTTTAGCTCCAACGAAGCTACTCTCTGATTTGAAATAATGAAAAAAACAAGGACAAAAACATTGATAGTCTTGCAAGATTTTTAGTTTTACACAGCTATAAGCTTAATCCTACAAAAAGATTATTAAAACTCAAACTATTTCGAACGAAGTACTGTGCCCAATGTGGTAACAAGTACATTCAAAATATTTTTTATTATCCTTTATTTCATTTCTATTTGAATCTAAAATCGATTTGTACATTTAAAACCAATCCTTACATTTACACATATCCGTATGCGTTCCACAAGCTGAAAAGGAGAAAACATTTTCAATTTGATAAAAAAAGAAAAAAAGTTGGATAAAGATGTAGGAATACGTCGCACATATATTTACATGGCAAGTGGCCCGAGGATGAGAAAAAAAGAGGGAAGGGGGTTGGTGTTGAGTGGCGGTTGATGGAGTACGGAGTACGGGAAGAAATGTATCAACTTGCTTTGAGATGTGACTTGAATACCCAAAAGCAGATATAATGGTTTCGATTCTTTTACGTCACCTCAAACTTTTTCCTTTTTTTTTCTGTATTCCCCTATTCCGGAAAAAAATTGCCTTTGTATATTTACGTTTTTCATAATCAAGTTACCACGGAAAAAAATATAACTGAAGTCAGTAGTTTGTATAATTTGTAAATTCTGCGTAACAGTAAAACAAAGTAAGTATAAAAAGCCGAATCGAAACAATAAACGTAAAATAAGATTGGCTACGGGTGATAGTACAAGAATAATGGACTGCGACATAAGGCACGGTCCCAGCATAGAACCTGAAGGGACCCCTGCGGCGCGTGCGCATTGTCGTGTCAATCAGGCTCCGAAGTACGAGATTCAGGTATTCATGTATGAATTTGAATATAATCAATAATAAAATGATTCACTTCTGCGATTCAAAAGACTTACAACGCTTACCTTACCATCGCCTCTATTTTTTCGGGTTTTCCCAAACGATTGACATGACATAAACGTTTCTTCTTTTTTTATTTATTCTTTCGAACTTTTATGTTTAAAAAAACGCTTTCCCGTAAGAAATTAAGATTATGGTATTATTCTTAAAAATAAAAAAAAAAAAATGTGATGTGAGGTCAATTTGCACCTTTGCATTGAATTTTCAATAATTTTTATTTTTCTGTCCCGGCGGCTGCGATTCTGGAAAACTTTTGGAAAATTACCAGATAATATATAAAATAGTTATCAAACCAGATATTAACCAAATCTATCCTTCATCCTTAATGCAAAAGCTGGGAGTATGGTGGCTTGTATAACTATTTTTGGAAGGGGCTCCGAAGTTTTTTAGAAAATTAAAAAAGCAAAACCGCCATTAAAAGTTACCAGTTAATCATTGCTCACAGAAATAAAAAAAAGTCGATTTCAAAGTTTTGAAATGAAAGCTTTTGAATTCTAACGATTGGTCCATCGGAAAAATTTAGGCCTGTGGAGAAAAATATTAAGAAACTTATGGTTTTTTGTAAGATTTTTTTCCCTCTTTCTTCTTTCATTTTATTTATATATGCGCGATTTTGTTCAGTCGGATGAATCCATAGATAATAGTAGTAATATCAATACTAAGAATCTATTAAAAGAAGAAATTAGGTATAATTTTAAAAAATGTGATTTTCTTTCACTTTATTTGAAATTAAGAGATGCCGATTGGAGTCTGGTTTGTCCCTCAACTAATAACAGTTGTAATGATGTCGATGCTCTGGTTTCAGTTTTTTACAAACAGTTACATGCTATAATTAATGAGTGTGCTCCAACCTTTAAACCTAACAGTAAGCCTAATAAAATTAGATTCTCTCCACTATGGTTTACTTCTGAAATTAAAGAATTATTGAGAAAACAAAAAAATTACCGAAGTAAAAGTAAAACTGTAGACAAAAGTTACTACAAAAAGAAGATTGAAGAAAATAAGAGTAAACTCAACGTATTGTTAAAGTCTGCCTTTGCTAATTATGTTACGGGCATAGAGAATTCTCTTCAAATAGATCCCAAAGTGTTTTGGAATTTTCTTAATCCTCATAATAACGGGAATAAAATTCCGGATAATATGACTTTTGAAGGTTCATCTGTGGATAAGAAGGATGTATCAGAATGTTTTGCCACTTTTTTTAACAGTATTTTCGAAGATGACTCCTCTAACCTTCCTTTAGATGTAGAGGATGATCCCCCAGAATTAGATTGGTCAAATGATACTCTAATAATTGACGAGATTTCACAGGAAGAGGTTATGCAGGCAATTAATGATTTAAAGAATAAGACATCAACAGGTCCAGATTTTATTCCGCCCTATATTATAAAAGGTTGTAAAGACGGACTGAGTAAACCACTAACACTGATTTTTAATGCTTGTCTGAAACTTAAAACGTTTCCCTCCAAATGGAAAATGACCAAAGTTATCCCTATTTTTAAGAAAGGCAATAAGAATGAAATAACGAACTATAGGCCAGTAGCCCTGTCAAGTGCCTTTGTCAAGGTATTTGAATCGGTATTACATAAAAAAATTCTTCATCACGTCAAACCCTATCTATCCGAGTGCCAATTTGGATTTTTGCCCAAAAGATCAACGGTAGCGAATCTTTTAAACTTAACCGAGGATATATCTTCGTCTTTAGACAATAATAGGCAAACCGATGTATTATATACTGATTTTAGCAAGGCGTTTGACAAAGTAAACCATTCCTTACTTTTGAGAAAACTCAAGAAATTTGGTCTTCATAGTAGTCTAATTCAATTTCTTACCTCTTACCTAATAGGCAGGCTCCAGTATGTTTTTGTAAATTCCACATTATCAGAGACCTATACAGTAAAGTCCGGAGTTCCTCAGGGGTCGATTCTTGGACCATTACTATTTCTGATTTTTATTAACGATATAGGGCGTGGTATTATATATTGCAAAATCCTATTGTTTGCTGACGACTTAAAGATTTATCGAGAAATTAAATCACTGGATGATCTTATTAAACTACAAGAGGATATCAATAACTTATACAAATGGAGCGTAGAAAACAAACTTCCTTTTAATATTAGTAAATGCAGTATTGTGACTTATTCCAGAGCGAAAGCACCAATTCATTTTGAATATAAGATGGGTAATTTTTCGATTAACCGTGTCTCGCAAATTTTGGATTTGGGGATATTATTTAAATCTGATTTAAATTTCAATGAGCACATTTTAAACATATGCAGTAAAGCATCTAGAAATTTGGGCCTTATTAAGAGGTCATGCAAATCCTTTAAAAACGTAAAGACCATGAAAACGGTTTTCAATGCCCTGGTAAGGAGTAAACTGGAATATGCAACGGCAGTATGGACACCGTACTGCTCAACATACAGTGACATGATTGAAAGGATTCAGGCCAGATTCTATCGGCATCTGTTATTTAAAGTCTCAAGAGTTAATAGCAGTAGGGCCCCTTACGCTAACCTTAAAGAAATATTTCAATTTGACGAACTCAGTACAAGACGCAGGACGATGGGTGTGAGATACATAGACGGTGTGCTGGGGGGGGGAGTGGATGATTCATTATTATTAGAACGATTTAAGTTCAGGGTCCCTGACACAAGGTTAAGAAAAAGACAGGATGAGGGCATACTTTCACCATCTTTCGCCAGAACTCTGAATCATTATTATTCGCCCCTTAACACGCTGGTCCGCTGGTTTAATGAGGATCGCACCGATCGTCCTGCCAATGAATGATGAATGGTAATTTTTATAACAATTTAACAATTTAACTGAATTTTTTTTTCTTAAATTTTGTTTTTGATTTTATGTAATTCTAACTTATGTTCGTTTAAAAATGTTATTACACATTGTCGGACAATAAATAAATAAATTAAATTATTTTCTTTTTTGAAAGAAATTAAAAAATTAATTTAGGACCTAAATCATACTTCTTAATTGAAGGTATTTTTGACTGTTTGCAAAATAAAATAAATAATTCGGGAAGGATTAAATTAGACGAGGTCGCGTCATTAAATAAGTTGCAACCAATATCTTAATCACACTGCTTCCCATAAGACTGCGACTTTTATCAGCGAGATCTTTTTTATCATATGGGTATGAACGAAATGTCATTCAATAGGCAAAAGACAAGAAAAGAGGGAATTGCTTTGTACTTCTTGCTATTAACAAACAGTAATATATTGCCCAAATAAAATCATGCCTTTCTAAAGTTAAGAAAATTACAATTTATGACACGCTATAAACTAAAGGCTAGTTGAAATCTTGTTCTCTGCGTCGACCCTATATGTTTTATAGCATTTCCTCTTCATATTTTCATATTATTAGCCTTTTTAACGACCATTTCAACTTCGAAGATTTCTTTATGTCTTCCCTTTGTCTGCTTCCCTTCACCAATGACTATTTTTTCCCCGTTTTCCCCTTTGACATTTTTTTTAATAAACGTAAAGGGATATTTAACCGGTAACTAATTTGATAAACAGACCAAGCAACTCGAAATATGTGCTTCTCAAATAAACTGTTCTATTGATTATGAAAGTTTCCAAATTTTTACTCGAAAAATGATGATCATGAATCTTAAAGCGATATTAAAAGTCAGTCAGTTTATAAAATCTAAACTTTTTCCCTACGTAATATTAAAATTTGGGTATATCATCTCCGAAAAAGTTTTACTTAAATATTTTCCTCATGCAAGATTACCATGCACAGATGCATCAGATTACTCTCTTATTTCTGGTTAAAATCCTCATTCTTGACTAAAAGCTTTTTAGAGTTGATAGCTTTCATCTAATACTATGAAAACCCTAAACAATTAATCTGCAATTACTGATGTACTTCACGATAATAATTTTCTTAAAGCAATATGAGGTTGTTACGGAAAAGAAGGGTGCAAGATTTTAAATTATTTGCCATTTTGCTTTTGAGTCAGCAGCTTCAGAAAAAAAAAAATATTAATCACTCTGGAAGAAAACCAGAAGGAAAATAGGCAACTTGACTCGTTTTTACATTAGCGTTAAAAAAAAAAAAAAAAAACTTAATTTTCACTTTAAAATCTCTTAAAAGTGGTTAAGAATCACTTTATTATGATAAACAGTTGATATAATGTCACAGATGTTCAATATTTAAAGAAAATGACGTTGGCAAGCTTTAAAAACGTTTTTTTGATCATCAAATTTTTTCCCCTTTTCTTATGTGAAATTAGAAATCAATCGGGCAAGACTGAATAGAAGATAAACATAAAATCTCTACAGTAGTTCCTCATTCAAATACTAAGACGTCGAAATCGGATTTTAATGACATGAATCTTACTTTAAATTTTAAAGTTTTAATGAATCGGAAGTTTCCAACTATTTTTAATAATTTGATCGGAGGGAGTTTAGGAAAGAGTTCCGTCAAATGAGAAGGGAGGGGGGGTAGGAGAAGTTACGTAGTAGCAAAAGAGGGGGTTGATGATCGTGACAAAGCTATCGAATCCTCAGATTGATTTAAATCAGAGATCGTTGAAAACATAACAACGATTTGTTTAACCCTCCCTCTCACATTTACACAGTACTGTAATACAAACAACCAGAGGGTGGGGGTCAGTAAGTATTTTATCACGATTATAGTTAGACCAATGCAGTGGCCATGCTTTTTAAAGTGTCTGAAATTTGAAACCGCTTCGATTTCTTTCTTTCTTTTTTTTTTCTTTTTTTCATTTCCTTATCTGATTATTATTAGCGGTTGCGGAATCAAATTTCAAGGGTGCACTGATGAAAGCTGCTTGGGGTCATGAGCGTGTGCTATATTCCTATTTTAAAAAGGGTGCAGGAAGATTTTTTTTTCTCTAGAAATAAATAGAAAATTCGCGACCTCCGAACCAAAAGGTTCCAAATCGATGTGTCCAACCGACACTATATAGTTACTCACAAGTTAAATATATATAAAACCAGTATCTATCATTGTGCCCGATTTGAAGCCTAAATTAAATAAATACAGATCAAATGGAACAACATAAGGTGGATTCTACTACTATGAGTGAGATTACAACAACACGGTAAAAAAAATGTATGTTAATTCGTCGACGTTTAAAATCAAGAAAGAGCAAACGAAGACTGACGAAGAATATTATTTTTCCAAAGTTCAAGCGGTGGTAGTGGTAATGCAAAAATATTTATTTCAGAGCAGGCAAAGCTTGGTCTGGAGGGGGGAAACAATATCTCTCTGCAGTATTTTAGATAAGAGATAGACTAAGATTCTGGCAAGATGAAAGTTTACAGAAATTAGGTCACTGAAAAAGGAAATTTTTTGGCATTTATTTGGCATCAATTTTTTTGCATCTAACATAAAACTGATATAAACAATTATAACCCATTTAAATTTTATTGTAAGCTTATTTTTAATTTCGTTGTAGAATATTAAAATAAAAAGTTGATAAAGCAGGCGTTTCTCTTATTCAGATCTAATGAATTTAAAATTTTGGTATGTGCATGAATAAAGCCTCTTAATAAGTAATTCAAACCTGGCAGAACTGAAAGTCAGCAGTGATTGATATTTATAGCACCATAACTGCCCAGTTTACGAAAAAAAAAAAAAAAACACTAGGATTATTATTTCTGTTTAAAAATCCCAAGTACAAAATTTTTAAAAGTTTCTGGATATTGGACAAGAATCATCGTCTGGCTAATAAAAAAAATCCATTATATAATATTTCATGCGAATCATGTAATGAAAGAAGGAACGATATTCAATCGTCAAAATACCAAACACCAAACAATTTCAGAAAAAGGAATCAAAAACACAGAGCGGTAGGCGGAAGTTTAATTAATGGAGATTACGTACCGCAGACGACACAAAGGTATCATTTGCAAAACAAGCATACAGCGGCACAAAAACATCCCTTACGGAATTTTTCATCGTAACAAGAAACGGTGCCGGAGCTATTTACTTTATTATACTCACAAGTCTTGTAAAGCGGCCCTCTCCTTTATGCAATCGTTATAATCAGCGAAAATGCCGTTAAACTGAATCCTTTTACTTAGTCCATAATATAATATTTACTCGGAGATGATTTCAATGGATCTGCTAACGCCTAAGTTAAGTATGGGTGATTGATGCTAAATTATTTTAAGGTCCGCATATTTTTTCGTTTTTATGATCAAAAGAATTGGGCTTTTCCCCTGGCGAATATACTTTTTATGTACACATCAAGTTTCAGCATTTCCGCTATTGAAATCCGTTAATGATGAATTTGGATGAAAATGAATATATAAACTTCGAAAAAAAAAGTATAACGAAAAAGGATTTTTAAAGTAAAATTAATCATGAATCATTTCACTGGAAAATATACATCAGCTACGATCCTTTTAGAACATTTTTCCGATAAAATGCCTCGAATGTATTAAGTATATTATACAGAAATATTTTTTTCCGATAAAATTATTTCAATTTAATTCTGAAGCGTGCCGTTTATTGAGAAATAAAAGGGAACTGCTCCAAAAGAATTTTTATGACTTTCAAACCAGTCTGAGATCTTTTTGATCTCAATTCAAGACAATCAAAAGTCAGGAATATACAATAATCAGAGTAAAGGTTTTAGAAAAGGGGAACGTAACAAATGAAAAAATACAGATTAAAATAAGTAAAAAACGCGTGTTTTTATTCGGTCCACGAGCCAACATTCTCGCAGCATCTTTCTAACAAAAGGGTGAAAACAGGATTTGATACGATCCTTTGCACAAGTGTTAAAGGTCTTTGTAAAGGGTGTTTTAAATTGAACAACTCACATTTTTAAGTGCTAAAAAAGGAGCATTTAGCTAGTATGTGGTAGCGGATTTGGGATATAAACTATTTCCCTTTTCTAAACCTTCCGAAAAGCGTAAAAATTATTTTATATATCGTCATGCCAATTAAATTAAATTAAATTAAATCAGAATTTTAAAATTGATATTGTGTAACAAATTAACAATATCATTGTTCGGATTCTTAAAAGACAATAATAATTTACAATTTTAACGTCACGAGTTAGCACCTTTAATTTTTTTTTTTGTTTGTTTGTTTGAATGGCACTCGAAGATGACTCGAGGTCCCGTTCGTTTGCCATATTTATTGTCGACTTGCCGCCTTAATTAGTACTTTAATTTTTGCTTATCATTGTCCATTCAAATTTGGTTCCGCTTTAAATATTTTTTAGCGCATTTATTTAATATGGCTCTTTTAATAATTTCATAAAAAACTGTGAAAGATGTGGACTTTAGAAGATAATATTTTCTAAGCACGGCACTGCTTTTTATAATCAAAATTTATGTTTTTGTTTATTCAATTTTATAGTTACCATGGATGTCATTTATTAACAACGAAACTTTTTATTTCCTTTAATAATTAGAAAAACGCATACACTGTTAAATAATAACTTAACCTTGACTGGACAATGAACATCTGTGTGCCTAGAGTATAGGTAGGAAGTACTTGCAAACTCATTTTTACGATGTTTAAGACTTCTGCAGATGTATTCTTCATCCTGAATGCAAATGACATAGATTATGGAGTAGAACAAAACTTCTCTATTTTAAACGTAAACTTTTGTGAATGGTTGGATAACATTAATATTAACGATGAAAACGGCGAAGAAAATTCTGAATTTATCAGCAAACTTATAAGCATATTTTTCAATAATCAGCAATTGTAAGGAACCACTATATGACACTTATTTAAAATATAAGTATTACATTATATAAAATAAAACAAACTATATCTGCTTAATTGGTCAGAAGCGGTAAATCATCAAGAAATAAATATATTTTTTAAAAATTGATCTATTAAATTCAATCATTTGATTCGTACCCGTATCACTGTCAAACTTGTCTTTCATTAATATTTAAATCTTTTATGTTTAAATTTAAAAACTATTTTATTGTTATGATGGTACGATAACGTTGGGAATGTAAAATTAAATCCGCTTTTGTTTCTTTTCATATACGTATATTTTTTTTTTTCCTTTTGAGCATGAGGGCACCGCAAGCATTCCGAATAGGACTCGCTTCGTTCTATTCAAAACCAAAAATCAAATATGTCTATTGAAGAAAAGAAAGGAAAAGTGAAGTACCTGTTGTTTAAGAAAGTAATGTTTGAAATGTCCGAGCATTAATAACATAGTCAGCAAGGAAAATCGAGGGTCTTAATTAAAAAAGATAAGACAATGGCAAAAAGAGTAGAATCCGGAATGAAAACCACGGACAATACCACAACAAGCTGGAAGGGGGAGTAGGGAGAGTGAGCTTTTGATCAACCCTCATTGATCTGACCATGTTATTACACAAGGGTAACCACCCTTTTGGCTGTACTTGCCTCCCTTTCTCTCCGCTTCATCGCCGTCGGTAACCGGGATTCATTCTTGATCTTTCGTCAATGTGGTTTCCATTGAAACCAATATCTCTTTGGCTTCTTTTCATAAGATTGTTTATATTATCCCCTTTTTTTCTGAATTATAATCCTTAATATTACTTGTAAAATTTAATAGAGCCATGTTGTTATTATTGATGTTGTTTCAAATTTACCATCTGAACGAAGAATTTACCGATTGTTTTTTTTTTTTTTACCGAATCGGAAATCTTAACTAAATGCTTGCCATAAAAAAAAAAAAAAAAAAAAAAAAAAAAAAAAAAGACAAGGCAAAAGAACATTAGGAGACTTGTTGTTAAAAAAATAAAGTGAAACATTAGTGCAATATAAAAAAAAAAAAAAAAAAATTATGTTCGAACGAACGGCTTCTGTTCAAAAGAAAGGAGGAGATGCTTCATAAAATATCGATTTGTGAAGAGGATGGCGGCGAGCATCAAAGGAGCTCTATCGGTGAAGGGTTCTCGTTAAGGTAATGTACACTAATTAAAAATTCAAAGGAGCGTGTGCCATTTGACAAAGTGTTGTTACTTCAGTACTATCTATCAGATAACCACCCCATTAACAATGTTTCTTCTCCATTTCGAACTTTTCAACTCAAAGTTTTACTTCTCTGATTTCACTTTCTTGACTTACATGTCCTGTGCAGGATAATATATAAGGAACGCATCGATAGAGAAGGGTGACCGGGAGGAAAAAAGCAATCAGCGTAGTCGGATTCCCTGATGGAGTAACCTTGATAGTGACCTTTCAACCGGAAGACTAATCAGATTTCTGACTCATTACTTCGAATTCAATTTGATTCTTCTTCCTGAAAACTGCATTACAACTTTTATGATTTCCTCACGCTTTTTTTTCCCTTTTTGCTCCCTTTTTTCGCCTTTTGTATCGTTGGAATTGGCTCTTTTCGTTTGATTTGATATACGATTATTTGTAGAAATGCGATGTCAAAGATATAAATAGTCGAAAACCATAAGTTCAAGTCAATAAACTGTGAGTCTATTTATCACAGTGCAAGGGTCACCAGTTAGTTGGGGAATGAAAATTCAGCAAAATTAAACAGATCGATTGCGAGAAAGAAAGACCTGAAAAAGAAGAGAAAGCAGCGTTGATAGGATCAAGTGAAAAACATATAAATTATCAGTATCAACCAGTCTTCCTATTCGTCATTAACCCATCTGAACACTCTTTAACGAAAAGGTCATTAGTATTGACTGCGTAACAAAGAATCTAAAATCGAAAAACAAAATCCAAAGAGACCGCAGCACAAAAGCAAATTGCACAACTCAAACCTCAAATAAGAATTCATCTTTATTAAGGCTGTGGTTTTCAGTCGGTTTAAAATCGCATTGATTGTATCACGTAATAAATTAGTAAATATTTTTGTCCCATATTTGTTTTTATACTGATAATGCAATTTTCTTTCTATCTTATGCCGTAGGAAATAAAAGGTATTTCTCATTTTCTTCTGAAAGATTGTGCATTATATGATCTGTTGTTGCGGTAGAATAGAGCATCCAAAATTGATTTCTAATTAAATTACTTATGAGTGGGGTGTTTGACGGATGAAGAATTACATTTCATAATTTCATTTTGTTCGTTCCAACGCAACCTTGAAACTAATTAGTTTAATTAGTGTTAACCGAATGCAGATTTTCTGGTTTTCACTTCAAACTATAAAATTAACGGAAGAAATATAAGAAAAAATGTTTTAGTACACGAAAATTTTTGAAATGCAATTATAGAAAGTGCAAGACCGATGGGGACTGTGTGAATAGGCATGTAATGAAGTCACCACTCGAGTGCTATAATGCAATAAGAACCCATCCATCATCTCCCGCATTTATGACGGGAATGCATTGGTTTTGACAATAGGCCACAAACTCACGTCTCTATACCCTCTGGCATTGCCGTATGTCAAAATTCTTTATACTTCAATTGGTCATTTTTCCCAATTATATGATTGCTTCTTCCCATTTCATATTTAAATTTGATTTCCAGTACCGATTCATCTTCATATACTTCGCTCTTCTGTTCGCAATAGAAGAAGGGCAGGGTGATGATGAAATATTAATTAAATTATAGGAATTGAATCTGTTTTAAATTTTTGAAACATTAATTTAGTATAAAACCGATCAGTTAAAAATGAATGGAATTATGAATTAATTTTATTTTAAAATCTACCTGAGGATATCCACGTCGTTCGTGCGGCATCATTTTACCGAAATTACGGATACTTCATTTTGGCAAGTCAACCAGGTGATCATGATATATGGAAATCGGTTGGGTTTAAGCCGTTCGGGAAACTATTAGCACAAAAGTCGCTATTCAGAAGAATATAACAGATCTAATTTCACGCACACACTCCCTACACTTACAACACAATGTTACACCGGAAAACGAAAACTTAATTTGAAGCAACAGACTTTCCAAAGATGAGTTTTCATCCGTGAAAGAATTAAAGCACAATATAATTTCCAAATTGGTTGCTTATCTCATCACTCAAGTAACTTAAAACAAGATGAGAAAACTTGCAAGTTAACGGTGGTGTGAAGAGTAGAGTTTTCAATTAGTCGAATCACAGCCTCTAGGGACGCGACAGAGGAAACAAAAGGTGGTGTATTAATCATCCAGCCCGGGGCTCCAACAGCGCTAGCATGTGTGACTATTGTATGTTCACATCGACGTCGTTGTAATATTTCAACTCCTGTTGCTGCCGGGAAACTTTCTCACCTAATTTAAAGTGTCTTTAATTTTTTTTTGTTATCATTTTGAGAGGGAAAAACAAAATCGAACGATAGTACGGTTTATTACTTTTAAAAAAGGCTAAGTTTACAATTTTTTCTGCTTTTAGGAATTATAAGAAAAACCTCGTAAATCATATGACATTTAACCCCTCGAGGAGGTCAGTCTTTTTGATAAAATGGTCAAGGACATGAATGGATAACAAATTTTTTAACAGTCTTATAAAAATCTTATCTTAGTTGTTTAAGAATCATTGATTTCAAAGAGAAAGATTACTCGAAGACCAAAAAAAAAAAGGACGCGGGAATAATAAATAAATATTTTAGAAAATTTGAAATATGAATCAATTTTACCGTAATTAAGATGAAAAATGTATAAGAGGGCGAGAAAAGGGAGAGAATGGAAATTTGAATAACCAAAAAGGAGGAGGGTGGTTTAAGATTGAGGTAGACCGAAAAGGGCTGAGAAGGGAGAAGGGAAAAGATACGTGTCACGTGACCTAACATGAGTGACGGTTGACGGTCTGTCATCAGCTAATTGGTCTTATGTCCCTTGGGCTAAGAACCGATCTTGTAAAGAGTTGTCCAACCTCTTAACGTCAGCAATATGAACAAACATCAAGTTTATCCCTGTTATCGATGTCGTCATTCTGTGCAAGCAATTAGTTCAGGTTCAATAAAATTTGGAAGTCTGATTGAATATAGCTCAGAGTATTATAATGCTGATAAAGTCACAGCCGGACTTGCCGTTTTTTTTAAAGCAAAATCCATCACAGTTTTGGGTATATTTATAAGTACTCTTGACAACGCATAAAAGGTATTAACCAGATTATTAACTTAGTCGGATCGAAACAAGATAATCTAATAATGGGTTATGGAAATCAAAGCACCCCATCGCGCGCCACCCCCAACCCCTACACTTGCCGCGGGCTGCAACCACACATTGGTTATATATGTCAAGACCCATCACGGGGTGGCTCTATTGAAATCCTCTTTCCCTCGTCATTTTATTAATATTTCTTATCAAACCGTATGTAATTATACCTCTTTCAGCCTCTGTACACGCCTGTCGCTTTTTTTTCATCCAGTTTTCTCTCTTGGGTTTCTCTCGTACTTAATTATTTATTTATCAGTAATCGTTGCTTTTAGTAATTAAAAATAAAACATTTCTTGGCAAATTTTTTGTTAAAGTCGTAGTTGAGATTAAATTCCGCATTATGTGGTTTAATTCCGACTGATACCATTCTGGGTTGAAATTTAAAGTTGCAAACTTTTTAAATTTACTATTCAGAAATTGCTAATGAACTGGGTACATAGACGAAAGGTTTTCCCAGAATTTATAAGATTGATTGACAGGCATACGATGATGATTGTGATGTGGGATTTATAGCGTAGAAGACTGTTTGTTGTCCAGCGAAAATTTGGAAGACAGCTTGGTTAAGTTTAGCACAGGAAGAATATACCTGGAGATGTATAAGTTTAATCCTAGGACATTCGATTATATAAGCATTTTCCGAATAAGCAACGATGGAAATACTTTTTGAGCTCAGAAGACTTGCTGCGAATTTAAATATTGCTCCCATTATCAATTAATATAATTAATCATTTTAATTTAGAATCCCTAAACTAGTTCGAATTCCTGAAATTATTAACCATATGAGTACTATCATACCAGCATACAGTCTATTTTCCAATAGCTTTCATTTTAGGGAAAGGGAACTTGAACAAAAAATGTACAAGAATTTAAAAAATGAAAAACAATACTAATTTAAAATACTGACATAAGAGGTGAATCGGTCATTCAACAATTGACATCGATGAATGAGAAAGAATATGAACTCTGAAGGTTGGCCATCGATATATGAGGACATATAATATACAGACAGGCATACAGACAAAGACACCACTGGTATCATATTAAAGAGAAAAAAAGAAAAAAAATTACACAGAAGGAATCCGCTTGGTCACGGCCTGAAGCATTGTCCAACAGACAGGCATCTTTTGAACAAGCCGGCATCGCCTGAAAATGATTCTGCGTTTTTACTATTCTCCTGTCTTATCCACTTTGCTATCTCGTGTTATATCCGACAGCTATAGGCTGACTCAAAGTTTAACATTTCGTAAAATGGACTTGTTTTTTTCCGAGGGAAGTTTTTTTTTTTCAAATTGAGATGACCATAGCCCAACTAAAAAACTGATAACTATTGTTACGTTATCTAAATACGCTAAAAATGATAAAGTTCACTGATTCTAAGAATTCGTGAGCTTAGGATAATAGGGAACTATCTAATTTTTTTCGATTTTTCGAATATAAAAATACTCGGTAAAAAGCAAGGAATACTGTCCTTTTTACAAATTTCCAAAATACATAGTATTTTCCAAGAAATTGAGTGCAAAAGAGTTCTATTCAGCTCTTGACCTTGAAAAATTGGAGTAAAAAGGTTCTGTCTCGAACCGCTCGTGAATTAAGCGGGCAACTCTAGTTTGTTTTGGGGATTTTTTTTTAGAGTACCTGTCTGCATGGCCAAAAACAAGTATCATTTTTGTGATATGGTCAATCGTACTTTGTATTTTTTATTTTATGAATAAAATAACATGCAATAACATTTAAGAGTAGGAGCGCCAGAACAATATCTCTGTTCTTAATAAATTAAATATTACATTAATTTCTAATTAGCCTCAACAAACAGTGAACAACTCAAAATCGGAAAATGTTTTCCCTCTCTCTCCGAATAAATAATTTTGAACGGTTAATTAATATAACCATATACTGTAATACTGATTTACAAGATTCGACCATCTTTGAAAAATTTCTTTCCATTTTGGATTGTTATAACTCATGAAATAAAATTTTTAAAAAATGTCAATAGAATTATCGACTTAAAAGATATAAGATAATAAGTTGATGTAAGTAACGAAAATGCTCTTAATTATGAACATAAAAATATGAAATAAATAAATAAAAATATGGAATGAAAATCACCTGACCAGGATAGAACCCTTTAGATCTGTAAGACTGAAAAAAGAGAAACTTTTTACGCTACAGAATACAATGTTCTATGCTATAGAACTTAAAAAATTTTTAGTGAAAGATCGTTTTTTATAACTTTTTTACTGATTAATTAATCCATGGTTTTTTTTTTTTTTTTTTTTTTTATTTTTGAAAACGTCTTCAATTGTTTTTTGATAATGTGGTTTCAAAACTGTAAAATAAAAAATCCGGAAATACTATTAATTTACTGATAATAAGCCGTTAAACCTTTAAAACGCGTTTTCTCAAAATGATGGTTTCTGAGATAGTTCTTTATAATCCTAAGCTCAAGAATTGGCACACCAAGCAATTTTGACAAGGAACAGAGACAACTTAAGCTTAATAAACCGGCAGACAATATTACCAGGTAAGGAAATGGAAACATCATTAGGCTCTCATTACCATTTTACTCTCATTTTATTTTTTATTCGTGTAAAATAGGTATAATATAATTTCCTTTTCTTTTCACAAGAATCACCTACGCGGTATTCATTTACGCCCCTGTTATACATTACTTTTCAACTTGTTATTAATGATATTTCACCTCCCAGAAATTTTGTGTGCGCTTATTTCTATTAAAACAAAGACCATCAACAATGTATCAGGTAGCTTACAGCACCTACGCTGCTTTCGTTGCCATAGGAACGCCAAGACCTTGTCGAATAAACAACTCCATGTTTGTAAACGGTAGCTAAATTTTATGTCACAAATTTCATTCAAATTAATATACGTGATAAATATTAAAAAGACTCATCTGTCACTTAGTTTAAAAATCGCCTTTAACGATTTCCTTTAAAATTCTAAATCTTTTGAGTTTCAAATTGTTAATTAGCTTATACTACTATCGAATAGATCATTCTGTGATAGGCGACTTTACAAATGTAAAAGTTTTGAACCGGTTTTACAGAAATATGAAATTCGAGAGGAAGAAGATGGTATCGAAAAAAAAATTAACAACCCTTGTTAAGAAGCAAAATAAATATGGCAAAAAAATTTCCTTGAAGCATGGACATAAGCCCTTCTAACATTCAATTATCTAACCAAATATTAGGTTTTAACACCTACGATCTGTGTACATTTAAAGAAAAAAAAGAAATGCTTAGCTTACCTACCAGAGGTTTGTCAGTGTTTATACAATGAGTCTTTGTCTTGCTGGAGTGCTGGATAAACAGACTAACGGATGTGCATGCCTGGAACAACATTCTTTCTTGCACTCGGCATTGATAGATATAAAATTCTAGATATAAAATCCGAAAAAAAATTGAACACTGCAACACGTTTTAATTCGATCGACGAACTGCAGCAAAAAATCCTAATAGTTCCTGCCGAAAATCTTTTTAATACCACGTTCTTTCCTAATTTAAACGTTTGTTCAAAATATTTTACATCGACAATCATAGCAAATAAGTTAAAAAGAAGACGAATGACTCCAGTTTTATTGGTACGAAAAAGGTCTAGTTATCATATCTCTCTGCCATATGTTCTCATAAATTAGTCAATAAAAACAAAACTTAAAATAAAATGTTAAAAATTTTATTACACCCGGTTTCCAAGAAGAAAAAAAAAGAATGATCTCCTTTTAACCTTTAATTTTTTGTTGATCTAAATACCGTATAATGATACTTGACACCGCATATTACTAACACCCGAGCTACCCTTGCTTGACTTTAACCCTTAGATGAGACAATCATAAAATAAATAACTCAGGAAATAAAAAAAATATATACATCAGCAGCGGCTTCCCACCCTAATGAGGTCTTTTATTGACTTCTCTTACAAATTTTTAAAAACCGCTACTGAACAAAATAAAAAGATAAAAAATATTTTTTTCCGTCAAAGTGACTTGTTAGACTTTTTTACAGTAGTCAAAATATGGAATTGACCTGCTGACCTGATGCGATAGTGATCTGTTATACCCGTCCACAGTCTGAGTGTGCAGGACTTTGTCTCTTTATAATGATGCTACTCGTCTTTCATTATCTCAGCGCATAAGTCGCCTGCTGATTTAAACATGCAATAGATCTGTCTATAACACCGTAATAACAACACTACCACAAAGATTTAAACGTTCAAGCTTTCATCATCGTAATATCTGTTGATGTTAAAAATTGTTCATCTTTACAGTAATTTTTTTTTTTCAATAGAAGAATGAAAAATATGGAGTAATCTTAATTTTATCAATGAAATCAGTGTAAAACTAATCTTCTGTTAGATTATTTAATATACATTGTGACAAATGAGCCGTTAAAATGAGTTGTAGAACAACTTACGATCTTGTCCGCTTGATTAAAAATTAAGTCATCATACAAACCTAGCGCGAGCTTTAGGTTGAGTAACGCCTTGTTCATTCAAAAACGGTTTAGGTGCATGTCATCTAAGATCATTTGTGAAGTATCCTGAAGACACAATACATTTGAATTGTAATTTTCTCGTTTTCTGCGCTTAAGTCGAGACTAGGTTTAGATAAATAGAGCCGACAAACTTTCCTTTAGGGTGAGCCGCGAACCGCAGGTTTTTTTTGCCGAACGTTTTCATTTATGGCGGTTAGAGATCAAATCGAGCCAAAAAATCTATAAAATCCCTTTCTTTACATATAAAAGAGTTCGATTGGGTATTGCAGTGAGCTTATGAACTTAGTTTAACATATAATACTCGCGGCTAAGATAAAATTTTAGCTTTATTATTTATCGTTCTGTTTTTGGTCATTTTTAAAACACTAGTGTTTTATCTGTGTTATTTTATTCTTTTTATTTTAGAAAAATAAACAAACAATTTATTTTAATATTTTGGTTAAATATTAGGCTAATTTACGTTCATAAATATGAGAAGAAAAAGATTTCATACGTTTTTTGGCCCGATTTGACCTGCAATGGCCATAAACAAAAATGGTCGAAAAAAACCTGCGGTTCGTGATTTGCTGCAAACTGGCTACCTTAATTTTTTTTTTTTTTTTGAAGAAAAGTTGCAATTCTACCAGGAAAAACTCACTAAATTCATTTAACTGTAATAAGGAGCTCCTTAAAAACTTATACTTTTATACCAAAAGCATAAAAAACAATACCGTAATTAAAAACGCCAAAGCCACTTAATATTAATCCAGTCAAGATGAAAACTTTATAAAATATAAAAATAACAGAGGAAGAAGAACGACAGCGAAGAAGACTCAGAATTCTAAATTCGTTTTAAAAAGGAAAGAAATCTTTTAGTGATTAATTATTTTTGATTGTGGAAAAGTTTCTTGAGCGGAAGGGTTGTTGAAGGAAACTCTCAATTTGTCTTTTTTGTTAAATTATTAACAAAGGGATACAGTTCCCATCTCCTTAGACCAAACCCCCATACTCCCAAATTCCCTTTACCCCTCCTCTCAAGATGCTTCTTTGTGTTTTTAAGATACTTTGCTTTTATTTCCAGTATTTCTAACTTAATTATCGTTTACTTAAAAAATAGTTCTTCCCTTTCTTTCCGTGGCTATCCTGCGATTGAGAAGGAAAACGAGGAAAACGATATCGCCGAAGTAAAGATTTTGAATGAAGCAAACTGAATGAGTGAGTGAATGAGATAATGAGAGTGTGCCTCAAGTGTTTGAATAACATTGTATTTGGTTAACAGTGGTTGCAGACTCGTTCCTTCCTTGCTTGAAACCACTTGTCGACTCAAAACACCGTGAATTTAACACGCTATCAGTGTAAACAAAACACTTTCTATTCAATATTTTACTATGCATGTTTCATTTGTGCGTAAATTCTTTTGTAAAATAAATTATCTGGGGATAAGGTCCCCCTCCTTTGTCCCCCCTTCTGCTTTCAAAAAATGGTTTTAGTATCTCAACGGATTATTTTTTTTCTTCGGAAACAATCGTAAGTACACCAAATACGATTTCCTACGATGTATTATCATGATCTCTGAACAACTCACCCTCTTATATTGTTCCTGCTCATTTAATCGATTAGGAAGAATTATTTTTTTAAATTTTCGTAATAAAGAGGATCTCAAAAATTACGACCGTTTCGTAATTTTTTTTTTTCATGTGCATTTACGTATATTTAAAAATATTTTTAATAAGCTAATCTGATCTAATTTTACCGGGTTCCGACTTGTTTAGAAGGGATCCTACCCATTACTTACTTAAGGCTTTACCCAAGAAGCCGGATATATGATATAAAGTTCTGGGATCAAGTGTGAAGATTTCATAATAATTTAATAATAACATCTAAAATAAACGAACGTGCTATCATAAAATATCACACAATTGTTGTAACATGCAACTTTATTCGACTGTCCCATCTTTTGTATTGACTCTGTCTATTTAATGAAATTAATCCTACTTTGAAACAACTATTTTATTCGACGATTATGTTTTCACCTAGAAAACTCTGTCAAACGATTTTTAACACAATCAGTTAATACTGAGTCGGAATTGAAATAAATATTACGTTTTTATATTTGCTTGTCATAAATCTCAGATTGTGTCACTTTTTAAAGCGGTTAAAAAATTTTCCGGATTATTTAGGTATTGAAGCTTTAAATTACTTTTTTTTCTTAAGTCAAAGCAACGCTTTATTAAGGATGAATTAAAAATATAACTTTAAACGACACCCTAATGCAGCAGCTCTTCCTCGCTACAACCCTGTAAGTCTGAGGTCGCGAAAAGTTGCCGCGGCATTATCGCTATTTTAAACTTTTGTCTTGGCTGAAAAATAAATTTTTAGAGTTTTCGTTTTAAAACAAAAGGAAGAAAACAAAGAAGATTATTCCCGAAGAGTCGAAGTACAACGGAGGATTGAAATTTCCGGAAAAGTTTTTCTGAAGAAACAAAAGGAGAGTTAGATAACATTGAAAATAGGTTCTCTTTTAATAACTCTTATAAATTTTAATATTTCATCATTTGTTTTATCTGTGTTATTATTATCATAGTTGCTACAGCTGCTCAGAGTTAATTGGTCCCCGTGCTATTTTCATTACTTTTTAAAATACATTTTCATTAAAGCAGTTCTGTTATTTCTTTTTCTTTCCCATTTCTTTTTAATTTTAAATTTAAAAGGCTCTACATTTAATTCGTTATAAAAGCGGAATTGTATAATGTTTTATTTAATATTAAATAGCCTAGCTATAGCTAGGTATGTGCATGAATTCTAGAATTTATTACTCGCACAGCTGAAACGTATTTAAGTCATTCCCATTTTTCAAAAGTATAATTTTAGACCTAAAATTATATTTTTTTTTAAATTGTACTTTTAAAAAATAAAAAATTTGGACCTAAAAACTGAAAAATTTTGACCATTTGATTTAAGCGCTATTTTAAAATTTGATTCACTGAAATTATACGTCCGCACACTTTGAAATCACGGGAAAAAAGACAAAAGTAGAAAAGGAACTGAGGACACTGTAAACAAATCAGATGAGGAAAATGTGATTATCCCTATGGAAATCAAACCTGTCTAATAGAAATGCATCCCGAGGGAACAGCAAGATGAAAAAGGGTTGATCATAGCCCTTCAATTGAAATCGGAGAACGATTCTTGACCGACCAATTTTTTTCTATTATGTTTGTCTTGGTTGTTGTCGTCATTTTAGGGCAGTTATAGTAATAGCAATATGAGTTATAGTAGTATTAGTAGTAGTAGTAGTAGTGGTAGTGGTAGTGGTAGTGGTAGTAGTAGTAAGAGTAATAGTTGCAGGTGTAGTAATCGTAAACCTTGCCCTTGCTTTGGACTTAGCATTTTCTAAACACAAAAAGGAGAGGTAATGAAAGTGGTAAAAATCATTTTTTTTCCTTCTATTTTCACTGGCAATAAAAATTTCTTGGCTATAGAAGATAGGAAAGATTGATGGTGTATCTTGATTGATGAGGGTGAAAACAAACCCTCGCCTTCCTTTACGGTTGTACCTTTGGCTAAAACAACTATTCTTTTATAATGATGTTTTTGATATATTGATGGTAAATGTCGCAAGAGCAAGAGATTATTTTTGGGAAATGATATCATTTTGCATACCCTAAGAAAACAAACCCCTTATAAAAAAAAAAGGCACTCGCGTGAGACATTTTTTACCAACTTAATTTTTTTGTCGGCAAGATAAACAAAATAAAAGATAAATCATTCCGCTGAGTGGAAAGTGTTAATGAAGAAGGGTGGTTTTCAAGATAATATTACAATCATGTTAATTAATCACTATAATTCTCAAGGACACTCTGCCATTCCTCCCCCTTTACTGGTGAATTTAACAGGTCTCATTATGCGTAAAACAAATTTTTACATCTTATTTTTGTCTTCCTTTTGATTAATAAGATAATATAATAATGAGGAAGTTAATTTTGATAAGCATAACCGTAGCGAAAATAAATCACTGATACAATTCGGAACATCTTTTGATCAGTATCGTGACTTCACGACCTTTTGCTTTACGTGCTTCCTCCGTGTCATGACCTCCTCCTCTTGCATTTACGAGTCAACATGTTTTACGATATCTTCACTGGAGTTTTAATTGTACGGTTTTCTTTTATGTCTTATTAGCACATTGTAGCAATTTTTTTTCAAAATGTTTTTCTGGACTATTCGTCTGCAAGCATTTAACATTGAAGCTGAATTATTTTTATATGTTCAAGGAAAAAAATATCTTATCTAATTATTTTTAAATTTATATGAGACCTGAAAAGAGTAAATAATAACTGCGGATTTTGCGTTACATCCAAATTTTTCTTCCCTTTTTTAATTATAAATGGCCAAAATAACCGTTACTATTTTAAAGTAATGCAACAATGCAATCTTATTTATTTCCACAGTTTTGCCATAAACAAAAATCACGATACATAAGCACGTTTTAGAAAAGAAACATCAAAAAATTTTCTCTTGTAAATCATTGTCATGGATGAATTAGAGGTAAGATTCATAGCATCCAACCTAACAAGTTAATTAAAGAAGACGATTAATGAGATTATTTTCATAATTTAAGAAGACTTCTGCGTTTATTTACCGTTCTGGACATTTTTATGTTTTTAACAAAACCCATTTAGCACTGGTCGTAAAATTTAAAATGACCCTTTCATTAATTTCAAACCTTTCGTTTGCTCCGTTTATTTTTACGGTCGGGTCAGTTAAAGACAGAGACAAATGAACATCTAGATGAAATATATTTAATAAAAAAGTGTTTGCCATCTTTATGCAATGTTAGGGCTATGTGTGGAATAAATATGTGGTTCACTATGACGATAGAGACCGAAGACATTTCATTTAATAACTGAAAAAGGCGTTAAAAATTAAAACTCTTATCTTTACTTTCTTTAACGTTTCAAGGAAATTTCTTTGAAGGTTTTAAATAGGCTGCCCATCAAAAACGGGCAACGCTAAAAAAGATTAAAAAGTAGTTATCAATCCATAAAAGAAAAGAAGTGAAGTCATATTTTAAGATCACGAATTATTGTACAGAAATCGTAGGAATGCTTCTTATGTTCGCTTTAGTTTTTCAGGGGTTTCATTGAACTTCCTTCATCGTTTCTTTTTCTATTTTTGTTTCTATCGAAAATTTTTACATACTCAGATCATTGTGGAATGAGAAAGAAATTATTTCCTATAAATATTTACGGAAACCTGACATGAAGATAATGAAATGCGGTAATCACATCAAGGGTCTATCAATTACAAAACTTATTACGATCAGGTTCTTGAACGGCGGATACTTGTCAAACTTTTGGTAAGGGTTAATTTATCATGAAGTGGATCACTACAGCAAGACAACAAAAGGTCAGCGAGGCAGAAAGCTAATTTTTTGTACTTTGATTTTCAGCGATTAAAGGTAAACGTAAACTTTTTGAAAGCTTAAACCGAACGTCATCGTGTAAAATAATTGAAAAATAGATAAATAAATAAATAAATAAATAAATAAATAAATAAAATAAAAAAATGAAAATTGAAGCCAACTCAATTTACTTTTCAAATGCGGGCATATTGTTAATATCATTCTATGATTTTATACTTTAAATATTATTGATGGTACTGCATTTGACCAGGGTGTCTGATTCTTTACAATAATTATGAAGATCGATCGTGCCGAGGTTGTTGGTTTTAGCACTAATATCACTGAAATGATTTATGTACCATCCTATTTTTTAACAACCATAGGTAATATGCCTCCGATTAACTAAAAAAAAACCTGTGCAGAAGTAAAGCATGGCAAAAACGTTACTGAAAGTTTTAGACCTCCTCGAACTGTCGATAAATTAACGATTAGGACCCATAAGTCTTTAAGGTAACTTGAAGTGAGTTTAATTCATGAACTTGTCAGTAGATAAATCTGTAATTTTAAAGCATAATTTGGGATCCTAAAATTCAACTCTGTTTTGCACTTATTATAAGGAAGTTTTTTGTTTTAAAACTATTTTTACACAACACTTGCACCTGAAAATCAAAAAAGCCATGTAAATGTTGATAGCCACAATAATTATTAAGGCTTACTGTATTTTAGATCGAATTACAGTAACTGGTTTTTTTTTTTTTTTTTTTTTTTTTTTTTTTTTGTACGGTTTCTTTAAGCAAGTAATAGCAAAGATTTTATATGTCAACTCAAAAAAAAAAAAAAAAAAAAAAAAAAAAAAGGTCCAGAATATTCCTTATGTTACTGTGGTCTGGTGTTTTTACCGTAGAGAGAGTTTTTACCGTACCACTTTCAAGAAGTAACTAACAAAAGCGTTTAAAAAAGAATAAAAATGTAAAAAATGGTAAAAAGAGTACTTATCAAAGAGATACAATTCGAAAAAACCGCGATCCTCAACTCTGAAGCACGTGACCTTGAACCCCGCGACGCTGGCGTCGCTTCAACCACGCCCATTGACACCTTGACACCGTCATTGGCCCAAAGGTCAACCGCGGGGGAGGATCTGATTTTTCTGTGACCTTTCGTTTGTTTTCTCAAAATATTTTTGTCGTTATTTAAATTCCGGGATTTTCACCTTTGAAGCATCTTAGGTGTTTGCCATTTCACGTGGTTAATGAAATGGTTTTTAAAAAATTCACGATCGAAATTGAAATGCTCTAAAAAAACACAAAACTCATCCTCAACGATTGGAAAAATGCCAGTCAATGATAATAAGTTAACAATAGTTTTACGACGAAGTTTATTTGACTACAAATCAAGTAATTTTATAATAGAACGATTTAAAAAATGCTGTCTGGTACTTTAAATACCAAAATGGATAACCGATGGTCTGCGTGAGTTTTGTTGTGGCTGTCCATAGCAAAAGGCTTCATTTACCACATTTAAAAGTTTTGCACATGTGATAAATAGAATAAACAGAGTAGCTGACGATTTCTGTTGTCACATTCTCGCTTGCTAAAGTCAAGTAACAACTTCAAAAAAAATTAAAATACAAGGTCTGACGAATTTTTTTATCATTGACCCTTCGATTCAGTTCAAAGTTTTTTTTTTATTTTTATTTCTTAATTTGTCACTCCCCTATTCGTGCAAAAAAAAAGCTACACAACAGCAATTATAATACCTCATGGTTGTGTCTGAATATCGAGGAGTCGCACTTTATTAACTTTTTTTTACTTCTTTAAAGGTCTGGCGTTCAAGGGTTCTTTTCATAATTCGATATGCACACTGTGATTACTGTCATGCGAAAGATCTTTTTATTCATTAAATTTCCGACTAATCTTTAAGAAGAAAAACGATGATGATTGGTATTTACTAGGAAAAAGAATACCCAGTGGCATCGGAGAACACAGTTTTTATTATAATTACATATGTGCAATGGTGACTGTTCTTAAGATGATTTTAAATAAAGACATTGACGGAAGGAGGCTATTCAGGTTCCAAATAAAAAATTCAGTTAAAAAATAAAAATGTAAAAGACTTCCCGCTTTTAACATAATAAAAATTTTCATTCAGGGCCAGTCCATGCATGTGAAATAATCAAACTGAAATCCCTTATTTTTACCGATCTTTCTGATTTTCGGGGAATAGAATCTACCCATCGGTCTTATGGAAACCCCAAATTTTAAAATTTTTAAAACCACCTGTTCCGTAGTTATTGATCTTGGAAAATTGGGATAGAGCATTTACCCTTTTTTCAAAAATCGCTGTAACTATGGACTTCGTAGACATATAAAATCAAACGAGGTCTCATTTTAATAGTCTTTAGTGGGGCTTTCGTTTGATATACCACAAGAGCAATTTTTTCTCAAAAAGTTTTTTCCCAGACTTTCCGAAACTTAAAATTTTAATTTACGGGAAAAGCATAATTTTTCTGCACGGTAAACATCGGAAATTTTTATCATGTCTCAGAAAGCCTTCAAAGCTCCCAAAGTTCTTGAAAAATGAAAGTTAAACAAAAAATGAATTTTGTAAGTACATAAGTACCATATTATTATGGAGTCAAAATAGTCCAAAATTGCCGTTACAAAACATTTTCCGACAGCACATTTTCAACTATAGGGGCCCATGGCTGTCTCATCCTGAAATTTTGACTAAAAGGTAAGCTAGACGTATACTTTTATCAAATTTTTTTTCAAAAAAATAAAAAATATGCTTTTCCCGTAAATTGAAATTTTAAGTTCCGGAAAGTCTGAAAAAAACGATTTGAAAAAAATTGCTCTTGTGGTGTATCAAACGAAAGCCCCACTAAGGACTATTAAAATGAGACCTATACGAAATCCATAGTTGTAGTGATTTTTGAAAAGAGGGTAGGCGCCTCATTCCAATTTTACGAGGCCAATAACTTCAAAACAGTTGGTTTTAAAAATTTGTGGGGTTTTCATAAGACCGCTTGGTAGATTCGATTCCCCGAAAATCAGAAAAATTGGTGAAGGTAGTGGATTTCAATTTGGTTATTTCACATAAACTGAGCCATATTTAAAAATATTTCTATTTTAAATTCAAAATTTAAAATATTTCTTCTTCTAGTTGCTTCCCTGTTTTTTTTAAAACTCAAATTTAATACGAAGCTCTATCTTAACTAACTCTTTCTACTTGTTTGTTTTAGGTTTTTCTGTTGCAATCTAACTGGGGTCCAAAACGAACAGCCAGAAATGGTTTTCTTTGAGAGGACCTTCAACCTCAACAATACCTCCTTCTTCGAAGGATTTCTTCTATCTTCTCATGTTTAAATGAAAAATAACCAAAAAAGCACAAAGATAGTAAAATGTAAGCTGAACGAAATGGAGAATTTCATAATCGACATTTTTCCTGGTCAATGGAGAGAGAAAAATAAATTGTACGATTGAGCATTTCTTCATTTCAGCAATTTCAATAAACACTCGATTCTCTTTAATTTTTTCGATTCACTATGAACGCCATACCACCATCAAAAATATACTGATTTGAAAACATCTATTAGTCGCATTGTCATGTAAGGAATAATTACTTTACTTCTTTAATTAGTGTTCTTCTCGACGTTACTGGCTATTGGCTGGTATTACTGGTTTTCCGTTCGAAGTAAGTCGTTTGTAGTCGAAATCTACGAACAGTGCTTGGACAGTCGCTTTTACAAACTATGCATGTTTCTAAGCAAATAAACCAATTTTGAAGAAAACAAATTGTATGATATAAAAATTAGAAAGTAACTAAAGTTGCTTCATAGTAATACTTTACAATTCTAGAAAAAAAGGCTCTGGGGAGAAAATGGTTGTTTCCTGAGAACTCTAAAGCACTATGTAGCAAGTGAATTTACAGTGATCTCCGGAAATAAATAAAAAGGGTTTAAATCACAGAAACTGTATGTGATGCAGAAATTGAACAACCTACGAAATATCTAGTCATTTTCTCATAGTGATTGCAAAGATATGCTCTTTTTTTTCTCTTAGATTAAAATTTGTTCTTATGGTGAGTACTGCACGTTTGAAACTGAGACAAAAAACTTAATTGCGAATTTATTAAACTTTTAGGTGCTTATTATAACTGATGACGACTGATTATAAAAACAATAATTACAAGACTGGAGCCATTTTGCATTGAAACAATGGTGACATCCATCAAATTAAGCAGCGAAAACATGTTAATTTCATTCAAAAATACAGTATATTGATTAATGTTCCTAATCAAGGATTAAATAGAAGATTTATTAAACATTCATTTGTCAGTCATTTGTTTTATTAATCGGTTGTGTTGCGACACTTCTCGGGATACAGCCTCTCATATGAACCTATTATAATCGCTTGAAAAGGAGAAAAAAAAAAAGAATAGAACGGAATGGAAAAGAAAAGAAGAGAGAAATTCCGAACAGTAAAATAAAATTAAGAACAGAAGAGATCATCTTTCAATTTTCCAATTCGTCGGCCAATAAACATCCTTGTTACAGTACATTATTAAGTTAAGTATTAACTACAGGTATAAAGAGAAGTAATAATTATACCGAAGATAGAGAATGACGAAGGAAGGGCCGTAAAGATCAGCAAAATGAAAAATTAATTAAAAGATTGATATTTAATTAGAAGCGTTGCCTATATAAGGTATGAATAATCCTTATAACCTTTGATTGTTCCTTGATTACAATATCTTATTGTTATCATATACTTTGAAATTTGCATGTCACAGCCCCAAAAACTCATAGGGTCAGAAAAATCCAACCCTTTTGAAAATTATTCATACAAGCAATCAACGATATATAGTCTTAAAGTTTACTTGTAGTGGTGCTTCTGACTTTGTTTCAGTTTTTGAGGTAAATAAAAAATAAATAAATAAAAAGACACTGACCGTAAGGTTAGGCTAAAATATACTCAAAGTAATTATAAATGATTGTTTTTTTTTCGTACTTTGACCCTTTTTTTGACTGATAGATATTTTAATTACTTAATATAATGAGTTATACCCAAAAAGATGTTGAAATAAAAACAAGGGAGGGGAAAAATCGGATTTAAATGACTTTGAATATCTCAAAGTTTTATTTTACCTAACTACAGAAAAAGGATATCTAAGCCTTTTTAAGCGGTTTGGTGTTTATTATTATTAATAAATAGACAAATGCCGGTTTAACAAAGAGAGAAGATTTCCGGTAATTTTAAGTTCCCAAATACATTTTGATTAAAAAAAAAAAATAAAAAAATAAACTTGTACCAGGGGTATACCGGTAGTTTAATAAATGTCCGTTAAGAATCCGTGATATCGTAAATTCTGGAAACCATTCAACCATCTGCCCTCAAATTGACATTTCTTTGCCAGCAGTAAAGCGTTTAAATCTTCATTTAATTAAACAAAAGTATATGACTTACCCCTAAGACGTTGAAGCTTCTGTTTTTTGTCTGACCTATTCCCAGTTACCCGGATGTTTTTTTCCTGTAACAAAAAAAATTAAGAAAATAATAAAATTAAGTGCTTAATTAATGGGAATTTAATTTAAAAAATTTTAATTTATAGGAATTTAATTGAAAAATCGATTCTGCGCTTACTGAAATACAATAGACGTAGAAAGCATTATTGCAACATTATGTATATGGGTTTTGGCATCATTCTGTGGTCAGTCTGAAAGACTAGTGATGGTTCAAGATTCTCCAGAGGGGGCTCAGAGTGACTTTGTATAAAATAATAATTAGGAAAAATACATCGGGAAAGAAAATTCACCGGGAGGGGGTCTAAAATCTCCCTTTGGTTTCAGGCTTGTTTTGGCAAATGACGAATTCCAAAACATTTAAAGGTAGCAGACAGCACACAGTTTACCAAAAAAAAAAAAAAAATAATAAATAAAACTAACAATGCAGTAATTTGCAACATGCCACCATAGTTAATTAACCCGTTCATTTTTAAAATGCCCTCTTCAAAAAAGCAAAGTGAAATACCAATTTTTTTTTGCTTTAATCACGACTCTTCAAAAATGAAATTATGCCAATCGGAACACTTTCAAAATAAAAGTCAAGAAAACGGGCTCGATCATTGCTATTTGCACCATTCCTCATTATATTTTGATTGATCCAGTTACTGAAAATACCCACGGACCCACATATGAACCCTTTCCAGGCTGTGCACTTTTTTGTTTGGGTCCACATATGGGTCCGTGATAGGAAACGGATTAAAAGATATTAGCGCTTCACTCCTTCACCACCACCAACACCCCCATACAACCAAGTTTAAAAAAGTATACTGGTTACATATTTATATACGGAAATTTTCTTTTAAGGAAGGTATACTTAGTATGTCAGAATCATTGGCGATAATTTTAGCCTAAAGTAGAAAGATCTGGATAAATCTGAGTTGAGCGAAACTTAATCATTACCTTAATTACTATTTCTCATGTAAGTCTGAAAAATAATGGAAGAATTCAAACAAACGCTACTCCTTTATAATTGTTCTATGTTTTCCTTTTCCTGAATTTCCCAATTTTTTGGTAGCGTATGAAGTATATAAAAAGAGAATATGAAAATCAGAGAGATTTGAAAGCTCGTAAGCTTCATTCCGAATGTTCATAAAATCGTAGTCAAAGCGAAATGAATCCACCAAATTATTTAAACTGAAAAGAATGAATGTATTCTATATACAACGAGCAATTTTCAAACTGAAATATCGTATTCTTTATTCTTCGTTTTTCCCGAAAAGTGAACGTCAGGCCTACCTTCATCGCAAATAAAAATAGACCGAAAAATGCAGAGGAAAAAGTAAAAAAAAAAAGTAAAGGAAAAAACTTTAGATGAAAAATAAACAAAATATTTCTTAAAATGGTTCAAAGTATCATAAGAGCAACAAAGAAGAAATTATTTATGTATGATGATTTTGAAGAGAGATGGAAAGATTTGTACGGAATACGCCAATGAGAAGTGTGGCAGGGTGTGACCTGCAACCCGCAACACACAGTTGCTTAGCAACCGACCCGTGGTAGGGGAATAGGTCGAGACCGGGCAGGGTTCACGAATACGCCGCTCTTCGTTTTTCAGTCGACGGTTCTAACCTCGTGAGTTACGTGTAGTCTTTATATCGTGGCCTTTTTGGCCTCGTAGACGTTTTGGGGCCGAAAGGTTGCCCCCTTTGTTTTCAATAACTTCAAAAATAGACCTTTTTGATATACGCTTCATTTCATTTTCGCCAACCTTTTTGACCTACCTTTTACAGCTTTACATAAAATCTCTTTCAACATTGCGAAAAAAATTTATAAAAATATTGATAAAAAAAATTAGTAAATAAAAATCAAAAATTATTTTTTAATAGTGATATCAGTGATAACAAATTTTTTGGGCTATGTGCAATCGTGGATTTGATCTCTTCAATAACAACAAAATAATAAAATAAAAATGTCGGAAATTTTAACTTGAAGTGTTGTTAAAAAGTTGCGTTTGATAAGAAATTTTTTTAAAGGTGATATTCCCCTTCAGTGGCAGTTTTTTATTTTTTTGAAAGTTTGGCGGATTCCGCCTGTATCCGACACCATTATTATACCGCACAACGCATTGGCGGTGTGCGCCTCAGTACCCGGGGGCTTTTTTGGCTCCCGCCCCGGGGGCCCTGGGCAACCGCCCGAAGGTACGATCTTTCAAAAAGTTTTAACAGAAATTTTGACACCTACGGAAGGTTTTACATTTCCGTCGCTGATTTGTGGATCAATATTTTGTTCCTACCGGGAAAGGATTGTGTCAGTTATTTTTGTAAAAGTTGAATCGGAGCTTTAAAGAAAAGGTGGGTCGTCGTGATGGGTTGGTGGCGGGTCGCTTCAATTTACAATAAGTCGGTTGGGTCTTACCTATTACAATAACCAAATTATATTAATATAATGAATCTCTATTTTTCCTAGTGAACGAATAAGCATGGAACAGTGTTTTAGAGACATTGCAAAGAATTTAAAATCAAAAGAATCTGAAGTTATAAAAGGTTGTTTTGCTAATCAAATTCTATGCCAAAATTTTAATTTAATATTAAATTAGTAAAATTATGAAAACTAAAACTTACTCATAAATTTAAAATTTGTGAAGCTGAATGATAACAATTTGTAAGAATATGATTTTCCTTATAAGTCCATTATTCCCTATTAATAATTTGGAAAATTCAGAGTTTAATTTGGCATATTAAAGATATTTTCAAAAAGATGCAGTAGAATTTAAAAACCCGCCAAAAAACGATTAATCGATTATTTTAATATCATGAAATAAATCTCAGCTTTAACTGGGAAAAAAAACATAAATAAATTAACTTTAACCGACTAAAGTTTCCCTACGCAGTAAATTCTCGAATATTCGAGGGGAAATAAAAAAAAAAAATAAAAAAATTCTCTCTATTTTTTTTATCCTTACCGGTAAAATTTTCGTTTAGCGACACGTCAGATTCTTTTATTTTTTAATAAACTTATTTAACATTCAGACGATTTGCTTTTGGTTCTGCCAAATTCTCAAATATAAGTAAAAAGAAAATGACCTCACTCACTTGTTATTTCGTACCATTTTTATTGTTAAAATTCTGGATATACGAGGGTTTAGGAAAACATTAAATCATTATTCAATTTAGCCCTTTTGTTAAAAAAGGGATTACAGAATCACGGATCCACCTGTCGCGATTTCGATATAAAGCAAACGCATTGTGGCTAGGAGAGAACTTTCGAAGGGATTACAAAGTTAATTCTTAATCAGGAAACCACTATCGATTGTCTTTTATTTTTTTACATTTTTTCCGGTTCATAAATAAAGTGTATATTAGCATGCAGGCATGATTTGGTGTTAAGATTTTATGATATATTTTTGCATAATCTTAATAAAATAACATCTGTTAGATAGAAGAGCCGTTCAAAAAAAAGTTGAGATCAGATTTAGTAAAATTTTCTAAAATATAAACAAATAACGCATAAGCTGTCGAAATTACTAGAAAATCGTATTTTATAATGATTCGTAGAATTTTATGGCTTAATTACAACTTATTACTTGGATTCAAAATTGAGCAGTTTCTTGAGTGTTTTTTAGGAATTAGATTCAGTAACTTGTGTATTTTTGAAGAACTTTTAAGCCAGTGAATGTCATTTTTTTTCATCAAATTTTAAAAGAAAAATTGGCAAAAATATTAAAAAAATAATAATAATGTAACTATTTTTTGTTTGAAAAAAAAAAAAAAAAAAAAAAACAGTATACTAGTTTTTAAGAGAGTTAGCTCGCTTTTTGTTAAAATTAAAATTTTTCGAATTGAAATCATATGTTCAATAAATTCGTAATTTCTCTGACTAGTTTCTCTGGACTTGTTTGAACTGGTTCCCGAAAATTAGAAAAACATCACAGTTTCATGCTTAGAAAAACTAAAAATAAACAAAAAAATTTGGAAAAATCATTTAAAATTTTGACTTTAACGTCAGAAGAAATGCTAAATAGTCATTCGTTAAATAACTTTGCAGTTTCTGCGGTTTTGTAACTGTAAATCCATTTTTATTTTTAAGGAATTTCAGTATGTTCGCTGGAAAAGATCAAGAACAGTATGCCGCTATAAAGTAAAGATGCACATTTAATTTACATACACGTAGGATGCATTTGCATATAATTTTCGATTTTTCTTTCTGTTATATGCTACCTTTTAGACTGATTCCGTATGTTTTTTGGATTATTTTGTAGTGTAATGTTTCATGGTTTTATAATAAAAAACTGAGCAACTACTGTCACTTTATATACATTATTAGATCCTATTATGCTCAGTTTCAACCTATACATACTGTAATTTAAACTTTTTTTTCGGTATGATGTGGTAACATAATTTTATTTTTTAATTTTCCAACAAACCTAAAACTTTTTTCGTTGGTGTTTCTGAGGTTTCTCTCATAATTTTATTTTATGCCTCACTTCAATTTACAAATTTGTTCTTCCGTATTTTTCCTTTGTTAAAATGTTTTCAGCCAACTAAGAGATATCTTATAAATTGAATATTAGGAACCATTTAAATAAGTTCATTTTTTTTTTCTTTTTTTTGAGTGGTTTAAGAGTTATTTTTTTTTAATTTTTGAGTCATATTACAGTCGATTATTGTATTACACTAAATTATTCTACATAGCGTAGACTATTTAACTGTTGCTTAAAACTTAAATCGCAATAATAAAATAGAAGTCATATTTAATCTAAACTTGTTTTTTACTAGTCCAAACAAAAAAATATCTGGTAAGCAAGAACTGGAAAAAGAATAATAACATATGCATATTGTATTACAAGATATATACGTTCTTAGATATGCAATGCACCATTAGAAAAATATTTAACAAAAATTAGACTAGATTAGTTAATGAATAGTGACCACTATACAGTAAATATTATAACAAGAGTGTTGTTAGAAAATCGATTTCGTTCTTTTTAATGCAATATTAAATTTTATACATTAAGAAAGGGTAATGGGGTATATTATACTTATTAGAAAAATACTTAATTTTGCCCCCAAAAAAAAAAGCTGAAAAGAATGTTCAATTAAAAAGTAGAAACTTTACCTGATCTCAGCAAAACGGAAAAACAATTGAAAAAACCGCTTTTAAATTGTCACCTCTTTCGTCTATTATAACAATTCTAAATACGAAGTGTTTCTAAATTTTAAAACCAGTGGTTGAATTTAATTTTATTCTCGTGAAAACAAAGAAACCATTTTTTTTCCTGTGATAATGTTTTTATACGGTTCGAAAAAAAATTGAAATACGGTTTGAGCTTAGCTTTTATAAGATCGACTTCGAATATAATAAGATTGACGGTGCCCATTGATACCAACGATCGTTATTATAGGTGGCAAAACTTTTTCCCGAAGCTTGTAAGCCGGTTTAAAGCAGGAAGGAAGAGAATAATGATTTTAAATTTTATTAAAAACATAACGAAAATTACAAAATAATCAGTCATGTTATTAAGAAATACAGTCGAACCTCCCAAACTTTCCAGTTATAATCTGTTTAACTTATGGAAAATGCATGGAAAGTCATCGCGATTCAAATTTTATCAACAATTTTAACCGATTTGTTGTTATAACCTAAACGAAGTTCTTCGGTGCTTTAAAAACACATTGTTCAAACTGGATTCGTTGTTATATAAATGTGACCATAAACTAAATAATTTTAACATTGTTCTTACGGAAATTTCGCCGATTCCGAGCATTTTGGTTACTGAAACCGAAATGTCGTTATATGCGACGTTGTTACATTCGGATTAGATCTGTAGCCAGTCAGGGGCATAGGAAATTTCAGGTCCCCTGTGAAGATGTTTTAGCCCCCCTGTAATTTTTTTTGAGTGATGAAATTTCCCTATCCTTAGCGTTAAAAGAGGTCCTTTGGAGCCTCCTTTGAAAACTTTTTGCCTCTCCCTTGGCCTTTTAAGCTGGCTACGGGCTACGATTCAAAGTCGTCTGTAATGGCCTAAAAGCCCATCTCTCGTCCCATAGATTTGACAGACACTTAGCCTTTTTAGTTTTTGATACTAGTTATATATGAATGATAAAAGCACAATGCGAATTTTTAAAACTGATTTTCTTTTATTTTCACATTTAATTTAATTTAATTTATTTTATTTTATTTTATTTTATTTTATTTATTTATTTAATTAACTTTTTTCTATTAAAAACTTTTTATTTTTTGCAAAATTATAATATCATCAATTTGCCCGATTATTTTAAATGAAATGAATATTTCATTTAGAAGGATGGAATTCTATTAGTGGTTGTCTTTTAAAAACGCATAATTAATACTCGACTAAGCAAGATCCGGAAATAATAATTTTGCATAATGCTAGAATTATCAATAATTTTTCAATTCGATCCAAAAACATAAGAATGTGCGTAATCGTATTTACAGCTTTAATAATTTTTTTATATCCAGAAAATATTTTTTCAAAATTATATCTGTATTTAATGTATATGACTTTTATACTGATATTAAGTTTTTGCTTTTCAGGCAAGATATTTTCTCCGCCAGAAATTACAACATTGGAGCTGGGGTTCCCTCGGAGCATGGCGTTAGTGGCACCGCCGCCTACAGCGTGGCGCGAGCCCGGCGCTATGCTGGGCCCAGGTCTGGGCCCCCTCGGGCCGGGTCCGGGGCCTGGACCAGTAACACCGACCCAAGCTGAGGATATTACATCATTAGTGCCATCGGGGCGAGAGCTCCAACAATCGACAACGCCTGGTTCTCAGGCAAATTCGACTCAGAGTGGAGGCTCCAACAATGGTGTCGACAAAAACCAAAATATAGAATGTGTCGTGTGCGGAGATAAGTCTTCAGGAAAACATTATGGACAATTTACGTGTGAAGGTTTGTCTTTTTTTTTTGTGTTTCTACAGTTAGTCTTGTTGGATGATGCCGTTTTATAAGGTTTATAATGCCCCAAAAATCTATACCGCTATTGGCAGAAAGGTAAGGGAAAGAGCAGTATTCTCTTCACTTTAATCTTTCCGTTAATAACAAAGGGAATCATATTAGTTGTTTCTTTCCGTCTCGACAACAATATCTGCTTTCGAAGTCAAGAAAAATTAACTCCGAACAGAAATTAACAAGAGAAATTCATTGCTTTGCATAATGCGACGAATCACAAGTATAAAAAATCATAAAGCCAATGACAGTGTTCGGTTCGATCGTGACGTGAACTGACAATGGTCAGTCACTATCGATTAGTGTTGGTCACTATGGATTCCGATCGTCAATACTTTATAAATTCTTTTAAAACTGTGGGAGTGGTTTATGATTAGACAAGATTAGGTCGTTTACCTGCCAATTCGACTTACAGTATAAGTTATATCGCTGAAATGAAAATGATTCCAAAATCAAATAATTTAAAAACTTATTTAATTTGAGAAAATAAAGAACGGTCTTAGACGAAGTGGCGATATCAAATGCTGGAACCGGGTAAAAACGTATGCTTAGTCAGACTCAGAAAAAATACTCAATCCACCGTTACAATAACATATGACATAAGGAAACCAGAAATGATTTGAATCTTAAAAAAAAAAAAAAAAAAAAAGAGGCGAAGAATTCTGTGGTTTGAAATGATTATAAGTGAACAACTTGTAATACGACGGACCTGCTAGTATAACACGTTCCTGAAGAACTGACTTCTTGGAGCGTTTAGGATATATGTCGTTTCTATAGGCAACACCTCAATCCTGCTTTATTGTGATATATGGGAATAAAGTTTATCTGTTAAGAATTCCTAGAATCAAGTTCTGTGCCTGATCACGTGGTTTGATTTTTTTGACCAAGGTTTTTTTCTACTACGATCAAATCACTGAGTATCATTTTGCTCCTTAATTTTCGATCAATTTCTTTTCGCTAATATGAAGTAATATCGGCACTTTTTGAACTTTGATCTCAATAAGACACGAATAGGATAACTTGTCTAAGTCGCGAATTTATTTATTTAGTAATTCAATAAATAAAGGCAAACGATTCCCCGCCGGGAATGTATGAACTTCAGAGTAATTTGTAAATAAACTTTTAATTCAGTTATGTACAAAATATAATTAAAATGACTTGATTGTGCAGAAACATCGGTTGAATGAAATCAGAAATAAAATGATCGTAGAATATAAAATGTTTAAACTGAAACAAACGGTTCAGTTTTTTTACCGAAATTGCAGGGTTAAAATCAATAAAAAGTAACGATTTTTCCGATTCAATAAGCTAAGTTATCAACCGAATTAAAAAATGTATGACAAAAAAAACAGGCCATCTCAATATTTAAAAATTATAACATTTAGTCATAATCGAACGCGCAATATAAAAACGGTGCTCTTTTTGCAATTCTTCATTTCTGTTATTCTATATGAAGATCCATCTCTAATAAATCTCCGATCTCTTCTTGAAAGACAATCATAGTTAAAAAATCTGAAATAAATTACTCGGTTGAAACATATGGCGAAAAAAAGCCTGAGGCATAAAAAGAAATTCCTGTCAACTCATGGCTAACAACGGTTTTTAGATTTTTTTTTTTTTTTTTTTTTGCGCAGACGAAAAGTCACAGTTATATTAAAACGAAAAGGTTTTGATTCTAAAATCACCTGCAACAACACAAAGAGCAAAAGGAATGCTTACAAGAGTGTGACCAATTAAGGGTTCACATGGGTAAAATCGACTCGGTTTTGTTTGGATCCCAGTTCATAAATTGAGGCAGGTCCCAGGTACAAACTATCCGTTGTACAGGCACATAATCAACGAGCAGAACATATAGTCATCCCACGAATTGTAAATTAATGTTTTTATACACATTCTTATAATTACATTGCTTTTTGGTTTAAAAATGAAATTATCGTTTTATTTTATAAAAAGACGGTATCAGGGTCGTTTTATGCCTGGTCACCTAAAAAAAAATATTACGGCTTACAATTACTAAAACATAGAAAAAAGCTTATCTTTTCTTTTTCGTAAAAATGCGATAGGCCAAGTTGATACCAGAAGCAGATAAATCTTAAGCAATGTGCGAGGGTGAAAAGGAATAATTTGGATTTATTGCCAAGGTCTGTTCATGTCTGTGGTTTTCTGCCCTGGGAAATTGACATTTGTAACAAGGTTTTCTATTTTTCCTCTTTTGGAATCAGATGAGATCGTGCCATGTCCAGTAATTCGTATTTCGTACTGATCGTAGATGACCTCTCGGTATTTTTAAAAGCAAAAACTCTCCTACTCCGATATAAATTACTCAGACAGCCATAGAGTCCCTACTTAGCTATGCTTCTAAATTCCTTTAATGAAAGTTAGTATCATTTTACATGAAAAAAATTTTTAAAGAAATGATTTCGCTTATAACTTGTTTAATTGATGTATTGAAGTTTTTTTAAATAAATTAAAATTTTCCGAATAAACCGTTTTTCTTTCTAATTAAAGTTCTTTGCAGATAACCCCTGACCTTTTTGTGAATGTTTCATCTTGAAGGAGCCTCAATATGTCGGTTAAAGGAATGTCAATATGTTTGATAATTTTTTTGTTTTTTTTAATCCAATATTTTAATTTATTCAAGTATTGTCATAGGCTTAGTGATTCTGAATGAGACTGAATGGTATTGTCAGTCAGATATTTCCATTTTCATTAAGTATCAATACTGCCACTATTTTCCTGGTTCTAAGACGTAAACAAAAGGCATAAGGAAGGTTGTAAACAAAATGAAATAATTATCAACGCATTTAGCAAAAAGAAGAAAAAAAAATCAGATAGGCCTATAAAAGTTTGGGAAAAAAATGATGATAATACGTATAGGCTTTACTAAGTACGATATATTAGAATTTCGTAATAAAGAGACGCCATTGCAGCTATTTTTTTTTCTTCTTTTTAATTTTATTGGTCATTTTATCTCAGTCAGGCAGCTTCTAATTTAATATTCTTTTGCATTACTTATCTATCTGAAGTTCACCGTTTATTCTATTTGACCTAATGTGTGGTATGAATGCATGCCCGAACCTGACCTTGACCTAAAGTTCACCTGCATCTAAAAAAATTCATTTGTTAGTAACACATTCTTTTTTTTTCGTTTTTAACTTGCATCGAAACGGCAAGAGTTTCCTAAGTTTCAAAACCGTTAAAGAGTTTCCTAAGTTTCATTCGATTCTCCCACGAAGGGATAAGATGTCTTTATTAATAACCTAAAAAATTTGTTAAAATTTGACTTTTCATACGTTAAAATATGAGCTCAAAAAGTAAAAGATAATGAGATCGTTTTATTTTTAGCTCTTATTTGATTGAACCAGCTCAATTTTCAGGTTTTCTGTCTGATTTATTTTCCTTTTTCTTAAAATACATTTTTATTTTAACAAGGATTAAATCATTACAATGACTGACCTGCAAATTCATTTTCAGAATTTTCGGTCGTCTTTTCAAAACGGTCTAAAATCCATCTACATTTTTATTTGCTTTTAAAAGTTTTATACAAATTATCTAGACTAAACATACAGCAGCTAGAAGATCATTGTATCATTTTCTTTCGTCGGCTTTCCTTATGTGATTAAACCCTTTTTATTCAATTTTCATTGTTTTCATTCCGTTTAACGCATTTGGTTATAATCAATGAAGAGGTAGTATTCTCACATATTTATGCCATCGATTCAACTTTTTTTACAGGACGATATTGAAATGGTATCCTAAATCAACCTCACAATAAAATTTTCCTTACATTTTCTTGAGTATTTTTTAATTTAAAATGAACTGATCCACGTGGTTACAATGCTAATGAAAACAAAGGGCAGCGGAGGTTATTTCCCATTGTTCAAGGTCCCTATAATAGTCTAAATGGTTCTTCTTCCGTTTTGTTCTTATTATCAGTGTCGTCTCACCATTATATCTTAACAATAATGGTGGAAGAGGATGTCTTACGGAAACCTGTGACACTCAAGAAGTATAGCTATCTTGCAAAATTAAATCGGTGTTACTAGTCGTCTAAATTTTTGCTAAACTGTCCTTGGGAAGAAAATGAAATAGATTATAGTTACGATTTTGCCAGTTGATTCCAAGCAAAAAACCAAAACAAAAAAAAATAAAAATAAAGTGGAAACCTTGAAAATAATTTGAGTCTGCGACTAGGATGAAATTAGTTTTTGAACATCCTTTAAGGGACCTCACGGTCATGAACTATACACATATGAGTCTGTGCACTCACATATGATATAACGTGCCTTCATTTCTTTCGCATGAGATGAACATTCTGCATTTTTGAAGGGCCGGTATTATTTAACATAAGAGCACGCAAAGCAAGTGCCAATTTTATTTTCATGGGGTTGATTATGATAAAAAAGTTGAGCGCAACTTTTGCGTGCAGCCTTCTCATGGATAGATACGCACGAATCGCCTGCCCTAATTGACAGCCATTTATAGTATTTTTTTTATTATCTATTTTAAAAACCCAATACTTTTTCTTCGTTCTCACTATAATCATTTTTAGGAGGATATAAGCTGAATTTGAGATGTTAATTAAGGGTGTGATGAGTCTGATGCTTTTAATATGCATTTTTCCTACATAGTAACTAACAAAACGGTTTGATGGACATGGTATTTGGTATCTCAAACTGTACGTTTTCATTAGAAGGGATATCTTTTAAGAAATCTTGCAAAATAAATTTGTTAACTACGGCAATTAACAGAAATAAATAACTTAATGCTATTCAAACAATGTTGATTTTTCGTCATGACAAACTCCCAGCTTACATTTTTTGATGGCATGATCATATCTAACCCTATGACTCCTGATGAATGTAAATGATATTAATTGGAAAGGGTAGTTAGCTGATAGTCCTTATAAGGTCCATCGAAGCAAATTGCCTCCCTCTAAAGGCAATGTTTGACCCTACTGTTAAAGTAAGTGAAAAAATATTCCTGAGGTTCCACTTTTTTTTAAAATAATATTCCAGAGGATGCATTATGAGATAGATTATGATGTACTAAATGTACCTTTATTCACTTGTTTTTTGTAATTTAAAGATTTACTGCAGCAGCGTCGCAGACGCTTACGTAGTTTGTGACTAGTTTTTCCTCCGAACCAAGTTGCCAATTTCTATTACAACCAAAAAAATGAGTAGCCTCGTCCGCAACACAAGCGATCGACAAGACTGGTGAGTGCTTGTCGCAAAGCATATTTACTAGACTTGACGACATTATGCATTGCGGCAAGCACTCTCGAGTCTTGGCACAAAACATTTTTACTGCTTAGACCTAAGTTTTGCAAAAATGCTTTGTCGCAAAGCACTTTTGCTTAGACCTAAAGCAGCATTTTTTTGGGTGTATGATCACAAATTAATAAAATTACTTATACAAGTCATTATAATTGGTCCTAATAATTCTTTTAATACCTCATCTTCTAACATTTTTCCCATTAAAAAACCAAATTTCTCTACTCTATATCTATTTTAAAATGATTGAGTAAATGACAATTAAAATCTTTTATATGCCTACTTACTATAAAGACGAAACATTTCCCACCTGAAGTATTAGTTTTGCTTGTGCAATTTTGTCATTCAACTGCATTTTAATTCCATTAAAAATTTGTATAATTATTACTTCTAGCTACATTGTAATTCGTTTATTCGGTTTTTCTTTCTTTCAACAAATAATCCAAAAAAGGAAAAAGTTGGGTCTGTTTAAAAACCATATTTAAAAATTAAAAAAGAAAAAAAAAAGGCAGGCGGTGTCCCGTATATCGAGGGAGTAACTCTCTTTATTCAAAGAACGTGAACTAAAACAATTAGCTAGCCTTATGACCACTTACAATCGGTAATGAGCATCTTCAATGTTTTGCACAAGTATCTCTTCTCTAATTTTTGAATATCACATATATATCCGACTAGTTCCATGCATTTTTTTCGGCTCCAGTACCATTCCATCATGTCTGTCTTAAGAGGATGCTCCTCCGCTTGTCCTTTGTCTCCGTCACGTCCGCGGTTCTAATCGAGGTCACGATTTTATCTTGTAAAGCATACGGTATTTTTTTTTTTTTTTTTTTTTTTTTTACAATATTGATTTCATCGATAAAAGCCAAAATAATCATTTCGCCTTTTTATTCTTTTAATTCTATACAAGAGAATATCTTTCTTTTTTTATTGAAAGAATTGTATTGCAGTAATTATATTATTTTTTTAATCATTGTCTGAATATTGTTTTGTGGGCGATTTTATCGATTAAAAAAAAAAAAAGAAGAGAAAATTTGAGTTATATTGTCTACACCGACTTAAGTTGATTAGATATTTGAGTATATGATTACTGAAAGTGCAAGAGAAAACAGAAAGGTTCGATGGCATTTAAACGCTGCTAAAATATCTTCCTCATCGCTGTGACTTTTTGTCACATCAAACCTGAGTTTTATAAGATTAGAATATGCATATGCAGGTAAAAAAAAAAAATTGGATGGAATAGCTTTGCATTACACATAAATGCTTTTTCTCGTAGATATACTTGAGTCATGAAATAAAATAATATCACACTTAATTTATACACCATCCTGTGATCTATTAAACGTTTCAACTGGAGTTTGATTTTTTATTTCAAATACAAGCGAAGTCATTTACCCTTTTCGGACAGCCAATAAAGTGCTTTTGATAATACGAGTTTAACAAAATTGAATTCCTTTCAAAAGGCTACAGAAATCAGGAATCAGGAAAAAAATACACCACAAGTTGCGAAGACATAACACTGAGAGATCTATTTCATTTAAGGCAACCCACTGATTCTTCACTCCAGATTTTTTTAAACTTTAAACGAAGATCTCGAGATTTAAATTACCTTTAGTAGTAACATGTCGTGAATGCACTGAAAATGCTACCTAAGTTTTGTTGCCGTTAAATTCAAAATATTTGAAGGCTTTGTTCCGAATTTGATCTTTAAAAGAAGTTCATTCAAGACTATTCGATTTTATATATTCTTATGCTGCTTTTCCACTATGTCTCAAAATTAATTTTCAAAATTTACGGAAACGGAAGTACTGTACTTTAATTATTCAAACGTGGATTACGAATAAAAAACAATGTAGTAAAACTGGCCGACTTCATTTTTAAAGCTTGGTTCAGAAATCCAAAGCACAGTACTTCCGGAAATTTTGAAAATTAATTTTGAGCCATAATGGAGAAGCGGCATTAGTCGTTTCTGAGAGTTTCGAATAATCGGATGTAAAATTTTATTTAAACTTCGTCGGTAACGTTTTCATATGGACATAAAAAATTAATTTTGTAAATTTTCCCAAAAATTACCATCACGATTGTTAGATAACGAAACGATCTTCCGCTTAAGAAGAGATTTCTCTTGACGATCAGCTAAACTCCTTTTATTTTTAATAATATAATATAATATTTCTCAAGTTACTATTTCTCTTGATTATTTACGGTCAAGCAAAAGAGGCCAAAACTTTCATAGCTGCTACATCTAACATATTACACATTAATACCTGAAAACTATTAACCTTCGTAATGCTAGCGGTTTTTGAAGTAAACGAACAGACATCGACATCACCTCCGCAACAGGCTTCATGTTCTTAAGCGACCCTGCTGCGAAATGTCTTCGGTGCTCACGATAAATCCTCTCTGGGAGTTGATATTATCTATAGGCACCTACATTTTGGATTAAATCTTTCGCTTTCCTTTTTTTTTTTTTTTTGTACTTTGGAACAATTTTGGAAATTGATCTTTAAATTCCAGTTCGCTGAAATGATTCCAGTTTTCGGATTTTAAATTCCAAGATATCGTTACTGTATGCATTTCTATATTAAAACACAATGAAACGAAAAAAAAAATTTATCGTATTCAGTTTATTACTACTTTGAAAAAATTTAAAAAATCCAGAAATCCATTTGGAAAAACGTTGACTCAAACACTGCAGATATTACTTCCCGGTTTTTTAATGTTATTAAACCTGTGTTTCCTATTCAAGAGCATTTACCCAATATGCAGCTAAGTTTTCCTTAGTATCATCAAATCGAAATACACTTCGTCTATAACGATAGTTCAAATACAGATTCGATCTGGATGTGGATTTTCCAAGAATCCTAGTATCAGATTTTCTTGTTTTCATTATGGAAAATAATCGGTTTCTTAACTAATGGTTATAATTCTTTTACCCTTTTAATTTTTAAATCTACGAATATTTACCCATTTTTTTGACTTTCAACATCTAATTTTTACTCTTTTTTTTCAGGTTGTAAAAGTTTTTTCAAAAGGAGTGTACGGCGGAACCTTACGTACTCATGTAGAGGTAATCGGAATTGTCCAATAGACCAACATCATAGGAATCAATGCCAATATTGTAGGTTAAAAAAGTGCCTCAAAATGGGGATGCGCAGGGAAGGTAAGATATATTTAAAATTTTATCTTAAATCCATTCAATAAGCTTTATACTAAGAAACAACAGTTTTCCACTCACAAATATTACTCACTCAAGACGAATTTTCATACACAGTGCGATAATAGAACATGGTCGTAGTAAATTCCAAGTCATATCTCGGAATAGTCAGTTTTACACTCCACTGGTAAGAAACAAGTCTTCACACGGAATAAAATCTCTGCGATTAAGAGCTAAGTCTATGAGTGTATATAATCAGTATAGTATTCTCTCACGGGTTTGCCGCTATCATCAGCCTAAACGCGGTCAGACGTTTTGTTAGATGCAAAACCGATTATCCTCCCAACGGATTTCCACAAAATTTCAGCGAATTCAGAATTCTTATAAAATTTTAAATTAGTACTTACTATTTAAGTGAGATTATAAAAGGGAGTAAAACTGGATCTTTCCTATCTGATTCATAAAAAACAACCACCACTAGATCATTTTTAGTAATGCATGAAAGACACCCCTTCTTGAGACATCTCTGAAATTTAATCCTTTTAGATGCCTGTCACCTTGTTTTGATTTAGAGACACTTTATCCTTCGGAACAAAAAAATACACTTGTTACATTTTTTTTTTTTTTATGTCATTGTTTTCATCCTTTGCTGACCAAATTATTTATCTTTCTGCCAATCAAAAACGCAAAGCACGAACCGGATATAATACTGAGCGTGAGTACTATCTTTCGCAGGCCGGCTGAGCGTCTACAATTTGGATAAAGATTACACAGGTTTTCTAAGAACATGAAGTTTTCGCTGGTTAAAATTACCGGGTAGATGTAAAATTTTTCTGGTATTTTCAATTTATGCGTAAAATAAACTCAAGGTGATTACGCCTTTCCTTTAATTCTTCATGATAAAACTGTAACCGAGATGTATATTAAGGTTAGTGACTACTCCCACGATGCAATATTTTATGGAAAAACTTGGATTATTTTTATGAATAGTCTTTTCGCAACATTTATTGATAAGAAATACTAAAAGAAATAAGGGAAAAGTAGCTATGGACAGCAGGTTATGAAAATAAGATAACGAAAAGAAAAAAAAAATCAAAACAGTATTTGAATCGATCGAGAAATCTTGCACGAAAATGGGTGTCAGTTATCACGAATTCACCGCGAAATTGGTAGCTATTTTATCGTAAAAATAATGACGACAATTGTTAATTCTAATCGTGAGATTGGGTCATCTTACAATTAAAAAGGCAAAATTTTAAGTAGAGGAATCGGAATATTGTTTTTCTCATTTAAGAATTCATCTTTCGACTCAATATAATCAGTCGTGATTGGAAACCTATGGTACACTTCATAGACAATGCCCAATACTGGGTACATCAAGTCATTCAATATGATCAATACAGATCTACAGTCACGCCCTCTATAATTAAATAAACTGATTTCTAATTCCTTGTTCGATTGATTTCTACCAAAAATAACAATGTATTACACCATTTATCGACCTCTTTCATCGCACGGTAAATGTTATCACAACAGAAAGATACTGGGGTTGGTGTCTCAAGACTCATCGAAAAAGACAATTGATTCGATTAACCGATGAGTGCTCATATCTACTTGAAGCAAGTTGTTGTTTCGTAATAGAAAAACGAATTTAAAGTTAAAGGTATGAGTAATGAAATTTAAAATTTGCTAATTGCTGGTCTATAGAATCGTAAGTTGAGTCCATTTATATTACTGGTAGAGTATAAGCTAAAGTATGTGTTCGGCGTTGGTTACATTACTCGAAAATTTTTGTTCGAAGAGTTTCAAAAAATTTTTCTCGATGAAAGTGTTTTTACTTTTCGAACATATGTTCGAAGTTTCGATGATGTTCGATATGTATGATGATGTTTGATGATGTTTGACGTTATTTTTGGGGTTGTATTATATTTTTTAAATAATGGGAAAACACATATATCATCGGCCGAGTACCCATATTAATATAATACCACCCCAAAAATAACGTCAAACAAATATTTCGAACATCATCGGAACTTTTCGAACATGTTCGAAAAGTGTAAACACTTTCATCGAGAAAAAATTTTTGAAACTCTTCGAACAAAAATTTTCTAGTAATGTAACCAACGCCTTCTGCGGACTTATAAATCGCCAATCATCGCATGGAAATAATGTTCCTGATTTTATCAAACAATTAGTAGTTGATGTCAATAGCTTTTTGGACTTTCTTTATATTTCACAATTCGTAGAAACACCTGAACGAAAAATCTTTCAAAAACTGACCTAGCCTTCCCTTTACTACGAAAATTTTACAACTCAACCTTATAATTAATATCTTCTAAAACTGCAAATAAATTAATAATAATAAGTGGAATACAATAAATACCTAAACCCTTTCCAATATACATGGGAGGAAAAAATACCCGCAGGAAAATAAGTTTTCCAATCAAAAAGAAATCAAACATGTTGTATTTAACAAAACCATAAAAAGATTATCATTTTCAGCCACGCGACCACCGAACCTAATAACTGTGATTATTTTCAAACTAACCTAGAGCGAATGCTAAAAGGCATTTTTAATGAATGCAAAAAAAAAAAAAAAAAAAAAAAAAAAAGTTTCATAATAATTTTATTTTGTCAGAAGATTTCAAAAAGGTTATTCCTGCTGGCAGCTTAACAACTGCTACTTCATAAGCTAAAGATGTGTCACCAATGTCACAAGGGTTGGAAAGGTCATGGCATTCTTTCGGACTCATTACGACCTTTAGCACCCTTCATTATATTTTTCTTAATTGTCGTGAACTTTGTTAGAAATGCTTTTTATTAAGTTTCTTCCGATTGTTTGGGGGAGGAGAGGGAAATAAGTGGTTCCTTCCTATTGTATTATTTTCCTAAAGGAATCCAATTGTAAAAAAAAATCCTTACACTTCTTTTCCTTTAGCAAAACTAATTTAAATAGTACGATTCATTGCTTTATTTTAACACCCTGTGCATGATTGGTTGCGGCCAGATGATGATGGACCATACCATTAATCAGAGTTCTGTCCGGGAGGCATCACTTCAACTAAACCACCTTCTCAACTTTGAAATGACAAATCGATTTTTATTCGGATAGAATAGGGACCTTTTTTATTTCCACATACTTCAAGTCGGAATTCGCCCCTCAGGTACCTTTTTGGTTAGAAGAATCATCAGTAAAACACGATTAACTTTTTGCTATTTGATTAAACTTTTTTGTGACTTATATTTATCGCATATTTTCTTTTTTTGAATAGCGTGGAAAATAATACAATAGGAGCGAAAATCTAAAGGAATAGGTGTGATGTTTGTACAGTATAACTAATGTTCTAATCAAAGGTTATTTCGATAGCTTCCAATGTTACTTTTTTTCATAAGCGATCCTGGATTTTAAAAAACGGAATTACACTCGTTGCTTCAAAAAGGCTTATAGTATATGTCCAGTTTTAACACATCAGCTATTCCCATACGGTCCGCAATAACGTGAAAGGGTTTAAAGGGTTTCTCACGAAAAACTAAAAAAAAGAAGACAGAAAAACGTCATAAGACTGAATAATATTAAAAATATCAAACAAAATATTATGATTTATTACTGGACAAATATGTGGGCATTAGTATTTTGTGAAAAAAATTTTTTTTGTTCCCCCCTCCTTGACCCTTCTTCACACATGAGGTCTTTTAAAAAAAGGTTTTGTGTAAAAGGTAATTTGGTTAGTGAACCTTTCTGTAATTACCATAAACATGGTGAACCATATCCGGTTGGTGTGTAATCCTTCCGTCTTTTTTTTTTTCCTTTTTTTTATATTTCTTTCTGGTTGACCGCTTTTCAAAGTTGGAACCTTCTCGTCAAGTATCCCGTTTTAACACCAAGCGTTTAAACTCATTTTTTAAATTTCAATTTTATTATTTTCAGTTGTCTTCCGAAATAGACTTTATAAATTTATTAGAAAAGTCTTTATGTGCTTTTGAGCGATCAAAACTTTTTTTTAAATCTCTCAACCCCATATTGTCTTCCTTAGAAATTTTGGATTAATCCAAAAAGTAACCTATTTCTCATCTACTAAGAGTCCATATGGGCTGCATGCCGCCAAAGAAATTTTATAGTTAAAAAAAAAAAAAAAAAAAAAAAGACGCATTCCGCATGAAAATAGACTATAACGCAGAGCCATGTTCAAAATGAAACCCAACACATCACAAAAGACGCCTGATTCCATACGAAAAAAAAGAAGGTCAAAAAGTATGGTTTGTAAGTTTAATATGGTTTTATTAAGCTTGCCTTGGTACTAATAATCAGGTATGCTGGATATCATAAGGTACAAAACCAATTTTTAACTCGTATCCCGTATCTCGAAATACTTTGATTATAAGATGATAACGATCTTGCGTAATAATATCTTGCTTCCTTTCTATCTTCTTAAAACCATTGGCGATTCTTTGGGAATCGTTATTTTAACTGTTGACGGAATTATCCATTTCGCTGTCTTCTTTACGGTTCTTCTTAAATTATGATCGGGAATTATAGTCACAAAGTGAATGATGAGGAAACGTCTTCAATTTTTTTTTCTCGATTTTTTTCCCCTTTTTTTTTGTGTGTATATTCGACTTTGTATGAGAAGAAATAAAAAAAATGATTCGATAATTTTTCTCTGTCCGTTCGAAATATCCTAATCTATCCGATTTCTTTCCGATTTTCTTCTAATTCATCCGTGACTGACTGTTCATTATGATAGGGTGAGAATACGAAGATTAGTTTATTGGTAAATTGAGAAAAAAAATTGCACGATGTTCGACTGAATTCATTTGTTTGTTAACAAAATAAGTACTGACGTATTGAAGTGCTCAATTGGAAAAATCATTGTAATTAAGTTGTTTTCAAACTGAAATGACATATTCAAAGTAAGGAAAGAGGTGGTCTCTATGTCAACCTCTAAGACAACACGCCCCTTCGAATTTATTATGCATCTCTGTATTATCTGAAATAATTTGTATCTTAATGAGACTTCTTCTGCGTTAACAATGAGAAAATATATTTTTCATACGTGGATCACTTCCAAATCCAATTGTCAAAAATAATTTGTAATTATTTGGGTTTTCAGCTTGACATCTCTAAATAGAAGTACTGTATGGCAGATATTTCAGGCCCGCATATCACTTTTGGTGCTACACCTATCAGCATCTTTGAGGAAGCTGATAAAAATTAATCATAAATGCTTGTTTGATAAACAAATCGTCGGGCGAAAATTTTATTCCTAAGACGGAATTAGTACACTGAATGAAACTTCGGTGTTCTAAAAACTCAACGAATAATTCTAAATAATCTTATTCTCAGCATAAAACTGTTTCACTTATCCGTCTTGGTACAGCTTTCTTAGGCGTTGGTTATTGCACAAAACTTTTTGTTCGAAAAGTTTCGAAAGTTGTTTCGCGAGGAAAGTGGTTACCGGTACATTTCGCGACCTCAGTAGCATACCTTTCTATCCGAAATTCAGTGAACTTTACAGGAGAGCGTTTTCAAAGTTTACAATGCTATACCTCTTTAATGGTATCAGTTTTTGCTATTTTTTTAAAATAATAATATAGGCACATTATTTAAGATTCTCCCTGAGAAATAAAAAATGAAAAAAATTAATTATTTAAGGAATTAATAAAAAAGTCACTAAATAGAGCGGTTTAAGTCGTGCGAAGTTGCAACAGTTGATACTTCGTACGACTGAATTCTTGTTTCATCGTATGAAGTAGCAACAGTTGAATAATTGTCCGACTAATTTCTACATTCGATTTTTTTTTTTTCGTTATTTATTAAAAACGATTCCAGCTATGATCAGTAATCTTACTTTTATTTTGCCGTATCAGAAATTGAACTGGAATCGATTTTCGATGAGCTTTAAAAAAATGCGACTATACCAATGTCACTAAGAGAGAGGTTGGCAACACGTAGTCACCAAAACTGTAGAGATAACACTTTGTCCGACCAACTTTTTTTCTCAAAAAACGACAGAGAACACTTTGTTCCTTCTGATATTTTCGGATCTACCACGAATTTTCAAATTTTGAAAACAGAATATGAAAGATAATGTTTTAAATAATCAATTTTTAAAAAAAACGAAAAATCGAAAAAATTTGAAATAGAAAGGTATACTACTGAGGTGGCGATTTGTTTTCGAACATGTTCTAAAATTTTTGTTGATATTCTAAACTTTTGATGATGCTCGATGTTATCCGTTCTATGGTATCCTTAAGTCAAGCGGACAGAATAGTCGATGAATATTCTGTTCGCCAAGGTTCTTCCCTCAGTGAAATGTAACAAAAAAAACAACCTTTTTACGGGATACGATTGTTCTGTGCAGTTACAAGTACGACTTCATCAGGAAGTCTCTGTTACAGTTAAAATATTCAACCGTCACTGACACTAGTATATCCTTTTAATACGCCAGTTGAATTACTAAACTGATGATGAGCCCTGTCAACTTTCACAAAGTCTCTTAAGATTCTGCTGAATGATTTCAATCCACAAATAGGTATTTGATTACAAACCTACTTTAGGAACCATAACCGGTTATCAGAGACAAAAAAAGGATTACTGTGACCAAAAAAAGTACACCTTCAGCAGTCACTTTTTTTACAGTAACTGTTAAAACCTGTTTTTAGGTAACACTGATCATTTCTTTAATAATCTAAACATGCATCCTATTTTTTTTTTTTTTTTTTTTTTTTTTTTTTACTTTTAAAAAGTACCTGAGTAGATATCAGAACGTTTTAAATACAAATAAGAAATTTCCATCGTTATTCTATGTTCTGTCCTAAAACTGGATCAAGCGAAGTTTCAGGAAGTTAATTCTATCATTTTTGATTATTTATTTGCTAAAGTGGTCAGAAAAATATAAACGCTTCTGCGACAATTCTGTTCTCGAGACTTTTAAATATTGTGTCCCGATGAAAAAGTAGATTTTCATTTCTTTTTGTCACAACCGTAACTCTAAATAATATCAGTGAAGATATTTTCGGAAAAGAGATTGCTCTTCAGAATTCTCGCATCAAAAATTCTCGAGTACCAATAATCAGAAATTCTGATTGGTTTTCGGGAATCAAAATATTAATTACTATTAAATCAAAATTATAACTGCCTTTACATAAAACGTTAAATTAAATAAGAATAAATATCGTCATCTCTCTCAGAAAACTATACACGTAGCGTGTTTCCTATATAAATAATTTTCCTGCTAGGCTATTTAAAGTTTTGAAATAAGGTATTTAGCGCATAAGGTAAACCTTAATTTCGATGATCTGAATATCCACCAAAAATATTTTTCCCTTGTAATCCAAATCTCCCCTCGCCAAAAAAAATAAAAAAAAAAATACTAAAAAATTAACGTAGCAATACACTTCACAATCATACGGTAATCATCACATTACAATGAAAGTGGGCGAATATTTTAATGACTCAGTGAAACTTGAATCAGATATAAACTGACTAACATGCTTTTCATATTCTCGCCTCTCGTCCTTAAATAAAAAATTAAATTTACAAGGATTTCATGAAAAAAAAAATCGCACCTTATCCAATCTCCATCTTTGCAGACTAATATGAAAAGAATGAATCGAAGATGACAAGACGGAAATAATTTCAATAAATTTTATACTGCTCGATTCTGTAACCGTTGAATTGGAGATGGGTTGCGGTAATGGCTGGGTAAATCGAATTAAGGAACTATGGGAAATCCAAAGCGAATGCCTTAACCAAAGTTGGGGCTATCGAATGGGTCACTGAAATAAATCATAACTGTATATATGGTCATTGCCTAGTTTTTGACTCCAGGTAAACTACCCCGGAATTAATTACATCCGTTTAGAATTCCTTTATTCAAATTATGTTTCCCTTTTTCCTAACTATCTTTTAGCTGAAAATGATGTTAATTAAAACATGCATTTTAGTAATGAATATTGATTAAGAAATATCGATGTCCAGACTGTCTCCATTGTTCCCGTATGTTTCCCGAGCTGTAGGAACTGGTTTTGAAATAAGGTTACGAAGGCTTGCAAGCCTCCAAAATTCGGTCAAAATACAAGATGGTCAGTCGGTCAAAATCTTTTTTTTTTTATTTTGTTTTGCATAAAATTAAAGACCAACCTATTTTTATCCAATAAAATAAAGGAACCCGTTTGAAGTGGACAGTGGCCAGCCCGGTATAGTTTCCCATGATGTCCCGTTGCCGACCCGATCCTTTCCTCTTTACGGGACAACTCACCTCATCCTATTATCCTCGGTGTCTCCTTATTCCCGGTACACCGCATTGTAATTTCTTTGATATATTGTTACAACGGATTTTTAAATGTTTTCCCCTATATTTTACGATGCTTTATTATAGAAACATTATCTTTCGTATAAAATATTTTTCGTAAACGATTTAAGTTTTTGATCCTTGAGTATTTTTCGGTATCGATAATCGTTTTTTTTTCCTTCGCATGTCCAGATTCGCTTGCTTCATTTAAATAATCTTGTTCGATAATCTTAATAGTGTTCATGTTTACCTTAGGTAAAGCACAATAATGACGTCCCGCTGTTGGGGTTCTCGTAATGATGAGTTTTATATTTTCTTTTGTTGAATCGTTTGTACCCTTAAAAATATTTGGTAAGGTGTATTCATCCCCATCCCTTATCCTATTGTATGTATTCATAATTATTTATCATAAGTCCGATTCGGTAAAATATTCGTTATTCTCTACCAAGGTCGATATAATTGATTGGATTCTATCTGACAGGACACCGTGAGACACTCAAACTATTTTGAATATTGGTCCTTCGACCTTTTTTTTTTTTTTTGCGAACGAAACTTTTTATGTGTGACCAACTACTGGCCGTTCGGTGACTTATGACTTTTCTGAAACGGCCGTTAGCATAATCGAACATGATTTTTTTTCCTTTTTTTTTTTCTTTCTTGAGATGAATGATTTTGTTTTTTTTTTATGAACAGTACCGTACGTGGGAGGGAAAATAGAGGGGGTCAGCGTCCAAAAAATAAATATCCCAATAATTACTGCTAGAGAAACTTATAGACTTATATAATAAATACTGCTAGGGAAACAACAGAAATTTTACTGAACATGTTAGTGTGAGCGTTCGTTCAAGAGAGGCTCACGTTTGATTTTTTTTATTGTATAAATATCACGTTCTAGATAAATATCACGATCCTAGACAGTGTTATTCGAGACTGGTCTTAATTAATTGCTTGAGAGTTGTCATATTCGTAGTTAGGTTAAATTCACAGCTAAAAAGACAAGCAATTAAAAAAACATTACATTGATTGTAATTCCTAAACTTCTTCTTGACATTAACTTAGGTTTTGTCTTTCCCTTTGAATTTCTGTTTAAAAGCAAATGTTTGTAGCGTTATGTTATCATTTTTGTCCTTTCCACGGTCCTTTCTATAGAATCAAAAACTTAACCTAGTTTTCTTGAATAAATGGCAAATGATTTTACTAATATAAAATGATTGTTAAATAAAAAATATATTAACTCATATTTTTGGTTTTATTTAACTAGGCTTCATGTTGCAAAATTAGACAAAAAAAAAAAATCGAAATATTTTGATGTATTTTTGTCTGCGATGTCTCGTCTTCCTTTTCATTTGTTAAACAAAATATTTTTTAGAACACTTTATACCGTATGATAAGAAGGCCATCGTTTTATAAACAGTGACAACTATTCCATCACATAATTTGCATTCGGTTTAAAAAAAAGGGGAAGTTTACACCCAAGCATACATTAAACTTAGTTAAACGAATTTTCGTAAATATCTGTCAATGGACTTTCAAAGGTCAACTCAACTATTAAAATACAAACTCAAGGAAGAAGATACTAGCCTTTAGTCACTAATTTCACTTCGATCGAGCGTACAATTTTTTTCACGAGGCGCCATCGGCGTGGGTTTGTGTATATCACGGAGCCCATTTTAAATTCATACAAAATTTAAGGAATTAAATTAGTCATTGACACTTTCATTCCTCTGCTCACAATTCGAAATATCTAGTTTGAGATCCTGTGTTCCAGTGTACAAATAAGGTACCCACACCGAAAGCAATAATAAAACTAATTACAGTTCTTTTCTATGAACCGCGACCTTGGAATCCCTTTACGATTCATTCCATCATAACTTGACGTTTCTCCAATTATGAAATGACACCCAAGTTGATGTGTTCTGCGTTTAGGAAAAAAACTTTGTAATTGTTCCTCGTTCTCATGCTTTAATTTATTAATCACATTTTTTAACGATTAATTCGCGCTGTCTTTCGAATATACCCCGTGCCCGTTTTTAGTATGTTGAAAAAGTAAACAAACCCTTCATATGCTTTGATAAGCTCAACATTGCGGTTTGTTTACGTTTTCGACATCCTAAAAAAAAAGACACTCGGTACATCGATTTTCAAAGAAGTTCGCATTATTTTTTCTGACGAACAACCAATTTCTCAATCAGTAGCAGCAGTAAAGTTTAAAAAAAAAAAAAAAAAAAAAAAAAAGGTTTTTTAGTAGACAGTGAAGCTATAAAAATATATTCGCACAAATTCGATCCGATCCGGTTGGATTTTTAAATGGTTTGCTATTTTACGATCTCGAGTCGAATCGCAAAAATAACAGGAATGTTCCAATGTTAGTCCACTAAATTGTTGCTTTCTTAAATGAAAAAAACTCGATTTTTTATAAAGTGAGAAGGATATATAAACTTCGCAAATTATTATTATTTTTGAGGGTCGATCTCCATTTTGACCTTTAACAGATAGGACCTAAGATAGATATGACTACTTAAGTGACAACATAAAAGATGAAGCAACCGTACTCTTGTTACCATTTTTTAATCATAATTTTTAAAAGTTGTCATCAGCGTTAAAAAGACAAGACATTGCATCTGAAACTGGATCGTAGCTCGTAATTTTAATAGCAAACGAGAACTACGTGCTTACCATTATTTTATTATTCTTCTTTTTCGAATAATTAAAAAAAAAGAAAGAAACTCGTGCTAAGAATAGTATAGAATGACGGATACGCTATAAACTGAAATTGTTTTGCAATAATCGAACAAAGAATATTAAGAATAATAACTAATATTAATAGCTCACTGTGCGGCTAGATGACGATGATATCTAAAATGACCGATGATGTCATCATTTAATTGATTCATTATTTAGTCGCTTATACTGAGCTTGCGCTAGCTGTATTTATAAAAAAATTCGGTTACTTATTTTATTCTTAATTATCTTAAAAGGTTTCGGACTCTTTTGTTCAATGTTCAGTTGTACGAAGAAAAAAAAAATTTAAGCAATATGAGTTGAATTCTCAATAAGGTGCCTAAGCCTGTAATGCATTTATTCTACTTTTAATTTTTTTTTTTTTTTAAAGCAATTCTTTTAAGAATATTTAGTACACAGACTATTAAAAATTAAGGGAAGAAAACGTAAAAAGTTTTCAAAGGTTTAGACGTAGCGTATCCCTGATATAATCGTGAAATGTCAGACTTCCCGTTATATTCAAATCAGTTATGGTTAGCTTCAGCTTATTTTATTTTATGTTATTAAACCGGCCACGCATTATTATTTTTTCTATAAATGGGAAGACACAGGAAACAGCCATTTCGCACATGAACCGCGAGCAAGTCCACTCTTGGGGGTAATCATGCTTCAAGCAACTTTAACGTTAAAATACCATTTTAAGAGAATACATATTAATTTTTTGATTAAATATAAATTTTGCTTTTGTAAAAAGATGGCATGATAGAAAAATAATTACAGTTTTATTTTGTTTAATTCTCTTAAATAACCATTATGTAAAACAATAAGCAGTTCATTCCTGTAAATCAAATTTCAGATCACCAATGGGAATCTAAAAAAAGACCAAATATTCATAATGCTGCAATGCTATATTTTCCTGTTATTTACAATCTTCAATTCGTTAAATGGCTTTGCCATTATCGTACAGTATTCATTTGATTATAGCATCCCAGTTAGATGGGCCCATTAATTTAATACCGAATAATATATGTCCTACGCAAAATAAATAACCGATTAATATTTTATAAGCCCAGAAATAAAAACACTGGTAGATTTTCTTAAAAATGATAAATCTACGAAAATGTAAATTTTTTTACCCTTAAATTTTGAAAAAAATTCTCTGAAACTTGTGCGTAAAAAAATTATTAATGAAATTTTATTAGCCTAATACCTTTTTTTATACACAAGTTACTGAAAATGATACTAGCCTTAGGCTTATTATCAAATATTTCAACTTCCGTTTCTTTGCTTCCATCTGGGAAAAAATTAAAGCCGGACCATCAAAAAAAAAAAAAAAAAAAAAAAAACGAAAACGTAATTTGTTTTACTTCGAGTGAGCTTAAAAAACGGACACAATGAGAAAAGAATTAAACATGAATATTAACAGAAAACTTTTGTATAATGACAAAAGGTTTTCTTTATTATCATTCGATGAAGATGTCCATTTAAAATTAACATAATGTTCACACAAAGTATAATCTTAAGGTGATCGATTAAGAGCTAATAGGAGAAACACATGGTGTGATCTTCTTTCGTTTTTCTATGTTTGACGGAAAATAGGATATTCCGAAAGGCGTTTCCTTTACATCAAATTACTATAATTTCGTCCCACGAATATTTTCGAATTATACTTGAAATCACATGGTTTCCTGAATCGATTTTCGCGGTACTAAATCTTTTGTTCGATATTGAGAACAATCGAGATGAAATTTTTGGCTGTGATTTTTTTTTTTTTTTTTTTTTTGGAAACGGAGTAAAAAAAAAAAAAAAGAAAAAGAAATATTTTTTCGGATGGTTTCAAAATAAAACTCATTTTAGAAAGGCTTGAACAATGTTCGACAGAAAAGCCTCTTAAAGGTTTGAAAGTCAACAACCAGGAGGGAGAAAAAAAGGAGGATCTTTTTGCTGTATATAAGTTAAGTTGAGTAGTGCTGCACATGGGAAACATGTTCCCGCATTTTAATATCTAACAATGAGATATTATCGTGATGTTATTGGAATAACTTTTCACATTTTACCTTTTCAATGAATACATTGTTTACCAACTATTATGTACACTTTATCTTTAAAATCTCTTTGAAAGTTCTCTTACTGTCGAAAGGTGGAAAAAGGCTTCTACCGTATAACCATATGGTATCTGCCCAAATCACCGATTTTGACGAAACTTTGGGGATATGTTAGGGTACCCTAGAGACCACTTATGGACCATCAACCGAATTTTTTTGCAAGCCCCTTATGGGGGTTTTCAGTGGGAGCTTTTTTTTCACTTTTTATTTTTTTACGACCGATTGGAGAGGCCGATTTGAACGAACTAAAAACGAAAAAAAAGCTCTTTTTATGGCCGATGTAGGGCCGTAGGTGCCGTTTTTCGGAAGTAATTTGCCGAGTCGAAAAAACCATTTTTAAGGAAAAAAAAATTTTTTCTCCGCAATTCGATCGCCGGATACAAATTTGGGCATCACAGGGAGAAAGTACATGAAAAAATACGTCTTATACGTATTTTCAAAATTTTTTTTCAAAGGGAGAAATGGGCTAAAAAAGGGCCGAAATCTTAAAATTGATTTTCGGCGCAGACCCTTAGCCCGGACCAAAATTTCACTACATAGGCCGAAAGTACGCCCAAAAGTACCCTGGTACGTATTTTTCCGCATTTTTTTTCGACTGAGAAAAAGGCCCAAAAATGGGCCAAAATCTTGAAAATTGAATTTCGACCGGAAGACCAAGCGTCGCAGAAACGGCGTTATCATAGCATGAAAGTACGCCTAAAATTACCCCAGAAGAGTACTTTTCCGCGTTTTTTCGAGGTTGTGCAAACGGCCGAAAATGAGGCCGAAATTTTAAAATTGATTTTTGGCCCCCCCTTAGCCCGGACCAAAATTTTATTATCACAGGGTAAAAGTACGCCCAAAATTACCCCGGATACGTATTTTTCCGCATTTTTTTGCGACTGAGAAAATGGCCCAAAAATGGGCCGAAATCTTCACATTCAAATTTCGGCCGAAGGACCAAATGTCGCAGTAACGGCGTTATCATCGGTTAAAAGTACGCCTAAAATGACCCCAGAATAGTACTTTTCGGCACTTATTCCTAGTTGTGATAACGGCCAAAAATAAGGCCGAATATATTGCATTAGATTTTCAGTCGCGACTCCTTAGCCCGGATCAAAATTTTACTATCATAGGGTGAAAGTACAGCCAAAATTACCCCGGATACGTATTTTTCCGCAATTTTTTCGACTGAGAAATGGGTCTAGAAAACTTGAAAATTGAAGTAAATTCTTAAGTTCCGTTAAGTGTTATTACCGCTAAAATTAATTTTAAACTACTGAGTAATACAGTAATTACTGTCTATATTCCCCCCAGGAGAAAAAAATTGCGGTTGTATACTTGAGTTCAGTGCCATCCTGTATTTTGTTTTAATGTGTTTATATTCCCAGATAACATTTTCAATCCATTGGACATCCTGTGGATTGTCCATTACATATCCACAAGATATCCAAATCCATGGGATATCTATATGACGTCCAAAAGACGCTTTTTGGATCAGTGCGAGCATAGGTAAATCCAATGGAAGCCCAATAAATACAGATCCTGATCACGTCCTGTACTCACCTACTCTCACGTCCTGCGACTGAAAATCTAATGCAATATTTCGGCCTTATTTTTGGCCGTTATCACAACTAGGAATAAGTGCCGAAAAGTACTATTCTGGGGTCATTTTAGGCGTACTTTTAACCGATGATAACGCCGTTACTGCGACATTTGGTCCTTCGGCCGAAATTTGAATGTGAAGATTTCGGCCCATTTTTGGGCCATTTTCTCAGTCGCAAAAAAATGCGGAAAAATACGTATCCGGGGTAATTTTGGGCGTACTTTTACCCTGTGATAATAAAATTTTGGTCCGGGCTAAGGGTCGGGGCCAAAAATCAATTTTAAAATTTCGGCCTCATTTTCGGCCGTTTGCACAACCTCGAAAAAACGCGGAAAAGTACTCTTCTGGGGTAATTTAGGCGTACTTTCATGCTATGATAACGCCGTTTCTGCGACGCTTGGTCTTCCGGTCGAAATTCAATTTTCAAGATTTTGGCCCATTTTTGGGCCTTTTTCTCAGTCGAAAAAAAATGCGGAAAAATACGTACCAGGGGTACTTTTGGGCGTACTTTCGGCCTATGATAGTGAAATTTTGGTCCGGGCTAAGGGTCTGCGCCGAAAATCAATTTAAGATTTCGGCCTTTTTTAGCCCAATTTCTCCCTTTGAAAAAAAATTTTGAAAATACGTATAAGACGTATTTTTTCATGTACTTTCTCCCTGTGATGCCCAAATTTGTATCCGGCGATCGAATTGCGGAGAAAAAAATTTTTTTTTCCTTAAAAATGGTTTTTTCGACTCGGCAAATTACTTCCGAAAAACGGCACCTACGGCCCTACATCGGCCATAAAAAGAGCTTTTTTTTCGTTTTTAGTTCGTTCAAATCGGCCTCTCCAATCGGTCGTAAAAAAATAAAAAGTGAAAAAAAAGCTCCCACTGAAAACCCCCATAAGGGGCTTGCAAAAAAATTCGGTTGATGGTCCATAAGTGGTCTCTAGGGTACCCTAACATATCCCCAAAGTTTCGTCAAAATCGGTGATTTGGGCAGATACCATATGGCTATACGGTAGAAGCCTTTCATATGGCTTTTATTTTTGCGAACAATGTGCTTACGGGTTGGAAATTTTCAGTTTTGAATGAAAGATGTAATGTCAGAATCATGTGATTGATTATTAATGTTAAACCAAAATCCCCTAATTTCGTTTTAAGGAAAGTTTTTCTCTCAGATTTCAAAAGTTTGCTTTGCGAATTTTCGCGTACCTTCTTTCTCTAAATTTTTAGTTGCAGAGCATGTTCCAACCTTTTTTTCACCGCGCAAAAATTCTTTAAAACGAAAAAAATATCTACAATGCATTCCCCTCCCCTTACCCCCAAAAACACGTTGTTACCACTATAACAACTACCACCATATCAATAAATTTCGACACGAGTTGCTCCTCGTTATGCGAAAAGTCATCCTTCACATTATACGATTTTTTAACCAAACTGCAAAAAACGTACAAGGAGTTCGACATTTTCTAATTTTTCATCTCATAAAATCTACGATTCACGCTAGACGCAATAAAAAATCATACTGATAAATTCATTGCATGGACGGAAGATAAAGACATTAGGCGTAACCCAATGGAATTCAAATTCTGAAAGCTTTGACAAGAAAATAGAAAAGGCAAGGAGACAGTTAAAATTTCTGTCCCAGGGATAACTGTTAGTTTTATTTCTAATAAAATAATGTTTAATGGTGTTATGGTTGTTGGAATCGTGACGCTGAGCAGCATTCAACTTGGAATCCTATAGCAGCTCGTATCTTTCGATGATATCATCCGTGGTTTTCGCCTCCGCAAAATATTTTTATTTCCATTCAGCCTTTCCTCTTGGAAGTTTCGACAATTAAAAAGCTATATATAAAAATGCGATTTTTCTTTTTGATGGATAACGATGATTCTATGGTGTGGTACAAAGAAAAACTCAGGCCACATGAGTGGCATGTTTTTCATTTTAAAATTCAATGCAAAATCTCACCCACATACGCCATTGCTTTGGTTTTCATTTTAAAAAAAAAAATTCAAGTATAAACGTTCTGTGAAAACATGTTTCTTGTTATAAAATCTAGAAGATTACTCGCATTAAAGAACAATTAAAGATATAAATACAAATGTTAATTTTATTGTAAAATAAAGTGTGCTTAAAGAGTACGGCCTTCTGACCTGAGATGACCAGTCGGGTTGAAATGTCAATGCATTCTTTTAGTTTTACCTTCACCCATCATTTTTATCCGCAGTCCATTTTTTTTTCTTCGCAAATTATTCGTTTACGAAAAAAAATGAATTCACCTCGATCGCAGTGCAAGTGATGTGTCTTTGTCGCAAAGCATAATCGCTTTGGTTCGGCGCAATTATGCTTGCGACAAGCACTCATAAGTCTTATCACAAAACATTTCCACTGTACAGACCTAAATTTTGAAAAAATTCTTTTGCGACAAAGAATGTTTGCATTGACCTAAAGCAGCATTTTTTTGAGTGTGCGATGATACTGTACTGACAAATTTTTATTGCACTCATTTTAAATTAAGATTAGGTTCTTCTCTGATGAATGACCGTCCTTGGTATTTGTACGTAACGAAATTGTAAACCAACCGTAAAAATCATTAATAGGATCAAGCGAGATTTTAATTTTATTCGTATTTAATTCCTACTACTTCTGCTGATTCATAACTTTTTTTTGTATGCAATTCCGATACGCAACTGCCGAAATCAGTGGTGTATCAAAATTTGTAACGCTGAATTTTTCCTTTTTTTCCCCCTACAATATAACAACCAAATTGATCAATACCGTTAATCCATTCCCTGGACTAAATTGACTTTTATTTTTCTTTCCAGCGGTGCAACGGGGCCGAGTCCCACCATCTCAACCACCTGGACTGCCGGGACTACCAGGACAGTTCGCGCTCACCAACGGAGATGCAGGGTCAGCAGTCGGACTAAACGGCCATAGCTATCTTAGTAGTTACATATCCTTGCTCCTCCGAGCAGAACCGTATCCAACTTCCCGGTACGGTCAATGCATGCAACCAAATAATATTATGGGTATAGACAATATTTGTGAACTAGCCGCTAGATTGCTATTTAGTGCAGTCGAATGGGCTAGGAACATTCCTTTTTTTCCTGATCTCCAAGTGACTGACCAAGTCGCGTTACTTAGACTCGTGTGGAGTGAATTGTTCGTGTTAAATGCAAGTCAGTGTTCGATGCCGCTTCACGTCGCGCCATTACTGGCTGCTGCTGGACTGCATGCTAGTCCTATGGCGGCGGATCGGGTTGTGGCTTTTATGGACCATATTAGAATATTTCAAGAGCAAGTGGAGAAATTAAAAGCTCTTCACGTTGATTCTGCAGAGTATAGTTGTTTAAAAGCGATAGTCCTCTTCACAACAGGTAATTCTATTTTTATTTTTATTTTTAAATTGACATAATAATCTCAATTGTAGAAAGGTCGGTTCCTGAATTCACTGAGGAGGAATACAAGTTAGATTTTGTTCCACATAAAAGCAAGAAATCACAGTATTGACGATCGACGTTTCCCTGCTTCCCTCGAGCGAGTCAGTTAGCATTTCCTCATTATAATATATTAAACCGATCAGAATTGAATTTTTAATACTAAATTGACATATGCACTTTCACTCAGCTTTAGTTCACACGCTCATGGTAATTATGACACATCATAATTTTGCCGCCATAAGTCTAATATCGAAAAAAATATTTGATTATCGATTCGCATATCGTGTAACGTACTTGGCTAATTGTGGTTAAATGGTGTCATGTTTTCATTTTCTTTCTATTCTGATTTATCACTCTGATCGAATCTTCTTGACGGTGACTAAGATAAAAGCCAAGTCTAATCAGAGTTTATTAATAAATGATACCATAAGTTCTAATTTCAAATGAATGAGCAACCCAATAACAAAGTCGATAAATGTTCGGTCTTTGGTAGATGGAAAACGATTTTTATCGTAATCGTGAAGATTTAGTACCTTTCAAAAAAGTATCTTCGTCATTCATGGCAGAAGAAGAAGAAAAAAATCTTGTTTTCGTGAGCTCTTTGTGTGAGTCTTCCAAATGCCGGAAAAAAATTTTGTTCAAGATTTGCAATTAACAAGACTTAGGGGAGGAACCTCAGAAAAAAAAGTTCGTGATTTTCAAACTGTAAAACCATAACCCATTGAAAGATTTTATAATTATAGAGGTCGTAGTAAGTTATTGCACAGCTATAGATAATACTGTCACATAAAATAGTTATTTTTCTTTGTAATATTGGGAGTTTGTTAATTTTACAAGCATTCGTAATTTTTTACCATTACATCATTTCACCCTCCTACGGTTTTTGATAGACTTTTTTTAGTATCGTGTGTACTAGTGCTCCACCGCGAAAGAAACAAACAGTAGAATACGCTGTCTATGATGTAAACCGACCGGTAACCAACCGGAAAAATATTGGTTTCATTGCGGTTCACTTAGAAAACGACGACGTCTTGATGAAAAAAAAAAAACATGATCTTCATACCTGAACCCACAAATTAAATTTTACTCCATTAAAAGATTTTTAAAGACAATTAATCAGCATTAATCATAAAAAAAGCCTTGTATAAAAATCTTAGTTTCTCACCCGAAATTGACCTTAATTGTTTTAACAGGTATCACATAAAATTTATGAAAACCGCATCGAAAACTTGAACACATGGCCCACCTTTCTATGATAACATCGTGACTTTAGAAAAGAAAAAAAGTGCGAACAGAAGGATGGAAATTCTTATACGAAAACCTATTACAAGCCGATTGGAGATCAGCCCGTCAAACGAACAGAAATTACCCAATAAGTTAAAAAGGAAAAAAAAAAAAGTTCTGAAGCATCGAAAAGTTAATCTTTAGATCACCGGAATAAACAAGATAGATGTGAATAAATTAGAAAAAACGTAATGTAACAGTGCACACAAGTTTCTGCATTCCACAAACCATGCCTGTTAATTGTAGTTACAAGACCAATAATAATGCAAAAAATACGTTAAGCATATCAGGCAACTTAAAAAGACGGACGAAGAAGATCGTTGAGTGGTAAATAAAAATACATAAATGACTCACTTTTTATGTGGGAGTACCATCTGCAAGCCTTGGGGGCACAGGCCAAAGGGAAATAAGGTACGGCCCTGCGGGGGGCTCTGGGCAGACACGGAAGGGGCACTGTAACATGTCACGACCTTACTATAAACTTTTTAAAAAACATTCAACTTCGCAATCTGACTATATTTCTATAATCTTATCACGTCTTTTATTATTTTTTTCATCTTAGGTCTTTTTCGATTGTTTAACCGCTTGCATTTAAAGTTACAAACCTAAAACTACTCATATTGTTCGAACACAAATCGGATTTATACTAGATCGTGTTGTTGCGAAACATTTTTCTTTTTGTCGCTTTAATCGTGTTTTTTGCTCGTTACCTTATATTGTTCGCGAGATTGGCTCACTCGATGATCTTTTCTTTATTCCTGCGCAATCTCTTATCTAAAAGATGTGTCTCAAGTATGACCTTCTAATGGTATCACAGAAAAAAATTGATATTAAGTAGTGACATCTGTTGAACCGTAACGATTTGATAAGAGTATTCATCTAACCAAAATAAACTTTCAAAGTTAAAACGGTAGAAAATCGGTTAATAAATCGTTGCATGGCCGGCTACGTAACAGGAATGAGGTATGCAATTGTATTTTGACTTACAGGAAGTCAAGTTGACAACCAAATCATCTTACTAACAAGGGTTCAAGTTAGACACAGTTTTAGTAAACGATGATCATTTTGATTGTTGGTTCTTCTTTTTCCCATGTAATTTTTTAAATCAAGTCCTTTACTAAAAATTTTTAAGGAAATACACAAAAATTAAGCCAGAGGTAAAAAAGATACGAGCATCGCCCACCTGGTTGTACCTCAGGTTTTATGACCACTTTGCAACTCAGCCGACCTCAAACAGCCTAACTACAATTATGTTAATGGGTTTTATTACTCTCTCAGACACGGCTTGGGCTCATTACCCAATTTTTTTTTTTTTTTTTTTCGGTACAACTTTTTAGAAAAAGTATCACTGATAGCTTCTCAAGGTTTACTTCATCTGACAGTAATGGATGAGCGGAAAGTGGATACCCAGCTATGACAGTTATGCTATTTCAAAGGAAAAAAAATCGACTTCGGATGGTAATTAAATTATGCTGTCGGGTAAAACTATGTTATACGTTCAAATGATTTTACCACCTAGTTGATAAATCAAACGTATGTGGATGCCCTCGAGATATGGCAATAGGAATGCCGAAGAAAAAAAAAAAAAAAAAAAAAAAAAAGGAACAGACAGAGGGGCAGTAAAATCTAAAGACATTTATTGCAATGTCCATGGACATTGATTGCTTTTGGATTTATATTGTACAACTCTTGGTGGGCCGTCTACGACGATTCTATTGTTATATTTCAACTTAGCATAACTTCGCCGATTAGAACCGCTTTCATACCCGAATTCTGATTATGTGGGCGAATCAACAAAACAAAAAAAATAGAGTAGATATCACGAATTTCTTAAAAACAGAAAGAATTCCAGGAATCGGAAAACATTTAATAATATCAGAGTTAAACCTGTGCAATTTACCTACTTGTTATTTTTTTTTTCTTTTTATTTTTTGCCTTAATATTAATTTTTATAATGATTGCGTTATAATGGTATATTATTAATAACCGTTTTTAATGGTAAAGAGCGAACCTATGCCGTTTAGCAACATTTTATTACGGAAAATAATAAGTAATGAGTTGTATATTTTTATGAATCGCAAAATAATTTTTCTTTTGCTGAAGTTTCTCATGGGCTAGCCAGGCATTTAATGGGTATGTTAGATTTACAAGTAAAACACGGTATTTTATAAGCCGCTAGGAATTGTTAATAAAAATAATAGTTCTCAACCCAAAAAGCTTGTTGACAAGTCCTAGGATAACGGATGCGGAAGTTTTTGAAAAGTTAAAAGAAGCCAAGTCAATACCATTGTCGTGATTGTTATACGAATATTTAAAATATCACAAAATATTTCATTTATTTTCGGGGATGGTACGGAAGAAACGAGCTTAAGACCTTATTTGACCAACAAAGAAATGACATTTAGAAAATTCCTACTCAACGTGGTTGCGGAGATAGCTCCAGGCATCTCAGAAAAGTGAAGCGCTTTTTTTCTGGATAAAATGACTTTAAATAAAAGCAAAAATAATAGCTATAATTAATGAGGTTATCTATAATCATTACGAAGTAAATGAATGAACCATTGTTGATGTCCTACGATTTCGTCATTTAAAAATTCAAACTGACATCTAAACGCTTGGATCGAGATTTTCGTATTTTAATGGACAACCAACCGAAGTTTTGCCTTTTTTAAGAACTATTTCCTTGGTCTTTTTCGAGCAGCGGTCGATAAAGTAAAAATAGTCCAGATGATAGCCAATCTTCGTCGCGGAGCTGGCACTTAAAAGAAGAAGAAGAAGAAGAACTATTTCACAAAATAGAACTATCAATAAATCGGAGCTGTGGATTATTTGTGCGAAGACTTTAACTTCCCGGTATCCATATGTACTTTTAATAACATCAATATTGACATAGCAATTTGAAAAAAAAGAATAATATTTATCTCAAAGCATCAGTATAATAAAAAAGTGATCAATCGTTTTGACAAAGGGCATCCTTGTTAAATTTGCGAATTCACTAAGAAACAGAAACTTTCCGCCTTTCAAAAAAAAAAAAAAAAAAAAAAAAAACTAAGCACTAAAATTTATCCAAACGTTACTCACACATAAAAAAAAATTATTATACACTGCTGGAAGTAGAACTGGCACACATTGCAAAGAAAAAAAGTGTTCAAGTATATACTGTAATCACTTTATTATCTCTTGATTCTTCCTTACAATAAGCTTTTAACCCAGTAATCGGACGATGGCGCAAGTTAAATAAGCTAAGCAAAGAATTTCGCAACCATGTTCAAGAGTAACTAGAGAAAACATAATGTTAAATTTACAGTAGCAAAAGAGCCGCGAAACTTTGAATGATGATGCAGAGCTAGGTATAAAAGAAAGGACAACGAGGTCTGCATTAATCACAATGCAGTAGCATATTTACAACGGCATGACTATTTTTTTTTTTTTTTTTTTTTTTTTTCAGGCCGCATATAATTTTTATTGCTGTTTACTAAAGACTCCGCTTCTCCATAGAATATATATATATATAATAAAAAAAAAAAAAACCGGTTGCCTATTGACTTTAGTATAAAATAGTCTGTAAAGGGAACATTTCGAAGAATAACAACATGTATAAATTCATTCGGTTACAGCTTACACGCATTTTATTTGATCGAATGTTCCCGAGCATGATGGACACGACAATGTTTTTCATGATTATTGACCAAAGGGGTTAATTACAATCTCAATTTTATGCGCTTTTGAGCACAACAAAGTTCTCACTAATAGCCCATCAATGCATTTTCTTATTTCCTGAAATTAAAGTCGCAAATAATTAATTAAAATCCAGTTTCAAATTCGACTTATGCTTCATAACAATCGTTAAAATATTCACGTTTTCAATAACCAGAGGGCAAACCGTAGGCTCTTTTCTCGACCATCAAGATTCGATTCCAACAATTCAAAATGCTGCCTTGTGTTCGACGAGAGATAAGGAAACTGTCACAGCAAAATCCAAAGACAGGATGCCGTGTCCTAGCTTTATTGTATTCATTCAAGGAAGTTTCTGTTGTTTTAGTTTCACTTTGCGAAATATCGGGTCAGTTTCCGCAAGCATTTTACGAATAAAACGAAACCAATGTGATTCATTCTCATCCACATAATAGATTTTCAAGATGCGGTCAGAAAAGGACACGGTATCTTTTTAATACACGAAGGAAAGTCATTATCACTAAGAATATAAGAACCAACGATTAGATGTCTTAAGTAAAAAAAAAAAATAAAAAAAAATTAATCAGGGTTAAAGGCCATTCTATTTAAGAAACAGAATTTTAATTCCGACTATGTTTATTATAATTTTACATTCTTCTAAGAAACAGGATGTTCATAAAAAAGGAATTTGACTTATTTTGAAGCTATTGTTGGGGTACTATTTCTGAATTTTTAATTTTTATGTCATTCCAAAATTTAAAAAAAAAATATTTAATTCAATATTAAGTGGCGCATTTTGCAAGGGTCATAACTTTGCGCTTTTTCAAAACTTATTTAAAGGATTAAAAATAAAAATATTAATTTGAAAATTAGGTACGTTTCATTTACGGATTTTTTTCAAAAATTACTATTTTCTAAGCCCGGTGAGGTGATAAGGAAGCGATTTTAATACAACCTATTACTGTTTTCAATGTTTTGAAAGTAAAATAGGTAATAAATGTCTAAAAAATCCCACGTATGGCGAATCCAGATGGAATAATTTTTAATAAATGCATGACTTAATGTCCTTAAATTGAAGTATTAAAGAATACCAATTATTGTTTAATTGTTTAAAGACTCAACGATCATATTATATGCCGACAGCTTGTTAAAAGCTCTAATCGCGACTAATGATGTGGAAAATGAATAGGATTCAATTAGCCACAGAGTGAAAGAAGTTGAAATTGTAAATGGGTGCCAAATATTTAAGTCGACTTGATGCCCCGGAAAAGGTAACCTTTCGACATTTTGAACATTCTTAGATCGAATCAGTCCGTGACCAATGGATTTATAGATCTCAGTGACGGTCCTTATGAATATCCTATCTTTTTCTAAACCGGCTGGATGTTTCACAACGGAAATAAGTTTTTTTTTTTTACTTTTAATCGATGTTATTGAACCAAACCGTGAGTGAGATGAAAGCACGATCTTCATTTTTTTTTTTTTTTTTTTTGTTTTGATATTTTATTTCAGTGAGCATTAAAAAAAGAAACATGTTGAAAAGGGAATTAAAAATGGGAACGGATATTCCATTCTTTTAAAACATTCAGCAAAAGCAATCACGAAAAGAGATCCAAGCATCTAAAATACTAGCACGGGGCAGAAATAATTTTCGATATAAAATTCCACCGGGAAAACGCAATCATTAAAATCGTTTCACTTAAATTCCATTTTGTAAAACTGAATTAGGGAAGGGTTGTTATAATTTCAGCTATTATTGCTGAAAAGTCTTCAACACGACAGCGAGGTGTTAGAAGTTGACATATGTGAACGATTTAAATCGGTTTGAAACCGGCATTTGTGAAAGACCGTTGACTGGCCAATTGAGTCCTTTTCGCACGTTCATGTGTTATGACATCCCGAATGATACGTACCGCTTGTTATAAATGCAAATTCGAAAATTTTACATATTTCTGACTTAATTTTTTTCGTTCCCTCTAACTTTTACATTATTTCGACGACAAATTAAGGATTTCAATTTTTTTGTTCTGGACGCAACTGAAATGTTATACCGACAAACAGGGAAGCGATGCTGAAAGAACAAAAACCTATTCATACATCAGAACAAGGGTACAACTCATTTTTTAACCAGAGATTGGTAAAAAAAAAAAAAAAAAAAAAAAGATGACTATGTTTTGGTTTGGTCCTTGGGCTGGGAAAATAATTTTACGAAGTTATATTACGGTGAACTCCACATTTCATTCAATTCAATTTTATTAATTATCTTCATAGATTACAATAATAACGTCAAACTTTAATATTCTAATTTAATCCTCTTTTTGTTTTGCACTTACGAAAAGGTTACGCGGTGGAATTTTTTTCGTTTAAAATTATCAGTAGTGGCAACAAAGGGCACGTTATTGTTAGGAGATTTTGGGACTACTGGAACAGCAATTGACAAAAAAAAATGTTTTTTTTTTTTTTTTTTTTTTTTTTTTGTCAATTGCTGTTCCGGTAGTCCCGAAATTTCCTAACAATAATATAAGCATAGGAACGAAATCAATTTAATAAAGGGCACATTTTCAGGCCGAAAATGTTGAGTAAACTTGTTCGGCAAACATGTTTACTCAGGCTGAAATGTCGAATTTTGTTCTGCAAACATTTTCACCGAATATGTTCAAAGTATTCTTATTGGTTACGTAGACTGTAGAGCGTCCCCTACTTACTAAGGAAAATGTTGGGTGAAAATGTTGGTCCAACATATTCACCAAAAACCAAACAAAACGATTTCACCTTAACCTACTTACTATACATTATAGAAAAAATACAAAAAATAAATTAATAAATAAATAATAATAAAATAAATAAATTAAATAAAAAATAATAATAATAGAAATTTTGCTGCAAATAGACTAGAGGAAATAAAACCCATAAATACTTTTTCCGAACATAATTGTAAAAAACTAATCTTTTCGATATTTAAATTTTTTTAGCTTCGCAAAAAAGGGTCCGATTTTACCATGTGTGACACCCATTATAAAAATGAGGCATGTGTGCCGCGACAAAAATGTCAGAATTTTCATAAAGAGTTCGAAGGAAATTAAAAACCGACACAGATGAATAGAAAAGTGTGACTCATATAAAAAAAAGAAAGTTTATAAAACGGACAAGAGGGATAAGTAAAACATAGATCAAGGTTCGTAAATAAGAAATGCATGAAAGAAGAAAAAATCCAAAACATGACTTCGGGATTGGGTAAACACTGATGAAACTAGAGGGGTACAGAAATGACAAGTGACATCAAGGGAAGCGAGGGTTCATTTTTTTGGAGGAGGAGGTTTTTTTTTTTTTTTTTCGAACTTAGTTTTCCTGGAACGAATGTCTACCACAATAGAAAATCTGTGGCTTACTTTGTGTTTAAAAGGGGATAAGGGGGTGTAAACTGTTCTTGTATGTTTTCCTTAGCTTTTTTCCAATCTCGAATCCGATTACGGATTACCCGATGACGAAAAGAACAAATTCAATTTTCATCCCAACTCGGATGAAACTTCAACTAATTATTGATCACTTTTATTTTTGGTTTTTTTTATAAATAAAAGTTGGTCAAAATTTTTTTTTAAATCATTTTTAGAATTTTATTAAAATTTGACATTATGGAATTAAAGTAGGGGCCATATCATATGAAGAATAGAGAGCATAGGTAGATGAGATAAAACAATATTTAACGGGCCTTCTGGCCATGGTCTGAGGTTTTCTTAAGACAAAAAGAGGTTAATTGCGTATATTTTTGTTTCCAAAATTTTCCTCGACATAAGACACTTTATTCTTCAGCTTATTTTTATGTTTTATATCATTCGTCGTAAACGATTGTTTTACAAGAACATTTGATGCTTGTCTACAATTTTTTAACAATAAACGTGAAAAGGAAGACCACTGCCTTTGGCCGGAGAGTCTGTAAATATTTTTAACATCGGAATTTTTTTTCATTCGGAACAAAAAGTTATAAATGGGCTTTGCAATTAATTTAGATTAGTGTGGGAATTCATGAGAAAGCTTCAGATAATAAAGAAAGTTCATAACATAGAAAACTCGAATAAATCATTGTTGTGTGTTCCTTTCTGATAGCAAGTTTGTAAGTCACTTAGGAATGAAATATATTTAAATTGCGTTTCTTTTAAAAAATTAAAATCATCTTTGATCATTGAGCATATAAAGCTCAGATCTCATTTGAATAAAGCTCCTTTTTAACTAGAAAAACAATGTCGGTAGATCTGAAAAGAACGAATCAATTTAAAAGACAAAAGTCTAACCAGCCACAAGATATTGATTATGTATGATTAATTCCAAAGGGTGGTTTGTGTGAAGGGTGGTTTCGTCACTCGGGGGTGTCTTTTTACCCTGAGGTCGAGAGGGGTAAAGGCATTCTGGCCAGGCTGGTTAGAGTTAGATAAAGAAGAGACTTTGTTTCTTTTCACGCTTTCCTTCCCCCTTATCCCCTTTTATGCTTTTCCATAACAACCCTTGACTTTATGAATCTTTGTGCTAAGCAATTACACGGACAAGTCCTATTCGTCGTTGCAGTAGAAATAGATTTGCTAATTAAAATTAGAAGGTTATAAATAAACTCTGGCCACGCGAAAAGGAAAAAAAATATAAGATGGGCCTATTGAAGTAAAACAAACTTTTTTCTCACTTCCAAGTAACCTTTTTTCTAACCGGAAAGGTTATCAAAACAAAAAATATCAGGTCGCTAGGGGTTAATCGATGGAATTTATGACGTTTTATTCCATTTTGGAACAAGTTTATTCTTGTCAGCGATTTTTTCATTTTTTCCCTCTTGACCTTTAATCAGCAGTAAGCATTTTTAAGGCTTTTAAGGCGCGATTTTACTTAACACCATCTGTTCTTTTGTCGATCCAATGCTTTCTTGTATGATATGCATGCAGGTTTTTTATAATATTGTGCAATATCTTCGTCCAAATCCAAAATATAAAATGGACTGCTTCGAACAAGTCCGTATTTTTTGGAACAGTATAAAAATTCCCTTTTTAGGCCGTTTCAAAAACTACTTACCTTTTTTTTGATAATTTCAAAAACTATTTATTTAGATAAGGAAGGATTTCCATATACAATCGGCAGTTTTTGAAATTATGAAAAAAAAAAAAAAAAAAAAAAAAAAAACGGAAGTAAGGAGGAAAAAAAAAGAAAGTTTTTATACTGTTAAAAAAAATGGATATTTCTTGTAGAAAGCAGTCGAAATAGTCTGTTCGAATTCGATTCTGTCTGAATGAACGGATTCCAATTTTGGCCAATAATATTGAAACACTATCAAGAAAGACTTTCTCCATCTTGTTTTCTCTAGTAATCGGGTTTTCTCAAACTTAGAAGGTGACCACTCCATTAAAGCTTACAAGAATATTCATACAGTACAAAAGTCAAAGAGATTGTGACATAACAAGTTAGGAATAAACGTTTTCAAATCAATTATTTTTACAATTTTAAAACTCTAATCAAAGGTTAGGGATTAAACATGATTTTCACTATAAATCCCACCAATAGGGTAACCATGAAGAATTTTCCAAGAAAAAGATTCTAACCGCACGAAAGAAAAAGACCCTTTAGCTAGCAGGGCGATTAAGGTGTTAAATCAACCTAAATACTTTTAACTTGAAAACATGAGTTCATAACGAATTCGACTTCATGATAAATGATTTCTCGACGAATAATCGCGGATCGGATCACTTTGAAAGCTGATCCCATTCTTCACACATCCTCGATTCATCGATAAAGTCAACTGATCGAAAAATAAAATACATCATGCACATTAGAACCAGGATAGTTAATTCGAAAACAAAAAAATTAAGAAATTTTGAGGGAAACGGGGAGGGGGAGCGGAGGAGTGTCTTAACTCATATCGCGTTAGATAATCCCCTCACTAGGATAAATGGTTTCATTTTGATTTGTCAATAATATGTTCTTATCTATTTTTTGAAATACACTTATTAGGCCATAAATTAAAATTAAACCCCTCCTTAAACGGCAGATGGAACTAACTGCTTATCATTTACTTCTCTATGTCCGTAGCACCCTATTTTTGACGCTTACGATTCCATTTTTCGGAGCTATCAAAATCAATCCGAAGGAAACTGTGCATTTTTATCGAGCTATTCATCTCAAAAGCTAATAACCGACGCGGTGACTGTAAGATTTCAAGTCCTTGATCCCTCCACTTGACATCGCCATATCAATTTAAAAGTATTAAAGCAGAAGAGCAAGCCAATAAGACAATTTGCGCGTTGGTAAAGGGTTGCGAACGAAGGGATCCGAAAAGGGAGAGAAGGCGGCAGGGTTAATCTAAAATCTGTGCTTTGCCCCGAATGGAAAAGTTTGGTCGTTAAAATGCATGGTTTTACATCGTAAAGGCATTCCACATGAGGAGTAAATTAATGAAAGAATATAGTGGAATGGGATAGGAGAATTTTTTTTTTTCTTTTTGCCAAACCAAAGCTTTTTTCCTTCTTAAATTCCCCATGTAATTGGTTCGCGCTATCTTCTGAGAACTGTCCACGAAAAAAATTATGAGATTTGCGAAATTGGTAGAGCTTTAAAGCAGTCAGGTGTGCAGAGAGAAAGCATAAAAGATTCAAATTTACGGTGTCAAACGAATATACCGAGATATCCTTTGTCTCTTGCAATTATTTTGGGTTTTTGTTGTTTTCGCTTTATGATCCTCTAAAGGTTGGAGATCAGGAACCTTTTCAATGGTGGGTTAATGGCGACTCACATATTTTTAACCTTATCTGACTTTACATTGTTTCATATTTAACATTGTTTTCAATTTTATTCACCTCGTTCCTCCAACCCGGATGTTTGGTGTTTACCTACCTCATGTGCCGTAATCCCGGAGAATTCAAAATTTTATGCGAGGGCTTCAGAACCGACCTGGGATTTGTTCTTACTATTTCGTCTACCTTTTAAATGCACAATGAAATCCCCGTTTTATACGAATGAATGGATGTATTAAATTAAAGAGAAAATCGTCCGATTATGAGTGCTTTTCCTAAGCTTTTATCTTTTATGCGTTAGTATTATTATTACGTGTAAATATAATTTACAATTTGAAAAATTCTTCGCAAGTTTTTAATTTTTTTAAAGGGTATGGCATATAGCGGATCATCATCGCACATTCCGATTTCCTGTTTTCCGCAAATATGACTCCATTTTGTCTGTTAATTAAAATAAGATTTTAGGGGTGGCAGATTAAAAATTTCGTCATCATTTTTGAGGAACATGCTAATATTAAATGTAAAAACTCTTAATTCTTACTAATTTATCCGAACAGTTGTCACTAATTTAATCAAGATTCTCATTGTATATTAACCTGAAAAAACCAGCCGCTGGATAAAACCGAAACAAGAAGAAACCATTAAACTATTCATCTGAGATTAGACTGCTAGTTGTACTCAAACCATTAAAGACTGAACAAACTTCGGTAAAATGAACAATTAGCACATTCAACTAATTGTAGAAATGACTCTTGAAAAAAATATGCAAGGAATAATAGTTGTTGCCAGTTAATTATACCTACAGCGCAAAAAAAAAAAAATTGTTGTACTTACTTTCTGGTGAAATCATATTATGAATATCCAAGCTCATCTACGACGCATCTTTAAGGTTGATGTCAAGGGTTTGATAAATATTAGACTCTTCTTATTTTTCATCTTCCGTTCCTGAAAGTATAAAGTTGAGATCAAGTATCAGTTAAGGAATTTTTTCGGCTTGCGCTACAATTAAACAAATGAAAAATCAGAGAACTTCAATTGGCCCCTATTTAAACATAAGATGTTTATGTATCCGAATTGGACGAACTCTACCAAACTTGAAGAAAGAGAACATAAGTAAACAATCGGACCTCACACTTGGATGGAGATTCATCTCACTAGCTCTGCGTGAAATTCAATTACTTTACTCATAAAAATCTTTACAATTTCTAAAATGACTTGCATTTTTCGATTGCTTCGACTCCATCAATAACATTTATGGTATTCAGATGTGAAGTTGCACAAGGTTATTTTAGGCGCGGTCTATCCTTTCACTTTCCTCGTATATTCCCAAAGATGTGATTTTTAGGTGAATAATACGAAGGACCTTTCTGATTACCAACCCTGAAAAATCGCGGAAAGATTCGAGAGGACAACAAACTTGTTTAATGACAATAGATGTTTCGTTTAAGTTTAAACATCATAAATCTTTCAAAAAAGAGTAATAATAAATAGTTGAAATTAGTATCTTGACAAGTTGGTTTGCATGAAGCCTTGTCACTTGACCGTACGACATGGGCTTCCAAACGTGTAGTTGATTAAGCCAGGTTCTAAAAAATTATACCGTGATATTCCTTTAGATTGCCTTCCGCTGGATAAAGAAAAAGAAACAACAATTTAATAAATGAGGCCACTTTGTTCATAAAGTCTACCGCGCGATAAAAAAAACACGAGAGAAAATGTTTGCGCAACAGGAAATCATAAACCACATCACTACCGGTAAGATGGCAAGTTTTGAAAAATTATGGAATCCAAGAACAAAAAATTCAATTTTATTTCATTAAGATCAATTAGGCAGATATCGGTTTTTTGTTTAAAGTGTGTAAAGTTAACAAAAAAATTAAAATAATGTTGACGTAGATAACAGAACTGGTAATGAAAATAAACTTTTTATTCGTAGCTTTAAATGTAATAAGTTTAGACTCACATAATTAAGGTTCTCTAGGGTGCGTTTCATTTGTCATTTCATGATGGTCTACATAAGAATTTGTCAGCCATTTTCGGCTTACATGACCGAATTTCAAAGTGCATCATGAGATAAATCTGAATATTTAACCAGCTGTCAGAAAAATCCGACTTTTCGGAAATTCCGTTTCAAAATGTTTTTCCGCCAATATTTTAGTAATTAAGTCTTTCTTACACCAAATTTTTCGATTATCATGTACCTATTTTTGCAAATATCACCTTGAGATGGCAAACGATTTTATTTACACTACTCGAACGGAAAGATAATGTCATAGATGTTTAATAGGTTTTATATTAATGTAGACATGAGACACACATCTAGGGCTTAACGAGGTTTTTTTACCATAAGGAAAAAAATGAACCAATCCTTTTAAAATAAGATCGGTTATTTGAAAAAAAAAAAAAAAAAAAAAATTATTGAATAACTAAAGCATGTCATTTTCTACGTAAATGAACCTTTCGCTTTATTTCCGGGAAAAAGGGAACAAAGACACTTATTATCGTATTCTATAAAAAGTTAAGCTCTTTCGAAAGCTATTAATCAGAACCTGACTAATACATGTAGAATAAGAGCCTATGCCCTATAAATGTTAGTACAGTATATAGTATTACTACCATATTTACGGAAACCGCGGTTGACAATATGCTTACTACCTCGCCTTCCGGTCACCCCGAAGATCGATAATAAGCATTGCCTTTTACCCATTCTGAAGTGTGTAAGCCTCATGTTTTAATAACATGTTGCCCTCTGAATCTCCCGTTTTCCCTTTTCTCCGTTCTACCCCAACCCCAGACCGTTTCCAATCTCACACCCATACACAAAATGAAGCCCTCTGTTATCGTTTTCTCTTTACTTTTGCTTTCCACAGGAACTTCGCTCTGTTCAGGGTCGCTTTTTTATTATAAATTGCGAGATGTATCATTTGTCGATAAGACTACCGCAGATGCAGTCAGTTAATTGTTTCCTCGAGGCAAGGCTATACAAATTGATTTATAATCGGGTATCCGATTACCTTACAACTCATATTCAGAAAACCGTCCGCTTTTTTAAACATTCGCTATGATGAATTTTTAAAAATAAATTTAAACGCTCTTGGATGCGATTTGTGTTTCATCGATATAACGTAATGGCTACTGTAAATAGTGTTTTATAGTCTTTAGTAGTTATAAGTGTAGGTTAGAAAAAAAAACTTCCCCAGGGCCCATCAAAAAGAAAATTAGTTAAAAATACTTCCTTAAAAAAATGACCTCCATTATCCAGAGTAGTCTTTCATTATTTAGTCGGTAGAAATTTTAGCAGACTTGATTTTAATGATCACTTTACTCATTTTTGTTAGTTGCTGCCGTTTCTAATTTCTGAAAAACGATTGCTGCAGTAAATCGAATTCGTCAATTGAACCGTTACGTGATTTTTTTCCAGGAAAAAAAAGCGTAGGTTGACTTTAATATATATTCCCAAGGTTATGAGGTCTTAACACCCAGCGGGTAGTAACACCTATAATCCACTAAATTTACACAATTAAGCGTTATTTCTTGAAGGAAAAAAAAAGAAAAGAATTCATCGACAACGGCAACGGTTGTCTATGAAATTTGTACGGTATTGTTGCAAACAAGGGATGTTTTATGTAATAATGGACACTTCTTTTGTGGACAATGGGCAATGTTTACATCTGCTGGATAGTGTTCATTCCTTTACAAGAGGACAACTTCCAGTCACTGATTTATTTATTTTGTCACTGCCTTTTAATGTCTCCTCTGAGACTTAAAACTCAACGTGCCAAAATATTAGGATGCGTTTACATCAAACCTATTTAGTAGAAATGTATTCCATTCTTCATCACATTTCTTTCGTATATTTACTATTAATGAACTGAATGGCAGTTTCTAAAATATGCGTCAAAAAATTTAAATACTGCAATTCCAGATAATAAATAATAAATAAGAATTTATTGCAACTGTGAACTAAGGAAGAGAGGTATATTTTTTGTAAGCCTGTAACTCGAGCTCATAATTAGTCACAAACGCAGACCAAGTACAGTGTTTTTAAGTATACCGAAGGCGGAAAAAAATTCAATCCTTTTTCTCACTTTCAGCTAACTTATTTTTCGGCTAAATGGTTCTTGAAAATGGCCTTTGTAAAAAATTTAGAAAATTTGTTTAATGCATTTGAAGAAAAAAAATCCTTAAATAAAATAACTTTTTCTTTTCTTCCCTTCCTTTTCTCAGTCTATTAAAATTTTCCTGGTCGGTATAACTAAAATGTTTTACCATGAAGGATTTTAATAATTTTTGACAACCCTTTTACAAATAAAGCATCCGCGGGCTCCCGTTTCATAGTTTAGATGAAGCCGGTTTGATAATATTGCTGGATTTATGCAATGTGGTCATCGAAGCAGAAGATTTTGACTCTTGACCTCTCTTGAATACACAAATGGTTTATCACACCATTGTTGTCTTGTATCCAAATCAAAACTAACCGTTTTATGCTATAAACGTGGGTTTTAGGCAATTTTTCTAATTTTTTTTTTCAAGGTATTTTTATGTCATTTTTACAACGTGCAAAGAAACCAGTAAACTTTTTCAGTTACAACATTGTTGTTCTAAAAGCGCAAGCATATTTTATAAAATGGGGGGAAAAAATCGTTCTTTTGTAGAAAAATATCTTGATCAACGTTTATTATATAGGATTTTGAGGTAAATGGCAGGCGTGCACCGAACTGACATCGTTCTGTTATGGTTTTTAAAACCGTTTTTTTTTTCTGAGTATATATCTCTTCATATATTTTGGTTCATCCGTCTTTGTGTCTGATACTTTTATTTTTTAAAAAAAAGACCTTTTCTTTCACGAACTAAATAATTAAAAGCATTAATATTTATTTATTTGAAGAAGTCCAAAAATCAAATGCCTAGTCAGTTACGATGGGCAGAATGACGTAATTGGGTAATTTTGGTTAGGCCATTATCACTGGGATGAACACTAATCCCGATCAATTAAAATAAACCCTTACCAATGCATCTGTTTAGATTTTGTTGAGGTTTATGCCTCTTTCATACTACGAACCCCACTGTCACATAACAATGTGAAAATGAATATTATTCGAATACTTTATGCCTTAACTTTACAAAATTTAAAAAATTTTTGAATAAAAAGTTTTGCATGAATGGTAGGCGGGTACCGTGTCCCTCGCGTTGAATTTTTGCCTCATTTTGAGTCGTATATCAATGCTAATCGCTTTTCTGTTGTAATTGATCGATTTCGGTATCTACCCATCTGTAAATTTTTTCTAGACGCCTTTGATTAGGTTTCTTTGGGCTGTTTCTGTCAATTGTTGCCCAGTCGACATGTTGTATGTTCGGCCCCATTTGTTTTCCTTATCTATTTTATTTCTTTCCATTTTATTTTTAAAGTTTTTTGAACTTAACAGGAGTTCCTTTTGTAGAAAATGTACGAAAACGTTTTTCTAACACATACTGATGAGTCAAAAATTCCGAAGGATTTAAGACAGGAGATCAATTTCATAAAACGTTTCGAATGGTTTTTTACGGTAAAGAATTCTTAGGCGAATATCCATTTCGATACAGAAGAACATCGGAGTTTGGCTTAGATCCAAAGCTTTGCTGAGGAAAAGGGTGTGTCCAAAGGTCCTGTAAAGGGAAGGTCAGTAGTCGGTATTTTAACATAACCCTCGACCCTCTTGACATGTGCCCTATAAAACTAGTAAGCATACGGTCCATGTTAAGCGGTATAGCATCAAAAAAGGAAGAAAAAAAGACAGAGAAAAAAAGACAGAGAAAAAAAAGGCCGTCATTGTTGCCACAACACCGTATCCGGTAAAGATCGTCAAATGTTTATAACGATCAATAAAGTCTCCGGTTTTAAAAATAATTAACAGACTAACAAAACAAGTTTTTTTGAATATACCTTCAAGATATTTGTAAAACAAGTCAGAAATTTTGAAATAATCTACTCCCGCATGAATACCGCCCTATACCTCAAGGCGATACCTAAAACCTGAACCTACCTATTAGTCATTTGTTTTAACATCCTTTTACCGAGATTATCTGTGCAACGATATATTCCCACGCGGCTGGTTGCTTACACCCAACGAATATAGGACCGGTGACGATTTCGCTTTTTATTAATTAAAACTACAAGAACATTTAAAGCAAATTCTCTTCTCTTTTTAATTCGTTTTTTAATATTTAATCTACGATACAACATGATTTAATCCATCATTAATCACTAATCGATTAATTTCGGCGCTTAATTTCTTTTTTACACGAAAGAAATTTTCGGACTGGTTTCTTTTTATGGGAAATTCTTTTTTTTAAAGTGATATTGGTCGCACGCTTTAAATTTTATGGTTTATGGTCTGGTTTTTAACAGCTGATAAACGAACTGGAATGTAATCGTAGGTGTCAAAGAGGGCGCTATATTGATTACACCATTATGGGCACTGCCAATTTTAATATCTATTACGAGTTGTTTTCTATTTATTTTCACACGCTCTGAAAATGTGAAAATAAAAAATGTCCCGCCTAGCTCAATAATTAATTAATTTTTTTTCTCTTATTTCCAGTAATGAAAAAAATATTTCGTGATTTCTATACTTTTTTTTCTTTTCATATGTACAAACAAAACGAAACGAAACGATATGCTAAAATAAATGATGGGAAAATTGATAAAGGATAGTGAATTACTATACCGGTACATTGGCAAAGACGGTATCATCAAGGCCTAAAGAAATGCTTGGTTTTTTTGGTTTAGTCTTTCCTTTTCGCAAGCAACATCTGCTATACGGTTCCGAATAGTTTTGTGAATTTATTTGAGGTCGTATTTTCGGAGCGTTATTATTACTCTGGAGGAAAAAGATTTCACATAACGTTTGTTAAACATAATTGAGATTCATCAATTGAATCTTGTTTGCAACCAGGTCGGCGACCTCAACACCTTTTATGACCTAAAAGGAATTATTGTTAAGAAGTTGCGCTGGGCTGTGAGTTTCTAATGGGAAAATCTTCTTCTCGAGCTTGACCGTGCAACTCATCTTCTAGTACCGGGACTCTCTTTTCAGGTATATGATCATGTTTAGCATAATCCGTTGTTGAATCCGTGGTTTTTTTTTTTCTTTCACGTAAATTTATCGACACGAAAACACCTCCCTCACTAAGGTATACAGTTCGTAGGAGGCAATGTAAGGAGAATCGAATCATCTGGCTTCTTCCAGAGAAAAAAAATTTTGGTTTATGACAAAGAAGTACATAAAATAAGACTACTTCAGAAACTGCTTTTACTAATGTTACGCCCATCAATTCTCTTAGAGTAATAAGAAATCCCTTAGTTTTGAAAAAAAAAAAAAAAAACAAGAACGCCTTCGGCATTCTTGGCCTGCGGCGCAGGTTCCGCCTTCGGCGGAACGGTCGCCCTTCGGGCTCCCAGACGCAGCTCGGCCTACGGCCTCGCCTTCACCTCTCTTAAGCCGTAAACGGCTTCAAAACTTCGGCATCTCAAAATCATCGTAAAAAAAATATAGGGCAAAATATTTATTAGCCAGTCCGAGTAGGCACAGCCATGGTAGGCCCAGTACGGTGGGCACAAGCCGGGTGGACAAAGTCCGGGTAAGCACAGTCCGCGTAGACCTAGTCCGGTGAGCTCAGTCCAGGAGACCCAGTCCCGGTAAGCAAAGTCCGGGTGGGCTCAGTCCGGGCTGGCCCAGTCCGGTAAGCACAGTCCGAGTAAGCACAGTCCGTGTAGGCGTAGTCCGGATAGGCGCAGTCCATGTAGGCATAGTCCGGGTAAGCGCAGTCCGTGTAGGCATAGTCCGGGTAAGCGCAGTCCGTGTAGGCATAGTCCGGGTGGGCTCAGTCCGAGTATCACAGTCCGAGTAAGCACAGTTCGTGTAGGCATATTCCGGTAAGCACAGTCCGGTTGGGCTCAGTCCGGGTAGCCTAGTCCGAGTAAGCACAGTCCGTGTAGGCATATTCCGGGTAAGCACAGTCCGGGTGGGCTCAGTCCTGGTAGGCCTAGTCCGGGTAGCACAGTCCGGGTATCACAGTCCGAGTAAGCACAGTCCGGGTATCACAGTCCGAGTAAGCACAGTCCGTGTAGACCTAGTCCGGGTAAGCACAGTCCGAGTAAGCACAGTCCGTGTAGGCATATTCCGGTAAGCACAGTCCGGGTGAGCCCAGTCCGGGTAGGCACAGTCCCGGTACCTAGTCCGGGTAAGCACAGTCCGGATGGGCTCAGTCCGGTAAGCACAGTCCGGTATCACAGTCCTAGTAAGCACAGTCCGTGTAGGCCCAGTCCGGGTATCACAGTCCTAGTAAGCACAGTCCGTGTAGGCATATTCCGGGTAAGCACAGTCCGAGTAAGCACCGTCCGTGTAGGCATATTCCGGGTAAGCACAGTCCGGGTGAGCCCAGTCCGGGTAGGCACAGTCCCGGTAGCCTAGTCCGGGTAAGCACAGTCCGGGTAAGCACAGTCCGGGTAAGCACAGTCCGGGTATCACAGTCCGAGTAAGCACAGTCCGTGTAGGCCTAGTCCGGGGAGGCCCAGTCCGGGTATCACAGTCCTAGTAAGCACAGTCCGGGTAAGCACAGTCCGGGTAAGCTTAGTCCCGGTAGGCCTAGTCCGGTAAGCACAGTCCGGGTGGGCACAGTCCGGGTAGGCACAGTCCCGGTAGGCCAGTCCGGGTAAGCACAGTCCGGGTGTGCTCAGTCCGAGTGGGCTCAGTTCGGGTGGATCAGTCCGGGAGGCCAGTCCGGGTAAGCACTGTCCGGAGATCCCACTCCGGTAGGCTAGTTCGGGTGAGTCCAGTCAAGGATCGCCCTTCGGGCTTCCAAATGCACGGGAACATATAGTAAGTTTATTCTGTTTAAGCGGCTATCTGTTTAAATGGCTTAAGAACTCCGGCATCTCAAAATATTCTAAACGGAAAAATGTAATAATTTTAAAATTTCTTTATGACTAATAATGGCTTAGCAATAAATAAATCAGTTGAAAATAATGGTAAGACATCATTAAACAAAATAGGAAGTTTAAAAAAAAAAAATAATAATAATAAAAATAAGTAAATAATAATAATATAATAGTTGCTTGAAGAATTAAGAAATCAAAAAATCAAGATATCAAGCAAGTATGATCAAACTAAGTTTTGAAAATAATATTTTATATTGCAGTAAAACATAAACTAACTGCAAAAAGAAAAAAAAAAAAAAAAAAAAAAAAAGGGGGTGTTGAGCTTTAGAGAATGAAATTACTGTTGAATTTTTAATTACAAGACCTGTAAGTCATAACTCTTCCAAGCATTAAATTTGTTTTTGCTTATATAATTATAATTATTCTAAGCAGTGAAGGTTCAATAGAGAATCAAAACTTTTGACTAGTCAACAGGTAAGAGTGATAATTCTGATAAGCGGTGAAGGTTCAATAAGGAATTTAATTTTTTGAATAGTTGAAGAGGTGAAGAGTGATGATTCTCATAAGCGGTGAAGGTTTATAAAGAAATAAAACTTTTGAGTAGTCGAAGAGGTGAGAGTGATAATTCGATAAGCGGTGAAGGTTCAATGCAGAATAAAACTTTTGACTAGTTGAACAGATAGTGATGAATCTGATAAGCGGTAAAGGTTCAATAAGGAATTTAATTTTTTGAATAGTTGAAGAGGTGAAGAGTGATGATTCTCATAAGCGGTGAAGGTTCAATAAAGAAATAAAACTTTTGAGTAGTCGAAGAGGTGAGAGTGATGATTCTGATAAGCGGTGAAGGTTCAATGGGGATTATATGTTTTTGCTGTGTAAGGGCTAAGAAATTAGATTTTGGTTGCAATAGGGCATCAGACATCACACATTAGAATGGATTTAAAAGCTTTGTTTTGGTTAACAAAAGAGGACTGATTGTTCTTTTTTTTTTTTTTTTTTTTTTTTTTTTAATTTAATACTTCAGTTTTAGAAGAAACATTAATGATTTGGTAAAGATTCACAGATAAAAACCAGATATACATTTAAAATCTTTATGTTTCTAAGCAAAGAAGGTCTGATTTGTTTTCTTTTATTCTTGCCTAAGATTGGAAACATAATGGTTTCGGTAAGGATCAGAAACTATACATGGAAGTGTAGACTTGAAAGCTTTACGTTATTGGTAAATGGTGAAAATTTGACTTCTTACACTTCGGTTAAAGAAGGAATCTAATGATTTTGGGAAGCACTTAAGTTCTAAACAAACCACTGAAATTTTGGCCTGCTGAAACAATTTGAATCAATTTTTAAAAATAAAAATAACAAGATTAAAAAAAAAATTGTTTTAAGGCATTAGATGTAAAAACATGATTTTTTTGTAAGCATACAAATATTAACACTTGAATGATTTTCTATTTGAAAATAAAACACAATTAATGATTTTACAGCGAAGCAGGTTTTATATGGAGCATTAAAAGTTTTGTGTGGAGTTGAACCCTGAGAAAATAATTTACTTACTTACAGATCACACCTAACCTAATCTTGACACATGAATAATGTATTTACTGAAAAAATGCCATCATTTTTTTGAAAATTCATAATCAATTCACATTCACATTCTGAATATGATGCGAATCGTTTATTTTAACCCATAACAAAAACAGAACATAACATAACATAACCGATAACGGTGAATTAAATCGGTGCTAGCTAACGGCTTTGTTTACTTTTTAATTTCAAAATGGCGGACAAATATCTGATGTTCCGTAGTGGTATATGGAGAAAAATAAAAACTTAAATATCTTTGGATAGGGAGGGTCTTTTTCGTCGGGGTAAACTTCTTGCACATCCTTGACCCAAATGTCAACTTTTAAGCCAAATTTTGATGTGAAAAGACATTGCGTGAAGACGGTATGCCGCACACGACATGTACGGCGTGGGATGTCGATTTGTTTCGCCTCTAAAAACATTGAAATAATTTTTTGCAAGACTGAACGAGCATTTAAATCGAAAGATAAACTCATTAAGTTGAGGTTTAAAAGGTCCAATGCTTCAAAAATTTAATTAGGTTCATGTTCTTTAAATATGAAATGTAAATTCTGGCAAATAACGACGCTAACAAAACCAATACTTCGGCCATTTTGAGATGCCGAAGTAAAAGAAATACTAATATTAATATTAATAACAGCAATGATAATAATAAAAAACAATTCTTTTGATTTAAAAAGGTGATTTAAAGTAAAATGTTCCCGAAATTAGATTTTCATTCAAAAAAGAGGGGTTCTAATGGGGTTACTAGCATAATCTCCAGCGTTTCACCCTTATCTCGTTCACCCCCTCCTCTCCTTCCACTTTTCATTCTTGGAAAAATCTTATTGTGCAAATTTTGATGAGACTAACGAAGTGTATTCCATTTCATTGTGGTTGAATCACGATCGCATTCACCCTTATAGACCCTTCATAACCCGGCTACAGGTTGTTTGACGTTACAGAATGACTATCGTTAGTTATCTTTCATCCTTATCAGCAAACAGCAGCAGAAAAAAAAAAAGGATAAACACCTGGCTCGTCTTTCCTCGTTTTACTTTCATTTCCTCCGAAAAAAAAATAAAAATCAGAATAATTTCTTTCCTTTTGTACCTCATGTGTTATCAAGAAAAAAGATATAACTGAGGGGACTACTAACATTTGCAACCAAAATAAAAAGATGGGAAAACAAAAGCAAAGGAAATAAGCTGATGTCAGTCGGTTTTTTAATATGAGGGTCGGCATTTATGACTTCGTCACAAGAGGGTTGATTGCAAGTGAATATATCTACCACATTTCTTTACTGTTTATTCGGGGAAGAGTTATCGGCATTCAGCTTGGAAAAATATTTCATTAAATTTTTTTCTTTTATAAAATTAATTTTCATAAAAGCAAAAAGGTCCCACTTGTTCTAGACATTAGCTTTCTTAAGAAAAAACGAATACGGGACATTTTTTGTACGGTATACGTTTTTTAATCTCTGATGCATTTAGTTTGCCTCTAAGATCCTCAGAGGTAGGAGTGTATCAGGGGATGGGAGAGAAAGGGAAAAGCCACAGAGAGCAACAGCGATCATTAAGAGAGGATGAGAAATGACCAAGGAATAAGAGAAAGACCGTGACAATATTGAATATTCATACTAACATGCAAATTTCGACCCTGATTTTAAAAGGTTTCCTACACCTACCGGCAATTCAATCGGATATTCTCATGTGGGCGTACTTTGGTGTCCCGATTGCGACCGATCAATATTTAACGGTTTTTTTTACAATTTTGATAAAAAATGGGGAAAAATTTTGTGAGGAAAAAATTAGTATAGGAAACCATCCCCTTCCCCTTTTATGGAACTTTGGAACTTCCCCCAGTTTTGTATTAGAGTATAAAAAAAACTCCAAATACAACTCCCCTAATTTTTTTTAAACCTCTGTTACCTTTTTCCTATTTTTTGCATTGTTAAAGTTATATTGTTTTATCAGAATCAAATGCTAATATCAAGTTGGAAGAGAAGTCAAATTGTCCTGTTGCTGGAGGTTGTAAAAGAGTTGGAAATGAAATGACCCTCCCCCAGAACGGGTCAAAGGGGCTACCAAATTGCCCCTCGGACTTGTTACAATCTGCCCTTTGCCTGTTTAATTAGGCCACTTGCGTTGTGCTTGCGAGATTCATTTATAAATAAACCCCGTTTCATTAGATATGACTCCTTTCATTGCGACAAACTTTCGCTGATTTGGCACATGTAAAATGAAACTTTCAGAAGAAAATCGTTGTTAAAAAAAAAAAAAAATGATCGCACAAGTTTTTCAAATAAAGAGAATAGAAAACCCATTTTTTTTTTTTTGTGAAAGATTTTACACTTACGGTTTTCTGTTGCAGCTTTAGTCTGAATGCCTTTGTAAAAAATTTATAGCCGACTTTAATTCAATCAAATTCGCATCTAAAGAGTACACATGCTGAAAGACAAATATAAATAACATACAAAAAAGAAACGACCAAATCGGCTCTTGGGTTAAGTAATGTAGCAACTAGCAAGTTGCTGAATGCTGGCTAACAGGGAAAAATTTAGAAGGATAGAAATAAGTCCTTAAAACGAAAGACAGTCCTTAGAAAGGATTTAACAGACAGAAAGAAGTTCTATCTGCAAAAAACTGAGAGCAGTGCTATTGTCCGTAAAGCAGTATTTTGTTTTTAGTGCTTCACTCATGTCCAAAGAGAATTTCGTCGATTAGAATATAAAATTTTTGCGGGTGTAGGAAAAATATCTAAAAATTAGATATCCTTATGATACATACACCTCCGACGATTGCCGGATTCACACCAAGCGTGTTATACAGTCCATAATGTAAAGCGTTATTTTAAAAAAAAATGTAAAAAGGATAAAAAAAAATGAAAAAGGAAAAAAAAAATCATTTCTGCTTCTGATAAGGAAAAAAATAAAAGAGGTAAAGCAAACATAAATGGATGTCAAAAAGGGCAAAAGGCAAGGGAACCGACTGTCGGACGTCAGGCTCAAGGGTTAGATATGGAAATATCCCATCCCATCATGCCCTATCAAATTTGCAAATTCTCGTAGCGTCCGAGGTTTTAACACGACCAACAAAACCCTCTTAATAAAGAATGCTTAAAATAAGTTAAGCACGAGAGATTCATTTATTGTTTGCTGATTCTTTATTTACTGTGTTAACATATGCAGACTTTTTCAGTTTGACCAGTTTTAGGCGCGTTCTTTCAATGTAAAAAAGGAAAGAAAATTTTTTTTTATTCAGTTCCGACGATGAAAATTATATCGAACTAGGCTATGGAAAAAAATAATTAGATTGCAAAATACGGAACTGTATTTCGCTATAATATTGATGATACTCCACGCCTGGAACGTCAGACTAAACACCTGCTGGGAAATGATAATCGATACTTTTACGTAAAGACCAAAGACAAATCAAGATTTTTTTTCCCTGCCTTTTTTTTTACGGTAAGAGTAGCAGCAATGAGGGTAGTGACCTTATTAGCCTGTGGTCATACTAAAAGTCATCTTCGCGCATGCTCATCGGCCACGAGCAAGTCATGCTCGGATGTTCCTCGACTATTACAGTCATTATTGCATTGTTAAAACCTGGACTGACTGCACCTACACACTCGAATGTATTGCACGTGTTCGTATTGATAGTACGGACCAATTACACGAAATTTAGATTCGATTTTTTTTAAACGAAAAGCATTTTGGCAAAATGACTTAAGGCGTGACATCATGGGGAAGGGAGAAGTGGGAGGCCTGCAATTTGTAAATGTTTACGTTTTTTTCTTATTTATAGTGGTTTCAGATTATTTAAATTAAATTAAGCGCCATCTGGTAATCGAGCTAATAAAGGGATAAGGAAAAAAAGCCTCCGGTGAAATCTCTAAAGCAAACAATTTTCGAGGCGATGTGCCACACTCTTCGCCAAACACTAAAATGCATTAAAAATGGTCAAGTTTATAATAGTTTTTTTATAGTACAAAAAAGTCCCCTTCAGATTCCTGTGGTCAATATAAAGCCCCAATTTCTTAATTCTAAAAGAGTTCTGCGGAGGATATAAAAGAGGTGACGTCACTGTGGAAGGGTGGCGACCTCCACCATCCCTCGCGGTTTTGTTATTTTGTTCCATTTCCAAACACAAAGGCGTCAACGCGTTCTGATAACTGGATCACTTCCCGTCCACCCTAACCCCCTCTCCCTCCCTTTCCCCTCTTATTCTTTTTTAAGCTGATCTCGAAAGCTTTTAATCTTCCCTTTTTTTAACTTTTAATGTTAAATTTTAATTTTTCGTACAGATATTTCATTTTAAAATATTCTTTTTCGGCGACCGTTTTAGACGAATAGAAACGGAATTCGATCTAAAGAGGACCTCTTTAAATTTTTTTTTTAAAAATCATCTAGAAATGATTGTTTGAAAGTTTAAGAATATCCTAGATGCCTAGAATCATCACTTGCAGCGAATACTTTAAAATTTTAGCAAAGTCTTAGTTCAGGAAGGTACAATTTGGCACAGCTCAGTTCGCTGGAAGACTATAAAAATTTGATAAATCTGCCCTGTTTTGTTGTGACCTGAGCTAGAATGACTAAGAACTAGGAAGTTAAGACTTACTGAGCTAAGTGAAATTATATAATTTAAATATTTAAAGTTTTTGAGAAAAATGTTCTATAAATAATTCAAATCACTTAGTGGATGCAGTGTATTCATAATACGTTTGAATGGAATCACTTACATTGATGACTGTAGTCATAGGGTCTAATTAAAAAAATAGGGGTAGAAGACTAAAAAAGCTAACCATAACAGCAATATTCAAAATCAAGATATGCAATATTATTGTTTAATGAAAAGAACTAAAGATGCTTAGGAATAATCAGTGTTTACTGACAATAGATTTTAAACAAAATAATTCATCAAGTTTAGTATCCTTCTGTATCAATGTCAACTTTACTTTCAGCATCCTCATAATCGAGCTTGTTATCTTTAATTACGCCCAGCCTAACCTTGCATAATCAACAAAAACTGAAAAATTATCAACTGTACGAGAAAAAAAAATTATCATAAATTTTAATTAAACACAATTTTTAATTGCAATCATATAGCGATTTGATGATCGCGTCCGTTATGTATCCAATGCTTTTGTCCTCATTAATCAATCAGTCCGGCTGATGAGAGCTAAATACGACATCTCATTTAAACTTTTGTTAAAGGACAAATACATCGGAGGATTGCCAAATCGCAAAATTTTATTTAAAAAAAAAAAAAAAAAAAAAAATCTCTCGACGATTAAAGTCAGCGAAATACCTAATGACTTGAAAAATAAATTCTTAAAGAGTTCCATCAAAACTTTAGTAAAATTAAGTTATTCACTTGAGTGAGGATATACGTAATTACCAGATATTTACAACTGATAGGTCTGCATTTAGATATCGCCTGTAAATAAGTTCTCATCCAAATTTTTCACTTCTTTTTTTTTCATTGTTGAAATACTTTGGCCGTGATTTCCTAATGATCAAAAGATTTATAACCGTTAGGGTAGATCAGATGTCCGAATTGTTTCACTTTTTTACGTGAATACTTGAAGAATTTTTAAACTTTTTTTTTTGGAGGTCGATAAAAGGATTCCGAAACCAGAGACTTTCAGTTCATTAAGGGTGAAATTTAAAATTATGGCAGCGAAATATTTAAAAAGATGACTTTAATGTATCAAAGATCAACCGAACCATCTGACAGAAACCCGTATGTTCAACCATAATGACTAACTGCCACCATCCAACCCTTTCGTTTAATAGCGATGTAAAGGTTTCCCCTAATTAATTAATTAGTAAACCCATCCATTATAATTTAAATAAACAAGCCTCAAACTAGTGAAACAATCGTGTCATTTTTTTATCGTCAAGAGGGTGGAAGAGGATCGGTATGAAAATATTTTTAAAAAAAATATCATTTAGTTGAACCCCAACTCCCTACTTAGATCTTCTTAATTTCAACTCTATATCTAGCTCATTCGAAATAGAAAAAGATTATTATTATAACATTTATCGTCTTATATCTACCAATTATCAGATGCGATGGATCAAAATTGACAAAATATGTTATATATTTATGGACGAGCCCTCGCCTATCTAATCATGACTTCTATTTTAACAGCTTTTAACCCTTTGACACGATTACCAGCTTCTTATAAAAATAACTGAAGTCATATAATGACCAATTTGTCTCATAAGTTAAACATCGATTATAATATAATTAATCGACTCATCTTTGTTATTACATTTTTTATGCTGTTAATTGGTCTTATTTTTCGTTTTCAATTTAAAATATGCTTTTTATCAAGTAACATCTATCACGAAAAGTTTCGCTGTGGCGGTTTTTATTTTTAAATCTAAAAAAAAAAAAAAAAAAAAAAAAAAAAAAAAACGCGGTGAAAGCGATTTTTGCCGTATCCAATTTAGATTATTTTAGCTAAGTGCATTTTGAAAGTGTTTTTGAAGTTCAAAAACAAGTGTCATATGTTAATATGCGTCGTATATTAAATATTTATTTATTCTATAATATTACACCTTTATTAGGGCTGGTGTAGGTGAAACTTAAAAATATAATAAGTATATTTTCAGCAGACTTGAATTTTTCGAATTGTAAAAATTTGAAATAACATAACATAACATTAACGTTTTATCGAAGAAGAAAAACGACGACCAAATAAATGCGGGTATTTTTTTTTTTTCTCCGTCCACTGGCGGATTTAGGGGGGAACGCAGGGGGGCACGCGGACTAATTTCTTGCGCTGACTGGGCAAAAAAAAATCGGAATGAAGCTGTTTTAACGAAATTTGCTTACTTTATAGCTCACTTCTGTGGTGCTACCGTAGAATCCTTCGAATTTCATGGGTCGATCGGGTAACCAACGACGAGGTTTTGCGAAGATTGCGTAGGGAGAGAGAAGTTTTGCAAATCGTAAAACGACGGAAGTTGGAATACTTCGGTCATTTTCTGAGAGGACCTAAATATGAGCTTCTGAAGACGATCATTCAGGGGCATATCGAAGGAAAAAGGAGAATAGGCCGGAAGAACTTATCGTGGTTGCGTAATTTAAGAGCTTGGACCGGCTTAAGTGTCGAGGAGCTCTTCAGGATTGCCCCCGATAGAGACGAATATAAAAGTCTCATTGATGGTCGCCTACGCCTGGACACAGGTATGGCACCGTAAGAAGAAGAAGATAGCTCACGCCAGAAATCAAAGACCAAATTAAGCCTTTAAAGTCCACATTTTCCAGCTTATGCAATTGAATCCCCGAGTGCTCTGCCAGGCCCCACCAAATATTCTAAGTTATGACATTAATAAGTTTTACAAGAGGAAAATATTCCTAATGCCAAGTCCGTAACCAAGGGGTACAGGATGGCTCATCCCGGCCTCAGAGGTAATTTGAGTTCCCCAATAAATTTTATTTTAATAATGTCATTTCCCTATCTTTTATTTTAAAATAAGGCATTTGAAAAACTTCCCGCCTTTGAAAAACTTGGCCTTTCGGCTTACTTGAACCGGCACTTTTCCAAGCAGCAACTCAGCTGAAACCTGCGCCTATACCTCTATCTTAATCGAATTCAAATTGGGAACCATCTAGATGAAGTAAAATTCGCTGACTTAAAATAGAATCCTGTATTTAACAGAAATAGCTTACCTTGAAACCCGTACTAAAATTCCAACATGCTCCAGAACGTTCCGAAACTGCTGCAATTGTCAATATGATCAGAATTTGTAGCCAAATTAGAGAAGTCATCAAATAATTTTTTCTCTGTTTCAGATGCTTGTGGATTATCAGATGTCGCTCACATAGAAAGTCTGCAAGAAAAATCTCAATGTGCTTTAGAAGAATACTGTAGGACGCAATACCCAAACCAACCTACCAGGTTTGGAAAACTCCTCCTTCGTCTTCCATCACTTCGGACAGTTAGCTCCCAAGTGATCGAACAGCTTTTCTTCGTTCGACTAGTCGGCAAGACTCCTATTGAAACGCTCATCCGGGATATGCTGTTGAGTGGTAGCAGCTTTAGCTGGCCTTACATGAGTAGTATGTGACACTCTGTCTGGCGGCAGTTGGCTTCCGCGTAGTCTTCTCCTCTTTCATGGTCTTGACCATTTGTTTGGGACATGGAAAGGGCCATACCGGACTCTTCCTAAAAATCGATTTCATTTAGATTATTTCCATCATTTTCAATAAAATTTGAATTTTAATTTCTGTTCATTTCGATAAAAGTTTTCAGAATAAAAGTAAAAAGCATCGTACAATTTTTTATTTAACCCCCTCATTATTAGGTTATTTTTTACAAAATATTGATGGCCAAATGTATACTTTAACATGACTTTTGCCAAATGCATCTACTTAAATTTTATTGCGAAAATATTAAAGAAAAATGAAAAAAAAAAAAAAAAAAAAAAATGGAAAAAAAACCAGTAAACTTTACTGTTAAAAAAAATATCCCGAATTCACGGCTTTCATAAAATAAAATAAATTCTTCCATTTAAAAAAGCAAATCGGTTCCAATTTTTCTATATCTATAATTAGGAGGATATAAAAAAGATTATCCTTTTTTTTATAGGATCAAAATAAAAGGTAAACTACTAAAATTAGTAAAGTTTACTAGGTTCTTTCTATGAGTCCGTATAAAAATTTCAGAGGAGATTTTTGTTCAGTTAAGCACCAATTTTCGTTTTCTTTCTTAACTTATAGAAATGCCAGTAATTTTTTTGGTTGTTCCTATTTTATTTCAAGAGATATATCTGGACGTCTGCCTGAAAAGGTCCAAACTGGGATTTATTAACTTTAAAGAATATAAAATCAAGACTTCAAAAAACAATGTTTTTTATGGACGTTCTCAGAATAAAAGTAAAAAAAAAAGAAAGCAAATCCATATTTCCAGTTGTGATGATTTCAGGCAGACTTCCGCTATTTCCCAGTGTCTGCTAATGTAGGTAATTTGTTATATCTTTTAGAATATTTTATTTTTGTGTAGGAGGAATAAAGCAATTAAACGATCAGGACATCTTTTGCTTTTTCTTAATTTTTAAGGCAAAACAATGATCAGCCATTTAAGTGACAATGATTATTAAAAACAAAATATATTACCGTTAAAACTTGAAAAAAAAAAAGCATTAAGTCACTCCTTGTTTTATATGGAAGGAGATTTATAAATTGATCGCCAAATAAATTAACCAGATTTTCTATTTTTTTATTCGCTAATTAAAACCATTTAATTACGAAACAGTGATGATGGCGATGTTTGTGATGCGTCACGAATCACTGATTAATAGGCAAAAATTGTAGGAAAGATGAGTTCCTAACTATGCGAAAGGTAGAATAGAATTCTTATACTCACATTTATTTTGGCCATCTTCCTTCAACAATTTTTCATAAAAATACAACTTTTTTTTTTTTTTTTTTTTTTTGCTTTTTGTTTAAATTTAAAACGGCGGCTAGGAAAAAATGAAAAAAAAGAAAAAAAAGGAGTGTGATGTTTAATTTAATTCGACACGGCAAAGAGAACGCAAGTTGAAGAATCTCGCAACTAAAGTTTCCTCATATGTTAAGGTTAATTTGTTTTTTATTATTATTTTTCTGTTGAGGTTTCTTTTAAATTCAGCGTACCAAAAATAATTGACGAGTTTCGAAAAAACTATAGGTAAAATAAATATTTTTCTAAAAGTGCATAAAAGTTTTACGAAATAAAGGGCCATTCTTTTTTTAAAAAATTATTTAACTTTTTTTAAATGTTGTGCTTTGCGGTTGGATTTGCAATTAAGAATTTTTAAACAATATTTAATTTAATCTTTTAAAGAAAATGGCCCATCAAAAAGCATTTTGTAAATCAAAAAAAAAGTGTAAATACATATTGCTCGTTTAAATACAATTATGTAGAATTTTGTATATATGAAGATTGTAAGTTGTTTTATATAGTGAAGTCGACAAGTTAAGTGTATAAAAATGTAATTAATAAGTAATGAAAAATATAAATCAAAGCCTGATATACATTTAATAAATATGAGGAGCATTCGTGGCAGATTTCGGAAGAAAATTTTTATTGTTTTAGTTTGTTTACTTAAATTTTTTTTATCGAGAAAGAAATAATTTAAGCTCAGGAGTATAACTTGAAAATATCAATGAAGATATTCTTCCGGATATTTATTTAATCACGTTTGCCAAAAAACCGGTGACTTTCAGTTTTGAGTGGAAAAATATAAGTTTTCCGTTAAAGAAACAAAAGGTAAAAGATTTTTGTTATCTTTTGATATTTCTCTTAATCATCGGTATTTTTTTTAAATCTAAACGCACGCCGGCTTATTTTAAAACATGAAAAAGCAAATCGACGCCGCGTCACTTTCAATTAATTAATCGCCTTGAAAATATATAAAAACGTTTTATGTCCCTTACATCAAAGGTGTACTGCTAACAATGACCTGTCGTATTTTGGTGTTTGAGATAGCTGGCGGAGTGAATGAATGTATTTTTATTTTCTTTCAAATAAAAACAAATTTTTAAAGATACTGAATTCGATTAAGAAAAATGCTAGTAAAAAATCTTTTACCGGTTTTGATATAAATCGTATCCGAGTGATTGATTATCCTATAATAGTGTGTTACGAGATGTTTAAACAAAAGTAAAAAAAGAAAAAAGAAAAAAAAAATAGAAAAAATATTTTATAGGATTTTGTGTAAATTGTCAGAAAAAAAAAAAGAAAAAAAAATTTTGTTAGATTTTCAAAACCACAAATAAAAAAAAATAATAAAAAAATTAAATGCCTATTTTTTTTTTTTTTTAAATTGGATCCTGTTTTATTTCTCACAGGTTAAATTTGAAAAGAAAGTGAAAAAGAATACACCTCCCATGAAAATGACATCAAAAACATTTTGTAGAAGCCAAAAACCGATTTAACTGTTCAAACAGTTCATCAATTACAACGCGTCGTTAAGTCATTAAATCAATGTCTCGTTTTTTGTCGTTACATATCGAACGCCCAAAAATGCATCAAGTTCTTTTACCAGTTAAATTTAAAGTCATTTTTGTCTATAACGTTTAACAAGACGGCAATCGTTATTTTTTTGTCTTTTAAATACGAATTGAGGTACTGAATTTGAGCTTGGGCACACAAACTTAGCAAAAAAAATCGATAAATTTGATAATCAATGTCTATTAACATTTTGCTTTAATCACGATATCAATAAAAAAAAAAGTATTTGACTCTTCATTTATCTATGAATAGACGATTTTGATTGGTTGGTAAACGATACAGGCGTGAAAACTACTCCTGTCACGCAGAATAAAGCCTGTACTTTATTACAAAGGACTTTATTTCGACGTCTTATTGGCAAACACGTGTTTTAAACGATTCGTCACACGATTTACACCGATGATTTTTCTAATTTTTTAATAACCGCCTAGTACCTCGTGCAACTTCACATTTAAGCATGCATAGCTTTATTGTACTGTCGGTTTTAACCATGATCATTCAAGGTTTTGCCGGCGCCACTTTTATATTTTATAATGAAAGAATCAAAGAAAAGGCAAGAAAAAAAAAGCAATAAAATATTTTTTGTCCATAAATCCATAGATGGCTTTGTTGAAAAATTATACGTAAAACGTAAAAGTTTACTTATATGTAAATCTTTTAATGCATCCGATACTTAGCATCGAAGCGTTCGTCAAGGATCACGGTTTTAATTCAGTTGTGGTCGGAAGAAAAATATCCAGTGGTAAGCAGCACCAGAACTAAAATTTTCCTAAAAGGGTTTCAGAGGGTTTTCTAAACACGTCCGAGAATAATAAGGTGCTCAAAAATAAATATTTAGGTGGCGATACTATGGAAATACTGCTGAAAGACTACGACCGATCTTAAAATTATTACGACTGATAAAATTCATTTGATGTCCAAAAAAATTATCAGGTATTAGAATAAAAGACCGAAAACCGAAAAATAAGAAAACCGAAAAGTTGCACTGCCTGTAGTAGATTTAGAGATTGAGTTTCAGAGATTTTTAATTTTAAAATAATAAATTGAAGAATTCTGAAAAAATCTCGCAGATTTTTTTTCCCTCTCCAAAGGATAAAACAAAAATTGCAGACATTTATTTTTACAGTAAAAAATTTCAAATTAATTTTCTACTGTGCTTACATGCAGGAAATACTTATACGGTATAATTATATCATGAAATCACTGCAAGATTTAATTCGGTAGCTTTGATTTTATTACGACATACGTTAAATTCGCCTGTCTTGTTTTTGTTATTCTCCTTTTAACGAACAAAAACGCAATGAAATGGTCATGAAAGTAAACCTTGAAAGCGGCTTGAAGACATTAGGAAAATATGAAAAATAATCAAGTAGAAATAAATATAAAAAAAAAAGAATTATTAGTGTAATTACAACTTGTTAGCTATGCGTGGTTTCATATCCTTTTTTTCTTTTTCTACGTCTTTTACCGAATGAAGATTTTGTTCATGTGAGTGTTAACGGTTACAACGTTTTGATACAAAAATAAAAAAATTGCTGACCTTAGGCCTATATAAAAAATCTGTGTTCGTGTATCAAAAAAAAAAAAGCTGCAAGGGCAGCTCAGTTCTGCAACCTACAATAGGCAAGATACCACCATTCGGAGTTTTAAAAAGTCAGTGCCCTCTTATATTCCATTAAACATTTTATTAAAATAAGCTTACGAAAAACTTCTTCCAATATTACTTCAAAATCAACTACCTTCGAAAGCACTGAATTCAACCACAGACCATGAACACCTTTGTAATAAAACCGAATGGAATGGAAACCAATTTTCGAATAATTTAGGATTTTTACTCTGTCACAATTTTTAAAAATAAAGAAAAATTTTTCCTGCTACCGGATGGCCCGGTCTGTATAAGCGCCAATCGACATTTACGTTACGTTAAAATTTCTAAATACTGTTGTCCATAAGCTAAACATGGGCGGTGAAGTCGATTGAATGCAGGATACTTGCAGTTACGGACCATTATGATTCAAGTCCGAAATGGTTCTAAATGATTAGGGGCCCGTTTCACTAAAAAATTAAAATATTTCGGACCTTGGGCATGGGTAATACACGCCTGTTTTATCCGGCGGCCAGGTTTTGAGTGGTTAATGGGGACTAAAAATTAGTCTCGGTAAGGCAGAAATCTTTTAACTTGGAATTTAAAAAATTGACTCAAGTTTTGTAGCTAATACATTACAGCAACAGTGCTGTGCGATTTTTGTTTTTTACCTTGTTAAAGAAACCATATTAAAGAATGATTTCTGAGCGCTTTATTTTAAAGTTAAGCTTACTTAAAAAGTACACGGCGGAACAATTTTTATGGCGGTGTTTCCTATGTTTACCTTAATAAAATCACACCACAAAAGTTGTTCCACCGTGTATAATAGCCGATTATTTGAAGGCTGCCCAAATACGTTTGATCGAAAACCATGATCAAACGCTTTTTACAATTTTATTGAATCGAAAAATTACTATGATAATTCAACTTTTTTCACCAATTCTTATATTACTTTTCCCGTATACAAAAATAAATTAATGTTTTAAAATTTTTATGCTTTTTTTATGCCATTTTTAGCATATCGTTATTATAATCCCGTTTTTTAAATGCACTAAAGTTCATCACTTTTTATCACAGCCGAAAATCTCTGGCGGAAAAATTTAAAAATGGAATCCATACTACAATATGATGTCATGACGTGTTTGTCGTGACCTGAAAAAAAACATTTTTCAATGTCTTAATTAAGTGTAGTACTTTAAAAACTTAAATACTGAACTATACATGTTGTACTGTTAAATAATTGGGATTAATTAAAAAGAAAACTAAATAAGAAAATGGAGTTTTACCTAAATTAATCAAAAACATGATCTCTAAAAAATTCTGAATACGTCCCTGAATATTTACAATTGAAAGAAAAAAAAAAGAGTCATTTCGCCCATCAGGTGGAATCGAACCACTCTGTCTCTCGACAGCCACAGGTTTGAAGCCTGCACCCCGGACCACCGAGGATCAAACGGGCATATGTGCATTCCATTTGTTGCTATATATATTCAAAAGTAACAAAACAATGTGTACGCGAAATGTTTAGAAAACCGAATTTTGCCTGTTAAAAATCCAGTTTACGATATTTTGCATCGTTTTCTTCACTAATCATTTATAAATTTGCTACATAGGGTCATCAAGTTGAGACTTTATCGAATTTTCTCATAAGGGTTGAAGGGGGTAACTACCCCCATTTAGACCTTTTTTTTTAAAATTTGTATTTTATTTTGGACATCGGACAGTTTGCATATTAGTAAAACAATAATTATGCTTTGATATTAATATAGATTATCAATAAATTAAAACAAAAGAATGTAGTTTTATTCCTTCTTTCTCCTAAAGCATTTTGAAAAAAAAAAATTTGAATATTCGAAAGCTTGAGAAATGAAATTTAAAAAAAAAAAAAAAACCGTCAGCAAAAACGAAGTCGTAAAACGTTTGAAATACTTTTGGGAAAAAATAAGAGCAAAAGCGTAAAAAGACGAGCAGGTCCAACCATTCTTCCAGTTTTGCAAGGATATTATAACCTACAATTTCAATATAGTTTTTGTCAGTAACGATTAGGCTTTTTCTGATTTTTAAAAAAAATTGTTTGCTTTAACGACTCTTATTCCTTTAATGAACTAGATAAGTAAATGAGGAAGCATTTAATAATAAATAAATAAATAAAACTAATAGTTGAGAATAAATCGATAAAAATCGGAAGATTTAAACGGGTACAAAATCATCTACATGGGGCTTTAATGGACCATATGACATAGAGGAAAAAGAAAATGAATAAGAAAATATTTCAGGAGGAGGGTGTGGGGAAAGTAGACTGCACAAGAATAGGCCGGGGGGAGTCCTACCCTCCAGTTTCCAAATTAAATCACAATATCACAGTCCTGTTTTAGTCTTAACCCAAAAACGTCTTTAAAACGAACTTGAATTTTTCGGGAGGAAATCCGTTATAAAAAAGTATCAAAGCGTTTCTAGTCAGAAAAAATAGCAGCAATTTAAAGCGCTAGGCAAGCCAATTTAAGTAAACTTATTTTAGCTTAAATTATTCATTCTGGCAGATATAAGCTCAAATATACAAAATAAACATTTAAGAGCTAAGAGTGGAATATTTATTATGCTTGGCCGATATTACTGGTCAACATTATTTCCTTTCAATCAGCTCTTCACATATTTTGATCTTTAAAGTTTAACCAGATTAGAAAATCAGGCTTTCCGCTCATAAAAGTATCTTGTTACGCAATATTCTTGTAACAATCTATATAATAAGACCCCAGTTCGGAATCAACTAAATAACTCTTTACCATGAATCTTAAGAGTAAAACTAGACACATACCAGCAGAAACAGCAGGAATATCGTCTTCTCTTGTAATGATCGTGTCTAATGGTTTATCAGAAGCAGCCCAATTTCTTCCAACCTGAAAGAAAAAAAGCATCAGTCTTCCGACTCTAAGGGTGGCAATTAAAAGAGGATCATAAACTCCGGATTCTGATGAAACAAAGTAAAACTCCTTTCTTTAATTAATGACCAATGTCCAAGATTTCTGTGTATGACAAGACACTGAGAATTGGCTTTTAACCAGCGTCATTCATCTTACCTCTTTATTTCATCCTTTTGTTTATTGAATTTGAAATGTCTTTTCAATTGCTGCGAATTATAGCCTCAACAAGGAAGGGGTTCGTTCAAAACATAGCTCGACATACCGTCACATTTAAAAGAACAGCAAATGCCATTCTACAACGGAAAACCAACAGTCCAGGATTCCTGGGGCCAACAGATATTAATTATAATCGATTTTAAATTAATATCTCGACAAAGAAAATCTTTCCAACGAGAAAGAGAAGATGAATGCTGAATGTTATGTATAATCAATGGGCACAATATAACACGGTATTCGAATAATTTCTAATTCAACACCATTGTCATTATTTGGTATTTTCAATTAATTACATCCAATGTTCAGTGGCGTTTATTTCGTCCTAATCAGAGACAAGGTTATGCGTTTTTGAAATGATGTCGAATAATTAAAATTAGATCAGAATAAAATGCATTAGTAAACAATATTCACTGCTAAAAAAAAAATCTGTATGTACCTATATTTATTTATATATTTTTTCGAAAAGGATTCAAATTTATCTCTGACGGATTACAATCTGGTGAGCAATAAATTCCTTAACGAACTCGCTACTTAGCAGTCCTACACATCTCATCGCTATTGTATCCGGTATTCATCACGTTGTTATTTATTTGACAGTCATCGCTCTGAAACTTCAGGGGGGGTTCGATTCCTTCATTCCGAATCTTACCCAATGTGACACTGTTTTAACATCTTGGTGGGAGTTCGTTTAAAAGGCATCATTGCCCAGTACTTAAATGCCAGTCAACCGTGCAAGAAAAAATATATTTCAAAAAATACAGTATAAAAAAATCAAGAATTCCTCGATCCCAAAATATTCAAGGAAGAAACAAGACAGATCCTATTTTATCCCACCCCTTCCATAACGTACTCACAATACAATGCCAAATCGCTTCTTTTGACTATAATAAGCGATTTCCACTGGATATCCCATTACAAATGCTATTATCTAACACGACAAGATCTTAATGATGACACCTAATGACATTCAAGATGACATTGGAAACTTTCAAAAAATATCTTCTCTTTTTTTTATTAAAAAAAGAAAAGAAAAGAAAAGAAAAGAAAATAAAAGAAAACTTTTCTGACATTATAGTTTATAGTAAAGAAAATTTAGTTTATCATCTGGTCAAGGTATAAAATATTGTAAGAAAAGAGAAAACTATAAGGGGATAAAGGATTTAGACCTATCAAGTACAAAACCCAAGCAACAAATTTTCCAAAATAAAACGAAATCCGTAGGAGGTGAATGAACAATGGAGCAACCCTCGTGTTACACAATCAATGAGATGCTCACTTGAAAATACTCAAATATCGTACAATCCATTAAACATTTAATTCGGAATATTTTTTACTTTATCTCCCAGTTTAAAAAAAAAAAAAAGAGAATTCCATTAAGATTTACCTCAATGTGCAGGAAATGAAAACTAAGTTTTGCTATGCTTACAAAAAAAAAAAAAAAAAAAAAAAAAAAACAGAAAAGGCTGAGCAAAAAAGATTCATTTAAAATTCAAATCAAGTTTCATATTTAAAAAACCCATTCCATTGAAAAAATATTATGATCTAGTTTTTTTTCTTTTTTTTAATAAATTCAGTCCTCTTAATCCAGGTTTTGAAATATTTGAAGATTTTTACTTCCCGCCCATTCTTTTGATTTCATAGTTTTAATTTTACGTAAATTACAACTAGAAGACAACTGCAGAAAAGGCATAAAGTTTTCATACAAAACGCATATTTTCTTTAACAATACCTCATACAACTGACCACTTCAAGGGCTTTAATTTTCAGAATGACATAAAAGGACAATTTTTTTTAAAAAGTATTCAGAAGTAGTTATATTTGGTTAACAGCATGTGATCAAGTGAAATTTTAAGAGGTAAATTAGCCGGATCGTATCGTAAGAGAGCTGGATTAACAATACATGTCAGCAGGATATCTATATTTACGCACATGTTCTTCTATCCGAATAGTGAGTAATGTTATAAAATATTTAAAGTGGCTTTATCCAAATGAAATGATTTAAATTACTTTAATTGCAATTAATATATTAATAACAAGTTCTGTAATTATTATGATGAACGATTGCCAAATAATCCGGCAATATAAGATGATTATTTTTATTCATATGGCTTTCCAATACCATTGTACTTGGGATACTTTTAGAAAGCATTCAAAATTATGAATTAAAAATACAAAAAGTGGTCAATGTATTTTTGATATTTCCCTTTAATTATCAATAAATTTTTGGTACTTTTCTTTGACTGACAAAAAAATATTTTTGCTTTCTTTTTACACTTTACAAACGATAAGTTATTTCTGGAGCAAAATAAAATTTGTATTTTACCATTTTCTTTCCAATGAACGCCAACTTTAAAAAAAAAATTCTTTTAATGTAAATACCGTATGCCGATATTCGATCGAAAATTTGGATGAACCTACAACTACTTAAAAAGTGTAAACGTCAACATTACCTAAATAGACTTTTGAACATATTCAAATCACACTGACACTATCATCTAAAGTGCCTTAACATTGAACAATTTTTTAAGGATTTACGGGAGAACTTGTTTCTGGTTTATTTTTGAAAATGTATATTTAACTAAAAATCGCCTAGTCCTTTGACTTTTGATTCATCAGTGTTATTACAATTATAATTAAATTAATATTTTTTTAACTTCTTAAAATGGTCGTTATGATTTATACATTTAATGACTTGGGGTAGGTTTATGCCAGTTAAAATTCAAACAAGATTAGTTAAATTCTTACCTGGATTAAAAAATTGAAAGTTTTCCTGGATATTTTACACATGTTGAAATCATGCACAGAATCCGTCATAGCTATAGCTACAACTTTCTCTTGAAAACTTTTCAAATGTTTTTCCGCCTGAAAAAAAAAAAAAACATTGAAAGCTCTTATTTTCATCAAATAAAACATTAAAATTTATGGACGAGCTTTTTGCGTGAAAACATCATAAATGAGTATTATAAACTTGAAGGAATATCGGGACTAAGGAAAATTCAGAAAAATCCTTTTACCTTAAGAATTATAAATTCAGAGTGTTGTGTCGAGTGTAGGGTTAGCTCAGTAGGTAAAACAGTCGACCGGCAATCGCAACTTCCAGGCCGGGATTCAAGTCCTCAACTAGACTTGGCTCAACATATTTTTTTCTGAATTTTTCTTTGTTCTGACATTCCTGAACAAAAAGTTAAAAAGGGTCTAGCTAGCTAAGGAAAGTCAAAGTGCCCATTTTATATACTTACAGACAAAATACTCATTTTTGTCCTACTTTTCCTCATAGCTCCGTTCCTAAAGCGATTAGAACTTGTTGATGCACATGTTTCTTGCTTCGGATCTTTTCCCAAAAACACTGGTGTAATAGCATCCCGATTTTTTAAAAGTTTATTTTTTCGGAAACTGATCTTCGAAAAATTTACTTAAATTTAATTCAGGGAAAAAGTGCTCATAATCAATGCTAAAAAGCTACTAGCTGAGCACTACTAGACTAGAGGAACATAAAAGGTCCTACGAACTAATTACTCATCTGTACCAAAAATTGAGTTATGCAGTCCTGCTTTTGATGGTCAAGTTTCAACATTAACTTTTCAAATGCTGACATATCTCGATATCTCATATAGATAGACGGCCTGTTTATAAGACCTTTTTTATTCCTCTAGTCTAGAAAAAAGTTAAAAATTTCAAATTTGCATACTTGCTTATTTCAACCAGAAGCTAAAGTTAAGGAGTCTTTTATTGGTAGGGGGTATGATAACTTTAGAGGGTCTATAAGAATGTAACAACACCGACCCCACTTCCTTCCGGGGACACTTTGACCCCCCATAGCCAGCTAGACCCTTTTATCTAAATTATATTCCTAAAATATGCTTACCAAAAATATAGTAGCTACACCACCGAAGCTGTGCGCCACAATAAATATTTGTTCAGCCTTACTTTCTCCCAGAACGTATTGTTCCCAAACGGTACAAGCATGAACTACAGGATCTTCACTGCCAGGAATTGGTGTAACTCTACCATTGACCAGTCGCTCGTTTTCGTTGGTATTCATAACTAGTATCGAATAATTTTCTTCTAATGCTTTTTTAATAAAAGGTAGTTGTGTTCCTGTTTTCAGGCTGTCGTTAATAATAAGACTGAAATCGGAAGAAAAAAAAAATTATCAAAATAATAAATAACTGTCTTTCAAAATCACATAATTAAAATTTATTTAGACTAATTTATTAACAGTTACCAATCGACCTATTAAATCCTTAATTTTGCTGTCGAAACTACTCTAAATTAGTCTTACCTTCTTGCCCACTGGCCAGCTCTAACTACTCCATTTCCATTGAATAAAATCATTAATTTTTTATTTGTGAAAAAATCAGGCGATACGAAAATGAAAGATCCTTTTTCACCGGCATTTTTCGGAACTGGCAATTTTCGTAATCCGGCTTCAGTTTCCAACAATTTATACACATAATCCGTGATCACATCTCCAAGAGCATCATAACGTTCCTGATTTTCGGCATGGCGAGACGAAACTTCAAATTCGTACGGTTCATCAGTGAGAGTTTTGGTCTTCGGATCAATTCGTCTAAGTTGTCCCGCTGAATTAAAATCATATCCGAATCCCTCTAATGTTTTTGGATATTTAGCTTTTCTGCTTTCCATAGCAATAAATCTTACCTAAAATAATTTTGCAAAATAATTAGTCTTACTAAACAAAAATGTTTTCCTTAAAATTATGCAGGTAGGTACAAAATTTAAAAAACTTATATTCTTTGATAAAAAAGTTATATTTTATATAAAGTTTTGTGGAATTTTAATTTATACAAAATCAGCTTTTAAATTTTCATCAGGTAAATGATCAATCTTGTTTTTTAAAAAATTAAAAAGTTTCTCATTCGTCACACTCGACCGCAAATAGTTTTTTATGTTGTTAACCGCAATTGCATAAACAAACGGGTTTCTCGTTTTAAGGATTACTTTGTTACTTATACAATTAAAATAGGTTACTAACAAACTTTCATCAGTTTCACAAGGTTCTACAAATCCGGTTATATCAATAAAATTTAAAACCGGATAACCTATTGTTATTACTCTTAAGACATGTAAATATTCGGACCATAACAATTTTCTAAAAGAAATGTCAAATCTATTTTGCAAAGGAAATAATACAAATTGAGCAAACAAAGGCTCTCCATAAGACAAACCGGCATACTGAGTTATTAATTCTGTATACAAGTCGTAAAAACTTTTTTTTTCGCTTACTTTTTTGTTTAAATTAATTTTTAAACGATTCAAAATTATATCTTCAAAATTTATTTTTAAATATTTCTGAATCTCTGGATCAAATAAATTGGCATCCGTGAGAAATACTGTAGATAAATGGTAATAACGAAAAGTATGAGGAATCCGATTCAATAAAGTCTGTTTTTCCTTCAGTATGAGAGAAATAAATTTGAGAGTATTTCTAACATTATAAAGATTTTCTGTCCCCTTCAAAACCGGAACCGCTCTATAAATCCAGTCGTCCGGCATTATTTCGCTTTTATAGTTGACCATAACCGGTTTCTCTAACGGAATTTTTAAGAAAAGGTCCGAATATAGGTTAAATAACTGTCTAAAAAACTCCAAATCATATGTTCTCCAGGCTCTCTGATTGAAAATTACTGACAAAATTCTTTCAGAGTCTTTATCATCGGTTCTAGACATTGACAGCAATTTAAATGCCAATTTCAATACATGATCATCTTCTGTTATAAGTAGTAAATCTAGAAAATTAACCAGGAACATATTTTCGAATCTTAAAAACCAGTTCCATTCATCTATTTCATAATTCAATATTTTTTCAACATATTTTCGTATGTTTGGACAATCTGTAAAAAGCTTTACGACTGATAGCCATTCATGAGAAATGCTATAAGACGATTTTAAATAAGCTGCTAATGAAATAAAAAAAGGTAATGCCGATGAATTTCGAATTATTTTTAAGTAATCATTACCTTCTTCATAAATCGAATCTAGCGATGGCAAATTTTTCGGATCTCTTTTTATTTTCCGGAAAGATAACACGTGTGAATCGAACATTAAATTCAAAGCCATGGTGTTGAAAATGTTTGAACAAATTAAGGAAGTAATAATAGAATTAATTTTTTTAATAAATTGAATGTTTGATTCATTCACTCCGAAAGCATCAAAGTAAGCAATAAAAAATCCAAATAAACGGCCTATTGCTTTTGATCCGGAAAAATTATATTCGTTAAATTGCATTAGTTGCTTCAGCCATTTTTCCAAGCAGACGTACATCATGATCATAAAATTAGAATCTAAATGTATTTTTTTTCTAACGCATGTGATAAAAAGTGATGACATTGCTGAAAACAGCTCGAAATCAAAATCGGAGTTACTGTTAATATTAACTTTTCAATGTAAAATCTCAACAGGCGTATGAAGCATGGAGCCCATGCTAAAAAATCATCTATCATTAAATCAAAATGTAATAAACTTCTCCACAAATATATGGACTCCAATTTCAGTAAATAAAATTCCGATTTTGACAAACCTGAAATGTTCTCAGCGTCAACAAAAGACATTAAAAAATTCAAAGAAAACCTTCTATAAATTTCTCGAGCGCAATCCCTGGAATGGCTTACTAATATGCGAAAAAGTTTTACACCTTGATGAATAGGGTTACTGGATTCTATACAGTCATATACAAAATTTAATAAACCAGGGACCTCAATTATTTCTTGAGCTGCTTTTAGAGAATGTCTTGCTATTCTAATTAACGATACAACGGTGTTAATTACAGTTTCACGACTTGGATTTAAATGATTCAATAAATAACCTAATCGAACCAAAAGATCAGTTCTCAATACTCCTCGGACTAAATCGCAACTTATCAGGACATGATCTTTCAGTTCTTTCTCTTCATCAGCATTTGTTTCCATTTCGATGTAAAACAAGGGCTGCTCATCAATGTCATTAATCCCCAATAATTTATCTAATGCAAATTCGTCTGTGTCACTGCAGAGCAATCTCCTTAAACAATTTATTGTTACTGGGATTAATGAATTTTCATCTATAGAAAACCGCAGCAAAAAAAACAAATCTGATTCAACTAATTTACATAACAAAGTACCATCAAAACAAGTATCATAATAACCTAATTTGGTTTTTTGAATAATATTAGCTAAAGTACTTAAAGCTAAATTCCTTTGCTGAAGAACACTGCTTCGAGAAAGCTGGTATAATTCTTGTATTGTGTAGCCCGGACGTTCTGGTTCATCACCGTGATGATGTAAAGATTTTGTTACATCAATATCAGCAGAAAAAGGCTGCAATTCCCCTTTGAAATCAAATCTAGCACTGTATGGCTGATCAGGTTCCAATGTCTTTGAATCAGGAATATCCCCGACCCATTCCAATTTTTCTTTCTCAATAAAATCCATGTTGATCCATTTTTCATCGACATATTTTATTAACTGTTCCTTCACTTTTGGGTCTAGATTTAATTCATCAGAATCATTCAACAAAACAGTGTATGACTTATCATTATCACATTGTTTCTCATCCAAATCTAATTTTTTCTCCGTTTTTTTATCTCTGTCATGTACATTTTGTCTTCGACTTTTTAAGAATTGCAACAAATCTGGATTCAATAATTCTTTTAGTTTTCTTTGTTCTTCTAAAATTTCTTCCTCAGACATTTGTGATAGCATCTTCATATTTTCTTGATGTATTGTATTTGCTTCACATCCAGTTAAAATAAAACTTTTATCATCCTTAAAATGTGATAGACTGTCATTATCAGCGCCAAGATCCATTGGTTTCGCTTCTGAGCCTGAACTTTTTGCTGAGGGTTTTTTATTTCTTTTTTCCAAATGCTGAGCAAATAAACTTTTTCGTTCTTTCTTAAAAGAATGTAATGCTGGATCAATTTGAAAAGGTTTTGGAAATTCTTCCCCTGTTTGTGCGTCAACATCTCCATTTTTTAATGAATACTGATTTTTTTCAATAATATCACCTACAATATTGCCCACAATATCTTTTGGAATCTTGTCTTTATTTTTGATTTCCTCATATGGAGCAATTGCCTCTTCATGTTGCTGTTTTCCAAGTGTTTTTAAAAACTCTTCTTGTTGTCGAAGTAGATCTTCTTCTGTTTCATTTAGTTTCGGTCTTTGATACATGGCTGGCAAGTTACTATCTGTAAATTAAAATAGACATTATCAACTGTATATAATTAGTTCAGCATTTCAATATGATCAATATTTAAAAAAAAAAAAAAAATAATAATAATAGTAATAATCTAAAACTTTTAAATAATAATATTTAAAATTTACAAATAGTACCAGTAAAATTTAAAAAATAAAAACCATTTGAACTTTTAACAAATACTTACTAAAAACCACAGTATGTGAATATTCATTTCCGGGAGTATTTCGTTTTTTTGACTAACTTAAGTACAAAGTTGATAAATACATCCACTTGAAAAATCACTTTAATTTGTTTTAAAGATTTGTTTGTTCTTCTTGTTCTCTAATATTATTATCAGACTAATTCAAAGCCTAACATATGGATGAATTGGAATTTGAAAGATAAAAATATATTGACATCCAGCCGTTTTAAGAACGTCATAAAATGTCAGGTATATACCTTAACAATCTGTTGTCCGCAAAGGCATTTTTGTCTTAATTAACTCAACAGGTTTTTGGAATAGATTTACGACTCATTAACCATATACTTAATCTGAAATTATAACTTGACAAAGTAGAGGAAAAAATTCAAATGTCAGGGAACAAAGTGTTTTAACATTTCAACCCTGAGTTTTCCCATAATTTTAAAGCAGCTCCTTACATGCAAATTATCGTGCTTCAAAGGTAAAAAAGTATATTTTCCCGAACACAAAACAATACGCTCCGTTGTTTAAAAAAAAAAAAAAAAAGACCGTTGCTTAATATTTCTAACAAGCCACAAATAAAATAAAATGATGATACTTACTGATAATAAAAGAGAGAAACCTAATGCTCTACGCATTAATACCGCTGTTTTTATCCTTTCCTTGATGTTTATTCAACATTTAATACGAGCCTTAAGTTTATACTGCCACAAAAATAAATATTTTAGACGAAAATAATGTTTATTTTTTAGGTTTAGGTTATAAAAATTTGCTGTGCAACATATAAAAATGCGACGATCGTGGAATTAATGAATGGGAGCTCCATCTGTAGGCATAAATATGTACTACTTTGCAGTTTTTGCGCTTGACAACCATAACCAACAAAAAAGTTGCTCTCGTTCAGTTAGTCGTTTCGGTTCGGGTTCGGTGTCGGTTTTGTTTGTGTTTATGGTTTTTTCCTTAATTAATCGGATTTTTTGTTGTTGTGATCATAAATTAATTGAAAACCAGGTTTTTCCTTCATGTTCAAGTGATAATTCAAGGGTATTAATTTGAAGTGAATTTGAAAATTTTAGATTTTATGCTAGTTTCACAGTGTTAGCATTCTGAGACAATATTTTTGTCATCCAAGTTAAATCAAGGTCAAAGTCAAAGTCAAGTCAACGAATGCTCAGCTTCAAATTCAGTATCAAAAATCGTTTGTAAGAATGTTACATCGGGTTGTGTTTTTTGAAAATGTTAGGCTGATAATATCTTCACGGTCTTAGTATTCAACATTTTGGATAAAGATGCAATTTACAGTTGCAAAGGTTATCACTGCTGACAAGCCTAATCGGATAGCAACTGAAAATGTTCGGTGAGTACATAAATCATTCAACCAATGGCAAGAATATGAAAAACCAAACTCAGTTTACAAAATCAGTTTTAGCAGATTGCAATAAACTAGTTCATGTCGATTATATATTGTATTATTGAGTATTAGTTAAAAAAGGTTAGGTATTTTCCTGTAGAAAACAGAAACCAATCCCACTGACAAAATGAAATACCAATGAAAAAGATAACTTCATGGTGACGCGTCAGATTTTGGTCATCAGGCCATCAGGTCGTCATTTGCCGAGAGTTTCGACGTCAAAATAACTTGGGCGACGTCTTTTTGTCGTCCTATTGATGTCACCTCGGTTTCGAATTGCTAATGTCATCTTTTTTAATCCACTGACAAATTATCGGTCATTCTTAAAGATGTTATTTCGTTGGGAGTCATTTAATTCAGATCAAATAATAGGGCATCCTTTGATTTTTGGACTCATTCAGTCTGGGTTTAAGTGATAAAATGTTTTGCTTTTAAAAAATGAATTAGGCCTATTTACCTTAAATAAAAGTGGATCGTTTTGATCTAAATTGTTTTTGAGTGAGTTATCCAGAATATAACTGAAAATTTAGCTTTTGAAGATTGTGAATGCATATCTATTGCAAGCTACTGTTTTATTTTTCAAAAACCTAAGAATTAGTTTGCATTTGAAAGTTAGATAAATTTTGAATATTCTGAATAAAAGCCATCTTATTATGTGTTTAGTCCCTCTGGGTTTTTTTACTGCTGCACTGTATAAAATATTTTTAAAACTTTGGAGAATTTATTGGAAAAATCAAAAATGAAAAATAATATGAAAGTATATTTTATTAGAATAATCATTTAGATTTAAGTATCTAAAAATTATTGAGCCTTTACTGTATTCGACAGTCTTTTAGAGCAACCTTAGCTATTGTGTATAATAATAAAATAAGAGTGTAATATTTGAAATTAGCCCCTTAGCATTTAAGTCAAGGAAAATCTTACACGAAAATGAAAATTAGTTATATACATAGTTTCTAAAGTAAGAATTCTTTTTAACCTTTCCCATTGTCAAGCCTATCTAAAAGTTTTAGGTATTAAAATGGAAATAATTTTCATGCAATTTTTTATAAAACTTCAACCTCTTCAAAAATAGAGGTACTTATGCAATTATTTAACACTGAAATAATAGCTCAATATTTAGGCAAAATTTGTTATTAGTTGGATCTTAAAGATCTTTCAAATAGATTTTTTGGAAAAATCCTGTAAAAAACACCTTGATAATAAGTATATTAACGCCATATCAGGGGAAGGTTAAAGTAAAAGCAGTGGATGAATAAATGTGCAGGTGTGAATTATTACTTTTTGGAATTTTTGCAGTTGATATATGATTTCAGTTGTTTCAAAAAAGTGGAAGCTTGATGTTAATGCCAATTTATTAATAAATAATTTTATTCTGGCTTAATTTATAATGAAAAAAATTAAATGTAAGTAATATTGATTCTGATTCTGATAATGAGGCTTAAGCTCTGTTTGAAAAAAATGTTCCACATCACTATATATAGTGATATGGTGCCTTTTGAACTGGATATATCCGGTTTTGTATGTTTTAAAATGTTTTCCTGTAAATAGTTCAACCTTTTAAAAACCGTTGAATATTACCATTTATCCAATTTGAAATATATTTACCAGAGTTTAAGAAGAAGAAAAAGAGGAAGGTTTTGTATCGAAAAAACAGTAATCGACCGACTGTGCAAATAGTCTAAGGAAATCTGTTAGATGGCGCTCTATTCTCCTTTTTAACCTTCTTCAATTCCGTCTTCCATAATGTTTTTCTGGGTTTGCGGTTGATCCTTCCAGCTTATTTATGAATAATCTAAAGTTTTTAAAATACTTTACGAATAATTACAATAATATAATTTTCAATCAAAACTAATTATTTTTTTGACTGGGACATTTAAAAATTAAAAAGGAACGATCATTGATATAAAAAATGATTTTTTTTACGGATAAATTTTTATACATTAAGCTTGTATGCTTTTTTGTATATGAATGATTTCTTAAGAAAAATCGAAATCAAACAATGTGTTTAGCTACTGCTTCGGAGTAAAAATCGTTAATAATAATAGGCTCATTATTTATAAAATCGTCGGATTTAAGAATTTTTTGCCGCTCGATGTCGTCCGATTTCAAAAATATTTTGACCGTCGAAAGTCCTTACCTTAACTAGAAAAACGGCGCAAAAAAAATTTTTTTATCTCTTACCGTTCGGAAGTTACAGCCTCCTAAAGTATTGGTGATAGGGTTCTTTCCGTGATTTTGCTGCATATTCGATCCCGAATATTTCCAATTCGAGCTATACGACTAATCGAAATAAATTTTAAAGCAGTCTATGACCCTAGTAGGCTATGTAAAACACCTTTCGCCGAACCTGATTTTCATTTCGTTCGGGAAAATCGATGCTAAATACAAGTCAAAAAAATCAAAAAATCATCACTTTTAGCAATTGTTTTTACTAGGTAGGGTATAAAATTATTTATCGCTACTCCGTGGATGAAAGTACTTAGGTTGAAGATTAAGTGGGGTAAATTGGAGATGTTTATCATGAACCGTATAGAAGTGGTGCAAAATTGAAAAATCGAATTTTTTAAAAATTGCACATTTAGCCATTGCATTACTCGGAAGGGGTAAGTCCTAAAAATTTGAAACTTAGTATGGAAGTGTCTTACTATAAGACCAACTTATCCTGGAAGTTTCGTTTTGTTTTTCGAACGGAACGGAAGTTGGGGGAAGGGGGTGATCGGTGATTTTTTTCTTGTTTTTAGGGCACCAAAATTTTTTATTGATTACTTTAATTAAATAATTATTAAAAACGAATCGCAAAAAGTCAAGAGGTGTTTATTAAGTCATTTTACAATTATAATAAAATTATAAAATGACTCAATAAACACCTCTTAGCGACTCGTTTTTAAAATTTTTCAATAATTATTTAATTAAAGTAAACAATAAAAAATTTTGGTGCCCTAAAAACAAGAAAAAAATCACCGATCACCCCCTTCCCCCAACTTCCGGTTCCGTTCGAAAAACAAAACGAAACTTCCAGGATAAGTTGGTCTTATAGTAAGACACTTCCATACTAAGTTTCAAATTTTTAGGACTTACCCCTTCCGAGTAATGCAATGGCTAAATGTGCAATTTTTAAAAAATTCGATTTTTCAATTTTGCACCACTTCTATACGGTTCATGATAAACATCTCCAATTTACCCCACTTAATCTTCAACCTAAGTACTTTCATCCCACGGAGTAGCGATAAATAATTTTATACCCTACCTAGTAAAAACAATTGCTAAAAGTGATGATTTTTTGATTTTTTTGACTTGTATTTAGCATCGATTTTCCCGAACGAAATGAAAATCAGGTTCGGCGAAAAGGTGTTTTACATAGCCTACTAGGGTCATAGACTGCTTTAAAATTTATTTCGATTAGTCGTATAGCTCGAATTTGGAAATATTCGGGATCGAAATATGCAGCAAAATCACGGAAAGAACCCTATCACCAATACTTTAGGAGGCTGTAACTTCCGAACGGTAAGAGATAAAAAAATTTTTTTTGCGCCGTTTTTCTAGTTAAGGTAAGGACTTTCGACGGTCAAAATATTTTTGAAATCGGACGACATCGAGCGGCAAAAAATTCTTAAATCCGACGATTTTATAAATAATGAGCCAATACGGTTGTTGTTGTTGTTTTTTTTTATTTTTTTTTTTATTTTTTTTTTATGCTCGTTTCTCTTAACAATCGTTGCAGTTTCTTGCGAAGTCGCCTACATGTTATGGTCATAGCTTCTCTTGCAGATTTTAATTTTGATATTTTATTCACTTAAAAAAATGTTTGGCATTTTGGATCCTTAATCCACTCCTGACTAACACCTTCAAAGCGTGAAACGAATTTTTAAGAATGTTGAATATTTATTAAATCGGAAAAACGAGGGACTGCCTCCTTCCGCTCCATCAAAGCTAGGACTTTGCCAGAGAAAATTTAAATAATTAAAAAGAAAAAAGAGGGGAGTTTTTACTTTTCTTTCAATACTTTCAAAAAACCTGTCTCTCTGACTCGTTGATCGGTTGATCATCTTTCATTTTTTTATTGAATGTTTTTTTTTATTCCACACAAATTTTAGTTTTTTGTAAGCGCGGGAATTATTTTTCTGATTGAAGTAAAGGAGAGAGAATTTCCATATCCTTATCTGCATTTTGATCTAACAGATTGGAGTTTCTAGTTGTCAACTATAATTAGATTTATTAAGAGTATAATTCAGAAAGTTTGACAAGCGATTCAGATATCTTTGATAGAGTGGCTTCATTCATCTACGTAGCCTACTGACCATTAGACAGTGACATCGCTTATTAAGGATTAGAAGAGTTTATTGTACATTTGCGCGTGTCTCGGTCGAAGAAGAATCTAATTAGCGACCATGATGATTGAGAATAGTTGTATAACAGGTAAACAAATAAGGTCATAAGGAATACATACATTTATTTCAATAAGCAAACTCACGTGTGGGTAATATTCAATTCTTATACATTACATAGTTCTTCTGTTACATTATTATTGTTGTATTTCTTTTTCTTATTCTCTTTAAATATTTTTTTTCCGGAAAATTCTGATTTTGTGGATTGTTTCATTTTTTCGAACGGTTTCTTATCTGGATCTTGTTTCTTAATTGGGATGTTCACATTAACAGAATCAAGCATAGTCAATATGCGACGTGATCATAGATTATTGAAAAGTAAAATATGAATACTTCGTGAAAAGTTGTTAAACAATTCAAAAGAGCACAATTAATTTTTTTATTTTTTTTATTTTTTACTTTTTTAATAAAATTAATGAATAGGCGTTGTAAATATTACAGACCCTGTTTAGTTTCCTGGAAGATTATCGTATAGAAAACATTCAAGAACGAAATATCGAACTTGACTGAACTTGAGCTTTAAATTTAACTTCAATTATTTGCAAACGGCGCGTGTAAATAACTCTTTCAGTTCGACGATGTTGTACACAGAGGGTGACCACTTGTGAGGAAATAAGGGCACCGATCAAAGTTGATCAGTAAATGATGAGGGTGATACAAGTCAAGCAAACCGCACTTGAAACACCAATATATAAATTAATCGAAACACTGGATTTTTTTTACTTTATTTAATCTAAAACTATTTCGTTACAAAAATTAAATCTTTGCTTGTGTCGTGATTACTTGACATCAGCATATCTGACAGTCACAAAGGTGATGGCGGACAACACCATTTGTCAAGCTGAAACAGTATGTAATTATACCAAGTGTCATGTCATCGGAAAAGGCCGTTCTTCGTAATGTAAAACTCTTGCACGAAAAAGGCCTGATCCCCTTGTACATCAGAGTTAATGACGCCGAGTATAATTTTTATTAATAGGTATGCCCCCCTTCTCAGCCCTTCACCGTTCTGAAATTGTACGACTTTATTAATTCAGCCCTTTCCCTATTTTAAGTTCGCGTTAGTAGATAATCGAGTTTTCATGCCATAATCTAACATTGAAGTAATTTATTCTTTTAAAGCCATAATGCATGCTTTATGGACACTATTTAACAATTAAAATATACGAGAAATCAGTAAAGCCGTTATAACATCCGAAATCCGATATGCGGAACACATTAAAATTTAAATAGTTTATCTTGACTGTCACTGCTTTATGTTTAATATTAATTGAAACAATTAAACACAAGCTTTTCGCATTAACATGAATTCCCTGGTCACTTCATATCATGGGTATGAATTATCTTGGCAATAGATTAAATCTTTAATTTTTTTTTTCTTACCTCTCTTCACTGTAAAATTTAAATGAAGTCGTCAACTTCATACCGCTTTCTGTACAAGCAAAAGCTCGGTAATATCAACTTATTTCATTAGCCGCAATGACTGGTTTGCATGTTCTATTATTTTCTGACATAGATATCTCTGACAACTCACTTTTTTATTAGCAAAACCAGTCATCTGACTGATTCAAATGTTTGATTTGCTTGTTGACTTTTTCGTACAAATATTTTGGTGTTATTGTTCGATTAGTTTCTAATGATATGCCACTAGAAATAAACTTGAAAAATATATTTTTTCCCCAAAAAAGCCAGACTGGGATATGGGGGCATATCCCTACGTAGAATTACGTCTTTGGGGTACTGTCCTAATATTGCTAAATTTAAACAATGAAACGATTTAAAAATTTTAAGGCATTTTTTTTGCTTTTTTTTTTTTTGGTCAAAAATTCGAATTTTTTGATAAAAATATAATTTTTTTCCCCGGCACGAAGAAAACTTATAAATTTTGTTAAAAAAGGTCAAAGGCTGAAAAAAATTAGTCAAAATTTTAATTAAAGTCTTCAAAATTAAAATTTTAATATTAAACATTGCTTTAGCTCATATTCTTGGCTAAAAGAAACGGACAAAATTAAATAGTTCAGGGCTAGTTAATAGTTAATAGTTAGGTAGTTAGGTAGTTTTTAGTTAATAGTTAGGGGTAGTTCTTAAAAAAACGTACCTTTTTATATTTAGGCAATATTGCTTAATATTTCATCAAACACACACTGAAAAAAAAATTTTTACAGTGAATTTGCGTTTTAGAAGGTAAAGAATGATATCCTTTTTTAAAAGAAAATAAAAATGATTTTTAAACCTTTCTAATTAGATAAAGAGTGCGTTATTTGTCCTCCCGACACGTTTTGTTTTTTTTAGCAGATTCTCATTAAGGATGCAACGAGAAATTTTTTTTTTTTATTGTGAATTGGTGTTTTGCAAGGTAAAGAACGACATCCCTCTTCTTGAGAAAAAATTAATTACTTTTCAGCCATTTTTTATTACCAAAAAGTGCCTTATTTGTCTTTCCCGACAAGGAACGTTTTTTCAAGAATTACCAGTGAACATTTTATTTAAAATTTCTAAGTTCTTGTTTTTGTTCATGTAGTCAATTTTAATATTTAGAAAAAGATATTTTAAAAATACAGCAAAAAAAAAAAAAAGTTTAAGATCATTTACTTTATATTTTTATTTTTTTAATGGCTTTTATTTAACTTGACCAGCGATATATATATATCAACAATATCCAGAAATATAAGAAAACGTTGAAACCCATTCCTTTACGTTAACTTCCCCTTTCACCTAACGATAAAAAAAAATAAAATAAAAAAGAAATTTAAAAAGAATCCAAGCTCCATCCCATTATAGTAACTTCCGCGTTCAACTAACGATAATAACGGTTGAAAAAGCAGTCATGCGCAGTTTCATCATTTTCGTCATTTCTTCATTTCTTTTATTGTTATCAGCGTTGACGTTTTTTTACTTTTTTAGATGGATTTTTTTTACTGTATGTAAAATAAAAGCCATTTTAAAAATTTTTAATTTTTATACGTTTACTTGTTACAATTACATTCGTATCCAAAACATCTTACTGAAAGTATCTGGACCTGCTTCTCATTTTTCCTACCAAATCAAATATAATTTTCTCGTATGAACAATAACAATTTTTCGACAATGGTAAAAGTATTTTTTTAAATTGAAATACTTCTTCTTTCCTTGAATATTTTGATTATTACATATATGTAATACTCAAAATACTTTTACCATTGTCGAAAAATTTTTATTGTTCATATGATAAAATTATACTTGATTTAGTTGGAAAAATGATAAGCAGGTCCAGATTCTTTCAGTAAGAGAAAACAAAATTTATTTTGTCAATGCTATGCATACTAATGTGTCTGTAAAAAAAAGAAAATATAAAGTGGATGATCTTAAACGTTAATAGCATGATTTACATATCGTAAATCATTCGCAATTATTTTTTCAGTGAAACTTCACAATATAGATTACTCAAAAAAATAAAAAGCGAAGTAGGAAATGCATAAAAGTACAAGCCTTGGAAATGTGACTTTCTGCCATAAGATGAAAAGACTTGTCTAGAAAGATCGGCATTTATCATCGGAATCACTTCCGCCATTTCCCTCCCCTCGTATCGAACGGTGCCCTTTTTTCCTGTGTTGATCACCGGACTCGATTGTTGGTGTATAAACTTTCTGGAATCCCTATGCAAGAAAGCTATTGACAATGGTCCTAAATTGCCCGATGAACGGTCCATTAAAACATTTTCCACCCTTAGCGTTTTTACGCCTTCACTCCTAAGTTCCGACGTTTTTAGAAGATCCTGATTTACAACTTTTCCCACCCTGCTCTGCAATATAATTTCGGTATTAAAATCGAGACTCTCTTTAGCTAAACATGGACGATTCTTCCTTCCTTATTTCCTATTCAAATGTAAACGGTCAAGATAAGTCAGATTTTTTTTTTCATAAGCTAAGCATTTCTGTTATCAAGTTAAACTGAGTAAATATTCTTAAGCGAGTAGGCGTATTTTTATTATTTCGTATTATTTTCTTCACTTTTTCTTTTTGACGAAAATTACAATATTTCATATTTTTCACGTTTTTCATTGCAGTGCAGTGTGTTCTTCTTATTACAACAAAAAAGCAGGATTTTTTAATTAATTAAAAGTTTATCAAGTTTTTGCTTGAATTCGCAGTATCAAATAGTTAGCACTTTCCTCCATACCATACGAGTTATAGTTCTAAACTTTCAAGGTAAAAAACTCTCTGCATCCAATTTTTGTTTACATTTAAAAGACATGTACACAAAAGAAAGATAAGGCGTCTTTATCTTTGGAAGTCCAGAATTTCTGTTAGATTTTTTCTGGAAATGGCCGATATTTGTTTTTCTTTTTCTAAAAGCAAAAAAAAAAAAAAAACAAAAACAATAAGAGTTGTTTTGAGGAAGAAACAGAATATAATCAATGAACATTGAGCGTTTTTTGTGTTTTATTGTTCAACAATCCTTATTTTTAAGCTCAACTTTTCTTTTTTTTTCCATATATTTACTTTCAGTTTATTCATACTTGGGGTGTGATAGTGGTAATTATTAATTATTGTTTTCATTCTATTAATTTTTTTTTTATGACTTATAAAAAAAAGAAAAAAATATCTAGCAGTAGTTGTAAAAACGGTTGGGCTATACCATGATTAAGTTAAATCACTGATGTGTAGAAATGGCTGTACACTGTAAGTATCATATCCCATTTATGTCAGCAGAAGTTATGTTTAGCAAAGGTTTCTTGTGCAAGTGTTTCAATTATTGGTGATACTTTTCCTCCCCGAAGACTGGAATCAATGGAGGGGGGAGGGGGCGAGGGTGGAAGAGAGAACAAGAATTGATTACGGAAAAAAGAAGGAACGAATTCATTATTAAACGTTTATATTAAAGTTTTTCGAACGTCCGCTTTGGAACGTGGGAGAAGTTAAATTTTACGTTTATCTTAGAAAAGATTTGTAAAGTAAATAAAAAGAATTCGAAAACTTTGAGCCTTTTACCTTTTTCCCCTTTTCTGGGATTAGCCTTCCTTGCTTTATCAAACAAGTTTCGAACGATTTAGAATGAATTTTTTTCCCCCCACACGTGTCCTAGAATTGCAAAATTTGTGCATATCCAAATAAAACGAGATGGCAGCAGCAGAAGCACGTGTCAGATAAATAACGAGTTGAAATTGATGTGCGAATTAATTACGTCATTTCAGTGTCTCTGCCTTGGGCTGGAAATGACCTCGTTATGATATGTAGGTAGTTTTCATTTTGTATCTGTTTTTTTAAATCTGTAACCAGAACAGGGCGTTTTGGAACAAAAAAGATTGTTGAAAGTGGAAATATGTTGGCTTAAATCTTTTTCGTCAGAATTTTAATTTGGGCAGTATTTTTATTAAATTGTCAGTGTTAATTGGTCAGTAAGAATTATTTTTTGGTCAGTAACAAAATTGAATGGTCATTTAGAAGTCATCGCATTCGGCGAAGATAGATCTGAGTTTTTTATGAGTTAGGAACAAGTTAGCTGTTGATTGCGTCTCACGAAGGCCATTAGAAAATTCTAAGGTGACGACTTAAAAAAACTTTTTTTAAGTTTCAGATTAATACTTTTATATACATTAATAATTAATTTATTAAGCTTTTCCCCCCTTTCTTTTACAGCCAAGTATCCTTTGTTCGAAAAAAAATTGTATACATTATATAAAAAAAAGTTTTATTGACCATACGAGAATTAACAACTAGCGAAATCATTTATTTACTGACCAATTTGAAATTAAATACTGACCACTTTCGTAATATATTAAAGACCGGAAAAATGCCAGATAAGAATATGGTTAGGTATTTTTTTTTTAAATTTTGGTGTAAAAATAAAGCACATGAATTTAAAAAATTATTTGTGTAATATTAAGTATTAGAAACTTTTTTTTTTCTGTATCCAATAATTTGTTGAAATTGGGGGCCAAAAATTGTAGATCAAAACGGTCGGAATAAGTGCGGAAGCGTTCTGACGTCATAAGTTAATATCGTTCTGCCCGAAAAAAGTTTCCAAGAATGTGTTGGCTTGGTTTATAAACATTGAAATCATCGCATTCTATGAAAAATTTTCCGACAGAACGATATTAACTTGGGACGTCACAATGCTTCCACGCTTATTCCGATCGTTTTGTTTTACAAATTTTAACCCCCAATTCTATCAAATTATTGCATACAGAAAAATTTTTTAAAAATACTTTTTATTACACTAATAATTCTTTAAACGAATGTACTTTATTTTTACACCAAAATTTTTGAAAAATAAATATACCTGAAAATGCTCTATTTGGCAAAGTTTGTCTGTGCAGTCAATCGTAAGCATATCGTATATCGTAAACATTTACTTAAACGTAAATATCGATACGTAAACATATCTATATCGTAAAGCATTTTTTTTTCTTCTTTAAAAGAAAGAAAAGAAAGATTATGCAAAGCGAATGAAGGAAAAGACTGTCCGAATTTTAAAAATGTCAAAGTGAAATATATTTTTCCATGTCTGTCTAATCCGAAAATTGATATATCCCAGGGCTAAGAAAATAAAATTAGAAATTTTCAGCTTGCATATTATTCAACTATGATATATGCATAACAGTTTCAGTCGCTTGCTTTCATCCTTTAACTTTGCCATCTTGCCACTTCTCAACCAATATTCCCATATGATTTCTAAAAAGAAACCAATGCCCCGAAAATGAATGTTCCAAATTCCATTTTCCTTTGTGGAAAGGAATTATCTATGCCTCCCCAACTATGACCGTCCCAAATCAATTCTGAAATTACTTGTAGGATGTACGATAATACCAAAAATCAGTTCAAGAAGTAAATCCAGCTTTATTTTTATTTTATTTTTGTTTTTACTATCAGTAAAACTACAAAACTCGTTCTGGTAAGAATTTCATTTTTAAGTCCTTTAAATATTACTCTGGATTTAATTAAATGACGAATCGTACCTGTTTCCGCTAATAATAAATCAGCAAATTGTAGAGTGTACCAATTACTATAGCAATCTTTCAGTGGTTACAATTGGAACAACAGAACGTTCAAAAATTTTATGACAATTCATTTCGAGTAAAACCGTATGTACTAGGCATATAAAAATGATATCGTTTTTTTTATTCAGAAATTAACTTTTATTCTTTTATCAGTGTTTCCTATTGAAGAGAAAGCGTTTCTTTTAATACTAATCATTATTCTTCGAATTATAAGTCGGAAAAAAAAGGAAAAATCTTGATTTGATTCTCTTTTCTTTTCTAAATTTATTTTGCAACACTGAAGAGCAGAAGTACGTCCACCTAATTTTTTTCTTATAATTATGTTTTTAAATATTAAACATTTACGAGCCTCATGATGTTTAATTAAATATTTTAAATTAGTTATATCTTCTATTTATTTTTTTTTCTCTTTTTAACTCTCTTTTTTGTTCATTCAAAAAACTTTTCGTTATCATTTTAGACTTTTTTTTTTTCATTTGGCAATACAATTTTTTTAGTATTCAGAACGATGTTCATTTTATCATCTATAATGCTATTTTAGTTGCAAAATATTTTCTTAAGCCATAGTTAAACAAGTTATTAACCTATTGACGAATCTTTGATCTTTGTTATGGAAATAGCGGCCCCTTCGCGTCTAGCCTAAAGTAATTTAGAAAACGCAAAAACGTTAAATACTTTATTCTTTTCCGCCCAAAAAGAAAAAAAAAACTTTAATTTTTTTAAACTTTTACTGCCGGTTTTTTAGATTCTGTCTTTCTATTTCTTTTGCGTTTTAAGAATGCATTCGCATTCTTTGTGACTGTGTACACCATTCTTCTTCTTTTTAGTCCTTTACTCGATTACGAGCGTGGCGATCTCTCACATACACCTGTGCGTGCGCTCACAGGCATATGGGACCTACAGTTTAACGCCGGTTCCGAACGGCTATTTTTGAGAGATTTTACTAGTCAGTTACCGCTCGGTGGTTTGCCATTGCCTTCCGAGCAAGTGTACACCATTAGGGTGGTTTATTTCGAAAAACGTTTCAAAAAGTTTAAAAAGAATTTTTGAAAATTTACCACTTTTTTTTTTTAAATTTTACCAATAATTTTTTTTCGGAATATTACCAAACAGGTAATTTGTATTTTAATACAATTTTTTAGGCAACTATAATTCTTAACTATTTTTTCGTCAAAATTTTTTTTGTCTGCTATATTTTTTAATTTCTACAAAGGAGTTTTTCTTCCTCCCTTTTTTTCCATTTTTTATTTTTTTTATTTTTTTTTTATTTATTTTTTTTTTTTTTTGTGCGTACACCGGGACACATTACATTCACTTTTATATATATATATAATAGATAATAGATAGCGATTTAATACGCTACTGACCATTTCATTCCCCGTTTTTGGGAGGGGATGGAGGGGGTTGGGCCACATTTTTTGGAACTCCCCCAGCAACGTTTCAAATACGAAAAATGCCGTAGGGAGGCTCTTTTTGGGAGGGGCTGACCCTTTAATTACAAACTACCATTTTTGGGGCCTGACCCCCGAAAATAATTTTGCTGGACTCTACTCCCAATAGCCTGCCTCCCTGCAACGTTTTTAAAATTGTTTCCTTCCGCATAATTACAAAAGTTTTGAAGGGGGCCACATTTTGGGGGGCTGACCCCCCGAAAATTTTGTTGTTGTACTCTACCCCCAATACCCTGCCTCCCTGGAACGTTTTTGAAATTGTTTCCTTCCGCTTAATTACAAAAATTTTGAAGGGGGCCACATTTTGGGGGGCTGACCCCCCAAAAATAATTTTGTTGGACTCTACCCCCAATACCCTACCTCCATGTAAAGTTTCAGATTTTTACGACCATCCCCCGATTTTGTTGCAATTCAGTAAGTGAGGACTTACGCATTTATATACATAGAATTTTGCTGCTTTATTTCTATTTTAATCTTTAAACAATGTAAAGCTTGATGTTGCGTGTCAGGTGGAATTACTGCAAAATTGTTATCAAATTCCATTGCCTGAAGAACTGGAATAACACATTTTAGTCCGGTTAAAAATTTTTGAAGTCATATTTTTTTTTATTAAAAGCTTTTGAAGATAACTTCTGAAGGCTTTCGTTTTTTTTTTAGAATTTGTACTATATGCTCATTTTGTGGAAAAAATCCAAAAGTGGATGGAAGAAAAATCTTGCATGACTACTCATGAATTAAAAAAGTGGTCATAAATAAGGGAAAATGCGGAAATACTCCATAATGGTAAAAAGTGGATAAGGGATTAAACGAAAGGTGTGAAGTTTGAAAAGGGGTCATGAAGAGTGACCGGGAATAGGTTTGAGTTTAGGGGTTTTTTGTTAGAAAGCTAGGGAGATTGTTAAAGATTCCGAAACGAGAATTTGCCTTTTACAAAGCTTAACTTTGAAATATTTTGACGTATACAAAAATAAATATTCCATCATCTGCGGTGTTTCGTTATTTTTCGGACGCTTTCCGTGATGTTTTAACAATCCTGGGAGTTGTTGGCTTTTTTTTATTCAAAAAAACACCTGCAGCTTCTGAAAATCAATATGCAAGATTTTCGATTTGCAAAAGAATTTTATTTTATTTTCATTCTAATGAATTTTTATTGTGATCTGTTGACTTTTTAAAGTTGAGCGTTTACGGAGAATGGTCGATAAGCGAATTGTTTCGCTTAGAATAGATCGAAGGATGTGCTCAAGAAAAACCTGAAATTTGCATCATGTTCGCAGTGAAAGCGTCGTTATTAAACTAGAACAAGAAGAGAAGACTGAATCAAATTACCGAACGAGGAATGGAAATATATTGGATTAATGGAATTGTTCTCTTTATTTTACTATTTAAATGCGGAACTTACTTTTTCTTCTTTATTTCACTTTTCTTCTTTTTTTTTTTTTTTTTTTTAAGGTTTATTAAGATCGTTTTGGTGAAACAACGACGAACATATGGAATTTAATAGTCGCTATATCAAGCGTTGTATATTACATATATGCCCCAGCCATATGGCGAACTGTAGTTATGAAATTTTATCTTCTTCCGCAGCAGATTGCAGCAACAAGTAAGGTGTTTAAATGATTTAATCATATCTGCCCGTTTTACTTTAAATTTCATTTTTTTTGAACGCTTGCGCTTTTCTTCCTATATGTAAAATGAAAGGATATACATCCTACTCACGTTTTGCAACAGACCGCACTCAATGGCGACTATATTGTTGAAATAGGAAAAGTCACAAAAGCACTGATTGCTTGAGATTCTCCGTGTCGGCTATTGTTCTCCCCACTCATATATCTTCATTCTTTTCATGTACGAGATTTTTTCCCCCGACGTTGGCGACAGCGAATAAAAATACGAAGGGAAGATACAAGTGCAACAAAGTTCTAGCCCGTTGCAAAATTTTTCCGGAAAAAAATTAAAAAACTTGAGGTTGGTCATCAGAACTCACGAATTTAAAAAGAAAATAATAAGAAATTAAGAAATTAATTTAAAAAAGAAAATGTCTGCTATAACGCAAGCAAAAGGCGCCATCGTTAATGCGATGGTGTGGAACAGATTTAATTAAATTATTGTGACCGATTAAAGAGTCGAGAAAAATTTTTGACGTATTTTAAGCTTAAATATGGCGGGAAAAATCTGGAGCAGGGAAGAAAGATAGAAAGATTTTTTTCTCGAAAAATTCACCGGATTTTTCCCTTTGCCGGGCGGGTAAAGGTAGTTTCATTTTGAAAATTAACAATTCAAAGTTTTTAAGCTTATTCAACTTTTTTTTTTTTTTTTTTTTTTTTTTTTGACAAAAACATTTACCCTCTAAAGAGAATGTTTTAAACATGTTTGTAGAAAGCAAAAAACATCTACAGTACATGCCATCCATTTGAGAGAAAAAATAATAAAAATAAAAAGAGAACCTTGTAATTCATTCTGTTTCGTATTCTTCGACCAAACCAACAGCAGTTTTATCGGAAATCGAAATAACAAAGATGAAGAGAAAAATAAAAGTGCAAAGAGGAAAGAAAATCATTGCACACAAAACAAAGCAAAAACAGCTTTTCGTTCAAACGCGAGATTGCTAAGGTGCGCTCCAACATAAACAACCTTTGAAATGTCTTATTTCCTTTTTTTTTTCTTTCCAACTCACTTCCGGTTTAACGCTTCCAAACTCGACTGTCAGATTATCTCCTTTTCTCTATTCGAATCTCACACCCAGAGATGAGAAAATTTTAATCAGCGATTTAATTTTGCCTTATTCCATCACCCTTTAAAAAAATCCGGAGATAAAAAAAATGGAAAAATGAAAATTTTTCGTAATAATCGAAGTCAATTATGCAATAATGAATATTTTAAGCTATGACGATCTAACTGGTTTCAGAATAAAAATAAGGCGAAAAGAATAAAAAGAACGGAGGGGAGACAATCAAATCAACGGGTTTGATGATTTTGAATTTTTTTTTTTTTCCTTGAAAATGAAAAATTTTTGAAATTCTTTTAATTTGGCTCACCCGGCTTCACCTGCGAAACACTACAAGGAAGAAATTTTGATTAAAAGAATGAATAAGGGAAAGCATAAGAGTCAAGAATCAGATTCATTTTCAGCGTTAAAAACTCCTTTATTGCCATTTTCGCTTTTGTAAAAAGGATCGAGGAGACGGATCTTTTACGTTTAGCCCACGCGGATTTTTAGCATGTGAAAGAAAAATTAAATATAAAGCGGGCAACTATTTGCTTAATTGATAAAAGCGTGTCCATTATTCCCCATATTCAGGCCAAAGTGCTATGGCAGTAATTACGCTAACTAAATTAATAACGTTTTTTAAACTCAGTTTTTTTTCTCCGAAATAGACGTTCGAGACTAAAACCGGAAAGGTTTAAGTCAGTCAACTTCTATAGGAGAACGTTTTAAAAGTTTGTAATTCACTTTCAGTGATATTTTTTAAAACATCTTAAAGTTTGAAATCAGTGCCATTCATCAATTACGTACCTTCTGTTTAACGATTATAATGAAAGCTTAATTTTTTTTGAAATTCCAAATCATCTTTTATTAGATTATTTATACCCCTGTCCATATAAAAAGTAAAGCAGTAAGTTAGGCTTTTGAACTTCATTCGTTTTAAAGCAATAAAAGTCCCAAATTATTGAAAAAAACCAAAGAATTATTTGTTGGAGGGGAAAACTGTAGTGAGCTGTCATGGCTCGTAATCTTTTGCTGCAAAAATCTGTGGGCGTATGTATGAGGGGCTGAAAGTCAGTTTCAACCATTTCGGTTTTTTTTTTTTTTTTTTTAATATTTGGAAATAGTAGGTAAGGATTAGGAAAAATATATGAAAGCAATAGCTCTAACACATCAGCTGAAACACAACTTGTGTAATGGTACATAAATGTAATGTGTAAAGTAAAAGTGATAGAAAAAGACGTGCGGTTTACCTACCCATATCCCGAGGGAACATGTAACCAACGGAAAAAGTTTTCCTTAGTCGACCCCTGCTCAAAGGTCATCCTACCGTGTTGAGAAATAGAAAGGAAAAAAAAGAAGGCTTAAGAAATATAAATGTCTTGACAAAAATAACAATCCATCTACCAAGTTTCTTCCTCAAACCTTTTTAAAGATAACAAAGATAGAGCGGTCACTGGGGGGCTAATGTAGGACAAAAGCATTTCTTTCACCGTTTTTTATTACCTTCTTTTCCCTTCGCAGCTGCATATTTACCCTGTTATCATTCCTCGTTTAATCCGCTTTCCTTCATTATATTCGTGTTCCATCATGTTTATGGATCGGGAATTCAGAATTCTTTTTTCCTTGAAATTTTTTCAGACGATTCGCAAAAAAAAGTATATATCCGCTAGCAATTTTATTCAGTGCCGTATCAATTTTTTTCAACTTCCACACTTTATAAAGAATTTTCGATATCATAATTCTAATTTTCTTTTTCGTGCATGATGCGATATTCTAAACATTTTCGGATCGGAAAAAGCGGATGGTTCAGCTCGTGACCTATTAAAAATTCCGCCCCTATCAATGAATTTGAATACATATCCAATTTTTTTTTTAATTATGCTCTTCGAATCCTTTGAAAGTTAATCGGCTTAAATTCTTTTCATGTTGAAAGAGTATTACCTAAATCAAATATAAAAAACATAACAATATAAGAAATTCAGCGGGAAAATATTCTTTTTTTTTCTGCTGCGTTCAATACAAATGGGAAAAGGTGGAATAAGCTGTCGGAAATTGTTAGAACTGATGGAGTGATGTTCATTATTTTCCTGAAGAAAAGGAGCTCATCAATCTATTTCCATGAATGACGGTTTAGTTTTGATGGATCGACAGCAAAAATGCTAGCCATGCTACTTCGCGGCTCCGGGGGTCATAATGAAAGATGCCTCTTGCTTCTTCAGTGTGCAGTATTGAAATTTACCTTTAACCTAGTTTTGGAAGACTGTTTTCTCCAAAATAGAATCAAATATCTCAGACAGGAAAAATATTTTCGTAAAGCCAAACTCTACACTTCAAATCATGCGGAACGTGTAGAAACCGGCACTGAGATCGTCAACCGATTTTGTGTTCTACTAGAAACCCAAGTAAACATGTTGATCAAAGGAGATTATATTACTTTTCTTTGAAAACAGTTTTTCTCATAACCGATACGGTAATAATCAAAAATTCTACAGATAGGAAAAATTTAAATGTTTCCCTTTCATTTTTGTGTATCAGAATTTTTTTTTTAAAACACTGCAATTCAGAAAACAAAAATAATCCATAACCAGAGTTTTTAAATCTTTTTCTGTGTCGTTTTTTTTTCTTAACCTTTTTTAATTTAGTTTTTTATAATTTTAATCAAACGTGACCGGTATGTGGCACTGATTTGGGGATTATCCACTGAATGAAAGGAGCGTGATTTTGCAACTTTCATACAGGATGAGAAAAAAAAATGTTAAAATTATCTTTGTGTGCTGAATAGACTGTTATATTATTATTTAAGCTAATGCCTATTAGATTAAACTGAAAAGTCAATAATGTACACTTGTGTGAAGTTAATTTTTTGTAGAATTTAATACAAAGGCGTCTTTTCTTATTAAAAGTGGTCTGTTTTTTTAGTGAGTTCTACATTTTGAAGTGCCATACGATAATTAGTATTCTTCAGTTTACGCAATGCCTATAAGAATGAATTTCGTAAATAATCGAAAAGAACTTTTAGGTTTTTGAAAAATAGTAAAGAAATATACGGTAAGGGCGAGACGAAGTACAGCACCGTTGCCCAGGGATATGTATTATCGTATTGTATGCCAATGCATTCAGTTTGATTGTCCCTCCCGTTCTCATAGACTTAAAGTTGAGGATGGGTGCTAATTCAAAGTAAATAAATCATTCGCCCTTCTGTGGTCCTAAGTACGGAAAAAGCTTATTTTCAATGCCCAAGGAAAAATTAATTAAACTTATGTTTTAGGAAATTCAAACCTATTTTCGCGTCTTTCAGACAGCCAATAAAATATTTTCAGTTGTAACTTGTCGCCTAAAATGCAAAGCAGAACCCTGAAAACTCCATATATTTATAGCCTGTATTACTACTCACGTTGCTTACCACTACAAAAAGAAGCCAACAGTTATCATTTTCCTTATCGACTTGTTCCATTCATCGTACTGCTCAGGGCTAAAATTTTGTAGTATGAAAGTCATTTTTTGTTACTAAAGAAAATTTAAACCAGCGTTAAATATTCATAGAGAACAATAAGCTACAAAGCTTGCTTTTAGAGTTGTATAGACCGACTTAATTTCTGTACATAATTAGTAGGAAATAACATCTTGAAATAGTTCATGAAAACGATGTTACATTGAAGGCAACAAATCTTTCTTTTTACACAGTTTTTAAGCTTTTTATAGCACATAAATTTTCAGTTGAATAAAGAAACTTAGTTTCAGTCATATTTTAAACAAATTATTTTGCTTCACGCAAGGAGATAGGATAGTCCGTGACAAAAGGTTTAGGATGTTTTTCAGTCCCTCATTACACCACACCCTCTGCCTCTAAACCGTTTTTATAAAATATTACTAATATCAGTATCGTAATCCATTTGTCAGAACTCGATTTTCTTGACACAAAAATCGATACCACACACTTCACTACCTTCCTTGTTAAGATAGATTTGTAGGTGTTTTTCCCGAGGGATAGAAGAGAGGATATAGGTTAGGGTGGGTCGAAAAAAATTTTTTTTTTTATTTTAACTTGTAATACCGCACAAAATACTTCATTTGGCGTCAGAATAACGTATGTATGACCTCAGCCTGATCGGACAATATTTTGAGGTTCCCTAATGCATTTACATGCTAAAAACCGAAATTTTGGATATTTTCTCGGCCAAAAAATTTTTCCAACATGGAAAGTAACGGAAACAGGATTTAAATCGAAGCTTGACCTTCGTAACATACGGTGCGACTGTAAAAAGAAAAGTTTCTGCTGTGTTCTTTTCTACAGGTTGGTCTAAGTGCTTAAATAGCTTTGTTTTTTGTCTTGGGTCGCCTGCAAAATCCATGAAAATTTTTGTATCGAGCTGAAAATCGTAGGGGAACTACCCATAGGGTTAATTTATCAGATTTAACACGATTTTTTTTAATCCGAATTTTTCCGGCAAAATGGCGGCATTAAAACATTGATTTTAAAAGCTAAAATTTTAAAAATTTAAGTTTTTTGATGAATAATTCTGCTAAAACGGAACCAGAATTTTTTTTTCTGTTTTTTCTACTTCCGGCGATCAAAACAAGTGTGTTTAAATGTTCTTCAAGTCATTTTTTAAATATTTGTAAAATATTTCGAGAGATTTAAAAAATGATTTGAAGAACATTTAAACACACTTGTTTTGATCGCCGGAAGTAGAAAAAACAGAAAAAAAAATTCTGGTTCCGTTTTGGCAGAATTATTTATCAAAAAACTTAAATTTTTCAAAATTTTAGCTCTTAAAATCAATGTTTTAATGCCGCCATTTTGCCGGAAAAATTCGGATTAAAAAAAATCGTGTTAAATCTGATAAATTAACCCTATGGGTAGTTCCCCTACGATTTTCAGCTCGATACAAAAATTTTCATGGATTTTGCAGGCGGCCCAAGACAAAAAACAAAGCTATTTAAGCACTTAAACCAACCTGTAGAAAAGAACACAGCAGAAACTTTTCTTTTTACAGTCGCACCGTATGTTACGAAGGTCAAGCTTCGATTTAAATCCTGTTTCCGTTACTTTCCATGTTGGAAAAATTTTTTGGCCGAGAAAATATCCAAAATTTCGGTTTTTAGCATGTAAATGCATTAGGGAACCTCAAAATATTGTCCGATCAGGCTGAGGTCATACATACGTTATTCTGACGCCAAATGAAGTATTTTGTGCGGTATTACAAGTTAAAATAAAATAAAAAATTTTTTTCGACCCACCCTAATATAGGTAACCTTCGAAAATTAAAAAAAAAAAAAAAAATGAAGCATCAGCAAAAACTTTCTTTTCTTCCTTTGACAAAAAAAGTTGGAAACTAACGAAAGTAAAACCTGGAATCGGACGCTATTCCGAATGACACCCGAAAAAGCTGTTGGGGTGGGTTTATAACCGGAGATTCCAAAAAGTTTCACTTCTCATGGTCTCCTGCAAGTTTCCGGCATGTTTTGGTCAGTTTTAAGGCGTGCAAAACAACTTTCTGCGACCGCTGTAAAACAAACCGTGAAACGACTTCACGGTTCTCAGACTTGACTTTAATTAAAACATTTATATTTCGTTATACTGGTCGATTTTATATATGTTCTCTCTCCCAATGTTTTCGCTTAGCTTAATTTGAAAATTAAAGATTTTGTACAACGTATAATTGAAATTGAAATTGAATTGAATTCAAGGAATAAAGGTAATTTTTGAAAAAAAAAAAAAAAAAAATGTTAAATGGACATTCACAGAACCACGAGCATTTTATTTTTTATTCGCCATTGATTTCCATGCTGATGAGTAAAGTAATTAAGAGATGGAAACTAAAAAAAATAATGTTTTAAATGGAAAATATCGAAACAATGGTAATGATGACGTGAGAAATGGAATGTGGGAAAAAGCAGCTTCTTCAAAACAGTACATCTTCTCGATATCTGCGGAAAATGTAATTTCCCAAGAGGCACCTTACGTTTTCCAAGTCTGTATAATTTGATCCTAAGGCAAAGTTATCATCGAATGAAACATATTTCTGATTTGTCTCTCTGTTGCAATTGTTTTATTTATAAATCGTCCATCATACTTATTTACTTGGTTGAGGTTAAATTTCCATTTTCTCTTTTTGGCAGAAGCAATGACATTTCGCATGGAATGATCGCTAAATAGATTTTATTGATATTTTATATCCAGGAAATAAAATTTAAAAAAAAATCTGAAAAGAATAATTTTTAAAGTGCTTGTCATAAGATGAAAAATCAGAATGATCTTTTTTTCCCTCGTTAGATTAGGTTAAATTGAATGAATGGGCGAAGCTGAAATACCGAATATAATAAAACGGCGATCTGCTTTTTATTCAATAACCGGCGAGTGAACTTGTAAAGTTACCTGAAATTAATTAATGGTTTATGTAGCAAATCTTAACGCAAAATTTTTGGTTTATTTTTAAAAAGCATAATAGCGATAAATTTAGTAGACATTTTTGGTTTATTTTTAAAAAGCATAATAGCGATAAATTTAGTAGACATCTTCATTTTATTAAGCAAATATGATTTTTTTTCTGCCTGTTGAGCAGTGTGAAATAATAGGTATATTGCTTCACGCAGAGCAAACTGAAAGGCTATAGTGTAGGGATGATGGAGGACTCTGCTTATAAAACAGAATCAAATTACCATAATTCTTGCCCTATTTTCCTGAGAAATTTATCATTTTTTACGTTGATCTAGTGGTGTTGGGGAATAACGTTATCCTTTTGCTTCCTATCAGTTCAGGTATAGATTCCGAGCAAAATGTTTTAATTCTTTTTTCTCATCATTTGTTTTTTTTTTTAGTCTTTCCTTTTTTCCTGATTTTTACCGGGATAAAAAGGAAAGCATATTCAAAACAACAGTTTCAGATTATAAAACAACACTGAGAGGTATATTTTTAAAAATTTGTAAACAAAAAATAAAAATGTTTTTACAATAGTGGGACAAAAAAAAGAGCGGTATAACGCGGAAAGAGCTATATCTAATTTAACGGTTTCCGGTGTTAAAACATTGTGGTTTTTTTTCGGAATTTCCAGGATTAAAATTTTCTCCTTCATGTAGGGAAGGAAGGAGGCCGAAGATCGAAGTCCTACACTTTCCGACCCGTTGTGGGAAAAGATTAATTGCCAAATGCGAAGTGCCGAGCTGTCCCGAACAGGAGTAGCTGCGTTTAGTTCAAGTGAATTTTTCACTAAACATCGTGGAGAAACTTTCAACTTTGTAAATTTAACAATATCAGTATTGGTAATCCGTTTTACTACAGTAAGCAGAACATGAAATGTTTTGCCCTATCGGTAAAACATCCAGTTGGAGCCAAAAAGAGCTAATATCCCCAGACTTGGGAATAATTTCTCATCCACAAGAATAATAGTCAACCAGTCCAGCAGACCCTAGCTGGCTTAGTTCCTTTCTTGGGCAAGCATTCGGAAATTCGCAGAGAGAGGAAGGTTGCCAACCTTTCACTAGAGGCCTTTAAGAAAAGCCCTTTCGGCTACATAAAGTTGGAAGGACCTAAGCTCAATTTTTGGCCCAAGCATATCGTTTACGAAAGGGGAGGATGATAACGGAGCCAGAAATTGTCCAAACTTAGTGAAAGAGTTCTTCCGTTTTGAGGTTCACGCTGATGTCTTAAATGTGTATAGGCATAGCTAACGAAATCGATTACTGTACGTTTACATACTGATTAATAAAATTTTAACATTATTAAAATTGCATCCAAAGCAATGTGTGTAGGTGCAATGTCAAATAATGAAACCTTTTTTTTTTTTTTTTTTTTTTTTTTTTTTGAATTAAGAATTATATTGATGAGCGCTGTACGGCATTCTCTGGTTCAAAATTTTTTGTTTTATCGTGGATGTAAACATCGTTTGCTTTTCCATATTTTGCATTTTTATGTATTGCTCTTGCTTAAGTCATCTCGGAATTTAAAAAAAAGATCTTCTGCAGTTCAAAAAATATACGAAATAATTGTAAAAGCGTAAATACTTCTTTCTTTCTTTTTAAATAAAAAATGTTTCCTGGAAATGAGCTTTTATGTTTTTTTCTTACGGCATGTTCATGTTAAAACAATAGGGAGGGGAAAATCGGGCATATTTTATAAATAATCTAGTGCTGTAACACGACAAATGCTTTTTTTATGGATGAATTTTTAAATTTTTCTTTTGACTTGTTTATCCTCACCTAAAACATTTCTGAAATTAATCAAGTTTATCAACCTCTTTTTCCTGTTTGTTTCTCTATAAATTCTAATCAATAAACTCGTTCTTTTATTTTATTATTTTTTAAATATGCCGTAAACTTGAAACTCCTTTTTATTATGGATTAATACTTTTAACATTTCATATATTCAGAAAAAAGCAGTTTCTAAGAAATTTTTTAAAATTTTTATGAAATTTTACTTCAAAATTTATTGTATAGTTTTTTTAAACGATTTTCCAGTTTTTGAAACGATTATTAGAATAATTTATTCATACTATGATTGACACTTTTTACTGGAATAAATACTTACGTTTGTTCCAGTGCCAAAGGAGTATTTATAAAACAACGATTCTCAAAATCTAGGACGAGGCTGTATCGTATTATTTTCTAAAAGAAAATAGCCGCTTTGGGCCATAATGTTTCAGATCCAGTGAGACCTGTTTAGGAGGGTATGGACTGATTACCCCCTTGCTACATGTTCGGACGATTCCCTTTAATGAATACCGACCTGTGATCATCTTCATTATTTATTGGCGGGGATTTTCTTCTGGTAATGCTCTGAAGAAAATATTATTTCCATTTAATTTTGCTTTTCGAGCAAGAAGGACCTATAATTTGAACCGTGCTTTATTTTTTTTTTCATGATATTTTAATTATTTCGTAGAAAATTTTATTCTCAGTGAAAACACAATTTAGGGGAAGAAAATATTTTTTATGTTTTATTTAATTATCAATATTATGCAGTTGGAGTTTCTAAACTTAAGCATACATATTGAATGTACAAAAAAATTGGCATGGAATTACTAGGAATGCATTTAAATCTTTTTCATCCGAAAGAAATACTCAAAAGCTCAAAACGTCCGTTGGGTCTCATTTGTCTTCTGCTCTCCAATATGACATTCTGATTTACCTTTTGCGATACTCACATTATATTTTCTATACGTATATATCTCGTGTGCTCCGCAGAAATTCACTTTGTATCATGGGAAATACGTGATACGTAAGGAAAAAGATAAAACACAATTATCTGAACTCCTAAAAGGCTTTTATTTTCCACAGTCCTTTAGGAAATTTTAAAATGTTTACCGTTATAAATTTTGCGTAAGCGTAAAATATTGACACTTCAGCATAATATAACTGATCCGAAATACTAATTAATTTCTTTACTATGGTGCCCATTACGAGGGATGTAGAATATTTTTGTCGCCCCATTTCTTTTTTTTTTAAAAAAGTCTCCAAGTAATCAAAAATATTGTGTGCAAAGCCTGAGTATTTGTACTATAATACATGGCTGTAACCACATCGATTTTCCCATTTAAAATACATCGAAATATTTGGCTTTTTACAGCATTCTTTTTTTTTTTTTTAAATGTGAAACAGACAAGTAAAAATTCAATACCGGTATTATTTATTATGGGGTTTTGAAATTTATTTTTAAAAATTTTTTTTATTATAATTTTTTTTTTTTTTTTTTTTTTTTTTTTTTTTGGCGTTTTGGGTAATTTCAGAATCCCGAATAATTATTTTAATTCAATTTAATTTAATTTTTTTATTTTTATTTTTTAACGGGATGTGGATCTTTTTATTAAGAAAATCACGATTATAAGTTCGTTAACTATAATGCTGCTTCTCCATTATGGCTCAAAATTAATTTTACAAAATTAATTTTATAAAATTATTGGGAATAATGCTTTTGTTTTGCTAATCGAACATGAGGATGACTTAAAAAAGAATAAGAAATCTGTAAAAAATAAATATGTAATGAAAAAAGAAAGAAAGAGCGCATAATTCCGGTAATTTTCTAAAATTAATTTTGTAAAATTAATTTAGGACCATAATGGAGAAGCAGCATAAGTTAAACATAGGAAATCAGTTGAAAAGTTAAATCGAAGTGACTATAATACATTACGTAATTTTTTTTTTTATTTTTTATTTTTTAAATGGTAATTTCGAAATGATTTTTTCCGCGTCCAAAACCTGTTTAAAGTACCGAAAAAAAAAATTAATTTAAATTTCCTTTCAAGTTTTTTGAAATTAAAAGCCTCCGAATATTCGATTATAATTATTTATATAATATTTGATTATAATTGATGGAGGTAGTTTAGCTGGTAATAAAATCATTGGTTTGATCAGCAACTCACTGTTGTAGGAAGTAGGGGAATCTCTTTAAACTTCTTTCTTTTACATTATATTGTCCTTTAAATAGGGCTGGTGGATTAATCATTGAAGTGATTCGCTATGGATAGGCAAAACATTTACGTTTTATTGTTTATGTTATGTATTGATTTTAGTAGGATAAAATCATTAATCGTTACGTTAATGCTCAGCCGCAATACAGTCACCTATTAATAACGAGATTTTGACCTAAATGGAAACATTGGCGTAATGGAATCTGTTTCCATAGGACATCATTTTGAAAAAGGCGTATTTTCCAACAAAAAATAAATCAATTGAAACAAATTAAAAAAAATAAACAGTGAATAAATAAAACCTAGTGGAGAAAATCACTGTTTTTATTTCCAATCTCCAACCAAAATCTACTCTCGGTAAATTCATTTGTCAAACATGGTAACATTCGGCTCCATTAAATTACATTAATTTTCTACTATCTGAAAAAGAAAGAGAAAGGGAAAAAAATTGCTGCTATTTAAATAACTCGATGGATTTTTTTTCCCGAGTTATGCTTGGGTTTGAAGGAAAATAAAAGATTCAAGGTTGCCAATGGTAGAAAAAAAAACCGAACAGATGTTGGAAAATGATCGGTGAAAATGGAAAAACGACTATTAGCTTGAAAGCGCCATTCCCCAGCCCATCAACTTTTATTTAGTTGAACATTGTAAGCTCAAGCGTTCATTTTCTTTCCATACGGTATTGCCAACACGTACGTACCTATTAATAAGAATCTTGCGGTTTCTCATGTGGGATAATCCCATACTGATTTTAATCCGGATTTTCGATCCACTTTTATTTTAAAAATATAAAACCATACAATCCAGCGACAAAGTTGAGCATTAAGGAAGAAAAAGTAAGACGTCGTGCGAAACTTAAAGACATGAAAGGAAAAAAAAAAGTCATGTGAATCGTGCGTTTTCAGGGAAAGTAATTTTCTCAAAGTTGAAGCAAATTCTAACATTCGATATCCGTTTGTGATGTCTGATAACGGTTTGCAGAAAGTTGGTTTTATTCTTTACTGTGGACGTGATATAACGAATGTTCAAGCGACTAAACACGAACGTTCAAAATCACGGAGCTTGACCTATCCCGTTTATATATGTATATGTATTAAGAAGTTTTTGATCGGTTTTCGATGGATAAACTGGATTCCGAATCGGTAATACGGATTTCAGCCAATGATCATTCGATTTACAATAAAAGTTGTCTATACATGTCCCAAGCAAATAGGTGATTGAAAAACAAATTCAGGTGTTTGCTTACCGTGCAGGCGAGTTTCGATGAGTATTTAAATTTATAATTTTTCATTTAAGTTGATTAAATTGTGAAGTACTGCAGCTGTAAAAGCTTCGAAATCTCTTATCATAAGTACAATGCCTAATATTTGACTAAACAGGTTTTCGTGGCTTCTTGACTCTTCCCATTCTTGTTTCATGCAATATGAACAACATTTAAGGAGAAAACATCCCCTAAAATGAAAATAAATATAGATATGAATTCCGATAAGAGTTTCTCTGCAGTTTCGTTGTTATTTGAATAAAAACTTACGTTAAAGGAAACTAACCCTTTCGGGTTATAACTTCTATCATTCATTTTCGTTCCGATTTCTACTGCATGGAAAGTTCATATTCCTCCCAACGTCACCTAATATAAAAGAGTGTTAACTTTACAGCTGAATTTGTTATCTAAAATTTCTTTTTGTTTTCTAGCTCGTTTATACAAGGAGAACGGGCTCAAAGAATTTTTTTTTCCCTTAGTTTTAGGGCTGGACGGATCATTTTTTATTGCATCCTTTTTCCCTTTTATTCATGTTACTGAATTATTCGCTTTTTTTATTTCTCAAGAGGGTTCGAAATGAAAACAGTTTAAATGATAATCGAAGGGTTTTACCTACGGAAAGCCGGAGATAAGTTAACACCCTTCGATCCTTAATAAAATCTTCTGCAGAAACTCTTAACAGTTTTAGATAATCGTTATGAAATCCAGAACTGCCGAGTTTCTCGGCTGAATAAAGGGGAAAAAGGGAAAGTCTTAATTTTCATTCCAACCAGCTCAGAAAAACGTATGGTACTTTTTAAACATTTGAGGTTAAGAGAAAAAAATTGTGAGGTCTTTTCCACGAAGAGGCGAGTAATTAGAGCGATAATGACTTAGCAGTTGGCTACATTGTGCCTCATTGTGTCTTTGCAATATGGTGGATGGTCCGTTGTAACTGCGTTATCTCATTTTCTTTTATATCATTTGGAATCGTTTTCCGTTCTACCCCCGGGAATCTTTTTATTTTGATATCTTTACGTCATGCGATCCGATAGTTTTAATGCATTGTTTATAACAAGGGCATCGATTGGTTTTTTTTATCGACTTCTGAGATCGATAAATGACCTTTTTTATGTAAAAAGATTTAGCTCCTTAATATCATCGGGAAAATACAGCATTTCTCGCTTCTTTATATTTTTTTAAAACGATTCAAAGCGATTTCAAGCTCATTTCATTTTTTCTACTCTATCTGCGTTTAATTACTTATTGGGCGTCATCAGGAATAACGTCAAGAATAATTAGGAATCTTTTTAATGTACAATATAACGTTCACATGTGCAAAAAATTGCCATTTGGTTTTGGGAAATATATTTAATTGCATTTATTTTCCATTAAAATCTCCATAGATAGGGAAAGTTAAAATAAACACAATATTCTTTAAGTTTAAAATATGGTCCGTATCTGTGATAAAAAAAAGGTAAATACTTTAATTTTTCATCACACTGACTACTGGCTTTAATCTCTTATTAATTTAATTTAATTTTATTTTATTTTGTTTTATTTCTTGAGGCCAACATATTTTTTTTAAAAACAAATAAAAATTTGATAAGCTTTTTACTTTGATTTTTGCCCTTTTATTTTATTTACCCTTCTGACTGGTGCTCCATAAGGTGATGATGGAGGGAGAGAAATCAATAAAAAGGAGCATATCAGCCTACCCAAAGATATTAAAAAAATTCTCGGGAAAGAATTTATTATAAGTTGGAGTTTTTATTTAAAAGATATCTAAGCGACAACGTTAGCATAATTATTATATTTCTTTCTTGCATAGTCAATTATTTATAATATTCGAATTCAGATTTGATCCTAATTTAATGGTCGGAATTCCCGATTCTGTTTTATAAAGATAGGGAAGAAAAACTTTATTTCTCCCGGCTGAGTTTTCATTTCCTGTTTTTATTTAACTTTCTTACATCATTATATCAAGTTTCATCAATATCAAGGCACACAATTCTATGTGGTTACTGTTAAAAATGTGAAAAAGTTATTTCCTTTTTTCTTATACTCACAAAAATTACAAAATATACACGTTCTTAGCTCGTATTTTGTTTTCAATCGTAATATGCATTTACAGGCAAACACTTCGATGCTGATTTTTGGGGTTTTAAATTAGCTGTGTTTACGGTCGTCAATAGCCTGAAAAAAAATTATTCACTTATTTTATTTCCTACGAAAACATTACAACGACGCGACAACTCCTTATACTCTATTATAGTTCTCTGTTGTAAGATGACTTTCAAAAGCAATATGTTGAAATCAATTTTGATTGCTTATTTTACAATGAATGAACAATTCTAATAATAAGTTCGTAGAACTAATATACTGTAAATATATCGCTCGACAAGAAAAATTGTCTGGCACTGAATTTTTCTGAAGAATGAAGCTCGAGTTCAATGAAGAGTATCATATATAAGACCTTTTAAGTAAATGGTTTTTTTTCGGATGTTTAGTTTTAGAGATCGATCAAGCGATCACTTTCTTTTATAAAATCGTTTCTTGGATCAATGTGTATCAACGTTTCCTTTTTTACTAAGCCTTCTGTTCTCATAGATTCCTACGATCCCTCTTGGGTAACTGAATCTTTGTATTCATGCCCCCTGTTTTTGTTTTATTGCTTTCGTTTCATAAATTATTCAATACTTAAAAATTTTCATATTCAGAATAATTTATTTTTACGTAAATCTTGCCGGAATACGGTTTCGGAAGGTTTTATACTTTTTTTTTTCTTTTTTACTTTTACATTTTTTTACTTTAGCGGTTACAAAAAACAGCTTTATATTTTTGTAACACGTCAATGTTTATATTTTCGTTTTCAAAAAATGTGCGCTTCTTTTTAGAAATTTAAAGAATTTTTTTCGCTGTTCAAGCTTGGTTTTCTTTGCTACTGCATATCCGTCCTTTAGAGCCCTCCAAGACAGTATTTAAAAAATAGCGGTTACTTGAAAAGTTATAATTAAGGTTTTATTTTAAAAACTTCCGCTGGCTTCGATTTTTTTTTCGTGGAAAGTAGAAATCGATTTGCGGTCGTACAACTGAAAAATCTCCAACTTATTGAGATGAATGATCAGTAAAACATGTTGTATAAGCGAAGCATATAATACTTTTCATTTAAATGGTTACCACAATTTTTTGAAAAAGTTCGACATTATCGACAAGAAGGCTGGTGGACATTATAAACCCTCAGTTTTTTAAACAGCCCTTCTACGGTGATATTAATTTAAATGATATTTGGCGGCGTCCTACGATCTCCTACACGGTTAGTAAGGTTGTGAAAAAATCCTGTCTTTGAGATCGTAACAATTTTTTCCTTAAGCTGGTGCTGGTTTTTTGGGATTCGGGGACATAAAAAACAAAACTCAACGTAAGCCGACCAGGTTTCGATTTATATTAAATCATTATCAAGGCTAAAAGACAAAATACGACAATGAATTAGAAACTAAAATTAAAATTGAGATGGAAATAGGCCATTGATTTTGTACGAACCTCGCTTTACTAGTCGTTTAATAAACTACTCATTATTTCTAAATTATAAAATCGGACTATTTTAGCGAATGGCATTATATTTGCTTGATTGAAGTTGTTTTTAAGAAATAAAAATATATGTCTAAAAATTTTTATGATCTCAAAGGAAGGATTTTTTGATAACCTTACTAAAGCGATATTAATATTACTCATCCGCGATAATTATTCTCACCGATCCTTCTTTCCCGTGAACCTTTTTATGCAGAAAAAAAAATGATGAATTGAAAAAAAGATGAAGTTAAAATAAAATTGCAGATGAATTGAAAAAAAAAAAAAAAAAAAAAAAAAAAAAGATGTGCTATACTAGTTCTATTTTTGAAAGTGATTTTATTAATTCCCGAGTCTGATTTTCGTTGTAAAGTTTCTTAATTGTGAATGGATAAATGAATAAATAAAAAATAAGGAAATAAACTTAGTTTGTGGAAAATGCGGTTGATGAGAGGCTTTTCTTTTTCTAAAATTACGGAATTCTATGTTCCAGTTATTTCTACTTACTGATTATATTTATAAATGAAAGCGAAAATATATCGTAAAAAGAGGTCCCGTGTGTGACAGGAAAACTTGGAAAAAATTTTTCTCAAGAGTTTTCTGTGTAGGTGTCGGAGCAGCGATCATAATTTAAAACCGCATCGGATTAACATAATTGTTTTCTAGGAATTGTCCACTTTTTTACTTTAGCACTCTCCCAGGAAGTTTGTCGCTGCAAAATCTTTTTTTAGTTTTTCTTTTTATTTTGCTAAGGAGAGTCTTTCAAGCAAATTAAAAGTTCGTTTTTACAACGGTTTTTATTACATTCTTACTATGACCATTTGTATATCCAAAAAGTGTCTAGCCATATGGCACACTAGACATTATCTAACTATTCCGTCCGGGTCTGAAAGGAAAATAGTGAAGACCAACATTAAGAAAATATGTAATTAAAACAATCGCATAAGAGATATTAATTTTGGGAATTTCGATATAAGCCTATATACTTTACCGACAAGGTCCAGTCTGTAGCCACTACATCTCCCTTTTTTTCTGCTTTAAGTGACTGCAGGGATTTTTCGTACCGGAGTACCATAGTTATAAATGTCAATTTACTAAATCAAATCCAGTTTTACTTAATTTAATTGGTTAATTAACTAATTAACGCCCAACGGATTCTTTGTGATATTTACAAGATTTCGTGCAAAAGAAATAGAGTTTTGCATATATGATATTCACGTATCATTTCAACATACCTTTATGGCTCGATGTAACAAAAACAAATGGGCTACGAGACTAAGAAAAAAAAAATCTCGTTATAAACGCGCTTCTTAGAGCTGCTTCAAGTCGTTGCCGTCATTTTATTACCCGACTACATTTATTTATCCCAACCCAAATATGAAAGCATAAATTTTTATTTAAATAACCAAAGTTCCTTGTCTGCAAAATGCTTTTAATCTGTTTTTGGGAAACCTTGACATCAGAGTCACTTTCACCACTGCTGGAATCTATCGCTTTCAAATCACTTAAAATGTTTTCAAATAATATTGCTGTCATCTGGGTGCCCTTTTTTTCGTTTCAGCCTTTTAGTTTATCACCGGAATGAATTCTTGATGCGGACATAAAGGGAGGATGCGCCAGATTGTAAAAACCTATTTCGGGAATTGGTGCTTAGCTTTTGCAAAGATGACACGTTTATATGCTTCTTTTATAGTTCTTATTATGGCCCCTTTGAGGTTGAACCGTTTTTCCGTCATTTTTGGATATTTCTATCAAAAAGATCCATATAATTTTTTTTTTTTTTTTTTTTTTTTTTTTTCATTTTTCATTTACATGAAAAAATAGTTTTCCTACACAGTCACATTGTAGCCAATAAAGCATCGATTTTTGGAAAACGGACTACCATTTTCCAAAAATCGATCTTTGAATGAGGTTTTCCAAACTTCATTCCAGAAAATTTTAAATTTTTAATGAAAAATGTCAGCATTATGAGTTATAAAGCTTAATTTTTGTAAGCATTCAATTTTTGAAAAATAATGTGATGCAAAAAAAAACTCTAGTAACTAAATTAATTTATTTAATTAAAAGCCTTGGAGGCTAGCTTGATGAATGAAGAAAGATGTGGACTGTGTACATTACAGGTAATCTTTTTTTTTTTTTTTTTTTTTTTTTTTTTGGAATTGTCAAAGGAAAAAATAATAAAAATGAAAATAGAGTAGCGTGAAACAGTGCTGGAATAAGAAGTCATAATCGACCGAAAGTAGATAGAAGTCAATAAAAGTGGAAAAGTCACTAAAAATTTGAGGGCAAATGAGGTTCAGGATATCAGGAACACTGTAATGACCGAATGAGACTTCTAATTTATAGCTTTTGTTGTGAAGGGATAACCATTTGGAAAAATAACACAGGGACAGTCGTTTTTCACTTAGTTTACAACAAAAAATATCGAAACCCAAACCCATTGGTTACTAAGAATATGTGTAGGTGTCTTGAAGAGATACATGTCTGCGAAATTCCCAGTCTTTCATTCATCTTGCGGTTCTTTTAAGTCGGTCACGCAACTTCAAAACTTAATAAAGCCAAACAATGGAGCAAGAGGAATTGCGTTCCACAAGAGAGGAACTTGTTTTCAATTTCAAACGGGAAAAACGATATAATGCATCGAAAAAAAAAAAAATTTTTTCTTTAAACGATATTGGTCTGTTTGAAACGGTTAGGTCATGAGCTAGAAAGGAGTGATTCATGTTCTTACTAAACAGGAAAAATCGGAAAGACATTTTCAAAAATGAAATTTATAATAAGAAATTTTACGACTTTAATCAGAGATTGCCTTTAAAAAAATTGTTATATGATTTGACTAATCTAATGAAGCCGTAATGTAGACAAAATGTTTTAGGGTGAGAAAAAACATCTTATCTTTTGAAACAGTAAACTACTTTTTTATGCGATAAATAAATAAATAAATAAATAAATAGCCTAAATAAATAAATAAAATTGAATTTTTAAATTCTAATTTTTATATCATATTATTATCAGATCATATCAGTCAATTTAACTTTGTTTTTTATTATTGTTATTTTTTTGTTAAATTTGGATATATTATTATTACTTTATCACGCCACCAAAAGATTTTAGTTAAAAAATCCAAAGGGCTCTTAGCCCAGGATATAAAGGATATTGTAAAAAAGATGTTAAAAAAAGGAAAATATAGTCCCCCCGGTGCCGGATAGGTATCCGAGGGAAAAAAAAAAAAAAAAAAAAATAAATAAATAAATAAACAAATAAATAAATAAATAAATAAATAAACAAATAAATAAACAAATAAATAAACAAATTAATTAATTAATTAATTAACAAAATGGTTAATTTTTTTTTAAGCTCATGTAGGGATTATAAAAAGTAGGTTAGTTCTGTAACTCACGGCGCAACCTGAAGTAACGTTGGACACAATACTGGACCTAAGATGAAGGAAATAAAGCTGCTATTAGTTAGCGGTGGCATTTTTTCAAACCAGAAGACATAAAAAGTACAGGGTCGATCTTGACTGTTATATGGTTAAGCTCATGGTTAAGATGGTTATGCTATGGTTAAGCTATGGTTAAGATTTTTTTTTAAAAAGATTCTGCAACCATTTTTTAATACACGCTAAATAATGTATAATAATAAATAAATGTTCGATGAATATGAGAATATTTAAACCGTTTTACGATAGATGAAACAAGAAAATGCCATTTAAAACAACCCAGAAAATTTATAATCTCTGGATTTCGGGAAGGAGAAATAAATACTATATTGAAATTAAATTATAACATAGTACCCATGGCGGAGCGTTGCGGAGCCCGTTCAGTTCAGACATTCTTTTAACGTTGCAGACACTGTGATTGAAAAAATTTGAAATAATTATAATAAAAATAAAAAATAAAATACATTAGGATATGAGAATTACATAATTAAAAGATACTCTTTGAGCAGAACTACACAAAATCCTAAGTGGCAACAAATTTGTTGTTAATGCGGTGTCTCCGAGTTGCAAATTGGAGATGGTTCTATCTTTTCTTTGCCGTTGTGAAACACCGTTGTATGTATTACTCTTGTATGATAGGATAAATGTAGTATCAGAACAAGATATCACGAGGTACCTTACAACGCCAAAAAAATTAACACTAAGGTTTTTTTAGTTGAGATTAATAATTTTTTTAACGTAGTCCAACAGGGTGTATACTGACTCATTATTCTCATTATTACTCATTTTTTTTAAAAAACTCATTATTACTCATTTTTTAAAAAAAAAATTATTATTTTCATTATTTTAAGAAAAAGTCATTATTCAGCTCATTTTTTTCCCAAATCTGATTGATAAAATTGAAATTTTTTCTTAAGCGCTCAAAAAAAAGTTATCTTTTATTTAAAACCACAATAGCTTAATTTTTTCTCGGATTTTTTTTCGGAAAGATTTTTCATTTTTGAGAATAGCTCAAATTATGATAAGTTCAGCCGATGAAATAAATGATAAATTAGAAAAAAAGAGCGCGTTTGCAAAAATTTCAAAAAGATATTGATAAGAAAAAAGAAACTCTCTTGAAACAAGTTAAAGCCAAAGCTTGAAATTTCAAATTTTTCAAGTTTTAATTTTACTTTTTTCAAGTTTTGCAAAAAGCTAAGTTTGTGATGTTACCTGAAGAAAATTTTCTTAAACACAATAAAAGTAATTTTTTATATTCCTTTTACCATTTTTTTTACTCATTATTTACTCATTATATGGTTTTCAAAACTCATTATTCTCATTATTTAAAACAAGCGAGATCAGTATACACCCTGTAAGTCCAATGATACAATAAATGACATCTGAATGTACAATGCGAATTTCCCTTTAACGGTTTTTAGTGAAACGACATTAAAATTAATTATAAGTAGCAAAATAAAACGATTGACTAAGGTTGGTTATTTACGGAGGGATCACTCGTAAAGTTCTGAAAATATAAGTGTCAAAACGCTGTAATTTTCATCTTAGGAAAGATCGTGTGGTGCAGTATGGAACTGGAGACTGCAGCGCTCTGTTCCCCGTGCACAAAAAGGGAACTATAACTCCAGTGCAGTCGGGTCTCGGATTTCAACTGAGAAGTTGTTTGCCGCGTCGCGTGTGTGTGTTGTTTTTTTTATTTTTTTATTTTGGATTGTGCTTCCGAACTGGATTAACTTTCACTTTTCGAACTTTCTCTTCGAATTCTGGTAGAGTATTTTTCGCTGTCTTTTTTCTGTTTCACCTTTTTGCGTTAACGGTGGTTTCCTTTTTATTTATATTTTTTTTTCACCGGTAACGGGAAAAGCTTTGAATGTTAAGGGATAAATCGTTCGTATGTGCCTGTTTGCCGCTTACCGGGTTTTATAACGGTTTCCTTTTTTTTTTTTTTTTTTTTTTTTTTTTTTTTTTTTTTAATGATGAATGATGAAGTAATTTAATTTTTTCGTTTTTATTTTCAAGGGTCATCGATGCTAATTACGGAAAAACGTGTTTTAATTTGAACAGGGTAGGGTAATTTATTTTTAACGGAAAAAATATCGATAACGACAAGGCAGAGTTTTAAAGAAAAAAAAATTCTTAAAATTTATGGTTTGTACGTTTACACGTTCACTATAGAAAAAATTCTAATTTCCCTTACTGTCTTTATCTAGTCTAAGTCAGTGTTGGTAATGTAGAAAAAATTGCGACATGAAATGTCCATTTCGTTTGCCTGTTATGTTAATACCTATGACCATAGGTGCTAGTAAAAAAGAATTCGGCTGTATTTGAAGGATCGTTTTTCAAATCTTCTTGTGTAAGTGTAAGCTAATAAAAAAAAACCTCATGAAGCAAAACTTTCTTTGTATGAAAATATGTATGAATTGAAAATGAGGTTTTTTTTTTTTTTTCATTACTCTTTATAGCTTAACATTTTTTTTCCTGGATAATAATCGACTTCGATTCCATTAGGTTGGGCGATACTTCATGCATGATTCAGTTCAGGTCATTTATGATTGTAATTTTTACTCAAGTGATGGATTAGTTTTAGTGAACGAAAGTAAAATATAAATAAAGATCACGAGAGATGAGGGGCGAAGGAGGGGGTTCGTCGATTCCGAGGAATCACCTACCATTGCATGTTCGCGGATATCAGAAGCAACGCACACATGACGTATCTGCTGTTGCGGAAGATTTATTTTTAAAGTTTTGTTGTTTTTTGCAAGTTGGAGAAGGAGGTGAAATCGACTAATTTTTTTTTTTTTTAACTTTTTCGTTTGCTGCTTCGCCTTTTTGAAACAGTGTTATTTTATTTTATCTTAGAATTGAAAAAAAAATTTATTTATTATTGTTGGATTTGTTTTGGAAACGCTATAATTTCGTAATTTATTTATTTTTATATTTTTTCTTTAAAATGAGCTTTTTTTCAAAAGCTTAATTATCGCCTTTTTTTAAAAAATGATATTAGTTAAAGAAATTTATTTAGGAGCCGCCCTGTTGGAAAGATATGAAAAGATTTCGAGGAAGTTAGAGTCATTTTTAATTAGAACCAGTTGGAATAAACGGAAAATGTAATCCAAACGAAAATAAAGATATAGCTAAAATAAATTGTACGCTTTCAGTTACTTCAAGGGCGGTTTCCACCATTTCCGGTTAGCTAAAGATAACAGCTTCCTTTAGTCAACTCCCTTTTGTTTGATTTTTTATATGCCTGTTCGATTTCGAACAAATGTCTTAATTTTATTCCTCTTTTTCGTTTGAGCTTAATGTGGTGTGAACTGCTGTTAGATACTTCATGGTCTAATCAGGGTTCCCAACTGGAGAAATTGAAAAAGTAAACATGAGAAAAGCAAAAGGGTGAAAGACGGATTGTCGGTCTGCCTATTCCCGGCATGTGTATTTTAGTGCGTATATTTTTTTTACAAGAGTTATATTGGTAATAGTTAAGAATTATTCATTTGATGAGGTGTTTATTCTTTTAAGAGCTATTCTACTATTCAAACACTATCTGCTGCCTGTATTTTAATTTTTTGTCTTTTATACTTAAGAAATACGCGGTTTAGGGATACACTATTAATTTATGTATAGTACAGACAGACTCGATTTTTAGAAAACCTATATGATTTCCTTAATCTCTGATGGTGGGATCGACCTCTGAGGTCAAGGAAATATTTCAAGAAGTACTTACCAATTACATGGTTCCAGTTTTCCATTCGAGAAATGCTTGACTTTGTTTACTTTCTATGATTGATTATTTAAAATGGGAACTAAAAATGAAGCTTTCTCCTCTGGAAAAGTTTTATAAGAAATCGCATTGTGCTTAGCAGAGTTTAGAGCGAACTTTTTTATATGTAGAATCAATTGCTTCATTATATAAGCGAAATCGTGAAATTCAAATTAGAATTATAAAAATTTATAATGTGCAGAGTCAAGGCAGCGTATTTTTCGATTAGAGAAACACATTACAAAAATGATTTATAATTTTGTCTGCCTGAACTCATGCGACAAAACAGACGTACTGAGACAAATGGCGAACGATGATTAAGATCTTTCAATATTAATGATAGACGAAAATCCGCTGAAGCTAAAAATTATCTGTCTTTATTGTTCTTTTTAAAATGATTTGAGATTATTCGCAAGAATGTAAAAACAGGGCGCAAATACGCTAACGATCATGTTGGACAAACACTTTCCCTCTCAGGAAAACTCTAGACAAGCAGTACGGCTTTTTTTAACCACATTAAATGGAACTGTTCACCCAGCATGTGAGAAGTGAATTTGCAACCTTATACTAATATTTGAAATATTTAAATATGCAATACTTTTATTTGAAAAATAACTTTGACCATGTGATCTATCCCATTTTTATTTCTTTAATTTACATATTGTGAGAAATAGATCCTTGTAATCTAAATCTATTGGAAATTGATCCCATTAAGGTAAATAATAAAATTGAAAAATCAATTGTCAAATCATATAAAAATATGCAAAATAGGAGACAGTCAGCCCATTAAAATAAAATGCTGAACTGACCTAACAAAGAGTTCTTGCTCGATCGATAATGTTTAATGGTTCTGACCTTTGGAGATTTGTTTTCGACATTTGTATTATACTCAGCTCCTCTGTCTGGAATAATCCGATTATTGCTAATGAAAGATTTGTTAAAACGTTTTTCGGGCAAACACACCTTAAATGAAACGATTTTTTTTCTTTCCCCTACCCCTATCCCTCTCCGAGTTTTCATCTTCCCACCGGCTTTGCGTAAATAAATGTCGCTTTGTCTTTTGAAATGAAAACATAGATCGTTTGATTGCGTTTGGTTTCTAGTTGTTGGTTTGAATCATTGAAATTCCGTTTTTTTTTATTAACTTGCTACTTTGTTTGTTTTAGAATAATTTTACAAAGCAGTTTTATTTTAATTAAATTATTATATTTTATAAGCTGCATAGACATGGAAAACGGGTACCACAACATCGAGAGGGATCCGGCATCAATAGAGTGTTTATTTTATTTTGCCAAACATATTCGATTATTCGTGATTCAAAATTTTTGAAAGTTCTTTTATGTCATCTTTCATATTGTGTTACCTGAAATATTAAATAGTTTTATAAAACTTCTTTTCATATTTTAAGTCAAAAGAATTTATAAGATAAGAAAATATTTGAAAATCAAAAGAAAATATTGCCTAAACCTTCCACCCTAATCTTTTGAACAATAACGTCCCGATCATAAAAAGGAGTGGAGGGGAAAAAAGGAAAGGAAGATTAGAAGAGTGTATTCAAATCATAACTTGAAGCTGCTTCCGGCTAAACAGGAAGTGGAGAAAGTTTTGACATCCTGTCATAATAAACTTGGTTAAATATTCGTAACTCTTACTTACGCCTGCCGTGCTCGGATTCTTGTTATACGAGTATATTTATGTATATTATATTTTATAAATTAACCTTCTTTAGTTTTTAAGTAGTGCTTTCCTTGATTTTCCCTAAACTGGTAATGGCAATATTACCGGGATTGTTTTCTATCTCTGTTTTTTTTAAAAGAAGAAAAAGTTCAGTCTTTAAATGTTTTTGTTGAATTAATTTAATAGTACCGGTGAAAACCTCTGGTTAAAAATCTGTTTCCTTTTTTGAGTGAAGGTAAGAGTATTTTCGCTAATGAAAAATAAGAGACTGTTTTACATCGTTCACTTTTCAATCCAGTGATGGAGTGCTATGCTATATCATATGAATTCTTTTCTTTACAATTGAGCAAAACCAAATTCCTATTTTATGATCGAGGCCAAATTTAATTCGCCCGTGTTAAATAAGGTACCTTAAATAGAATTTTTTTCTTTTTCGAAATAAGGAGGATTAATAATTAAAGTTTTGAACCTGATGTTTAATCGGATTACAGCTTTCATGTGATCTGATTGCATGCTGGGTAGGTTAGTTTCACGGGAAAAATGCAGTCTGAACAAGCTTAGGCACTTCGTTGGCTACACAAAACCGGCCGGTTCACCGTCCGGTTTTTTAAAAAAAAAAAAAGCTTTTTCAGTTAATTTTTTTAAAGCTTAATATTGCATTAAATGGGGCGAAACTTATACCAAATTGTTCCTTATTTTTAGAAGATGTCGAATATATATATGTTAAATATGTCGGTAAGCTTAAACTACGTCAATATTCGCAAAATGAACCGACTGTTTGTTTTTTTACATAGGCCATTTTGTTTTTTATGTAAACCACATTAAATTTTGCGAATATTGACGTAATTTAAGCTTACCGACATATTTGACGTATATATTCGACTTCTTCTAATAATAACGAACGATTTGGTATAAGTTTCGCCCCATTTAATGCAATATTAACCTTTAAAAAAATTAATTAAAAAAACTTTTTTTTTAAAGCCGGGCGGTGAACCAGCCGGCAGATCGTTCACGATGGGGCGAAACATTGGCCATAGCCCCCCTTTTGATAAATGAGAAAACTGCTCAATTTCTATCTTATTTTATTTACGATGATTTAATTTAAAAAGTTATTTTATAAAGAAAGAAATAACGAAGCTGTGACAATTGAATCCTTCATGAATTCTTATATCGAATTATAGCTCCTCTTGACTTTTCATTGTTTGTTTCGAGGAAAAGTCAGAAGTTAAAAAACGAATTCAAGCGATTCGGTATGAAACAAATTACGACGGAATAACCTGGTTTAACGAGATTTGCAGGAAATTTCATCCGAGGCCGTGTAACGATCCTCGTATTTCGAGGAAACGTTCCGGGTTCTTTTAAAGGAAGTACTTCTTTTCTTCTTACTTTATAATCTTATATTTATTTTATAACTTACGCATTATCTTAGGTTCGTAAGAATAACCGTAAATCAACCGTAAATCAACCGTAAATCAACCACCAGAGTTTCTTTTTAACTAAGAAGTAACTCGGTCTGAGTTTCCAGATCAAGTCTGCCTCTAGATAAAGCTGGGAGGGTTTATATACGATCGGTTACGTAACCCTGTGGTTACTCGCGATTGTATGTAACTCCTCCCAAATTTCCCTGAAACTTCCTTATACAGAAGTTTCCCCGAAACTTCCTTATACGGAAGTTTCCCTGAAACTTTCATCAAAACAATGATGCATCATGCAAACACGTGTTTGCATGACGTATTCTTTATGACTTCTTTTTTTTTTTTCCCCATATTGTTACATTCCTCCCCCCGTTTTTTTTTTGTTTTTCCCAGATGGGAAAAAGAAAATACAGGTTTGAGGAAAGAAAAAAAAAAAAAAAAAAAAAAAAAAAAAAATTCAATCCCGCTGGTGATTTACAGCCGAATACAAAGAGTAATACAAATAGAGAATAGTGATGCAATAAATACAATTATGCAATTAAATACAATTATGGAATTTGACAATTATGGAAATACGATTAGAAACAGCGGTAAAAAAAAATCTAGTTAAATAATTGCGACACACACAAAATTTAATTTCGGAGAAAAAAAACTTACCGAGATGGAAATCGAGAAAATTTATGATATTAACACCGTAAAAAAAAAATTGTTCAGATACACCACCGTGTTTACTGTTTGAATAATTGGGAGGCCAATTATTCAAACATTACATCGAGATCGTTACACAAATAGAGAATAGTGATACAATAAATACAATTATGCAATTAAATACAATTATGGAATTTGACAATCATGTAAATACGATTAGGAGCAGCGGTACAACAAAAACAAAAAAAAAAATCTGTAACGCACCGCGTAGACGGTATCGTTATTTTGGGTTCTTTTCTTTAATAAGTTCGCAGTCTTTTCTTCTTTATAACGTATATTTATTTTATAACTTACGCATTATCTTAAGTTCGTAAGAATAACCGTAAATCAACCGTAAATCAACCGTAAATCAACCGTAAATCAACCACCAGAGTTTCTTTTTAACTAAGGAGTAACTCGGTCTGAGTTTCCAGATCAAGTCTCTGCTTGGGTCAAGCCGGGAGAGTTTATATATGATCCGTGACGTAACATGATGGTTACGTCCGGTCATATTGGACTCCTCCCAACTCTTTCCCTATAAGGAAGTTTCCCTGCAATCGGGAAACTTCCTTACAAGGAAGTTTCCCTGCAACTTCTGTTATATAATCAAAACACATGATGCATCATGCACGTGTTGCATGACGCATCCTCCTTAATATTTTCGCTTTTTTTTCTAAATTCCCGACTGTTACATTCCTCCCCCCGTTTTTTTTTGTTTTTCCCAGATGGGAAAAAGAAAATACAGGTTTGAGGAGAAAAAAAATTTCAATCCCGTTGGTGATTTACAGCAGAATACAAAGAGTAATACAAATAGAGAATAGTGATACAATAAATACAATTATGCAATTAAATACAATTATGGAATTATGATTAGGAGCAGCGGTACAACAAAAAAAATCTAGTTAAATAATTGCGACACACACAATTTAATTTCGGAAAAAAAAAACTTACCGAGATGGAAATCGAGAAAACTTATGATACTAACAGCGTAAAAAAAAAAAAATTGTTCGGAAACACCGTGTTCACTGTTCGAATAACTGGGAAGCCACGTCGGCCAGTATTTGCAATGAAGAGGGAGTGCGAGGAGCCGGTAAAGTCGGTGAGTCGGCATGGGTCAGGAGTTGCTCGAACAGGTCGGGGCGAATTCAACTGGTCAGTGCAAGGGTCGGTAAATGTAGTGGATGGGGCGTCTGTCTGGTTGGGGGTGTAGGTTAATAGACTGGATGATGGAGAAGGTGGTTGGAAGGTAGGAGCGAAAAACTAGAAAGGGGTTGCCATTGTTGAATTGTTCGGTGGAAGGAGTATTAAGCATTGTGGATAGATCGGTATTTGGTTGGTAGGCTGGTAGGCTAATAGACTGTATGATGGAGAAGGTTGGTTGGAAGGCAGGAGCGAAAAACTGGAAAGGGGTTGCCAATTGTTAAATTGTTCAGTGGAAGGAGTATTAAGTATTGCGGATAGATCGGTAATTTGGTGGTAGGCTGGTAAGCTGGTAAACGGATGATGGAGAAGGTTGCAGCGTAAAAATCGGGAAGGGGTTGAAAATGGTCAAATTGGTTATTAGGAGGATTATAAAACATTGTGGAGAGGTCGTCAATTTGGTTTTCTGAGGTTGTTAACTGAGTACCAATGGACGTAGAAGCGGTGGAGGAGGTTGTTTGAGTGGAAGTGGTAGAAAAGGTTGGAAGAAGGGCTGTTTGAGTGGAAGTGGTAGAGAAGGTTGGAAGAGGGGCTGTTTGAGTGGAAGTGGTAGAGAAGGTTGGAAGAATGGTGTCGGTGTGAGGTGAAGGTGTAAGTGGAATACAGTAAACAGTATTTACGTTGGTGAAAACCTGGGTAGGAGTCACTGGGAGAGACCCGACCCCCGCAGGGCGATTGCCACTCGCGGAATGGGCCGGTTGTTGGAGGTCAATAGTAAGTGGGGCCGACTAGGGGGCGGTAATCGGGGAAACAGGGTTTGAAAAGTAATGGAAGGATTGTGAAGAAAGGGTGTTCGTAAGTTCACGAGAGAAAAAATAATATTAGTAGGTATTTTATATACTCCACCGCTGCAGGAACGGGGTGAGTAAAGCACCGTTATGTAGCACTGCTGGTAAGAGAGAATCTAAACGGCTGAGCTCGGCCGATGTGGCCGGCGGAGCTGTCTGGATACGAATAACCGCGAACTACCCGGTTGTTGGGTGGTCATTGTGATTGCCGCGAAAAGACTAACTAATCGAGTTATGGACAGTGAGATTCATCAATGTTTACATTAAGAAAGAAAAAAAAAGATGAATTAATACGGTAGCAGAAAGAAAGAAGCGTCCGAAAATTTTGTGTGTGTGTTTACAAAATATTGTATTTTTTTTTTGTTTGTTTGTATATATGCTACAGCCAGCAGAAAGTAGCGCCCTGTGCCGATATACCCATGAGTTAGCCGAAAGAGAAATACACGATGCGGTAGGTCAGCTTTCAAAGAAAAGAGACAAAAAGAAGTTAGACAGCGTGAAGGGATATAACGATATTTCTTTATTTTTGTGCAATTGCTACCGAAAGTGTAACAACCCGATCAATTAATGCGATTTGTCACTTATGTCTTTATTTTTCGTAAAATTAAAATTATCGGGACATTTCTTTTTTTTTTTTTTTGTTTGTTTATTCACTGTATGATTAATACTTGCATTCGTTTTCGTCTCTTTTTTTTTCTGACCTTCAAAATACATGAACTTGACCGATCGGTTTCTTTAACTAAGAAACTCAATCATCTGGATGCTTCTTTTTTTTTTTTGAAAGAAACTACTTGAAGGCGTTTATATGTTTTGCTTCCTATATTTTGCTACGAAATATAATCGTTGTATATAATGATTGTTGTTTTTTTTTTTTTTTTTTTTTGAATCCGATTTGGAGGAAAAAAAAAAAAAAATTGTGTTTGTTTTCTTAATAACGTTTGACTAATGAAAAATTACTTAAAAAAAAAATGCAGATGTACGTTGGAATATTTTTTGCTTTTTTTTTTTTTTTTTTTTTCTAATTCGGCTACTCACTTTAAAACTGGTCCAGTAAGGACTGTCTCTGGTGGTGATTGTGACGGTCGCGGAGGTATATCAGTCGAAAATATCGGCACAGGAACCGGCAAGGAGAAAGAAGGAGTATTGTGAGTGCGGCGGCGCCTATAGTAAAGGAATAATATAAAGAACGTTAATAGAAGGAGAAAGATAGCAGAACCAAATCCCCAAGATGTGGCGGTTTGGTTTTGGAATATGGAATGTTTTAATTGCATGATTTCGAAATGTCGTTGTATCTGACGAAGTTGAGGATCTGATACATCTTCGGCTAAAGGAGCTGAGAGAAGATGAAAAGGAGTAATATTTAAACGAGAAAGGGTTAGATTTTCAAGAAAAGAACGGTTCGTGGAAAATCCGGAAGAGAAATTTGAAAAAGATGGAACTATCCAATTTGGAGATAAAATGTGAATGACTGATCTTTTAGATACTTGAGATAAAAGTCTAAAATTAGGGTGGCTAGCATAGCAGTCAGGCGGAAACGTAATAATTCCGTGATGTTGAAGTTCACGAACTTGTGCAACCGTATTAGGACATGTTAAAGAAATAGATAAAGGTTCACTAACACTGTAAAGCCATGTATTATTCGCTGAAAGGCGATAGAAAACAGGGCTATGAGGCGGAATAATTTGAACGGGACATAGTTGTTTTACTTTTTGAGGTGAGCCTATGAAAAGAGAATAGGCACAAGATGGATTAGATGGGGTCTTAACGTTTTTAAGAGCTGGACAAATGGACAGTGGATGTCCCTGACAGAGCTTACGTTCCGAGTGATCTAGTTCAAAGTAAAATTCTCCGGATTCCGAGATTGCAAAATAAGGTGGAATCGGGCGGAATATGAGAGACTGGTTAAGTTGTGGAGAAAAAATCGGATAAGGCGTTGTTCTATGAATATTAAAAGTTCTGGAGGGAGATTTTAAGGGTATGTCAATGTAAATTCGTAAAAGAGAATTGGAAATAGAAGCAGCTCCCACTGTGGATAGATCGTAATATGAATGTAGAGAAAATAAGGATGCCGGATAGGGCAAGGATAAGCCATCCGGTAGGGAAATAGATATTTTTGTCAACATTTCGAGAAGGGTAGGCGGAGGTAAAAATAAGCTAGGAATTTTTCTTTCTGCTATAGTTTGCAAGGCTTGCTCAAAGTTACTTAGTTCTATATGCAGATTATCGATTATATGATTAAGAGTACGATACGCGGAGGATACAAATAGTACTAAATATAACATATGTGCCTTAATTTGTAAAAATTCACTAACACGGAGTAAAGTAATATCAATTGAATTTAACTTCTTTTCGATAGAGGTAATCGAAATAGCTAAACGGTTAATATTGTCCTGATTCAATAGAGCTAAGCGGCGTGTTGAATTAAGATAAGCGAATTGTTCATCCATCATGTAAGTAACAGCGGAAGTTTGATCGGTCAGGTCCTGAAGTGTTTTATCAATACGCTGGAGATCATCGTTGTCTGGAGTCCCAAAAAGAAATTTTAGTGCAGAGCCACCAAAGTTGATAAGTCCACGTTTATGGCGTTGTTCATGAGTGAGGCGGTACTGCAAATTTGCAATGGTGGAGTTGAGTCGTGCAGCTTCCGTTTGAAGGTAGGCAGCTTCGGTATCAAGGATAGAAGAAGCGTCGGACAGGTCTGTTTCTGTTGAATTACGAAGGTACTGTTGAAGAGCTTGGACTCGTTGCAGGCCGTCGTAAAACGAACGTAACTGCGTCTCGAATTCTGAGATGTCGAGGTCTATGAGTAGCTGCCATTTGTCTGAGGTGTAGAGACTAGGTCCTTCAGACAGAAATATCACGCCTGGATTTTCGGCTTGCACTACCAGTCGTGAGGCCAATAGAAGGAACAGGATATGAGAGTCTGAAAGATATGGAAATTTGGTGAGAGTAATCGGTTGTAACTACTGTGCGATAATCGGGTGGTCAGAGAAATATCTGTTGCATATTTTGTCATTAATCGACGGTATCAATTCCGCTGACAATTTCTCCTGGTTCGTAGTCGTGGAGATCTGGTATTATCTGCGCAATGAATTCTGGACCTCGAAAAAGCATGACGTATGGACAGTGCCTATAGGTTAAGACGTGTCGAGCCCATGGATCATCGGTCGAAGTCCATGCTTGAACCACGCATCCACAGTGGAAACAACGAGTAGAGTCATTTGGTCCAGTGTGGAAAAAGCCAGCTTCGGCGAGTCGGGCGGGAGAAGGTTTGCTGCTGCCATAAGACCATGAAATGAACGATAAGAGACGTCTAATGTAGGTTCCATACGCTGGTGTGTCAGGAGACCAGAGGGTGGTCGGCAGAGATCGCGGACTTCGTGATGGATACAGATGACCGGGCATGATTTCTATAAAATTAGTCAATTTCAGTTAGTTCACTCCAGTCAGGTTGGTAATCAGGGTCTTTAGCAGGGTTGTCAACAAAGGATATCGATTGGTCCGAGTCATCAGTTTTCAACGTGTCTTCGTTAGGTGAAGTGTGCTGAGGAAGTTGAGTCTCGTCAGTAAGTGTTTTTTCCTGGAAACTAGCTATAGAGTCGTCTATGTTCTTGTCATCGGTAAAGCTTTCGGAAAAAAGAGAACCGGTTTTAGTTGGTGTAGCCGGTTTCGGTCTTTTGGAAAGGTCAACGGAGCGAATAGGAGTAATGTTTGAAAAAGGTAATTTAAGTGGGTTGTTAAACGATGTTCCTCGTAGACGAGTGACAAAATTCCAAGGAGTGGAAGTGGAATGGTCCGAAGCTGATTTTGAAGTTGGTTCCGGCTTCTGGATTCGAAATGAAGTTAAATTGTCTTCGTCGAGCAGCAACGTTGTTGCATTGTCAGCAGGATAAATAGAAGTGGACTCATTGCTGACGGATTTGTCTTGTTTTTCTTCTGAGTCGTCGACTTGTATGACTGACGGAGTTTCTAAAGTAGCTGGAGTGGGTGGAACGGAACTGGAGCTGGATTGGAACTGGAACTGATGGTCCTACAGTAGGAGGGGGGCTTAATAGGAGACCCTATGGAAAAAATGTCGTCATCGCTTTGAAGTAGCTTTGGTTTCCGTGCCCATTCCTCGTGAAAAGGATTGGCTGTTGGGTCTTCATAAGTAAGCATATCCACCGTTGCTGAGGTTGGTTCGGGCTCTGGACTCGGAGTTTCTCGTTTGTACGGCTTCAATCGATTGGCATGAACAATTTGAGGACGTCTCGTGCTTCGAGCTCCCTGTCGCTGAATTTGAAAATTCACAGGAGATGTCTTCTTAATAATCTTAAATGGGCCAATCCATTGACGAGCGAGTTTTCTTGTCAAACCGGGTTTAAGCTGAGGATTATGGAGCATTACTTCATCTCCTTCTTTGAAAGTGACAGCAGCACTAGTCTTGTCGTATTGTTTTGCTCGTACTGCGACGGACTTGGACAAGTTGGTTTGGACATGCTCAAAAATTTGTGATACTCGCCGTTGTAAAGCTTCAGCATACGTTTCTTCTTCATTATAAGAAAAATCAGTCGGGCGAGCTACTAAATCAGCCGGAAGAAGATGTTCTCGGCCAAAAGTTAATAAAAATGGAGTATGTTGATGAGAACCATGTAGACTGGTCCGCATTACGTACATTGCAAGCTGAAGGTATTCGTCCCAATCATCTTGAGTCTGCTGATTGACGAAATGAGCTAAGATATCAAACATCGTTCTATGACTGCGCTCGCAAGCTCCATCACGTCGAGGGGTGGTAAGGAGTGGTCCGTAAGGTTCGTATATTCAAGAGTCGACACACATCTCTCATAACGTTACTTATGAGGTTCTTCCCTTGGTCGGTTAAGAGGGCATCTGGAGCTCCAAAACGGCAGATGATGTCTTCAACGAAAAGCTTGGCGATTGTTTCAGCTTTTGTATCTACCATAGGAAGAGCTTCAGTCCATTTAGTGAATAAGTCTACGAAGGATAAGATATATTTGTGACCACGGGCCGAAACTGGAAGAGGGCCGATTATATCTAAGGCCACAAGTTCTCCAGGTCGACTGAGTGGCTGAAAGTTTTGTATCGGAGCCTTTTTAAGATGTGGAGACTTCTTACGTTCACTGCAGGATGTACAAGTATTGCAGTATTGTCGGACGTCAGTACGGAGAGTCGGCCACCAGTAGTTTGGAAGGATCTTATCCGTTGTCCGGCGAACGCCTTGATGACCGCTTAATGGAATATCATGGTGTTGTTTGATAATGAGCTTGCAAAGTGATGTTGGTATGGCGACTCGATGAGACGAATTATTTTTATTTGGTGCACAATGGTACAAGAGACCATCGACCAAAAGATAATCATCGCGTGACGTGCTGTCCTGTCGTAACTCTTCGATAATTGGTTGGAAAATTGGATCTTTCTTCTGTTCCTCTTGGACTAATGAGAGATCGATAATTGGATCTAGTTTGATTTCTGGAGGAATCTGAGCCGCATCCTTCTGAGCTGCATTTGGTTTTGTTGATGTGATCGCAAGTACAGGTGTTGAATCAGGAGATTGAATAGACGGTCGTGAAAGGCCGTCTGCGTTTCCATGAAGGTGTCCTGGCTTATGAATGACCTCAAACTCATACTCTGAAAGTAAAAGAGCAAAACGAGCGAGGCGGGAGGACGGATCTCGCAGATTTCGAAGCCACTGCAATGGAGCATGATCAGTGATCAAATAAAATTTGGTGTTGTAGATGTATGTACGAAATTTCCTAATAGCGAAGATGATAGCTAATAGTTCTCTTTCTATCGTACTGTAGCGAGTTTCTACGTCCGAAAGTTGTCGGCTGGCATAAGCAACAGGTCTTTCTTCTTTTCCTTCTTTTTGAGATAAAATCCCTGATATGGCCGTCCCAGATGCATCCGAACTTACATAGAAAGGTAGACGGTAGTCTGGATGCCGAAGAACGGTGTTGGAACAAAGGAAGTCCTTCAGTTGTTGGAAGGCACGTTCAGCTGCTTGGTTCCATTGAAATTTGACGTTCTTCTTCGTCAGGGCTGTTAAGGGTTGTGCAATGCGAGCGAAATGTGGCACAAATTGGCGATAATATCCAGCCATCCCAATAAAAGAGCGGACATCCTTGACTTTAGTCGGGCGAGGAAATTCTCGAACAGCTTGGACTTTATCCTCATGAGGCTTAATGCCATCTGCAGAGATGATATGTCCTAGGAATTCCACACTATCCGCCATGATGCGACTTTTCTCAGGCTTCAACATGAGATTAGCATTCTGTAGTGCTTGGAAGACTGCCTTAAGATGCTTCAGATGGTCCTCTTTAGTTGAACTAAAGATGATGACATCATCGAGATACACAAAACAACACTTGTTGAGTAGGCCTCGAAGTACCGTCGTCATAAGGCGGCAAAATGTTGCTGGGGCGTTGCATAATCCGAAAGGCATCTTTAAAGCTTCATAAAGGCCAAATGGTGTGGCAAATGCTGTTTTCTCCCTATCATCAGGATGAATTTCGATTTGCCAGTATCCAAATGCCATGTCAATCGTCGTGAAATAACGAGCTCCATGAAGAGAGTCGAAAATTTCTTGAATCGAATGCATTGGCTGACGATCCTTCTTAGTTACAGCGTTCAAGGCTCTATAGTCTATGCAAGGGCGATAGAGCGGGGAGGACGCGGTTCCTCCTTTCTTTTTTACTAGTAGGATCGGTGAAGACCAATTACTCGAGCTTGGAGCTATAATCCCATCATCCAACATTTTTTGAATTTGACGTCGAAGTTCTTCACGTAGTGCATGAGGAACTGGGTACGGTCGCTTGTAGATCGGTTCTGCATCACCAGTGTCGATCCTATGAGTGACTAAATGTGTAGATTTGAGACGTTTTCCCGTAGTCAGGAAAATTTCAGAAAAATTTTCCAGAACCTTGAGAACTTTGTTTCGGAAGTGCCGGTCGAGGTGATTCAAGGAAAAATGCTTCGCCAGAGGTTGTTGTTCGTCACCGTCGGGCGCAAAATAAGCGTAGTGAGCTTGGTCAAGCAACTCATCCGGGGATAAATCTTCCCGTTTGAGCTCTGGGGTTACTGCTTTAGCATCAGCTCGTATTGAAAGGACAAGTTTACGGACATCCGAAAACATTAGACCACAAACGTCATTTGTGTCTACCTTTTCGGAACTACTTGAATCCGCTTCGAGTGGGTGTATAACGTATCCATCCCGCATAGGTTCTAAATTTATTGTATGCTTTTTATAAAATAACTTATCTGCTCCAAGGTCCCAATGGAAATTAAATCGTTTCAGAAAGTCAAGACCTAGTATGCCATCTACATGTGGGATAGCATGTGGAGAGGAAGCAATGACAAAATCATGGTTAAACGAAAAACATTTAATTCGTACCATAACGCAAGCAGTACCCAAGATACTAATGGGATGTCCCGTAGCGCTCCTTAGTTGAATTTGCTGAGTGGGGCTTATTAAAGCTTTATTCTTTAAAGTATAAGACTTAAGAATGCTTACTGAGCTCCCAGTGTCAACTATAACAGTATATGGCTTATTCCCGATAAATAGGGTGAGAGATAATCCTTTTTCTGATTCAACCTGTAGCAATTCATAAACGCGAGGGGTCCCCGTAAAAATATGATTACAAGGACTGCGGTGTATCGGGGAGATTACATCGCAGCCTTGAAGTTTGGGTTCTTCTTAATGTTGCATGCAGACTTGTTGTGGCCCATCCGGCCGCATCGACTGCATTTAACATTTGGGCAGTTTTTAATAAAATGCCCTTGTTCGCCACAAGAGTAACAACCAGTACGCTCGGAGGTCCTCCGGCGATCCCTATTGGGCCCTGGGGATCGGCTGGAGCCACGTTCCGAGAATCGAACTTGTCGGTTATTGTTCTTGCGTTGATTATTTCTGTTTCGATTAGGCCTATCACCATTATTAATATTATGATTATAATTCCTGTTTGGACTCACGAATGGCCTAGAAATATTTTGTTGCGCGCGTACTCTAGGCTGTGCAATAATTTGACGGACATGTCCTTGATCTATCACTTCTAAGTTTAATTCTTCATCTTTAGCAATTGTAATAGCTTCAGTCAACGTTTTCGGGGATCGGGACATCACTGACCTGCGTATTGGGCGTTTTAATCCTCTTAAAAATTGAGCCAACATGTTTTCTTCAAGCATACCTTGACGAATCTTGGTTTCAGCATCATCCTTCCCTTTCTTAAAAGCTTTTTGACCAGCTAGTTTAAGTCGTGTTGCGAACTCGTCAACAGATTCGGAAGGCTTTTGGGCTGTAGACATGAGCTTAGAAAGCGCATGACTTAACGCTTCTGTAGGTTCAAAGCGTTCAATGGCCTTTTTGCAAAATTTGTCAAAGTCTGTTTCAGCCTTGACATCAGGGTTTGCCTCAAGCCAATGAGCAGCTTCACCTTTTAGCATTAATTTGATAATCGCGAGCTCTTGTTCACTTGACCATTTGCCAATTTCAGCGGCGCGATGCACTGAATCAAGGAATGAGCGGATACCGTTTAACGCACACTCTTTTGCGGTTCCAGAAAAGGGGTCGAGGGCCGCCAACAGGCCGCCCACCGACGGAGTCGTAGTGGAAGACGACGAACCACCGGTCATGATTAAAAAACAAATGAAAATAAAAAAAAATAAAATGACCAGTAAAAAAAAATCACTGTACGCACTGTCTTACTTAACTTAGAGTCACTTAACTTAAATTACAAACACTTATGCATGCAGAAGAGAGAAGAAAAGAAGCGAAGCACCCGCTGCCACCAATGTAACGCACCGCGTAGACGGTATCGTTATTTTGGGTTCTTTTCTTTAATAAGTTCGCAGTCTTTTCTTCTTTATAACGTATATTTATTTTATAACTTACGCATTATCTTAAGTTCGTAAGAATAACCGTAAATCAACCGTAAATCAACCGTAAATCAACCGTAAATCAACCACCAGAGTTTCTTTTTAACTAAGGAGTAACTCGGTCTGAGTTTCCAGATCAAGTCTCTGCTTGGGTCAAGCCGGGAGAGTTTATATATGATCCGTGACGTAACATGATGGTTACGTCCGGTCATATTGGACTCCTCCCAACTCTTTCCCTATAAGGAAGTTTCCCTGCAATCGGGGAAACTTCCTTACAAGGAAGTTTCCCTGCAACTTCTGTTATATAATCAAAACAATGATGCATCATGCACGTGTTCGCATGACGCATCCTCCTTAATATTTTCGCTTTTTTTTCTAAATTCCCGACTGTTACAGCCGTTGAAGGGAAATTTCACCATTCACAGTGCTTACACGTGTGCAAATGAATACATACATACATTCCTGCTTGGTTTGAGTTTCAAAACAAAATTTACGGATTATCTCCCATGCGAATACAAAAGAGCCTCTGATATGTGCAAAATACTCCATGAAAGTAGATTAATTATCGGCAAAAGTAGGAAATATGAGATCAGTGTCATTAAGTGCTTCAATCACAGGGTTAAATAGCAACTCCCGTATAGTGAATCAATTGGTGTTATGCGATAACGTATTCCGAAAAAAGGATTTTGAAAAAAAAAATGAAAAGAGGGGAGAAGTCTAAAAACTAAAAAAGTTGTGAAATCCAAAGTGTCGATATAAAAACAGTCTGCAGAGAGTAAAGCGCCGATATCTTTCATTTAATATCTTCTTCAAACTCGGAAACTCGGATTGTTGATGATAAGCTTTCTATTTTCGGAACATCTTTCATGAGTTTCACGATAAACTCGAAACCATTTCATTTTTTGCCGGTTATTTCCCAATGAGGCGTTTTTTGGAGAGAAAAAAAAAAAACTTTTGCCTTAACCGACGTTTTCCGAAATAATGATTTCCCATATTGTTTGCGTTTATGAGGTTTTAATTCAAGCGGAAGTTGTATTCCGAATTAACTTTCCACCATTTTGTGTTTTCAAAATTTAAGATGAAAAAAAATCTTAACGGATTTAATCCTCGAAAGGAAAAACCAATAAAACATAATGGAAAAACCGGGAGTGGTGAGAAAAAATACGGAAGATGTTGTTTTGTGACAGGAAGTTGAAAATATAAAAAATGGAAAGAAACTGTCAAATTGTCTTTTTTAATAAACGCATCGACGGATCGTACTTTAAAAAATGTAAAATTTCTTTCACGGTCAGATTAGAACACCTTCTCGTTTGTGAATTTGTGATTGAATATGAATAAAACGAATATATGGCGTATTGCATTCATCGGCAAGCGCACCAAAAGTAGTATCAATAAAGAGCATGCCAATTTATGGAAAGGCAAGTGGTTAATGGAACTGTCAGAAATTTTAAACTTTCTTTTTATTGAATATAAATATTTTCACCCGGTAGTCTTTCGCACACATTTTATCTTGAAAAAGATATACCGTAAACATATAAAAGCAAATTTAAAAAAATAGTAAAGATTGAAATTAATCATGTTGGCAGAAATACATAATATTAATAGTGAAATGATAAAATGACAAGGACAACCAACAGCAAAGATTTTAATACAAATATCGACAATAAGTTTATGACTTGATCGAAAACAAGCTTATAAGTTTGATACTTTTGCCTTCTCTTTTTTATGATGAATGTATCGCTCTGGATTTTATATCGCATTTACCACTGAAATCTCTTTCTCGTGCTTTTTTGTGTCTTTGTTTCTTTGCCGGAATGCATTCATCTTAGTCACCGTCTTCTTGTTTACCATTTATAGCACGCCTCTTCAGTTATTTCCAGTCTTTTACTAAATCAGAAAGGATGAGGGTCAATAAGGCCGTTTTTTGGGCTAAATTTTTTTTTTCGTGAAATTTGATCCTTGAGTCCTGGTAAATGATTCCCCAAAAGAATTTTCGATTTCGGTCGTCGGAACCCTTAATATTCGCCTAAAACCATGATATTTTATTAAAGCAAATTTTAAGGATCAGCATAGGAATTAAAAAATTTTATTGCGGCAGGGAAGTACTCCTACCTAAGACCTTTTAAGGGTATTTTTTCATGTTCCGAAAAATGTGTAGAACCCCCTTAAAAGCGGCAATTTTAGGTGTTTTATTTTTTTAAACACCGTTCTTCCAAGGATTTCTGAAACTGCATACAATATATTATAGCTTGCCCTAAGATAAACCTCACGTAATTTTTCCCGTTTGCGAATCCAATGGAATCCATTTGAAAAATGCATAAGACGCGGTTTTTACGGCCTATTTGAGCTCCCTGGTAGTCAGATCTGAATTTTTTTTTAAAAACATCATTTAGGAGTGACAATTAATCGATTCCAGCCATTATCCCGTTCCATCCATGATCAAGTTATCTTAAAAAAAACTTTAAAAAATTATTAAAAAATCACTTTGCATTTGATGTGTTCCATAACAAGTTTTCGAAAATGGAATATTAAAATTATAAATAATCTGTATATTTCCTTCTTTTTTCGTATTAAGTTAGTTGGTATTTTTAATTTACCCTTCAAAAATGATGTCTTGCATCTAAAATAACAATTGAATACAAAAAATAGAAGAAAATACATATATCGTTTATATTTTTCACATTTCATTTTCAAAAACTTGTTATGGAACACATCAAATGCAAAGTGATTTTTTTAAAAAAGTTAATAATTTTTTAAAGTTTTTTTTAAGATAACTTGATCATGGATGGAACGGGATAATGGCTGGAATCGATTAATTGTCACTCCTAAATGATGTTTTTTAAAAAAAATTCAGATCTGACTACCAGGGAGCTCAAATAGGCCGTAAAAACCGCGTCTTATGCATTTTTAAAATGGATTCCATTGGATTCGCAAACGGGAAAAATTACGTGAGGTTTATCTTAGGGCAAGCTATAATATATTGTACGCAGTTTTCAGAAATCCTTGGAAGAACGGTGTTTAAAAAAATAAAAACACCTAAAATTGCCGCTTTTAAGGGGGTTCTACACATTTTTCGGAACATGAAAAAATACCCTTAAAAGGTCTTAGGTAGGAGTACTTCCCTGCCGCAATAAAATTTTTTAATTCCTATGCTGATCCTTAAAATTTGCTTTAATAAAATATCATGGTTTTAGGCGAATATTAAGGGTTCCGACGACCGAAATCGAAAATTCTTTTGGGGAATCATTTACCAGGACTCAAGGATCAAATTTCACGAAAAAAAAAATTTAGCCCAAAAAACGGCCTTATTGACCCTCATCCTTTCCTGCTTATTTTTCTTTTGTCTGCTCTTTCTCAGAAAATGTAAGCTTTCGTTATTAATAAAAAGAATAATGCGACCTAGCAGTGGAGTATAATCTTTAACTGTTTACGAATCTTATACTTTTTTTTTTTTTTTTTTTTTTAATATTTCGGAAAACTTTGACTAAAAGTTATAGCTTTGTTTGAGCTTCGTAAACAGCAAAAACGCATAACCTTACGTCGAACCTTTTTCACATCGGAAAAAAAAAACATTTGAAAATAGTATATCATATATCAGGTATGGAGGTGGAGTGCTTTAAGCAGAGACTGGAGTTTAAAGCCCTCACTTCGTTTTCGGGCCTGACGAGGCCTGCAATCAATCTCCTTGCCTGAATTGTAAAATATTTATTTTTATTTTTTATATTATAAACAAAATGGACCCCCTAGGCTGATTGGCGTGTAGGGGCGGTCCAATTACAAATTACCATTTACCAATTGATTCTAAATTTAAGGCGTTGGTTACATTACTCGAAAATTTTTGTTCGAAGAGTTTCAAAAATTTTTTCTCGATGAAAGTGTTTACACTTTTCGAACATGCTCGAAAAGTTTCGATGATGTTCGAAATGTTTGATGATGTTTGACGTTATTTTTGGGGTTGTATTATATTTTTTAAATAATGGGAAAATATATATATCATCGGCCGAGTACCCATATTAATATAATACCATCCCAAAAATAACGTCAAACATCATCAAACATTTCAAACATCATCGAAATTTTTCGAACATGTTCGAAAAGTGTAAACACTTTCATCGCGAAAAAATTTTTGAAACTCTTCGAACAAAAATTTTCGAGTAATGTAACCAACGCCTAAGGATTGAAGATACCATTCCTGCCCATGTAAGCGAAAATAGCGTATCTTCATTTTCGGAGTTGGCACGTCTGTCGTATTTTTAACTTATGTAAACAAACAATCAATTCCGGAAAGGAAGATACGCTATTTTCGCTTACATGGGCAGATTCATGGATTCAAATAATTCATGATATAATTCATAAATTAATAATTAAGATTAATAATAAGGTTGATGTGACGCAGACGTCCTAAATTATATATAATTTATATATAATTTATATATAAATTATATATAATTTATATATAATTTATATATAATTATATATAAATTATATATAATTTATATATAATTATATATATTTTATATATAAATTATATATAATCATGTATAATTGATATATAATTATATATAATTTATATATAATCATATATAATTATATATAAGTCGATTTTATGTATAATTTTAAATTTTTTTGCGTTCCCAAAATTTATATATATAATTATATATAATTATATATAATTATATATAAACTGGTCTCCCAAAAGAGTTGGAATTTAATAGCGGTAATAAAAAATTATATATAAATTATATATAAATGATATATCATTTATGTATAATTTTTCTTCGAGCTGAAAGGCATAAAGTGCAGTCCCCTTCAAAGAGCTAAATCATTTCATTTTTTAGAAAGATTTGAATTTAGCTTTATACGTTTTATGCAACGGCCTTTTTTAAAATATTAATATTTTTAAGACCTTTTTACGCATCGCCTTTCTGAAGAAAAATTAATTTTAGTTCATCCAGGAAAAGAATGAACTTTTTTTTAAAAAAATGTCAGTACTTGTTCTGGAATGTTATCTATTGTAATTTGAAATTCAAAAGTCTCGGCATTGCCTTCTTTATCATTGTTTCCGAATGATTTAAACAAGCCCTACCAATCCTATATACGGGAATGTCCGACTATTAGAACGTCCGCCATATTGTTGGAGAACATGTATTTTTTAGGTTGAATTCTCGCAAAGTCCCTAAAAAATGCCAACTTAAGCAATTAAAAATTCATAATTTTACGGACTTTTTGTTTCTTAGGTTGATAGTTTTAGCGACTTTGCGCAAATCAAACCTAAAAATATACGGTCTTTAACAATATGGCGGACGTTTCGGAACGTTCTAATTGTCGTATGTTTTCGGAAAAATTTTGTATGGTATTGGTAGGGTCTGGATTTAAAAAATGGAGAAAAACGTAGGGAAGGCCTGGAAGGTCAAGTATTTTTATTGAGTGATATGCATAAAAAGTAGTCATTGCTTTTACTTGAAGTAAAAGCTTTTACTTCGAAGCAAGTACTTTTGCTCGGAAAGCAAATGCTTTTACTCGGAAAGCAGATGCTTCTGCTTTTACTTTTGACCATTTACTAAACATTTTTTACTGGGGATTTCCGACGCAAAAGTATTCCACTAGAGCCGCTGGATGTCTTTAACGGTTTTTAATTTTATTGGATGTCAACAATTAGAACAAAAGAAAGTTATCCAATCAATCTACGAACCGTTAAAGACATCCAGAGCCTCTCGCGGAATAATTTTGCGTCGGAAATCTTCCTTAGAAGCTTTTACTTAACACCTTTTACTTAGGAGCTTTTGCTTAGGACCTTTTACTTAGGAGCTTTTGCTTAAGACCTTTTACTAAGGACCTTTTACTTAGGAGCTTTGCTTTGGACTTTTTACTAAGCACATTTTACTTAGGAGCTTTTACTTAAGAGCTTTTACTAAGCACCATTTACTGCCTTTACTAAGCACCATTTTCTTAGGACCTTTTACTTATGTAGGATAACTAAGCAACTTTTACTTAGGAGCTTTTACTAAGCACCTTTCACTTATGACCTTCTGCTTAGGACCTTTTACTAAGCACCTTTTACTTAAAAACTTTTGCTTGGGACCTTTTACTCAGGAGCTTTTGCTTAGGACCTTTTACTAAGTACCTTTTACTTAGGACCTTTTGCTAAGGACCTTTTACTACGTATATTATGCTTTGCACCTCTTGCTTAGCACCTTTTCTAAGTACGTTTTACTTAGCACCTTTTCCTTAGGACATTTTGCTTAAAACCATATACTAAGCACCTTTCACTTAGGATCTTTTGCTTAGGACCTTTTACTAAGTAGCTTTGGCTTAGGACCTTTTGCTTAGGACCTTTTACTAAGAACCTTTTATTAAGATATGGTTTTTCTCGTCGTATTATGGTTCTTTGCCCTTCGGGCTCATCACGATGTATTTAGACTCTAGGCTGAATGAGACAGCGGACCCCGACGAGGAAATCCGAACCTGAATTGAAATATCTCCGACTATCTCGCCGCATAACGCCAACATAACACATTCCACATACGCATAAATGCCGATCTGGCTATTTCAATTCAAGTTCGGATTTCCTCGTCGGCGTCCGCTGTCTCATTCAGCCAAGAGCCTAAATACATCGTGATGAGCCCGAAGGGCAAAGAACCATAATACGACGAGAAAAACCATATCTTAATAAAAGGTTCTTAGCAAAAGATCCTAAGTGAAAGGTGCTTAATAAATGGTCCTAAGCAAAATGTCCTAAGCAAAAGATCCTAAGCAAAAGTTGCTAAAAAAAAGGTGCTTAGTAAAGGGTCCTAAGGTAAAGTACCCGAATCCTGACAGGGCACCTAAACTAAACATGTTTTCCTTTTACGGTATTACGTGTTTAGCTTATGACCCTGTCAGGTTTAGGTGCCCTGTCAGGATTCGGGTACTTTACCTTAAGTAAAAAGTGCTTTGTAAAAGGTCCTAAGTAAAAGGTCCTTAGTAAAAGGTCCTAAGCAAAAGGTGTTAAGTAAAAGGTGTTAAGTAAAAGATGTTTAGTAAATGGTCAAAAGTAAAAGCAGAAGCATTTGCTTTCCGAGTAAAAGCATTTGCTTTCCGAGCAAAAGTATTTGCTTCGAGTAGCATTTGCTTCGAAGTAAAAGCATTTGCTTCGAAGTAAAAGCTTTTACTTCAAGTAAAAGCAATTACTACTTTTTATGCATATCACTCACTAAAAATACTTGACCTTCCAGGGCTTACCTACGTTTTTCTCCATTTTTTAAATCATTCGGAAACAATGATAAAGAAGGCAATGCCGAGACTTTTTTACAATAGATAACATTCCAGAACAAGTACTGACATTTTTTTAAAAAAAAGTTCATTCTTTTCCTGGATGAACTAAAATTAATTTTTCTTCAGAAAGGCGATGCGTAAAAAGGTCTTAAAAATATTAATATTTTAAAAAAGGCCGTTGCATAAAACGTATAAAGCTAAATTCGAATCTTTCTAAAAAATGAAATGATTTAGCTCTTTGAAGGAGACTGCACTTTATGCCTTTCAGCTCGAAGAAAAATTATACATAAATGATATATAATTTATATATAATTTATATATAATTTTTTATTACCGCTATTAAATTCCAACTCTTTTGGGAGACCAGTTTATATATAATTATATATAATTATATATAATTATATATATAAATTTTGGGAACGCAAAAAAATTTAAAATTATACATAAAATCTACTTATATATAATTATATATGATTATATATAAATCATATATAATTATATATCAATTATACATGATTATATATAATTTATATATAAAATATATATAATTATATATAACTTATATATAATTTATATATAATTATATATAAATTATATATAAAATATATAAATTATATATAATTTATATATAATTTATATATAAATTATATATAATTTAGGACGTCTGCGTCACATCAACCAATAATAATTCATGGATTCAAGTTCATTTTTCATCACGACGGTGAAAAATGAACTTTTTCGTTTTTTAAGCGGGCGAAAAGTTCATTTTCGACCTGGAGTGATGAAAAAATGTACGGATTTGCCTGAATGTACAGTAAATAGGTGGATTGAATGATGACTTTTGTTTCATCTGTGGAGTTAAAAATCAACAGCGTTTAAGTTAAGTCTTCTCAAAAAGTTTTAAAAACGTAGTCTGCGGCCTGCCCTCCTAAGCGAAATGGTCCTAAATCCACTTTTTTTGTTTTTCGAGTTAGTGATACCTTTGAATTCCTTACGGCATTCTCTACCTTACCGTATATGTTATTTCAATGAATCCGAAACCGATCAAGAGAAAATTTCAGTTTTAAAAATATATTTTGTATACAAAGTTGTTTATAAAAATATTTTTATTTGTTGTTTTCTCAAAACAAAAAAAGTTGGACTTAGGACCATTTCGCTTAGGAGGGCAGCGCGCAGGGGCCATTCAAATGTTATGTCAGAATATTTTAGAAGTTCTTAGACCCCCTGCCGCCCCTGCCCGCTTGTTAGCAAAAATAGGCTTCCTCTTACGGAGCTTTAGGATGGCCTTCCATAAATTTCGTAAGCAGTTTAGAGGGGGAATGGGTCGCTAAAAAGTTTACATTAATGTTAAATCTCCATAATGAAGACGATTTTTGCTTACGAGGGGGGAGGGGGGAGTCTAAATCGGCGAAGGTCATGCTTACGTAATTTATTGAGGACCCCTAACATGGATGTCAGCCGTTCAAAGACCGCCTTTCCCCTTTTTAACAGCCCCACAGAGCATTTAGTGTTATCTCAGACTTTAATTATTAAATTATGTTTTTACAATTCATTTGTTAGGCATATAGAATACTTTTAAAAGTTTATTCACCGCAATGAGTTGCATAAAGAGATTCTAAACACTTTTTTTTTTTTTTTTGCTTTACTGATTTAACCGAAATTAATAAAAGCCGCTTTAGATCATTGGTTAGCTAATCAGGATATAAGTTAAGTAGTATAGGTTTTAACTAGTTTAAATTACCAATTAACTGCTTTGTCCTTTCAACCTTTATCAAAGTAGCTATTTTACCTTAAGGCTTTCATGACAAAGTTCGATAGAGTAATAAATTTAACTATTATTATAAACAAAACTCTATTCAAATCAACGATTTCATCTACTTCAAGCCCATTTTTCCTCATATTTTCTTAGATGACGAGAAAAAAAACTCAACTTAGGATAACAGAGAAACGTTTTCATCATTTTTCAAAATAAATTAATTAAGGACGAAAATAATTAGAATTTTCAGTTTAAAGAAGAAAAACCGTAGAAAATCAATCAAAAGGTGCAAAGACGGATCAATAAGTCCTCTGTCTCTGTCATTTTCTGAGGCTTAAAACCCAATTAACAAGGCGAAAACCGCAGCTTTAATTATCAACTTCAAGTCTCTTCATCCGACCAAGGACCAATTTCATTTTCTTGCTTTAATTTTTTTTTTTTTCAAAGTGCGACATGTTGCAAAGAATGGATCTGGTCCATTTTCCAGAAAAAGAAAAAAAAAGTATATAGGAATTCGATAAGAAAACATGCGCACTAGATAAAAATTCTTAATAAATAGTAGTTTTCTTACGTTGGTGAGCGATAACGGGGGTAATAGTAGCCATATAATGTTTTACCTTCTTAAGAGTTTCCGTTGGTGGTTACGTTTATTTCACCGTTAACGGGAGAGTTACACCCTTTTAACGTCGAAAAAAAATAAAATATTCCGTTGACCGTGAGTGTAATCCGGTCATATCTCTTTTCGGACCCTCTTTTTTTTTTCTCTCCCCAGATTAACGGCTTGACCGCGTTGTCCGGTTTTCCCCCTTTATACGCGTTTCCATTCGAAACGAAGCTCTCGAAAGTACTTATTACGTTTGGGACAGTTTTCTCGGCTAATGCGGATGCGATTTTTTAGGCGCGAGATTTTCTAAACTTTTTTTTTACTTTCTGAAAACTTTTGTAAGTTTGTTGAAAAAAAAAATTATGAACTTTGATTTAAACTTTTGATGTGTAAATTCCAGATTTTTTTATTTTTTTACAGCCACATCAAATGAGGTCAATCATATGAAATGAAATAAAATAATAAAATAACATAAAATACAAATAAAATCAATTACATTCTTTCAAACTCCTAAGAATTCTCGACATTGCCTTAATTTTTAAGAAATCTGAAGAACCGGTAGAACTGAGTCAATCAGTGAATGGTGTTTTGCGACTTACCAATCTAATCCTTTTTTATCTTTTTTTTTTTCTTTCTTCCGCTTCAAGATGCTTTTTTATTTTTACGCTATTTTCTATTTGGAATTTCTTCAGGAGCAATTTAATTCCCTTTCTTAAGGGAAGTGAGGGAAGTGAACTCCTTTTCTTAAGGAGTGCATTCCTGAAGGCTTTTTTTTTTTTTTGTTTTGCAAAACTTTTATTACATTTGCTCTATTTATATGACCTCCTTTTCTTCTTGTCAAATCAAATATACTCCGGGATATTAATATCTGAATTTGCTTAAAAGGATGGGGATAGATGATTATTAGGACATCACTGGTCTCGTCTTATTCCTGCTTTTCTCTAACTTGGGTGAAGGCTTAAGAAATCTCGCCTTAGTTGCATATTTCTTAATCTTATAATTACGCTTTTGAGGTCAAGACCGTTAAAATAGAGCTAAAGCGACAGCGTTGACTATAAATTAAAGATCAAAAATTGTATTGAAAATTCCGTCGCAGTTATTTTTTATAAGAAAAGAATCAAAAAAGAAAGAAAACGAAAAAAAAAAAGTGATCGATGCACATTAGATGATTTTGAATGAAAATTGCCGCGGTGAAAAGCACAGGAAAATCGGTTGCTTACATTATTCAGCATTTTAGTTGTTGTGAATGCGTCTATCTATTCTCCCATTTCGATCTATCGTTATTGCTCTATTATCGGGCTTTATTTTCCAATTTGTCTGCATCACATAACTTTTCTTCGGTTTTTCCTTCACCAACTGTTCAACACCAATATAAATCATTCTGAATTTTCTCTCTTATCGAAACTTCGTCTTGCTTTAACCTTTGCCTTTGCTGATTGAACCGAAGGAAACCCTTTGCTTGCCTTTTTCCCCCTTAAAATAAAACTTTTTGTTTTACTTAGGAAACATTTCTTAACGTAAAAAGTAAAAAGAGCTTACAAGTTTTATTTTTAGTCCTTTTAATCGTAACTTTTAAAGTTTCGTCGCCCTTTTTTTTTTTTTTTCCACGTATATTAATTGCAGTCAGATCAAATGTTTGTAGCAACTTCATGAACACAACACCGCGTGTTTTTTGTAAGCTTACTTACATCTATTTGGAATGTTGAGGTTTTCAAGTAAAAGGTGAAATGTTAGGAGGTTCATTAACCTAAAAAATTATTCTACCGCATCCGTTGTTAATGGAGGAAATATTTAATATAAAAAGTTAGAGCACCGTATTTTTTTTTTTTTTTTTTATTTCTTTTAAAATCTCCGTTTCTTTACATCTCAATATGATTATTAAATCCAGGGATGTCGCCGTATTTTTAATTAAGGAATAGCTCAGCTGCCATTCTATTGGATCTCTTCCATTCATTAAATGAAAATGTATTTTAATAATTTCCTTCAAAGGCTCGTTTGTCGGAAGGACTAATTAATTCGTTAGCGGTTTTGTGGGTCGAAAAACAACTCGGAGGAGAAATATCCTCTCTCCTTTTCCCCCAACGAGTTCCACGTGCAACCTGAAAATGGCTTCATTTTTTCATACAAACATTGAACCTTTTGAGTTTCGAGTTTTCATTTTTTTTTTCTCCGCTGAAATAATAATTTTGCCTTATTTTTCTCTAATGAAAATGAAAAATCTTATTTAGATACCCTTGAGACATGATTTTTCCTTTTTTGTCAGAAAAACACGAATGCTACACTATCACGAAATACTAATTAATCTCCATCTCTCTTTTCTTCAGTATTACCTCCCCTCCCCCCCCCTCCTCCCCTCGTGCTTTTGCTTCACTGTTTTTTTTCTCGTTCCCTGCTCTCTTGTTCTTTTTTTCTCTCAAATGAAATAAAAAAAGAACAATTCTCAATAGGTTTCATTGAATTCCATTTTAAATTTTCTTTATTTAAATCTTAAACTCATTCCTATCGTCCTTGGGATTTTTCCAAAATATTTTGACAATATTCCAAGACTTATCCCTCTAATTTTCTTCGCAACCCATGACTTATCCCTCTTTTTTTCTGAGTAATATATGATATTTAATATGTACATCTCCGAAGAAAATTAATAATACTATATAATCAAATTGTGAATTACTCCATAACGAAATTAAAAATGTTTACCAGTGAGCTCTAGAAAACATTTTTAATTATGGTACTGTTGATTTTTCAATGTTCTACTTTATATTCTGAAATTAGGCGTTACATTTCCTTATTTATGTAGCCGACCTTTTTTATTTATTCGAAAGCCTTACTGGTTTAGCAAGTTCCACTTACGGTGAACAAAATTACTCCCCTGTAAGAGAAGTAATTTAATTTGTTTTAAATTCTAGTGGATCTAAGATTCTAATTCATATAGGTGTCCCAAGGAGTAAATGATCATTTTTTTGTTGCATTTTTTTTATTATTTGACACCATACCTCCTCCTTCATTCCTTTACCATAAATAAGATGTGGTAATGCTTCCAAAACGCCGGTTTGCCTGTCCTCTCCAGGCCATTATCAACATCGTTATGAATATGCACTAACTGCTGTAGACTGTATTCATCTAGGTAAAGAGAAAAAAAAATTAAAATAATCGAAAAAATTTTAACTTTTGCTGAGGAGTTAATGTCGTTCAAAAAAATCATTGCCATTTAGGAAAAATGGAAAAATTTTTTTTTTTTTTAGAAATACCAATGTTTCAAAGCTTAAAACATGTACTCGTTTTTTTTTTAAATTTTGTGGCAATAAATGAATAAATAAATAAAAAATAAATAAAATTAAATGAATAAATAAATTTTTGAATTCTGAAAAATTTCTTCGGGACATATATAAAAATTTTACCATGCACACTCAAAATTGAAGAAATAGTTCCTCATTTTTATATCAAATATTGTAACCATTGCTATAAATATGAGAATGATGATATTTCTAAAAGAGCTGAATTAAAGAGCATATTACCAAAAACCGCTGCTACTATCAACATAAAATGGTAAAACCATGCAATCAATCTATTGTCACTGACTAGAGTGAAATGATCCATTGTCATGTTTCCGATGAGTAATTGCTTTTGCTGAAAGCAAAACGTCGGCTTTTGTGGAATAAAATTAGAGCATGTAGTACTTAGTCTTTCAGTCGCAAACTATAGCGAAACGAAAAAAATTGTGTGTAAGACTAGCGTCTTCAAAGAAGCACATTTATTATTAATTGTAATCGCATTAAAAACATTATGATTCAAAAGGAACACGAAAAAAGAAATAAAACGTTGAATAAAGCGTTAATAGGCTTAGTCCATGTACTTCTTGAGAGAAACACAATTAATGCAAGGAAAAAAAAACTGTATTGTGCTTTGCTGGCCTAATATGAGTATTCGTAGTTAAAATAAATTTATTTAGTTCGAACTGTACGAAAATTATGGAGTGAACGGTAGGCAGTAAAACATTTGCACTTCCTTTTTTTTTGCGTGCGGTACAGGCTTGAAAATGGTTTTCTAAAAATTCTTCGATTACGATACGAGTTTCCAGTAATTGTTCATTAATTTCAGATTAGTCACACTCATATCCTTGTTGCTAACTGGAATTAGGGGGAGAGGAAAAAAAAGGATTCACTTATACGTGACCAAGAAGTTAATTAACTTGAGATAAAAATCATTTTCACATTCATTGGCGGTTTTACTATAGGGATTTGCAAAATCACGCAATTTTTAATAAATCCGTATATTTTTGTCATGAAAACATTTTTAGTTTATTTCTTCTTTGCCTTTTTTTTTATAGCAAATTAAATTCCTTTCATTAATGGTGAAATCCTCTTCATAAAGACTTGACTTGATTTTGAGGATTGTTTGTAGGTTGAAAAATGATTTTCGTTGTTTATAAATTCAAAGAAAGCAAGCAGTTTTGCATATCTGATTACCGACTCTACAAAAATTCCTAATGTTCAAATAAACGAGAAAGAAAAGTTTGGAAAATCCATTTTTCAGCCTTAAATTTTTTTTCCGAACAGGTAAGATGTCTTTTGTGTACATCAGACGTGATTTGTAATTAACAGGAAATGGTTGTTCACAGCGATGAGAATATCGCGCCTGTAACTGGCAATAATGTCAATTGATTCAAAACCGAAGCTTGGTCTGAAGTTTTTGAATGGTCTATAGTTATGCCTTTCAAAAAGACAAAACAAGTTGGCCTGCTTTTTATTTTTATTAGTGCGATTCCACCAAAACTTCAGAGAATCCTATTTTGAATATGAATTAGTAATAATTCATATTCAAAATAGGATTCTCTGAAGTTTTTCCATTTCGAATCTACTTTTTAATTCAATTAATCATAGATGCATTTTTTTTCTTGATGAAGAGAATGATTGAAATAAATTTCGTTCTGTATTTCTGAGGTTGAGAGGTTGCAAAAACGAACAAGTATATTATGAATTGTTTTTGTGAAAAAAATTAACATGAAAAAAAAGTTAATACTTTTTGAGTTAACTTTTCATTTTCATTTGATCTCTACAATGCAATTATCGTAACAAGGCATTATCTCATTATTCACTTCCTCCTTCGTTTTACCTCCTTCGCTTCTACTCTTGCCTCGATTTCTGCTGTTCCCAGTGCTGTTCTTCCATGTTCTTAATGAAGTATAAAGAAATTCCGGTATGCCATTTGTCTAGTAGCTTTCTCTATCTGTACCAATCGTTTTTCTTACAATGCTCGTTCTTCCTCTCTTCTTCCCCCCCCCCTCCAAGCTCTCTCTCTCTCTAGGTTTTTACAAATAGCTGACTTTTCATTTGCTTCCTAAGATTTTGCTATATTAAAGACTTTGGATTTGTTTTATGTAATTTGAAGTAACTTATTACGAGGCAATCAAATTACTAGCTGAGATTGCCATTTATTTTACCAAGATTATCCCAATTTTACTTCTTCCTCAACATTTATTATTATGTAAAGTGAAATACTTCGTTTTTTCTCAGAAAATGGTACAATATAGGAAAAAGTAATGCTTGTTTTAGAATATTCATTAAAAATAATCTATTCATCATCAATATAAAGAACGGTAGAACATAACTGTGATACTGCATATTTTATTTATTTTATTTATTTTTATTTTTATTTTTATTTTATTTTAATTTCAAACAAAATCAACAGTTTATATACCCTTTTACAAATTTTGTATTTTGCACCTAAAAATAAATAAATAAATAAATAAATAATTTTAAATTTGTTAAGCGTTGGTTTTAGAATGAAAAAGGACTTCAGTGACAAAGTTCTTGAATTGATTTAGGGACATGATGATGAAATCCTGGCCATCAAGAAGATCATTTAAGCTGTTATACAAAGTAGTTATTCCATTAATAGGTGAAATCATAAGTGAAGGAGAAAAAACAGGATTTGAGAAAAGTTTTTTTTGCCTAGTTCTTCTGCATGGAATATGAAAATTAAGTAGAGAAAGTATATCAGGGCTGTCAGCTAAGTTATTGCATATTCTGTAAAGCAACACTGCATCATCCAGATCTCTCCTGTGTTGTAGAGATAAGATATTAAACTCTCTCACCATGTCCATATTCCAGTGAGTGGGTGAATAACGAACTAAATAATGTAGACCAAAGAAATGCCGTGAATATTTATTTCATTTCTATGCTTTATCAATAAGGACGTTTATGCAATAGTCGGCCCTCGTTATGTGCCATCATGAAAAATTAAAATCAGTTAAAAGCGATATATTTTAACATAAGTGGAAGCGATCAAGGGATTATAATTAAAAGCAATTTCGATTAGTTCAGACGGCTGGGGGAGGGGTTGATACTAACTACGAGTCTGAATTTAACCTCATAAATATTTTTTAGGGAGATTTCCCAAAAAATAATAAAACATTAAGAGATATGTTTTCGTAACTTTAAATTTCTGAAGATTGTGGAAAAATCTCTAGAAAAGGATCTGAAATCAATTTTTCGATAATCAAGTTCAACATTTGTAGATGCTTTTTTATAAGAAAGAATCCGAAAAAATTGCTTTAGAGATTTTGTGCCGCCGCGGATTTCTGTTATTTTTACATACTCTCATTTATACCCTTAGTAGCGAACGTTTCCGTAAATTAATTCCATTATTTTTATTTATTACCATGTTAACTAAATATACATTTTTCACACGCCTCAACAAGTAATTTTTGATACTTGCAAGGTCTGCTTACATCTTTGACCCTCCCAATCAGTGTTTATTTCCATTTTACCATGAACGCTAAAAACATTTTCGTGTTTTTCGATAGATGAGCGTGACAAAATCTTTATTATGATAATAATAATCATAATTTAAAGTGACGATCTGATTTGACTATTCGTTTTATTAGTATTGTATAAAACATTTTCCAAGCTTCCCTGAATATAAAACACCAAAGAACCGAAATTCAAAATGATTTTGCATTGCTTTTTGTCTCTCTTTCGGACTACATTGAGAGAAATTCATCTATGATTCAGCAATATTTATGACAGAGCAATATTCCCTCGTGTCTGTTAACGTTTCAAGCACTGCCAGAATACTGAGCGACATTTTTTATTAGTTTAATATTTCTCTGTAATACCGAAATTGGATTTCTGACATTCTACGTTTAATGCCATTCAATAACCACTGAGTCAGCAGAGCATGCGAAAAAGCGGTGGGATAGCCTTAAAATCTTATACGTCTGCCCGCAGTGTTTTATTTCGTTTCGCTTTGTTACATCATATTAATTTTAACGAAATAAAAAATTATGAATTGGCATCACCTATCTATGTAAATTCGATTTTTAATCCAAAGCTTGGTTGTTATTTATTTTTTACTTATTTATTAGTACTATTGTTATTATTATTGCTTTTATTTTTATTTTTTTTATTTATTTTTTTTTTTTTCAATTCCATTTAATTTCTGCTCCGGTAGAGTATCGATTTGATGATTCCATGCAGAAAATTCCCCAGTTTACCTGGAACTGGATTCGAGAGAACCCTGATCTATAAGTGTGGTAAAAAGGCTGGTCTGCAAATGAATCAAACCTCTCAATCAACGTAGACGACAAAAACAACTTCAATTTGACCAATTAAAACGATCGTGTCAACTAATTACGTCCCTTTTCATTGCAATTTTTATTCACTAATCCATATCAATTGCTTTACATGCAGATCATATGACGTTTCAGGGAACGTAAAATGGAAATTTTCAAATGGTGCTCAAGCTTAAACCGTAAATTTTATACGAAGCAGTTTTCGTAAAATGATCCACGAAACAAAATTTCCTGCGAAGAGCAATTTTTTTTTGTTTTAAGCAATAATTCATCCTGTACGTTTTTGTCCAGGAGAGCTTCCGAAACGAGGGAGAAATTTTTTGGCTTATCATCAAACCACAACCCCAGCAAATGACAGATCTTTCCAATCTCTACTGTTCAGATATCCTCGACCCACAAATTACTTATTACCGCTGGATGGCATTGGTCGCTACTGCAGCTTTGCAGTATTCGACATTAGTTTATCTTTTTTTCCCCTCATCCAGTTTGTTAGTAATATTTTCCGGCAACGTATGCTGGGTTATGTTTCTAAGCAGGATCAGAAAAGAGCTTGAGTGTTTCCATCTTGAAAGGAAAGAATTGTGTAGTTCTTTTCAGTAAAATCTGTAGTGGTTAGCCACGTAGCTTGAAAAGTCGTTTGTTTAAATTCCAAGAAGATAAATTATATTTTTCTTTAAGTGTCTATTGTAATGGTCAAACAATGTTTAAAAAGAAAATTTACCTTTTTTCAAAATCTATGCTTTGAAAACTTTTTATAGATATTCAAAGAACGTCTTCAGCATTCGGAGGAAATTCCGAAGCAGTTTTTGCTTTTTCATTATGATTTCTTTATGTTTCATTTCCCTTGTAAGTGGACAAAGGAAAACAAAGCGATCTCGACTAATAAAAAGACTTAATATTAAAAAAGAAAATCCGCCAACAATTCTTTTTTAAAAAAGAAAAATTTCTTATTTAACTAAAACCTAATAAAACGAAGGAAAAAAAACGAAATGAAATAAAATGTTTGCAAAGCGAAGTTGAAGAGATTTCCATCAAGTTATAAGATGCGTTTTCAGTAACGCCTAATTTAATATTCCGATATTGTGAAAGTAGGTAAAGTTTCGTAGAAAAGAAGATAAGGAGAACCAGGGAGATGATTCTGTCAAAGTGGAGCTATAAATCATTAGAAAGTGACAAGGAGGACGAACTTTCAAATATCGAACCGTTCGGCCCTGCAACTTTCTACATTTCCTTAATTAATAATGTCATTTATGCCAAACTTTATCTTGCTGATTTTATATAAAAACGACGTTACCTCCGTGATGTAGCTATGCTTAAATATTTCAAGGTTGAAATCATTTTCACATTAATTTGATTTCTCTTCTTTTTTATTTCCAGGTAAAATGAACCTCAACTCGGGTTAAGGGCTTTGCCGTCGGGGAGACAATAATAAATAATATTTTCAATTATTCGTTTAAACAAACCAATAAAATGTGAATAGTGATTAAGCTTACAGTGGTTTTAAGCATGAAGAGAATGCTAAAAAAACAAAAAGTGATCGGAAAATAAAAATGGATACTTCTAGAAGCTTCCAAGGAATCAGCCTTGGGGCCTCCAAACAACCAGGCTGTAACATGTTGGGATTCATCTACATTCTCCCTGGGATTTTGATCTACATTGCTTCAGTGTCAGGTAATGGATTGTATTTTAACCATTTTACAATTTATTAATAAAGTTCATGTCCATGCAATATTTTTAAGCTGTATGGGTTAAAAGATGAGAACGGTTTGGAAAATTCCGATGTTTGTTAGTGCCATTCGTTTGAACTTCTGCTGTCAGTTTGTGGAGGACAAAGTTTATTTACTATATTTGGGTTTTGCAGAAATCGATGAGGTTATTTTATCCTTTTTTTTTTTTTTTTTTTTTTTTTTTTTTTTTTTTTTTTTTTTTTTTGTCATTTCTCGATGAAAGAATTTATCCCAAAAGTTTTCCTATTGTGCTCGTTTTATATATAACAGTCATAACAGATGGAAAAGCATTTCCGCGACAAAATACATTGTTCAAATTTGTTTCTTTTCCTAGTGCGAAATATTTCAAAAACCTGCTTTTCCCAAAATGTACTTTTCTCCTCTAAGCTATTATAACGGATGACATTCTATAATCAATCTGAGCAAAAGTACTCCGACTGATAATGGAACTCGTATTTTAACAGAAAATGAAAATACCAGAGCCGAAGTTTGACTTTCCAGTTTCAAATCTAATTAACATTTTTAATTAAAAGCTCCTTCAACATTGAGTACTCGTACTTTGTGTCTTCCCAAATGCTGCTCCTGCTGCCTTATTAATATTTTGCTTTAACCGCTGCTATTTCCCTTTTCTTTCCCTTTAGGATGTATACTTTCGAGTTTCCGTGCTTAATACTTTTTGATTTAATTAATCTCGTTTCGATTCTTTTTCTTTCTCCGAGGTAGGTGTTCTAAATATCTGGAATTCCTTTTCATATTTAAGGATTAATGGAAGCTATATCCAATGAAAACCGTGCGGTTTTGTTATAAAAGGACGAGACTGTTTCGCAATTTCAAAGCGAAAGTTCCCAAAAGAACTTCGTCTTCCTTCACACCTGTGCTCTCCTACGGGATTCCTCTGTCACAATGATTTACATCCTAACGTTGTCTTTGATCTTTTCTATCTCGTTTTCACTTTCCGTTATGTATAGACTGCAAGCTACGCATTTCAACTCCCCTCTTCGGGATTTCTTTCTTTCTTCCCCCTTTTTTTTTTTCCTTTCTACTTAAAGTTTTGGAAAAGATTTTAAGTCGGATTCTCACGCTTTTATCGAATGTTCTTTGAAGATTATTTGTTGTATAGGTAGTAGTCCTGCGGAAAGATTTTATTTTCAGTTACTTCAAAAAGTCTTTGCTGATTTTTTTTCTTAATCGAGCTTCTATTATCGCTCTAGCTAGAAAATAAGGGCTAAAAATAATTAGAAATACCACCACACCCTTCTCAATGTAACTTATTCAACTTCTTGTCTTCTGTCAATTGGAATCATTATTCCATATTTTTTATTTTTACTATTTTTTTATTATTAATGTACGAAATTTCTGACGATAATGCTTGATTTACGAGAAACGTATGCAAAGGAAAATGATTCCTTACAGTGCATTTTTAAAAAACCTTTTAAAATTTTCTTCTATTTTAAAATTTTTTCGAAATATTTTTTCAACAAGAGTACTACTTGTTAACATTAAAAGTTAAAAAATATTCCCTAAAGATATAAAAAGTTAAATCAAACTTGTATATGAATAAATTAGTCGGAAGACTTTTCGAACCATGAAATATTAACAAAAAAAAGCAAGCCTGATTTCTTTTAAAGATATAAAACTGCTCGTTTTCAGAGACTTGTACAAAAAATTATTGAAATGAAAAAAATTCTTAAAGTTTCCTTGGAAAAAAGAAGTTGAATTAACGTTTTTCTTGTTTCATTTTGCTTAGATGAGGAATGATAGAATTCAACAAAAAATCAATTTGAACATGTATTTTGAGGGAATAAGGAAATTGATGCATTATTTATTTTTTATTTAACCTTCTTTTTACTTTCATATTTTAAAATTTATATACGACGTAATCTATTTATTAAAATAAATAAATTCAGGACAAATCTTATAAGAATGAGAGAAAAGAGGAAAAGGAAAGAAAATTGAACGAAGAAGAATAGCAGTTTTTTTTTTTTTTTTTTCTTTGGTTTAATCCAAAGTTACCGTTAGAAGGTCAAGGTGGATTTTTAAATCCATTTTTCAATATTAAATATTCATAGTTAGAAGGAAAACTCTTTAAAATCAACTCATAAAAAATCTTTTTTGTAGAAAATATACGCCTTAAAAATGTTAATTTGATTTTCGAAGGAATATTATACAGGTAAGTCTAAACGCTGTCCTAAGGCGCTTTTTTTATCTCTCGCAGAGAGTATTAACCAAAGCAATTATTATTCATTAACGTTGGGAATGAATCCTCGGGAATTCCTTCTTGGAGGGATACTTTATTTAACCTTAAAAAAATACAAAAAAAAAAAAAAAAAAATATATTTTCCCGAAAATTAGCATCATTAAACCAGCTGGATGGATATTCATAGTAAGGTAGTACGTTTTATAATGGAAACGGTTAGAACCTGAACTTATAAAATGGACGTTTAAAGTTTAAACATCTACCTTTAAAACAGATTCTTCAGCCCGAAGTCAAAAGCATGTTGTGGTCGCTTTGTTGCGGGCATCGTTGAGCCGCCGAGCAGGGGAATACTTTAACCGGTATCTACTAAAACGTATGAATGCTTATTCACACAAGCATTATCCTTATCAAAAGGTTTCGGACCTTCCTTTATCATTTTTAGGTTATATATCTTATTTTTGTAACCTTATTGAGAAATGAGAGTTTTATAAAAATTTGATTTATGTAAATCATATTTTATTGCTTGAATCAAGTAACTGCGTCGTAATAATTACTGCTGAGGAAAGTCTAATTCGGTATTCTTCATTTTACCAATTTAGTCGTAATAGCGTCGATGAAATCCTTTCGAGAACGGTAAGCGGTGAACTCAGCAATCGGAATCGACGATGTTGTTAAATTGCGTTTTACTTGAGTATGCTTGAAAGTTAAAGCTGTACTTCAGATCTTTATTTAGAGTTATCTTATTTAAAAATAACATTTTTATGATTTTTTTTTTTTTTTTTTTTGTTCATATATAACGCCTAACCAATTCATATAGGAATATTGTTTATGTTGAAAACTTGCGGACTCATTCTTGTTTGTCGCGGAGAAAGTGCGGTAAACTGAAACAGAATTTTGGTCGTTAGCAAACAGTCTCTCTACTTATTATTAACATTTTCAAAGGAGATTAGAAACACCGAGTTTCTCTCTTAGTTTCTCCTTTGTTCCCTAAATTAATTCGTCTTGTGTGGTACAGCCCATCTTTCCATCCTTGTTTCTCTTGCATGGTATTACGACTCTCTTGTGAGATATCTTCAAAACGTTAATACTTTCAATTATCAGTGGCGTCGGAGTTATAAAAGGGCTATCGATTAATCCGAATCGAGGCAAACCTTTGCACGCCTTTAAAAATATAAAAATTTTCATCTATTGTATTATCGTTCTTTGCTGATAAAGAACTGGGTGGTTAACACCAAAAAGGAAAATTTAATAAACTTGAGAATGGTCATTTTGTAATCAAAGCGGGAACTTTTTTTCGTTGTTAAGCAACGGAATTTTATGCGATGATTATGGCTATGTTTCGCGGGTCTCGATTGCGTGGTTTTGGTTTTTCGTTGTGATAGCGATAATTTTAGGTTTTCGATTGAGGTTATAATAGCTTTAAAGCGAATTACAGGTGGTAATAAAATAAAAAGTGATGGCTTAATTATGAAAAAGGAAATACTTCAAACGAAGTCATTATTCTACCAACCCTTTTTTAACGTTTTTTTTATGCAGATCGCTTTAAAAGACAATCTTTTAAAACGTAAACAAAGATAAAGAGCCTCCGATGAAAACGAGAAAGAAGCAAAATGATAGAAAAAAGAAGAAAAAAAAATAATAATGGCATGGAACCGCCATCAAGTTTTACAGTTTTGAACGATGACGTGAAAGAAGCGAGAAAGATTCTTTTCGATGGGAAAATCTCACAGTAAAAATTAGGATTCGAATTCCAATCAAAATATATTGCATTTGCCGGTATGAAAAAAACTTTGCGAAATAAGATCTTTTGATCCAAAAAAAAGGTAAAATTCATTTTCTTTTATTAAACAAATTGTTCCGAAGAGGACGAAAGCAATAATAAAAAACGTGTTCGAATTTACATGTGGGTGATTCGAGCACTGAACTTTTATGGTGGCGATTCCCTCTAAACTAAGTTTATGGTGGTTGATTTAAAAAAATTGAAATCATAAAATATAGTATCACTTTTTAATTGGAAAGAAAGAAAAAAAATACAAGGGAAAAATTGCATATCTACAGCAGGCTTGAAATGGTACCTAGAGGAACTGACACAGACTTAATTTTGGCAGTTCCCAACTGTGCTACTTTCACTGCATTCTTTGATTGTCCAGGATTGATATCAATTGACAAATAATCCGTTATAATAGCTAAACTAAAAAGTTATATTTTGATGCACACCTTAATTCCTAACTGATGAGATTATATTTCCTTATGGAAACGCTTTTTCCTCAAGATTATTGTAATTTTTAATATCACTGTGAAAAATTGTTTGTGTAACTCGGATAATCGGCCTTTCTCCTATCTGTGAATTTATGAAGACCAAATAATTTTTGATTTAAAGAAAATTTGTCTTACTCATAACATTAAAAATATTGATCATCGATCTAACTTCCGCAAGAATTCGAATCATAATATGAAACATTATGAAGAATTCGTGCACATAACATAAAATTCTCGCATTTTCTTTATTTCCTTAGAGAGAGTTAAACGGACATTGCTATGTTGTTTTTGCAGAAGGGTGAAAGAGTTTCACCGTAATTTCAGATTGTGGTACTCTCGTAATATCGCAATTACCCTTCAGCACGCAATTATGCTTGTCAAAATAACTACATTTTAACAGGGTACTGGACGTCCATTGTGCATGTTTCGAAACTATAAAATGCGTTTCTTCGGTTTCGCGTCTCTGGGAACCTACTGGTGTCTGGCGCGAAATCACTTTAGCTGGTAAATACAGGATTACCAAAATGATCTCTTTTTTACATTCCTATGATAATTTTTCTGGGGATTCTCTGTAAATAAGTTAAAAGTCAACCTACTCTTATTTGTAGAAAATATCTATAACCAACAAGTTTTGATGCAAATATCGCTTTTAAAGTCCGAAAAAACCGGAATTTACTTGACGTTGTAGATTATAAGATACGGCGAAAGAAAATATAGTTGGAATAAGTTTTGACTTGTTTGTTTACATCGAATGTCGGAAACCTTGTTTCATTTTGTATAGAAAATAGTTGTTTAAAAATTGTTTGCTACAATTATTAAGAATGGCTACATTATCTGGAAGGTTTCTCGTAAGTTTTGGGCGTAATCATAAAGGTAAATAACATAACAATGAAAAAACAAGAAGAATTTCATTCCAGAAAACGTAAAACTTTTTTTCGTAATGTTTTTTCTACCGCTGTACGAGATTTACGTATTTTGTTTTCCATAAAGGTTGGATTCCACGGCAGGTAAATCTGCACTAAAAATATATCGATTTATATCTACTACAGCAACATTTCTCCTTCTGGTATAATAATATTTTTATGACATTGTAATCCAAAGTATTTTTCATTTGATCTATTTGGAGTCAAAAACTTGCAGGATCGAATGGAAAGTGTTTAACCATTCTTCATTACTCAATGACCTTTTCCCCCTTATACGGTATCAAATTCTCGTACATCACTCTAAATCGTCTTAATACGACGTCTAAGACAAATCATGACAAATACATAGTGGCAAATCCATTTTCTAGCATTACCTATTTGTAATTAACTGTCAGTTACGTTTCGAAACTTGATGAAGCGCACCTTAAATCGTCATTATCGGTTGGTTCGCGGTAAGCTATCTAGCTCATTTTGATAAATGGGATCTATTTCCGGTCAGTTTGATTTTCGGAAAAATGGGAGAAAAAAATATCGCATTACGGCTTGAATTTTTTTGGTCGGTCAGTTATTGCCAAGCTGTTATCGAAACAAAATGACGTACATTTAGAAATTCTTCTCGCAAAAATAGTTTATCAAAAATGATAGGCGCTCGTTTTCTCTATATAGTAATAAGCAGAGAATCGTTGAATGAGTATAAAACAATTTTTTTCCCTTTGCGCTATTAGACCCATCGAACTTCTAAGAATAGTATTTTCCCATGGCGTCATTAATTTGAAAAAGGGGAAATAGCATGTAAGGTAAACAAAGGTTTTGTCCCCTTTTTGAAATTAACGATTCTATTATGAAAAAAAAAAAGTTTCGCCAATAAAAACGAATAAATTCTTCACTTTTTTCTTTTTCGCTAAAAATCAAAATTCAATACAACCAACTCTCATTTATCTTGAAATAAAAAATAATCACAACTTTTATAAGACTTTAAGCAACATCAGTTATTTATTTGTAACGTTATTGGAACTTACATTTTAATTTCTGTAAGATCTTCACTTATATCGCAGATGACCTTCAATTTGAAAAGGAAATTTGGATTCATGCTTTCATCAAGATGATTTCCGATCATTTCTTCTTTTTGCGTTAGAGATTGTGTTCATTTTAAGCAATTTGAATGTACAGTACCAGTACGACGTGTTTATATCAGAATGCCAATGCAGAGGAAAAAATTAGTTACATGAAATTTATGTTGCTACGTAGAGGGCTAGGTGATTGACACCGTAACATAAGTTTCTTTTCTGCTTCCACTTCCGCGGGCAAATCGACTTCCGTTTGCTCTCTGCTTCCGTGTGTGCAATCAACAAAGCTCGTAAATCCTGTTCCGTAGCAGTAGTCTCATCAATTCTAAGATTCCAAAGTTTGGCAACTTTGACCAACGTACCCAGAAAGGATTCTTTTTCAATTCTCCATTTTTTTACGAGTTTCTTTTATAGCTATAGCTTGTGGTCTCGCAGCATCTAGTGCACCTGTACGTTGCACTTTATAATTGAAACTGAGTGATCTTTTTTTACATCTAAAGATGTGAAAGGAAGAAGGATGTTTTTCAGACAATACGACGCGAAAAAAATTCGGACATCAAATCAAATCAAAATTTCCATCAAAAAAAAAAAAAAAAAAAAAAAAAAAAAAGTAGAGGGCAACCAAAAAAGAAATGAGATTTCCCTAATTTATCCATGAATTATATCTCCCTGATTTAATGATGAATTTTTTAATAATGATTTACCTTAGAATATGGAAAAAATTAATCACTAGACCATTAATAATCTAAAATATATTTACTGTCAGATGGCCATTTCGACCTTTAAGGTCATCATCAGTGCCATATAAACGTTAAAAAGATTTTTAATAAGGCATGTTAAACAATTTATATATTGCACAATTAAAAAAGAAGAACAAGAGAAACGTTGGAAATTAAAATGCTCAAGATTAAAAAGTCAAGCAGCCATTTTTTTTTTGAAAAAAAAATGGCTGCTTGACTTTTTTTCCATGCCATCTGACAGTAAATATATTTTAGATTATTAATGGTCTAGTGATTAATTTTTCCATATTCTATTGAGAATAAGACCATTGACCCCTATCAACGGAATTCAATGATTTACCTTACTGAACCCTTTTTCGAGCTTTGTTTATTTTTTTCTCTTGCGACCAAGATGGCATCCAAATTCAAACGTTTATGTGGAATATTTTTGTTGACGGGCTAAACAGCGCCATTCTTCCTTTTTCGTCTTCATCTTATCTTTTCAACTTTTCTTTCAGCCGGTGTCATTGTATCATTTATCCTGTATTGAATTGGGTCAAATGCCTGTGCAGGAGGTCTTGTCTTAATACTTACAACCCTTACCTTCAAAGGGTTTTTTTTTTTACAAAATTGCACATACAAACACTTTTGGATAATCTAGTAATATTAGGATTAAATGGGTTTCCCGATAACTTGAAACCGTTTCCCGATATTGTGAAACCGTTTCCAAAATTTTTTTTTTGTTTCGATACAATAACTCCATTTTTCAGATTTTATCTCTATCAAGTCTTATTTTAGGTTTTTTTTTTTTTCATACTGATTTTAATTTTTGGCAGTAAAAACTTGTACCAGAAATATGACTTTCGAATCTAACTATCGATTGTTTTTGAGGTCGTTTCCTATTGATGTTTTACATTCTGTTTTTGAAAAAACTCCTATTCATTTTCTTAATTTAAAACTGAGATTTATCCTTGAATAATAAATTTTTGTTTGACCATGCACGCAGTTAGGTGAAATCATTGTAATAAAAAGTAACAGCAAGCAAAAGTCACGTTAAAAGTTTATCTTTTTAATAATGCGGTGCACTGAATTTTTTAGGATATTAAGGAGTCTCTTGCAATACTAGCGAATTCACAGACGTCTAAATTGTTTTAGGAAATTGGAATTTGAATGCCATACAATTGCCTATATTATTTCTTGATTGGCTATGTATTTATTTTCTGGCCATAGTTTTGAAATAATAATTTCAGTTTTTCTGATAATGTTACTTTGTATTTTCGAGCTACTTTAACTTATAAATAACAAGTTTTTCGCATATATTGCTTCATTTCTTCTCTTTTAATTTGGAAAATATGGCATTCGACCAGAAAAAATATTTTATTTGCCTTTTTTTGCTTTTAACTGCCTTAAGCTTTAAGGAAGGAAAAAAGCTTAAGGGAAAGAAAAGTCTTGAAAGTCTAAAGAGGTGTAAAACACCGAATTCGGAAAATACTTCAGATATTAAGTTTCTGCGTTTCGTAGGTTTGTTAAGTAAAATAAATGTTATTAGACTCGAATTTATACATGAGGTAGAATGGGGTCATTATTAGAAACGTTCAACTTTAGCTGGAGGATAATATAAAAGATAATGTTGAAGGTTTCGAAGGAAAGAGAAAGTAAAACTCCCTCATCTGATAGTTCGGTAACTATTTAATGGGTATAACTTTCCTTAACGAACCCGTTTCAATATTTCACATAGATCTAAACTGATCTAAATTATTAAAAATATGGGAATTATTGAGTAATAAGTCAGAATTGTAAAAATATTATTATATTTTTTTGAAACTTATTAATTAAAAAGTGAATTTAAAATTTTGAACAGAATAATCGTTTTTTCATGATTACCGGTTTCTAAATAAACGAAGAAATTATTCAGTTCATTGGAGAATTTGTTAATTATAAATGATTCTAATTATTCCTTTCGCTTCCATTTGCGAATTTTGCTTTCGTGACATATAAGACAAAAAAGAATGAGCCTGATAAATAATGAAAAGAATAAAATGACCTCAACCTCAGACTTCAGGAAGTGTTTCAGGATAAAACACATTGTTTTATAAGAATGATAAATGGGTAAAAGCCCGGAAAACTGTTATTGGGAACTTTAAGATTTTTTTTTCGTAGAAGTAGCATTTTTCTTATTTTTCATTTGTTTCATACCCATTGCCCAGGATTTAATTTTATTTATTTGTTTTAACGTCAAGAAAGCTTAATCACAGATGAAATGGTGGAGATAAAATCCAAGAAAAAAATTAATTCCTGGCTTTAATTTGTTAACAGCTTTTTAGGTTCGCATCGGAAACTATCCTCAATACAGTGGAAAACGGAGTTTTGAATCCGTAACAAATTTCTGATCACTTTTCCATTGTCCCAATGCACTTCACCCGTCATTATTAATCTAGCGTATTCACAATTCAACCGATTTTGCGATTCAGCTACACAGTCCGGTTCAATCGATAGCGTTTCGGTACGCGTTCAATAATTTGCTTTATTTTTTTAAGCCTTTTGTTGTAGAAAAATTATTTTTATTTTCTTTGTTCGCCAAATTTAAAAGTCTTAATTGTTTCTGCAAAAATAATAGTTATGTGCGTATTTTCGAGAAAAAAATTACCCAACCATTGAGGCAAAACGAAATTATTCAAAACAACACATTCAAAACATTCTACAAGTTGCAAAATTCGAAACGACTCGAGGCTTTTCCTAATCTTTTGTAGATCCTACCATTGTTTAATCCTCAAGAATTTACATTCACGGTCCTTTGTACATGAACCACATGATTTTACCAGATGTCATATGTGTGGATTTTTGGATTATCTTTTAACACTTTCTTTAGCCCACATTTATACAGCGTGAATCTATATATATTTGTGCACTTTATTTCTTCTCTTTTTTAATGGGTAAGTATGCGACCATTTGATTTACGGCGTATATTTTGCTTTAATTTTTCAAACCGTGGACAAAAAAGAGCTAGGAAATTTATAATACCCCGGGCCTTTTTTTTCTGATAATTTTAAGTTTTAAACTTTCGGGAAAAGGAAAAAGTGAGATACATTTATAATGAATCAGTCTGCGGTAAAGTTAACCCGGTTCAAACGTAATTACATTCTATGAAAGCTAAAAAGTCTTAAAGAGGTAATCCCTTTTTTCCGCCCGGTTTTTTTCTTTAAAGGTTTAATTTAAGGCGCCTCGGATTTATTTTAGTTCAACGTCATACGGTTTTCGATGATATTAATAATGCTTTTTTTTTGCCTAATAGCTTTTATAAATAATAACTTTTTCCAGCGATTTGTATGCTCGAGTAATTCTGAGATGGCCGCAATTGCATTTTAAATGTTACTCTTTGTTTTACCCAACGGACATGAATCCCGTATTCATTACGTATTAATTTTCTTGAATTAATTTATACCCCTTTTCATTCGTTTCGCCTGGGATTAAATAATAATAATAATAATGTCATTCATATATAGAGTGTCGATTTTGTTTAATACGGTTCTCGTTATAGGCCTATCTATTACGATAAACATGGAAGTCATGACATTTTTGGGATGAAAAATGATTTTTCCTCGGCATCAGCTTCTAATAATTTTCTATTATGTTTGGACTTTTTTAATTAATGGCCTTTACCTTATTTAAGGTGTCTATATATTCAAGATTCATGTCGGATTCCTTGTTGTTTACTATAATCAGGTTAAAATCAACGAAAAGCACGAAACTGCAATTATATCGCAGGCTGATACGTTTAAGTCACGTGATTTTCATATCTGACCGTTGTCAGCTATGCGTGTTGATTATTGTTCTCTTACCAGCTCTCGTCTGCGCGGTTAACCAGTATATTCGCTGCTGTTCCTCTTTGCAAACAGTTTAACGAGGTAATAATTGATTGAACTTTAATTGAATCTATTAATTTATAACAAAACGCAAAAGGTTGATGGCTAAATTTCAAACCTTTTGGGGGATAAAGTTTACAGGCAAGGTTGGGCAACTTACTTAACTTGGTTATGGTCTCTTCGCTTCAAGTATTTAACCGATTGATGTGGTTCAACCATGATATCCCTTTATTGAAGTGGTTAATTAAATGGGCGTAAATCGCCTCTTTGTTTCAAGTATACTGTAGTATGCAATGTTTCTGTAATACCGAGATTTTCAATTTGCTATATTAATATAATCTCTATAGTGAAACGTAAACTACTTCGTGATTAACAATAAGTAATCCAAAATGTATTTTCTTTTCTTTCTATTTTTCCACGCAAGGAAATCCTTGGCTTAGTGCTTAGCTTTAGCATTAAAATACCAAATCCTTGGAACGGGTTTTAACGATATTTAAATGCATTTAATGCGCTACATCCTACTAAAACTAATAAGTCGCTAATTGCGTGTGCTATAAACTCCATTTTTGTCCTTATGTGTTTTATAATATTTTTACTTCAAACTTTTTTTGTCCTTGAACTAAAAGAAAAAAGCAGGTTGCCGAGCTTATTGGTCTGCAACTCAGACAAAATTCTTCGTAAGGCCTTACTCTTAGCTGTAAACCTTTATTCTGGTAAATACAGCCATTAAAATGCAATCGATAAGAAAAAAAAATTGCCTTCATCCTTCCCAAAAGCAAGGGGGTTGATCTTTTCTTTCAAAAACTGTCACATTCGTGTCATTGAGGTCTCTTTAGCGTCAAGCGTTCCTTCATATGCTCTTTAATCACTCTACGAGAAACTTTGAATCATGTGCAAAAACTTTTTTTTTTTTTTAAAGAAAATTCAGAAAAAAATTACTGCATTTTTTATCATATTGATCAGAGTTTCAAATGCCACTTGATTTTTCTCTTTTTTTTTTAAAAAGATGAAAAAGTAAGGAATAAACAGTTTCTAGCACACCCCTTTTCAAGTTCAGATACGGATAATTAGGTCTATAGACCATGCTCCAAAATTTTTTTGAAGCATTTGCAACAGTATGACATTGCACTTGCTCCAAACTGCATCTGTTGCAAAAAGTTTTTGGGGCATGTGCACCGTACAGTAAGGTGGTTCGAAAAAGATTCATTTGGAATTCGAAAAAGCCTGAGTCGGAAATAGTTGTGGTTGGGTTAGATAAATAAACTTGCAAAATTTCCAGTCTCTCGCTCTACAACTCGACCGGACGCGGCGGCCTTGAAATTTATTCCCGACCGACTTAGGCATTTTCGAATTTCAAAAAAAAAAAATGTTTTTCGAGCGATTCTAGTGTGCAGTATGATATGGTTTTGTTTGTATATGGCAAACGTCAGGGTTAAAAATAGTAACTTGCATGTGCTCCAAAAAAAAAAAAAAAAAGTTTATTAATTTGTCTATTTTTTACGAATTTTTTGTATTTTTACTGATCTATTTTGCACCTCACTTAGGATCGTTATAATTTGCAGGCCCGCGCGAGTAAATACAGGCTACCCATTTCCGATCGGAAATCAATACAGGCCAAACCGGATTCGGAACCTGTCAACCTTCCTGACAAATCCTTGCGCATGAGCTTTCGCATGAGCTTTCATTGATGAGCTTTTCACTGACACCCTTACAGGCCGACGAGAAGAGAGCGAATTTTCGAGCGAATGACGACGGAATTCGATTCCTCATAAGAAAAAGAGTCTAAATGAATAATTTTGCACCGAGCTTTCACACCGGAAAGCTCGAAGTTAAAACTGGTGACTTTTCCGGACAAGTTTGTGAACTGATCGCTTTTCCTGACCAGTTTGCGAACTGGTCGTTTTTGCTGACTAGTTCGTGAACTTACCAGTTCTCGAACCTTCCTTTTTGCAAAATATATTTCAAGCACCCAGGCCAAGGGTTCCGCATGATTTTTTTGTACAGGCCAACCCGGATTCGGATTCCTCGTAAAAAAAAGCCTAAAAAACTAATTTTCAACCGAGCTTTCCCACCGGAAAGCTAGAGCTTTTGCAAGAAAAAATTTCATGTGCACAGGCCGAGTATTACACTCAGTTTTTCTTTACAGGCCAGACCGGATTTGGATTCTTTGTAAAAAGTTGAGCCTAAAAAAATTTTCCTTGCCCTAAGCTTTCACACCGGGAAGGTTGATCATTCGCAAAAAAAAGTTTCAAGCCCACAGGCCGGGTATTACCCTCTGTTTTTCCCTACAGGTCATACCGGAGAAAAAAACCGAGGGTAATATTCGGCCGGTAGGCATGTATTTGTTTTTGCAATAGCTCTAGCTTTCCGGTGTGAAAGCTCTGTTGAAAATAATTTTTTTGGCTTTTTTTTACGAGGAATCCGAATGCGGGTTGGCCTGTACAGAAAACGCAATTGGAATACTCGGGCTGGGTGGTTGAAATTTTTTTTCCAAAAGCTCTAGCTTTCCCGTGTGAAAGTTCGGTGTAAAATTTTTCTTTTGGACTCTTTTTTAATGAGGAATCGATGTCCGTCGTCACTGGCGCGAAAATTCGCTCTGTTCTCGTCGGCCTATAAGGGTGTCTGTGAAAAGCTCATATTCGAAAGCTCATGCGCAAGGATTGGTCAGGAAGGTTGGCAGGTTCCGAATCCGGTCTAGCCTGTATTGATTTCCGATCGGGAATGGGTAGCCTGTAATTACTCGCGCGGGCCTGCAAATTATAACGACCCCCTCACTTACCCTCAAAGATGTGTTAAAGGTATTGACTAATTTTTTTTCTTTTGTAAAATTCATCAGATATAGGTATTGTATATACTGTATACGTATGTATGTTTACCACTTAGTACCCTCATTTTCAGTCCCGTGATTACCATAGAAATATATAAAAAAAACATTGCATGAAAAGATAGAAGAAACACTCACTTGGTATAGGTATCATGTAAATTTAAAAAATTTTTTTGTAATCTTTGTGTCGGCGAAAACTAACACTGAATTTTTTTTCGTATAGTAACAAGTTTAGTAATTATTTATTAATTAGGTAACCTCTAAAGTTAGGATCGATCGTTAATCTTCGAAGCCGAGCCGGCATTCAGAAGAGAAGAAGAATTAATAACCCATGTATCTTGAAGGCTTATTTCAACACTTTCGAAATACATTATTTAGTTTGAATATAACGAGAAAAGGATAAAACCACTGTCGAATGAAGCTCGAATAAATATAAAAAGCACTTGCGCTGCGGTAATATGAAACTGTTAATAAATGTTTTATTCCTTCGCGTTTTTTATCCATATCGGGCTAAACTTTTTCGCTCCATATAAAAAATTAAAAACTTGCAATTCATTTATATTGAGAATTTCCGAATATTTCTTTGTTGTTTATTAAATTTTTTTTTCATTCATTTTCTTTTCCGTCTCTCTATATAATCATTATAAAGTATACAAGAAAATTTTAAAAAGGGAACACTCGCTTTGAAATTCCTTTAGTTAAGTAGTTGAAAGTTATTTTTCTAGGATATTATAAAATTCGTTTGGACAGTTATTACTTCTTCTTGAACAGATTTTTTGTTTGATATTTGTTGCTTTTCCTTTCGTTTAAGTTTTTCAATGGGTTTTTGCGTTCTTTTTATACATATCTTGTCAAATAAAATGTAATTAGTAAATAATTGAGATGGTTTTTATCTTAGGCACTTCGTTCGCTACACAAACCGGCCGGTTCACCGTCCGGTTTTTGTCAAAAAAAAAAATTTTTTTTCTGATATTTTTTTTTTTCGTTTTGAAGCTAAAAAAAAGCAAATCGGGGTCAAATTATACTCAAAATGTTCGAAATTTGATGGAGAACATGATTCTGTAGGTTAAATACATTAGTAAGCTTGAATTTCGTTGATATTTTCGAAAATCGGATTATTGTTTTTTTTTTTTTTTCGTTTGTTTACATCGCCATTTTAAAATTTAAATTACGTAAACAAACGAATTTTTGCAAATATTAAAGTAAATTCAAGCTTACTATTGTATTTAACCTACAGAATCTTGTTCTCCATCAATTTACGAACATTTTGAGTATAATTTGACCCCGATTTGCTTTGTTTTAGCTTCAAAACGAAAAAAAAAAATATCGGAAAAAAAATGTTTTTTTGACAAAAACCGGACGTTGAACCGGTCGGTTTTGTGTAGCGAACGAAGTGCCTTAAAGGGAAACAATATTCTTTTCATGTAATGAATTTTCAAATTAATATTGCAATTTTCTAATACTAAATCACTTGCACTCTAAAGTTATCGCTTGGAATCTAAAGTTATACTAGAGCCTTAGCTTCTGCAGTTTTGATTTTCGATGCTTACCTAAAATATGGAAACTAAATACCTAGGTATTTACCTTAGGTTGGTAATTCCTTTCTTCTCCGCAAATGTTTTATCATCCTACATTAATCAATTGCTAATGGGTCGGGAAAACTCTTCGTGATATATAAGGAATTAGCGGAGTTCCCCTTTTCTTTTCATTTCATTTCATTTCGGATTCCATCTTATTTCTGCTTTAAATTTTAGAACTTATTTCTCCTTAAAAAAGTGTAAAGCTGATGGAAACCTCTTTTTCCTCATTCACACCTTCAGTACTATTTTTGATTTTTATTTTAGTTTTACTTTTCTTATAAATTTTGACCCTTATCCGGCAGCAGTAAAAAAAAAAAAAAAAAAAAAAGCTTCTATCAAGATAATTTGAATAAATAAGCAATGATACGAGATGTAATTTTTTAAACCCTTTGAAAAATCATACTTTATCACGAAAATGAAAGGAATCATAAGAAAAGTAACGAAAAAATTGAAAATGAAAAAAGACTTGTTGTTTTTTATTTTTTTGTTCCTTTTGATGCGTGATTTCGCTTCTGGAGGATACGGAAATCTCACCCCCGAGGTCAAAATCATCAGTTACGATTCATTTATTAATTCCACTTCCGTTTCCGTCTGATATTGAAATATGTGTTCCGGTTGAAATTATCATTTGAATAGGTAGCCAGAAATTTCATTTCCCGAGCTCAAATCTTCGATTATAATGGATGGACGTTAACAATGTATCTTTTAATCGCTTTTAAATGTAACCATGTTGGCGTTTTTTTTTTTTTTCAACAATGAAATAAACATAAACGCTAATATGCGATCGCATCATTTATTTAAAAAACGCTAGGAAAGAAAGCGTTTGAAAGGCATAACCGTTTACATAAATTTAAACACCTGGAAAGAGTTTTCCTCCTCCTTATCCTTATTTTTTTACAAATTCTATGAAGTGGTGTAGGTGACTCCTGTGAAACATTACCGATAATAATAGATGGGATGCCATTAGATGCACGCAGAGCCATTCGAAAACGCCACTTTTTTTATTATTTCGCGTAAGGAGAAGTAACCGCCGTTGAAGTAAAATAAAACAGATCAACAATGTGTTGACCTAGAAATAAAAATTACGGGGCACCATACTGACGCTTCTTTTTCATTTTAAGATCCGCCGGGTTGTGGCATATGATTTATTTCTGGTATTTTGTTTGGATCATACTATCCTGATGATTTTGCTAGCTTGTGGAGACATCATATCATTTTTTTTCCAGACATCCTTGAACTAAAAATGAAAATTGAAAACGTGAAATATCGTAAATGTAAAGATTTATAATCTTTCTTTTCCTCTTGATGTCACCTCAAATGTTTAAATCCTGCTGATTCGTCCCTTTCATATGGAACCATGGGCGTTGCATTTTCACTAAATTTTTTTTTTTTTTTTTGAGATTATTCTTTTGCCTACAAACTTTATTCATTTAACGAAATTGGTGAATGAGAAAAGGAATCAAAGCACAAAAATTGAAATGGATATCTTTGATTTATATTTTATTAATGAAAGTGTTTTCCTATATAAAAACTTCCAAGAATTTTCCTAGTCCCTTTACTGAAGTAATTGCAAAACTTTTTCTTTTAAATACGTCGTATAATTTGAAATCTTCCGCCATGATACTTTAAGAAGCCTGGGGCCACTATTTCAAGTTCTAAACTGGCAGTCACGATACATTTCAATTTTCGAGCGCCTATGACTACATCGCAAGATTTTTTATAACTTTTTTTGTAAACCCTAAGAACATTTCCTTCCCCAATCTCAACAAGTAAATTAAATGAAGTTGAATCCGAATGGATCCTGTATCAATACGATAACGTTAGCGCAGGGCCTATGACTTGGGGTCGTTTACGTTCAGAAGCCTCATGCCGAGCTTTATCAAAACCAAATCTTGGCAATGGGATTTCTTTTTAACCTTAAGGAAAGGAAGGGTCTGAAACCACCCTAACCTTTTACTAAAGAGAAAAACAGCATTTTCCCATTTTGCTTTAAATTAAAAATATGACAACGCGGTAATTCTACGTTTGATTTTTTGCTGGAGATAAGAAATTTCATTTCCCAGGAAAAATTTGCCTAATTTAGGGGAAAAAACAATGAACCCTGGACCGAAATTTGTTAATATAAGAATTATCAGATTTACGGAAATTCCATCTAAATAGATAAAACGGTTCTATGGTTAACTTTCATAAAGTCTGAGCCCCAAAAAAGGGAGAGGGGGAAGATTTTGTTTGTTAAATGGCTCGGGCAACAACAGTTCGTTTTCCGGCATTCCCTGCTCTCTGCAATTTTATTCTTTCTACTTTTTTCTTTTCCTTTTTTTTTTTTTTTTTTTTTTTTTTTTTTGTTAAAGGAAATGACCTGGAAATTTTCTGGAATCGATTTTTATAAATTAACTTTATTTACGACGAAATTGATACCGGTAATAAAACTGCAGCAGCTTCTTCCTGGCCCAGTAAAGTTTTAATAAGATCTCAGGTTTCTTTTTTCAGCGGCGAATTCTCATTTTTTCCAGTTTAGTTTCAAGTCATAGAATTTATTTTTTTCTCTTTCCCAAGGCTGAATCAAGGGTCGAGGTCGATATCGTTATCAATGTTACCTTCTTTAAATCTACTGCCATTTTGTCTGCTTTGGAGAACACTTTTTGAATGATCCAGTATATGACATCACGCAAAGGTAAACTGGCAATAAATTTAAGTCTGCGTTCGATGTTCTAGTGGTTCTTCCCAACTCAGAACGCTTTCTGGAAATGTTTACTAGCAGTAGTTTGTTTTATGGAGTTCCAAAACTTTAAAAATAGCTTTTCGAATTATCTGGAAGCCGATATAACTTTGTCGATCATTGTTAGAATTTCAAAGATACATTAAGGGACACGTTTACCTATTGCTTTTCCCGGGTTTTATTTTCAAAAGGTACAAAAGTTATTCTGCATTTTAAAATTAATTTCCTACAGATGAACACGGAATATAGAGTATCTGACCACCCTTTGAAACTGGTCTCCTGATTTTGAATCATCTTATGGGCAGGGATAATATTTATTAGTATTTCAAGCATAATAATTTGTTTTTCAGTTAAATATTTTGTAACCATTAAACATCGGTGAAGGAGTTAATACCGTTCTTACGCAAAACGTCTGTCTAAAATTAGACTTTTTCAAAACATGTGTCGTTTTGTCAAAATTTAGATCAAACGCTTTTGACATTTGTATAAATTGAAAATTCACATTTTTTAAAAATAAAAATGATTTTATACATTATTTTCGCGAAATCGATTTTGTATTAATTTGACAATTAAAATCGTCTAGTTTAATAATGCAATAATTTTTTCCACAGCCAGTGGTACACTAAAAACCGCTTACATGATTTATATGCTGGAAAAGTTTTAATTAATTTAGGAAAAAAAATAACCAATAAAATCCTCTGAAATAGTTTCATATTACCCCGTAACTTCGTTTAAATCGATATGGTGTGCTGAGAGAAATAATAACTCCGACCGCATGATTACCAATCTCTGTCAATTTTTAAAGCCGACTGAGATTGGTAATCTGATCAAATGAGATATCGAATTTTCCAAGCTTTTTTTTTCCAGGAATTTTTTTCTTACATAAAAAAGATGGGATTTGACAGCATCCTTTTTATTATTTATTTATTTATTTATTTATTTATTTTTATTTATTTTTATTTTTTTTTATAGTCCCCCCCCCAAAAAAAAAAAAAAGCGTTTTGTACTCTTATAAAAGCTGTCAGCGTAAATTCATCATATCTAACAACTAATAAGAAAGAAAATCTTGTTCAAATAAAAGGTTTTTATTTGTGAGGTACTGTAAAACAGATGATATGAGGACAAGAAGTGCTTCTTCTGGCAGACAAAGAAAAATGGTATGTACACGCACATGAACGTGTTTGTTCCGTTCATTAGAGCGTGCTTCGGTTATGGTAAAGATGTTAGGCTCAAGCATGAGTCAAATTTATATATAATTAAAATGCATTATATAATATAAATATATATTACTAATGAAATTCTCGTCCCTTTTAATTGAATGGTTATAGATTCTTGGGCTAGGAACTTAGGCTTCAATTAATCAGGCATTGATTATTTGATATTATATTAAAAATTTTAGAACTCTGAGGATGGGATTCAATCGATCCCAAAACCGGTCAGTTTTTTAATATAATATCAAATAATCAATGCCTGATTAATTGAAGCCTATATTCCTAGCCCAAGAATCTTTAACCAAGAAGTATATAAATAAAAAAACTTAAAAATGATTTTTATTGTATATATAAAATTGACTTAGGGTTGAACCCAACACCTTCACCATAACTCGTGCTTCGAGTCTGAACTCAGAAACATTCGCGTGAATTAACTTCGCTTTACTTATTAAGAAAGCAAAGAGTCGAACAACTTTTGAATGTTGGTGTGTTATTAATTATAATGTAGAAACAATACTTTTCTGTTTTTTTTCCTTCGATTCTTTACACTTCATAATTTTTTTCCTTTAGCACGGTATGTTTTTGACTAATCTTTTTCCAAGTATTATACGTTTGACTCTTCGTCCAACTACTTTCCTTTTAACAATTGTTAAAACTACTTTCATCCTCAATTTCCCAAGCGCAAACAGTTTTCCTGGAAGAAAGGTTTGTCCTGTTTTCAACATCTCAAAGGAAATAACAAAGCAGCATGATTCTTTAATTTTCTTTGGTTTTTCGAGCTTCATTCGTTAGAAAATTCCAATATTTCTTAGAAGTAATTTTTAAAATAACAAATTTCATTCGTTTTTTCCTGCTTTTTAAACACAAATGAAGACAAAAGAAAATCGAATTTTTTTTTACTCATAATCTACAGTAGTTACATCCGTAAAAAGAGTTTCCCGTTAGGAAATTTTGGAACGGGAGGTAAAATTTCTTATTTAATGAAATAAAACGAAAAAATACGCCGTGCGTACAAAACAAATATTTAACCAATTATAAAACTGCTGTAGAATAAATCATGTGTAAAAATAAAAATAACAAATTACCTAGAGGAATTATTTCGATGTTCTTAGTTATACCGCTTCAGTGCACGAAACTGGTGTCGTCATTCATGTCGTGATATAAAAATTTCACATTATTTAAAAATCGATGTCGCATGATCATCGTAAATTTCATTTTTTGCCGTTCTTTTTAAAAATCAAGTCTGACATCTGTTATTCATACTTTTTTAAATAATATACATTTTCTAGCTTCCTTGTCCACAGTCCGGAATGTCGCGATCTCATAAATTATAACTTGTATAGGTGTGTTGTGTATGAAAGAATGTCGCGTGAGCCGAAAGTAGAAGCCTCCAAATCGTAAACGAGAAAGTTATTTTTCCAGCATGGCAAGTGCAGATATTACATTTAGCTCCTTACGAGAAAGAAAAGCCGAGTTTGATAAAAGGATTGCCGGGGAGAAAAAAATAAAAAAAATATGCTAATTCGAAGCTTTGGACAAGACAATTCCATGGACCCGCAAAACCTTTTTTTTTTTTTTTTTTTTTTTTTTTTTCTTTCTTTTTTTTTGTTGACCTGCGTCTTTTTTTTATAAATTTTGAAATAGGATTATCCAAGAATTTGAACCATGATTGAACACGCTATGATCCAGGAAGCAATTTTCTCTGTGAATTATTCATCACTTTCGTAGACCAAATTTCAAATTATACATCAATTTTACTAACAACTTTTGAAAACGATCCAACTTTTCCAGACTTCAATATCATATACCTTATCTTGTTAATATACATAAATTCTATTTTTTTGTTCTCCGTAGTGTTTTTATTTTTCGCGTCTTTACTTTTAATGAAAAACGGAAGCATAGGAGCTTTTCAATTCGGTATTTTGTAATTGATTTGAGAAAGCTTCGGGAAGGGAAAGCTGCTTTACATCTTTCGACAAGGTTGCACTGATCTCGTGTTGAAAATGCAGATAGCAGCACAAAAGAACGACGGGTAAAAGGACAAAAAGGAATAACCTGTCTAGAAGTCATTTGAGTTAAACAAATAATTTGAATAGAAATTAAAATGAGAAAGTTGCAACACATTTTCTCAGTTGTTTGTTTAGTTGAAAGCTCTCATTTTGACGGCGAATTGTAGTTTTTAGAATTCAAGAGAAGCTTTAGCAATTTTCCTTATTCATTCTTCGAGGGAAAAAAAGAAATTTAAAAAGGAAAAGGACATTATAATTAAACAGTTTCCCACTTTTCTATGGGCGCGGTAATCTGATCGTATTTAATTAAACTGCTGGTCTAAAGTCCCATGCACGATAGCTGGTCGGGGCGTGAAAGCATTAACAAAAAAAAAAAAAATGAAATCTACAAAAGCCATAAGTTAAATGTAAAGTAAAAAGTCCGTAATGAAAAGCATTTATCCATCTTATAAGTTTTAATAATACGTTTAACGTTTAAAAATTTTTCAAGATTTTTTCTGAACCGTTTATCGCGACGTCATATTTTAATACTCACATGCTGATACCGTATTTACCTAAAGCCACCATTTCTTAGCATAATTACCGGTTTTCAAAGCCTTGTATTAAAAAAAAAATGATTTCTAAAAATGGCTGACCTTATATTGTATGTTAGAAAATTTTTTCATATGCACGGAATATTCACTAAACAAATTGTCTTATTTGATGTCGATCCCGATTTTAAATCCGTTAATTCGAATTCGAGACACGTTCGAAAGAAAAAAAAATCTGCTCGTTATTAGTTTTGTCCGCTGCCCGAAATGTTTAAACAAGTTATATTTTTCTGCTTCGAAGAATAATAAAATCATTTAATTTTTACGTTTTGCTGTGAAAAACGTTTGATTTATTTTGTAAAGGTGCAATCACTGCTTGTAAATGTGTTTAACTTAGCTTATGGACACACATCCGTAAGTTATCTTGGGCCATAGTCTTATTTGTCAGCAATTTTTGAACGTCAGAAAACATATATGAGACACAATATTCACAAAGGTTTTGAAAGCTCTAGTTAGTAAATTAGGGCCTTAATAGCGGGATCTATACGTACGGCACCGTAAGAAGAAGAAGCGGATCTATGATTCTGTAATGTATGAAAATTCGAAGGTGTTATTTTGTTATAAGGTTATATCGATTTACAGCGCTTCTTCACGAATTCGGCTTTGGACATTAAAAACTTTATTATTACGCTAGTTTTTATTTTAAAAGAAATCAGATATGAAATAATAAATTCTTCCCTCGAATTTCTAACTTTCTAACTGTTTATTATGAAATTACATTTTTTTTTTCTTTTAACAAATTTAATTTTTTTATGATAATAATTTTTCAACTTTTCATTTCACAGGACTAAGGTTTTTGTTCTGAGAAACGATAAGAATTGTAATAATTGTTTTTTTTTTTTCGTGTTTTTTTTTCTCTTGACAAAGTACTGTTTTTTTTTTTTTTTTTTTTTTTTTTTTTTTTTTAATATTTTCTAAAAACTGTCTTCTCTAATTTTTTTTTCTGTTGGACAATGAAAGACGTTATTTTGGAAATGTCTTTTTAGATATATTTGATGTTAAATTTATAGAAAGAAATGCGTGTGCATTGATTTTTCTGCTGCTTTTATTTTTATTCATATATTTATTTATTTATTTATTTTTTATATACCCAGAAATAGCATTATGAAGGTAAATGGTTTAGATCTTAAGGGAAAAATAGATCAATTTTTTTCTTTTAGTTGTTTTGAGACGTAAACATATTTAACGCAATTTCCCTTGAATTCAATTACTACGCAATCAAACCACCGTTTTCATTTATTTTTTCTCTTTCACGTGAGCAGAAAATAATTCCAAACATCGGTCGAACTTTAATTAAAAGAATAAAAGGGGAAAAACATAAAGAAGATTAGAAATAATTGAAGAAGCATCTGAGGAAAAGAAGTTTTTTAAGAAGCCGATTTCCGCTTTCTGATAGATTCGACCTTTGTCGAAAAGATTTAGGGAGACACAGAGTAATTTGATAAAACCCACTTTTTTTTTTCCTTTTTTCGAATCTTACGTTCCAAATGGTGGAGATTAAGTTTCAGCTCAGTTTAAAGTCATAAAATTCCGAATTCATGAAATTTAGGTTGTCAGGAAGGTAAAATGGAAACTATGAGAACTTTATAAGTTGTTTTTCATTAAGCAACCATAGTGCTCCCTCTAGTAGAATGTTCGGAATACTGATAAGAACATGTTTTTTTTTTTCTTTTTTGAGAAAGTGTCGTAGAAAAGTTTGTAAACTTGGTAGTAAATCGAGTAACGCCGGTTTGGCGTCTAGAATTGGAAAGGATGTTGCAATAGACACAGTTTATTGGTTATTTTGGAAGACTGTAACGAAATTATGAACACTGATTTGTTTTCTTGCTACATTTAAAAGTTTCTTCTCCTTAATGACTTTTGGAAATAGAAAACATTGACTTATAAAGAAGTTTTTCTTCTGAATTCTGATTCTTTGCAAACTAACTTTACACACCAAACGCACGCAGCAAATCTACTAGTAGTAAATTTAACTTTAAATACGAATGTTTGAGTAAATAAATAGGTAAAGATGTAAGTTTTTTATATAGAATAAAATGAAATTATATCAAATGCGGTCCGCTATCGTCTGTTTCGACTCCAATTTTTTTTTTCTTTTTTATTTATTTTGGGTTGAAAATAAAAAAATACAATGGGAAGTTGTAAAAAGTTTGCACGTGCGCTTTAATGGAAAATAAAAGTGTCAAAACTTGTCAATAGATTTCGCATTATTTAATTCCATTAGAAGCTTTTCGCGTGTCATCTCATGCCAGTATGTTCTGGTTCAGAGAAATGGATCTATTTTGAATGTTTAGCTTACGTTCATATTTCATTTTGAAAATTTTCACATCACCGATTTCGTATCTTCTTTCAAATATTAAATTGAAAATGACACGTGAATGGAATAATTAGGTTTATAATTTAGCGAGCACAAAGCGTTCAATAAAATAACTTTTTAATTTTTTTTTTCCCCGAGTCAAGAATTTTTGGTTTAGGAAAATCCTCTTTAAAGAGTATTGATTTTCTTCTTAGAAAAAAAAAATAATGGTGTGATAAGCTTTTAAAAATTTTACATATTCTGAAAGCCAAAACACCGTCGATCCATTCTGTTTAAGTACATGGATAATTAATTTCGGGATTTTGAACCATTAGTTCTCGTAAACGACCCATTCTTGGTATATAACATTTTAGCGTGAACCATTAATAAGATAAAATGGATCGAAGATAACTTTTTATTATTGTTCCGAGAAAGAGTTGAAAACAAAGTCACACAAATCCACACCGCCGATTCTATAGTGCAGTGTGCTTTTCCTTTCCCTCTCACTTTTATTTCCTTTTTTTTTTTTTTTTTTTTTTTTTTGCTTTTTTTGTTAAATGTTTCTTCCACTTTGTATACAACTTTTGATATTTAAAAAGTCAGTACTGAAATGACTCAATTTGGCTGCTTGTAAGATATGTTATGAATTTTTAAAGCGAACGAACCATTAAATATTTATTCACAAATGAATGGCGAGCTTTTCTTTTGGTTTTTTATTCCATCTTTTTTTTCTGTAGTTCTTAGACTTAAATCTGAGTGATTAGGACTTTGGTATAGCTGCGTCATTTATCTCTCGTCAGCTTCCAATTAAATCGCGGATAAAACGGCCGATCCATTAAAAAAACCATTTCATTAATGGGCTAAACCATTTGGGGATTGTCTTGTTTGACTCAAAACAACGCATTTAAAGAGCTTTGTGAAACGGCTTTTTATCCCTTTTTGCTAATAATAAAAATCGAAATGCTGGGAGCTGATATTTTAATTTTTTTTTGTTCGGGTAATAAAGTGAAAAAAGATATATTTTCCAGATCCTTAATTAAACTCATTATTACGTGTAGGATGTGTTAATCGCTAAATACTAAATTCGTCCTCTAAGTAAGTAACCGAAGTGCGTAAATATAATGAGAAGAACGTTCAAACCATTGAATACATAACATAATTATCTCTTTGAAAACGGTTGTCACGTTTGACACCAAAAGATTCATTTGTCACCTTAAATAACTGTAATTAACCTTACCCAAACAACCAATTGATATTCCGTTAATGCCTTTTGAATATTTTGATATCCGTAGCTTATATCTCTGTTTGCTTCAGGAAAAGACAGTAAGAGATGTCCCTAAACAAAGGATCGAGATGATTCTAATTGACCACCCATTCTGGTAAATTTGAAGAAAATATTTCCAATATATCAATGGTAATTCATATATGATGACAGAGTATCAGACATCTCTTTCCGGAAAGGAGAGGGTTATTTCAACGATAGATAGCCTTGAATTATGGGTAGCTGAGAAGTCAAGCCAGTAGGTCGTTCAACACATTAAGCATTCGACTTTAAAGACAGAAGGAAACCATAAACAGCTCTCAAGCAGGTGAATCTGTCGTGGCAATGGGGTGCAATGTAACAATAGACAAGTCACATGTTTTGAATAAAAGCGGACTTTTTAAAAGTTTTTCCGGTGGGTCAAAGTAGGGATACCAGAAAGGAATTTTTCCCGGCATCATAAAATGTTTCTTACATGTTCCGCCGGTGTGGCCACATTTATTAATGTTCCACTGAAAACGGCTTTCAAAGAGTTATTCCGCTAGATTCAGGTTCATAAAGCCGAGCATTGAAGGAAAAATCGTTTACAAAGTTAAAGAAATTAATTCAGAAATTGAATTCGATAGAGTCAGTCAAGCAACAAGAAAGCCTCTTGGTAATGGGGCTCGAGCCCATACCCTGTGCTAAAATGAAAAGACAATGAGACGCCATTAGATTTGCAGAATGCCGAAAGTTGTATTATTATTATAATTTTCCAACAAACCTAAAATACTGCTTTTAAGGCAGGGGGGTGTAATTCTCTCGGTTGGGGTTATCGGTATATGGATCACAAAGAAAGAACCGGGGAGATGTTCAGTAAAAGAATACACCAGAGGCACTCGAAGAGTGGACTTGAACCACCGACCTTCCGTTTTCATGACGGCTGCTCTACCACTGAGCTACCTCGGGCTCTGATGCATCTCCTACTGAACTGGGTTACATAAGGTGTTAGGTGAATAATGTTGTATTATTATTAGTCCATCAGTTTAAATGAAAATTGTACCAAATAATTGAAATTTTAAAAACTAAAAAATCGAAAACATTTTTTTAGAGCAATCAGTTGTTAAATGAGTAAGATGAAATCAATTAAGGAGGTAGCTCGAATGTGTACTTTATTTATATTTATAATGATATTTTTTGAAGCGAAATATATTGATGGTAACTTTTAAAACTTTGAGCCAATAACCATGCATTTTCTGAAACATAGAAAATGTAACTTAAACAACGAAAAGTTGCCTTCTGACTTACCTGATACAAAATTGTCGGTATTTTTTAGAACCTTTTTCAAGGAGGTAATTTTGTTCATTGATGCATACGTGAGTATGTATACTATATGCACTAATATATTTCAGATCAATATCACTGACTAGCAATTAATTTTCGAGAGTCAAATGTAGCTGAAATTATACTTACGTTTATTTGTTATTTCTTTTGTAGGTAAGTCGTCTAGAAAGTAATTCATTCACCAAGCATGAAAGAAGGAAAGAGTAAAGCATTTTAGTAAGTATGCATTTGGTTTTGATATATTCATGTGCTAATGAGTCCGCCTCAAATTTTAGAAATCAGGAAACGCTCTCATTTTTGCTGTCAATATTATGTCTTAGCAAATCGTTTCCTTTATAGAATCATTGATATTGCTTATGACTTCTTGTTCCTTCCTGTCCTTTTTAGAGGTTATATGACTAAAAAAAGTATTGTCTCATTTACCAAGATTTTAAGTCGCCGACGCTTTCAGGTGGATTTATTTCACAGTAAACGTTTTTTTTTTTTCAATATGATTCATTATTAAATCTTATATAATTTTAGGTCACTTTTAAAATCAAGAAAGTTTGTAATAAATGTGACGGTGTAGGACATTTTTTTTGCCCAGTGTAAACCTTAAACAAGTTCTTAATCTTAAATTTTCAAGCGCAAATTATCACATATCACTTTTGAAAGTGGAGAAAATAATGTAATATGTCTTCTATATAAGGTACTAAAATCCATAAAAGAATCGGAAAGCTGGGAAGGGGAAGACAAAAGAGAAGAAAGATAGAAAAGGAAAAATACACTTGTTTTTGCCATTAGAAATGGATCGCCTTTATTGTTCCTTGAAAAATTCATCTCATTCTCAAACAACTTTTAAAAAGTTTTTGTATTTTTTTTTCTTCGAAATTTACGACGAATAATAAGGGAAAGTTTTTATTACATACAGAATGAAAGATTGGTGCATTTACTTTTTGGAAAAATTTAAACTTCTTGTTATTGTAATTAAAAGTTACATAAGGAATCAACAAATTTTTGACTCTAATCATCAATTTTTCAAACTTAATTCCTATCAGTTGGGTGGGTTTTTCATGATCAAACCATTGTGGAAAAATAGAAATCCAAAAACGATCATTAATTTGAGAAAGCGTACAACCAGCTTCGTTATAGAAATAAAATCCCATTTATAAAATCACAAGTTATTAATTCTGACGGGTTTTCCTTTCCTCTTTGCTGCAACTTTCTAAAATAGGCTGTGCTTGTTTGCAAATTAAAACATTACTTTTATGAGAATGTTGGGATAAAAGGACTGGAATTATGAACGAGCAAAAAAGAAAACAAAGCACAGGGAGAGAAATGGGAATAAAGGGGAGGAATGAAAAAGAATCTCGTAATCGAAAAAAATAAAAAATAAAATAACAAGATGGCAAAAATAAGGGAGGAAAAGGTTGGGTTGAAGCTATTTAATGAATGGTGGAATGTTATTAACCAACTTTACAGAACTTTGATAAGTTTATAAACTGCTGTTTTATATCATATGGGGTTTGGAAGAAAAACCTTTCTCAAAATGGCGGGTTTTTTATGTTAGCGTAGCTTTTTGTATTTTTCAGTTGAAGATAGATTTTCCGAACGAAAGCCGTAAAATAATTAAACTATATCGCAAATACTACGTGAATTCGGATTTCATGTTACATGAACTTTTAAAGTTTGCATTTCTTCAGGCAGAGATTTGCTAGATAAACGTTTTGAACTTGTCTCCAACTATGTATCATAAATAGTGAGAAATGTTTCTACCACAGAACACATCACGAAATGCGGGGAAAGTATTTTGAAATATTTAAAAGAGCTTCAATTAAATAAGGAAATGCTTTTGCTTTACATTACTACTCGAAATTGGAAATGGTTTGTAGAATTCAGAAATTTAATGTTTACATTTAGAAAAATAAATCTGTCTTTACACAAGCCAAAAATGATCTTCCTGATGACTTTCGATTAAGTCCTTCATTTTGGATTTTAACGGCGAAACTCTGAGATTTGTTTTGCATTTTAATTATGCTTGAAAAGTTAAATTAAGATGTTGATGCTACAGAGGTGAAGTAATACTTCAGCACAGAGAGAGAAGTTCAAAAAGTTGTCTAGAGAGGATTTTCTGATCCAAGGATGCTTTCCTTTACTCCTCATCTCTCTTATAATAATATTGATTATGAAATACCACCGAGATCCGAATCTCTATGGGAAAACCTCTTTTTAAAGTTGCACATGATCTTTTATTAACGGCATTTCTAGCTTATACCGAGTAATAACACACACACACACTCACAGAAGACTTTTACAGGACCTGGAGTCGTATCGCCGCATTACAAATGTTCTCCCGGTCGGGCCTGGGGGGCAACCCGCCAGTTAGGCACTCCTAACTTTCTCGCACCGCCGCATCGTTATCTTCTCATCTGATCCAAGGTCTTGGAACTCGTCTTTTCAAAACCTGCCGAATATATCTTGACGGTGGAGCTCTGTGCCGCAATCTGAGTGCCATAGCTCTTCAGCACGAAATAAGGTTATCCAGGCTTTTAGCTTTTACAGGCTGTGTGTGTTGAGAGTTCCAATTTTCAGTTGACCATTCCTTTGCCTAAGTCGTCTTAATTGAATTAGTCTGGTTTTTGAAATATGAGAATTCGGTTTTAATTTGTCTGGCTTTATTTTTTTAATGTATCGTAACTCGTTATAATTTGAAGTAGGAAGATTCTGAACCCCCCCGTACCCCTATCCATGGAAGGGGGATTCCCACTTAAAGGCTTCCTGGCTCAGCTCTACCGTTACAAAGAAATAATGCAAGTTGCCCACATCTTCCTGCTTTGCCGCTCCTGTTTTGAAAATGTACCTAGCGCCTGCGGAAATCAGGTAGAGGGGCGTCCAGAAATTATTTACTATACTAGTTCATTTATTAGTTTTATTATTAGTTATTTATTAGTTATTTACTATACTAGTTAATTATTTCCTGTACTAGTGACTACTGCTGCCCTTTACTACCTCATAACCCTGAGAAGGGTGCTCACCTTTAAAAATAGTATAGGCGCCACTCTCTAATGGACCCGTTAACACGGATCCGCGGTTACCCCGTGTAGTTTGTGAGTAATAAAGTTCCAAGAAAATAAAGTAAAGTAAACTCTAATTTTTGGCGTACGCGTCGATGCAAATCCTAGACTCTGTAATAATATAAGACTCAACGAAATGAAATTAAAATAAATGCTCGGTGTGTCTTAATGTCATGCCTTCATTAAAGTAAGGATATGGAAAAGAATATTCAGCGCATGAAAGGGAACAATTCTGTGAAGAAGTCTCTTCAGTATAAGTGTTTCCGAGTCTACCTTAATCCATTTGCTAATTTATTCGGTTACGTTGAAAGTTGTCTAAATCTATTTGTAGAAACTCGAATGTAAATCTTTTGTAAGTGCTGTTGAACTTTTAATTTGTTAACTAGGTATTTGTGATTCAATTACAACGATGTGAGTCGTTGAGGTTGAAGATAGGAGAGAAAAAGGGAGGAAACGTACAGGGAGGGAATGAAGGTTGTATTTTCAAGATTTCTGAAAGAGGAAACAAAGAAAAGTTAAGATTTCTATTTTAGTGTAAATTCATTTTTCACATTTTTCCTCTTATACTATTTTCTGTCTTCACGTTTTCCCTTTTCCAAACGGAGATATTACACAACGCTTGAAATAAAAGACACGGGCAAGGAAAGGAAATTCCTACATTGGATACATGATACACAGACTCAATCACGGTTCCAAATAAAAAGAGGAAAAAAACTAGAAAAAAATAAAGAACATCCCGTAGCAGTAAAAGACAAACATTCGTGAAAGTTCCAAATAACGGAAGGAGTATTAACCTTTTTTTTTCTCTATCTCTCTGTCTATGTTTTGGCTTTGACAAACTTGGGTAATTTTTCTATTTGCTAGATTTGTGTGGAGGTTCCTATTTCTTTCTCTTTCCTCAAACTCTAAAAAAACTTTTCATTTGCCGTGAACATGTCATTTCCTATAATCGCATTTCAGTTTCTGTCACTAAAAAGGGTGAAATACTGAACGTGCTCTTACAACGTAAGTCCTTCCACGTTCTCATATGTGACATTTGACCAGGATATATGTCATATATAGCAAAGGTATAGTACACACGATTTCGTTTATTGGTGAAGCAATGGTAAAGAATATGTATATACTGTAAATTTGATTGATAAGTTGATCTGATTATTGCTTAAAACTCTGCACTAGTGAAAAAATATTTTTATTTTTTATTGCGTTGATATGTTCGTAAAATAAGGTTAGGCCGTGGTTACAGTGTTTATAATATTCTTCTCGTAAAACAAACTTTAAGTTTACTTTTCTAAAACCAGGTTCCAGCGTTCCTAAAATTTAGGAAGCTTTAGGAGAGTTAATGAAGGTTTAGGAAATGGAAATGAAGATTCCTAATGGCATATCGGTGCTTTATTAAACACCGGATAGTCTTCTCGACATTATTAAACCTCGTAAAGATTTGAATGATATTCTGAAGTTTAAAAAAATTAATATCGTCGGTAAAAATTGATCCTGAAGGTTGCGGTGGATAGTAATAAATTTACAAGGAGGCTCAGGAGGTCCCCTCCATGGCTGCAGACCTGCAGAGAATGTCCTATTAACACTTCAAGAGGCCGAATTTTGGTATCTGGCCATAAGTCGGGTCAAATTATTATATAACGCAACCTTCAGGATGAATTTTTTCGAATTTCAGAATATCCTTCAAAAACTCACTTTTAATTTCAACTTTTTTAAAAAAATATATACAATTTTTGCTTTTTTTTTTTTTTGTTTTTACGAAGATGAATAATTTCGAGAAGACTATCCAGTGTTTAATAAAGCTTTATAGATTATAACGGGGCCTATTATTTTTTTCACAAAATCGCCTTATCAAAATAAAAAACTAATAACACAATTTATGACTATGGTAAGCAGTGATACGTTCACTAATAACCATTACTTTTTTTTTTTTTTTTTTTTTTTTTTTTTTTTTTTTTTTTTTTTTTTTTTTTGATAATTATTGTGTTTTACTTTTTAAATTAAAAATTCTTTAAACAGTAGTTTGAAGAACTTCCGTAATGGTCCCTGAAGGTTCCTTTGATAGTTCTCCGTCAGGAAACTACATATTCAAGCCTCACATTGTCCTTTGCACATTTATCCTAAGGGACCTCTAATAGTGTGTAAGTTCTCGGCATGTTGCTCGTTCCGGGTCGATAAATAGTGACAGTAATTTGGAAGATGATGATAAGTGACGCAGCTACTTCGTGTGTTTTCCTTTATACTATTATTCTTATACTTACTCTTCCATAATAAGGTCTTTTTACAACAAGTGACGTACGTCTTGCCTCCGCATTTAATTTGTCATAAATATTTTATGAAAGTATAGTTTAAAAATTATTGATGCAGCTTATCGTGAAAGGTTAAAAAAACATTGAAGGTTGAACATATTTGCTCTTTAATATTTGCTGATTTCAAAGAAGTGAACTATAATAGGATATAATTTTCCAAATCGTCCTTTCGATAGAAGAAGAAAAAATGGTATCCAAATGTTAAAAATTAAAATATCTGAAGCATTTAGAAAGATTTTCATCTTGATTTTTGAAGGTTTTTATCAAAAAAGTGAAGTTTTGTAGAGGCATTGGCAAATGCGGCCAAAGCGGCATTTTGTAGGAGGGAATAGTATCGTCTTTTTTTTTTTTTTTTTAAATTTTTTTCCATGGAAATCTACACTTTGCAATACCTTTTGTTTGACCATCCCAAATTTAAAAAAAAAAAGAAATGGAAAAATCGAGTAAACAAAAACGGAATAAAAAATATTTAAATTTTTGGAGCTGCGGATTTTTATCCTCTCCTATAAATTATCTTTTAAAAAATTGCAGAACAATAACAGCGAAAAAAAAACCATAAAGAAAGGGGACCAAAAATAAACACCACTCTAATAAAAGTAGAGCCATTAATATTATTGATCATGTTTTTAGAATGCCCTAACATTTACTCAAAATCACAAAAACCGCTTGTTCCGGTCGTAACAATGCATGGACGCACTTGCACACTATTTTCTAATTACCTCGGCCTCAATGAACATCACAATATCGTGACGTTTTTTTTTTCTTGCTTAAATATTGTTATTATATCAAAACTTTTTTTTTATTTTTTATTTTATGTAGCCTAACTTGTGATTAAAAAGGTTTTGAGTGAAAAAAAAAAGAAAAAAAAAGCTTGCAAAGCTGTTTCCGTTTTAAAATCAATACTTTCGGGAACCGAAACTTTTAGTTTCTGTTTGTATTGATATGCGTTCTGCATTTTGATGATTTCGAATATTTAAATCCGGTTTATCCTACATGAAATATTCATACGGGGCGTTTCTCAACTAAGGTTTCTTCCTTTGTGGGGAAGTGATTGCCCTTCATGAAAAGCAGTTAATAATATGTTGAAAAATGTATAAACGCACTAATGCGGAATAGGAAAAAAATATCTCCGGATCGATTGTTTTCTTTTCACATGGTTTTGACATAAAATCATGTCACGGGACCAGTTAACCGAAGTTGACTTTTCCATTTTACCCCTTTTTCGCAGTGAGACATTTTACAAATAAAAGGGAAATAGAAACGTGTTTAGTTTGTTGTTGTTATTGTTGTTGTCGTCGTCGTTGTCGTCTTTCTTGTTGTCATTGAAAAAAAAATCCAGAAATATGGATTCAAACGTTTGTACGGCGTATCAGGGGAAAAAGAAGTTGGAACGTGACATTATTATACCAGGAAATCATTTTCTAATTCTGAATCAGTTTTAGTGATTGATAAAAGTTTTCACTATCAACTTCCTTTTTGAGTTTCAAGAAATCGGTTTAGATTCCCAGAAAAAGGAATTGCATTTTCTTCTGACATCTCAGTTCTCGACATTAAGATCGTGCAGTAATTTAAAAACTAAGTTGACTGGAAAATTCTTGGAATGACGGCGATTAAAGTTAGAAATCCTGTATTATATTAATAAAAGGTATGCAAACTTGAAATTCTGATTCAACGGAATCTCAGCTTTATATCTCAACCGTTTAAATGTAGGAAATTCTAAAACCGGGGCGCAGTAATGTTTTCTAAAAGCGTTTTTTGCAGTCTGAAAGCTTTAAATGAAAAAAAAAAAGGAGTTCGGTAATATATCAGTAAGGCCCGAGGCACGTTTTTTGAAGGTTGCTGGTATCATTTCTTCTTTTTACTTGATTGGATGTCATTTTTTACGAAGAACACCACTTATATGCTATTTGAAACGTGAAAGAAGTAATAAAAAGGAAACAAAGAAATTTTCGAATGAATGGGTTGATATCTTTCAAAAAAAAAAAAAGATGAACCTCTCCTACCACGTTGCTTACTTCTCAATGAAAACGATCCCTTGTCATTTTTACGAATAATAGCCAACTTTTATTTAGGTTCAAATGGGCGTCATTTTCCAAAGAATAGTTGGTCTATTCCTTTTTTTTTTTTTTTTTGTAAATATCCTCCATGCATCTTTTCATCCTCGTAACCTTATAACTCAAATTCGAAACATGCAAATCGTGAATGTTCATACTATTATCTTTTACGATTAGGACACGCGAGCTCAGTTAAACATTGAATCTCCAGTATAAAAAGAGATGTTTATCAAAATTAACGGTATCAGTGTTGCTGTAAGATTCATGCTCAGTACATGCGCTTTTGACGTATACGTAAATTTTAATTGGTACCATTCGAAAATGCCTATTAAAAAGAAAACTTATTTCGAATTTTTCGAAATTACATCTCGGCAAAAGTTTTTTTAGTCTTTTTATTTTATTTATTTGTAGATTTTACAGGAATAATTTAGATATCGTCAGCATACAAGCTGTCTTGTGTTTCCTGTATAGATAATGCACATTGCTGCAAAGTTGTAACGGAACTGTCAAACCCCGCCTAAAGCAAGTTTTTACAACGCGGCTTCACTGGTGCCCGGTTTCCTTTTATAGCAAGGATTTGCCGATGAAAGATTGTCTGGAACGATGAAATATGACGTTTGACGAAGGCCGTGATGTCTAGACGATACTATTATAACGATTTTTAGCTTTTTGGTGGAATTACTATGACGTTGATATAGGAAAATGCATCTTTTGTAATTTAAGCTCTAACAGCAGAATCCTTGATTTTGCCTAAAATGACTGTCGTTGTAAGTTTTATCCAAAAAGCCATTACATTTTTCGGATTCAGTTACTTCGCATACACTAACAAATTGGAAAAAAATAAAAAAAATCCCTTTTCGTGATGGAAAACAATCAACGAATTTAAAAAAACCTCTATTCGAAATTAAAAGTTACAACAGCTTCCTGTTGACGAGGAAGTTTAATCGACAGCTCAATATTTCCCCATTTGAAATCAATAAAACTTTTTACTTCTGATCCAGTACAAAAAAAAAGTGTGGAATGTTTTTTGATAGCAATTAGCCCTACATGAATATTTAAAACATTCCCTTCAGTTCTGCAAATAATAACTGAGATTATTGTTCTTCGAACCCCTTCCTATCCTCTTTTCATGATCCATCAGAATAAACATGGTCAATCATTCCTGGGAAATGTTTTTCACTGCGACTGGAATAAAAAACAGGATGTTTGCGTATGCATCAAATTAAACTAGCACCGGAATGAAAATGCATTTAAATAAAGCAATCGAGTTCTCTACTTTAATGAACGATTAAAAAACAACGGTCAAACCGTTGGTCGCCAGGTATGTTACAACGTTTCCTTTTTGGAAAACATGATCTTTTCATTTGTAATGTAAATCGTATTTAATCGATATTTTATTATTGACGCTGTTGCCTTATTCCCTTCGCTATCATAAAATCTCCGGAAGCATTAGCATAAAGACCAATGAAAATATAAAACCTCTTAGTGGAGAAAAATTTATTATTAGGCTGTAGCAAATAAAGTGAATGAAAGGAATTCCCGCACAGATATCAAACATTAAAGCATAAAATTCGACCTAGATTTTACGGGGAAGGGTTAGGTAAATCGTTAGACAAGGTCAAGACAAGATGAGATAATCAAGTCCTCGAGGAAGATTATCCAAGCACATATTTGCTGACATTGCATTGCTTCTGTCTCTTCTCGTTTTCTTAATAAGCTTTCACGAGGAAAACCGGGTAGCATCATGTAGTTTAATATTGGAATTTATATTAAAGGCCCGTTCGACCGTGTTGTGAATTTAAAAGGAACGTATGGTAAACGGGAAAGATTACAAGCGTTTTATCTTCGTAATTTAATCTCGGCAGAATAATTTTGCTAGGCAAAGCAGGATATATAGGTTATTAGTTCAAGAGCAAGAGATGGATTGAAATAAATTTTGCATTTATAGAAACTGGGTTATTGGATGATGATTTTCCAAACTATACACAGTTCAAAAAATGATGATTCGAGTTTTAAGATGTAAATCGATTTATGCAGTCGCAAAGGATTTCCCTGTTTTAAATAGCTTCAGGTGCGGAAGATAAATGTGTGCAAAACAAAAGGTTCTAAAAATGCGAGGGTCTTCCAAAATTATGACACGATTTTCCCATTAAGTGATCAATAAAATTTCTTTAAAAGAAATACGAATAAATATTTAAACGACTAAAAGTAGACCTGTAAATAGGTCTTTCAAGTATTATTGAAGAATCTTAGGGGAGGAGGGTTCAGATGAGCGATGTTTGCCTTATGGTTAGTTTTGATGAAAGAAGGGAGGGGGTAAGAAATATGATCACAAAAATGCTTACGTATTACTTGTACATAGCACATAATCCATTCGAGTTACAAAATATTATACTTTGACCATGTTATGGAGTAGAGCATGGCTGGTACTCTGTTTTTATGTTTTGCTTTGTTCTATATTATTTTATTTTATTTTATTTTATAACCAGATTTAAGAAAAAATTGTTGAACCTGTTGAAAGTTCTTACGCAGAGAAACTGATATACTTATAAAACGCAGAAACACAATTTCCCGACATAGAAGAATGTTAATTTTATTTTTTATTTTATTTATTATTTTTTTCTTAAGGCAAAAGAAAAATAAAACAATTCTTACTGCCTGGCAACAACAGATTTTTAAAAAAAATTGAGGTTCCAATAGTGTTTAGTTTCTGGAGTTGGGCGTCGAAAAGCAAGGAAGATGTTACGAGGAGGTTCACGTTTTCAGGTGCGACGTTCTACGACGACCCGCTTAATTTGCATAAGAATGAAGTACCAAAATTAATTTCCAAGCTACGACACAGCTCTTGTGCGTCTTGTGCTTTGTAACTAACATGTTACGTTTAGAATTGATCCGCCATTTGACTTTCCTTCCAAGAGTTTCGGGAGTTTCCTCTCGATGCTAATAAAGAGAGGTTTGTAATTAAACAAATTATATCGAAAGGGCAGTTTATCTCTGGGTTTTGAAGTCAGGGGAAAAATTACATTTATTTAGTAAATTTAAAATTTGAAACATTTTATCATCCAAATTAAAGGTTCCATTTTTGAATCTTGGAAGAACTACTATGGAACTTTTTAGAACTAAGTTATAGAACTTTAGTTGTTATTTTTAAAGAAAAACGCAATTTGGCGATTGGCGCAATTTGGTCTCTTAAAAAAAAGGTGTTTGATTCGCGCTTAAAATCATACTTAGTATGCTATAGTTGAAAGACATGGTCCATTAACTAATAGTGGAGATGTTTCTTAAAATTTTTGGTCTGATTCAGGGTCGCAAATTTTTTGACCTAACTTTATATGTTGGTACGTTTTTGGGGCTCAGTATGAAAATTTAATGGTTAATCGATAGCGAAGGGTTGCACATGATTTTTATCGATTTTAATGTCTCCCTCCCAAAAAGATAATTTACATTATATGTGATTAGGTTATGTTTTAACTAATGATTGGTTTATGTTTTTGTTAATTTAGCCCTGATGAAGGCGATAATATAATCACTGAAACGTTGGCGAAAAAAGCTTTGGTTTTTTAATTTGGTTCCAATATTCCCGACACGACGAAATTCATAATTTACATGTTTACAAAGTTAAAAGGTTAACAATTTTACAAGAAATATTATCCATTTGAGAAATACTGATGGACTTTTTGTTTTGGGGACGGAGGGAGGTGGACGATTTTCAATTAATGCATCGTAATCATCCTCAACTATTCATAGTTTACAGTTAAATGATTGGTTCAAGGTTATCTCAACGCATTAAAATTTGGATAAAAGAAGTTTGATAGCTTTATCCGTGATTGGCATTTAACTTTTTATACACCTTTTGATTTTATCATCTACGCATGAAATAAAAAATGCAAATGATATCGATATAAAAAATAATAAAAAAAGACCTGCCATGAAGTTGAAAACATTATTTCGTATATTGAGCATAAATGTTTAAATAAGGAATAGGAAAATTGCTATAATAATAATTTATCGATTTTGATCGATACTACAAGTTTCCGAAAGCTTAGCTGTAATATTTCACGCCAGCTATAAATCGATGAACGAAAAAAGTTTTTAAAAACAAGTAGAATCTTCTAGCTGGGTAATCCCTTTGTTTAATTTTAGTTTTACGGATTTCAACCTAATGTTTTTTTTTTTTTTTGAGAAGCTTTTTTAAATGAACGAAGCATTGCAATTATCGTGTCATGAACCGGAAAATTAAGGATTTCACTCAATGCGAGGAAAAAAGTCAAGGCCAATATAAATTTTGAAATAAAAAAATTAAATGTTTTTTTTTCTTGGTTTTTATGCCCTAATATTTTTTTATTGCGGAAAAATTCATCGATAACTATCAAAGCTTCCATATTCACCCTTTGCCGGTTTCCTGAAAAAATATATATGCGAAAGAAGGATCTTAGAGTGAGGGGACAGTAGAATAGTATGTTACTAGACACTATTGAATCCTCGATATCGTAGGATGTAAGTTAAAAAGTTTCTGTAAAATATACATAACTGTGCACCTTATGAAACATCTGGTTTGAAACATTTTTTAAAATTAAAAATTTAGGTATATGTCCATGGAGAGTCGTGACCTTTAAGCCTTAGTTTCACAGTGAAAGCTGGAGCGAATAAATTTCATGAAAAAAATATTAAAAATCTTTTTTATATGTCGGTTGCAGCTTTTCTACATTTATTTCAAATTGAGTTGCTTTACATTATACACGGTTTATCACCTCACTCTTTTATCAATATTTGCCTTTCTTTGAATAGTTATTTGTATTTGAATTATCATGTTTCTGCTGTATTTATTAATACTTATTTTAAATGTACTTTTTTGTTATAAATGTAAAAAAACTGTCTCTGCTCACAATGAGAATGTGATGATTTTCGGGTCAACCATTGATTGGACAAATTGCCATTTGTCGAATGCCGAATGCCGAATGCCAAAATCCTTTAGAAGCGATATGCTATTCCGTTCGAATTATTAACAGAAAAAAGAAATACAACTTTTTTGTCCCTTGTTTTTAATACAGTTCTTTTTAGACCATCATTCTTAATTATATGTTTAACCGTTATTACCGATACTTCAGCTTAGGACTACAATCGTGCAATTAATTGGAGAAAACTTAATTCAGATTACTTTATTATCATATTTTTGAGGAACCAGTCAGGGCAGAAGGGACATAAACAATGGTGTATTTGCTTTCTCCAAAAAGAAACGTCTCACTTTACTAGCCAATTCTGCAATAGGCAGGTCAACTGAGCTATGTCCATCACAATCGTGCATGGAGATGTACTCTTGTAAACCGTTGCAGCTCAAAACCGGTTCAGACAGAACCGCTAGTACAGAATTGCTTGTCTGGACTTTTGAAACTATTAAATACTGTATAACTGTCAGAAAGCATTTCAAAGATGCAATTCCTTGAAAAAGTTGTTGGTTGTGTTGTAAATTAAATTCGAAGAGTCATTGTAAATATTCGAACGTTATCGTAAATAAATGCTTCGAAGTACCATTAATCAGTCGAACGATTTAACCTTGAGAGAGTGCATCATTTATTAATATCTGAAAACCTTAACAGCATGACCGCGTTGACTTTCAACTAATTTTTCGAATTAACTTTGGGGAAAAAAACGAGTCTGTCTTCTCGAACTAATTAATTAAATCGATTAATCCAGAGAATCAATATGCTTTACACCATTAATCAAACTAATTAATAATGGCTACGTTTAAAAGATTCATTTCCTATTCAAATAAAAGAACTGTTTTTATCGTTACAAAAACGGAATCTTTATTGAAATGATTAGCTATCGAAAGCATATTAAATATAAAACAGCCATTTGATTAAACGTAACTGTTCCCTGTGGTATATTGTGTTGGAAACTTTAAAAAAATAAACCTTTAGAACTTCACATGAAAAGGTAGAACGTTCAGCGCAGCAATAGACTAATGGCTTAGTGAGTGTCGAGAGTTTGCAAAGTTGCCATTGTATAATTTTTTATTAAGCGTGTATTAAATCGATAGTTGCTTCAAATGGAACATTACAGCAGCCAGCAAGGATCCTCGATTTTTTATTTTTCCTACACATATTGTATGTAAAGATTTTCTTTCGACTTATGGTAATACCGTAAGGTAACTATCCATTCTTAAAAGCAATTTGTTTTATTTCAAAAAATGTCAAGCTTTATTTCTTCAATTTTAAGTTTTTAATTTTTTTTCAAAGCTTTAATTAAAAAATTGCAAGACAGTTTCAAACCTATTTATTCTCTAAACGCTCTCTCCGTCACATATTCTCTACAAGTAAAAAAAAGGTTTTTCTGCTTTACGCTTTTCCCATGTTTCAGATTTTTATTTCAACGATCAAAGAAACGGACTTGAAAAATGACAATTTCCTGGATTTTTTTTTCTTTCAAAGCTTTTTGATTTGTTTCCTGTCTTTGCACCTTTTCGTTCGTTTTCACTCGCTCCTTTCAAATATCTCACTGTAATTTTTCCCTACCATCTTGAAAAAATTTGCAACAGAGCTACAAAAGAAAAGGCAATATTTTTAGCAAAAAAAGAAAAAAAAAATGGAATTATTATAAAATTATTTCAAATGAATCGAGCGAGCAATACATGCATTTTTATTCAGTTGATTAGCTTCCCGGTCGATTAACGAAATTAATAAATGGATGCCATAGAAAAAGAATAGAGTTTTCTTGCTTTTTTTTCCTCATTTGGAACCAATACAAAATTTATTATTACAGTGTTTTACTGTCAAAAGTTCTTGCATTCATTTTTGATGAAGGTAAATTTAATTAAATTAATAGCAAAATAAATTAATCCGTATAAAATAGCGCCTACAGCTCTATTACAACTGTATCTGAATTAACGATTTAACCGGCGCCTTCCGCATTTTAGTTCCTCGGTATTTCTGTTTTCCTCTTTGACAGAGAAAATGCGTTACTTTATAAAAGGAAAAATAAACGAACTTAGTAGAAATTTTTTAACCCCTCTTCCGAAGACAAAGAAAATGCGGTTAAAAAAGAAAGAAATAATACAGAGAAATCTGCTGGTGACGTCTCTCCGGGCTGTAACACTTCTTTTCTAAAGCAGCATTCGAAATCATGTAGGCAAAAACTACCTTATTCTCCCAATATAATTTGTGTTATTTCCTCCCTTTTGCTTTATAGACATTTTCCGATGATAATGATCTTTCTTCCTCCTCATATTTTTTCAAAAGAGAAATGAAAGTTTTTGATTATAGGCGGCTATACTGTATATGCAATAACCCAACCGACGAAAATCTCCCGAATTTATCTTCCCTCTTAATATTAGAGACGCCACTTTCACGCATTATTCATGAAAGGGGGAAAGATGTCAGTCAGTGACCTAAATCTCGGCGGATTTTAAATGGAAGGTGAGCGTTTGATGAATGAACCTTTTCGCAATCAAGAGAATCTCACCCTGAGAAAATCCTTGAGAGGATCTCAACCGCAATGTTTTGTTGGTTGGTTTTAAGTTATTAATATTAACTGCTTTCTTTTTCAAAAGTCTGCAGAGATTTGCCTTGTACAGACGTGTGAATCTTCAATCTTTCTTTATCTTTCGATCCGAAAACATAAGGAATCTTTAATTAAGAATCAGAAGAAAGAAGTAAATCATGATCAGTCTTCGGATTAGAGAGCTTAGGAATTATTTCACATAGCGGAGTGATATTACCCTGATCTCTAAGCCATCCCACGAGGATTCTAACGACAAAACAAATTAGGAAGTTAGGACAGTTTGACTCCCGAAGCAATCTCCTTACTGGAAGCTTTCGGTCTGATTGTGCCTTGAATGTTACAGGGCCGTATCGCCGCTTGCCTTTTCTTAAATATGAAATCTCTAGGGAATTCCGAGAACAAAACTAATTAAGAAGTCGGCCTGGCTGGTGGCAGTTATCTGGATTATTTCCGAAGCGGTCGCGATATTAAGACACGAATTTTCGTATTTACAGTAAAAAGGAAAAAGGGGTGGGAACAACGGATTAATTTATAAGATTAAATTTAGTTGAAAGAACTTTAATTTGAGGGCAATGCCCGTTTTCGTAGATTCAGCAATTTTCCGACGAGATAAGGAGAGCAGTTATTGATTTTCACTCAAAAATATTCTTCGTACAGGCTTTTTCTTCTGCATTTTTATTTTAACTGTTATTTCCATTAAAATAAATAAATAACGGATTTAATTGTACTATACCGTATAGTACTGCTTCAGAAGCTATTGGTTTGAACGTTTTTGTAGAGTTAGCCTTTTCAGAAATTCATAAATGGCTCAATTGTACCAACACTTCAAAATAAAACACACAATCGCTTGCAAAATGGAACCAAATTAACCGAAAAATTTTATCACCTAGTTGTGGTAAAATTAATCGAAGTATTTTAATACAGGATTAATTACAATTTAGTCGGTAAATAATTAATATTTTTGTTTCTTAGTTAAAAATGACTATTTTTGTTGTTTTTATTATTGTTATCAAAAGATTCTATAGGAAAAAAAGAGGAAAATAAAGGGGTAGTATTTGCCTACGCGATTTTAGTTTTTCTTTAAAAATGAAACGTTACGCCCCGAAGAAACGTCACGAGCAGATTTCTCTGCATTATTTTTTTTTTTTTTAATCCATGTTTTCTTTAAAGAAATAGTTGAAGAATATTGATAATCACTCGGTTTCGCCACTTTGCTACTTTTCAAATAATGAAATTTACTCTTATCCTCAAGATGGTTTCTTAAACGAATCCAGATGTTTTGGTACACATTAATGATGTGATAAGAGATAAATATAGTGGAATGAGTCGAGACATCAATCAACATCAATCAGATTATTAACGCTATACAACCCCCATGGATATGCTAAAATCTGACCCGCTTCTACAAAAATATTCAAATTCGAATACTTTAAAAATCTACATAGAGTTAAAGTATAAAATAACAACTCAATTTTAAAGTTGCGAATTCCCTAAAAAGCCAAGCGTTGACTGTAATCTTTTACGGTTTCAAGATATGACATTATATCGTTCCCTGTGATGTCAAAACTACTATAATGCAATCCAGACAGAAACAACTAATCTATCCTTTGTTTTTAGAAATTCCAGAAATTTAATTATGGAATTCTCAAAATTATGAAAGTGCTTTTTTCTTGCAATAGCGTCACAGTATTATAAATTGGTTCCACTTTCTCTTGAATTTTTGATGGCATTTTACCTTATTTTATATACAATGCGAAACAATTTAAGGTTATAACTACGTTACAAGAAAGTGAGCGCTCTTTATTTTCCAACGTTGAAACTTGCAATTATAGGATGCATGTAAAACTTTTTGCTAGTTCTCGCTGAATTCGATGATGCGCCTAGGTGGCATAAGATACCGATTCGATATTATGCATGAATGGATGGATGTGACATTGACATGAAACGCCCTCTCCCATATGACCGACATGTCGTCTCTGGCTCTATCCTCTTTCCCTCTACTCTGCTCAACCCTTCACCCGTGGCTTTTACAGTGACATGGTAATGGTGATGGCAAATTTTACACATATCAAAACAATGAATCGATTTTCTTGTATATATTTCAATGTATTTGCATGGGTGTTTACACAAAGTGTACAAATCCACAAAGCTCTGTATCCATTTTAAGAGGAAATTAAAAATGAAATTGAAAATATAAAAAGCACATGACAAATAAGGAAAAGTAGGGTAACGGGCAAAAGCACTTTGAGTAACGATGTAATGTAGAAACGAAACGTTTTAAGCAAAAAAATAAAAAAATAAATTTTTGTGAAATAATTTTTGAAGAAAAATAGAATTTTCTTTTCTCTTTTGAGAATAAAAGAAAACCAGTTTGATGGCAATATTATAATTCTCTAAATAATTTCATCAAAAATGCGAGAAAAAAAGCTAACCACTTTTCTGCGAAAGGATTCTTTCTATGAATAAATAAAACGACTAACGAGAGTTTTGCGGGTTTTTTGCGAAAGCGATTTTAAAAAACCGTTTATTGTTGATTAAAGAGATGGGAATCCTTAAGAGCCTAGGATTAAACATGATTATCGTAGCTGGAATGTAATAATCTGCAGAGCAGGGAAAAGTCTACTTTCTTATCAGACGTATAAGGGAGTTATAATTAGACGATCGTTTCCGGAAATGATCCTGACCATCTGGCTAGACAATTTCCTAATTAGTTTTCCCCGCTCAGATCTCGAAATTATTTATTTGTCTCGAAGTGTTTTCATTTTCGTCTTTTCATTATACATTCCTGTCGAATCGTTATAATATATATTCATGATAAATAAAATTGGATAATGGATTATACTGTACTGTTTATTTATGTAATAAACGAGGATTTTAAGAGGAAAAAAAATCTTACTATTTGCTGAATGAAATCAAGTCGATTGAATTGTTTGAATCGATGTTTCGTGAATAACAACAATATTGGTTAAAAAAAAAAAAAAAAAATTATTAGTGAAATGAAATTTCATTTGTCGATATTGCTTTTATCGAGGACTCTTTTATTTGCCTAATTTCTTTTATGATACTGGTTTTTCAAAAAGTACCGTCGTACTGGATAATATCCAAAGCATAAAGAATTGTATAATCGGTCAAATACGGCTTTTCAGATTTATATGTGCGTAGCAATTTTTCCTATTAGAATTTAAAAAAAAAAAAAAAGCAATATATCGACTTACAGAAGCTCGGAAACTGTCCATTCGTGGAGGCTCCTTTGTATCCTTTGTACGCACTTATTCAATTTGTTTAATCTGGTCGGTTATAAATTAAATTGAATGTATTGGAATAAAATTACTTGGTGCAAAAGAAGGTTAAACTGTAGTGCTTGTACTGTTATGTTCAGGGATTTGAAAGTGAAAAAATAAAATTAGCTTTATATGAACGACAACTAAGAGCAGGCATTGTCTGAGAAAAACCAGGGATGCTAACTTTCAACGTTTTCTTTTTTTACTTTTATTTTCTATTCAGACTGAATTCAACAAATATTTTAAGATATAATAAAAAAGGAAATTATTTTTTTCCGCAGGAACCGTTAATTTATTCTATACAGCAAATGACCATTTCGGCTACAACGCCATTTTCAATGCTACAAAGAAATCAAGATAAAACAAATCAATAAAACAATAATAAATATATCGATTACAATAAAACAGCACTAAAAAACTGAATATCACAGTAAAAACCAACCTCCACGAATGTGGTAATATAGGAAACCGAAAAAGTTATCAGAAAATGAAAAGATTTTAATTTGATAAATAAATAAACATAATAACGGAATCCATCTTTGGCATGATGAAGCAAAAAACCTAAGAAGGGAAGTTATGCGCATGCGTTATAATCGAAATTCCAACGCCAATTTAAATAGTTCTTGATTTAAGATATTTCCGTTATCAAGGTTTAAAACGTTTGAATTGTTATTTTTATTTTTGCAAATAAAATAACTTTCCCATGCTTTAAGTAATGCAATGTTCGAAACTGATTTTAACAATGATAAGTCAGAGAGGTAAAACATATGTCCGGTGGAAAAAATATGATCGGCAACGCTAGACACACAGGGTTTAGCGTTGTCGAAACAGGCAATGTGTTCTTTAAACCGAACAAAAATTTTTGACAAATTTTTTTAATGACGAAACGGGAAATTTTTGTTCGGTTTAAAGAACACATTGCTTGTTTCGACAACGCTAAACCCTGTGTGTCTAGCGTTGCCATCATATTTTTTCCACCGGACATATGTTTTACCTCTCTGACTTATCATTGTTAAAATCAGTTTCGAACATTGCATTACTTAAAGCATGGGAAAGTTATTTTATTTGCAAAAATAAAAATAACAATTCAAACGTTTTAAACCTTGATAACGGAAATATCTTAAATCAAGAACTATTTAAATTGGCGTTGGAATTTCGATTATAACGCATGCGCATAATTTCCCTTCTTAGGTTTTTTGCTTCATCATGCCAAAGATGGATTCCGTTATTATGTTTATTTATTTATCAAATTAAAATCTTTTCATTTTCTGATAACTTTTTCGGTTTCCTATATTACCACATTCGTGGAGGTTGGTTTTTACTGTGATATTCAGTTTTTTAGTGCTGTTTTATTGTAATCGATATATTTATTATTGTTTTATTGATTTGTTTTATCTTGATTTCTTTGTAGCATTGAAAATGGCGTTGTAGCCGAAATGGTCATTTGCTGTATAGAATAAATTAACGGTTCCTGCGGAAAAAAATAATTTCCTTTTTTATTATATACTTGAACCGTTGGACCCCCCTCACCCTTTTCATTCAAATATTTTAAGCTTAGGTAATTGGAATCTGCCGATCTATCCACTTGCTTCAGCGCCGGTTGAATTGCCAAGTACAAATACTGCAAAATTCTTAAGACTTATATGTATATTGAACGCATAAAAAAGTCGTCTAAAAGAATAGGAAAGTGTCAAAGATTTAAGAGATCAGGAGAGTTTGGTTTGCTGTAATCTCGTACTATAAAGAAATAAAATGCAAACCATGACGGATGTGTTTCGAATTAGAATGAAGTACTTACTTTCAAAACGAAATTAACATGTTATTCATGTAATTTAATATACGTTTTGTGGTGCAGTAACTACTCTTGTGTTTTCATTGCCTTTGCACCGCTTTGAAGGCGCTAAAAGGGTAAACAAAAATGACGAAAGGGAATGAATTTAATCTGGAAAATTGTTGCGTATTTTTGCCTTGTACGATCGACAGAACTTTTCGCTATTCATTATTTTTATTAATTTTCGTTTGAGACGAAATTTTTTTTTTCTTTTATAACCACAAGAAATGACAAGTGAGTATTATGCCTCAAAAAATTTGAATGACATTGCATGCTGTTGTACTTGAAAAACGGCCGACTTTCATGAATCTCACAACTTTGATTTTCCTTTTAGTTCTCTAAAATCAATCACCACAATAAAATAAAGCTCGTATCCTTTATATCTTTTAACCAAACAAAGGACAGTTTAGCAAACAAATAGTTTCGATTCACGGATTTTGTGTTATCGACTGGCCTGAATCTATTTTAAGGGAACGATCGAAAGGTGTAATATATATCCTCCCCTGGATGCTTGAGCAGCGATGGAACTTGACCATATTTTAATAATATTTTGTCTTCGAGTAATCGTGCTACTATTTTTTTTTTGTAGCAGTTGACCTAATCTTTTTCTTTTTTTGTACTTTTTTCAGGTAAGGTTCTGAGGAGCGTGGTTCTGAATGCAAAAACAAAGCTAAAGAAGAGGTCAAGGTAAAAAAAAAAGAAAAGAAAGGAAAGCCGATTGAAAATAGAAAATGGTGTAGGCTATATAACCCAGTAATCTAGCTCTAAAAGCACTTTGAAAAGTTCTCGATGATTACAGAGTTGCCGTGTGACCGCCGGACCGCCTCCTACCCAAGCAATTTCTCTGTACAATTCCTAAGGGGAAGAGTCTTGATGCGACTAAAATTATTGGCCCACCATTCGGGGTAAAAGTACGTTCGTAAACTTAGTTTATTCGAAAGGACGTTAAGTTCTTAGTTAAAGGATTTATAACAAGATTGATGAATTTTTAATGCGGGTAGAAAGAATTTCACTTTGAGACGAATTTAAGTCGGAATATTCTCTTTTTCCCTTTCGTTTAAAGATATTAAACGGACTTTTATTAACTTTAATTTTTTTCACGTAGATTTGTGCTAAAAAAATTTTACATTTCCTTTTTTTTTATTCTCTATTCTTTTTGCAATTTTGTAAGTTTTTTTTCCCGTGATCTCACATTTGTCGTTCGCTTTATATAAATGAACGCTGAGCAAACATGTTTAAAAAAAAAAAAAAAGGGATTCCTTGTTTTTGAGAACAAAATGACGATGACAGTTCTGTCGGTATAAAAAAATCCAAATCAAATAAAACAACCGTTAAACATCGGATTTGCAAAACCCATGATACAGTCGAAATCGGATATCTGCGGTTATTTGATAATGCCATGATTGTGTGTCGACGGGCAGAACCGCAGGGGTTCCGGTATTACAGGTGACAAGGAGGAAAAGAGGGAAACCCAGTTCTACCGGCTGAAACTGGAAAAGGATTTCAATATTGTTTTGCGTAGATTTAATATTTACTTTTCCCTGATCAAAACATACCTGGCTTTTATTTTTTGTGTGATCGTTATTAGGATAATGATTATTAAATTTTTGGACTATGGAAAAATTGTCGCTTATTTAAGAGTACATACAGTGGTAAATTTTGTCAAAGATATAGGGCCATTCAAGTTAGCTAGGTTGGTTAAAAATTTTAATTTTTTTTTCACCGAACGATAATAACAGCTTAAGAAAAACTTGCGAGAAAAATTTTAGAGCTTTCGAGGTAGTTACTCTAAATTATGTCAATTCGTCAAGTAGGCCTTTTTTGGCTGGATTATTTAAGTTTGCGAGACCTTACATACCAATTTTCAGACTTTAAGAATTATCCTGAGCTGAGTTATGCCACTTTTTGTTTTTTAAATGTAAGGTGCTTTCCGGGCAGACGATCCGAGATCTAGTCTTATTGCTGTTTAGAGCAGGCTACCTCGCCAGCTTTAAAATTTTGCTCGCAAGTTTCTGTCAAGCTTATAATATCAATTGGTGAAAAAAAAAAAAAAAAAAATTTTCAACCTACCGGGCTGACTTGAATGACCCCAGAAAATGCAGTAGCTTTCTTTATCAAACGATAAATTTTTATTTTTGGTAAAAATATTAATAATTTAATTTCAATTTTTTCTGAGTTTCTTTATAAGTAAATTTTTGTGGCAAACGAAATATTCATTTTACTATCGCCAACCATTTAAACATTCTATAAATATTCCATTGAAAAAGTAGAGAAGCGCCTAAAATTTATATTCCGTTTTTAACAGGACATAAACAATAGCCGAAGTAAATCACTCTGTATGACGCGAGAAATCGATGTCGGCAGCAAAGATAAAACATGATATTAATTTACAACCGTTTAGTTTGCGATAGTTTGCTAATTCGAGTCTGTACACGATTATCGCGACTTGGTCTCAATCTACCATGATTTATTGTCACTCTCATAACTCTTCCTGGCACGTTCCGTTTCGCGATTCCGAAAATTATATTGGAGTACCTATCGGCTCAAACCAGGAAAAAATTAAGCAAGCAAAATAATTTTACCGCTGTTGTGAAAATCTTGTAAAATGACGAAAACCATTTTTGAGAACAAAGGTTCCGCAGCGACCGCGAATGAATTGAAAACGCGGGAATAGCATGAGTATGAATAATTAAAGTTGGCAACACTTACAGCGGAAGTCTTACAACACTGATTCTATTCAGAGTATGTTTCCGCTTACGAAATCCTAACACGGTGACTTTTGCCATGAATAATTCATGGTGGCACAGCTCATGGTCTAACACCAAGATCAAGCCTTTGCCCTCCATAAATATACCCCGGCCCGAACTGAACTGTCAGATGTAAGGATAATTATTTTTATTCAGATTTTAGGTTGATGTTCCCGCACTTTCTGCAATTTTATCGAAGTGAATCTGGCGTTAAATCTATTCCTTGGGGATGACGTTACGGTTTTTTGTTTCCTGTTCCGCTTCGGTTTTCCAATATAGATTTTACTTGCTGAGCTTGGCCTTTTTTGTTTCCTGAAGTCTGCTTGGGTATAAATTTCTCGTTATTATACCTGTTCCAATGTTCCCTAGCTCGGGGAATTCGGGGCTGTGTTGGTTAACCTTTAAAGATTCATTAAAAGAGAATGCTTTGAAAGAATTTTCATTTAGACCAACATAAAAAAGAAAAGGAAATAAAATTTAAAATCGGGGAAGAGAAAAAAAAAATAAAAAATGAAGGCAGTAAATCGTCAGTTATTCCAAAAAAAAAAAAAAAAAAAAAAAAAAAAGGAAAACTGGTTGATGTTCCAAATGAAAAAAGTAAAAAGTTTTCAGGCATTTCCTGTCGTACTGGAAACTTGAAATTTGTCAATGTAATCGACTATTGCCGGTTTACTTTGTGCCTTTAATAAATGTTTGGGGTTTGTCTTTCTTTTTACCCCCTTTTTAATTTGATGTTCGTTCGCATTTTTTATTTCAAAACTTTCAACTGCAAAACAACGAGATACACGCAGAATTCCAAGAAATCTTTTCTTTTTTTCCCCCCCATTTTAAAGCAAGCTTTGTCGCAAACATTTATATTCGGATTCACCAGAAGCCCGAACTTTGTTCAGCTTAATGCGCAAGCTTTGATATCGAAAAAAAAACTCGTTCACTTAAAAGCAATAACGTTTCAGAATTGAATCGTCAACAGAGAATCGACTTAGCATTATAAATCGTTTTGTTAATTGAATTTTCAAAGCGACTGACCGTTAGCCAAAATAAATAAAGAGGTTCACTAATAATTTAGCAAAACATGATTAAGTTAAAATCGGGTTACGATAAAAAAAATTATGTAGGCTACAAAGCAGTTTGTTTTTTGGAAACTTTTTACTGGTTTAACGTTCAAAATACTGAAGTCGGATTTATCTTGCGCAATGCAAACCTGTCCTCAAGTTAAAATTGTAAGCGAATGAATGATCTCGCCACAGGTCATTAATTTAAAACCGAAATAATTTTTTCATTTCTTTGATAATTTTTCGGTTTCGTATGCAGCAGTAAAAATTTGCCATTCGTTAAAGTATTTCATCAATATTGTGTATATTATTTTCCTAAAGTTGCTGGATTGAAAACGTATTAATTCCGACTAGTTGTAGCTAATTTGGAGAATTAAAAGTTCAGGCATGCGCAAAAATTTTATTTTACAAATTTACAGCGATACAGATTAGTAATGCTGTACTCCAATTTTTTAATGTCATTTTCTTGCAACATGATTGTTTTTATCGTTATTAATATTTTCGTTATGCAAGGTGAAAAAAAAAATTTGACAGATAAAATCAGATATTTAGCATTCGTACGGAAATGCCACGTGAATAAATTTGGTGAAAAACCGAAATAAATGCTCTGCTTAGAAATGAAATACTCGCTGATGTTTTGGTCTTGTTCGCGTCAATCAAAATGCTATATCAAGATCCATTTTCTCCCCTCTTTTGATATCTGCGGAACCGAAGTTTCCGATTGTTGCAGATGTATTTATTGACAGAAAACAAGTACGTACTGTATACTTACTCTTTATCCTTGAAACAAGATTAAACTTTAAAAACGTTTTTTAAAATACGATTTTTAGATATAAGAAAAGGATATCTTTTTTTCCTTTCACAGAGAATTTTTAGGATGTAGACACAATATAATGAAACGTTTGAAGAAATATGAAGTAGGCTTAAATTTAATGTAGTGTTCAGTACAACTATTCTTTTTCTGCTTTTGATGAAAAATGGAAGTGTCTGAGTCTTCTTTTCATTAAATTTATTATTTAATGCAACATCAAACCATATTCTGTAAGAGTATTAAAAAAACCAAAGTTGATTGTTCCATTATGAAAGAATCGCTTTGAGGCAATTTCAAATTCTCGATTGTTTTTATATTATGATGCGGAAGATTGCAAGCAATTGTTCCGAGTGAAATTAAGCTATTGATGCCATTTTGTTTTCTTTAATGAAAAAATTATGACATTTAAGGCGAAGCTAAATCACATAAACCCATAATTATTTTCTTACTCCCAGCAATATTCTATTCTGGCGTGTACTACAATTTCAAAAAAAAAACTTTCCGTTTAATTAATTTTTAGGTAGCAATGTTAAGGTATTAGCTCGTTTACACCATCAGGCTATAAAAAATTATATTGTTGGAAAATTAAAAATTATATCGATTAAAAAAAAATAATTTTGTTTTCGAAAATTCTGTTTTTTACAATGAGAATGAGATCTGATCACACCGAAATAATGTCAAAACGTTTTCTTATGCATCAGAGGCAAAGACTCAATATTTAAAATGTATGAAAAAGGCTTTACGGTTCCTAAATTTAATAATTTTTAAATATGTTTCCGGAATAAAAAAAACCCTTGTATTTATTTTTTGTTGTTGCAATAGTTTCACAATTTCACAGCTAGAGCGCTGTTTTGTCAACTTTAGTCACCTTTGTCTCTCGGAAAGAAACATTTTTTTTATTGCAAAAACAATTAAAAATTATCAAATATAAGAACAATTGAGTCTTGTTCATGCATTTAAAATCGATGATCTGTATCTCTGAACACAAAAAAAAAACGTTTTGGCACGGTTTCGGTGCGGTTAGACCCCGTTTTCATGTATAAAATACCGGATTCCTTTTTTTTTAATTGTTGAAATGTCTCCACCTGCCGGTGACGTAAACCAAGTAATACCTTTAGTCACTTTTTTAACCAACGAAAATCCTTTTCATATTTTACTTTTGGGTGGAAAATTTTAGATGAGAAAGGGCTACTCCCAGTGACGCTTAAGTCATTGTCAACCAGCGAAATGCCATTGAAATAAATAAACTCGGATGTAGAAAGATGGGATATGCAAAGCGACCAGGGAACCATTGTTGAAATATTTTAAAATTAAGCACCCGCTTTAGTCTTGTATATCGAAAGGTTCCTTTTCTTATTCATTAAATCTATCCCTCTTTTTGCTAGCCTCGTTTTACCATGAAAACTAAACTCCCCCCCAGTTGGCTAGGAGAACTCCCAAAATATTTTTAATAACTTAATGCTCTGTTACATTATTTACGCTAGGTTCTAAATAACCGTTTGAGTTAATTTTTTTTTCTAATAGCATTATGTATTCCCAGGAAAATTCTGCTCGTTTCAGTTCCCGTTAAAGTTTGGTGAAATTACCTACGGCTTAACCGTTTTTATCAATGCTACCGATTCCAAAAGCTATAATAAAAAACCTTAAAATTTTTTTCAAGGATATAGAGAAGTTCATGGGAGATTAGCTTACCCGCTTTTATGGCTATAATGGAATGCTGAGCTCAAAACGCGTTTATCAAGAAAAAATTGCGGTGGAACCCTTTCCGGCTTATGAAGGAAGAATGGTTTAGAGGAATTTATATTTTCCCCATTTTATGTTTTATATCGATCTAAAAGGACTTTTCCAGCCTCGAATTAAAAAGAAAATTGTTATTGATCGTCTGGGGCAACGTTTAGGATTGAAAAAAAAGGTCGTCGAACCTTTTAAATTCTTTCTTTAGTTTCTTAAATTTACCCGCGATTTTTTTTGTTCTGTAATAATTTTCATTACGGAATATGGACTGATGTTACGTCAATCATTATTATAAAAATGTCTTTTTTTTTTTGCATGTTTTATTCTCAAACAGTTTTGACGGGCTTTATAACGTCATTTCAAAAGCCTTTTTTTTTAGTAAACAATACTTTGGGGCTTCCTCGATAAAAATAAGTCGGCAAGAAAGCAATAAAAACTTTGGATTGTTCTTTTGTAATACCTCTTTACTTCCTCATGGAAATATTATAAAATCACTGGGGTACTAAAAGTTTTAACGCGATAATAATAATGTTTATTTGAAATATTTGAAGAGGTTGAAAACTTGGTTCTACACGAAGGGATGCATAAATTTAAGAGGAAGAGAAAAGGTTTTGCCGCTAACTGGAATCGATTTGAAAGAGTGTTAACTCATTCTCGTAAGTCTTGGATGATTTCCCAATAGCCAGGGTTGGGGAATTTCCTCCGTAATGGAAAGTTAACAGCAATTACGCAAGGGGTTCACAGTTAAACACGTTTTTCTTGCCCTTCTTTTTCTTCTGCCAGTTTTTAATTGACTCCTTTTGACGTTGGGAACCTTCACGAGACTTAACGTTTTCTAATGATCCGTACCGACGGGTTTTTTAAACTTTTTAAATGTTTTTAATGAAGTTAGTTAATTGCTCTAATTTACGGCTGTCTCCTCGCTATATTCTATTTACGTTTTCGATCAATCAACGTTTTTAAAGGTTCGTGTTACTTAATTTACCACTTGCATGGGAATTCACGTTCCTCCTGCTGATGCTGATAGTGTTGCTGCTGCGGGAACAAATCAGATCCGATGCTACTTCACTTCCGTGATTAAAATTAATTATTGGAAAATCGAATTTTTTTCTTGTTGTCAAGTAACAAAGTCTTCGCTTTTTTACGTATAACTGGACTCTTTGATCGATTTTTTTTTCAAGTTTGGCACGAAAAACCTACGCGGCAAAATAAAAAAAATAAAGGCCAGTTTAATGAAAGTACTTTTTCTTTCTCATACAAGCAATTAGAAAAATTGGAAGAAAAAAAATCTTTATTCAGATAACTTTTTAAAAAAAAGATAATGTATGCAAAACCACGTTCGTTCAAGAATATCACAACCGTTGTTAGGCTGTGAGTTTTGCTTTAATTTTCTTATCAAATTCGTACGCTTCTTGGAAAGCATTTCAATTCTTTTAAAGATAAAAATGAAAAAAGATATGCGGATTAGCCAAGTTAGTCTGTTCGATTCTCCTTTTAATAAGAAAAAAAAATATTCAATGAAACCGATTAACAACGCCCACCTAATCGGGAGAAGAGGAGGGGAGTAAGGGATGATGCGATACGAAAGTGGAGGGAGAAGTGGGACCAAGAACTTTTAATTTCCTCCTTCAGAAGCTTGGCTGATGTTTGTTCATCTGACTGGAAATTTCATTACAGGTCAAATAAAATTCTCTCCAGTTCATGAATGTAAATAAAATCTGAGTGTTTTAATGAAAAACGATCCGAAACCAAACGTCTTGTTTCGAATTATACATCTATTTTCAGAAAAGATTTAAGAATCAGAGTAAAATTCTCCTTCAAAATAAAATCAAAGTGGTTCTGAATTTAAATCTTTAGTTTTGATGTTTATCGTAAAGAATAGGGGTAATAGGAATAGAGAGAGAACCTACTCAGAGTAGACGGATAATATATTTGGTATGAACGGGAGAATGAAAATATTATTAAAAATCATGGGCTTTTAGACGTCTTATTGCATGTTTGGCATGTTTTAAAAAACGCCGTAATTTATACGGTTACAAAAATGAAGTGATTATGCAAGACCAAACATTATCGTAATTATCTGTAATAGGAACCATTTATTTTTTTTAAAAATTTACTTAGACGAACTAAAATCGATCTTAATTTACTCTGTGCAATATAGTGTAGTTAAGGTGTTTAAATGGTGTTTTTTAAGCAGTGCGCTAACATAAGCATGAAAATCAAAGCAGAAACAACGTAATTAAGAGAACGATAAGCATAAATCAAACTGCCAGCAGTGCGGTTTAGTTTACCCGAATTTTGCCCTGTGTTTAAACTATGTTTTATTCCTTTGCCTTAAAAATTTAATCCTTTAAATCGTATTCCAAAGAAAATTAAAAAAATAAAAAAAGAAAGGGGGAAAAACTGGAAAATATTTTTGATCAAAAATTCATTTTTTACTCGCTTTTAGCCTGAATAAAAGGGAAAAAGGCAAAAGGCTGAGAAAAAAAATAGGGATGTTCGTCATGATTTACGAACGTGAAATTCACACCTCGATAGTCTGACCGAACAGCCGAATTGATCCGGAAGCCGTTAACTTAATAACATTGCCACGTTTCATAAATCATTCTCGGAGGCCCTGTTTCTGCTTTTTTTTATTTTTAAAATGAATTTACACGTCGTAATCATTTTTAGGAGAGTTAAAATATGTCTTGAGTTTTGCTTGCACAATCTGTGCAATTTTTTTATTCATTAAATTAATTTTTTGGCATGTTACATATTTATCATTTGATTTTTTTCATTTTTATCTCGTTAAAATATTTTGAATTTACTTCTTCGCTCCCCTCACATCTCGTTATTTCCTTTTCAAAAGTGTCAAATATTGAATTATTTTCAGAAGAAAAAAGATGGAAGGCACAACAATCACCCCACCGTCTTTCCTCCCCCTCCCCCTCCCCCTTCCCTTCCCCTTATTTTTTAATTTTAAAAAATTATAACAATGAACAAGAAAAGAAAAAGTAATCAAGGAAAAATGTTAGTATGGCAGAGTTGTAAAAATAATGGAAAATATGAGTGAAAAGATTGTAAGATAAGAGAAGTAAAGAAAAGGGTGACGGGAAAAGGAAGAAAACCTTTTTTGAATTAAATGAAATTGAAAGACAAGAAGCAAACTTGTCTCTTGATTCTGACAAAAGCACATTCATGATCGTCATTTCTGTAATCAAGACTTAATTCATTTTGTACATGTCACTTCTCTGTATCTGGTTATTATCAACTCATCTGTTATATATTTCCAGGTAAGTTTTGAATTGTTCCCTCCTTTTTTGCTTTCTGGATCACTCAGGGATAAAAATCAAATTGATTCTTCTTTGAAAGTTGATAGAATTTAGACAATTTGCGAATTAGAAGAAAGAAATCAATTCAAAACTAAGAGTCGTTAAAAATGGGGGGAATGATCTTTTAAAACGAAAATGGTTATAATTAAATTGAATTAAACCACATCAGTTTAGTAATGCAATAATAGATTACATTTTTGAGTATCATCCTATATTAAAATATTGCATACATTCCACTTTGCTTTTCATACGAAAAAATGAAAGAAACGTCTGGCTAATATTTAACTTTTATTTGGCAAACAATAAATTGTTCATCTTTGCCATTCCAGTTACTTCTTTTACGCCGAATATTAGGTTAACCCGAATATATGAAGTGTAAGTTAAGACAACAACGGATTACATTCTTTTATAAATAATATATGAGGCTTTATCCCTCAAGGAAAGATGATAATAACGGAATATATAAACGGCAAGCGTCTTCCAATTTCTAAATTAAGATATATTCCTACTTCGAATCACGTCTAATAATCCAACAGTTTCTTCACAAGTTTTTATTTTTCCTGAAAATATGAGAAATCATGATGGCCTCTGATTTTCTTGGTCCTTTCTTGTATTAGAAATACAAGAACCTGCGGTATGGTTTACTGGTAAAAGCACACAAAAAAAAATTCAGGTTTAAAAATCTGAAATGGGGCGAAAGTATTGGAAACGTTGACTTATTTTTCAAGAGACAATCGGGCTATAATTATGACCAGGGGGTTGAAAACGGCGAACCGAAGGAGGTCATTATATTTAAATGTACCAGTTCCAGTAGTGTAGGAACTGTACAAAAAATCGCTTTGTCCCTATCTTTAATCTAATTTTCTTTCCTTTGCCTTCAGGAGTAGAAGTGTATATTAATAAGATATGGAAAAAATAAACTTATTTCATTTTAGCTAAGATCTAAATATTGAGATTAGATTGTGCCATTTTAGATGTAGGTCACTTGCATTTGGAGGCGGAAATCCCTCAAAATATATTTATTCCCTCTCTTCTTTCTCTTATTTCTCTTCTTTTTCTTCCTTTCCTCGATTTTTATCCGTTTTCTCTCATGTTAGGTCGCATCGCATCAGTTGGAATATTTGATGTCTAAATTTACTTATTGAAACAGCTACAGAGAATGAATATTTGAAATTCTTTTCTTGTTTTTTTCTTCCTTCTACGATCTTGAAATAGCTTATGAAGATGTTATGCACTTTACTTTTTGCTCATATTGTTTCAAATTACGAAATTCAGCTGTGCTTTTTTTCTCAATATAGACACTGTATACGTACAATATCGGTTTTATGGTTTCTCCCAGAATAATAATACAAGGTGACTTAATGTAAAATTTCTGACTCTGTTAAAGTGGTATCTACTAGAGATCGGATACCGAATTTTGAGGAGGAATATATTCTCTCAATTTTAAGAATTTAAGATCATATTATTGACGATACTGTATAAATTTTGCACGCTTGAAGTAAATGTAGCAAAAAAATGATAGCATTCAATAATCGCCATTTTCCTAAAAGTGTCTGCCCGAAAGAAAGCTAACTTATATTCTCCTATATTTATAAAAAAATTTATAAGAAATGAAAATTTCTTCTTATTGTGAAACATTTCCATTTGAAGCATCGCCATTAAGTTCTCAAAGCAAATTTATTTACTTATTTATTTTTTCGTTCGAGATTAGGATTAAGACCAAGCTGGACGGAGCCGCAAATTCCCAGAAAAAAAAAAACCCCGATAAAGTCGACACTTTTATTTATTCTTTTTTTAAAAACGTCAGTTGTCTCTGTAAATAGTATAGTCCAAACAACTTACTAAGAATTTCTCTGAATCCGAGAAACATTTCCAAACGTTTTTCTTATTCCCAGGACACTTGGAGCTTAAAAAAACCGTTCAGCAATATCATTACTCTGACAGTAAAGAAGAGTACTTATTCGAACTCATACAAACAAAGAGAATCGTAAAAATAAGAAGACTAACGAAGGTGATCCATTAAGCAGGAAGAAAACCTTTTAGCAGAGCTTCCGGTGACAGACATACTCTTCTCCGTCAGGGGATCAAGTTACTCAGTGCTTTCTTACCGGATTTCTTCCAAACTGTTTTCTTTTGTCATATAATATATTCATTATTGGCTATCGGAATTCTCCTTTTATTTCGCTTTTTGTTTAGGTTCGTTTATACAGTATATTTTTTTAAATTTAAGATGACAATATTAGAGGTATTAAATTATTTGGCCTATCCCGAAGTAAATCTTTAAACAAGATTGAATATACGAAGCCCCGGGGAAGAGTCCCATTTGGTTTTTCTGCGCGAAGGGGCTTTGCTAGAAGACACGGACCCATGACTTGGCCAATGCTGCAGAATTAGAAATGACCTCAAAACGTGACGTAGTTAACGCGAAAAGCACTTGCTCAGAACCCGATGCTGCTGAAATACGTCTCCCTAGACATGACTCCCCGTGGGGCACATTTAATACTTCGTGTCTAATGGATTCAATATCTTCCTTCACTTTCCTGGATGACCTTTTCAATTTCGTTTTATCCTTCGCTTTAATTATCTCCCGCAGCCTAGATTTTTATTCGACTCGAGCAGTTCAGGTTCCGTCCGGGATAGGAAATTTAATTTTGTTTAGCCACACTAAAATATATACAGCATTTAAAAAAACTGAACAGAAGTCTGTAAGGAATTTCCATTAAAAAGGTTTCTCTATATTGGAAATGGCGCCAGTAGAAAATTACGGGATCAATAGACCGAATAAGGAAATTTAATTCTTATCGAATTCTTGCTCTAAATCAATCTAATTAGATTTATTTTGGGTATAACGAGAAACAAAAAGTTATGGAATGAGATTATAATTTTTTGTTGCTCCTAATACCAAAAACGAATGTCTTTTTCCACATAAAGGCGTGCATCTATTTTTGTTTTCTTTTTTTTCCCCTGAAATTTCGAAGTGCCTCTCGTAAGATAAGGATCTTCGGAAAAGAATATGCAGCATCTATTCCGATTTTTTTTTATCGTAAAGAGCTTTTTCGGATCCTGTAGAAATACTTAAAATTATATCTCACGAACCCAGGTGTTGAAAACATGCGAAGAATTTGAAGCCTGTCTATTAAAGTGATCGCTTCGAAACGAAATTACAGTATTTGAAAATTATAGAGAATTCAATAAAGGTAATATAGGTGTAAGGTAAAAGCACATAAATCAAAAGGTTGAAACGACGAATATAATGAATAGGTAACATTATAAAATGAGACCTCGGTAACTTTAAACTTACATTTCGAAAACTTCAGTACCGTGATAAGTGAACCATTCGATCAGATCTTCATCCGGAAGCTTACTTACAAACTTGGAATGTGCAGCCCATTGTTTATTCGCTTATACAAACACCCACAAAATAATGAACGGAGATATTTCGGAAGTCATGGTTAAAACGGGGATTCGGAAGTCGGTGATAAAGGTAGCATAAACTGATACCGACACTGCAAAAACAACAACAATGCCGCAACTTGGAAAGCCCATTTATGTGAGTATCAAAGAACTGGTGAACGCACAACAAAGAGAACGTAATAAAAGATGAGGAAATATCTCCAATAAAGAATGCTAATTATAGGCGTCACATTAATAATGAGGAAGCTCTTTTGTTCCTCTATCAATACCGGTAGACGCGCTCCTTTTTGTCATCGTTAAAAAGGCACAATGGTTTTCTGCCAAACTGCAAAACTTATGGGTGACCCATCCTGGAAGACTGGTAAATTTTCAGAACGGATATACTATATTTTTCCAAATAATTAATGCCATTTATGATATCGAAAATCAAAATCGAGTTGCTGAATACAAAAAGCGAATCTGAAGAAATAAAATAACCTAATATCTGCCCGAAGTTTTAATTGACAAAAATAAAATGAAATAATCATGTTTTTATTTGAGTGGACTCGCAATCGACGTATTAACTCAGAATCACACTTTAATCTTTGAATGTATGTACACAAGCTTAGTTCAGTACAACATTTTACAGTTTGACACAATTAAATTAAGAAAATGTTCTTGCTGGAAACAATAAAATGATGCCGACTTTTAAACTTGCGATATATACAACTTTTGGTAAAAAATAAGATAAAAATATTGTTATATACTTCAGATAGTAGTAATTTAATTGTGTCGGGAGTATAAATTCACAGATTGAAATGAAATCATTACAGTGAAACCGTTAATTTGGTTGGCAAATTTATTTACTTGTTTCGTTTACTTACTTAATCATTTTCCATTTATTCAAAAGAGTATTTATTCGTTGAAAAATTCATTCATTGTATTACGTTTGGTAATTTTACATCGATCAAGCAGAAGAGCAGAAAAAGGTTTTTCAATTTCTGTCACCTAACGTCCAATATTCAATAAACCAATCCTTTTACTATCTTTTCAGTCCTTTGTCCTACTGAAATCTAAAGTACAACTCTAAAAATAATCGATTTCCTTCCTAGGTTTTTGCTTTACTTTGCTGTCTCCGATTAACTTTTATTTAATTAAGGAGGTTTCGCCGGTGAATTTGAGAATCTTAGCTGATCGTTCTCTTGCAACTTAAGCATGGGTGGAACTTTGTTTATTTTTTGAAGAAACGTTTTTCCGCCTGCAAAAGTTTAATTGGAATCCAATAAATTTTTAGAAAATATAGGAGCATTCCTTTTAACATTCTCCATAACTTTTGTTATACATGAAATTTTGATCCCTTTATTATTTATGGTGGTTTTTTGTGAGATTTTCTCGAAAAAATTTGGATGTTTATAAACAAAAAACCAGCACGTTTACAATTTTTGCAAATTAATTTTGTGAGTTTAAAAACATTTGAATTAATAATGAAAGCTAATTTTCATGTAACAGAAGCTATGAAAGATGTTACGAGGAATATTCATATACTTTTAAAAAAATTATTCGATTCCAATCAAATTTTTGTAGGCGAAAAAAGCTTTCTTCAAAAAATAAACAAATTTGCGCCCGTGTTTAAGTCGCAGATGAAAGATCAACTAAGAATCTCAAATTCATCGGTAGATCATTTTTTGCCCATATAGTAAGGCATTAAAATATTAATTCATTAATTTTCTTCTAAACATTTTTAACTCTTGACAATGATCCCATTATGTACTTTTTATTTTTTTTCTATTGACATACATCGAAAATCGACCATTTAGACTGGGGTCATTGTTCTTTTACATGTTTTAAATCTTTAACCTTTCATCAGTTAACATTTTTAAACATTTAACAGCTAAAACTTTGAAGTAAGTTGTTTTGTTTGCCGTTAGCTTTTTCAAAGCTTATTTTGTCTCGATATTAATTCCCTGGAAAAAGACGCTCAATTTTCCTTAGTTCGATCGGTTATAAATTTAGAAAGTCAAATCATGGCCATCAAGTTTTAATTGGTTTTTCCCCTAACTTCTTGAGCATATACGAAACAAAAAGAAACCCGAATCCGTTTAAATGAACGTGCCCATTATTAAAATATATTTATTATGAGGGTTCAATTTGTAATTCATCCATTTAAAATCGGTAGCAGTATCTCCTTCTCCCCGCTCAGATATACCAAACTTTATATTTAATTTACGAAATAATTAAAACACTAATCTCATTTAAAATTAATTTGATTCATTCGTCGCTTAATTCTCAGTGCCGAATCTATGTATTTATTTATTTATTTCTCTTTTTGAATATTTATTTCCGTTTAAATATATCTGAAAATGATTAAAATTATTAAAATTCGAGGATGATTTGCTTCCTCCCATCTTCTTTTGAAGATTTCAAACAAATTCGGTTTTACGGTAATCGAATAAGAGAACTTACTCTTAAGTACATGCTTTTCTATTAAGTAAAGGAGATTTCGAACCAGAATTAATTGCAAAATGTTTTTGAGTTTCATTCATTTCATTTCGTTGAAAATTGAAAAGCAATATTTGTTTGACCAAATGACATAATCTGATTATTTGTATACTGTCAGAGTTGTTCATTGAATTTTGCGCAATTGAATTCAGATTGAAATGATGTATAACACTCAAAAATGAGGCTTTGAGGATATTTTGGTCTGACAATATTATAAGCAATTGTTTATTACCGTTTTGTTCGTTTTCATTGAATAATATAATAAAAATAAGTAGGCGGAATCGAAACATTTTAAATTAAAACATACTCCGTAAATGAATTTATTTGGATGTTCACAGTCTGCTTGTAATAAGCAGCAAAACGCCGCTGGATCATCCAGCATTTCCATTCTTACATATTCCTTGCAGATTTAATACTAAAATTATTTTTATTGTTTGCATATTAAATTTAGTAAAATTTCATAGTTTGGTGCTAACAGTAGCAGGATCAAACACTTTTTAATTCAGGCATATGTATCAAGCCCATAAGTGTACATGGATATTTTGAAATGAGGAATGATAATTCTAGTCGTCTAGGATATTGTATATACCACCCCCTAGGGATACTAAGGGGTGGAAAACAAAACAAAAAAAAAAGTGATTGATCTAAGGTAATTGTGATTGTCTCATTTTATCATAATATCCAAATAGCAGTGTAAGATTGTGTAGAGCTTGTAATTTTGTCATTTGCTGTTCATTTGACTGCTTTGAAGCAGCAACGCAGAAAAGAGATCACCGCTAAGTCTCGGTCTCTGAAAAAAAAAAAAAAAAAAAAAAAAATCTCCAGCCGTTTTGCTTGTAATTAATGAATCCAAACTTTTTTAATTTTCACAGTTATGTAACCTAAGTCGGTAACTTTTCGAGAAAATTCGAAAGCTTTTTTTTTTTTCTGTTCCCTTTTAATCCTCTTTCAGTTAAACAAGGGTTTTAAAAAATCGGATAAGTTAATGCTTACATCTTCTTCGGTTTCTTTTAATTGATTTTCATACTTCAAGGATAATAAAATTATAATTTTATTTTATATAAAAGAAAAAAAAGACACATTCTGTTAAATTTATTAGTTAATTAAATTTTTTTTCGATGATTCATTTTATCTTATTTAACAAAATTATGCTAAAATCATATGGCAAATATAAAAAAGTTGGAAGTGGAGCAGTAAAATGTTGAGGAACGAAGGGAAAACAAGGCGGAGAGTTGAGAAATTCAATATTTACGTGACTTGAAGAACAGAATTTACGAGCGCTTGCTTTAACAGAATGTCAGTTGAACATAGACAGGTTGAACGTGGAGGTGCTAAACTATCACACACGTCCGCAAATAAAAGTGTTCCATTCGATGGATTAATGTCTTATGTCAATATTCGTCGTCATAACTTAGCTGGATAAGCCGCTTTTAATCGCTTTTCTTGTAAAAGGCTCGTCTGTAGTGAAAATATTGAGGTTAGCTCATGGAAATTCGCTTTCCACACCAGTTTCTTCCAACGTGTATTATCTTCCTTCTTTTATCTTTTTTGCTTTTCTTTTATTTTTCTTTCTTTTTTCGTTTTTTTCCCTTTACTTTTTAAATCCTTTCTAAGCCTCTGCGTTAAAACGATTCTTATGGTCGACTTTCCTTAATATCAGTTGTTTAATAGTAGAAATGCTTTTAAAAGCGTTGACTTGTTTCTCTCTGAGAAAAGTAAACGCATTTTTAAATTGTTTGTTTTCGATTCGATTTTTTTCAATTTCTATTAAACTATTTATTGCCTTTTAGGTTCAGGGGACTTAAGGATTCCGTGAGGAATAAAATGAAAAATCGTGGCCTATTTACAAGCTTTAATTGAGCGCAAAGCCTTAAAAAGCCGCAAACAAGGAGTTCTGTTGTTTGTTTACTTACGATTCAGAGAATATGCGGTTGTCGAAGTTCCCGCCATGGACATTCGAATGCGTGTTTGAGGATGCGTTAGTAAACACAAGAGATTTCATTAATGCTGGCTGCTTATCTTTTTAGTTAATCCAATTCTGTGATTTTGCATTTATATAAACTTACTTGCAGGCGAGTTTTGCAGTAAATGTTTCAAAATTCATGTTGTGAACACTAGTTTCTTTTTTTTTTTTTTTTTTACTTTTTTTTATACGTATACCTCGAATCTTGCTTTTTCAAAATGCTCTAATTCAAATGTTCTAATTTTTTTTGACTGTTTTTCGTAATTCATTGTTACTGAAAAATTTTAAAATCGTTAAGTGGTTTCCTAATTCATTAATTTTTTTCCTGCAGCTATATTCACTACCTTGGTGTGAATAGTTTATTATCTATGATTTTCTGCTTGAACGCAAGATATTTTTTAGACTAAGAAAACGAATCCGATAAAAATCACATTCATTATTTCACTAGCTCGATTGCGGAAATTGATTTTCCGATGATTTAAGAATTTGGGCTGGCAAAAATAGAATTCCAATGAAAGACGTCACCGGGGAACGATGTTTATCAAATACGTGAATATGAAATATTTGATCTTTTACTCATTGGCTAAAAAATTGTGGCTATTCCTTGCTTTCCTTCCCTGGAAATTTCTCATTCAATTTATCATAATTTTAAAAAAACTGATGGGGTTTGATTGACCTGTTTTTGGCCAATTGATAGTGCCAGACTGTAAAGTAACTTTTAGGTCAACTTCTTAACTTTGGATCCTCCAAAATAGAAGCTTTTGTTTTGTTTAGTAATATAATATATTTTTTTTTTTATTTGATTTTTTATCTGCTATACAATATAGTAACACAAAAGCTTTTCAATTTGATTTCTTAATTTATAGTTTTACATAAGTCTTTCATAAGATTTTTCCTAAATGAAATTAAAATTCCTAAATGCGAATTATAATATGTAAAAAGTTATTATAAGCTACTTCTTTTCTTTCTTTTCTTTTTAGTCCTTTACTCGATTACGAGCGTGGTGATCTCTCACATACACCTGTGCGTGCGCTCACAGGCATAAGGGACCTACAGTTTAACGCCGGTTCCGAACGGCTATTTTTTTTTTTTGAGAGAGATTTTACTAGGCAGTTACCGCTCGGTGGTTTGCCATTGCCTTCCGAGGGGTGGTGACCGTTGATTTTCTGACTAGCGCACTAGTTTTGACCTGAGAAAAATTCCTAGTTGTGAACTAGGATAGAAGCACGACGCGTCGCATCTCATGATTGAGAGTCGAGCGCGCTATGAACTAGGCTACGGGCCACTATTATAAGCTACTATTATAAGCTACTAGTGGATTTCATATCGAGTTTATTATCTCCCACTTGATATATTGGAAACTAACTACATATCTGACCAACCTCTCCACTAATTTTAAAAACTTACTGAATGTGGGCTCTTTATAATTCCTGAAAATCCTATCGATTGAACACGGAGCAAAAGATGTATAGTCAACAGAAGGGAAAAAGATATTTGCTTACAAAGCAGGTCAGAGAGCCGAAATGGAAAGCCGGATCAAGTAAATCCGAACAATGTAATGTAGTGGGATCGATGAAAGGGGGGGAAATATTAATTAAAAAACCGATTTAGTTAAAATTGGATGAATACGCATTTGTGGGAGCCACCGCATCAGTGGAGGTGTTTACCGGCTTCCGATACAAAAGAACGATCGCTTTTTAAGTTGGCATTGTTACATCCAGAATGGAAAGAAAATGTAAGTTGCGATGATATTTTCCGTACAGAGGTTTTCCCTTTCTTTTCTTTTTCTGTTTTAGTTGAAAATTAAGGAAGAGAGACAAGCAATGAAGATGGATAAAGTTGCTCTCCATTAATTACAGAAAGAAATGCTTGGAAAATGTATTTTACAGAAATGAATTCTTGGAATTCTCTTTCCGGCAGAAAGTCAAGTTCTCATGCGAATCGACTGTTAATCAAAACTAAAAACATCGTAAGAAAATGGTTTTCAGTATAATAGGAAATGGTTTATTCAATGAAGGAGCTAGAGAAATAACGTTAAATTGTCTAGTTCCTCGCAGAGAAGTTACACATTTAAATCGGATCTTAGCAAAGGATTTGCCACCGACCATGAGTTACCATTACCAAACCATTTTCAATCCAGATCATTTTAATTAAAAATAGGAAAAATTAAAAAAAAAAAAAAAAAAAAAATTCTAGTTCTGTAAAATCGTTTTAAGAAAAGCAAGAAAAGTCATGAAAGTACATCTTGCAATACCTAAACCACTTAAAAGTTTGGGCAAAGGCGAATCGGAAAAAGCTCTCTTCTGAGACAATGTTTGTTTGAACACTTGACTTTGGATAATAGTTAGGGAAGAAGATTTCAAAGCAGTTCTTGCATATTAATTTTTAATTCTTGAGTCTTTGATGGAACGAATTATAGCATTGGAAAAGTGAACAAACCGTGAGCTTTCGCTTATGAAACCAATTGTAAGTTTGTTTACTTCTCAAATCTCACATTTTTCTACTCTGGATACTTATTTATAAACACATAAAAATCGATTTCAGACTTTTTTGGTCAAGATTTTTTAAAATTTAGGATTGACCAGAGATATTTTTGAGAGTAATCGGAGAGTAGGCTTGTAAAGAATTTCGGTATAAAAAATTGCATCGAATAAAATAAAAAACATTTAAAAAATCCAGTCTTTTTTCGCCGAAGATTTTCTTATTTATTTTTTAGGTTAACCATAACTAACATTTTGTATACCATTTAGGGACATTGTGAAAGACATGTCAAAACCGTTTAAAAATGGAACCTCTTAATGTTAAATACATTTTTAAAAATTCTTGTGTTGAGGACTCAGCTCAGCTGGGTCAAGAAACGGGCAATAACGAGCAAATGAAAAGTTTTTTGCTTGGCCGGATCCTCAGTCCTTGGCCGCAGTGCTTTAGTTGCTTTAGGTGAAACTTTTTAGTTTGATGATTTTCCCGTAAAAAATTTCAACCGCACCTTCCTCTACGAAAACGTTCCTGTTAGTCTACAAAACCTATTAAAATATAATGCGTATCTGGGCTGAACTTTATTTGTTTAGCTTCAGTGGTGCTTTCTTTAGATTAATCAACGTTGAATGTCTCGAATGCGGTACATCATTCCGATAAATATCGAATTCTCATTATACATTTTAGCATCTATTTTTTCTTTAAATTTAAATAAACGAATTCAGATGTAAAATCACTGACCTGTAAAACACTTTTTTACATTTGCAATATAATTGCCCAATTATTAATTTATAAAACCAGGTTCGTTTTTAGAATTTTTGATCTTTTCCGAAAACCATTTAAAAATTAATACTTTTCAAAATTCCTCTCATCTCGCTTAATTTTCATTTAGCAACACATTTAACACCGCCAATTAATATAATTGGAACTTGAAATGAACCAACTGCAAAAACGCAAGCGTATCAGTGCATCAAAATAATCGCTTCGATTTAAACTGTTGATTACCTCGTACATTTTTTCTTTTTACTAATTAGTAAACAAGAACGAAATGAAAACTAGGTCATAAGGAATATTCATTTTCAGCCTATTAATTAACTGGATTGGAAAAGTGTTAAACCGAAAAGGAATCCCTCAAGTTCGTGATTGATGCATAGCTGAATGTCAGCTACAAAGCTTTTCGTTTTGATGTATTGCCCGAAAGCTTTTACTCGCCCCTGACAATAACTTTTCACTATAGTAATTTATTCTGTTTGTGAAAATGACGAAAAACAAATAAATGAATGAATGTATAAATGGGTAAATCATTTGTTTTACTTACTAACTTAATTTTATAAAAGTATTTTGTAAATCGCAAAAACACTTTTTTATGAATTATTTACCTTTAAAACGACTTTAACGTATTAATCATAAAATCACAAAAAGAACATGCATTAAGAAAATTGGTCTATGTTCGGTATAGGGATATTTTGTTGTTTCTAAGAATTATCAGTGTGATTAGGAAGTGACTAAAAAAATCGCGGAAAATAAGAGATCACGTCTTATTTCATGTTATTTTTAAATAATAAAAAAATAGTAATAGTAATAATAAATTGCATTTTCGTGTTGAGTGAGTCTTAATATAACTTACACAGAATTGTATAAAGTATTGGTGAAATGAAAGTGTGCGTTGCTATGGGGACACAAATCAAAGTCACGTTAAGAAAAGTGACAGTTATTTGACGATGTCTCCGAATCGGCTTTTCCAAAGTGCTTAATGCGTGTTATGCTCCGGGAAGCTGATTTAATTAACTGACTGAAGTCCTGCAAGCCTCTTTTGTTCCTTGGACTCAAAACAAGGTTTATTAATTATAAATTAGATTTTGAAGATGAGTTGTTTTATAGGAGCATTTATGTTTATGTTTATGTTTCTATTGTGGATCGTTTTATTTCACCTTTAGATCTAGATAAACTTTAGTGCTGAAAGAAAAGCGACTTTGACATTTTTTTTTGGTCCACATTTGCTTTCGAAGATGCAGTTTTCCATTTCGATGTAACTGTAGCTGCATACGACGGGTTTTGGATGCTGGTCCTACAAGTGGAACATCTTTAGGAAGGCCTGGGCTAAAATGGGAGGGTATTGTATTCGTGGACTTTGGCCGTCTATGGGAGCCCTATTGGCTAGTGGGGGCTCAGAATAGGTCCCAATGACGGACCATCGTCGATGCAGCGATAGGAGTCCAAGCCTTGTAAAAACTGGTTGTTGTTGTTGTTTTGATTCAGTTTTTTTTTTTTTTTACATCCTACTTTTTTAAATTTGGTTGCAGGAGATACGTTATTTGATCCGAATAAAGCCACCTGTTACCTCCGTTTTATACTTGCAAAAAGCTGAAATTTTTCAAAATGAACAAACCGGCTTAAAATAAAAACCGCAACATGAATTTATAGGTACTACAAGCGCACGAGAACTTAAAACCACTTGTAGGAAAACATTACCGAAGAATTTTCACCCAGAATGAAATTCGAATTTCATATGTTGAACAGTTTCCGCTTTTTTTTTTTTTTTTTTTTTTTTTTTATGAAAGGCGATCCGTTGTGAAAAATCCATGAAAAGTTTGATTACTTGATTCTCATTTTATGTCAAGAAATAAGTAAATGTAAACCATGTAAACCATTTTTCCTCTTCGAAAAAACGTTGCTCCAGAATAAATAACATCAATTTTCATTTTTGTTTGTGATGAAGTTTGATTTCAACGCTGCGTATTAATCGACTTGAAAAGCTAAATAAGCCTGTTAATATTTATTATAAAGGGGTGTATGCGACTGTAGCGGTAAATTTTGGGGGAAGTGGAAAGGACATTCTGAACCAATGCGATCCATTCCAATGTCTGATTCTGCTCAGCATATTCAAGGCAGACAAATACGCTTGTGACTACTGTAAATTCAAAGTTATAATGCTGTATTTGCAGAAGCATCCGGAAGACAATAATATGAATATTTTGCTAAAAAATTCGACTCGCTCAAATTACTAATTGCAGGTCACAAACTAACAAGATTTTGCGTCTAGTGAAAAATTGACTTGTGGCCAAGAAAAGTTTACTAATGACTAGTCAAATTTTACAAAGCACTAATCAATAGTACTCAATCATTTTATTGAATTTTTTTCAGTGTGTTAATACACTAATTCGCTTTATATATAAAAAAAACGTCTTTGCAGCAGGAAACATCTCAAATAATTATTTGGAAAAATGAATGGAAAAAGCTAATGAAACGGGCGCAGGAAAAAAAGCATAAAGTAATGAATCACATTTACTGCAAGCATTACTCATAGGAATTGAAATTAAAACTTACGGTTCTCTTCATTAAAAAAAAAAAAAAAGTAGCAACAACAATAATAATAATAATAATAATGAAAATTCAGACACAACTTTATTTCGCATATGTTTTTCTTATTCGCACGATTACCGACATTGCACTCAAACCGATTTTTTGGTTGTTATTTCGGATTTTTTTTCTTCTTTTTTTAATTTTAATTTTAAAAAATGGTAATGGCGTTTTTTTCCGGGAACAAGGGAAAAAAACGAAACTTGTGACCACTTTCTGTTTTTTTTATTATTTTGAATGTAGGAGACGTGCATTTTAATGCAATGTTTTTACATTTCCATAACTCTCTTTTTTTATTTTTGTTCCCCAGGAATTCATTCCATTCTGAAATATTTGTCCGTCGGAAAAAATAATTTTCAAATTATTTGTCATCAAAAAGAAATTTTGGTTTAGTAAACCCCATATAAATGTTTTTTTTTTTTTTTTTAAATGGTCAAAAACATGTCACTGGATAGGCCTAAATTAAAGTTTATTTATTTTATAGCAATAGTCTTTTGCGCAGCATTCAGATCAATAATATGATCTTGTTATAAAATGAAATATGCTTCTTTAAATACTGATGAAGCGTTGATTCGGAATAAATGCATAAGTATAATCCTCATCAATAAAATCATACAACGAAAGCTCCCCTTTCTTAAAAAAAAAGAAGGGAAAAAGAAAACATTTTTTTTCCTTTCCAGTTTACCTTACACTTGTTTCATCCTCAATTATCTTAGTATTTGCGTCCATTTTTCTGCCTACACTGTTGCAAACAGTTTTGCTGTAAGACCGAACTCGTTTTTCCTTTTTTCTATAATTCGTGACCTAATTTCTCCCTAATGAATACCTAGAGAGTGCAGTTTTTCTTAAAGCGTAAGCCTCGGAGTTAAAACCGACATTTATGAATTCAAAGACATCGCGTAATTAATGAAGTACTTTTCACTAATTGAAGTGTGCATATTTGATTTCCTTAGATTTTCCCTGAAGACTGTTCATTAATGGATCTCCTTATTAAATCCCTCAGCAATTAAACTTCACCGTACTAAAAGTGATAATGCATTGGATTATGATAACTTTGTCGAATATTTATTTAAAAAATTTTACTTGATTTTGGGGATTTTTTTTTTTTTGTTTGTTTTTTAAATTTCCGGATAAGAGGGCACAAAGTTTATCTAAAATATATTATAAACTTTTGCCGTTTTGTTAATTATTTTACAAAATACAGTATTTAGAGTTTTCGTTGGTAAATAAAAATTGTTATTTTTTATGTGGAATAATTGTGCATGGTTTCATTTTAAAGTGTGCAAAACTCACGAGGTTGCTTTTATTCCCTGCAGATCGATTTCCAGATGTGAAAATGAAACCTGGCAATCCGATATTGACATAATTAGGAAATGTCACTAGAGGTTTCCTCGCACCAGCTAATCCTGCCGCATGTAAAATTATAAAAAACAGACATTGTACTTCTCTTCCTCTTGATCGCTACGTAGTTTTCCTGAAACGCGCCAAAAACTCAACAGTCCACAAGGATAAAAAGGGAAAAAATACCTACACTATGATGTACTAACACACAGATTGCGGGCTCTCAAAACCTCATTATTCCTTTCGTAACCGGGTTTTTCGTTCGAAACGATTCGTTTGTTTTTATTTTGTTTTCGATCGAAAAAATGGCGTAATGTAACCAACCACCGCCTTAGATCTATGGTAATCAATGAGCCGAGAGCCGTCTTATGACTACTTCTTATCTAGACTTTCCAGATTTTTGACTTGATCCTGACATATGTATAAGTCCATATCATCCGTAGTATAACCTAATTAATGTTGGTTTTAAAACAAGGACCAATAATGCTTTTAATTTTATGATATTCTTAAAATGTCGAAGGTAGTCTGGAGAATCAATACTAGTTGCCTACGGGGAAACAACGCACCGAACGAACAAACATGACCTGCACGTTTTGTCTTGTTTTTTATATTCTTCATTTTGATAAAAATGTATTCGCTGTTATTCCTTGAAATCGTTCTTATTATTATTACATTATTTTCTCTCGCAATTTTAGATCATCATTATCTTTAGCTGATTCTTCATCAGTCCGCATCTTTTTCCTTCATCGTTTTCTTTGAGTTTTATTTCAAAACCATATAATCCCGAATACGTCGCATCCGAAAGGTAAGGTTATCAAACGATCTGTACGAAAACTTTTCATCCGTTTTTCTCTTCTTATGAAAGCAGAAAAAACCCTTATCAACTCAAGCCTGAAAAGCCTGGAGCTGAGCCGACCGGAAATCGAAAAATTCCAAAATGGTAATTTCGAACGTTAGATTTATTTTAGAGCTACGGCAAGATAACCTTCACAACTGTCAGACTATATTCGCTACCAACAAAGCTTTAGAATTTTTTAAACAACTTTAATTTTTTTTTTTATTCGTCTACGTTATTTCCATGGCTCTTAATTTTTAATAAAATAGATTATATGCTTATAGTTCTGGTGATCTAAAGTCGATCCATGATTCGAATTTTTTATTCTTTACTCTGAAAGAAGAAATGCAGTTTAATAAAAATTGTCTTTCGGCTTTTTATTTCCTCCACATTTTAAGAATTCCAGTATGTCTTTTTTTCAGCTTTAAACGAAGTGTTATCCTGGATTATACTTCATTTTACAGCATAAAGCAACTTTTGTGCTTCTTTTTTTTTAATTTAACCTTACTCCGCTCATCTTTTATCTAAGAAATGTATAAAAACATCTTTGAATTCGTTTACTATCGTTCACTTATCGCTATTGACACTGGCAAATTATATTAAATTAGTTTTCAAATTGACAAATATTTGTTTTCCATGCATAGGAAATTCGGATTAGAGTTTCTGTTTTCCCGGGAATTTTAAAATTTCGGGAATCGGGAATCCCGTTTTTTTTGGAAAAAGCATTTCCCGGGATTCGGGAAATAATGATTTGGCGGGATCCCGGGAAAACCCGGGAATTTTCCCGTTAATTTCTGAAAAACGGGAAAAATCCCGAAAAATTTCAATCCCGGGAATCGGGATTAAATTTTTTTCCGGGATCCCGGGAATTCCCGGGACGGGAAATCCCGGGCAGAAACTCTAATTCGGATGAACATGTAATCCTTTGTTACATAATGTATCAATTTTTTTCGATGGAGTCCGTTTGCATAAACATTAACCGGCGATTTTGATTAGTTTAATTATTGTGTTGAGCCTATTTAGTAAAGCAAGAATACATATAGTCATATTTAAAAGTGTTACTGTAACTCTTTTAAATGTGAAAATTAAATTCGTAATAAGCAGAAGACCGATCTTATTTTAATATGGAGTATTATAAAATTCGGATGATTAATGACGTCATTATTGAAAAAGGTGGCGTCAACCCATTATATGTAATGGCATGTCTCTTGAGAGTGCGTTGTTCATCTCAGCTCGCTTATTAAGAGATCCTTTTTTTCTTTCACTTCAACCGATTTTTATCATTTTTCAAGAAGTCTGGTAGTCTGGAACGGAAATCGTGAAAATCCGATTTGCGTTAACTTGAGAGGAGAAAGCCCCAGAAGTGAAACAACACTATTTCTTGTTTTGAATTTCTTCAAAATATAAAAGAAACCTACGCTTAATTGTGAAAAAATATAAAGTCATAAAAATGTTATAGCCTGGTCGTTTTCATTCGTTTATTTAACCTGCTGCTTAGTGTATTTCAGTTCATATGGTTTTTTTAAAATAAAAACAAATGCTAATGTCACAATGATTACTTGCAAATATTATTGACTTTTTTTTTATTTTATAATAATGATAAAGAGAGAAGGAAGAACATAAATCATTATTTCAGGGGCAAAAGCGACCTGGGTGATAAATATGGCTGCAAAATTGCTGTAGTAAATTGTGAAACAGGGAAAGAAAAGTAATAGAACAGAAATTTAAGTTTTTTTTTCTTAAGCAATCGAATTTCTTTGATATTTATTTTATAAGTTGTAAAGTAGGAAATAACTGATTCCAATTAATGTTCTGGGATTATTTATTGATAAAAGGGATTTCTGGAATAAAATAAAATAACTTATAGATTATTAACTTTCTAGCTTCTTGATATGATCAGTAGTAGGTTCATAATTTTTGAAAATGGGTGATTATATTTAAAAATCAATGTAAGCGCAAAACGGATAAAACCGTTTTCAACGATATAAATATTAATTACGATTAAATAATCAACTCAGTACCTTTTTATTATTACAAATCCTTTTTATAAATAGCTATTTCGGACCTAAAGTGAGAGGAGTGCTCATCATCAGCAGCATATTTTATTATAAATAACGGCGGAAAGCATGTCGACTAATCGGTGATATTTCTCCCTTATACTGTACGAAGTGTTTAAATTAAAAATAAATAACAATAACGAAATTATCGCGATAATAAAACCAATTTAAGCGCATGGAATTAAAACGACTGAAAATATTTTAAGTGTAAAAAATACCACGTAAAAAAATAGGTTGCTTCGATTCTGCATCACATCGTGTATTTATTTAAATCAGATTAATAGCAGAGATCCTAAAAGAGATTAGCCATTCAGCCATTTCCGGTTTTTCGATAAATCCGAAAAATAAATTCCAGTCTGAATTATTAAATTTTTTAAGTTTACAAAATGGTTCCTGATTGTTTATATTTACGTTCTTAATTTTCCAAAAAAATTTTTGATGGGCCAATCATTTTCAGGAGAAAAATATCGAAGAACCGGAATTACAAGTATGGCTAACCTCTTTTAGGATCTCTAATTAATAGTATGCAGATTGTAGACTTTATAGAACATTGAATCTTAATATCTTAAATACGAGTACAGAAAGGGATTCAAACGAATTGTCATACGTGCACAATTAGCATTAACTATGGAAGAGTTCCACATTTCCAGGCATAGCTCTTAAGTTAACGATTTAAATTGAATTAAGGAGGAATAGAGGAAACAAAATGAATTCATCAAAATTATTCAAATTTCTATGAAAATATTAAATTAAAAGGATGTAGTATATTCAGACTTGAAATTTCAAAATGATGGTGTTTATGGATCCAGATATACTCAGTGGGCAGTCTAAACATTCCAATAAAAAATGAAAAGTTCATTTAACCTTCCATTACTTTTTCGATTTCCATTTCAATACTAAAAGCTCTTCTGTTGAAAAGTGTGATCGGGCTTGTTTGTCGGAACCCTCTTAATTTGCAATGAAATTAGATAAGGGACAAAAGTTTTTTATTTCCTTGAATTGAAAAGGCGCGACTGGAAAAGCAGAAGAAGAGCACAACTGAAGTAAGCTTCTCTTTTCCGAGAAGAGAATCTCGAAATGATAGTATCGAGTTTCGATTGTTTTTTGTCGCAAATTGAAAACCTCGACAGTAGGCCTGAACTAAAATACGTAATTAGAGACGTGTTTTTCATTTATCACCTTTTTTAATTTCATTCTCGGTCTTTTTTTTCTTGCTTACTATTATGTCTTATATTAAAATTTTCTCTTTTCCATTATTTAATTTTTTTCCCTTTTTTGTAATCCGAAAAAATCGAACGCACCCTTAATTTTTTCGCCGCCTATAAACGGTAATGAAATGATATTATCGTCTGAGTACGTGTTTAAGTGGAAGATCGTACCCTTTAAAAGTAGCTTATTATAATGAAAACCGTTTCAAAGTCGGGTCAGGTGGCTATAGAATACAGTTTTCATAATTTTACAATTTTTTTTCCTCTTCAACTCCAACATTATTCATATCGCGTTCTGATAACTTGACATCCCTGATATGATTCCGAGATTCTAATCGGAGAAATTGTTTCGGAGTTCAATATGAAAACAACAAAAATGTGAATACCGACGGAATTCAAAATAAAATCTAGGGGTCTGTTGCTCACTTACGAGTAAGTCTGTCAGCTTGTTTTCAAATACGAAAAATATGATAAATGTTGTGACAAATGTGTTACTGACCGCTTGGATATTCTCCAAAACTAGCATGAAGTTCTAAATCATTCGGTATATTGATCAAGAGATCGATTATCATAACTTTCTTTTCTGCTTCTTATTCTTCTCTATATTAAATTGTCTAAGCAAAATAGAATGCTGAATTAATTGGTTAACCCGAAAGACTTCAATTTTGTATTTAGTAAATGATCGCTTCCAACGAAATTCCAAGTAGACTGTCGGGCCTTATGCTTTGATACAGTCTCAATATTGTTTTGAAGTAGATGCCTATTAAACGCCTTGTAATAGTTGACGAAGCATGGAAAACATCTTTTATTGCATTCTAGTATCACTGCACCCAGTATTCGTAAAGTGAACAAAGCATCGTTGGTGCCAAAACGTATGCGAAGCCCAGATTGAATGTCAGACATAGGTAATCTGCTCTCATTTTTGAGAGACCTTTTCATGTATCATGTTCAAAAAAGTTTTATTAGATGGGTCAAGGTGGTTCAAAATTCTTCACATAACCCGGGAATTTAGTCTTTTTGAGAAGAGAAAGGAACGTTGCTTTAAGGATCTTCAAGGATCTTTCTGATGCGGTACATATCTTATTCAAGATAAATGTGAAACTTCTAGGTCTTCATCTTTTTTCAAAACCTTTAGCTTTTCCAGACGAATCATGTTGTATCATGCAGCCTAGCTCCGTTTCATCTCAAGTACCTCACTTACCACGCCCAATCTAAGAACAAACCAGATCATTATTATCCGCCTATGCTATGAACTTCGGATCGATTACCGTGGAGGAGTCTAAATACTTGTCTCTCTCAGACTTTCGGTTTTTCTAACTTACCGATAATGACTATCGTTCATTCTCTTGCATCAACATTTCAAACCGTCAGGGGTTTGTTGCTTCCTGCTTAAATTTCAAAAGTTTGTTCACTTAATTTTGAACAAAAAAAAAAAAAAAAAAAAAAAAAAAAAAACTATTATTTAAAAACACCCCTTATTTTTCATTGAGATATGGTACTTGGCACGTGCGAAGTTTCGTTATAATTCGTCTCGTGTACTCAGGGAGAAAAAGTGAGGTGGATTGCAAAAAGCACAAATCTTACAGAGGCGCGGTAATTTTGGACGCGCTCAGTCAACCAATATAATCGACTTATTGAAAAAGGTCGAAGTACTAATAATTTGCTTTTTCGATTGCATTAATTTCTTTGCTTTTCTTCCGTGGTTTGAAAAGTAAAAACCTGATTGCGTTATATAGAACAATAAAATAAATCAGCTGATATTGATTGATTTAAGAAAAGGGTATGAAACAGATCATTTTGATTTGAGACTTGCATCACTGGGAAGCACTTTATTTTGAAAGGCTTTCTCCATGTATTTACCTTTTTTTTTCATCCCCAATAACACGTCTGGAAATCTATTTACAGAGATTTTTATTATCCTTAATTCAATTCTTGACAGTTTTATTTCAACTTTATAAAATCTATTCTTCAAGAAAATGTTTTAACGAATTATCTCCGCAGAAGAGCGGAGAATCATTTTTAAACTATTTGAACGTTACGCACAGTTAAGAACTTGGAGTAGTGGAAAAGAAAATGGAGAACTCGAAGATTATTTACATCCGCTTCACTAAAAGTTTCTTCATATACTATAAAGTTATGACATTTAATTTTTTCATTGTCTACTCGCGTCGGAACAGAATTTTCATTAGGAAAATATGAAAGATGGTTCTAAGAAAAATATCCGTTTTCATGTATATATATTTTTCTTTTTTTTTCTTAATGCTGAAATGTCATTAAGTAACATGTACCGTATTTTTTTACGTCATTGATATGGAAAATTCAAAAGTAATAATTACTCACACGACAAGATAACCAAAAAATTGGTATGGAACCAGTCATTTAATATCATTTTTTCTTTTTCCAATATTGAAGCTCCCCGCAGCGGCTGAGTCCAATAAATTCGTTGGCTCGAATTTGACAGTAGCAATACAAAAAATATTAAGCTTACGATGTAATTCTCATTTTGAAAACGAATTCATCCGTTTGAGCTGCACACTCCTGACTAGTAGCATAATTTAGTAACCTAGTGAATTTTTCAGCTTATGTGCACATAAATTGAGGTAATTGAGGTAACAGTCAGATTTTAATAGTTCCAAAAACGCCTGACTTTAAAGTCATTTTCATTTCAAAAAACTGAAAGAATGATGTAATTGATAATGGGGATCATATTCGATTACATTGCAGTAAAGTTTTGCGTGATAGGATTGACTTAAATAAAGGTATCTGGTGCTTTTTGCAAAAGGATATTTATTGCCCCGTCTTTAAGCTTACTTTAAAATTGAATAATAAAAGCTAAAAATGCGCACCATCGTTACGTATTATAATTACGTGATATATGTAACCAAATCGCATGCGAAGTAGCCTGCCTTACCTGCTGCCATTTTTTATATTCCCACATAAGATTTCTGTATTTTTTTCCTCTTTCCTTACCCCGATAACGTTAACGTCAAATGCAGCGATTAATCGCTTTCATTCTGTTTGGGGGGAAAAAAATAGAAAAAGCCATTACCGAAGATAAATATGTCGTAATAAATCTATGCGATGCTCATTTGTTATTTCAATGATTGTTCTTCTCTTGTTTCAGGTTTGTGTCACCAACTATATTCGAAAAGCAGTAAGTTAACACCTTTAAAAAAAAGTGATTTTTCTGCAGAAATTATCCCTGAACTCGAATCTCATTCGAGCTATTCGATACGAAAGTATTATAATCGATAGAGATATGTTTGTTCCTTTGTTTCATGAGTCTATTGTCCATTGATAAATAACAAATCCAGGCTTTTCAGCGATGAATACTAAAGGGTATTTCATATACAGCTGATATTTCTGATAGAATTGAATTAAATTTCACGAGAATCCTGCGAATTTCAAATATGGAACGAATGTACAAAGTTTCATGTGCATCGTGGGCGTATATTGGTGTCTAATTTAATCATCATGACCCTCAGTTTTTATCATTGTCTCTCCGATTGATTGCGATAATCGGATTCTAATAACACTGCATGATAAAAAAAACCCCCACTTAAAAAAACTAAAGTAAAATTTGATTCACAGGCTACATTTTTTATGCCTATTGTTCTGCAAGGAAAAGGAAAGAGAAATTTATTCACGGTTCATATCAAAGAAATTTAATAAATAAAAAACTTCTAAAAATGTTTTTCTCACTGTGCGCTGTGAATCAAAGAATTTTAAAAGATTGAAACATAAAAAATAAAAGTCAGCACCGTTCATAACAAACATTTATAAAAGATGGATTTTTGTACTTTTGAATCGAGGAAGGGGGATCGGAGGATCGGGGGCCTAGATGGGATGAAAGGGGCCAAGGAGCTTGGGCGAAAAAACGTTAAATTCGAAAAATCCTTAGCATTATAGAACTGAGAAAAGCGAAGGAGTCTAAGAATAAAGAAATCCCATTTTTTAAAGCTAAGTCAATGGCGTATTGAAGGCATTTGAAAATTGTACATGAATTGTAACGTGTAGCGGAAAACGAGAAGAATCATTACTCATACAGTTTAACGTTTAATAAAAAAGTGGTTTCTCATTTGTTTTTACTTTTTCCTTCTTGTTCTGCTTTTTTTTTTCTAATTTTAATTTTTTTTTTTTTTTTTAGAAAAGCGTATCGAATCGGAATCTCCATGCTTTTTACAGGCATACGAAATCATTTTGTTTTTGAAAGTATTGCCTAACCAAGTCATGATAATATAAAATCTGCCGCTCCGGTTTTTTTCCCCTTTTTCTTTTTTGGGATGGGATGAGTTACGTTTCACGGCAGAGAACGTTTTTTGAAAGGGAATCTCTGACAAGAAGACGAGGGTCCTGAATGAAATACGAGTCGGGAGAAAACTAAACAATCCGATTCCGTCGGTGTTGCCAATCTCGCCACTTTTTAAATAGAAGCACGTAGGTTTTCTGCCTTGGACATAAATCACTTACTGGGTCAAGAGAATTTTTCCGATGAAATCCATCACGCATAGTATTTCTATTTAATAAAAAAAAGAAGAAGAAACCACGGGGATGGAAAGAGGAAATGAAAATAAATTTTATTTCGTGTTATTTCATTTTTTTACAACTTTTTTTTTTTTTTTTTTTTTTTTTTTCTTTTCTTTTATTTAAAGGTAAAAGTTGTTTTGTGAAACTTTGAAAGTTTTACAGATATGAGCGGTAGTAACAAGAACAAAGACAGTTTGTAACACATTTTGCATAGTGGTGCCAATAACATTTAGTCATTACTTTCAATTGCTGAAAACCTATTCGACGCTTAAAAAATTGTCTTTAGCAAGCGATGCTATGGTGTTGCCCCAAGCACTGCCTTGTCAGATCGCAATAACCTTGTTTTTGCTAAAACCTATAATAGCTAATGATATCTATAAATCTGTAAATATCTTTATAATATCTACAAATATCTATAAAATCTATGTCTTGGTTTTTTTTTTTCGCTCCCTCGTACTGGGGTTGCCATATAAATGTATGGGCTTTTATTATTATACCAGTAATTGTAATTATTATAATAATTACTTAACAGTAATAATAGTATTATAACCAGTAATTTTTGCCATTTTAATAACCAGCTCGGAATCATTGTAATTGTCAAAAGCGAAATTCAACATCATAAGAGTCCATGAAGCAAATGATCAGTACATCTATCACATCTTTTTTATCATTTCATCTTTGCCATCCGTCCTTAATAACGAGATGTTAGCAAAATTCTCGGTTATTGCTGAGAATGTTTTTTGTTTGCATTTTTTTTTGTCCCTTGGAAGCGGCCATATTGTTACGATCGAACTTCTTCAATGTTTTTAAAGGGATCGTGGCAGAGAATCTGACAAATTGCGACCCATTTTCTCGAATAGGATTTAACGTGATAAGCTCAAACTGGAATGTCTAGAAACCTTTTCAAGAGCTGAGATAAACGCATGAAAATGGGTTTCCTTTTTTTATTAAAATAAAGTTAAGGATTTTTAACTTTGCTTGAATTATGTTCATTCGCGGTCCTTCGTTTATCTCATTTAAAACATGTTGAGGTTAAATTCATTTGTCTTTAGTTTTTTTTTACTACTTTGACAAAAGAAAAAAAATAAGTATTTTAGTTCTCTTATGTGTTGGTAAAAAAGATTAATTCGCTTTAAATAATTATTAAATTTTATTCGTAAGCATATATATAATAAAAAAGAAAGAAAAAGACATTCTTGATAAATTTTAGAAATTTAAAAATGTTTTAACCAAGAATCGCATTACCACAATCGATCAATTTGCGAGCTTAAGAAAAGAAAGAAAATCCCAAATAAAGGGAGGAAATTTTTTTCTTTCAGGAAAAGTATTTTTTCCCTCGGTTTCTTAATAAATTCTCGGATTAACGTTCCAACGTGCTGAGGACTGCTTTTAAATGTTCGTTTTGCCGGCTTTTCTGTCGACGCATGGAATGACATAAACTCTTGGATAAAATAAACAAAAACTGCATTGCCGTTTGAAAAAATAAACAGATGAGTCCTGTTTCAGCTCGTTTTAAGTTTCGCATAAGCGAAAACCGTCGTTCTGTCCCCATACCGAAAAAGTCTTTTCGTTCTTTCATGAATAATTTTAAACATTTTAAAATAAATTTGACAAATGAACGTTTACCGGAACTACCGAAACATTTTTTTTAATATGAAAGGAAGAGAGAGAAAATATGAACGAGAAAGAACGGAGAACAGTTTTTAACCGTTCTAACGAAAGTTTCGAGTTTCATTCACAAATATTCGTTAATTGAAGAACGGATAAAAACTTATTGCTTGCCCATTTTAATGGAGTACTAAATCTTTACGATTGGAATGGCCGAGCGGTTAAGGCGTTCTCCCACGGATTGGGGTTCAGGGATGTGTTAGTCCTCGTTGGTTCGAATCCAGCTTCCAATCAATTTTTTCTCTACTTAGTTTTCAAAAATTTAGTTATCCTACCTGAGGAATAGAAGGTGGATTGTCTTTAAGCTAAATTAAAAAGGTTTACGTCCCTCTTGGCGTAGGAGGTGTGATTCACCTAGATATCTCGAACGAAAGTCGAATGTCGCTTAGACCTACTTAGTTCATATGAGTTAATATCAATGAAACGAATCATTTAAGTAGAGTAAAATGCAGTTGGAAGCGTACGATTGGAATGGCCGAGCGGTTAAGGCGTTCTCCCACGGATTGGGGTTCAGGGATGTGTTAGTCCTCGTTGGTTCGAATCCAGCTTCCAATCAATTTTTTCTCTACTTAGTTTTCAAAAATTTAGTTATCCTACCTGAGGAATAGAAGGTGGATTGTCTTAAGCTAAATTAAAAAGGTTTACGTCCCTCTTGGCGTAGGAGGTGTGATTCACCTAGATATCTCGAACGAAAGTCGAATGTCGCTTAGACCTACTTAGTTCATATGAGTTAATATCAATGAAACGAATCATTTAAGTAGAGTAAAATGCAGTTGGAAGCGTACGATTGGAATGGCCGAGCGGTTAAGGCGTTCTCCCACGGATTGGGGTTCAGGGATGTGTAGTCCTCGTTGGTTCGAATCCAGCTTCCAATCAATTTTTTCTCTACTTAGTTTTCAAAAATTAGTTATCCTACCTGAGGAATAGAAGGTGGATTGTCTTTAAGCTAAATTAAAAAGGTTTACGTCCCTCTTGGCGTAGGAGGTGTGATTCACCTAGATATCTCGAACGAAAGTCGAATGTCGCTTAGACCTACTTAGTTCATATGAGTTAATATCAATGAAACGAATCATTTAAGTAGAGTAAAATGCAGTTGGAAGCGTACGATTGGAATGGCCGAGCGGTTAAGGCGTTCTCCCACGGATTGGGGTTCAGGGATGTGTTAGTCCTCGTTGGTTCGAATCCAGCTTCCAATCAATTTTTTCTCTACTTAGTTTTCAAAAATTTAGTTATCCTACCTGAGGAATAGAAGGTGGATTGTCTTTAAGCTAAATTACTAAATCTTTCTTTTGATCGAATTTATTGCATAATGTTTTATAACTCGTCGTATTTTTTAATACATATAGGTGTAAATCAATCGAAAAAAACCCCTAGAATTAACACGCCCCCAGAAGCTGCGGAAGCAAACATTAGGCATCGCAACGTAGAGTTTAAAAACAATACCTTTTGAATTAAAAATTCCTTACTGTGAGTGGTGTCTTTGACTTACTCGGTGATCATATTATTATAAGTCATAACGACTAACGTGACAAAAATCCTGCAGCCTGCTATGGCGTCATAATTTTCCTCTGTGGTAAGAATTTAGAACACTTTCCAGCAAATGTATTCATACAATAAGTATAGGACTGCCTGGCTGACTTCTTTTCATGATAGGAAACCTGTAGATAAACTTCTGCTTTCATCATTCCATATTTGTCATTCAACATCCTCTCTTTCAAAGCATATTAGGTAGCGATGAAGTTTTCTATAACATCCTTGTTCCTTTCTGCTCTTGAATGTGATTTTCTGGTGGCATATGTACATTCACTTACAATTAGCTTGAGGTATGATATTGTAAATGCTATGAAAATGTTATGTTTTAGTTGTATTTTATTTGTTGTCACTTCTTCCTTAATTTTACATTGCAGCTGTCACTAGGCACACCTCAAGATGATCAAGGTTGACGTCACGGAGAGAGTTCAAAATGTTTGAGGAAACGATATTCTAAATTCCATTTTATTCTAAAGTCTTTAAATTGCATAGTATGTTCCTGCAGATTTGTATCTTCGAAGGCTTAGTATTTGACCAACATTATTATTGATTTCTCAGTCTTCAAAGCGACAAGTTTCCGGCAGGCCTGTACAAATTGCCATATTATTTCGAATCAGTATTTTTATTTATTTTAGAATTTTTTTTTATTTCGAATTAGTTTTTATTTATTTATTTGATCTAAAATTGTATTGCATAGATCCTTCCTATTCTATGCGTTCATAATTTCCTTGCCCGCCTTGTGGTTGAACTGTAACGTGCTCATGTGATAAACGAGATGAAAGGTCCAGAGATTTAGTCTGTGTCGTTGTAATGCTAAACCCCGATCATCATCATCATCATCATTGCGTGGTTTTGTAATGATATATGCTAACACCCTGATGGCGAGAGAGACACTTGTTGAAAAATAAAGAGAGCAAAAATTATTCTCAATACACCAAATAGGGAGGCTCCATGCTAAATTCTGGGGGCTTGCTGTGGAGGACAAAAAAAATTCCTTTTCATGGGCGTTTTTTTCTTTAATCTGGTAGTGAACATATATGCAGTCTTGAGCACATGACTTCATATTTCCTTAAATGCCGCCCCGATGCTCAGCATTTTAATGAGTAACTGTAGATTCTGGGGGAGAAGAAGGAGATCGTTTAGATTGAACTTTTGTTTGTTTTACTTTTTTTTTTGCATTCATTTTTTTTTTTTTTTTTTTTTTTTTTTTTTTTTTTTTGCTTCTTGAACGACCTTTGTCTTCCACTCAAATGTTCATAATGATAAAATGAAAATGATTTGATTACGATCATTATTCTAAATACTTTCTTGCAAATCCTTTTGATTCCTTTCTTGCTTTTAAATCTTCATGTCTTCCTTCAACTTAACACTTCTCTTGAGAAATGAAAAAGACGTTTGAAATATTTGTTACAGAAGCAAAACGAGTTGCGTCTAACCACTTCACGTCCTGATTTGTTTCGAGGCTGGGATATGCTGATTTATTCGAACTCGTTTACAAAAGTCATTCTCGATGAAATTACTTTGTTTTTCAAGACTTCGTCTCGGATAATGGGAAGCTTTTTGCTTTCGTTTTCCTCTTAAGACAATTCCGATGAAATTTTGTTTAGTTAAATGGAAACAATAATTGACTTTTTGTTTTAATTGCACGGGATCGGTCGATCAAGGAGGGATCGTTTGACGAAAAAGGATCAAGTTATTGAAACTTTCCAGAAGAAAGAATTTTCAATGATATTGTTGAATGAACAGAGTCATGTTTGCTTTTGAATTCAACCGTAAACGCTTTTGCTTCGATTTTTGCAGTTTTTTTTGTTTTAATAAGCTTTCGTTGAATATTCCCCCTGGTTAAATATTGAACAGCGATCCTTGAAAAAAAAATTCTAAAAATGGTGTATTAGCATTTTTTCCCGAAAAAATTTTATTCGTGATCCCTTTTCAGACAAGAAAAAAAAAGTTTGAAAATTCCAAAAGGAAGATATTCTTTTTAATAAATAATCACCATAAAATTTTCCTCAGAAAACTTTTCCAAAGTCATTCGCGTAATGATCAATTACTTCTTTTACAAAATCTCGTTCCTCGCCTTTACAACTGTAAAAAGTTGATCCAACGACTTTTAATAAAGCCTTACCGATATACCGATATATACCGTCCTATACATACCCCTGTGAAAGGAAAAAATCACCCACAATCGCAGTAGCTGCTGGCACCTCTTAACAGTTTACACTGCAAGAGCGCACAATTAATAACTAAGAATAAGATCACAGCCTTTCCCCTTACAATTTTTTCTTGCCTCGTTTTTCTCTGGGAACCCCCATTGAACCGAAAATATAACAAATCGACAATGCTTATGTAAACTGAAAGTATTTCACTTCCATTTGTTTTACACTCGAGCGAAAATTGCGGAACGAACTTCAAGTCAGGAATACTAACTCTGCTCCTGAAACTGACATGATGAGAATGAAAATGATGCGCTGGGTCAGATTTAAAGAAATCTTCCCCCGGTAATAATATATTCTCAGATTTCAGAAATTCCATTTCTATGACATTTTTATTATAATTTGACTTTCAACAATATGAGGAGGATACGATTCTTTGACATGTTTATGACCTTGTTCCATTCAGCCGTCACTTCTCTGATCTCTGTAATGTGCATTCCATGCCTCTTCTATTCATGGATATTAATAACTTCTCTCCGAGGATTGCAATAACAGTATCTTTTGCTACATTTGAGAGTATTTCCCTCCCTCCCCCCTTTTTCCTCGTTCTTAAATGTATGTGTTAAAGTATTTGTTTCATTTCATTACTCTATGGTAAAACGATTTGTCCTTATTAAAATTTTCCCTGTTAATTTCAGTGGCGAAAAAAAAATATACAATCATTTTAAAAAAAGGGACACTAACCTCCGAAAAAAATGTTAAAATACATTTCCATAAATTGACAAGATCAGTATTTTTTTTCCTATTGTTAAATGTTTAAACGCTATGAATATCGAATACTGGTTCATGCTTTCTCGAATGGGAATCAGGAATCGAAGGATGACAATGTCATTTTAGACAGTTTTGGTTTCTTCAAATAAAGTTTTACACCTCTTTGCTTTGTGGAGTTTTCTCATGTAAGAATACCCGTAAGAACGTCAGGTTTGTTTTTTATTAGAGCTATTTCAAAGAAATCAAGAAAGATGACCTTTTTTCAATTTTTTAAAATCGGAAAAAAATTAAAAAAGAAAGAGTTACTGCTGTTATTTCTTCTTTTTACCGCATAGTACAGAGTCTTAAATATTTATGTAAAGATAATTTAAATTTTCCACCGATATTGTATTACCCGTTATAATCTATCGATTTAATTGTATTGCATTGTATTATGTCATCTCTCCCAGCTCAAAAAAATTGTAATGGTTACTACGGCACTTTTTATTTTTCAAACCGACAGTTTTGTCGCGAGCATGACAAACCACGAATACTACAACTTGTGTTTTAGCCTTAACCAATAAATTAATCTAATTAAGGTTAATCTGAATTTATTCTATCATTTTCGATAGGAATGAATACTTAAGAACAACAAAAAATGTAATTTAATCCACTTTAAAAAACTCGCTTACAATGAAAATACTCTGACTTTTAGAACAAAGCCGTGCAAGAACATTTTGACGGATCTGCGGCGGTGATGCTCGAAACCAAAAATTCATCTTTTTGTTTATAATGCTTCCTCTTTCCTGCTCTCCTCTCCCATTGAACACGCCCGGAATGTGTCAGCGAAGTGATGAATCCTTGCCATTTTAGGCTCGTAGGAGATTGTTTCCGCTTTTGCTTTCCATCCTGATTGTTTTTTCTCAAATGATATAAATTCTATTTCTTGAAGATTTACTAGAAAAATTTTTATAATATTACTTTGCTGTAAAAAATCATACGCACTCATGTTTGCCAATTTGAATTTGCCATTTTTGAAAGAAATTTACTTGACTCTAATTTTTTCTGAATTCTCATTTAAATAGATTTGACGAAGAATAAAAAAGAAGCAAATATTCCATTACTCTTATAACTTGTGTAGCAAAATGAATTCAGAGTGAAAGATGAAGGAAATGATATAATAACAACAGTAATAACATTAGTAATAATGTGCTACTCAAACTTTATAAACTTTCTTTCCACCTTTGATTCATTTTAATGTTATTTTAAAAATTTCATTGAAAACTTTTCCCCGAAATACCTGAATTGCCTGAAAGTTATTTCCCCTTTTGGCATAATTCATTCATTTATAACTGACTTGAATTTTTTATTCTCTAATTTCATCTCTTTCTTGTAAAAACTTCAGAAGATTGCAATTAAATAAGGACTGTATGTTATAATTGTTTAGATTCTAAACTCCAAAGAAAGTTACTAAGGCAACATTCTCAAAGAACCAGTTGTTTACTGATGGTATACATAGTATTTTTCATTCAGCTTTTTCTTTTGTTTTTATAAACAGCAAAAAAGCTGGATATAATGCTTTTATTACTTTGTACTTCGGAAAAAGTCTGCTCATATAAATTGATTGCACTTGGGGGTTCAATTTGTGAGCTTGCGCAAACACATTTCTATTTGAATAATTTCAGTTACACGAACGTGCAATTCATCCAAACTGTATTTTGCCCAATGACGTTTTCTTGAAGTGCAATTTGACGATTTTTGAATTATTGCAACGTCCTCAAAATAAACATCCATTATATTTAACAAATCCGTCGTATCTTCTTTCTTTGACTATATTTGAAAATCGAACTAGATAGCAAACCTCCGATTTGAGACAAGAGAACAAGTTTCCTTCCTACAATACAAAATCTGGAATCGATACTTTAAAAGATAGACCAGAAATAAGGGTGGGCAATGGACCATTAGATGAAATCAATACTGTGGAATGCCTTATTTCTCCGTTCTTATTCATATTAAGGGGCATTACGGTCTAACCGGGTCCAAACCATTCCAATATTCGCTTCATTGAATTGAAGAATATAATAAAAGCGGTTGTTTTCCGCTTTTCTCCATTTTTCTTTTCTATTTCTATTTTTTATTCTTATGGTTTTAAATGAGTTCAATGATCTGTAATTTTTTACCTGTATAAAATAACTTTTACCTGCAAAGTGGAAAAAGAGTCTCGGTCTAAATGCGGTTTATTTGTGAAAGAGATAAATATAGAGCGCAGTGGAATAAAAGGAGATGAAGAAAAAAAAAATCGCCTTAAAAATGTTGTTTAGATTTACGTGAATTTTCACAAAAAAAATCCTGTGTAATTTTTAATTTTTTTTTTTTTTTTTTTTTTTTTTTTTCTTGGGAAAAAATAAATAAAAACGAAATCTTCTTCAACAAAACAAAAGTTCCAGGTTAAAAGGTTGTTTTGAAAAAATTTTGCAAGACAATGACGATTTTGTGTTAAAAAGGGAAAAAGGAAAATGAAGTCTAAGCGGGCATTAGTTGAAATATGATCGACAAACATCCTACCGGTGAAACTTTTTCTCGTAAAAATGGAGAATTTTCAGGCGTCGATTCGAACAAAACCTTATATTCCCGTTCGTACATTATGCTCATATATTTATTTTGAAAGAAAGTTTTTTTTCTTCTTTGACTTTCAAATTTTCATCTTTCCTCCTTTTTTTTCCCTTTTATTTCATTTTTCTCCTCTCCCTATCTTTACTCTTTACTCTTGCACAGCGATAAATCATTCCGGGTTCCAGTCCCGACACCTGGATCGTACTGTTTTGATATTTTCACGTTTATAATGAAGTCGAATATCTCCAGGGAGTTGTCCTGACATTGATGAATGACGTCACATATGGCTGACTGACCGACATTTCAAATCAAAATAAAATAAAATAAAATAAAAAGAAATGCTATACATTATCAGTTTAATCCGAATCAAAACAAAGATGGCAGTGAAGTATTTTTTACTAAAGGCAAGTTTTTTTTTTTTTTTTTTTTGAAGTAACTCAAAAATAAAAATCTTTCATCATCAACCCTCCAGCTGTTGTATCTTTCGTGACACAAGAATTTTCCAGTCGCATAAAAAAATAATAAAAAATTGATAGAATAAAGAAAAATTAATATCATGAGTGTTGTAGCTTAGCAGCTCGTAAAACAATCAAATATTACCAAGATTCTAGCTAAACAAAAAATAATAAAAGAAAAAGAGAATAAAAAAGAATCAGCAAAAAAAAAAACGTGTGATGACTCGTTTGAAAAACTAGAAATCATTTCCAAAGCAAGGAAACTATTCAGAGATTTGAATCGTTAAAAAAAAATTGTTTTCCTTCGCCTTAAAAGAATCTGTGTGAAATAAGATAAAAAAATTGTAAAAGGCGGCAGCACAAGAGCAAAAGCAAAAAGAGAGAGAAAAATAAGGGAGAACACCTTATAAAATTGGCGAAGGTTTCAAAGCAGTTCAATCAGCTTTCCTTAAGCTTTGAATTTTCGCCTTTAAAACAAAAATAAAAATTCTCTTATTTCAATACAATTCTTGCTGGAATTGTAGTCTTATAGTCTTTGTAGTAATTTATAGTCAACGAAATTCCGTTCTACGAAAGAAATTACGAAGTTACATTGTAGAACGAAATTACTGAGGACTGTATTAATTTAATATTTTAATTCTTAAATTTAATCGTAATTTTAATCTTAATTATTCTTTTTTAGGAAAATCATTCAGGTGGCCTCCTTTTCATGGCCTATTCGTAAAAAATTGTTTTCTCAGAAGTTCTGTTTCTAAAGGCGGAGTACCTCATCATAAAATATACAAAAATAAATAAAATACTAACGACTGCAAGGGCTCATTTAGATATTACATAAGCATAACTTTATAACTTCACGATTTAAGTTATGTAGTATTTTTCGACCCTCTCCCCTACCCCCCTAATGTGCTTAAGTAACATTTGATTTGCTTCCAAGGGAACAAGTAAATTATATTTAAAGTAGAAAACTCTTTTCGGTTTTGGTACATTACCATATTTATTTTGCGTTTTCTAAAACGTCCATTTCTGGGAATTCTAGTTTTTCCGAAATGACCTTAAATTTGTGACCTTTTTCTAAAATGTCCTGCAGCCTAAACGATGTTGTTTACGATATTTTTACATTTTTATTTATAAACGAATGCTTTATTTAAATGTATATATATATTTTTTTTTTTTCGCAATAGTGAAAATGATGAAATGATGATCATTTTAAAAATCATTCACTCCACATAATGTTGGCCACTCATTTCAATGAATTTTTAAATATCACGGAACGTAGAACCATTTTTCCATTGAAAGTTTGCTCCACAACCCGTGATATATTGAGAAATTCAATAATTTACCGGAACAAGCACAGAATTGAAAGGTTTAATTCATGTCAGTTCTAGAATTTTTCTACCTTTTTTTTTATAATAAAGTAAAATAAAATCAAACTAAATTCAATTAAATTACATTAAATCTAAATTAAAATCACCGAGGAAGAGGAAATAGAAAAAGTTTCAGCATTTTGTCAGTTGCAGACTATTTGAATGTAATGAAGAGTAGAGGAAAAAGTTTCTTTGAAAGGGTACAGGATCTTTCGCTGACCGATTCCATTCTCCACCCAGAAAAAAAAAATTAGTAAGCAATATCGTTACATTTTAGCCTCTATAATTTATTTTAATAAATAACTCATTCACGCATCGTAAATCGTAAAACTTTAGTAGCGAACAATACATACAAAATGTCATACAACGATAATTTTACAATTTTACATTTTTACATTTTTCAAATGCTAATTAACAGCAAAGCTTCGCTTCAGCTATTCTAATTTAATTTGTTGTACCTTCTTTAGTTGAGCAAAAAGAAAAGTATGTCCTGGCAAACGTTCATGTCATGAAAAGACGTTTCTTGGAATAACGCTACATTAATTTGAAAGATAGCGAAATAATTTTTTTCTTATTGCGTTTTAAGATAGGAAAAAGGAAGCCAGTGCCGCGCTTTTCTTAATGAAAGATACAATGGTAATAAATACTCAGCTGAATAATTATCATAATTTTTTTTAACTGCTGCTTCTACTGAGTTATCCGTCTAACTTGACTGTATAAGGAAGTGTGCATTGAAAAGAATTTTTAATTACAGTAAATTTCATCGCTTCTTTCTAATTTAACTGAAAAGCGACTTGTGTCCTCTGTAAAATGTTACTTTACTTTCTCCTGTCAGCAAAATGTCGGATTAAATTGCGAATATTTTTCAATTCCTCGTTTTACAAGTTTTCCACAGGAATAAGAAAGAGTTTCCTTATATGTTTGATTCCAGCCTGATCGTTACAATGCAGTATCTACGCAACATGTTCTCCATTTTATTCAGGAAATTTAAGGATTAAATCAAGGCTTTCTCTATCTTTTCGGAAGTGACAAGTGCCTAAGGACATACTTCGCGAAAACTCGACTCCGCAACATGTGGAAACGAAGTTTCTCCATATCATTAAGCAATGTTAATTAATCTAAATTTATTCCATACAAACCGGTTGTTTCTGCTTAAAACGATATTTTAACAAAATTTAGCTTTCGTTTGTCAAAATTTAAGTAACTTCTCTGATATGAAACTTGTAAAAATCAACCGAAGTAAGAAGGAAAAAGTAGTCATTTCATAGTACGCAGCCAACCAAAAAAAAAATAAAAAAAGCTGACTTAATTAAAATATGGTCCGTCTTTCACTAACAAGGGAATGGTTGTCGTTTCACCTGAGTTTATTATATTAATAATGAGCTATTATTACTGACTTATGTTTGTTATACTTGTTTCATTTTCTTTTGAGTTTTCACTTTCTTTTAATGAGTTTTTAGTTTACCACCCGTTTTTATATAAGAGTAGGAACGTTTATTACAATTAGGTTATGAGAAGGTTGTCTTTTTTTTTTTTTTTTTTTTTTTTTTTTTTGATAAATAAATAAATAAATGAGTAAAATATTCAGCCGTATGCGTTCTTCGTTAAAAGAGAAAAGAAAACCGTACTAAGTTGATATCTTAAAATACAAATAAATCCGAAGAATATGTATTTTCTTTTCCTATCTTCTCCATGAAGCCAAAATATCGTGAAATGTACTTCTATTGAAATCGATAGAAGTGAAAGTGCTTTGCTTTTCTATAAACAAGTTACTTTAGTTTCATTAAACTATTTTCTTTTTTATTTTACAGGTAAGATTCGAAGCCACCATTGTCGTCTTCTGATCGCTCAGGGATGAATTCTAATTCGTTTATAACTTTCGTAATGATGCATCAAAATTATTGTACGTAAACGGAAAAACTGAAGACTGGTGAGTTGTTTTAGGTTACTGTACCCTGCTTATGTAAAAGGAAAACTATGCCATTCCATCTGTTTGTTCGTTCATACATTCATTAAAAAAAAGTCCAGTTTTCCTTTTAACTTGCGACCGAATATGCTCTCAGTCTAGAATTAAAAAAGTTAAATCACATTTTTTATTTCACGCAGCTACGTGCTCAGCGCAATGGAAAAAAACATCATCATTTATTCAATTATAAAGGGAGGTTGTTAGATGATGGAAATAATTACGACGGCATTAATTTCTTGCTTTTATGAGGTGGACTATGATAATTATTTAGCTTGTCTTAAAAAAAAAGCTTTTTTATCCGATAGAAACCGGGTGATGAATACGTTTCCCGATTAATCTCATCAATTTCGAGCGATAAAAATTAAAATGATCTCAAATAAGATCGAAAACCAACCCAGATATATCCATAATGTTGCTTGCAAAGTTATAAATCTGTCAAAAAAAGAGGGAGAGACAAACAAGTATACTTCGTTAAAAAAAGAGATAAAATAACTACAGAATGTTGACACTGATCAAAGTGAATAATGATGTTTTTTTATGAAGTCGCCGGTAAAATCGCTAACTTTATCTCTTTGGTCAATGTAAAATATTATTCTGGATAACGTTTTTATGGTTATTTTTACCTTTTAATCCTATAAATGCATTATGAATGAACGTACTTAACGGGGTAGAGATTCGCTTTTTTTTAAAAAGATTACATCGATTTTTTTTTCTAACTGTTGCTGAAGAGAACTTGAAAATAATCCCCGAGAAATCTAGAATTTGTTTTGAAAACCCAACCGAATACAAATGGCTTTTGCTTGTCACACAGTTATGTCCATTCCAGAACTAGAGACTCATATCTCGTACAGTGCATAAAAAAAGAATAAATAAATAAATAAATAAAAAAGTGATATTCAAGTTTCTAGAATGTCCGAGAGAGAACGTGTCTAAAGGGATGAAAGCATAAACAAAACGGAAGCGGACAGGAGGGAGACCAGTCACTAGCAGATTTACAAAAACATCCCCCAGTCGTGAAGTTTCTATTGTCTTCGAAAAACAAGAAATACATCAAAAACTTGAACTAGGTTTGAATGAGCTGTTTTGTGTTTGCCTCGGCAACTTTGCTGGGGGACTTGTAAACAACGTCATCCAATGGAACTTTGTTTCGACCCCCTTAACTGGACATATTTTGTCACTTAAAGTCACGACTATAGCCTACTCTTTTTCCTCTGAAAGGAAAAATAAACTTGATTCCTTTATTTGAGAAATCTAGGTTAACGTTTTTCCCAGACTTTTGGAATCGATGCACGATTTCGAGTTAGTTGACTTGCCACAAAACGACGATGACTTGAATACATTTATTAGTTAAGTACATAAGGGTATCGTTTTCCCCTTTTTTTTCAATTGTGTGATTTTTCTATTTTAGGGTTTATGACATTTGTCAATTTTTCATATCCATTTTTCTCTCTTTATTCTTTTCATGATGTTTAAGTTTTAAAGTCGTTGCAAAAAAAACTGAAAAATAAACCTTAACGTTTTTCTGACATATTTTGCCGGAGGTATTTAGCGGTTTAATTGTTCTTGATCCTTTTTCCATTTCTTTAATTTTCACGTCTTTGTTTTTTTTTCTTGAATGTTTTGAACGTATTAAAATAGGTATCAGCTTTTTACAAAAAGATCCTATAAATAAGTCTAAAAGGTTGAAAACAGGTTGCTCCCTTATATTTCCAGTCAAAGGAAGTTTTTAAAAAGCTCACTCAACAAGCAAGTGCCTTTGGCTGCTTAGGTTTATAGCAGTTTAGTTAGGAGATTTCTCAGAATTTGCTTGCTTTTGTGCATGTATAAAACTTTACTATGATAAAGCCTTTATTTTTTATCTAAGTGATATCAAAACTAATTTTATTTTAGTTTTGAGGCCTTGTTTCGGTTATTCAACGCCGTGTCGATTAAACACTCCAAGAAACATTGGTTCGTTGAATAACAGTTGCCGCAAACGTTGTTCCTTAACGTAAGGAAACGGTTAGCAATAAATGTTGCCGTAACATTGAAAATGTCCGGGTGGGAAAATGGTATTGGCAACGGTTGCCTAAACGTTTATCAAACGCATTGAGTAAACGTTTCTGTGACCTCGTCTCATGAACGTAGATAAGTCAACTATTTGCCAACGCTCACTTTTTGCTTAGAAATTTATTATTTGTATTGGCTTATTTTTCCTATTCTTTTTTTGGATTTGGATAAAAGGAAAAAATTGCACCTTTATTGATTGTTTAATTCATTATCATTAGTCATTTGGATTATTACAAAATCGACTGCTCCAAACAAGTCCCTATATATATATATATATTTTTTTTTTTTTTTTTTTTGCAGTACAAAAACATAGGCAGTACAAAAGCACATGACAAAAACACAGTACAAAAACATAGCAGTACGAAAACACATTTTTGCAGTACCAAAAGATAGGTATACTTATCTTTTTTTGACGACTTATAAACGATCTATTTAAATGGTCACTCCTATATACGATAGATCGTTTTTGCAGTAACGCAAAAAAAGATAAGTAGTTTTTCCAACTATCCGAAAAAAGAGAAGTAGTTTTTGTACTGCTAAAAAAAAAAATAGGGACTTGTTCTTTGATAAAATACACGTCAAAGAATAAAAATCATTAAAATATTTTGCAATGAAGACGTAGAAATGAACTTTTATGAAAAATACTTATAAAATGCACGGCAAAAATATAATAATAAATATTCAGTAAGTAATTAAACTAGAAGCACCTAAGCATCGACAAAAAAAAATACAACCACTCCCGATAAAATTTCTAGCTAAAATGAAAAATATTTAAAAATAGTAAAAATGAACTCTGCGCTGGTGAAGTGTACAATAGTCTAAGTTCAACGCCCCTTAGGTGGCGTCCAATACACCCTTGGAGGATGAAAAAATTATTTTTGGGATCGACCATTAATCTATTTCGAAAATTTAGGAAAAAAAATTTATTTTTCCGAGTTCAACTTTCCGGGCTTTTTTCCGGCTAAAATCTGCATTCCAAACACTGTGCGGCGCGGTTTTTTTTTAATTTTGAAAAATTAATAAAATTTTACACACAATTTTTTATTTTACCTGTCATTCAGTTGTTTATTTTACCTGTTTCTGATTTCTTTGAGTGGTTTACTTCTTTAAATACAGAAAAAACCAAAAGACAAGTTTAAAAACAGGATTGCGATAAAATTTGTAAAGAACGACTAAGTTGTAGCACGTAGCTTTTTAGTTAGCATATACCTAACCGGAAACGTATTTTTTTCAGTCGATGGCAACGTTAGTTTTTCAAGTTCATGAAAAAGCACAGCTTTTAAATTTAAATTTAATTATCAGACCAGTAATGAATGTTGAAATGCTTTTTGCAAAATAGTACGAGGCAACGTTGTATTTTACGAAAATTTTACTAGTTAGAAAAACTTTGGTAAAATTCATAGTAGAATTTTGGTTAGTAACGTTACCCGTTGACCAATAACGTTAGCGGCAACCGTTATTCAACGAACCAATGTTTCTTGGGAAATCAAATAGCTACCGGACGGTTTGGCTCTAAAAGAATCACGATAAGCACGCGGTAAAAAATTTTATGTTAACTTGCTAAAAAAGGGCTACACATTTTTTATGTTAAAAAAAAATAGAATGTTATTGTCCATAAGACATTATTTTGTTTTTAGTGTTTTGTTCGAGACTACAGGCAAATTATGTTACTTTTAACATAAAATTTTTCACCGTGCAGGCAGAATTAATTCTTCAAACTAATAATTAGAGTATTCCGCTGTTAGGTATAAAAGATTAAATTACTTATCAACCATTTAGAGGCAGGTTTTGAAATTAAAAATCTCTGTGATATTTAATCTGTGTTGTATTGTCATTTACAGTATTTGAAGCTTTTTAATGATGCTTTTACCGCTGATCCGCTATCCGCTATCCACCGCTAATCCATGCGATCCAAAATGTAAATTACTCAGGTTGAGTAATTGTGGTTGAAAAAACCAACAAAATGTTGGTTTTTTCGGTATGTTCCCTGTTCATTTTGTAACCTAATTATTAAGCTGATTTTCTTGAGATAGGAATAACAAAGTACTGACTGAGACCAGACTGTAAAAAGATGTTCAGAAAATCCGAAACGTGATTGAACGAAAATTTTACGAAATCTTCTGAATAATTCATTTAAAATTTTAAATGAAAAACCCGAAAGCGTTTATCAGCTTTTGAAATTAAAGAAGAGGACTTTATTGAAAACCATGTAAATCATCTACGTAAACAAAACAGAAAAAAAAAAAAAAAATTGTACTGTATAAATATATTAATAAATAAAAAAAAAGACTTGTGGAGGTGGCGAAATAACAGTAATTTCTACGAAATTTTATCCGATGTTTTCCTATTTTATGTGGGTTTGCGGATCGATCAAGAAATAAATTAAATGTTTTCCGAGTGACCATGAAAATAAGTTTCACATTTTCAGTGCATGCTACTGGAAGGGATCTTGTCTGAAATTGTACAGTTGGAGTGAATTGACCCTACTAATTTGAAAATGGTTTTTACTGATCTACTATCCTACTATCTTGCTTTAACACTTTTTAAAAATAGCCGAACGCGACTGTTTCCGATTTCTGGAAATAAGAATTCTTTTTGAACACCCCTGTATATTTTTAAGTTGTAATCAAAATTTGTATGTATCTAGCATGAAAAATGGTCTTTGTCACGACTTACGACGCATTGTACGTGCTGGCAACGTAGGATTTGATATTCGGTCGGGATCAGGTGTTAACACCCAACTTTATTATCCTTTATGAGGCGCGCTGGAAAAGTTATATGGTCGGGTGATGCTCCGTTAGTTATATTTATTTCTTTTGTTGATCTTTGTTCTTTTTCCTTTCCATTCTTTTGATTTCCTTTCGAAAGTGATGCGATTTTCGAATCGAACAGAAGCATTGTAAAAGCAATTTCAACGGTCAAATATTTCCTAAAATAGAATGTAAGCTTATAAGAAATTTGGAAAAAAAATATCGAATTTTGAAGCAAACATAAAATTTGAAAGAATCCCCGATTCTTTTGAAAAATTAAGGATGATTAGGGACTTGTCATACACAAATTTTTTCATTTCTTTTAGCCTTGACTTTAGAATCGTATCTTCCTCTCCCTTTATTATGTAGGTTCCCTGATAAACTACTGTTTTTTTACTTGTGAAAAAAGGAAATCCATACACTCATTACCGTACCTTGCTGATATGATAGTTGAGTCGCCTGAAAAACTGCGCTTTAATGTTTTAGGTTCCATTTGCAAGCAACCTTTTTTTAGTTTAAGATCAAGATCGGCCATATAAAGGTATAGGTTAATAAGGGGCGTTGCCCTCACACAGGCTCGTAGTTTCTCTCCTTCCTTCAATTTCAGCGTCTCCATGTATATTTTTATTTATTTTTTTTGTTTTGTATTTCTTTGATTTTTTGAGGCCTTGGGGACAGGCCCCAATCCTTCCCAATCAATGTTTATATGCAGAGGATGAAATTAGATTGCTTAAATATTTTGGGATCAAACTTTGATCGAGTAATTAAAAGACTTGACACTTTTGGAAATTTTAGAAGGAATAATGAACATTAACATCATTATGGGAGACAACTCAGTTTTTGAGAAAATCGATTGCCTAAAGTGAGCTAACATTTTGAAACTCGCTAAGAAATTATCGGAGAAAAATCACGTTGAAAAAGAAATGTAGTAGGCGTCATTAAATATGTATTTGCAAATGTTAAAGAGGAACGATAGCAAGGCTTACTTTTTTTTTCTTTCTTTTCTTTGCTTTACTTTAGTCGATTTATTTCTAGAAGAATAAACTACTGCTTTGTCGATACATTCCCAAACGGATGACAATTCTTTTTAATTCGATTCGTATAATGATGCGAATTTTTCAAGTTAAACCTTTTTTTTTGGTACATTAATTTGTACTAATGCATTCAACTGGCACACAAAGATGTGATTTTACTACAAAAAGTAGGGAAGTAAATAAAAAGAAAAACAAGTGATATGTTTTGTTAAATCCTTTGATATGCAAAACAGTACTTTTTTCTTTCTAATGGATGAAATTATCTGAATCCAGCTGGAAAATCGTTTCGGAAGTTTTCAAAGGTAAACTTTAACGATATGCCGTATCGCAATATCATCATTGGTTTAGATGATAGACAGATTCCATTTAAATTTCGAATCAAACAATCCGATTATTGACGTTGTTTCTTCTCTTATAACGACAGAACGTTCATTTTCGCACGTTTGGAAGGAGGCTTATTCGACATTTCCCCAAGGTGTAATCAATAGCAGATCTAAATTGATCAAAGGACTTTACCTTAAATAACACGAGTCTATAAGTACTTGAGTTTGCATAATTGTTTTTGGCAATTCCTGAAGGCATTTTTCAAATGCATAAAGTTAATTCTTAAATTATTTACCGCAGGTGTGTTCGAAGTTCACCTCGGATTTAAAAAAGCCAAGCATCGCGAAAAAAAAAAATCCGTTCAAGATAGAGAGACCGAAATTCTTTTGAGCGCCATGAACACTAGGGGAAAAAATTACGACAGAAAGGGTCAGCGTTAATTGTGATAGATTACCATCTCGAATCTTTTCTGAAATAACCCTAGAGTCGTAATCAACGACTTAAAGGATTCCTTTTGGGATACCTTCAAGATTTAGATGCAATTTTTTAAATACATCGAAATAAAGTAAAGCAAAAAAAGGATTTTTTTAAAAAAGTAATCTTTCTTTATACTTGCATGAGAAACTGCACTTAGAAAAAATTGTGCAATTTGTAAACGAAGAGAGAAAAACGATCGAGGGAAAAGTAAACTTTTTTAATTCCGTGTTCGTGAACGTTTCCTTTTTCTTCTTGAATTCCTCTCCCCCATCTTCTGCTGACTCCCTCAATTTTAATTCAGTCTCATAATTCAAGGGGATTATTACATTCTTGTTGAGCCGATAAATTTCTTCCAAGGAAATTGACCATTTTCTGGAAGGGTAAATTGTTGTTAATGAAACCAGAGTTTAAACCGCACGCATGGAGTAAAAAATCCGTTTATTCCAAAGGGACAGAGCGAAGAAATAGAAATAGAAATAGAAATGTTTACTTAAGAAGTAAGCTTATAATCTACTTATTCAAAAATATGTTCGTAAACTTTTTATTTCTCGACGACACCATAAAAATCCCTTCCTTTTGCGGTGGGCATTCTTTTCATTTCAATTCATGTTGATTTTGTTTTAATTATTTAAAGATACCAATTGGTAACTCCCTTCGATCATGGAATTCATTCATAGAATTTTCCAGATAGCCTAATTTGCATCATGTGTTTATTTTATTTTCCACCATGTTGTTCCCTAAAGCTTTCGTATTCTCGTGTGCCAATAAGCAAAGTAAATACGTTTCCAGCTATGAATACTCAGCACGAGTTTACTTTTTTTGATGTCAACAAAAATCCGATGAAAGAAAAACCGACCGAGAATAATGATTTCTAGAAACGTTGTACGTACTTTACATAGAAATGTCGTCAACGGGAAAACCTTCGTGATCTTGTAAACCACACGAAATTAGCGTTGCGGTAGACGGAAACGAGACAAGGGAACAAGGGATTAGGATTCCCAAGTCCTAGGATTATTTTATTTACTAAATTTAAAAAAAAAGAAAGGAAATTATTAAATACAGCTGGAGTTTATTTCCGATTTTAAGGCTGAACGAGAATTTTTTTTATAATCCGTCAAAAAATAGATTTTGGAAGAGGATTAATTGATATACAAACTCTTATCCTGCAATTTGGTTTTATGGAAACATTTTTCAGCATGTTTACACTTTGCATTATTGCGGGTTTCGATTTAAATTACCGTATAGGGGATATACACAACCGGAGCACAGAATTTTATTTTGTTTTTAGTAAGCCGCTTGGATTTTTTAAATGGTTTTATTTTATAAAAATGTTTTACTGTTAGTTATTTTTACAAAAAAGAAGCAATAATCGTTTGTAAGGTTCCTAAGCTCCCGTTATGCAATATTTCTGTTCACGTGATTTTTTTTTACACAAAATGTTTTTGCCATTCGAATTTATTTTTTTAGTTAAATGGATCAAGCTTCTTTTCTGGCTTGACCTTACAAATACAGAATGATATTGATGAATTACCTAACGTGGGAAGTATCGAGCTAGTTTCTCGAGGGATTTTTTTTCTTTTCATTTGAGAAAAAAAAATAGTGTTAGAGTTGAGCTGTTTTGAATCGAAGTGATGTTGGCACTTCGATTTTCTCCGTCACGGAATATTTATTTACTGTAAAACGCCATCATATAAAGGTCTAAAATCTTTGACAGATCATTTAATATTTATAGATTTCTCCGCAAAAACGATATGCATAACGTTAGGGAATCAAGAAATATTTCTTTCTCCTAGCAGGCAGTAGAGGACAAAACTTATGTTTTATTACTAAAAAATTATTTTTGAGTAGCAGTTAAAATTTTCATACGTATATGCCTCGTTCTAAAAAGTCTGTGCATCTTTCAAAAGAGTTTTACTTTTTTCATGTGTAAAGTTTTTCTTAACTATAAATCAGTTTTTAGAACCTTGTTTGAAACATTTTTTCACGATTCTGGAAACTTTGCGTTGTTTTAATTAAAAAATATCTATTGCTGCCAAAATGACAAAGTTTTCATTGTTTTTTTTTTTTTTTTTTTTTTTTCTCGGTAAAAAAATAAAAAAAAAAAAAACTTCTACTATAACTTTTGGTGTTTTCCCTATTTATTTATTTTTTCGAACCTCATATTAAGAATTATAAATAAATTTAAAATTATCTTTGACCTAAACACATATCGTTTTAAAAGGAAATTAAGCGTCTGTTCCGTTTATAACCATACCCTCGGCCATTTCCATATTCCCGTCACGATAATATTATACTCTATTCTGCGTTGAAATAAATTTGTTTTAGAATATTTGATGAACGAAAATGAAGGATTATTAGCCGATTTCAAAATGAAGTCATAAACGTTAAAGAGAAATTATTAGTGCAATAATCGAAAGTACCAATCTATCACGCGAAGAATGGAATTTTAACGCGTTTCTTTCAGGAACACGCAAACCACAAGCCTAAGGGTAATGGACGACTTTTGATTTTTCTACTTTCATCTGTAATTTTTTTTTTTTTTTTATTTTAGTGTGTGTAAAAAGTGTGAAAAATTCCATTAACCACATTATTGCTTAAAAAATTATTAAAAGGGTTCGATTTTGTTAATTTATTCAAAGAAGCTGAAAAATTAGAACAAGTGATTTCCCATTTACTTTTAAAGTGGATTGAAATTTCGCTTCGGGATCAGACTCTCTTAAACGGAGTTAAAAGGGAAAAACCACGAAAGTAACTTAAATAAGCGCAGTCATGTGGAATTTTCTTTTAAAATATAATGTTACATTAATTTCTCTTAAAAATGGATAATGCGTCTCAATTTTTTTAATACTTTCTTCTGAAAATCGTTTTTCGCTGAAATAGAGTTTTTATTTCAAACAAACAGTTTAGCTTTGACTTGGTTTTACTTCTTTTCATTTTGCGGATTCTGTGTGCACTAAAATTTTTGGAAAGTTCGCTGCGAGGTTTCTTGAGTTGCTGTTTGTGAAATGAGATAAGACCGTGGTTCGATTTTAAAACCCACACAACACAGGTTGGTTGAATAACGGTAGTGGCAACGTTTTACCGCAACGTAGAATAACCGTCATGAATGTTCGTTGTTTTTACGTATAAGATGTCCGCCCTAAATGACGGTCCCGCTGACGTTTAAAATGACGTTATTTCAACCATCGGCAAAACGTTTTGTCAACGATGGAAATAACTTTATTTATGCCCTAGTAGCACAGGGACGTCCATAGGATATTTTATTCGAATATATTGATATCCGGTAAATATCCATTCTGGCTCCGTTTTCCGGTTTCCATAATTTTCCATTTCCAGAATGTTTCGATATTTTCCAATACTCGTAGAACATTCTTGAGATATATTCAAAAATGCCCCTGTTAATAATAATAATAACCAAAAAAAAAAAAAAAAAAATTAGGGATTTGTTTTTTATTATTTTCGAAGCTCATTATATTTGTAGTTGTTGTTGAATAACGAAGCATGTCCATCTTGAACGACAAATGACCCTGAAAAAATCCCTACACCTTGAAAAAATCATAACACCTAGCAAGATTCGAACCTAAGACCTCTCACACCTAAACCAATCAACCCTGCGACCTTACAAACTAAACCACACAAAACAAGTAAGAAACTAACCAATATTAAGGTTTATTGTATTGAAAAGCCTGAGAAAAAAAAAAGATCAAATCTGACACGTGACACCATTACTACCTGCTGCAAGATAATGGCGACTACCCTTTGTTATAATACAAAAATAATGTTGCTATGTAATGTAAATGACCTCGGTCATTGGCCCTAGGGCTGCCGCCATAAAAACCCATGCTAAAAAACTTTTTTTTTTTTTTTTTTTAATTTACAATGTTTGAAAAACAAAAACGGCAGAAGCAAAATGAAAAATATTTAAACTTTTTCCCACCGTCAAGCGTATCTAAACTGTTATAGGTTCTACGACGGCGAAAATTAGCATGCATTCGTTATAAATATGCGTCCCCTGTAAAAACATAGGTATGCAATTATTTAACATCGGGAAATAAAATAGAGCTCCATATTTAGGCTTTAAATTTGTAAGATACTCGAAAGAAAATTACGTCTATTAGACGTGAATAACACGTCTGGTAGACGTCAATACCACGTCTGATTGACGTGAATACCACGTCTGTTTCATAGCTTTTGACTCTATCCTACACTCCCTGAAATGATGTGGTGGTATACCATCTTAGTCGCTGAGATTGAGAAATTCTGCTGAAAGTCAGGCGGTTGCTTTTTGGTTAGCAACGAACGTGTTGTTTTCTATTGCATTAGAATACTAAAAAGAAAGACGTTTACTTCCGTCAAAGGCTACCTAGGGTTGCCCTATTTATATTGGCTTTTAACCTACACGGCGGAACAATTTTATGGCGGTGTTTCCTATGTTTACCTTAATAAAATCACACCACAAAAATTGTTCCACCGTGTATATCACCCGTCGTCATATAACGTAGCCATAACGGTAAATTAACGTTTTGAAATGACCGGGTTGCTTTTGGGTCTGTTACCGACGTTGTTTTCTAGTATTATCCACATAGTTGAAAAAACGTTATCGATTCAACCTAGTTGATTTTTGGTTGGTAACGTCGGTCGTCACCAAACGACGTTGCCACTACCGTTATTCAACCAACCTGTGTTGTGTGGGAAGAGAATACAATTGCTCATGTTCTGGTATTTCTTTAACTCCTTTTGGTTCGGAACAAAATTTAGCCCTTTGTTTTTAATCGAAGTTTAATTACTTATTACTAAAGTCGATAAAAACTGATCTCATATTCTAATCTGGAATGAACTTTATAAGAAATCATCATTACGTGAACTCGTTGCTAGTTATTTTGTAAACTTTCGAATGTGAAAATCGCATATCCGCTCGGTTCGCTTCGATTCGTAATCCAAGCAATAGTTCCAATTTTTCGGAAAAAAGATTTTTTACCGTTATGGGAAGTTTTAGATGGTTAGGCTCAAGTCGTCACTCTTACCCGTCGAGTAACAAATGTATATCCGTATCAAATCCCGAAATTCAGGGTTTACTATGTATGTGCATTACACAGAACCGATCTAAGTAGTGAATGTTTTCTGGAAACCTTACGAAATCATCCTACTGTATATTATCCCGGAAAAAAAAGCTGGGAAAATTTCCTACTAAAATTCCAGGAAACTTTTGTACCAGTAAAGTGAAATAAATAGCTTCATCCCACTCAGTCAATATAAGTTTTCTGAAAAAAAAAATGAGGAAAGAATATAAAGCTATAAAAAAAGGAAATGGTACTTCACATCTATTAAATTAAAACCCGGGAGAAAAAAGAGGAGTAGGAAAAAAAGCTTAACATTCATTTTAAAATAATAGGAAAAGGTCGTCAAAAAAAAGCAATGCAAATGGGAACCGAGTATAAAGCTATAAAACTATTGTACGATTTGAAATGGTGCTTGAATATCCAGAACAACATGGCTGCAACTAAAGCGTAGAGGTTGTTACGCTGAAAAAAAAAAAAAAATATTGAAAAAGAGTTAAAGAAAAGAGTCATTTTCGTGATTTATTTCTTTGAAGTTCGAATCTAAATGATTTTTTAACAAGCTAACTTTTCCTGTTTGCTTGAAAATCAGTGATCAGACATCATTAGTCAAAGTAAAGGTCGAAAGTTAATCTATATTGGTTCTCTTTTTTTCCAACTTTTAAAAATCTAACTGGGCTGTGATATTTATTCGCTTTATTCATTGAAAAATATATATAATTTTACACGGAACTTTTCTCTGTTAATGTGTTTTATGACCACTTGCTTTATATTGAAAGTTAGTTATTATGATGTAATCTATTTCAGTTGTTTTAAAGATTTATGGTTAGATTTTTATCCCGCTCAAATTGGAAATCTTCACACAAATATAAAAGATAAAAAGTTTTAAAACCTTAAAACACTTTTAAGGTTTCATACATAGATACGCAAGCATACTGAATTTCAGGAGTTCGTGTCGTGTTTGACGAGTGCTTCTGTAATTCCTTCTTCTAATAAATTATCCTTTCTGTCTCATTATAAAATGCTTTTATTAAAAGCTGCGAGTTGATGAGAGCTTTAAGCAGGATGTCTAATTGTTTCTCTTCGTGCAATGTCAAATTTCACTATTTACACTGTCTTGTTTTTCCACTACGTCTGATGCAAAAAAAAACAAGTTTCAGGGCTTTTTTTTTTTTTTTTTTTTATACTGAAAAATTAAATGCGTGGTCGCAGTGCGTTTTTTTCCATAAATAAGAATTTTGAAAATGATGCACTCCCACATAGAAGCATAAAAAGCTTTTTACGAGTACATGCGGATATATACATAAAAATGCGGATGTCATAAGACACGCATTTATAACTTGTGGGGTTTAATTAAAACCGGTTGTGTGACTCGGTATAACGGAAACAATCAGAGAAAAACAGTCCGTTGCCGCACCAGGGTGGTTGCAAATCTAATTGTTTTGGATGGGTCGGGGAAAAAGGGCATGAAGCGTGCCAACGCCTAGGAAAAATGAGCTACTTAAGTGACCGGCGAATGTTAACAAAATTTAATACAATAAACCATTAAATGAAACTAAGCAGCACGAAGGGCACAGATTTTAAAATCAGCAATCTGAACTATTCTTTAAAAACCTGTTTATGATTGTTTGAAATATATGAAAACTTCTACGAGTCATATTCAATTACTGAAATCATAACCAATTCGGGTGGCAACAAGTATATTTAATGACTTTTCCATGGCATTTGGAACCTCTTTTGAATAACTTACCCGCATACATTTCAAGGAAAGCATTTTTTCTTTCTTGCTTAAAACAGAAAAATAATTTTTTCCAGCCAACTACTAGCTCAATGAATGATTTAAAAGGATAATCCCGGATGTCGATTCGAATCGATCGTTCGAATCTTAAAATATTTAATGTTAAACATTTTTAATCCGCTTTTATTTGTCACAATTGAAATTTAATAGGTACTTAATTGTGATGTCGTTAGTTTTTCTCACAATGAATTTCTAATTACTCTCCCAGTGAAGTCAAACACTAAGTTTTTTATCTTAGTTTTCTCCTGGCATAATCATTTACGGCACGGTTGCAAACATTATGTACACGCACCTACAGTGTTGACCACTAAGTAGGCAAGGAACACACAAACAAAATGGACAAGACAAATATGGAATGTAATACAGTAAGTTTACGTTATCTAAAACCATAAAATCTAACGACCAATCTAAAATAATAATAGTGTTATAATATTTATTTATTCACACAATAATGTGTCGGTGTTACAACGTTACAAATTGCATTTTCATTCCCCTTGATGAAATCGTTTTCACCTTTCTAAGCAGTATCAATAAGTGCAGTGTTTACTAACCGCCTGTAAATATAGCAGATACCAATTTAATAATAGGGAATTAAAAGGACTCAGTGAAACGAAAACACAATTTTGACATCTTCCATTAATAACGATGATTGTATCGAAACGAAACTGTGTCAAAAAAAAGTAAGTAAGTAAAGTTTAAAGAATGATGGACTCTATTTAAATCGAGATTAAAGTACTTAAAAAATTATCATTTAATTCAAAGCTTTATAGTTTATTTTTAATTTTAATTGCGAAGGTTAATTAATTCAAAAGTATTAAAGTTAATCGAGAAAAGCGTGAGGGAATGAAAACAGTAGTGAAGAGTAAAGGCTTTTGTCAGGAAGTTCCTTTCGCCACAACTTCATTTTTCATTGCCATACATGCAGCGAAAAACCCGTCACCGGATGAATGATTTCCTTAATAGCATCAAAAACGAAAAATAATAAACTACGCCTTCAAAAGTAGAAAAAAGGAAAATAGAAACGAAACAGTGAGATAGAAAAAAAAAAACGAGAAAAAAAAATAAAAACATCGACCAAAGACGGGGAAAAAAATCAAGGAAAAAAAAGAAAACACGAAAAATGAAAAAGGAAACTTAAAGAAGCCATATTTCAGAAACCGGAGTAAATGTTTTAATTTCTTATTTTTTTATTTGTTTTGATTTTTTTTTTATCAGATTTATTATATTTCTCCATTTTTTTTCTCTCAATTGCTCTTGGAGAAGAAATTTTCGAGGTAGAATTAAGAACGTTTTTGGCACGACGTTATTTAATAAGTCGTTGTTGCATTTAACCTTTATTAAATTTTTTTCAATTTTCCTAATAATTTCCCCCTTTCCGAATAAGTAACGGCTCAATAATTCTTCTGATGATATTGCTTGTAATAATAAAGGGAGTCGAGTGCAGGCTCCCGCTCCAAGATTTTTTTTTTTTTTTTTTTTTTTTGAAAAAATTAATTGTTAAATAATTAAGGGAAGCGAAAAAGTATATATGAACTTATATATATAAAGCGTCGGCCGAGCTAACGATGAACAAACTTGACATGTGGGTATCACCGACATTGCGAAATATTAACATTTTACGCTGAATTTGATAGAATAAATGTGATGTTTGCTTAAATGTGTTAAAAAGTATTGACAGAGAAATCTAAACTAGTTCGCTTGTATTTTAGACATCATTTTTGTTTGAATTATACTCTGTGTAAATTACCCAGAGGAAACGAAATTAAAATTTTGGATTATTTGTTATAAGACCTCATTTTTTTAATTCTGTTTTAACGAAAAAATAAAATAAATAAGTGAAACAAAATAAAATAAAATAAAATAAAATAAAATAAAAAATGAAACCTGAAAATAATATTATCCCACTCGATTTGGCTGTTAAAAAGAGACTCTTTTGTTCTGAAGTGTTATTTAAAAACAATATTAAATTGTCTTTCTCCTCGCATACATTTTTAACAATGTTAAAGGTAAACTTTATGATCGAAAAAATGGTTTCCGTCACAGATCTATTCTTTGAAGTTTCATTTCGAATTCTTTTTAGAAATGAATGAAAAAATAATTCGGATGGCTTTTGAAAGTTTGAAGGACACTATTTCACGCCGAACATGTTTAAAAAAGCCTCATCGCTTATGTAGAGAGTCCCTTACGTATTAAGAAAATGTTGGGTGAATATGTTCCGATATGTTCACCGAACATGTCCGCCTAATTTATCCAACACCAGCTTTTTCACCGAACCTGATGGGTAAACTTGTTCGGCGTGAAATTGCGCCGTAATGGAAGAAGAAAATCGCGAAATTACGTTTTGTCCTTGTGTTAACTTTTTATTGGAGCAAGCTATCACGTTCATTAGTCGCATTTTAAGATGGAGATGGTTGAATGGAATGAAGACGGAACAGCACCGGAAAAACAGATATATTTCTCTCACCTTTTTTTTTTCCTTTTTCCTCGCGCTCGTTTCCCCTCTCTTTCTCTTTCTCTCTCTAGAGATTGAATCTCCAGCTTTTGTCTCTGAGGAAGTTCTGTGTCCTGGAAAAAAAAATTAAACCCAAAAATGATAGCGAAACTACGATGATTAAAAAAGTACTTTAATAAGATATTAAGTTATTTACAACCCGCTTTTTTGAAAACAGTTTGTTTCAAAACCGAGTTAGAATAAACTTTTTTTTTTACTCTGAGAAATTAATTTTTTAATAAGAATCAAACTATAACAGAAGTTTCATACTGATTAGTTTTCATTTGAAAATTGGATCACCGGTTTTAGCGGAAAAAAAAGGGAATATTGTGACCAGAAGTGCAACGAAATAAAAATTAACTGTAAGACACCTTTCTTTACCATCTTGTGTCATTTTTCGATTTTTCATGAATTTCCATGTTTTTTTTTTCTTCTCTTTGCTCGTATCCTACAAGAAGCACAAGTTAGCACTTTAGAAAAATACGACAACCATAATGGATGTAAAATATTGAGGTAGATAAAAACTCGTCTGAAAGACAGCCTTTACCTTTTTTCAAAGAAACGGGGAAAAAAATGAAAAATATAGAAACCCTGTAATACAAATACAATATTTAAGTAAACAGGCTTTACATTCTTAGAGCTGGATATTCATCCACGACAACTAGGTCATGAAATGAAAAATCTGACGGGGTTGAAGAGATGTGAAAGGTCCGGTTATATTAAAGTCGCCGTTTGCTTTGAATTCATTCCTTTTTTCAAGCATTTCGTCTGACCTTTATTCGTACCTTTACTTTGGAAGCCAATGTTTTCGTTCTGTTGAGCTTTGAAATGAATATCATGTATTCCGGCATATAAGAACATTTTCCGTTCCAATAGCCGTCATTACTTTTTTTTTAAAAAATGATTCATATTTACACCCTGTTTAAAATTTTCTTCGAGACAGAAATTATCAATTCCGTTAATGAAACCAGAAATGTCATCTTGTGTTTACAGAGCTCGTGCAAATCAAAGTTGCAATCACTCTTTTAAGTTTCTGTAAAAGCCATGAAGTGAGATCCTATGAGGTCCAGGTAAGCGGAATTTATCTATTCGGTCTCAAGTAGTTTGACGATAATGAAACCACTGAGTAGATGCCATCTTCAAAGACACAAAGACGGTATAAATGTCTTTGACATTTGTTGATCTCCTCATTACCTTCGTTGAATGTCCGTCGTCCAATTGTTTATCAAAGTTGGGAATTTCGATCCTTGTCCAAGTTATTGCTTTCAAATTCAATTTCAAGTTCCTCCGTTTTAAAATCATCGATGGTTGTGCTTGTCATCGCTCTTCACTAAAACAACGTTTTACCGCTTTTCTAAGTCATTTTAATTACAGCTGACATTTAAATCGACTCTTTATTTAAAAGATAACACATTAATTTTATGTTTGAAAGGTTTCCGCTTATGCTTTTAAGCGAGAAACATTTCGTAAGGAATCGTTATTGTTCAAAGCTTTGGATTTCATAAACGTTTCTCTCGGGCTGAGTTCCGAATAGCAAATAACTTTTAGACTCAACTTGGTGAAAGGCATTATACCGCCTAAGAAAATATTTTTCTTTTCATTTTAAATGTTAACTGGAAAACCTAAAATAGTTATGTATTTAGTTAGTTAGTACTGAAAAATCCTTTTGAATATAGATCTACTCTTGATATTGATCTAGAGTTAAATGCCTTTTAATAATAATAGGAAGTTAAAGTGTACGCTTCGTCGGTTATTTCTTTCAGATTTCAATAAGCAAGAAGACCGATGAAGAAGAGAAGGAAGAAAGAAAAAGCGATCTATCACGGAAATTAATCCTTGTTTTTCATGACGGGATATTTTTTTTCCCTCGAAACCAAGGGCCATTTTCATTTTTTTTTTCTCAATGATTGTTTATGATGTGCACCGAGCCAGGGTGTTCTGAATTTGTCAGATTTGGGTAACGAATTTTGATATTGAAAATTCATGGGTAAATAAATAAAAATGATTACTTTTTTTTAAAAAAAATGCAATTTAGTTATTACAGAGACCATTTTCATAATTATATTAGGCTTGAACTTTTGGGAATAATTGATGATTTTAAAAAAATTGTAATAGAAAGACGATATGATAATTACTCTAGAATCAATATTTTACCATCAAGAGTTGCCATTTTTGGTTTAAATTTTACGAAGAGAAATCAGCACACTTTTTTAAACAAAAAAAAAAAGTTTTTCTAAATGGTTTATTACTGCAAGCTTGGAACATTCACACAAGTTTTTCGATTAAAAAAAGTTCAATCAAAGTTTCGATAAGGAGTTATGTTGTCGATTTTCTATGCTAAAAAAAAGTATAGAAAAAATCGAATGACAGATACTGCAGACATCAATGGCACTGTTTTGTAAACCCTAAGGCTTTGATGAAGTCGAGGAAATGTTTTAAATCAAGATACAAAGCATCAAAATTTAGTCGTGCCTCGAAGGAGGCATTTCATGGCGGAAGAAAAAGACTGATAATGATGTGTGTGATTTGTAGCATGCCCTTCGATGTTAGGTTACCGTTTATTGTAAAGGAACCTTTGAAAACTTTGTTCATTCCCAGATTCCAAAAAGGAAAATAGGTCGTATGATTTAATAGCCAATACAATGCATCTAATTTTCTACTGACACGATTAAGGAGTGACAAAAGGGTTGGAAATAGCTTAAATCGCAAGATTAGGAACCTGATTTGGAACGAGTTAAAGTTTAAACTTGCAAAGGTGCAACACTTATCTAAGGAATAAGTTTCGGTATTAAAAAGTAAAAGCAAAGTTTGGAAAAGAAACCTTTGAATACCTGCGATTAACGGTCTTTGTTTTTCATGGACCGTAGACTATGAACAAAGCGGAAAAGCGTACAAAAGACTGTTATGAAATCAATGGAAACTCTGAAGACGAAAGTAATTGAAAAGTTAGACAAAGACTTTTCAACTCAAATTACATTTTTAGAAGAAAAGTTATTCGAATACAATTTATTAACAAAGGATTTAATGTCCATAATTATTAAGACGTGGATTTCATTTAAAATATCAGGGATTCGTTGCTGGGTGAAAGTATCTTGAGCCAGAAATTATAAGGACTGGAAGAGGCCTCGTTTTTAACGATTTTTTACATTATCCGTTTTTTTTTCCTTCCAAATGAAGGAGAAATTTTTCAAACTGTACCTGCTATCGATTTTCCCGATAATATCCTTGATGGATATTCGGCTCTGTTCTCATTAAATTTGAATGTTAGACAAGGTTATTCTGTATTATATTTTGAATTCAAATGTTAGATTAAAGTTGATTCTGGCTTTGAATACATTACCAGTTCTTCAGACTCATTCACAAAAACCTTTGGAAGGTGGCAGAAGACAAATTACGGCTTTTTCTTACTTTTGCGATTTCACTCAGTTTGCACCATACGTAGAATATAAAGCAACTATTTCGATAAGGATTCGTAAACTATTCTATTTTATAAGAAACATCAGTATACTTTCCACTTGGATCATTATTAAAGTGACTTATAGGATTCTGAATTGATATAGGATTCTAAATTGCTAGGATTCTGAATTGCTGAGCCAGGAAAAATTTATATTCAACTTCAACGCAATCTGACTTTTTTTTTAAAAAAAGGAAGAACTAACAAAACTTTTTTTAACAGCATAGGTTACAAAAAAGAAAGAAAAACAGGTTTCTCTGGAGTAATTAACCCGAATGATGTAATAAGCAGAAGGTTGAAAAAAATAGCTTGTTTAATTTTTTTAAAAACGAGACTCATTTTATATTCGATGTTGTTTTTTGAGTCTTTCCCATTCCTTTATTGCCAGTTATTCTGTTTTTTTTTTTTTTTTATTTAAGCAGATGGGATTGATGTTGTGTTATGTAAGTTTTATTTTTATAACCGGGTGAAAGAAGAAAAATGTGCGAGCTTGCTTTTTTCTTTCTTTGTATTTTTTTTTTTTTTGTGAAAACATTCTAATTGACTTGTTTGGTTTCTTTTTTTAATTTTCCTGACGGGAGCCTATTTTCAAAAATTATTTTCCAGGAAGGAATATTTTTAAATAGACTATATGTGTATTTGTAACGTCAAAGGTAATTTTCCACTGTCAAATTATTTCAAGCCCCTTACTACCTGAGTTTAGGTCATTGCATTCCTGAAAACAAAAGTAATACCAAATTCGGCCGCCATTGTATGTCTAGGGATCAAATAAGGTTCCCAACGGTTTTTGGGGTCACTGATTCCGAATCTGAAATTTATTTTAGTACAGGAAGTTCCTCTTTCTTCTGTGACCAGCAAACTAAAATTATTTTTCAAAAGTTGAAAAACATTTCTCATAGCCTGGCAGGTTTTTATGGGAGTTTAAAGATAAAGAAGATTTTATCCAAGGGAGTTAAAATATCTTCCCTCTCTTCGATAATAAAAGAAAAATGAAAGTGTTATCATCTTTTTCTTTAAACTATTTTATTTCCATTAATACTGTAAGGTAAGAATTGTATTAAAACGATTCAGAAGCCCATAAGCTAAACATAGGAATCCAATTCTCAGCAAAAATTATACACTTGATTTTTTTTTTCTTGATCTAAAATAGACCTGGTCCATTTAGATTTAAGATTTTATTGATTTTAAAGAAAAATTTAATTTGTCATGACTAGATGCCCTCCATCGCAGAGTGACACTTTGGTTGGCCATGTATATTTTCCCATCTTTGAAGGGTTAGTGAAGATGAAAAAAATATCTTTTTAACTAAGGGCAGGAACGGATTTTAATTTTTTTTTTTCTAAAACGAAAAATATCCCGATAAATAAAATGAAATAAATTATCTTAGTTAAGGACCATTAAGCTCTCGTGCAACAGTGTTTATTAATTCAATAATTCATTAACAAAACTCATTTACGTTTCCAACAATATAAATATTCTGAATGATCGTGCTCTGAATCGTTGATTTGGACGAGAAACAAAAAAAAAAAAAAAAAAAAAAAAAAAAAAAAAAAGAAAAAAGAAAGGTCTCCATTCTGTTTAATTTCAAATTCAAGTAAATCTTTTTTCTTACCTTTTTTTCTTTAGGTCTTATTTCAAGTGATTTGCTGATTTCCTTGCTTTTGACGAAGCATGCATCGGATATTAACATAGGGAAAAAGCTAACATAACATTAATTAAAGAATACATTTCTTTCTACCACCATTTAGCAATACGATTTTGCTTTAATGTTCTAGGTGCTCCAAAAGATTAGAAGGTCATAAGTAAATTAATCAAAAAAACTATTTCAAAATAAGGACAATGTCGATTTTTCATTTGTTTCAAAAAGATGTATTCTTTACTCTCTCATTTGCTTTTTTTTATCGTTGCTTAATGAATGCAACTTCCTAAACCGTTTAGCGTATTGATTGTATATTTATGTTAATATGTCTCTAAGATCAAATAAAAATCGGATAGATTAATTAATTAATTAATTAATTAATTTAATTTGCTCTTAGCTTTCGTTGAATTTTACCGGAAAGTATCAAAATTGACTTATTAATTCGTTTTTTTGTAAAACCAAAGAAGCTCGTCCTCGTTAAAATCATTATTTAAATCACTTTTATGAATTTTTAGAGAATGCGGATCAGAAAAAATTATGTGGAATAGAAAGAATGCCTTCGAGGATATTACTAAAAAGCGTTATTGAACGCATATTTCAAACTTAAATGAATGTAATATTGAGCTATGGATCCGGTGTTAGTTCCTCTTTGCTTTTAAAATGATATATTGATTTAACCCAGAATCAATGAAATATTTGTAATAATAATATTATATCTAACTTTGTTATACATGAAAATAATTTAAAAATTCTTCCGCTTTCATTCAAAATGTTTACCATAACCCTTGAAGGATTAAGAAGTCTTTAAAAATATCAAAATAACTGACCGAGAAAAAAACCTCACATATGAAAAATCTAAAAAGCTTATAATTAACGATATCAGGTTACGTCCTGGGTAGGAGGATCCTACTTCAAAAAAAAAAGAGAGGGAAGCAAAAAGGGAGAACTTGACAGAAAGAGATTGAAGCACCATTAGCAAAAACCGGGAGAGAAAAATTAGAATTTTTTATTGAAAAAAATGAATAGTAAAGTTGAAGAGATTTAAAAATCTTTTATTTAAAATAAAAGGTATATAAAATTTAGTTTTTAACTTAATTATTTTTTATTATAGATGAAAGTTAAAAATTATACTTAAAAATGATATGAAAGAATGGGAACTTTCACGCGATCAAAAAATTATTGATTTATTTGTAGCAGAAATCTCACTTTTGAAAGTTGGTACTGATGAGCTGAAATCTGACTAGCAATCCTTTCTTCTCTTTTTTATGCTACCATTTCAGCTTGCACGACATGAAACTGGCCGGAATGTCACGATAGTAAGGTTATAATAAATGAAAAGCGGGGAGATTATCTGCGGACGGAGTCTAAATGGTTTGGAACATTAAAATAATTCCTCCCTTGCCTACGAGACGAGTTTTTTTTTTTTTGTTATTATTCCGCGGGAAACTTTACTTGCTTTACTCCATTTATATATCTTTGACCCTATAAACAAAAAGGCCTGGAGTTTTAAAATAAATTTTCTCGGTGTCGATGCATATAAATTGAATACTGGTTCCGAGGAAATGAAAGTGGGTTATATCTCATACGCTTCGCCGATCAAGAAATTAATTTTCTTGCTGTGGTTTGTTTTTAATGCTTTGATTGTGTCAGAAGGAAATTTAACGATTTCGATTTTTGAGCAAAAATATTTTTTTTTTAATTTGAAATTTGATGACGTGTTTTTTCCTTGAAATTAGGTTTGAATTTCGGCACTAAAGAATTCACATTATAACATTTATAAAATATTAAAGTGGCTCTTTTTACTTATATATTTAAATAATTATAAGATTTATGCTGTATATACCAATTAAAAATCTTCCTTCACATGTTTAACGAATGTGCTCTTGAGACGCTGAATCGAATTTATGTAGGATTCCTTTAATCATGGCAGAAAACGTCAAATCGTAAGAGGAACTTAGCTTTTAATATCCAGGACTTAACAATCAAAACTTACGTACTTGCAAGTTTAATTTTCGTACAGAGGTATAAACATGTAGTACTTGACCTAGATATAAAGTTAATTCTTTAGCAATAAATGCACGTATAAATTTTGTGCGAATATTTACATGAGAAATATTACTAATATAATGCATTAATAACTACGTAAGATTATAGTGACAACAAATTAAAAATACGAATTTGAAGATTGACTATTGATTGATATCAGCAATCTAGGGTTAATTGTAAGTTTCTAATTTTGATTTGCTGGCGCTTTGGTTTTTTTAAAAAATCATTTTCAAGGTAAGATGCATGCATACATGCAAAATAACAGTTAAGAGGAACATATTTTACTTTATACACTAAAAATGGTCCATTAAAATATTGCCCCTTAGAGCAGTATTTCTTGAAAATGTAAATTACAGTTTAAAAAAGCTTGATAAGCTCCAGAACTTGAAATAGCAAGACCTTCCTTCTTCTTACGGTGCCATACCTGTGTCCAGGCGTAGGCGACCATCAATGAGACTTTTATATTCGTCTCTATCGGGGGCAATCCTGAAGAGCTCCTCGACACTTCCAAAGACTTTAAAATCCATGAGTCATAACATTAAAATGTACGTTTTGCTATTTATCTTGAAACCAAAACGTTTAACTATAATATTCGCTCAATGCCGTGATCTTAATTAACCTAAAAATCTATTTTTAAAAAAAATATTTACGAACATTTTTTTAAACATTCTTACAAATCGTACGACTTATCAGACGAATAAGCAAACAATGAAACGATAAGCCTTGTATAAAAACAAAAATCGGAATTCTCGAACACCGAAGACCAACCCCAGTACACAGCACACATTTTAATGAGCATCCTTGCAAATTCCTTGTGCGGAATTCTTTCCTTAATACCCAGAAAGCTTTGGAAATTTAAATTACTTTCATTTATTTGTGTCTGATTATTCGCAAATTATAAGAACATCTAGGCATCAATGATTTTAATAGCCAATCATATAACTCTTCTTAAAAATCCTTTGAATCGTAAAACCGCCCCGCTGTTTCTGGGTTTGCAGGCAGGATAAATCATTAATCATCCTGCCTAGAAAGGTGCTCCGAAAAAATTTGAGATAATCAAATTAAAGTGGGAAATGTTTAACTTACATAGGCATGTTCACTTTGCCCTTGATTGTCCGTGAATGTCTGGAATCTAAAGCATTAGGGCTCGTGGTGAGGAATTTATTAAGTCCGTCACCGCAAAAGCCCTTAATTACTATCTCTTTGGAGAAATAAAAATCAGACACGCTAGGATAATTATATTTTAGCGGTAAGAATAATGAAACCCATAACCGTAAGACCGCAATCCTTTTTCCGAGGAAAAATGAAAAGTTTTCGAGCAGGGTTCAATAGGTTGCAATTGCTCAGTTTACGGAATAACGATAAACACTTCAGATAGGAGTTTAAAAGAGGTCGTGAGATCAAAAAGATTTTTCAAAAGACAAAGGCTCTCTGTGAGAAAAACCCATTTCAGTGATTAATGATTTTTTTTTTTTCGAAATTGGGAGTTTCAGCAAGACGCAACTGTTCTCGTACCTCCCGCAGTATTATATCGGAAATAAAGAGTTAAAGAGAACCATATTTTGCGACGGATTGTAATACATTCATACCATAATTCAGAAGATTCAATAAATTTATTCAGTATTTGATCTTTTAAAATGAATTCGTTTCCTCTCGTTTTCTCTCTATCTCTCTCTCTCGCTCTCTTGGTCTGCCTTGGAATCGAGAATTTATCTCAAGAAAAAGACTTATGTGCTCCACTTGAAATCGATTGGGGTCCCAGTATTCAGGGCCGTGTCCCTGTATTTCCGGTCGAAAAAATAAAACATTTTATAGAATTTTCATTTTCATCGGGATTTAGCCCTTGCTTTACTTTTTTTTTCCAATATTTATACTGAGATTTAATGTATCCTTATCGGGTTTATCTTATCTCATAAAAGAGAAAACCATTTCAGAAGCTTGTATCTGGAAAAAGATGTATTGTGGGTTATTTTATAGTCCTCAAAACTGTTTTTTAAAATGAGGTAGAACGTCAGATGTTTATTTTTTTTCGAGAAACGTTTTTTTCGATTTGTAAAATATTATTCCGCTGTTGGATTTTTCTGTCAATTAGAATTAAAATTAATTGGAGCAAAGAGGAGAGAAAAAGCTAGGTGATTAAGTCAAGAACGTTTTTCCGGATTTCGATTTGCATAATTCCTACAAGGTTTTGCAATGTCCAAACCAAAACGGAATATATCTGGAAATGTTGCCAAACGAAGGTGGCGGTAACCTGCCCGACCTATCTTAACAATACAATAAATGGTAGCTTGGTGGGGTAGGTTTGGTGACCATGGCGACAACTCTCTTATTCCGAACACCCTATCTTTATTTTCTAGTTAAATGCAGTTTTCATTAAAACGTTCGTTTTCAAATTAAAGGATAAAAGGAACCCTCTTTTTAATATAGTCTTTATTAACTAGAAGATGGTTTTGTAAACACTTGACATAATTTTATTTTAAGAAGACTGTTCGACATGCTTTAAAACGAACTTTTAAGTTCGAGAGGTAATGCATTCCCGGTGAAAACCCAAATCCGTTCGGCTTAAAATTTTCATATTTCCGAATTTGCAGATAAATCGGGAACCTGTCTTGAATTAATTAGAGTGAAAATAAAGACTTCGCTAATTATTAATTAGAGAAGAGTTGTGTATGCTCGTGTATACCCTGATGAACCAAATCGGAATAAATTAATGAACTTTAAACGGTATAGTGATGAAAGGTTGTTCAGCGAGTTTATTATTGATCAAAATGGATTCTGTGAAATATTTTAGAGGAATACCTTTTTCTTTCTTTAAAAATGTTCAAAAAAATTTTACTTTTTTTTTTTTTTTTTTTTTTTTTTTAACTTGAAGAATTAAATCAGGAATGAAATCAACTATTTTACTTTCAAGTATTAAACTGTCGGCGGCTCCAGGAAGCATCCCTTTAGGTGTTGATGGCAAAAACATTATCGCAAGAGAAAAGGAAGATTCCTCATCACTTCCGAACTCGATAACCGTGAAAAATGAAGACGCTGACAGTTTCGGTAATGGTAACGGATTGTTGTGTCCTACGCGCAACCGGAAGTAAAATGTCATATCTTTGACAGATACTTTTTATCTCCTTTTTTTTTTTTTTTTTTTTTTTTTTTTTTTTTTTTTTTACTGTTTATCATTTTTTATTTCCAGACAGCTTCACGAAATTTTTTTAAAAACTTTTTAAAAAGGTTTTCTCTTACTCAGGTTTTTTGTTGCTAATTTATAGTCATTATAACTGGTAATGCTGTAATGAAAAAAAACAAAGTTTTGATTAATTTTGTCGTCCGAGTTCTTTTTTCTTTTTCTTTTTGGTGAATGGGGGGAGGAAATATAGAGAACTTAAATTATTATCTCGATCTCACGAATATTAAATACTGCAAATCTTAAGAAAGAAAAAAATGAGGCTAATTAGTTCCTTCCAAAACTATTATTAGCACAGCAAATGACAAGACCAAAACTTGCATGAAAATGAGGCAATTAAGAAAGGAATACCGACGAAGGGTCGAGAGGGCCTCTTTCTGGCTTAGGCTGTTCAAATACACCGTCGTTTACTTAAGTTTCCTCACTTTACTTTTGACTTTAAGGATGTAGTGGTTGAAGGACTCCGGGAGAAAACCTTGTTGAACTATTATCACCTTTAGAATGATTTGGTATTCCGATAACATTCTGAATTGTGGCATGTCACCATCTCAAAACACAAGAAAGCTAAATCGGGGAACTAGATCGGTATTACTTTTCATAAGTCGATCCTACTTGTTAACTGAATGTTCTAAAATGTTTCCGCAAATGCGACTTCTTTCCCTCCTGCCATTTTACCTGAACTTTCTAATTAGAAATATTTTTTTTGGATTTTAATAGTCGGATTGTAACTTTTTTTAGAAAAAAATTCTTACAGTATGGGGAATAAAAATAATAATTCAATTGAAAATATTGCCGCTTCAACTCTTTAGTAAATTCAGTGAAACTGTTGTTCAATACAAGTATAAATGGTATTTGCCTAACTCAGTCTAATCGATTTCTCTCAGAAAAAATAAAAAAAGTAGCAATCAACGCTAAAAGCAATTAATTTCAAAAAATATCAACGTAAATCGAAGTAAGGAATCGCGAAAAAAGTATAATATCCTCACATTTAACGATTCCGACTCATTGCGTGAGTTGTAAAAAAAAATGGGGATTACGACTGTTTTATAGCCGAACTGATAAAAAAAGTAATCCATGAAGAATTATAAAAAACAAAAATTTACTTTTCAGTTTTAATGACTTTTCCACGTCGTATGAAAAATGAAAGACTTAAAATTATAGAAGAGTTGCTTATAATGTACTTGTTTACAATTTATCTAACTCATAAATCGCACTCTTATGTGGCACAAATAAATTAATTTAATATTCTACAGAAAATAGTTTTGCCGGAGACGCTGAAAACCTTAAGCTAATGTGAAATACTGTAGTGTTCTTAAACGTGCAAGAGTGAAAAGATCTTTTAAATTGTAATGGGTAGGAAATTTCAAATAAACGCAACACTCAAGGAAAGCATTAAAAAGATAAAAAGCATCCTTCTTCGTATTGAAGATTTATCGACACTTAATTTTCATAATAAAGTCAGGTATTCCGCAGCGGAATTGTCAGAAGAGAAGAAAGGAATATGCACTGAAAGGGAAAAACGGATGACTTCCCGACGTCTCTTCTGACGTTTTATTTTAATTAATCTGAAAATAAATCATTCTCTCTTTTCTCAAACTTGCAAAATGTATTTAATATATCTTCTTTTTAAATGTCAATTGAGCGTGAACCCCATCTGAAGTAAAGATTACATTTTTTGTCTTTTTTTTTTTTTCAACCGTCGAATGCGTTTTTTAATATAAGAAAACTAAAAAAAAAAGGAAAATGTGAAAAGGTTGAAATTCAAGTCGGCTTAACCTTAACTGTGCTGCAATCTGGAAAACCATCGGTTATGGCGGTTAGAATTTTCCTAGAAAATGAGACGCCACATAGAGAGGGTGCGAGGGCTTTTATAAGATGTTAAGGGTCAAAGGGGGAGGAAAGGTGCTTAAGCGACATTAGAATTCGATTATGGCTAGAGGAGAGTAAAAAAAAAAAACTTGAAAGATGGGGTTGAAAGGATTTACGCAAGGAATCATTGATTTGACATTATAGCTTTTTGGAATAAAATACCGTTGTTGTCTAACTACTAAAATAACGCATTGATTTTTGAAAGTGTTTTTACATTTTTAATTAGTTCTTAAAACCAATAAACATCGTTTTATTAACATTTTCAAAAGAAACTTGTGGATCTTGTTTGAAGTTCTGCAGCAAGTATAAAGTAATTTAGTAAAGGAGACTCTTGTCCCCGATCTGAAACTATAGGTTTCGAATTTTATTGTTACTGGTGGTCACATCTGTTGTGAGAATATCAGCTTCAGGATTTTTATTTCTTCTTCCAATTGTTTCTCTTTCATATTACGCAGGTTGATATTCGAAGCTGTAGTTTTTTTAAAATTGAATGTTACTATGGTACCATTGTTATCTGCAGTAGTGGATTTTTTTTTTTTTTGTATTAGAGTCACCGCCGTTTTATTTAAAAAATACAAAACTCAAAAAACTTGTGTTTAAAATGTCAAAACTAATCAGGGACGGGTCCAGCTCTCAGATCTCGGGAGTGGGAAGGGGGGGGGTGACTAAAATTGGAATATTTGGGACTTATTAGTTATTTTCCTATTTTCTTCAAAATTTTCCTTATAAATTTCCTCATATATCTAGTGCAAATTTGTCTGACTCTAGGAACTCCATCACCTCCCTCCCGTGGATTCGTCCCTGAAAAGATTGCGAAATTGAACTGTCGAATCAAGCTGGGTCCGAAATTTCTTACTCATTTTGGCCACTTTCAAATTTCTAAATGTACACCTCCCAAATCAATTTTCCCTAAAACAGCGATAAGCTCCCGTTTTTTTATTTTCTTTTTTAAGCAATTTGTACAACGGGAAAACTTAGACTTAAAGCCTGTGTTCGAAATCATCCCATTTAAAAAAAATTGAAATTATTAACACGGTAAAAAATTTTATGTTAACAACCTAAAAGAGGGCTACACATTCCATATGTAACCCTTTTTATGTTAAAATTTGAATGTAAACATTTATATGTTGACAAATGACGATTGGTTATTGGTTGATCAACAATCAAATTGATGCAACATAATCGATTTATGTAAAATTTACACGGAAAATATGTGTCCAAAAAGTTAAAAAGAAAGAAAAAAAAAAATAAATAAGGGGGTAAGTGTTCCGAAAAAAAATTCGATTAGGGAAGATATTTTTTCAAATTCGAAAGTGAATTCCGAGCTTATCTACCCTACTGTTGAGCATTAAGTTATGAAGATTGATATTTTAAAAGATAGGAAATAAAAATGGATATCAAAAATATGAAAGGATGAGGGTCAATAAGGCCGTTTTTTGGGCTAAATTTTTTTTTCGTGAAATTTGATCCTTGAGTCCTGGTAAATGATTCCCCAAAAGAATTTTCGATTTCGGTCGTCGGAACCCTTAATATTCGCCTAAAACCATGATATTTTATTAAAGCAAATTTTAAGGATCAGCATAGGAATTAAAAAATGTTATTGCGGCAGGGAAGTATTCCTACCTAAGACCTTTTAAGGGTATTTTTTCATGTTCCGAAAAATGTGTAGAACCCCCTTAAAAGCGGCAATTTTAGGTGTTTTTATTTTTTTAAACACCGTTCTTCCAAGGATTTCTGAAAACTGCATACAATATATTATAGCTTACCCTAAGATAAACCTCACGTAATTTTTCCCGTTTGCGAATCCAATGGAATCCATTTAAAAAATGCATAAGACGCGGTTTTTACGGCCTATTTGAGCTCCCTGGTAGTCAGATCTGAATTTTTTTTAAAAAACATCATTTAGGAGTGACAATTAATCGATTCCAGCCATTATCCCGTTCCATCCATGATCAAGTTATCTTAAAAAAAACTTTAAAAAATTATTAAAAAATCACTTTGCATTTGATGTGTTCCATAACAAGTTTTCGAAAATGGAATATTAAAATTATAAATAATCTGTATATTTCCTTCTTTTTTCGTATTAAGTTAGTTGGTATTTTTAATTTACCCTTCAGAAATGATGTCTTGCATCTAAAATAACAATTTTAAACAAAAAATTGAAGAAAATACATATATCGTTTATATTTTTCACATTTCATTTTCAAAAACTTGTTATGGAACACATCAAATGCAAAGTGATTTTTTAATAATTTTTTAAAGTTTTTTTTAAGATAACTTGATCATGGATGGAACGGGATAATGGCTGGAATCGATTAATTGTCACTCCTAAATGATGTTTTTTAAAAAAAATTCAGATCTGACTACCAGGGAGCTCAAATAGGCCGTAAAAACCGCGTCTTATGCATTTTTTAAATGGATTCCATTGGATTCGCAAACGGGAAAAATTACGTGAGGTTTATCTTAGGGTAAGCTATAATATATTGTATGCAGTTTTCAGAAATCCTTGGAAGAACGGTGTTTAAAAAAATAAAAACACCTAAAATTGCCGCTTTTAAGGGGGTTCTACACATTTTTCGGAACATGAAAAAATACCCTTAAAAGGTCTTAGGTAGGAATACTTCCCTGCCGCAATAACATTTTTTAATTCCTATGCTGATCCTTAAAATTTGCTTTAATAAAATATCATGGTTTTAGGCGAATATTAAGGGTTCCGACGACCGAAATCGAAAATTCTTTTGGGGAATCATTTACCAGGACTCAAGGATCAAATTTCACGAAAAAAAAAATTTAGCCCAAAAAACGGCCTTATTGACCCTCATCCTTTAAAATAAAAATTGGATTACAATTTAACTAAATATCGAATATGATAACTACTTTTGAGCTTAAAAATTTAAAGAATCCGAGCTTATCTTCCAGGTGGTTGATACGCTGCCATTCTCACCTTAAAATACTTAGATCTTCTCATTTTAATATCGGGAATGAATCGCTGAATATTCAAAAACGTTTTATCAAAACCGTAGACAGCAAGTAGGTGGCATAATGCCAACGCAATAAGGAGGTAACTTTTGAATGTCAAAGATACCTTTTCCTTTCCTTTCCCTTTCCGTTTCCTTTTCGTTTAGTAGTGATAAGTTTTCAGTTTTTTTCGAAACGATTGCGGAAACTACTTCATATTTCATATACCTTTTTTTTCTACATAAGGATTCGAAAAAAAATTTTTTGAACGTAACATAATTCAACCTAACACGTTTACATTTGAAAGCGTCACCCATATGTCCCAATAGAAGTTAATAGAAGGAGATCAAGATTGAAAACCGGTTCGTAAGTCAATCGTATAATAAAAAAAAAGTTTCCATGATCTCTTGAGAATAGTCTCGGACGGTAGGTCAAGTTATATAGCTGAATGGAATATAACTTTGCAAATATTCAATTGGTATTTTGTCCGGTCGTGTTATTTCGTCTTGGGAAACCTTCAGGGCAGGACGACCACGATTGCGAATTCCCTTCGAGTTTCTGAGATTCCCTAGAGGCTTACGAAGAAAATACACGAACAGCGGTGATTCAGTTCTTGATATGTTGATAAACTCCTTTTCCACCTTTTTTATTTCAAAAACCTCCAACCATAGATGCCGAAAATTCTACAGTAAAATTTGTCACCGTTGATAATGATTGCCGATAAAAATTTAACGCTGGAATAGTAGGGATATTAAAAAACTAGCAGGCTTTAGTTTTCGGTTAATTAGCTTAAGAACAATGGAGTTTAAATATTGTCGGGTTTTTTGATGCGCTCGCTGTATAAAATTTTATGCTGGAAGGCAGACACAAAAGGAATACAAAATAACGTTATTAATGTGAATAATGTATGATTTCCTTCGACTTTTTCTAAGACTTTGGAAACCGAGGCAAGTTTTTTCACCTTATGCAATATTAAAAAGTTTAATCTTTCACATTTCGTGTAGGTTAATACATAGAGGGAAGGCCTTTTTTAGCGTTGAAGTAATTATGTGGAGTGAAAAACAGTATGAGAAATGCTAATAGCAACAAGCAAGCATGGAAGAGTGGCTATTACTAAGTAAATACTTTTTTCCTACGATTTTTTACCAAGTATTATTTTAAAATTTTACTATCTGATGATAAAACATCGAGCTCGTGATGACCCTTAACTTTTAAGTTATCGTTAATTTAAATAAAAGCTATGTTTAAATCCTAAATTTGTAACTTATTGTTATATTACATCATTTTGAAATACTCGCGAAAGTCGTATTGGAAAAGAGAAATAATACTTTCTAGCTCGCAACCTCTGTAAACTTTTCGATCCTCTACATGAGTCAAACCAAAACTTTCTGAATGAATTTTAATTTGAATTGTCTAACACAACCGGCTCCATTTAACGCTCTTCATTTTTAAGTTTTTCTTAGTCGTGATAAATAAACTGACAAATTCCTGCAGGATTTCTCTCTGTTTTTCATTTTCCGAAACAAGAGTTTGCTACTATTGAGTGTTGCCACGGAATAAAAACAGAATTTGTTAATAGCTGAAGGAAAAGCTATACAACTTTCCTTACGGTTTCGGTTTACATTCGTAATTTACTCGATTACTCCCTGTAACATTTTTTTATTTTGAAATAATAGACCGGTTAAAGTTTCGATTTCAGGACTTTTCCTAATAATAATTATCGCATCCTGTTAAGTGACAGCATTTTTAAGACGGAGAAAAGATGCTCTTTTTCTGTTGTAAAGAGCGATTTATATGACTTTCTTAAGTGAGCAAACAACTTTACAAGTCAGTTTAAACTGGTTCGTAAGATTTTAATTCAGATTCTAAATCTTTTTTATTCCCAATAATTGCTGTTTGAATGGATAGTAACAAAACGGTAATACCGTATTTCATTTAAACATGACACAAACATGACATGATTTTGAAGAAAATTCAAATCAAACTTACACATTCATTTGTTAAGGAATAATTTTCAAATCAATTCTTGTTCCCCTGTCGCAAGCATTATTTTTATCTTCTTACGGTAATTTTACTAGCATACCCGAATTTCACAGTTTCCCGAAACGAGTGGAGCCCTCTTTTCTAAGGGGCAATAAAAAAAATCGAAATTTTTCTTCATTTCTGCTTCATCGACCGTTGGTGAAATAAAACATTTTTTTCTTGAAAACTTTGATGGAGGGAAGAGAAAATCGATTTAGTCTTTTTTATTTACCTGAACAAAAATTAAAATTTCAAAACGGTTTTTTTTTTCTTCAAAATGAAAAAAATATTTCTCAGGCAAAGTTTTCAAAACATTTTTGCTTTAGCTACCATAGAAAAAAAAACCAAGAAATTGTGACATTCCCAATCTCGGTGTAAAAAAAAACAACACAAGGTCTAAGACTCCCGAAAAAGTAGTTTTTTAGATAATGCGTTTGTCTTGTAATCGGGTGGTTGTATCCGAAAATTTTCTGCCTACGGCCGCGGAGGTCTGAGAGGTGTGAATGAAAAAACTTAGCACAAAATTATCGGTAACGGCTTTAAATCGATATAAGGTCATTAATACCGGGTTCTGTGGATTCACTTTTTTTTTTTTTTTTTATTGTGATCAAAGTACTCCTCCATTTAGAGAGAAACAATGCTAAGTTATACAATATAAAGAAAATCATATTTCACAATAAGGATTGCAACTTTTAGCCAACTGATAATCGACTTAGAGTTTGGTCCTTTAAATCTCATATTCAAACTATATTTCAAAAGTTTATGTATATGCCAAAAACTTTTACGATTTATAAAATTTTTATAAATATACTTCACGCTCAACTTTTTTTTCGGAATAAGGATTTTTTCATCCACATAGTAATAAATGTTATACATTGACATAATCTTTAAATAATCAAGAAACATTATTTTCCTTTTAGTTATTTGGTTTTTATCTTCGTATTATCAAAAATGGTAGTGTTTTATGCTGATATGGATTTTTCTCTTCTCAGTAAATGTTTGAAATGAATTATAATTAGGATCTGATTACCTATTGTAACCTATACCCCATCCTATCCCATATCCTGCCCAATCCTATTATATCCAATATCCTTATATTTATCATGAAAAAAATTTAATTCAGAGGAATTTAGACTGAACCTCACCTGTTCACTTCAGATGGGTTGTCAGAATCTTGCTTGCAGGCAGAGCCATGATGTGAAAAAATTAAGTTAAGTTGTAGGTCATTTCAAATCTTTCTCTCCCTTTCTTTTTCTCTCCAGTCAAAGCTTTTATAAGACCTGAAGCCCTTTGCCGCATCTCAAGTCCTTCGCCGGGCGGCTCTATCTCAATCCGTTAAGAAACGAATTTGTTTAGGCACTAATAAAAAGGAATCTTTCATTTTGTAACAATGCTTTCAACCTCTCGCTTTTTCTTCTCCTTTCCTTTTCCTCGTTTCTATCTCTTTCCCAAGAAAACTCATTTATAAGGAAGTGTTCGCATTTTGACAAGGCGAAGCATTCATCCTTGGATTTGCATTTTTCAGCATAAAATTAAAACACGTACCTTAGTTATCAGCTCTTTGAAGACCATTTTTTCTTCTTTAAGCCCTTGGGTGATAACGTTCTCGCATTTTGGTTTTTTCTTCCTTTTTTTTTTTTTTCCTTCCCCGCTTGTAAAGTGTAACGTCTCGTCGGCTTTGTTTATGCTCCTCTCGTACGCATTTACGGCGATTGATGATGATGCTAACGATTTTTCTTTTTTCAGCCGTCTTAGGTAAAATATTTGATATGTCCTTTTTTTTCGAACTTTTTTTTGATGCGATTAGTTTTCAGTTCAATTGTTTTCGCTTCACGCTTTCGATTCAAATCAATTAATATTCTAAGACTGACCTTTTTTTTTGGTATTGGAAATTATTTCCTTTTTCAAAAAGCATCGGATTTATTAAAAAGGTGCATCATTTTGGGTCATTCCAGCCCTGAAACAGGAACGCATTGCTTGGTCTCGGTTCGTCAACCAAGGGCATCCGGCCGAGGATTCTCTCTGTAGGCCGCAGCAGCTCTAATTCGCGATATTTATAGCCCTCTGCAACAAGACCCGAATCCCAGATTACTTTTTTAAGATCAATTGCACGTGAAAAAAAGTAACGGTAAACTTTTCTTTTTCTTTCCTGACCCCTTTTAATTATTTTTCTATTTACAACTGAAAACTGTTAAATTCTGAAAAGTTTTTCTAAAGCTCCGGTGTTTATATTGAAATCGTACTTCTTCCATGGACTTTGCCATCTTCGGTTTGTTTCGACCAAAAATGTATCAGGATCGAACTCTGCATCGCAATGACAGCCGGGCCTTAATTGCAGTTCAAAAATAAATTCGATTTTTCGTAATTTGGTGTTGGTTTAATTCTATAAGAGGAACATCATTCTAACACTTATTTAAAGTCTTGAACGTCTTTTCCTTTTTCCTTTCACTTAATATAGAGCTGGAATGTAACTGATTTTTTTTTTGTTTAGATTCTTTAGAAACGACGAAATTGAAGTGCTGATCGATGAAGAGTTGGAAAAGGAAATAAAAACTTCTGAGAGTTAATGAAAATAAGATTTCTCTTTCTTAAGCAACAATGTTCCTTCTTCAATAAAATCATTTCAAAACATGCGCTGTAAGAACAATTCAAAAAAAAAAAAAAAGGTCGCCACCGTATATAAGAAGTCACCGATTGCCGCAATATCCCGCATTTAAAACCGTCCTACATTACTTCCAAGATTTATATGTTTAAAGATGTTAGCCTTAATATTTTTAACATCTTTTTTCGTAAATTTTTTTTTCTTCCTCTTTTATAAAATACGCGGACACGATGCCTTTAATTTTGTTTTTCCCATAATTCATCCACGTCTTAAGGAAGGGAGTGAGAAAGAAGATCTCCGTGATGACTTAAAACCTCTATATGAGGTTCGTTTACAGTCTTAACTCTCTCTGCGGAATTATGTGCAAAGATTACTGTAGGGTAGACTTTACCCCCGTAAACGTGATTACTTGGAGTTCAGTCAAGTGGCAGCTTACGCCTGAGGTAATCTTGCAAAATTGCTTATCAGAAAGAAAAAGGAATTATAAAACCTACATTTCATTTCCATCTTACCACAATGCTTAAATTAATAGAGACATTTTTTTAGTACCAATTATGATGGAAGGTTATTACCAAAGTTTTGAGGGTTTTATACACCGAAAATATGTAAACGCGACTTATTGTATATATCAAGTTTGACTTTATTGGGTGAAAAAAATTATCCAAAAAATTGAATGCATCGTAGGAAGTGTTTTGGTAATTCACGATCTTAGGACCAAAGGGTGCTATCTCCGACACAAAGAAATTTTTCAATCGAGGGAACCTTCAAGTATTACGTAAGAGTTTTTAAGTTTTCGGGCCCCCTCCCCTCCTCCTTTGTAAGAATTAGTAAGATTTCTTTGACCCCCCCCCCCCTATTAAATTATGTAAGATTTTCACGGACCCCCCTCTTCCGCTTTTTTTTTAACGCCAATTTTAAATTGGAGTAATCTTTTTCTTAAATCTAGATTTATAGTTCATACTTATATCCCTGAAGATGGATACAATTAGCTGTTTTAAGGTTTTTATTTCCTATTGTTTTAAGACAGCTTTTCATATTTTCAGTTTGACTCTCATAAAATGTGGGAATATGATTTGATTATCCCCCGAAGTGATACTGATTAAAAGTTTAATGTAAGGAAGGTTATTCAAAAAATTCCTAAAAAAATCGGTGCTTAGTGCCTTTTTTTCAATTCCATACCTTCAATTCATAGATTTTTTTTTACTCTAGTGTAATAACATGGCTGCCAACATAATTATATTTCATATACCGGTTATGGTTTACAATAGTTTGAACATAAAAACGACTATTCCGAAACAACTTTGTTATTTTAACATTATATTAAATCACTAAAAAATGATTAAATAATTCATTGTAAGTCAAAACTCATTTTTTTAAATATTAGGGATTTTATTTTTATGGTTGGTATGAGTAACCTAATCGAAATATGACATTGCACCTTTCAGTTCTAAATAAATTCTGAGATGCCACTTTTGGATTTCAACAATGTACCTGATCCAATCGGAATTTAAAAATTTTGAAAATAGGAACAGATGGTACTCGTAAAATAAAGATGTTTCATACAGAAAAGTCATTTTGATAAGGAGGTTGAGATTCGCGAATTATATTTTCTGACTCCTCGTAACTCCTAGAGCTCGGAAATATAGAAAAATTGGGATTCAATTTTTTGCGAGAAAAAATGCTTCGCGAGATAAGGGAAAAATTGTTGGAGGCAGACAATTTTGCGATGATATTTTGTCGAACGAAAAGTTTTAACCATTAAATAATTTTACAACAAATTGATTTACTTTTATTTTTCTCCCTGCCTGCAGCAATATTAGCTTCGTTTAAATTATTGAGCATCGGCGTTCACGCCGATTAATCCATGCCCACGGTTACCATTAAATCCGAAGGGGGAAACGTAACATCTGTAGGATCCATTAAAGCAGTGTTTTTTACGGTACTGCGATCTCTAAAGATTAGTCAGATACATCTAGGGAAACAGTTGATCTCACGTTGGAGTAACAAGAGGAGAAATTTCGTTAAAGAACAATTAAAAGAAAAGCGGCGGTGTAGGAGGGGATATAAAAAATATGATACTGATAACTAATTAAAGAACTTTCTTCAATTGCGATACCTGATAAATCGAGAATTTGTTATATTGACACGTTCGAGAAACACTTGAAAAGAAAGGTTCGTTTAAAAAAGTTAAAAATCGTGCTTTTCTGATTAATAGTATTAAGAGAAACTCTTCATTTTCCAGAAAAACTATTTTGGACCTTTTTTTCCCCGACATAACTACTAGTAACTTAATTTCTGCTTTTTCGCTTTTTCCATACATCTGACCTTAATCTGTTCTCATGAACTCGACTTCTTCTTTTAAGCTTCGTTGCACATGACCAAAAAAGGTTTTCTTCGGGCAGGTGCTTAATCCTTTTCGCAGAAAACAAAATCGACTTCAAGACTTTAAAAGCACCAGAAAAAATGTTGGCACATGAAATATTGATCTTACGTGCTATTTTTTTTTCTTTTCTTTTCTTTAATTTAAAAAATTATTTTTCTTGTTTATTTACTTCTGTCGTTACAATGCTGTATTTCCGAAAGCTCTTTTAATGCTGTTTCGGAAAAAAGATTTTTATTACATTTTAACCTTTATTTTTAGACTAATATTATACAACAGAAAAATATGCAAAGTTAGAAAGTAATTTAAGTTCCTGACAATGTTCGAAACCAGCATTATAATAGCTGAATTATTATTTTGAGGTTTTTAGTTAATTACACCGCAGAGTATTCCATTTTGAACGTTTTATTTTACGCTTACCTCTGATTATGTTGCCAAATAAATGGAAGACAATTAGGCATTTAAAGAAGGAAATTTGTAAGATCTTTTGTTTTTATTATTGTAATTTCTCGAATTCATTATTTCTATTATATATATTATAAAGTACTTTCTCACCGATTTTAAAGGCGTAAGGATGTATGATTCGGGTGAAACCAAAAGTTTCAGTTATTCAGCTTCACCACTAAAACCAGGAGAAATAAGTGGATTTATTTCCTCTTTTTTTTCTTAATAGGAACGCCACCAAGCTAGATATGCTCCGACAGTCTCTTTGCCAAAATTCAGGTTTAAGCCAGCAACTTGGCGGTCAGCCATGAAATTTAAAATGCCGCGCAGCGTCTGCCAAACCAAACGTTATGGTTTAAATGGAATTTGTTCTTACATTCCGATACTATATTTTTTTCTTTCAACAAAGGTCAACTCCTTTATTTAGAACTTGAAGAATTAGAAAAGAGAGAATGGAGGGGAGGAGAGAGAGAGAGAGAGAGAGAGAGAGAGAGAGAGAGGAGAGAGAGAGAGAGAGAGAGAGAGAGAGAGAGAGAGAGAGAGAGCGAAAGAGAGAAAAAGAGAAAAGTCAACCTTAAAGGAGAAAGTTTCTAACGGTAGATAAATATTTCATGGAATCAAAATTGAGGTTTTTCATCTCAGCGAGAGAAAGAAAAAATCGAAAATTACTCAAATAGAGTAAAATGAAAATCAATTGAAGAGAAAAAGGGGGAAAAAAATTTGAATCCCGCAGTATCTCGAAAATTTTTATTTTAAAAAAGCTAAAACTTTTTTTTTCCCCAAGTTGAATTATTACTCGTTGTTCCGACTTACCAGTACACCGATTAATATGTATGAGAAAAAGAAGTAGTAAGTTATTCTCATCGTTTTTCGAAGTCGTTTTTCTTAATTTTTTTTTTTTTTTAATGCAAGGATTTTTTTAAAATAATATATCGGTTTTAGTTAAAGGCAAATTTGTAGACTTTGAAAATTAATTGTAAATCCTTTATTTTTATTAAGCTTAAGAAGACTTTCCAAATCTTTAATTTATAAATTTGTTTTAAAATAACAAATAGGTATGTAAATTTTACGTGCACTATGGCATTGTTTTTATTTCGGCGCTACTTTTAAGTTGAGCTTAAAAAATGAAATCACACAGTGAAAGCGGTTCTGCATTGTAGGCATACATATCAGATTTATATAAGCGATACTGTCATGTTGTTGGACAACGGGACGATACAACTCAGTTCGTAATCCGAATTTCCCAAGGCGTCTTTAATAAAATCCAGTCTTCAAAATTCATCTTGTCCATTGCTAATATTTTATATTAAAAAAAAAAATTATTTTTATTAAAGTAAAAAACCAAGGACTGATTTGAATTTGGTCGGCTTTTTCTGTTCCGACAAAGGAAAAACTCAATAACTTTTTAAATTATTTTTTACTGTTATAACTCAACTGGTTGTAATGTAAATTATAAACGAGCATCCCAAGTTAACGAAAAAACCGATGAATTCCAACGAAAAAATTTACATCGAACTTTGGCTTGGAAGCGCACTCATCCCTCATAATTTAAAAATTATGAGGCAGGAAATAAATCAAATAAAATAAAATCGATAGGTAGCCGTATTTTTATAGGTGGCGGCGTCAGCACAATTCGGAATATTGGAAACTTCTGATGAGGATTCTGAACAAACAAAACAAAAATTGAGTAAATCTTTTCCTGTGAAACTTTCTTTATCCCCTCATATTTTTTTTATCCTGCTCTTAAATCTCTGGGATTGTTTTACCATGATCAGGTTAAAGCAGAACGAGAAAATCATAAATAGGTCAAACATTTTTCAAAAAAAAAAAAAAAAAAAATTCTTTAAACTTTAAACATTTTTCAAAAAATTTCAATAACACATCATTAATTATCGTCAAATTTGTGTACTTGGAGAAAAAGATTTTCATTCCCGCAGTACTTCAAGCAGAAAATATTTCAATATATTTTTTATATTTGCAAAGCCATTTACCCATAACAAAAACGGATCCATCTGAGATTATAGTAGGCTTCACGCTTTTTCTTTATGGTGGTAATCGAAGTTTTAGTCGCTTTGTAAAAGGAAAGGAAAAAAACGAGGAACAGATAAAAGCACTACTGGTATGATCCACACGTACGCACACACAGTCATTTTGCTCTTTCATTTTGCCTTGCTTTACGAGCTTTTTATGATTCGATTCGGCAAGCAAATATTTTTTTTCTTAGTTCTTTTTTCACCCTCCTCTTTTGTCATTTCAAGAAGAATCTTGTAAAGCACTGATTCGTCCAGATAAACTAATTGCTATATACGATCACTGAGCAATAATGGTTTTAGCTTTGCTTGGAAAGATTTTACGAGGTAAAAGAATACGATGAGGTTGAAAGTTTTACTGACGTTTTTGTTCATTGTCCTTTTTTTTTATTTTCTTATTTTATAGATAGCGTTATGTCGACATGGCAAACAAGTGAAAACGTTGCCGTATATTGTCTGGAAAATTCTTTGGAGTTTATTTAAAAATCCAGAGTTTCGACAGATTTCTTAAAAAATTACTCTACGTTTCTTGACGAATATTTCACTAGCCGTTTTTAAATAAACGCAGGCACGAAGATTTTTTTTTTTCTGTAAATATTGAATTTTGAATGATTTCATTGTCTAATGCCTGCTCTGACTCAAGCAACTTGAATTCGATTCATAGAAACTTTACGTGGAACAAAATTCGTCATTAATTAAATGTTTCTGCTGCTTTTAGCTCTTAAACACAATCCTGTTTAATAGACCAATTCTCTCCATCTACGTTAACAAATTAAGCTGAAACCTCCTTTACCGACGGAGAATTCACTTGGCAAAAGAACCTTTCACTCATGAGACGTTTTGTAATGTCACAGTGCTGAGACCATTTAACCACCAAAAGTATCTCGCGGGTAATCCTTTATCAGTGTCATGGAAATATTTTACATAAGTAATACAACAGGAGGCTTGGTTTTAATTGCATCCGTGCTTTTTCTCATAATACGATCCATCACAGCTTCAAATGAAAATACTTTCGTTAAAATTTCGAGGCAGTCATTTACAGACAAATTAAATTCAACAAAGACTACCCGGATCCGCTTGATTAATCTTTTCTTCTTTTACGAACAAACGGGGTGAAAAGGAAATCGAAGCAAAAAACTGGGACATTAGGTGAAAAGAAGATAAAAGGGAATATTGTATATTTTCGATTCGGTTAAGTAAGATCAACGAAGAAAAGAAAAGATAAGAGGAAACGAAAATGAAAAACTTGGACAAAAAGACCTGAAAGGCAGACAGCACATTATTAATTAAATCATACATTTTAAGACACAAAAACAACGTTATGTACAACGAAAATGGAAAATGACGAACAAAAAGAGGGTCCAGTGTTGCGGATTCATGAGCTTTCGAGTCCTTCATTTCAATTACATCCATTTGTTTTAATTCAGTTATCTCCCCCGCGAGCTTTGCTTTTTCCTGTTATACGAATTTAAGCTACTCATACGTATAAAACAATACAACATTAGCATTTTTCCACAGTTTTTGTATTTTAACGTGATCGAATTTTTTTTCCTTTCTTCGAATTGAAGATAAAAAAAATAAATATAAAAATAAAAATAAAAATAAAAAAATATATATTATATACATGAATAAATATGTAAAGCTCTCGTTTTCAATTTAGACAACGACTTAGAATTGTAAATGCATGGGAACAATTTTTCAAGTGGATACTTAGTTTTGAGGATCTCACCTTTTCAATTTTGAATTATAAAAAGTTGCAATTTTTAACAATTGATTTTCAGGATTTTCTTATTGCTAGAGTTTCTGTTTTCCCGGGAATTTTAAAATTTCGGGAATCGGGAATCCCGTTTTTTTTGGAAAAAGCATTTCCCGGGATTCGGGAAATAATGATTTGGCGGGATCCCGGGAAATTCCCGGGATTAACCGGGAAAACCCGGGAATTTTCCCGTTAATTTCTGAAAAACGGGAAAAATCCCGAAAAATTTCAATCCCGGGAATCGGGATTAAATTTTTTTCCGGGATCCCGGGAATTCCCGGGACGGGAAATCCCGGGCAGAAACTCTACTTATTGCGTTTAAACACAATTATTTCCATTACAACATTCAATCTCTTCGTGTCACTGATGTTCGCTAAATTTTTGTAGAATAGTAGGCCGAACGTGGAACTGTGAATGAATGTAAAGTGCATTTATACTAAACTTGACTGTGGCATTAAATTTAGATCACAATTTTCCGAAACTCAGACCTTTGACCCTTAAGTCGTATTTCAAACGTATTTACATCTTTCACGTTAACGTAGTAAAAAGAAAGCCTTAGAAACTTTACATTACGTTTGAGAATGAAAAAAAGAAAAAAAATGAGCTTCGTTTTTTTGAGTAACTGTCATCAATCATGACAGTTGATGACAATTTGATTATGCAATTCAACCTGGAAATAATGTGACATTTGATGCAAAAACTGTCAAGTAGAAACGTGAACATATGTCAAATTTTTCTCATACCTTACATTTTTTAATAACTCGCCTCGATAAGTATTCGGACACTTTTTTTTTTTTTCTCCAAGAGAAAGAGGAAATCATCTAAAAAGGGAAAAAGGGATGGAAATGTACGAGCGTGACAATTATTTGTATCAACAAACTTGAATCGAGAATTTTTTTAAGTTGCATTACCGTTCGCCTCTTTTAGTCTGAGAAGATAAACAAAATGTTGACCAACCTCTCAAAACGATTCAGCAAAGAAAACAAGAGCACATTAACTGGACACGATTTTCTCCATTATATTTTATTGAGGTCTCTTCTTCACACTTATTTTCGAGAACGACATCTATTTAACGTGCGGATTACTATTTAACCTTTCAAATTCGTCCTGCATGCGAAAAACCATTTTGATTTGTTTTTTAAATGAATAGAGCATAAGATTTTTTTTTCTTTTTAATATGGAACATGGAAACTTGGAAACATGAAAACACAAAAGTTGCATAAACAGGTGACATATAAATAAACAAGTGTTTATTATATACATGTATATGTCACTTCTACGAAACTAATAATAAGCTGCAAAACTAAACAACAAGCTTCAAGCCTCTTTTAAGGTTTTCCACCGCAATGTAAGTGACGTGGTGACATTAATATTTTACATGTGCTTTCGCAAACTGATATTCTTAAAAAAATATGAAAAAATGTGATATTCTTAAAAAAATATGAAAAAATGTGAATGTAAAAGAAATTATTATAATTTCTAAACGATGTCACTGATGATGGCACGATCAAGTGCCGAAATGCGCATCTGATGGTTTAATTATTAAAAATAAAAATATATTGTTATTCACCACGAAAAGAAAAGTCTATATTTATTCTGTGAAAAAAATGTGATAAAATTAAACGGAATAAAAGCAAAACCTTCCGAGTCCGAAAAATAAAAAATTACATATTCACTAGGAAACGTTAACAAATCTTTTGCCGCTTTCTATTCCGCTTATTCCTTCATCTATAATTCAATATTTTGTATTTTGTGTTTTCTTATTTTACTCGTTTCCATTTTTCTCAAAAAAAAAAAAAAAAAAAAAAAAAAAGACGATGGAAAATAGCTGGGACGAGAATTTAAGTGAAATCGCCTTGGAAGCGATTTCACCAAGAAGCCTTAATCCTATAAAGGAATAAGTAATATATTTTTTTCCCTGGAATTTTACTTGTAATTAATAGTTTAAATAAAAAATAAGTCATTATTTTACAGACGGAAATTTAAAAGCTTTACTGCCTATTCCTTTTTTGTAAAAATATCATTTCTGCCCGGATTTGATCCCGCTGGGAAAAAAAACTTTCGAAATTCAAATATCTATATTTTTAAAATCGGTATCGAGGGAATCGAATATAAGATTATCTTTGCGATTAAAGAGATTCAAAGGATCCTTTTTCCGGTAAAGCTTGGTAACTTAAATTGAAAATCATATAGCATGAAACATTTCGAACTCGTTTGCTTTTTTTCTGTAGTTAGTGGTTCCACATTGAGGGGAAAAAAAAATCCGTTTCTTATCTTCTGACGATATATTGAATTACCAAGGATCTTTTATAGGATTTCTACTTCCGGAGAAAAATGATGGGAGAAAATATAAATGAAGGCTTTTCTCGTATAAATTTAATTAAATAGTATGGTGAACCACGTCTTTCCTTTCGTTCTAATTTCTACTGAAAATTCACGTTGTATTAAATGGCCGATCTTACCAACACCTGTTCTTAACTTTAGAACGTAGTTTTAAAAGCTTTATTTTATGTCATTCGAACTTTTATAATAAGAAGCAAGCTTGAGAGTTCCCCCTAAGCGATCTAAATGCGATTATGAAACAATTAAATCGCGTCTCTAAAAGTAAATCCATTTTCAATTTTTTTTTCCCCTTCCCGGATTTTTTCTTATAATAAATGCGGGTGCTTTTTTGTAGCTCAAAGAGACGGAGCACACCATATAAAATTTAAACTTTGAACAAGTCACGTCAACGAAAGATTTACAATGGTCTTTCGGAAAAAAATCACTTTCAAACTTTTTATTTTAAATGTTTGCTTAGAAATTTACAGCTATGAAAGTGCAATAAACCATTCGGTAGAGTTTGAAATTTTTCTCCTTTTAATTAGAATTTAGTAGATTAGGGCAAAAAAAAAAAAAAATTAGTCAGTATAACTATAATTTAGATCAATCATAGTAATTTTTTTCTACAATACTTTTTTTTGGAATGCCATCGCAATTAGGACATATTATTTTGAAATGGAAGGCTTATTTAAATGCTCTGATGTGCTATTATTCGTTATTGAATTAATATAATTAATCCATTGAATAAAATCTTAACCCGTGTAATTAAATTATATCCATATGGTTTGAAATCGGTTGAGCTTAGCATTGTGTACGAATAAATGATATCCAGATAACTTAATTCGAGGCCTGATCGAATAAATAATATTTTAATGTTTGATGAATATTGTTTCGAGAATTATATTTGTTTTTACGACCTATTTCTATACAGTTATTGTTATACGAGAAAAAGGAAAAGTAAATTTTCACGAAGAATTATTAGTAACGGCGCAATTTATTCATTACTCTTGCAAAACTGTCGAATCATTGACCGATTACCCCGTCCCAAGAAAACGAAAGTTAAAGTCTTAGGTTCAATTAGTATCTTGGTTTTCCTTGTAAATTGGTTTTTCTCAAGTTTCCAATATTGATAAGAAAAAAAAAGGAAATTTGTAGAAAATCGCGTCTAATTATAATAACTTTACATTCGAACAATTCTTTTAATATAATTAAAATTTCATTAAAAATCGATTTATCACGGCATTAATAAATCGATTTGCAAAGTGAGACGAAAACTGAGGTACGGAAGTTCTTTAATTACTTTATTTGGTCGTAAAATTTTTTTTTCTTTGCTTTTTTTTCCCCGTGGAAAATTGGGTTCTGCGACGTTTTGAAGCCTTTATAAGAGTTCTTTTTTCTTTAAAACCTTGTTTATATAAACGATATGAATTCGAGGAATTTTGCTCCGTGTTTAATGATTTTTTTTTATGATGAAAATTTTTGAGATATTTTAATTTTCTTTATGTGTTTTTATTACTTTAAAGAATGGGGGATCTTTTCCTGAAAGAAATATTTTGATTAAAAACATCCTCTTTTTTTTAAATCCATTCGATTTAATTCAATTTGATTCAGTTCGATCTAATTTTCATTTCCGTTTTCTCCTTTTTTCATGTTATCGTTTGGACATGGTTACTCGACACTTTATTCGAGATTGTAGTTCTAATTGATTTTCAGTCCTTTCGATAATTAGAAACTGGACGTAACAGCTGCATCAATGCCGGAAGTACGAGGCGTTATTTTATCACGTTCCGAGGTTTTGTTCAGCCGGTTTCGATTCAAAATCTAGATTTGATATTAAACTTGACCTAAGTGTTTTGTCTCCTTTTTAATCGCTTATATAATTAGTTCAATAAGATTTCAAATTGTAAACGCCTCTTTAGAACTTCACCTGACCTAATACGTTGAATTAGATGAGAGAAGTTTTCAAGAACATTCATTAACAAGTTTTGATGGTTTAAATAATTAATTCTGCGAATGTTTGACTTAGCTTACTTCATAATAGGTCTTTAAGAAAAGCTTCGCTGAAAGTGAAAATGGTTGCTTTGTCGTTTCCGAAAACCTCTTTCTATAATGTATAAGGAATACATATATTCCAAACACACTATCATTATCAAAAAAAAAAAAAAAAAAAAATACGATTGTTATATTATTGAAAACATTTGACAAACCGTGGCTGGCTATGTCAATGCCCCTTAAAACTAAGAATGGTAATATGTTTCTGTTTGCAAAATAAGTTTTGAAAATTCAACTTCAGGTGAAGTTAAATCCTCAAAGATCCGTGAACCAAGAGAAAACAACGGATCGGAAACAAACAGTCCTCCATCGAGGTGTAAACAATTCCGGCAAACCTTTTTCCATTTATCTTGATTCCAAGAGAAGAAAACTATATTTTTGAAAGTTTTCTGTGTGCAGTAATATAGAGTATGTTGGGACCCATGTATGAGTATAAGCAGATTGGAAGGGGTATAATAAAGCCAACTCCGAATTTAATTTCCTGGAACACACCGCATCATACCGACAAATAAAACGCGGTGCTTTTTCTCCCGTGGTGAATTTATCTTATACGCTTTCTTTATTTAAATTACATCAAAAAAAAAAAAAAAAAATCTTACCCAAAAGGGAAACGAGGAAATCGTCAGTCAGAAGATCAGACGTTTTACATTTAAGTTTCGCAAGACGAAGATAAAAGCAGATTTAAATCAGAATGGGAAAATAGGATTGCAAGGAGGCAATAAATGCCTTGAAGTACAAAAGGGGGAAACAATTTAAACTTTCCAACGAGGGCAATACTATCGGAAAGTAATTATACACGTTTGATGCATCTTTATGCTATCTTATCGCAATTCACGCTAATTATTACCCGTGGTTTTCTTTCTTACAACCAGACCCTTCCAATCCCAGACCCTTTTCTAACCCCTTTATTTAGCGAAGAATAGAAATAATTTCTGGAAATGGAAAACTTATCTACAGAATTTCTCATCAACGTTTTTCACTCTCATCTTCTGAGACTTTGTCTTACGAGCATTAATTTTTCCTCTTGAACCTATACATAATTTTTTTTTGGTATGAATGCAGGCAAAAAAATTTTAAAGGTTTGGTTCAGGAATTTTTAATTGGCCACACCTTTTACTCGCTGTCGGAGTATCATGATTTCTTCAGAGCTTCATAAGGCCAACGATGAAGACGAGATCGACGTACAAATATTGTATCTTTATGATTGAATATAATTATGTATTATGTATTAATAATTTGTAATATATTCTCCAGAATGAATTTCTTTTAGCATCCTGGAATATATACAGTATAATTTTTTTACTCAAAATCTTAAGTCTGTTCATTATAAGAAGATCAGCTTATTAGGGTTTCCAATCCCTGTCGGTCCTTTCAATTTCGGGATTGATTATTTTTCAGTCAGTTTATTTAAAGGCAATGTTTAACTTACGGACCTTAGAATTGTAAGCCACCGACCGCGTTCTCTCTTTTTTTTTCTGGGGAAAAAAAAAATTAAGCGCTTTCAATTTAACACTTCATAAATATTCTTTTCCTAGTAGGCGTAGAATCACTAACAAAAATCATAATTTCCTCTATCTTGCGTCACTGAAGTCGCTACAGTACCTTTAATAAGATTAGCGGAAAAACAGGTAAGAAAAAATCCGGGATCGAGTGTATAGATTTTGGGATTACCGGTACCAGATTATTGTCATTGAGCCGCAATCTTAGGATCGGCAATTTAACTCAAACTGGTAAATGACACAAGAACCAATTGAATAAAAAGCAAAAAAAAAAACTTGAATTTTAAGCTGAAGAAAAAAATAAAAAGCAACTTTATCCCGCTAGAATTGTTTGTTTTGACCAAACAAGAGCTACTATTCAAAAGAAAATTTGGATTTGTGAAGTCAGATTCGAACTTGACTCGAAAAATGCCCTGGTAAAAATTTATCCCCTATAACATTGCTGATCCGACTTTGATTCAAGTTGAAAAACCTGACTGAAATGTAACGGTTTTCAATCTTGATTCATTATTGAATCAATCTAGATCAACAATATCGATCTTGGATCAGTATTGGAACCAATTTCCAACCAAATCCAGCTCGAATCCAGGCTGATAACTGTTACATTTCAGTCAGATTTTCCATTATCGGCCAGTCTGGTCAAATTTTTACTAGGGTGGTTAAAAACAAAATTTGTTCATATCTTTCAATATAACTTCAATAATTAATTGTAAAATGCCATAAATGTTTCAATTCCGAGTTCCCGGGATTTAGGCATCTGTATTAGCGGGATTTCGGGATTGTAAAATAGACCGGGATCCTGGGGTAAGAAATTCTATAGCTTATAAAAAAGACGCTATCTCGGAACGCTCGATTTATTAGGATCATACTCAAATATTGATGTATTTATTTGCAATAGTCTTCTTTCATTTGATAGGTGAATCTTCGTATTCATATTTTCTTTCAGCAAATGGAATTTATGTTGTATGAAAAGAGGAAATTTATTTTCCGGTAGGCGATGTTTACTCAAAGTATTTACTTTTACTTTCATACGTATCAAACATTTCGGTTTTTTGATTGTTGAAGGGCTCCTGCAGTTTCCAACAAAATAAATTTTTTGAAGTCTGTAAAGTGTGTTGGCGGTTTTCCCCTAAAAGCTAAGTAATTTTTTGTCACTTTTTCATGAAAATTAACTCAAAGTCGATACACATACTACTAATAGTAGATTACTTTTTTTTCATTTTCGATAACTTCATTTTATTTTATTTTTTGATTTGACTCTTGTTTATTTCAGAAATACACAAGAAGTGTTTTGCGCATTCATTTTTTAAATCAAGAGACGCTTTCGCTTTTAGAGACGCGCATTATGATGCCAATCTTTTAAACAAGAATTTAAAGGTCATATTTAATTTATGTTCTTGAAATAAAATTAGTAAAATTCACGGAAAGTCAACTGGATGGAGGCTAGGTCGGCAATCTATAGAGATATTAAAAAATGTTTGCTTTTTAACGGTTAAAGTTAGGAATTTAATAATTATTATTACGATATTCGGGGTTTCCTTGATTAAACGAAACGACTTTAAACGAGATCCCGACTTTATTGGACGATAAAATTTTCATTCTCTATTTTTTACAGGTGAAAAAACATCTGAGCGGTTTTCTGCAGGAGCATTTTAATTAATCAATTTTCTAGTTTTAAACTTTAAATAATATGGGGATCTACGTGGCTGACAAGAGCTTTTACGGGATATTTTTTTTCTCTCTTTTTTTTTCTTCCTACAATTTGATTTCCCATCGATTATAGCCCGGTTACCTACCTTGGTAAAAAAAAAGAAGAGCTTTATTATGAACTTAACCAAAGAACTATACTGTATATGAGCAAAAAAATGTAAAGTAGGAAGAACAAACATCTAGTCAGTGCACTAAAAACAGTCTTTTATTGGTTTGCAGATGTGCATAGCTTGTGTAAATTTTAAGATTAAAGTGATAGGTTTTTGTAAAGTGACGATTAAACTACTTTATCTTACTAATACAAAATAATGGATTATTTTGTATTAGTAAGATAAGGTTGATAATTCTGTCTTAAAAGAAAAGTTATTAGGATTCCTGCAATATTATTTTACCGAAAATTAGCTCTTAATTAATGGGAAAGGCTTTGCAGCACGTCTTTCAACGGTCAAAGTTCCAGACTGTAGTCATTAGTAGCACATGTTGTCCCTAGATTAGGACTGTTGGGAAACCTTTCCATTCCATTATTGTAATTTGACCAAACTTATTAACGATTGTAAATTACGAGTAGTACCTTAATGTCGAATCTTTCAAAGAGATTACGAATTATTACTTAAAGCATAAACTTTTTGCTTTATTGTCCCACTTGTCCTCTTAACTCTTGGTTCATTGTGCTTTATTTCTCAAAATTCATATTTTTATAGTCTTTCCTAAGCTAAATACCGGCACTATTAGCAAATATGAAAAATTTTATTTTTGGAAATCTATGCCATCACTCTTGGTAACACACTTCGCCCTCCCTCATTCTTCTTTTCATAAAATGGTTTTTGCATTATAAAATTTTTTACTATTACCCCATTCAATTTAACGAGAAAAAAACGAATTTAAAATTTTGTGGGGCTGTGAATTATGAAGCCTGATAGTCAACCCAAGAAAAAGTGTGTTATATGTAGAATTGAGTCATTAAAAACTTTAACTTCATCGTTATAAAATTTTATAACCGCCCAAAAAAGACATCTATTTATTATTTGTTATAAAATTTTATAACACAAATTATTTTCAGTTTTTTTCTAAGTTTTTTTATTTTCTTAACGCTTCCCAAATTTTTCAATTTCTGCTTTTCTATATTTTCGAGGTTTTGTCAAGTTAAAAATAACAGAAATAAACCGAAAATTCGGAAAAATCTGGAAAATATTACAAGTCAAATTAATTGGCAACTTAAGAACCATATTTCCGCTCATAAAAGTCAGTTGAGAAGTAGTGTAGTGGATAAAGGAGGCTGGTATGTCGCCTTCAAGACTCGGGTTCTATTCCGAAAATCTGCCATTTTTTTTTCCTTTTTTTTCTCAAGAAAAATGTTTAAAAAAGAGCCTATAAAGCCCCCATATGCTACATATAGTGCAATTCAAGCATAAAATTAATATATTGCTCAGTTGAAAATTTGCGTTATTAAAATTTATAAATAAGTTATAAAATTGTATAATCGGCCAAAACGTTATAGGGTTATAAAATTTTATAACGCACTTTTTCTTGGGAAACTCTGGCCTAAAGGCTAGCAAAGGACTCTCATTTATCCAGCTAATGTTTTGCAAAATAAATACAAAGTTTCGTAAGTTTAACAGAATAATCAACACTTACTTTAGAGTCTCCCCGGTTCCTTCGAAGGTTTTGGATTCCAGATTTAAAAATTATGTTGTTTATATCCGTTTAGTATGAATGATAATGTCACACTTGCCTAAACGTCCTCATTCGTCAAGTTTTCTCTTCTCTTAAGATAGTGAAGTAATAAAGTATTGGAACGGTTCTTTTGAATCTTTAACTCCCGAGCGTAATCCTTGCTATCAGCTGCTACTACGGATTTATCGAATCGTTGTTGAAAAAAAATGGGGCTTTCACACGGTTCACGGTAATCAATCAAAAGCACTGAAACCGACCTAGTATCTATGAATTTTGAAGCGATTGAGTGTTGTCAATCAAACTGACTGCCAAAAGATATGTCTTGTATTTCGTATAACCGACTATATCCCTGTAAAACTCTGTTTATATATTTCGAATTCGAATATCAATAAATATAAAGCGGTTGAATGAAGAGATACCGAGGGGATGAAACGACGAAAAGTAATACCACAGTGTTGATTGCACTATGTCGATAAACCGACGGCAATGGGTTAATTGATTACGAACCGTTTAATACATTGCCTTATAGTATAATTTGTAATAATCGCTATAAAAGCAGTGAAAAAACAAGTTAGGTAATAATTAATCTAACTTTGATAATAATTTTTTTTCTTCTTTTCAGGTAAGACACTACGGAAATTACTTTATTCGGGATTCAGCTTTAATTTTTTTATCTCTGGGAATAAAGGTACAGTAATAAACTTGTACGAAACATTGCGATTGAAAGTGGCTTTTTGAATTTTATTGTTACATAGCATTTTCAATATTTTCTTAATACTTTACGCCTATATTCCGTTGTCAAAATTTGGTAAAAGTAAAAAAAAAATATTTAAAAAAAAAATAAATAAATAAATAAAATCAATAAATAAATGACATAAAATTCAATGGAAAATCTAATGTTTGATGTAACTTCAATATCAGAGACGTAGTTGAAGGCAGAGAAAGGGATGCTAAGCTATAGTAATAATCGAACTCAAAACTTTTACTTATAGTTAGTTTAACAGACAACCTTGGAAGTTGTGTCTTGTTCAAAGGACACAGAAATAACATTGTCGCATTGCATAAACCATCTATTTACTTGTCTTAATGTAGTCCATAGTCGTATAATAGCAAATAATTTGTGAACTTTTTTAAGCAGTTTTTGCTCCATATTGGTTATTTAATCATTTCGAAACGATTTTTTCAAAGCGGATAACCACTCATCACTCATCATTGATACAATGTCAATGCACGAGCTTTTAATTTAATTTTTTTTTTTTTTTTTTCCAAAATTGTACTGCGCACCGAAAACGATTGTTATTGTAAAATTAAATTAAAAATGCCACTTGATATTTTTATAAAAATATTTCGTAGTTTACTGGCATTTTACCTTACAAATGAATTTAAAAAAAAAATCCTTGCAAGCGAGAAAAGGATCTAAACAAACTGGCACGAAACTCATATACATTCAAAAATCGCTTTTCCATATTCGAATAAACGAAGCAAGTATGCGTTCACTTTGTTGTCACTGATAAAGCGTCCCCATATCTTATTTACCCTGGGGAATGGTCGTGTTAGCTGTAAATTCAACTTGAGACTGCTGGAGAACAAGCATCAAAAATCGGATTTAACCCTCGGAAAAAGCTCTTGAAATAGATAGCACTGAGGACTAAACAGCATATATGCGTCTTCCTCTCTTGCTGCATCGGTTTATCTGGCTATCCTCTGTTTAATGCCGAACCAGATTAATGAATCTAATAAATGAGAGATACATATTGGAAAATTCATGTCAATATCGAAAATGATAAAGTTTACCGTAATTTAAAACAATCCATGACGGTTCGTTGATTTTTTCACTGGCCGTATTAAATTCAATGAACATGGCTTAATAAATATCGATTTTCTGAATTACATGTATGCTTTGCAACTTGAAAAAAAAGGCAGCAATAAAAAATTCATAAGACAGTTTTCGTTTTTTTTTTTTTTTAATCAAATATGTTTTGACGGGCATGCATGTCCCAAAAAAGTATTAAGGGCATTTTTTCATTCCTCAGAGGACAGGATTGTAAAAAAATCCGGAATCAATTTCCGGGAATACTTCGTTCCGAATAAAAGTCAGCATTAAGAGGTATACATAAAACCAAGGACAACGCAGAGATAGGAACCGTTGTCAGGAATAAGGAAAACGCGAAGCCGTAACTTTTTTTTTTCACTCGGTTTCTTCTTTGTTCACCAGGCTTCAGTTATGAATAGTCGATCTCGTATTAGGAATCTCGTACTTAAATCTCTCAAGTCGTAATAACTTCTTCAAAATAGAAAAAAAAACTTAAGTAAATAGATATTGGCATATTTATGTTTAGCATATTGAGCCGCTTATGTGTTTATTTGATTAGTTTTAATAGTTCTCCCGTGGCTTTAAAGTCTGCAAGTGAGTGCCTGCAGGAGTCACCTTTGATTTCACGTTCTGGTGCAGGAGCAGTTCTTTCCTTTTGCGGCTCATAGCCCTCAAAGGGTGCTGACCAAGTCTATTGGCATCTGAAATTGTTTAAAGTAATATACCACAGGCACTTTACCGAACCAAAATTTAATTAAAATTTACAATACCAGGAATCAGCAAATGGAACAGAGATAAGTTAAACGTGAGGAATTTTTTTATTTTTAAATTTAAGAGATCAATTCACGTACAATGTCTTCGATTGAGATTCGATGAAGCGGAAAGCTAAATATTTCTCGGCGCTGAGGATCCCATTCAATTTTTCCCCTTTTTTGGATAATAATATATGACTCTTTTTGTAGATAATTTTCCACAAGAGTTTCTCAGCCATCGTAGTTTACGGGTTAAGGCCAAGTTGTTTTCCTCAGCATAACATTTTTTTTTCTTTTTTCCCCGTTTTTGCATTACGTCTTACATTTCGAGAATTGATTTTGGATTGAATAAAAATGTTTATTTAGATCAGGAAAACAACTTTTCAAGATTTTGGGATTTGGTTTCTGTAAGGGTCTCCTTTATTCACCAACCCAGTCAGTTGGTTTTGGATCTTTTTTTTTTTTTTTAATTGTTTTGGAAATCCATTTTCTAAAGTTAAAATGACATTATTGGGGCAAAAGTTCAGTCGATCTATTTATGTATTAAAAATGATTTAACCCTTGATTTTCATGGTCAAGCTTCTATTATATCTACATTTTCATGCGGTAGCTACTCACTACTTTTTTCTTATAATAACAAACGAAAAAACGACAGTAATTTATGTGCTCAACTCTGCAAATATTAAGGTAATTATGAATTTTATGACATGAGCAATGGATCAGATCTTCTTTCCAGTTGAGGAAGGAGAGAGGTTTTAACCAAAAGTACTTCGTTTTAACTTAAAAATACGGTCGTTTAATCTTTATGTCACCGAACGGAGAGTCCATGAGCAATTGAGCATATACTGTACATAAAAGTTATATGAACCTTGATATTCATAGATGGGCACTTCAAAAAATAATTTGCTGACGAATCTTTTCAAGTTCAAACACGCGCTTTTTTAGAAAGACAATACTACCGTCATCAGTAGGGAATACATTTTTAAATTTAAACTGTTTTATCTCATGGGTTTTATTTTTATGCACTTTTTTTTCTGAAATGAATTTAATCATTCCTCAAAAGTAATGGATTTTTTAAATATTTTAAAAGTTATTTTGTCTTCCGTCAGAGGTTTTTTTAGTTCTTTTCGGTCACAGAGCTTAATCTTTTGCCCATATAAGTCAATTTTAATCATCGTCACCTTTCGCATTTTTTTAAAATATCGTAAATTGCAAAATCCCTGAATTGTTTTACGTTTCTGTTACTGTATGTTATAAAGACAAATCCTGTCTCTTTTATCATTTTATGTTTTTTAATTGCAATTGCATTGGATTCCTCTTTTCGTTTGGAATCAGTAAACGAATATTTTGAATGTGATTTAGGACTACATGAATTAGCTTTATTGTTGTTGTTATTATTATTTTGATAATGGGATAGCCAATTGAAATTTCCAGAATCGATTAACTTTGTTAATTGCAGTGTATTGATATATCGGGCTGGTATCACTTACATCGGTCACATACATGGATGGGCCATAAGGAGGATTAAGTACCAACATCAATTTTAGAACCGGCGTAAAATTTTATCGCTTTTGAATTACTTTCCTACATCCTTAATCTTCATCTCATTTTAAAAATTGTGTCTGCAGCCATGAAGAGCCTTGTAAAAACTTATTTTTTTTCCCTGTTTTTTCTCGAACAAGTGTATTTAAGGTCCAAATTCCAAAATTTTTAAAGATTATTGAAAAGTACTACGATCAAGTTAATTAAAATTTTTACGAGCCGCTATTCTTTGATCCGTTGCGTTCCGGTGGAAAGGGCTCCAGATAGTCGCTCCTACTTAAACAAAATCGTGCTTATCCGAGCTGAAAAAGGATTTTTTCATCGCCTTCTTTATTCTATCGATTTCGATTTTTTTTTCTCTTTTTTTCATTTCTCTTTCATCAATGTTCGCTGAATCATTTGCAGATAATTATCGGGAGCGTAATCGTTTCATCTGTATTTGAGGGGAGAAAAGATGCGACATCTGTTATCCAGTCGAATCGTGATAAAAGAACTCTTCGATTAAATTTGTATGTAATTTTTTTTGCAAAATATTATAATCAAGCAAGAAATCTTAGCAATGGGGATTCGTTTGGATTTGATTGAAATCGTAAAAAGAAAATCAAACTTTTTTACTTTAATTGCTTTTGTGACCGCAGGAACCAATATTGTCAATGGCGAATTGTTTCTCCAAACTTTTCCTCGGGTTTCTAGTGTCCACTTTGACTCAACTTCATCAAACTTTGGGAATAAACTTCCTGAGAATGGCGTTTATTTAATTAATCTTCGTCTTTTAGTCCGCTGCAGATATAATTAAGTCCGGTATGGTATTTAATTTTTTCCCCCGATTTTTTTTCTGAGATAACTAGGTTTTTATTCTGTTAAAGAAATCCGTTCCACCTGCCGCCCGCATATCATTTGTATGAATCTTACGAACTCGTAATATGTTGAACTTGAATGGCCTTCACGTAGCACACGGACTGTAGGGGATGATTTACATCATTGCGTCTTCTGTGAGGAGTCGCAATTACGTTCCGGACGTAAATGGTTCACGGAAAAGGTCCCGTTATTTATACCGGGAGTGAAAATTTATTTTCTTTTCTCGTATCTTTGTCATTTTTTGCAAATGTAGCCTCTTTTTTTTAAAGTTAGGCATGATTTCTCTTTCTTTAAGAATTCCAAAAAATTGCATTCGTTTCAATTTAGCTTTTTAGGATATTGTTCTTTAAATTTTTAAAAGTTTTCTAAACAGTCGTTATCACCGGATAACTGGAATAAGCATTAATTGGTGTTATGGCCTTAAAAGCTTTGCAATAGCATGTCTTACGCGATTGCCATTACCCTCATTTTACATCGTGTTTAATAGGCCTTAAGCCAATAAGGATTTTCGTAAAGGAGGCATTCATTCATGAAAATGCAACGACTTTTAAATAATATACCAGCTTTAAATATTTTATGCTCAGGGAGTTTTAAACGTCACTTGGATGCATTCAACTTAATCTTAAGATTTTATGTTCAAGGTGGGATAATGTCTTTATGTAAAACAACAAGGAAAATTAAAATTTTTATAATTTTTTCCACGTTTTACAGAGCAGTTGCTAGTGCTTGTAACTTTTGAAATCTCTTCATTTATAGGTTTTTATGAAATTAGGTGATCATTTAGCTTTCTAAGTGAATTGATTCAGTAATAGCCATAACTTCATTTCTATTTAGTCTTAACTGGGGCAGTATACTCTCACTTTTATACGATAGCTTTTGAACTTTTTAACAACAGATATGAAAGTCATGTCATAGAAAATCCAAGGTGTGACCTTGGCTTGATCGCGGACCTTCCGCTCAAACTTGTTAACAATGGACTACCGCTCGGCTTAAGTGAATTGATTGGCATTAATTGTATAGTAGTATAATCCATTATTTTATCTTAATAATTCTTGATAATTAGTGCAGACAAAACGTTTTCTACCTCAGATTTATATTTATATGCTCCAGAGCGGAGCAGTTGTCTTTCTAAACTTAATACCAATTTTTTCAGTTTTTTCAACTTTTTAAGGAGATCACTGATTCAATTTCCAGACGGATTTTCACATAGCTTGTCTTAAGCTTAAAATTTCTTTCTAGGAAAACAGAAGTAATGTTTCAAAAAACTGCTACGAGAAATACCACTAAAAATGCTGCAGTGTAATATTTTTACCTGACTATAATTATTTTAGAACTGGTCTTTAAAGCAGATTTTTTATTACACATAGAAATAGAAACAACGCTTTTTTTTTCTTTTTGTTGCATAACTTGAAGTTTATTTGAATCACAATTATAAAAGCTTGCGGAGTTGAGGTAATATTTCCTTTATCCTCTACAGGTTATCCAAAACGAGGAAAAACTCATAGACTTTCAGATTTAAATCCAGTTCTTTAAAATATAAAAGAATAAAAATTTATATGTACTACAATTAATACCGCATGAAATAAAAAACAATATAGAGGAATGAACGGAAATCTAAATTCCAGACCTTACCAAGTAATATCGAACAAGGCTGGAAACCCGAGTTGCGTAGACGTTTACTAAACCTCTGAAACATCCATTAGTCATTTTGGGATATTCCAAGATTGTCGTACAAAATCCATCAGCTTACGCTACGGGAATCCTAACCCGAAAACATTTTTGTCAGGACTTTTTCTTTACATGAAAAACGGACAGCTCCTAAAGGAAAAAGAATGGGTAAAAAAAAATTGAGTTCTTTCACCCTTTAGCGACCAAATTTGAGCAAAAATATTTGTCTTTGGAGCCGAATTATTTTGCTAAATATTTTCATGTTTTATTCACTTATTAAACAGTTTTTTAGAACCTAAATTCATTTGAATAGGTAAATGAAACTGCTTTTGTGTGTTACTGATTGCCTAGCAAAAAAAAAAAAAAAAAAAAAAAAAAAATTTAAAAAATGATTTCTAGGGGTTTTCGAGGGTCCTGAATTCGAATTTAATGTTAGAAAGACAGTTTGATAGAATAAGAAAGTTTGGTGTTAGTCCTCCTTCTAAATAAGTTCCGAAAGTCAGAATTTAAAAAAAAAACGAGACCTTTTGGTAATTCCTTATTATAATCATGACAAGAAAAAACTCTCGTAAGCTAAATATTTCGAAGTCTGGATTATGTAAAACTTCTTTTAACATTTATTTACAGTTTGTACTATTATTAATAACTATTTATGTAATAACATCGGCTCTTCATAAGCTAAACATGGGAGGAAAGCGATTTGTCATGTAGCCGAAATTCTATTTTACCAAGTGGTTAAGGTAATAATAATGACTTTCACTTATAGTCTAAATTGAATTAAAAAAATACCATGGCCACATACATGTGGTGTTGGTCCCTAATAGGTTAAAATGTTAAATCAAGTTGCCAGAGAGTCGAGACATTGTATTATCCAATTCATATAGATATCCATAAAACAAAACCGGGAATTGAGGCTGAACAGTCAATGCTCTGAATGGAAGAAAAAGCTGACGATAAAAATTCAATTCCTACTAGTGGTCTCGTGTTTATAAAAATCGACCAAGCGGGCGAAATGCATAAAACGAAGACCAAATACTCTTCCCAGCAGAATTCTACAACAGTAAGTTTTATAATCCATTCCCGACGTCTCTTAAGCACGATTCTTTAATTTCACATTTATCCCCCTTTTTGCACAAACAATGCATTCCGTAAACGAAAATTGGAAAAATGATGATTTTTCCGATCGTTTTTCAAAATATAAATTATAATGATCATCGTATAAGAATGTATCTTTCCGACAAAAGAATTTATCAGAGCGTAAAAGATATTTTCATTTTCTTTGCTCCTCTCTCTTTCTCGGCTTTGTGTTCCTAGCTCTAATCCATAGTTTTAAAGAAATCAGATACTAGACTTACTCTGACAACGCCTTTCGTATTATTTAACTTTATGCTTTTTTTCCTGTTTCCCTTTATGAATCAAACGCGATTTGACATAGCGGAACAAATTTCCTTATTCTTTGTTTATACGAGATTGGTGAAAGAATCTACTGGATGGTAAGAAATACAGTGATTGGGTCTGATGCTTTCAAAATCGAATTAGTTTTGTTCATGGGCTCGAGGTTAGTGAAAAAAGAAAAATGTTCGGACGTCCTGCAGTACCTGTACATAAAGCTAGATTCGAAATAAAACAGGAGAAAGATGAGATCTGTTAAAATTGTAATAAAAGTAGAACCATTATGTCGCCAATATAGTATAAAACGTCGTCAAAGAGTCGTTTTAAGAAATTTGAGAAAGATGTCAGAAAGAAATTTGTCAATAGTTGGAAATCATTAATCAAGTTTTGTAAATTATCGAAACCAATGTAAGATGGTAAAGGGCGACAGGTGTTATCATCAATTGTGTTTTGGTGTTTCTGTAACACCAAAAGACAATTAATGATACAGGCGAATAGGATTATAACAATGTTATTTTCTCATTTCCTCTTCCTCTCATATATGCTCTACTACGATAAGAAAATTTGGATAGTTTTTTCTGAAATCTATATATATTTTTTATTCTGAAAGGAAAATCATGATTTTAAACGTTGGAAACGGTATTATAATATTTAGTTTGATATGACCTCACAGTAAAAATGCTAAATCATTTGATTAACACCGGTGATATCACTCAAACTATTATAAATAAATTCTAATTTTCGGAACAAAAAAAAAAAAAAAAAAAAAAAAAAAAAAAAAAAAAAAAAAAAGGAAAAAATGATGTTCTGTTTATAAATAATTCGTAAAAATGTATCATCCGAAATTTTCATTAATGTTAATGCATTTTCTGGGAAAACAAAATTTCATTTGATAAATGCCGTATATTTTTTGTTTTTGTTCCATTTGCTTGTCTACCCATTACGCCGGCCACGACGATGTAGTATGTAATGCATGTTTCAAAATATCATATTCATCCATTTCAATCATGTCAAGCAAATAAAATGGTGGAAAAAAAGGCTGTTTACAATATTGGTATTCTTCAAAAGATTTTTAAAAAAACCTTATCCCTTGTTTCACGAGCAATTTAAGAGATTTATAACATTTTAATTCTTCCTAGGGCAAAAATATTCTTCAAAGTAAAACTTTGACTGAATATTAATTTCACTTTTAAACTGCTTTTTACAGCAATGTTTGCTTATTTTTTGAATTTTTCGTGGCTTATTTTTCGTATCTTAAATAATCTATTGGTCGAATAGTGAAGTGTCTGAACTCCCTCCTCTGAGGTTTTTGTTGTTTACTAAAATGAACAAAAAAAGAGTAGAGCAATCAAAAGCGCTCCTTGCTTAATATAAATGATTTCAATACTTACACTTCTATCCTTTTAAAACGCAGGCTTTGTAAAGATAAATTGATGCAGAAAGGACTTCCTTGTAGAATAATGCTTTACTTTTAGCGATTTAAAGAGGAATTTACTGTTTCCATACACTCAAAAAAATGAATACTGGTCGCCAATACAATTTAAACTGGATTTTGCGCCTAATTAAAAATTGATTAGAAGCCATTACAATTGTATTAGTCTCCAGTCAATTTTGTTTTCGGACCAGTCAAAGCGTCCAGTCAAAAATATATTACCCTACTTTTTTTTTGAGTGTAAAAAAATAAAATGGACAATCCGATTTAAATGATTTTCAGTAGAATCTATCGAATGAAATAGATAGAAATCATTATTTTGTTAAAATCAGCTTTCAGTTTCGCTTTTGAGGTTTTAATAAAAAGCCATGATTGACTTACGCCTTTTTCCGTTTTAACACAGGCATATTGACCTTTGACTGTTTCAACAAAAGCTAAAAATATCATTAATTAACTTTCAGGAAAGCCAACAAATTCCCCAGTTTTTTCCCCGGATGTGAGTTCAGGTCCAGGTAACCGGAAGCAGTAAATCAAAGACGACAATGAAGTCAAATGATTAAAATAATAAATGAATCAATGAATAAAAAAACTCGCGATTCAAAATTAGTTAAAGTCGAATGAATCCCCGTAGAAGAGACTAAATCAGTGAATTCATATCACTTTATTCCCCTTACCACTTTTTCCCTTTTTTTCCACTCTTTTTGCCGAATAAAAAATTAGAGGAAAGTTGATTTTTATTTTTAATTTCCATCTCCATGAATTCTGGCCAACAGAATTATCACGAAACCGTTTAGGCCTAAAAAATTTGAATATGTATATAATATTTTTTTTTTATATTTCTTATGGTCTTTAAACGTAAACATTTGAAGAACAAGGTGTTTTCGAATTAATCGCTGACAGAATTAGTCAATGAAAGTTTCTGAACAAGTTTCTAACACCTGCAACTTCCGGAAGACGTAAGTTTCTCCAGGATGTTTTTTTTATCATTATGGAAATGATGTTCATTTTTCTTCTTCTTCTTCTTTTTTTATTTTATTTTATTTTTTTTTTTTTTACTTTCATTAATAATTTAGTAGTTGGGCTTGACGCGTTCAGAGACACGGTGATTAAATGTTAGTCAAAGGAATAATAAAATTGTGGGGGCTGGGAAAAACGTAACTTGAAAGACAAGAAGAAAAAAGTTCTCCTTTATGTCAGTTAATAGGTATATTGGCATATGAATTGACTATGCTTTTGAAGTAGACCTATATATTCGCAGGTTTCATTAATATTTTCGAATTCTGAAAAAAGAAAAGCCGGATGGGTAGATTTTTTTTGCCATTGTAAACTCTACGGCTGAACTGGTATAATGAAAATCGACAGGCCTAGTTCTATGCAATAACCGCCGCAAGAAAACTGGCTGTGGTTCCCAAAGTGAAAATCGCACTGATGATAGCCAATTTCGACCGCGGAGCTGAAGAAGAAGAAGAAGGCCTAGTTCTCTTGCCAGTTATTTTATCTAAGAAGCCAAACTTTAGTTTCGAGGAGTTCAGACATATTCCTGGAAGGGATATGGAGATTAGGCCAAAAAAACTTTACTTTTATTTTAAATGTTTTGAACTAGTAAAAATGGTATGAATATCGTACTACCTAACAACATACATCTACTTATTTCTCAATTAATGAAATATATGCTCCAGATCGTAGCTCAGTGATCTTTATGCTCTGCTCCATTCCACATTCGAGAGGTTGAATCCTCAAAATGTGTCTCAGACCTTTCGTGACCTTACTGCATGTACCTCATGTCAAGTGATTTAAATTCGAAGTTTAAGAATCCCAGACAGCAAGTCAACGAGGAATCCACGTGGATTTTAAGATAATTTCCACCAATTTTTAAGATGCATAGGTTAGAAAAACTAGTTTGATGGTAAAAAAAAAGAAAATGATGGTGGAAACTTGATGGATGAAATGGTAAAATATAAGACATCCACGTGGACCACGTGGTTAGCTGTTTTGGATGCTATATTTGTTCGTTATCCGTTAGACTAGGTCCCTACTTTGCCGCTCAAAACCGGGATTGAACTTCAATTCCCACTTATCTGAGCATAGTAGCGTGTAGAGGACGCCATATACTCGGCACAAGTCACTTAGCTGCCAAAGAGCTAAAGAATACCGGTACAAGGATTAGGTGTCAATATATTATCCGCATTTCCCAATAATGCATATTAGAATGTTATAATGTGCCATTATCTTTAATCTGCGAAGTGCATAATTACCTATAATAATTGATCTTGCCATTCGAAACAACTGAATGGGCATCAGTTACATTAACTTGATTCCGAATCATTTGCATGCAGAAACAGTTACACCTTTATCTTATCTACGGTTAGCTTATTGTATAATAAGAGCAAACATGATTGAAACTACCCAAGAGACATTCCAAGAAGGCCCTATCATTATCTTAATAACCAGCATAAAGCTTTCAACTAATTATTCCTGCCCAATCCATTCTCATCTATTGTATAAAAATCTTGGGATTGAAAGAAAGTTTAAAAAAAAATCTTTTCAAATATTTTTTTTTCTTTTTAGTTATAATGAGTTGTTTTGTTTATTTCCCTTTTCTACTTGCAATCATTTTTAACGTAAGTAACCGGCAGTTTTACAGGCAAACTTTCGATGCTATTGACATGTAGCTGAAGTTTTAATTAAAGGGAAAGCGCAGTTAGGATTCGAGAATCAGGTTTTCAAAGAGTCTCTTTTGAAATGTGGTTAAAACTCTTAACGCCTATAATTTTCCTCTCTTTCAAGGAGGCAAAACATTCGGGTCATTTCCACTCATACGAAACTCTTCAATCGACTCCTAATTACCTTTTCCGCGGAATCTATGTGGTATCGGTAGCGTTTACTTTGCATCTATATTAAGGGAAAGTTAAGGAAAGTTACACATGGCTTGAGGGTTAGGAAGTAGAATCAGCTCGAACAAGGACTCGCGTCACTGATGTTTTTATCATGTGGAAAATTGTTATTTTCTTCTTCCCTTGCAAAAGCTTATGTTTACTCTTCGGAAGAATTTTTAAATGTAGTGGTATTGGTTTTATATGATCTGAAATATTTTCTGAATTTACTTTTTTTTTCTTTTCTTGCTACTAAAATTTTTATTTTATTAAATCGATCGTGTAAACCAAGTAAAAAAATATAGACTTATACGAAAGTAGCAATTATTTATTTTTCGTAAATAATATTAATACTATTAATATATACTATATTAATATAAATTCGTAATAATAATAATATTAATTTATTTTTCGGTATTAATAATATTAATATCGTATAATTATTAATACCGTTTTTAACTTTAATTTTGCATTTTCTGAAAGTTCCAAACGAAAAAGAGAAGACGGAAACGAAACTTTATACGTACAGCGGTAGGCGTTCTTTCAGCAGTGCCACTTACAATTACAATTTCATGTTCTTTCACATGCACCAGTTTTGACATGTAGGGCTTTGAGATACACTTCCACTGATTAACAAAACTTTAGAATCAGTTAGTCAGCTGTTTCACGAAAAGGCTTTCGCGAACCACAAAAAGTTTAAGGATCACCATTTAGGCTAGTATTTCCCAATAGCTGAATCAGCTTTTACTTCTATGTGGATGTAAATATTTAATTTGCGACTTCCACCGCAAGTAGTGATTAAATCAGGGAACTTTATTATTTTAACCGGAAAGCACGCCGCCAATAACCTTAAAGGTATTAAAATAGGCGATTTGCTTCGATTTAAGGCATACGGTTCAATAATTAAAATGACGGAATGAGACTTTTGATCATATGTTGATATGAATATTTATAGTTTTGTACAACGAAAATTTATACTTTGAGGATATGAATTTCTAATTTTGTTCAAGCAACAATGCTCGCCGTTTAACTTTGATAAAAGCGGGCTTCATTTGAACAAAAACGTTTTTAAAATATTCTTCAAACGTCCTTAATATTGACACTATTATGCTGTCCAGAGATAGGTTGATGGTCGTTCTAAACATTAATTTGAAATTTAAGGTCATAAAATACCGTATCCCCCAAAAAAAACATGACAGCACCAAAATCTTTTGTTTTATTTTTAAAATGATATAATTAAATCATTGTTTTTTCAATCTTTTCACGTCATTTTTACTTGAGCCAGTCACTGTGGCAAACTGCATATTATTATTTTCTTTTCATGTTTTTCCATCAAAATTTAACTTATTTTCTTAACTTTTTTAAACCGATTATTTCCAAGTATAAACAGAAAAATTCGTTTTGAAAACCTTTCCTTTTTTATCCCATTTTTTTCTTCTGATCAAATTCAAACTTTTTATAACTTTATTTCCATAAAAAGTATTCTTTCCTTTTGAATTGTTTGCAGGAATTGAAAATTTCGAAAATGTTAATTTTTCTTCGAAAGCATAACAATCGTCGGAAGCAATAATGCTGTTGGGGAAAGTATCACTATTTTTAATTAAAAAAAAAAAAAAAAAAAAAAAGTTTTTTTTTGTTGCAGGAGGTAGAGTTTTATAATAGCTGTAAACGACTTTTGAAAGAATGGTGTACTTAGCGATGGTAAAAAGAATCGTAAAAATTTGAATCCTGCTATTTCTTTTCTTTCTTTTTTTTTTATTGAACAACGAAAAACTCGAACGAACCACGAAAGTTAAGAGATGCCATGTGTTTTAGAGGGAAATAAGTGACGGACTGATTGCGAAGGAAACGAATGTGATGTAATGTTTCATAAAAAAGGGTGTTTATTTCCATTCATGATAATATTTAAAACTATATAAATCCGGTTTGGTCAAAATGTTAGCAATCGTAAAAAACCTAACTTAAATCAAAAAATGTTTAAGTATTTAAAAAAAATAATTTCAGTACTATTTTTTCTCTGAGTTTTTGATTCTTTTTCTATTTGTAGAATAGGTGCAAATTATTGTAAAATGAGCGTATTTTTTTCTGTAGGTTTAGAATTTTTTAGAAAATAGAGTTAACTGTGTATATACAAATGTTTACCTTTAATTTAAAAAAAGTAGAATAGAGGAATAGCGGTTTAAACAAAAACTTAATTATTTAGTGTATACTTCAGTCGTCATAATTTTGGTGATATCGAGACCTAATAATGAGTAGCATATCTATTCAAACCAACAGACAAAAAATGAGTTATTCTTTAAAGCTTTTAGCTGTCTCATCATTGAAAATTGTTACTTATGTTATCCAATCCGTACCTGTTGGTGAAATGATCAAAAAATGCTCGATTACGAAATGTCCACTTTTAATATTCGTTTTTTAAAAAAGGAAAAAAAAAACATTGAAAACTCTTATAATCTTGTATGCGGCTTTTTTGAAAGCTTCGTGAAAACAACTCATTCAGAATAAAAACCGTACAACATGAAAATACATTCTTTGTATTCTGTTAATTTTTGTTTGTTTGGTCACAGAGCCAGCAATATGTCAACATGTTTCTCGTTAGGTACTTGTTCTTTTAAAAATTTATAAATTTCCTCGCTTTTGTGTTTTAAATGGTTGCTGACTCATGCTAACTTTTTATTCCTTGCGGTAATCCATAGTAGTAAGTCATTTGAAATCCACTGACAGTTGATTTAATTTAGCGATTCGCTATGTGTAAGTGTAAAAGAGGAGGATCAATAACTTGTGCTTTTGGGTAAAGGTAAAGAAATTTTATTGATATGAGCCTCGCGATCTAATTATAATTTTAAGAAATGATTTACAAGAAAGTTTAAAAAATTAAAAATCGAATTTTAAACAAAAAAATTCATTGCCCAATACAGTTTTATACTGCAATAAATATATCCTCGATGTTTGACTTCCATGAAGTTTGATAATATCCCAGTATAAAAAATATAATTCGACTCATATCAAATCAAACCTTGCAAAAAGGCCTTTAAAAAAACATTTATTGTTATATTTTCTATCGTCTGTGTAAAGAATTCCGGCGATTTGACATAATCCCTTATATAAATTAAAAAGGAAAATTATTACTTCTTTAATTTATAATTAGAAACGAAATTTATGAATTCGCATGCATACCAACAATTAATTAATCCTAATAATCAGCATTGCTGCCCTCTTATCCTAATCAGTTAAGCTATTGCTTTAGCTTGAAATTCGGAAATCCGTTTTTTATTTGTGAAGAATATAGGGAAAAGAAAGCACGCTTGCTTATAAGGTCGAACGTTAACGGTCGAGCATCTTTTGCCCTGGACGAAATGTTAATATCATATGAAAAAAAAAATGGGAAAATGAACCAGATCCTTTTTATTCCTTTATTTTTTCCTCAACCGTTACGGTTATAATGGTAACGTGTGCTTTATACTTAAATGTCATGCCATTTTGAAGAGCTGGCTGATTTCTTTACCTTCAGAGCTTTCACCATCGACATCAAAACATTAATTTATTACAACTTGTTATTATATTTATATTTATGTTTTTTTTCCCTTCTTCCTTTTTTTTTCCTTTTATCTAGCCCCTTTTGTAACGGTAAAGTTCAAACTATAAAAATATCTCAGGAAAGGAAAATAATAACAGCAGTTTTGTAGAAAACTGTCGATACAATTCACAAAGCGACAGCATGCTGAATTTGTATTGACAATTGGTAGACGACGTCAATGTTGACGTCTTGATTTTTATACGGTTTCTAACAGAGAGAGAAAGAGAAAGAGAGGAAAAAGCAAAGACCATGTTCAAAGGTGATGACTAGTTTTGTCTATCGTGTTTATTCTAATAGAAAGTACAAAGGAAATACAACCGAAGCATTTTCAAATTTGGAACAATTTCGTTTGTATGAAATAGTTCAAGTTAAATTATATTACTTCAGTCTCTATGGTAAATTTATTTAAAGCACTGAGTTGTATATGAAGTCTACGTTCCCAATAGCTATCGCAAGTTGCTTTTAGATATATATAGCGCGTAACTTTCATAACTCTAATAACATGTGGGTTACGGGAGAAGGGAAAGTTTTTAATTTCAGGCCTATTTATATTTTATTTTTAAGGAAAAGCAAAAATCTTTTAAGCATAAAAAGTATTGGTGGTTAACCGGAGTAGCATTGTCGGAAAATCATAATCTCAGTTCCACTTCGTTATCACCGTCTCCAGAGAAATTAAGAAGCTAAAACTTTTCAAATTTATAATTCTTATACGGGAACAATCTGCGGTTTTTTTTTTTTTTCTTTCTTTCATTTTTTTTTTTTATTTAAATTTTTTCGGTTTAGATTTAGATTATTAATACAGTTTTAAAGGATTTCCTTTGGAGGACGACCGATGCAAAGTCTGAGGAAATAATGAAACAATTTCAAAAAGGCTAAAGGAAAGAAGACTTTAGCAGCCTCTATTCATTTATTACGTCTGAAGTTGATGCTTTCTGCGCTTAACATTGTAAATCGAAATAACCTGATAAAAAATAAAATTGCTCATTTATTATTTGTTGATCATCGGATTTTTAACTACTTCTATATGGATTCTTTTTCAGAAATTGATAAGGCGTTGGTTACATTGCACGAAAATTTTTGTTCGAAGAGTTTCAAAAATTTTTTCTCGATGAAAGTGTTTACACTTTTCGAACATGTTCGAAAAGTTTCGATGATGTTCGAAATGTTTGATGATGTTTGACGTTATTTTCAGGGTTGTATTATATTTTTTATGTAATGGGAAAATACATATATCATCGGCCGAGTACCCATATTAATATAATACCACCCCAAAAATAATGTCAAACATCATCAAACATTTCGAACATCATCGAAACTTTTCGAAAATGTTCGAAAAGTGTGAACACTTTCATCGAGAAAAAATTTTTGAAACTCTTTGAACAAAAATTTTCGTGCAATGTAAACCAACGCCTATCTCTAAAAAAATCTTTCCAGGAATACACCATCTATGCTCTATAACAAGTCCTTTGAAATAAGTTTCTTTGTTCCTCCCGTGCATTTTTACGTGACGTAAGAAGTCGACTCTAAAAAAATTGAGGCCATCGAAAATTCTAAAAATCCTTTAAATCGGAAAAAGAAAAGACGGAAGGTGAAACTTGCTATCAGGTAAATAAGTCACGGGGTTTTCATGAAAGCTCCGTGTGCTTGTGGATAAGCTTACTTTAAAACAAACATTATATTCTCTTCTTGTCATCTCTTGATTTTTAATCAAAAACGATACCGTTTTTTTTTTTTTTTTAACTTCAATAAAGCAGTCGCATTACGAAAGATCCCATAATAGTTTCCTTGCTTTATGACTTTCTTTTTCTTTGTAAACCGATTCGAGTGTAATGTTTGAGGAAAAAAATTACGATCCAGAAATATGCCCGAGGAACTACTATAAAGTTTTAATTATTACGGTGAAATATTTATTCGATAAAGAACGGCAGGCGAATACAGGTAAAAGTTTTGGAAATCTCAGGAGTATCGATTAAGCTTCAAAAGTTGTTGGAATCAGTGATTTATGTTTCGTACGGTCTGTCAGGTTATCGTATACCAAAAGAAAAAAATCAAATAAAATATCCTAAAACGAGAAAATCATGATTTTATCGGGGGTTTAATTAACAAAACATAAATGGAGATTAAAATTTTGTATTGGGCTTTCCCTTACAATCAAAGTTTTGCTTTGTCCCCCAAAGATATTGGACCTAAATTAATTATTCACTATTGGAAAGTTTCTGTTTGTCCAATAATAACCTTCGGTCACAGATTGAGTGAAATCAAGTTGATTCAAGCTCCTTTTCCTTACACAGTATTTCCCAATTTGAGTCAAAAATCATACTTAAGTCAGATATCTCAGTTTTATTATCTCAACCTATAAAATTTATTAAAGGTGAAAACCTAAGATAATCTTTTCTCAAATTCAGAACAAAATGCAGGATGTCCAATTATATAAAGTGAGAATGCAAGTTTCCGCTGTTTGCTGTTGCTTCCCTCATAAATACGTGAGGGGAATATTACGAGGCTTATAAACTGAGGCCAAGGTCGAATTTGACTGACTCTCCTGGTAACGTTAACATGTGTGCCTGATGTAAAAGTCACTAAAATATGCGAATCCTCATGAATGCTTATGTGAAGTGTTCGGTGGTTTGGATGTTCCTTTTTTTTTTTTTTTTCAAGAAATATAGCCGAATTCCTTTGTATAGGGTGTATATACGGAGTGTTCTTTAATATTTTCAGCATCTTGATCACGTACAATTGACCTGAAGAGTCCTGGAAAATTTTCTTTGAAATTCCAAAATGAAAAATATCGAAATCCTGAGAAGATTTAAAACGGTTCAACTACCTCTATGAAATTGTGGAGTGGAGTTCAATAAATGCAATGGGAATTAAATTAGGTTTACAATCTCCACTAAACAAAATTTACATAAGGCTTACAAAAAAATGAACATTGAATACATTTAAGAAATTTAAATAAAATCAATTCATTATTCAAAAAAAAAAAAAAAAAAAAAAAAAAAAAAAAAAAAAAAAAACAGTTTCTTTATTTTGTCTCCATGAAGTTGGAATATAATCTTTTTTTTTCAATCGGAAGCTCTGGGTTTTGAAGCTCATTCGCTCATTCGTATCACTATGTGATACGAATATGGTATATGGTATTGTTTTACATATTGAAATAGGTCAATAAGATACATCCAAAGTAAATGCATTTGCTTTTTACGAGTTTAGTTCGAAGCTTCACTGAGATGAATTGAATATTAAAAGTTTAATTTTAAGGTTCAGCACATTTTTGTACGCCTTGTGTACGCAGGAATTTGGGATTAAAAAGTAATTAATATAAGTGGCATCACTTTGGATTCTTAATTTTATATAAATGAAAACCCAATAAACAAAATTAAAAAACCACTTTGTAACGGGAGCTAAATTGGTAAAGGTGTTATTTAGATCTAAGCTGGTTCAGCTCAATTTGTTTCGCTCGTGATTTGGGAACTCGGCCCCTTAGGCATCGCCTGTAGTGTTCGGTTCACATGCCCCCATAGATTTTCGAAACAGTCTGTGATTTCCGGGAATACGATTTTAATACTTCGGTTTTTTTCTTTAAAGTAACTAAGTATTATTTGTATCCAGATCAAAGACTCCATGACTACTATCGAGAGAGTAAAAAATCAAGGTGATCAGTAATCAATAATAATTGCATGTCCATTTTTACGTGGATACACCCTGTACTCTGAGTTTTGCAAAAATCACTCAAACCTCGTACACTCTCATTACAATGCAAAAAATTTCAATCTCAGCTTTTCGTCCTTGTCAGAATCAACCTACAACGAGCTAATTCAAATAACGGAGATCAGAATTTACACGTATGCAGATTATTCACCGTATATTTGAACGAATGAGACTTTAATGGGAGAATTTTGCTTGCTATATGAATCTGGCCCGAAGGGAAATTCAGATCCGTGACTCATATCTATCCGTGACTCGGAATATGGTTGATAATTCCTCGTTCCAAAATCGATGTAGTCGACATTGATACTGAAAATCCCTAAAATGTCGATGCCTTATTGACAAAATGCCCCCAGTGTTTGATAAACTGCATCAAAATAGAAAGCTTAACGTGTTATTAGGTATAACACACCATGATTGTCGATTACGAAATTTTCGCTTTAAAACTATTTTAAGTTGACGGTCAGTTTGGCTTCATCGAATAAGCACTCCTGATGTTGAATCGTTTTCAGAGGTAATTAGTTCGACAATTAAGGCAATCGATTCTTCTTTTTTTAATAAATTAAGGAATTAAAAAAAAATTCTTCTTTACCTTTCTTCGCAATTTTGCTGATTTTATTTTCATTTTTTTCGTCTTTGCAAAAAGGAGACTACAAACTTACCATTTGAATAAAAAAATTTTCTTTAGAAACTTAATTGTCGGAGAATATTCCATTTTTTTTCAAAAGGAACGAAAAAAAAAAAATAACGAGGAAACGATGAAACATATTTATATGTGCACAATACACGGAAAATGGAGACTTAGCTGTGTTAGGATTTGTTGAACCACTTATGCCGTAAGGTATTTGAAATATGAAGAAAAATATTTACATTTTAGTTTATATTTCTTTTTAAGTCTTTTCTTTTTTTTTTTTTTTTTTTTTTTTTAAGGGAAATATGTATAAAATTTTATGGCTATCCTCAATGAAAGATCTACATCTTTCATCGTCTAATGTAAAGGCAGCAAATGTCAACTACACAATTCTTGAATAGGATATATTCTTAATTGAGTTTGCTTTTTATAGTCTCATTTCTTTTACTACTTTAACCCTGGTGAAGGTCAAAAATGTAAGAAACGAGTCTTCCGATTTTTTAGAGCGACAATTTTTTTTCGAACGAGCCATCCCATTAAAAAAAAAGAAATATAATCGAGTTTTGAAAGTATAACAGACCGAATTCGATCTTTTGATAAAGAATTTCCTTTTTTATGACTACTATCTCCAAAATCATTCGTAGGGAAGTTCAATAAGGAAAGCACCAGAATATCGGTTAGGAACAATGACTCAATAAAACACTGGAAAGTAGGGTGCAAAATAAGATTTTTCCGATAAACGTAATTGCAATGATACAACGCGAATTAAAAGAAAATCGTTAGTATCGCATCCATGAGTTAGCAAGAGGTTTTCGAATTTTAGCTTAGTTCTTTCAAGCTTTTTTGAATATTTCAGGTCAGTACGTTATTAAAGTACGTACTAATTGAAAAACATGCGAAAAACATAAGCCCGCATTTAAAGTCGTATAAAATTTTCAATCACGTACTTTATCGCAGTTTCATTTGTATTCGGTGGAAAAAAAAAGTTAACCAAAGCGAAAACAACGCAATCCCTTTTAAATTGTAATTTTTAAAACCGCCAACTCTCAATAAGTAATATTTTATATGACATAATTTAAAACCAAAGCTTAATGATTGAAAATGTAGGGAGGGTGGTGAAACATAGAAAAAGGGAATAGGGTCAACTGGGCTCTGCAATGCTCCCAGTATTCACTTTCCATGCTATGTAATTTGCATTTCGTTCCACCAAATTGCTCCTCATAATGGAACAATCTATCGTGGTTTCTTTGTTCTTCTTCGCCTTTTGGTTCTGTACTTTTATCTGATAAAATAATCCTGGATCGTGTTGATCCCGTATGAAAGTCGAGATAATAATTTGGTTCGTGAGGTTCGAGATTCATTATTTTGAACTCTCACTCACTCGGCGCATGTAACCAAATAAACCCTTAAATTTCAGGAAAAAGCACTTAGGATTAATTTTCCTGTCTTTTAGTTAGTGCACTCGTACACTTATTCGCCTTTGCAAAGCAATTCACTGATATCTAGCTAAGGATTAGCTAGATATCAATCTCATAAAAATGTACGAAACAGAGGAGGAAATTTTATGTGCGGTTAACAAAATTTACCCTATTTAGTTGAAAAAAAAAACCCACTGAAACGAAACACTGTAGTTATTAGCCTAAGAAGCAAACAGCAGACAAACAGTGAAACAACAGGCATTTCGCATTAAAAATTAATTATAAATTTAATCGAGAAGACGTTGATGTAAGTGTACTTTGGAATTCGAACCGTTCAAATGAGATTCTAAAACCTCCACCGTTTATTTTTACTTTATTTTCATTATTCACGAACTGAAAAACCTTCATTTGAATTAAAGTTGGGCACTAACTAATTTGTTTTTTGTGTACTGCCTAATCCCTTAGGAGAAACGTCATACCGTACATTTTGGGTTAGAATTTTACTTCTAAATGTCATCCTTTGTTTGCATATTAAACTTAGGCGAATTTACTTTTTTTCCCTTAGCCTTTCTTCGAATGCATTTGAATTTGTAATATGATCTGAATAAAAAATTACCTTACCCTCAAATATTGATTTTAGAGTAAACAAGCTAAGCGAGGGCGCCTAACACCCCTCACATACTTTCTCGCTTATTGTGAAAGGTCTGAATTAATTTTTTCGCAAAACGTAGGTATGTTCGTTCTTGGAGTAGACAATTAAGGGAAATTTTATAGTTGAAAAAAAAGCTTGAAATTCGCGACCTCAGTAGAATACCTTTCTATCCGAAATTCAGTGAACTTTACAGGAGAGCGTTTTTAAAGTTTTAACGGAATCAGTTTTTGCTATTTTTTTAAAAATAATGATATAGGCACATTATTTTAGATTCTCCCTAAGAAATAAAAAAAAAAAAAATTATTATTTAAGGCATTAATAAAAAAGTCACTAAATAGAGCGGTTAAAGTCGTGCGAAGTTGCAACAGTTGATACTTCGTACGACTGAATTCTTGTTTCATCGTATGAAGTAGCAACAGTTGAATAATTGTCCGACTAAGTTCTACATTCGATTATTTTTATTATTTTTTTTTTCGTTTTTTATTGAAAACGATTCCAGCTATGATCAGTAATCTTACTTTTATTTTGCCGTATCAGAAATTGAACTGGAATCGATTTTCGATGAGCTTTAAAAAAATGTGACAATATCAATGTCACTAAAGAGAGAGGTTGGCAATACGTAGTTACTAAAACCGTAGAGATAACACTTTGTCCGACCAACTTTTTTCTCAAAAAACGCCAGATAACACTTTGTTCCTTCTGGTATTTTCGCATCTAGCACGAATTTTCAAATTTTGAAAACAGTATGAAAGATAATGCTTTAAATAATCAATTTCTTAAAAAAACGGAAAATCGAAAAAAATTTCGGATAGAAAGGTATTATACTCTGCCGTGAAAAGGGGAATCGACCTATCGCACATCTCTGGGTTGGCCACCCAGGTGTTCTAAAAAAATGTGATCAGTCTGATATTAACTTTATGTAGCACTAACATCAAACCAATGTCAGATCGTTGACTTATATTAAACATATATCGGTCAAATATTCACTTAATATAATTATGACAGTAATAGATGTTTTAACTTGCAAAAAAAAAATTTAGATTTCACACAATAGAATAATAACGGTCTGAAGTGAGCCTGATATTGCAGTAACATCACTAAGTTTTGTGAAGTTTCTTTGAAAATTTTTTTAGAAGTTATACTTTACGTTTTTTGGAATTTTCGCACCTTATACCTGAAATGGGGACAAGAATATAGGCAAAATCGTAATCTACGATTCAAGAGCTTTGGCTGTTCTGCCCTTCGTTTTTTGAAATTTTTTGTTCTTCCACTTGAAAAAGTGATAAGAATAAAACAGTCAAAAAAATTCTAAGTCCATCGTTTGTGGGTTTAAATAATCAAATTATCAACCACTTTTGTAACTTAAGGAGTGGTGAAGATGGTAAGGTGAAGGAGTTGTGACAATATAAATCTAAACGGAGTGGGTTCTAGTCTCAGTGGCGACTTTTTTTTTTTAATTTTCAAAAAACTAATGTCACTCTAATATCATTATGATATTAGAACCTTTTTACAGTGCGAATTCTTTATTTTAAATCATTGTGATGTCTGATCAATAACATTGTATTATACAATTTATATCACATTAATATTGTCATGATAACACTTAAATCTTAGGCTGATATTCAATTTGAAAAGAACACCTGGGCATGTTTGTTTATAAGCTAAACATAAACAAACACGGCCAACCCAGACATGTGCGATAGGTCGATTCCCCTTTTCACGGCAGTACTAAGGTCGCGAATTGAAAAAAAAAGTCGTGCTCATGCTGAAAATTGCCTAGCAATTACCTTTAAAGAGAGAACAATTTTTTTAGTAATATAATTTTTGTAAATTTTTAAAAGTTTAAAATGCTGTAGGATTCTAATGAAGCTTTATTAATGGATGATTTTTTGAACCCGTTTAATGTGTGGACCTGTGTCGAGCACGGCAGACGGTCAAGTATTTCGACGAGCTGTGTCGACTAATTTTGAACAAAATACCTAAAAATAAGAATTTCCGATTTTTGGGCCATTGCATTATTTTCTTCACTCCCTGTCGCTCAAAAGTAAAAAGAGATACCCTTCTGAAATTGATTTAACCATTCTAATCTGAATGCCGCAAAAATATCAATTATTTACGTTCGCTTTTGTCGAGAAAACATGATAAAAAACCTACAGGTAAAAAAAAGGCGACACGACCGTGCGGGATAAATAATATTGATGCTACATAAAAGTTTAAAATCCGTATATGAGTGAAAAGTTTAAAACACGGAGAAATGTAAAATTAATCTAATAGGGCTACAGCATCAGGAAAACACCCAACAGGACAGACAACCGCTGCGGTTTAACTTCACATCGTTATTTTATCTACATAGTTAGTATCTTTTTTTTTTTTTTTCCGAGTCTCTGTTCCGATACCGAAGAAAACTGCTCTTTCTCGTTTGTTCCGTTTTAACGGATTTTCGTTTTTATTTTCGACAGGTGAATTCATTCGGGTAAATCTCTCTGCACAGAAAGGATTATTAGAATCACGACTTTGAAAGAATTAAAAATCTGTCAGAAGTAGTTACGGGATTTAACTTTTCTTCTGATGTGTTTTGGCCCGTTTACGAGTTAGGCTCGTTGATCGAACATCAAAGAAATCAAATCAGATCGAAAAGTTTCCCGACACAAGTCTTCCATTAACCTATTGGGCTTTTATCAAAAATCGATGTCACTTTTCATCATATATTTATGATGCTGATATTGAAATCGGCTTTATTTGCCAGTACGGATGGATAATTCTAGTTTCCCGAGTTTGATTTAATTGAATTTTATTAGTTTCCTGAAAATCGATTTCACTTATGTTGACAATGAACAAACTTTTTATTTTCTAGTAAAGTTTTTCCTTTCGAAAAATTTTACCGAAAAATGACATTCAGTTCGAAAAAGAAAAAGAAAATCGCATGATTTTCTCTGTGAATAATACAGTAGCAAAAGTTTTATTTATTAAAGAAAAGTCGTTTTTGAGTAATCCTGATGTAGAAAATGTTTTGGTTGGTTTTTTTCGGATGTTTAGCAATAGATTGCTCCCATAGAGGACGTGTCATAGCAAAAAGAGACAAACGTTTTTCATTTTGAGGTGAACATTCTCTTTTTAATTGGAATTTTAAAATCAAGTTCGAATAACTAGTGTTAAAAGTTAGTCACACCCGTTGAGCTAGTCTTACTAGTTTACATCCAAGTGATGTTTAGCTTCCGAATCTTCTTCGATTTGTCCAAATAAGTCGTAGCAAACTTCAGTCGCCCTAACAAAAGTCGTTTCAATACCCAGATTGAAAACTCACAAGGTAAACGCATCGTTCGTAACTGTCTTAGTTTCTGAAAAGTTATTTCATGCATGTATGGCATTTCATTTTGGCGCCATATGTTGATACTTCAATAGGGAAATCCGTTTTAGCAATGTTTTAAATCTTCTTTTTTCTCCGAAAAAGAGGATATAATATTCCCCCAATTTCATCTTATATAAATACATAGTTGGGGGAAAAAATTTAGTTTTCATCCGCTGACATTATTCAGAAAAAAGACTTGCATTTGGAAATCCCGTAATCTTTAAAAGATTAGGAAACTTTTTAATATTTTCCCTGTAATTTAAATTTAAAATTTTCGTGCTTAGTTCATGCGAGGTAAAAACAGTGGAATGAATAACCGAAAAAGGTGTTTCCAAGAAGATTTTTTATTCTTTGCTGTCCTAGACCATTAAAAGAAACCGTAAAACATAGGCCTAAAAAATTATAGGGCGGGGCAACTTTGCTCCGGGTGACCCGTATTTTCCTTTTGCCCGGAGGAAAAGATCCTTTATCAAGGTTATGAGCTAGTGATGGCCATCGAGCAGGGAACATTGAAAAAGAATCTTATTTCTGGCAGAAAAAGCAAGGCTTTGTCAGCGATGTGGCATACAGCGACGTGATAAGCTACCATACTATTTCGTATCAAGGACTTTGATCGACCACCACAAATCGGTCATGATGTTGAATGCAGGGAGAGAGAGAAAAAAATTCAAATAAAAACTAAAAACGCGTTTTTTTTTTTTTTTTTTTTTTTTTTCATTTTTTTTTACAATGCGACAATTTCATTTTTTCCCCAGTTTTTTTCCTGCATTTTTCACAAAGAATAAATGAATATTTAATTAAATATAGTTTCATGGTATTTCTGCAGGAAAAAACATTATTATTAAAACCCGAATATGAAAATGACTGTATTTCAAATATGGAGTACAGTATAATAATAATATATATATACATATAAATATTTGTAGAAAAAAAATTACATTCTTAGCATACCCCGTAAGATGGGTTTTCTATGCTTATACATAGTAGTTCCGTTTCTTTTTTTTTTTCCTCCTCTCTCCACAAATATAATAGTCGCTGCTGTGAATGAAAAAAAAAATTTGAAACATTTACATAGCAGCTCAAAAAGAAAATATTCATAGCTAAACTCGAACAAAAAAAATTGTACAGTATTTTACATGGTCTTTTAAAATACTTTTTTTTATTTGACCAATGTATTATCCTGTAATGAATCCCCTCCAATCAAACTGTATAGGAATTCAAATCAATTAAATTGCTCAATCGAATCGATCCATTTAATCATGTTAGTACGGTAATAAGCTGTTTGGTTTATAGAGTTCCACGAATGAAAAATTAATCAGCTTTTACCGGGGAACAATTTTCTTCCTCTCTGCTAATGCTTTTCATTGTTTTCGTTCCGGCATCTTGCTTTTCTACTCTAATTACTAATTTATATGGATAGACTGAGGAATTATTGATTTCGTCAGATGAGCGACACAATTATTGTAATACATCAAGGGGAAAATGTTTTTCATTCGTAAAAATTCGTCAAATGTGCGACAACATCTACAACCTCAATTGACACTTTGCACGTTGATGATCCGTTCGAGTCAATCTTTTTCACGATCTAATCGCTTTTTATCCAATCCTAAAGAAAAAAAAAGGAGGAAAAAAACTTTCATTTCACATTTCATTAACCAACAAATTGCAACTTCCAGATTTTTAAAAGAAATCTCATTTTGCAATAAAATCACGTTAAATTCGTTTGAATATTTTTAATTAAGGAGAAAAACGCCTTGTTCTTCTTTTTTTCTTCTTTTCTTATTCTATTCCCGTAGAACGCTCTTTCCAAAAATATACCTCAGAAGAATCTTAAAACAAAAAAAAAATTATCGATCTCGGAATTCCGTTATTTATTTGCAGATTCTAGGCAACTCTTCGCACGCTCTGTCGGATTCAATAAAAAGTAAGAAAAGAGTTTAGAAGAATAATACATAGGTACAAAAGAATCCATTTTTCGAAAAAAAAAAAAACTATTTTTTTAGAAACTCAACCATGTAACTCTAAACTTTGTTTTCCGCCATTCCATTTAAAAAAGTTGTGAGGAGCCATTCTTCACGATAACGAGAATTGCAGAGCGAAAGGATTCAGACAAGTGGAATAACTTCAGCGTTTACGAGGAGGAAATAAGCTGACCTAAGCTTGACGAATGGCCTTCCAGTTTGAAGAAACAGGTTCAGACGGTGGTAAAGACCTAGATCTGTCACTGTATGCATTACAATGTCAGATAGGTAAACTGGAAAGCATTATCCCTCTCGATCCCTTAATAAAAATGCAAATTTTAATGATAACCTTCGGCGGAGATGTATTTCCAATATAATTTTACATTCCTATATATGAGAATTGAAGACCAATGATGCATGGGATTGTTATTATAATTTCAATATTCCTCCGCTTTCATTTGATTAATAAAATGGGATTTTCTTTTTGGCTTGGATTGCAGTTCCTTGGAATTTCTATTCATAAAAAATATTATATTGGAGCCATGTTTGTGACATAAAAAAAAAAGAATTCATCGGGAAAATAATATCAATTAAAATTTATTATCTCAGATACTATGTTTTTCACCTCACTCTTCTATTTGTAATAAATCTAAAATATTGAATAACCTTTTGGAGGAAATGAGAATTCTCCAATATTTCAAACCTTTGTTCGAAAACTCTTAGAAATTTCTAGGCCCCCGTCATGTAATAGGCTTACGCTCCCAGAACTTTATCGTATTATTTCATCTCAAATTATTTTGTTCGTTCCTTGTTTGTCTCACAAAGATATTCGCGAAGGAGATTCCTCAGACAAGAAATTTTCATATTCTAACCCATACATACAATGCTAATTAAACGATGAATGAACATTATATTTCAGTCTACTACATTCATATGAACACCGGCTATAAATACAATAAAACGCACAAGATGAGAATTCCGTGTTTTCCAAGCTGAGGGAAGCGGCAGGGCTCTTATGAGTTCTGACCTCCTAATTGGAATGGACTTTATAAATTATTCGTATTGAATTTAAGTACTCACCTAGCTTATACATCCTCTCTTGTTGGGATAACTAAGAGAAAGTGTTGATGAGAAAAGTGCCGACATGAATTATTCTTTATTATGCGTGAAAAACTTTTCATGTCACTGTCCAAAACCTTTGTTATGATAATGACTTTTAATAAAAATTTCGTTATGAACTCTGAACAAATTAATTATATCAGATTTTCGTTATGACGACAGACTGAAATAACGTTCTAAAAATCGTACTGTTACGATACTTTTTGAAACAGAACCGTACAAAATCAATTTTCGAGGCTTGCTTTGATAACAAAAAGCTCTCTAAGGATTATCCGGCGGTAAAAGCTTTATTAATAAAAATTGGAATTGGACATTATATATTATTCGTATTCAATTTAAGTACTCGCCTAGCTTATACATCCTCTCTTGTTGGAATAACTAAGAGAAATCGTAGTCGAAGATGATGAATACCTTTGAACCTCCACATTTGCATTTCGAATGTATCACTTGGTTTACCATCAAAATGCGTTGTAGTTAAAATAAGTCGCTCAATTTATTTTCAGATTTAATATTTAGGTCAAAGCATGATATTGCTGTTGTCTTTGAACACTATGAAAAAGGTGTTTCATTAGATGCACGAAAGCTTCTTCAAAAGCATGTTGTAACTATTAACTGACTGAAGGGACCGATAGCTCTCCTTATGTGAAGTTATTCGCCGTGACATTCATTCCCTTATTTTTCGTGATGGTCAATGACTATCTATATTCTAAAATCTTCATTTATTTATTTTTTTATTTATTTATTTATTTATTTTTTTTTTCTATTTTTTTTTCTTAAGTTAAGTATACGTTTTATTGAAAGTCATGGAGTTTTCTGAATTGCTCTTTGTATAGCATTCATCGCTCATGATTGGTACAAAATATATTCTATTTCCTAAACTCTAACAATGAATCTAAATCGAATTTTGTCCCAGGTAAAAATTGTCGACTCAACGAAAATAACTACACCCTTATCGTAAGTTAGAGGGAATTAATTAAATGCTCATAATCATGCAGATAAGATGTACTAAACATTATTCAACTTGGGAAAAGATACTTACGATATTTAGGAAATAATATCCCCCTATATTGACTCTCATTTGTGTCGAATCTTTTGCTACAGTATCAACTGCATGCCTAACTACGTTTGAGCTACACCCAGTAAAAGGAATATGCCTCGTTCGCAATACAAGCGATGCTGCTTAGCGACAAAACAAATATGCTTTGCTGCAAAGCAACATGGCTCGACTTGTCGACATTATGCATTGCGGCAAAGCACTCACGAGTTTTTACACAAAACATTTATACTGCTTAGCCCCAAAGCAGCATTTTTTTGGGTGTACAGTAGGCATAATTCAATGAAAAAGATCGAATAAATGGATCAATAGTGGTATGCAAGTGTAATTGGTCATTTGAAAGAATTGTAGAAGTTTTTTCAGTATGAAATCGCGACTTTAGAATACAAAGATCGTAAATCAACCCCAGCATTTTCGTTTTTTTTTTAAAATGGACTTCATTTTTTTAAGATTTTTCATCACCTCTTTTCAAAATTTTGCAAATTGCATAGGTCTCATCACTTTGCAATTTGACTAAATTCAAAATGAAATAGCTTCAAATCCAAATTTTTTTGCAAAAAGCTGGGATACAAAGGTTGCAAATCGACTTTATTCGAATTTTAATGTTGCCAATCGCTGAAGAAAAATTACTGAAATTATTTGATTACAATAAGTTGTTAATACTATAATTTTAGCCTACAATTTTGTGGTTTTCTTGAAAAAGTGTCATAGAAAAAAATGTGGGTGAAAAAAAAAATATTGAATGGGACATATAAACCCATAGGGACTTTTATTTACCTAACGCTGGCGCGAACAACACCGTATTGGTATATGCTTACAGAGTGAAAAGGTCGCGAATCGGATGCGTCTTTTGTATTCTGGAAACGTCAGGAAATAAATTTCTATTTAGGAACTTTTTTAATAATAATAATAGCAGTATATTAAGACAAAATTTACAGGCTACACCTAATTTACAGGTTACACCTCCTTACAAATTTTAAAATTAAAAACTTCAGAAAATTTAACTTTCGTAAAAATCGATTTGTTTAAAGCATATGAAACTAGAATAAATTGTGAATAAAATTAAAGTGATGAGACCGAAAAAAAATATTTAATGAAAAAGGGGCAACTATTTAAACTTTTAAAACGCTCCCCTGAAGAATTTACAAGTTGGCTATTTTGCGACCTTTGTATTCTGAGGTCGCGAAATGTTTCATCGCATTACCGTTTTGCGTATGTAGTCATGTTTTATTACAGCTATCGACATATTATTCGTACATTTTGCACATGTATTTAAGTTTCAGAAATGGAAATTTCAAAAACAAAAATGTTAACATTTAAAAAATAATCAAAAAGCTGTTCTGTAGTAATCGTACTGCAAACGCGCTGTAATGTGAACGTGAAATGATTTGATTTAATTTAATTTAAAAAAGGGGCTGAAAAAGTTTTTTTTTTGCGAGAATATGATAACATATGCTGATGAAATCCGACATTATTCCATGAAAGTTCTTATTCCTTGTAGATGCGGTATCCTGTTCATTGTCTTCCCCTCCCCTGCATTGATAAATTGCCTAGCTAAGCCCAAGACATTCCGAAGCGTCTTTAATCATTGCTAATGATGTTCGTTAATATAGCCATGACGGCCTTAATTGATTCCTTCTCATTAAATTATGACAAAAAATAGCGTCTACTTAGCGTCCTAATGCCTTTAATGAACGACAATGCTAGAATTAGTTAATTGTAATGAGGCTTTTATCGCCTCGCCGCTTGAGTTTCTGCTCAATTTCCACTAAAGCGAGTTTTTTTCCCCACTTGTTCGATTTCGTATTTTAGTTGTAATGATAATTGATTTTTCGTCCTGCTATGTTGTTCGAATAAAATATTCACTTTCGTATTTGATAATTTGAACCGAGAGAGTTGCTTAAGTAAAATTACTTAGTTTATTTTTCGATCAACAAAAGATTTCATCGGTTTCCTTAACAAAAAGAAAATGACTTTCAAGTAATGTTGATATACCGTATTATTTTTGAAAGGAATAACGCTTTCTTTTTTTCCCCACTCCTTCCAAAATAATTCAATAAATGAAAAGGTTGTTTAACATTTTTGTTAGGTAATTTTCATTTCGAAAAAATTCTGTTGGTTATAAAGTTATAAACGTTATATTATCGTTAAGGAAAAAGAAATTAATTTTGAAAATGACACTGTTGAAGTATGCCAAATTATTTACAAGCCGAATAGAAGCGTCATGAATAATGCAAGGATGACAGTTAAAAATAACGCGTATTGATATCATTTCTTTATTGACAAATCCTTGATTGGCATAATTCATTTACTTTTTTTTCGACTTGCAAATGGTTTCTTTCAGCGCGTCAAAAAATTAAAATCTCGAGGCAACAATAATATTAAAAAAAAAAAAAAAAAAATCCTTCTTAAGGTTCTAGTTTGTTTACACAACCGGCCGGTTAGCCGGGCGGTGTACACAATTTAACGATAAAAAAATATGTTGAAATTTTTTTTTTAAATCCAATATTTTATACATGAAAACGGGGTCTAACTGCACCGAAACCGTATACGTAAAACGTTTCCTTATGTTCAGAGATAAATGCATAAACAACGTTCTTAGGTATATTTGACAATATTTAATTGCTTTCGCAAAAAAATTTATCTTATTTTTTATTTCGAATAAAATTAAATCGATAAATATATTTTATCTTATTTTTTATTTCGAAAACATTTAAAAAAATTATCAAAATTAGGCACCAGAAAGCCTTTTTCATACATTTTCAATAACGAATCTTTACCTTTTAAACATAACAAAAAGTTTTGGCACGGTTTCGGTGCGTCCGATCGTATTTTTATGTGTAAAATACCGAATTAAAAAAAAAAATATTAAAAATTTTTTATTGTTAAAAAATTTTCACCGCCCGGCTGACCGGCCGGTTATGTAAAGGAACTAGAACATTTAGAAAAGTACGTGAAATTAATTTTAATTTTAAATTTTAATTTTTGAAAAAATTAAAAATATACGAGAAAAAATTTTTAAAGTTTTGAATATAACGTAAGTAAATCATTGAATCAGTATTGCAGAACTGAAAAAAAACATTTACAGTTTTATTATTATATAATCAGCATGGAAGGTTATATACAGTTAATCTGGAGAATGGAACCCAAAAAATATTTTAAAATTTACCCACGAGCGGACAAAATAACAGTAAAAACACAGAAAAGGAGAATAATAATTGAGATGTAAAGAAGGAACGCTGTTCATGAGGTGGAACTGGAAAACAAAGGCTCCACTCAACGCGGTGCCAAGGGGAGACATGACAAATGGTAAACGATAACGCTGGAAAAAATTAATCCCGAAAATATAATTTTTCCCAAATAAAAATCAAGTTTTTATCTTCATTTTTTTTTTTTGAAGAGGAAAAATCGAGGGATATTCTGTTGTGCCTTTTTTTGGACTTTTTAAGTGGTGCGATCCTAACTTCTGTTCCAACCTTGCATCAAAGCGTTTTACATATTGTTATAGTCAAGTATTAATGCTTTGGCAAGGTGTAAAAAAAAGTTACATTTTCCGAAAGACTCATTATATATTGGGTTTCGCCTAGGGTCAGCACGTCTACCTAGAGTACAGGGTAATTTATGAAGACCATAACGGTCCCAGCATGCCAGATGTAATACCTTGCTCCACACGACACTTTGTTTTATGTACATCACATTATATCTTCGGTTATTTCGGTCCGCCGCAATATCCAACGTTAGTAATCATTTTTTGTTTCGTTCGCCTCGTTTGGTGACAGACGCACACATGCACTTCATCCCAACTCAATCGGATAACGATTCCCCCCTTAAACGCCTACCCCGTACGTTTCATCTTTTTTTTTTTTTTTCATGCTTTCGCTTTTTTTTAAAACTGGATGCTAGATACTAGAGTCAAACTAATAGGGTAGTCAGTTTACTTTTAATAGGTTAATAGCAGGTCTCAACTTGATGAAAACGATCCAGGATGGGAAGTGTTGACAACATTTGAGTGAGGCCCATGTTCCAAGCTGAACTATTCAAAATGCACTTCATCCAACTCAAAATACGAAAAAATATTTATAATGCTTTGACTCTTATTTACCTTGAAAAATTCAGTTCATAAGGCATAATAATCGGCCATGAAGACCGATTTCAAAACATGGATTCGAAGGGAAAACGGGAATGGAAACGGCAATGGCGATTTTGAATTTTGAATGAGTAAAGAACGTCACTATAATGATTTCGGAAATGTCATGGCAGTAATTTTTAATGTTACTTGTCAATGCTTTAACTGATGTTGAATTTTAACATCGGCTTGAATTTCGATTCCTAACAACGTGATAAAATCCACTTTCCGTTTGGTTTTACAGGTAAAATGAGTTTTCAACCACTGTTACCAGAGAACCGTATCGGAACTTGAAAGGATAATTTTCACTTAAATTATAATTATTGGTAAATAAAATTATTTGGAAATAAAGAAGGATTTGGTTTATAAAATCCTAACTATGTATAGCTGTCGTAATAGCTTCGAGACCCCTTGGATAACCAGCAAACTTCCATAAATAAGGAACGTTTCAACATAAGGAGATATAACTTAATATGAGTATGTGCTAACCATATGTGGTAACCTGCTTAACTTGCTTATTATCCGATTCTCAAGTGGGAAGATCATGCATAAGACTGGGAATGAATAACACTTGTTGCTTCACTTTACTCGGCTGAGTATTTCCATATTAGTATACTGTAAAAATAAGAATCATCATCCGATTTTCGAACAAATGGGAAATAAAATGAATAAAACCATTCCTTTAGAGGATGATCCAGTTATTACGGAAGCAAAATTTCCCGACAGTTTTAAAATCGATCCCTTTTTCATTTTAAGCGCAATCGTATAAACGCGATCATTTAACAAGACTCCTTTAAAAAATGGCTAATGATTTTTGAACCGCGCCTCTCCCTTTTTTTGAAGAGTGAAAAACATTTTGACTAAAATCACAGTTGAATATTCCAAAAGAAAGACAATTATTCGAACTCAAGTTGCATTTAAAATAAAAAGGGTTAGCAACTGCGAGGGGAGATTAAAATTATAAATCTGCTGATTGTCGCAGATTGTACTAGATAAGAAGAATGCGGTTTTTACTATTATCAATTTGTCAAAAAACCAAAAAGAAGATCTCGATTTACTATATTGAAGCCTTAAATAAACATTTGACAAATTCCTCCCTTCCGCCCCCCGATTCTACAATCGCAAGATTTTTCAAAGATCCCCTTCTCTTCTAGCCTGCTTACGTAATGGCTAAACGATCCCTCTCAGTATAAAAAAAAAAATGATCTCAAAACTTCCTTTGAACAATTTCGAGGTAGTTGAACAGACGGTTTTGGTCTGTAAACCAAATTACTAGGGAAAACGCAAAGGTCAGTAAAGCACGATCAAAAGAAATGCTCCGTAAGGAAATGTCATAATCAGGTGCTTTTCTCTCAGCGATAAAATAAGCAATCCCTTTCTTATGTCGATCAAGTCAACTTTTCTAACAATAACTATTAAGCATAAAACGGCCCGGCAAGCAGGTCCGTAATGACGTATTGCACTTTATGCTCAGAGTAATAAAATGAAATGGTATCTTATTGATTCCCGGAATTCGTATAGACTAAGTGAAAGCCTCTAAGGATAGCGGGGGAAGAAACATTGTTCAAAGTCATTTCAAACTTGCTAATGATATCATGAAGTGACACGAACTCCATTACGTTGTACCTTGATATTTTCTAACACCAGATACACACATGTCAGAAAACTAACCTTCTCATGAGATTTCTCATCTCTTACTTTGCTTCAACATCCAAACTTGGTTTCTAACAAGTTAAAATAATGTTATGTCAAGTTTCTCAAGTTTGTAGTACAACCCTCCGGGTTCGGCTTCCAATTTTCACCTGTTGAAACTAAATCGATTCGTTTGTTTTCAAATGGAATAATATTAAAACTTTATAAAGAATTGTAAACGATCAAATATTGAAAGTAAAACCACTTGCATAAGGCTAAATTTAATCGCCTTTTTTTTTTCAATGATAAGCTGTTCCTCATTACGGTTTTCGTTACATCTAAACAATCGAGGAAATCTTTTTTTTTTTTTTTTTTTTCGATTTATATTTTTCTCAGCAAAAAGAGATATAAGCCTAGAAAGGAAAACCACCCACGTATGAATTAAACAAAAAAACTTCCAACTTATTAAGATTCTCTGAAAAGCGACATATGCCGGTGAAATTCAAACTTTATATAGCTCACTATAAACTTTGTTCATAAGGAAAAAGTCGGAAAAGCAGGAAGAAAAAAAAACTCAGTCCTAAAAAAAAGCAACACATTTACATGCAATACATTTATTTGCAGCCCAAATGAATGTTTGTTAACATCAAGTAAAAATATTAAGTTGTCTTTTATATTTTATCTGGAAGTCACCAACTGATTTGTTTTTAATTACCGAAGTAATATTTTCGGGTTTATTTATTTATTTTATTTTTATTTTTATTTTAAAAAATATTTTTCTATTCAGGTAGGCCTATTTTTTGATTATTATTCGTGACAAAGATCCATTGAAAAAATATTTCGGATAAGTGATATTCATTGATAAAGATAAAAAGGCAAAGGTCGCGGGCTCTTTCATTAGCGATTCTCCCGCGAAAGCATTATTCCCTCTTCTGCTCAAGCCTACGCATGATTTGAATTTTGCCGAACTGTATTACTCCTACTCGCATTCATAACGATTCCGTCTATTTGCACGCTTCTCTTCTTTTGACTCTTTTGCATACTTCTTCATATCCCTCTTCCCCTTTTCCAGTCACGCAGAGGTAATATCGTTTTAATTACAATGAGAGGCGGTATCAAAGCGAGGCAGTAACTGTCTGAACTCGAACTCTACACGTTTTTTCAGTTCAGAAAACGACATTAGGCCGTGCCATTAAAGGTTGTGAAGTATTACCGGTGAAGTGTAAAATTTCTCGCTGCAGAGTGTTGATCCCTCTTTTAGCATATTTAGCCAGTGGCAAAACAGAAAATGATGGTTTGCTTCAAAATTTCCTGGAAAATCGGAACCCTATTTTTAGATTAAGACAAGTATGAATATCAAGCAACGCTTAGTCGGAAGTAGCCTATTTAAGTGAGCAATGTTCCCATAATATAAAAAAGTATCGAATGAAGTTTAAAGCTAATGAAAAAGAAAAATAATCTTAATTCTACAAGGGTGAAAAGATTTATAACGGGTAGCGAAAAAAATAGTTGAAAACTGGGGAGAGAGAAAAAAAAGAGAAAAAAAATAAAAATTGTTTTCGATTTAGGAGACTGTTTGATCACCATCTTTATATCCTAGTCTTCTGTTTATTACCCGGGTAACTGGAAACTCGAAAGAGGAAGGCCAAAAGGCTGTTTTTTCTTTCAGTAGCGTAATGAAGCGGGGTAAAAATTAATATTAAAATTTTCAACATATTTTCCTGGAATTTCCGCTGTTGATTTTTTTTTTCAATTTAAAAAGTCTTTTTTTCTTGCTTTAAATTGTATTAATGCAGTAATTATAAATTTAAAGATGCGATCAGTTTTTTAAAAAAGAGATAAAAGAGATGAGCTTTCAATTTTTTTCTATTTTTTTCGTTACTAGTATGATTAACTTTAAAAAGAATGGAAAATCATTTTACTCTTAACGAAAAATAAACTACCCTCGGAAAGTGTTAATCGAGATAAATTGATTGACTGGCATTTGATGAACCGTAGCTTCAGCTAAGTGCAGCGTCATATTGAGCAATTATAATTGCATTTGCCTTTTAAATAAAAAAAAAATTCAAACGTTTTTCCGATCAGCTCAGCTACAATGGAAAATGTTGATCTACATTTTAAAAAAATTCTGGCTTTGTTTTGGTTGGATTAATTACAGGGTTAACGTACCCCGAAGCTCTTTTTGTATAGCAGATCTGCACAAAAAGCAAAGGCTCTCTTTTTATAATTAATAACGTATGTTGTCCGGTATCAGTATCAATATCAATATAACCGTTTTGTACTGATTTGTATGTAACTCATTATTTTCAGGCGGACCAGCAATAGACCATCATCCACCATACTGGGAGCAACCTTTTTCTCAGCCATATTTTGATAATTCAACAAAGAGGGAAATAGTCACAACTGTAGGTCAAAGCGCATATCTACATTGCAGAGTTAGGAATTTGGGAGATCGAGCGGTAAGTCTTGTTTTATTGTACATTTATTTGGAGTAGGAAAGGAATTATGCAATATAAGAATTTATCATCGGGCAATCTTTTCTTCTAATCTAAAAAAAAGAAAAAAATCTGCCTTCAGGTAAAACCCACAAATATCATTATAATATCTTACTCTCAGATTTTAAGACTTTTCGGTTGCCATAAAATGTGATGAATGCCTAGTTTTCTTCAACGGCAGTATAGCGACAAGCTACGTTCTATAAAAGTGATGTATCACTCAAACAAAATACGAAACTGCTGGAATATAAAAGTTGAAAATTATTACTAGAGTCATTTCGACTTTGAGAACGGAACATAAAGATTTACGACATGTTAAATTTCATTTTTGCTAGCGAAAAAATTTTTACGCTGAAAAAGAGCCGGGAAATTGAGTAGTCGAGAATTTTCCTTTTCATGAACTGACGTATTGATGTATTGCGTTATTGTTTCCAAAATAAATAAATAATTAAATTGTCTATAGTTCTACTTAAATTTTTTTTCCCTTCACTTTGTCACTGCGTTCCTTTTTGCAAACTTTATTTCAAAGCCCGAGCCATAAAGTTCCGCTTCCATTATTCTGTAGTGTATTTAATCGAAATCTGATAAATGACTTCTACTGAACAACGGCGCGAAAGCTAATCGAATTTTCCTTGTACAGTGCATTCTCTTTAAAAATTGAAAGACTGACAGTGTAAAATGAATGAATTATCTATCGATTTTTTTTAGCCATTGAATTAATACTTAAACGGTCTTATAGAAAGATAACAATACACGAAAAATTTCTTTTTAACGATAAAAAACATTTTTTTTCAAGACGTCAAAAAAAAGTTTCTTCACTTTCATGATAAACTTTAAATTTCTCTCCCAAGCCTTCATCGATAAATTCGAGCTTTTTATTTATAACTTTTCATGAATCTAAAGTTTTTCGAGTTAAGCCAGTTATATTAAAAATGGATGCTATATTGAGTGATTCTCTCCCTACAACAAAAGAATGGAGCAATCCGCCATGATTCAAATAATGAGGTTTTCTGCAGATTATCTTCTTTGCTGTGGTATGATATCTCTTGTTAAAAACCCCTTATAAGTAAAGAAAGTTTTTTTTTTTTTTTTTTTTTTTACAAATAGCGAAGAAGACAATCTTCTATCTATATCTATATCTATCTATATCTATCTATCTATCTATATCTATCTATCTATCTATATCTATCTATACATATATAAAAGCGCAGTTAGATCGTTATGTCCGAGAAAAACAAAAAAAAAAAAAACTGCGTAAGATAGACAGACAGACGGACAGAGCGAACCACCGAAATTTTAATTTTAAACGAATTTTTGAAAAAAAAAAAAAAAAAAAAAAAAAAATCCGAACCTTCAAAATTTTAATTTTAGACAATTTTTTTTTGAAGGGGGGGGGGGAGTGTGCCTGTCTGTACGCAGGAATTTTTTTTTTCAACATTTTAAACTGTGTGTCTGTCTGTAGGCGGTGATTTTTTTTTTTTTTTTTTTGGAGGGGGGGGGGAGTGCGTTTGTCTGGTGTTTGTACGCAAGGGAAAAAGTTTTTTTGAAAAAAAAAAAAAAAATACATTACTATTTTCATAAATATAAATAAATATATAAAAGCGCAGTGAGATCGTTATGTCCAAAAAAAAAAAAAAAACCGCGTAAGACAGACGGATAGACCAAACCACCGAAATTGTAAAAAAAAAAAAAAAAAAAAAAAAAAAAAAAAAATGAAAATAAAAAAAAGAAGAGAAAAAAATTGGCTAGAAAGAAAATTTTGAAGGTTCGGATTTTTTTTTTTTTTTTTTTTTTTTTTTTCAAAAATTCGTTTAAAATTAAAATTTCGGTGGTTCTGTCTTAAAATTAAAATTTCGGTCTGTCGGTCTATCTGTCTTACGCGGATTTTTTTTTTTTTCAAAAATTCGTTCAAAATTAAAATTTCGGTGGTTCGCTCTGTCCGTTTGTCTGTCTATCTTACGCAGTTTTTTTTTTTTTTTTTTTTTTTTTTTTTTCTCGGACATAACGATATAACTGCGCTTTTGGTCTTTGAAAGGGATACAGGTAGCAAATTATAAAATTGTGGTTATTAAAAAAATACTTCTATATAATTATATATGAGCTTTTACTGCGAAGCAAATGCTTTTACTCGGACCTACGTCTGTACTGCGTACAGACAGACACACTCCCCCCTCCAAAAAAAAAAAAAAAAAAAAAAAAAAAATGAAAAGAAAAAAAAAGAAGAGAAAAAAATTGGCTAGAAAGAAAAGGAAGGAGTGAGATTGTTTGTATGTGTATCTAGAAAAAGAAGAAAAAAAAATTGGCCAGAAAAGAAAGGGGAGGGGAGTGAGATAGTTGTATCTAGGAAAAAAAAATTGCCGAAAAAAAAGAATCGCTTTTTAAAGGAGAAAAAAAAATAGGATTTTTATAGGAAAAAAATGGCCAGGAAAAAAGATTTTTAACTTTTAATCACTCTTTGAGTGGTATGCAAAGAAAGTAGTAATTGCTTTTACTTCGAAGCAAATGCTTTCACTTCGAGACAAATACTTTTACTCGGAAAGCAAATGCTTTTATTCGGTAAAAGGTTCCTAAGTAAAAAGTGCTGAGTAAAAGCTCCTGAGTAAAATGTGTTTAGTAAAAGGGCATAAGGAAAAGTTCCAAAGTAAAAGCTTCTTAGTGAAAAGTCCTAAGGAAAGGTTTTTAAGTAAACGGTCCTAACCAAAAGTTCCTAAGTAAAAGCTCCAAAGTAAAAGGTTCTTAGTTAAAGGTCCTAAGGAAAGGTTCCAAAATAGAAGGTGCTTAGTAAAAGGTTCAAAGTAAAAGGTCCTAAGTAAAAGCTCCAAAGGAAAAGGTTCTTAGTAACAGGTACTAAGGAAAGGTTCCTAAGTAGAAGGTGCTTAGTAAAAGGTTCAAAGTAAAAGGTAGTTAGTAAAATGTCCTAAGCAATATTGCCTAAGTAAATGGTGTTTAGTAAAAAGGCATAGGTAAAAGCTTCTTAGTAAAAGGTTTAAATTACAAGGTCCTAAATAAAAGCTCCAAAGTAAAAGGTAGTTAGTAAAAGGTCCTAAGGATTTAGGGTGTATACTGACTCATTATTCTCATTATTACTCATTTTTTTTTTAAAAAAACTCATTATTACTCATTTTTAAAAAAAAAAAATCATTATTTTCATTATTTTAAGAAAAAGTCATTATTCAGCTCATTTTTTCCCAAATCTAATTGATAAAATTGAAATTTTTTCTTAAGCGCTCAAAAAAAAGATATCTTTTATTTAAAACCACAATAGCTTAATTTTTTCTCGGATTTTTTTTCGGAAAGATTTTTCATCTTTGAGAATAGCTCAAATTATGATAAGTTCAGCCGATGAAATGAATGATAAATTAGAAAAAAAGAGCGCGTTTGCAAAAATTTCAAAAAGATATTGATAAGAAAAAAGAAACTCTCTTGAAATTTCAAATTTTTCAAGTTTTGCAAAAAGCTAAGTTAAATTTGTGATGTTACCTGAAGAAAATTTTCTTAAACGCAATAAAAGTAATTTTTTATATTCCTTTTACCATTTTTTTTACTCATTATTTACTCATTATTTTATTTTCAAAACTCATTATTCTCATTATTTAAAACAAGCGAGATCAGTATACACCCTGTAAGGAACGGTTCCTAAGTAAAAGGTACTTAGTAAAAGGTCGTAAGTAAAAGCTCCAAAGTGAAAAGTAGTTAGTAATAGGTCCTAAGGAACGGTTCCTAAATAAAAGGTGCTTAGTAAAAGATCCTAAGTAAAAGCTCCAAAGTAAAAGGTTCTTAGTAACAGGTACTAAGGAAAGGTTCCAAAGTTTAAAGAACTTAGTAAAAAGTTCCAAAGCAAAATGGCCTAAGTAAAAGGTCTTTAGTAAAAGGTGATTAGCAAAAATCCCTAAGCAAAAGGTGCGTAAAAAAAGCTACTAAGTAAAAGGTGATTAGCAAAAGGTGCTAAGTAAAAGGTCATAAGCAAAAGCCTTTGCTTTCCGAGTAAAAGCATTTGCTTCGCAGTAAAAGCTCATATATAATTATAGAAGTAATAATTTTTTAATAACCACAATTTTATAATTTGCTACCTGTATGGCTGTATCCCTTTCAATCGAGATGCGAAGGGACCGCGAAGCGGTCCCGAAGCAGCTCGTAATTTTAAAAATTCCTTCTGCTTATATGAGTTTGTAACATTTTTTTTTTTAATTTTTGCATTTGCGATTGTTGCAGCCTAAAAATGATGGGTCTAGGCTGAACTAGAATTTTCCTGTGTACGAAAAGCTTGAAATATCGTTTAGCTTTAAGGAACAAAATTAAATTGTCAAGAAAAGAATCGCCTGAGATAGTTTTCGATATTTTTGCTTCCGGAATATTCTTCCATTTTGGAAATCCCCCTTCCCTAGAATCAAACATTACGATCTTTTCCACTATTTTGCATGAAACGATTTTTTTTTCCTTTTAAATAAAGTTGGGTTTCTGTTTGAATGAGAGTGGGGAAGGGAAAAAAGGAAGGATTTTGTCCTAAGGTTTTGTTATTAAAGTCGCGAAAACATTACCATTTTTGGAATATAAATTCTTCATCACTCCAGGCGGAAAGTGTACACTTTCCTCCTACCCAACCATAGAAAATGTCTTTATGATGGAAAATATCTTACATAATAGGAATCGAAGGGGTAAACTTTAACATTCGACCAATTACATGCTTTACTTGCTTTGGGCTCTAGCCTTTGTTGATCCTGAAAATACAAACCAAAGGACAATCTTTTTTTTTTAAATCGTATTACCTGGTAGTGGTATTGACAAGAAATTCGAAATTGACTTCTAAAAGTAAGAATTCACATTTCACCGATTTTAAAGCTTATGCTGATGTGTCATTTTTGGTTGTGAGATGAATCGTTTGACGAAAAAAGCATTCGCGAAATCAAGCACTTTAAAGATTCTTTGTGAATTAACGGGAGCCCAAATACGATCTTTTTAATAATGCTGTAAGAAACCATTGCCGACCTTTGAACTACCTTTCCCTCCAAATCTTGAAATAAAGGACAGTCGTACTACATAAAACGAGATTGAAAGGTTGAAAAGGTTTCATTGCAAATCTCTGTTTCGAGATCCTTTGAGAATCGATGTCTGAAATGCAAAATTTTATGCTAATCTCGGCAAATGCGTTCTCTCCCATACTCCGTTTCTATGCGTTCTTGACTTTCGGAAAGTTTGGGGAAAGTCAGTCATAGTTGAGATCACAAAAGTTAAGGGAGATTGATTACGCTTTTGTGCCCTTCATTCCCCGGATAACGCAGTGGTTACAAAGTCCAGCCCAATCTCAATGCTGTGCCAATGCTACCCGTATTTCATTTAACTACATTTCCAATAAATCTCCATGAACTCCCTGCTCCTCCTTCGAATTTTATTTCTTTTCCCTTTTTATTTCGTTCTTTTATTAACTATCGGAAATGCGGCCTTTGCTCAGATTGTCGAATGTAATTTGTTTACTCGCTTTTCTGATGCACGAACGAGCTTCGGGTTCTTAATCAACGAAAGTTTTCCAGGTTTCAATTTCCCCTCTCGCTTAAGTTGCCATTACTTTTTTTAATCTTTGTTTATTCGCCTGACGATTATTAACTAAATTCTATTAATTTTAAAGTGACACTTCTTTTCTGCAAAAAGAAAAAAAATAAGATTTAGGGGTTCTACGTTGTTTAAATAATAACTCTCTTTTTTTCCCCCAGGTATCTTGGATTAGAAAGCGCGATCTTCACATACTTACAGTAGGAATATTGACTTACACCAATGACCAAAGATATCAAAGCCTTCATTCAGATGGCTCGGACGAGTGGACGTTGAAAATTTCATCTCCACAAATCAGGGACTCTGGGACATACGAATGCCAAGTGTCCACAGAGCCAAAAATCAGTCAAGCGTTTAGATTAAGTGTAGTTGGTAAGTGGATTTTCGGCCTTGTATACGTTAGACGTTAGCCAAAGATATATTTAGTAAGTACAATTAAACCTCAAAAACCGGGCGCTCACTCTATACCTCTACCTCTTTATTCCGGCCGAAATCGAACGGTCCAGATGTTTCCCCATATCAACCCATGTATTTTTTTTCTCAATAACGGACAGTTCAAGAACCGGACATAAAGTTCAGATTTTTCGTTTTTCCCCCTGTAAGCCTATATTAAAATAACTTCCTTACATAATTTGGGCAACTCTGTATGTGACGAATGTCTATGTCTAATAATGCCGCGTAGTTCTTTACAGCGGCTCAATTTTGTCCGATCGAAGCAAGTTAAACTCATGGACAGAATCTTTCTGTCCCGAGGTGTCCGTTATAGTGAGGTTTAATTGTATTTGCAAGTCCTTGAATTAGTATAATTTTTGAAACGTGGTTTCACTCAATTGAGAAGCGGATTATTGATGAATGATTCGACCTAATGGTTCGTATTTTACTTCGGAACACTTTGGTTCTGTAGTTTTCAGCAAAATCGATATCGGGCCATTATTCAACCGTGGAAACGTTTGAAAATTGTTTTGAAGTGTATAATAAATTAAAGGGTCGGTTTTGTTAATGTAAAATATGACGGGTTCCCTGGAATGTGGATAGTAAGAGGACCCGTAACTAGATACAGAGAGGAACTTACTAGAGCATGCCTTTGGCTCAAGTTACAAGTTTTCCAGTTTCCACAGCAACTCTCAAATTGGATTCCAACAAGTTATTTCTCGGATTGTTCATATGCCCTTCCGATGAATAACGTCATCATTTATTCATTTCACTCTCCTTTTGGTTAATCAAGTTAAAGCTTAAATCGACTAACTCATTAAAATCTTGATCGTTTCGGGAAAAGTCTTCCTGGATAGCATTCTGGCTTGGAATGGAAGACTTCAAAAAGTCTTTTGCAGCTTTGCCGTTCGGCACACTCTATATACGTAATTTAAAACGATTTCGTCCCATTAAACTCGAAACAAACTTGAAACCAAACATTAAAATCAGTTAAGTCGTGCGGTTGTTGTGAATTTCTAATTTAGGATCGATACCCAATGTAAAACGTTCGAGTACCGGACGATTTACCGGACAAATCTTATTTTTCCCGTAGACAGCTGAAATGGTCGTAATTTATCTGCTTTTGAAATGTTTTCAAATGCAGACCTTTTCCCATTTTTCTGTATAAGGAAAAAAAAATACCCTACTTTCTTCCTTTACTTCGAAATCTTTTACGAATGCAAAGTTTGCAATCGGCACGAACTTTCCCCCTATTTTACATTTACCGTGAACGATAGAAAAGAAATAGAGCCTTAGTGAGACCGTAGTGAGTACTGCGAGTCTACTAAATTAATTGCAGTTAGACATGTCGTTATATCTTAATGACTAATTAGTGTCGATAAGAAGATTTTCATTCTATTATGTATGGTATATACTGCCTCTAATTATCCCATCTGCGCCCTCCATTCTCCGAATTATAGTCGTTCTATCATTCCCCTTAACGGCTTGAGAATAGATGGTTTTATGCGTTTATGCTCATACACAACACAGCTTACTTGCTCTCACCGCGATTTGTGTCGGTTAAAAGAGGTCGATTGATTCTCATTTAATTTTTGATTAATTAAAACGTTTTTTTTTTTTTTTTTTCTGTATCTTTATTTCCTTTTACAACTAGTAAAAAGTAAATTTTGAAAATCTTTTTCTTTTCTTTATTTTCAGTATCCAAAGCAAAAATATTGGGAAATCCTGAATTATATATCAAAAGCGGTTCCGACATCAATTTAACTTGCGTCGTTCTCCAGACCCCACAGCCTCCCAGTTTCATTTACTGGTATCAAGGGGGAGAAGTAGTCAACTATTCTCAGAGAGGGGGCATTAATGTCGTCACTGAGAAACAAACTAGTACTAGTAGACTGCTCATCGCCCGAGCGCAACCTGCTGACTCGGGCAATTACACCTGCGCCCCTTCTAGCAGTGATTCAGCTAGCGTAATAGTTCACGTACTTAATGGTAAGTCAAAAAAGATTAACTATTTATCACTGCTCTAGTCTGCCGTCGTTTTGTTGGTTTATTTCTTTCATTGCCTAGTGAAGCTTACAGCTGTATATTCGCTGCGATCTTCTCAACTATTCGCGAACTTAGGACCAAAGGGAGCTATCTGGGCCCCCTTCTCAAATTTATATCTTGTTCGAAACATCTTTATTTTACGAGTACAATCTGCCCCTGTTTTCAAACTTTTTTTAATTCCGATGGGATCAGGTACATTGTTGAAATCAAGAAGTGCTATCTCGGAATTGATTTAATATAAAATTTAGAGTCGAAAGATTCCATGTCATATTTCCACTAGGTCACCTGTACCAACCATAAAAATGAAATCCCTAATATGTAAAAAAATGAGTTTTGATTTACAATTAATAAATGATTTAAGAATTTTTTAGTAATTTGATGACACGTTAAAATAACAAAACCGTTTGTTCGAAAAGTCGTTTTTATGTTGAAAGTAATGTAAACAATTATATGAAATATAATTATGTTGGTAGCCATGTTTTTACACTAGAACCGTAAAACCTTTTGACTCTGAATTGAAACATTTACTGAACATCGATTTTTTAAGAAATTTTTTAAAACAGCTCTACCGTATAATTTCTGTGTCGGAAGTAGCACCCTTTGGTCCTAACGCCGCATATTTTCGGTGTAGCATGTAGTCAGCTTGACGCTAGCCTGTATTGTTTTTTTATCATGTCGCAGTGTTTTCCTCCGATTATATTCATTTGGGGTACCCGAACCGATAAATAGAAGCGAACAGAAAAGGTTCTGGAACAGATTTTCTGTTTTCTTACGGCATGATTCAAATTTTCTACAACAAAACATTTTTTTTTTTTTTTTTTTTTTTTGTTGGCTAAAATTCGTAATTTAACTCATGGGAAGCTTTCCGAAAAATTTTAGTTTCGGAATTTTTGTAATGAAAATCGAATGTATTCCACCCTAGATAGCATTTGTATATTTTGAAATACGGTCATAAGCTATGCATTAAAAAGGACTCAGATTTAAATGTTCCTAAAACTTTAACGGAACTTACATGATATATTCGAAAGCATTTCCAACTAAATTTACTAATATAAGCAATTTAAGCATGACCATAAAATTCGTTGTTTTAACTCTGATTTTTTTTTAAAAACTAAATTGCTTACACCTTTTCGCCTTTTCGTTTCGATTGTGGGTTGAATTACCGTTTGGGGTCAGCATCGACTGATTGATAGTGTAGGCGTAAATCGAGATGAAAATCCAAAATAACCCTTTTTTCGCATTAATCATATCGTGTTATTGCAAGTGACGATATCGAAGCATATTATAAAATGAATGTAGAACTTGGTTGTTACGAACTTGATATGACAGCTCAAGCGGAAAGGACTCATGCTTAGAAATGTTTACATTCACACACATTTTAATTTCTGTAGGTACATCAAAATGGGAAAAATCGGGGGAAAAAAAGTTGAAAACTCGCATAAATAAAAAGTCGAACTTTGTTACGATTACAAAGCCTTAGCTTTCTATATCGAGAGCGCTAAAGCAATTACAGTTATCCCTCGATTTTCACGGTAGATTGGTTCTGGGAAAACGCTGTGTAAGCCAAAACCGTGTGTAAATCAATACCAACTTCTTATGAGAGATGGCTGGGAGGATGTGTTTGCAGAACTTTAAAACGAAAAGTACAAAAAAAAAAGGTTAATTTTTATTTTTTATTTATCTTGAGTCGTTTTTTGCGATGCAGTATGCATGCAAATCGCCCTTTGGAAATATAATTACATTTTTTTGACAAGAGTGTCACTGTTTTGATGCTCAATGCCAAAAGCCATCCACGCGAAAAATTTTTACAAAGAATCGTCATTTTTTTTAAAATTAAGGTTCTATAGCAGCGAAAAATGAAACTTTCATTCATTCCAAAAAAAATTTCAATAATTTGACCATTCGAAAAATTTGAAAAAAAAAAAAAAAAAAGAAAAAGTAAACCTCATGTCTTGTCCATATAAAATCAAACGCCTGCAGATCAAACTCATGATAAATAGGGGAATGACTGCAAAAATCTTCAAAGCGCTAATTCAATAAAGTAAAATTTAATCCCACTGTTCTGCTGTTTTGTATTTATAATCAAAAATGGCCAGTTTCAAAGCTATTGCATTAAACACAGAAGTCTATTGCATTTTAAAACATTTCATTCACTTTAAGTTATAAAATCTATTTATGTACCCACTCTTTTAGAAGTTCTCTGTATATGAGCAAAGGAGTTAATTCTCTTGCTTCCAGTAATAAAAGCATTAACTAAACAATGTCGAACCAAAGGAAAAAAAAAGACGGAAAAACTCGCCTTTTTTTGGGCAATGAAATATGAAAGTGTTTTGCGAAGGATAATTATTCCCAACTCTCGGGATAAACAGCCCGTAAAAATAATATAAGGGGAAAACACAGAATAAATGGAAAATGTATATTCGCTGAAAAAAGAAATGGGAATGATGCCTAAATGGTTGAAAAATTCCGATTTTTGAAGCGTAAGTAAGCGTAAGTAATTTTCTGTCACCATAGGATCGCATGTCATGGTACGATGAAACGATCTTTAGCAAGATTAGGTTAGATTTTTTTACAAAAATAAATTCTGAGCCTTGCAAATTCATCCCTTTTTTTTATTTCCCATGCAAAAATTAAATAAAGATTTTTTTTTTGTATCCGGTTTCCCCGGGATTTTTTTGGTTTTTGATTCCTTTTGGGATCTTATTTTCGTAAGATTTTTTTTTTTTTTTTTACGGGAAATGGAATTTTTCAATTAGCTAATTCTTTCTTTTTTGGGATTTCGCGGACTAGAATCGCTGTTGTCGAAAAATCTGGAAATAAAAGTAAGGTGCAATAGCGAGATATCCAACCGTAATTTTCATTTTCATTTAGATCGTTTATTATCGTGAAGAAGTAGCAGCACAACCCTCTCTGAGGCGATAGGACATTGATTCTCGTCGAATTCAAATTTTTGTCAAAAGATCCTGTTAGACTATTTTTCTTTACCATATTCCAGAAAAATCGAAAAATTCCTGCTTTGAAAACTTAAGTCAGCGTAAGTGTCATTTTGTTACCATAGGATCGCATGTCATAGTGCGATGAAACGATCTTTTGGAAAATTAGGTCAGATTTTTCCATTCCCACGAAAACATTTCCTTTCTGGAAAATCAGGAATTCTTGAATTTTGTAAAAAAGGAAATCCTGGAAAACGGGAATCCTCGCTTTATTCACGCTGAAACTTAACATTTCCCGGGATATCATTTGATGGGAATTCTAGGGCAGAGTACCTAACGACAACAATGGTATAAGTTTTTGTTCTGAGTATTCCTAACTTTTAGAATGTAAAACTTCCTGCCTCTCTTGCAATACGTTATTTTTGTATTTTACTTTTTTATAGGTGAGCACCCTGCAGCCATGCAGCATGGTAACTCATCTAGTACGGCGACGGCGACGTATCCAGGAAGGCCAGCGATGTTAACCATTCATTCTTTACTTCTTGGTTTGACTTCCACTATTTCTTTTCGGTGATATCGTATTACCGGAAACACTGACTTTTAAATCGAAAGTGTTTTGTTTTAAATGGACTATTTTTAGCGCCGATTTTTTTGTATAAAACAATGTGAATAGTGTTATATGTTATATTAAAGAGTGGAAGATTTCGCTGCGCGGAAAGTTTTTGATCACTAATCGCTAGGATTTTGTTTTGTTTTTCGTCTAATTTTTTATTTTAATGGTTGGGATTGTGCCTGTCCATCTGCGCAAAATTGATTTTCCTCGTTTTCATTTTTTTTTCTATCTGGTGCAACGTTTACAAATCTATGGACAGAACTGCTTATAAATTCCCTTATTTTCAAATTTAGTAATGGTTGATTACCTTTAAATGGTCGGCCATTATAATCCTTAAATCTTTCACTTTCGGTGATTAGCTTCACTAGACCCTTGATTTTGTAAAGGATATTCAGAAAATAGCGACCCATTTTAACTGACCAAAATTCTGGAATGGAAGCGTTGTTTGTACTTCGAAAAGGCAACAGAAAAATCGAATTTAATTCAAATCGATTTAAAAATCAAGCATTGTGAATTTTCCGAATTTTTTTAACCCTTTATTTATCGGTATTTTGTGTGAAAAGAGTTTCATCAGAATTAATGGATTTTTTTTGCACTTTTTTTCGTTATTTTTTGAACATCCTTTTTATTCCTTTACTTTCGATGGACATAATTTATAGCGATTGCGGTGTAAAATCTATTTTGAAATTACTGCTTTGGGGATCTTAACTTTAGAAACGATGATTTTGATCCTAATTAAAATCGACTTCCTTTTTCCCAGTTATAAAACTGCTGTAATTGCTTTAATAAAAGAAACTCTCTTTTTATAAAATTTTGAAGCATGCGAGGATGAGGGTGATTTGAACTCTCGAAAATATTATTGCATTTTGAAAGAGAGCAACCGACAAAGAAAAAATCAACCCTGTATTTATATGAAAAATTTATGCTCTCCTTTTGTCGATTTCCACAGTAAAAAAAATGCATCTTTCACTTGACTGATAATCTTAAGAAAATAAAAAAATAAATTTAAAGAAACAACCAACTTAAAGCACAATAAAAATAATTACGTCATTTTCGAATTTTCAGTTCTCGTTTAGTTTTCCTCTCTTGATTCCTGGCAACTTTAAATTTAATAATGAATGCGGCATTTAATTATTTTTAAAAGATATCTCGGTCCCCCTTCAGTCTCTCTTTAAAACTCTGGTTCATCCACGTCATACACCCATATATTAATCGAATTCGCTATCCTTTTCATAAAAAAAACCCTGGGAGAAAAGGGGTTTCAGCAGGAAAAAAAAAAAAAGGATCCGGAATTTGATTTCATTATCTTCTTTCACGAGAGTGAAAAAAAGGGTTTCTTTTCTACGAAAGATAAACAACGAATAACTTTATTTTGTTTTTCCCCCAAATGATCATTCTCCCTTGACGCAGGCGACTGGTAATTATTTTGCTGATTATAAATTTATGATAAACTTTTGCTAGAGTGAATCAAACTTTTCGTGTTAAAATGAAAGACAGCGAGAACAATCCGATGATAGTGATTTGTTCAACCGTATTGTTGTGTTTTAGAAGAGTGAACATTTGTTGAAAATGTGTTTGTAGTTGAAACTTTATAATGCGGGTAATTTAACAAAGACATATGTCGAAGGATCGAAGGGATGTTAGTACCTTGTTATTCTCAAGGCTTAACTAGTCAAGAGAAAATAGTAATAATGTAAAATAAAAACGAAGAAAATTATTTTGTTTTATTATTATTATTATTATTTATTTTATTCTTTTAACGTTTAGCTTATATCTTATTTCTAATCGGAAAATTAGATTTTTCTTTTCCTTTGATCGTTATCTTTGTTTTGTTTTTTCGCTTTTTGAATTATAAAAAAGAGAAGCTTTAAATATTTTTCTATCTAGAAAAGGAAATAAGCTAGACTTTATTACGATTTTTGTAAAATTTCTTTTAGCTTATTACAAAATTGAAAAAAAATTATTTTGTTGTTTCTTTTTTTTTTACATTTTCTTATCTCTCAGTTGTACCGCATAAGAATTCTTCTTTTTTTTTTCTTTTCAAAAGATAAGACCAGGTAGAAATGTAAAACTTTTAAAACAGCTGCTTTGATCGAGATCAAGGCGATTCCAAGATAAATTTTTAAAGATTTCCAAGAAGTTTTCTGGCAAACTTTATTCGGTATTATTCTAAGAAAATTCAAACTTTGAAATCTTCTCTAATATTTAAAATTCATTCCATTTAAAGCCAATTCATGCAATTAACTTCTATCTTCAGGAACACTTTTTTTGAGACACGAATTTAGTAACGGACCATGACTTAATAGCGGTTAATAGCCATGGAAGGGATGAATCCCATTTTTTTAAGTGCATTTTTACAACATTTAAAATGATAATTGGATGCCCATTGCTGACTTATTTTCACCCATCGCCTCTTCTCTTTACTTTCCTATTAACTGAAAAATCTGGAAAATTCATTTATTGATGAAAAATTGCATAATCAATTTTTCTTTCTCGCTTTGTAAATTGAATTTTTAAAGTTACAATGCAAAAAATTACGAATGTTCTTTTTAAATCATTTCTGGTTTTATCTCTAAAAATACGTTTTATTTTATTTACGTTGTATCCCATTGTTTCTTATGGATGGTATTTTTTTGGCTTGGAAATTCTTGTAATAAATTCCATTCGGATCCAATATTCACGCCTCTTTATCGCTCTTGAGAATCCGAATATGTGAAGTGTCGTGGAGACCATCCGTTTCCAATGAAAATAACTTCCCATTCCAATTGAAGGGACACCGACTTAAAAACCAGAATGCATTTTTCATCCGATTTATATAATTTAAAGTCGATAGGAGATCCTATAATGTTAACGGCATTAGGGAAAAAGGGAGAAAAAAAAAGGACTGAAGGGAAAAAGTTTTTTAGGAAGTGTACCTTTCATAGAAAAAAAAAGAGTTTCGTTGCCTAGGAGACTTTTTTTTTCTTCTTTAACGATTTTAGAATACCAAAAAGATTCAAAGCAGACCTTTAATACGGATATTGTAATGCGAATGTGGTGTACGGCAGGATGTTTCATTTTTTCTCTGATTCCTTTTTCTTCCATTTTTTTTTTTTTTCAAAGAGGCAAAAAAAAAAGCAATCACAAAAAAATATGCTTGTTCAGTTTTTTCCTCATCGTTGTAGAATAATAACCTTAACTGATTATTACCTGCAACACTCCGCTTTGGGGTATTAAAATGAAAATCCTTTTGCTTTTATATTTCTGAAAACATTTATTTCCTGAAAATCGTTTGTTTTCTTTACATTGCATATAAAAGAGGTGGGTGTCTCTCTTGTAATAAGTTTTCTTTACAAATTTTCTAAAAAAGGCTTATTTTGTACTTTTGGCTGTGCCGGAAGAATCCGATTTTTCCAGTGTAAATCGGTGAAGGAGAATTTATCTAAGAAAAAAAAATAAAAATAACGTTTGTTCTTTAATGAATATACTAGGGATCGAATCAAACAAAGATTTACGTAGCAAGCGCTGGGAGAAAAGTTTATTTTATTTATTACGCCATTCTCATAAGCTGGGACATTCCTTTTTGAAAATATAAAAAAATATATATCTACGTTTGAATTTATTTATAATCCTGAATCATGAATTTTCTCTCATAGAAAATGAAACTAAATGAAACCTTTTTTTTTTCTTACTGAAAAAAAAATCCATTTCGTGATTTTTACAAAGAAATAATTATTTTTCCCCCTTTTTTTTTTTCATTTTAAATATCTTCTAACAATTTTTATTTTCTTTACAAAAAGATTTTACTTTAACAGTTCCAACCCTTAACTGAAAAAAAGTTTTGCTTTGATTCACTTTTTTCTTTGCATTAAAAACCTAAAATATTGGTTTGCTACTGAAAGCCCGGGAAAAAAAATCGATTTCCTCTTCATCAAATAACTAAAAAAAAAAAAAAAAATTCCGATAGTTTAACGTCTAAGATTCAGCGCAAGATCGGAATTCCGGAATGTGTATTCAATCAACGACTGGTAAAAAAATGTGTCGTCAATAATTCTAAAATCCCCGTCGAAAAAAAAAAATACCTTGTTCTTTTTTTTGGTGGGGAGAAAGTCTTCAAAATTTCTTTCATGTCGTCAATACGGAAAACAAATGGCATTCTTTGTTGTTGTGAATTCCACACATTCATGCTTCCCCCTTCCCCCCCTCCATTGTACTTACGTCTCGCAAATATTTTTATTGCTTTTTCATTACATTTCCATTACAGTCGTCGACTTTGCGCAGCGTAATGGACTTGAACACGTTATCTTCTGACACACGTAATGTTATTTTCAACAGAAATGAATCTAGATCGCATTACCTATTTCTTGTTACTCCTTTTCGGATATACTGTATATCTTTGATGGTGGGAAAAAAATAAATCTTATATTCATGCTCGGGAAAAAGAAAAATTTAATTTTTTCCCCGTGAACAAAAAAAAAAGTGGCAAACTCCCAAAATCCTTCCTAGATGTTGAATTAGACTTTATCAGGGTTGGGACCAATTATTTGCAAATGTTTCGTGAATTTTTTGTTTGCCAGAAAAAAAAGAAGCAGAACAACTTGTTATTTTTCTTTTTTAGTCTTTAAATCTCTCAAACTTGACTTTTTCTTTAAATAAGAAAGATTATAAGATTACCTTTGGTGAAAAATATACCCTCAAGCGTCCTAATAGTATATGTGCCAATGTACAAAAGCACTCATAGTCATTTTTTTTTTAAAAGTAGGTTATGCAATGAATTTAATTTGCTATCTTTTCAAGTTTCTCTTGATGGACAACAGCGCTCCTTGTGCTGGACAAACTTGCATCATATCAGTATTTCGGAGAAAAGGAAACAATAATAAATCCTTTAAAAGAAAAATTACTGGAAATTATAAATTCTTCGATATTTTAATAGAAAATTACGGATAATTCAGATCAAGTGGCATTAATTTTATTATATTAGAGTCACGTTTTGCGATATCTTATGGGAATGCTTGGACTCATTATGACTTCCGGGAAAAAAAACGGGGGAAAATTATATGGCCTGGGGATTTATTTTGATAAAAGCAAAGTATGAATTTCTGAATTTGTACGATGATAGTGTAATACACAACGGGCCTAAATATTTGTATATGCCTATAATTAACGTTCTAAAAGTCTGAAAAAAAAAATTGTTTCAGTTCCGTTGGGAAAAAGTATGTGAATGATTCTAGTGAATAGCATTTTATTTTATTTCCCGTTAATAATTTATTTCGATTTATGCGAAACGAAACTGAGAGTGGTTGTTAAAAACGAGAATTTAAATTATAAAGGAGAAAAATATTTAATGATTTAAATATAATGATAATTCCATTTTTTGTAGTTTGTTATTTTTTATTGATTTTCCTACAGTCACTATCATACTTTCGTACAGTATATAGTTATTGCAACGATGATGCGACTTCCAAAAAAGCTATCATTAATCTGTTAAAAATCCAATAGCGGGATGGAAGTTTAAAAATATCGACCTAGGATCGATAGCGTCGATTGTCGAATTTTCATAAACATTTGATATTATATTTTAAAATCTATTAATAAATTATTATCCTATTTCATTTCACTAATATCAAAAGGAATGGTGCGCTGTCGATTACGTTTTATGATCAGTAATCTTTTTAAAAATATAGACTAGAAATACTGGAGCCCAAAATCCCTCCCTTTTTTTCCCAACTTTTTTGGATTTTTTGCGAAAAATTTTTCCAGGCGTTAAGTAACACATTATTTTCGGAAAAAATCAGACAAGTGTTTTTTTTTTTTTTTTTTTTTTTTTATACAGAAAATGATAAAAACACCACGTTAAACTTTTATTTTGTATACAATATGCTCTGTCAGGAAAACTTCAGAAATGGAACCTGTGACAGACAGACCGAGATATTCACATTATGCACACTTCTATGAGTTTATAAGTAAACTCAACCGCGGATAATATTTCCTTGTAAAAGGATGCACTTGACCGTCGGAGAAGAAAATCTTTTAGAGGTTGAAACGTGCCTCGAATTTTATCAGGGACTAGGAAAACTAAGAATTTTCGTATCTGAATTCCAAAGCATTTTTTTAGAAAAAGGATCGTGATTTACAATAAGGAAAAAAAATCGGATATAAAATTCCGGAGACGATTACTGTGATTCTTTTTATGCTTTCCTTTAAAAACGTATCGAATATTTCATTTCCAGACGTTAAAATGAAAAATGATGAATCTATCCCCCCGTTTCGAGAATCTAGCAAAGTCAGTTTATAAATCAACCCCACTGTCGATTTTTCTGTACTGTGTCGTCGGTCAGCTCATGCAGTTCGTCATTGTCACCCAGACAAATTACACGCTTTTCTTATCTTTTTACATGGTTTTATGTACAAAAAAAAGGAATTTTTATCCTAAAACTTTTTAAATTAAAAAAAAAAAAGAGAGAGCTGCGATTATCAAAAAGAAAAAAAGGCGCTGAAAGTGTTTCTGAAATGCATTTCGTACTATTTTTTTTTTAATTAGCTCGAATTCGAACGCAATGATGCCATTGTATCGTTGTAACGAGTGCTTTGAATGTAAGAAACGGTGAGGGAATTCCCAAAAGCCATTAAATAAAATAGAGACGAGCTTCTTCCGATTATTTAATTTTGGAAAGCGCAAAGAAAGAAAAAACGAAAAATAAGAATTTTACAATTTAGCCTATTTTTTTAAACATTCACGCATAAAAAGAACTTCAAAAAAAAAAAAAAATTATCAAAACCGAGATGCTCTCATTTTAAATTGGCAGATAACGTGACAGAATGTTTTTAAAGAGGATCGGAAAATTGTTGTACTTAAATAATTTTTTTTTACAGTTATTTTATTATTCAAATATTTTACAAAACACTGCTAAAATGGTGGAGCGGGTCCAAATCAAAACAATGTTTCGGTAAACCAAAACTCCACAATATTAAAACTGTTTTTAAAATTTTAAAATTTCTTTAACGCAATTGGTCTAATTGTTGTTCATTGCCCATTCGAAATAAAAGTTAACAAAGAAAAAAAAAAAAAGGGTACCTAACGTGAGAAGGGGCACGTGACCGACGTGACTGTATATAGGTCACGTTTCAATTAAATCTACTTATTATTTACATTGCGTACGAATATACTGCTGATGTCGAGCATTTTCTAAAAGCGCTTATAAAACAAAACGCAGTATTTCCGCCATGCATCATCTCTGCCTTTTTTCCCGTCAGCAACCTTGCGAGAAATTTCGTGAAATTACAAGCATGCCTTTAAAATAGCTATTGACTTAGAAGTATCTCAGCAGCAAAGATAAAGTGATAAATCAAAATGTTTGTGCAGCAAAGCGGTGAAGTCAATAGACGTCATAAATTTTGTCTTATACGATTTTTATATTTAAGTCAAAATTCCACGCCAAAAATTATTGCGGGAATTTATTCCTGCGATATTTTTGCAAATAAAGCTATAAAATGTACGATTTGGCCGAATTTATACGGTTTCTATATATTTTTCCACTTTTCATTTAAGAGAAGGTGTATGAAACACCTACGCCAAAAACTTGGTTCCATTAGGCAGGAACGATGCATCTTCAAAACAGATAAGGTAATAAAAACCGTCACGTGACCAAAGTCAACTTTTTATGTCTTTGATGTCATGTGGAAAATTAAAAAAAAAAAAAAAATTATAAATGTAATAAAATCAAAAATTTTTCATTGTGGAAATATAAGATCACTATTTTTTCAAATTCTAAAATTTTACAAAAGAAAATGAAATCCAGTTCAAATTAAAAACTCAAAAATAATAAACATATGACCAATAAATTACATTAAAAATTAGAAACGATACCGGGAAAACAACTCTGCTGCGATTATCAATCCAGTTGGACACCTCTTTCGGAGTCATTAGCGTCGGTTCCGTGAATTCTTTTTCTCTTTTACTTCTCCGGAATATGTCGGTAATGGACCGCTTTAATGTTTCTTCGGATTTTCCGGGTTTTTCCATGTTATTTTCATTACTTATCGTCATTTCCACTGTTTCCACGCTTTCTATATTAACATTAGGCAGGCTGGTTTTATGTGAACCGACGCCCAAATTCTAAAAATGAGAAGCAAAAAAAAAAAAAAAAAAAAAAAAAAAATGTTGAAATATAAAATGAAATTATAACTCACTTCAACTGTAAAACTCACCGAAGTTTGCAACGTATCTCGAGTAAAATAATCCCCCCATGCAGTATTCATGTCATACGGACAAGACGTAGACCTTTCGAGAAAAACATCTTTCCTCTTTGCTTTTGGAGTTAAAGTTTGTTTGAGTATATACTTGCTGTTTACTTTCTTAAGCTGTATTTTTTTTCTGTAATATTACATTAAACCGTTTAAAATGTTTGACTAATTACGGGGAAGAAAATTTCTTAAGAGAACACCATTACTTTCTTTTTTTTTTTTTTTACAAGAAAAACAGTTACTTTTCGTTAAGGAAACTGAACGTTGTAAAAAGATAAGTGTAGGGGGAAAAACCGGGGGGGTTTTTCTCGGATTTTGACGTTTAAAACGTGTGTATTTATATCGGCGGTGTTTTATATTACGTAAATACACTCATTTCTCTTAAGATTCTCAAAAGTATTTATTTACCATGAGTTTTTTTCTGAAAGCTTTTGAAGATTTAAAAGATTTTAAGAAGAAAATCGGATTTTAAACAGTTAAGACGCCTTGAAAGGATGAGTAAGGACATTAAAAATTCTTTGTTTCTCTATCAGGGAATGGACGACAAAACGACGAAAATTTCTCTTTTTATTGTGATGAGCCTCGAAGGAGCATCTTTATTTTGCATTTCGTTTCGTTTTTTTCCTGTGGTGGTCTGGAATTATTTTTTAAATAAAGGAAAAAAAAAAGCTTTTTATTGTGTAACGATTTTTTAAAGGTCCGGAAAAAGATCGTTAACAGAAAATCATAATATTCAGTAGCCATGTTTTCTTCGATTTAACCGGCTGTATTGAGAGTATACCAAGATACATTTCATTACTTCAAGGGTTTTAAAATTTTTTTTATCTAAATTTTAATAGGCCTAAATAGTCATGAAACCACAATAAAAATAAACAAAATAAAAATAAAAATTTTCTTTTGTGTTTTAGAATCCTGAAAATTATTTTCCGATCAATCCTTTCTTTTCTAAAACAATTTTTTTTTTTTTTTTTTTTTTTTTTTTTGCCTGGAGGCTTTCTTGCGGAATTCAAGCCCATCCCGGACTTTTTTTTATAGGAAAAAAAAACATTCCATGTAGCTCGGAAGGGATTCAAAAAGGAAATGTCAGACTTTTATGAAACTTTTATAAAATTAGAAGACATTGCAAGGCTCATGTAAGTGCGGGGTATTTTGATTATACTTTCACGGTAAAAAAATATCGTATGTTTGAATGATCGTGAGCGTGTTAAAAAGAAGGGCTGTGCACTTTTATTTCCCTAAGATAAACATCAACAAACACGACAGGGGTGCAGTCCGTTTGTTTGCATAAAATGTTTTACAAGAGTGCCATACAGTTTGCGGTCGGTTTAGAAATTGCAGTCCAGGGGCGTTTTTTCGATCACAGGATTTTAGAATTAGAAAATTTTCCAGGAGTATTAAATTTCTCTTCATATTTAAAGTACTTGAAATAAATTGAGCTAAATAGGCCGTACATTTAAAAGACAATGTCGAAATGGTTACCGTAGATTGGGGTGAAGTTGAAAGGAAATTTAAAACAAAATTCTAGGCTTCTTTTAGGCACTAAAAATAAAATTTTTTACTTAAGTATCCCAAAAACAATATCCACTTAATAAAATAAAAGAATTGTATTTTTAGTGCCTAAAATAAACCTAGAATTTTTTTTCAATTTCCTTTCAACTTCACCCCAATCTACGGTAACTAAACATGGCGAATAGCGCTATGTCCAACAGAAAAAACCCTTGGGGGTCGTCCATAAATTACGTTAGCATTATTTTGGTCATTTTTTACCCTCTCCCCCCCCCCCCCCTTGTTAGCAATGGTTAGCATTCCGGGACCCCCCCCCTATCTGGAATTACGTTAGATTTTGGTTAACCCTCCCCCCTTAATTTTTTTTTTTTTTTTAAATATTAAACATTAAAAAAATCGGGAATTCTTCGGAACTTACATTTTGCATAGAAAAGGTTTGCCTTTTTGTTTTTGAACTTAGAGCAAATCTGCCCCTGTACGCAATTTTAACGTAAGTCCATTTTTGTAAACAATGGATGTCGTTTATTTTTAACGTATGTAAACAGTGGTTCTATTCCATTGTTTTTAAAATGGACATGCGTTGAAATCACGTACAGGGGCAGAAATGCTCGGGTAAAATTGAAAGTTTTTTTTTTAAGTGCGTTTGGTTACCTAATTTTAAAAATTTAAATTATTTTCATTTTTGCACGATTATTATATGAAGCAAATGCTAACGCTAGATAGGTAAAACTCATCCCCCCCCCCCCCCTTGTTAGCAAAAGTTAGCATTTTGAATACCCCCTCTTCCCCCTAAAGTTCTAACGTGGTTTATGGACGACCCCTTGCTACTGATCTTTTTTTTTCTTAGTGTCTCAAAAAAGCTCAGCACTAACCATTGGTAACGATCGCGATAGGGCCGACCTTTATAGGAGAGTTGGACACCCCTTGAAATGGCTTACAGCGCAAAGATGGTTGCCTCGGTATGCTCCGGGCTTATTCGCTACCCACATCATTACTTAACAAAAATATAAACTCCCTTTATACAAAATAGCTGATAGCTAATAGCGAATAGGCTCACCTTCTGGATCTCCATATTGTGTTAACGAAAGCGAATTCAACTAACGATCCAAATATAAATCCGGTACACCCGAGAAACCAAATTTCACTCGCTTTTACGTACGAAACTTTTGGGAGTGAATTTCCTGTTTGCAAAGCTAAAATGATGAAAGTCAACATTGTACTACTTCCTAAAAATAAAAAAATAAGAAAAAGAACAATTATAATTACTGCGAAATCCATATTTTAAATTATGCTGTAATAATTAGCGATCTTACCTAAAGTTACTCGACCCGGAAGAGCATCAGCTTCCAGCCAAAAGGAGACCCAAGACACCACGACAAGTAGAATACTTGGAATGAAATAATCATAAATGTAAAACCCTGATTCTCTTTGCAGGTGAAAGGTGACGACAAGAGAACTGTAATTGCCTTCTACAAAGTAAATAAACAACGTTAGAAACTCACATTTAGAGAGAAAACAATTTCGAGAACTTACGTCAGGATTTTAAAATTTTACAATTATTTAAATGTAACGGGGAATATGGATGTGACAGATGACCTTGGAAAGCACAATGAAATGCAGAGTCATGCATGTAATGACAGATTTGTAATAAATTAATTGTAAACCCTTGAGGCAAATTCGCTTAAACCGAAAACTTTGAGCTTGAAATCGATTAAAAGAGATCAATCATGAAAGCTTAAACCACAAAGACAGATTGAACAATCTAATTATGAATCAACTTTGAAAAGGGTATATTTATTTCCGAAAGCTACATCGATTTTCATGCTTTTAACAACGTTAAGAATTATTTTCAACGTCTTATTTCCTGGATCTCGAACCCTGGGCTTTTTGCAAAAAAAAAAAAAAAAAAAAAAAAGTATTTATTGCTCGAATTAACTTACGGAAATCTCCAGAAGCGTCCTGATCAAAATCGAAGTTGTCCGTTCCTTCGGTCGCTATTGGCTCTCCGATCAAGCTGAATTCGGTGAGGGTTAGCTGATCACGGCAGTGCACGGGATAGTCATTTTCCCATTCTAAAGTTAAGTAAGACATATTGTAAGACCCTGTAAAGGAAAAGATTTGTGTTTATCAAAGCCGTGACGTAATTTAATTAGAAAGAAATCAAAACAGTAAAAATATTTATTTATTGAGACTTCCGTTTGCTTTTCTGTCGTAAACAAAAGTAAACGGATTTTTATGGTTTTGCAGAAATTCTATAGCGTTGGAATAATTCACTTAGAAATACAGACATATCCGAGCGTGGGTTTTTCATATTATTTATTTATTTTTTTTTTTTTTTGAGATACATGATACACCGTATATTGGAATATAGACCTTTTAAACTAGTGAAAAAGTCTCAAGTCGATTTTTAAGCGTATTACATGCGACAAACATATCTTTTACACACTTACAGCTATCCAGTATCAGAGTGCATTCCTGAGAATCAAAAGGGAATTTCTGAAGTTTCATCCAACAAAATAAAGTCGTGTGAATTCTAAAAGCAGAACAGGAAAAAAATCTATTTTATAAAAAATCGGAACTTTGATTTTAAAGACAGGGGAAAATTTACAGCAAAATTTGAAATTTTTGTAACAAATGTAAGTTTTCTGGACACAACAAAATTTTAGAATCCAATTTTCGAGTTTATCGAGTCAAAATAAAATGGGCAGAAGCAATTGTTTGCCGTGAAAAAGAGTGACATTGTCCTAGCTAAGAAAAATATGTTCTGAGTTAAAAAAGAAAATCAACGAAGGAAACAAACAAAAAAAGAGGCGAGAAAAGAAATTTGCCGTTTTAAGGCCTGCAGCCAGGTAGGAAGGGAGAGAAAGGGGGCTCAGCCCCGTTGAAAGGAGATATGAGCCCCTGGGAGAATTTTCTTGGCATGCAACGATCTGTAAAAAAATTCTTGTATTTTTTTATTCCCCAATTTTCTATATTATTGAAGTCATCTAAGTTTCCCTTTTAAAAGCTTCGAAAAGCTTTTAAGGGAAGCCCCCCTAGCCCCTCGGACTGCTTACAGGTCTGTTGATAACCATAACATAATCGTAGACAGGTCTGTTTTTTTTTTTTTTTTTTTTTAACGTTTCTAGTTAAGGTTAAGTCCGTATTTCAGCGTGTTAACCAGGCCTGTTGCAAGGGTCGGGGGCGAAGACTGTCAACGTACCTGACAAAAGGGAGCGTTCAAGTACAGTCGAGTCCGGTTATAAGAAACTTGAAGGGACCGGGAATTTTGGTTTCTTATAACCGAAGTTTCTTATATCCGAAAATAGTATTTTTCCCCAAATTTAATAACTGGATATGTTCCCCGTAATTTTTAACTGAATAAACGATTTGGGTTCATTTTGATAATTCATAATTTTATTAGAAAATAATATTTAATTTTTTATTGATAAAAATCAGTGATTTTAGTTTGTTTCTTCCCCGAAATATACAGTTTTTCTAATTCTTTTTCGATCGTTTCCGTTTTTTCCAAAAGAGAATTTCTAATGAAATGGCTTTTTGTTTCCCCATTTTCAAAAAAAAATTTATCGACCAGTCAGAGCAAAAAATTAAAGCGACTATTTACTATGAAGATGTAGCAAACCGTTTTAATTTCCGCAAAATAAAAGTCGCAAGTTTGTTGCAAAGTACATATAACTCCGGATATAAGCAACTAAATTGACAGTTTCTTATAACCGAAGTAATTTAATATAGAATCATATGGAAATAAATTCAAGTGAGTCAACCTTCAAAGTGTAAGGAGTAATTTTGCGGAGTAATTTTACATTGTTTTATATGGCATTTTGGCGGGACCAAATTTAAAGTTTACTATAACCGGATGTTTCTTTTAAGCGAGTTTCTTATAACCAGACTCAACTGTATTACGTAAGACTTTTTTTCGGGTTTTCCGACCCCTCCCTTTAACTTACGTAAGATTTTCGCTAACCCCCACCTCCCCCCTTTGTTTCTCTTCCGCCAATTTTAAAAATGTCTTAAAGAATTTTTTAAAAAAAAGGTTTTTTCTTAAAATTAAAGTATAATTTTTTTTTTTTTTTTTTTTGAGAAAGTGGCAAATGGAGGGGTGTCCATTTTTTATATTAAATTTGAATTTTTTTGAACTGTAAATAATAATAAAAATTCTTATGTAAGATTTTCCGGACCCCCCTTCTCCCCCAAGTGAGAAATCGTGAGAATTTCTTGCATCCCCTCCACTCCGGAATGCCCTTCCAGTCTTACGTAATACTTGAACGCTCTCAAAGGTATGAGCCCCCATTTTCATAGAATTTTTTGGCACATAATCGGAAAAATGTACACACCTTCCACATTTTTTCAATTTTCCATATTATAAAAACCATGTGAAGCTCTCATTAGCCTTTCAGGCTCGCTGGAGTCGGAACTTATTTTACTTGCGGTTAAATTGTAAAAAAAAATTAAAAGAGGTGCCTCAGTTTAGACAGGTCCGAATAATAAGAAGATCCTGAAAGCAACGCCTTATGACCTTGCATTTTTATGAGATTTAATTTGGTCAAAATGATGTAAAATTACTATTAGCCTACGATCAAAAACTATTTTTTGAATGAAGGTCATAAGGGGTCGTCCGTGTATTACGTAATGCAAAATAGACCACTTTTTGACCCCCTCCCCCCACCCCCTTGCAACCTGTAAACCCCCCCCCCCCCCTGCCTTAAAGCAGTTTTTAGGTTAAGTTGAAAAATTAATTTAAATTTTGTTTTTACAAGTCGAAGCAATTTTCAGTTTCATGGTAAATTTTACCTAATCAGTTTTTACGAGTCACAAAAATTTTTAATTTTTTAATTTTGAAGAACAACCGGGAAAATTTTTTTTAATAGAGTGAAATAAAATTGGAATACCTTTAATATTAAAATTACGTAACACATGGCCCAACTCCCCCCACCTCCTCCAGGCGTTACGTAATACATGGACGACCCCATAAGTTATCATTTTCAAAGAAATCCTTGTTCTTAAGGCTCCGTTTTACGATACCTTGTTTTTTTAATGAAAAGAAAAAAAAGATTACCTTTTGGTATAAAGCACGGTTCCGTCATGGATTATATGCGTCATAACATCGCTTTCTCCGGGTCCCATAACCATGGAATGCCTTTCATTATGAAAATAAACATGAGGCATCCAGAGCAATTGACTAACCTCCTTTGTCCCAACGATTTCCGTAACGTTATAAACTTCTGGATCAAAACTAAGTCTCTGATCTTTGAAGCGACATTGAAGCAACATGTAAACTGTGAATTGCTATCAGAAAATTTGAATATATTCCCTCTTTAAAATCCGACAGCAGGAAACCGCAAATCGGTTAAAACTTCTCAAGTCATTTAAATATATATTTTCCAACTTACCAAGTTATGAGCTTCGTAGGATTTTAAAAAGTAAAAGTAAACTTTTACGTAAACCCTCACAGGTTCATCGTTTTCCGTTGGCGGGGGGCGCTGTGGATCGTATCGACAACTATCTGTAAGAACTTTAACAAGTTCCGCAGTGGTCGGTTGGTTGAGATTTTCCTCATTTTCGATATTAATTACAGGACACGACCTGCGGAATCGAGATATAAAATTTAAATTATTCTTTTTAAAAAAAAGTTAAATGAAGAAATCCTTTCTTGAGGTTTAAATTTGAATTTAAAGATGGGTAAACATATAAATCGATTTCGTCGAAAGCTATCTCATGTTTATTCAACTAACATCTAATTTTGGTCTCCGTATATATTTTATGTATATCCGAGAATTCTCGATAAATTTATACAATCGTATAAAAGTTGAAATGGCCCTTTTAGGATTCTGAAATCCTGCTCCGAAGCGCTTACATAAGAGAACTCCGCAACGATTCCTTTGAAACCGATCATACTTCTTAATATTTCATTAAGAAAAAGCCCGCGCCCTTCTTACCTTCTTCGAGCCAAAGCTAAGCTAGTAAATTCAGAAATAGAAGGAAGCAAGAGAAAGACGGTGTAAATTTATCATTTTGGAAGTGCAAAGTAATTAAAAACGATTAGAAAGATAATTAAGAAACAAATTAGAGTGAGATGAGAACCACGTGGCTGGAATGTTAGATTATCTGGGAAAAAGGTTTTGTTAGGTCAGGGCTCCCTGGCCGCAAGCTCATAGAAATATCCGAATAAAACCTTTTCCATTGTATTAGGACTAAGCTTTCGATCCAAAACGAAAAATTGAAGACTCGAGAAAAGGTTTTGAAAAAGAGATATTGCTTGATTTGTCGCGAAAGCATCCGATCGAACAAAGCATGGAATAACGAAAGTAATTCAGGGTAAACATTTTTGTTGACACTGCCGCCTATGTGCGGCACTATTCAGGGACGCAGAGACATGCAAATCACGTCTAAAAAAGAAAGTTAGATGCGAACTCCCCAACTTCTTTTTTATCTACAGTGCAGAGAGGTATATTTATTTTTAGCCACTCAATTTGGTGCGTTTGGGTTTGTCATACAAAAAACTGGGAAATGTTGGATCTATACAGTATTCGCAGCCAGATTTTTAAAACTTTATGCTGGAAGTTAAAAATTCTTTAAAGGATCGTCTGGAATTATTTCTTTTGGAAAGGAATTATACTTTTTCGGAAGCAGAAAACAAAAACGAGTCTTTTGAATACTCCAGAAAGAGTCAATCAGTAGGGAGAGGGAAAAAGAAACGGTAAAATCATCGGGGAGAAAGTCAACATACGATTAAAAATTTAATTTATTCCGTCATTACGAATTATTAATATGGAATGAATAAGAAACCTTTAAAATTGCTTCGAAAGCTCTGGAAATATACTGATTTACGTGTTGCAAGCGGTAAGTCTTTTGCAGACAAACGTTTAAGCGGATTTGTCTGATTAATGTAATAAAATAAAACAAAATGCTGCTTGTCATTTGAAACGTTTTCGTTGGAGTAAAATCTTACACGAGCTTTAAGTCATTATATGTGGTCGCATGCACAGTAGGGTGTTTCATTTTTAAAAAAATTTTGAAATGTTGGAGGGCTTGTTGAAAATCTGCTTCCTTCAGGTGTAAAACCACTATGGTGAAATTCGTGTTCTGCGACCTTGAAAACATAAGGAAACACTATTTCAAAAACTTTTACAAGCCTTTAAAAAGCCAATTTTTAAAAAGCCAATTTTTAAAAAGTGGCCTTGCGGCCACTAAGCGGTTAACTTTTTTATTTTTTTTATTTCTTCAAAAATTGGGCAATCAAGGTCTTTTAATCTGGATTTTTTTACCAAATTTTAAAGGCTTGTAAAAGTTTTTGAAAAAGTGTTTTCTTATGTTTTCAAGGTCGCAGAACACGAATTTCCACCATCCCGATTTTTTCCGATCAACCCCTGAGTAGGGCTATAAATGTAAATTTGATATTTTTGGGCAAAAATGGATTATTTTTATAAAAAATTTCCACAACTCTGCTCACCAGCTCGATTTAGAGGTCATGACATTTTTTAGTCAGGACACTATCATTAATAAGGATCTTTTGTGTTTCAAATCAATTTCCAAAATTTTTTTACGGTCGGAATTTTCTACCAGTAATTTTTTTGAAGTTCCAAATTTTTTCCGACCGTAAAAAATTTTTGGAAATTGATTAGAAACACAAATGATCCTCATTAATTAGAGTGTCCTGACTAAAAAATGTCATTCAACATGACCTCTAAATCGAACTGGTGAGTTGTCGCCATTTTTTGGCAAAAAAATCCATTTTTGCCCCGAAAAACCAAATTTACACTTATACCACTACTCAGGGGTTGATTGGAAAAAATCGGGATGGTGAAATTCGTGTTCTACGGGTATTTTTGCATAGGTATGAGTATTACCAATAAAATAAAAAAAATTTCAAGGCTCCAAAATCGAGATTAAACCAAAGTTCAGTCGGAAAAATCAGATATAACCTCGATAAAAACGCTAATGACGTCACAGTGGTGAATCAAAAAAATTCGGGATAGTGAAATTCGTGTTCTACGATCTTGAAAACATAAGGAAACACGTTTCAAAAAATTTTGCAAGCCTTTAAAATTGGGTAAACAAATCGAAATTAAAGGACCTTGGTTGACCAATTTTTAAAAAGCTAAAGCGGCCTTGGGGAACTATAAACGGTTAAAAAAAAATTAAAAAAATTTTTTTTTAGTAATTGTACACTTGAAGGAAGCAGATTTTCAACATTCCCCCCAACATTTCAAAAACATTTTTAAAATGAAACACTCTCATGCACAGGAAACGGGAATTTTTAGGATAAGAAAAAAAATCGACATAAATTTTTTTTACCCTCAGCCCTTTTTTTCTTGTCCACTGTCACATAGCACACAACACTAAGCAAAGCTGAGTATTTGATTTACGGCTTTAAAAGTAAGGTTTGTCTGATTTCCCTGCTAGCATTATATTGCTTAGGTTCCAGTTTCGATTTAATTACAATTTACCGTGGGGCAAGAATGACTTGAGATGCCAAAGCAATTTTGTGGCAGTTTCGCTTTCAGTTTGTGATATTTGTCCAATTATTATATAGCCTATAAACACGTTCGGGGATATTAGTGTGCTTTCTGAGTCCCTAGTAAGTTTTAATTTTATCAAAACATGTGCCATAAAGTGACCTTTCCCTCCGGTGTTCAGCTATCAGATTACGCTACCAAAAATGCGTCTACAGTATTTAACTTTTCTATAAGCTATTCGAAAAAAAAAAAAGCTCAAAAGAGTTACATTACGTCACAGTATGAATATAAATTGAAAATAATTTTAAAAATTAAATCTACCGCGTACTTCTTTTTCTGAAGCAATTTCTCATTTTGCTTTCCTTTTTTTTATTTACATATTTAACACTTTTTGATATTTTATCTCGTTTTTAGCTCTCTGCCGGGAAATCATAGCTAATTTTTTAGGCTTTTGCTTGAAAAGGTGCTTTCACTTTTCTTTTCTTTAAGTTAAAATCATCGGATTATAGGAATTTAAAAAAAATTATAAAAGGAACTGAGTCAAGAACGAAAGCATGTAACTATTTGAGTAATTAACATTACAAACAGAGGTTCGCAGAAGATGATTTGAAATTCTTAAAACCATATTTTATCCTTCTTATGCCAAAGATTGCTCCATTTTTTTTTCTTTTTTAACAAAGAAAAGAAATATTTTGTACTTCAATTCTTTTGATTGTTTTCCACAGCAGTTTATTCGCTCTTGACGTCACATATGAATTCCCTAACAAGTGCAAGGATTTTATGCGTTCGTTTAATAATGTTTTTTATGCAAGCCGCGGTATGTGAGTATAATTTAATTTGAAAGGAATAAAAATTCACACGGGCAATTTCTCAAGGTTTGCGGGAACTTTTACTACCTCAGTTTTCTCTTAAATTCTACACTTTTGTTCTATGTAGCTTGTTTACAGAAGAAATTAAGTAAACAATAATCGACAAAATTAAAAAATGAAAAAAAAAAAAAATCTTTTTGTTTTGTAAAAAATAAAAAAAGTAAAAATTCATTGTGTTTAACCACGAGCTCCATTGCTTACACGGTTTGCAACTCGTAATGAATTTTTTTAACCTGTTGTTCTCTGGTAAATCCTTATAATTTATGATGTATTATAATCTTACGTGTCTCGGCAAGCCGAAAATCGTTTTTTAAAAAATGTGTTTTGCCTAAAAGCGTGAACATGAAACGAATGCGTGCAAAATAGAAAAAATTTATTTATATTTCTCATCAAAATTCAGCGCTGTTTGACTATTTTTCTATTTTTTCAAATCGTTGTTGATCGAAATCATGTACATTTAATAATAATTTTAAAAAAAGTTCGAATAGACGTCCAATTTCTTTCTTAAAAGACAGCGTAACAAATAAATCTGGCATGTTAAAACCGACCTAATTGAAATTAATATCAAAGGGTAATATTTGAAGGGGAAGAGAAATGGAAACGAAGGAAAGCATTTTACTATATCTCTTGAGACGTCACCAGCAATTAGTTTCATGACGTTGAAGATTACAATCTTCCCTTAAAATTTTACTTACTCCGTGTCATCTGAAAACTCGGCTGTAGCGAAAAAAATTCCAGTCAGTAAAAAAATTATTCTGTAGCAACACTTCCTCATCTCGGCGCAGACTCATCTGAGTCACTGAAATTCATCGCCATGTGAGGTCGTTAGGCTTATTTCACGAGCCTGAACTCTGTGCTTTGAATAAACTATGCTTTAATTTATTGAAGTTTTTGTTTTCACACCGAAAAAATAAAACAGTCTGATTCTGAATTGAAATTTACATAAACTGAAAAGTCTTTAGATTAGACAAATTAAAATCCCTTTCATTGACATTATAATTGTTGAAACAAAAAAATGGATAAATTTAATTTAAAAAAAATTTAATTTCAGATTCAAAAATAACTTATTTGATTTCACACATTCAATACTTACAACGATTTCCAAAAAGTAAGGACAATCCATGTAAACTTTTTTTAAAAATACAGCAATGAACAAGACAATGTATTTATTTAATTATTATTTATTTATTTATTTATTTATTTACAATACATAACTACAATTTACTTTTTTAAAAATATTTATAATATGTAAAGGGAAGATTGTTTTTCGTTAATAATCTGAAAGTCGAAATGGCTGTTTGTGAAATGAAAGGAAGACAATTCAAATTGAGAAACATTTTGTTAAATAATTTTTAAAAAATTTGCAAGCAAAATCGCAGGCAAAATGTAAATAATAATTTTGGCAAATTATAATTTAAAACAAGTAATACAGTATGTTTGCCTCCGTCAACTATAATAATGAATATAAAAATATAAAAAAGTAGAAAAAAAAGCTATGCAGTTTAATTCATCGAAATACTTTGCTATTAAAATTTTTTTAATTTCAATAGTTCTGGAAATGGGCCGCGTAATTTTTTTAATCATTGTTAAATTAATTGTTGTTCAGCTAGAATCTACTTTTATTACAAAAGTTCTTTATAAATTTAAATCAAAAAAATATTTTAAGGTGTTATTTCGCATTTCAAGTAACTATGCTAAACACAAAGGATGACGCTTAGTGATTTTGTTCTTTTTAAATTAACATTGCACAATAATATCATCAAAGTTTAAAATTTATTTTCTAAAAACGGATGTAAAATAAAGAAAAAAAAATGATGTCAACATGATTTGAATTCCCAATAACAAAACTAACATGAATTTAACGTTAACGTCTTCTTTTACCGGTATTAAATTTTTTTATTTGATTCCGACCAAATACTAAACTTACATAAAATGATCGGTTGTTACAATTTAACATTTTTTATAAATGCCTATGTAAATAGCAAAATATGAACAGATAAAACTAAAACTGCCTAACTATTACAATACTGTATTAGTTACGTTTAAAGGAATCAACTAATATATACATCTTCAAGATTTTTTTCGGGGTGTAAAAATTGTTTTATTCGATGTTCGGCGACTTCACCTTGGTCTTTTCGCAATTGGTTTTGATTTAACTACCTATAATTGACTGCATTACACTGTAAGTAATATTCATTAAAAAAGAAAAATACAGAAGTAAAAGAAACTACAGGATTTCGTAACTAGATAACTACCATTCTTCAAAACCAAAATTTCCTAATCGGTCCTCTAATAGTCTTTTTTAATCTTTCTTCCCCTTAAACCAATTACCAAATATCTGTTAATAAAAATGATTTATTTACCGAATATTTAAGTTTCTTAATAATGAAAGCTGCCTTGATGTACAAAAAGGAAAATTTACATTTGGTACATTTTTATTAAATGTGATTCTATTATCACAGATCTCGTTTACGAATACGTTATATATAGCTGAGATAGTACGAACGTCAAATCTCTGCTTCGTAGATCTAGTTAAAATTTTTTTTATTTGTTATTTTCCAATTTGTAGTCTTTACTTTCAGTTGCAAAGAAAGCAAAAAAAAAAAAAATAAAAAAAAAATAAAAATAAAAAAACGGGGACTAGAAACGAGTATAATCTTAACGCTGATGTTGATTTAGTCTATGTACATAAACCAATGCGAACTTATTTATCATTTGCAACTTTAAAAAAAATGGCTTTTGATTATTTATTTATTTATTTAAAATCGTTATTTACCTCGTACATCAGATTTCATTTTCAAATTGTCCCATGATTTTCCTTACACAAGGTCAATTTATCTTTTGGAGAATGTCGCTTGACTCTTTTTGTATTAATAAATTAATAAATGTACCTGATGACTAAAATAATAAATAAATAAATAAGTAAATCTTCGAACAAATATTACGAGGAACATTTCAGTTTTTGAGATAATGATTTGGTAATGTAATGCTTTAGGCATTATATGCATTAGGTATGACATCCCGTAAGGGTTTAAACCTCGGTTAATTCCTCAGTTTTTCGTATTCGGTTTACAAACGAACAGTATAAAAAATCTTTTTTTTTTCTCAAAAAATTAAAAGTAAAAAATACTAAAGATTTTCTTTTGAAAGAAATAAATTTTAAATACTTAACATATAGTTTTTTGCAAATGATTGCCATCATACAATTTCAAACAAGTAAAAGAAAAAAGTTAAACAAAGTCAGATCAACATGTGATCACGAACGCATACAACCAAGATTTTCAATTTTTTTTTTTTTTTTAATTCAATATTTGGCATTAAACACATAAATCAAGCCTGCCTGATTCCATTTTTATTTCACACAAAATACGCTCGTAATCTAAAACAAAAAAAAAATTCACTAAAATAAATTAAATTAAAAATAACGATGCTTGTTAAATATTTTATTTTTTATCTAGAGTTTTCTATTGAATTCAATATCAAATGAATTTCGTTTTGTTAAAGTTCTGCAATTAAATACCTTGTTGAAATATATAAAATCCCTATTTACAAAAAATATACATATAAAAAATTTTAAGACGTCCGTTTCTGCTTTTTTTTTATACCAGGTATCCGTATTTTCAATGTCCTAATTGCCATTCTAACACATTAGAAAAATACCTCAAATAAACACACCGGAAAGACGGACATCAGGCATATGAAATTAATTCAACGGTATCTGGCCTTTCCTCTGCTTTAATAATTTTAATTGGACGAATCATTTGTACTTTTATTTACCCCACAACTTTATTTAATTTATTCATATTGTGCTAATATTGGCGAAAAGGTCGATCGCAACCTTTTTCTAACATAAATTATTTATTATACTCAGTACTTAATTATTTACTCTTTTGCCAAATATTTCAAACCGTCATTAGGCTTTCACGGAAACTACACACTGATTTTTTTATCACCATTCTTAGAATTATACAAATAACAATCCTCATGCTAAAAATACTTGAATAAAATAAAATGTGCTATTATAAAAGAATCAATTAAAAAAGTGCATAAAAAAATTTCTTGATTTTTATTCCATAATCATTTCAAAAATCCGTGACCATAAAATTGAACTTCAAATTAAAATACCATAAAAAAATTGAGAGAATTTAAAAACAAAAAGGCTCAATCAAAGGTACTAGTAACCAGACGTCACATTGTTAAGTAATTTACAGAGGACGGGGGAAATTTCCTTAAAACAGAAAGCATTACATACATTTATTCACCTATTATATATCCACTGGGTTAAAGCTCTTGTGTCACACTGTCATATTTTTCAGAACTCCCAACTTTGTTTTGATTTCTTTAAAAGAAGGTCTCTTCTCTGGTTGTAGGTCCCATGTCTATCAGGAATCAAAAAAAATAAAATTGTTTATAAATGTCAAAAAAAAAAAACATTTAAGATATTTACCTGAAGCATAATTTCGTAGACTTCGTGAGGGCAACCGTCAGGAGCCTCCATCTTGTAACCTTTTTCTACATGTTTCACAACATCGGCTAATGGTATTCGAGGATAAGGTACTCTGCCGAACGAATAAATTTCCCATAACAAAATTCCAAAACTCCACATATCAGACTTATTAGAAAACACCTTTTGAATTAACAAATAAATTATTTAAGCTATTTTTGGAACTTTTTAAAAAGTATCACTGATTTCAACCCTTACCCCTTGTTTTAGAGCCTCTGGAGCTGTCCATTTAATTGGTAACTTTCCGGCGTCTAAAGTAAAATTTTCTTCTCTTGCTAAACCGAAATCAGATACTTTCGCAACTCCTTCTTCGGAAATAAGAACATTTCTAGCAGCCAAATCTCGATGAACTACCTTCCGGGATTCTAAATACTCCATACCAGAACATGTGTAACTGCAAAAAAATAAGCGTCATTAAGAGGCAAAACATGAATTATGAATTAAAAATAAAAACGCTGTGATACTAACTATGCAAAATTAATTTGGTCGTTTTTTGTGACGTGGAGCCTTCCTCTCGATCTTAAATAATCAACTAAACTTCCTTTGCTCATGAACTCGGTAACCAAATAAATATGATTGTTGCTGAATACTAGGCCCAACATTTCTACCAAATTTTCATGCCTCAAAGATCTGCAAAAAAGGGAATCAAAAGATTAGATTCAACATAATATATTTGATTATATTTAACCTGAGCCCAGTCGTTCAATTTGTTAAGAGGATGGCCGAGATTAAATCAGTGACAATCAGTGCTAAGTGGTGCGGTCCGATTCACACCCCGAATGCACTGTGCCATTTTTTCTCATCTTTCCCTTCTACCCTCTTCATAAACATTTAATCTGATAAACAGCTTTATTGGGCGCCCGTAGGCAGTGGTTAAGTCTCCGACTTCGAACAGAATAATTGAGGAGTCGGTCTGGATTCGAGTCTAAAATATGGCTCAGATTATATCCTCACTTCTATACCGTAAATTTTAAGGGAACCGGGTATACAGCTTCAGCTGTGGTAGCCACGTACTACGCCCCATGATGACAATGATGATGAAACAACTTTAAATTAAATTTAATAAATTAATTATATTTAAACTTACGTCATGAGCAAAGCTTCTGTTAGCAATTTCTGAGCAGCTTCTGAAGAGTCTTTTAATGTTTTCACAGCTACTTTGTTACCCCTATAAACTCCTAAAAGCACGTCTCCAAATTCTCCTTTTCCTATTGGCTCTCGCAGCTCAAGTTCACTAGCTTGGATCACCCAACCAGCGTCGGCAAAGTCTTTTGTTGCAAGACAAATATCCTGTCGGCCCTTCTTTGGTAGACTCTTCGTTAATTGAGTGCACAGACCATCGGCGTCTTGTTCATAATGCTAAAATTGTTAAAAAAATCTCTTATTACATTCGCTCTTTCATTTCTTAAAAAAAAAAAAAAAGGTTTTTATGCGTAAGAGAGATTTAAAAGTTCTTACTTCGACAAGCTCTGCAAGAGTTTGAAAGAACTCTTCATCGTCAATTGTTAACTGATTTTGTTTGTACTTGACTCTATAGTGCTCTACTTTTCCTTGAAAACACACACACAGTGTATAATCTCCTGGGAAATTTGTAGATTCCCGAACTAAAAACAACCCGTCTTCTTTAGGCGTGAGCAACTGCTCCGCTCGGTCCCGCGATATTTTCCCGTGAAACCATGGCATAGCATTGAGCTTGATTTCAGCTTTTTGAGTGAGCGTTGGAGACAGTTTACTGCTCTCCGTCATTTTTGGCATAAACCATCCGTCGCCAGGGTCCGCTGGACTCACGATGGCTACCGGATGGTACCTGAAATATAAAAAAGCCATTACAGAAAATGCAGGTGGAAAAAAGTGAAACCTAAAAACAAGTATTAAAAAAACACTCACCTATGTGTGAAGGCAGTATTGTGGATATTTTTGCTCATCACACCACGGACCTCCATCCGGTCACTCAGGGTGCTTTTTCAGCTTTAACATCATCAATCTTACAGCATCCACAGGAGCAGCAGAAAACCGTATACTTTGACATTGGAAATCATCTAAAAAAAAAAAAGTTTAACATTGCATAGTCTAATTTCCATTTTCACAATATCAATATATATATGTATAAGGAAACTAAGTAAATTGTAATACAGTCGTGTTTTAATGAAACTAAATATTCCTGACAGAGATAAAAACTCAAATCACATTTAAAATATGACACCTGTGTTTGTGTATACTGTATAAATTAAATAACAGGCAGGAAACTATTAGACATACTGTAATTTTATCCAGCAATTTAACTTTTAAAATTGGAGCATTAATAACATAATATTAAAAGCCTTTAATCAATTAAAGTTGTATAAATAATAAATTCTTTTAGAGGGAACCAACAAAAAATTTAAATGTATAACCTAAAAAATAATGATATCCCAGGAAAGGCTCAAAATGAAAAAGATCACCTATAAAAATAATCTAAATAAGGTGAACATTAAAATATCTTTGCAATATAGCATATTAGAAAAAAAGACAAAAATGTCAATGTAATTTCCACTGACTCGGCTGTTATAATTAGTTAATTTCTTCTGTTTTTTTTTTCAAACCGTTATTTTATTTCAATATATACATTAAAGGTACTGTTAAAAATCATTTCTTCAATTTCTATTTTTTTTAAAACAACATTTTAAAAAAACATACTCGAAAAAAAGATAATTTTCTTGCCATAAATTTAATTTTCACACAAGTCCTAGCCCAATTAGACAAGTGCCTATGGCAATGGGTAAATTGTGTTTTAAAGGTGCCATTATATAAAATTGTCACACTGATTATTCATTTTTTTGTTAAAGAACTTCAAAGATAATTACTTAATATGTACGAAACCATGTTCATGTTTTTTTGAGTTCTAACACTCTTGTAATTATAAAAAACACTTGTACAACTATTTTTGATTGTATATCCAAAGTTGGCATTTAATTTCAGGACTTAGATAGAACTCAAATAACAGCATTATCAAAGCAGAAAATATTTTTATTAGTGATAAGTCTGATGGTAAATTATACCTTTTAACTTTAAATCAGTATTATATTTAAACAATGATTGTTTTCTGCTGCATTTGTTTGCATGACCCAGTTCCAAAATGTTAAATGATTCTCTCAATTTAGCATTCAACAAAACCATCCAGAGCAAAAATTTATGATAATATCTTTAAAACATGAATGAGTGATCTACTGACAAAACAACCAAGTGAAAAGAAAAAAAAATGTAATAACAAACTTCATTAATTCGCCTATTCTAACCCCATTTTAACTGGGAACTTCTCTGGAAACATATTTGCGTTTTTAAACACGATTTGTAATTTTTTTTGAAGGAAGCACAGAGATATAGCTTTAAATTAGGTTTAACTGCAAGGTGTGTCTACCGTAAAAGAGCAATACTACCATTATTCACTTCCGATTGGAAATCATCACTAAAATAAATGGAATTGTAAAGGCCAGGGCCACAGCCTACAGGCCAGCTTAACATTCCATTGGACTTTCGTGAACTTTTTTAAAATCGAATTACCTTGCAGGAAATAACATCCGAACAAAATGCTCCTTAAATCACCGTAAAACTATTAACAATAACCTGTCACCGAAGTAAATTATTATTGTATACGTAACATCACCGTAAAACTTGATAATCTGCCATGAAAATACTTGACGTCACTAAAAAAACGAACGGCCATATTTGTATTACATATCCGGTATTTTTGCAACGATACGATTACTGTTTCGCGGCTTTTTTAATTTTATAAACTTAATTTATCATTAAATGTAGATTGTCCATTTTAAGTCATGTAAAACCGTTCTCATTTATTTTTCCAAGCTTTTCCAAAATGATTGATGAAGATTAGAAGAGAATGAAAAAAGGAAAAGCAAAAAAGTTAGAAGCAAACTTTTGTCAAGGCAGCAACTTGGAGTCTGCTACCACTTTCTGCCACAACTTCATAAAAAAAAAATGTTACATTAAACTTTTCATATTCATAGCCTGCTATTTTTAATTACTATTAAAAGATTTCTGAAAATACAAAGTCATTATTCAGATTTGTAAGCGCATAAAGGGAAATAAATAATTATACGCTTGAATGAATTGTCTTATGCCACGTTTTTGCGACGTTTGGCTCCATAAACGAATAACATGTTTTGATTTGAAAGAACTTGACTTGATAACGACTAGTGGCTGTATCTTTAGTGTTCAATAAAAATTCATTTCAAACATCATGAAGACGTTGACAGATATTACGGGTTGTATAGTTGAATTCTGTGCTGGATTTCCGAATAAAGCCATTATAGAATTTGTGCATGCCGAAAATTCCGGCCGAGTTATTTTATGGTCTAGTAAACTACATGTGAACGGTCAATGTTTACCTCAATATGAACCAATAAAAAAATATTTACAGCTAGGTTCAAAGGTAAATTTCAGCTGTCACAGCTACAATAATCCTAATTATGACAATTGTGGCTGGTTTGCGACTTCTGCATATTGCGCTGATATGGACATTAGGGAAATAGAAATGCTAGGAGTCCATTCCTTAGGGTTGATCAATGGAATTATTGAACAAAAAGGTGCAATAACACAAATAAGTAAGCGCCAAGCTATGATTTCTTTTGCAATATCTGATGGTAAGTTGATTTTGTTTAGTCCTGCTATTTTGATGTTTTAAATTTAATCCTTTTCTTGTTAAAAAGCTCCTGAAGAAAGAGCATTATTGCTGGCAAGCAGATTTTTTTTTCATAGCAAAAGACTTAGTTCAAATACAGCTTTGACTACTGTACTTAGTGTGTATGATGAAGTAAAATTTGATGCTGTCCCTTTTGAAGATGAATATAATGAGAACTGCAAATGGATTGTAACTGCTGCTTGGATAGGGTATAGACCATTATTACCTTATAACGATGTTCCTTTTCAGTTACCAAAATACACTTGGCTGGAATCTTACAAAAATGTAAGTTCATTTCTATTTTGTTAAAAAAGTAAACAGTTTTTGATATAATATTATCACTAAAAGGAGTTTTAATTTTTTCAGGCCTTAAATAACCCAAAATCAAAATTCCTGCTAGGTCAGGGTAAAATAATCAAAATTTTATCAAATGAATATGGTCTTTGTCTCTCTCCAGTTAAAGAAAATAGCTGGCAAACAGTTCTTTTTCACAGAAGTTGTGCTTACTTATTTGGATGCAATTTACGTTCTGTTGATCTGGACAAAATCTTCATTCCAGGTATGGGCAAACTAGCTTTTATATAACAAAAACAAGGAGTAATAATTACTAAGTAATGAAATTATTTATAAACAGGAGATCGAGTTAGATTTTTGGCTGTGCCAACTGCATTAGATTCTTTAACTCAATGGGTGGCTCGGCAAATTTTTGTGGATACTACTAATGCTTATGGTTTTAATTTCTGATTTTGGATGTTTTGAAAATTTGGTTGTGGAGGACTAAAGAATTTCATTTTAATTTTTTTCTTTATTAATTTTGAAGGTGCATTTAAAGCTGTTTCCTGTTTATAAATTTTATGCAGGTTTTTGAATTGTTGGTTGGTTGTTCAATAAGTAGAAATAACTTCCTGCTTTTCTAGATTTACTAGTATTATACTTCTTTTCTAAATATTTAACTACTTTTTTTTCTTATTACTGCTTTCATCTATTATTTTTTGATTTTGAATTTGACTTGATTTTTTTTTTTGGTAGAATCCAATTCTTAGGTCTTAATATAAAAGACCAAGAAAAGTGGAAGAAATTTTGAGAAAAATTGAGAATGAGTTATGCATAAGGGGATCGAAATTCCGATCTTACATTTAATCTAATATCAGGTTGCATTTTTTCTCGGCATTTCTTTCACTTCCATCCTTATTACAAATAAAAAAAAAAAAAACAATTGCGGGAGTTACACTATATAATACATTCATTTGTGACCTTGACATTGTATGATTTAGCGAGGTAATTTGATTCTATTCATTGTCAGTTGCTCATAGTGTCATATTTAAGTGATTTTTGACTTAAAATCTTGTATTGTCTGGCATTTTGACGAAATATGCAATTTCATTCTGTTTTACTTTATACTTATGAATCCATCTAGCTCCTTTCCGTAAGCTTCCGTCGATTCCATCCTAAAAATTATGTTTATATTTGTTGCTTTATTTTCAAACTGCTTAAAGAAATAAGTTGGTTAAAAGATAATGAATATTACCTTCCACACCCCTGCAGGTAAATAAACCTCTCTCTCCGTAGTCCCTTCTTGTATAACAGGTGCCACAATCAATTCTTCGCCAACTGAAAATTCATCTACCACTGTGTGGCATGTTGAGTCAGAAGGATCCAACATCCATAATGGTCTTATAATAGGCAAACCTGAGTCTAAAGCTTCTTTAGCATATTTTTTTAATAATGGATTTACCTGAAAATGAATTGAGAAAAATAATTATACTTATTTTTAAGAAAATATAATGAAATATTTACCGTTTTTGTTCTTAAAATAGTCAAGGATTTCGCCAATTCCAGAACAGAATCATTTTTATATTTACTAGGAAGATATGTAAATCTTATCACAGGCAGAAATGTAGCTAGCTGAAGCCATCTCATGTACAGTTCCATATCCGGCAAAAATGCAAACTGAGTAACTTGATCATTTAGCATTACATCTCCGGGAAAACTTTCCGACGCCTTTTCCAATATGTCGTTCATTTTTGAAGAGCTTAAATTCTTGATTATATCCGTAGCTGTTGAGACGTTAACGTCTTTATTGAAAAAATTTTCGTAATTAGTCGAAAAAACATCTGGCTCTTCAACAGTCGTTTTGTTAGGCTTTGGCTCTTCCACTTTCGTTTCTGTTATTTTGGTTTCGTTTTCAGTGTCGAGTTCAGTATCTTCAATTATGGTATCCTCTGATATGTCTTTTTCCCTAGCTGTAGATTTTTCTTCGGTTACAGTGGAATCGTGTTCTGTCTGATTTTTAGCCCTATTCCTATAATCGATAAATGCTTTTTTTTGAAGTGCATTTTCCACTGATTTTATATACATGTAAGTGTAATTTGCAATTGCAGTTTCTGGATAGAAATCTCCTCCAACTGGTCCTGGCATGATAAATGGATACCCGATGATTCCATAAGTTAAAACCTTTAAAAACGTTGGCAATGGATAAAAAAGCTCATAAATGTCGATAATTAAGATGAACAATTAATTGTTTAAGAACTTACAGTAGGAATAACAAGACCTAAACTTTCCCAAGAGCTTGAAAGAGGTGGAAGACTAACAAAAACAGGAGGCCTTGGTCTCGTAACTGCTGAAGACACTCCAATTACTTCTACGTGCTGCAGTATCGCTTCCGTAAATAATGTTTTATACTGATCTGGGTTTAACAAAGTTTTCTCAAACCTGAAAATTTTTGATATTTTCACGTATTAAAGCGATTCTTCAAAGGAATAATTTCGTTTCATTTTCTTGCTCACTTATAATAATGAGGCATGTTGTAAGCAGATCCTAAATCTAAGTAGAAAGAATCAATATTATATTTTTTTACAACTGCACGAAGTCTCTCCTGTAGCCAAGGCATCGACTGATTATTTGTAATATCCAGCATACCTGCACTATTGAGACTTTTGTACCTATGGAAATAATAAAATTTAAAAGTCTTTAAAACCGGCTAGCTCCGTCGCTGGACTGGTACATACAGAAAAAGAACGCCGGTTTAATCAAAACTATTGAAGGTAAAATTAAAATTACCTTGTAAGCGCTGGTATACTTTCACTGTTATTTGTTCTCTGTGAGACTAATAATTTTTCTTTTACTGCTTGTTTAAAATTTATGCTCTCTGTTGAAATAAATGGCTGAATAGATAATACAATTTTAAATCCTCTTCTTTGTAAAATTTTAATTGTATCCGCCATGGTTGGAAATCTCTGAGTATCCATTGTTAAATCTCCTGAAAATCGTGATCGCATTTGTGATGAAGCAAATTGGAACAGTCAAAATTTTTACATTTTACCTTGGTTCTTTTGCCAGAGTTCATTAATGAGAACATGCCCTTGTCTGAGAAACGCCAGTGCGATAACATCCTCCGTGTAATTGTAAACAGTACCTTCGGTCATTTCTTCTAGGATATTCGCACCTATTTGCCATACTGGCTCAGTCAGGAGAGAATTGATGGTTCCCATATCTTGTTCCTGCCGATACAGATAATTATTGCTAATTTTCATTTTAATATTTTTTTGCTATTTTGGCTGACTACCTTTAGACCATCCCACAGGCTCTTTTCCGACATAAAGCCATGAAGTATTTTTATGTTGTTTGAGGTGCATACGGTATAATTCAGTCTCGGCAGCTCAGTATTTCGATAAAAGTAAGCGAAGTCATCGTGTTTAGCTTTAATGCAGAACTTTTTAATACCTTTGTCTTCGCCGATTTGAATGTACAGCGGAGATTCTGTATCAATCGATATTGAAACTCCTAAAAAATCGTTAAATAAATTTTAGTCGCAAATAATATGAAGAGCAAACACTATTCGTTAGGGTGTCCCTTATTTTACGAATTTTCGAATTTGTTGTCGGGCCGGGTGGAATCTCGTTCTCTATGAGGCTCTAATAAACCCTGAATTTTTTCAGTTTTTTACTGAACGAGAAGGGGTGCCGACTTGACCTTTAAGTTCCGAAAATTCCCGTAAGAGAAAAACAGTCGACAATTTTGTTTTCGCGGAAAGACGTCGTTTCCTATCGGGAATTTTGCGTAGATCGCGAATCTGAAGTCCGTTTTTTTATACCTGGTTTGACTTTTGACTTAGAGGCCCAAATATGAGCAAAACTTAGGACTTGGTGCGTTTTGTCACTTAACCAGGTTTTCTTGCCACATTTTCTCCTTTAACTCAAAAGCCAAACCAGATATAAAAAAAACGGATTTCAGATTCGTGATCTACGCAAAATTCCCGATAGGAAACAACGTCTTTCCGCGGAAAAAAAATTGTCGACTTTTTTTCTCTTATGGGGATTTTCGGAACTTAAAGCTTAAGTCGTACGCCTTCCCGTTCAGTAAACAATCTGAAAGAATTCAGGGTTTATTAGGGCCCCTTAACGAATTTTTGAATGAAAATTTTTGAATTTTTGAAGAGAACGAGATTCCACCCTGCCCGACATCAAATTCGAAAATTCGCAAAATAAGGGACACTCTACTATTCGTACCTTTGGAATTTAAGAAGTATCGCTGCAGCACATTCCCCCATTGCTGTTCTGTGACATCTCCAGTGATGAAAGGCGACAAACTCACTATTCCTCGTTCTGCTGGCCAAGTCATATTTTGAGCTTGGCCACCTCCATACCAGTGCCCTCCGCTGCTCCAGTCAAAGCAGTCTTCTGGATCTACGTCAGAGCTCAAACTTTCCCAAGTAATTTGATAGCATCGGACTCCTGTGTGAGGAGTTCTAAATCTCAAATACAGTCTCGCACTGTTTAAAAAAAGGCGACCGTTAGTTAAAAAAATAATTTAACGGGTGAAAAGGTCCATAAAAGCATTTACCGGTGCATCCATTCCATACAAACACTACCGTCGTTATATTCATTCTCTTGAAGGCACTTAAATACTAAATCGCTTGCTATTCCTTTTCCTAATTCTCCTGATACTAATTCGTTGCCTTGATTGTCGTATACTCGAAATATTCTTTCTTCTTTATTAAATTTTATTCTGTCAAAATATGCTTTCTGAAAAATAAATCGAAATTAGAATCAGGAAATGCAGAAACCCCAGAAGTCACAAGGTGAATAGTTTGTTTTGCTTTCGGAACGCCATTTATTTTTCATTATTTTTAAAAGAATGTTGTTTTTCGAAGTTTAATTGTTAAACGAAACTTAAAACAAGGATCTGTTTCCAATTATTACTACTTACTTGTAAAACTTGCTGGTGATAAAATACATATGCAAAACCGACTAGAAATACTATGGCCATAAATAAAATCGCTACAAACGCTTTTAATTTATAATTTTTTGGTTTTCTTTTCGCTTTTAGTAAACCCGGCAATGCCATCTAGAAAAAATAATAATAATGATAGAATTTCATCAAAGAGTGTATGTGGGAGAACAAAATCATATAATTGCAGTGCAATATGTGCAATATGATGACGTTAATACTCACCAAATTAAGTTTTTCTTTTAGAAGACTAGATATACTATTTACGGAAGTGATCGAATTTCCAGGTGAATGCTCGGGGAGTTCTGAATCTGAATCTACGATCGGAGATCTTAAAGGCATAACCGATTTTTTTCTAGCAGATCGAAGAGGAACTCTAAAATATCCAATGCGTTATATAGCGAATTATTTCATGAATTACGTTTTTACGGTTGTTGTAACAAACTTACTTCGTCTCCTCGACGTCAGTGTTGTATTCAGATTCATCTGCATCGCTGAAGGTTTCATCTGTATCACCTGTGTTATCCGATATTACCTGCAATGGAAATAAGAATCAGTATTTTTACGAATCTGTCGAATTGTTGCGTTGCGTCGGGTGTCTGTATACTTGAGAAAATCTATCGTCAGGATCCATTTCGGCTTCGTCCGTTTCGTCGTGGTTTTTTGAATCCATTTCGAAAAAGATTAAATATTTATCAACTGGATGAAACTTTCATAATTTTAAATTTATTGTTATAAGTAAAAAAGTTGTCTTCCCGACGTTTAGAAAAGAACTGTCTCATATAATGCAGTAATTTCTACAATTGTATAATTGCTTACGACGGTCATTCAAGAAGGAGTTTCAGTCTTGCATTTATTTTGTAATCAAGGTGGTTAGTTTTTCACATCAGTACTTCAAATTACTTACCGACATTTTTTTTTGCTAGGCTATACCATTAAGAAGACGGCAATCTTTTTGCACAGAAGCGCTGTTATCTTATGCTACTAAAAAAGCTATCAGACGCAAAGGTAAATTGTGCCAATGTCATATGTTATCATGTTAACGTCTTGTTTTTCGGTTGTGCTTTGTGAAAATCTTGTCATATAACTTACTTGTATTTCTAAATTATCTAACCCTGCAGGTAGTGAAATCGAATTTCTCCGATGTCGTTTGACTAGAGGTGCTCCTTGACTAGGCTGAAGTTCACCGTGAACATCAGTTGCTTCTTGCAGTAATTTTTCTTGTTCACTTTTGGTTTGTTCTGAGGATTCTGATGCTTCCTGGTCTTTTTTTTCTTCTTTCGACTCATCTTTTGTTTCTAAAATTTTTTACATTCTTATAAAATTTAAATCGGAACATGTTTTTAGATTATATTTCAGAACTAAACTGTGACTTAGTGTAGTTCAACCCTACCTTCTTTTGTTTTATAGTATTTTGGATCATGGAAGTCAGCGTCAGGTACTGTGATTCTGATAACGGGGGGAGTCTCTGGACGACCTATTTTCACCCCATTGACCATATATCCCGAAGAGTCATCCACAAAAGGGATGTCCAAGGAAATCCCTTGCTAAAATGTTTTTTTTTAAATCGCTTTTAATTTGCTTAAAATAATTTATCTACAAAAAATGTAATAACTTACCTTTCTTCTATTAGCCATTGAGTGCTAATTATTCATATCTTGTTTTATTTATTCGTTTTTTGTGATGCAATGTTTTTCTGTAACAAACAAATCGAACCTACTTTAGTGCATACATTTTTATAAACGTAAAGGTCCATTTTTTTTTCTTCACATATATTTATCGCTACATTAAAATTTGCAATTCGGATAAGGCATGGAGGGTCAGTGGCGTCGCTAGGTCCTTTTTTGGGGGGCCATTGCCCATCCAATGTTGGATTTGCCCCCCTCCTTCAATAATTTAAAATCATTTTAGGCTACGTTTTTTTTAAACTTTTTTCCTTTCGCCCCCTCCCCTCCCCCCAATATTTAATGCCTAGCGAACGCCACTGAGGAGGGTATAAACCGGATTTTGTTGCTGTTACTTCTCATCACACTAAAATGGACTTTCCTTTAAAGGGGCCGTTCAAATATTATGGGACACAAAAATTGACCTTTTTTCAACCCCCCCCCCCTTTAATATATAAAAAAAAACTCTTTTAGTTACGAGAAAAATTTACTTTTTTTATACTGGTACATAATTTAATGATAAAACTAAAAATAATTTTTTTATAGTTTGGAAAAGTTGAAAGCAATGCTCAAAAGGGGAACAAAAAAGATTCCCATGTTAATAAGTCAAACTGGATTATCGCTGAAAGACATCAATCGAATTTTTTCTTTTGTCGACTCTACGACACGTTCGGAATTACAATTAATTTAAAAGATAGGATATGTTACAATAAATAATTTCTATCAGAAATTCAAATGCTTACGTAAGTTCAGCTTTAACCCCCCCTCCCCCCTTTAAAAAAAACAGGGGTTGAAATCCCCCCTCCCTCCCCCGAAGGTGCTTACGTAATACTTTAGCGTCACCAAATACTGTTTAAGTAAAAAACACAGATGTTTTCTTGGATTAGAATAATGGAAATTAATGAATTTCAGTTATTAAAATTTTTTTGGATTTATAAACAAAATTTAATTTGCAGGAAGGATGAATATTTTATTTAAATAAAACGAAAACCCATGTTAATATTTCGCGTATACTGTGCAAGGATTTTTTTTTATTTTTAATGTTAAAAACTCATAAGATTAAGTTATTAAAAAAAAAAAAGTTGCAAAATTTTTTTTGTTATTAGTTCAGTTTTAATTTGCTACATCTGGATGTCAGGAGCGGATCAATTTTTGAAAAGCAAAACTTATTAGACAGCTAATTTACATAAAGATTCATAGATTATTTGTTTTATTTTTGCTGAAGCTTTTATGCGAGTGCGGTTTAAATTAGTTTGGCTCAACTTTACAGCATGATAATTTTAATCATTGGGTGGGACATTCTTTAAGAGATATTTAAATAATAAAAAAATTGATAAGGTATTTCAGCATACATTTGCTATAAGATTTCATTGAAAAACCAAAATAATATTGTCAGTTATGAGAGTCAAAAATTTAAAGCGTACAATGACAAGAAACAAGATACTTAGGAATTTTTTTCTCTCGTTTTACTTTAGGTGAAAGAATATATAATACTTGCGACTTAGTATGTTGTTTTTCGAAGTTAATGGGTTGATTTTTATTTTATGACCGACCATAATAAAAATTTTAAAAATTGATTCGTTGGAAATGCTATTCAAAGTTTTAAAATATGTAATTTTAGAATAAAAATCGGGTAAAGCGATTAATCAAAAGCCAAAGATATCCTCTCTTTTACCGTAGTTGTATTAAACTCGAAGAAAAAAAAATTCGTTTGATGACTTTACGTGACTAATCCAGTTTGACTGGTTAAACTTAAAACATGAAAGCTCAAAAAGTAATTATTAATCACTCTAATGGTAATTACCACCATTATACACAAAGTATAAAAAGTAAATATACCTCACGAAAAAAAATTGACAAACGAAAAGTATGTAATTCACATAAACATGAAATACAGAAAAATGCTCAACAGTTACACCTGATTAGTACACTTGGTCTAGCCATTTCGTTTATAGTGACTTTTAAGAGAAAAAACTCCACTTGGTGCGCTGTCTAACTTTTAAGGACTTTAAGGAGAATTATTCAAGGTTATATGAACACCTAACAGGAGATTGTCTTCATAACTTCGATATTTTCAATAAACGTAAACGATCAATTTTTAAATTTTCGTTTTTTTTTTTTTTTTTTTTTTTTTTTGGCATCCTTATTTTAATTGGAATATGCATGCTAAATGAATTTCATGTAGTTAATTGTGCACGTGCATTACTTTTGGAAAAATAGTCGCGGTGATATATAATTTAATTCTATTCATCGCATCAATTTATTAAACTACTAAAATTTTTTGCTGTCTTAATATAATTTTTAAAAAATCTCATTTTTGCTACAACATTTTAATTAATTATCGATCCTTGATTTCCTCATACAGAATAATCTCCGCGGAAGATTTTGTTTAAGTAGAAAAACCGCCGCAATCTAGATTATATTATTAACATCTAAAATTAATGGGTTCTTAGTTGTTCGATCCATAAATCCAAAATAGTTTTTGAGTCCACTTTAAAGCTTATAGGATTTAAAATAGATGCTCGAAAATTTCGAGCAATTTCCAATTTATACTTTAGGCAACCTGAGGGTATAATAATGACAGTTTTTTTCGGTATGGAAATATTTTTTAAAATTTTGTAAAAGTTAATTCTGATGGATCGAAAAAACATTTTGTGACATTAAAAGTGGATAAAAATATTAACACGTATTTCGACAAAAAGTGTTAAAAACTCAAAAGAAAATTAACAGGTCGTTTTCCGGCAATTAAACGTGCAAATTATCAATCTCCTTCCTTTGAAAATCTTTTTTTTTCTTCATAACAGCTTTATTCTCAAAGTCGTGTAATTATTTTGTTTCAGAAATAAAATAATTTGTACTTAGTTTCAGAGTCGCTCAACACTTTAAAATAAAATTTTTTAAGCAACATATTTAGTGACTAACACTGCACTTTTAAAATATTATTTGGGTGTAGCTACAAATTGCTTATAATAATAAAAATATTTAATATCTCCATTATCTAACACACATTCCTAAATAAAATTTATGCAAAGAGAAAAATAATACCGTTACCCTACCTTCAATGTTTACAGATTAATATCGTAATTGCTTTAATTACATTTTTGAAGTATATGCATTTTATTTTATTTTGTTCAAATAAAATAAAATATATGCTATGATTTTATGTTATCTTGAGATAACATTTACCGACCTTTGAACAGTGGCATATTCTTCTTTTACTCTTCGCCGTAAAGGAACGATTTTGTTTTGTTTTCTTACTAATGTTTATTATGGAAATACTTCTTCCATTGTAATAAAATATTACTACTGCCTTTCATACTCCCTCGGTTTTTGTATTATTTTTATAACATTCAATTTTTTCATTTTACACTAAAAGACAAGACGCCTCTGGATATTTGCTGTTTGTTTATTTTATGTGTGCTATTGTAATGAGTAAAGTTAACTGAATGAACTGAAAGTATAAAATTGCAATATAACCGGATAGGGTATTTACAAATCTAATTTGTACTTCATATTCAGTACTCGATTTTCCTGAAGTGATTAATGTAAAATCACTTTGATTTGATTGGAGTTACATGGATTTAAAGTTAAAAAGAGTCAGTGATGAAGTCATCCTAAAGCGTGAAGCCGTCTGTAAGCAGGGGCTGCTGGAGAAAAGGGGCCCAAACTAGTTTTTAAAATTATTAATTGACAGGACAGAAAGCTATTTATTACAAAATCATATAATATGCCAGATTAAATAGCAAAAACTTTGACGGATCCGTTATTTCTTAGTGTTTCCCTGTTCAATTAGCCAACCAAAATTTTTGTATTTATGGTTTGCACATTATATAATTTCATTTAAATAAACCTTTTTATTTTTATTAAAATAAATGAACAATACTATATTTAATATACTTTTTTAGTTGAATAATATTTTAATTTCAACTAGTGACTAGTCTATAATGTCTAAAACATTTTTTATAGGATAAACTTTGTAATGTACAATGATATAACAGTAATTTACATAATACATTTCAATCATAAATTATGTCCAGCCTTAAAGGCATCACTCCTTTAACATCGACATTTACGATTCAATTTATAAACAATAAAAGAAACAAATACTGAAAAAATAATAAACTATTGGTCATTTCGTTTCCTTACAGAAAACTGCAAAAGCAAAGACTTTAAATTGTAATTGTTATTGTTTTTAAATTGTAATTGAAAAAAAAGAGTAATGCCTCTTTTTCTCAGTTTTTTTTTTTTTTTTTTTTTGTATTATTAATTAATTTTTTTTTTTTTTTGTGTCTCCCATATCAGCTGTAATTTAAAAAATAACAAAATAGCAAGTAATCTTATTACTGAAGTCGATACATTCAATGACCTAAATGTTTTTAGTGATATGTGAAGTTTCCACAATAAGATAAAACTTACAGAATCCAGTCGTAGAAACTACTTTAAAAATAATTAATAATAATTCTTAAAAATTAAACAAGCGTTTGCAATTTAACATTAAATACTTAACAAGGATACAGCTGTTTTGCTGGAAAGCTTAAACATACTAGGATTTTTTTTAAAATAATATTTTTTGATTTACCAATTTACTAAAACAGAAATAAATGGTTTTAAATAAATAAACAGGAACCACTCCTTTTAAAAAATCCTCGATTTCTTACAATATCGGAAAATCATAAGGTCTAAAACTTTGTGAGCATTTTCATTGCACAGAAAGAAAATCTAATATTGATAAAAAAAAATTTGAAGAAGCTGCGGTGACTTAGCTGCCTAATCCGATTAACTGGAGTAAATTTTTTGTTGCTTTTGGTTTGTGACATAAAAGCAAAGAAGTCATTTAATAATTCTCAATCAACCCTGAGTGATTCATTAATAAAACAAAAGTCTTTATAAATCATGAAAAAAAAATTGAAAATTAATAAAAACCCGAATTAAAATTTTTACTATTTAAAAAAAATCATCATTAATATTTGCAATTTCCAACTATTTTAAAAATCATTCATGATTTATTGCAAAAAGCCAGGTATGTACATCTTGGTTTCTGTAGCGTCATGGCCTGAAAAATTATACTATTTCAGAAATTTTCTTTTCGGAACATCTTAAATTAAAAATTTCAGAGTTAACTTATTATTTTTGATCAAAGAAAAATAATTTACTGTTTTTAAGGACCTGGCATTATAGAAAAAAATTAAATTACCTTAAACATATAATCGGAGTCTTGGTTTATGCTAAAATATAGAGAAATTTCTTCAAATTAAAGGAATGAGTACCGTAATCCTCAACGAAATGATTATAGAGAGGCTGAATGAGGTAGCGGGCACTTTTGGGGAAATAAAAATGTTATACCCTACCAAGAGTTATAAATTTTTTTTTAAGACGATTGGGTTTACTGTGCTTTTTCCTTTCAGTGGATTCTTATTCATAAATTTGAAAAACGACTGGTTCATACCAATCATTTTTAGGATAACTGAACATAGGAATGCTAAATTTTTTGATCGTTGTCGCTCGTTCGGTTAAACAGTTAAATTGATTTACTTGCTCCTAGTGTCATGACGTCACTCTCCTGTGTCTTCCCATTTCGATTCTTCTAATATCCGGTCAAAGCAATCCAACATGAATATGAACTAAAACAAGAAAGAAAACCAGTTTTGATTATTTTGAAAATTATAAGTAAAAAAAAAATAAGTTCCGATTCATTCAAAAATACAAGAAGTGAAAGATGTGCTTGGATTTATAATTTGATTATTGCATTTTGTTATAAAAATTTTAAACTTACATAAGGTGTAAATATTTTAACCCATCGAGGATTTTTATCTGGTTTTTGATATTGAAAACAAAAGGCCACTGCTTCATCATCAGCCTCCCATTCTTTGATGGATGACCATTCAAATTCAACCACTTGACTTTCCAAAGAACCGTCTTCCCTACAAGCGTGTAATCGAAAACTTCTCATCCCAACAGCAGCAATCACATGACCGTCCTTTCGACTATCGCATGAGCAATGAGGAAAAACAATGTCACCATATCCAGGTAATTCTCGCGCCAATTGAAGATACTTTAAGAAAACAAGGTTCATTATAGTAGGAAAAATAAAAATAAAAATAGTATACAAGTGTGATTTTTATATGAGAAACATTAATCAAAAGGGATAATTCAAAGATTACAATCCATTTACTAAAAAATCCGTTTCAAGAATTTTGCTTATGGACATCCAAACAGACACTTAAAGAGAGTGAACTGTTCATCAAGTGAGTGTGTCATTAACAATGTCTTAAAAAAATTACCTCATGTTTTCTAGATGAATCTTGCAATGCTTTTAACTGGTATAATCTATCTCTTGCTATGATATGTCCCCTATTGACTTCATCTATTGTTTGCCAAAAAATGTAAGATGTAACTAGATCATCATGCTTCAAGCTAAGCTCTTTACTTAAAGTGAAAACCCATTTTCGAATAGCTAAACATGTAGAACTTGCAGTACTATAATTCTGTATGTATAAATTGTGTGGATATTCATTGGAAAGTAATTTCCTTTCTGAAAAAAAGAAAGGTGAAACGTTAGTGTTAAGCTTGTATTAAAACTTAGTTAAAAAGTAACTAGAAAAACTTACCAAAATTATATTCGACAATTTCAAACAAATAAAAATACTTTGCAGAACTAGGTGACATACCAATTTTTGCAATAACTGCTTTATAGACTTCTTCAGCATTAGCGCTTTTCCTAACTGTAACTGTGACTATATCTCGATTGGGTAAAAGGACTTTGAGATCAACTGGGGACAGATTATCTTGATCATCATTGTCAGTTAAAAATTCTTGCATGGCATCACTTTCTGCTATTACGCGAACCGCGCATACTTTTTCTAAATATTGTTCGAGCCCTCGTCTTCTAGAATCCAGTTGCTGTTCACTTAACCTAGAGGAAAGAAAAAATAATATTGTTCAGGATCCATTTTATCTGTTAAAAACATCTTAAGTCCCTTACGTAAACGGCCATTTTCCAGGTAATTTTGGGAATGAAAATCCTTGAAATTCCTTTTTTAGTTGATTGTGAAGATTTGAAAATTCTCTATATCTTCTTGAACATAAATGCCTACCAGCCATGTATATATTAAATACAACATATCTGTCTCCATCCTTCTCTATGTAATGGTAGTCTGGTATTGATATTGGCAGAGACCTGGAAACACAAATTTTTAATTGTGAAGATTTTTATTTTAATTTTTAGTGCTTAAAAAAGCTTCATAACCATTACTACTACCTTTTTTCAGAATAGTCAATGTAAGCATAAGTTGGTGCATCATCTGAAGGTTCTAGTCGTTCTGCTTCTTGAGGAGTCACAGATATCACAGTTAAAGTTAGGACATCTCCACCTGATTTAATTAATTCTACAACTTGTTTGTGTGTGGCTCCTTCCACTGAGACGCCATTTCTGAAAACAAAATAAAGTTTAATTGATTTCTTAACATAAACCTAACAAAACAAGGAAGTAATATGATAAAATTTAAAACGTAATATTTACATTTCTTAACCGATCTTATCAAATATTAAATAGATATTATGATATGGCTAAAGTTCAGTATTGTTGTAAGAAATTATTTATCCTGAAACTTTTGAAACTCTTCTCCAATTTTAAGCATGAAAAATACAAATCAAGTTCTACCTAAGGAAAAATTATTCTCCCCACAGGAGAAAAAAAAATTTTATCTTGGTGTAGTGTTAACCATCTAGTTTAATTAATGACAAGTTTATTCCATCAAGAAAAAATTTAAGCTACAGTAGGACATAATGCAGTAGACTGATTGCTTAGTTGTCACTTAATTGGAATTAAAATTAAATTATGCTGTACATAAATCAACATCTGTCTCTTATTTCATTTATTTGAATAGTGGCCTATATGACTGGGTGTTTTAGAGTACTTTTTATTTCTTTTGATATATTTAAAGTCAACTAAACACAAAATCATGCCCCTGGTATTGATTGCTGACGGTTTATTTAAAAAAGGTCAAAGGACGCAATACCTTAGCGATGAAATACTGAACGAATTTTCATCGTACTAAGCCAAAATTTTTATATATTATGATTATAATCCGACTTTACTTACACTTCCAGTATTCTATCACCTTTCCGGATTCCTGCTTTTTCTGCAGCTCCGCCTCCAAGAACTGCAGAGACGTGTTGTAGAGGTGCATAAAGCTCTCCATTAATGCTTCTTAATTGACCACCTTCACTTACTTGACCCCTGACATTGAAACCGAACCCTGTTTCTGTTTTGTAAATAGTAACTGCACGAGGTCCCAAAGGTACGGACTTATTAATATTTTGTTCTATTTGAGGATTAAAATCCGAATCCCTATCAGCCATTTTTATTCCTGTTTTTAGGATCCCAGGATTGCCAACCGAAACTTGTAATGTAAGCTTGCGTTGCTAGGCAACGGTTTGAATTATTCCCGCTATCTTTCAAAATTTATGAGTCACAAAAAAACTTTCACAAATTATTGTATTGTATTATTATTAATATTAATACATTGGAATCCTCCTATGTAAATTATTTTCAATAAACAAAATAGTTGATTGATATGTATATATATTCATACTTGTATAGCGTCTGAACCATGTTATTCATTCGCTGTTTCCACAGTAGTGAATATGTTAAATTTGTGACCTTTCTATATGTACTGCAGTAAAATATCCAATGCAATTTAAGCCCCATTTCTACCTGTGCCTGCACTGCAATGAACTACTATGCACCCTTTACATGGGATTTTTCTAACAATTCCTAAGGAAAAGAAATTAAATTAATTTAGTATTTCTTAATAAAAGGTATGATAGAATGGCTTAAAATTTTATTAACTCACCACGGAACTGAATTTTATTACTTTGATATTTAGCGCATTTTTCTTCCTTATTTTCCATAATTTAGCATAATTGTCAATTCAATATTTTGTTCAATGATCATTCTTCAAAAATCACGACAAGTTTCTTCTTTCGGTCCTTTAGGGGCAACATATTCTACCAAAAATTATTTCAAAAGGTAAACTTTAGAAAGTCTCTTAACTTTAATTAACAAAACCGTTAAAATTAAAACTAACCCTTTCAGAAAATCCACTAATAAAGCTCGCATTTATGTAATCGGATGCTAAGTCATCTTTCAAGGATGGATAATAAGACTCTCGTCACATCGAAGGGCAGAATATTTACGTAGCGATTTTTTATACCTATACAGTAAAAATAAAATGGCAATCGTCTCTACCGAATAAAATAAAATAATGTAAAAAAAATAAGTTTGAGTTTTATATTAACTTAATAAACATTACTTATTTTCAATCTTTTGCTCATGTAGGCAAGGCGTAGTTGCGTCAGCACTCAAAGTTCCAAGAAGATGATACTCATTGCTCAAGCGGCTCGGAAAACTTAAAAGCTTCCGGTTGCGTTTTAGAAAGCGTTTAGGAGAAAGATCTGTTGGTATAGGGGATGATAACGGACTTTTTCTTTGAAATCGAAGACAAGAGGAAATGTTCTTGAAAAATCCTGAAATACAGCATAAATTTGATAAAATAAAGTAAATAAAATTATTGCCAATGACTTAACAGCACTATAAGTTATGTACCTTTGCCAGAAATGCCAATTAACATCGTACTTAAAGTTGCAAGAAATATAAGAATAAGTATTGTAATAATCATACCAGTTGGAAGATGTTCTAACGTTTTGAAGTGAATGATATCGGCATCCTAATACATTGCAGACAGAAAAAAAAATTAAAGTTATCATTATTACTAATAAAGTTATCAGTTGACCAAATTGGTCCTTATTTAAAGCTTTGTAACGGTTAACTATGCAAACATTATTAATTACCAACAACGACATTCTTACCTGATATCCATTTACTGTAAACGCTCGAATTTTCAAACTATATTCAGTATTGGGTTTTAAAGGTCCATTGGTGTAGTTACCATCATTTTCGCCTGTCCCTAAAATAAATGATGCTCTTATGATAACATCAGGACTTGTCAAATTGGCAAAAGGCTGCCATTCCATAGGAGTTGCTTGATACGTTCTTGTGCCGCCTGTATCAGATGCAGCTGATTCCCAGTTCGGCAGATCAGGCCATTTTGTTGAATTATTTTCGTTCCAAGTTCCATTACTGGCGGGTTCTTCTAAACATGTTTCCGAAACTGCTCGAAAGAAAACATCATCTCGGGAAATCCACCGTGAATCAAACTGCACTACTTACCCAATAGCGCATAATAAAGTATTTTTCCGTTGGATTCACTAAACAAATCACTTTTCAAAAACGCTCGTGCCTGACTAGTTGGGTCTTCAGTCGTAAAAGGGTCTGGTTGCAAAGTCAAAGTTTCTTTCAGATCTGGTCTTGGAGGTACTAAAAAACAATGGGGAAAAATTTAAAACGTAATCGTGTTTTTTAAAATCAGCTAGTCGACTTACTACTATACAGTTTAACGTTATTATTCTTTTTTGAATGGTTGTACCCGTTTGATCTAAAATAAATAGCTTTAGTACATAAAAAAGCTAATCCTGTGATATAAATTTTTATGTAAAACATCGTTTTTCTTTCCCGTGAAAAATAAGGATGATAGAATGCAATTTCTGAATTTTATACGATTTTAAATGATTCACTGGATACTAGATTCAATAATCCTAGTATCGATAAAAATATTTTATCACTGATGATAGCCCAACCCGTCCTAAGGAGGACTGATAAAGAATAAAGGATCGATTGTCGAATACACTAGTTATCAAAACCGGTAAAAAATTAAATAAATAAAAATTCAGGACATAGAACGTGCTTTTAATTTAATTATTAAAACGGGAAAGTAAAAAAATTAGGGGAGGACCAATTATTTTATTATTTTTCTTCAAATATAATTTTAAAATGGTATTTTGATCGATTTTTCAAAACTTTCGTACAAAGGATTAATGTTAATAAAATTAAAACAATAAAAAGGAAATTCAAATGAAAGAAAAAATTTCAACAAATCGACAACTAAGATGTATATTTCGATCTAGAGCCCCTGAACAAGATAAACATATTTTATAGTAAATCGAATATCATATATAAAATATGTTTGTCATTTCATGATTTTAACAATATTTATTTCGAAAAATGTAAAAACGAAAAGAAAATAAACGTCGTGTAGGCAAAAAAAAAAAAAAAAGGAAAAATAATTGAGAACCTGTCGTTAAAAAAAATTAATGACTTTACGATTAATACAATTAAACTTTCAGCCAACCAAATTAAAATTACAAAGGTTGGTAAAGCTAACGAAAAATTCGTTAATTTTAAGCCAATACTAATTTCATTGATTTCTAATACTTAAAGAATAATACACTGCACCCAGTTATCCTCTAAACCTTTGATTTCATTATGTTTTTATTTAACAACAGTTGTCTTCTTTCAAAATAGTCACAGAAAACTACAGTTTCTTAATCAATAAATTGTTCCATGCATGACTTTTAAAATTTAAAAATCCGGACTTTTTTAAAAAATTTTTCAAAGAAAAAAAAATTGTATTTACTACCAGAAGATTTTTTACGAAGATACGTGCACTATTCTGAAACATTACCAGCTAGTACGATCGAATTCGGATCCATCGAAAAATAATACAGCCCCATTAAGTACCATTTTTCGTCAATTTGCTGTACAATAACACAATCATCAAAAAAAATCTTCCGTTCTGCACGATTAGGCAGTGTTATGACCGAAACCAGAGTGTTGTTTTCCGTTCTTTTAATAGACTAAATGCAGACAACTTAGAAGGCGAAGAGGAGCAAAAACGCCATCATCAAACAAAACAGCCCCATGGCTTCGGATAAAGCGAATCCTAGGATAGCGTATGAAAAAAGCTGTTGTTTCAATGATGGATTACGGGCGTATCCAATGATGAGAGAACCGAAAATTGTTCCAATTCCAGCACCTAAAGTAAAACGAAAAAAAAAAGAACAAATTTATTGATTGTTGACTAATATTTTTGTGAACTGTTTATGCAAACACAACAAACTAGAATTTTGTTAAATTTTTCGTGTCATTTGATTCAGTGGAAATTTTTATTGAGAAAGTAAGTGAAGGACCAAAGGCGCTTTCAGAAAACCATCAACTAAATTTTAAAAAAATAATAAAAAATTTAAATTCTTTCAAAAATAATGAAAAGGGCACAGTTTTGAAATTAACAAACCGAAAAGACATATATATGCTAAAAAAAATGGGGGGAAAAAAAATTAATATAACGATTAGCACTAAAAATAGAAAAGTTTGATGAATTTTAGTTAACACTTCCGTTTAACAATTCGCATTAACTTCTTAAAAAAAGGCTCGAAATAAAATGAATCGCTTTAACACATATTAACGATAAAAGGATCTGACTAGAATACAAATTTCACTCCTCCCTCCCCCAACACAAAAAGAAGAAAAAAATTGAAAAATTTCAAAGTTTAACAATTAGGACAGATATTCGCAAAAATTTAGCGCAGCAAAAGTTTCACAAATTTTTTGTTAAACTATAAGATTGGTATAGGTCCTTAGCGACTGGCAAAAAAATAAGAAAAAAAAACTTGACCAATACAACATATAACCGGGTCAAAATCGCTGAAAGGTTATCAGTTTGGTCAAGGCAAAGCCAGCAATCATTGAATCAAAAAAAAATTCTCTGTATTATTTACTTAAACCCATTCAGAAGGAAAACTAAGAGTTCATATAAACAGGAGCCTTTATTTGTAACGGCATTATAAATTAAAAAAAAAAAAAAAAAAATTCTTTCTGATTTAAAATTCCATAATTCAAGGTAATTTCATTTAGAATAAGTCTGAAAAGTACATGGAATTATCTTACTAAAAATTTTCTATTTGAACACATTTGGCAGAAAACTGACTAGACTTCAACCTTATTTAATGCATGATTAAATATATAAATTTCTGTGCTCATCATGTTCTTGTTAAAAATTAGAAAATGGAGCAACATTTTACAATAGCTTACTTTTCTTCATAAAGTATAAACAAAAAACAAAAAATTAAAACCAAAACCAGATAAAAAGCCCAATTTCAAAGCTAAAATAAAAATGCTTAAAAAAAAATGAAATAAAGAAAAGAGGCAAGCAAGAAACTAACACCAGAATTTATTCTCCTAAAAAATGTTTTGTTGATTTAAATAAATGCTTTTATAAAAAAAAAAAACATAGTTCCACAGCTTTTATGAGTCGATTTTTTCTAACAAATAAATTTGAAGAGTTCACAGGAAAGAGGAGACCTTTCGATAAAATAGAATGTTTTTTGCGTTCGTAAAATTAAAATAAATACAAAAATAAAAGCGACAGAAATGTAGCAACGAAAAAAGCCCCAACATCCTGTGAATCTTTCATTTTGATTCCGGCGATTTGATGCTGCAATAGTTTAACTGTATAAAATCATAAAAGAAACCATCAAGCAGAAGAGTGCTAAAGCTTCAGTAAGAGCAAATCCTAATACAGCATAATTGAATAGACCCTCTTTTAGAGATGGGTTTCGAGCATAAGAGACCATAAGACATCCAAAAATAACTCCTAAACCAGCACCTAAAAGTGTTTGCACAAGAAATATTTTTTTACATTATTATTATATAATACATAAGTATATTATTAAATATTATTATTTTATAGTTATAATAATATTATTTATTTGGTTTTTTCTTTTTCTTTAAATGCCTGTTATGGCTAGACAAGCAAATGAATAGAGAAGAGACATTTGAGTTAAAATTTCATTACTAGTTCAAAGTGGGATCGAACCACAAGACATTTGAATGTGAACTACTGAATGCTCTTATAATTATGAATTTGGCCAATATTGCAAAAACTGAACTAAAGTTAAGTCTCACATTTACACTTTCAAATTCTGAAAGAAAGTCAGAAATAAGGAAATAGTAATTTCTTCAGTCCTCTGCGACTTCAAACGTAAATGGAAAATTAAAAATAAGGGTAAAGCAGTAGAAGCGGTTAAAAATCCCGTCTTCTTATTGGCGGACTTAGTTTACCTCTTCCTGGCTTTCTTTTTTCACATTTTGGTCATTTGCTACTAATGTAACTATTAAACCATCAGAAGTTCAACTGATTTTGTTACCGACTTTTAGGCAAAGTCAAATAAAAGAGATAAAAAAAAATTGGAATTTTCTATAAGTTTACTGATTTTAAGCTTTTGGACTTAGGAATACATTGGCCTTTAAAATGTTGGCACTATTCCATTCATATATGAAGTCAATATGCTATTTTTGCACTGAAAACGCTTGAAAAAATAACGAAGACTTTCCAATAAAATTTTTGGTAAATTCACTAGGTAATTTTAAATAAATTGAAATGAATAAAATTTAGGCTTTTTAATAGCATATCAATTTTTAATTAAGGCCTGAAAATAATGGAGAAATTATGTTTCAAACATTTCCTAATTATGTTTTGTATTTCTTGCCAACAAAAAATATTATCACTCAGCTATTACAGCTGTTATTATATTATATTAAAAGAAGGATACTAAACATACCTGAGTTCATTAGGAATAATTAGGTAACAATAATTCAAGCCATTCAAGCATATGCCAATCTGGGTAAATGGCTAGGGAAAATGGGTAACTTGCAGACAATCTTTTTTCCTAGACAAGAATAGGGTATAAAAACATTACAGATTATTTGGAAACACTGTTTAGTCATGAATATAGCATTTAAAGGTAACAGAAAATGAATTAAAAATTGGCAAAAAAGAAAAAGAGCAGTGAGCAGAAATTAAAGCAAAAAAAAGGAAAGATGGTTTTTAAGAAAATTTGACAGTAAAAAGTCACTGCAGAGAAAAAAATAAATAAGTAAATATACCTGATCCTGCTACTCCAACTGTAGCAGCACCAGCACCAATGAACTTGGCAGCTGAATCAATGTCTCTGGACACTGCTGAAGTTTGAAATCCCCTAACAAGTGATACCTGTAAAAATAAATAAGAGAGTGTTGACGTTTTGCATAATGTTGATGAACATTGGAAGCAGCTAATTTATTGTATACCCATATCAATGTATCTGGTTTACTTCAAACTTGATCAGCAAAATACAATTTTTAAAACTAATGTTCAGTACTTACCAGACTCATATCTGTACTTGGAGTCTTTTGTGTGTTGCTATGTTGTGTCAAAACATTGCTATTGACAAAAGAGCTGGAAAGTGGTCTTAGATAAGTTTTTGGACCGGATACTACAAGCTGAAAAAAAAAAAAAAATATTTGTTACATATAATAAACTAAACTCTGATGATTCTTTCTACTATTTACATCTATACATTAGACTAATTAGAAAAATTGGATGATTTAGGTTCTTTTTGTGTGTAATGAAATTTTAACTTGACACTTAAGCCTTTTCTTTCATTAAGTTTCTTCTTAAAATATTGATCTAAAAAGATGGTTCTACTTAAGTACACGAACACCTATGCTTTTGTACACAGCAGTAACCACCATTTTGCAGCATGACACCAAAAAACCTTGACAATTAAATGAGATTTTTACATGTAGTACCCACAATAAAAATATAAATTTTTCCTGAAAACTTTAATGATTAAATTTAAGATCAAAAAAATGCAAATGACCTTTGAAAACCTTAGAAGGTCATTAGAACTAAAATCCCAAAATGATTGAAAACCATAGAAAGCTATACTGAAGGATATGATAAACGGTCAAGGTCGCTAACGAGATTTAAAAGCCGGTAAAATTCGGCAGGAAAAGATTTCCGGCTTTTTTTTTGCCGGTACGTGAAAGAGGTCACACATATCTGACTTTAATTATATATCAAAAAATAATACTTACGGCAGACCGGGTGCAGGGAGCCAAAAGTCTTGAGTAGGCAAACATTTTCGTAATTTTTTTGTTTTAACCTAAAACAAAAGCAAAAATTGGTAACCTAGTTAATTTATTTATAAAAGCAATAAACACTAAAATCGGCAAAGAATATGTTTAAAAAAATTTTCGTGATCGATCGAAGAATTCACCGGTTTATCAATATCAGACTAACTCAAAGTTATTCTTTCAAATATTAAGTTTTATTTCAACCAGTTGTTGAAAATTGATAAATCGCTTTATTTAATTAATGGCTTTACTCTTGAAATTGGGCGGATAAAATTTTTCAGAAAAAAAAAAATGGCCGATGAGTTTTAAAAAATGTCTCCGGCTCAGCAATAAAACGATCAAAATAAAAAGCTATTTTCGACTAATAAACATCAAAACTGAACAAATTTTCATTATCACTATAAACAATTAGTCTTTAATTTTATAAAAGTAGCAAAAAATGTACCGGATGGAATGTAATATCGAAGATATTCTGTGATTAACTCACTTTATCCGGTGACTATTCCCGAAAGAAGAACAGAGCAGAACAACCAGAAAATTGTCGTCTGCTGATATGTGACGTCACGTGATTCGAAGGTTGCGCATAGAACGACTTGAATTATTTTTTGTTTCTGCTGCCAGCTGGTATTCTTGATGTAAAAGTGAAATTTTTCGTTTAAATCTTCCCAAAGGTTCATCTGTTTCAAGACGGCTAAAAATGTATATCATGTATTTTGCAGAAAAATAATTTGTTCTACGAAACAAAACTGGGCAATAAGACGAATAAGTTTTGTAATGTTGCTGCTGTTTTGCTTAGCTTACGAATCATTGCCATCCATTTAAAAAATCAAATGGCGGTAAAAAGTTTTCTCTTTTTTTTATTAAAGTTGAAGAACTAACTAATATTAAGGAACCGAAAATGGTTGACACTGAATTCTAGTATATACGTACTGAATCGATTAAATATAACTAAAAAAGACCTTAAAATTGTTTATTTGTGTAAATGATGTATTGAATGATTATTTTTTAATTATTTAAAAGAAAACATCTTTCTTTTTACCCTAAATTTTTTTAAAAATTTTATACGAACTAGCTGCCACCCCGTCAAAATTTGACGGCCCTTCATTCGTTGCTAACTGCCCAGTACCTCTTTATAAACGACATTTAAAATTTTACTACTTTCGGAATGACTTCCAGCCTCAGATTATCGAAGGAAGAGGTTCTAGATTTGGCCACGTAGAGTTGGCCATGACTAAAAACAGCATCTGGCAGTTATACGCCGACCTTTTGGAAAGTTTGGGCTTGTTGAGTTATTGATTGTCATGTAAAAGGCAAGGCGGATAGGAAATAGATGTTTTTTGAATAGAAAAGGTGTTGATGAATCAGAAGGGTCTCAGGTCAATTTGAGGAAGTAGAATTCTTCTTCCAACTTTTTAATTATTTCCAATTCTAAAATATTATCAGACATATTTTTTACAATCAAGCGAGTCCCATTTCAAAGCCCTTCCTTGGAATCAAAAATTTCTCAACAGAATAACAATAGCGCCTGGTTTAAGGGTTAAGGTATGAGGAGGCAATGACCCAATTTCAATACTATCTAAAATTCTGTGGGATATTGGAGCATTTCTTGTTTTTCTTACGTGATGAGGATTTTTATGCTTACGTAAGTGCAAGAGGTACCTGATAAAAGGGCAATAATTTTGTTACTAATGATACTGCAATGATCGTTTTTAATTAACAAAATCGTTATTTTAGGGAAAGTTTCACTAATTGCTTTCAAATCAAATTTGGTCCCATAAATTTCGGAAATAATGTTAGTTTCGGATGTTATTAAACATTGCGGAGTGCAACGTCAGGCTGCTTTCAAAGTGTAGGATACGTCCCGTCTCCGATTTTTTATGAGGACAGCGAACTCGATTTCTCCTTTATTAGCCCTCATATCTAGTTAATCTAAAAATCTTAAAAATCGGCCACTTTGGTGTTCACTTCGGTTTTGGGGGTTGTTTTTCCGACTTTTCCGGAAAACCGGGGAAAATTTTAAAAATCCCGACCAATTGGGCAAATCTATGCGCCAAGAGCTTTCATTCAAAAAAAAGGTCGTCAAAATCGGTCGGATAGGAACTGCAGGGCGACTGGAAATACGTTTGGGGGGTTTTTTTCCGACTTTTCCGGAAAACCCGGGAAAATTTTAAAAATCCCGACCAATTGGGCAAATCTACGCGCCAAGAGCTTTCATTCAAAAAAAAGGTCGTCAAAATCGGTCGGATAGGGACTGCAGGGCGACTGGAAATACGTTTGGGGGGGTTTTAGCGTTTTAATATATAGATTCTTCATTTTTATAAATATTAAGGATTTAAGGATTTAATTTTTATAATTAATAATAATTACATAATAACTAAATTCTTAATCGTTTTACTAAAAATATTTTAATTTCTCACAGCTCTCCTAAATTCAAAATAACATCTAGAATTGTACCGGGAAGAATGCAATACCGAAAAAAGTCCTGCAAGGGTGAAATTCGTGGCTTTTGCTATTTAACTTTCTCCCGCCTTTTGCATTTAAACAGCATCCATCTTGCCTTATTTAAAAAACTCAACTTGTCTTGTAATTGGAGGAGGAAAGGGCACTACGCATGCACGTGCCCCTTTAATTCCTTATTTTATCGATCTCCCAAATTTAGAACACTACCCGAAATAATAAAGTGAAATATTTATTAATTAAGCATTCTTATGAGTTATGTAAATCAATAGCTGATTTAAAAAATCAGTCAGAAATTAGACAGAATTTAATGAGTGATAACTACCGGTAATCTGTGTTCATTTCATGTGATACTCATCTGCTTCTATTGATTCTTACAGACGCTCAGATGACTAAAAACTTCATTCACAGCAATGGCCGTCTTCATGATAAACATTTGTAAATTCAACGGTTGTGGATTGACTTTTCCTGGATTAGGAGACTTAATCCAGCATATTGAAGACACCCATATAGGTAATAACTTTTCATTTATAATATTACTCTGGAATTATAGTAATTAATACTATTACGAGGTTTTAAGTTGGGTATATTAGAACCGAGAATGCTTGGCCCATGTACTAGGGTCCAAGTTAGTTTTCTTAGATATTTTGCAATGTACGATAATTAAAATGACCGACCCATCGACTAGAACATCGTTCCTCAGTCGATCCAGAAATAAATGAATTATCTTTTCCCTTAATCTCTTTTTGTTTATTAAAGAAATAGTTTCAGAAAGATTAATGATATCGTGCTGCCGTAAACATTTTGGTGAAATGAGATTGAGCTAAGAAGTTACTCTGGAGATACTGCTAATGTCTACAGAATTATCCCTCTTGCCCATATTAATCTTGAAATCCATTTCAGAGGCAACATTTGTTTGCTCTCCTTTTTATAATCTTAAAAAATCACTATGGATTGGTAAAAATTCTAAATATATTGGTTTAATATCATAGTGTTCACATTTCTACTTTTTATATTTGCAGATTATGATCCATTGATAGTTGAACAAAAAGAACAATCCCAACCTTCATGTATACCATTATCTTATGTTCTTCGCTTCTTCACTGATGCTGCACGACGTGAAGGACTTAGTGATACAAGAAAAAAAGTGATTTCACATTCTGGAACAGGAATGAAATGTTCCAATTCAAATTCAAGTATTGGATCAAGTGCTCAGAGTTCAACACCTACTGGCAGTGATATGGAAGATGAAGATGCTAGAAGTGAATCAGAAGATAGTAATGATTCATGGACCACACCTGAAGAATTTAGTGCAGAATTCATTTTAAGTTTGGCTATTAAATCAAGAGTTCCTGTGGTGAATAATAAGAAAAACAGTACAGTTGGATGGTGAGTTAGCTGTGGCAATGCTTTCATGAAAATTTTTTTTAAATTTTAAATTGAGATGCTTGAATTAAGTATTTTAAATTTAGGATTGCCAGCAACACAAAAGACAACAATAATACAGATAAACCATTTGCCTGTCCTGTGCCTGGTTGTAAGAAGAGGTATAAAAATGTTAATGGAATTAAGTACCATTCAAAAAATGGTCACAAAAAGGATGGCAAGTAAGTCAAAATGTAGTATGATATGTAAAAAGTATGTTTCATGTTGTTGTGCTAATGAAATGCTTGATCAGAAACTAACTGGCAAGGGACCTATTATTCCCCAAAGATAAGCTTGGCCTGTGATTTTGAGCCCCTTTTTAAAAATTTTTCATGTCCCTTATTGTGTAACTCGAGTATTTATAGGTAAACAGAATCTTAATTGGACTCGTTTCTTACATACAGAAAGATTTCAGGATATCTATATTGATCTTTAGGCACTCAAGGATGACTCTGGCCTAGAAATTGAAACTTGACTGCATGAGACCGAGTTTTATTGTATATTCTCTTAAATCATCGCCCTGCTTTGCTATTTTTTTCTTTTTTTTTTTTTTTTTTTTTATCATTTATTTTGTTCGTTTTGTATTTTTTTGAAGAACTTTTAACTATTTGGTAAGTATATATAGATTATTTAAAATTATTAGTATTTTTTTTTATTCATTGTTTCCAAATAGAAAAAGAAATGGATATGCTTTTTATTAGTGTTTGATGTGCATTAAATTTCTCCCTTGACTGATTTTTAAAATTTCAAATGAAAGATTTGTTTTCAGTCATAATAAAATTTTTTAATTTCTTACTAAAAAAAATATTTATTTGATTGATGAATTGCATCATCTCTTTATTTTAACAATGGCAATATCTTTACTTATTTCAACATATTGTATTACAATAATTTCATAACTAAATTTTTAAAATATTTTTCAGAGTAAGAAAAGGATTCAAGTGTCATTGTGGAAAGAGCTATAAAACAGCTCAAGGATTAAAAACTCATACAGCTGCATATCACAATGGTGCTAATCTGACAACTATCACAACCCCGACTGGGGAGATCCTTCAAATTCCAACAAGTCAAGTAACGACTCTTCAGCCGGTTCGAACGTTGACGGTTAAGCAGATTTCTGCAAGTAGCTTATCTAGCTTAGGTCTTCCAGTCAAAAGCATTCAAAGTGTCGTTGTTGCCACAAAATCAACGAACGAACTTTTAAATAAAAGCTACGATTTAGAGAATAATAAAACGACAACGTTGCGAGTTTTGAAAGATATTAGTTTACCAATCGTTAAAAATAACTCAACATTACAATTATCTTCATCAGCACTGCAGTCTTTGGTGAACACGACAAAAATGAGCGAAAAGGATAACAATACTACGGAAGTCATTGAGATAAATGACAGTTCTGAAATATTTGAAGAGATCGAAAATGTTTCAGAATATATTAACAACGATGCTTTAAACGATCAGGTTCCTATTATCGATATGACAGAAGTTAAAGATGCGAATGCAGCTGCTACGGAATCCGATAATAAAATATTTAAAATTAAGCTACAGCCGGAGAAAGATAGGTTTATTAAATTAATGCCTGCTGAAGACACTGAAAAAATTCAGGTTGGCCATGTTCAAATTAAGTTACCAGATCCAAAAGTCAAGCTAACTACTATAAAACCTGCTTCTATTAAATTATCTAGTCCTCAAGTTGTAACTAGTCTTAAAAACAAGTTATCTCCGAATGTAGATAGTATTAATAAGAATAATCGTACTCAAATACAAGATAATTTAGGAATTTTAACTCCCGCTTCGTCACCGTTAACTTCACCCGATAATAAAAATTCTGCATTTCAAAATAAGCCGCCCCTGTCACCAGTTTTACCATTGACACCGGTTAGCCCTGTGCAAAATTCAAAATTAAACACGTTAAACAACGTTAAGACCTCTGATTTTAAAGAAAGTGAAAGAATGGACACATCGGACATTTGTTTAGAAGAAATGGATACCCACCCCGATACTTAGGAGTAAATTAATTTTTTTTTCGTAGTCAAAAAAGGCTGATTCCTTATTAAAGTAATAGTAGAGTTGCGGACGCTTTTATATCCTTGTTGCATTTTTTCAATTTATTGCAGAAGTCTTAACTTGTTTTGTTGGTGCCTTTATCCGGTAAATCCTACAACAGAGGATCACATCTCTTTTTCTTTTCCTTTGAATGCCTCAAACGTTTTTTTCAGAATTACATTAAATGCATGAGGAAGATGTAAATCTTAAAATAGATCATGACGGTTCGGAACGTTTATTATAGAAAATGGCTTTACAATATTATTAATTAAACGATCTCAAACATATTTGTTAACAATTTTCAAACATTGCAGCTGAGATCAGATGAATAATTTTATAATTTTATGATAACAGAAAGAAATGTGATGCAGAGTCAAGGAATTAAATGTTATAAGATCGGCAAAAAAAGAGTGATCAATGATCGAAATCATGATATGACTTTGCCATCAGCTTTTTAAGAGTTTATTAAGATATACAGTAATTATGAAAAGGAAACGGAAGAAAAAACTACTTGATAAAAAGGCAAAACTATTCTAGTCGAATATCATATGTTTTCAATCTTAAATATTTACTAAATCAATTTTTTGTGCAATTTTTTTTTTTTTTTTTTTTTTTGCGTTGTGATTTTTTTTTCTTTTTTTGTTAAATTTTTAAGTTCGTATTTACAAAGTTTATCCGTCAAGGGCTCCAAAAATTTGGCTAATAATTGAAATTATGCACTTTTAGTTTATATTTTAACGATCTATTAGTGAGTAACCCGTCTTCAGTCTTTCGTCTTCGTTTATACGTAGCTAAATTCAAACCGACTAATTTTACCAGTTCCAAACTAGTTCTGGTTCATTTATTATGGCCAAATTTATAAAAAAGTATAATATAAAGATAAAATTAAATGTGAATGTGGCTTGACGTATTGAGGTAGTCAGGTCCCATCCGTGTTCATTTTCTAACTGTTATTTTTTATTACTTTATGTTTAATTGTTTCTTTACTTTTGTTTTAACAGACCATCATTTAACAACTGTCATTTAATGACGGTTTCTGTTATTTTGAAAATTTTGTTAAACATCTAGTCACTGCTTGATCCATTTTTAAAAATTGCTGGTCTTGCGCTAGTCATTTGTAAATAGAATGACTTCTTATTTTGACTGGTTTAGTTTAAATAACGCCATAATTTTATTAATACTTTCACCTTTTAGTCACCATTAACCGGGGTCGAAGTTTTTGAAAATTTATGGACTGAATGCTCGAGAAATTAAAAGAAGTTTTATCACCAAAAAACAATGTGAATTTGCTGTAAAATTTTAAATTTGTTTTCTTCTTTTTTATTCTGTGATGACCGTTTCATATGGGTTTAATTCGGTTTTGACATTTAAAGAAAACATTTTACAATTTATTTAATACAATCGTTTCGGGCAATCTATGGTTTCAGATATGAAGGTTAAGTTTCATTTGTCATTTCATGAAGCCAAACTTCATCTTACCTCATATTTTTGAAAAAAAAAATTTCGGATTTTAAAATATGTTTTAAAAAATTATTCGTTTATTGCGTCAAATGAAGAATACGAATAAATTGATTTGGCAGCGCATTGGGCAATAATGGAATTATTTATTTAAAATAAAATGATTTATCAGGAAAAAGTTACAGAATATTTTTGAGTCATGCAAATGAGTATATTCTGTTAAGCTTATAATCGATTTTTACATAACATCCGTTAATGCGATTCAGAAAGAAAGAGTGAATTGTTCAAGAGTTGTTACTTTGATTAATGTCTCAATATGTAATATCAAACTTAATTTTGTAATAATGAAATACCCGAACTTTTCACGTTTGTTGGCCGTTGAATATAATCCATTTGTTTTAGTTTCATTTTAATAGGTATATATTTTCGGGAAAACATTGAAATTGTGTCGTTGTGAAATAAGCTTATGCTTTGATGTTTCGATTAAAAAACGGCAGTGATAAAAAAGCCGTACGTAAAAATCATAGAACTGTATTCATTTGCAATCGTAATTATCCGTTTAATTTAAAATAATCGGAAAATTTTTTTAGTTGCACGATAAAATTAATTGAACTTTTTCTAGAAAAAAAAATCTTAAGTTTACTTACACTAGATGCACTAAATATTGTAGATTAAAAGTAAAAAATATCATGAATAGGAAGGTTATTTTATAAGTAGTGGAAAGGTAGAGGAGCGATCGTCTGTAAGCGATGCTTAGTAATGATCCTGTTTTGTTTTTTATTGCACGCAGAAAATAGCAGTGTCAAAATTTTGGCTCTTATAAATTTAGGAGTTAAATCCCTTTTTAGCAGAAAAAAGTTAAAGCCATTCTCCTGAAAGTATTTATTATAGGTAGGGTAATAATATTAACTTAGTCGCAATAAATTCAAATGTTAGAGGTATTTTAAATTGGTGTTTTTTTGTAATTAAATCGGGAAGAAAAGGTTTGATGTTGTACCATTGCTGTATTAGTTACATACTGTTCGGATATGAATTGGGAAACACCGATTTCTTTTTACATTTCTAATAATGTAATATAATAACCAAGGTTGCATAGCTTTAAATTTTAGAAAAATCAATAAAAAAAAAAAAAAAAAGATAAGCTTTTAGATTAATTGAATCATATTATTAAATGAATTTTAACGCGCATACTGTAAAACGTTTGTGCATAGAAAGAAAATAAGAAATCTAAAATCTAGACTTTAAAGATAATAAAAACGAATACCTATAAAAAAGACAAACAATTTTATTAGAATCACATCTAACTGAAAGAAAATACATCTTTGGGAGTACCGTTGTAAAGAAAATCGATAGCTCGAAAAATCTAAATTCAAAAATTTATTTTTAGTTAGATGGCTTATAAATTATAAAACATAAAAAAATAGATTACAAATTCGTTAGGGTTGGCTGTGTTTGAATTCGTTGTTGATAATTTAACTTTCTTAGGCTTACATATATTTTTAATTTCTGGTAACGGTCTGAATTTGGAAGTTAAACGTTTTAGACTTTATTTGATATAAATAAAAACAAGCGATAGATCGTGCAACTGAATTAGAGATAAACAGTATAAAAATTGTTTTTCTTGTTGTTTTCGACTTTTCGAAATATTTCGAGTCAGTAGTAAAAATTATATAGTGTATATTATATATGAACATGAAATAATTATTATTTTGTAAATTGTTGAATCGTAAATTGTTGGTAAGATGTCTGTTTTACTTGGAATTGATTGTCTGTCAGAAAAAGATATCACTGTAATTTTGAATATCAACTCAGTAATAATATGATGATGATATTTGACAATAATCAATTTACCCAGACAAAAAATTATAAGTAAATGCACTTGGAATCGACTTGTGTGTCTGGTGGAAAACTCGAGAGATTTTCACAAGTATTTTAAAATTTTTTAACCAAAAAATGGTACTTTCATTAAAAAAACTAGTACAATTAGCACTTTTTACCAAAAATGAGAGTTTTAAAAAGATAAGCCACATCATTAAGAAAAAAATTCCTAAGCTTATTACACTTTGTACTTATTCCTAATGTTATTACTGCTTTATTTGGAACTTAAAATCGGTTTTTTTAACATGTTTGACAAACATAACATTCTAAATTTTTGGTGGACATGTAAATTATTTTTCACCATGATAAAGAAAAAATAAAAGAGAAAATCGGTTTTGTCATAATGAAAAATAACCTTCACACCGGCAATCAGAGGTAAATATTTCAACACTCGACCAGTCCTTGGTCTCGTATTGAAATATTTACCTGCGTTTGCCTATGTGAATAGAACTATTAAAATGCTGTTGGAAAACACACGTAGATATTAAACCGAATTTCTACATAAAAAGTTGGAAGAATACTCTTGGGTTAGTGTCTGGACAAATTCGAATATTTGTTAATATCAGTTGATTATTTGTGGAAAAAATTAAAACTACATTTTCGTATGTTCAAGTATTTTTTAGCATTTAAATTGTACAAGTAGGGATTTCATCAGTTTTAAATTTTTTAATTTTTCTTTTCGTTTGAACTGACATCTACTAGTCGAATGTACAGAAATCAGAATAACAGTTTTTTTTTCTTAAAAGTTTTAAATAGAATGAGACAACTGTATGAAGACTTTTGTTTGTATAGAATAAGTCTGTATAAAGATTTTTGAAGATTTTATTTATTTATTTATTTATTTTTTTGACAGTTAACTAATTTTTAATAATAGTGACGGATTTGATGGATGAAAGTTCATGAAAAATATTTTTCCTCTGACTTAGAAAAAAAAAAAACGAAAATTTTTTCGGAAATGATATTTGAATTAAATTACTTTAAAAAAAAAACGAAAATTTTTCGAATTTTTTCGGAAATGATTTAATTTCTTGAAATACTTTGTATGCTGCTAAGAAGTGGAAGCATATTTTTGTACGTTTGCCCGATATGTTTTTGACCTAAGAAAGCATTAAAACGTAATTTTTGATTTAATTTTTTTTAAAATAGCACAAAGTTAATTTGTTGAGTCACATATACCCATCAAAAATGTCATTTTAAGAATTGTAGCAGCTGCAGTTAATCAGCAGTTAGTTATTTTTCGCGAAAAAGTAAAGATTTAAAACATCAAAATGAACTTTTTTTTTTTTCTCAATTATGACATATTACGAATTTTTTCCGCTTTTAAGTCAAGTATTAACTTCTTGCGAGATTTAATTTTTTAGACCCATGGATTTTTTTTCATTGTAATTCTACCCTAGAATTTTAATCTCGGAATTACCAACCAAAAGAATTAGTTGGTAAGGAACGAGGGATTCCTTAATATGGATGGGATTTGGAAAAGGGTCAAGCATACGAAAATGAAGTTTTTAACAATAAAACAAATTGCAAGAAAAGTCTTCTTGATTATTTGAAAGAAACAATTTTTTAAACGTATAATTTTTAAAAAAAATTTAATAATTAACTTTTAAGTTGAAAAAAAAAAAAACTCGAGGCACCGATTTAAAAAGGAAATTGTAAGTGCTGATAGGTTTTACAAGTTGTATTTCCATGAATTAGGAAATTAAGTCAAGCTACGTGCCATCACACCGCTTTTAAAAAAATGTATTTGTTTTGTTTTCGTTTTTTTCCTTATGTTTTGGTTCGCATATTCGAATCTCTTGTTAATAATATATTATTATATTATACTGTTAAAAATTGAAGTGTATTTAATGAACAACCCACAGTCCTAAGCACCAGAAAATAGAAGTAAGGAAAATTTTTTTTTATTTAAAAGATGAAGTAAGAAGAAAAAGAAATAAAAAAAAAAAAAGGTTTACCGAATCTTTTTCAAACGACAAAGATTGGTTGGCATTCGACTATGTGAAAATATTCTTTGTCCCAAAGAAAATTTTTGAAGATTGATTACCTTTCTTTTAAGAGAGGAAATGCGGTTAAATTTCGTTTCAGAATTTTCTTCAAAAGAGATTTCTAAATGAAAGAAATTCAATCTGTCGAACAAAGATAGTTATTGCTTAGTGTATGTTTTCAGATAAAATATCGAAAAGTCCGTTTCGAAAGGTTTTCAACCGAATTTTTAACCTGTTTAATTATATTTCCGTTGGCGCATGCTTCGCTTTTTCTTTTGAAGCATTTTATTTCAACATTTTTTTTATGTCCCTTCTATAAACAAAAAAGGGTGCATGAGCAAAGATCAATCATTTCATTGAAACCTAAAATAAAATAAGAAAAAACTTGACCATAAACGAAAGAAGAGATTTCCCCTGAGGGCTTTCAAATCTAAACCTTACCACTTATTGACATGCGACTAAATTGCTTTAACTCTGAGTCCCGAATAAACGTCTTGCGATCTAAAGTTTCAACACCCATCGGTTTTCTATCCTGTCAAAATCTTTTTTTTTTAACTTATGACTTTTGACTCATTCCAGACGTAAAAATCGATAAATGAAGTTATAGATATTACTGAATTAACAGCGGTTTGATCGAATTAATCTGAGAATATCTGTGGTAAAAAATAAACCAATAAAAGATTTCGAAGCCATTTCTAATTAATGAGATAATAGGAAACCTCTTTCCCAGCGGAAGAAATAATAAAGTAGTCTGCGAACAAAGACTGAGGGAAGGAAATGACATAGAGCATAGAGATGAAGGAAAGAGAAATTCTTGGGTAAAAGGTAACGAGATTAGATTGAATGGAGAAAAATGAAAAACATGAGAACTGAATTCGTAGAAAAGACTTATTGTTGGGTACTTAGATCAAAGAAAGGATATATTGGCTTACTTTTAGAAATTGAATATGCGACTGAATAATTCTATATCTAAAATTAGGATTTTTAAAACAATCAATTCTCTTGGTAAAAAAAAAAAATTAAAGAAATCCTAAAAAAATTTATTCCATCGGTTTCATTTCTTTTAAAGTTTTTTCTGAAAACAAAAGCAAATGGAGTGGTTGGAAAAAAGTCCCTTGTCCCTTGAGTGCATTTCGATTCAATCGAAATCAAGTTCAAGGAAGAGGTTAAAGTTTTCCTAGTTCACTGAATTGTTGAAAAGGATATGTAAATTGTCCACACGCTTTATCTTTGGAGGAAGTAAAATCTCGAAACCGGAAAGTTCTGCAGCAACATTCCCAGTTTAGAATTTATGACAATAAATCAAAACTTCTTCTATATGTTTTCTAGACATGCTTAAGGTTTTCCTTCATTTTGCTTAAAAGAATGAAATGAGAATTTTTTCAAAGCATTAATTTAACACTGAAGTGAAAAGGCGAATTAGCGAGGGAAAATCTCTAAATTTGATAATATATTACCGGTAATAAGTTGGTTTTCTACTAAATAGTTTTCAACGGGACGAAGAGATTCGAAAGGCTAACTGAAACAAGACATGTGTATTGACTAAATCACTTGTGAAATGATTGATATCCTCTCATCCGAATCCTTTCAAAGAAAATGGAGAAAATCAATTTTCTCTCTTGAGTCTTTGGTCAACCGAACCCACATATTGACTAATCCCTTGGACGGAACGAAGTGAAGCATTATCTTTTTTTGCCCGTTTGCGACAATTACACGGAACCTTTCCCACTGTTTTTATTTACTTAATGGAAAAAAAAAAAACAGCACAAAGAAATAATAATATGCGAACTTTTAAACATGATCTAGGCATTCAAGTTTCATTGATTTCTTGCTAGACCTGGGTATTAGGTTTTATGCTCCTCCCTGTTCATTTAGTTTTTCCTTGCGTCTTTGTACTTGGGTCTTTCAGTTTTGACACTTGGTAACCCAAAAAACTGAATATTCTACTAGAATCAAATGAGCACTAAGGTCAGGTGTCGAAAGATGAGGATTCCACTTTTTTTTTTTTTTACTGAAAAAATTTATTACACAGTATATAATTTTTTAGCATATTGTTGTTGTTTGTCGCCTTTTAGACGTCCTTCCAGCCCGAAAAATCCTGGATCCTTATCTGTCATATGCGTGAAAAGTTTAAATTTTGATTATATTCAAACGAAGATAAAAACCATAAGATAACCATCCAAGAAAAAATACTTTTCTCTTTCCTCATATTGTAATCATCTTTGTGCCAGTTTTGGGCAGTTATCTTTTTTAAACTCTTTTTGCGATTAATTTTTGTCGGCAGAATCTTCTTTTAGAAATCTTTTTAGCAACTTTATAAATAACAGGATCTAATTTTGATAAGAAAAATATAGGATGAGTACCTATTGTTGGATGCAACTCTTTACATTTCAACAAAAAAAAACTAATGGAAACAGGACGATATTTAAATGAAAATTTTTGTTTTCTTTTTTATGAATATATGTTTTTAAATCCTCTCTCGAATATTGTTATGGGTGTTTTTGGCTTTTGATGACCGTTGCGGTCAATCATTACTAATGATATGCTACTTATGCAGATTCAGTACACACGTTGAACACATTTAAGTGCTGGTAGGCACACGATCTTTTATTTTAAAATTGTTAAATGCTATTAAAGTAATGTTTTTTTTTTTTCAGATTTCGTAGCAGAATGGGATAAGTTTGCAGCTTGATGATGATAAGTCTGCAGCTTTAAACGTTTAGGATGAGTGAGCGACTAATTTTTTTTTAGAGCTCGAAATCTGCTACTGACAATTTTATATAAGAATGACACTTCGACGAGCCTTTCAGCAACTAGAGTGCGAAAAAGACGACAGCTAAAAGGACATAAACCGATTTCACGGTCGGACATTTTGAAGCGAAAAATCTAAAGCTGAAGTTGGTGAGTACTGTAATAAGTCTCAATATATCGTAGTCGTAGATATAGAATTACTTAAGCTCCTAAAAATGTCGTCCCCCTTTCTAAAAAAGGTTTGATTTCCCCTTAGGTGTTATTTTTTCAGCCTTGTAATTTAAGTTAGGTTTGAAAATAACACACAGTATTTCGTTTAAATTGGTCTTATAGAGCCATCCTATTATTATTTAAAATATAGTATTGAAGTCATCAATTCCTACATTTCTACAATTAACAATATTGTAATCAATACCGTGGCAAATTCGAAGTAGGTTATCGATAAACGTTTTCTCAAAAAAAAGTGCTACAGTATCTTGTATTCTTAAAATTTTTTCGTAAACTCACTGCTGGAATACGTGTAATCTAGCAAATTGGATTATTTTGACCAAAATTCCGTCTTCAACAGGTGTTGAAAATTTGATTTCGTAATTCTTATATAGGGAACGTTCAAGTATTACGTAAGACTTTTTTTTCGGGTTTTTGGACCCCCTCCCCCCCCTTCGTAAGAATTAGTAAGATTTCATTGACCCCCCCTTTTATATTACGTAAGATTTTCGATGACCCCCCCCCCTTTTTTTAACTCCAATTTTAAATTGGAGTAATATTTTTCTTAAAGCACAAAATCTCATTAAAAAATGAATTTTTATTCTTAAATTTTTTGAAAAAATATTTAATTTTTCTATTTAGACATTCAAAAAAAAATTAAAAGAACTTAAATTTTTGAAATTAAAAAAAATTTTTGAACAATAAATTATGATGGAAATTCTTACGTAAGATTTGCCAAACTCCCCCCCTCCCCCTAGTAAGAAATAGTAAGAATTTCGAGTACCCCCTCCCCCCCCCTTTCGGTCTTACGTAATACTTGAACGCTCCCTTACGGTAAATTACACACAAACGGTATAAATAAGACCAATAGCATAGAAACTATTCACTTCTCAGAAATAAAAGTTCTTTACCTGCTTATAAAAAATACGAAAAAAAAAAAAAGTTTGGAGGAAATCTCGTCCTATATATAATAAATGAGTTTGAATGGTTTTTTGACACATCACACACAGCCTCAACGAAAGTAAATTTAAAGTTGGTTTTATTTTTTGAAATTCGGGAAAAAATTGCATTTTTTAAAATGTTTATACAAAAAATTTGACATTGTTAAGTAACCGATCCATTCAGAGCTAGAATTTTGAATCTTGCCGGTATGAATTCGCTCCCCAGAGAAAAAGTAGCGTAACCGTGTTTAAACGTTGAGATTTTTGCCTGGCAAATCGGCGACTTTTAATGCGCAGTATTTCATAAGAATGATGACATATTTTGTTCACCCCACACGAAGTATCGCGTTGTTTCTTAATTTTGCCTAACGCTCATAGTTTAATAAACTTTTTACACATTTTTATTCTCACTCGTCGATGTTAGGAAGGAATTATTGAAATTCTGATGCCAATGCAAATCAGTTATTTTAGATAAAATCCAAGTCAGTTTTCGTTAAAATTGAATTTATATGGAAGGATGAAATGTGACAAACTTAACGACTTCTAAGGAATGATTAGATTTCATTCTTACTGTCGATTATACAAAATCATTTATTCATGATTTTTTTTTTTTTTTCGGGTGTCGGAAAATCTTAAGCCGGATAACAGAAACTTTTCTTCGAGATGGAAAAGAGGTGAAAAAAATGGATATGAAAATACTTTTTCGTTTGATTCGACTTAACCTAAGGCGACGAGCATTGTAAGATATAAAAGATGTTTTTATGTTTTCGAGGCGGTTTCGTTATCTCATGAAGAGCAAACTCGGGTCAGAATCGCGTTCGAGTTTTAAGAAAAAAAAAAAAAAAAAACAATATAAAAAAATTTATCCCATTTTCGAAGCAATAAATCAAATTTGAATTCGCATTAACCCTAATCGCTCGATAACTGTAAAGATTAGAGAATCGGCGAATAACTTATTTACAAGTTGCTGTCAGAATAAAATTTTACCTTGGGTAACCCAGGCGAGTATACACAATGGTAAACACTGGATTATATTGCATTAGCCTCTACTAGAAAGTTTCGAAAGTTAAAATGAAGAGACATTTTGAGAGGAAACTTCTTCAACTTTGTCTACTCAGATACCGAGTTTTGAGCTTTGAATGACGTGTTAAATCATTCATTACAAACTTGTTGACAATTTTGGAGGTTCATAAATGCAAAAAAACAGTTTACCTTTTTTTTCCCTACTTTTCATTTGTACCGTTTCGCCCTGTACTATATTCATAAATGAAATATCAGAAGGTTTTTTTTTTATTATTATTATTGGCCCTATAATCTGACCTTCGTATAAACTTAGACTTTATATTGGTCATTCGTGACTTTAGGGAAAAAAAAAAGGCTGCACACAATAGGGAAAGCTGGATCGTTAGTTATTACAATTCGCATTCGTTGCGATAATATCACGTGATAACATGTCATTAATATGACATGTAATGTGTAGAAGTGTTTTTCTTCAAGCCGCCTTTATGATATATTATTTCGTCAATTTATTAATGCTTTTTCGATAAAATTTTAGATGCATACTCACCTTTTTCTGGGTCTGTAAGGTAAACTGGAAAGTTGGGTTTTCAGGTGAAATTCGAAATTATTAAAGAGAGAGAAATCAGAAATCAAAGCTGTTTATCTTTACTTTGTATTGGAAAGCCAGAAGCAACAAACTTGGTTATATATGCCCTTTTTTCTCTTTACTGCTATTAAGCTTTCTTGCTGGGATAGTAGTTTTGGCTAAAACTGCTGGATAATTTTTTTTTCTTTGCAATACGCGCCCATCTTGTAGTTTTTATGAAATGTAGAACACTTTATTGTCCATTTTTTTGAAACGGAATAACTGGACTTTTATTTTTAAAAAATTAAACTTTCAAGTTTCAACGTGTAAAGCTGGGATGCTTTCAAAAGCTACGTAAATTTTACGTTTTGGAAAAAGATGAAACGTTTTTAATGACTTTTTAAGTTGGAAAATCAGGTAATCCGTCGGATTAAATCCAAAAATTCTGTGTACAATTTAATGCTTAATTTTTATTATTTTTTTTCTAAATATCGTACATAACGTATATATTTATATTACATTAATACTTAATTAAAGCTGTTGCTAACCAGTGCCTTTCAATCTTTTATAGATTGATATGACCAAAAATCAAAAAATCAACAAGAAATAAAAAGAAATTTACATTTACAAAAATGATGTGTACAAATTTTTAAAAAGGTCTAGATATTGTTTAAGTGTGCAATTTCTTCATGTAAATCATTTTTTCTTAAATAAAAAAAAAAAAAAAAAAAAAGTAATTAAAAGATGTTTGGAAGAGATTGTAGTAAACTTGCATTGTTATACGATTCCAGTATTTCTAAAAATAAGCTTACTTATTGTTTATGAAATAAGTTTTTAAAAAATCAATCGAGTGATTTCGAATTCAAGATTAGAGGATTTTCTTTTTAAACATTTTTTTTTCTATCACAATATCCTGCTGTATAACAAGTTTTAATTAAAAAGCTTGTTTTTTTTATTATTATTATTTTTTTTTTTCAGGAAAAAAAATCGTTGACGTTAGATTAAAATAAAAAGAGAAATCAGTTTTTTTCCCATTTTTCAAAAGTTTAAAAAGAAGGGAAATCTTCTGAGAGTCTTTGTGGTATTTCATTGTGAATATGTTTTCAGTATACCCCATTTTAAAAGTTAAACTTTAAATAATTGAAAAATTATATGGAAAAAAAAATTCATTATTTATTATTTTTCGTCTTCCCTGATCCAGTGCGCTTTGATTTAAAAAAAATGATTACAATTATCCAATTAATTTTTTTTAAGTGGACTAAATTGTCTATTTTTGAATCATTCCGGGGAATCATCTAATCGTTTCTCTTCATGCTCCCAATGGTATATTTCCTGGCGTTATAATTATCTTTAAATCATTTCATTTTCTATTGCAGTACTGGAGAAATTGCACACAAAGAACATTTTTGTCTTGTCGCACCATTTCCTTACTACATGAAATATTTTTTAATTTCATTTTTAGTTAATACATTAGAACCAGGATAACCTTGTTATTACGCTTCTTTTTAGTTACATTATTTTAAGTATGCAACTTTATAAAAACGTGGTGTCAGTCCTGGTTCTAGGAAATCGATTAAAATAATTTTAACAGTCTTTTTCAAATTTTATTAAAGTTAAATGAAATGAATTTCATGGAAAATTATTTATCGAAACAGTGCGAATAAATCGTTTTTGTTACTAATTTTTTTAAGCTAATTTTCTTGTTAAAATATTTTAAAAGGGGCTCATTCTTTTAAAATATTTCTCAGATATTTCAAAAATATATTTAGCTACTTTTTTTCATTTTAAAATCTTACAATCAGTTCTTTTGGTATCAACATTCCAACAGTTCATTATTCTACAATTTAATATTTTTTTTTCTTTAAAATATACACCAAGTATTGTCTGTTTTTTTTTAATTTTATACAAATATGAAAAATAAATTTTAAATATGATAGACTCGTTCGGGAATTATCGTAAAGGCTATATATTGGTTATTAAATAAAAATGCAGCTTTGAATGGTAATGAGGAAAAAAAAGGATCCATTTTTTTAAAACATTTTTGCTACATGATTGTTTTTATTTTATTATTATTATGATTACTATTTTTATTTTTTTGCTTTCTTTTTTTTTTGTTTTTTTTTTTTGTTTTAATGCAAAACACCATAAACCGGCAAATTTACAACCTGTTATATGCCGTTAAAATGTACTTTATTTCGTTTATAATGGTGCACAGTTCTAATGGCCGCGATATTATTAATATGTCGCAGTCACTGATTAACGGGGCTTTCCCATTTTCTGGTTATGAGCATTTTTTTTTCGAGTGCTAAAATAATTCCTAACAAAAAAATGGTGTAAATGCGGGGCCATTTATGAGAATTAGATAACCATGAACGAGTAAATCATGTTTGAAATAATTTTTTTTAACAAAAGTTGGCAATTAACATATATTTCTTAACTACCGTATTAGGAGTCTGTCCTCTAGGAAAAATGAAAATATTAGGCACAATAACCTAACTATTATTATATATAAATTCGGTTAAAGCAGATGGAAAAATTAGAAGAAAATCTATAAAAATAATAATATAAAAAAAAAAAAAAAAAAAAATGAAGAGAAAGAAAAAATCAAATCGAATCGAATCTCATTTAAATGTAAAACGTTTTTCCCTTCCAAGATATTGAAAGTTAGAAAAAATTGTTGAAAGTTGAAATGAATTTGATGGATGAAGAGTGAAAACGTTTTGTTTCCGTGAAATTGTATTACTTGTAATGGCAGCCATATTGACATTACGGTAGATTTCTAATTTAAAAGTCAAAAGATTCTTATTATTGAAGTCATCGTGATATTTATTTTATTTCAGAATAAAAGAAAATTTAGTGCTTACAGTGGAGTAAGAAAATTTAATGCTTGAGGAAAATTTGAGCTTTGGATTTATAGCATTCCAAAAACTTGGATTTAAGTTTAACTTCGAGATGGAAAAATTTTAAGGATCCCATTTATTTAACGATATTTTTATGTTATTGCTGAAACATTTTTTTTTTTTCTTATTCTCAAAACATTTTTTTTCGTATTTTCCTACTATTTTCAGTTCAACTTGATCATTGCTTGAAGATAATTACATTTAAATGAAAAAAGATTTCTTCGATATTGACTTGACGAAGTTCTTCTTTCTGAACGAAAAAATAAAAACAAAGTGCTTACAAAATTTTTATATGAACTTTTTTTTTTGTTCAATAATTGAAAATGCAAAAAATAATAATAATAAAGCTTCTTGTAAACTTAAAAGAAAGCTAAAGGAATTTTCAATTTTTATGTCAAATGTAAATCTCCTTTTAATATTCTAGTAAAAGTTTTCTTAAACTGTTGATTGGCTAATGCATAACAAAACGGGTTCATGGGACTATTAGCATAACATAAGAAGTAACTAAACATATAAAGATGTTCATTCGTACAAGGAGGGTCGGAGCAAAATCCTTCTACGAGTGCTAAAATGTGATACGGAGTCCAACAAGCTACGAAAGCTCCCAATATAAACGAAATCGTACGAAAAGCTTTTCTAGCACGATTTTCGGATTTCGATTTTTGTCTCCCTATTCCTTTCGTTCCGTCCTTTTTATTTCTTTTTACTTTTAATCGTTTGCCTATAGATTTCACGAAATCTTTTCTCGAACCACCACCGGTGCTTTCACTTTCTTTCACACTGTCCGATTGTCGATTATCTGATTTTTTAATTTCGTTTTTAGGTACATAATTTAAATTATTAACAACTATTGTCGTAGTCGTCGAATTGTTCCTTGAAACCGATGTATCTTTCTCTATGACCGTATCCTCGGATACCGAATATTCGGATGGCGAAACTATATTCGTTACTACTTTCTTCGAGTCTTCAGCCACTAAACTAACAGCCGTTTGGAGTTTTTGAAAAGGTTGAGTTGGAGATTTGACGGTGGATGGAAGAGCTGGCTTTGATGGAGTGCTTTGAGGTGTTTGGTAATTACTTACAGGTACATAGCCCTGTTGGGCAGTTGCTCTGATCAGAGCAGCTTGTAGCAAACTCGTGCTGGGCCCACTGGCGCAATGGACTGGAGAGGGAGGGCCAGTCACCGGATTAACAGCACTGCTATGAATAGAACTAGGAGGACTTTCAAAACTCGGACTTGGGAGAATAACTGAACTTTCATCCATAAATCTGAGATCTGAATTGTCTAATCCTACTAAAATATCATACGTTTGGTGAGAATTAAGGAGTAAACTTCTCGGTCGAGAAGATGGATTGCTATAACTTGAAGGAGGAGATTCACACATGGAAATATTTGGAGAACTTTGGAATTGAGCTGGAGGAGGGATTATACTTGGTGTAGATGTTGCTGGAGTTAAAGTATTCGGTGTTGCTGTAGGTACAGAGGATGGATTCTGATAAAAAAAAGGTGGAGAATTGGAAGAAGGCGTCGTCGTCGGTCCGACTTGCACCGGCGTCAGTGTGTGCGTGGAAGAAATTTCCAGATTGTCGTCTTGAGTATTATCCAGATCCATTAAATTTTGTTCTGGGATTTTCGGAAGAGGCGAGGGTGGATTATTATAATTCGGATTTGTAAAAACATTCGTTGGGATGGTTTTCGAATTTTCTTGGTTCGCTATGATTCCGTTCGCATTGACTTTATTGGACTGAACAGCGACGGCAGATACTGATTTTTTTCTAGATGATGATGATGATGATGATTGCTGAGTAACTGGATTATTTGTAGGAACTGTGGTATTAGAGTCTTCGTCGCTTTCGAAAGCTGGCGAACTGGACCTTTCCGATTTTTCGGCTTCCGCGTTGCCATTTAATGATTCGTTTTGTTTTTTTCCCGTAGAAAAACTAGTTGTTTCGGCAGTTGTTATCGTTGTCGTTTTATGCGATGACGTTTTTTGGTTATAATTTGAATCCCCAGAACCGCCTGTGTTCACTGGTTTTTCTACGGTTAAACCCTGTAATGGTTTTGGCTTATCCTGACTTAGAAGGGTACTTTGAGTTTTCGACATCCCTATTCCTGAAGCTCTACCGGCCATCCCTGCCATGGCACCTGCACTTAGAGCCACCATGCTCTGCATCTTTCTTTGCTTAGCCTCACTTTTCTTTTGCATTTCGTATGCCGTTTTGTAAATACCTCCGTAAAGGACAAATAACACCACTAGCGTGATCCAGTAGTAGCCAATGATCAGGGCGGTGTTGAAGACAGGATCTTTAAGAAATTGAACAGCACACTGCCCGGGTAAAAGATCTCTATACCCGACGAAATGTTCCCAACCGAATATGCTAATGAAAAAAAGAAGAGCTGGGATTATCCACGTTATTGTTACCATCCATATAACACGATTCTTCGTCCTCCAGCTGCGATATTTTGCAGCGATTTTTACAGAGCAAAACCGATCTATTGTTATTAGTAATACTGTGTATTGAGAAACTAAACAAACTGTATAGTCTACGCTAAGCCATAAGTCGCAGAGTATCGGTCCCAGATCCCAATAGCCTTTCAAAACGTATACCGTATAAAAAGGCATTGACACCGTACCTAAAAGAAGAAATAAATAGAAGTCAGGTGAGAGCTTTATGAAAAGGGAAACGTCAAAAATTATCAAAAAGAAATATGCTCTATAACCTTTAGAGGGAACTATAAATGTTATTTCTTTCAAAGACATTCTGAAGAACGAATCTTTTTACTAGGAAAAATCGTGAATGGGTTTTTCTTCTTTTTTGCAATTTTGAGAGCTCGAAAAAGTTGGACTTTTTTTTTTGTATTAAAAAACGAGCAAAGTTGCGGTTTTGCTTCTTTAATATTTATCATTTTTTCTTTGCTTAGAACTCATACGTTTCGTTTTTGGGTTAATTTTCGAAAGACCCCCTATTTCTCTATATCTGTTTAGAAGCGTTTATCTTAAAATTACGGCTGAAACAGCTACATATGAAAAATCTTCTTCTTATTATTATTATTAAATCATTTGTGGATATTAGATTAGATGAATGTGTCTTCCATCCAAAGATGTAATGAAATTAATGTTTCAACTCCGAATGTCATGGTTGGTTACTTTGAACGTACACCCTTTTCCAGAAAAATAATTTCAAATATGCAGCAAAAAATGAAAACAGCTAGCCTTTGACTGAAGTGTAAAGTGGCTGATTTCGAAACATAAAAACTGTCCGTCAAGTTTTCTTTAGGTACTTTTTTTTTCTACATTTAATTATTAAATTATTTTGTGAATTTCATCCAATTTTTTTAAAATAGAATTTCGTCGATTACTGAGGAAAAATTTGTTAAGGTGTTTTTTGGTTTAGCCCATCTTCACTTACCTATCAACATATCGGTTGCGGCCAAGCTTGCTATAAAATAATTACTAGGCTGACGAATTGTTCGATCTACGATAAAAGCCAACAATACTAAAATATTTCCGCCGACTGTTAAAATAATACAAATTCCCAATGCGATTGCTATTAGCACTGTCTGCCATAGTTCAAAAGGAGGTAAAACTGGTTCTAATATTTCCTGATCGGGAGCCGGAGATGACGCGTTACTGAAATAATTAAAAAGAAAAAAAAGAGGTTGAGAGCGATTAAATTAATATTTATCGTTGGGAAAATGAAAAAGATCTCGGTTGGGAAAAACCAAACTCATCCTTTCTCTTTTAATCGATCACGTTAATTAATTATGACGTTCGATCAATGAATCTTTCTAATTTGATTGAATTTAGTTTTTTTTTTGTCGTCGTCGTCGTCTTTGATTATAGATTGAGTAAAATAATTTTTTGATACAATACCTGAAGTCGAAGACATGTGTGGTGAAATTGGTGTAATTTGGAAAATAACTATAAAATTTAGGCCATTCGACTATGGCACTTCCATCACTAAACGACGATGGAATACTACCATCAACGACATCCCAAAGTGGACGTCCTGCTAAACTTGCATCCTTAGGCAAAGACTGACATTCTGGAGAAAATAATCGCTGATAAACGTATCGGCATCTACGCTCTTTTCGTTCTAACTTCCTGTAACAAAAATTAAAAAAAAAAAATTAAGACTAATTATAACCCAAAGCAAAACGGGGTATTTTTCAAATTTTTAAATTGAAAAAGTTGGGGGAATAATATTTGATTTGTTTACAAAATTCCGGTATTTACGCCATCTTGAGTATCTTCTTTCTCATTAGTAAGTTATTTTTGCCTCAAGGATTTCTAGACCCCAAGTATTTTTTTAGAAATTAAGAAAAAAAAAGGGAACTTTCGTACCATTGGATTAACAATAATTCATTGTCCAAGGAATTTTTCTGAAATTAAGCTTTTTGTGGATGATGGCGGATGAAAAAGTTACCAGCAGAAAGAAGATGCTATGTTGAAAAATGTTATGAAGATAACTAATCGAGAAAACATTTAAGAAGAAAAATGTCTCATATTTGTGCTTTCGTACTGGTTTTGTGCAAATCATGTAAATATGCTTGTAAAATTGGAATAGACTTCTTAATTCGGAAAAGAGCGGAAAAACATTGAGAGTTTCCATTTTCATGTGAATCTTTCTAGCAACCATTATAAAGATAAGAAGGTGGCTTTCCTTTCTTGCGTCGGTTTTAAAAAAGTTAGGACCTTGATTTTTCTTCCCTTTTCTTTCCCTTGAGAAGCTGGATTTTTTTGGCATGAAAACTCCCATAGCTCCTGATTTTGGCAAAATTTGACACCAAATTAAAATGCTAAAATTTGATAGTTATTATTTAAATAATCCTTTTGATTATTTTGGAAGCAGATTTTCAACATTGGGTATATATCCTAAATTTTGCTTTTTTTGTTTATTATCTAATTCTACTTTTCTTGAGCCTTGTTGTTAAACATATGCAAATTTAAAGAACATTTTCCATTGACTTTTATTTTTCTATTAATTTCGTTGTCGAATTCTTCTGGCCTTTCATATTTTCGTTTGCCGCCCAAGTATAAATTTCAGCATCCCTTAATTTGAAAAATCGATTCCTACGTGTGGGAACAAACACCACAAAACAAATGATATTACCCCATCCGTAAAAATTTCTTTGGAAAGACCGAAAACAGAAAGTGTTACCGTAGCAACGAAGGTAGAGATAAGATATCCAGATCAATCGCTTAAGCCAAAGTTATTGTTGGAGCTGAACTTTTTTTTTTTTTTTTTTTTTTGAAAGCAATCATTTCAACAGGTAGGAAGAATTTTAGGGTCGCGACCTTACTTCTTGATTCTTGAGGCGAGATAGACAAATAAAGGAAATGAGTCTTTGTTTATTTTCAATCAGTATCCTGGTTATCTGTCATTTTATTGCAACTTTGGCCGTCTTCTTGTTTAAGATTAAATCCGAAAATAAACTTGACATCATTGGATTGCTCTATTTTTTTCTTCTTTTTTTGCTCTTGATTTTTCTATGTTGCAAAATAATGTTATTTCGAGGTGAAGGTTTTTTTTCCCCCTTATTTATTTATTATTTTTCTGGCGAAGTTTTAAAATCATCTAGGTCATGGAAACGTGCCACGAATAGGCATATAAAGAAAAAAAAAGATATGTTTTTAATCAAACGATGTAATTTTCTGCTTTTGGACATAGCCCGAAGTTTTATAGGAACAAATAAACGAGCATACGCGAAAAAGAAATTATAAAAAGGATGCCATTGGAGCAGAAACACTTCCTGCGACAGTTTAATTTCCTTAAAATACAGCTTTATTGCCTGGAAAAAAAAGCGCAGGTGTGGAGAAAAAAAACTATTTAAGCCGGAGAAAAAATTAATTTAGTTCTACGACGCTTTTTTTTGGAGAGGGAAAAATAAGTCTAAGCCCTTTCGTCTTATTTTTCAAAGCTCGGTGAAAACGAAAATGGTCAATATTTAAAAATAATTTAGGTAATTCTTTTCAGCGATTTCTCAGTTTCTGTAAATACAAATGATTTTTAAAAGAAAGCGAAATACTTCCCAAACTATTGGCTTAGGTTTAATTTAGAAACGAGAATTGATCTTCTTCTTTCTTGCAAGATAGCCAGCTCGAGCTGTTCAGCTTGGTTAAATCTAACAAAGGAAAAAAAAAGCCTCGAAATAATTCTATATCCTTCAAATCCCGTTCTTTTTTCCTTTTTTCTCTTCTTCACATCTGTATTATAATACCAGAATTTTGAAAGAGATCAGCACCGAGATTACGCCTTAAAGGTTTTTAGAAGATTTTTATTTTAAGCGATTTGTTGCTGAGGATAGCCTTTATATTATTTTTTAAGAATAGAGAGAATTTTTTCTTTCCCTTTTTTTTTCCTCGTGAGGAAAAAAAAATCCCACCTATGACCCCATAAAAAACTATTAGTTTTATATTACCTGAGCCCAAGGAATGACCAATTTATATGGCATATCTTATTACATTTTAGAAAATAGAATGTTGCTAAAGCGACACTGTCATGATTAACCTCCTCTAGTTAAAATTAAACTCTTGGGAAAAGGTTAACGTCTTTACCTTTACAGAGGCATGAAAATTCGCTTGAAAAGGATAAATTAAGACTGTCAATTTGTTGATCGAAAGAATCGCTTCAATGTTATTTTGTAGTTTTATTGCTTATTAACTCATTTCGCTTAATATTTTATAATTATTTTTTACGTCGTCGGTTCAGAAGGAGAATTAGGGAAGCGAATTTAAACTTTATTGAACAATTTTATGACAAAATTAGTAAAATACAATGTCTTATCGAAGAATCCATGTGAAATATGTAAAAACTATTGCTTCGATTTAATTGGTCTGCGAAAAATTTGTGCTCCGTCATCAATAAAATGTAAACATTAAAATTTTTCCCTTTTAATATAAAAGATGTGAAGGTTGAAGAGTATAAAAACTACGACTAAATAAAACAGTTTGCTGGGAAGTATCTTCGAAATGCATCATTCCTTACATTCGTGTTTCCGTAAAAAAAAAGCTGACGACAGCGACGAAATAACATTAGGAATGTTTTTTCATTTCAATTTACTTCCGGTTTTTTATGTTCATTTCGATTTTTTTTTATTCAGAAGAAATTTTAAAAGTTAATGATTCAGTCTGATAAAAAAAGTAAATATTTTGCCTACCAAATAAATACGACAATCATATTGGATCTATCTTAAGATACCAAATTGCTGTGTTTAATATTGCGTATACGAATTATTAAAGAATTCGTTACAAAATGATTTTTGGTTGGGTTCTATTAATAATAAAAAACGGTTAAGGCTTTTTATTCTAGCTTGGTTTAAGCTTCAAAATGCTAAAGCAACACCATATTTTAGGCCTAGATGAAACAACAATTTACGAACGAATTGAATTTATTTTGTAGCATTAGCCAGCCGAGAGTGTAATAAAAAAAAATGTCAAGTCTAACATAGGAAAAAATCATTTGCGTAGAGCTTATCTTGTCAGCTCCATCGAGAATGTCGTAAAAAAGTTATTCATGTTTGTCATTGCCGACAGGGAAAAAATAAGTTTTCATCTGTTTTAGCACGAGTACCACTTTTTATGTCCCAATAAAGAGACTTCATTTGAGTTCTTAATGAACTTCGCGTGAAAAATAATGTTTCATAATAGTCGCTAATGTCGGAATCATTTAAGAATTCCGTCTTCAATATTCGGTAATAACTAGCGTTAATCTCATCTTTGAACCAGTTTGCTTTTAATTAAGAAGCACGTAAAAATAGAATTTAAAATCTCCCCAGTAGGTAGGCCTAAACGATTTAAAAAGAAGAAATTTAAAATCGACCGAGGAGAGGACAAAGCACACAAATTGTGGAAACAACTGAAAATAACCTTAATGTGACTGAAGCTGGACGACAGAAAGAGTTCGGTTTTGCCTCTCAGCTATAATTCTTCTCAAAGGGTTTTTTTTATGTATCGTAAATACGGCAGCATTCCTGAAATTTTCTTTTTTCTTGGTTTACCTCTTCAAATTTAAAGCATATTAAATCAAAAAGGTCTCTATTTTATTTATTTATTTTATTTTTTATTTTATTTTTTATTTTATTTTTTAAAGAAATGATAAACCGTACGAAAATGACATTCGCTTTTGAAAGCTCCAAAGAGAAATTTAAACGTTTTTAAGAAAATTTAACTTTAAAAGATTGCTGAAAATTACTTAACACGACCAAACAGGAAAAGGAAGTTTCAACTTTGTGAGGCACCTAATGAAATTAAATGATCTTGTGAACTAAAAGTGATAAACCAAATCATTTAAGAAAGCTGTCTTTTATGTTAAAGAATAAATGACCGCAGGTGAAACTTAAATTGAAAATTTTTTTTTATTTTCATAATAATATTCCCGAAAAAGTATGATGGTGTCCTTATTTAAAAAAATGGGTAGATAAATCATGGGTGAACTGAATTCAACGAGCGTTGAATACCAAAACAAAAAGATTGTACCGCATATTACTGAGCTTTTCTAAAACCATCGTTTTTTCGGAATGTCAAAACGTGATAAAATCTCAACAGGTTACATGTCTTGCTTGTTAAAACTGTCAATTTTAATTATCCTTCGTAATTTTGTTATTTTTCACTTTTTAAAATTTTTAAAATTTTTAGTCCTGTGTCCACACGAAATGGAAAAAAATCTATACTTATGAATATTTCCAGCTCATACTGTATATTTATCGCACTAGGTACTTTCCCCGTAGTTTTAAATCTGGGCGGTTAAATTAAATTAGTTTCTTTTTTGAAGCTAGTCAATGTTTCTTATTTTCCATGTTGTATTCTTTTGATTACCTTTTACAGAAAAAACGTTTTCTCTGACTCGTGAAGACATTGGTAGCTTTGGATCCAGCTACGACTTTTGGTCTTTGATGAGACTTTATCAAAATAAATTAGATGATCCATTTAAAAAGTCTTTCATTTAACGGAACAGATACTGAAAGATCCTTACCAAATGTACAAAATGATCCTTATTCAATGTACTGTATAGTAGTATTGTAAAATTAAAGACACCCGCAGATAAATGGACTGTTGAACCCTTTCAATTAGTAATCGGCTGCGAAGCGTTCTTCAAATAACTAATCGATCCTTATACCCTATACTTAATTGAAAACTCTCTGTGTAAAAAGCTGTTGATTCATATTTTGAGCCGTCCTTATAAAAATGAGTGATCGTAATACATTTACCATATATCGATAAGATCATATTCATTTTTCTATCGATCCTTAAATTGAAACGAATTCGTCAGTGAGAAAAAAGAAAAAAAAAAAAGATGGAAAAAATATGAAAATCGCAATGTAAATATTATTTTCAGATTTGTTGGCAATAAGATAATATTAACGGCACTTTTCCTGGGAAGGAATGAGGTTCGAAATATAAGGTGTTAGTTTTAGACTAAAATTTGTAATGTTCAAAATGGACATTTAAAATTTGTTGACCTTGTAATGTTGAAACTCGTTAAAATATTGATAGCATAAGCTTCAAAAGGGGAAGAGAAAAACGTTTCCACCCCTGAAAACTCTTCATCTTGTAACGCTAATAGCTTTCCCTAGATCACATGTACATGTGTATCGACTTAGTAATTATTGTATAACTCTATTGTGACACAAATTTTTATTGTTATTCCCCTCCCTTTTTCAAGCTTTAAGATTCCCCTTCCTCTTTTAAGCTAAAGGAGAAGATTACACTACTGAAATTTCGCATGACTCAGAGGCATGAAAATACTTTTTTGTCATAGACGTTCAGTATTACCGGTATTGAAATGATTGCTTTAAAATCTTTAATATGTATAAACTCTTTGTTTGAAGCTTTTAGTGGACCTCCTTGAAAACATTTAAGTTTGCCAAATTATAAGACCTGCATAGCGGAACGTGCTCAACATTATTTTGAAAAAAAAAAAAAAAATTATTAATTTGGGCTGTGTTTGATATAAGAATCGTTTTTACTCATCGACATTTAGGTAATGCTAAAACTTTTTATCACCCACGCACTTAATGTTGTTTAATGGTCTATACAATAGAAACATGCTGTTGTTTTGAACTTTGTAATTTACAATTTAATATTTCAATTTATTTTATTTTATCTAATTTAATACATATTTTGATTGAGTTCTGTTCCTTTCAAAAAAATGAGCTAATGGTCTTGGCTTTCGTACATAAAAAAACCAAGCGGTGAAGTTTTGAAGGATCAGAATTTTGTGCCAAAAGCTTAAGCTATTATCTGACACTCGGTATTTTTCCCGAGAAAACTGAGCTTTATACGAAAGCATAAGATATCTATAAAATGATTTTGAGAATATCTGTAGACGTCTATATGAAATCCTCCAGAGACATGCCCTTTGGAAGATTTTGATTGTGAAGAAAGGTTTTCATTGGACGCCCACTTTTAATAGTATCAAAAAATACTTATTTATTGTTTTAAACACCGCGGTCTTTTTTTTAACATTTGGGCTTTCTTGGTGTAATACTGTTTTAGTCATAAGAATTAGACAAATCGTTAAATTTTCTCTTAAAATATTGGACAACGCCCTAAGTGGAAATTTGATATAAGTGAAAATTTTGCTTTTTAAGGATCGGTTTATTGCAACTGGCAGAAAAATGATTATATAAAAACACATCGAGAGGCTCGTCGATAAATCACAGACTTCGGTCATTAAAACGCATTCATGACGCTTACAACAGGAAGTAGACTAAACTAATGCAAATTGTTCTAATTTTGAACAAAAGGAGACATATAATTTTGTAGATATCTATAATTTTTAAAAATAAACTCGTGAATCCTGAATGTGCGTCCTTCGGGGGACTTTGGTTAAGGTTAAACTTATTTATAGGAAAAATAGTTCAAGCTTTTTTAAATTATTATGTTGTATTCGGAAAAAAACTTCGGCTTGATTTTTTTTTAAAATGTGGAAGCGGAATGAATTTATTCACTTACCCATGAATCAATTCAAGCTTAATTAATGATATTACGTTTTACTGCTAGTCCGAATTTTATTGGTTAATAACTAAAATGCGCTTCTTTATATCGAATAGCTTCCAATGGGCCAGCTTTATACTGCCCTTTTATAATAAATTAAAAGCTATGACTGGTAAATCTCCCACGACTTTGCATCAGTATCGTACGCGGTTATTTAGACTTACTAGATTTTTTCGGCGTTACGCATTGCCAAGCTTGTACCGGTAACTTGTTAACCATTGTACTTTTATCCGTTTCAAAAGTAACTAACTAAAAAATAAATAAATAAATGGGAATCTTGAGTTTTATGCTGAAAGATTATGCACGTTTTAACTGACTTTTGAATCAAAGAATGATTAAATATTACTACATTCCTCGGGGGAAATTTGATTTACTTTCACGATTTTATTGCATTTCACGTTGGAAAAAAGAAAAAAAACTTTCGGAAAAAAAGATTTAATATTTGAGCTTTGCCAAAGCAGAAGGATTTCAGTTTAGAATAAACAGTTTGCGGCAAATCCTATCCTCGGTTTGTTCTATTTTATTAGATGCGATAATATATGGAAATTTATTACAAGAGTAAAGGATGTCATTTGAATATACATACAGGGTTAAAGGTTGATGTGACGCAGACGTCCTAAATTATATATAATTTATATATAATTTATATATAAATTATATATAATTTATATATAATTTATATATAATTATATATAAATTATATATAATTTATACATAATTATATATATTTTATATATAAATTATATATAATCATGTATAATTTATATATAATTATATATAATTTATATAATTATATATAATTTATATATAATTTATATATAATTATATATAAGTAGATTTTATGTATAATTTTAAATTTTTTTGCGTTCTCAAAATTTATATATATAATTATATATAATTATATATAATTATATATAATTATATATAAACTGGTCTCCCAAAAGAGTTGGAATTTAGCGGTAATGAAAAATTATATATAAATTATATATAAATTATATATCATTTATGTATAATTTTTCTTCGAGCTGAAAGACATAAAGTGCAGTCCCCTTCAAAGAGCTAAATCATTTCATTTTTTAGAAAGATTTGAATTTATCTTTATACGTTTCATGCAACGGCCTTTTTTAAAATATTAATATTTTTAAGACCTTTTTACGCATCGCCTTTCTGAAGAAAAATTAATTTTAGTTCATCCAGGAAAAGAATTAACTTTTTTTTAAAAAAATGTCAGTACTTGTTCTGGAATGTTATCTATTGTAATTTTAAATTCAAAAGTCTCGGCATTGCCTTCTTTATCATTGTTTCCGAATGATTTAAAAAATGGAGAAAAAGGTAGGGAAGCCCTGGAAGGTCAAGTATTTTTATTGAGTGATATGCATAAAAAGTAGTACTTGCTTTTACTTCGAAGCAAATGCTTTTACTTCGAAGCAAATGCTTTTACTTCGAAGCAAATGCTACTCGAAGCAAATACTTTTGCTCGGAAAGCAAATGCTTTTACTCGGAAAGCAAATGCTTCTGCTTTTACTTTTGACCATTTACTAAACACCTTTTACTTAGGAGCTTTTGCTTAGGACCTTTTACTTAGGACCTTTTACTAAGCACCTTTTTTTTAGCAACTTTTGCTTAGGATCTTTTGCTTAGGACTTTTTACTAAGCACCTTTTACTTAAAAACTTTTGCTTAGGATCTTTTACTAAGTATCTTTTGCTTTGCACCTTTTGCTTAGGACATTTTGCTTAGGACCATTTATTAAGAACCTTTCACTTAGGATCTTTTGCTTAGGACCTTTTACTAAGACTCTTTATTAAGATATGGTTTTCTCGTCGTATTATGGTTCTTCGCCCTTCGGGCTCATCACGATGTATTTAGGCTCTTGGCTGAATGAGACAGCGGACGCCGACGAGGAAATCCGAACTTGAATTGAAATAGCCAGATCGGCATTTATGCGTATGTGGAATGTGTTATGTTATCGGTCTTTAAAACTATCCGGCGAGATAGTCGGAGATATTTCAATTCAGGTTCGGATTTCCTCGTCGGGGTCCGCTGTCTCATTCAGCCTAGAGCCTAAATACCTCGTGATGAGCCCAAAGGTCGAAGAACCGTAATACGACGAGAAAAACCATATATTAATAAAAGGTCCTTAGTAAAAGGTCCTAAGCAAAAGGTCCTAAGCCAAGGTACTTAGTAAAAGGTCCTAAGCAAAGGATCCTAAGTGAAAGGTGCTTAGTATATGGTCCTAAGCAAAATGTCCTAAGGAAAAGGTGCTAAGTAAAACGTACTTAGTAAAAGGTGCTAAGCAAGAGGTGCAAAGCATAATATACGTAGTAAAAGGTCCTTAGCAAAAGTTTTTAAGTAAAAGGTCCTTAGTAAAAGGTCCTAAGTAAAAAGCTCCTAAGTAAAAGGTACTCAGTAAAAGGTCCTAAGTAAAATGTACTTAGTAAAAGGTCCTAAGCAAAAGCTCCTGAGTAAAAGGTTCCAAGCAAAAGCTCCTGAGTAAAAGGTCCCAAGCAAAAGTTTTTAAGTAAAAGGTGCTTAGTAAAAGGTCTTAAGCAAAAGCTCCTGAGTAAAAGGTGCAAAGCAAAAGATAATTAGTAAAAGGTCCTAAGCAGAAGGTCATAAGTGACAGGTGCTTAGTAAAAGCTCCTAAGTAAAAGTTGCTTAGTTATCCTACATAAGTAAAAGGTCCTAAGAAAATGGTGCTTAGTAAAAGCTCTTAAGTAAAAGTTCCTAAGTAAAATGTGCTTAGTAAAAAGTCCAAAGCAAAGCTCCTAAGTAAAAGGTCCTTAGTAAAAGGTCTTAAGCAAAAGCTCCTAAGTAAAAGGTTCTAAGCAAAAGCTCCTAAGTAAAAGGTCCTTAGTAAAAGGTCTTAAGCAAAAGCTCCTAAGTAAAAGGTCCTTAGTAAAAGGTCTTAAGCAAAAGCTCCTAAGTAAAAGGTCCTTAGTAAAAGGTCTTAAGCAAAAGCTCCTAAGTAAAAGGTGTTAAGTAAAAGCTTCTAAGGGGGATTCCGCCTCTAGCGGAATAATTTTGCGTCGGAAATCCCCAGTAAAAGGTGTTTAGTAAATGGTCAAAAGTAAAAGCAGAAGCATTTGCTTTCCGAGTAAAACCATTTGCTTTCAGAGCAAAAGTATTTGCTTCGAAGTAAAAGCATTTGCTTCGAAGTAAAAGCAAGTACTACTTTTTATGCATATCACTCAATAAAAATACTTGACCTTCCAGGGCTTCCCTACCTTTTTCTCCATTTTTTAAATCATTCGGAAACAATGATAAAGAAGGCAATGCCGAGACTTTTGAATTTAAAATTACAATAGATAACATTCCAGAACAAGTACTGACATTTTTTTAAAAAAAAGTTAATTCTTTTCCTGGATGAACTAAAATTAATTTTTCTTCAGAAAGGCGATGCGTAAAAAGGTCTTAAAAATATTAATATTTTAAAAAAGGCCGTTGCATGAAACGTATAAAGATAAATTCAAATCTTTCTAAAAAATGAAATGATTTAGCTCTTTGAAGGGGACTGCACTTTATGTCTTTCAGCTCGAAGAAAAATTATACATAAATGATATATAATTTATATATAATTTATATATAATTTTTCATTACCGCTAAATTCCAACTCTTTTGGGAGACCAGTTTATATATAATTATATATAATTATATATATAAATTTTGAGAACGCAAAAAAATTTAAAATTATACATAAAATCTACTTATATATAATTATATATAAATTATACATGATTATATATATTATATATAAATATATATAATTATGTATAAATTATATATAATTTATATTAATTATATATAAATTATATATAAATTATATATAATTTATATATAAATTATATATAAATTATATATAATTTAGGACGTCTGCGTCACATCAACCGGGTTAAATGCATTGGTTTAAAATACCTTATATAAACAGAACCTTTTCAAGACTATTTTTTTTATCCATTCTGCCACATAATCGATCAAAAAATACAAAAGTTTTTTTGCAAGTATAAAAGCGGATTTACAAACCAACTTTTATGTAAAAATTAAGAGCTTTAAAAGTTTTTTAATAAGACTCTCCCGTGGAAAGAAAATATATAAAAATTAACAGGATATTTAACATATTAATGGCGTATATTTTATAGTATCAGAAATGATTTGATAATGTGAGCAATCATGATCGAATATAATCCTTCGGGGATGTTTATTACCCAGGGAAATGGTGAGGATCAATACTAAATATAGTGAATACGAGATTCTGGATATAACGAACAAAAAATAATTTTTAGCTTGGTTCGTTATTTTTTTAGTGTAAAAAAAAAAAAAAAAAAAAAAACTCGCTTTAAACAAATTTGGTTATGTCGACAATTCGGATGTAAGGAACAATCTTTTTCCGAAGCGAACTTTTTATAACGAAATTTAAAAAAAAAAAAAAAGTGTATTGACCGGGGGAGGTAGCCTTTAAAATTCTCCTCATATTAACAAAAATGGCGCAAGCGATCTTCAATTCAAAAGTGAAGCCAAAAGGTTGACTAACTTAATGAAACTTATGTGGTTTTGAATAAATGTTTGGTGTTATAAAAATACTTATGGAAACTTATGGAAACCAAAATGTTTGATTTTTTATTTGATCGGGTATAACGAACCAATTTTCATAGGGTCCCTTCGATTTCGCTGTAAACGGCTTCGACTACCTATATTTTCTATATGAGAGCTGAATCCGATAAATTAAAAAATCTTAAGAAAGGTTATGGGAGGATGTCTCTTAGTTTGCGAATTTCCGAATTTGAAAGTACCTACCCCCGGGATTGGAAATGCGGGATTGGACCTGCTCCCTGGTATCAGACTAGGCACTGAATTTCTGCTGATTTTATATTCGTCGGGAAAAAGCCGTTCCGACCGCCCTTGTTTGTAAATATTTGAGACAAAAGTGTGTTATAATCTTACGCCTGTGTTAAGGTCTATTGCATGCTTTTACGTGGGTCAAAACTCATTTTTGCTTTCGAATTTTGTCAACAACCCTGAAAAAACATTTTTGCTCTCTTTTTCCTTTGAAAAGTTATACATGTGATTTGATTACATTACGAATTTATTTTTTTAAATTTTATTTTTTATAAAGACAAAATCAACAGGTTATATTACCCTTTTAGAGATATGCCCTATACAAAATGTATTCAATTTGTACACGAATTGTATACAAAATGTATAAAATTTTTTTTTCTTGATCGGGAAATTTCAGACCTGTGTTTGAGACCACAGTATGCAAAAAGTATCTTATATTTGAAAATTGTGACCCGTAGCCGAATTCACAGAGCTCTCGACTCTCGATTGTACATGTGACGCGTCGTGCTTCTTTCCTAGTTCATAGCTCTAGGAACTTTTCTCAGGTCAAAACTAGTGCGCTAGTAAATGCGCTCTTAATTCAGATGCTAGAAGCGGAAATTTGATGAAAAAATTCGGCAAAACGTACTATGTCCTGATTCAGGTTTTCCCTCATTTTACTAGTTGCGTAATACTATGTAAATTCGGTATATCTTTTCCTAACGAATGTTATGCTAGTGTTAATAATGTTGGAATACATATTCGACATAGCTATATGGCAGAGTACATGATGTAGAATTACTAACAAAAAAATTAGTCAATAAACAATAATAGCTATTATAAATAGGTATTAATAGTCGTTAACTTGACACATTTTATTCCCCCTCCCCCCTCTCATGATCATTAATTTAACACTGGATGTGATCGATGATATCACGAGATTAATGATAGCAGCGAACGTTTAACAATGAACCAGGTCTACTTTTAAGACTTACAACAATTAAAAACATTTCTAAATGGAGATTTTTTTTGTATGTAACGTAGAGTCAAAACCGTTTGATTTTTTTTTTTTTTTTTTTTTTTTTTTTTTTTTTTTTTTTTTCAGACGCCACAAAGTATTCCAAATATCTTTTCCTTTTTGCCTCTCTTAGCTGTGTGCAACTAAAACCGAGTCTCGATACAATACTTATCGTTCTTTCGAAAATAAGGTATCATTGAAATATTAAATTTCCGAGTTACGCTTTTGCTTTTAGAGTAAATAAGACCTGAGACGTGAAAGATACTACTATTCAGTATTCAGTATTCACCTTTCACTATCTTGAACGTGCCACCGTAAGCTACTGTTTCTTCACTGAATATTAAATAAGCGTTCGAAAAATCGGTACAATTAAACAAAAAAAAAAAAAAGAAAAAAAAAAAAAGGAAATGGGAAAACTTTTATCATCCTCAGTATTATTAATGAAAGCGATGTTTTTAAAACCTGATTACCGGCAAAGCCTAACAGCTTTTAATAAATTTATAATCTTCTCTGATGCTAATAATAATATCGACTCGACCAAGTAAACTCAATTAAAACCTACTACCAGCTTCCAACCTTTTCAAAAATTAATTTTTTTCTCGATTTTTCGCATCGAAAAAGGATTGCACTAAACTGTTTCATTTGGAAAGTGGATGTTTCCTTATTTAATTAAAGGTTTCCCACGAAAATCCGGTGCGGAATAAATGAATGACAAAAATGTATTTATTATTAGAGACGGGGGGAAAAAAAAGGAAAAAGGTCTAAGGAACTTTTTAACCAATAGCAATCGGGCTACCTTTTTTTTTACATCCTCAAGAGAGAGCGAAATGGTCCCTTATAGCGAGATGATGACGTTGAGTTACGGGAAAAGTTTAAAATAAAATTTGCTTTTCAAAAGACGGGAAAAAGGTAGTTAATATGCAACCGTTGAACACCACGTTCATTGTTCTAATGAATTTGTCATGCAGCTTCATGGCTTCGTTCTAATGTATTCTTTTTGTCCAAACATAACTATATTATGAGATTTGGAATGCGTAACTTTAAGAAAACATCTTAGAAAAGGAAAACTTCGGACGTATTATAGTAACAAACACATGGTGTGCTCTCTCTCAAAATTTTTGAAATAGAAATGTAATGTGAGCATATTAAGAGAATGCCGTCAATTTGAAAAAAAATTTAAGTAAATAAATCAGATTTTTCGGCCCATGTGTGTTGAGTAGGTATTTTAAATAGCTCCTTCAGAGTGAGCGTTTAATTTTCTCATTGACGATATGATGAGATCGATTTGTCCAGAGGTGGTGAACAATAAGACATTAGAGGTTCATGTTTTATCAGGTCTTTGAGACACTGTCATCTGAACGTGATATATGTCTTGCCTTATAGCTCATGAACTATCAATCTCCCTTCTCCTCTTCCGCTTGCTCTCTCGCAGTTTCCTTTCCCGTTCTTGTCTTGAGGTCTTTAACAAGATTTATCTCATCGCTTCCAAATTAAACTTCGTACCAGAAAATTTTGAATTTTTCAAGAGGTTCCGTTATTGCTCTACTAAATTGCTTTTGATTTAATGAGTACGAGACTCTCATAAGCGTATACGACTTTCGGATTTCGATATTCTGCGAACCCTTTTATTCGCCTCGTTTAAGCTTACATGGGATATTATGACAAAAGATTTACGTCCTACTTTCATTGTTTTTCCTCTAGAAATGATATAAGTTCTCGAATGACAGTTACAAATATGAATTTGTAAAGAGGAGGAAAAAATTAAATCTTTAAATATGCAATTTTAATTCGATTTATAGCATTGCGTTTTGATTGCGTGTTTGTAATGTGCATGATTCCTGCGAACTTTTTGCGGTTCGTGGAAAATAAAAAGGAATAATATTTCATTCGGTCGGATTCAATTGACTGAATCATTCAAAATGAAATCTCACGAATGACCTTCCACATAATCCATTTGATGAATTTAATCGATCATATATAATCGGTTTCGGATAAAAGTTACAATAACAAAAGGAAGAAAAAAAAAAGCAAAGAAAAGTTTAATTATCGTCGAATCGAAAGAAAAAAAAATGTTGTGAAACGATTTGCTATTAGCAATTACATCAGTCTTTAATCTTCGATTAAATTTCGGGGTGAGATTATCAAAGCTCTAATTAATGATTTCATTTCCTTTATTTGATTTTATTAAAAAGAATTTCGCAAAGCCATTTCCGGTGTTAAAAATCATTATCTATAAAGTTTTTTTGATTTGTTAAATTGTAATGGATGAACGAAAAGTCTTTCAAAAAAAAGTTAATTTTTTTTTTTTTTTTTACTTCTAATTATTTTAAATGCAATTGATTTAATTAATAAAAAGCTGGATAACATCAAAGTGTTTGGAAGAAACGGATGAAAACCAGAAAATAGAGATTTTTTTTTTCTTGTTTCCAATAGTAATATAAAAACCTCCATTGTAATTCTTTTAGAGATTTCTAAAAAGTGAAAGAACGAAAATTAATCGTAATACCATTTTCTGCGGATTTAAAGAAGGCAGGGATAATACTATTAACCGTGGATTACCAGAAACATAAATATCGGAAAATTATTTTACCTTCCTTGCTTTTGATTTGTAATAACATTAATGACTTCGTTAAAAACTGGTTTTAGGAAATTCGATCAACGACATCTTATTCCCGACCTCTCTTTTTACTTTCCCTTTCCTGGAATTATCAATGAATTATTAATCGAACCTTCACTTATCAAAAGGAAATACGTTTTAAAGGAGTGTGTCTTGTAAAAGATCCTTCACGAAAGCGATGGTCTTATATATGCGAAGTTTGCGTTAATAAACTGTTTATAAACACTTAGTTGACTTAGAGCATGCCTTTTTGTTTTTTCTACTGTTTTCTTTCCTCTTCCGGTCTTTACATAGTTATTATCATTATCCTTCGTTATGTAATTTTCTATTCTTTTCTTTCTGATTTTCCGCTTAAATGGAATCTTTCATTTTTTCACTCTATTAGACTCATTTCGGTCATATTTGTTTAAAAAAATGCCGATTTACATGAATTTGGTGATGAGGCTATAAATGTATCTTTTAAATATTAATTTAAAACAAGCTATAGTGGAGGTTACCACTGTCCGATACTCTTCAATTTCATTTAAATCTTACTCCCACGAGTAAAAATATCAATAAATATTATGTTGGGTTTTGAGTGTGGTTCTTAAACACAATAAACTGACCAATTACACTGTTCTAGAATGTTCCAGAATGTAGTAAAATGTTCTAGAAAATTGCAAATGTGCGAAATTGAAAAAAAAAAAAAAAAAAGGCCAGGTCCTAACAAATAAGATAAAATACAAAAACCGTTCGATGTATGGACAACGTTTACTATATCAAAACGTTCAATCGGATATAAAATGCATAATTTGACATAATGATAACAAAAGTGAGAAAAAAAAAAACCACGAAATGTAAATATTTTTTTCTTTTGTCTGCACCAAAATGACTTTATCAAACATTCCGGAATGTGAGATAACCATTTTCGCTGACACAGCTCAGAAAGCGATATCTACTTATTGTATATACGAAAAACAAAGATAAGAAAAAAAAGTTTAAAAAAAATATTCCCGCTTTGTTAAATTTAATATTATACCTTTCGAACGGCTGCCGTTCTGCTGTATGCGAACGTACTTAGACCATAATTTATACAGTCCTTGTTCTTAGTGCCCCCTACTCATATACCAAATTTGGGATCGATCGGTCTCAAATTGTGTCTCCAATCCAAGAATGAAAAATGAGGACAGACGGACGGACGGACGGACATGTGTAAATAGCTTTGGCTTGAAAAGTTACCCCCGGCAAGTGCCGTTCGTTTTGCTCTCCGTTCGATATTAACGGAGGTACCCTTCACTCAAAACCGAATTTAATATACTCTTCTTATGAAATTGAAGAGTATAAAAAAAACTTTCAAAAATTGACTGCAGCTTTTATATTTCTACGAGTATTGATTTTGCGATAAAGCGGGATATGGGTACGTTCACTAGCACTTTTTTGACTTTAGGGACGCTGCCCCCCGTACGTTTACTTTAAAAATGCTTTCTGAAGAGGAAAAAAAAAATCTACAATTGAAATAAAAAACACCGAAAAGTCCCAGCACTTTTTTTTTGGTTAAATTCAGTTGTACCCAATGTGCCCTGTAAAGCCGTAAAGGGTTTGAAACATATGACGTTTTGCAATTGATGTATTTCATTGTTATTCATCACTTTATTCCCCCAAATATGCAGAGCAAAAAACACAGATTTCAACTTCATATTTTAAAGTATTTTAAAAGTTTATTTTTTATTTCGCTATTTTACGATGCCATTAAAAATGACAGCAGAAATCTGCTCTGCTACCGTTTAGTATACTCTGTAATAACATTGATCTTGCGAAACCGTAACAGTTTGCAAACGACATAAATTTTTAGAAGATGCTTGTTAATTAATTCTTTGGATTTTCGAGCGGCATTTACTTCATTATTATTCATTCAAGCATTTCACTTTCATTAGATTCTTCTAAAATACGGAATCATTTTTTTTCTTTAACTTTTTTTTTTTAACAACCCAGAAGGGTTTGACATGAAGTGGTTGAGAGAATTGAGGTCAGTATTGAAGAGTTAAAGATGTTTCGCGATGTCGGACGTGAACAGGAAAGAAAATAAGCTATAAAAACTCTTCGACTCGTGTAATTGATTTGAAATAAAATGGCTATTGTTTTCGGACGAAAAAAGAGAAGGGGAGAACGGGGTGCATATCCGGAGCTATTCTTTCATCAATGAAAAGTCTTAACAAAAAGGCAGAAATTCAATGTGAAAAGGATATTCTAAAGCCCCTCAATTCACTTTATTATAGATTATTGTCTAGTGGTTTTGTTTTCCGAAGGAAAAAAAAACCCGAGTGTTAAACGATTTGCAAAACGATAAAAGTTTTTTAAATCGCGAATAAACTAAAAACATGACTTTCGAACTACGACTTTCCTATTTCGGATGTGTTTCTATGGTAACCAAAGTAAATATAACCTAATCTGAATTTCACACTTAGCAACTTATTTCAAGGGAAACCATTAAATGACCATTACAATCGTTTTCATCCAGAAATGATCAAGTTGAAATTTAATATATAAGTTGTAGGTCGTTTTTATGTAGGCTAAGTTTGAAACGATCGGATTGTTTAACGAAAAACATTTTTGTTTTGCCGTTAAGAATAAATAAAACCAAACAAAAAATTTACAAGATGTCCAAATAAAACTGGTCAGCTCATTGAAAACATCATAACAAAGGTGAAATTAAAAGAAAACAAAATTATTCGAAAAGATTGGACTTTAACAGAAGGAAGTGGATTGTAGTGTAAATACAATAGCACTGGGTAACAGCAGTCGTCTACGATTTCTGTTTTTTCCAATGAAACATGAAACACCTTTGATCGGATTTTTCAACTAACCAAATCTGACCTTGGTTATTTTTACTTATCGTTTGATGAGCTGCTGCAAAAAACCGATTCAGTACTTAGGAGATAATTTTTTTTTCTCCATAAAATCAGTAAAAGGGTTGTAACGTTTTTGGAAATTGGCTTTGCTTACCACCTTGAATATTTTTCCCGAATTTCAATGTTTAAGCCTTGATTGGAAACTTCTTAAATGAACTTCTTGAATAACCTTCCCCAAAAAATGGCGATTTCTGTTGGCATTATTTTAATTTAATTTAATTTATTTTTTATTATTGTTATTTTTTTTTTCATTAATTTGTCTTAAAATGAATCGGAGATTTAACAAAAATGGGCTTTTAAAGACTGTGGCCTCCAAGAAAACGGCCCTTTCAGAGAATCCCTTTTAAAGAAAACGGCCTCCGTTACAGTGGAACCTATAGAAGATACTTCCATCGATTTTTTCCGACAATACTTTGATTTTTTTTCCGTATACCGCACTGCTGTAACGCAAAATATGCGAAGCTATCCTGCTCCAACTTATTAGACTTTATATTACTTACGTTGAGTAGCAACAAGTTGCCAAATACAAATCGCGATTTTATGTAAAATCATTCGAACTTTTATTTGAAATCAATCCCGTAATTTTTACATGAATCTGGCTCTAGAAATTTAGATTGACTATCTTTGTTGGATAAAAAAGTCGTTTTTTTCCAATATACCGTTCATTTAAAAAAATCGTTTTCCAATGTTCAATTAATTAAAAAAATTGCTTCAAACAAATCTCGGATTTCAAAGAAATCGAAAAAAAAAAAAAAATGCTTTTAATTACCAGTTGAATGGTCTTCCTTATCATTACTACAAAAAAATCTTTTTTTTATAGCATTTTCATTTCTTTTCCTTGTTTGCTAACAGCAAAAAGCGTTAAGTTGTTTGATTGCAAGGATTCGAGCGCACTCGATCATGGGAAAGGCGAGAATCTTTTCAAGAAAGTATGCAATCCGTTTTTTATTTCCAAGTTCCGTTATTCCTTTGTTTTTCTTTTTTATCGTGACCGTAAAATCGCTTTTTTATTTGATTGAGATTTAAATAGAGGCCCATAATGGGACCAGAGGCCATAGGCAGGGTTTTCGATTTTTCTATTTAATCTTTCAAAATCAGTTTTCGCGAGTTATGATCAAGACAAAGAAAGTAGAATCGCATGCACATGCGATATTGAAATAAGAGGTAAGCCATCGGCACAGAGGAACGGCTTCGAAATAGGATGGGACGACTTTTATAGAATAAGAGAACTTCATACGAAAATAGCCAGATTTCAATAGTATGAGACCCCACACTATCGACTTAATAATATTAAATTATTATATAATCAATATTATCAATATTCGATAGTAATGGCCTCAACTATCGACCATTTTTGTGTTAGGATCTCTTATTCTATAAAATCGTCCCATATCCTATTTCGAAGTCGTTCGTTTTGAGACCACTTATGGCCTCATGGCTACAGTGGGTATGTGCTACTGACTGAGTTGTCCTAAACATGGAAAAACCATCTAAAATGGCCTTAAATCAAATCGATGCACCTTAACACCAGCTAAAAAATAAGGTAAACGTTTTTGAAAGCCTTTTGCTGAAAATAATAACGCTTTGAATATCTTAAATCATATCCAAGGTCAATCTTTTGGTCATCTACGGAATCTTATGCAAACTGACCTAATACATTTTTAACCTGTTGTCGGATAATCTTGTGAATGCCCCAGACGCCTATAATTTAATTTTTTAACTTCAGACTTAAAATATATGCCTATTTTGATGCACTCGGCTGATGTCAAAACATATTACATTGCATCGTATCATTATTGACTGATTTATGCATTATTTTGATATTTCTTTTAAAATAATTTTTCAAATGCCATTTGTAGATAAATCTAAAAGGCATTTTATTTTCCGTTTAACCACGCCGTAAAAAATGACCACGTACAATTCGTTATAATTTGAAAATCCATTTCAAAAAACCCTCCGTTTGGCATTATTTGTCGATTTCATTTTTTTCCAGGAAAATATGACTGTTGACGTCTTAATACATTTAAAACAGTGTCTTATAGGAAATAATGAATTGATGCCGCTTAAAAATCCTTAAGAAAATGGAAAGCCGATCGTGAAACATGCATTTCAATATTAAAAAAACAGCAAAAGTTTTGAACGAAAACGTTGCACCATATTTTAAGAAAAACAACTTTTTCTTGAACCGATCTCCCGGAAAATAGCCGACACGATTCTGGTACATTTCCAATTTACGGTATGCATATAGGGTCTACTTGAATGAATTTTAAATTTTGCCGTGAAATCAACCGAATTACAATTTTAAATTGATTTTATTATCGATTGCCCTGAGATCTAACCGACGAAACGAATTTTTTTTTCAATATTTTGCGATTTTTAAATTTTTAGACGATTTTTGACGCCTTGAGCATTTCCTTGAACTGTTATGTTCTCGCGTTCTCGCCAGAGTTTTTCCGTAGGCATCTCCGTTTATGACGTTTATGACATTAAACAAAGTTGTTAATTTCATGAAATACCGGAAATTTTATTATTAAAGATGAAATGTTCCTGAACTTAGAAGATAATTCGTGGCTGTTTTTATAAAAGTGGGAGATTTTTTTGTATTTTCATGAACCTGGAGCCTAGAGGATTATACGTGTATTGATTGCTGCTGATAATTGCTGATTGTCAGTCGGCCAGGTATAGAAACTTTGCTCAGTTCTTACAAAAATAAGAAATGATGATTTTACAGAATAAACCAATTCGGGCGAATTTTGTCAAACTAACAGATTTATGCTCTGCGAATTAAGAAATTTTTGTCAGTTCAGCAGAATATAAACGAAATAAAGTTCTCGGTTTCTTGACATTGCGAAGTACGGGAATATTAGGTTACATTATTTGGAATTATGCAGTGAGGGAAAACACCCGTATTTTTTTTTTTTTTTTTTTTTTTTTTTTTGCTATAAATTTTTGTGTCAGTTTTACCCGAAAGTGAAGGTAGGCATACGTAAACTGTCAAAAGCTTATAAAATAAAATAAAACGAAATGAAATGAAATAATTATAACTCATAGATTTTTTAAAGTACAAGAATTTTAACGGAAACTTTAGGAAATATTTTGAAAACTTTTTCAGGTCGGAAATAATCAGACGCTTGCAAAACTAATTTGTTAAAATCAGAAACAGTTATGAATACTTTACGAATTTTTTTATTCTTTGAAAATTTCCCTTCTCTTCCCAAAAAAGGATGTCTTACGTCTTTTTTCTTTTTTTTCGCTTTTATTTTTTTAATTTCGTTTTGTTTTGTTTTGTTTTGTTTTCTTTTCCTTCCAACCTTTCATGCAAAACTAATTATTTAGTAAACACTTTTTTTTCCTTATTTACAGTTTTTTCTCACTCTTCCTTTCTCATAATTACTCAAATCTCATCTTGCTCAATAATTACGTTTTAGGAAAATTTCCGGGTTTTTTCCTGCCAATATTTCCCAAGTTACCTGAAGATTTTTTTTCTCGATTTTAAGATGTAACCTTTTTTTCTTTTCTTTTCTTTTCTTTGTTTTTTCTACTCAACCTTATTTTTTTTTATTATTCCTGGAATTTTTTGATTCGTTATTGTCAACTAAATATTAAGAATTGTGATAAGGAAAACTCTATGGAGATTTTTCTCTCTTCCCTTCTCTCGCCTAACCTGGAGAGCTTAATGTAAAACGAGATCTGTAATTTAATTGAAATACTCCGTAACATTTTCTCTTTTTTAAAATATATAAATAAATAAAAAAATAAATATTTTTTTTTCAATAAAGCTTGCCATGAAAAATCCTTCCATTAAAATTATTTCTTCAGGAATATTTTTCTTGTTACCTGGAATAATAAACCGCAGAAGTATCATTATAATGTATTAAAAAAAATTAATTTCTTCCAAATGACTGATTCGGATTACAATATTAACTTAATACAGTATTATTGCAAAATAAAATTTAATTCAATTCAAGTGCTACTCAAGTTTGCGGCAAATCATTGTAATATAATTTTTCCTCGTCTTCGTTTGAATGTTTTTTTTTTTCTTTGAAATCTGAAATACCGGAAAAGAAAAATGTTTAAGAATTTGTGTACATGTAGAGAAAGAGAGGAAAAAAAATTGTTACCTTTTTTTTGTAAAAGGTAAAAAGGAAAAGGAGGACAAAGAATCCGGTATTCAGAAAAAGGGCGGAAAAAAAATAAAGCTGGAGAAAAGATATGTGCGACTTATAAAAGCTAGGCCTAAGTCTAACTTTTCTCGGGTTTATCGTCGAAGTCAAAAATCATGCTTACGCTGTGTATGTCATATGTTTAGAAAAGGAAAGGCCTCATAGACGAAGGGGTTTTTTTTATCGACCGCAGAATGGAAAGACATCGTTTTTGATAAAACCTTATCATCTTACTGCAGGATTCTTCCGATTCATAAAATATAAGTTTGATATCGGTTCTGTCTCCATGTAAATTTTCAGATTTTAGTTTAAAAAAAAACTTATTACTAATTTGATCAATATTCACTTATTTGATATGTAGCTCGACTGCCACGAAGAAAAAGTCTTTATTTATTTATTTATTTATTTATTTATTTATTTATTTTTTTTTTTTTTTTTGAGCAATTGAAAAACTGATATGATTTTTTTCGTGACGACCGATAAACGGTTTGTTTAGATGATATAATTGCTATATCAGTGACACAAAAAAAGATAGCAAGCTTTTCAACGTTAAAAAAAAAAAAAAAAAAAAAAAAAAATAGGGACTTTTTCTTTGGTGCAGTCGAGCTATAATACATTCCAATACCATAGCACGTATGAAAAACTAATTTTTTTTTTTTAATGAACTCATGTTTTTTTTTAAGCAAACGTACTATTTCCTTGCCTTTAGATTTCGGTTTAAAATTGTGTTTAACTTTTCTACAAGTTCTTAGACTTATTGCTGACGAAAAAAAATTAAATACCAGGAGAAAAAAAAAAAAAAAAAAAAAGATGGATTGACGTTAATTAAAGCCTATTGCATGCTACAGTAAAAAAATTGTTAATTAAAACAGGACTTACCATTTGGAGATAAAATCCGGTGTGATGGAATAAATAGGCGAAGTTTTATTTAAATAAGAATCTGTCGAATTGACTGTTGATGGTGTCGTATCTTCAACATCTTCATCTATGTAAACGTCTTCGATATCGTTATAGACCAATTCAGTCGTCGTTTCTGATATTTTGAATATATCCGATTCGTAATACACGTCATTACTCTCGACCATTTTGTTTTTCAACAAGTCAATTAAAGAGAAAGCGCAGTTATTTTACATTTTTTTTTTTTTTTTAATGAATCGTACTTCCCAATTGTTTCGAAAAATATAAAAAGTGATCTAATTGCAACAAGAAGACTAGTAATGAAAAAAACAAAAGATAAAAATAAAGCGGCCTAATTCATAGTATAAATTATCCTTTCAGAAAACATTTCGGCGAATCGTCAGCACTGTTGTAACTATAAAAAAAAATTAAACTAAACGAATAAACAAATCCGGTTTAAGGCATTTAAATTTATTTTATATCTTTTCATCATTGATTTTTCTCCTCCTTTATTTGATTTTGAGACAAGCATCAAAACTACAAAACGATCATACGCCAATGATTTATGTGTAATGTTGTAGTGTAGGCCATTTAATTATTTATTGATTTATCTATTTATTTTTGTATATACCTATCTATTTGATTAATATCATTATTCTCGGTTAAAATACGGTAGCAGCATTGTTTCTGTTATTTTCTAAACTTTCTCCGAGATTAATAGAATGTTCCCTTGTTATCCTTTCTTCTTCGAAGTCCATTATGTCTGAAATTTGAAAAAAGAAAAAAATAAATAAATAAAAAGAATTAAAAACGAATAAAAAAATATAGGGGTCGGATCCAGCTAAATAACAATAATATGATCGGCTTCAATTTTTATTGAGGTTGGGTTGGATTGTTATATAAATGAATGTTTTTTAATTGCTATTATAAGCCTCGCCTTCCCTTTGCATGGGTCTTGAAAATAACAAATAAACCTAAATTAGATGATCAAGGTATATTTCTCCGCTATCAAGGACGACCAACTTTTCTTTTGAATTCTTTTGTAAAAGCTCGTTAAAATGGGTCTTTTAGTAAAGATGATGTTAAAACATGATTTTGGTGCAAAGATTTTTCTGTGTTAATGTTTTTTTTGGCTGTCTAACTTATGGGAAAGATGGCCGTTGCATTGTTGTTATGTTAGGCAAACACAGTTTCCTATTAGGTTACTCAAGTAAACTTTGTTGCGATTTTTGATTTGTACCATATTTGAAGTAGGAAAACGACTTAATTAAATCACTCAAATAACCACGTAAATTAAGTCGGTTAATTATCCTTTTGCAATTTAAACGTTTTTTCATGTACATTTTGCCTGCATTCTTTATGATCATCCTATATTTTACTATATTATTGCATTGGCATTTTTGACCCCCTCCCCCCTTCGCCAATACTTAGCTTATGGGTAAGGTCGCTAATTTGGACCCCCTCCCCTCCTAAAACATGCTTACGTAATTTATGGACGACCGCATTCGAAAAGATATAAATTAAGTTGAAGGCACACAGCATCTCGTTCCATTTTAATCAGATTAATACTTTTGTTTCAAAATCCATTCGAATAAAATGAAATTACTTAAACGTGATTATTAAAATCCATGAGCGATTAAGTACACTCCTAACGATTAAACTTTCTATGGCAATCAACAAAGACATATAAAACTCACACAAAAAAAAAAAAAAGAGAAAATTAGCATAAGGTCTATGTGCCTTGATTTTCATTTTTAATTAGCATGTTTCCATATTTGAAAAAAAAAAAAGCCGAGCAAAAACACTAGATAATCGTTGCTGAAACAAGAGAAAAAAGTTCATACTTTTTGCGTTATCTTTATAATGAATATTGCACTTGAGGCAAAAGGGAAGAAGCGATAAGACACATACTCTGTAAAAAAAAAAAAAAGTAAAATAAAATAAAGCGTGTTATAAAATTGAAAAAGGGAAACGAAAGTATAGAATCGCCTCCAATAAACAGGACAACATTTTTTTCTTAAAGACATTGACAAAAGATACCGCTGAACCCGCTTTCTTTCCGAAATTCCTGAAACGATTTTTTTTTCGATCGCACAAAAGTGTAATTTAAATTTGATTCCTGGATTCCCACGAATACAAATTATGAAGCAACGCATAGTTTTGTTAATAAAACGGTTTCTCTACGTTGTGCACCACCAGCAAAGTAGAATCAACAAAGTTTCTGTTTTATAATTGAGTTATGAAGGGATGCTGGGAGTCATTATCACTGCAGAAATTATATTTCATTCTATGATCCTCATTTAAAATTAATAAGAAATTGTCAAGGAAGTTTCGTTTTGTTCTTTTTTTTTAAAGTTTAGAATAAGATTTTTATACATTTTGTGAAAAACATATGTTCGTCTATTTACCGAGTAAAATGTAGAACGGTAAAAGTTCAATGTGATCGATAAAGGTTTCTTTTTTTGGGTCTATTGCAGAACCCCTAACTTCAGAACCCCTAAATTGGCAAAACCTCTAATAGGGGTTCTGCAGTTAGGGCTTTTGCAAATGGTGAAAAATCAACGAAATTAAATTAGTCTATGGCAGAACCCGTAACTTCAGAACCCCTAAATTGGCAAAACCCCTAATAGGGATTCTGCAGTTAGGGGTTTTGCAAATGGCGAAAATAATAATAAATAATTATACAATGACGGAAATTAGGATTTTTAAGAAATATCTTTATTTTTACCGGTATATATCAGATATGTTATCACAGGTTCTTGTCATATGTTTATCACATCCTTATTATCACAGATGAAGTCACCGATGCAAGATTCGCTATTTTCCCTTAAAAAAGTGCAGGGTGTCTACCGACCTTGAAAACGTTTAAAACATTGAATTAGCCTTGAGTGTGAAGTAGAACCTTGAAAACCTCGAAAACCTTGAAAAAACCTTGAATTTCAAAAATGATTTTCAGTAGACACCCTGAAGTGGCTTTAAAGTCATCAAGAATTATTAATAAAAAATATCTTACACGTGAAACGCAAACTTCGAAGCAGCTGTAATTATAAGTCGCATAAGTGCGAATAAAGCGCGCAACGGTGGGAAAAAGTTTTTAAAAGTTTTGGCCGCGATTATTTTAATAAAGTTTTTAAAGGAAAAAAAAAATTAAATTAAATTAATTCAAATAAATATTTTTGTTGATTTTTCACCATTTGTAAAACCCCTAACTGCAAAACCCCTAATAGGGGTTCTGCAAATTTAGGGGTTCTGAAGTTAGGGGTTCTGTAAAGTCCCCTCTTTTTTTCAAAAAAATGTATTATTTGTTAAAATATTTATTTTCGTTACACGGACAACCTCGACTGTGTTTAAAAAGATTAGACAAATCGACGGAATAAAGGTAAAGGAAACTTGAATTTAGTATTCTTGGTTAAGAAGGAAAATAATGTTGCAGATTTCGGAAGGAGAGAAGAAAAACAGACATTAATGAGTCAGACATTAAGAAAGTTAATATCTCAATGGAGTTTTATTTCAGACGCATTACAAGAATTGATTTATATCTTTTAATATACCTTTCAGAGGAAATCATGAGTTTTAAATAGAGGAAGGGCTTTTTAACGTTTTCAAATGGCTTAGCAGCTTTTGCCCTGGATAATGAATTTTACATATTTTATCTTAACCCGTGGTAGACTTGTCTCTCTTGGGAACCTCAAGCTTTTGAAAAAGTTGGACAGTTAACCAAATTAAATTATTACGACTAAATCGGTATTTATGAGTAAGATTAAACAAGAACAGGAATAAAAATAAAAATCCCAAGAATAGTAAAATTACTTATTACGGAAATTTGAAATGATTGAATTGTGGCATTGGAGAATTCAATTTTGAATTCATATTTTCAGACCAAATGGTATGTCATGGTATATCATGACAGTTAACATTTTTTATCGCTTCTTAGTAACGATTGTTTAAAAAAAATTAAAAATGTAGCCTCTGTGGTACATGATGACCTTACAATATTCCGACGTTGATATTAAAACTTTTATGACTTCATTGTAAAAGCTCTTCAAAGAAAGAAAGACACATATAATAATTAATAATTTTATTAAATTTGTCAATAGGGTCGGGGTTACTATGATGTCAAATCATAAATCATGGAAAATTTATCGTTTGAATATATTCTTCTTCCGTGTCAAACTCGGTTTTGCAAGTGCAGGCGATCTCTCGCTTACATCTCCACGTTGCCAGTTCCCAGGTAATAAACACTTGTACAGTAGTTTAACGCTGTTTCAAAGTTGCCTACGTTTCAAAACCGTCCATAACCACCTTTTTAAAACTTTAGCCGAGCTCCAAATGAATCGTTTTGTATCATTTGAATCCGTTTCAGTTTCGTTTGATGTTTGCTTTCTTTTAAGTTCAAAACCCATTGCATTGAAACACCCATGGTATCATTTCGAGTGAAATTTTTTGGACTGTACTTTAATGCCAATTTACCAACGGTTGATTTTCTGTAGAGTCTAAAAGGGAAGGGAGATCGAATCTGTAATTATTTTCTAATAAAATTAAAAGCGTTTAAGCGGGATTTTAATGTAACGAATTAACAAAATGGAAAATAAATTAATGACTACTCGAATCATTGCCATCCGAGTGCACTCCTCGAAAAAACACTCATTACGGTCCTGGGTTTTAAATTTTATTACCGTCAGAAATAATAAACAGAAGCCTGTAACGACCTATTGTTATTGTTTTTTTATAATGTCGGAGCTGGTTTGCTAACGCGTCTGTTTCAGCTATTTTCCGTTTCGCATAGGATATAAAATAACTCAAGCTTATTGAAGCGGGGATTTTTACACTAATCGACAAATATACAAAGTGCTGCACATCACTGAATGCATTGACGTGATGCTATCGTGATGGTCAGCCGTTCAAAGTACAAAGACCCAATATGTTAAAAATGGGGTAAATTTAATGGCGCGCAGACAGTACGAAGTGTAATTCTCTGCCGAAAAAAAATTCGGACTTTACTGCTTTAAATATAAAATATAAAATGAAAAAATAAAATGAAAGAATCTCTTTATTTAAATGTGATCCAGCATAGCGCGTAAAAGTGCGGTCCCTTGGAACACATATTCAAAAGATTTCACTTAAAAAAATTAAGGTTATTTTGGACTGTTTTATGGGATAAATTTTTTTTTATAGGGTTGATGGTCAGTAGAACCTGTCAATGAATAAGTAAATTCAAATGGGATAAAAATGAAACAGAAGTACTACTGTATTTAACAGGCGAAGAAGATTCCAACAATAAAATCTTTTTACTACATTGTTTTCATTTCCACTAAATAGAATCGTTCCATTTTGCCATATTCGACTCTGAACAGAAGCTTGAGAATTTTTGTAATTTTTCCATTTTTTTTTTTTTTTTTTTTTTTTTTTTTTTTTTTTTTTTTTTTTTTTTTTTTGTGGATGGTTGTGTACGGCTTTGAGAAGAGACTGTAAGTGAGCTTTGGAAAATTTTAGACTAAAAAAGTAGCTCGTAACATCTGCTTCCGTTTCCGGAACCTGCCGGTATATTGTATTTGGACCATATTGACGTGTGAAGTAATAGCATTAAACTTTGAAAACTTGTGACAAAGGACTTGACTCCAAACATCATCGTTACAAACATCGCTACATGACTGACTCCTAGCATTAGAATCTTGTCTATATAAAAGTCTTCTTTCAAAGCAAATAAAAGTTTTCCTTTAAAACTTTTGAAGAGTTTTCATCGATTCATTGTTTTGTGAATATCGAAAGAAGACAAAAGGTTATAAAGGAATTATTTTAAAGACTTCTATAGCGATTCATGGCTTTAAATGATCAAAATGTACTGAAAGTTAAAAATGGCCCATAGAAATAATTTTATAGGTATTAATAGAGAAATGACAATTATTATTATTAATATCATCTTATATTTTTTATTTCGAATTATCATGACAATTCTGTCTGTAAGATTATTCATTCTATAGGTTTAATATCATAGATTAAAATCTGGTTTCACATTTCGCATTTATATATCTTATGCCCCGGCCCGTTCATGAGTGGGGAAAATCAACCTAGATATAGCATTTTCAATCCATCGGGCATTCTGTGGATTGTCCATTAGATATCCACAGGATATTCAAATCTATGGGATATCCATTAGGACGTCCAAAGGACGGTTTTTGAATCAGTGCGGGCATATAGGTAAAGCCAATGGACGTCCAGCAAATATCCTCATGATGTCCTGAAGACGTCCTCGGGACTGGATAGACTTTGATATCTGGGGATTGCCCCTTTCATCAAGTCTATCCGGTTCATGAACCGGGCTGTAACATGTTATACGCACAACATGCATATCGGTAGGCAACAAAAAAGTCGAATTAATTCATTCACCATTTGAAAACACTCAATTTTGAACATGCTGTTGAAATGTGACTGAAATGGCAAATTAACGATTTTTGAGTGCAAATACGTTTTAAAATTAAAACGACTTTTTTCCCCCCGAAAAACGTTTTCGTTTGATCTTAATGGTGTAGACGTTTTGCGTGTTAAACCTTCAAATGAAACATTATCGAGCGTGAATAAACGCTGAGCATAATTAATTTTTTTATCGAAATTTTCATCTGCAATCAAGATTTCCAGTTAAAATCTCAATGTTTTTAGAATCAATATTATTTTTTCCATTGCCTGTAAAAATGAAAAGTCGTAGATGAAAGTTGTCAAGTACGTCATTAATGCTTTTTCTGAAATAATGAACAGCGCTACATAACTTGTCTGGATAACTCTTAAAAGATCCTTTAAATGAACTCAAAACCATTATAGAGTAAGAAAGAATTAATAAAAGTTTATCCATCGTTGAGTCGAAAATTCCATTTGTGATGAATAATTAAAAGAAAAAGAAATTCATTCATCGTGTAATTATTGATGAATAAACATGAGGACTCAAACTTGTCGAAAATGAGATGGGGATGAAATTAAGTTATTTGAACCAGTATTATTGTTACATAAGCTTTTCTCCCAGCAAATTATGATGTATTGCTCGTGTGCACGCTAGTAAATCTCTTCTGTCAAGTCGTATTCTCTAATGCCTATATTACAGCAGATGATAATATTGACGTTTACATTTACATTTAAAGGCCGGCGTTTCAATTTAAAGAGGCGATTTCAAATTTCAAATTGAAATTAAACTCCATTAATAATGTGTTTTATAAAGTAAAATTTAAAATGCCTATATTACATATTGGACGTCGCAAATATCGAAAGCGAATGACAAACATGTTAGCCAGTAAGTCCGACCAATATGTTAAGAAAAATGTTGGAAAAAGAGTTTGAAAAAATTCCGTTTTTTGCTCATCGTAAAATGCCATCCTTCCTAGAGAAAATTATTACCCGATGTCGAAGAGGATAAAAAGAAAAAAGAACTCATTTAAATAAAAACTGTCGCCGAAAATCATTTATTGAGAAAATTTTTCTCTAAAAAAACACTGCATAGAAATTAAATTTGTTCACGCAACAATTTACTTCTGTTGGCGTAATTATATATGCTACTAAGCTTTCGAGTGTTCGTGTTATGCTTTCAGTAGAAAAACACGCCACACTCTCTAAAGATCAGCCTTTTCAGCGTATCGTGAGATTAGGTCAATATTTTTTTTTTCGGTTAGTGTTATGTAATCAGAACTGCAATTGATTTCCCTCTTTTCGTTGAACTGGTTCGACACTTTTCTGAATTTTATTCTTGAAAATCCTCATAATATTAACACTCATGCGATTTTCGAACGTTTTAAATCAAACGAAAATACCGATAAGGTTTTAACGTCATGTGCTTAACTTTCTGTGCATCATTGAAGTTGATAAATTACCTTATCCGATTTCAAATATGCTGCAGCATCCTTTTCTTTCTTTTTTTCAGATCTATATCTTTCGATTTATCCTTTTTTATGGAATTTCCTATTTCACAAAAGAGAAAAGAGTGTTGCGAATAGGAGAGTGAGAATTTTAGAATAAAGTCAATGTTGGAAAATTTGATTAAAGCATTTTTCAGAATATTTAATTATTTCTTTTCAGATGAAGTAATTTCCGATGTTTACATGTTTTCTACATCAAGTTCTCTTTGCTTGAGATGTCGTTATACAATGGTTAAGTTGTGTACATATCACATTTTGAAAGTTCTCGGGTTTCCTTGTTTGTTTTACAAAATTGTTATCCATGTGTTCCTTTCCCTTTTTTCCAGTACGTTTCTTCACACAGGGATAAGTTCTTTTTTTTGGACTAAAAGTATTCATTTTAAAATCAAACAGGTTTCATGTAAATGTTGACGAACAAGTAGTAGACAGCGATTATTTAAATATGTCATCTGGGGGAAAAAAATGTTTGAAGTGAAAAGTGTATTTACAATAATTGGAACTTGAGGCGTTCGCTCAAAATGTTTGGGGTGTAATAGCTGTGATCGTTTTTCTTTATAAAATACATTTGATAGCTCAAGGATGCTATTGGCATTCCGTGAATGTTTCGGGCGAAGCTTTGGTAGTGGCTAATCTGCATCCATTACTGTGATGAGTTTCATTCTACAATTTAGATTGACCGCAAAAGTTGTTAACTTCTCAAGTGAAAATTTTTATAAAATGAAATCATGGAGGATCAATATTTAGCTGCGTTAGAACCTTAAAAATGCCAACCAGACTCTTTAAACGAAATTAATTTTTTTCCAAAAAGGAACACTGATGGTTCCAGCTTGAGATGAGAGATCAGTAAACTCAATGCTTTTACTGATCTGCGATCTGCACCAGATTGCATCTGCAATGAGTAAATGCAAATTCGAATCTTTCAGTTCTAACCTGATTCAGTAAAAAAAATTTTTTTTTTAATTGTTGAAGTTTGATTATGTTCATACGGAAAAGAATTCTCGATTCTTTGCAAATGCATTTTTGGCGTTAAAAAAATAAAGCAACGAAGTTCTGCATGTAAACACGTAAATATGTTCGTTAAATGAAAAAATATCATTTCGAAAATGCAAATATTTAAAAAATTTTAAATAGGAACGAAAAGCTAATATGGTATATTATATTAAAATGCAACCATAACTGGACTCTATTCGAAATATTGTTTTCGCTTGGAGTCTCATTAATAATTTTTCGTACATAGCATCCAAGACCATTAACCAACTGCATTGCACTAATTTACAAAATCAACTCTAAACTGCTGTGCTTTTTTCCCGTATGAATCCACTATCACGGATTTTAAATATCGTGTAATATGAAATTTGACATCACATTGAATTGGAAATCTTCATTTTCTTAGATATTAAATTTACTAATGGACTAAATGTAACAAAAAAACGAATGTTTTGCTACGGTTATGATTGTTCTGCTGAGTAATATTTCGATTCGTAAATGATATTTATTTCCAACTTTTTACACATTTGCATTGCTGCAAGTTCAAATTATGATTCAAATTTTTCATGTATCAATGAAAGAATTTTGATTGTGAAACAATAATTCTTTAACAAAATTAAGTACCAAAGGTAATCAAAGAATCCCTTTTGACCAGACTTCTGTTCACTTTCATTCGATTTCCTATCTCCTTTTGGGGCCATTCAAATATTACGTCAGATAAATTTCGACCTTTTTCGACCTTCTTTCAGCCTTTTTCCTTCTGAAATATATGATAAGTTTTCCTGGACCTCCTTTCCCCCACCTTAAGAAAGATTTTATCCCCCCTTTTTCAAAAAAAAAAAAAAAAAAAAAAAAAAAATTGGTTTCCTTAAAATTAAATGAGCTTACCTCTTTTTTTCACTGATTTACCGACACATATTCTTTGTTAAGAAATCCCGGACCCCCATTCCTTTCCCCATGTAAAAATATTAAGATTATTAAACCCCCTCCCTGCATCTGACTTACGTAGTACTTAAATGGACTCTTTTATGTGGCGGGACCTCTCATCTTTTGGGTTGTATCATTCGTTTCAACATTTAGAAATCATTCTATTTATAGAATGTTATGGAATAATTCCAAGAAAAAAATTCTTTTTTCTAAAAAAAAAAAAAAAATCCAGCTTTTTTTCTTCTGGGGTTCGTTTACACAAACTGTGACGTTCAATGCTCTCTAGTTTGACATTTTCGAAAATTATTTTAGATCCATATCCACGAAAAAACAGGCCTTGCAAAAATATTTTGCCTCCGGCCTTTGCGCACCCTTTCTCCACGCCACTATTAATTGTGAACAACAATTAGAAAGAATATAATGAATGAAAATAAAGTTGGTTTTATCCGTAAAGTTAGCTCCTCTTAAATGAAAACCAATTCGCCTTGTTCTTTAATTAAAAGGGCGGTTCTCTAAAACCGTATACGGTGATTGTAAAGTCCTTTTTAATTGAATTAAATCGCATAAAAAATTAGAAAATTATATACATGAATTTAAATTTTTCTTCGTGCATGAAGTATTCTTCCAGATTTTCTTTTCAAAACTTTCGTAAACTTTACACGATGAAAGTTTTATTATTAATTTCTCATTAGACACTTTTTTATGAAAAACAGAAGAAAAAAAAACTTTTCCGGAAATTTTGTGTGTGGAGGCTACATAAACTGACTCCTGATGATAAATGATGAATGAAACAGCTTCTAAAACTGAAATCAATATATAAACCTAAAATTTCACCCAAAGTTATCGATTTATCACGGAGCTGATTATAATTAAAGCATTTAACCATGTCTTCAAATATTTACACACCAACAGCAGCAATGTTCAATTTCATCTAGAAAACGGATTCGGATTAATCTCAATAAGTTTAACTTGAAAGAGCCTTGAGGCAACCCCTGAATCTGTCATACGGAAAGAGAGGCAAGGTAAAAGAGCCAAAATGACCGGAAATGGAATCGTCAAGGAGGATTTTACGAATTTCCTCTTTTCGCGGGATCTAAAGCCGCGACTTTAAGTTTTAAAATGATAAATATCCTCACAAAGAGTAATGTTTTAACCACTTCGAAACTTTGAAAAGTTTTCGAAGAAAATGATCAAGTTCTTGATCTTATTACTTTATTCTTGTATTTACTTCCATTGTCTCATATAAAGCGAAAAGTTGAGTTTTGATTTCTCTTAATTTTTAACTTTGAGCAGGTGACGGATTTTATTCATTAGAGTATGAAACCGCCTTTTCAGGGGGGGGGGGGGGGGTTTGATGACGTGAATAATGTTACCTGTTTGATTTGCAGATTAATTTATTTTTAGCTGCTTAAAAATACTTTTTTGTCTTAAATAGAAAGAGAAGGTAGTATTAATTGAAAATGTAAGAGAAACTTAACACCGATCATAGGAAATACTAACTATTAACTTCGATCACAAAACGGACTTGTCTTATTGAGAAAAGGAAAATCCATCCTAATGGATGGGTTTATTCAGTCTGACCGCCACCTGAGCTGGAACAAAATCCATTGACTTTGAAACCAAACCCTTTCTTATTGTATTTACGTAAATCGGTAAGATTTTATTCACCCTAAGCCTTTAAATTTCGCCGCTAAGGGTAATTGGCTGAAAGTAGAAATGACAACTTTCACGTAAAGTAAATCTGGTTCAAGCAAATATACAAATAAAAAATTCATTTTTTTTAGTTGTTTTCGTTTAAATTAACTAGGGAACGGTTGGATAGGATAAACCTCTTAACCTTGGATGTAATTTACATCCATTAATATAAATTAAATTCATAACTGAAACGGTTGTGAACTAATTAGTTAACAACTTTAAAAAAACAGTAATGAAAATAAAAAAAAGATGCCAAACATTTCAGAATTTCGATTAGTGTTTTATACAGGATTGACCCTAAGTATACGTTTGATGCGGTTTCCATAAGCTAAATACTGGATTAATTTACCATGAGATCGCGGTATTTCAGTCGGCGAGAGAAACGAAGATTCGTTTTCGAACGTAAGCATCTTCATTTCTCATTCTACTTTTTGGAAGTGCCTGAATTAGATACTTTTAAAAATAGTCTCCCAATGTTCTGCTGAGAATTTTCCCCTTGAATAAAAACTCAATGAAGTAAATCGCATGAAAATGAAGCTTTTAAATTGACCAGATTTTACAAGGATGTCAGAAATTTTTTTTCAAAGATTTGTTAAGAAGAGGCTTCATGGATGTCGAAAGGAATGGTTGTTTTCTCTAATATTCAGTTTACGATGAAAAAATACAAATTTTAGGAATCTAACGAACTCCTCGGATATATTTTGGAATTTTTAATGCAAGTTTCAACTTGTCTGAAATGTACCGGTGGCGGGAAAGTAATTTTAAAAAGAATTGCGGTTAAAAAAACTTTGAAATCGTTTTCCTGGTATTTGATTGCTTGGAACAAGTTGAAATAACTTGTACCGAAAATACAATAAAAAGTCAAAAAAGTTCATTAGATACCTAAAAGAATTTTTTCCCCGTAAATCGAGTGTTAGACAAAACAGCCATTCGTTCCGGTGTTCCGTGAAGCCTCTTCATTTTTAGCTTTTTAAACAAAAAGACTGGGTAAAGCGGGAAATTTCATACGTCCGTCGAAAATGATCCACTGGCAAAAAAGCAACTTATATGATTTTTTGTCGATCGAAGAATGTAATTTGTTGTATTCCAAACTTAAACCTACCATTATTTTTCCGACATTATGCTTGATAATAGACAATAGAAACTATGGAAAGGAAGTTTTTGCCTACATTTCAAAGTTAAACCCATAACCTTTAATTGAAAGGTCATTGGGAAAGTCTCCCTTTTACTTTATATCATTAATTTGCTGCTTCTGTGAAATGAACAAGAAGTTATACTAAAATCGAAAGGATTAAATTAGAGCAATAGCTAATTGTGTTCGATTTGTTTCGGTGAAAATAGCCTGTTTCAGAAAGCACTTTTAAAAAAGCTCAGAAATAATCTCCTCTGTTTTTAAAAGAATCAGAATGTGAACGAAATGAATGAAATGAAAATATTAATATAGACCTAAGAGAAATTAAAGGGAAAAAATGATCGAAAGAAAATTTTATTTCAAGAAAAAAATGAAGGGTGAATTTGGATTCATAAAGAATCGTTGATTTATAAGTGCTATGCAATCATTTTCAACTTTTAATTGCTTCCTCATCCTTACCTCTCCAAATTCAAAGAATTAAGAAAAATCCTTAATCATTTTGAATGGGTTATTTCCTTCGTCATGTTCTTCTTCCAAAAAATATGAAATGAATTCTTAGAAATCCGTTTTATAAACTGGTCGAGTTGTGTAAAGCCACTCTCTGCTTTTACCTTTCCAAGACATTTGCTGCGGTGATTCATAGTATATAAGACAAACAAAGTACTAAACATTGAATAAAAACAAAGAAAAAAATCAATCAGAAATATACATATCCGTTCTATACCGAAATATTAAATTAGATTTGGTATCAAAGCCTCGTAAAGTATATACACTTATGAAAGGTTTCTCTCGACGTCAATCTGGGGCGAAAGCAAACATACACCTTGCAAATAAAGCTTTCACACCGGAAAAATTTTACCCTTAAGATCCACCCGGATCTATCTGAGACAGTCCGAAAGTTGTTTACCGCGTTATTTACTTTCTGCTTTTCCTCGGATGTAGGATTCCCTTTCAGCTATTTGGAGTTGTGGAAACTCAAATAATGTGGAAAGACTGCTAAGATTAATCGAAAATCGAGGCTTTTCGAATGTGCATATAACTTATAACTGTCTTATCGAGTACAAAATTAACCTCATTGAAATTCGGAATAACAAGTCCAAAATTCAGTAAAGCCAAAATATTTGCTACTGCGGAGTTTAAAAAAAAAAAAAAAAAAAAAAAATTAACGCCGCATAATGAAAGGGACGATCGTAAAGGTCTATCTTAGACGTAATTTTTTATCGTGCGTGCAGTGCATTCAATAGGCCCAATTATTATTATTATTATTATATATTTAAATTTATAACATTTTAAGATTGAACCCGAAGTTTGCCCCGGGACTCCTGGTATACCTCAAAATATTATTGTACTCAATTAGCACTAATTTTATACCATGTAAAAAAAGTTTGTACTAGCTTAGTTTTCAAAAAAAAAAAAAAAAATTTGATGCGTTTGCCAGAAAAATGGTAGTTTTTTCCTGTTTTTAGCGCAGCATTCATCACTCCTCATTTTTCTGCCAAAGCATCAAAATTGAATTTTTGTTTTTAAACTAAGCTAGTACAAAATTTTTCTACATGGTACAAAATTAGTGCTAAATGAGTACAATATTCCTGGAAAGTTTGAAATTAATCTGGAATAGTAGGGTTCCAGGAACCCGGGCGCAATTTCTCATGCACTTCTAGATTTTCGTTTTTTTATGCAAGGGAGCGGAGCAGGAGAGGAGAAGGAGGTAAGCCAAGAGCCTTAAATAGGTTTTTTACGGATGAGGGCTGCGCTAAAAACTGGAAAAAAAACTTCCTTGTTTCTGGCAAAAGCATCAAAACTGTTTTTTTTTTTTTTTTTTTGAAAACTAAGCTAGTACAAAATTTTTCTAAATGGTACAAAATTAGTACTAAATGAGTACAATATTTTGAGATATATTAGGAGTCACGGGACAAGCTTGGGTTCCATCTTGATTGCGCAGAATTATATAATGCCCATTCGGCATTATACCAAGAGTACGGGATTTTTAGGATCTTTTTTTTCTGCTGTAAAAAATATTGCATGCAGATCATTCAAAATGATCAGATGTGCGTCATATTAAATGCGAGGTCGTATACCCCTAGATGGTGGCTGATATGAAAGTTATAGAGGAATTACTGGGATTATTTGATTAGATGGAGATGGGGTATTCCTTTTCCTCTTTAGCCCAGTATATATATTGCAACTATTTACATGTCACACCCCTAAATTCAAATTCCGGGTATTAGATTACCAAATATCCTTTTCATTCTAAATACGTATCCCCTGTTATGAGAAATTGTTAACTTTATTAAAGATTTTGACACGTTTTCTCGCCTCTTATTTGTTGCAAACGACCGAAGGGGAAATCCGAACGTATAATAGTTTAAACAAACGATGAATTTAAAAGAAAGGATTAATATTTCTCAATTTCGCTTAGTGTGTGTGTTTTCGCTCCTGATTTGTGTGATTATTTTCGGCATATCTGATCGGAATCACGTGGTCGGTAAAAAGTTACAACTTGTCTACCAAGTTTTCTTAATCAGACTTGTGGATGGCAGACGTCTGTCAAAAGTTCAGAAATAAGTAAGAATGGATTTTATACGCGTGGTTAGAAATTGGAATTGGAAAAGGACAAGAAATGTTTTGAAAGATTGGAAGAGGTAAAGCATTTTTCAAGCAATGAATGTTTGACGACTCACTCAAAAATCACTTCATAACAATCCGTTTGTTTCACTTCAAAAGATTTTCCTTCCTCATTTTTTGTTTCGTTATGTTCTTGGAACATGACACGGTCCCATGAGAACGACTTTTCACATTTGTGAAGCTGCTGTGTAAAAATGAAAACAGAGTCATTTGTCAGACGCACAGAAATTTATGGGTTTAAAGATTCTTCAACCGCATTCTAAATTTTTTTTTCTGTTCGGACGAAGAAACGAATCCGGTTGTTGTTTGCTAAAAAAATTGTTGATGTAATATCTGTTTAATTATCCTCGATTCTCTGGTTTTAAGGAATTTTCCCGAATTCATTTAAACTGTGGAAAGTCTGCCAGCCTCCTATTTATTTATTACATTGGAAAAAAAATCCGCGGTGGAAAGTTTTATTTTAAAATAATGAAAAGAAAAATATACTGGAATTCATGATGTTTTACGTATGTCGAAAATCGACCCGATTGAATGTACTAAATTAACCGCTATAGAATTAATAATTAATCATGAGACTATTTAAATCTTAGAGATATATGAATATCAGATGAGCTCCTTGATGAGCTATATAGTTGAATGAATAGGTTGTAATAATTTTCGAAGTAATTTGTATGCTCTACGTGATTATTAAATTACTTACGTTCATAATATTGCGTTTGGACAAACTTATACTAATGTTATATGAAGTCAGTGCGACCAATCCTAAATTTGCTTTTGTAATATTCACTTAAAATTGAGAATTATCGCTCTCAAATTACCTTCGTTGAATATATCCTTTTCTTTTGGCAGGATAAGAAAATGATTTTTAGCCTGCATTGGAACTGTTTGTCGATGTTTGTTTCTTCCCTTCTTATGCGATTTTTCATTTTTGTAATCGACCCGTTTTTAATTATCTGGTTTACATGTCAATTAAACGCATCGCACAGTCAAGTCAAAATAGAATTGAATTATCGTACAGTATCTAAACCGATACTCACTTTTTCTCTCGAACAAGAGCAAGACAATCAAGAACGTAGAAACGAACCCCAATCATAGCAGACATGACTTGAAAATCAAAACTCTAAACGTCCGACACTTCGTCCTTTTTGAAACGCTTTACGGCTTATTCAGCATAACAAGGCTTTTAATAACTTAAAATTCCGAATCAGGTATTGAGAATCAGCACTTTCTCTCGAAATGTTTCTTCGTAGCTCACGAAAATTTTCCCCACTTTTGTCTTAATCATTCTCGGAAGATACGGACCCATCAATTGACTTTTAAATAAAATTTTGAAGAATTATATTTATTTATCCGACTCTTCGTACTTTTCAGGAAAGAGGGTAAATTTTCTCCGTTTGAGTGCACAAAGGAAAAATCATTTAAAATGCAGGGAAATGAAAAAGAAATTAATTGCTTAATTGTCTCACCTTCACTTTTAAAATTAGGTCACCTTATTTATACTGTAGGAAATAAAAAAAGGAAACATCAATTAAAATTCTCCTTAAATATATTTTCGCTTCGCAGAACCGAAATCAATTAAGAATTCTTCCAACGTAAACAACAACGATTTGAAAAATATATTTTCCCGTTGTGTGTTTAGAAATAAAAATTCTAATATTTACTTTGCTTTTGACTTCTATAAAGTTCAAAACGTAACATTTAATATCGCCATTCAATGCATTCGCGAAAGTCGCATATTTGAGCTTTTCCGCAGAACGGATTGTATGGTCAAAAAAGCGACTCGCCCCCCTCCTACTCGTTCCCTTGTTGATTTGGTTCCTTTATTGCTGACCGTATGGTTTGCATTTTCATGCGAAATTTATTCAATTGAATTAACATAAGTTGTTGTTGTTGTTGTTATTATTATTATTATTATTGTAGCGCAATAATTGATCAAACTTAAAATTAATTTAAACACGTAGAAACGTTTTAAAACCTTTTGTTCGTTTTCCTGTAAAATTCGGTTTCAAGAGCGGAAATGCCATAGCTACATATATAGTCCCTGATCGATATTACTCGGATGTGGTAACAGATCCGGTAACGTGAAATTGCTGTCGTGGCTCCTCTGCCGAAATTCCATTGAAACACTATACATACTTCATTGGTGAATCAAACTTATTGCATTTTAAAATCGTTTTCCTGAAAGGACAATATGCTTGGTAAAGAACCAGTTCCAATTTTTTTTTCTTTAAGAACTCTATGACTTCTTTCATGGAGTTGTCTGCCTGATAGTCTTTGCTTTTTTTAAGGGTAGGGAGAAAAAACGATTTCCGATTTTCCACGGTTTCCAAAAATTCACACAAACCGAACACACAGTACACAAACCGAATGGTAAACCTGCGGGTTTTTGAAAAAAAAGTATTTTTTTTTTTCAAGTTTTTAAAACTTAAAAAAATTCGATTTACCGGGAATTTTTAACCTTCCTGAATCGAGGAGAGAAGTCGATTTTTCGATCTGACCATTTCCCGAGCAAGGAGGAGCCATTTTTGATTTCCTAAAAAAAATCGGTTTTTCTGGAATTATCGCTCAAAAATTCAACGGATCGAAATACCGCTGGATTCAGGAAAGTCGAAAACTCCTGATAATAGTGAGAAACCCTGGGAAGTCAAAATTTTATTTTTTTATTTTTCTTTTATTTTATGTGATCTTACTATTTTTTTTTTTTTTTTTTGACTCTTCGTTTACTAACCAAATGGTAAACCTGCGGGTTTACCATTGGTACCAATGGTTCCTTATTTTTCTGAAAAATTGATTAATTAAAAATGTTTAATGTGACGGTAAACTTAAATTACCTTAAATATTCAGAAAATTAGCAGTTTCTTTATGTTTTTTTACATATGCCATTTTGTTCTTCTTAAAAAACAATAAATTTTGCGAATATTGACGTAGCATGTTATCATGCTTAATCTACTTTTTCTAAAAATAAGGGACAATTTGGTATAGATTTCGCCTCATTTAATGCAATGTTAGCCTTTAAAAAAATTATAATTAATTTTTTTTTTTTTTTAAACAAGCTGGTTTACCTCCGGTCTTGTGTACCTAGCGAGCCAAGTGCCTTAAAAAAGCAAAAGTACCAATTTGTGAAATTTTCTTCAATTCCTGGTTCACTCCTTTTTTTCGTTAAAGCAGTTGCATAGAGATTCAAATCAACTTATATCCGTTAATGTTAAAAGCTCCAAAGGTCGACACTCGTTTTTCCCTTCCGCTTTGGACTGTAGTTCGGTTTACAAATTTTTATGTTTAGATCCGCAAAGTGTGAATATTTCAAGTCAGCCAAGCTAAGGCGCTTTACTGTTGCCGGAAGTTTCCTTTCGTCTGATTCAAATTCGTCTTCAGTGGTTTATTCCGAAACATTCGAGGAATTCTAGTTTAACAATAGCATCACATTTTAAAGGCTTACAGACAATGCATCAGAAACCTTGTTATAATTGTGATTGTTTTGTAGTAATAGGCAAGTGGTTTTGCTGTACATTTAAGAGTGTTAGAATGAAGCTTTTTTTTTTTTTCTCAAAAGCCCAAATGTCATTTAGATACTGTTTCATGTTAGATTTTCCACCATTTTATGATGGAATTTATTTTACATCTAACGGAAGCTGTAGAAAGAAGCAGCGGAGAGGAGATTTTTCGCAAAACAGAGTCAAATTATAACCGGAGAACCCCTATAAAATTTAATTCCCCAACAAAGGTTAGACACATTTTCGATATCTAAATAAATAAACTTTCTTCCAAATTGAGTACTTTAGACATTTAAAATGGGAATGAAATACAAGTTTTATTGATTAGTTTAAAAATAACATTGAGAAACGAGGGTTCATAAAACCAGTGAATCGGGCAGACTATTTGGGACATCAAAGCTTTAAGTTGGCATTTTGCACAAAGGTTCTATCTATTCAGGACAACAAACCGCCTTTAAAAACTCACCGATTCACCGCACTCTTTTACAGTTCGATATATAATACCTTAGACAAGTGGGTTGCCCTGATTTTTAAATATATCATTTTAAATTTGGGTTTTTTACTGTTTGATGTCAGAGGTGTTGATCCCACGATATTTTGATCCCGAACCTTTCCTCCCGTTTCCCATTCCCCTTTCCCCGTAAATTTCCCCCGGAGAGGGAAAAAATTTAATTCGCTCCACGCTAAAAATTTAACAATCAAGGACAGATGCGATATTTTTGTATAATGTCAGATGATTTCCAAAAATATATTTTTCCAGTTACGTATTTCGCCGTGTGAAAATGTATAGAGGAAGGTCATGTACATAAGCACGGGTGGGAATGAATGCAGGTTCCAATACCGCAAAACACTTTAAGGACTTCTGAAATTATCATGTATGTTTTGAATTATGCACAAGTCCTGGTCATTTTAGTTTCCTCCGGTTACGGGACTTTTCCAGTTCAGAACCGAATGCGAAGAGAATATGTCATGTACAGTACGCGGTTTGTCTGCTATTTTCATTCGGTTGGATGATGGCTGTGACGTGCGAATCATAACCCAGGTATTTAACCCCGCGGATAATTAAAGATCTGTATGCAATTGAAATCCTTTTTTTTTATTTTTTTATTTTTATTATTTGATTTAACTGCATGAATAATTATTCAAACGATGGCTACCATTTAAAAAGAAGTGACATAATTCATAACATATATCGATTATCTGTCATTATAATGTTAATGTAACATCGACAGTGAATAATTAAGCATCAAAAATTTAAGGGAGTACTTTGTATATGGACTCAAAAGTAATCCAGTAAAAAAAAATAGGAAGAGAATGGAAAAAGATTTTTCTTTTTACACTTTTTTTTTTAAATCAAAAAACCAGGAGACAAAGAAAATAACTGAATTAAGGAGGCAAAGAATCTAGAAAAGAAAGAAAAAATATTTGCTTTCAACTTAGATTTCAGAATGATCGAATTATCATTATTGCGGTCGGGATAAGATATTTCTAAAAGATTAACTAATCTTTGAGGTTTAGTAGCGGATCGAGGAATCAAAAAAAAAAATCTGCGTTGTGGAAATCTAATTCCAGTTATATTCAGGTGAAATTTCGAAAATTTTATTCGACCGTAAGTAATTATTATCATAGCGGGCGGGTGATGGGGAAGTTCTATAAAGGAATCACCGTCGACGTGGAAACGTACATATGAATGGAAATCCGTTGCCAGAGATATTCCGTATAGAATTATTGATCTTATGCTGCTTGTGAACATCAATTTATTGTTATTTGTTGTATAAAAAAATTGGAATATCTTCAGTTTTCATATTAATAATTAATTTATTATTTTTTCGGTAATCATGAATCTACAGTTGAATATTTTAGAGACGCAACCGTGAAAAATGTCACAGACTTGAAGAATAATTTTATAGCATAGGCCTGAATTTTTTCTATAATACATATATTTTTTTTTCACATATCCGAATATATATATTTTTTTTTTCACTTGAATTTTATTAGATTTTTGCTCAGCATGCCTCGGTCTGTCAATATTCTTAATTCAATCGAGAATAATCTACGTTTCGGATTGATAAAAAAAATAGAGTTGGAAATAAACTGTTGGAATCTTGAAGATTTTAAAGTATAAAAAATTAATTATTGGCGAATAATTGTGGGATAAATGAATGTTCCATTTTAAAATCAATTCTTTTACAAAAATTTTCAAGACCCGTTTGCCAAATTCGTCTGTCGTTTCAAGCATTTTATTATATTATAACTGATTTTATTGCTGATATGTTGATCAAGGTTATGGCCATATAAACCGGTCAGGGATTGTTTTAATTACACTAGGCTTGTATCTCAAGAAGTAACTCATAAATATAGCAACTCGCTGAGTGTAATTAGCAAAGATAGAAAACTCTTTACTCGCTCCGATTCGCAGCGAGTATCAGCTTTACTATCAACAATCAAATGTTAGATTGTTCTTAATTACATGAAGCTTGTAGCTTAGTTAACCGGTATAAAATGGAAGAACTCGCTCAGTCTAATTAAAACAACTGATAACTATCCCAACTAGAACGGATTTTTGAGCTAGTTCAACTATCCAGCGAATAGAGAGTAAACTATCCCGTGTACTGCGGACTATAGCAATTATTGTTCTTAGGTAAACAAGTGTTTGTGGGGCCATTTAAATGTTATATTAGTTTAAGTTTTTATTTTTTTAACCCCCCTCCCCCTTCCTTTTCTAAAATTTTAAAATTTTGTTTCAAGCATTTTATTTTGAAAAGAAAAAAAAAGATTACTTTAAACATTCAGGATCTTAAGACTTCTTCTTGAAAATCTTTTTTGCAAATGTGAATTAAGCTAAATTAAACATTTTTTTTCGCTCATGAGTTGGATGACTTTTCAGCGATACTTAAGAAAAAATAAATTCCTATGTAAGATGCCTCCCACCGTAGTAAGATGGGCACTTGGCCCTATGGGCTCTTTTAGGGTGGATTCAAGTATTACGTAAGACCGGAAAAGGGGGAGGGGGTGGCAATAAATTCTTACGATTTCTTACATGGGGGAGAGGGGAGATCCACAAAATCTTACGTAAGAATGTTTATTATTATTTATTGTTCAAAAAAATTCCAATTTAATATAAAAAATGGACACCCCTCCATTTAACACCTTCTCCTTTAAAAAAAAAAAAAAAAAATAGTATTTTAATTTTAAGAAAAAATAGGTTTTTAAAATTGACAGTAAAGAAAAATAAAGGTGGGGGGGTCAGGGGCTCAAAGAAATTATACTAATTTTACGACAGGGGGGAGGCGGTCGGAAAACCCGAAAAAAGTCTTATATAATACTTGAACGCTTCCTTTGTGAAAGTTGACATTTTGAGTTTATTCTTTCACCGACCGTTCAAAAACTGGCCAAATTTTCAGAATTATTTTAAATCTGATTTTTAAATAAAATACCAATAACAGCATAATGTGCAGTCCTATTCTTCATAACTGAGTAATTCTTTGAAGATGATTTGGGAGTAACGAAAATGGCTCTTCTGCTCTGTCTCCATTGGCCAATTAATTTCTCCTCTGGAAATGGTATTTATAGTTTTCGACATTTTTTCGAGATGAATTAAAACATAAAAAAGCTTACTAAAGATGCAGAAGGGGGTTTTATTTTGGGAGGACAGAAAGAAGAAAAAAACCGTTTTTATTTTTACGATTTTCATTCGCATTGATTCCATATCATTCGTTCGATTCCGTGAGATGTTAAGATCAAAGTTACGTTTTTACGAAACCATTCAACATATGTCACTGCTACTGTACGACTTGAACTTATTCAAGCCGACTCATTATTTTTTATACTTTTTTTTTATCGAAAAAAGTGAAGGGCGTTACAGAAATTTACGGTAAATGTCAAATGTATAATTATATCTCCTAAAACCACTCTGCCTTTTTGTTTTTACTTATGCTCTACTGATTAAACCTACACTTTATACATTTCCAACAGCGAAAAAAATACAGTACATAATAAAAAAATACGAATAATTAAAAATAAAAAGTTAATATATTTTTCCGTCTCTCCAGAAAAAATAATTATGCCTTTTCCCATGCATTCAGACGGATATCCATTGTCGAAACATCTCGAGTTGAAAACAATCAATGACGGCCCTGATAAACCGTTAATAAATAATTCATGACTCTGATGATCGAATCGAGGTGGAGATCTATTGACAGTAGGTTTCTAACTGAATTCAATGAATCTCATTTTTGCAACATCGAGAACAATATAATGAAGGAAAACCCGTAATATAACGACAAAGATTTGTGAGAAATCTCTAGTTAATGCCAGAATTATTTCCTCTTTAAAGGCCCAAGTTTGGAGGATTTTAATTTCTATACTGAAGCGTTTCTTACATTTTTTTTATATTCAATTTTTTCGTTCTTATTTAAATAAAGAAAGAAATTTCTTTTTGGCAAAACATTAGTTTTCTACTTCTAAAATATGCGATAATATGTTCTTGAATTTCTAAAATATATATAATTCGGAAGTGCTGAATTTCGCAGCTTGTCTTATCAAGTTGAAAATTACTTTCCGTACCCGAGGCGAAGCACCGCGTATAACAATCCGAAAATATCCATTCAGCAATTTTTATTCTTTATATTTTAAATGCAAGAAAAAAATGAAAACGTAATCGAAATGTCATGGCTCGCCGTTTTTATTTCTTTTTTTCTCGATTAATTTTTATAAAAACTAAAAATTGAAAAGAAAATGTTCCAATGACTTTCTGAAGTTGCTCAAAGAGTTTTCCAGGACTATAAATTTTTTAAAACAAAAAAATTGTAATTACTTCTAAATCGTTTGAAATCATCTTAGGTGTCGTGTTGTTCTGTGTATTGTGTTGTACTGTAACTCTGCTGAAACCAAAATTGTAAAATTTTCAACTTACAAGCTTTTGCAAGTATGAAAATAGCCTTTTTGATATGAAACATGAACAGTAAGATTTTCATTCCAATCTCAACGATTAATCGACATTTTTCCTTCAATTTCTGGTTTAGTACTTTCGTTTATTTGGGATTTTATTTTTTGTTCATAAAAAAGGGATATTTAGGCCTAAATTATGAAAATATAATTAGTTCTATAATAGCGTATCGGGAAATTGACCATGCCGCAATAAAAAAAGCCCATCAATCTTATGTAACCGCGTTATCGAGATTAAAAAATTAAACAAAAGTCGGATTTCATTTTTTTAAATAATAATAATAATAGTAAAAACTGGTTAGACTTTGATTATGTGATCATTTTTCTTGTTTAAATGTCTTGCATGATGTAATAAAAATCCTTTATTTTATTTGATTTTTTTTTCCGATTTTAAAAGCAAGCATTTTTTTCAAAGAAACCGGAAACTTAAAAAATCGTTAGTGTAAATATTTTTCTTTTTCAAAGTTTTTAATTATCATTGTTTGCTTTTTCATTGAATATTGATTGCTTATTTAACATGTTGAAAAGCTTCATTTTATAGGGGGTTTAAATCATAAACTAAATGCCCGAATTTCCGATAGACATTATCTTAGAAACTCAACTTCCCATCTGCATCTATATTCCTGTAGCAAAACTAAACTTGAAAATGTCCCATCCTCTTAGCCACATTAATAATCTAAAACTTCCAATGGTTTAAAATACTATTTTAACTCATTTCATCGTCATTCATGCTTACCATGTACATATTAACAGCTTAGTAATCTTTTTGAAAGACAAAATTAACATTTTTTTCGACTAGATTGATATCTCAAAACGATAAGCCTTGATCGTACCCTTTTAAAATACGGACGCGTGACATACGAAAATAATAATAATAAAAAAAAAAAAAAAAAAAATAGCAAGCTGGACATTATTGATTTTTTTTTTCGGATGAATAACTTAATACACAAAATGGAAAAAGTGATTAACTCATTTACGGGGGAAGAACTTTATCGCTTCACTGAAAGTGGATTGTAACCTCGACCAAATTTTTTTCTTTTAATGTTGCTCGATCGGTCAAATAAAAACTTTTTCATTAGAAAAAAAAAGAATATAATAACACTTTTACAATACAGCGTTTTCCTTTCTCCAAAGTTTTCACTTCTGTAAAAGGTTCAATTTTCTTTTTCGATTTTTTACAAAACTTTAACATTCAGTAGGGATTTAAACATTTTTATTTTCCTTTCTTTTTATTCATTATTATATCGGGAAAGGAATGGGAACTTAAAAATCGAATTTATAGTTTCAAACTTGATGCATGTATTAAAAAATTGCTTTCGGTGTTTAACTGACTACGAATCAAATAAACGCCTTACATCTGAAACTGGAATGCCTGACAGTGTTGTATTTTAGCAAAGCATCGGACTACACCGAAGAGCCATTAACCTTTTTTTTTTTTTTTAGCGGGTCATGTAGAGTCTACATTGTAGACTCTTGTTAAAAGAGAAAATTCTTTTCTTTTTCCAATTTTCTTCTGAGAACGGAAAGATTTGTGGTCGGCAATAATTTTTCAAAGGAAAATTTAGAAGCTTTAATAATGTATTCAGATAGAGTAGGTGTAATAATTTTATTTTACTGTATGCATAAATGGTATCGCTACTTACATAGATTATATAAAGTTTAATATGGAGATCCATTTCCTTTGAAATCTGAAAGCTAAAAAAGAAAAAGCAGAGTTATAAAATTGAATCAATTCATCGAGCTGCCAAATTACTGGCGAATAAAATACAAATAATGGAAAATCAAAATGCGAAAGAAAATCGAATAAGGGAACAATAAAAGCAAACATTTTTACCAATCAGTCAGTATGTATATGAATGCCTATTGTGATCGGCGCTTTTTTTTTTTTTTTTTTTTTTTTTTTGTATATCCAGCTTTCCAAGTGATTTCGGAATTTCCGTTGCAACAGAAAAATGTTTCAATATAGGGGGAGAAAAATGTAAAACATGTTGAGAAACATGTTTCGAGACATGTTAAAACTTAAAAATTGTTTGGACAGAAAAAATTATTTTTTAGTGGAACTTCGATTTTTCTGGATTTAAAAAATAGTTTTCACAACCCTTTCAATTTTACAACTTATTTCGCAATTTATTTTGCAATGATTTTTCCTGAATTTCCTGACGACGATAATTTTAGGAAAAAATTGTTGTAAGGCATAATAGCCTTGAAGAGGTTTATGCAAAAAGCGTAATTTTGTGACCGGTCATGTAATACTATCACAAAATCCCAGTGATATTAATTATTACTCATCCCTGAAATGGTATGACACAAAACTATACAAGAATTTTTTTTTTTTATTATTATTTTTTTGCCACTGGCGGATCCAGAAATTTTTTTCGGGCGGTGCGAACGCCAAAAATTCGAATTCTATCCAGTGTAAAATTTATCTTCCAATAAAATTGCATTTTAAGTAGTGTAAAATCGCTTCAATTTGAGGGGGGAGGGGCGCCTCCTTTTTCCACCAGTGTTTTTCGAGCCCACACAGCATTTTAATGGTCATTATCAAACTTTACGGGTTGAATTACATACAGGTCCTATTCAACTTCGAAAAGGGTCAGTGCTATGATACGGTCAATCAGGCATTTTAATCGATTCCTTTGAAAAGTAATATTTACTTTTCCAAATTTGAAATTTAAGAGAGATCCTTTTGCTTGGTTCAGAGTTTAAAAATTTTAAATTTTGGTACTTTAATTACTATCGATTCGAGTTTTTTTTTTTTTTTTTAAATTTTGTACTGTTGCCTCCCTTCACCTAAAGATCGTAATCGAGGTATTAAAAAATGACATGCGGTTTAGCTTTAAACCTAAATATGTTATGGACGTCATATAACACATTAGAATCGTAAAAGAGAGACTTTTAAAAGCCTGCATTCTGCTGTAAACAATCAAATACTTGTTTAATTTATTAATTTTTCTTTCGAAATCCATTAAAACAATTTTTTTTAACGTTTGCTCTCTTTGCGACCATTCACCAAAAGGAAATTTTTTTCACCAAAACCTTTTTTTAAAAATCATTCAGAAAATTACCCCAAAAGAAAAATAGAGAAAAAAAACCCAAATGACAAAATTACAACCCCGTGGGTAATTGTCACGAATTTACATGCGCCTACTTTCCTTTTTGCGTAGGAAAGCAAACCACAAATTTCGGAATCGTACTGAGCAAAATAAAAAATTTATCGAACGAAAATAAAAATAAAAATCTCTTTTTAGAAAACAAGTGGCCGCAAGGAAAAAAAAAAAAAAAAGGACGTGAAAATGTAAACGAAGTTCTCACACCTTTTGTTTTTTGGACCATTAGCGAGAGAAGAAATAATTCGAATCAGTGGAATTTCAAGCCACTTACGGGCATTCCATTAAGAGGGAGGCTCACAATGCAGAGGATCCTGAAAGCCTTATTTACCATTTTCATTCAGTTGTCCGCTTTTAAATCGGAAAATACAACCATAATTTTCAACAATGAGTATGCAGTGATGACGAACGTATTCAGTTACAATTACATTGGCTGCAGATATTTTGTGTGGAAGATAACTGAATGAAATCACGTGATACCTTTCGATCTAGCTCATTTATTTTCGTGCGTTTACATTTTGGTTGCAGTGGTCTTAAAAAAGGAAAAAAAAAACAGCCTACGCTGTCGTTACTTTTTTGTTCCTTCTTATGTTTTGAAAAATGAGCTCTTTGAAATTTTAAATTGTTCAAAGAAAATAAATTTGACGGCTTGCAAAGAACTCTTCTCGCCTATAATTATGCCTTAAAAAGAGTCGAGAAGTGACGATAACGGACTCATTTAAGAAAATTCTTAATTTGGCTAAGGAAGATAAATGATGCTTTGACTTGAAAAGGAAGAAATTTTTTTTTTTGAATATGTTTTAATTAGAATTAATCCGGCGGCTCTTATTTTTATTTTATTTATTTATTTTTTTTTTTCTATTAACTTTGAAGAATTTTTTCAAAGGTTTTCAACTGCCGACCTTTTTATTAACGTTTCTTTCGTAATGAAATATTTTACGAAATCGTTTAAAACGGTATAGTTGAATGCTTTTAAAGTCCAAATACAGAGCCCAAGAAAAAGTGCGTTATAAAATTTTATAACCCTATAACGTTTTGGCCGATTATAAAATTTTATAACTAATTATAAATTTTTATAACGCAAATTTTTAACTGAGCAATATATTAATTTTATGCTTGAATTGCACTATATTTAGCATATGGGGACTTTATAGGCTCTTTTTTAAACATTTTTCTTGAGAAAAAAAAGGAAAAAAAAAATGGCAAATTTTTGGAATAGAACCCGAGACTTGTGGGCGACTTACCAGCCGCCTTTATCCACTACACCACTTCTCAACTGACTTTTATGAGCCGAAATATGGTTCTTAAGTTGCCAATTAATTTGACTTGTGATATTTTCCAGATTTTTCCGAATTTTCGGTTTATTTCTGTTATTTTTAACTTGACAAAACCTCGAAAATATAGAAAAGCAGAAATAGAAAAATTTGGGAAGCGTTAAGAAAATAAAAAAACTTAGAAAAAAAACTGAAAATAATTGGAGTTATAAAATTTTATAACAAATTATAAATAGATGGCTTTTTTGGGCGGTTATAAAATTTTATAACGAAGTTAAAGTTTTTAATGACTCAATTCTATAACACACTTTTTCTTGGGAGTATCGCGGTGGATATATATTCTGGGTTTAACACAAATTGAAAGAAAATATTTCTGAGGCGTAATTCATGCCATACAATGATAAAGCGATATTTTTATCCGTCTGAAACCTTTCTGAGGAAAAAATTCTAAGGGGTGAAATACAAGCTGAAACATGTAAAAATCAGCATATGTGACTGGGATCTGTCAAAAGCATAACTTAACATTAATCAAATCGTTCCAGACTTTTCATTTGGCTTGCCACTAGTATATTTTATTATATTGCTCCCTGTATGCTAGCGTTGCGACCTCACATAAAAAAACGGGGGAATTTTTTTTTTTTTACCGTCACGATTCGAAAATTCATTTGCATTTCTTTACATATACTTTTAAAAAAACATATAAAACGAACTTTCTCCGCCTCGGCTAATTTTTAAAAAATCCATTTTTAATCGTTCTTTAAACGATTAGAGGAAAATGCGTATCAGTTTTCTACAATATTTTCCCCCTTCATTTTATTCTTTTTTATATGATAGGACTTATTTATTCGAAACACCTTTCAAACAAAAATAGACTATAAAAAAGATCAATCATTGTGTTGACAGGAGATGCTTGCGATTAAAGTCTAAGTATTTAGAATAAACCAGATTTTTTTTTCTTTTTCCATTTTTCGCCTGTTAATTCGCACTTAACTTCACGGAGGCTGGGGACCTTAAAAAGTTAATCACTGCCTACGTTCAAACTGAAATAAAAATAAAATCTACATCTCGTTTTTAAAATGATTTATTTTTTTTTTTAGTAAGCTGTAGGGAGGAAAATGAATTTTTTGATATTTTTCATTACGAATCAATGCTTAATTATTCAGAAAAACTAGAGAAAGTTAATTAATAAATTGTAAAGCAAAGTCTTCTGTAAACAGGTTTAACACTGTTTTGCCCTATGCGGAAAAGTCATTTTCTGCTCTGATCGCATGCGCGGAGTGGCTCTTTTTATTTATAAAGTAATGAAAAAAGTATTTTTCATCACGCAGTGATGTGAAGTATTTTTCATGACGTAGTGCGTTTTAAAAAAAACCTTTTTTACGCTGTCCTTTGTGATGAAAAGTAGTTTACAACACAAGAACTGCAAAAGGATTGTCTGTCGAGGCCATTTCAAAGCCTGAGCCAAAAGCGAGAGCTTCAAAATCGGCCTAGACGGCCAATTTTCTCTTTTGAAGCCCTTGTGTTGTAATATACTATTCATTAAAAATATTACTGCTTCAAAAAGGTTACACATTGCAAATAGAAGATTCAACGCTATGCAACGAAATGCAAATGAGAAGGGAAAAAAAGTAGCTACATGGTACTCGTCAGTTTTTAAAAAGAAGAAAGAAAAAATTAGGGAGCTCGAAAACTAATTAATCTCGAGAAAAGAAAATTCATATTAAAAAAATATAAATAAAAAATAAATGGGCTTTTCAGCCCATCATCTTAAAATTTATCATAAAATCATTCCCATAATCTTGAACAAACGACGGCTGCCTTCGGAAAACATCGTTGGTGTCGATCCTGGATAATTTCGAAATTTTCGAAATCTCCCAATTTTTAAAATTTTTAATCGTCAAGCTTTTATCGGTATACGGCAATGACTGCTTTTTTTTTTTTTTTTACAACAATTAACAATTTAAAAAAAAATCGTTTTAACGAAAAAACATTAACAGATGAACCGTTTAGGCCGTTACATAGCCCAATATCAAAAATAAATAAAATCCTGAATGCAGTTCGTTTTGTTAAAAAAAAGAAAGTCGAACCGATATCGGTTTTGTTTTTCGTTTCGGAACATAAGCCAATGTCATATATGACTCGAGAGTTTAATATAATTATCCAAGCCATTAGTTGTGAATGCTTCAATCCAGCAGGAATTGACTGATTAAATGGAAATCTATTATTTAATAATTCTCATATGCTCCCGCTGAAACGCTCACAAATAAAAGCAATTAATCTTCTTAAATTAGGAAAAAAGAGAATTCTCGAACAGCAAAAGTAAGAAACAAAATAAAGCTTTTTAGAAGACCTCAATTAATTTTTTTTTCTTTTTTTTTTAAAGATGACTCCTAAAAACTTGCGAAAAGTTTAATACAGGAAACTTTTATCACTATTTCCCCTGATTGCTGCTTTTGACGAAATAAGGATCTTAATTTTTTTTTTTTTTTTTTTTTTAGAAAATGAAAGCAAAAAAAAATTGCTATTTTGACTGAGAACCATGCGGACCAAGAAACGAAACTTCCCAAAGAGAGGAAAAGTTGAAGGATGTAAAATAAACTACTGTTTTAGAAAACCTTTTTGAAATGTTAATGTACAAGATAACAAAAGGTACTTGAGTCGGACAATGCATATTCATGAGTTTTAGATCGGCTAAAGAAAGTCTATAAATCAGTCGCATTTATTGAACGTTTATTGATTTATTTAGGAGGACTAAAAAGGCCTTTAATTCTCTTCGGTTGACTATTTTTCACTCAATCTTTGAATGATACATAGAGATTTGCAAGGTTATTGTATCGTTCGATTATTTATAAATCTGCTGATATTTTGTAACTAAAAATTTGGTCAAGACGTTCCCAGCAGGTTCAAAGAGAATTTTATTTTCCCCGTTCTTTGATTTGGAAAAGAATATTGAAAGGTTACTATAAAAATTGTACGTTGGAAATGTTACGCTTCGTTACTTGGTAAATATTACGTAGCACTATACGTAAAATTTATAATACACTTTTATCGGTTTCCTGAGGCCTCTCAGCGTGACAGATTTATCATATTGACTTTTAGTAAAACACATTGAATTTACTATGGAGTTTTTAAGCTGGCTGATATATGAAAGATTAGCCGATGGCCACCGCCAATTTTAAAATTTTCTTACAGAATTGCAGAAAAAAATTTTTTTTTCTTAAAATTAGAGTACAATTTTTTTTTTTTTTTTTTTTTTTTTTTTTTAGAGGTGACAAATTGAGGGGTGTCCATTTTATTAAACTTGAATTTTTTTCGAACAATAAATAATAATAAAAAATCTTACACAAGAATCTCCGGATTATCCCCTCCCCCATGTGAGAAATAGTAAAAATTTCTTGCATTTTGCACCTTCTCCCCCCCCCCTTCCGGTCTTACGTAATACTTGAACGCTCCCCGGGGGCGACTTTGCAGTTTTACCCAGATGTAAAATCTAGCGTGTTAAAAATTTTTATAAAAATTAATTATTGAACATAGTAGGCAATATGTTTTATTAGATTTAATACATAACATTACTTATTTTTCAGAATTAATGGTGTTCTAATCGATTTTTCGAAAATTACAAAGTCGCTCCTCCTTACGGTAAATAGAGAACTATAGAGATAGAATTTTTTGCTTCTAAATTACAAAAAGTCACTAATGATTTCCCTTGCACAATGTTCTTTATTCCCACATATTTTACGGAAAATGTATGTGTACATTATAGGAGGTCTCTAGGATCAATTTGAAATTTTTCGTTTAGCTTCGGAAGTTTTATGATATTAAATTAAGTTAGATCATTTTTGCTTCAAATTCATTATCGAATTTAGTAGTTAAAACCTTTTAATTCTATAAGATGAAAGCAAAAATATTTGAATATTAAAGTTTTGAAGCAGGGGACGAAAGCAATATTTAAAGACAATTGTCATCTAAACGTGAGTTCGACAAAGGGGCTTGATTTGGAACCTTTTGATTCTAATGTCGCGAATTTCACCCTTGATGAAAAGTCCAATTTTACACGACAGTTTCGCCAGTATAAAATTTAATTTTTTTTTGGTTTAGAATATTGTTACGTGGCTGTAATGTGTTGCATCGTACTACCAAATTCTGGCAATGCCTCTGGAGGAACAGATTTGGTCAGTGATTCGGAACACCTATAAGCTAAACATAAGCCCTAGATGAGTTTTCCCAATCACTAATTTTGATAAATAAATATCCATCAATTATGCCACATGTTATTTAACCGTTTTCCTGCATAGGCATGAAAATGAGCTTTACTTATGGAGATTTAACATTAGCGGCAAACGGTCATTTAATGACTACTTTCTCCCCTACTATTTCTAAAATGGGGGTAATCATTGCCGGAAAATGGTTTCCTTAAAATTTATTTGTGTCTTACTATGGCTGTGATATATTATTTAGATGAAAAAAATAATTGCCCCTACAACGTCAACTAAACTTGACGTCGTTAAAATTTTATAAAACACTTAGATAAAAGCATTTCATTATTGTATTAGCTGTTGTACATCTATAAGGATGTCACTTTTGGGTCATTAGTAGTTAAACAAAAAACTAACACTGAAAAGTAAAAAATTACCGAACTAGTCTGATGATCATATCATTGCGTGACTTGATTTCAAAAATCGAATTTGCGTGCAGGTAGTGCTGTAATATAAGCTTCTTTTAACAGTTTTTCCAATCGGCAGCATGTTTGTCATTTTAACAGTACCATCATTTCAGAATAACTTCCTATTTTTTTTTTTTTTTTTTTTTTTTTGCTGCATATCTAATACCAAAAGCTCCGGCAAATATGTAATTATGCTTGCGACTATTTTCCACCTGACTACATACCCTCTTCCTCCCGCTTTGTTTTCCTTAAAAAAAAAACTTTCGATTCCGTACCGGTAATGCAGGTTGAAGAATTTTATCGCGCGGAAAAAAAAAGTTAAAATAATGAGAAAGTAAAAATTGCTGGGAAAATGCGATATACGAGCACTTCGCACATTTTTTGGAATGGTCTTATGTACACAAAAAAAAAAAAAAAAAAAAAAAAAGGTCAACAAGATCATAAACATAAAAGGTAAACAAAGCCAGAAAGCGTTAAACAAGCTTATCGCTGAGTTTTGAGACATTCCCTGAATGATCTTTTGAGACAATATGCCGACCTAGAGTAAAACAATTTAAAGTAATACTAACCAAAATCAAATGATTACAGCTTTACATTAACACGCATAACACAATATATTCCATTTCCAGCGACATCCCTAGATAATACTTCTTTGTGCTGCTCCTTTAAATTTCCTTGTTTTGCAAAACCTATTTCTCGCTTTTTCTCGAAGTTTTGTAAAAGAAGTCTATAAGAGCCTTATTACGGCTCGTTTCTTCTTTTCCCTCCAACAAATCACGAGAATCCCTTTCTTCCATTTTTTGACTTTTCAAGCTCGTATAAAAAGAACATCTTTCCCGAAATGATCGAAAAAATTTTACATCCTTTTTTTTATCATGAAATGACGATTCCATAAGGACAATAAACACTATTTTTTTTCTACGATAAAGCCCAAAAAGAGGCAAAAAAAGCCTTTTTATTTTGTTATATCTATACTAGGGAAAAGAAAAAAAAATTTTTTTTTGATTGCCTTGTAACGAGCATTACTCAAGTTCTTTGGAATTTAAGTAAAATAAATCAGTCGCAATCGATTTTGTTAAATGAGATTTCCTACGGATTGATTTATAACGGCTGTGGCTTAAACAATTTCTTTTTCTTTTTTCCCCTTTAGAACAACTACGAAAAGAATTTTTTTGATTAATTTACATAAAAGAAGTTTGGAAAGAAAATGTTTGACTTTTTTACAAGTGGAAAGTTGGAAAAAAACCTGTGGATTCAAAAACTTTTTTTTTTTTTTTTTTTTTTTTTTTTTTCATGTTTAATCTGCTTGAAAGATTTCGGTTTTATATTTCTTCATTAACCCATTCGCTTTAAACTAACATTCGAGATCATTTTCTTTTTCTTTCTCTCGATTTTTTTGTGGGATAGTAAAACTCGTTTTTTTGAAAAATAAAGAAATCGCTGACTGTTTTCGTTTATGCTTACGACAGGTTTTCTTTTATCCTTTTTTAAAAAATGAATTATAAAAATTAATTGCAAGATTTTAATATTTTTGTTAGGCTGTCACGCGGATTTATCATTTGATTTATTTGAATTTTACAAGATTTGAAAAAAAAAATTTTTAATTCAGGAAAATTCTGAATGTTTTTAGGTCGAGAAGGCATTGTAAAAAGACAATGAAATTCCGGAGGAGTCTGTACTGTACCTAGTCTTGGGCATTTACTAATTAACGTTTTTAAGCCTTAGTTATTACAATACAGCTAAAATCAGGAATTTTTCATCAAGTTACCGTAAAAAACTCTCTACAAATGGACACCTTGGGATCGTAAGAGGAGGCTAATGGCATGTAGTTTGCTTCGATCCGATAAAATATTTGAAAAAGGCAGAGCTTTAGAACAATACACGTTAGGGCCGTGGCTAGATTGACTCAAAATTTTTCATGGGGGGCTCGAAATAATCCCTTACAGCATAAAGGAAAAGGAAAACACATTGACCAGAATATTTTCTAGGGGACAATCAGAAAGGCAACCCTCCCCTGGTGCCCCTTGGCTAACGGCCCGATAGATTATAAGACATTCGTACAGAGTTGGCCAAAATATGTCCGTGAAAGAGGTTAGTTTTATATAGGCTTACGGGAGCATTCAAGTATTACGTAAGACTTTTCTTCGGGTTTTCCGACCCCATCCCCCCTGTCGTAAGATTTCTTTGACCATCCCTTTCATATACGTAAGATTTTCGCTGACCCCCCCTTTTTTTTTTACCGCCGATTTTAAAAAATGTTCCACAGAATTTCAGGAAAAAAAATTTCTTAAAATTAAAGTACAATCTTTTTTTTTTTTTTTTTTTTATTTAAGAGAAAAGAATGGCAAATGGAGGGGTGTCCATTTTTTAAATTGGAATCTTTTTGAAATATAAATAATAATGAAAATTCTTATGTAAGATTTTTCGGGCCAACCTTTCCCCCCCCCCATCCTCCATGTAAGAATTCGTAAAAAGTTCTTGCACCCTCTCCTCCCGTCTTCTGGCCTTACGTAATACTTGAACATTTTTAGCTTGTCTCCACTTGTGATTTAAATAGAGGATCGAATTAAAGAATCGTCCATTTAAATCAAGCACCGGAAGTACTGTACCGTTCCAAATTCAAAAATTAATTCAAAATGGAGAACTCCGGGACTTTGTTTATGTTTTTCTAAATTAATTTTAATGAATTGTAACGACTAAATAAAAAAAGAGCTGAGTATAAAGGTACTTAATTAATGAGAAAACATTTTCAGAAGAAATTATGGCTCATGCAAAAAGTTTTCAATTTGTCGAAAGGAAAGGAAAACATACAGTACTTCCGGTGCTTGATTTAAATAGACGATTGCTTTAATTCGACCATCCATTTAAGTAACTAATGGAGACAAGATATTTCTTTAGTTAGGGGAAAATGAAAAATATTGTGTCCACTACCTGTATTTGCAGCTACAGTAACTGAATAGTTTATTTATCAAAGGGAACAAGTCTTATGAGGTAAACAAAATACACGTCCCCTTTTCCAAATTATCGATTCAATCGAGAAAAAAGAAAATACATTGGTTCATATGTGGAAAATCTAGACAGTTCGATTTCGTTCGGAATAGAGAGATGTCCGTTATTGGAGATTTCACTGTGTAAAGTTTTGCTTAGCTTCTGCATTAAAAAAAATACTGTTTCAGCGTTGTAAGGTAAAATTGGGTTGATTGCCATTAACCTCACTATGTGTCACCCATCTTTCATTAATTTGAAACGAGAACTTTAAGGACTCCCGTACCTTTGGAATTCGCGCGGGTAAACATGCGTCAAAAATTGCTTATTTTCCTGCGTTAAAAACTACAGTTTTTTATTTGTGCATTCGCAAGGATCCATTTCATCATTGAACCAAATATTGTCTGGTTCATTTAAAGAAATACTTAAATAAATACGTTGGAAATGCGACGGTCCCAAATTGTTACGGTTCGCTGTATGAAATTAATTAATGAAAGGGATATCACACGAAAGAAAAACCAGCAAATGTTGTATCGGGAAAGTAGGAGTTGAGAACTTGAACGCCAGGCCTTCCGATTGCTCTACCTACTGAGCCAACTGAATGCTCAGATGAGAGCTCAGATGTCGAGTCCTCGACTCGAATTTTCTGGATACAACTTTGTCTGAATTTTCTTTTGTCTGACATCCCTTTCATTAAATAAGTGGCCGGTAATAGGAATCCTACCAATGCGCAATTAAAAGCGCGCAGTTTTTAACGCAGAATTTTTTACGTATATTTACACGCGCGTATTGCGAGCGAACGGAGGCCTTTAGAAAATAGTTCCCTATGTAGAACAGACAACAGGAGCCAGGGAAAACTTTGCATTGTAAAATAACGCTACACAATTTGTTGCATAATAGAATGATATTAGAACAGAAACTTGCAAACATCTTATTTTCTTATTGACACTTCAGTTTTTATTAAGAGTAAGAAAAACATCAAAATGCGCTTCCTTATATATCGAACAAGATTTTCCAAGGGATTCCGAAATGAAAATTTTGCTCCCTCTTGTTGGCATTCAATCATATCTTTTTTTATTTTTTGTTTCTTTAAACTTCTATTCTTTACACATTAAATAAATTTTTCTATTCTTCTCGACCAATCGTCCGAATTCAAGACATTGAAATGAAATGTTCTTTTAACATTTTTCTCTTCGTGCAACTTCCTTTTTTAAAAATGATGATAATAGAAAATTTTTAAATTTTCAACATGTCACGGCATCGCAAATGAAAAGAGGAGTAAAAACTAAGACGTGTGAGGTCCAAAACATAATTTAATTATTTCTTTTTTTTTTTTTTTACGCTCCGCAATGGAAAACAAAAAAAATGTATCATAGGAGATTGCGTTGAAGTTAGGAATACGGGAATAAGGTCGCACGTTTCTTTCGATTCAGCATCACATTGAATATTTTTCATCGTGTCCGATTTCGTTACGGATGGAAAGAATTGAGATCCTTTATCAAATCTGAATTTTTTTTTTTTTTTTGCACCCATTGTAAAAAGGCGTAAAAGTGAGATATTCCATAAAAAATCGGAGTATCTTGTTGGAATAAACAGAGAACATCAAATTTAATGCTCTTCGTTTAAGTATAAAATGCGAAACGATAAAAATCAACGATTTTTTGAAAGGAAATCGATTCAAAGAAATTCCAGAGAAAATGATTTCCGATTTTTTTTAAAATTACTAATCAGCGAAAAAATATTTTTTGCTTTTTTCTTGTCACAGGGTGTTAAATTTTTTTTTTTTACCGAATTATGTAGGGCAAGCATATCGTAAGCTTAAGAGAAAACGTTTGTTCGGGTTAGAGGAAGCCGCGAAATGTCATTTAACAATAATTTACTCATATCATAATCAATTGCAGTAAACTCATTATAATATTTTTTTCCAGAAACCAAATGAAATATAACGATAAATGCTATTTTTGTTCTAAATGAATTTTTAATTATGTTTATATTTCTTTCGACTTTCGTATACATAATATAATCACGTAGTAAAAAGAAAGTTTTGTGATCATGCAAAAAATTGTTTTTTTAGATTTTCGTACTTTGTCGCTTTTTATGACTTCCTGAATTTATTTTTCTCATTCCGTTTGTTTGTTTTTCATTTTTTGTAGTCGTTTCTGTTGTCTGAGAAAAATGAAAAAAAAAAATCTTTTAATATAATTATTAATCAATGCATTGTTTCTTTCGTCATAATGTTTCGTCAAAAAAATAAAATCGAATACATTGAAAAAAATATCAGAAGGGGAAAAACAGCAACTAGGCCTACGAAGTTTATGATCCTTTCCGTATTGTTTACTTTATAACTTTTTTTTTATGAAAGGATATCATGTTTTTTTTTTTTTTATTATTATTTCAAAATACTTTAAGCCTATTTTATATTTTTGAAAATCTATTAAAAGGTATTTCCCACCTTATCAGCAACGTGATAAAAGAAAAATGAGAGCAAATATTCCTATTTGGTTTTAGAAATTGAAAGATATTTGCAAAAAGAAAATGAGGAATTTTTTTATCTGAAAAATAAAACCGTGAGCTTTCTTGGGTATTTTAAAATGTCGTGCATGTTCATGTTTATTTTTTCTATAAAAGTTGTTTTCTTTTGATTTCTGTATTTTTTTCTTCTTCTTTTTTTTTTTTTTTTTTTTTTTTTTTTTTTTTATTTACCGGTAAGTTCATGACGAAAAGTAATGAATTAAATTGTAACCTTGATTTGGTTTTATGATGTGATGATATGATCGTCTGTTAATGTGTAATGTCATTGATTACAGTCTGTTTTATTATGTCGGCAGCTTCGTATCCTTTAATCAATCGATCTAGGAACGTTTTATTTATGCTGACGCATACTAAAATCTATAAAAAAAAATTACAAAAAAAAGAGGGGGAGACAATCAAAATATCTGTATTATTCCGTTGGCTAAAATAAAAATCCCAAGATTTACCGAAATGTATTAATGTATTTTATTTTGTTTCACTTTGTTATCAGATAATTTTACATATTTAATTTATTAGCAATTGATAATAAAACCTGGAGTGGGATAAAATATTTTACAATAATGCTATATAGATGAGACCTTTCTATACGATATTTTATTTTGAAAGTTGCGTATTATGAAGCTGAGTGGACTTTGTAACCATTTAGACATTTTCAAAAATATTTTAACCAATCCCTGCAGCTATTTGCTTTTATACCTCTTCCTGACGATTCCTTCTGAGGTGAAAAATGAAAGAGAAAGGCTTTAAATACAAAAAACCGCGTATAGAAAGCCCCGTAAACCTTTAAAATAATCAATTAATTCGTATTTAAAAATTTTTGAGCAGCACCAATAATCAACTTTTCCAGAATCGTATGCCGCCCTTGACCTTTTGCGAATCATTCCCATTTAAAAAAAAACGGTATTCGAAGACTAAAATTTAAAAAATGATGTCGGGCCTAGATGTAATGAGATAAGAACCTATTCCGGAAAGCAAACGAGCTTGGCGGGATCATTATACAACATAATTTTGGTTACCATAACAACGATAACAGGACTGAGAATCACACTCATTTTTTATTTCGTATTTCTTGATTTAAAAAAAAAAAAAAAAGGTGGGAATTTCGGTCTCGTACCGATATGATCTTTACATAAAATTTTCGAAGTATTAATTAGAGATTTAATACTTTGTTTAATACTAATTACTTAATTTAATACTAATTTACAGTTTATCTGCTATTAGATTTTACATTAAAGTGGCTATGCTGTATTGAAAATACTTCGTGGAAAATCGAATGTCCCTCTATTATGCTTTTTAAAATAGAGTATTTCCAATAATTTTTTCCCTTTTCTTCTTTTAAAAAGTAGGAAATATTTATTATTCAAGACTTGAGGTTCGAGATTTATTGAATTTACACAAAATGCCTTTTACGGATAATGCATGCAAATTTTACCATGTGTAGTGGAGAGGTTACTAACTCATGCATTTCGGTGTACACTTAACTTTGCATTGTATTGCATTACCTTTGCATTACAAGGGCACTTGCATTGGCACTGTACTACAGACTGCATTACCTTTGCATTGGATATAATACCACTTAATTCGGTACAATTTCTTTGCATTACGTGCTTAACTTTGCATTACCATTGCATTTTGCATTACTTTACATTTTTGCAATACGGTGTACACCTTTTTGGGAGTGAGTAACGAGTGTGTACTATATTTAAGAAGAGGCTTCCCGGAATACCGGAAGGTATGGCTGTTTTCCTAATACTGGATTTACGATAAAAAAAATCCAAATTTTAGGTATCTAACGAACTCCTCTGGTATATTCTAGAATTTCTAATGCAAGTTTCAACTTGTCTGAAATGTATGGGCGGCGGGAAAATAATTTGAAAAAAAATTGCGGCCGAAAAACTTTGGTTTTGTTTTCCGGGTTTTTGTCTGCTTGGAACAAGTTGAAACTCGTACCAAAAATACAAGAAAAAGTCAAATGAGTTTGTTAGATACCTAAAATTTGTTTTTTTCCCCCGTAAATCGAGTATTAGACATAATAGCCATTCCTTCCGATATTCCGGGAAGGACCTCTTAACTTTCAGTTGAACATTGATTTTTAACCATTTTACTTTTCAGAAAATTGAAGTGGATTTTAGGAGATAAAAGAGTTACATTTTCATTTCGATCCTTATTTATTTTTTTGGTGGTGTTTTCGGGTGTAGTTATTTCTCTTCATAAACCTGCGCGGGGCTCATAGATTTATAGGAGTTAGAATTTTCTCCAACTTTCGGCTTATTCCAAAAGGCAAATTGGCCAACAACCATTCATGGTTTCTCTTCGTTGTCTGTCGAGGATTCTCTTAATAAGATCTTCAGCAGTAATAAAAATTTACTACTGTAATTTTTTTCCTTTCGGTCGGCCGTGTAAAAAAGCTTGTACATATTCACTTAAAACGGCAGCATTTTATGTATAATAACACACCACTTTATGCTAAATTCAAAGCATTACAAATTTTTCATATAACTTTAATTTAAACTTACTTTTAGTAATAATCATTTAGTTTTTTCCTTTCTTACTTTCTTCAGAAACTAACTTTTCTTATTGCTAAAGCTCTCTATAAAACAACGTTTTTTCGTTTCGTTTGTTGATTACGCTTTGTAGTTCTTTTACGTTTCAACGAAATACTTTTGTATAGGTATAGAATGTTTTGCTGAAAACTTTCGATCCTTTCAATTCGTCTGATTTTTAAAAGCAATAGCTAAGACGATCATTATTTCTTTTTTTCTTTTCTTTTCCAGCGGCAGGTAAATAGAACAATATTTTTAAAAAGTCTAACGAAGGTAAAAGACAATGTGAAACCCTTAAAGAAGACGTTTAATTGAGACCCCTAAAAGATTAACTGAAAAGATTAAAGGGTTAGTACATAGCTATAAGATTCATTCATAGGGATTTTACACAGTCCGGAAATTCCGGTTTTTCAGCAGAAACATTATACGAGATTTTGAATTTTGAATCATTTTAATTAAAAGAATCTTACAATAACGATGGTAAACTTTTTGTTGCTTAATTTTTGAAGTTGGAAGTTTTGTAAAAACTTAACTTAAGTTATTGCTTGAATTCCAAGCCAACCTCAGAAAAATTGTTGTAATTCTACGAAAATAAAAATGTTCCGGTCACAAATTTTATTTACGAAAATTTAGGATATCTTCAAACTTTCTCATTTTACTTCGACATTTTAATTACTAAGTGACACCCAAACTTTTAACTCTGCCAAAATTCAGGTCCGTAGCAAGGCAGGAAGGTCAAAGGGTGAAAAATATTCTAAAAGGGGCTCCAAATGGCCTCTTTTAACATGGTAGATCGAGAAATTGCATTAGTTCCAGAAGATTTAAAAGAGACTCAAATTCGCGGACTTTGAAAAAAATTTTCCGTAGGAACTTTGAAAATTTACTAAAAGGGGACACTGAGCCATCCTTTGCCCGATGCTGGCTACTAGCGTACAGAGTTTTTGTCAGGAACAAACGTGATGCATTTAACTCTCAAAAAAACTACAAAATCAATTTTTTTTTTTAAATAAAATTTCTTTGGACGGATACATCATCTGTCATCGTTCCTTCGAAATTAAACTGGAAGGGACATTTAAAATCCGAAAATAATCGGATATAAAACCCTTAGGGAAAAAATCCGGAACTAGTTTTTTTGCCGGTCGAATTAGAAAGTAGGAAGGGAAAATTCCAAATCTGATAAAAAAATCCTGGGAAAATGCAACACAAAAATCCTAATCGCATTTTTTTTTTCATTTTTTGCTTGCCTTATCAGATTTTCTTTTTATGAGAATGAGACATTACAGTAACAGATGTGAATAATTTTAAATTTCTGGATGTAAGTAGATAATTGAAAAAATATAAGGGTATTTAGAGGCAAATATACATCACCTATAAAGCCCGAATGTATCAAAAGTTAAAGAAGGTAAAACATTTACGAGGTCCCTTTACTCAAAAAGAAAGCTATTAGACGACTTAATTATTTATTTTTTTCTTGTGCAGGAAATTCAGTAGGAAGAGCTGTTCCCTTTTAAAGGATAATGCTGGCCATTTTAATAAAAGTTAAACTTAAATCATTTTTTGCAAAAAATTGACCAGAAAATACGGACCTAATCCTTTCAATGAAAAAGAGTAGAATCGATTAACCGATTGACAGTTTTATAGATATCGATAAAAAGTATACGTATAAAGTTCACGGTCATGCTCAATCATATGCTGTATATATTTATAACCCAAACGTCAAAAATGATTGGGAAAAAAATACCAAACACGAAACTAAAAAAGCTAGTTATTTTTACTAAAAACGGCATAGTAACACTCAAATTGTTGGGTATAGAAATAAATGGAGACAGCGAGGCACTTTGGCCGAATGCCGTCTCGAGAGGATATTTCATATGGAGATTTCATGTCTTCATTAAATATAAAGCTCTGGTTTGCCGTCCGCATCTATTTTCTCTTAAACTGTGCTATAGTTATCATCTGGTGTTACCAAGTCATTTTAAATTAATTATTTTAAAAAATCAGAACTACAAAATTGCGCAATAACGGCCAGAAAGAAATGAGCATGCTTGTGGTCAGAGGGAGGAGGTAATTTTGTTTCCTCAACGTATTTTCCAATGAAAATAAAAAAAAATTCAACTCTTTAAATAGAATTTATTCCCTTGAAAATTAGAAAACCATAATTAAAACGATTAATTTTAAGAACCGTGTAAATCTTGTGTAATTTAGTCCCGTATGGTGATGCTGGTCATGGTATAATCTGCATGGCAAAATATTACCATTAAACGGTTTCATGATTTGTTGACTTTTTTCTTCTCCCAGTTTATTTTTCTTGTTTACTTTACTTTTTTCAGTTTATTGCGGGGAAAAAGACGAAAGAACCGTAAACCTTTTAAGAAATATTTCCGCAGAACTTTCAGTGATTCCGATGAAAAAATATGTTTACTTGAAATTTCAAATAAAAAACACGAATCACTATGATATCTTATTCTAATCGCATCCTTTTATGTATTCCGAAATCGAAGCTTGTGATATTAAATGGCCCACGTTTCGGACAAAAAAAAACACATTGAAAAAACACATTGAAAATAAAAAAGATTTTCTTTTTTATCAACAGAACGTAGGCTAGAAACGAATGTGAATAAGTATTTTGATTCCTACGCTTGTTTTTTTATCCTTTCTTCCAGGAAGCCAATAATTTTAATTAAGTTCTTATTGTATTCGTCTTTTTTTTTTTTTATAATAATGAATAAAAAAAATATAGAAACCAAATACATATTTCACGCGAAAAAAAAGTTGAAGAATGCGAGGGCAAGATTTTATAAGTTACTTTTATAGCTATGACTCCTTTAGGAATATAGGAAAAGAAATACCCAATAAAAATGTTATAAATTTCCAATCAATCGATTCCATTTTCCAACGGTCAATGGCTAATCTTTAAAAACGAAGGAATTGAACTGTAAGGAAGATGGAATTTTTCCTAGTCGACCTTCAAATTTAAGCTTTTGTTAAGAGGAGAAAAAAAAGCAGTTTTTTTTATGATTTCGTTTATGACTTCTGGTTTAATTAAGGCTTTCATCGATGATCATTGAAGCGTTTGCAAAAAGGAATTCAGGATATTTAACACTTGATTCCGGTCGAAATTTCGATTTACGATCCTAAGTTCCGATAAGTCGTAAATAGTTCGTAAACACCTCGCAGCTGGAAAGAATTAATCATCGAAATAGGTAATGCATGTCAGTTAAACGGGAGGGAAAAAAACATTTAACCTAAAATCACGCACGTACATAAAACAAAAAAAAGCAACATACCTGAAAAAGATTTCCCAAGACAGTCGTGCTATATTTTATATAAAAAGGAAAAAAGCAGAAATAAAAAAAAAAAAAAAAAAAAAAAAAACGATTGTTATATCCTAAAATCAAGAAAATATATACGGAAACACACTAAATCATTTTTTTATAACGGATTCTTATAAACATTGACTGGGGAGAACCAGGTAAAATATAAACTTAAAGTACAGTTTATTTAACGTGAACCATCATTTTTTTTCTTTTGTAAACGTCTAAATATACCGAATAGGCCGTTTAAAAAAATCGAAAAAGTAAACCAAAATTAAAATACCGGATTTGAAAATGACAATCATTTATAGTGATCACGACCGTAACATCATTTTACGAACGCGGGAAAAGTTTGCCTAGTACGAAAAGCTTCCGTCGATGTCGCTAATATCTCAACGAACCGATAACAAGTGAATTCGTGACGAGACAAGCACAACTTTTCGTAGCTGTTTTCAAACGGCGCATGTTTCCCATTTTTTTTTCCTTTTTTATGATTTTTTTTTTTTAATTATTTTCTTCGGTTTTTCAAGATGATTATAAATATAATCCAACGGTTGTCAATACGTCATTTAATATGATTACTTATTGTATAAAGCTTAATTGTTTCGATGCGATGAAGAAGTAACGTCCGCCGTCACCTTGATTTTTTTTTTTATTTTTTATTTATTTTTTTTTCGGAAAGAACATTGCATGGAATATATATGTATGGAAAATTTCTGTTTTGTGTAGGTGTTTACAAATTTTAACGAACCTCACAATTATTTTTGATATTCTTTTTAAAAAAGTTCAAGGTCGCTCTTGAGTGCAGCAACCACTTACGAACATTTTTGTAGACTATACCCACATTTTTTACAAATTGAGAAATTGGTGGACTCAAACCCAGTTTATGCACCGAATTTCAAAAACATAAAATAATTTTTTATCACTCATATAGTCGGAAAAGGAAATGGTCCGCTTGCTTTCAAAATAAATAAAATCCATTTTTAGATTCACGACGAAATAGTGCTTTCCAAACGTTGTCACATAACATAACCAGTTGAGACCTGCAGCGACTCCAGCGTCGACCTGTAATTCTCCCCATCCGAAACCTAATATGTAATACACTATTTATCCATGATGCTAAATATGACAATAGACCGCCCCTTATTTTGCAAACTTTGGAATTCTTTCGGACGCACCCCCTAATTTTTTTCCTTTTGGTTTAAAAAGAAAACCTGTAAAATTTTAGCGCTCTACGATAAGTCTAAATAGTGCCGCACGAACCCCCCGTTTTAACCATATCGACTGCTCCGAAGAAAAATACCTATTTTTTTTCGGACAGTTGAAAAAATACCTATCTTTTTTTAACGACTTATAAACGATGTATTTAAATGGTCATTGCTATATACGGTAGATCGTTTTTGCAGTAACACAAAAAAGATAAATATTTTTTCAACTGTCCGAAAAAAAATAGGTACTTTTTCTTCGGAGCAGTCGATATAACTTAAATAGGGCCAAGTTCCTCTGGTCAGGTCCTTGCATTGCCCGTTTTCTAAAATTAACGAAAATATTGTTCCTTACGTATTTTGATCTGAGGAACTCAAATCTGCAATCGAAATTTTAATAGCTTTTACAGTTTTTGATTTATTCAAGTGCTAATTTTTTGGCCAAAATTTTGCTCAGCTAAACTTTAATTTAATTCTTAAAAAAATTTAAAGTTGATATCCTGGTCCTATAATACATCTTTTCTGATCAATTTTCGACTTTGAATCGCCTAAGAGCACTTAAAATCGTCTATCTACTTTTGTTTTTATAATATAAACCAAAAATCAAAGAATTTGAATATTTTTCTTTAATTTTCATAAAAATTATTATTTTTTCAAAAATAGTAAGTATTAGAAGATTTTCATTCTCAGTTCTGGATTCAGTGTCGAAAATTGCTCAGAAAAGATGTATTATAGAACCAGGATATCAACTTTAAAATTTTTTAAGAATTAAATTAAAGTTTAGCTGAGCAAAATTTTGGCCAAAAAATTAGCCCTTGAATAAATCAAAAACTGTAAAAGCTATTAAAATTTCGATTGCAGATTTGAGTTCCTCAGATCAAAATACGTAAGGAACAATATTTTCGTTAATTTTAGAAAACGGGCAATGCAAGGAGCCGACCAGTGGAACTTTGCCCTATTTAAGTTACTAGTGGTAAGTAGTAGGACCTTGTACCATCCCTTGTACATCCTATGGATTGGCCACTCAAAACTTGAAAATGGTTGCTTATTAGAAAAAATGAACTTTCATTTCAAATTGATCTCCGACTTCTTTTTTTTTATGAAAGGGTAATTTTAAAGGTTCCTTTTATTTCAAAAATAAACAAAACACGACTACCTGAATTGATACTATTGAGCTATTGAGCAAAGTGACCGGCACTTTAACCGTTATAAGCTGTTCCCATTTTGTTGTGAAACGAAATCAACGAACTAAGTATTTTGTTTTTCAACCGGTACACGTTATTCATATGAAGCGACGGGTTGTTCTTGTTGGAGATTCCATGCTGCGGGAATTAGTAAACCATAAAGATGGATATTCATTCATGGTCTGGTGCTAAGATTGGATTACCTATCACAGATTCAAACTTGAAAATTGTTACTACCAACACCATTAAGGATGCTTTCAGAAATTACCCTGAAGAACATGTGATGTTGTTAATTCATATAGGCACCAATAATATGGGAAGTCGGGATGAACTATGTAGGGAAACGGCGGAGCAGTGCGCTGGACATTTCAGAGTACCCGAGTGAAATCGATTCAAGTATGGTCATGTATGGTCACTTATAAACAATGTTTAAACATATATGACCATAGAAGAAAAAAAAGAAAATTCATATATGGCAATATGTTCTCATATGCGATTAATGATGATTTCATGTGGTTTCATGTGGTTTCATGTGGAACTAAAAGTAAAACCACATATGTTCACATAAGTTCATATGAAATCGTGCTTGTAAATCATATTTAATTTTTCAAACCAGTATTTAATCACATGTGTTCACATAAGTTCACATGATATCGTGCCTGAAATTCATTTTTATTTCTTTAAGTCAGTCTTTAATCACATGTGTTCACATAAGTTCATATGATATCGTGCCTGAAATTCATTTTTATTTCTTTAAGTCAGTCTTCAATCACATGTGTTCACATAAGTTCATATGATATCGTGCCTGAAATTCATTTTTATTTCTTTAAGTCAGTCTTCAATCACATGTGTTCACATAAGTTCATATGATATCGTGCCTGAAATTCATTTTTATTTCTTTAAGTCAGTCTTCAATCACATGTGATGTTCACATAAGTTCATATGATATCGTGCCTGAAATTCATTTTTATTTCTTTAAGTCAGTCTTTAATCACATGTGTTCACATAAGTTCATATGATATCGTGCCTGAAATTCATTTTTATTTCTTTAAGTCAGTCTTCAATCACATGTGTTCACATAAGTTCATATGATATCGTGCCTGAAATTCATTTTTATTTCTTTAAGTCAGTCTTTAATCACATATGTTCACATAAGTTCATATGAAATAGTGCTTGGAAATCATTTATAGTTTTTTAAAACAGTCCTAAATCACATATATCATATTTAATTTTTCGAACATAAGTCTTAAATCACGTGATCGCATAAAGAAATATGATATCGTGCTTAAAATAATTCATTTTTAATTTTTTATGTGATTACATTTACTTTATTTTTTATGTGATCTCATATGTTCACATATGAAACATAACGTGAAGTTCATATGGAAGTTTTAGCATAATATATATCAACAATAGGTTGGCTTATCGGTAAGGTAGTGGAGTATCACGCAGTAGTCCGTGGATCGATTTCAGCCTGGAGCATCATTACCAAGGTTTTTTCTCGGAGTTTTTTCAGTGCCGATCGTTCGTACTAGGTCTACGGAAGTGATTAATGGCACCGGCTCAACCCCAACCCCAACCCCAAACCCTAACCCCAGCCCCAAATTTTTTCAAAAATTTCAAGCGCATTAAACATATATTCACATAACAACATATATGATATCATATGATATCATGTGATAACATTCGATAATATTCGACAATATATGTTTAAATGTGTTTAATATGCTTATGTGACCATAAAGTTTATTACATAAGAACATATAATATTTCATGTGAGCATATAATATTTCATGTGAACATACATGATCACATCTGTTTACATAGTCCAAATTTCAAGTATGAACTAATATGATCATATATGAAGGATTAGCATGTAAACATATATTATTTCATGTGATCATACTCGAATCGATTTCACTCGGGGTATTATTTCAAAGATAAATTCAATTGCGTATTGATAGTTTGTCAGTGATGATTTCCTCAGTGCTTCCTCGTATTCAGTTTTCAGTAAATAAAGATTCAAAACTTGAACATGAAATTGAAGAGGTTATGGACTGAAACTTCTTGTGCTGGGTTACATATAACATTTTTGCCATCATATAGAAAATTTTTATGTAGAGCTTCAAATGGAGAATATGGTATGGATATTTCTGTTTAAACCGGATAAACTTCATATTAATGAAGCAGGCTGCGAGATATTAAGTACTTATTTCGCCAAGGCCGTTAGCCAAAAATAAAAGAAAATTTAATAGAAAAAATACGATTTTCCGATTTTCCGGACGAAAAAAAAATTTCCGAAACTTGAAAGTATTTTTAGTGAACGCAGCATGTATAATTAGCTTCAAAATTTGTTTTTACTAGACCTTCTAGCTCATGAAGAAGTTGGTTTTCGGACGCGGACAGAGAAAATTTCATGGGAAAATAAGATTTTTCCGATTTTCCGGACGAAAAAAAAATTTCCGAAGCATGAAAGTATTTTTAGTGAACGCAGCATATAATTAGCTTCAAAATTTGTTTTTACTCGACTTTCTAGCTCAATGGGAAGATGGTAATGGGACAGAGAAAAGTACTCCAAAAAAGTGACGTATTCTGATTTTCCGAAGAAGGAAAAATTATTTGGAAAACGAAAATATTTTTAAAAAATCTAGCTCGAAATTAGCTTTAAAATGGGTTTTTACACGACTCTCTAGCTCAAGTGGAAGTCGGTTTTTCGAAAATGGACAGAGGACAACTGACGTTTATATATATAGATATGGTTAAAACGGGGGGTTCGTGCGGCACTATTTTTGACGGTCTAATGACAAAACGGATTTTTCAATTTTTTTTCCGTGTAGAATAATTTTTCGGTTTTTCTGTCGTAAAAAAAGTCCAAGACTCTGGACTCATTGAATTTTGGTCGTAAAAAAGAGGGTACTTTTTGCTGGCATAATATTTGGAATGTTTGAACTTGAAAAAACTGGTAATCTGAATTTTTTGATGCAAGACTTTCATTTTATATTTTTTTGACAGAATTCTCCAAATCCGTTTCGCTTCTGCTGATGACATCATGATCCGATGCTACTACAGTAAAATTCCCAAAGACCACCCCTGCAGGAGGACCGAGCCCTTAAAACCCCGTTTTTTCAGGCACGCATTTTTTACCCATGATCATGGGTGGCCCTCTTACAGGGGGTCCTTATACATGGGCCTCGAGGCCCATGTATAAGGACCCCCTGTAAAGACCATGTTCCCTGTAAAGACCACCTCCTTTAAAGACCATGTTTTTGTGGTTCCAAATCGTATTTCAGTCTCTTTAAGGAGACCAAAGACTAGTATAAGTTACAGTTTTAGATGGTATTCGATATTGCATTATTTTAGATGGTTTCCGCGAAAGCTTTAGAAAAAGAAACCTTCGATAAATGGAAACGAATTCATCGAAACAGTCTAACATTAATGACTTTCTGAAACCTCAAAACTAATGAAATAGTAATCATTACGTTTTAAGTTTTTTAATTTTTATAAATTCCATTTTTTCCAGCAAATATATCGAACTTCCTATACCAGGACCACCCCTCTAAAAGAGCCGTCCCGAGGGTGGCCTTTTTAGAGAGGTCTTTTTTGTAATTCGAAATAGTTTATTGCCAAATGACGAAAAGGTCTTAAAAACTGAAACAGTACGCGTCCAGATGAGTTATTGTGACCGAAGACTATGTCTCGAGGAATTAGACTCGTCAACCTTTCGGATTAGTTTCAGGTATAAGAAGCAAGCGCTATATGCATTTGACGTTTTTCCGGGAGTTTAACTTTTTCCGATATGATTTTCTGATTGTGGTCTGGTTTCCATAGAGAGAAGAGGAATCTTCGATGTCCGATCCTGTGGTAGTTCTCTATGAATTTTCCTGTCCCTATATAAATCTGAAATTATTCCAATCTGTATTCGTTTTCCCGAAGAATTTTCCGGGATAAATTCCTTTGTCGCGGCTTTTGTTAAGTAATTTAATTAACGAATTTTCAGGTAAAATTCTCCTATTGCAATTTTGCAGATGAACATTGCATTCAATCAGGTGAATCTAATTTGATGTAATTTAATTTTAATCCTTGCTTTTCCAGCTTTGGTTCCGTAACGGGTTTTTCCTGCTGAGGAGAGTCGATGAAAAGATAAGGAAAACCGCGGAAAAAATTCAACCATTTTTTTTTATCCATCTCATACATATATGGTAATGCCTAATGCATAAGTAGTGTAAAGGAAAGAAAACACTGTCTAAAAATTTTTAACTAAGAAATTCCAGTTTAATCAATGGAGATGCTGAATCCTATCAATGCAGGAATTTGTCCATAAAAATAATTGTTCGGAAAGGGAGCGTTCAAGTATTACGTAAGACTGGAAGGGGGAGGGGTGAAAGAAATTCTTACGATTTCTTACATGGGGGAGGGAAGGGGCTTCAGGAAAATCTTACGTAAGAAGTTTTATTATTATTAATTATTTATGGTTCCAAAAAAATCAAATTTAATATAAAAAATGGACATCCCTCAATTTGCCACCTTCTCTAAAAAAGAAAAAAAAAAAGATTGCACTCTAAGGTAATTTTAAGAAAAAACTTTTTTTTTTTAAAATAATTCTGTAAGACATATTTTTAAAATTGGCGGTAAAGGAAAAAGGGCGGGTCAGCAAAAATCTTACGTAAGTTGAAAGACAGGGGGGAAAGGAGTTGGAAAACCCGAAAAAAGTCCTACGTAACGTAATACTTGAACGCTCCCAAAAGCAAAAAGCTATTCAAGCTCACTATCTATTCTATTTAGTCATTTTTTTTATTATCGTATGACATATCGGACTTAATTCACCTTTAATATTCGCAGCAGAGATATTACACAAGCAAAATTTTTTGACTTCTACTCCCCACTTCTGTAAACATAAAGTAAGCTGTTTGGTTTTTTTTTTTTTTTTTTTTGTTGAGATTTTGACGATTTTGCCTTCTTTCCCCAGTCTCTCTCTTCCCCCCCCCCCCCCCCCCCCCCCCCGGAAACATGCTTACATAATATGTGTACGACCCCAAAAGCAATATCACTAAATCATTATTTTAAGGTGGAAAACCACAAATGACTTCTATTGCTGCAAGAATGTATATTTTTTTCAGGTTAAACTGAACTTTGATCCTACAGTTTTTAAGCCCCTAAATAAAAAAAGGAAGAAAAAAAGAATTTTTCATCGACTAAAACCTAGACTTTTTAATTTTAATTTATTTTTCCTCGTGAGATATTTTAGTAGTATGTTCCCGAATTACGTGACTCCGCATCCATCGGTTAAATTTTCACCGGAAATTGGTACTCGTACGAATGAAACCGAGAGAAAAAGGTTGAAAAGCTAAAATGGGTTTTAATAGAAGAGACTGAATTTTTAAGGTAGAATCAGAGAAAATCTGTTGAGGTAACAAGGTTAGTGTTGCCATTTCCCGCTTGGCGCACCGCTTCCTGTTTTTGATTGCCTTCCTTTTCCTTCAGTCAATTTGCAGACTGTTGCATTGATTTAAATCCGTTCCTAACAAATTTAAGTTAAGAAAAACAAAATTTAAATCGAGGAGTCGAAACTGGAAAATTAAATTTCTAAGTTAGGGTTGTTTGCATTTTCTACTTTCTTTTCTTTCTTTTTTTTCTTTTCCCAGGATTTCAAATCTGGCAAACCGCCTTTGATTCGGAGTCATATTGACCAGCGGGGGAAAAAAAGGAAGAATATTTAAATGTTATTAAACACATTGACGATAAATGGGAGGATCCCTTTTGCCTTTGTGCCTCCAGCATCAAACAACAAGTACAACAGCATCAACAACAACATGAAAACCGCCCATCCAAATAAATTAAAGTTTTCATTAGTTCCTGCAGCTTGGGTGACTTCATTGATTTGAAGCGTTCAAGTTTGGATTTTAATATCGTTTCACCCAAACTTGTCACAGTAAACTTCGTTAACCGCAAGGTAAGCTCGTCTTGCATAAGAGTTTTCATAAGATAATTCATGCACAGTGTACTCGTGGGCCTACATTTCACAACCTCATTCGAGATTCAGTTATAAGAGATGCAGATTTCAATAAGAAATAGCCTCCGCGTCAACTCAGGGGGAGAGAGGGGGGGGGCAGAAATTGCTGAGGTGTTACTTAAGCGAGTTAAAGGGGGGAGGGGGTTTTTTAAATGGTTATACTAACTGAGACCGGGGAGCAGTTAGGAGGACGTTAAACCCTTAAGAAGAGGTTTCACGGAATACCGGAAGGAATGGCTGTTTTGCTAACACTCGATGTACGGGGGAAAAAATCGAATTTTAGGTATCTAACGAACTCCTTTTTATTTTTATTGCATTCTTGGTACAAGTTTCAACTTCTTCCAAGCAAACAATAACCAGGAAAACAAAATCAAAGTTTTTTTTACCGCAATTTTTTTGAAATTATTTTCCCGCCTTTCGTACATTTCAGACAAATAAGTTAAAACTTGCACTGAAAATTCCAGGATATACCGGAGGACTTCGTTAGATACCTAAAATTTGGATTTTTTCATCGTAAATCGAGTATTATAGAAATCAGTCATTCCTTTCGGCACCAGTGAAGCCTTATCTTAAAAAAAAAAATACAATACAATTTTTTTTTCTTTTTTTATTATTTCTTTGTAAGATTTGAAATACAATTTGAATACTTTAGAACCCCCCAAAGCAACATAGTTGCGCGTAGGGGAAGCCTACTGAAGATACAATAATTGGATGGGGAATTTAAGGCCAAAATTTTGCATGATCGAGGGAGATCGCCAGAATTGGGGAAATTGCCAGAATCATGCTCAGGTGTCATCCATAAAACATGTGAGCACGTTAGAAGGGAGGGGGGTGGGGGTTTTAAATAGCTAACGTTAGCATTTGTCTCATGTATAATAAACGTGCCAAAGTGATAATAATTAAAATTTTTTAAATTATGTAACCTAACTCACCTAAAAAAAAAAAAAAAAAAAAACTTTAAATTTTACCCTCGCATTTGCTCGAAGTTAAAAAAAACCTATTTTTTGCAATTTAGGTTCCGAAGAATTTCAGATTTTTCAAATGTTTAATATTAATTTTTTTTTTTTTTTTTGAAGGGGGGTAACCGAAATCTAACGTAATTTTAAAGGGGGTCCCGAAATGCTAACCTTTGCTAACGGGGGGGTCAAAAAAGGCCAAAATAATGCTCACGTGTTTTACGGACGACCCTTTACGTAACATTTGAATACCATCAAGGACGAAACAAGAAGGCTAAGAGATGCGTTCAAAAATGTTTCTTAAAGTCACTCATTTTTATCCTTTATTTCCTCCCGAAAAAAGTACTCTAGGTTTAAAATATTTTAAAAATGTTTTAAGGGCAGTCTCCACTTGATAACGTTCACCGCATTCGCGTTATCCGCCTTCTCGATGAACGTAATCGCACCGGAAGTTTTGTGGATCTTTTACCACGATTTTTTTGATCATCTTCTGCTTTTTTCTATTTACAAACATTAAAAATGGCGGTTTTGAAAGGAGTTTTTTACGGATTTAAAAAGAAAAATTTTAATTCGGGCATGGGGAAGACAATAAATCTGTTCCAAAACAAATTCTGGGTAAGCCAATTTTGTATACTTAATGAAATATACGGTACTCTTTTTATGCCACAAACGTTTACGGGAGCAAAACCTGCAAAGTACTTCCGGTGCGATTACGTTAACCGCGATGACGGACCACGCGAATGCCGTGAACGTCATCAAGTGGAGACTGCCCTTTAAAAATTTGAGGTACTGAGGGTTTGAGAGGTGAAAGGGGGTAGGGGGAGGTCATGGTGGCGTTGGTCGGTATAGCCGTGGTTATAATAATGGTGGTAATCTTTGGTCTTTTCCCTAGGTTTTTAAGATTCTTTTGTTTGCTGAATGGAAAGATTTAATAAAAATATCTAAACGAAAGGGGAAAAAAATTGTACATCAAAACCTTCTTGAAAAGAATTGCTTTGTAAAACGTATTTGAAAATCTTTTTAAAATTAAAGAAATCATTCCATCTTGGGTATTAAAAAGGATTCGAATTTACCAAAGAAATAATCCCTCGTCAAAGTTTTACTTGAGATATTTTTCCCCGCCGTCAGCTATTATACCTTCTTTGGTTTTCACGAAACTTGCACTTCCAACAAATTATTTTTATTCAAAATTTGCTGCGATGCTATAGGCCTAGCGCGATTTCATTTGTGGAATAATCCATCGGTTTTCATAAATAAAAAAACAAAAAAGATAGAGAGAAAAACATTTTTTTTTTGTTTGTTCTTTGCAGTGAGAAAAAAAAACAGCTACCGGTAAATAAATTTTCAAACCCCAACTTTTTTTTTTTTTTTTTTTTTTGAAAGTATGGCGTTTATATGATATGCGAGCAAGTTACAGGTATACTATACATAGGAAAACATTTTGAATTTCTTTTATTTAAGGATGGGAGAAAACCGTTATCGACGTACATAAAAGAGATAATAAGTACACTGGAGGAAAAGGTTTTAAAGGTTAACGATCTTCTTTCACGTCATGTAGCCATGTGTCTTTATCGTGGAAAAGGTTCTTTTATGCTAGGAAATTGTTACAAAGGAGATTTACATAACTTTACTTGGAAAAAAGGCCTTCTACCGAATACGCAGTAATCGTATATTTTGGTTTGGATATGGTTTTTCCTTATTTTAAATTCCTAGCCATTCTTTGCTAAAGGCCTTTTCCTTAAAGACAACGACGGAAAATAACCGTAACTGAATTTATCTAATGCTAATTTTGCCTTTATGGCCAATTTTCTGAAATTGCGGCGTTAAATACATAAATGGCGAAATAATTTATTTACCCCTAAAACCTTCTTATATTTTGTAAGATGGAAGAATAAGTAGGTGAAAGATACTTGGAGCCAGTCGTAACAAAATAAACAAATTGAAAAAAAAAGTAGTTTTTTATATTTCGTAGGTTTATTTCATTTATAAATTTTTGAGTACAAGCCATTACGTTATTGAATCTTGAAATTAGGAATTTTTTTCCGTGTTATATTTGACCGTGATTTTTTTTTTCCTTTTAATTTTTATTGATTTTTGCCTCGAATTTTTTTAATCTCGTAATAAAAATCCACTTCAAAATTATTTTTAAAAGAAAAAAAAAAATTTTTTTTTTTATGATTAGCAACGATTTTAGACGATGTAATGATCGCTTTCCGGTTTGTTTCTCACTTTAGAAGCTTTATTTTACCATTTTCTCTCGCTTTTTCACGCTTTGATTACCCCTCTTGTTCATTATAATCTTTCATCTCATTTATATAGATGACCCCAATCTCATCCACACGCTCCATTAAAAGATTTCATATGCGATATACACAGCACGAAGAAAATACTTTGCCGTCGATTTTTTTTCTTTTTCAAAAAAAAAAAAAAAAAATAATAATAATAATACTGCCAACATTCTGCATTAAAACAGTTGAAAATGTTTATTTTTATTATGGCGGTTTTATTCTAGTTTTTGATAATTTTAGACCTAAACATTTTAAAAAAATTATTTATTTTTTATATTTTGAATTTCACAACAGTTTCGATCCCGTGATTTGCTTCGCGTACCCAGTCAAAAAAGTGCCGTTGTTTTTTAAACCCTCCCCCCGATTTCTTTTAAATTAAATGTGGATTAATCAATTAGATCTAATATGTTGGCCGGGTCGGTAGGAATCATTAAAAGCCGCGTCCGTCCGATAACGTGTAAAATTTCGAATAATAATGCAGATAACGAAAATCACTCAGATGTTAGTGGTGTACAAAAGCCTCAAACCTCAGCCGGAGTGGCCCAAAAAGAATATCCAAAATATAAATCAACGGTGGATAGGAAAACGAAAGCGAAACCCATTTCTACTGTCTGGAGTAAAAGTCAATCCATATCTAAGTCGGTGCCTCAGAAAAATGTCGTGAAAGAGCTTAATGGACTTTCAAGTGATGTCGCTAAAGTACTTAAAGATGAAGGATATCTTATTGGAAAAAGCATAGGTGAAGGATCTTATTGCAAAGTTCGCGTGGCTTATAAGTCTTTAGAAAATGGCTATGAAAAAAAAATTGCTTGTAAAATGATTGATAAGAGGAAAGCGTCGAAAGAGTTTGTCGTGAAATTTTTACCAAGAGAGTTAGGGATTATTAAGGTATGTCGCCATTTCAAGACTAGGTCAGTGTATTTTCCTAAAAAAATTGTAATCAAATTCCTCCAACCCTCCTCGGTGTGGATTTCATGCGAAACATAATAAAATAATTTTTCCTTCGTTTTATTTGAAAAACAACCAAAAAAAGAGGGGGGGGGGGGAATGGTTCTTTTTTTTCTCATTATTTTTATCCCGACAGTTTCTCGTTTGTTTGCCTAATTCTTATTTTCTTTCTATCGCAGAGGATTTCGCATCCAAACATAGTATCGGTTTACGATGTGTTCGAAATCGAAAGCACCGTATTCATTTTTATGGAACTCTGTGAACTCGGAGATCTTCTGGATTATATTCGGAATAAAGGAGCACTTCCAGAGCTTCGAGCTAAAAATTTTTTTAGGTATTTATTTTAGATTATCTTTTCGTCCAATTTTTATTGTAGTTTATTCATTGTACGAGAATCATTATTAGATCGGAGGAACGCCTGAATAATGTTCGTTTTAGGTTCTGAAGCTTTTTCAAACATTTGAAGGTACTTTTGAGAGCGCCAATCAACTTTTTATATTAATTATTTGTAAATGGATTAAATGATTTCCTAATGAGGATTTTGGACGCAAAATTATTCCGCCAGGCTCGCTGGACGTTTTTAACAGAAAATCGACAAATATAACGATTTTCTCAAATTTTGAACTGTGATTTGTTTTTACTAAGGGTTTGAAATGTCCCTGGTGAAGTAATTTTGTGCTGGAAATCCCCATTCAGTATATAAAATTAATAGTTTAAGAGTCGTCCATAAATTACGTAAGCACGTTTGGGGGGGGGGGGGGGGGGTTCCAATTAGCGATCTTACCCATAAGCTAAATATTGACGAAGGGGACTGGGAGGGAGGTCAAAAATACCATCTTACATGCTTACGAAATTAATATACGACCCCTAAAGATTATTTTCAGATTTTCTGTTTTATATTCTTCATATGTTTAAATCATTTATTCGATTATTGACATGGTTTTGACCATATTTAGAAAATTGAATTTATTGAAGAGTGAACTTGCAGAATAAAAAACAGCCCAATTTCCCCATTCCCCTCCGCACTAAGCAAAAATAGGTATTTTCTTACGAAGGATTAATCTCGTTGAAACATTTGTTGACATTTACGTTTTTTTTTTTTTTTTTTTTTTTTTTTTTTTTTTTTTTTTTTTTGGAACCATTGGAGCTTTCGAGGCGCTCTATATGGCAACGTGTAATCGGGAGCTGAGTTACCCCGTCCCAGGGTATTAAATCACTATCCAAAAGCAAAATACGTCTCCTTGTCACGAAATTTTTCCTTTGGACATACCTGAAAATAGTCCTCAGGTGGCAACTTGCAGACACTTTTTTTTTCCAATTTTTCGTTGAATTATACTTTATCGTCTTTCAGCGACGAAAATAATCATCCATGTCATCTTTGAAAACTGGAAATCACTTAAAAATGGGTTCTCGTAAGATTGAAGTCGTTCCGTTTTTAAACTTAGGGGTCATCCATACAAGTTCGTAGCCGGGGGGGGACATAGGGTGGCTCAGCCCCCCTTTGGAAAAGCTTGAGCCCCCCTGTAAATTTGACTTGGCTAATGTATTTTCCCTATCTTCCATGTTATAAGGGGCCATTTGGAGCCCCCCTTTGCTTCTCAGGCGGGCTACGGGCTGCATCCATAAACCGCGTTAGCACGTTAGGGGGAGGGAGGGGGGGGTTTACATATCTAACGTTAGCATTTGTCTCATGTAATAAACCAGAAAAAATGAAAATTGAAATTTTTAAATTATGTAGCCTAACTCACTAAAAAAAAAAAAAAAAAAATGCGTTTTAAACTTTTTCTTTGCAAAATTCAAGTTCCAAAGAATTCCAGATTTTTTTAATGTTTAATATTAATTTTTTAAAAAAATTTAATTTTCGGGGGTCCCGAAATGCTAAACTTTGCTAAGAAGGGGGAGAGGGGGTAAAAAATGGCCAAAATAATGCTAACGTAATTTATTGACGACCCATTATTTGTGTGTGACATAAAAATCCTATGTTATCCTGGCTAAATTTAGATTTTTCTTAATATAAAAAGCAGAGTTTTATTAAAGTTGCACCTATCGTATTTTTTTCTCCTTTTCACAGGCAAATAGTCAGCGCAGTAGAATACCTTCATTCCTTGGATATAGCTCATAGAGATTTGAAATGCGAAAACGTCCTCCTAGCCAAAAAAGATTTTGTAAAGATAACAGATTTCGGTTTCGCGAGGTGGTGCAAAAACGATGCGGGGCAAAGAATTTTAAGCGAAACGTTTTGTGGAAGTGCTGCATATGCCGCTCCTGAAATTCTACAGGTATAGACATTACTTATTTCTTTTTTACAATCATCCAAACAGTCGAACATCTTAATTACATGTTTACTCTTTATGAGGTTCTAATAAAATTTATAATTTTTAATGGTTTCCGGTTTTTTGTTTAATAAATAAATAAAATGTTGGATTGCGTTCCTATGCATATTCCTTGCCAATTCAATTCGTTTCCTTTATAAAATAAACTGCTTTTTTAAAAAACTAAATCGAATTTTTGATATTTTAGGGGAACGCTTACAATCCGAAAATGTACGATATCTGGTCATTGGGATGTGTGCTCTACATCATGTTAACAGCAACGATGCCTTTTGATGATTCGAATGTCGCTCAAATGTTAGAAATTCAATTGACAAAAGGTTTAACATTTCCCTCTAAAAGTCAAGTAGCCGTAAGCCCTTTAGCTAAAAAATTAGTTATGTAAGTATGCAATCATATTACGGGCACAATTGAAAGTGTTTTAGGAAATTAAATTTTTCTTTCTTTTTCATAGGCACCTACTTGCCCCTGACATAACAAGGCGAGCCACATTAGCCCAAGTAAGTAAGAGCTTTTGGCTTCAAATGCCAAGTACACCGCCATCAAAAACGTCAATCACTAACGTAAAAAGATAATAGTGGAAGTGGATTGACCTTGAAAAACTCTTTAGTTGTAGAAAAAAATACGTGTTCGTGTACTCGAGCTGTAAGACAAATAATAAATCAATATTGATTTAAAAAAAGAATTCTAAAATCCGAAAAAAAAAACTTGCGACGAATATACATGGACGTATACAAATGTTTTTTTTTTTCCTTTTAATATATCTTTTTTATAAATATATAGCTTTTTATATACAAAAAAAAAAAAAATAAAAAAATTGAAAGATCGCATTTCAAAAAAAAAAATCGGAACTTCTTTCAACATTAGGGAAAAGGTGGAGAAATTGAAAGGATGGAATACCAGCACAATAAAGTCAACAAACTTGTTCAACACTTGAAAGAAAGTCTCCCTAAATGTCAACATTCGCAATGAAAAGCAAAACCGTTTTCTGGAAATTTCAGGTCTTGACTTTAACCCCTTTTTAACAGAGAGAGATAATTTTTTTAAATCATTTTAAGCGTTATTAAAAAGGAAAATACTTCCAATTTAATTTCTTTATACTGATTCCTAAGATAACTAAAGAATAATCCAAAAGCAAAAAAGTCGTTCACAGGAGGGAAAGGGTTACTTGCAATGAAATGCGTAAAAAGGTCAAAATATTGCCCGAAATTTTATTTACTTAGAATTTAAATAATCCTGTATCAATGACAGTACCCTAAATATGAGCCATATTATAGGGTTGCAATAACTAATAATTCACTGGATATTGTGCCTGTGGAAAAAATTCATAAGTTAAAAATTCAAAAGTTAAGGTTTGAAATTCAAAAAAGGTTTGGTCTTCAGAATTCAGGACAAACGAAAGGGATTGCGAGGATTAAAGTCTTGAAATGATTTGTTTAAGGAATTTATGGAAAGCTAGGCTGTAAATTTTGAATTTATTTTACAAATTGCGATGACACAAAGTCCTATTTCTTTATTACAAAAAAAACATTAATTAGACCATGAGATATCTTATTTGGTACATTGCTTAGCATTTATGCTTGTTAAAGACCATTTAAACAATAAAAAATTAAAATCAAATTCTCAATAAAATTTTATATCCCAAAGATTCAAAGGGCATATGAACAATCATTACTTTCTGCATGCAACTTTCGAAAATTTATTTAAAATACGAGCGGATATAGTTCGGACTAGAAAAAGAATAACTAAAATTTCTATTTTAGAGTTAATTTTTGAAGGTTCATGAACAGTCTTAAAGTAACAAAATAAATAATTAATGATGGGGTTGAAATAGGTCTGAAAAATCCAGAAAATCCGCTTTTAATCGTTATGGCTTCGTTTTAAAAACAAATATCACTCTTTTTTTCCATAAAATTCATTGTAATAATAATTATTTTCTTTGCTATCTTATAAACAGAAATTCATTTTTGTACGTTAAGACTTTTCCCGAAATATTAATTTTTCGCCAGGGCCGAATCCAGTCAGATTAAATACTGTTTTTACTTAAAAATAAATGACGGCCACTGAAATTTTTACAATGTTTTATCTTACGGCATCGGTTAACCATCTTATTATAGGAGTGTAGTTAATATCCATCCACTGAATGTTGGCAGCTGCTTGTTCTATTGCTTGGTCGATCACTCGATTTGCGGTTCCCAGTTCATGTCGGTTTTGATTAGCAAATTCAATTAACTAAAATTTTAAAAATAAAAATCAAAATCAATTATTTCATGCAGAATCATAAATGCAGAAAATATACTTACGTCATTTAATTCATTTTTCGTATTCATTCGTTTGGTGGAGCTTCTTACGATGTTGTTGATAGTAAATAGGGATGATCCCAGACTAATAAAAAGTATTTTAATTAGTTTTTTGTTTTAAAAGTGTAAATCAACTTAAGGAAAAAAGATTAATCGGCTCTTCACTTACTAATTTCTAATGCGATCCCATTGATCTCGCAATAAATTAAAACCCAACATTTGCCCGACTGCGTTGTTCGAAACTGCTGCAAAAACTCTAGCTACATCTTGTTTTCTGATGCCGTTATATTCACTTAACGACCATTCTAAATACCTAAATATAATACAAAAAAAAAAATAATAATTAATATATTAATTTAAATTAAAGTAATTCGAAAGACGGTTTTTCAGATTTACTGAAGTTGATTATAAGGTCATATAACAATATGAGTATAATATTAATATTCATGTGTATAATATTATTAATTTGTCTTAATACTGTACGTACATAAAATAATTTAAGGACGATCTAGACTTAAATAGAACTATGAGGGATCTTAGTATAGCCTAGGGAGAAATCTCTAGGCAGTATGGGGGACACGATTTTCGTTTTTGTGGATTCTAATCCCAAATCCAATCTTTCATTTTTTTTTTAATATTCTTACATATACTGAATACTTATGTATATTTTTGAATTAATACCTGCTAAGTATCCACACTTCCCTGCTGCAACCCAAAGCTTGTAACAAAAGCTCTTTCTCAGATCCCACATTTGAGTTTTTATAGCGCTCCCATGCAAAATCCCATTCTTCTTGTCCTCCAACTTTGATTGCTGTGCAATAGACGACGCTCTTCAAATTCGGGGAGATGCTACAATTGCAAAATAAAAAAAAAATTTTTTTTAAAGTATTTTGTTTAGTTTTATTTACATTATCGATACTTACGGATTACTTCTATCTGGATCAGCCATTAGTTGCCAGTTATGAAATTGCGTAGCAGAGTTCTTAATGCAGTCTAAATGTCCCATCGCACATGCCCATGTTAATACATGAACTCTTTTATAAATGATTAACTGTGGATCATTTGCATCGTCCTTAAAACCAACGTGATCGTACAGCTTTTGGATGAGGTTTTTTATGTAAAGCTGAAGAAAAAATTAATTAATTAATTCATGAAAAACATCGCAATACATGTTTTGCTTCCCAGTATTTTATTACTGCAAAAAAAGTTATGGTTTACGCCGACAATTAAATTTTTAAATTATCTTTTCATTGACGCCTTAAAAAGTTCCAAGGAGAGTAAGAGAACGAATTAAATATTCTAGAACTCATTCTAGAACTCTAACTCCTCGGGTACTGAATAATCACAAGTCAAGCATCAGATCATTTTTTGCTTTGTAGCCTATGTATAATGAATTTGTTCCTCACCTTAAATTTATCATAACCAGCGGTCTTAATCAACATGTTATCGAGATATGAAAAAGCTGTGAAAGCTGATTTCCAAGGTAAATAATCTAATTCATTTGATAAGTAACGAGTAACATTCATAGAGGTTTCATAATCCAAAAGTCCGGCTCGAGCTAAATTTAAAGCATCGTCGATAAGTTGAGCTTTATTTGTCGGACTGATTTGTTGCATTTTGGATGGTATCCTCAAATCATTTATGAGCAATTTCCAATTAGTGTCGTCGTAATTTACTCTATAAAAACCTAAAAATAAAAGGATTAAAAATTACTGTAGTTATCTAATAAATAATTCGCACTTGCGCTTTTTTTAGCGTTCTATTAAATTATCGTATATGAAAGAATTTTATTTAATCGGAATGCATGACTTCATTACCTGTTTGTAAGATGTTAAATATAACCCAATGCTTATCGGACGGAAGCCCCGTAATAGTTATGGTCGGTTCAGCTTTCATCCAATCGGAAGGTCGAGTATTTGTAAAATCCATATCTTCGGAAGTGGTGTAGGTCACTGGTATCCACCATAACGGATTTTCTTTTTTTTCTGTAGAATTTGTAGCCGGTTTATAGAGCAAAAATCTTTCCTACAGGAAAAAATTAAACAGAAACATGTTATTCCACTATGAAATGATCCTATATTTATCGATTCTTCATCATACTTCTAATAATTAGATATAAAAGTATTATCAGTAAAAAGGAAAAAAATCCATATTTTTCCGAATTCAGAGGAATATTTGTTAATACACTCCTTGTCATTAGTATAACTACTAGCAGTTTTGGAATATTTCGTAGATTTTCTGAATACTTAAATCTCAGTAAGCACGAGAGTCATATTATGCAAAACCGAATTTCACGAAAAACTGTATTTTTGAAACTTTTCTATTAACGACACTACGATGATTCAAATTGCTGCAGTTTCCTCAAGAAAAACGAGGTTCTTTTTTCTGTCTTTCACAATAAAGTGAAATAAAAATAAAAATGTATTAAATGATATGTAAGTCAAGCATGACTGTACGTCTTTATTGTGACACTTCACATTGTTCTCAAATCGCTGGAATTTTTCTGACAAAACCGATCGTAAATACTTATAATATTACAATCCTTATTTTATTTTTCTTAATTTTTTTTGCCGCGAAAGCGTCAATTCAGTAAATGATGGTAAATGTGTAGTTTATAAAATTAGTTACCATAAACGACAAAGTCACAAAAGTTGCTAAAAAACATAAAAACAAGGATACTTTTTAGGTAAGATTTTCAAAATTTTCCAAAACGTAACAATAATCCAGCTTAAAATTTAATTTGTCATTTTTTTCCGCACTCTAAATCCGGAAAATTCATACTATTAAAAATATTAAATACGGTTTGTAGATTTCCGCTGAGAATCTTATAATTCGAATTCTGCGCCAAACTAATTTTTAAAATTTATTGTTCTGTACAATGGGAATGATCGTCAAATATTTACCTGACTGACGGTTGCTGAATTCCGGTCATAATTCCTAATAACGGTGACAACAGGAAAACCGGTTTGCAAGGTCCATGTATCCATTACAGTTTTGACGGACATAGTCCTATGCAAAACTTGATCCTCGTGTGCTTGTTCTGTTAAAGCTCCCCACAAATCGTCTTGTTCCGCGTTCGAAAATTTGTGCCGAGTGAGATACCTTGTCAGACCCCTTTTAAAAACGTCAGTTGTAAGAAAATGATCCATCATACGAATTAACGAAGCGCCTGGAAAGCAATTAAAAGAAAATCAAAATGAGCTGGAATCTGGTCCATATCAAAAACAGCTGAAAGTTAGGGGGCACAGGTAGTAAAAGTTCCAAATGGTTTCTTATATACAGGAGAGTAGAAAAAACATACACAAAATATATTTCAAAAGGGCCTAGGAGGTGAGCTAGGTTGCCCCTTCAGGCATGTGATTGGTCGGATGAATTAAAATAAAATATTTATTTGAAATTAATTTCCATTAATTTTCAAATTAATTTCATTTAATTTTCAATAAAAAAGTCTTCAAACTTTTTAAAACTGAAATTTAATTTTTGATTATTTTAATATCTGTTCAGCTTATTGTATAATTTTGAATGTAAACGTATAAATTGATGGACGATCACACAATTTTTAAAGAGCATCTACAGTCAGATAAGCACTAACGACCTTAATGTTTTTCCGGAGAGGTATTGTTTATCGTTCAAAGATTGAAGCATATTATACTTGAAGTCGAACACAATTTGCCTGATAATGATTATTGATTATACACTGTCAGACTATATCCTGAAAATTCGTAATCGCTTCCTTTTGGTTAACTCTCACCTTTTCCATAAGAAATCCTGTCGAATATTTCGTTTATTTCGTCGGGATGGTGAACCTCGACAGAGATGGGATGCGAAGTTTGTAAAGCATCCAAAGCAAAAACGTTCTGAACTTCTTGAGTAACAAACTGATCGACGATTTTCCACGAAGGTTCCACCTATTTAAAAAACAAAATTTCTTGCTCTCAGGCGTTTCCATGAACAACAAAACGAAATTCGTTTTAAAAGAAATTATTAAATATTCATGAATCAGATATCAATTTTTTTTAAAAAAACGATTCTTGCCTTGGGGTTACCAGCGGCTAACGTTGTTAGCAGGGAACAAAACTCAGTGGTTCGTTATAAAATATATACAGGATTTAATGACTCGATTTTTTTAAAAGAACGGATACAAAAGGCCCCTATTTAAAAACTCACGGCATTAACTCCTATATATTCGACGTAACTGGCAAATCCTTCGTTAAGCCACAAATCGCTCCACCAACCCGGTGTTACAAGATTACCAAACCACTGATGAGCCAATTCGTGTGAAACAACCGTTGCTACTCTTTGCTTGTTATTACTGTTGGAAACTCCTTGCTCGTATAACATTGCTGTTTCTCTGTGAAATACAAAAAAAAAAAAAAAAAAATTGATTAATCATCAAACGTTAAAAAAGCCAAAAAAAAAATCTTCCAGTCTATTACCTGTAGGTTATCAATCCCCAGTTTTCCATGGCGCCAGCAGCGAAATCAGGCAAAGCAATCATGTCGACTTTTTTGAGAGGAAACGGAATCCCAAAATATTGTTCGAAATAAGAGAGAATCCTAGGTCCGATTTCTAAACTGTATTTTGCTTGAGATATGGCCTCAGCCCTGGTCCAAACTGAGAATCGATTGCTGCTTGATATATTTGCAAAATCCGACACCACAAAAGCTACTAAGTAGGTTGACATAGGAACTGATTCTTGATATTCATCCCATACATAATTGGGTATACCATCCCTGAAACCGGAAAATAAATAAACATATTTAACCATAGCCCCGTTATATTCGGTTTCCTAACTCTCCTTTAGAAATACAAGTTTCCAGGAATATTATGCTCGTTCCAGTATTAAATAATACGAAAGTTCCTCGCAATTTCAAATCCCTAATAAAAACTTTCCTAATTCTGTTACATACACAAAATCTAAATTTCATAATTAAAATTAATCCCCACCATGCAAGGATAATATAAATCATACAGTTATCATGACAATATATTATTTCACTGCAGAGAATATTCATTTCGTTTCAAAGTCGCTTCCGTGTGGGATTCCCTGAATCTTTTAACAATACTTACACCGGTTTCCCAGTATTTTCTTGCGGCATGTTTGATATAGACGTCATGTTTACCGGTCGACCAATGTATAATTTGAATTTGGCTTTTAAGGCTGGCTCGTCGAAACAAGGGAAAGCTCTTCTCGCATCGGTCGGCTGAAACTGAGTCGTTGCGATCCATCTGGAAATTTAAAAAAAGAGGAAATAAAAAAAGGATTTACGAAAATTTTAATTATTGAATTTTCAAAAAAAAAAAAAAAAAAAAAAAAAAATCGTTGCATTACCACCATCAAGTTTGAAATCAATTTCGTAACTGACATTTATTAAATATTTTATGCTTAATTGTCCTCCACAAGAATTTCAGCCTTGAAAACTTCAGAAATCACATTTTTACATCCCCGAAAAATTTTGCTGGGAAATTTGTCATCATCTCAGTCGGAATCCATAACCTCCGGGAAAATTTTTCGATTCATCCCCTGATTCGGAAATATTTTCCGGTTTCGCATATTTTGAGACGCTTTCCAGATGTAATTCATGTATTATGTAAGCTAGTTAGGGAAAGGTAGCAGGTTCCCGGAAATCTTATTTTAGCTTAAAGGGGGAGGGATAGGGCGCTTGGTAAATTCGTACTTGTAAGTAAGCACAAAATAATATATTTTGAGGTTGGGTTAGAGGCTGAAATTTTAGGTAGTAGAGGGAAACGGGGGTCAAAAATTATAAAAATCATACTCTTTTAAACATCATGATACTTAAACAGTCTCCCCCGAAGAAATAAAAGAAAAAGTTACCAGTTGTAATGATGGAAGTTACCTAATAGCTGCCTGGCATGGCACCGAAAAAAAAGTGTAGCCGTCATAGATCTTAGGAAAAACATGGGGGCAAAAATAATTTTCAGAGAGAGCTTAGTCCCTTTCAAGCTTTTCTCTATGACAATGAACCTGTACAGCATTTTAAGGGATCTTCCATAAACCACGTTAGCATTATTTTGGTCATTTTTGACACCCCCCCCCCTTGTCAGCAAAAGTTAGCATTTCGGAAGCCACCCCCCTAAAATTTACATTATATTTCGTTACCTCGTTCCTGCTTTAAAATTTTTTTAAAATTAATATAATTAACAAAATTAATATTAGGAAACGTTAAAAACTGAAATTCTTCAAAACGTAAATTTTGCAAAAAAAAAAAAAAAAAAAAAAAAAAATTTTTTAGCATAGAGCAAATGCGAGGGTAATTGAAATAGTTTTTTTTAAATTGTTTTTCACCGAATTGGGTCTCAATTGAGATCCAATGCCCGTAAAAAAAAAAAAAAAAAAAAAAAAAAAAACAATTAAAAATATTAATCAGGATCGAGAAATAATTTTTTTTTTTTTTTTTTTTTTTAAGGAGTTAGAAGTTACATAATTTAAAAATCTAAATTATTTTTATTTCTTTCCAAGTTTATTAAATAAGGCAAATGCTAATGCTAGATATGTAAAACCCCTTCCCCCCTAACGTATATGGACGACCCCTAAAACGTGTGAATCAACTTTGGTGCGAAAACAAAGGAGTTTTTTCCGATAACGAAATAGTTAATTTCAAGAGGAAAAACGAAGAAAAAAAAGAGCTGTTCATATATACTTGAAACTTCCTTATAAAATGTAAACATACCTCGAACTTTTTTAATCCTATTTAATGTCTTGAATGTTTGTTTTACTTCACTTGTTTGAGAAGCTAGCTGTAAAAAGATCTAAAGAGAAATATTTCGCCTGACATCTTCAGTTTAGCAATACCCACAGGTTCAGTGCAGTAGAGTCTGACTGAATAAGCTCTAGTTCTGCGTTTTTTCAGTTTTAAAAATTCTAAAGTTTAATTTTTTTTTTTTAAATAAACGGAATACAGTTACTGTCGAACGAACCAAGAAGGCAAACAATTAGATTTTCAATCGACTTCATTTATAAAAAAAATAAACTTCTACATCAGTAATCCTGGACTATATCATTAGAGTTCATAAACTGTTGATATCAAAAATAATTTTTTCTTGGGGGTAAAATCAATGTGATTTTTTTTCTTCGAACTGATTCAAAAAATCTGGCTCATTATTATTATTAAGAGGACGCTTTACGGAATACCGGAAGGAACGGCTGTTGTGTCCAACACTCGATTTACAGGGGAAAAATTAAAATTTTAGACATCTAACGAACTCCTTTGATTTTTTCTTGTATTTTCAGTACAAGTCTCAACATGTTCCAAGCAAACACGAACCTGGAAAACAAAATCAAAGTTTTTCAACCGCAATTTTTTTTGAAATTATTTTTCCGCCGCTCATACATTTCAGACAAGTTGAAACCTGTCCCAAAAATTCCAGGATGTACCAGAGGAGTTCGTTAGATACCTAAAATTTGGATTTTTTCACCGTAAATCTAGTATTAGACAAAAAAGCCATTCCTCTCGGTGTTCCGTGATGCCTCCTCTTAAGGATGGGGTGCAGTAAGTGATTTAAAGATCCAAGATCAAGAAATTTTCCGGATTATGGCATTTGGACTTTTTTTAACTTGTTTCCTAATTACTCTTGCAGACATGGACGGAAGTTTTTTCGGCATCCAGGGTGGCGTTTCTTGCAGTCCCCCCACTCCCCCATATAGATAACCAGAATAATTATATATCTTTTGAAATCTTCTTCAATACACTTCAGTGTGCGTCAAAAAATATGGTCCACTCCAGATTTTGCATCCCGATCAAATTTCGGTTCTTCGCCATCCGAAGAACACCTCGAATTTTAGTAAATTATAAAACAATTTTTTGAAGCCAATAGTATGCCTATCAAAGCATTTTTTAGGCAAAAAAAAAAGTCGAATAAAAATTTGAAGCTTGATATTTCAAAATAAGCCAGGTCTAAAACGTTGCCAGTATGTAATGAAGGGAAGCTTTTATCAGATAAAATTAAAAATTTCGGGCACAATCTTGCTCCCCCCTTAAAAGATGGTACCCTAGTCAGTCCTTTCTCCTCTGTCTCTCCGATCGGCATTTTCCCCTGGATGGTTTACCTTGTTTCATTGTTGACTGTGTACGAACTTCTGTAAAATCCTTGTAAAGCGTCGTTTAAATTACCAACAAAATTAATTTTTACTTTATACCGCTGACCCTGTACTATTTCCTCTTTAAGATGAATTATAAAGAACTGACGGCTGGTGTCGTTGCTGAGTTTCTCATTGTCCAGTTGTCTCTCTGCGCCACCAGAAGATATCGCTATCACTTTCACAGACTCGTGATCTATAAGTAAATCATTCACGTGCAACGTAATATTCCTTGTATTCTCTTTCACATTCACTATTATTTCAACCTCTCCGTTAAACGTAAAATTATTAACTTGAATAAACGGAATTAATTTAACTGTGTACGATTCCGGTATCACTGATCTAGGTAACCGAACGTTTTCCCTTTTTTTCCTAACGTCTTGACCGTCCGAATTGGCATTTTTGTTGAGATCATTTTGAGAATTCCTAGAGTTAATGATATTGTTAACTTGAATTAAATTATCTTGAGAACTATCTGAAGTTTTTTGAGCGGTCGCCGCAACTCTTCGACTGTCCACAGAACATGACGAAAAATAATAGACTAAAAGTGCTGTAACTATAACACTAGCTATAAAAAACACGGTAAAAAGTCCCGCTAATTTTCGCGTAATAAAGTATCCTGGGTTTTTGTCGAATGTTGTCACCACCGGTGTCGATGTTTCCATCTGTAGGATTTCCCTTGACTGCGTCATGGCTGTCAACTTCTGTAAAAGAAAATAAAAAATACATCACAGTCAATGTTTTATCGTTGTTACGTGAAAATTATTCAATGCTTCCGTTATTACGGTAAATAGCTCATGTTGAAAAGCGTTTCAGTGGCGTCGCTAGGGCTCTTTTGGAAAAGATCGCAGTCCCTCCAATGTTGCCCCCCAGCTCAATAATTTGTCAAACATTTCATTTTTATCGCAAAAAGGCACTAAAACGAATTCCTAGAAATTTTTTCTATAAATTTTTTCTCTCACCTCTCCCATAATTTTTGGCTAGCGACGTCACTGAAGCGTTCATTTATATGAAACAAAAATCGACAATGTAAATTTTTTTTTCTTTTTTTCGGGATAAATACCGACGAGGTTTCAATTAATTAAATGATAAATAAATAAATCAAATTAATTAATTAATTAGATGTAAATATACTTTTGCACGAAGCGCGTGCCGTCTTCAGTTATATCAGAATGCCGAGCAAGGCGTTAAATATTCTGCAGTCGCGACTAAATTGAGATATAAGATGTTTTATTCGACCTTGCGTGGGCTTCTTCCTAATTGCCTGAGAATATTTTAAAATTTTAAACGGCGGAAAAGATCTGGAACAATTTTTTTATTTACTTTTTATTATTTCAGAAATGTAACTACAGATTATTTTTTTTCTTCTTTTCTTATTTATTTATTTTTTTTTTTACTCAAAAATGTAATTTTAGAATGCACCCACACGTCCAGAATATTTTTTAAAAAAATAATTTTTCTAAACGATGGATTCCGTGGAAGTTCATTAAAAAATACCATCGTCTGAGGTTATGCGGGACCGCTTGCGTTTTAGGGAGCAGCTTCGATCTTTAATGTGGTGTTTTTGTCTAAGTGATTATTTACGGCAAATAGGGTGACTAATGGCAATATCAATTGCAATGGCACATCCGATGCTTTTCATGTCTCAAAAATACCGCAATAATGCAAACCATAACCCCAAATGCGGCTACATACAAAGATAACCTAGACCGCCGTCGGGTATAACCCCAGATGACGGTATCATTTGTTTTCATGTTGATTTTTTTTTTGTAAAAGTAAAAAAGAAGCATTACTTTCTTTGATGAAAAGTAAGTCATATGAAAGTATGAACTTGTGAATATACCGTTCGCAAAAATATTTTTCGAAAGCCTCTTAAAGAAAATAAATTATTTTCTCCTGTCGTTTTCATTGCCGATTTTCGTAAAGTCGATTTCACCCCATTTTTTAAAATAATTTTCGGAATTTTTTTTTTTAAATTATTGAATCATTTTGAAAAAGCAAAGGAATTGAATAAAAAATGTTTTCCGGATTTAGTCGTTCTAGTATTTTCCACCTCGCTATATGCAATAAATAAACCTAATAATGATTTAACACCAAAAGCTCAGATTTTCGACGGCATTTTTTATTTTGAAAAAAAAAAAATGGAAAGGCGATCATTGCAACTGTTTTAAAAAATATAAATGGGAATGAAATCTACATTAACATGAATAAGTTTGCGTAACCGTCAAAAAAAAAAAAGAAAAAAAATCGTTCACACAATATTATTTACGGCAAGTAATTAAAGTATTTAAGTAGGTAATAAAATTATTCTCATCAGAGGCGACAATTTTTCACGCACTTTATTGAACACAAAGCTCGGATGCCCCGAATCAATTATTTAAATCCTGCTGCAACTTAATCATAATTTTAAATGGCAAGTACAGTATAATTCAGCTGTCATTTTTTTTAATAATAAAAAAAAAAATCCACGTGGGCAAATAGCGTTGGATGTATCTTTCTTCATTTGATATTAACAATAAACTAATGGTATAGTGAATATTAAACGAAAATAATGGAGCTATAAGAACAACGAGAACGTATTCATATTTTAAGTTTTGTACTTATAATTTTTTTTAACCAATATTTTACCTTCTTTTGCTTATCGCTCAATTCGGTTTTATGAATGAGGTTCAATGTGGCTTGATTCTCCTGGATTTGTTTTTCAGAAGTATTTGGATATCTTCTTCTACAAGTTTTTAAACCATCCATTACATTTTATCTTTTTTCAATGATGTTGATATAAGCTAACATCTTCAAAAGGTTTTTATTTTTTCTGCGAAAATTTAAATTTTTCAGTTTTTTATTAGTAATTCACTTAACTAACCGAATTTTAGCAAATTTTTCAAGATCGTTTTGTTTCTTTCCCGAATTGATAGATGCCATTTGAACACAAATGAACATGTAAAAAGACGTCTAACCGAAAACCACTACAGTTTTTTTACACCGACGGCAAAGTGTGGTATATTAAAAATGACATATACAGTAAATGTTTTTATGGTACTTAAATCATTGAGTTTATATTTTTACGGGAGTTATAATTTTATTTATCAAACTTAGGCAAAATATCCAAACTTCTAAGTTTCAAGTTCCAGAAAAATGTTTAAACGTTTAAATATTTGTTTGTAAAAGTTCATTATTCAAACTTATTTCAAAAAAAAAAAAAAAAAAATTACGTGGCATTAAAAAAGTATACGTAGCCGCCCCCACGATATTAACTTTTATCGACAAGAAAAATAAAAATTTGAAAAATATTCCTATTAACGTGCTTGTCCGCTAATTATTAATCTCAACATATCTCATTCGCAAATCATTTATTTATTAAGATCATTGTGGGTCGTGGATATTTAATTTAATTTCAAGGTTACTCTATTACACTACTAAACGATATAAAAATGGAACTGCTCCAAAGCTTTATTTTTTTTTATCTCGTAAAGTTTCTGAAACGTATGTTCAAGATGTTTCGTTTCTTACGATTTTTTTTCTCCGATACTTCATTTAAAAAATAAAATAAAATCGCAATATAAAGCAAATAAACTGCCGTATTATTTTTAAATTAAGACACTGCGAAAAAAATAGCAAACAAAATAAGTCGTACCCTTTAATTAAAAAGCGTCAATACACCCGAACTTCATATTATCCACCAGTTTTTTTTTTCTTTAAATGAAACTGAGAGCCACACTAATATGAAACCATCACAAACTACAGTGGATCAGGCTTCCGGCGCTGACTTAACTAATATTAAACAGGTTTCAATTATTTATGCTTAACTTGAAAAACGTATAAACCTCCTAAACGTAACATGTGCAATAAATAATATCAAAAGAATTCTTAATACACCTGATGGTACTCATTTAACCTGATCAAGTTTTGATGTAAATAAAAAGGACCCTGCCCCTTGCGACATGTCCCCATGCTACTTTCGTTTTTATACACGTTTGGCATTTACGTGTGACATATTATACGAACATAGCTTCGATTACTCTTAAAAACTAGGAGCGAAAGTGAATTGAATTCAGATCACGGCGAATGTTTGGACATAGAAATTGACTCGAGGGGATTTTATTTTTAATTGCTATACTACTAGGTATATTACTATTTCGTGCTTTGAAGTATCAAACTCTGCGCATCAGAAAAAAAAGCCATATTTCTTTAAAGGAAGAAACAATTACAACTTTCAACCCGATGACTACATTAATCTCGTGGGAGATTTTTCAGGAAACAAAAAAAAAAAAAAAAAAAGTTATACGATAAGTGTTTTTATTTAAGTTTTAGCTTCTTATTTTTACCAAGTATACAAGCTGTATACGGAACGTTTAGACAATTAAACGGATGATTACAGAATTAAATAATGTTAACAATATAATTATCGAACTACTGCATGTTTCTACCTGAAGGCTTATAAATATGGGTGCATCAGGGACGTCGTTTTAAAGTAGCCAGGGAAGGGATGGGAGTAAGAGCACAAGCTATGTATTCACTACAACCTTTCATTCAAGATACCACGTGTTTATCTTATGAATAAAATCGAATAACTCCCCCTTCCCCCTATCCTTTCCGTAAACAACGGGATGAAGTGATGGTAGATGGACAGTCGAATCCTTCTATCCATTTTATATTTGTTTTCCACTGCCGGAAAACATTGCTCTTATTGGAGGCTTGTAAAAGAGGTATTCGGATTTAACTTATGAAATCCAACCAAAGGCTGGCAACCTCAGTATTCATTTCACACAGCTGTAATAAGTCAACTAATGCAGAATTTGGTGACTCGGCGAAAGTAATCCAGAACTCGACCTTAAATAGAAGTGTAAATAACATTGTCAGTGCTGAGGCTAAAGGCAGGGCAAATGCATAGATGATGTTTTATTAAATTTGTTACCTGTCATACTCTTTTTCTGGCATTTTTAAAAATGTCTAGACAATTTTCAGAATTACCAAATAAAATGAAAATCTTAGGCAGTTTCAGGAATCGACTGAAATGTGGTTAGGAAATTCTAGAGTTGCCTATACTGTACATTAATAAACTTACAATTTCCATTTTATATTGATAAAATGACGCTGCTTTTAGCGAAATAATTCCTAGAATTGCCGAGCGCTAGGCAATTTCAGCGTTGACTAAAATTTTAACTCAGTCATTTAAGAAAAATCTAAAACTGTCTAACAATCAAGCAATCCTAGAATTTGTCAAACGACATTTTAGTCGATTCCCGGAACTGCCTAAGATATTTATTTTGATAGGCATTGCTGAAAATTGCCTAAGCATTTTTAAAAATGACTGAAAATGGGTTTTGCCAGTAACATATTATTGCCTTGGGTTTTTACTTTCCCCATCCCGGATAAAAAAATATTCCTCAAGCTAAAAGTGGAAGATAATTTTGGGACATATAAGGTGATGCAAGAGTGATCCATTTTTTTTGGATCAACACCCTATACTTCCAAAAACGCTAATATATTTTTGGTGCCAGATATCCAGATTCCGCTTCCGAGCGACGATTCTTATCAATGTTAGGCACCTTCATGAAAAATTCCATACCTGACCATACAGTAATATTTTGGGAAACCTTTATCTACAATTATAAATTCTCGGGAATTTATCCTGGATCAAAGGTATCGTAAGGTATGGGATCAAAGGGATCAAAGGTAATCCACCGTATCGTCAGGTATGGAATTTTTCACGAAGGTGCCTGAGATTGATAAGAATTGTTGCTCAAAAGCGGGATTTTGATATCTATCACCAGAAAGATAATATTAGCATATTTCGATGTATAAGTGTTCAAAAAATTAATCACTTTTGCGTCACCTTAATATTTTAAGAAATAGTATAAATTCCAATAATAATAATAATACTGAAATCTTTTTCGTTTGAGTTCGTTAATATTTTAACAAACTCGGTAATATATGTAATATGTCCCAAAATTATCATCCACTTTTAGCGTGAGCAATATTTTTTTTATACAGGATGCACCTCTTAATCCGTATATATTCGCTTTCATTAACGAGAACCAACCAACAAATCTGATTTTAATATCGACCTATGTTTGCTTTCATCGGCAGGAGGCAGGGTAATACACCTTTAGGTTTAGCAATAATAGCCAGGAGCTCAAATCACTATACAATCGCTAATAAAAGAAAAAGAATACGGATCTCTACAACAATAACACCGCAAAAGCCGCAGGCTTATATTGTATATGACAATACACGGTGTATGATGGATTTCCTCCATGGTTTAAATGTTCTGTTACAGATAATTGCAAAGATAACCCGCTTCCTGATATATCGTAGCTTCCAAGCCTAATATTCTCTATACTATTGAGATAAGGTCAAGGTTACGTTAGTTAACAGAAACCATGTTATCAGGTTCGATTTTCATCGTATTATATTAAATCAAATTATATCAAACACAGCAGACGCCTTTAAGGGTATATATCTTAACAATTTCTTTCTTCAAAATTTCGTAAAAAAAGAGAAAATGTTAATCTAAAAAAAGAGAATTGGGAGCAGCACAGCGCTTACGTGAAATCATCTACATTATAAAAAAGTTTTAATTTCTAAAAGTTTACACACGAGTGTAAACAATTTGAAATACCTAGTAGGTATTTCTGAAAATATGTTCCTCGAACGCATATCGAAATATGATAGGAGGATTTTTCCTAGGCTAGAAAAATATTGAACTTTTTTTTCACTTTTTATTGAAAATTTTTCCCTTCCCGAAAGCAACAGATCCTTGTATGTCATGATTGCCAAGATAGCTGCGTGTAGATAATTATCATGGACTTTTATTTTATTTTATTCCATACGAATGTAACACTCTTAATAACAAAATAAGTCTTTAAAAATTTAGTCCGATTTACTAGACCAATATTTCCAAAACATGAAAAATGTCTAGTACGATTTATTACAATTAAAAAGAGTGATTATCCTACTAACCAAAATGTCTGGTTATGATAAATTCAAATTTTTAGCTAAAAATAAAAATTTTCCCCATGTGATCCATACTCTCCTATATTAGCACTACATATCCATGCAAATTTTCAGCTTCTTCGAACAATTTTTTAATTTGAGCTACTCGAAAAATTCACGTAAAATCACACTTAAAATTTTCTCCATTTTTACTTCAATTGATGTGTAACATATGCATTCAGACGACAATTTTTAGTAAAAAATTCCGCTATTTCCCAATTCTCAGACTTTTTTCAATTTTTTTTTTTAGTTCGTAAAAAATACGATTAATTTTTCTTATCACAGACATGCCAAGCGAAAAATTTTATAACGTTGTAATTAACTACCGAGTCATATCCACGTTCTTATCATACGTTTTAAGAACTGATATCATATTGAAAATAAGGTCATATAACTTCAACTTTTAAATCTGTCGAATATTTACATAGGTAATTACTTTTGTCATATTTTCTTCTATAAAATTAATAACACATTAAAATGATATCATTTTTGCACGTCATCTTAAAACCGGATCGAATTTAGAGACTGGAAAATAGACAATAAAAGGTTAAGAGTCAAAGCAAATTATTAGGGGTCATTCAAGTATTAAATCAGCACCATTTTGGCTCCCTCGTCCAGTTCCCCTTTCCTTATTCTGCCCCTGTTAGCGACTTCGGCGTAACTCCATTTTGAAAACAACTTGAATAGAATCGTTGTTGACAAAAGCTAAGCATCAGAAAGAAGCGATTGTTTACAAAATGGAGATACGCTGAAATCGCTTACAGGGGCAGTATTAGTGTCAGACCAAATCTGCAACCTTAATTATGCCAGACTTTAAGACTTTTTGCCGTTCTCCACTAAAACCATTTGAATGCAACAAAAAAAAAAAAAAAAAAAAAAAACTTTTTTTTTTTTTCATTTTGAAAAGAGAATTCTTAAGTGCTAAATTGAACAAAAATAAGGCTGAACCATATTTTTAATCTAGCTTTCATACATTTCATCGAATTTTTGATTTTAAGAATTTCGTTATAAGGAAAAGATTTTATCAAATTATAAAAAATAATTTTTGTCCATTCAATTATATCATTGTTAATCAAAATGGCGATCGATTTCTTTTATGATTCGCGATTAAATACCGAAAATATCTCCCTCTTCATAATCTACTACATAAAATAAGATAACATTTAACCGTTTGTCTCCCACGGTTTCTGAATAATATTGCATAGATCTAACCGGAAAAATTTTCAACATTGACTAAAAGTTGAAAAGAAAACTCGTGAAAGGATTTTAAAATCTGAAATAAAAGCCAATCCCTTCATACAAAAGATTTTTTAGGTCAATAACGTAATTAAGTTCAAGAAAAGAATCTTGAAATGAAATCCAAATTTATTATATAGAACAAGATGATACTAAACTAATTAAGGTAATCTCCGAATAATATCGAAATCGTCTTATCTATCTGAACTCAAAAAGAAACCGGGAATATCTCTTTTTGAAATTCAAAGCTCAGGATAATTGGAACTTTTTTAAACATACAAAAACAACAGCAAAACGTAAGTCAGTAAAAAAATAATCACCTCCTCTTCTTTTTCAAGTATTCATCCTGTTTGGATTATGAATGATAGGATTACGCCCTGTCGGTGGAAACAAGTTCAAAAATCTTCCTCACGCCGCGCCGCTCCACCTTCGGGATTTTCTTTATTAGGCAGGATCCGAACCCAGCAACATATCAGTCTTAAAACTCACATAATATAAACTAAAACAAGAGATGGAAAATCTTTGCTGCGATATAAATTTGGAGCACTACACGTCCGACGTCTCGATTTGAGGTGGACATGCTTGCCACTCGCCTGACTTTATGATTTTTTTTTTTTTTTTTTTTAAATAACATTCATCAGGGTACTTAATACCGGCGCCATTTCATTTTTAAAATGCCAATGACAACTTTGTTTAAAGTAAAGGGAGAAAGTAATTTAAGCACGAGGTTAAAGAGCGTTTAACAGATTAACTGAATCCTTCTGCCCACGTTACTGGCGCTTTACACTTATGCATTTACTTGCAACAATGAAGATAGTCCATTGTATATGTTCCAATAATAAAATTCCGTACACATTAACCGATTTCTGTATGTACCTACACGCGGGAATCGAGTTTTCCTTTTCCGCTCGTGGTATGCAAGGTCAAGAATATTAGTTAAAAAATAGCTTAAAAAATCGCTTTTTAAAACAATCTATTCCGTAAAAATCAGGAGTCCGAATGCGATGCCGGTGCCGGCCGCGGCCGGCTGAAATCTCGGGTCGATGCCAATTCCATATTATTTATTTAATTTTCGGTTCCGATTCCGGCGCCGACACCCGGTGCCGATACCGCCTCTCATTCCGATTTTAGTGGAAAAAAAATCATAGATCCATTCTATACGATTTTTAAAATCAGGGGTCCGATTCCGATTCCGATGCCAGTAGTAACAATTTTGCAGTGCCGATGCCGATGCCGATTTCGGATATTTGAAAAAATCCGGCATCAGCCAAAATTTTCAAGCTTCGGACCCCTGGTAAAATGTTGCGATAAATCCGAGAAAAACCAGAAATGAAATTTAATATTGTATTTTTAAAATTTTAGCGGAATTAACGCAAAGTCTACCGGAAGCAAAAGAATGTGGGCGAATATAATGCGATATTTTGTATCATGAAGTATTGAAGTTTATTCGCGAGATGCTTTTACCAAATTAATTTTAAGTACAAGTTTACTCGCTTTACTATCATGATACCATAAATTAAAGACTTAGATTCCTTTGTGAATTTGTAAGTTAATATTAATAATGATCATTTATTAAGGATTATCCTCTTGGATCATAATTTTCATTTCAAGAAAATAGGTTGCCCCTTCAAAGCCCTTTTAAAGACAAAAGAATAATAAATTAATTGGGTACAGCCCCCAAAGACAAGTGTTTCGACTTTGATTATTAAACATTAAATAAATAAATAGAGCGATTTATAACAGCGTTTAGATCAAAAGGGTGCATTACAATTTTTTAAAGCGATAGCGAGTACATAGATCTAGAAAAATATTTTATTATGATAAAATAGGAAATATATTTCCGTAGGATCGACCACTTTTAGACTTTAAATGCATTAGACTAGATATTTGGCTAATGGTTTACACTTAAAATCAGAATTCACTTTTGTAAAAAAGGGACTCTAAAAGTGGCGGTTACCTTTATTATTATTTATTAGCCATTCTGTCACCAATTACAATATCGTTTAAAAAACAAATCACGATATTAATTAAAGTACTATCAGGACTAAGCAAGTATACGTATCACAGTAAAAGAAATAGAGCTTACAGAGCTGGGTTGAAATAAGGTATAGTGGGTTGGGTAGAGAAGAGAAAGGAGAAGAAAAATAATTAGCTTTTTGTCTCTTTAGAATTATTCGCTTCAGCTCTCTTCAGCAGTTCCCTCACCAGCATTTTGGATGGGCTCAAGTCCAGTTCCGGGCTCTTTTCGGACATCTCGTTCCAAGCTATTTGGACCGAAAAAAGTTTCGACCGGAGGTAGAAAAATACCCCATTTTTCATGTGAGTTCTCAATAAAGGGACTTTGTAGTTTAAATCCCTTTAAACATTTTCTGAAATGGGCGGGAAAATTCTAAACTGTTTTTGGTCAATGCATACCATTCTATAGTTTTATAAATTATTTTAACAAATCACTTATAGCGAGATAACCGATAAAATAATCATTATTATCAGCAAGAAGAATATTGGATTGTGCCGGTTAAAATCGATAGCAGGCATTTACTTCAACCGAAATCGCAATCACACGGTTACGATATATCAGCATTACATGAAACGAAATTAATCCCATTTTTAGTGTTTTTCATATCAACACTAAGGGGAGATGGAACTTAAAAGGGACTCTCCGAATTTCTCCAACACGGAAGATACGAAAAATACATGTGGAAGAACGCTCAAATCGTTTTTTGCTGGTCTTATCCCCCTTTGCCGGCTACAAGCTTGTATTAAGATCTTAAAAAAGCTTAGTAATCATAACCAAGATCGACTTTGTTATTTTTCAAAATGGAGCACACTCTTGCACTTTCTCACATTGGTCCTGATCAGAAGCGAAGAAAGCGCAATTTGGAATTTTCCCTTCTTTTTAACCTAAAATAATAAATTTTAGTCGATTTTGGGAAAATCAAGCAAAATTTTAGAAATGATCGCAATGTTCAGACAAACAAATCCTGATAATGTAGAGTGCTAAAATGCGAACCTTAAATTCTAATTTTTTCTTTTATTACTCCGACCCTTGAAAAAATAAAAATGGAGGTAGAACTTAGTTAAAAATTTGAATCATCCAGACGGAAAGAAATATGATTTAAAACGTAAGAGAAGGGTGAAGGATTTATTGTATACAATACCAGGATAGAAACCGAGGTAGGATAATCATTTTCTGATGTGACGAACCTCCTCGAGGGATGGAAACTATTCTCCCGGAAAATTACCTTCATCTTCCGACACGATAATTCAAATCAAAATTATGACGCTTGGAAAAAAAAAAAAAAATTTGCATTCGCAAACAAAATTTTTTTTTTCTTCTTCTTAAGAGGTTCATACTCTAGGAAGGATAAAAAAATATTAAAACGGCCACGTAAGATTTCTACTGGCATTAACGCCGTCAAGAATTTTTTAATTTCCGTTAGATCGAAAAAGATCTGTCAGCGATTTGTCATAACGCCCTCCTCAAATTAAGAAAATTCTTTTTATGAATAGGTAACCAGAATTTTATTTTTTAAGTCGTAGTCTTTAAATAGCCCATCTTTCCCCTGCAAATGTTCAACACCAAAATTTATTTTTCAGCAAAAACATGCGTCTGTCACATAATTTATTTCAATAAAATCGATACATGAAAACTGGACAAGCTTAATGGTGAGGCTATGGCATTAAAACAGTAGGGGCATTTTTCAGTGCACATCAAGAACAAAAATCTAAAACGCATTTTGTCAAATGTCCAAAATTTTTCGCAATGTTAACTTTTATAACGCGGCATCAAGTCAAATGACATTATTATGTGAAATAAATGAAAATTTCTACATTAAATACTTTTCTTCACCAAAACTGAAATTAGTTAAACGTTAATTATGAAGAGTACGACAATGTTCTATATATTAAAGTGGCATCTCAATTTCACAGTGAGTTGGGGCACAATATCAAAACGATCTGCAAACCTGTTGATATCTTACTTCCAGCTTGTTAACTTTTTCAAGCGATTTATTCAATTTGCTGCGCTGCTTTCCTATTTACAAACGCTCGCTAATTACCTATAAATCTGATATGAAATGACCCTTCAGTCATAAAAGATGAAATTTCATATATTTATTTTTCAAAAATTCAGAAAATTGTTCTCATAGTTTCAACATGACCGTTCCCTCGCAACAAAAGCGTTATTCAATATTTCCTGTTATATAATTTTAACAGAATCAAAAGTTAAATGATTTGATTTGGAAAATGTCGAAAAGGGAGAGAAAGCTATAAGCTTGATCCCTGCTATCATGCGACAGGATCCTTTCCGATAGATTGCATTAATTATCAAGTTTACACTCCAGAAAATGGCATGTAACGCTAACAAAAGTTCATCAACCCTCCGAAAGTCGATTACAACATTTCAACAGCAATTACAACGTTGCAGATGCGTAACCTGGTACAAAGATCTCCCCCTCTCGGTCCCATCGCGTGATTTAATCCTTTCCGTTGAGGCTGATTTTTCATGGGTCGCATGACAAACCAGTCTTTTCCCTCGAAACCCGTCTCACCATATCAATGTGGAAAAAGTAATAAAAGACATTCACTTTAAAGATGTAAAGTGTCTGAAAAAATAAGTTAATAAATTTCGGGTTAAAAATTTAAAGAAATAAAGCTTATTTGAGGTAATACTCCAGAAAATTAAAATGTTTGAGCTAAGATTATCAAATCAGGGATATCATGGCTAAAAAAAAGCTGGGAAAGCTTGATTCATAAGGAGTGTAACTCGTATTCAATTATCGAATTGGCACGTAATTTACCAAATAAAATTTAGCAGTTCATAACTGTCTCCCTTGGTCGATATTTAAGGGAGTATGCAATTGTCTTCTTCAATTAATTGTACTACTTAATACCACTTCATTAAACTAAACCACACTATTGTTTCGCAATAAAAGACGGAATTAACGATTATGCGTGTTGCGGGAAATTTTATTTAATTCGATTCGAATCGATTTGATTTAATTCAATCCGATCCTCTTTATACATGCTGATTCATTCGCGATTTTAATGTTTTGTGTTCATGTTTTTTCTTCTTTTGTTTTAAAAAACGAGATGTATATTTACTTGTTACAAAATAACTGCGCGATTATGTCAAACAGCAAAGGATTAAGATTAGATGATTGTTGTAAAACAGGACTATATATCGATCCACTATCAAAGCTTTCAGTTCTCTTTTGTGAATAAAATAAAATTTTTTATTCCCAAAGAACAGATGGAGGGGTATAGCACTTTTTCATAATGTAAAGGGAAAAATTGTACATGGAGATGCGTATAGGCACGGCTGATTTGAAGTTTTGAGCAGTCCTAAATTACTTAATCACATACAGTGCGGTAATGTTTTGCTTCAAAAAATAAACGAAAATTTTACGCTCAGCTCCCATATAAATTTCTGATTAAGGTTTAAGATTATGACTGCTCCTCAATAGTCCTTGGCTCGAGTGCGAGTGTGGTGAACACTCATGTATTGCGTGCAAGCGCTCACAGGTATATGAGACCTAGAGTTTAACACGGGTTCCGAACGGCTATTCAAGAGATTTACATAGAAATAATCGCTCGGTGATTTGGCATTGCCTGCCAAGAAGTGGTAAACGTTGATTTTCTGACTAGAGCACTAGTCTCACTTGAGAGTAATTTCTAGCTGTGAATAGGATGACGTCATCTCCAGCTCTGTGATCTACGATGATCTCATGCATGATTGAGAGTCGAGTGCTCTACAAATTGAGCTGTTGGTCACCTTAAAGTTATGACTACCTTGGATCAAGAAGACCCAAAAGCTGTGCGAAATTTTAACTTCGGCTCTCGGTTTAATCATAAAAGTGGTTAGGCCTGAATACAAAAAAAAAAAAAAAAAAAAATACCAAACACAACAGGCAAATCTAAAATTTCTGCGATGTGATTTGACCAATAAATGCATGTAATTGAAATCATTAAAATCAGAATCAAAAAATGTTTTAAAAGTCTTAGTTATCCTGAAGTTTTAATCTGGGAAGTTTGGCTTTATCTACGGGCTTATTCGCCAACCATTTTTAGACATAATGCCTGTATGTTAAAGACACTGTAAAATACTTGAAATAAGTGCACTGCAAACCGCATTTAGTGCCACAAAGGGGAAAATATAAAATATAATTTGACATCAGGTTACTGAAATTATTTTAAGGCATTTTCACTCAAACTGATCAAATATTATTACTTTTGAACAATTACAACAAAAGTCTCCAAAATAAGAGCTTGATCATATCTGTTTTTGACAGACTGATGAAGCAGATGAAACCAACCGATCGAACTCCCGCTTTGAAAGCTTTCGCTTTAATTATTCCCAAGTAATAAAATGTGATTAGCTTGAGTGAAATGCCCCAAAAGAACTTTAGGAATCTGAAGTTGTTTTTATCAAAAACAATTTAAGCTGGGCAATTAATTCTGTGAAAAATTTTTTCAGGTATCCTTGATAAACATATAACATGCGTTTTATTCACGTGCACCTCATCCATCCTTAAATAAGCAAAAAAGAGAATCGTCATAAAATTTAAAAGTTTTCCAATTAATAAAATTTAAACAAAACAAAGGCTTTAACACTTATGATAGTATTGCTTATTTCGAAAAACTCTGCTCTTATCTTACATGGAATGAGATAATTGAATACAGTACACCTGACGAACGTGACCTGGATAATCCTTTCCTAATGACTCATTTTTCTGAAAGCTTAAAAAAATGATCTATTACGTTCGATCAAAAGGAAGTGACGGTGGAAACCAGTTAAGTCTACTTTAGTCAATTATTACGTTAGAGATTTTTCTATGAATAATTTCATTGTATTTCGGCTTTGAATAAATGACCATTCAAAGGCATAGCAACTCAAAGGGTAGTCGAAACGGATAAAACTCATTGAACTATCTTATCTAAACAGCAGTGCATTGATGTCCTATTTGATATTCTAATCGTATATGATCAATAGATAGCAAAACGAGTTTCTGAGAGTTTGGAACAAAAAAAAATATGACGACAAGGTTGGCCTAAAACTTAATTTAATTCGTAACCAGATACCGAAATCCTTCACACAAAATGTATGAGATTCCTCGTTTTAATAAAAAAGTATTATCATGAGCAATGTTAGTCATGCTAATTAAACCGTCCTTTTGTGTTCCCCTAATCGGAGTCTTCTCAAAAGTCAAGTTGTATTGATTGATTGATTCCAGAGATATACGCCGAAAGCCATAACAGAACGAAAATTATTTATTAAAAAATAAATTAAATAAATTATTGATATTTTTTATTAATATGAATTAAATGTACTTCTGTTCAATTCTGTACTTGAAAGGTAAACAAGCCCAACTCAATAAGCCAAACAATAAGAGTTGGGCTTGTTTACCTTTCAAGTACAGAATTATAAAGTGACTAAAATTAAATTAATGGCTTCCCAAATTTTTAAAATCATGGAAGCTTTTCAGATTTTTACAAATATAAATAATAGAAAAACCATGCAAATTTTTTAGCAAGATTTTTAAAACAAAAATCACTCAAAGGTAAAATGCTTTTCGTTTTGGCAAAAAAAAAAAAAATCCCTAGAATTAACTTGCTATTTTCAAAGTTTTTGAGTTAATAAGGACACTTTTTTTGTAAAATTCGGATTGATAAATGTTTTAATTCCGTCATGCTTTACTATGTCCAAGTCCTTACAGTTTCTTTTATTCGAAAACCAGTTTTGCTGAAGAAATATAAAATGTATATTAAAAAAAGGACGAAATAGAAATTTTAAATTACCTCTTGAATTTTCAGATAATTTGAATCATGAAGCTTTTCAATTAATTCTAGAGGTAAATTAATCGAAAATTTAGTTATCTCAGATTAACAGAGACGTAATGGAGCCTTAATCATTTCTGGCGAACTTCGATTTAAATATATGTCATTCAAATTTTCAGATAATATGAAACAAAAATCATTTTCATTGTTAAATCATCGAAACAAAAGCCCTCAGCCATGACCTACAGGTGGTCTTTTAGACTGATGTAATGTATGAAGTTTCAAAACGGAACAAAGATGATCCCGTATTCTGAAATACGAGAACTCTTTAGACTTGCAGTAAAAAAAGGGAAAAATTTGAATATAAAATTACTCCTTCTTTGTTCTTTGCCTAACAAAGATAGGTATAAGTCCCACAAAAAAATTCTGGCGATTTTATTCTTTTTCCGAGAAAGGAAAGCAAAAGCATCTTCAAGAGTCCTTCAAAAACCTAGCTTTAAAAAAACGTTTTCCCGTCAAAAAATCTTTTTTTTTTATATTTTTTATCAGTTAAAAAAAATAAAAACCTGAAAACGTGAGATGAAAGTTTAAACTGAACTTTTATACGTTATATAGGATTTGTTGCACCGTAAGCTCGTGCGAGACTAATTGGAAAACTAAGTGTTTGTTTTTCATATCTTAATAACAAGAACTAGTCTGGAACAAATTAATTATGTACAACCAAAATCATATACCACTTAACAAATCATGCCGACTTTTGTTATCGCTATAATTGAATATTTTTAAACTGAGCTTCCAGATAACTAAAACCGTGATTTATCTTTTAGCCTTAACCCGTAAACCATGCGGAACTGTAACAAAAAAAAAAAAAAAAAAATATATACACGAACGGAAACCGTTCCATTTGCTTAACAAAACAAAAGAGCTAATTGAAAAGAACCAATGTTTAATGTTTATGCTGGCTAAAATAATCGATTAAAATATTAAATCAGGGGTAAAGGGACGACACCAGATGAAAAATTCAAAATTGTGCTCGGGACTTTTAATTAATTCATTAAACTTTCATGAAGGAAGTGACACTTTAGACTATTTTGAAGGTTTCTTAGTTTAAATTTCTTTTCTTTTAACACTTTAAGCTCGGCTTGTTGAGGTTTTTTGACGCGAAAAATCACTAAAAAAATAAGTTGCCAAGTGACCGTTCAAAACACTAAATCTAGTAACTAAGCAGGCGTGATGATTAAAAAAGAAAATTTTTATTAAGTCAATGTAGGCTTTTACAGGCTGTACCGCTGTTTGAAAAAATAGGTAAATCTGGCGGGTATTCATGTCTCTTATGTTTAGCTTAGGGAGTACTCATTATTAATAAATTATTATATCTAAACAAACCAAAACAAAAACTTAATACCCATCGCATCTAAACTTTATTTCGAACAAAAATTTATTTGGAAAGCTCTTAGCATTCCTGAAACAATGCTTAATTTTTGTCATATGGTGATTTAGTAATTAGGACTTGACCTGAGTACAAGAAAAAAGGGTGGTCTGTAGTAAAAAAAAATTACTTAATTACCAATAAAAATTTAATTAAACTAACTTTATTCCTGGTTTACATCCAAGTATGGGTCATTTGTTGCAAATTTTTTTTTCAGGAGCATTTTTTAAATTTCTAAAATCGGTATAACACAGTACTTCAAAAAGCAGAGGGAAAAAAATGAAAATGAAAATTAAATGTAAATACCAAAACAATAAGAAATGATGAAAGAGCGTAAGCTTTTTTTTTCTTATAGGAAATCTCAAAAGTTAAGAAAAGAAAAGAAAGAAGTAAAAAATAAAACGAAAAAAATAAGCCTTTACATTTTTTTTTTTTTCTTGATTTTTAATGGAAGTTCTGAGGCCGAGCTGAAGCGACAGGAAAATAATTAACTGTTTAATAAACATAGATTAACTTTAATCTTTTTTTTTCGTTAATTGACCGAACGCCATCAAAAGCTCACCAAAACTCGTTAATTGTGCCATAATTTACATTAAGAAAAAAAAAAAAGCGTGTGAACTTTACTTGGAAAGAAAACGATCCTAACGATTTTAACAGCTTAAAAAACTTTTTTCTTAATTCCGTTCCAAGCTGTGTCATCTAATTCTCTGTTTGAAGACGGTTTCGCGTGAGATTTAAGATAAAGAACTCATTCCATTGTACATAAAAAAAAGGATTTATTTATTTAGTTAGATTTTTTTTTTCTTTTACAACTTTAAAAAATTCAAAAAAAAAAAAGAACGATACGAAAAAAAAAAACAGGCATGAGCTATGAAGTGAACCGAAAAAACGATTATGTGTGATTAAAGCCGGCGGCTTAAGTCACACGTGGTTTTACAAACGAATACCTCGTGTTTACGTCTATACACGCGTTTAATCCAAAGATATTTTTTCTCATAATTATTTTATAATAAAAGAATTGCAAGAAAAGCCTAGAAATACTTTGTCATTGCGATAATGCTGCTCGCTCTTCAATTAAACTATTATCACGATCACATGTTTATTCTTGGCCACACCGAACCAATTCAACGTAGTATTTAATTTAAAAATATGTTTGATATTTTTTTTATCCTAATTTAAAATGAATTGTAAAGGTGTGGAAATTTTTATAAAATCATTATTAAAACCTACCTTTAAAAATTTAAGTCACACATCAAAATATTAAAACGCCGACAACACATGTTAAATGCGTATAAAGAAAAAGAGTTTTAAACGCCGGTGCTGACGCTGTCAAGCTTCGGTTCAGACTGGACTGGACGTCGTGGAACGAGGCAATGGAAGCTTCATAGCCCCAAGCCTACTCTGGAATCTCATCGTTTTCACCAACTTTAAGCTTTTCATTTTGCTTTTTTAACTTAAAATTTTACATTTAAATATCGTACTTTTAGAATAAATTATTAATTTATAAATGTCTAATAAAATTCAAAACTCCAAGGCTGTTTTGTTTTTATTGCTTAAAAATCATTTGTCTTCAAATATACTTTTTAAGTGCTCTGAAAAACATTTTCATATTATTTTTTATTTTAAAATTGCTCTGATTCATAACTACCCATACTGACGGTATACGTATAATATACGCGGAGAGGTAAAACAGACTAGAGGATTTGTCTTTAATTTATGCTTAAAATATGTTTTTTTGAATAGGGCTTAAGTTATATTTTTTATATTTGTTGGAAATAAGCATAAATTCGGTAGTCTGTATAATTAACGTAGAAGATATCTTAAAGATATGCGTATAATATACGGAACATTGAAACGTATAAGTACACCTAACCCAAACATATATTCTACATATAATACATGTATATCATGAGTATGGGTAGGAGTATCTATAATTTGAACGATTACGGATTCAGAAATAAGGTTATGAATAAGTTTTAAAATTGAGTTGGTCCGATCTTGTATAAAAGAAATAAAATTATTAATTTTGGATTTTTTAAAAATATACATGGTATGTTATCTTAATGTATTATCGTGTTGTTTCGAAAATCGATTATGAAGATAGTTTATCGAGATTTTCGACGCTTTATCTAATCAGAATAATGCACTACACAGTATTCTGGAAACTAGCCACTTCATTTCAGCCATTTAAGCTTTCTATTATAATACTTGTAAGAATTAGGAAATTTCTTTACAGCTGAATACTAAGCCAGAGGCATATTAAAATTATTAACTAAATGTGGCACCCAAAAGCTGAAATATAATATCTGTGTAAGGCATGCGATACAATTCTAAACATGCTATTAGGGCAAGAATATTTAACATTCAGGAATGTCTGTAGGATGCTAATATTATCCTACTGCTAATACATAATGATAACATGAAAACTAAGATAAAAATGTAAAAGGCTAATTTTACTATAATTAATTGAATTTCTTACCGATTCGTATTCTCAACCCAACCCAAAGAAGCTGCCGAAGGATCTCCGCCATCGTTTTTATTTGTATAGAAAATATAATGTCAACAACAATGATTTTCTGGAAAAAAAAAAAAAAGTTGTTAAAACAAAAATTTAAATTAATAAGAGAGAAAAACCCCTGGTAGAAATCATTCGGAAACTTAACGAGGATCGATCTCGATTCAATTCGGATCCATATTGGTTACAGAATTTAATATGGAGTTTAACAGAGAGCATTAAGTTTAAATTAGCCCAACCTATGAATCAGAAAAATATATTTGCGGTTTTTATTATTTTTATAAGTTATCATATGCCCCTCAAATAATCCGCGATGAAAGCATGAAAATGATTACACGGCCTTAAAATAAAAATTTCTAGATACAATAAAACTTTTTTTTTTTTGAAACAAAATTCTTCATGTAATTTAGCAGTGAAATAATTTACGTTGAACTTCTGTGATTACATCACTTATCAGTTTATTATCAGGTGAGAAAAAAATTGTTTAAACAAAGTACTTGAAATTTTTTTTGTAATCATTATTTTATTATGACTTCATTAAAATGATGTATATTGTTCTATGGAACCAAAATTTATTTTTCAACCCCCAAATGAATTTGATCTCAGTCATTTGACAATTATTTCCAAAAATAAAAGCGAATCGACGTCTCAGAACCATAGAGTTCTAAATAGGCCCCCCTCAAAAATTGAGATTTTTTATGCCAAAAGTTGTCTTTTATTTTAGGTTTATAGTCTATGAAAGGGAAATTTTCAATTTCAGTTTCCTTAAACTAAAAATGTTTTTTTATAGTAATGATTATCAACCAAAAATTAATTTGCAGCGTCATAATAGCACAATAAATGAATTAGTATACAAGAATTTAAAAATAGCCTTAAACCAACTGGGCAGCGAAAGCTTAACTTTTAAAAAAGATCGCCTGTAAAAGTTACATGTTACCGATTTGGAACCCAATTATTGTTCTAAGACGACGTAAATAAGAATTTGGAAAATGATCCGCCAGAGGAGAGTTAAATGACTAAATGCATTTAAGGCATCAATGTCACTTTTCCTTTTGTTCCAACAAATCATGTATCAAAAAATTCAAATTATTGAAATATGCCACACAAATAAGACTCATCTTCGCCCATGAAATGGTTGGAAATCTTACAACAGGAAATAAAAAAATTTCTTTCAAATGACATATATTTTTATACAATTAATTGTCACACAAAATTTTTTATTTAATACAAAAAAAGGAGTCTAATCAATTATAATGTAATCTCAAACTTCTGAAAATTCTGCGTCAATCATCTTGATTATTATCATCGATAAGGAGTCACTTGTACCCAAATATGATATTATCACACAATGCATATTAAGCGCTTGCGTTTCCTTATCTAATGATTATAAGAAAACATAAAATCGGTCAAACCATTTCAAATCATCATTTTTTATTCGGATCTGCTAGTGATTGTCAGGTAAGGCAACAAAAGGATAATTTAACTGTGGATATTAGTGAAAATTTTTCGGAAAACTATCAATCGATCAATTAATCAATTGATCTTTAATTATTTAACACGAATATTTAAATTAAAACACTGATTTTTGGATTTAGTTAAACTACTGGAGGAAAATATATCCCCTTGTAAGTTTGGTATCATCGTTCGGTGCAAATAACAGATCAATCATGAAATAATTTTCGAAAACACGAAAATAAAATATTTTTTCTACTTTGCACTAGATAATTATTGCCAATTATTCATGAGAATAATTTTTATTTTATACAGTGCCTAAAAAGGATTTAATAAGGACACTTTCAGAAGAAATATCTTGCCTCCATTGGTTAATTCATTAGAGGATACTATTAATTAGACCCCCAAAAACACCATTTTCCCGCTACTATTAAGCTTATTTTTAATCGTTTTTATTATTTTCAATCACTGAATGGCTCAAAAAGCAAAAAGCGATTGGCCTTTGTTAAAATTTGAACAATTTTTTTAAAGGATCGGATTAACAGTTGCGACAGTAAAAATGTTTCAAAAAAATTTTTCCTTGAAAGGATTTCTATTTTTGCCCAATTTAAAAATGTTAGCAAAACTGCGGTTAGGAGTTAAAAACAATTAGGAACTAGGAATTAATAACAGTTACAATTAGGAGTCAACTTAGCAAAGCTGTGGTCAGGTTTTAATTATCATACAGAGAAATGATCAAAATCACGACTCTTGAAACGTCTCAGAATTACCGGATTCCGTCGTCAAAGTTTTTGTGCTTTACTAATGTGTAAAAAAAATTTTGGAACGTATTATTAAACCGACAGCAAGTAACTTTCTTAAATCCAATAAAATTGTTGGAAAAAAGACCCGCGTTAGAGCGATAGCCGGCATTTTTAGACATTCGTCACGTACAGAGTAGTCCAAAAGATGTCCGTAGAAAAGGCTATTTTAATACAGCCTTATGGGGAAAAATGAAAAGTGTAATATCCCCATCCGGTTTTTTAAGAGTTCGTTATTGAAAAAAAAACGATGCATTGGTTTACATGGAAAGAAATTGAGACTGTCCGATTAGAGTCGGAATGGAGAGATGTCCGTTAAGGAGAGTATCCGTTACTAGAGGTTTCACTGCAGTGATAATGCAAGATTCGAGGAGGTGCTGCTGTCGAGCCTAATACAAAAGTTAAAAAGTAATAACTGCCAAAATAAATGCCATTTTTTTTTAAAATGAACTGATTAAAGAGCTTAATTGATTTGCATATACAAAAGCCTCTTCTAAACCTTTGGTGAGATATGCCGAATGGTAAAATTCGTTGCTATTGACGGTCTTTAGCACGTAATTACTAATTTAAAAAAAAAAAATGGTGTCAAATTAAATTCTGTAAGTAGGGTTCTGATGGCTCCCTATAACTTGTAAAATAAAAAAGTTATGCGGGCAAAAAAAAAAAAGATATACTTATATGCATATATAATTTTCTTCTGGCCAAAGAACCTGTTGCTCTGCTTTACAGTATACGAAGAAAACCGCATTTTTACCAAAAATTTTAAAAGAGCGTTTAAAATTCTTCCATATAAAATAATTTAATATTTCTAAAATACAAGGTTTTCGTTACTATGCAAGGAGCAAAAAACAATGTACAGCACACACCCAATTTTTTGTTTAAGATAATTCTTAAGATGGGAATGAACCCTACTAGCAAAAAAATGTGAGAATAATTTCTCGAGAAGAAGGAAAAAGGGTTGGAAAATTTCGCTAAAATATGTTACTGATAAGCATATATCATTCTAATCTATCACAATACTTTAATTCAAGTATTTATATTAGATAATTCATACCAGACAACTCACCAAACAATTCAATCTTTTTTATCTTTTTTTTTTCTTTTTTTTTTTTTTTAAGCTTAATTATTATATTAAATTTAAATAGGCCATAAACAGACTATGTATTATTTTATTGATTGTTTATTTTAAAAATAACCAAATATGATTTCCTTTTTAGATCCAGCAATGAACCTCACATTTAAGGCAATCTTTTTGGTATGCTTATTACCATTCATTCATTCTGGACCTGTCATTGTAAAAGATACACCAGTTTACACCTTACCTGACGGATTGTCACCAAACGAGTATACATTAACGCTTAAAGTAGATGTGGACACAATTCCTAATCCAGGTTCAACATATGACGGCAATGTGAAAATCAGGTTAGATGTTACCAGCGAAGAAGGCGTTTCCGAAGTAAAATTGCACAGTTATAAAACAACACAAATAAAAGCAGCTTCTTTAAAGCAACTTGGCGGTAAGCATTTAAAATAATAATAATATGATAATAATAAAACCTAATCATGTAAGTCCGTAAATGTTGTGTTTTCCAAAAAGTCCACACATTTATATTTCGACCCCTGTACGAGGGAGCGAAAAACCAAGATAACAATAATAATAATTTAAATGCAACCGTCTTCCGCCTATATCAGAAGTAGGCTTAGTTAAAAAATCTCTTTAAAAAAATGAGAATATTTAAGGCCGATTTCAGAGATAAAAACTATCGAGTTTCGACACGTCGACGATGTGTAAGGTTACCGTAATGGTTTTACGGCCTCCATTATCGGAAAAGGTGCCCCCTAAGAAGGAAGTAAAAAAAAAAAAAACGAAAAAATAGATAATAATAATAATAATAATTAATAATTGATTAGATTGTTGCACCAGAAGGCAAAAATAAATTAAGAATGTATTTATTCTGTAATTTAATTTTGAAAAAGCGCCAAAACAGAACAAACTCGAAACGTCGATATATCGCTTCGATTGCACTTCGAGTGCAAGCTTGGTAGAGATTGTTGTTGTTCTGTTATCTGTTCAAAAAAAGAAAGATGAGTTTCATACACATAATGTTTCTCAAAAAGTTTATTGTAATCAAAAGAACTATTTACAATTCTTTCTCGTTTCAAAATATGGTTTTCCAATTATTGAAAAAAGATCGTAATAACATATCATGGGTTTTAGTTCAAATATGTGCTATCCAGTATTTATTTTTATTATATTCCTGCACACCAACATTTTTTGGTCAAATACAGATAGAAATTAAACAAAATAAATTTAAAAAAAGAGATAAACTTGTAAAAGATTTTATAGAAAATATTTTTTGTTTCTGGGAATTTAGTTTGAAGTTGAAAAGGCAAGAAAAAACTTCATTTACATTTTAAACAGACTGAAAATAAGCTTCTTCATTTTTTTTTTTTTTTTTTTTTTTTTACTCTTTAGATACTACTACAGAGTTGCTGGCTGACAAAGACTTAATTAGCTTCGATGAAACTACAAATATTTTGACACTAAAACTAAAAGATACTAACAAATTAAGCAAGGACAAAAATATGTTTTAAGTTTGGAGTTTCAAGGCACTTTCAGGGATGACATGTATGGATTTTATAAGAGTTCATATGTTGATGATGATGGAAAAGTTCAGTAAGTTTAATAAGTTTAACAAAATAAGTAAAAGCAAACTTAATAATAATAAATTTAAAAGTATTTAGGTTTTGGAGTTTCAAAGTTCTGAGACTCAATCTCTTGAGCTGGGATATTCCAAGTTTCAAACTTGCAGTTTAAATATTTTCTCTTAACTAATTCAAATGCCTTCAACAAAATGGATTGATTAGTTATTTAATTGAAAATAAAAATTAACTTTAAATTCTGCCAAAGGGATAAAGATTTATTTATATTTCTATGTAATTTTCTTTTTCAGTTGGCTTGCAACAACTCAGTTTGAATCAGTTGCTGCTCGCAGTGCTTTCCCATGTTTTGACGAACCTCGTTTTAAAGCACTTTATAAGATCTATGTTCATGTAAAAGCAACTGATGAATACCATGCATTAAGTAATATGAACTTGATAAAGTAAATATCAACTTTAGCAAAAAAAAATCTGTCACTTCCTTTTGCTGTACCCATAGTAAAATAAATTAATTTGCTTTAATTACAGTAAAGAACAAATGGATGGTGACTTCCGTATTTTTGAATTTGAAAGAACACCTGAAAAATTAGCATCATATCTTGTTGCTTTCATCGTATCTGATTTTACATGCAGCGATCCGGTAGCTGAGTTTAATGGTGGAAAACCTTTCCGTACATGTGGTCAAAAAAAATTCATTGACAACAAAGAAGATACCTTGAGTCAAGATGCTGGGCCTGCAGTTTTGGATGTTTATCAAAAAAAACTAGGAATAGAGTTTAAATACCCAAAACTTGATCAAGTGGGCATTCCAGACTTTAATGCTGGTGCTATGGAAAACTGGGGCCTCACTACATACAGGTAAATTTATTAATTAAATAACTTTATTAATATATTGGTATTCTTATTTTAAACTTTTCAATTTACATGTTGCAGAGAAAGAATGCTATTTTTCAATGAGGAAAGCAATTCCGCTGCTACTAAGCAAAGTACTGTGGCTGTAACTGCTCATGAATTGGCTCATCAATGGTTTGGCGATCTTGTTACCCTTCATTCTTGGGACGATGTTTGGTTGAATGAAGGTTTTGCTGATTATTTTGAGTATCATGGTTTGGCTTTAGTAAGTTTTGTTTGACAAATAATGTATTAACTGAAATTAAGAAATGGATGGCTTATCTAAGACATCAGTTTTAAGTGGAGTTTTTGATAAATTAGGAATAGGACTATTTTGTGAATCATTTTTACTTCACATTTTATAAAGTTAACAAAATAAGAAGCTTGATATTATGTTTCAATATCAGTTGAACAAACAAAAGGCTGAAAATTTATTGAAAAGAAATCTCATTATGCCATTTTCTTGTTTTCTCTTTAAACTTTGGACAGACCTGACAAAAAAATTGGTATTTGTAATTTAAAAAAAGTTATACCTAGCATTTTCAATGTTGTAACAGCTCATAAGAAAAACATCTCATGTAAAAAATATTAGAAAAACGGATCGGAGTTTTACATATAACTGATGCATTAATGCTTAAGTCTATGAAATCGTCAATTAACGAGCTTTATGATGGTTATAATAATATGACTTCCCTATTTATGAATTAAGTATATTTTTAAAGCTGTCCTGAAATAATTAATCCATTTCATTTCTGCAGATTGAAGCTTCCGATGTTTTAGACACAAGTGATTGGAATCTCTTGGGACAATTTGTAACAGATGAAATTCAGTCAGATGCTTTCGAAATCGATGGATTGGAGTCTGCCAGACCTTTAACAAGTCATGTTGAAAAACCTGACGAAATTGAAGCAAATTTTGATAGCGTTGCTTATTCTAAAGGTGAGCGTTTACATTTAAAGCGATCTGGAAGTAAAATTGTTTGCTTCAGATTTTAGAAATTTTCTAAAAAGTCATGATTCTATAATTAATTTTTTTTTTAAAAGGTGGTTCTGTTATCCGCATGTGGCAACATGTACTTACTGATAAGGTATTTTATGCTGGCTTGAAGTTGTACCTCGATTCTCAGTAAGTTTTCACCTTTTTTAATTGTTATATATTTGTGGAATAAAATGGCAGTATAAAGTTACACAATTGATATTAAAACCATGAATTGTATTGCTACAGTTTTTTTAATTGCAAATATTTTGATTAAAAATACTGCAATTTTACATTCTACAAATGAAGACTGAATTTTAATAATTGGCTCTAAATTTATTTATTTATTTATTAACATATAGTCAGGGAGATAATGCTAAACCGGAAGATCTCCTTAACGCATTCCAAGTCGCATATAACTCAGAAATGGCAAAACCGAATTTGAACCAAAAAGGTGTAAGAGAACTATTCGAAAACTGGCATTTATCAGCAGGTTATCCCGTACTTAGCGTGCAACATATCGAAAAGGCAAAATATAATTTTACTCAGGTATGTTCCTGCATACGAGAGCAGGTGTTGTTAATTCGTTTAGAATTCTAATCTTTGGCAATTTTTATATTTCTATAGGAACGGTTCCTTTGGAAAACTGGAGATAAGAAACAGACAAACAGTTGGCATATACCCATTTCGTATTCCACTTTCGAAAAACCGAACTTTGAAAGCACGACAGCATCCCACTGGCTCGAACCAGATGTGGCCTTTAAAGAAATTACTTTCGGGGATGAAAACACCGAAAAACCGACATGGATCATTGTCAACAATCAGGAAGCAGGTAATAATATTTATGACTACAATTGCGTTTTAAAAAATTCAACATTCAGTCATGCTTAATTTTTTTATGAAATAGGTTATTACCGGGTAAATTATGACGAAGATAATTGGAAGAGTTTAATGGAAGAATTAAAAAATAATCACACTAATATTCATGAAATCAATCGAGCTCAAATAATTGACGATGCACTAAGTTTGGCCAGGTCCACGCAACAGGAGTACTTAAGTTACGATATTGCTTTGGGACTTACTGAATACCTGAAAGATGAAGAAAGCTATTTGCCGTGGTCTGCGGCTTCTAATGCTTTTAGTTTCTTGAACACGAAACTATCAAGCGACAAGGAAACTTATAATTATTTTAAGGTTTGTTTTTTAAAAATATCTTTGAAAATATTATTTTTGGAGTACTAATAGTAATTATTTATTTAGGAACACGTTTTAAAATCAGTCAGAGAACGATATAGTAAGCTTGGCTTAACAGTATCAGATAAAGACACCCATCTAGATAGATTGCTGAGGATTTTGATTGCAAGTTGGGCTTGTAAATTAGATCACGAGACGTGCATTACGGATGCCATTGGCCAGTTTGAGTAAGTGTCATTAAGTTACATGTTCTTAGTTAGTAATAGCCATCTATTGTTGACGCTTTTTTAGTTTTCTAATGTTAAGACTTTTTTTCATAAGCAATAAGAAGGTTTCAGTTTTAAACATTTAAATTGTTTGCACCAAAGTTTGATATCATGGCAGAATAACATTTTACAACTTCGAGAACAGTCTTCTTTCGCATTCGATCAAATATGCTGACTATTTTTGAAAAATACTTTATTTTTGACAACAATTGTTATTTCAGTGGTAAGAAGATATCACCTGATGTGAAAAGCATAGTTTACTGTACAGCAGTGAGAAATACGAATGAAAGTGTGTGGGATTCTGTCTGGGATGAATATATGACTACAACTAATAATCTTGATCAAACTATATTCTTATCAGCTTTAGGCTGTTCAAAAAATGAAACGATATTAACAAAGTAAGTTTTTTTGATTTTTTTTAAATGTTCAGAACTCTGGATTTTTTCAAAAATAATTTTTTATTTTAGATTCCTAGAAAAGACAATTGAAACTAATGAGATAAGAAAGCAAGATTTACAATCTGCATTTTCATCTGTTTACAATGGAAACCCCGAAAACGTTAAAACCGCATTGGAATTTTTGAAAAATAATATTGATAAAATAAAAACAACGTAAGTGACAGCTTTGAAAAATAAGTGAAATATAGATTATAAAGAATGAATTAATTACAATGTTTGATATACCTAATTTACAGTTATGGTGGCACAGACCCTGTCGGTAAGCTTCTTATTGGATTAGCTGCTAAGGTTGTTTCTGCAGATGACATTAAAACTGTAAGTATAAATACCCAACACATCTGAAGGCCGATTTGTAATCATAGTAAAATAAGCTTCGAAATGAAATTACTTATATTTATAGTAAGGGACAGACAAAATCTTTGAAAAATTATTCAAGTTTGTCTTCTGTCACAATTTACTGGACTTGTTGCAAAACACATTTTCTATTCAACTAACAATACATTTTTATGCTTAGCTACATCTACAAAATATTTTATTTGTAGAGAGTTTATTTTGAAAGTAATTCTTTAAAAACTATGATCTTCCCTTCAATAATTTTGTCGCCATCCGCTATCACGCTAAATAGGATTTCGAATAAAAATTATAAAAAATTCATTTTAAAACGTTTAAAAATTTTAAAATATTATTTTCAAAATTCAAGATATTTTATAGGTATTTTAAAAGATAGATTTAGATAATTTCGACTGAGAACAAGAAAAAAAAATTATTTGATATTCATTGTAGTGCTGAACGTGATGGCGAATAACATTACTACTAAGAGGCTGGGGAAGTGTAAACTGATCATTTCTTACATTTTATTTAATCGGGTTTTGTTTAATTTTATTGCGGGCTGACTAATGCTGACTGAACTTTGTAAATTCGTCATTCATGTAATTTTTGTTTTTCAGCTCAAAGAAGACATCCTAAAACCGATCTTAGCAAGTAACGACGACAAACTAAAGAAAAGTGCTAAGTTAGCAGAAGACTCCTTAGCTAGCACGGAAAGTTGGATTTCAGGTAAGCAAAGCAGCATTGCTACTTGGTTAAAAGGTCAAGATGATAATAATACTGGAGGTGGTGGAGGAGCTGCAGAAATCACAGTCAGTGTTTTAACAGTAATATCATGTCTGGCGCTATTATTTTCTTCGTAATGAATTTAGTTAATTAATAATCAAATAAAAAAATTATTTTTGTACATTCCACTTCAATAATTTTCTCTCTTTTATCATTATTACGAATTTTGTTATAAAAATTTTAAAAATAAGACTATGTAACATAAGCCTAAATAAAATTATATAAACGTCGTGATAGTTTATTTTTTAATTTTAAGAACAAAAGTAAGTAATGATAACTAAAATCCTGTAAAATACGCGTGTCATAGGTGATGTTCAGTTTTGAAATATGATTAAGGATATGCCATGATTATTAACTAGGTCCTCCTAGCTCACTGCCTTAGTTTTAAAAACAGATTACGCTTCAATGTCTTGCCAGTTTCAAAAACAGCTATCTATTCTTTTTTTTTAATTCCTTACTTCTTTAAAATGAATTAACTTTTAGAAAAAAAGTCCAATTAATTATGTCAGCAAACTTCGTTTACTTTTAGAATCCTTCAGCAAAAGTCAGATCTGAAAGATTGGTTTTACTTTGTTAAAAGGACATCTGTAATCTATCATTTAGGTCAATGGAATGTCATCAATAGATTTTTCTTTTAATTTTTGGCGATATCCAATATTCTCTGAGTAGGAGGGACTTCCGTGAAGTAAAAGCACGACAGCATTATAACTCGGGTGTTTGAAATAACCGTGGCGCCCGTCGAGACTCGGGAGGAATCCGCTAAAGACTTGGCGACTTTCGTGGCGCTTGTCAGAATCCAAAACCATATATTTAACTTACAATCAAATAAAAATCTTTGGGCGTCGCATGCCAGAAATACCGAGGATTCGCCATTAATATACACAAATCGTATGTTTAACTTATATCGAAAAATGACTCATCCAATGTTTGAGCTTTTTTTTTTCGAAAAAATCTTAGTACGGATATAACAACAATAATAATAGTACAAATAAAGTATGATTACTCTTATAATAAACTTATGCTGCTTACAGTGATAAAGATTTAGACGCCGGCGCCTGTTAGCGTCCTCGCCAGGCGCCGCAACTTGCAAATAAACAACAAAACTTCAAAGGATCAAATTTTATTTTATGATGCTATGGGAAAAAATCAAGACTGTCCATCAAGAAAGAAAAACGATTAATTATTATCATTAGAACTTTTTTTTATTGGCTTTAGTGTTATTTTATTATCTGCTGCAAAATCTCAAAAAAAAGGGGGGAAACAAGTTTTATAAATTGACAGGAATAATAAAACTGATTATTTAATTGGCTAGATCCATTTGATTCACGAAAAATTGATTTATGGGATGAGTAAGAATGATTGTGATTAACGAATATAAATACTACCAGCTTTGAAAATTCTTTATAAAACTTAAAAAGTATCAGTTGCAAAGGCATTATTTGAGGGAAAAAGCAAAAACGGATCTGTTGTCCTATAAGAAGAACGAACTTTTATAGATTATGCAAGTTTGACTTATAAAGTTGTTTTCCTAACCTAAAAGAAAAAAAATTACGCCTCTTACAAACACTGTAACGGCCATTCCTAAAGACTTTGCATGATCATAAACAACCGTCTCGCTTTTATCGGAAAAGCTAACTGATTCTTTTTTACGACATCTCAAAATAAATTTTGTAAAATATATTTAAGCAAATAATGAGCCTAAGCGATCAGTCCTATTTTATACTACCAAAGTAAGCATTTCTACGATTTTTTTTTTATAACATTTACATTTGGAATAAGCAGTGATATACCTTTTCTTTTTTAAAAAATGCATATGATCTTTTTGAGTGCATCCGTTTTAAAAAGTATGTCACAGCTAATTCAGCTACCGAAACAACACAAAAAAAGATGAAATAATAAAGCAAGACGCCGAGAAACCAATAATATTTTACCGTCTAGACAAGATTTTTTATAATTGTATTAAAAACAAAAGGTGGGTTTCCGCATGAATCATACGGTTCCTTGTGAGAATTTAAACGGGAAAAGTTCTATGTGAGTGCGTCATTGGTGCGTGCTGACTAAAATCATATTAACACTCCTTCATTTAATTGATGATCAGCACTGTAAGAAAATGTTTTCAGGACATTTTTTTTAAAACAAAATATGAAGAAGTATTTGAAACGAATAAGTGAGAACTTAAAGAGCCCAACAACGAAAAAAATTATCGTCTTATTTTTTGATATCAAAGAAGAACTTATACCAAACCACGAAATTCTTTTCCTAGTGCCAGAAACAATGTAAACAAAATATGTTGTTTTTAATTTTTAAATGAATCAGTTTAGTGGAGACGACGCCGCACGTTATTTTTCACCCCGTTTTGCGTAGACGGATAAATGACGTCATACTTGCGTTACGCAACCACCGGCAATTTACGACATTTTTTTTTTTGTCTGACAAATAAACAAGAATAAAAAAATATCGTTTACTGATCTCATTTGTCGCAAAAGTTTGGTAATTCGGAAGACCCATACAGCCCAGTATGTAGGGCTCTGGGAAGACCAAAAAGTTTGAGAGTTCGTAATTCGCGGAATAAAAATACGATTTTTCCCGCCATAAAAATTTTGTGACAATCGGAAAACATTATTGACTGTTAAGATAAATCGTTCAAAATGTAAAATTTATCAAGTCTATGATTTCCAAGCGGGACATCAGTTTTTCTTAAGCTGCAGAACTTCAGCAAACGAATAAATGGGCATGACATAAACCAAGTTTATATAAACAACCACTTGTTGCATATATCCGATTTTCCGTTGTGAATATAACTCAAAGAAGCGTAGTTTGCGGCGCTTGTGTCAAACGACGATTTTCCCTCGCGGTGCAAATGAAACAGATTTTCAGTTTACAAAAATGAAATCCCACTAAGCTTTGCAATTAAAAGGGTTTGTAATTTCCATCCAAAATTAGTGGCTCAGGCCTATATTTTCTCATGCCCTACGAGAAGATACAAAAGCGACCTGACTTTTTTTTAAACAAAATTTCAAGGCAAATAATGTAAAACGAAACCGTTTTCTTGGATTTTAACTAAGGGTACCATACCTGAGAAAGTTTTCCAGATTATATTCAAAATCATGGAAGAAAAGCTTTATTTTCAATGCGTAGGCGTCAGTCACGGTTAAAAAATTTTATGTAAAAAAAAAAAAGTCTATATAGAATTTATGTAAATTTTTATGTGAAGCCTACATATTTTCACGTTAATTTAACACAAAAATTAACATAAATTCTACGTAGATTTTTTTAACTAGGGAATTATGTAACTTTTAACATAAAGATTTTTATCGTAAATTTTTTTTTTAATAAACTGGAAGGCGGGACGGACAGACCAAAAGGGCCGTTCAGCCGATTACCCGCTCAAGAATGAGGCAAAACCGCCGCCGGCTTTTCGGGCGTCACAACAGAAAAAAATGGGGGGAAAAAGTATTTTTTATTAACAGTTTTCTTTTGAGAGAAGAACGACTACTACTACCGCCCCCAACAGCCCCTTTCCCTTTAACTTGAATGGGTCTGTCCACTGTTTTATCCGCGCAGGAAAATTAGAAGCCGCCAAATCAGGAAAAAGCAAACAAAACAAAAAGTTGAAATTTGGTAATTTAATTAGTTCATTTACTAAAAAGATGGCCAACCTCTTAAGCTTTACAATGACTTTAAATAAGACAGCGAATAAAAAATGTTCGAAGTTTATCCTCCCTCAATTTTCAAGGAATTAATTTAACAAGAAAGAAAATAAAAACTATAATAATGCTCATCAATAAAAAAAAAAAAAGATTAAGAAAAAAAAAAAACGAATTTTCGTCATTTGAAAAAAACTTAACACAATCCTAAACCATTCATACAACTAATCAAGCAGATTCATTTTTGAAGTAATTCTTTAAATGGCAATCCCCTTTTAGTTTCTGGTTGTAAGCCATAAACTAATCATTCTAATCATAAAACATCGAATCGCCAATTTATGTCCGTCTGTCTACACTGACTCCTGCTGATTCACATTTACATATTTGAAGATTTAAAAAAATTGCAATAAGCTAAAGAATTAAATCATTTTTGCTTCCTCGAAGAAAAGTTGATTGAAAACCATGAAGTACTCTTACAATTCGTATACCGAATAGCGCGGGTGTCCAGTGGTTCCAACGGTTGGCAACCTTTCAGTACCAACGACTTCTTCTGGTTTTTCCATTCCACTAAATTATACAAATTTTCTTCTTCCATAAAGTTGATATCATTAATTTACAAATTGAAAACGATGGAATGACAGTAAAATAGGGGAAATGCGGCGTCGAAGATCTTTGGCGGCGTTGCGAAAAATAACAAAAAAATCCAAAGAAGGATGAAGAAAGGAGCCACAGGGACTAGGATACCCGACGAGACTTAACTAAGACTCCTGCAGTAACATTTGGCGTCAAACATCTTCATATGAAAGCTGTCTCCATCCACAATATTTTTCCTAACCAAATACTGAAAGACTGTAAACATATTACTCATCTACGAAGATGATTTTATATTTCATCCAGCGAGAAAAAAAAAAAAAGAAAACAATGTCAGGGGAGAACCGGGAGAAAACATTTAGTTGCCCTCTCTGTATACGCTCGTGAGATACCAAGCCGTTTCCAAGTAAAAGGAGAATGCAACTTTTTTTTTCTCTTTTTTTTGATTTTATATAGATACTGATGAAGTGAAATAAAACGACAATGTCCAAAAAGCTTAGATGCATAGTAAAATTCTTATCAATATGACAGGTTTGTTTTTGTTGTTATTTTTGTATTCGACTATACATTAAATACAAGAAAATAAATATAAAAAAAGACTGAACGAATTTAAGGGGTTGAACTACGTATATTCTGTAATCGTCACTTCGAGCAGATTTCATGGTGGCCGTAGGAGAATTATGAAAAGCTAAGCAGCTACTTAGGAGAATCAGCGTTGTTCTCAGTCCACTTTTCGGCAGTGTTGCAGCTAGCGCGAAAAAATAATGTAATTCTCAAAGAAAAGTGTCAGCCTCAATAAGGGTCTTCGGCCGGAAAAAATGATTTTTGTCAGACAGAACCCAGTGGCAGCAGGGATGAAAATGAAGCAAATTTAACACTTTGTGTCATTAAAAACAGGTTGTCTCTTTCATAGCTGATGAAGGAACTTTAATGATGCTGCCCCCTAAAATATTCTCAAATAATCCAAAAATAACTTGTGCAAAGTTTGGGGCCTCTACCTAAAAGCAAAGTGGTGCCTGTAGCAACGTCATTTTTGTAATTTAAAATGCATGAAAAATTTTCTTATTTTACTTTCTATTTTTTTTTTTTTAATAAAGAGCTAGTCGAAAAATCGGCCGTTGGTCCAAATTTATTTTGAATATTATATGCCTTCCAATCTAAGTACAGAAATTCGTCCAACTTTTTTTCCATAGATACGCGGGGGCCTTCCAAATTTATATAAAACTCAAAATACCACCCTTATCTGCAAAAAAAAAAAAAAAAAAAAAAGTTGGACGGATTATTTGTACCTAGATTTAAAGGCTTATTTATACGTAATAATTTGGACCAACAGCCGATTTTTCGACTTTCTGTTTATGGAGAAAAAAAAAATAAAAAGTAAAATAAGAAAATTTTTCATGCAATTTAAATGGCAAAAATAGTGTTGCTACAGGCACCACTTCGCATTTAGGTACAGGTCCCAAACTTTCCACACGCCCGTACAAAAAAGAGATGCGTAAAATATATAAATTTTTTGCAAAAAAGTTATATAAAAAATGTATTAATTTTGTATAATTTATACAAAAATTTGGACATACATAATTTATATACAATTTATACATCATTTATATATAAATTATATATATACATCATTTATATATAAATTATGTGTAAATTATATATAAATTATGTATATAATTTTTCGTTAAAAAAGTTCAAGTTTCTTATACATAATTTATGCATAATCATCTCCGAGGATAAAAAAAAAAAAATTTTCGTTAAAAAAGTTAAAGTTTTTTATACATAATTTATGGACAATCATATTGTAGGATAAAAAAATATCAGTTCTTTATACATAATTCATGAATTTTTTATGTATTCCAATTTTTGACGTAGGACTACGTCATACCCCGTAACCTGGAGATTTCTGTTCGTTTATTTGTTGGTTCGCACCTAAAAAATTATTAAATTATTTATTAATATATTAATATTAAAATTTTACTTTGGAGAATTTAAAAAAATTTATGGTCAAAATATAGTCAAAATTTCAAATTTATATAATTTTCGAGAAAAAAGAGCAAGTTAAGCTTATAGCTTTTAAAATAACATTGAGACAAAATTGCCGCTCGGGCGAAGCGAGAGCGGCGAGGTGCTAATCAAAAATTATTATTAATTAAGTGTTATTAATTTAAGTAATATTAATTTTAGAGCGTTTTTGCTCCAAAAAATCGAATTTTTTGACACAAAAAACTTAACATTTTTGGCAAAAATGTCATTTTTCCAATCAACAGCTTTAGCTGTTAGCTAAATAGCTAAGCAATGTTATTTTATTAAGCTATAAGCTTAATGAGCTTATAGATTATTAAAATAACATTGCTTATTAAGCTATTAAAATAACATTGCTTAAGCTTAATGAGCTTATAGCTTATTAAAATAACATTGCTTATTAAGCTATTAAAATAACATTGCTTAAGCTTAATGAGCTTATAGCTTATTAAAATAACATTGCTTAGAAGCAATGCCTTAAATCGATAACTCTTGAAAAAAAAATCGGAATAATTTGAAATTTGCAGCGAAAAATCGCATTTTTGATATTAATAATTTTTTAGGTGCTTAGAGAATTTTAAAAAATTTATGGTCAAAATATAGTCAAAATTTCAAATTTTAATAATAACTAAATAATAACAATTAAATAATAATAATTTAATTTTAGGCCTAACTACAAAAACTTTAAATAATATTTTGGCTATTTGAAATTTCATTTAATTAGATTTACAAGAAATGAGCTTAAAATTAAATTAACAAGAATATGAGTTAAAGCATTGTTTTAATGTTTAAATTTTAACTTTGAAGACTTTAATTAAAATTTTGACTTAAAAAAATTAACGGATAATTTAGAAAAATTTTGTTTACGATTTACCATAATATTAAAACAGTACCCCATAGACGTAGTCCTACATAGGGATATGCTGCCATATCCCAATATAATTTTTTGTATATTTTATGTATAACTTTTGTATAAATAATTTAATAATATAAGTTTTATGCATCCCTTTTTCGTACGGGCGTTATTTTTGAATTATTCGGGAATATTTCAGGGGGCGGCACCATTAGAATTCCGTCATCAGATATGGAAGAGACACCCTAATTAAGAACAACACTGATTCATAGATTATACCCATCCCATACGGGTACTTAAAGATAACTTATATTTTTAATGCACTGAATCGTCGTTGCGCGTTGTAAAGGAGCAATATGCAAATGCTTCTTCGAAAGGTAAACATAAACATTCTTTTTCATATTGCTCCTTTACAACGCGCAACGACGGAATTCTATTTGCGCGCGAACAACCAAAAGAAAGCTGAACAAAATAAAATTACATGTGTGTGTGTAGGTCTGCAAGAAAGTCATTTTGGTGGATTTCGGCAGAAATGGAACTGAAGGAAATGGAACAGATTTTTTTTCGGGAATATGGAGCGAACGCATAAAATATGCTTGCAGCTGGAATAATCTCACCGAAAAACGCATTTTCAGGCCTAAACCCGAAAAGTATACTTTCGAGATCATGTAAACAAAACAAAGTTCGTTATTCTCGTCCTGAAAATAACATTTTCAAGGCTATGGACCGAAAAATTTCGATTTTTCACTCAAAAAAAAAAAAAAAAAAAAAAAAAAAAAACCGTGAAGCCGTTGCCGATCCTCCCCTTCGGCTCGGATCCGCAACGGCCTTGTAAAAAATCTCACTTTTCCAGTCCAGCCTGGAAATCTACTAATTCCAGATCATTGGAAAAAAAAAAATTTAATGATACAAAGTATTATCTTAGCAGCTCGCTTTAAAAAAACATGCACCCATCATTATCCTCAGATTTACATCAGCAACCGATGAAAAGTTTCCGCCCTATACACCCGAATATTTAAAATTGGAGGCAAAAATAAGTGTGATCCTATTATGACATTACGGATTACGTTGTGTTTGTATGTATGCGTAAACTTACAAATTTGTTTTCGTTTCATCATTAACTTATTCTGTGCCCGAATGAAGTCATCTTGTCAACGTACCTAGCACTTACTGTCACCTCATGTCATCTATATTTTTAAGCGAACAAGAAAACTAATGTAATCGGATTGTGATTATTAAATTTTTTTAAAAACTTTTTTGTTGCAACCTACAATGGTTTTATTCCTGCCTCCACCTAAACAACTTCACGTTCTTAGTGCATCACGTCATGTCTGCATTGATTGACAAAAAGTCTTCAGGTAGCGTTTTTTTTTTGTTTTATCTGTCTAAACATAACAACATCGACAAAACATGCAAAACAACCGCAAAAAAGAATAATAGTAGCAGATAAAATATCAATCGTATTTTAATGATCCACAAAGCAGATCACTTCCTTTTCTCGTTGACACTTCTATTTTATTGCTTCTCGTTTGCATTTATTTTATTTTTTTTTCCGAACGATCACATCCATTTTTTTCCCTCTGTTATATAGATTCTAATCGAAAAAAATAAAAAGTTCTTAGCCGCATGAAATACTGCTTGATTAATCGCCGGTTTTTTTTCTAACGGCGAGAAAATGTTCCCTCTTCGAATTTTCGAACCCCTTTAGATGTCCACCCTAAACTAGGAAGTGGTGTAACATTTAGTATGATAAGGTCATCGAAGGGTAATGAAGCATAGAGGCACCAGGGCATATAGACTGGGGGCGCCTGCCTTTCAACGACGTCAACATCATCATACGTCGCGACGAACGTCGAGAGATGACGCCTGTTCGAAACAGACTCTAAGGCGACGGCGACCACCATTCCTCAACTTCTTTAAATGCCACAAATTGATTTTCTTTTTTTTACTTCGTTTTTTATTCGCTTTTTTTCTAAACGGAAAAGTCACATTATTATGACTTTATTTGCTACTAAAACTAAAACTTTCGCATTTTCTTTCATGTTTACGGGTCTAAAAAATAATAAAATCTTGCTTTATTGGTAACAGTTTAACAGAAAATTTCCCACTGCAGAAATTTGAATGTGGGGTGACCGCTGTATAATGTAATGGGGTGACCGCGGATTTGTAATTACTCCGCTTGGTCAGAATGTCTAAAGTATCAGGGGTTTACAATATTTAAAAGCCAGAAGCCAGCTACCCCTTGCAATTATGAGGTATAACTTTCACTTTATTCGAAGATATAATCGGAGATTCTAAAATTAGTCATTAAGAACAACTTTTAGAAAAAGTCCAATGTTTTATTTATATCGTGTTCCTTTTTTTAGTTCAAGCCAAGGCAGGGACCTGTCCGCTTTTATTCTCATTGGATCCACAAACGAAATAAAAATATTGACTGTGCAGATAATGAAAAGACAAAAAAAAAAAAAAAAAAAAAGAATTGTCTTTCATTTTCAAAAATATTTTTAAGAGCTTTGATCGTTAATAAAGCATAACAATCCCTGGTATCAATCATTCTGAAACATAGCAATCAATCTCGATTCAACTCGAATCGGTATCGGATCCATGTGGATTCGGTATCCAACGTCGATCCAAATTGAATCGAGATGGATCGAGCGATCCATGAACGATTTCTAGCAGAGAAGCTACCTGAAAATTAAACGAAAAAAGTTTTCGATTTAATGCCTAATATTTTTAATAATTTTTGTAAATTCGTGATAGGAGAAAATCGCGGTGCTCGGTATAGAATGTATCAGTTAAACGACCAACGGATACTTCCATAAAATTCTGAAATAACAAAATGACATGTGTCATTCATCTTTAAAGTACAAAAACGGTTTTTTTCATGACATAAAATTCTTTCTCACCCACTACAACAAGTGAAATTTATTTATTGACCAAAACGCGGTTATTGTGAAACTTTCGATTTCACTGCAGTCAAACTTTCAATCAAATTGATTCCTTTTGCTACAAATCGTAATGGAAATATGACATTATAACTTTCGATTTCTATAGGTTTTCAAGAAAAAATAGCCTGATTATATTTTTGGAATATAAATAGTTTGACAGTTCATAATGAGAATAATTCAGAGAAGATTAAGTATCATGGAAGACTTTTTACTACGTTTATATCCAATGTTCTTTTTACAAGAAGTCTAGGCAACATTTACACTAAAAATATTACACGGTGTATAAACATACAAAATTTATATTGTAAATCTTGTGATTGCTTTACTAAGAAGGGGCGCCGATATCGTGTTAGGGTAGAAATACAGTATATTGGACGTCACACAAACGACGCCGCGTCTCCTCTTTCTTACACACCTCCCCTCTTGTGCAATATAATACTTCAGGAATGCAAGCACTACTCAGCATCATATTTAACGGCAAATAATGTACTTTTGTTTTTATTTTTCTTCTTCGTTGACATTATAAAAGTTAATATGTGGATTAAATTGACTCCTATGGTTCGACTGTAATTGCTACCCTTTGTAAACCAACATGATTGTTAAAGTCTCGTCGTGTCTGGAAACAAAACTTTGACCATTATTATTAGTCAGCGAGATTGGTGGCGACACAATTTTTTTTTTTTGTTTTTTTAATGAATGTCATTTCGAATTTTGATTTCTTAAAGGTAACATTCCCGAAAAAATAAGTCAGTTAAAATTTCAGCGGATTCAGTTTCGGCTTGGTTTAGCTTTGATACTTTTGACGACGATCTTTAAAATGTTACTATGGTTTAACTGCTTATTTTGTTGCTTTAAGGTTTGCCTAATAAAAATTGTGGCTTTCTCAATGGTTAAATCATACTATTAACTGCTGTAATGTGTGAATTAAAATTTTTTTAAATGCGATGAACACACTTCAAAATAAAGAGGATGGTGATAACTCTAGTAGAAACCTATCCATATTCCTTTCTTAACCAGGAGGTAATGCACGTACACGTGAGGTAAGCTGCACATGCATATCCTCCAATCAATATTTGCTACCTTAACAATCGTGTTGGTTGTCAAACTTTGCTACCTTATAAGCAAAGCTACTTACAAGTACTAATAGCAAAGTTACAATACTAACAGCTACAGCAAAGTTCGTGAAGTGGGAGAGCTTCAGTAATTTATTTAGTTTGAAGAGACCGATTATATTTGAAAACAACGTGTCTTGTGCACTATGATGTTGATAAGTCACATCTGATATCATTAACAGACACTGGAGGATGCAGTTCGGATCATCTTCCCAACATTTTTACCTCCTCCCCCCCCCCCCCCCCCTAGGGCGACGCTTAAGAAGCCTAAGTCTGAATTTAATGGTGGCCAATCGCTCAAATGATTCGAAAAAAAAAATAAACTTAGTAGCCAGAAGCTGAATTCTCTCAGTCACCTCCTAGTGGTGCCCATGGGCAGTCAGTTTTTGCCATTTAAAATACATGTAAAAAAACTTGCGGATGAGAACTTTTTTTTTTCCGACGTAAATACACAGAAGAAAATTCGATTCGATGGTGGAAATAATCCTCATATATGTAGCTTTCAACATGAATTTTTTCAGGTTTTCAAATCTTACGTAACGGCTGTATATTGGGTAGCTAAAATTGAATTATTTGGGCTAATTTTAGCTAATTTTTGCTTCCTGATACAGCCGTTACGTAAGATTTGAAAACCTGAAAAAATTCATGTTGAAAGTTACATATATGAGGATTATTTCCACCGTCGGATCGAATTTTCTTCTGTGTATTTACGTCGGAAAAAAAAAAGTTCTCATCCGCAAGTTTTTTACATGTATTTTAAATGGCAAAAACTGACTGCCCATGGGCACCACTAGGAGGTGACTGAGAGAATTCAGCTTCTGGCTACTAAGTTTATTTTTTTTTTTCGAATCATTTGAGCGATTGACCGCCATTAAATTCAGACTTATGCTTCTTAAGCGTCACCCTACCCCCCCCCCCCAAAAAAAAAAAAAAAAAAAAAAAATTCTTGCGAAAAAAGAATCTTAATTCCATTTTTTAGAGACACAGCAACACCTACGTATGTACTACGCACAAACCGAAATTTTATACGATAGACAAAAAACCATTAGAGTTAATAATATTTCCTAGCACTCTGTGCACGCACGCACACGACTTTAATATCACCAAATTATCAGGTATAAATTATAGCAACAGGAATCGAGACCTGACATGAAAGCAGATGTTGCATTACCTGACCAGTACCTTTTCGAAATTTTAGGGTGCTTTGTTTTTTCTGTCAAGCTGTCCATTCAATCATTTACAAATGATCCTATTTTGCACTACTGGCAGATCCTAGAGTAGAACTGGAGGGGAAAGGGTGATACCACACATTTCTTGCTCAACAGGATTGCTCTTTCCGGAAAATGATTTTTTTTTTTTTTTTTTCGAAAATAATGTCCTTGGCCCAAATAATTCTGGATTTTGTCCTTGAGCCCCGTAAAATTTCGAGCAATTTCAACTTTTAAACAGATTTTTGCAATCTTTAAAAACTATAAATGTTTGATTAAAAAAAAAAAAAAAAAAACGATGAAAACATGAACATTGTAGGACTTTTTTTAATATCTCATCTCAAAAGACAACGCATTTCTTGAATGCACACATGATTATTATAAATCTAAGCGAAATACAAGCGCCAGAAAATAAATGTCATTTGTGATATTATTAGGTATCCGACTATGTCAACGTTTATTATTTGTCTACTACTTGCCGACCCAACGAAATAATTCAAATCATGTACAGAAGGGGTATTATTAGGTTTTTTTTTTATCCCGAATCACCTTCTATTCTTCCGTAATTACCCTATTTATGGTGCCGAAAAAAAACTGTGCTACAAATAATAATTATGCTGGTGTTCGTTTTTCTGTTTCCGTCAAAGTTTCCAAAAAAAAGTTTTTATTTTTTTAGCGTTTTATGTGAAAAAAAGCTGTGCGAGGCCTTAGTAATTTAAAATCATTTAAATGTATTCAAGTACCAAAAAGCGATAACGATGGTATGACAAATATGCGAAATACAAAGTTATGATTAAAACCAAAATCACAATAGTATTAGCAATAAAATGATTAAGCTGAACCCACTTTTCCAAAAAAAAAAAAAAAAAAAAAAAAAAGAAAAAAAGAGAAGAAATAAGGGAAAGATCTTTCAAAAACTACTGGACTTTTAGTTATACAATATCTTGCATTTCCGAATGCGAATCAACAGGTGGTTTTATACTCTCAGACGAGAAAAAGGAGATAAACTTGGGGAAAAATAATTTTTAAGATGATTTGATCATATTTTATTTTATGACGTTATTGATGGTATCATAAAGACTAACGAAGTGAAAAAAGTCGTCAAGTTAAGGGGAAAAGTTTTTAAATAATTTACGGCAGTTGAAATCTATGATCGATTGAAATAAATAAATCGTTTAAGAGCATTTTACTTGGGAATTGGCTCAATAATAAGTTTAAAAAAAAACTAATAAAACTGTACACAAGGCGCCTATGTTGAAGATAAAAATAAGTTAATAATGTGTAAATGAAATGAAGTCACATGCATATGACAATAATTGAGACTCTTACCTTTTGTCTTGGCGCCACCGGTATGCTTTTGTTAAGAACAGGAATAACGAATAACCAGTCCTCTTTGCATCACATCAATAATATCCGCTCCGCTTAATATTGAACGAAAAATTTTAGGTGGCCAGCTGCTGTCTGATGACGTATCATATGTCCTTAAAAGTAGCCAGTAGCATGTACGAAGTAGTCCGAAAAATTAGAAATGCAGCCGAAGAAGCCTGGAAATAAAAGAAAACGATTCTTTGTTAAATTTTCATCCACTTAAAAAAACTATCTTACGTAATTAAAAATATACATATTAGTAATTACAGTTCAGAAATAATATAAAATTTTAACTCGAACAAGTTTCGGAAATATATAGATACGAATTATTGAAAAGGATTCATTGAAGATGAATGAATTGCACGATATCTAACGGAAACGTAATTCATTCATCTACTTTAGTGAAAGGGAAAACAAACCGTAACTCGTTCATTGTGAATATAAAGGCTTAACGGTTTCCTCAAAATTTCTCCCGCTACCGGGAGCCAAAAGGAATGATTTCATCCATTTAAAAAACTCAATTCCAAAGTAAACTTGTCATGTTATATAAAATTTTCCCAGAAAAATAATTTGTTAAAATTCATTATTTTGTTTTGTTATTCCATGGCGCCTGGAGATTCTGGATGCTGGGATAACAGGCTCCAGAATATGGCGACAGCATGTTGGCTGTCAGCCATGTTGGACGCCGGCGTCTCCACGCGTCGGACGTTACGTCGCCGCAAATATTTGAAATTTGACCGTGGCTTCTACGTTAAATATTGCCATTAGATCCTTTTGGCCTCCTTGTGTCATTTTCCGTTGTTTTATTTAAGTCAATTTTTTTCCCTCCCCCTGGTTCGAATGTCAAGAAAATAAATTTATGTTTAATGCTGGTTTACTGGTTAACTCCATTAAGAAATACGGTACACGATCTAAAGAAATGATAGTATTGGAAGGAAAAAATATGTTTTTCTTCGAACTTCCGGTTGTTACTCGATCATTGTCAGTAAAACTAAAATGTTTATAAAAAGATATAACTTTTCAATTTCATAAATAATTATTTATAGAAAAAAAAAGTAACATCTATTTTTTAAAAAAAGTATTTATTAAAAAATAATGGCGTGCATTTATGACAGCTACGATTCATGCGTAGGACATTTAACGTCTAAGGTGATATTATAAACTCCCTAAAACTTTTATAAAAACACTGCATTAGCCTAGTCCCCTTATTTGGCCCAGACTGTGTGCATTGAATGCTTTTATCTAAAAATTTTCATTTTCATTTGCTTATTAATAACTCGAAAAAATAAGTTTTATATAAGCATTTTTAGCAGCCAAACCTATCACGGTGGGACATGCAGGTTTTATAATATTTCATTTAATGAGAGCAAACTAACATAAAAATACAACAAAATATACCGTAACTCAACAGTGGCTTCAATGTCAGCAAGATTTAACTCAGCTATTTTATGCCTTTGAACGTAAGACTATTATGGTAGCTATACAAAGTAAATTGATACTGCAATACATCAATTAAAAACATTTTATTTTTTTGACCCAGAGGTGTAAAGGTACAAAACTTAAGTGATAGTCAGATCTTGAGAAAAAAAAGCAACCTTGTGTACAAGAACAATTAAGCAAAATATAAAATTATAAAGAAAAGATGAACTTTTTCATTGAGAAAAAGAAACTCATAAAGAAAAATGAGATGGATGTAAACTCTTATGCCCCATGGTAAGATGCTGTAATTTGCCCATCAAAAGCTATTTTTTTTAAAAAAAAGAATTCATGTAGAATTTTGAAGAATTGCAATAACAACAGTAGCTGAACACTTTGATGACATATGTTGTAATTCAATATTTCAGCCTTAATTTTCATAATTCTCACATTAAAACCCCATTATTTAACAAGGTACCAGCAGCTTCTACTTGTGAACTATGTATACTCATGGTTATTAATTGTAATTCTTGGTATTCACCCCCGTATTAATAATTTTTAAATGGTAATAGGCCTATACTTACATTTTAATACCTGAACTTAGATCGATGAAAACTCTTTAAAATATGGACCTGATTCCGAACTACAAGAACACAAATATTTATCCAAAGCTTCTAAAATCCTCCCGAATTTATCGCGAAAAACAAAAAACATGAAGATAAATAAAAAACGAACGAAAACATAGAAGTAAAAGGTCGTGGTAGTAGTCGAAAAAGGCGGACTGTTTATTTTTGCTTTATACATGCAAACAGGGGGAGGAAAGAGACTAGAAACTATAACCGTTTCGTTTCCGTTTCTTTTTCTTAGATGTATTTTTTAGTTTCGTTTTTTTTATCGTTACCGACCTTTCAAAATTTTTCGTTTTTTCAAAAACCGTTTCTGTCCCGTTTTTTTCTTCTAAGGTTACTTAGTTTCCGTTTATTTTTCGTTTTTGGAGTTTGGTACTTTTTAATAATAGTTTCCGTTTTAAATTCTTGTTTTTATTTCAAGTTTCTGTTTCCGTTTTATTTAACTAACTTCTTAATGCATCGTTTTTAAATTCCGTTTCCAGATTCCGGGTGGAAAAAATGATCGTTTCCGTTATTTACTCCGATGTATTATAAAATTTTCCGTTACCGTTTTTTCACATTTTTTTTTACCGTTTTTTTGACATTCATAATACCGTTTCGAGTCGGAATTTAAAAATTTTTAAAGACAGGTTTCACTTTAGCTTCAAGTTTTTCTTTTTTAAACCGAAAATATAATTATACTGATCATTTGTTACTGACTGTAAAAATAAAACCAAAACGTATATTTAAAAACTGACCAAATAAATGCCAAGTACTCTAAAATAGATAAAATCCATGACTATACTGGATAAGTTCAGAAAAAATGAATGTAATCGTTATTTTTTTGATATATAAGTTTATCCGGTGTTAGAAGAGAGTAAATTTCGATTTCAAAATTTTTTTCTAAATTGAACTAAATCACAGATCCTTAAATTTCAAGGAATCAATATTAAGTTTTAAAAAGGTACACAAAAACAAACAAAAAATACCGATTTTGTTCAATTTTTATGATGCAAAATGCATCAATTTTTGTTTTATTTTTATGGTTTTTGTGTGCCCGTTTCTTCGTACTGCCAACAAATAAATTCTTAGTTTTGGTTTTTCATTTCCGTTTTTTACTTATAAGTCTTTCCGTTTCCGTTTTTACTATCGTTTTGAAATTAGTGTGTAACGGTGAACTTAGTTTCCATTTCAAAATTTTTTTTTCGTCTCGTTTCCGGGTACCTGTTTTTTTTCAAATTTGGAAAAAATTGAGTTAAGAGTTTCCCGTTACGTTTCCGTTTCCACACTGACCACGTTTAACGGTTTTTTTTACACATCGGTTCTATTTAAAATTGATAACGATATGCGTTTCCGGAAACGGTTAATTAACGGAAACATTGAGAAAATTTTTCGTTTCTGAAAAAACGTTTCCTAATCGTTTCCACCCCCTGCATGCAAAACTCAATTACATTCTTATGTTGACATAAGATACGAAATTGCCAAATAAATTATCTCAATTCCTGTAACAACAGTTGAACAGAAGGAAACATACTGGGTTTCTGAACGAATAAAAATTAAGATCAAAGTAAAGTGTCAAAAATTAAATTGTTCAAAAATTTTAATTCTGTGGGAAAATATTCTGCTAGTTCGTCACTACACAAAGTCATTAGAAAAAAATGAATGAATAAATATAATAACAATTTTATTAAACCTTTCGCTTTCTACGTAATTTTTTTGACATTAAATAAATGTCAAAAAATTAGGTAGAAAGCGAAAGGTTTTATTTTCTAATAGCCATGAGTAAACGACAAACGTTTTCATTAAATACATTGTACGGTAGCGCTTTCTAGCGGGGCGCCAAGGAAACGATCGTCCGACCGACAACCAACGACGCCATTTTCAATGATGAATTTAGTCTGTTCGAGAACGAGCGATCGTGAGGGGAACTATATAGTGCCGCGTAACATTTTCACCATGTTTTAGTAAATAAGTGTTTTAATTCTTTTTTTTTCAATAGTCATAATTTTCAACGATAATTGTTATATAGCCTAGGCGTTCGAAATTAAATATACCTCCTTCCTGCGGATTAACATCATTGTACGGATTATTGTGTGTGATATTGTGATGATTAAAATATAACTGTGCTACTCTAGAAGTGCCTTTATTACTGTACATTTCAAAAACATTTTGTGTCGATTTACGAAAAAAAACTCGGCCTTTTTAATAATCATTAAAGATGATAATCACTATCCTCGTGGAATTCTTGAGTGGATTTTGCGTATTTCAACGAAGCACCTCATATGCCTTACTGTAAAGAGCTTTAACCTATACAAGGCTAATACAAGTTTCCAACGTCAATGTGTGCGTTATTTTTTAAACTTCGGGGTGTGATTTAACAGATCTGTTCTCATTTTATTTTTATTTTTTTTTCTTAAAATTTTGTATGATATTCGAAGCAGAAAGTGTAATTACCAAAATCGTGTTATGGTGTACCATTTTAAATCAAAAAACCTTAAAATCCTTTTATCTTGTAATAATATATCAAAATTTTTATATTTACCGTATCGAAATTGGCGAAGTGGCCCCACAATCCAAATGCGTCAGGGAAACTTTAAGGTTCATGTTTCGGAGCAAGCGAACCTCATTGATTAAACGTTTGTGGAAATTACGAATAAGAAACGAGCATGAAACCTCATGTCAAACTCAAGAATTTGAATTGGAACAAGAAGGGTGTTTTTCAAATACTGAATCCAATAGTGAAGGCTGTGGTTGCTGCAATACTAGAGCAAGTAATACTGAAATTTTAGTTAGGACTAATTTATTAAAAAAATTAGAGGAACATCAGCTGGAAATGCTGATTCAGGCTGTTGAAAGCAAAGGGGCTGATTTGTCAGCATGCATTTTGTTACCTCGTGATATTGTTAGTGGGTCAACATCTGTTGATCCTCATGTGCTGTCTTGTCAAGTGTGGAGATGGCCTGGTTTACGGGAGTCAACTCAAATGAGAAGGTTGCCTGGATGTAGGTCTGCTAAGGATCCAATATATACCTGTTGTAATCCTTATCATTGGAGTCGACTTTGTCAGCCTGGTAAGTTGTTCAGAATATTCTTATTAACTTTTAAAATCATCTTGTTATTGTCACAGGACAAAAAAAATGTTTTAATTTTTTATTATTGGTAAGCTCAGGGGCTGGATATAAAAGGAACTTTAATCTTATATTTACTTTTCTTTAGAATAAAAAATTAGTTAAAGAAGTTAGATTTTAAAGAAAAATAAATGGAACTTTACACCAGAAATGCATAATTATAACCAATTAAAAAATTTTTTTTTTGTTCAGATGAATTGTCACAAGGAATTCATATTTTAAAAAAAGAAATAAGTACCCATGGGAAATGTTTAATCATATCCAAACAACTGTGTGTACTTTTTTGTTTTGGAATTGGTTTTCATAAAATATTTAGTATTGGAGTTTTGGCCTTCAAAATATCGCTTGCATTTTAATTTTTATGCTGTGCTGATAAGTCTTCTATACAGCTCAGCTGCTGTATGAACCTCTTAAATGATTGCCCAAAGGAGCTAGTGCTCTAAAACAGAGGGGGAATTTTCTAAACATTTTTTTTTTTGAAGTTTCTCGAGCTTTTGTAACTTAAAAAAGAGAATTAAATCAAAAGCTGTTTTTTTTATAAGGTTAAATATACGTCTGCCTTTTCTACATATCGTTTTTTAAAGAATTATATCAGCTATAAGTAAATATTTTCAGTTAAATTAATTTTTTTTGCCATAGTTGTTTCTTATTATTTTTTCAACAATGCCATCATGAGTTATTTTGGGATTAGAAATACCTATATTTTATAGTGTAAGAAGAAAATTTTTTTTTTACAACTACCTAGTTTAGTTCAAATAAATATCTACAGAAGATAAAAAGTTATCATAAGTTCTTAGGTTTTTTACAAGGTTTTAAATTAATTTCAAGATATCTTTGATGCGGATTCAATTGGATTGCTTATACCTGGCTAGCTATAACATTAATCTTGAGAAATTACAAAAATATTTTTTAATCGTACAGTGGTCATGAAAAAAAAAAAAAAAAAAAAAATTAAATCATCCTCGTGCCTGAACTTGCAGGTTTACCGCCAAGGAAAAAAAAGCCTCTTGAATCATTAGAAAAGGCCCCTTTTTAAGATGCCATGGCTCCATCAACATACCAAAGACCCTAAAATGTATTATAAGATGCTCTGGTGAGCCAAGTGTTATCCCTGTATTCTGCGTACATTTTACAGTACCTTGATCTTCACCCTGGGATTATACTTTTAAAAGAATTTCGATTTTTAAAGATTTCCTTTCCTGTTTGCATTGAATGAGATGAAAGAAACAAAAGAATATTTCAACGAAGGGTGATTCATGGTATGTTGGAGGCGCTACCCTGGCTTCTACCTTTTCACTTTCTTTCATTTTTTTCCCCTTTACGCACGTGTTTATCAAATCTAGATGTCCATTGTACTATTGAACAATTTTTTATGCCATGCGTATTTTATTTATTTTTAATTCAAAAGACCAGGTGAAAACCCACATGAGGCGCCATCCCTTGATATCAGCTGGTTAAAGAAAACTAATTTTTATAGGTAAAACGGTTTTATAAAAAAGAAGTCCACGGCGCCAGATGCAGCCGTCTGAAATACGTAGCATTTCGGCGTTTTTTCTTCTTTTTTTTTCTTACTTGACTCCCTCTCTTTTGTTATTATTTAAATTCTCGGTTGCTTTTTACATGACGATCTTTTTTAATTTTTTTACACAGTAAAATATGAATAGGTACCAATTTAATTTTTTTTAATTTGGCATTGGATAATGGTTTTGAAAATACACCCTAAATTTTTTTAAATTTTATTTTAAATAAAGCCTTTGAGTCAAAAAAAAAGAAGTACAATTTAAGTTGAACTTCCCCTTATTGGAGGTTTAAATTTTTTTCTTAGCATTCAAGGAATGACAGGAATGTAATTTTGATGGCTAATTAGGGTTTGAATGACCTTTAATTTTTTTGAGATGGGTTAACGATATTATTCACATAAACTGAAAAAGTAATCCCCGACTACTTCTTCCTAAAATGTCGTTACAGTATTATTTTTTTCTTCTTTTTTTTATAATTAAATTAAATGCGAGATATATTAGAAATGTAGTAGCATCTTCCTAGCTTCTACATCTTCATTTGCTGCCAAATTGATGCAGGACTAGGAGGCTTTTCAATCTGATTTTTTTAAAGGAGCAAATTAAAGTAGGCTGACTTTTGTAATCCATGCTTTGTTTATTATTTCGACATTTTCCGAAACTAATTTGCTTTAAATAAGTTGCTTTAAAGGAAAGTAGACCATTTAAAATGCATTTTAGGTCAGTTTATTTTTCTGGTTATATCTTCCTAAAACTATTTTTGGCAATTGAAATTTTAAGAAACTCCGCTGATGAATAAAGACGAAATTATGTTTTTATTTATTTATTTATTTATTTATTTATTTTTTTAAATGAAGAATTAAAGGTAGAAGTGCAATGTCTGGTTTTCCCATTTAGGAAGCTAAATTTTTACCTTTTTTTTCTTTTTACCATCTGGCAAGCGTTTAGTTATAGCCATTCCTAACTTTCTCATGCAATATTAGAGATATCAATTTACGATAGCAAAAATTTTGTGGCAAAAAAATGAGAGAAGGGCAAAAATTGGGAAAAATTAACGCACAGTTAGAAAAGAGAATTTATTTTTGCACTTTGTTTTTTGCATGTTGGGGAGATTTGGTCCGGTTCAAGTTACAAAGGAACATCAAACGTTTGTTATGAATGAAATAGGAAATAGAAAATAGGTGATATACATATAAAAGCAGCAGGCGAAGTTGAATGAATGTTATTCGTTCATTTACTTTTTAAAAAAAATTAAGTATTTCACTAAAAGGATTCGGCCCTTATATCTGTAAGTCAAATAACGTTTAGCTTATGGTTTTAATCCGATAACATTTTTATGTCGATTTATTTATTTATTTTTTTGTTACCAGTTTTGTTCGTTTGATGCAAACGAAGTCACACATACACATCTACTATACACACACACACACACACCTATCAAAACCTATTATCTCGGCGCCATTTTATCTTGTAATATTCTTACCATTTTCACGTATTTTTAAAATGGACTTTAATCCAGTCTATATAGTTTGTATGTTTGAAATGTTGCTCTTAAAAGCATGATAATGAGATTTGATGTCCGTTGTATTTTAATAACGTTCAACCACTGTTACAAAATCCGGTTTCATTCATTTCTTATTTTTATTAACCTTTTGAATAAGTACTTTTCTTCATAAAAAATGGAACTGTCTCCGAAGGATCTAACAATTTTTTTCCGAAAAATTTGAATTTAACTTTGTGTCTAAGTTGCTGGAAATCGTCGAATGATTATTGTATGTAGGGCTTTGCACTCGTCTGATCGATTTTATAGATTTCGTAACTTTTTTTTTTTTTTTGGAATGCAAAAAGTGGAAAATTCTCGGCTTTTACAGGGTCAATTATAAAGGATTCGTCATTACTCTTCAAAATAATTTTTAGAAGAAGAGTCTATTTCAACTGCAATGAAAAATTAAATTTGAAGCAAAGCAAATAAATAGTGCCATGATATTTTTCAATCCGATCAGAGGTACAGAAAGGAATGCTTCCATGTTTTCCCGATTAATAGCCAGTTTTATCCTACCAAAAAAAAAAAAAAAAAAAAAAAAAAATTGCAGATGTCGTGCAGCTTTTTTTTTTTTTTGAATTAACCTTTGTTAAATATCTATGTCGGCTGATAAATTTTGCTTTGCCCAGTTCTTGGTATTAGTATCGCTCATAGACATTTGTCACAGTTTTTCTGAATAAGAAAGGAAAACTTGCAAACATCACTGAATACATTCTCGATTTTTGAATTTTTTTTTTTTTTTATACAGACTGAATCGTAGAATTAAATGCTTCTTATTTAGCATAATGATTTATGATAATAACAGATGGAAGGCTGAAATTAAGGAAATTCCGGCGAGATACGTCTTGAAAATCGTTCGCGTGTTCGCGGGTTTCGTAACGAGGAAGGAGATTGCATTTGAAATGCATCTAAAAGGAGGCAACCAATATTTACCGATAATCGTTCGGAAAAAAAGAAAAAGCCGATTTGTGGAATGTTATTCATTTACTACTGAATCCAGTTGAGCACTTAACAGTTTGAGTGATGAAATACGACATGTAGGTGTTTACTTTGTACCTTGTGGACTCAGCCTACACCTGCCCCATCTTTTCCACACCTACGGTTTTATTTGGCGCCTGTTACGAGGCCCACTCTATGAATGCGTCTGATTAGAGATGAGGAAATACTAACGGGGTGTAACTCGTCAAAAATAAACTTGCTTTAGGTACAGGACAGCCTGCAGTTTTTAAATTTTTGGTTTTTGCTCTTCTGGAGTTGTGAAAGTATCTTTATTTCAGTTACGTCAAATCGATCACTTATGCTGCATTTTGATTTGGTTATGAAATTACAGTAAAAAGTAACCATTTTAAAAAAAAAATTTCTTTGTCATCGAATAGGAAGTAAAAAAAAGCTTAAACTTTAAAGAAAATTAGAAGATAGAGGGTACAGTAGATTCCCTCGAGATCTCAGGACTGACGAAAAAATCTTTATAAGAATAGCTGAAATAAGACTGTTTTTCCTTTTGCAGGTCAAATGTCGTGAAAATACCCCAATTCCTTCCAATTTTTTTTTTTCTCTATTATATCTACTGTATAAAAGTATGATAAAATCTGTTACATGTATGAACCTGTAAATCCGCAAACATGATTGTGAATTATACGGTAGAAAACAGTGCATGTAGTTTATGGTTCCCCCTTGAAACTGAGGTACTGAACAATACCAGATTTTTACCTGAAAGGATGCTGAAAGATATGCAATTATAAACGATTCACCCTTAATTTTTTTTTTTTTTTTTGTTAGTCATCGTTTGTTTTTACAAAAGCCAAACACTTCTGAGAATTTTTTTTTTATCTATCTTACCTGGTGATCCACATAAAAATCATTTGGCCTGAAAATCTTGATGTTTTTTTTTTCTTTTGAAGCGTATCTCTCTTTCGCAGAAAAAAAAGCGACCGGCTATGTCCATGCATAATAAATGGCAACATCGCATTATTTTTTTTTTTTTTTTCTTACTTTACCATTCTATGTTTCCACTTATAAACTTTCTTACCCGTACGATAATTCGTAATAAAAAATTAAAGAAAAAAAAATAGTAAAATTATCTTAGACTAGGAATCGAGTGATAACGAGAAAAAAATTATTTATTTATTCATATAAAAGGCATAAAATGAAATAAGAAGCACATAGATACCGTTGTGTAAATAGTAAACGCGTGAAGTGAAGAATGAAAAAATGAAAAGAATAGATACATAATGGTGTATTGATAGCTAAGCGAGACTGTCTGCCTGTCTGCCAGTCTGCCTTGAGTTCAGTTTAAGCCTGGTGTCCCTGTCCGCCTGACGGCCCACCTTCGTCATGGCGCCAACCGAGGTAATTACGTCTGAATATGAAGGCGGTTCATATCTGGGCAATGGCTTGTTTTCATTTTCTTCGGATCACGAGTCGTGTCACCGAAAACGATGTAGCTAATTATTTGCGCCTTCGGTATGGGTTCTCGGTAAAGGAGGAACTTGTTAAATGTTTTGCATTGTTTTTTTTAAATATACGTGTATGCACGTCTCCAAAATTAATTGGTTATTGAATTTTATGTGGTAATAACGAGTCATTCATCAACTGGTGTGAATCGTACTAAATCCTACGTATGGTTGTCCAAAACCGCCTTGAAAAAATTGACTGAACGTTTGAAGTAGTCTTGTTCGAACTGGTTATGCAGCGGTCTTTTCAGCTAGGAATTATTTTCTTGTATTAATTATAGAGGCATATAAATGATGGGAAAAAATAATTCATTTATTGCTATTTATTGTTATAAAAAAGAGCTTTTTTTTTTTTTTATAAATCTGTATTTTGTAAAAGCCCTATTCCAGTATAACTTTTTTCAGTTTTCTCAAATCATGTTGGCCATCTCTCAAAAATATTCACCCTACCTTGAGCATAAACGATTGGAAAAATGGAATTTAATTTTTTATATCCTTAGTTTTTTTTTTTTTTATTTGCAATGGTTTTATGAAATTAAAATAATTTAACCATGGCAGGCTTCCATACGAAGACCTTCCATTTACGGTCCACACAGGGAAAATTGTAAAATCTGTTTTTAGGTATACGAAGGATTAAAAAGGTACTTTTTATTGTCTTGGCTAAAATAATATATCATGGAATAGATTTACATTGCTGTCGTATTTGCGAAATGGAAAACTTCGCACATTACGAAAAAAATAACATGCCAAATTTTGCTTGTAGCCTTCACTCGTGCATCTCTATGAAAATAAGATTAAAATTCCATTAAAATCGAAATGACTGTCACCAGATCGAATATAAAAGGTCAACAATTTAATGTTGTGTGGCGCCAAGTAAAGTCGCCCTTGATATGCAATCCTAAAATAACTTCTTGTGTGTTATTATTTGAATGGAAATGAGGTCATCTTATAGTGACGGTTTTTTCTTTAACTTTTTTTTTTCTTTTTGATTTAGTCTAACCCTAGTTAAATAATAAAATTAACCTAAAATGTCTACCCCCGTCAGTGACTTTTCCACACCGAATCTCTTTATCTTAACTTCTGAGCGTTCGATAATAATTGATTTCCTTCAAAATATCTAGTTAAATACGTAAAAAAGCATCTTTTTTTCGATTTTTTTTAAACATTTTAAATTATGGTTAATTTTAAAGCCCGTAGTTCCAATTTCTGAAACCTGTTAAAAAAATTTTTCTTCGCAACGATTTTCTTGGAATCAACGATTAAATCCGGCACTGGACTTCCTATTTAGGTGAATATAATTTTTTTACCGGACATTCTCAAAATAATTGATTTTGCCATGTTGCCAAATTTCAACCAATTTTTTTTTAAATTTATTATTATTCTTTTATTATCACTTTCCATTACATAGTTCACGTTTTTATTTTGGAAAGATAGATGGGGGAATCCTATGGGTCAAATACCCATGGAAGTGCAAAGGATTCATTGAGCTAAGGGGTGGGGGTCAGACCAGGATTTTGCTCCTTTGTGGGTTTCCATGGTCTTTAACATTATGAGGAGGGAGGCTGGGGGAATTAAGGGTACTTCTAGTTCTTAATTTATTAATGTTATTATTATTGAAAATACTGTCATATCGTGTAAAATAATTAACTGAATCCTCTGTAGTGGACGAAATGGGTTAGTTCGCTGGTCTGATGTCGTAAGGGCGTTGTGTAAAGTGCCGAAGTGGTTCAATCCACCTAAAATTATCTTTTAATGACGCCGTCCGTCTTTTCTACACCGGCAAGATGAATCTGAATAATCCCTCAGGTTTGGCTTTGAAAACAGATTCTCTTATATGCGGACCCATTTTTATATACTAATTTGGAAAATTAATCACCCGGAGGCGTACATCACGAATTGGGGCATTGCCCTGTTAAACTCATAATATTGCTTTTTTAGATGAATCAAACTGCGTGTATAACATTTATTTCAGTTCTTTCTTGTTTTCCGGAGAAAAAGCAAAGCTTTACGTCTAGATCGCTAATTTTTAAGTGAGACCTTCCGTTTATGACAGTAGTTTGAAAATTTTACAGCGCAAATTTACTACTAAACATGTTCAATGAAAATTGGATGAGTGTTTTCCCCAATATGTTCGAAGAAGCCCTTGGACAGGCTGAAGCCTGTCTTCTTCCTGCTGAGAGCCAGTCCATGAGTATGTTCGTAATGTTCGGCCAACATGTTTTGTAGTTCATTTGCGAGCTTATGAAAACGAAATTCGATAAACTTTCTTAAAATATAATTAGACTTTTTTTTATTTTAATTTAATTTATTTAAAACTAAATCTTTGATGTTTTAATTTTAATTATTTATTGTTTCTGTTTTTGTTTCAGAGTCGCCTCCTCCGCCTTACTGTAGATTTCCTAGCGAGTGTTTAAAACCTGAAGGTGAGTTTTTTTCCCCTTTTTTTTAATTACTGAATAATCTAATCAAGTAGGCAGATACAGTTTGTCTGAGTTTGATAAATTAACAGGAAGCTAAATATAAAAATTTTCAAATGTTTATTTGGATTGAATAGCTTTATCTTCGTAATCCAAAGAATACTAGTCCGGTTTTTTTTCGGGGAAAACGAAAGGCTATAGTAAAAAAGATGTTGCAGAAACATCTTTAACGTTTTTTTTTCTTTTACATTTCTCTGTTAAAAATTTGATTGTTATTTTCTGATTTATTGTAAATATAAAACCAGCAACATTTGAAAATTTAATTTAGTACGAGGAACGCACAACCGGTTTTTAAATCAGCATTTTAAAATATGTAACCGGTATTCGTGAAAAATGCAATGGAGAACATTTTCAGCTGCATGCCCATTATTATGTATAGCAAACTCTTTAAGTTTAGTCACTTTGCTGGTTTTCGTATTACGAATAAGAATTTGAGTTACACAATGTATTCCCTGCTTTAGACTGTAGAAATCGTCCCAATTCGTTTCTCTTACTGAACATCAAAAAAAGGACTATCCGAACAGGAAATTAGTCCTGGCCCATTGAGGTCAGTAACCTGTGCTATAAAAAATCGGTGTTTTTTACTGCGTTTTCTAAAATTGACAAGATGCTCGAACTTAATGGTCGGATCTTTTGAATCCTTCCTCGACCACCAGAAAACGGTTTTTTTGCATTACCGGTTCTAATTTTTGCCAGTCGATATAGTCACTTTTGACTGATTGCGAAATATTATCGTGTTCCTTTACACGTCGAATTTCAGTAAAAAAAGGAAAATAACTATTTTTAGATTTTTTTCGTTTAAAGAAACTGAAGAGTGGGGAATAAGAGGAAGGTAGAAAAAAATATTTTATTGGAACTAGATCGAGTTAATTTGTAAAGTAAATTTTCTTACAAACCATTTGTTTCTTTTCTTCCTTTTGATTACAATAAGGTTATTCGTCTATGCTAAAATCAAACCAAAATCTGCAAAGTTTTCAAATAGGATGAGGAAAAACGAACCTATTGTACTTTTATTTTTGGTCATTACAATAACTTTATTCTTAATTATTTCGACTTCTGTAAGGGAAAAAAAAAATTTATTCGTTTTGAGAACAGAAGTATAAGTATCGGAAACCACCTACGTTCATTTTAACAGAAGCATAAACATTGTTAAACTAATTTTAAAAAGAATATTTATTTAGTCCGCCGTCTAGACTGAAATTTGCTATCGTCAAAAATATGCGACGCTTATGCCGTTAGGATATATATATTATTATTGATAGCAGGCTAGTGAATTAATGAATGGAATCGTTTTCAAACGCTTGTAGCGAAATGCAATTCGCTGAATTAGCTTTTTTCCTGTAGAAGGTGAGAAATCATGCCTATAATTAAAAACAATGCTGTTAAGTGATCGAAGGCATCGTGGCCGAAAGCTTATTTGTTTTACAAGCTTTACCAGACGGGGGGGAAGAATTTCGGCTGGCTTCAGTGTAATTAGAGACTAGGAGTTAAAATTCACCCACTCTTTCTGCATGGTAAATGAACTACGCGCTATTCCAATTAACACTTCTTGTATAAAGTTACATAATATCAGAAATTCCGTTTGAATGACATTTTCAGCAATATTTATGCATTGCCGGCCTCAATTTTATATAATTGGAGTACCGCTTCATAGGTTATAGCTTACCTCGGAGAATTTGACATTTGAATGATTTCATTCAATATTATACGTTTAAATTGAAACCGAATACCGGAAGTTGTTTATCTTTAGGCAATCGAATAAATGATTAAACCAAAACAAAACCATTGAATTCAAAGCTGAGAAAACGAGTAAGAAACAATAGCCTTTTGTATATTTTTGAATAACTGTAGAGTAATTAGAGGAGTTTGTCGTGGACTGTAGCAGACATTTCGAATATCAAATCATCGGGAGAAATAAAAATTTGATTACCTAAAACGAAGGGTGAAAAATCTTATCCTAGACACTCTATACGTTTTATGCAATCAAGATAAATTAAAGATACAAGAATTAAAAAATAAAATAAAAAATAATCGGCTACTGAATCCTTTTGGATTTTTGGCAGGATGTTTATTAAAACAAAGCTTGTGACCTCAAGAATAGCCGGCACAAGTCCATCATCTGTTTTCAAGATCTATATTTTGATGTTTGTGAGGAATAAAGGATTTCGGGTTGTTTCTGGCGATTCTCCATTGTTTTCCTTTTTGCTTGTTACTTCTTTTGCCGTCATAATGAAGATTTTCTATTAATTTTGAAATGTGCTGGGTCAGTTTTCTTTTGCTTCATCTTATGCGGTTTTGATTTTTTTTATTTTTCTTTGAAGTTGAAAACTTTCAGGAGTTGTATACGAAACAGAATTCATGATATTAAAAATGGGATAAGATCGAGAAGGAGTATTGAAAGTCAGTCCAAACTAATTCTGTTTTGGCCCCGATGTAATTAAAATTGGGTTATGCATTGATTGATTTATTAATTGTTATTATTAATGCATAGACAAAACAAGCAAAAAAAAAAAAAAAAAAGCATGAACTAAGTGTGTTTTTTTTTTAAATCCTAATTTAACAGTATCTTAAAGTTTGTTCAAACGAATAAGCTATAAGGAAAACAGTGGAGTAATTAACTCTGGCATTAACTCGTCTGATTTTAACAGCGTTCCTGCTTGTAGGTGATGATTTACCATTATGGTAATTAGAGGAAATTAATTTGACGAAGTTTTGCGAACTTAGTTTTCATTCAGTGAGGCAATGGACACGTTTCAAGTAATTACTCTAATGATCTGGCAGAACAAATACTGTATTTTTTATGTGGTCTTAGTTCGTACTTCCTGTTCTTTTGGAGCAAAAGGATAGCGCATTGTTGTGTTTAGTCATCTGACGAAAGCTTGCTGCGAATATTTGACAACTTTTGTTAAATTTTTTTCCTTTGAACTTTTAAAAAGTTCGGAAATCATTTAGCTTTGTATGTTTTTGAGACCAGATTCTCGAATCTATTTTACACTTTTTTTTACCTTGGCCGAACGATTTCTTTATAATTTTTCTTTTTTAAAAAAGAAAAGGACGTCGTTGAAAATTGCGTTTCAATTGCACCAGACTTTTAAAATTTTCGTTTTACTTCTAGCCAAATATTCAGACCCAAATCGTTCGTTTTGGAATGATCTTCTAACCGTTGTAACATTTTACTCGTGCAGCATTTACAAAACCAGAATACGGATTAATAAATTAAAACAGATAACGATTTAAGATGGCATTTCTTTGAGAAATGGGGATTTTGACACTGGTTCCATGTGGGAAATATTACTTTCGTGACATTCACGGTACGAACTTATGAACTTTTTTCCCCCCCTTTTTTTTTTATAAGCAAAGGATTTTCCTTGACGATTTCATCGATCAGTTATGTCATAACGATTGTAAGGCGCCAATCGTTGATTTTTTTTAAAGATAACCAATTCGAAATAACCTCGAACAGCAATATATCAGCTTTTAATTCTTTCACAAAGGGTTCTGACGCATGACACGGAAGGAATCGTGAAAAATCCCGGTTGCAAAGGGACATAACGTCGAACTCGAATGACTCTCTTCTGTTTCTCTTCTCACGGACAACAAAAACGAAACCAGTACAACATTGTACGTGAAGTTTGATTTTAGTTACATTATACACAGTAAAAGTGAATGCAATATGTTTTCTTGTTGAGAATAAGTATGATGTCATTAGGCGCCAGTCCGGTTGACTGGTCTTCATCATTCAGCTTCACAGGAGCGGTTTAAATCGGCGATTGTATTCGGAAAGAGCGTTGCATTCTTCAGGGCCTTTCCCTTTATTATTATCATTTTTAATGTTGCCAATATTTGTGGATTTTATTTTTGTACTTTTTTTTTTTTTTGTAATTGTAAATGATTCTTGAGAATTTTGAAAACCAGGTTGAGTGATTTATTTAAAAATTTTGTTGTTTTATATCATTGCGTGTTAATCTATCTGTTAAAATTGTAAAACTAAAAATTAGCTTTGAAAAAGAAAAATGGAAAACTTGACCTTGTAACATTACCTGATCTTGTAGAAATTTTTTTGCAGAGCATGGAATTTGCTTCTTCTATTTTTAAAACAGGCTAATACTAGGCCTCCTTACTTTATTTCACTTTTTTTCTTTTTTGATGAGTTTTATATTACTGTAATTCAATTTTCTTCCTTTAAAAAAAAAAAGAATATATATATATGACAAAGTTTGCCTTTATTTTGCGATATTAATATCCGGTCCTGAAAATTTTAATTGATACTAAAAACGGTTCGAAAGATACAGTGCAAACACATGGCCGTGTTCCGTTTTAACATTGAACCTCAAGTCTGTGCCAAAAGTGTTTTTCACAGTGTGTGAATTGTAAATTGATGCAACTGGTTATCATTATTGAAAGTAAAAAACCTGTTTTAACATGAATTTCCCATTATTTCAGTACCAATTATTCTCTTAATGGCTTACCCACAATTTCTGTTTTTTCGATTTTTTTTTTCTTACCTCGTTATCAGTCGCTAATAAGGAACAAGTGATAACCTTCGTTTTTACAAGTGATTTTGCCGACGACACGACTGAATGTTTACGAATACGGCCAAATATTTCTACAAACATATCCCATGTATGGAAAATAAAAATGTTTGCTCTTCCAAAAATTTAAAGGCTAAATAGCGAAATAAAATCGAATAACAAGACTCCCCGCGGTACATATTAAAAACAAGACGACTTCTTTACATAACACCCGTTTCTATTGTTAAATGATCGGGGCAGGTTGGATGAGCAAACAATAGGGCATTAGTTAAGCACGATAAGCTTTAAAAAAGTTGATTATTCCAGGACGTATTAAAAACTATTATCTAGAACTTTGAACTTTACGCATCGAATGCTCCGTTGGCAAAATCGAAAAAAGTTTGATGACTTGTTGATGAACGCTATGGCGCCTGTTTCCGCATAATCGTGCGATTTTTTTTTAAAAAAATTCTTTTGTTTTTTTGTCTTTAAATTTTTTTTATCTTATTTAACGATTCCTAAGTCATTGCATCATTAAAAAAATTTGCACTATACAGTTATAGCGACTAGGTTGATTTTTAACATATGCCGATAAGAATGTTATTTTACAATTTAGCAAAGGAAAATCTCGACTTGTAAAAATTATGGTGTATTGTGTTTCTTAAAATTTTGCGGAAAAGAGGCTTTTTGTGGTAAAGTTGCCATGAGGTCGACGGCTGAAAAAGATAGCTTATAGATGTCAGATGGAGCGGAAAGAGCTTAAAATGTTACATTTTAAGAAAATGTGAATCTGAATTAATAAATATTTGTCTCGGTTATGTTTGTATTCTGTTTAAAGTTTCAATGTTTTGTACATATTATTTATTCAACTTTAGGGTAGAAAATTTGCATAAATCGACTTACATTAGATTAATTGACGTTTTATGGACGAATTACACATAAATAGAAAAACTTTTCCGTTTAAAGTTTTTTTTTTTACTTTGAAACCCGCCATAAGTATGGAACGACCTATAATTAATCCTCCATTTGAAAAGTTTTTGCTGTCAGCGTAATTTTAACTTGGAGCTTTTTCGAAAAATATGATGATATATTTAAAAACATAACTGACCAGCTCTTTCGTATTTGCAAATCAAGCTATAAAACTGCTGAGCGGGACTTAGTTCGGATTTAATTACAAGCTTTGACCGTATTTTTCCTTCGGCATAACAAATAAACGCAGCAAAAAATTTAAAATTTAAGTGATTGCAACACATGGAACGTTTTCGAAGCATGTTTTAACAACTCGTTAATTAAACGTATCCATACGGTATGCTTTTTTTATTCTTCAGCTTGTTTCCTTTGGACAAAACGTACAAAAAAACAATCATTTTAAAAAAATGTTTCTGGAAATGGCTGAGAGGCCCTCTCGTCACCTCCCTGTTTTTTTTATTATCAAGACTCTTTAGGATTTGTAAAAAGATTTTGGCTGCTTAAAGCGTGGGTTATTAAAAGTAAAAATTGTTCTTAAAGAATATAAAGAATATCGTATTGTTTTTGGACTTTCATTGGGTTCTTAGAAATTTGTTTCAGTCGGAATGAAATGTCTTAAATTAATTTTTTTTTATTGATAACAGAAATTAATTTCAACATGAAGAGCTACAACCTTGGGAGACTGCAAACTCAAGAAAGTTATTTCATACTTTAACCGTTCCTTTTAATAATTAACAATATCAAGGTGTTGCATAAAAAGGTTGGCTGAAATGCTCTTTTAAGTTTTCCCCTTTAGCTTAATCATCATAACCATTTTTTCAAGCTCTTAGCTTTCCTTTGGTAGATAGATTACGATCGAAACCATTCTTAAATTATGGCTGAACACATGAAAAAGGGAATAGATTGGGAAAGAAGATAGATTTCTGTTTAAAGTCTACTTCCCACCTTTGTTTTCGATGACAAGTTCCAAATAAAAAAAAGTCCAAGAGCGTTTGATGGACATTATCATCTTCTTCGATTAATCTTGAATATGTGAGCAGTTCGTTCACCTCAACTGTGGAATCTTACGCGTTATTACTTTGCATCATATGCTACGGATTCGGAAAACAGTCGATTCTGCCATTTTATACGGGAAAATGGCTGATCTTTAGTACTTTGATGATGGCAGATGGAGTACCGAAAATTGGATATTTCGATTTCACTCTGATAAATCGATTAACGAATTATTGTATAGAGTTTAATAAATGCAACGTGTGATTTGAGTAACGTTATCGGTTGTGAGTCGCCATAAGCATTGAAGCCATAAGCTAGCTATGGCACATATTAAGTAAAAATGAAATATTTTTGACATTTAATAACTTGAAGTACTTTTTTTTGAGACCAATAATTGAAAAAATTAATCATGTTTATTTACTCCTGTTGAATTACTAAGACTCGTCATTTTTTTCTTTTTTTAAATTATATATAATATACCTAATTGTTTCTGCCTTCCTGGCGGCCCATTTGGCATTTTAAAAAAAATCGGGAGCATGAAAAATTTTAATGTAATATATCCATTTTGCTTAGCACTCCCATTAGGGTGTCCCTTATTTTGCGAATTTTCGAATTTGATGTCGGGCCGGGTGGAATCTCGTTCTCTATGGGGCCCTAATAAACCCTGAATTTTTTCAGATTTTTTACTGAACGGGAAGGCGTGCCGACTTGAGCTTTAAGTTCCCGAAAATTCCCATAAGAGAAAAAAAGTCGACAATTTTTTCTTCACGGAAAGACGTCGCTTCCTATCTGGAATTTTGTGTAGATCACGAATCTGAAGTCCGTTTTTTTATATCTGGTTTGGCTTTTGAGTTAGAGGCAAAATATGAGCAAAACTTAGGACTTAGTGCGTTTTGTCACTTAACCAAGTTTTCTTGCCACATTTTCTCCTTGTCACTTAACCAAGTTTTCTTGCCACATTTTCTCCTTTAACTCAAAAGCCAAACCATATGTAAAAAAACGGACTTCAGATTCGTGATCTACGCAAAATTCCCGGTAGGAAACGACGTCTTTCCGCGAAAAAAAAAGTTGTTTTTTTTTTCTCTCTTATGGACCTTAAAGCTCAAGTCGGCACGCCTTCCCGTTCAGTAAAAAATCTGAAAAAATTCAGGGTTTATTAGGGTTCCATAGAGAACGAGATTCCACCCGGCCCGACATCAAATTCGAAAATTCGCAAAATAAGGAACACCCTAATTCCCATCGTAATCTATGTTGCTTAGCTTTTATTTCCGTTGCCTGGTGCTTAGAATTCTCACTGATATATTTTAAGTCTCAAATATGCGACCGTAACTCATCCACAATAAAGTCATACATGCATTTTTTTTTTAATAAAATGGTCAAATTTTCTAGGTTTCAATGTGAATAATTTAAATGGCCTTTCCGACTATTGACAAAATCTAAATCGTATAATTTATTGGAATCTGGCAGTGTGTTCGCTTCCATCTTTTTTAAAGCATAGTCTTTCGCCCGATTTTAAAAAAAAACGTTGAAGTTAAACTTCATTAAGTACCAGCTTGATTATTGTTATTTATATGATATTTTCTTTTGTTTTAGATCGAGCGCCAAGCGAAGGAGGCTGCGACCCTCTCAGAGGGGGGTTGTATCCGGGGTCTCTTACCACCAATGGTGAAGGTAAGACTTCTTTGGTTGTAATTAGTAAAAAGATAAGATACCAGGGAATAACTATGAATTAAACCCAGACTTTTGAGACTTTTTGTTGGAAAAAAAAAAAAAAAGAATTCAAGGCGCGTTTTCTTTGAGTTTTGTACGCCTGTTAAATCGTATAATTTTTGCAAACGATTCCTTCAACAAAAATCTTTTTAATCAGCTCCGGGAAAGTAATAGAGGTGTTTGGAGAGATCAGAGGTAGACAAAGAGGTGAGTCACTGAGAGACCACCTAACTACACGACTTTATCTCCAGAAAATATTAATTTAAACAGAAAAGAGAGGAATTTATCTGCAGAGTTGGAAGTTACCTTGGTCACCTTGAGGAGTCCACTTCACGTACACTTGCTTCGATGGGCTTGGCTCTTCCATGTATATAACATTCTTATATTGTTTTCCAGACTCTTATAATCTCCTCTTTTTTTTTTTTGCGGATCATCTTCATCCATGCTTTTATATTTTACGGGAATGTGGTGGAAGAAATTTTTTACGAGTTGGTCTTCATTTAACCTCAATACATATAGTACTGGAAAAATAAAATTTCTCCCTTTCTATGCCATCGGTATTGCATTATTGTTATTTACTTTACGATAGGATGAAAATTCAACATGCTGCAGGGTATCAAATATTTAATATTTTTTCATTGCATTCATTTTTTTTTTCCATGCATGAAATAAGTTCCTATGATCTAACATATGTCTATAATGTTGTATCTTGGTGTTCACTCTTGCCATATTTTTTGCAGCAATTTAATATTCATGGGAATAACGTTATAATATAAAATTTAAGCGTTTGATTCCCTTTATTGACAATTCCTTTTTCACAAAGATAATCGATTGTGTATTGATTTGTAAACAGTGATCAACAGACTATCACGTGCGTTAAATCATTTGTAAACGCGACAAGCTAAAAAGCGTCAATCAAACAAGGAAATTCCAAGTATAGGCGCCAGAAAATTTAATAAAAAGTCGAGTGATTGTAATTATCCTCCACCTCATGCACTCGCTTGAGCATTTTAAAACCATTTATGAACGATACTGCCAAAGGGAGGAAAGAAAAGTTTGGATTGTGATTATTCAGCATTAGTTTGTCGTTACAGTTTTTAGGTTCAAAATTTCCAAAAGTTGAAAGCCTTTAATTCCAATATTTTTTTTACCGCGTTCATTAATTAACTCTTTCCCGACGGTGGCCTTGTGATGAAAAGCGATTTTCGTCATAGTTAATTTTTTGAAAAATTGCAGAGCCCCTTCAAAAAATAGTTATGCAACCCTGCATACCCTCAGGTAGAGCTTTAAGAATGGAGCTTCAGATGTAGTTAAGACAGGTTTGGAAAACTCCTAAAGCTTTCGGTTGTTGTCTGAATATTTTCCACGATCGTATGTACAGTATATGATAGCCGTAAAAAAATGGTTAATCCTTTTTTTTTGGATTATATCAACTTTTTTTGTCTTAATTATCTCCTTGTCAAAAGCTTTTGCACCTATTTGGGTTAATCTGTATAGTGAGTAATGTTGTAAGTTAAATGTAAGGAATTGAGCTCCTTTTTTGCATCAGACTTGAGTCAAGTCTAATGCGAATCAAATATGATGCAGGCAGTATAGCCCCTCCTTAAAGAAAAATAGGACATTTTTGAAAAAATTTAGGATCCGTTTTTTAAAGAAATATGGGACAAATCCAAAACAAATAGTATTTTTCATTACGGGAGTCGAAGGTATGAAATTTCAAAACGAGGCCAAGTTTACGGCTCGAGCCGAAGGCGAGGGCCGTAATTGGTCGAGTTTTGAAACTTACCTTCGATTCCCGTGATGAAATATACTTTTTATCACGAAGATAACGCATTTTACTAAACTCAGCAGTACTGAAAAGTGGACTTTCTAGTACTGAGTGATGAAAAAACTTTTTTTTTTTTTTTTAGCGATTAAAATTTTTTGATAAAAAAATAAATTTTTTTTAATTATAAAAAATAAGTTTGTCAGAAAAATTATCAAAAAAAAATTAAATATTGCCGCAGAAAATATCATCAAAAAATATTAATTTTAGCTAAGAAAAAATTGATTTTTTAAGCATTTTTTTAAAATTGTAATTACAAAAATATAGGACCCACTCGAAATATGGGACTTTTATAGGACATATAGGACAACTATGATGCCTGGACTTGACGAAACATTGTGACATTGGTTAGCTCAATAAATTTAGATTCGGTAGAAAAAATCTGTTGGAGATATAAAAAAAAAAAATAACTGGTGTTTAAATAAACATTCGCTTGGTTCAAACCAATAGACGTCTCTGTGAATGAAATGAACTGAGAACAGTGAGCCCCTTTCTTTACAAGCAAGACCATATCTCTGAGACGTTTTAAGAATTACGGATTCCATTATTAATCGATAGTAGCTTAATGATAAGACTTTTCATTGAGGATTCAGACACTATGCTGGAAATAAATTTTTAGCTGACTGCATAGTAAATTTCATTTTCTTCTTACTTACTTCATTGCATTGCATTGGCGTAATTTCACCAAAACTTTGGGGGGGGCAAAAGCCGTTTGTAATGACCTTTTTTTTTTTTTTTTTTTTTTTTTTTTTTTTTTTTTGCTTTTCAGTTAGTGAGTGACACCATTTATAAAATTATAGCTTGTTTTAAACGTAAAACAAAAAAAAATTAAATTTTGCTACAACAAAATTATACATTATTTTAACGGGTATCGCCGTTCTTTTAGGGCATCAAATGCGCCCACTAGGGTTGCTAAGTTCGTAAACTAATTTCCAAGTCAGCTTTTTTACTTCCTTTTTAAAGGCCCTGCACTACTTGGGGGGGGCCAAAAAACCTTGGGGGGCGAAGGCCCCCCCCCTGCCCCCCGAAATTACGCCACTGCATTGCATTTCATTTCAGTTCCATTGTATCCTAATTACAGATGCAGCGACCGTTTAAAACATTTAATTAATCCTATTCATTTTCTCCCTTATACTGAAATCAGGAATGTTTTTTATTGTCTATGGTCTTTAGCACCATAATATGCACAGTAAAAAATTTGTGAGTTTATAACAAATTTTTATGCTGGAACCGGTCCACATACTTTTATTTGTAAATAATAACACAATTAACAAATATTATATTGCCTTCCAACGTGTGTCAAAATTTAACATAAAAAAGAGTAATATTAGTATACAGAACGTGTGGACCGGGTTTTGTTAAAACAAAATTTTTTACTGTGTTAAATAAGCTGCAGTATAGGTACAATATGAGTGGTTGGCGCCGGGTTTGTTATTTTTAACATAGTCCGCGCCTGACGACACACGATGTCATTTTATTGTTCATATTTTTGTCTCAACTGTCAATCTGTTAAACACCCTGAATTTTAAATCATTAAACAACTTGATTAGCATATGAATATCGCCACAAATTTAGCATTCCATGTTAAGTACGATTTCATGATCAAGAAAAGAACCTACTACGGCTTTAACGCATTTTATTTTTTTTCCGTCTTTTTTTTTTTTTTTTTTTTTTTTTTTTTACGACTCTTGATCTTTGTTTCGCAATCCAAAAAAGTTTTAAAAATGACGAAAAACTATTGAAAATAAATTGTGAGGAAAACCGTTGAACATAATTTTATTATTGTACAATAAGGAAATGTCAGGATTGCGGTAAAATAGTTTACCATTATTAAATCCGAAAAATGTTTCAGTGTGCCACAAATGTTACGAGAAAAACAAATTTCCGATTTGTCCTATTTTTCTCTCTCGACTTTTCGAAAGAAAACATAAACTTTTTGCCTTCCATGGGACGATTGGTGCCCTCATCGATTTTTTTTATTTCAAAAAAATTGATTTTTATTGCAAAAATATTGAAAACGTTTCTGGAAGTAATTTTAATCGCTAATTCAGACTCTGACGTTAAAATTTCGGAAAAAAATTACAATCCGACATGCGGAGCGGTGTTGACTTTCTTGTCAGGGATTTCGTCGTTCTGACATCAAATTTGAAATGCGGGGGTGAAACATCCGTAGAACACTTTCTTCCCCATTATTTTGCGGAAGCAAACAAATTTTACGCGGTGTTTTGTAAACTTACTTGTGATGCGGGTTGCCTATACAAGAAATCGGTAGACGATTTTTTATAGGTTTTGAAAGGTTGTAGGCTAACTTAACATCCGAAATAATAAGAAATAAAATTTTTGGGGAAAATTCCGAATTTTCTGGAATGTCCGAATTAAAAGGTTGAAAATAAACACATTAATATTGGATTATTGTTTTTTAATCCATTTGCTTTCATTATGGTATGCACTATATAAATAGAATAACAGTGCGTTAAATACGTACGTGGTCGAGCATGCATTCATTAATAAAACATTTACTATGATGTTTTAAAAATATACAAAGTTAGAAAAAAGTTTGCATTGATTATTTTAAGCATGTTTGGAGTTCATGTTTTTAACATGTTGAGTTATGTTGTTTATATTAAAATCGCTACTACCGTACTGTTACTGAATCGTTGTAGTGTTTGTCAGTTTTTCCTCTATTGGATTCTTAAATAAAATCTTAGGTTTTAGCCTTCTGGGTCTAGATTAAAATTAAAAAAAAAAGAAAAAATATTTATTTTTCTTCACTTGGGAAATTATTATTTTTATTCTCAATTAAAAAACGTTTGTTTTCTGGGGGGCCACCAGTGCCCCCCACGTAAAAAACTAATTTCAGATTCGGAACCAGCGACCCCTAAAACCCCTTAATTCATACAAATGAAATTTAAAAAATTTCGAGAAAAGGGGTAAAAAAATTAAAATTGAGTTTGCATCACCGGTTGCATAACTGAGCAATATCGGGCGCATTTTTTTTTTTTTTTTTTTTTTTTTTTTTTTTTTTTTTTTTTAATGTTTCTTTGGCCTAGTGCTGTAGCTTTATAAATATAATACAGAAAAATAATATTTAAGAGGAATGAAATATTTCCAAACTTCGAAATTTGGCCGGCAAAGGGTTAAAAAGAAAACGGGTTTTCCGTTTTTCGGAAAAGTTTGAGTTTTCCTGAACGTGATTTCAAACAATCCGGATAGGAGTCATTTGACGTTTGTCTCACTTAGACGTTGATTTAGTCTCTCACTTAAGTGGTTTGTTTTTTAATCAATTTTAAAATCCCTACACACATTACCTTTTTATTTTCTAGCGATGTTTTTTCTGAGAAAAAAAAATGAAATGAAAAATCAGAACAAATAAATAAATAAATAAATATAAAATAGGAGAAGATATTTCCGATAACATCGAAAATCGAGCAGACATATGGAAAGTAGACGGTTAAAACCTAGAACAATATTTGATTATGAAAATAATATGGCGCCTTTCGCTCTATTTTGCGCCTCTTATTGTTAACTTATAAGTGAAGTGACAAAAGGAGTTTATATATTGACGTGAGTGGCGCCATTTTGCTTATGCTCTACACTTATCTGCCGTCTGACTGGGAATTCTATTTTTTTTTTTTTTAGTATGAATATACTAAATTCAATGTTTTATTCCGGTAATTCACACCTCGCAACTCAGGCTTAATTTTTTTTTTCCCTAAGGCTTGGTGCTTATGTCATCGCGATATATATAGAATATTTTTACTTACACATCGTTGTCAAAAGGAAAATTATAAATAGAAGTCAGGATGCATTTTTATGTAAAAACAATGCGATTTCCACGTCCTCGTGTGTAGAGTTATGACCGTGATAGGTATTTTTGGCTTATTATAACCCAAGGCAAAAAGCAGAAGATAAAAAAAAAATCAAGTTTGTTTTAGAAGAGTGTGAATTTTTAATTTAAGCCGGGAAGGAGTAAGTTAAGGCTATGAGATCCAGGTCTTCCAAGACGTACTTTGTGTACATACGCTAAGCGCTTATGTAAATGTTTTTCCCTTTATAAATTTATTAACTGATTTACGCATAAACATAACTGTCGATTTTTCTCAGTGTTCTCAAAAACAATCCCATCTGGAAATTTATAATTTTTGTCGCAGCAATTTTTTTTTTCCCGCAGAGAATTACTTTCTGATCGCCGAAATATATAATTTTTTTTTCGTTTATTTAGTTAATATCTTGCTTGGCATTCGAGCTCAAACTACGAGATAAAACTCGGGCAGCCTTGAGTTTTTAAGTCCCATAGCAGTGGCGCCTTCCTAGTAATGATAATGCAATGCATGAATAATAGCTGGTGCCGTACGTGCATTATAAATTTATCGCACGATATATTTAAAAACTGGAGGGCTGAGGAAATATATAAATGAATAAATAAGAAATAAAAATTAAATAAATCATCTTGGGCATTCCTCAGAAATTTGATCGTGACCTAACCCAATTTTATGTTTTTTTTTTTTTTTTTTTTTTTTCTAATCGCCCGCCAAAGGGGACGGAACGGTACGGATTCGTCGACGATAAACAGAATATTTATCAATATCCAGTAACACAAAAATAATTTTTATGGTACAAAGTATCTTTTTATCATTTATTTGCGGTAGATACTGACGTCACGACCGCCATATTGGCGCCGTTAAGCAAGTAATCTCTATTTTTATCTCCCGCCTGAGATTTCACTCCCAACATCATTTTATTTGTTTTAATCTCTTTATTATTTTTAATCCATTGGGGATGGATGAAATATTGGTTGCGTTATTAAAAATAGTTGCAATGTTTAAAGCGTGCTTGAATAATTAAATCGGAATGAAAACTTGCACTTCCTTTAAAAAAAAAAAAAAAAATCATATATGCATTTTCTTTATTATTTTATTGTTAATTCCTTATTCCTTATTACTTTATCAGTTCGTTTTCTTATAATTTTTTTCTTAATAAATTCTCAGTATTATATGACTCAAAATTGACTTACCTGCAACTTCATACTAAATTTTTTTCATCCTTTTTACGGAATTTTTGGTAAATAAAAGATTTCGAAGAAAAAAAAAATTGGGGGAGAAGCAAAAAATTAGCTACCGGTAGTCGACATCATGCATTTGGTTCTTGATAAATTCAAATTTTTTATCAATTTATTTTTATTTGACCGTGACTACTTTATGAGATTATTAGATCCATATTTGGGGATGTTTCATAAGCTTTTGCTTTTTTTTTTTTTTTTTTTTTTTTTTTTGCCTTTTAATAAAGAAGCGGCTGGCTTTCTTACCACTCATTTCCATTAGTACTGAAACTGCTATTGTGAACACAACTTTTAAAACGGTCATCTGTCAGCTTTTTTTCCCCCCTTTAAAAGCCGATTGTAGGATAAATTAACTAAGCGACAACGAGGTGATAATAATAATTAAATTCGTTAGGTAAAACAGTTTTGTTTTTACCGACTTCAATTTTATATCGACTAATAGTATATGCACCGGGAAAGCAATAACGTATATAAAATTAAAATAATTTATCTGATAAATGGCCCTTCTTGTTTGTACCACTGTACTAATAACGACCCCTAAATTTCAAAATCAAGATCACCAACTTGCGCTTTGTAATATACCAATTAACGATTATTAAAAAATCTTTTGTCGGCAACCAGCCAAATAACCACGCCTCCGTATTCTTTGACATCATGTGCAGAATATTTATCATATTTCTTTTGTTTAAGGCTATAACCATAAGTGTTTTCATGTACTTTGAAATTAGTATCTTATACCTATCTGTTTAGTCATATTATTAACAAGTTTTTTTTCGACTTTTTTTTTTTTTTTAAGCCTGCGACTTTTTGTTACAGTGTACTGGTTTCATTGATCCCGGGCTTGATTATCGTTCATAATATCGATTCACTTTACTTTGATTAAAATCATTATCACTTTTTATTGTCAAATATTTGCGCCAAGTGGCACCATTATGATGTTGATAATGTCCTTAGCTAATATTTCCTTGTCACCTTGAGGAAAAAAATTAAATTTCATAATTTAACATAGAATGGCTTCTGCCTTAAAATTAAAGAGTTTTTTTAGACATACTCAGATTTTTTTTTTTGTGATTTTGGCGGAATTATTTGATAGAACGTTTGAAATAAATAAGCGGTGATTTATCAGTTCCTTAGATACAATAATCGTTTAAACTTGTTCCCGACCATTTTTTTAAAAAAAAAAAAAAAAAAAAAAAAAAATAAATAAATAAATAAATAAATTCCTAATGCATTTTTCCTAAAAAAATAAATTCCTAATGCATTTTTCCTAAAAATTTTGGTTCCTAAAATTTTTTTCCTAACCATTCTTTTTTCTTATTTTTAATTTTCCTAAAATGTTTAGATTCCTATAATAAAATTCCTAAAATGAATATTTTCCCTAATTTTTTAAATCCCTAAAGGGATTTTAGAAAATTTTATTTTAGGAATGTTAGGACATTTTATTTCATGGATTTTAAGAAATTTTATTTTATAAATCAAAACATTTTAGGAAAATTTAAAATTAGAAAAAAAAATAGTTAGAAAAACAGTTTTAGGAACCAAAAAAATTTTAATATTTAGAAAAAATGAGTTAGGAATTCATTTTTTTAGGAAAAATAGATTAGGAATTTATTTTATTAGGAAAAATGGTAGGGAATCGTTTGAACCCATCTGCTGTTGCTAATGACTTTGTTGATTTAATTACCCAAAAGAGAACATTTTTTTAAACTTTTGCTACTGAAACTATTTTTTTCGTTCAAATTTTACGTCTATTATTTACCTACTAAGCTTAGTATTTATGATTTTTCTTTTTTTTGGGGGGGGGGGGAATCTTACGCATACAATTACATGTAGCTGACTTTATTGATTAACCCCTTTTTCACAGATTCTATTTTTTTTTTTTTTTTTTTTTTTTTTTTTAAATGCCCGAAATCCCAAATTTTTTAAAAGATATTGTTTACTATTCTCGGCAAGCAAGAAAGAATCCCATCGGGGTAAAAAAGATTGGCCCTTGAAGGTAGCATATTTTGGAGTGCTTCAGTCTGTGATGTTATAACATACATTATGAACGGTCAACTTTTTCAAACTAAAAAATAAAGTCCATAACTCATTGGAAATTCACATATAACATATCTCGGGTCCGCTGATAAAAAAGAAAAAAATCTTGATGTTATGTTATATTACATATGCAATTTACAAGTAAATTTTAAATTGTCGCTTACAAAGTGTTGATTTGCAAACTTAAGATTGCAGTTCTTTCGTAGCCTCCAGTCGGAACTAGTCGATATTGAGTGTTAAAGTCGTTTATTTAAAATTATTCCAACACCATTTTCATTTTTTATTTTTTTTTTTTTTCGAATTCCCCCTCCAGCTGCGAATTTACCTGAAAGGTTGATCGAACCTGGTAACCGACAGCGCGTTATATCTATATGGAAATTAAAAAAAAAAAAAATTGTTCATATGCTGTATCGATGATATCATAATTAATTTTAAAATAAAAACTCTGAAATTAATTCGTTATAAGCGCCTCATTTAAATTCAGTTGCGAATGCCTCGCATTTTTTTCTTGTTAGTTGTTACGTTAACTGAAAAATAACAAGGGCCCATCATGATTCTGAACCTGAAATATCACTTATCGCGATACACGGTACATCAGTATAATTACACGAGGGAATTTGAATGCCAACTTTGATACATTTTTTCTCTTAAAAGGAGAATTTTATTTTTAGTCGTCGATATAAAAGGCGGACGATACAGTGACTTGTCGGGTGTGATAGGCCATTTAACCTTTGACCCGATTGCCATTTATATCGATTTGCTCAGTATTACAATTAATTATATTCATTAAAGGTGAAGTCCCACTATCAGATGAGATAAGAGCTGGGCTTTATGATTTTCCTTATTGTCGTAAACGATCAATTATTGCATGATGTAACGGTTTAATTGAGCCATTTTTTTTTTTAAATTTTAAAAATAAGTATTGCATCAATAATTTTTCATCCAGTTATGTACAAAAATTTAGAATACTCTTTTTGCATGAATTTTTCTATTAATGACCGTGTTATGATATTTTTATTAGGCTTTGAATTTTTGCAAACTGTCCTTAACTTAGTAGCATGGAACCTGTTGTTGATCAAGCGTTTGCTCTCCATAAATCATAAAGCGAGAAGCATTAATCGCTTTTAGTAAGAGTCCGTTGTTTTGAAGTAATTAAACGCCAAAGCAATGCTTATCTTTATTGTTCAAAACCCGACTCGTCAATTTGGGAAAACATCGAGACTCCGCAAGAGGATCAATGCTCCAAAGGGCTTCCATAAATTACGTTAGCATTATTTTGGTAATTTTTGACCCCCTCCCCCTCCCCTTGTTAGCAAAGGTTAGCATCCCGGGACCCCCCCCCCCCCCCCCAATTAGTTTAAATGTTTACCCCTTTTAAAAATTATTTTTAAAAAAATTTATATTAAACATTAAAAAAATCTGAAATTTTTTGGAACTTAAATGCAAAGAAAAGTTTTTTTTTTTTTTAACTTATAACAAATTCTCGGGTATGATTGAAAGTTTTTTTTTTAAAGTAAGTTAGGTTAAATAATTTAAAAAATTTAAATTATTTTCATTTTTTCATGTTTATAACATGAGACAAATGCTAACGTTAGATATGTAAAACCCCTCCCTCCTCCCCCCCCCCTAACGTGCTAACATGGTTTATGGACGACCCCAAAATACTAAACGTCATTTTCGGGGTTAAATCGTAGCGTGCCGAAAAAATAATACATTTAAATACTAAGTTTTTTCGTGAATGAATTGGAATTTTATAAAAATTTGAAAACCTGAAAGAGGCCGTTTTTCCTTTTTAAAAAAAAAGGGTGAGTATCAGCCAGCTTCTGTAAAGATTGTTTTTTCGGTTTCACGAGAATTTCTTTAGATTCCTTTTTTTCGGAAAGGGAGGGGGAAAACAAAAGCTGATACGTGCCCAAAAATCCGAATTCTATTTAGGCACGAGATAAATTTTCCAAAAATCTCCCTCCTTCCCCTCGGTAGCCGCAGTTCGATTTTTTCGCCCTCGTCCGTTTACCACCAGCCTTTCTTTAAATCTTTTTTTTTTTTTAAGGGCAGGTCTGCAATCGCCCTTTTTAAAATTTTTCATTTTCACTGTATTTTATTTGTCTTTTTAGTTCTGGAAATTTTGAATTTTTTTTGACCAATCGCACTTGCGGTTAAGTCACTTCGACTGTTATTCTTGATTTAGTGCAGTGAAAAAATTTTCGGATTAAATTCGAACCAATATAGAATACATAAGAGAGATTTAAACGGAAGGGAAATCCGGAAAGTGGAAAGGATATCATAAATTTTAAAAACCTATCTTCAAGCTTTGCACAGGCAGATTTTTATGCAAAGCAGATAATTAAAAATAACATTTAATATGTACTTTAATCACGGCAGTTTTATTTAACCCTTTCCTCGGTTTTCCCCAAAAGGGGAAAGAGTAAAAAAAACAAAAGGGGAACGGTGTTCCACTCATTTCACTTTGCATCATAGATAACAAGTGACCGATACAAATTCGTTTAATCGAATAGTTTGTGTCTCGGTCATTTTTTTTTTTTTTTTTTTTTTACGATAGGAGCTTTGGAAGATAAAAACAAATAAAAAAATGTCCAAAAGAAAAGAAGAATTCTCTTTGAAATGTGTGAGAAAAAAGAAAAGAATATCAGTTAATATGGAAGTGAGTTAACATCAATAAGTCATCGACAATCATAAAAACTTTACTTTCTGGAAAACGCCTGTTGCATGTCTTTGATGTTTAAAAATAAATACGTCTATCTCCAATCTGTGATGTCCCGTGGTAATTCAATCGTTCTGTATGTAATGCTAATACGATCTACCTCTTCCGGTTTTTTTTTTATTTTATTGGTCCCTTCCCCAAAATATAAATTCTATATAATTTGGAATTAAATATTGCTATTTTCTTTTTGTGTAATAAATAAATAAAAACGACTCGTTCGTCATATTTAATAAGTGAAATATTGCATAGACATGAAACGTGTCTTATCTCATTTTCCCGCGCATATTTTATACAAAGCCGAAGCGTATAATTAGCATTAGTTTTCCATAAATCCTTGGTACTGAGGATCTTCTCGATGTGCAATGTCTTCCTACCTAAAGCCACGTTTTCGAGATTGCATACTTTAAAATATTTTCCGTAAGAATACACAAAGTTACTCTCAAAGATTTTTTTTTTTTGTATTTATTTATTGTTTATAAAGAATATTCATTACAATTCAGTCCACACCTTCGTAATCATCATTAATAAAATTAGTTTCATGTGTTTATGTATTTATTTAGACGAGGGGAAAAAACTGGTCCAGCTTCTGCGGGCTTTGAGCCAATTCCTGAAAATGTTGACACTAACTTTACATTTTAATGGCAATATCGTCGATAGATAATGTCAGGACAAATGTCATGAATGCGTTTTATTTGACTTTATAGCGCCCTAGTTTCTTTTTTTTTTTTTTTTTCTAATGCAATTTTTTTCCTTCGAAAAAGGAAAAAGGAAAAAAAAAAGATAATTAAAAAACTGGAGAAAGAAGGTTTGATCCCAGAGGTGCTTCCCAATGTCAGCAATCGGCGCCAAGGACTTGGTCGACTGCCAGACCCCTAGTATTCCCATACACCCGCTTTCAGATAGGGATGGATCACAAGACGAGACAAGACAAGACATTCTTCAAGAAATCGTTCAAATCTTGTTTTTCGACCTTTCAAAAGGCTTCGAGATGTCGGAAACAAGAAATTCAAAAATTCAAGAAATGATACAAGAACCCTTGAACAAGAATGTTGGACAAGAAATTTTGAATCCTTATGCTTTGTCTCCACTGGACAATTAATTGGAGGGTATAATTAATTGTACCTCCAGAAATGTGTATATTTTTGGACTTTTTTTTTTTTTTTCCCATTATTTTTGGTGTTTGAAAAAAAAAATCAAAACAATTAAAAAAGTTGCAACAGAAGAAACAAGTCCCAAAAATATACAGCATTTCCGGTGGTACAATTAATTGTACCCTTCGATTAATTGGCCAATGGAGACAGAACATTATTGGCTTATTGATCAAAAACCAAAATTTGAGCGGATTTCTTGGAAAATTTCTTGTTTTCCATCCCTACTTTCTGACAGTGTTACATCCTTTGAATTGAGATATTGTATTATTTAATAGAATTTCTGAACCGGTAAATACTGAAGGTTGAATCTGAATTTTTTTTTCTTAAAGTCGCGCATGAGGTGTATTGCTGTTGCTGCCCTTCTTCAGGAGTGTTTTTCTGTTTTTAATTTACTCCCGTGACATTGAACGATGCTTGGTAGCCTGCACTTGATAGTGCCTTAAATATGAGCCTTAAACATTTAAAAATTATTTTCAACTAATGCTCTGCAGTTTGATGTATCTTAATCAATTCGGTACCCCGGCAATGCAGCCTAATCCAAAGTGAGCAGTAAAAATTCATTGTGTTCCGAATCAAATATGTAATCGAATTTATCGTTTTTCTACCTTTTCTGAAAGCTGCCGATATTAACCATTTCTTTGATATCAAAACGATGGGTGCGTAGTGCACGGACAATTTGTTTTGCATCATCTTAATATTGCAGTATAAAAAAAAAAATTGCTTTTCTTGAATCCGGAATGCATTCCGGACTCAAGGAAATGCGTCACAACTTCTATAATGTGTTTGCAAATCATTTTCCATGCTTAATAAAATTATATGGCGTATCTGTTTATCGGTTTATGCGAAGAAATTAAAATAATACCAAGCCTATGTTATTTTTCTTTTCCCTTTTTTATGGCCTACTCGTATTTTCCTGTTTCCATTGGCCAATTAATCGAAGGGTACAATTAATTGTACCACCGGAAATGCTGTATATTGTTGGACTTTTTTCTTCGGCTGCCACTTTTTTTTTATTGTTTTGATTATTTTTTTACGAATTTCCCGTTTTTTCGAACACTAAAAATAATGAAAACGAAAAAAAAGTAGTAGCAGAAGAAATAAATTTAAAAATATACAGCATTACCGGTGGTACAATTAATTGTGCCCTCCAATCAATTGTCCAATGGAGACAGAGTGTATGTCCAATATCAATCGTCCAATGGAGACAGAGCATTTCTTAAATATTATTCCTTTTTTCAAATTGATTAATTTTTTTCAGTGTAATTTTTATAAAATCGTGATAATGAAAACTTATTAAAATATTTTCCAACTTTATGTTTGATAATGATTTACTTAATATAATTTTAGACAGAAAGCCGTACTATGTTTTTTAATATTAAAGAAAATCTGAATTTCATCAATTTTGTAGCCTAACTATGCAGGTAAAGAAAAGAAAAGAAAAGAAAAAGGGTGGGGGATTGAACAGACTTGATGAAAGAGGATTTTTTTTTTCTGATTGCATAGTGAGGCACGTGTAAGGAAGCATTAAAAAACGTTGCTAGTTTTTGGGAATGGAAACGTAAACATTTTTCTTTCATTGTTTATTTTGTAAACATTTTTTTTTTCGAAATTGCTGTGGCTTCACTATGACCCCCCGGGGTTTGATTTATATCCGAATATTTGTTTTAATCTTCTTTTTCTCATTTAAACTAATTCCGTGCCATGCAGATGTCACTTAGATACTTTACGTTTTCCTGTATTTCCCCTTTTTTACTTCAGAAAAAATGTGCAAAAAAGAATAAAAAGTAATAAATAAAAATCGCTTTTGAGCACATGCACAACTATCCAAAAACTTTTTTTTTTTTCTCTTCTTCTCCCCACATTTTTTCCAAGAATTCCTTCATGCAAGTATTCTTTTTAAAAAAGTAAATCGTGTTGTCTCTTTAGCTTTATTTGAAACCTTTCTATAATTTTTTTAGAGTTTTATTCAGTTTTAAATTTTATTTCCTAAAAAATTTAATTGTGATGGACCATTAAATACCTGTTAAAAAAATTTGGCATTCTTTAGAAAAAAGTAAAAGAAAAGGAGCAAACGCATAAATACCCGAGTTATAAGGTATGAGTCATCCTATGATGGCGGACTTGTTGGTTCAGACCCAATAAAGAATCTCCTCTAAGCATATAGGAAAAAAAAAGTGCAACATCACTTGAAATAAATACCATTTTTTTTTTAATGTGGACATCGAGCCTGAGTATTTGATATCCAGATCATTCCTTGGTTTTCTTTGTTTTGTTTTGTTTTGTTTTGTTTTATTTTGATTTTAATGACTTATATAAATCGAGGAATTTTTGTCTCGACTGACTAAAGTGGCGCCAAAACGTCCATTCCGGATTATTCATGACCGGACGTTACTGATTTAATCTTGGATTCGATATTATCAATTTTCGAAGGAAGTTTTAAATCGGTATATTTAAATTGGATCGGTAAAAAAAAAGAGAAAACGACACATGCTATCATGAAATGTTGGTGGCTGGTACGAATTTCCTATTCACTATAGATGTTCTTATCTAAAATTTAAACGTTTTCTTTTGTGCGTTTAGAGATGCCATTTCATTTCCGTTTTGAAGCTTTTATAAATAGGATAGCTTGTTTATAAGGTTTCGTCCTGGATCATGAACGTTTTATGAATTGAAGCCTCTACTTTTAGGTAGCAAGTAAAATAGCCGTTATTGGTCAGTTGTTAAGTATCAATTATCAGATCTTTATAATGAAATTTAAATGCACCACGTGGAACCTTCATCAGTCATAAGAAATTTATGGAATTCTATTTTGACTTTAAAGTTTTAACCTTTTCAATTTCTGAATTTTTTTCGATTTAAAATGTGTTGAAACTTTTTATGAAAATATAATAATAATGTTTTAGTGCTGTGAGCTCAAGAATAAAATAGCAAATTCTTAAATTGAAGCATTTTTAGAAGTGTATAAAACTTTTTAATAGCGGGTTTTACTTTTCACCTTGTTCATCTCCCAACTTTACCAATCATGATCACCGTCGATAACGACGTTAAAAATTTTTGCTTTATTTCAGGCTAACACGCAAAGTTATCATTCATTAGGAATCTTTTCCTTTTCTTTTTAATGCCACAAATCAACTTGCCTCATCCGCCCTCTCGGAGCTGTTGTCACGGTAGCCCAAACTTAAAAACGCAAACTTGAATGACCGTTTAGTATATACTTATTGTTTCTTCCTTTTAAATATTACGTTGGAAAAAGGTTTTCGTTTTCAAAATTTATGAACCATTCGTTTTCTTTTTATTTTTTAGGTGAAGCTGGAACCAGAGAGTGGTGCAGATTAGCTTACTGGGAATTGGCGACGAGGGTTGGTCGACAGTTTGCAGTTGAACCGGAATCCGTCAACGTTTTTACCTGCCTACCTCATGGTGACGGGCTGTGTCTCGCCACCTTGGCCCAGACAGCGCCTGGGCCGCCTCCTGATGCCGTCCGGCGAACTCGCCTCAAAATCGGATTAGGTAAATATCCATTATTATTTTTTTTTTTTTTCCAAAAATGCAAAGAATCATACTTTGGTTCATCCGGACACTGTAATACTCACGCAACCCATATTTGAGTCATATGGGTTGGGTGGCCTCTGGTCGTGTTCGGCGTGAGGTATCAAAAGATGAGAAAACATGCATACGCTAAACATCGCTAAAATATTGACAGCTAAAAACGTTTAATTAAAAAGTGTTGTGCATGTCGATGATGGCCTTTGTTGCTAGCGTATTTCTATTGGTATTTAGTTCCGTTAAATTTGGAATTTTTACGATTTACAATTTGTGGAATATTTTAACATGGATTGATTTCCGACGAAGACATATATGCATATATGCGTATATGCGAATACGATCACAGGCGTAATTGTCGGGACACTGATGTTCCAACAAAGCTCCTAAACCGCTTTAGGAAAATGAGTTGTTAGCGAATTGCAACTGAGGTATGAAAAATTTTTTGCCATATGCTAGCAAACGGGGATCAACCTGTTTGCAGCCTCACCGCCTTTGAATTACATATTTAAGTTAGAAATTTATTGGCCGTATTCAATCATTTTTACACTTTTGAAACTTGTATCTTTGACTTTTTATAAAAATCCATTATGACCGTCTTTGCTGCTGAAATTATTAAATCATTTCCTTTGTTTCAAATTCGTCTGCATTTCATTTATTTAATTTTTTTTATTTTTCAGGGGTTACGCTTAGTTCTGAACCGGATGGTGTCTGGGTATATAACCGTTCGGAGAATCCAATTTTTGTAAATTCACCGACTCTCGACGATCCCGATTCTCGGACGCTTCTCGTCTATAGGGTACCGTCTGGCTATTGCCTAAATATATTCGACAGGACGAAACCTCATGAAAGTAAGTTTTAAGTTATAACATTTGTTATGAATCGAAATTTTTTAAAAAGTAAATCGACCCAGCTTGTTAATTTGAGATCGGGAATATTTGTATATTTGCACGAATTCGTAGCAGATTTCACAATGACACATGCAGCGGATATTTCAATGATTGTAGAATGTAATTTCATCCTTCTTTTTTTTTCCTTCCACTTTTATTAATTCAATGTAAATTTTTATTTACAGGAATCTATTATCGTTCGAATTGTTCCCCCAGTGGTCCTGTCGACCCCAACTCTGTTAGAATTAGTTTTGCCAAGGGTTGGGGACCGAAATATTCTCGCCAAGAAGTCACATCTTGCCCTTGTTGGTTGGAAGTGCTACTTAAGGCGCCGTGCAGGTGATTAGAGGTAAGCTTAAAAGTAAAAAAGAAATGGGCCCATGCCTATTTTAAAATAATGGACTCTTCGGTTCATAGAATAAATACTGACGTCATCTTTTTTCTTTGAAATCTATTTTTTGTTACAGCTATTAAAAAAAAAAGAAAACTTATTCCCCATGGTCGAAAATTCCCATTAGACAACAAAATATATTTACTGAATTTTATTTGATTTTTCAATTTGATTTTTTCAGGTCAAATTTGGTATTGGACACCTGCCATTTTCTCAAAGAAGCCATCCCAAATCAAGATGGACGTGGAAGTTTGTTCGCTAAAATTTGTCGAAGTTTCTTCAAATATTTTAATTAACACAACAAAAGCTTTAAATTGTAACTTTTTTTAATTTATTTAAATTTAATTTATTTGTCTTTTCGTGTAAATAAATCGATCAAAAAGTTTTATAAAATGTTTTGTATTTTTAAGTAGTTTTTTAAAAATAAGGTTCATTTTTTTAAACCATCGTCGATAAGACCATGAGATATATACCGAGAATTAAAAATTCGTTATTTCGACATAAAATTGAATACCTTGCATTCGAGTTAGACCTAATTTCTAATTCCAAGAATTCCAAAAGTGAACCAACAACGTCTTCAATTTTTTGTTTTGATAATAATAAATAACATTATATTCCGGCGCAAGGCGTTTTTTTTTCCAAATTTTCAAGAATAAAATTTCAAAAAAAAAGAAATGTCTGGAAAAGAAGGAGGCAAGAAAAAAACAGGAAAAGCCGCAAAGAAAGAATCGAAGCAAGGAGTTGAAGATGACAAAGGAAAATTAAAAGAAGCTACTAAACCCATTGCGGAAGGGAAACCCAAGGCTGGTAAAAAAGGACCGATATCAAACTCGACCTCCAAAAAAACAACAAAGAAATGATTTCCGAAAAATTTCAGATCAATTTTGGTTTACAATTCTTTAATAAAGAGATTTTTTAATTTATTAAGCTAATTGTTTTTCTTTTTGGAAGAAGCATGTAGATTCTAGTTTATGAATTCAAAGAATACGCTCGCTCGGTGGTTGTTTCGTTAAATTTTCCCAATCTGATTTCTAGTCAAACACATAGGCAATTTTTTTTAATTTACAACTTTTTATTCGATATATTTACACGAAAGGTTAAAAAAGTAATGAAAATAATAAAAACTTAATGAAAACGAAATTTTTCTGTATCGATTTTTATGTATTTCGGCTGATTTTTATAAAATCGTTATAACTTGTCATAATTTATATATGGAATTAGAAACGACGAACTAATTTTTTTTTTTTTTTTTTTTGACAATGGATTTTATTTCAAATATAATGCCGCATCGTGTTCATGCCAAATTAAAATTGGAACAGTAATTTATTTAAGTCTGTACTGAACAGCAGTAATGATTATGAAGATTGTTAAAGATCAGGAAAGGTATCGAAATTAAAGAAAAAAATTGCCCTTGACAAAGAGACTGAAATTTTCGAATGAGTTTTTAAATTTTTATTCGCCATTTTCGATACTTTTCTTGATTACTAACCGATAATTTAAAATAAAAACGAAAAAAGATTTTAAAATCTTTTTATTCAAATGAATAATTATTTTCAATTTTCTCCTGCTTTCATATGTGTATAATCTGTTTCAGTTCAAATTTTTTTTTTCAATGAAATTACTGAGGCAAATTTTCATTTTTCTCAAGTCTGTTTCTTTCTTTTCGTTCTTAGAAAGTAAATTTAAAAAGTTCCAACATATTTGAAGCTTTCTCTGAAGGAAATATTTCAGACCAATTTAGTTATTTGATTTATGTCATTTGTGTCATCAGGCGAAAAAATAAAATTAAAGGACATACTTAATTTATTTTAAAATTAAGTTGAATTTTTGTACGTCTTAACTATTTCATTTTATTTTTCTTGATCGCCCTATGGCCTTCGCATTGCATGCATTAAAGCCCTTTTTTGGATTTTTTCATTTCAGTTGTTCTTTGATGAAATATTTTTCCATATAAAATAAAATTTCGATGAAAAAGCAAATCTTGTGCTGGAATACAGCTGTTGAAGACCCTCACTAAGTTAAACGAGAATAAAGCACAAGGGGAATTGATTCACTACTTATAATTTAATTAATTTATGCCTCTTGACTGAACGGATTGAGTTACATACTTTGCAAGTTTTTGCCAAACTTTACAAATTTTTAGCAGAATTTTAACACGCATGTTTGTTTGTTTGTCAGTCACTTAATAAATTACAAATTATTTTAAAACAAGAGACTGATAGTGCCTTTAGATTTTTTGTACAAAATCTAAAAATAAAAAAATTAAATGCTTTACCAGATGAAAATTTTAATGCTGTCATTTCGCTCTGCATATTTTAAAATCCTCAAAACTGCAATACTGATGCAGAAACATTACCGGGTTTCAAAATGTTTTAAAACTTGGTCAATTTTACTGTTCGTCTGAAATTGAATAAAAATTGTCCATATTTCGAAATAATTTGAACCGGATAACGTTTTTGCATCAGATTGCGGTTTTGCAGATTTAAAAATTCGCACAAGCGAAAGCACAGGTTAAGTGCATAAGCCTTTTTTAGCTTTTCTAAATATTTTTTAACATGGAAATACGGGAAAAAAACGATCGTTGAAAAATTAATACGTATAAAAAATACATCACAAAAAACGTTATAAATTTTATACTCAGCTTTAATAACTATTGAAGTTGATCGTTTAGAAGACTGATGATCATTTTGTAAATATTCTAATTGTAGTTATATTAGGTGTGTATTTAACCGTTCGTTTAAAAAAAAAAAAAAAAAAAACGATCGTAAATTTCACTTGCCGAACGAAACATTGCACAAAAAATATAAACGTTACTGTCAAAAATCTTTTTTTATAACAGCAAAATTGTTTCACCCGGCATGATGCTATTAGGTACTCATCTCTATGTGGCGTCTTTTACACTGGCCTAATCCATTTGTTTGACTAGTCTTATCCAAATTGGATATTTTTTTTATTATAGAAAGAATAAATTTTATCTTCTCGCGATTTATATGAAAATAAATCGAAAATAGTTTGAAGATCTTAAAAATATCCGATTATAGAGGCTAAGTTTTTTTTTAATTTATTACGGTGAAGAGAAAAAAAAATTTTAGTCATTTTCTCCGATACAGAGCTTTATTTTTCTTAAAAAAATTCAGTTGTATTTTTTTTTTTTAATTTCTTGAAGAATTTAATAAATTGTTTTAGCGAATATTATCTTCTGTAAAAAGAAAATTGTATAGCTTGTACAACATTTTAACAGCCATGTGGTTATACGTCACTTAAAGCCAATGCAAGGGAAGCTGTAAGAATAATTAGATTAGGTGCAAATTAAAATGGCATAAATTTCATTAAAAAATATTTTGTATTACAAATAATTTATTACTTCTTTAAAATATCTTTCCTTTGTTTAACAATTGCTTTAACAAGTTTTGATGACATTTTAGTGCTAAAAAACAATGAAAAAGAAGATTTATTTCCTTTTTTTCCCCTTCTTTTCCTGCTTCTGTGCGAAAGTGTGCCAAAGTGCAAAATTCAATTGCAGTGTTCAGGACATCACTTTTTAATTAAAGATGGGACAGGCACGTTCATAAATTCACACAGTTTGTTTCTGATCGGTCTAATATCGTTCGGTTCTTCTTCCCAGTTTGTGTCACTTAAAATAGACATGACTTCCTCCAAATTTTCTTCCGGTATTGAACTACAGTCGCCATATACTAAGAGACATTCATATAGTTTATTGGCAGCACTTTTACGGACGGCCTTTAGCTTATGACACAGGAAAACTGACATTTGACCTAACGCTTTTGTAGAAACTGGACCTTTAACCTTAAACAAAATAAAAAAAAATTGTTGTTTATTTAGGAAAATATGGATGGTATTTTAATTTTCTTATTATAAAACTGAATTTTTGATAAGCACCTGCGTTAACTGGCAAAACAAATCCATACTATTAACAAGTTTTCGGTAGTCTTTAATTTTCATTATTTCGATTTTAGATAATTTTAATAGTTCTTCCGCAAATTTATTATTTTCGTCTTCCAATAAATGCCTTATTACGCCAGATCCGAGTAAGCGATCCAAAAACGTGAACAGCGGAACTATTACTCTGATATTGTATTGATAGGTTTTAAAAATGTCCAAAATCGAATTACAAATCCGATTTAATTCGTTCACATCCTCGATTGATTTCAAAAACGAGAATAAAGCTGAGCTGGAATGTTTTACCTGAAATAAAATTTTTGAAAATAGTGAAAAATTAAAAATGATTGACATACGTCGATTGAAGCCAATAAAAAAATTTCAAAGAGAGTGATAGTGGAAAAAATGATATTTTTTTGGCATTTATATCAAACAATTAAAGTGAATGGGCAACTTACTAATCTTTCAGTCAGACCTCCAATACTTAAAATAAGTCCTTCCATTATATTATGAGTATAGCAAGGAAAAGATAATAACTTAACGAATCTTGGAAACGTTTCACTTTCCATCCTCCACACGATATCGCTGTTGCACTCATCTTCCGGAAAAATGTTTATCAATTCATCGCGAAATGGAATGTTCGGTATTACAGGATCCCTAAAATAAATAAGAAAAAATAATTACAAGCTTTCCTTTTTTAAATATAAGTATTTGTTATAAAGTACTTACTTATAATGCAATATGGCGCTAAAAACTTTTCCAGCGTGGAATCGGGTCCTATCAATTCTTTCCACTGCTTGCTGCGTTATTCCACCAATAATCTTCGCCATTAAATTTTCATTCAAAATCTGTTTGTTCCATTTAGCAGTCATAACCACCATTTTTTCCAATCCTGTCATGGAAGCCTCACGAACCCAAGCTCCAATATCCCCTCTTGTATCATTAGTATACTCTGCCAAGCCAATTAAGAGATTTTGAAATATCTCTTCAATGTATCCGCATTCAGTTGAAACACTTGGTAAAATCATAGTCTTGCTCCCGACTGTTGTAGCGATCGAAGTTTCAGTTTGACTGCCGGACGGGCTTAAATCTTCCTTTGATTTACTTTCAGAAAATAAAGAATCTACTCCCACCGTGGAAGCGACGGATATTAAAGCTTTAATACTATCTCTCCTGCTTTCTGCCCATTTTAAAGTAAATTCAGTTATTTTTAAGCTTTCCAGTAAGGCTGTTATTAATTCGTTTAATTTGCCAACAAGCATGAATTTTGGAAAACTTCCGATGGCCATTGCGAAACCTAGCCTAGCTGTTTGATTTAGAGACAACAATTCGTTTGTGTATCTCCCTATTATAAAATTTCGTTTTTCTTCTAAGACGGCTATTGTGTCGTTTTTGACTACTTTGTAATACTCCTCGAAAAACGATGGAAGAGCAGCTACTGATTTCATTCTAATGACCGGCACTTCACTTAGTAAACATTCGTCTAAAAGCAATTGCCAATCGTCTATTACAGCTGTCTCATGAAAAGGCATTTTTGATAGCGAACATTTTTGAATTAGTAAGCAAAATCCTTGTCTTAAAATCTCGCCTCCCATTCCAATAAAATATCGTTTTTCTCTATAAAGATAAATTAAATTTTTGATTTCCTCCGTAATTTTAGGAGGAATTGCCTTGTTAAGTAAAAACAAAGCGTGAACGATTTCGCCGATGGTTATAATGGCTCCATGCCTGCAGTTTAAATCACTTGATTTTGTTTTCTCCAGTAACTTATTAAGGACTGTGTTAAGTATATAATCGGGGGCCAAAGGGGTTAAATTATGCAAAGCTGAAGCGGTTAATTCCCTTATGGCAACATCCCAATGATCAACTTTTCTTTCGACGAGATGATCAATCAAAGGCACGGTGTACTCTTCGAATTGGGCTACGAAGACGCTGATTTTTAAGTAAGCATTCTGTCGAATTCCGACGGAAAAATAATCGGCAGTCGTAACGATTTCAATCCCATGCGGAAACGTTCCTTGTCGGCCCACGTTTTCTTGAAAAGCGGCAGATGCAGCTCTTCTGCATTTTACTTCTCGATCAAATAGTGTTACAGTTAACAATCCGCTTGCGATGCAATTTACATATGGTGTCAATATTTCAGGGTCATATGCTCTAGCGAATGACCAAGCGACATAACAAGCAGCGTCACGAACGTGATCACCAATGGAATAGTATCCCCTCGAATCTTCGTAAACTAAAGCTTTTAAAATTAAAGGCACTGTAACATGCAAACGCTGTGGTAAAAGAAGGCCTCGTCTTCCCAATTCAGCTAAAGTTAAACAACCCCCGTGCCAAGCACCGTCCGTTTCCAAAGGGCTCAATAATTCCAAAATACTTCCGACAACTTCATCGGCTAATTCCTTAGGCAAGCGTCCTGTAACTCGTCCGATTCCTTTCGCGGCTGACCATCTTATAACCGTATCAGGATCTCTTAAACCCTGCATTAATTCTTCGATAACTTCTTCCACTTCTTCAGGCACGTCGAATTCCTCTTTTTCGGGAATTACAGCTGGAGAGGGAGGTTTCGTATCTCCGCTGTGTTTAGGAGAATTTTCTGCAAGTCTCAGATTCTCTGCTAATGATCTGCTACCTCTCGAATACCTCCAAGCTGCCACTTTAGGTTTTAGAAATATAAGGCCAATGCGTTGGATGACTTTGATAGCAAACTTTCGAAGTAGGGAATTGCTACATTTTTTATAGTTACTTTCTAGCATTTTTTTCAACATTGCTGGTGCATAAGGTAATAAATCTTCTCTTTTTCCATGTTTTAAAATTGCTGCTAATGTTGCTAATGAATTCAAGCAATTTGTCTGTTCAACTGCTGCCATTTCATCTTTGCAGTGGATTACCTAAAGAAAGGAAATTATGTAACTCAAAGAAATAATGTGCAGTAATTTTCAGTTATCAGTGAAAGAGCAGTTACTGATCTTTACCAATATACCCATTAGTGATTTGAAGTTCACTTCATATTCTCGTCAGATACATGTCAATATAAATGTTACAAGAATTTTATTCACTCTGACTAATGGAAATATTTAGGATCAAACAAAAATGTAAAGTCACCCATTAAATATATTATTACCCCTAAAAACTTACTTCATAATTCCAGTCCAAGAAATCACTTAAAAAAGAATCCTTGATGTCAGAACGAGTTATGTAATGTGATGTGAGAAAAGCAGCTGGAGTCATAAAATAAGAGCTGCTATGAATATATGATTTACATACATTTAAAACTCTTTCCATCACAGTTTTTCTGCCTCCACCATCAGCACTACCAAAGCTATCCAACCTTGACATGTGAAATGGAATTTTAACAATGATTGACATCCACAGCAGCAAAACATAGCTTGTCTCCCAATTATTACACTCATCTTTATCTTGTTTTTCCAGCATTTGAAGGACCGGTTCAAAATCGCTCACCTAAAACATATTTATATTAAAATGGAAATCAGACTACACCCACACATTTTACACATTACTTACCTCATGTGGAAGATGTCGAACCACTATCTTATAACCCCTGACCTTCATAATGTGCTTAATATAACGAAAAGCGATATGCTTTAATTCTTCAGCGTTATCCTTATTTCTAATGACTTCGATTAAATTATTAAGCATGGAATCCAAACGTGCATCCAGTAAATGGGGCTGCTCTTGATATTGGTCGAGTACAAATATAAATTTTTCAGACGAGATTTCTACTGCTTTCTGATTACTGTAAATATTTTTTAAATTTTCTATTAAATCAAGTACCTCTCCATATTCAGAAAACATTTCACGGGCACAGCCCAATCCAGGATTTTCCGTTTCATTTTCATCTGCAATATCTTCGTTTTCCATGTCGACCACCATTTTGTTTTATAAACAAAACAATATACATAGCCAACATAACTATTTCCATCGCGTTATAACCGCCAAAAAAGCAGAAAAGAAAAATCAAACTAGAAAAATAAAAATGCGTTTTCGGTTTAGTTCTGCTTCTTCTATACAAAAGTGTTTGTTTAATTGAATAAATACATTGAAAGTAATTACTTTCAGCATATTGAATTTGCATCAATTGTCGGGAAAGTCTGCTGAATTCGAAGGTGGATTTTATATCATGAGTTAATACAGGTGAGGTTCAAGCTTATTAATATAACTAGTTTTTATATTTTGTAATTCATTGTAGCTATTGGGAAAGAAATTTTGGTATTTCTTAGATTGTTTTATAGACAAAATCATTATATTAAACATCAATTTATTGCTTTTATATCACATTACTAGGTAAGAATTTGTTAAGTCTTTTATAAAACCTGTTTTGCCACTGTATATTGATTTTTGCATTTTCCAATCCTTGCTTAACAGATTGAATTGATTGCTGAAGGTATTTTGCATTGTGTTTAGTAAAATCGTTGAGCTAGAACATATTGAATTCAAATGTAAGTTGTGATTTAATTTCAAAATACTCATTTTACCTACTTACCTCTATAAATTCAGACTCTGAGGTTATCTGGTTAGCTATTACACTAACATAATGGCCAAGCCTAGTGGTTTTTGGTCCAAAACTGTAAAAATAAATGATTATGACAGTTGTGAAACAAAATTGGTACACTTTTACTATTCATAATATATAAACAATAAAAAACTTACTATTCATAAATGTCATTAATTCTGTTCTTAAAAAATGATCTTGCTAAGAAATAACCAATATCTCTTCTACAAATATTTCCAAAAACAGATGCACTGTCTTGCTTTCGAATGCCAGAATTTTCATCAATAGACCATTCTAAATATCTTGCCAGTAACCATATTTCCCTTGTGCAACTTAATGCTGATAAAATCATTGATCTTTCATTCCCAACATTGGAATTCAAGTATCTTTTCCATAAAAAGCTCCATTCTTCTTCACCTCCATATTTAATTGCTGTGCAGTAGGTGTATGAACGAGTGTCTTTTGAAATCCTTGAAAAAAAATTATTTCATTTGTTTTAGTATTTAGTAATAACATTTAAATAAAAAAGCTTCTGAGCAATAAGCTAATGGTCAAAGGTGAATAACTTTTGCTGGCACAACATAGTAAAAGCTATTCATCTTTGAATATTAATTTCTGGAAAGCTTTTGTAATAAGAAAGGTTTTTTATCTATTGTATCATTTTTACTTACGGATTGTCTGTGTCAGGTTCATCTGTGTCCATCCAGTTTTGGAATGCTTTTATTGCTTTCTTTCTGCAATCTCCTACATCAAATGAACAGGACCACGATGAGATCAGTGTTTGCAGCTTTAACTTATGCAAGTTTTCAGGTTTGGCCTCATATCGTTTATCACTAATATCTTCATAAACTGGAGTTAACAGATTTTTCATGAATACCTAGAAAAAAGTTGTCCATGTTTTTCAAAGTTACTTTTAAGACTTGAGTTTTTTTTTTTTTTTTTTTTTTTTTCCTCCTTCAAAATACACTTACTCTAAATGAACTGTACAATGGATAAAACCTTAACATCTTATCCACATGAGCTAAATTACTAAGTGCAGTTTTCCAAGGTAGATATTCCCTTTCTCTCTCTAAATACTGAATAACTCGAAATGGAACGCTATAGTCCACATCTCCAGTTTTTGCAAGGTCTAAAGAATCATCTATTAATTGTATCCTGTTTAAAATATGAATTTTTTTATAATGATGACTGTTAAGAACTTTAATTAGTCGATTCCAATTTTCCTCGTCGTATCGAACTTTGTAAATTCCTCCAATTTGAATATTAAATATCAGCCAGTCCTTCGAAGGTATATCTTTTATCAAAATTTGTCTTTCTGAGCTCGACATCCATTGCTTTGGTTCCGTTGTATTGAAATTAGCTTCGCTTTCATAAGTGTAGCTTAATGGTATGTACCAACTTGATTGTTCTTTTGAAGGATCTGGGGTATTATCTCCCAAATAACGTCTCTAAAAAATGTGTATATACAATTTCGTGCAAATTTCCAGTATTTTTTAAAATAATTTTTCTCACCTGAGTAATAATAGCTGTGCCAGATTCATAGTCCCTGTCAACTAATATCATTGGGTATCCTGTCTGAAGGGTCCAGGTATCCATAATCATTTTCACGGTGGTATTAGAAGGTAGTGAACCAGACTGATGAGCAGCTTCGGTCAAACTTCGCCATAAATCGTCTTGCTCTGCATTTCCAAAAGCATATTTTTTTAAATAATTGCTAACTGCAGTTCTGAATGTGTCTTCCCCAAGGAATAAATTCATCATTCGCAACATAAAAGATGCTGTGGAAAAAGATTTTTTGTTAGAATGGCTTATAAGTTTAATAACCGAATAAGCTATTTACAATTTTTAATAAAACTGATTGACCTTTTCTGTAGGATATAGTGTCAAAGATTTGAGCTATTTCTTTGGGATGTCCGATCGGAACAGAAATGGGATGTGATGATTTTAAAGCATCTAGGCGAAAAACCGACAGCATTGTATCCACGATATCTTCATCAAGTGAATTCCATTCCGGATGAAGCTGCAAAAGAATCGTAAGTGTACTATAATAATTGTTTCATTGGTTTTATTTTAAACGCTTGTCATTTATTTACATAGTGCACTCCTCGACTGGCTACGTAGGTTGCAAAACCTTCGTTCAACCACAGATCGGTCCACCATTTCATGGTAACCAAATTACCAAACCACTGATGCGCTAATTCATGGGCAATCACTGAAGCAACATAGGGTTGACTAGAAGCCGAAGATCTCTTGGGATCAAACAAAAGAGCTACTTCTCTGAAATCGAAAATGTAAGTTAAAAAACCTTGACGTATAGAATTTTTACCACCCAAAGATGAATTTGGTACTAATTTCTCGGAAGAATAATTATTGATCGTTGTGCCTCATGAAACTTACCGATAAGTTATTAAACCCCAATTTTCCATAGCCCCAGAATTGAAGTCTGGAATAGCTATCATATCCTGTTTTGGAAGTGGGTATTTTATGTCGAAATAACTCTCGTAATACTCTAAAATCTGAAATCAACTTCAAAGTTTTTAAAGGTACTTTTCTTACTAAATAATCTTTTACCTTTGGTCCTATAGCAGTCGCGTAGTCGACTTGGTCGATAGCATCTTTTCTAGCCCAGACTCGAAATAATACATCGTTACTTTTTACTTTGGGAGAAACTTTAAATTCAAAGTCAGAAATGATAAAGGCCAAGAGGTATGTAGACATAGGAACTGTGGGCTCATATCTATCCCATACCCAGTTATCCATCCCCTTACTGCAATGTAAAAGAATTTTTTTTTTTTAATTTCGGAAATCGACTTTGTTTTTCAAAAGTTTGTAATATTTGTTACATCGGTTCGGTTGTTGCAATTCTCATGTTGCTAATTGACGTTCGTGAATTTATATGCCCTAAATTTACTTGAAATTTTGACTTGAATGAAGGTTCGTCAAAACATGGTAAGGCCCTCCTGGCATCTGTACTTTCAAACTGAGTAACTGTTAACCATCTGGAATAAATAAAACGATAGCAATTATCCCGTCAAATTTGTTAAAAAATATTCGTGAATATGCCTAAGTTTTAAGATTCAAATCCGCAATATTTGGTCATTTTTTTTTTTTTTTTTTCTTGTTTAAAATTTTTGGAACCTCAAATTCCAATTTTATTTCCTTACTCACCTGGTAGATCCAGTTTTTAAATCCTTATAACTACTTCTGTAATACCCTGCCAATCCCTGAGTTAATTCTCCTTCGTACGGTATAAATACTGAATACGTTAAACCTGGTGTCAGCTTTTCTTCTAAATTAATTATATAAAATTCATATTCGTCGTGGTAGCAATGACTTAAAATTTTTAACGGAACATTATCATCTCTTTTGCATTTTTCTACACATTTTTTTTCGTCCTCGCTTTTTAATGGTAACACTTCTGTCGCATCGTGTAACATCACGCTTACTTCATCCTCGTTTATTACTAGATTTTTTGAGTGAAGGATAATTTTATCTGTGGCAGTTTTGCATTTCACCTGTTCAACACATTACAAATATTTATTTAGTTTAAAAAGCTGTATATGAAAAATAATATTTTTGTTAAAACCCTTTTTGAAAATATACCTGAATCCACACCCTTCCTTCAAATGTAAAATTATCGTTGTAGTCGGCTAAATTCGTTAAAATCTCTAATCTATAATACTCCGGATAAATATCATCCGGTAATCTGTAATTTAACTGGAATTGCTCTTGCGAATTTGGTAAAGCAGAAATTGGTAGAATTGATGTCCCTAATATGAAACATGTTGATAACAATTCTGGGATCATCTTTTAAGTGGTGGTGAAACTAGACTTAGCTGCTAAATAAAAATAAAAAAAATTAATTTTAGCCAGCCAAGTTAATGGAATTCTTCCCTCATGGGCTAGGTGCTGAGGAAAAGCCAATAATTACTTCCAAAATAAGCTCTTTAAGTCTTTTAGACCTAAGTTTTACGGGGAAGGGAGTTTTTTACTCTTCCTGTTAATTACAATGTACAAAAAATTTAATTTTTGATATTTTCTCCGTAATATGAATTTATAACAGGGTAAGTGTATTCAAGATGATACGATCAAAAATAAGAAACTACCCGCTTGCTACTTCCCCTTGACCCACTACCACACTTTTTTTTCTGTCCTCGTTCCGATCAGATTACTGTATATATTTGAAGAATAAGAGTTCAAAGATATACAGTGACACAAGCCTGATCTCAAAGTTTACATTAAGAATTCACCTGATGAAGTCTTTAAAACGGGCAAAGGTCATTTTCACCTTCAGAATCAAAGAAATCTTTTAAAACACTATTAATTTTTTTTAATAAGACAGCAAGGACAATTTTTTTTTGTCACTGAGCTAGCAACCAAGATAATCATTTTCTTCTCTTTTTTTACCTTTATTTTTCCTTCAGAGAATTAAAAGCGTTAATAAACGGAGTAGTTTACCATTTTAACAAGTGAAAAAAGAACAATTCACATTAAATCGCTTCCCTTGTTGCATTGTTTTTGAATCTTTAGTGCGCTCTTTTCACAAGTCGTCTAATACTAATCTTATTGCTACCGGAAAAACCCTTGTTCCTGTTCTGAATATTATTAAAATTATTTGGCGCAAACTACTTCATTTATGTCTGTTAAATCAATATCATCGATTATTTATTGTCACCTACAGAATATCAGTATAAAATACCTTTTCAGCATTTGTGAAACCTATTTTAAGAGTATTCCAAATTGATTTTGCGGATTGGTTTTTGCAAAGGGGAAAGTGATTGATCGAATATTAATTTTATATTCGAAGGTCGATGTGTTCTTTGTTCTTCAGTTTTCGCGGTGTTTATAGAAAAAATGTGTCACCGTCGAAGGCACTCTTAAAATTTTATAATAGCTACAACGTAAATGGTATGAAACGAAGCGAGCATAATTAGTTTTAATACTCCCAGGCATTTATTTTAATAAAAATTCAAATATTGAAGATGACAAAAATCAAAATCAAACAGTACTTCTTTACGATACAATTATGACTGATTTAGCGAAAGGAAGAAGAAGAAAATAAATAAAGTTTGACAATAAATTACAGATGATAGTTAAAATACCGCGGTTATTTATTAATATACATACCCGAACAGTGCAGTTATATAGGACTCTATTTAAAAGTTTATCCGATAAAAAAATGAATATTTATATAAATCATAAAACATTTTTACTAAAAAAATATTTTGTTTACAAAATATTGTTTCAGACATTTTTATTAACCTTTTACCCGCCACTGGATTGATTCGAACGCAAGGGTTTGTTTTACCGGTTTTCTTATCACAATTTTAAGGAAAAGTTTACAAAATTTCTGTTACTATTCAAAATTTGAAAAATTCGACATTTTGCGATTATATTTAAGGGACTTTGCTAATTAATATTAATTATTATCATTTTGTTTTATTTAATTTAATTTTATTTTATTTTATTTGAGACTTACGTAAACATTTAAATCCTTCTGTGTGTGAAATTTACGCTACCACGGACGGCTTATGACTGTTAGTTTTAAACTAAGGTGACTGACTGTAAACTTGTTTTCAACTTAATAGGCGTGTTAGAGAGTTTCAGTTTACGAACTTATTCTCATTGTCATACGCGATTAAAGTTCCATCAGAAAATTTGAAGGTAATGGATGAAGTCTGTGCAAACATGCTGAAAGCAGAAGATGTTTGTTTCGTTTACAACGGTATTTTAAAGAACAGAGAAAACCTTGCTAATTGTTTCTTCAATGAGAAAATTTAAATGTGTGGATTTTCCTTTTAAGTAAAAATCGACTTTACAAGCTAGAGTGTTGTTAGTACCTGGCTTTCAATTTTTTACTTTAGTTTTTTTAGAAAGATCATGAACCGCCAATACATTTCCTTAGAGGGACCGTTTTAATATCTGCAGTTATCTGATTTGTAAAGAAACCTCGTGAAAACGTTACCGTCATCAAAACGGGACGTTTCACTGGGAGGATAGCCTGCCCAAAACCGTTTAAGTTTTCAGTCAAAAGTTCTTTAAGTTTGGGGTTTTCTTAAGAAAAAGTCTCACCCGATGTACTACAGCAATATTTTCTGGTTCTGAGGGTGAGAATGTAGATTTATATTCCCGGTCGTGAAAATCTGTACATCAGAGCCAAAAAATTGAATTTTGAATAATCAAAATTATCGCTAGTTATATGTATTTCCGAAACGAAGCGGAACAGTTTTGTTTCTTATACTACAGGTAAATCAGAAAAAATTGTTTAAAAAAATGAAGTATTGAACAGGATAAAGGATTATATATGCCAAGGACAATATTCGAAAAATGACCAAACAATATTGTCTATCACGTCCAGTGGTTCGTTATCATTGAATTTCATTTGAAATCTTCGAACCAGAACTGTCTGATACAGGTCATTTGACTAAAGTCTTTTATTATTTTATAGGTTATTTTAGGAATAAAAATCATAATACGAAAGTTGACAAGATTTTTTTCTTAATAACTTATTTTTCAAAATCAACGAACAAACAAATAAAAAAAAACCTCTTAAAGCGTTTGGTTTTTTTCTTTGAAGTAGGACGGTCGTTTATTTTTCGCTTCGCCACATTCAGATTTTTGAAAAAATCTCATTCTTTATTCTTCTCTTGCAACTTTTTGTTGCTTTAACCAATCCGAAATCGGTTTGTAATTTTGTTCCAACCAACCAATGTTAATTTCACTCGTTCTGTAGCTTGTTTGAAGGACCTCGGTATAGTTCGAAGGGCTGCGAAATGCTCGTCTTCCAGTTCCTCTAACTGCAAATGATAGATTTCGATTTTTTTTGTAAAGAATTTTAATGTGAAAAACACATTTAAGAAAAAAAGAAAACCTGTTATTACCTCTTCCAAATGAGACGGTTGATTCATTTTTGCCGCAAGAGCATCCAACATTTGTGGTAAATAGTAGGGATTATTCCCGTAGCTGAAAAGTAAAATTTGAAAGTTACTGTCTTTTTTTTTCCTTTGAATCATAATTATTCTTATTATAATTTCCTTTATTTTTACTTACTATTTTTTAATATCCGGAAGTCTTTCCTTGAAAAAGTCTTTCGCTAAATTAAAACCAATATCATTTTTAGCAACCGCCTTGAATACAGTCACGCTGTCTTGCTTTTTAATACCTGACGATTCTTTTAATGACCAATCTAAATATCTGAAAAGGAAATTAAATACCGTATTGTTTTTAAATGTATTTTAAATACATTTTCTTCGACAAACATTTATACTAACTTCTTTAAGGTCCTCGTATTTCTTGAGCAACCTAGACCATTTAATATGGCATTTTTATCAGTCGCCACTAAATTCGATAAATATCTTTGCCACAAAAATTGCCAGTCTTTAACTCCCCCGTGTTCGACTGCTGTACAGTACACTACGCTTCTTAAATTGCTTGGAACACTAAAACAGAAAATAAGTATGTCTTTGTACTTTTTGGTGTAAATAGTAATTATTTTATTTAAAAATATCGATTTGTGTACGTCTTTTAGAATTGGTAGCAAGTGGGATTTAACGCTTAGAAGGCTGTAAAATTCAAATTTACAACAAAATGTTTTTATTTACAAACAAAGCATTCTAAGAAGTATTTCCCAGTTGGTACCTTTTTCATAAAGCGTACGCCTCACATTTAATCTTTTTAAAGGTTAACTTACGGATTGTGCTCGTCTGGTTTCTTTTCTTCGGTCCATTTTTTAAACAAGTTGATACTTTTTCTTGTGCACTGTCTGTTTCCTGTTCTACAAGCCCATTTAGTGATTTGTTTACGGTTGAGCCCATCAAACATGGTTTCGTTCTTTTTAGGCTCGAAGCCCAGTTCTTCGAATCTTGGAGATATCAAGCCTCTCATAAATTTCTGGTCATTTGAAGAAAGTAAAAAAATAAGTGAAGAGTTTTTGGAGGAGACGTTTTACAACTTCACATCGATTCTAGGTAATACCTACCTTAAATGTTTTATTGTTATCAGTGGATCTAAACATTCTAGATATATATTCAAAGTTACTTAAAGCTGCTTTCCAAGGAAGAAAATGTTTCTCTTTTTGTAAGTATCTTGTTGCGTCTAATGCCTTGTTGTAGGTTATCACTCCGGCCCTGGCAAAATCAAGTAGATCGTCCAAAATTTGCACTCTGTTTATGATGGATATGTCGGAATAATTTTCGCTTAACAAATAACCGATGATCAATTCCCAGTTTCGATAATCGTAATTTACTCGATATAATCCAGCTGCTTCTAGGTTCATTAAAACGAATTTATTTTCCTCAGGCATGTCATTCAGAACAGTGACGTCATCCTCAGGTTTAATCCATACTCTAGGCTTTGTCTCGTCAAATTTTAGTTCACTTCCTGTAGTGTAGGTCAAAGGGATCCACCATCTAGTTTCTTTCACTGTGTTATTGGATCCATTTTCGCGAAGTTCATAATCGTCTTTAGGCCTTAAAAATCGTCTCTATAAAAATATTTGCCATTAGAATCGAAAGACATGGCAGCGCTCTCAGTTGAATTTTAATGATTTTTTTTTTTTTTTTTTTTTTTTTCCTTACCTGGGTTATATTGGCAGTGCGATTTTCATAATCCCTAACAACTTCAATAACTGGATAACCGGTTTCTCTAGTCCAGCTTCTCATCAAGTCTTTCAAATGGTACTCGGCTGGTAGAGTTTTATCTTCGTGACCGAATTTTGTCAGGCATTCCCATAAATCGCTTTCTTCCACAGTTGAAAACATGTTCTTTTTGATATAACTTCGAACGCCTTTCATGAAAGTCGGTTCTCCCAGCGTGTGATTTAACATTCTAACGATGTAATATCCTTTTTAAAAAAAAGAAGGCGTTATTTTATTCAAATCATATAAAGCTTTCAAATAAAATCGAGTCATACCTTTTTGGTAGCTAATAGAATCAAAAATTTCGTTCAGATCATTAGGTGTTTTTACCTCAGGAACGAGCGGGTGAGAAGAATGCATAGCATCTATTGAAAATACTTTTAGGTATGAGTAAACTAAAGCTATCGTTTTTACATCCCACGTAGGTTGGACCTAAAAATAAAAATGGTCGTAATATTTACGATTTTCCGAAGCGATTTTTTGATTGACATAAGGATTTTTCTATTTACATGGTCTGCAGCCAAAACTTCGAAAAAGTTGGAAAATCCTTCGCTAAGCCAAACTTGATCCCACCATCTCGGAGTTACCAAATTACCAAACCACATATGAGATATTTCATGGCCTAATATTTGTGTAATTTCGTATTTGCTAAATATTGAAGAATACCCTGGGGTAAACAACAAATTTTTTTCTCTAAAATAAGAAGAAAATAAAAAAATATATGTATTCCATTTCTGTCGCAAAAATAAATTGCTGAGATAAACTTACGCAAAAGCAACCAGTCCCCAATTTTCCAAAGCACTGCTGACAAAACTGGGAAGAGCTACAAAATCGTGTTTCGGCAAAGGATCCGGTACTTGGAGCAATTCTTCGACATAATTTTTCATGTCGGGAACTATTTTCATGGCATATCTAGTTTTTTGTAGAACGTCATGCCTGGCCCAAAATCTGTATGTTGTATTGGAACGAGGTTCTTTTTGGTTTTGTTTTGGTGTTAAATATTCTAAATCGCTTACAAGAAAAGCTACAAGGTACGGCGACATTTTCGGACTTCTTTCAAAAATACTCCACTGCCATTCTGGTTTATCTTCCCTGTCAAAAAAAAGTAAAGTTAAATTAGAATATTTGTTGTCATTTTCTTTTATTCAACTTACATCGGACTTGTAGATTTAAGAGGCATGTTAGACAGCGCTGTGTATTTTTTTCATGCCCCAAAACGATGTCGAATGTAGCTTTATATTCTGGTTCGTCAAAACAAGGGAAAGCAGTCCTAGCTTCTAAAGGTTCAAATACTGTAGATGCTAACCACCTATAAAATTATAAATCACGATTAAAAAATCGAATTCGGATTTTGATATGAAATAAACCTACGTTGTTCTTTTTGAGTTCTTTTTCGTGTAAGCTACTCTGTGAAAACCAGTTAAAGTGTCAGTTAAAAATCCTTGAAAACTCATTTGCAATCGGTATTTTCTGTTTGGAACAAGCGGTTTTTGCAAATGAAGAATCACGAAGTCTTTTTCCGTATCGTAATCATGCAATTCGATTTTGTACTTTTCATCGTCAGGTCTGCCTGTTGATTGAGGAACTTTAGCTTCGGTCGTTTGTTCTGGAGCTTTGTTGGCGGTGGTAGATGTTGGTGCAGCGGTAGTACTAGTTGTGGTTGTGGTTGTAGTGGTAGTAGTTGTAGTTGTAGTTGTTGTTGGAGTTGTGGTGCTTCTGGTTGTTGATGGAATCGTTGATGTTTCTTCAATTGCTTTTACTGTTGTCGATGGTGGTAAGGTTGAAGTGGTCGATTGAATTTCCACCGTTTGTTGAGAGGCTTCAGTTGTAGGTTCCGAAACACTGCCCTCTGTAGGTTCTTCTGCTTGTTTCTCTTCATTTGGTATTTCACCGGGTATAGTCAAACGGTTTGTAGGATTATTGCCTTCCGGATTTTTAATTAAATCTTTATTAGTGTCTTTTTCATCTCCGTGAACGAACTTATCGTTGGGAATATTTTCCTCCTCTTTCACTTTCTTCAACTCTCCTTCTTCGTCCTTTTTCGCTGGTACCTCAGGTTCTTTTGGCTTTATTCCTACTAATTTATTTTCATTTTTGGTTTTAAGAACATCGGCGGATTGATTAGGGATACTCGAAGTAGTTACTTTTTCAGTAGTGGACACTTTTGTAGGTTCTTCCGCTTCTATTCCGCTTTGTACTTTCTCAGCATTCTCATTGTCTCTTGGTCTCGTCCGTTCTCTCATAGCCATACGTCTAAAAGTGGCGAAATTTGTATCTCTTTTGATCTTTATTTTTGAGCTGGTTTTTTTAACATGAGAAACACCGGACAATTTTAGAGTGTTAAGTTCCTCAATTGCTGTTTCGTTTTCATTTATATTTAAATTTTTTGAGTTTAAAACTATTTTATCGGTGGCTGTTTTTACGAATAAATCGATCCAAACCTGGAAGAGAAATGGAATGTTTAAGTACCTAATAATGTGGGTTGGGGCACAAAAATACTTATGGATATATCGACTATTTATTAAATTTATTTTTTATTGTGTAAAATACGGAATACTTCTACTTTTTAAGCCCTTACTGTAATTGACGGTTTTCTAAGAGCTAACTTATTAGGGGATAGACTTTAGACGAAAAACTTATTTAATAAAAACGACTGAGCATATTCATAAAAGGTTTTAAGTACCGGAGGCATAAAAAGCAAAAAATGACTTGAGCCTAAATGCAGAATTCAGGATAAAAGCCACGGTTGAACAGGAATACTTTTCATCATAATGGTGACGGCATCTTTTAAAATTTGTGGAATTTTACGGGACTTTCGTAGAGAGCCTGAATCAATTTTAAAAAATCAAACATTTATGACACTGAACTTCAATTTTTTTTTTTTTTTTTTTTAATTATTGAAAATTAAATTTGTTATAAACGTTCACTTTTTCTTCTTTTAAAAACTATTTTACCACTTGCCTTGCCATTGTATGCGAAATCATCACTAAGGGATGTTAGAATTTTTACTTTGTAATGGGTTGGCTCCAAGTTTTCAGGTATCCGATATTCCTCCATCACCCTTTCGATGCACATGGCGGATGAAATGAAAGTGACGAATAGCCATGCTGACGGATTCATATTCCTACAATATAACAAAAGCTCGATTACTTTCCCAAACAGGCTGTTTCTGCTTCTGTCCGATCTTGATATTCCACTAATCAAATTTAGTTTGGTTTTCACTCTGGAATGGTTTGTTCCCTTTTTTTGTTTTTTTCGAAAAATCCGAAACGATGGACCAAGGGTTCACTTACCTTATACTTTCCGATCACCGCGATTAACTGAAACCCGTTTCATCGCGACAAGTTTTCAACGACCATGAACTTGGATGCTCCAGGTCCAAGGTTTATCAAAAAATATCCAGTTTGATTTTTGGAAAATAATTTGAAGGTTTTTGAGGATTTTTTGGAAAAATAAAACTGCCTGACAGTCCGCATTTTTCCATGTTGGATAATTTTAAAATGAATGACTGTAGCTAGGAGAGTTTGATTCTGCCGACATCGGTTGTCATGAGTTATTTATGTCTAAATGCTGGACAATCCTTCTCACTTGTTTTTTATTCCAGTTGGGTGCTATATCTTACTCGATGTCATGTATTAAGTCATCTACCTTTCTTATTTAAACTGCAGGTCAATCATCCAATTAAATTAAACTCTGTTATGTCGAAGTGTCGCTATTTAATAATTAAAGCCCTTTTCCTTTTTTATTAACGTCGTTTGATGATTGTCTTAATAGGATGTTAATTTGGTTTTTTCATGGGGGCTTGATTTTCATAATAAAATGCATTATATTTTGACCACCGATTTTGCTTCGAACTCAAGTTACCTATTTTCGGTGATTTTAATGTTTCTTTCGGATCGATTGCACTTATTGATCGATCGCCATGGGCTATTTAAACCTTTCGGAAATTGATCCAAACTTTTTGATAATAACTGTAGGGTAAAAAAAGATTTTTCTAATTTGAGATGACCAAGGACATCTTGTTATTGATTTTCCTGTGAAACATAAAAAAAGCGATATAATGCAAAATTAACTAATTTCCCTACTTTCAAGTTATTAAAATATTACTGTATTGGGTCTGAGACTTATTGTTATTTTATAAAAAAAGGAAAACTATTGGCTATGAAAATTCCTGATCTCGCATTTAATTTTTCATAATTCGAAAGAATATTCGTTATACTCTAAAACTTATGCCGAAGTATTAATTCTGCATATTATTGCAATTTCAATTCAATTAGAGACAAATGGCCTAAATAATCTCACTTCAATTTTCATACTTGATTATTGAATAACGAATGAAGCGTTAAATATTCATATGCGACATTTTTTTTTTTTTTCGAAAAAAAAAAAAAAAAAAAAAAAGATACTGAAGTAGTTTGACATGTTACCCAAACGGTATGTGGCATTTTGATTAGGATAAATCCTTGCGTTTTAGGTGTCGTTGAACTTGACATTTTCTTTTAAGTTCAGTACCGAAGAGATCCAAATCAACGCATAATCCAATGAGATAACGCTTGGCAAGTAGAACTTTTTATGAAGCTTGCAATTCAATTTAATGTGATATACATCGGATCACCCAAACTGCCAAGAAAAAAAATCGAAATCATTTTTTTATTGTATCATTTATTTTCGTTACCGAAATTTGATGCCTTCAGACGTTAAGTTGTCCCTGATTCCGATCGTTATAGGACAAGTTCTACAAGTTAACGGTTTACATATATTGAATATTAATTTGTTTTCCCATTATCGGTTTTTTCCGATCCGCATTTTTTTTTTTTTTTTTTTTTTTTAAAGGTAAGGTAAATACAAAAAATTAAACGACTTACTTATAAATGAAAATTTAACAATGATCATTATATTTTGTTATTATCATATTGATAAAGACTTTCATTTTATGTTTATATTTGAAGTCGACTATACATTACAAATCTAAATTCGACTACGATTTTTTAAACAAAGAAATATAGTTTAGGGGTGGGTCGATTGACATTTTATAAAGTTTAAACACCATTTCTCCTTAAACGATCCTTTACAATTTTCCGATTTCCCGTTTTCCTTTGTATCGATAGGTTATAAATACTAAAATTTTCCTTTTAATTACCAAAATTTTAATGATATGTCGTACACAGCCTTTTTATGCGACGCTGACTTAGAATGTATTTGTTTTAAATTTATAAATATTTAGTTTTTCTTAATTATTTTTTTTTTATCTCGAATATGGCTGTCTTCAATTCTTTTTTAAGGTTCCCAAAAATTCCTGATTGGCGGTAAACCGGAACCTTCTATAGGTCAAGGGGAAATTAGTATAATGCCATTTCCAGTAATATTCGAAGATTAAGATTTTTATTCGTCCATTATTTTTAAGTGAAATAAAAAATTAAGGATGAAACAGTTAAAATACATTACAAAAATTACTTCATTTTTTTCAAGCATTGAAAACTTTAATTCAAAGACTTTGCTTTGCAATTTGGTTTATTTAACTTTTGTGATAATTCAACTATAAATTGACTTTTTTTGTGTTCCCGAAAAAGGCAGGCTGATCGCATCGGGCTCGCCACGATTGTCTATAGATATGACACTAGTGGATGTTAAGTTGTGCCCGATTCATATACCTGATTTCAAAATTTTGATTACTAGCATTAGATTAAGGAACTGAAATAGAAAGTGGAATGAATCATTCGTAGAAAGAAACGATTGAGTGAAAAAAAAATATCAGGTGGTAAATCAAACAACAGCAACCTTTGCTCACAAAAGAAATGTAATTCACTGACTCCTAATCTACTTTCATTCTTTTCTATACACTTTCTGTACTTTTGTATTATTTAGAATGGTCATGATAATCGGTAATGGAGGAATGAGTCATGAGAAAAGGCTTCGATATAATCCCCAGTTTCAGAGACAGCTTTTCTAAATGAGAAATCAGTGAAGTACTAAACGGGATTCAATTTTTCCCAAATTTAAAAATTGTCAGCTTGCTTTGTTGCATTGTTGCAGGCCTATTCCATTTTTTCATTTATATTTGCATAACGGTCAAATTCGCGCATAATTCTTAGGGTGGTTCGAAAATCAACTTTTTTGGAATTTCAAAACTCCTATATTGGGAAAAGTCTCTTTATAGGTTGAGTATCAACCCTGAATTTTTTCAGATTTTTTGAACTACATCCTGAGGTGTCAAATCGTCCTTGAAATTTCCAAAAAACCCATAAAAGGGCCAAAAATGAACTTTTTTTTTTTGCATAAAAGACCATCGGCTCCTATCGGAAATTTTGCGTAGATTACGAATTTGAAACCGAAAAGTAGTTTTTAGTGTATAATTTTTGAGCTACAGGCCGGATTTAAAAGCTCTAAAAACCTGGTTATGGCGTTTTGCCTGTGGCTCAAAAACCGTGCACCAAAACTAATTTTCGGTTTCAAATTTGTAATCTACGCAAAATTTCCGATGGGAATCGATGGTCTTTTATGCAAAAAAAAAAAAAGTTCATTTTTGGCCCTTTTATGGGTTTTTTGGAAATTTCAAGGCCAATTTGACACCTCAGGATGTAGTTCAAAAAATCTGAAAAAATTCAGGGTTGATACTCTACCTATAAAGAAACTTTTCCCAATATAGGAGTTTTGAAATTCCAAAAAAGTTGATTTTCGAACCACCCTAATAATTCTCCCCGACAAATTTAAACCTTTCTGATGTTTACCAATTGCATTCATTATTTTTCTTATGCATTTGAAAAGCATAATCTGTGTACGAAACCGAATAACAAACCTTTTGTATAATTGCAGGCTCTAATAAAATTCGGTCTTCTTGCAAACAGAACACCAGTTTTAAAAAATGATTCAAATGGATAATTACTGGCGATGTAGAAGGAAAATTTCGAAGTTTTAGCTCGGAAACCCCATAGCCGGCAACTTACCGCTACTTTTTTTTTTAAAAGTATATTTCTTAACGACTCCTGAAATAATGAAAAAACTATTGTAGAGCCTACTGTGCGTTTATAATATTTTTTAAAATAACATCATTTATAATAATCAACATTTTCGAAAATTTTTCTCATCACTTTCTGCTTTGGCAACCCTATCTCGGGGTTCATAATCAAAAATATACATAAGCTTACTGTATACGTCACCGCCAAATTCCAAAACCAGTTTTTATTAAATAATGCATAATGCCTTTACGAATAATGATTGATTTTGGATTCTGATGGTAATTTGCATAAAAATAGAACTAAGAAAAAAGATAGCACAACCTGAATGCTTCTTAATCGTGGAAAACGATCAATAAGCTTCATTTTTAAGGAATGATAAAAAAAAATAGATAAAGGCTCTTCCGCTAATTGCCTCAAGGGAAGGACTCTTCTTCTTAGTCCTTTACCTGCGCGTGCACTCACAGGCATATATGGGACCTACAGTCTAACGCCGGTTCCGAACGGCTATTTTTAAGAGATTTACGAGGGAATTATCACTCGGTGGTTTGCCATTGCCTGCACAGGAGTGGTGACCGTTGATTTTCTGATTAGCGCGCTAGTTTTTTACTTAAGAAAAATTCCTAGCTATGAACTAGGATAGCGCGAGGACTAGGCTACGGGCCACCACACTGAGCCAAGGGAAGGTCTAGTCTCACTTTTAACTTATTTTAATTCCTACCCCCTAGGTTTCATCGCCTTTTTTAAAATACATATACAGTATTCCTGATTTTCTTATTAGGATTCTAATACGATTACTATAACACGGTGAGCTAATGCTAAAAATAAATAGATAGTAATAAATACAGCCAACATTTATGCAACATTTAAAATGAGCAAGAGTTCCTTTTTAAATTCGACTGTTTTACAAATTTTGGATTCCAAAAACAAACCGCAAAAAAATTTAAAAACATATACGTTTTCATTATCACAGTCAAAAATAAAAAACCAAAAATGGAAAACAATTTTCTTCTCCCATAACTAGGATGAGCATTATTTTTAGTAAATCCAGTAACGGAATCTTGAGCTTTTGTAAAACGTCGAAGTTCCACTTTTTAAAATTAATTATTTTATCATGTATGATCTCTTGCGACGTGCAAATCATATAGCAACATTAAATTTAACGCACAATCACAATCTCATTTTTTGTAAAATAAACAAAACAGCTGCATATCTATGCAGCCTTTTGATTTTTTGACTGTAAGTCAAACGTTTAATATTTTTATTTAGCATCTTCACAATACTCCTTGTTGCTGGAATATTTTTTCAATATGTAATTTTGCTCGCCAGATTTATCTTTACATTTTCAATTTGGCAAAACATGCTGTATTTATTAAATTAACATGTTTACGACTGGCAAAAATCATTCAAAAGTTTTTTAAAACTTTTTTTTTTTTTTTTTTAATATTTTTGTTGACCTGGCTGTTTGGTTTATTTATCTTATTTTATTTTATTTTTTATTTTCTTTCCGTTTATAATGACTTTTTCTTTCTTTTTTTTCTGTTCATTTCTTTATTACAGCCGAATCTTACAGCCGACAGCTGACCCTGTGAATGCTGTTTTTAAATCAATTTTTCAAAAAATTAAAATTTTCGAATGATTTTTCCCATTAATAGGTACAACAAAGATAATTAATACGCAATAACAACGAAGTCATCTTTAACAATAACATGTATCACGCAAGCTTAATGATTTTTTCATTTTATATTTTTCAAAATTTTTGATTTTTAAACAAAATTTGAAACAACAGTATATATATAATAACGGCTAATAATGAATATTAAAATTTATTTTCCGGAATCATATTACCAACTTTCTTTTAAATATACATTTAGAAATTTAAAATTTATCAGACATAATAAATCGTAAATAAAGGTTTGTTTATTCATACATAAAGATCGATCAGCAATTGATTACACTTTAGAAATACTTTTTCACATATATACTCCCTACATTTCATTGAAATACAAATTCTTTTTTAACTTTTTTTTTCTCATTATAACTCGAAGTCCAGTTCGTTGTCTATTGAAAACCATGGTTAAGAGGATAAATTTTTTTTTAAACAGAGAAGACATTTAAGATGAAAAAAGTATAAGATAACAAGCCTGCACGTGAACATAATCTTTTTTTTTTAACTTCATTTTCCGGATATAATTACTTACAGAAATTTTTTTATTGTCTATACTTTAGATATCGATGATGCAAATAAATAAAAAACAATGTTGGTAACACGAATGAAATACAGCTATATTTCATATATAATTCTTTTGGAGTAACTAAAAAACACTATTAAATTTAGATTTAAAAAGGGGGCCGAATATTAATTTTTAAAAAATATTTTAAAACGTTACTTAATACATTTGTTTTTCCAAAATAATAAAATTTAAACTATTGAAGGCAGGGATTGAACAGCCAACTAACAATCGCTGAATTATAATCTGACATTCCAGCTATTGAACTTCAATGTCTGCGCTTATGCACAAGCAATTGGTTCACTACTGCTTTTGAAGTATCAGCACTGAATAAAATAGAATTGAACGAAATGAAATCGGTTCCTTGGGCAGGAAGACAATTATTATAGGATTTCAGTTAATTTTTTACATCTAAATTAAAGGATTATCTTCTAGAGCACGAATCGTGATGAAATTAGAGCTAATTTGAAGATTTGCTGTGAGCGTCCTGTTTAAAAATATGATCATTTTGCGCAGCTTTTTTGATTCCTTATTCCGTGTTTTTGTGTGTTCAAAAGGTAAATTGAATCTTTGAACAGCTTTATTATTTAGAGCCTCAAATTTCCCTTATATTTATTTACATCTTTTATATTAATTTACAAAGCGTAATTTTGTCCTTTGAAACATTCCCTTCCAATAAATTCCTCTAATGTTCTACTCGTATTTGAAAATGAATGGCGGGTATGGGTATGGTTTTCAAAGAAGAAAGGGTACTTAAGATATTTCTATTTTATTCAAGTTTCTGCCGTAAGTGACACTAAAGATTAGATATTTTTATAATTAGATTATTTTTTTTTATTGTAGCTAGTGATACTTTTTTTTTTTTCTCAAAATTGAAAGCTTAGCGGAAAATGAGATTTTTTATTACAAAAAGTTGCCTAATCATTGTCTTGTTGATAAAATGTTCTGCGAGGCCTTTTTGTAGTACAAATCCCCAACAGATCATCGTCGCTAAATCCTTTTATAAATACCGGTATTTGAAAAGAATGCTTTACAATTTCCTCTATTAAATATTTATTTTTAAAATGTATGATCAAATCCTACTGAATTATTTGCATTAATTTTGGACTTTTTGAATAAATTTAATTTATATTCTTCGCCTGAATATTCTCTTTACAGTGCTTCTGATTATCGTACGGTTATTGTAGCCTTAATCACCCTGTATGAATAAAATCGGATTTTTTAAAAAATATTTAACTGAAATCAAATAACCAAAATTAAGTATCGGATGTTAAAAATAACCTTTTCTTTCTTGACTTGCTACATTTGATATATAAATTGGTCCAATATAGATCCTGCTACTGCTTTTTATCTTAAAAATTATATCGCATCTAACTTAATCCATCACATTTAGGAATGTCAGAGATTTCTTCATACAATAAACAACGAATAAATATAAATTAATTAATAAAAATTCTTAATCATAATTTTCGGATTCCTGCTGCACTAATTTGAATCGTCTCGGGCTTTTGACGCACATCGAACCGTGACCATCCAATGATGATAATCTACCCTTAGTTGCTAAATACTTCTTAATGTATTTCGATACCAATTTTTGCGGTCTCTGTTGCCATTCGTCTAAGACTTCCTTAGGAGCCAAAACCTAGAAAAAAAGGTGGTATCTCTTGAATCCGTTAATTTGTTTGTTCCCCCATTTGTTTGCTTATTACTTTGTGCGATAGGCAGGCATTAATTATTTATTTAATTAATTAAGTATTTACTTACTTGATCGCCTTTCAGCCGATCTAGAAGCGTAACGCAAATAACAGCTGATTTTATACCGGCGTGATGAGTTAAAGCTGCGAATGATAGAGATTCCATTTCGATATTGATAACCCCGGATTTGTGAATTGTTTCCATGTAATTCATTTTGTCTTGCTCCGTGTAATCACAAAACGCTCCATCTAAACGTCCTTGTCCTGAAAAAGATATAGGTGGTCGAACGATTAATTTTTCGTTTTCTTGGATGTATTCGAAAAATAAAAGTAAACAGGATCAATGCCTTAATTATATTTTCAGTGAAAAAAATTCTTGTGATTCGCACCTTCATAGAAATCGTACGTGCACATTGTTTTCCCAGACACAGTTTGCCAAGGATCTTCCGGGTCTGCGAGGGCTTTCAATTCCCTTACCATTTTCCTATCCAGTTTAGCGGGTCTTTGAACGTTTTTTCCCAAAACAGGCTGGGAAAAAAAAAAAAAAAAATTATTCCGCGTTAATTTTTTTTTTTGCCATCTGCGGCTTTATATTCACTATCATTGAGTATTTACCAGCTCTAAGTACGGCCTACCGAGACCGTCAACAGCTTCTTCAGAAATGACAACAGTCCCTCCTTCAATCCCGATTCCTCCACAAGTTCCTATCCTGAAGAAAACGGGATCTTTTACTTTTGCATGGTACATGAGTTTGATTACTTCGTGAAGGAGAATCCCAACGGAAGGTATGCCCATTCCGTGCTGGAAAAAATTTCATTTCGTCAAAACCATAATCGCTCCTTTTTTTCACTATTCGGAAAAAAAAATCTTTAAAACTCACACTTATTGATAAAACGGGTCCAACTTTGTACATGGAATATCGATATGAAAATTGGCTGATGTCTTGTAACGTAGTTCCAGCTGGAAGTTTATGACCTATTTCCTCCATAATGTAAAATGCGAATTGTTCTACCCTTTTCGGAGTACCGCCCATGCATACAAACTGAAAAATAAAAGAAAACAACAAAAAAGGTGGAGACATCATTCAGTGAAAATTCATCATATCTGTTAAATTCAAGAAGGAAATTTATCATTTTAGTCGAGTTTCACTTTTCCCTTACCTACTATCAATTTTATAGTATCGTTCCTACAAAAGACGTAAAATACGGTTTGAAACTTTTTCTATTCGAAATCCCTGGAGTATGCTATATGCAGAACAGATTCAAATCAAAAGAAAAAAAAGAAAAAAAAATCCTTGGCTTCTCATTGGAGAAACGTAAAATTCTGTTTTTAAACTTAATAAAATTCCTTTTATTCTCTAATAATGAAACTTCCGACATTTTAGACGAAGTGGAACTTTTTAGTAGGAGTTAACAATATGACGGCAATGTAAGTTCGAAGAAAAATTAATCGATTCAGCCTATTGAGAGTGCTGTATGTTTTTTGCTGTTAACCTTAATGGTATATATTGCGATAAACCGCATTTTATTTTTAATGAGATATTATTAGAAAAATCTTGCAATGTTATCATCGAGAAACCTAAATTAGTTTTAACCGGTATTGGAAGTTACAACCTTTTGATTATATTCAGATACGTAAAAGCTTATGCATGTTGTGCTTAGATGCAAATCTGCGGTCTTATGAGTTTTAACTTTTCAATTTTGGAATTCTGTATGAGTCACATAGGGTAGCTTCCGGCATTTTTTTTCACTTTATGAGTAGATGGACTTTACAAGGTCCATCTTAATGCAAAGGTTTAATAACGCCTAGTTATTTACATTGCTGTTCTGCCGCTGGGAGGATCAGAAAGGGAGAAAGCTTGCGAATATTTTGCCATGTGATCTGATCATCATCGTTTTAAGGTTCCCTTTATAGCCCCCCCCCCCCCTCATGCGTAAATGGTGGTGTCGATACATATTTATTCTACAGCAGTGAAGCATCTCTTAAATTAGTGAATCCGAAGCTGGGGAAAAGATAAACATAGATGGTTTTTTCTGCGGTACTAGCCCTTAATAGTCTATTCGGGCCCCTTAAGGAACCCCGAATTTTCTAACACCCGAATCGGGTTTCGAGTTTTATAAAATGCGACGTTGCAGAAAAACGATATCGCGTTTTCTGAACCCCGGAATTAAAAATCGCCGAATTGGTTTTTGGGTTGCATAAATTGGTTTCATTGGCTTTCGGGTTTCATAAAAACGCAACAGTGACTGTTTTTTTTTTTTTTCTTTCAGCAATTTATATTCCTGGGTTTTAAATTCGGCGATATTATAATACGGGGGTTTTAAAATCGACGATATTACAATTCGGAGTTTGTTAAATTCGCCTACTTTATATTACGGGATTTTTAACTTCCGCGGTATGGAAATTGCAGGATTTACATTGAGTATTTTAAAATTACTTAATTTCCAATATTTTAAAATTGCAGAATTAATCTATATTCAAATATACTTTTTCATCACTCAATGTTAAAAAACACCGTATTATTGACACAATAAAAATGCCGTTTTACTTTTGAGCCCGAAGGGTGAAGAAATTCATACTGCAATTTTAAAATAAATTAAGCAATTTTAAAATATTTAATATAAATCCTGGAATTTTCACACCGCGGAATTGAAAGATCCCGTAATATGAAGTCTGCGAATTTAAACTAACTCGAATTTTAATATCGCCGATTCTTAGAACCCCCGAAATTTTAAATTGCCGATTTTAAAAACTCCTCATTTATATAAATTCCGAATTATAATACAGTATCTCCGAATTAAAAAACCCAGAGACATAAAATTGCCGAAAGAAAAAAAGCAGTCATTATTGCTTTTTTCCAAACCCCGAAATTTATGAAACCCGAAAACCAATTCGGCGATTTTTAATTTTTGGGTTCAGAAAACGCGATATCGTTTTTCTGCGATGTCGCACTTAATAAAACCCGAAACCCGATTCGAGATTTGAAAAATTTTGGGCCTCTTTAATAGACCGGTCATCTCTTTGTCTCCCTATTAGTGTGACCCTTATTTTGCGAATTTTTGAATTTGGTGTAGGACCAATCTCGTTCTCTATGAGACGCTAACAAACCCTGAATTTTTTTAGATTTTTTACTGAACGGGAAGGAGGCACGCCTTGAGCTTTAAGTTCCGGAAATTCCCATAAGAGAAAAAAAGTCGACAACTTTTTTTTTCGCGGAAATACGTCGTTTCATATCGGGAATTTTGCGTAGATCACGAATCTGAAGTCCGTTTTTTTATATCTGCTTTGGCTTTTGAGTTAGAGGCCAAAATATGAGCAAAGCTTAGGACTTTGTTCGTTTTTTTACTTAACCAGGTTTTCTTGCCACATTTTCTCCTTTATCTCAAAAGCCAAACCAGATATTAAAAAAACGGACTTAAGATTCGTGGTCTACGCAAAATTCCCGATAGAAAACGACGTCTTTCCGCGGAAAAAAAATTGTCTTTTTTTTTCTCTTATGGGAATTTTCGGAACTGAAAGCTCAAGTGGCACGCCTTCCCGTTCAGTAAAAAATCTGAAAAATTCAGGGTTTATTAGGGCCCCATAGAAAAAGAGATTCCACCCTGCCCGACATCAAATTCGAAAATCAAAATTCGCAAAATAAGAGACACCCTACTCCCTATAGTAGAAATTATTTAGATTTTAGAGCATCGCTCAGACATTTTCGGAACTTCAAAATCGGATTGTATACTTTGCCAATCTATCTAATCCATGATCCTTTAGCAACCTACACTTCTTCCCTTCTTAACGGTTCTGTCTAACTTCTTAATAAAGAGTGCTCGGCCCTCTCTTATTCGAAGTAATGGTCAATAGAGAGTCGGATCTAGTTGTGATTGTTGAATGCTCCTTCAAAAAGAATAAATATACCGGTTTTACACATTGTAAGTGCATTTGCAGGATACTTAATTTATTTACTTTTCAATGTAGTCTAGGTTAATTTAATTTATATCATCTTACTTTTTTATTAGAAATACCGTGTATGCAATGGGTAAGTTTTGATAGGTATACTGTTCTGATAAATGATCTATTACTCTTGTTTTCAGCGGAAGAATATCAAATTTTCCTCGACCGTAAAAACTTCAAAAAAGTTAACTTAATACTGTGTTTGTACCTGCCTCATGCTATCGCAGTAGGAAAAAAGTAGGGAATCAAAGGAATAATGAACCCTTTTAAAAATTTTTACGGTATCATTTTGCAATAGGACCTCTGAAAAGGATAGTAGGAAATTGTAGGGACTTCAGTTATTTTATTGCGGAGGATTTCACAAAAGATATTTTCAAATAGCTTGTTTTCATTAAAAAGGGAAAGGTTACAGCTTTTTTTTAATTACTAAAATTTGCTTTTTATGTAAAATCTATTCAATTCAAGAGACATTGACGTAAAAGAGCTTTTAAAACAAGAGCACAATAGCGGATTTTCACTGGACATTTCTCTAAATCGAGTTATTTCATAATAGAATTCGTCTGAATATAATTTCCTAGGATTAGGTAACTGAGAAATAAAATCAACACAAAAGCAATTTTTTTTTTTTTTTTAACGTCGAAAAATGGAAAATGTTTTATAAACCTTATATTTAAATTAGAATTGCAAAACAAACAGAAAAGTGCTTATGGCGTTGTTTTCCTCTCGCATAAAATAAAAATAACCTTTTCTACTCCCTGCTCTTTTTCCCGGTATGTTTCATATGACAAAGGAAAAATAAATGTTATTACTTACTTTAATGTCTCCGAACATGGAGACTAAATCATGAGATTCACTTCCAAGGGCAAGATGGTATAAAATATCTTGGTCCATGAGTTCGATGTTTGGGTTTCGAAGTTTGACTGAACCGTCGGGGTATCTGGAATAAAAAAAAATAATAAAATAATAATATTTGAATTTGCAAATGGTTTTTGCACGGGGGCGACCCCTAAAAATTCGTCGTCGATGACTTCGATGTTCGATCCTACTATTTTCGGGGAGTAATTGAAAATCATCAGCGAACACTTTATTAACTTTCGTTAATTTAATACCTCGTATTGTCTGATTCGTGTTTGTCATCGGCATTGTGAGATGAATTGCAGTCGTTTTCGAAACTGTGCCGCGTTCCATTCAGTCTTTGTTCTCCAGTTATCGAAACCTTGGAAACGCCGTTTGTAATACTGTAGCCGTTGCAGGAATGTGTAGCCATGTTCGATTTAAATTCCTCTGATAATTGTAAGTCCGTGCAATCACAAGGCATCGTGAAGTTTTTTTTTTTTTTACACTTTTACCGAACGAATGCGAATACAAATTTTCGATTAAAAGTTTTTTTGACGTAATCAATACATTTTACTGCCTCTATCGGTTATATTGTTTATTGCTCAGTTCGTAGCACACTGCTTCGTTAGATATTTTAATCGAACAGCTGCGGGTTGAGATAGTATGATTAATTTTGCTTATTCCCGGAAAATGACAGATCCTCGCTTAGAATGGCGTATTACAATTGCAGCCTATGCATGCGTAAAATTATATTTCGTTTAGTTAATAACACTTTAGGACAGAATTTGGGTGGATTGTTTTGCAAAATACCTTTAGGCCTACGCAATATAACTTTTACAGTTTTTAAGATTAATTTTTTTTTTTTTTTTTTTTTTTTTTTTTAATGAAAGGTCGAGATATATTCATTTTATGGTTTTTTAGCGCTTTCATGATTTCTCATTTTTCTTAACCATTAAAACGGCCGAGGTACTTAAAGTACGAAAATTAAATTTTTAATAAGTCATAAAATTTTATCGTAATCAGTTTATCGTAGTTGTTAATGGCGTATTTTTGTCATACAGCCTTTATATAGCGACATTGTCCGGCTTCTTTCTCCTATGGCGAATTATAGTATAGGGAAAAAACTGCATAACCAGTAATGAAATTTTTCTTTTTCAAATAAAATAACTTTTCTAAATTTTTAGAAGATTCGTGAAGAGCAAAATGCATTCCGGGGTGGAAATTTATTTCCTTAGGTACACCTAGAGGCTTTCTATATCGATTTTCAATATTGTGTATAGTGTGCCTATGTGCATAGTTACTTTTTATATATATAAAGAATGCTCTCTCTTTCTGTAGGAAACTTTTTTTAATTTTTCTTGTGAAGCACATCATTAACATTTTTGTAGCCGAAAAATGTATATGCGGTATTAGGGTGGTTCAAATTTACCTTACTTTTCGCGATTTTGTTCTTCATGCGATTTTACTTTTCTTATAGTCTAAAAGCAAAAGGTAATTTTTTTCAGATTTTTTCGACCACGTTTAGGAGTGGCCCACGGCCATTTTGTGCTTGAAAAAAAAATTTTTTTGGCATTATTTAAATAAACTTTTCCGAAACTTTAGGAGTAATTCTTCGGGACCAAACCAGGTTGTTTATGGGTTTTCGACGTCGTAGAATCTGAAAATGACCGGGGTGGTCATTTTTATCATTTTTATCGTTTAGATCAGAATCACCCCTAACTGGCCAAACAGCTTTTTTTCGCCTAAAGTAGCAATCTTTCGACTAAAAATCAAATTTCAAGTCGATTTTCACCCCTCTGAAAATTTTTTTCAGGTAATTTTATCATATTAAAATATGTTTTCGACATAGTAGAATTTGAAAATGACCACCCCGTTTCGATCAGAATCACCCTTATTTAACCAAACACCATTTTTTGGCCGAAAACAGCTATTTTTCGGCTAAAAATCAAATTTTAAGTCGATTTTTACCCCTCTGACAGTTTTTTTGGGGGATTAAATCGTGTTAAAATACGTTTTCGACATCGTAGAATCCGAATATAACCAACGCGTTTCGAGCAAAATCACAACATTTTTTTATAAAAATCGACTTGAAGTTCGATCGTTTACCGAAAAGTTGTTATTTTTGGGCAAAAAAGGGTGTTAGGCCAGTTAGGGGTGATTCTGATCGAAACGGGGTGGTCATTTTCAGATTCTACGACGTCAAAAACCTGGTTTGGTCCCGAAAAATTACTCCTAAAGTTTCGGAAAAATTTGTTTAAAAAAATGCCAAAAAAAAGATTTTTTTCAACCTCAAAATGGCCGTGGGCCACCCCTAAACGTGGTGAAAAAAATCTGAAAAAAAAATACCTTTTGTTTTTAGACCATAAGAAAAGTGAAAATCGCATGAAGAACAAAATCGCGAAAAGTAAGGTAAATTTGAACCACCCTAGTGCTCATTCTCGTGAATTTTATACATTAGAACACTAATCATTTTTATCTTACTTTGATATGCACGCTTAATATTGTAAAAAATTATCAATTTTTAGAAAAAATATTTTAAGAGTTCCACCCAATCTTTAACCAAGAAGAACATATTTAATACAAAGGAGCTTTTTTTTCCACTTCTGAGTAGAATTTATTCAAAAAAAAAAACCGTCGTCGGTGTTCTTGTAGGATTACCTTCTTTTTTTTTGGTAAAGGGAAACTTAACAAATACTGACATTATAAAATCAATGCGAAAATGAAAATACGGGAGGTAAGCTTACATGGAAAACCCTGACTAATCCTAACTGAATGTGAAAAGCTAGGACAAATGGATCAGTCTAAATACCCAGGAGTCATGATTACACGAGCGGGATGTTGTGTAACCAAGGAATTAAATTAAGAATAGAACGCTATAGAAATAGTATTCGGCTGAAAAGTATGATTGAATATTGATTGACAGACTGACTGTATCCAACCCTTTTGGAATTTGAAGCCTAATTTGAATTTCGAAAACGTAAATTTAAAAAAAAAATGCAAAATAAGCTTTAAATTAATTAAACATTTTCCATTGGAAAAATAAGCCTTATAACTACTAAGATGAATCAAAAATAAATGCTCTTCTGTTTAAATTTTCACTAAAGGTTATCAAAACATCCAGAACATAGTTAAGAAGATATGTATACAAAAAAGAAAGAGAATTTAATAAGGATGAAAATTTAAAAAGATCGACAAAAACAAATCTAACTTTTCTTTGAAATAGAAGCTTTGGATGAGAGGAAAACAACGTAAAAGGGTCTGAAAAATGCGCATTCTAGATTTTTTTTTGCTCTAATTCCAAGTTGAATAAAAAAGGGGGCATATAATAATAATGCCGTGACTAATTTCCAGAGCTGAGTTTCGTTCAGCTATTTAACTTAAGCATTAGGTTTTGCAAAAAGAACGTTTTTTATTTTCTGAAGAAAAATTTTCATAATTTTTTTAAAGCTTGAAAATGCATTCTGATGCATAACTAAGCAACGGATTGCAAAATAAATAGGTTGCCTTTCGTCTAAACGCTTATAATCGCAATGGACCTTAGTGGCTTTAATGGAAATTATTCTGTGACTACGTAATAACTTCTAAATTTTGCGGAAAATCCAAGGATATTAGAAAGGGGTCAAGTTTTATACTTTCTGCAGTATACCTTCTCTAATTTACATTATTTGGAAAAATGTGATGTGAAAAAATGCCGAAAGAAAAATAACGCATGATAACAGCCTGGAAAATCTCCAATTACCAAGAGATTTGAGAGACAAAAACAGCTTTGAAAACATGAAAAAAAGAAACGAATATGAAATAAAATAAGAAAAAAGCTTGTTTATTTTTCTGGTAAAAGTCGCAAACCTGTGATACAGCAAAAAATTTTATTCTACTTCTTATTATTATTATTAGTAGTAGTATTACTGTACAACTGCGAAAGCATGCGCTTAGCCTTGACCTAAAACTCAATTTTAAAATGCGGTTGAAAGTTTTTTCCGACATTCAACTGTTGTGACTAAGCCAAAATTTGAGAAACACGCACACACTTGTGAGATTTGATGCATTTCTTAGCTAAAAACTTTTTCAGTTAAAAAATGTGTGAACTCTCAACATATACTCCATATTATCCAAGCTCATACGGAAGAAAATATATGCTAAAAATCCATGGTTGCTTCTACTAAAAATTTGAATGCGATATTAAAATTCTAAATCTGGACTTTTTGTCATGTTTTGTCGATTTGAGTGCTGAGAATTCCAATCTCAAAAAGACTCAGAAATAAATTTTGATTAATGGAAGGGTTCAACTGGCAAACGAAATTTTTAGGAAAAATGATTGTATAAGGGCGTTTTTTTTTTCTTTTCGGCAATCTTGAGGGCTTCAGACAGAATAAAAAACGAGTCAGAAGTGTAGAATCTGAAAATAATCTATTTTTGACGCATATTCGGGAAATCGTTTTCCAAAATTTTTTGTTCATAAAACAATGAAATTGTAATAGGCCTATTTTGATAAAAGAAACGCGTCTACACCGTCGACGAGCAAAAGTGAATAAAGCATCTGAGCTTATGAACATTTTTTTTAATCGTCAGATTTTCTACCTTTAAGATAGACGTTCAGTGAAAAGCTTAACATAAGAATTGAATCTAATTAAACGCTCCGAAAGAAATCCGGATGATCCGCATAACATATTGCAACCGGCATGCAATCCAATCTTGCGGGTTTTTTTTTAAAGCTAAAGTGAGGTATTTTTAATTTCGCTAATTAAAAATCAGACTATTTCGGAAAGGAAAATGGTCTTTAATGTAAGAGAACTGTTAGAGAATATGAAAATAAAAAACGTTTTGATTTTTACTGGTGAAAAAAGCGGATAACTGATGACTGGTAGCCTCAGAATCAATTTGGACGTTTTATAAAAATTTTAATCCTGAACTTGCGGATAGAATAAAATAAGAATCGTGTTTTTACGATCTCCATACGATCACAAAAATTAATATCAACGACGTATTTTTTTTTTCTTTCGAGTAAACCATACGTTACAACATACACGCTAACCCCCTTTTTTTATTAGTTACGATTTCTTCTTTGTAACCCCACAATATTGCAGTATATTATTACATGTAATACGTTAGGTTAATATTCCTTTCTCGAAAGTCACTTAATTTTACGGAGATAAAAAAGAAAAAGAAATGAAAACAAGCGATTTCAAACTTTTCGCGATCCGAAAAGAAATTAATTATAATTAGTGATTATCGATCCGAACGCCACGAGGTTTTCATCTAAACACACGAACGGAGTTTAGAGGGAATCGTTTCTTATCGCCTTGCTACAAAGACCGTGAAAGCACGATTAAACAAGTCAGCGAAATGACCAACTTAGAGAAAAATCTCGAAAAACACAGAGTGACAAAATCATTGTCGCTTACGAAAGAAAGTTTCCTTTGTGATTTTTCTATTTATTTGTTTCTCATTTTATTTGCGTTTCAAAATTTGCTTTTCACTATTTTTATATATTTAATAGTTTCGTGTGAGATGTTTGGCCCAAATTGAATGAATTTTTTTTTTTCTTTATTTCCTGAAATGCTCAAGAGAGTGAACCGATGTCGTGAAAACTTTCAGGTTATTTTGCTATTCAGCTGTAATTGAATTTTATTATGGAGGAATATTTTAACGTTGGTAGGAAATGAGGACGGTTAAAGGAATTTATTCATGAATGCTTTGCCAAGTAGTATGGCTTTCTTTTTTAGTTCGCACCGGCACATCAACGAAAAAAAGCGTTATTGAACATCTGGTTCGTTCTTTGGAAAGTTCAGATCAATAAAATCATCGTCCTTTTTTTTTTACGGTGACCTTCCTCGCAGGTATTCCGGATCTTTTTTTAAAACAAGGTTTTTATTCGTGCATGTAATTGCATAAACAGAGCTTTCATTGATTTTTTGTAAAACCGCTAGAGAGTAGACAGGTAAATGGGTTTATTTTTTTTTTCTTCGTTTTTTTTTTCTCTGTTGAAAATTTATTGAAAGAACTGGGATATTTGATATAGATTGATCAACATTGTCTCGGTTTTGGCACGGTATGTCAGAGCCACGTGCATTTGGCAAGGTGCAATGAAACGTTTTTTAAATTAATGACTCAAAAACGTATGCATATTACATAGTTTCAAATAAACTTCGAAAAATAAAGGAGCGCATGCAACAGATGTTGTATTGAAAATGATTTGATTTTTCTCTCTTAATACGTTATCAAAAGAAAAGTCAATTTTGATACTTGTATCATATTATGTTCGATATCCTTTTACATTGTTACGATTCAACTTCTCCCATATAATTTTTTTTTTTTCTTATTTTTATTTTTTATTTTTTATTTTTAGGCCTATTTTTATTTATCCTTATTTGTGTTTATGCAAAATTTTTCCGATCGAGAAATTCTACTTTCTTTGCAAAAGAAAAATTTCATTTCTGTCGAGAGCATAGATGTTATACACCGCAAGATGCGGAATTTTTTTTTTTTTTTTTTTTCTTTTTCTTCTTCTTCTTCATTTGATCGGAAAATATTTATCCAAGTAGATCAAAATATTTTTTTAAATTGTGTTTGTTACATTTTTGAGATTTCCCCGATTTCTTGTTGCTTGGCTACGTAAATTTTTCGCATAAATCGAAACTAATTAAAATTGTCGTTTGATAGGGCTTTCTGACCTCGTCCACCTTTTTTTCTATTCTCCTGACTACAAAGACAGGAGGTATTTTTCTCCTGCAATCTGTCGTTGTGTTTTTATTCTTCCCCTGAACTGACAAATACTACGTAAAAGTCATCGCGCCAAATGGTTGTGAAAGAGAATGCTGATGACCCGAAGTTTTGCCGGGTGCCTCCTTTTTTTCCGCTTAAAATTCGCCATGGATAATTTTCCGTAAATCAGAGTGTGTGCTATATATATAAAATATACTCTTCATTTAGTTTAAGTTTCATCCATGTACGAACCTGCCGCGATATGATTCACTTTTGTTTCGGATCAATGCTATTCACATAAATCGAGTGATTCCGTTACAGTGTATGATCGGATCACATTAATCTTGTTATAAGATTACACGCTGGATTAAACCTGTCGCCAGGAAGGGAAGGGGCAAGAGGTACAGCTACCCCCCCCCCCCCTCCCCCTATTTACATTTACAAAAGGGGCTTCGGGATCCCGAAGCCCCTTTGTAAATGTTTTGCAGACAGGTCTGCACGCGTTGGGGCCTGAAAATACAGACATCAGCCCTTCTTCCTTCATTTTTAGCCTTATTTGGTTATTTTCAGGCTTAAACTTAACGTCTGCTAAAGTAATTTTTTTATTTTTTAAGAAAACTTGCGGGTATTTGCGTTATAGAACCAACACTAATCAAATTATCCACCAAATGTGATTTAGAAGAACTGAAGCACTTTTAACCTATATTTTATTTTTATTCGCGATCATTAGATAATTTTTAAATCAGCGGCAAATGAAGTTATTGTTGCAGAATGAAAAGAGTAATCACTCTATTTTTATCTTTTTATTCGCAACAGATTTCAAAAGGAAAAAAAAAAATACGATTTTTCAGAACGAGAAATGAAGGATTAAATAAAAAAAATGATACTGAAGCAGCTTCTTGAAATCCAGCCTCAAAAAGGTTCTTAAATTCATACAAAAATCATTCATAGTATTAAAAAGAACCAGAAAAAACTTTTTAAGCACAAAAGTGTTCGATGCTTAAGTTTGCTTTTAAAGCTAAAAAAAGCAGTTAAAGCAAAGCATTCAAAGGTCGGCGTTATATAGCCATTAACTTGACCTCCTTGCTATGATTTCTCTCCTGTCTTCCAGGCAAATTAATTTAACACCACTTGTTTGCGGTAATCGTTAGATAATTAAGCCGCTTTTAGAGATTCGGTTATTAATATGAATCGTAGGAGAACGATTCTCATCGAACAATTTTTCCTTATCCTTATCTCGCCTTCCGGTGAAATGCGCACTTAACTCCGTTGACATTTTCTTTTCTAAAGAGATGATATTTTTCTGATAAGAATGATGTAAAGGCGTAGTAAAAGCAAAAATGACCTTGTCGTTTTGACATGAAAAAAATTTTTTTTCTACTGTCCAACATCAACAACTCAAAACTGACAAAATTTTTATTTTTTATTTTTTTAGTTAGTTTTATTTTTGTGTTTTCAATTTCCGGATCGTTTTATTTCCGCATACGTCTGAAAACTATAGTAAAAAATAGGTTCGCTTCCTTTTGTAAAAAATTATTTCAACAGTTAAATCCTCATGAAGCGTTATTAACGGTTCAAATCAAATTAAACTTTTGATGGATAACTGTCTCGGATTTAAGAAACCTTTTTATTAAGTCCTTTATACAGCGTGCAACTTCGATGGATATTCTTTAGTTTTGTGTTACATAAAGAAAATCACATCATCTCAAGGATTGAATTTAAGATGATGAATTGCATAAAAGGAAAGACAGCTTTTTAAAAGATGAGTTTGGGAAAGACTTGAGAGATTTTCGGATCCGAAAATAGGGTTGTGAAAGCAGGATTATGGATGATACCTTTTAGGATATTTTTTTTTTTTCAGTTCTAGTTAGCGATAAGTTTTAAACCCCTTTCCTAGAGATAATCTTTCGTATGATTGGTGTTGATCCTTTTCCGCGGCAATTTTTTTTTTTTTTTTTGTTAGTGAGGAAGAGATTGTAGTCTGCTGAAAAAAAAAACAATAAATATTGCTCCAAAAAAGGAGGGCTTCACATTTTCATCATTCCGTATCTAGTGTTTCTCTGGCATGGCATTTCTGGATAATGATAAAAACATGTCACCTATTCAAAAGTAATTTGTGTTTTCTGTCAGAACAGAAGAAGGAATATATATGTGTTTTATTGTTTTCGTTTTCGTCTAGATAGATAAAAAAGGGGTCGTAGATTTTTTTAAAATGCAACCTGACAACTTTTAGAACTAATAATAAAATAGGCAAGGCAGCATATTTCCCCTTTTTTTTATACCGGCTAAAGAAGCTTAAAGCTTTAAATCAACTAAAATGATAGAATGTATGATAATACGTATGATGTAAATACTGTGCGTTATGTTATCAAGAGCTATGCAGCTAAAGTTTGCCGCGCTTCTTTGATCTTTAATCGTGAAAGGAAATTTACATTTTATTTGCTTACGGGGGGAAAAAAAACTGCGGCTTTGTAGCTAGTTGCAAGTTGATTATGACCTCCGTATATAATTTTACCTCTAGGGTTGGGCATGAAATATATACTGCATTTGAAGTTTTTTTTCAAAGGTCATAAGCTTATCCTGATATTTAACTCAAATTTTTAGATGATAAAATGTTGAGAGGGCTCACTTAAAAATCAAGGGTTTGAAGCCGATCAACGGCATTCTTATCGGAATTGGCATCGAAATCACTTAAAAACTTTTGTTGGAATCCGGATTGAACATTTTTAGCAATCTCTTTCAAACTTTTTTTTTTTTTTGGAAATTTTATAAAACAAATAATAATTAATAGATAAAAATAAAATCAGACCAAACGCCTTAAGAGGAGGCTTCACGGAATACCGGAAGGAATGGCTGTTCTGTCAAACACTCGATTTACGGGGGAAAAATCAAATCTTAGGTATCTACCAAACTCCTTTGACTTTTTCCTGTATTTTCGGTACAAGTTTCAACTTGTTCCAAGAAAACAAAAAACAGTAAAACAAAAGCAAAGTTTTTCGACCGCAATTTTTTTTGAAAATATTTTCCCGCCGCCCATACATTTCAGACAAGTTTAAATTTGCACTATAAATTCCAGGATATACCAGAGGAGTTCGTTAGATACCTTAAATTTGGATTTTTTCATCGTAAATCGAGTATTAGAGAAAACAGTCATTCCTTCCGGCATCCGTGAAGCCTCCTTTTAATTTTTCATATAATACATTGCCTTATTGCCAGTGTCAAAAATAGTCCACATCTTGCCTTTCCCCGTATTAGGCAGCATCCCACGAAAAATAAATAAATAAGGATTCGAATTTATTTTTAAACTTCGCTTGAAAGCAGATAAAAGACTAACAAAAAGCACTTAAAAGGTATATGAAGAAAAAAGTGGTTGGAGTGTTTCAAAAGAAAAGTAATTCCGGAGGCAAAGGGCTGAGACAATAAAAAACGATGGAAATGAAAGAAATTAGTAACAAATGGAAAAGTAGCAAAAAAAAAAAAAAAAAAAAAAAAAAAAAAAAAGGCAGGATTTAAAAAATAAAATGAGATCTTGTAAGACTTCTTTAATAAATCCATTAAAGAAGGTATATGACATTCATTTATATGGTATTGATTTTAATGATTGACAGTAAATTTGTAGACTCGTTTAAATAAGCTGAAAAAAAAAGTAGGATAGACTGTCTGGCACAACGTAACCAACTAACGTCATAGCTTATTTTTTGCGCACAAATTCCGCGCAATAACCTTATGAATATCAGCAGCTTTAAATGTAAATAATTAAAATATATTTTCTAACTAGGCCGTCAATTTAAATAAAGATCTTTTTTTTTTTTTAATTTAAATTAACGTTTTCTGTAATCGGAGTTCTTCAAGTTATAAAACAAAGTCCCCTTTGCTTGTTAAAGTTATTCAATTTCCGTACCAAAGAAAACGCTAAAATAATAATGAAAAGATAAAAAAAAAAAAAAAAATACATCCCCTCGTGTGTTGCTTGTTTAAATTGCTTGGATTGTACATTCTTCCAGAGTCAGAATACACAAAGAGCTCTTTTAATTAAATTTCTGTTAGCCTTACCAATTCTCTTAAATCTCTCTTTCGCAGGGAAAGACTTCTTCAAAACCACCAATACTTTTCTCACGGATTTAACTCCCTTCTTTTTCAATAAAAGCAAATTGTTGCCGATTTCCCATTCACATTTAAATGAAGCTTTCGGAAATGAGCTTTTCAATATTTCAAGTATAATGCTTTAGGCTCAACTTTCTGGTTTACAACAATAATAAAATTATCATCAATTTCATTCATTTGAAAATGAATTCTCATTACTGTTTATTTGCTCTTGACCTACGCAAAAAAAGATCATGAACAGCTTAAATGTTTATAAATAAGATCAGCTGTGCAAGAGAACTTACTGATTACTTCAATGTGATTTATCGAAATTATCAAAAAGTGGAGTATTACATAATAATATAAGTTGTGTGTAATTGCAGTATTTTTTCTTGAAGCTAATAATATTCTTTTGCTTCCATTTCATATCTTTATCATTTTTTTGAGAACGGAAAGTTTTTTTTTTTTTTTTTTCCTTAATAAATCTTGTAGGCCTACTTCTTATTGCAAGAAAATACTGTAGGAGAAAAGACCCCTACAAAATTTAAAAAACTTAAATCGGAAATAAAGTATTTTTTTACTTCACTTTAAAGCTGAAAGAGAAAAATGCATATGGGTCTATTTTTGTCTTTTTGCAGATATATATCTTGCAATAATATTCCCCAGATTTTTATGAAATAAATATTGTTCTGTCGAGTGTCGACAGCAGATCGATTTTTTGCCAATATGTCGCGCATAAATGCTATTCCCTATATTGCAAAGTCAACCGTAAATTTTTTTTCTTCTTAAGCCCAATTTAATGCATTGTGTGGTATTTCAATAAAAAGTTGAAGACTCGTCATTAGGATTCAAAAAGAAAGCAAAAAATTATTCTAAAAAACCCGAGTCCTTTTTCAAGAATATTTCTTTGAAATGTTATAAAACCATCCATTATATCATTTGAACTTATGAGAAACTACTATTCAAAAAAAGATGAGAAAACATGGAGCTTAAAAAAAAGAAAAGAAAAAGATTCAATTCTGTCTGAATACATGGTGTCGTGTTACAAGCCTAGACCTGTTCCATTCCATTTCAAATCCTTACATCATTTAGTTTTCGTACTCGAAATCCTTTTTAAAAATTAAATTTAAGGATCTTTCCTCCGAATAATATATTTGTGCTATCTTCGATGAACTTTCTTTCTTCCAGAAAAAGGTTGAAACAAATAATACGAAAAAATCGTCTCGAAAAAATTGATTTTAGATTTTTTCCCTCCTTTGTTTACCTTACAAACTTCGCTTCAAAAATGAGAAAAACAAAAAGGAAGAATAGTACATAGAGGTGCGTCACGTTCTCGCTTTAACTCGTTCTAATGGTTGTATTTGTTGTAGTGAAATCACAGCTGATATTTGGGCTTTTTCTAGAAAAAATAAATTCTGCACTTCAGAGTTAATAGAAAAGTTGAGGTACTTAGTACGGGCATAATTAATTAATTTCCCTTAAGGGGCAACCACGTATGACTTGCCCCTTCACCTTTCACATGCAGATTCGATTCTTCAAAAAAAAACGTGAATAATGATTTTTTTTTTTTTTTTTTTTTTTTACGTAGAACTACGTCTTGGGGCTCGGTCGTGGGGAAATCTGTCTGTCCGGGTGTCGCACTGTTTGCACCAAAAATTAATATTTAATTATTTTAATATTAATTTTAACTTCGAAAATTTTAAATAATATTTTGACTAAGCTTATTTTTATTTTTTTTTTAACTTTTGGCCTTTTTTAATAGTAAAATTAGATGAAAGGAAGGACTTAGAAAATTTCTTGTAAATTTTTAAGAAACTTGAAGTTGCTTCCAGAATTTAAAATTTCTAGAATTTAAATTTAAAATATCTAGAATTTAAATTTAAAATTTCTAGAAATTTTGTCTAACTTTTTTTTTAATTTTCTCCGTTTTTTTAAAATATCTTTTTTTTGAATATTTAAGAACTTAAGAATTTTAAATAAAATGTTCACTACATTTTTCAATTTTGTCCTTTTTCCTTTAGCCAAGAATATGAGCAAAAGCAATGTTTTAACACTTATTAAAATTTTTACTTTGAAGACTTTTATTGAAATTTTGACTAATTTTTTTCAACTTTTGACCTTTTTTGACCTTTAAAAAAAAATTATTTCTATCAAAAAATTCGAATTTTTTGACAAAAATAAGCAAAAAAAATGCCTTAAAATTTTTAAATCGTTTCATAGTTTAAATTTAGCAATATTAGGAGGCTCACCGAATTTCACCCGAATGGGTTTATTCCGAATTCCGAAAATATTTATTCCGAAATCCGAATTCCGAAAATAATTCCGAATTTGGTTTTTTGATAAGGAAGACTGAATAATTCGTCATTAAATAATTAAATTATATCGTATTAAACTAATCGTAACATGTATAATCCTTAAATTATCGTTAAATTTTGAAATTGAAATTAAAATATATTAAATTAAGTTAAGTTCACAATCACAGGTCTTATCACAGTTCGTAAACGATAATTTGATCACAGGTTTAATTATATATTTATTATATTCGATATAATTTAATTATATATTTATATTTATTATATTCGATATAATTTAATTATTTAATGACAAATTATTCAGTCTTCCTTATCAAAAAACCTAATTCGGAATTATTTTCGGAATTCGGATTTCGGAATAAATATTTTCGGAAATCGGAATTCGGAATAAACCCATTCGGGTGAAATTTGAGGAGCGATATTAGGACAGTACCTCAAAGACGTAGTCCTACGTAGTTATATGCCCCCATATCCCAGTATGATTTTTTTTTTTTTTTTTGCATTCTTTTTATTTATTTATGGTACTTTTTAGTAAAAAATTAAGGTAAGAATGAGCTAATTGAATTAATTCATTCAATCATATACTGTCTGCGTACGCCGTTGTTTTTATTAGAACAAAAACCCGTCAGTTATGATTTATAGCCAGATGTACTTTATTTTAACTATTTAATGTTCCTCTTGGCTTTCTTCTCGGAAAATTATAAAAGAGTCTGTCTAATGAATTTTGAGATGTAAGCCGTGAAATAAGGTTTGGTTTGTATCATATTTTTGTAATAATCGTTGATTCCTCTTAACGAAGCTTTAAAAGTTTTAAGTAGCCTAGGTGATTAAAAAAGTAACCTGGTGAATTTTCTACATTACACTCATAAATGGAAAAGCACGCACTTGAAAAAATGTCGATATAAAAATAAATTATTCAACTACCTAAATTATTGTGAAACCGGAATATTTCACCGTAAAGGATAGTCTCATAGATGTAACTATGTTTTCCCGAGTGAGGGGAGGTAGAGCTACCTTTGGGTCGCATATTTTCCTCGTTGAAAAAGAAAAATAATAATAACAATGCTGTAATAATAAATAAAAATAAATTTAAAATTTTTATTATTTCTTTCTCGTCAGTCTCTATAATTCCGACAAAAATAAATCCGAATTCCGAATTCCGAATCGAATTCCGAAATCCGAATTGAATTCCGAAATCCGAAAATGAAATATTCATTATTTATTATTTCCGAATTCCGTATATAATTCCGAATTTGAAAATTCCGCGGGAAAAGTGTATGGCTGTGTTTGTGCATCAGGGCGGGTCGAGAAAAGCGAATTTTTGAATTTGAAAACACCTGATATGGGAATCGATGCCTTTTTATAATAGTATTAACCCTAATTTTTTTCCGATTTTTTAAGCAACATTTTGAGGTGCCACTATGGCCTTGAAATTTCCAAAAAGCCCATTTAAGGACCAAAAATGAAAATTTTTTTTCCCATAAAAGACCGTCGTTTCCTATAAAAAATTTTGCGTAGATTACGAATTTGAAGCCATAAATTATTTGCACAGTTTTTGAGCCGCAGACTGAAACCTATAACAAGATTTTCAGAATTTTGGAATTTGGCATGTGGTTCAAAAACTGTGCACCAAAAATAATTGTTGACTTCAAATCAGTAATCTAAGCAAAATTTTTTATAGGAAACGACGGTCTTCTATGCGAAAAAAAATTTTCATCTTCGGTCCTCATATGGGCTTTTTGAAAACTTCAAGGCCATTGCGGCACCTCAAAATGTCGTTTCAAAAATCTGAAAAAAAAATTAGGGTTAATAGTATTATAAACATTCCCTGATATTCCCTGATATTGCCTGATATTCCCACATCAGGCATTGTGATCAATAAAGTTAAGCAGCATTGAGAACGGATAGTTAGTGGATGGGTGACCACCAACACTTCTTCCCTCTAGAAGGGATTGCAGAAACTACTAATACAGTCATCCTAACCTCATTGTACAAGTATTTCCTATACAAATCGTGTATAGTTCCTGACCAGCGCAAGCAGTTAATAGAATACCTAAAGACCTGCGTATGCAGTTAATCGAATAAAAAAAAAATGCTGCCGTTTTTTTAGACCGACTTTCCTAAAAATGTTTCGTATGACCCTTCAAACTTTTTTTCAGTGAGACATTTTCATATGATACTTTTAACCCGTCAAACCCGAATTTTTGCCTAATCAGTTTAATATGTTGTCATGAATATATTGTTATTTTATCTGATTTCATTAAATTTCTCCTTCTGATATAAATATATAATTCGGATATAAATATTTTATTTTCGGATTTCGGAATTCGGTTCGGATTTCGGAATTCGATTCGGAATTCGGAATTCGGATTTATTTTTGTCGGTATTATATGGCCTAATCTTTCTTTCTTTTTACTTAATTTTTTTTTTTTTTTTTTTTTTTTTTCATTTAATTTATTTGACTTATTTTCCTTTGTTAAATATCATTACAGCTAAAGCTTTCAAGAATACATTGTTTTTGGGGAAAAGGGGAGAAGAATCAATCCAAAATGTCCTTTTTTAACATAGGAAATGCCTATAAAGAAACGATTTCCAACTCAAAATTTGAGGGGACATTTGGCATCTCCCAATCAATTTTTACTGTAGACATACAACAGCTAAACCCTTGTAAGAGCACTGTAAAAAATATTGGCCTTAAATTTAATAACATTTTTAATAAATTTCATTACCAGTTATGAATTTTCATTGCAATATTGTAATTAAATTTAATCGGTTTTTTTTACAGTGATCACTCAGTTCCTGGAAACAAAAAACAGTATAAATGATTCCATAGAGTATATAAAAGGAAAAAAATAACTTTTCAAAATCCGAAACACACGTCCGCGCCCCTGCAGCTATGCCTATATGTACGGTCTTTATGTTGTGATAAAGGTAAATTTGAAAAAAGAACTCTTGTTATCAAAAGACAAGTGCATTAATCCTAAAGCTATTTGCGATTTTTTTTTCCTGTTGATTAATCTGGCTTTGGTTGGGTTGGTCATAAGAGAGCACGAATCGGAAAATGACAAAAGATGAAAATAAAAATCATAACTTCTGAATAAAAAAAAGTTAATCACGGTAGCAGATTTTTCTTATAACCTTAATTTTTTAGCCGATTTCGCTTATAACCTTTGCCTCCTTTCTGAGTTTTTCTCGATTGGCTCTCTGTACATGTACAATATTTTATTAAAGGCTACCTACTGAAGATGGAAAACACTTAAATAATTGCAGGATATAAAAAGCAATGTGTTACCATCCGGACATTAAAGAAAGAGCTACTTTGAACAATATTAAATTTGAAGTTGATTTTTTTTTTTTCGAGTTAAAGGCTTCTACCGTATAACCATATGGTATCTGCCCAAATCACCGATTTTGACGAAACTTTGGGGGTATGTTAGGGTACCCTAGAGACCACTTATGGACCATCAACCGAATTTTTTTGCAAGCCCCTTATGGGGGTTTTCAATGGGAGCTTTTTTTTCACTTTTTATTTTTTTACTATCGATCGGAGCGGCCGATTTGAACGAACTAAAAACGAAAAAAAAGCTCTTTTTATGGCCGATCTAGGGCCGTAGGTGCCGTTTTTCGGAAGTAATTTGCCGAGTCGGGGGAACCATTTTTAAGGAAACAAAAATTGTTTTCTCCCTAATGCAATCGCCGGATCCAAATTTGGGCATCACAGGGAGAAAGTACATAAAAAAATACGTCTTATACGTATTTTCAAAATTTTTTTTCAAAGGGAGAAATTGGGCTAAAAAAGGGCCGAAATTTTAAAATCGATTTTTTGCAGTAATTTATTTTTGGGATCAAAATTTCGCCTTCATAGGCTGAAAGTACTCCAAAAATTACCCCAAATACGACTTTTTCCGCATTTTTTTTCGGCTGAGAAAACGGCCCAAAAAAGGGCCGAAATTTTAAAATTTAAATTTCAACCGGAGGACCAAGCGTCGCAGAAACGGCGTTATCATAGGATGAAAGTACGCCTAAAGTTACCCCAGAAGAGTACTTTTCCGCGTTTTTTCAAACTTGTGCAAACGGCCAAAAATGAGGCCGAAACCCAAAAAATCGATTTTCGGCCGCGACCCTTAGCCCGGACCAAAATTTCACTATCATAGGCTGAAAGTACGCCCAAAATTACCCCGGATACGAATTTTTCCGCATTTTTTTTAGACTGAGAAAATGGCCCAAAAATGGGCCGAAATCTTCTAATTCAAATTTTGGCCGAAAGACCAAATGTCGCAGTAACGGCGTTATTATAGGTTAAAAGTACGCCTAAAATTACCCCAGAATAATACTTTTCGGCACTTAATCCTAGTTGCGATAACGGCCAAAAATAAGGCCGAAATATTTCAATATATTTTCGGCCGCGACCCCTTAGCCCAGATCAAAATTTTACTATCATAGGGTGAAAATATTCACCAAATTCTACCCGGATGCGTATTTTTCCGCAATTTTTTTCGACTGAGAAATTCTCCCGAAAATGAGCCTAAATCTTGAATTTCAAACTTCGGCCGAAAGACCAATCTGCCTCTTATATAGGTTTTTTGGAGATGATTATAATAACTTTAAGCATTCTATCCGCGTATTTTAGAACTAAAAAATTAGTTTGCATTCTAAAAAGGTGAATCTTCCTGAACTAAATACAAAGAGATACAAAAAATCACACCGATTAACCTGCCAGCTTCTCGTTTAACACTTGAATACCACGTTTAACTTATGGTCTACAAGATATTTAAGTTAAATATCCGAAACTAAAACATAGTTTATAGCAAAACTGCATGGATTATTAATCTTCTTAAAATTGATTTTAGCGGTTATCACAGTTAACGTGACTCAAGAATTTACTTCAACTTTCAAGTTACTTAGGCCCATTTCCTCAGTCGGAAAAATGAGGGAAAATACGCATCCGGGTAGAATTTGGTGAATATTTTCACCCTATGATAGTAAAATTTTGATCTGGGCTAAGGGGTCGCGGCCGAAAATATATTGAAATATTTCGGCCTTATTTTTGGCCGTTATCGCAACTAGGATTAAGTGCCGAAAAGTATTATTCTGGGGTAATTTTAGGCGTACTTTTAACCTATAATAACGCCGTTACTGCGACATTTGGTCTTTCGGCCAAAATTTGAATTAGAAGATTTCGGCCCATTTTTGGGCCATTTTCTCAGTCTAAAAAAAATGCGGAAAAATTCGTATCCGGGGTAATTTTGGGCGTACTTTCAGCCTATGATAGTGAAATTTTGGTCCGGGCTAAGGGTCGCGGCCGAAAATCGATTTTTTGGGTTTCGGCCTCATTTTTGGCCGTTTGCACAAGTTTGAAAAAACGCGGAAAAGTACTCTTCTGGGGTAACTTTAGGCGTACTTTCATCCTATGATAACGCCGTTTCTGCGACGCTTGGTCCTCCGGTTGAAATTTAAATTTTAAAATTTCGGCCCTTTTTTGGGCCGTTTTCTCAGCCGAAAAAAAATGCGGAAAAAGTCGTATTTGGGGTAATTTTTGGAGTACTTTCAGCCTATGAAGGCGAAATTTTGATCCCAAAAATAAATTACTGCAAAAAATCGATTTTAAAATTTCGGCCCTTTTTTAGCCCAATTTCTCCCTTTGAAAAAAAATTTTGAAAATACGTATAAGACGTATTTTTTTATGTACTTTCTCCCTGTGATGCCCAAATTTGGATCCGGCGATTGCATTAGGGAGAAAACAATTTTTGTTTCCTTAAAAATGGTTCCCCCGACTCGGCAAATTACTTCCGAAAAACGGCACCTACGGCCCTAGATCGGCCATAAAAAGAGCTTTTTTTTCGTTTTTAGTTCGTTCAAATCGGCCGCTCCGATCGATAGTAAAAAAATAAAAAGTGAAAAAAAAGCTCCCATTGAAAACCCCCATAAGGGGCTTGCAAAAAAATTCGGTTGATGGTCCATAAGTGGTCTCTAGGGTACCCTAACATACCCCCAAAGTTTCGTCAAAATCGGTGATTTGGGCAGATACCATATGGTTATACGGTAGAAGCCTTTCTCATTTTTATAGTTCCACGGAGGAAATGCTCACAAGTAAAATATTTTTTTAGGGATCTGCGTGCAGTTAAGCCTTCGGATTTATTTTTTAAACGTATTTTTCACAACTATAGATTAACTGCTTCGACTTTATTACAAGTTCACGCTAGAAATAACCGATAAAAATGAGTTTTGTGGTTCAGAATTATTATTATTATTTTTTTTTATTTATTTATTTTTTTTTTTTTTTTTAACTAAGCAAGCTTAATTTGATTTTTTCCCTCCTATTTTGCAACGGTTTTTTTTTTGTAGGTCTTATCCGTGTTTACTTTAGCGTTAAGTTTAAATCCTCCTACGATCAAAGAAAATCTTTATAATTTTTCTTTTCTTTTGTTGCCGTTTTCAAGCCGTTGCTAAAAATATACTGATTAATATAGCTTACCTTGGTGGAATTTTTGGCTTAGCAAAAGTTTTACAGGTTTTATTTTTTAGCGTGCTTAAGTCTAATGATGAAAAGATTCGTTTTGTGAACATCATTATAAGTATAGTGGTTGATGCTTTTGAGGGTCTCTTAGCATTTTCATTATAGTGCAAATTTGATCCCTTTTCCTCTAAAATAATATTTTTTTTACCAACGGTTTAATAAGGGCCTGCGGTATCTTCCCTTGCTGCTTACCGTTCCTAAACCTATCCTGAACCCTTCCAGTCTTGCGGATGTTTATGAGTAGGTAATATAAACACATGAGATACGTTCTAGGTATGAATTTTCGTATCAGAAATCTTGTAAAGGATGCCTTTCATTCCTTGTATTCTGTGGTTAATTACCTTTTACGATTAAGACTAGTTTTAAGTGAATATTGAAATTTAAAGCAAAGTATTTGACAAAGCAGATATTCTCTCCAGGATTCACTGAAGTCAACTTATAATCATTAATCAAGATAACTTTAATGGGGTAGTCCATAAATTACGTCCATAAATTATTTTGGCCATTTTTGACTCAAAGGTTAGCATTCTGGGACCCCCCCCCCCCAAAATTACATTCGATTTCGGTTATCCCCCCTTAAAGTTTTTTTTAAAATTAATATTAAACATATAAAAAATCGTAAACTCTTCGGAACTTAAATTTTGCAAAAAAAAGTTTTTTTTAAACTTAGAGCAAATGCGCGGATAAAATTAAACTTTTTTTTTTAAGTGAGTGAGGTTACATAATTTAAAAAATTCAAATCATTTTCATTTTTGCATGTTTATTATATGGGACAAATTCTAACTTTAGATATGTAAAACCCCTCCCTCCCCCCTTGTTAACAAAAGCTCCCATTTTGAATATCCCTCCCCCCCCCCTTCCTAACGTGCTAACGTGGTTTATGGACGACCCCTTAGACCAGATTAAGTCAAGTCAGATTAGATTAATATTTTCGAAATATTCCTAGAATTTCATATATGCTTTCAGTCTTTCAGTCTTATTTATTTTATTCAATGAAAATGTTTAAGCTGTCGTTCTTGCTCAAGCCCTTTAGTGCTGGTCTAACAAGTTTTCCGGATCCATTACTCCGAGAATAAACAATGATTTCCTTTTGCCTTCCTGATGCTCTGCTCTTGTATTTTTATTTTTAGTAGTTAATTACCTCTTAATTGATCTTATGCAAGATTGCAAAAGGTTAATGGACTGTATCAAACTGTTTTAACGGACTTTCATCTACCTTTTACAGGGAAACCATTATGTCAGAGCCTCCCTTCAGATTTTTATTGATGAAAGGTAAAAGAAACCCCTTCCCCCACCTGTACTATTTTTTAAGTATTTTTTTAAAATCTGTGGTCCGGTTGGTGACTCATTTTGAAGGTCAAGTTTTTAATTTTCGCTCCCTTGGCAAAAAATTATTCATTTATATGTAAAAAGAAGCCTGAATTTTTTTTAGGTCGAAAAAAAATTTTTTGGCCCAGGCCCAGGGGTATGAAGTTTTTAGGGCCAAAATGATACTTAGTTTGTGTAGTTAAAATTAACATCTTTTTTGATATAAAAAATTGTCCTTTATAGAATATATCAGGTATGTATTGAGCTTCCTAAAAAAAAATGTTAGGTTCTAAAATATTGACCCGTATTATAAACGGTTCATAATGCAAGAAGACGAAAATGGCCGATTTTGCGCTCTTTATACTGACCGATGATTTAGCTAACTTCAGCGCCCAATTTATGGTTTGCCTCATTGAAATGGCTCCTAGCAATTATAAATCTGAGCGGGCATTATTTCTACATATTTTGGGCACATTTTGGCTATTTTCGAATTTTCAAAATTTTCTGCTCTTACCCTATTACAGCATCCCCGTTTTTCTACTATAACCCTGCCTGGGCGACGAACGGGTCAATATTTTCGAACCTAATATTTCTTTTTAGGAAGCTCAATACACACCTAGTATACCCTACAAAGGACAATTTTTTACATTAAAAGATGTTAATTGGGCGAATTTTTAAAATTCGTTCAAATTAAGTGTCTTTTTGGCCCTGGGGGCCAGGATTAAAAAAATTTTTTTCGACCTAAAAAAATTTCAGACTTCTTTTTACAGATAAATGAATGATTTTTTGCACAGGGAGCGAAAATTAAAAACTTGACCTTCAAAATGAGTTACCCTAATTTGCATGTCCTTAAATCATTTCGGCACACTTTGAAAAATATTTAGTATCGAATCTAGGGGGCGACAGGGGCAGGGTCTTAGGCAATTCACGGGCTGATTGATTTGGTCCATTTAACTTCAGCGCTCAATTTATGGTTTGCCTCATTGAAATGGCTCCTAGCAATTATAAATCTGAGCGTTCTGATTTCCATGAAAATGCATAGGCCTATCAACCACGTTTTATTTTATTTTATTTATTTATTTATTTATTTACTTTTTTTTTTACAGACCTTATGGACGGACTATACAACTTTGCAGGATTCGAAACCTATTTTTGCTTTTTGAACCCTTGGAAGAAGAAAAAAATGGATTTTATCGAAATACAACAAAAACCCGAGTCAATCACCAACTGGGCTGTGTGTGTAAACGTCATTTCCTATAACAGATGATGTATGGGAAAGGTTTGAAAGGGATGAACGCGAAGAAACCCGTGTGAATTCTTATAGCACAAAGGTAAAGAAATCAATACTTACTCATCAAGTTCCTCTTCAGAAAGTGACATTCTTCCGTTATTACTGAAAGTGAACATTCTAAAACAAGGAACACTTGATTGATATAATCACTACTCCAGGTACGATGCTGGCGTTTGTGATTGGTTTATCGTTTTATTATTTTAAATGTCCACTTCGATGTTCTATTTACCAGGTTAGTTTAAGAGCACTAAAAGAAACAAAAATAAATCGTCATAAAAATTAACTTATTGCCACGATTAACTGTTTACATAGTTTATGGAGATAAGGAAAGATGGGCATGGCAAGGTTTTACGATAAAGATAATTCGCGATTAACGGTAATTTTTCTGCATTTTATTAGCCGTTGAAAGGGTTAAATCTCTTTGCTTTATGCTTTGCTTAGATTTAAAGAAAGGAATTTTTCGCTAATATTATCATTGTGATTCACGACATGAGCTAGTGATATATGATTTCAAATGGCTTGATAAGAGCCATCTCTGGGGGTTCTGAAGTAGAAATTAGATCATCGGAGTGGGTAAAATGATGCTCGTTATTTCTACGGTTAATGAAAAACAGAACCGAAATAAGGTATTTTTTTAAAAAAGGGATTTTTTTTTTCTTCTTATTAATTACAACAAAAAAAATCGATTTTTTTTAACGAAAAAAAAAGCCATATGGTCTTCATTATGCAGGATAAAATTATAGGACGGGCTAATGAAACATAATGAAAATGTAAACAACCGAAAGTTGAAGCATCCTGGGGAAGAGAGATAAAAACCCCAGAGAAAAACCAATACAGTTTGACGGTTAAATTAAAGAGCTTATAAATTACAGTTAGCGAAAGCCATATTTTGATATTGTTAGTATCGATTATTTGATTTAATTTTATTTTACTCGGTGCTATAAGTTAACTTCGGTTTATATATTTTTTTTTTCCAATAAAAGAGTGTAACAAGAGAGTTTTATTACGACATCGTTACTTCAGGCTTGATTTCCACTAAAATATTGTGAATCACGCTCACAAAATCGCTGGCTTAAATTTAATTGTAGAAGACAATTTACTACCCAACAATTTTTTTTTTTGACCAAAATTCCAAAAACTTATTTAAAATCTTCCTCCAGAACAGAAAAGGTTGCTTCTTTAACTACTTTAATTTACGAAAAAATGATTTACGATGCGAAGCGCCCTCTGCATAATTATTTTCTATTCTACAGATTTTTTACAGCTTTCTATTGTTTTTGCTTGATTAAGAGTCTTGTGCAGTACGTCTCACGTCCCTCTCATGACATTTGAATTGTTAGAAAATTAATTTAATTGAGTTTCCTACTTCTGCAATCTTCATGCAGCTCTTTTGAATTACTGGGGTAATGTGAAGTTTGTTTTTAATTATTGCGCTATTTTGTTTTTATCGTAAAATTTTTTCACCTAAATCATATTGCCTTTCCTGATTTCACTGGAACGCACTGCTAAGAGTGATGTAGGCCATTAATATTTACAGTTAAGCTTCTGCTTTCCTGTTGAATATTAATCATATTTTGAGCAGGATAGAAATTAGATGGCCGACTTTTAAGTAACGTATCAGGGAAATTCATTTACTTCCCAAATTATATGGTTATATTTAAGAAAAAATCCTTTTTTCTTTTTTTTTTTTATTTTTCGAATATTGCTTATCTTTGAAATAAGATAAAAATGATCATAAAAAGCTCTTTGGTTAAAAGGGAAATTTAAAAAGGGACAAGGAATAAAATTGAAAAAGTTTGAAAAGGCGAATAAGGCGAATTTGGGTCTTACTGATCAAAGAAAATCTGAGTGATTTTTTTTTTTTTTTTTTAGATAAAAATCCCGCAATTTTTTTTTTAATGCGCCATTCTAAACTTCTTTTTAATATTTTATCAGGTATAATTTTAGAATGTACGGTTGATTAGATCTAGTGCTTAAACGAATATTTATTACAAGTATTTTAAACCTAAGATGATTCATTAAAAAAAAAAAGTTTTAATAAATGGGAAAACTTTAAAATGAACTTGCAAAAAACATTTCCATCCATATTTTCCCGAACCTCTTCGATAACATCGAAGTGAGATAAAAATACATAATTAATTTTTTTTTTTTTTTTTACAATTTATTACAGGTTGACCAAAAACTGGCATGGACTTTAGACATTGATTGATCTATAGTCCGTATAATTGATTTTTCGCACTAGTTTTTAAAAAATATCCCAGTTCTGTGGCATCAGCTTTAATATCCCAATTACATAAAAAAATTCACTGGAACGGAAAAATTGAGTTTCGTGAAAGTTAATTAAACACAGTCAGATTTTAAAATTCTCCTCACAATAAAATTCATTCTTTTGGAATAAATATAAAAAGTTATTTTAGGAGAATTTTTCCGAGTGAGAAAAAACAAACTTTTCCTTATTCAAGAAATAAATAAAATAAGAGTAAGAAAAATAACAACAGCATTGTGGTCATTTGATTTCTATAACTTCGTTTTTGATAAATAAAAGTTTATAATTGAAACCTTTTTCTCCCCCCAGACTTTTTTGACTGAATCAGATGGAACATGTTTTAAAGCACTTATTTAACATGAGGAAAAAACGTGAATAAACCTGTATTTTGTCTCCATGGGATAATCAATTGCAATATGCAATTAATTGACGTTGCAATTAATCACACCAACGAAGGTATTGCAGATTTTTTTTTTTTTTTTTTTTTTCGAGATTTCAAGCGTTAAAATCCAAATGGAGGCCCTTTGCATCATTTTTTTCAATTTTGTTGGCACTCATTTTTGTTTTTATTGCGAAAAAATTCACAGTTCTTCGGTTGGTGTAATTAATCCTACAATTAATTGCATAAGGCGATTAATTATTAAATAGAGACAAGACAACGGTATCTAATGTTATTGAGATGACACTTTTTTAAAGATCCTAATTGAATTTAAGTCAAATCATTTAACCACTTCAGAACGATTTTCCCTTAGCTCAGTCAGTAGAGCATTAAGGTTTTAACTTTAGGATTTAGGATTTAGGGTTTGTATCTCTGACTAACTTTAGGATTTCCTGCCTGTTTTAGGATGTGTAAATAATTACGAGCTTGAAATTCAATCGCAGCTTGATAAAATGACATGAGGGAGTGGAAAAAAAAGCATGGTAAATGGGATGTAAAATTTTTCGAAACCATAAATCTGTTCTGCGCACCCGAACTTTACTAGGAATAACATTCTCATCTTCATTAAGAAACTTTCAGCATCATTTCATTTTCCTTTATAAACTATGTTAGCTTTGAGCTATCAAAGTACTAACGTTTAGAAATCAGACGGATTAGTCGTCATTATTATTTTGTGTTGTAATTAGCGTTAATTATTCGTAAAAACGGATTAGTGATTGTAAATTTATCATTTGACTAAGCTCTAGTATGATACAAAATATTAAATGTCAAACTGTTTAGCACGAAAAGCATGAATAATTTCGTTAGAAAGTTATGATACTGAATTTGTCATTAGAATTTTAGAAACTTTATGATTAAATAATTACATTGTGAATTTTACATATTAAGAATCTTAACGATTCTATCCCACATGGTTTTGATTTTTTTAAATACATTACTGATTAACGAAAACATTTTTTACAATTAACATACATATCACAGATATTTATAAATTGTTAAATAAAATAAAACGAACGATATTAAATGATATGTCAGGAATCCATCTTTAAAAATATTTTTAAAAAAATGAAAAAGGCTCTACGTCGGTAAAGCCTAAAGAACTTGAAGTGAAACTTCTTATGGCGTTGCGTTTTACTATTTTTTCAACCGATTTTAACTTGAAATAATTAATTTCAATTTTTTTTTATTGTTTTTTACTTATTTAAATTTTAATAAAAAACACACCAGAGTTGAAATTGTCCAAAATCGCCCAATTGCTCTTTTTCAATTTTTTTTTAAAAATCACCCTTTTTCAACCGGGTATGTTCTAGTTGCGCCCCGCGGTCAGTTTTCTTGAATTTCATGGCATAGTTGCGCCCAGTTATTTTATGGCCCCTTAAATTTGATAGCACAGTTGCGCCCCATTAAATTTTACCTGCAAATCTTCAGGTAAAAAAAAAAAATTAATGAAAAGTAGCACATTGATAAGAATTAAAAGATGAAAATAATATTTCAACGAAATGTCATGTGTAAGTCAAGCGCACGTCTTTACTTGAGTTAATTAATTAATTAATTAAACTTGTCAGAACAAGAAGTACATGAAAAGACTAGATTTTCTAGGAAAAAATTTGATAAACTATAAAAAAAAGGAAATCGACAGATACACATACGTTAAACACTGTAGCTATCATTATAAAAAAATAGCTGATAAAATTAATCAAATCGAAGCGCCCGAAAATGTTGATGTAAAAAATTTCGAAATTTTAAAACGGATACAAATATATGTTATTTTATAATTTGAATTTCTTTTTTTTTTCTTTTTTTTTTTTCTGTCGACAAAAGGGCGCAACTAGGAATACATTTTTAAGGGGATTAATTTTACGGGGCGCAACTATGCCTTGCCAAGAACGAAGCGCAACTGTGCCTTCATTGAAACTGACCGCGGGGCGCAACTAGGCTCTGCCCTTTCAACCATTTTCAAAATTCGTTTTTGAAAATCAGCCTTTTTTCAACCATTTTATTTTCAACCCAAAACCAACATTCGTTTTAAAAACCCCGAGTTGGCTGTGTGACCACATGACCGGAAGATTTTTCGTGGATACGTCATTAAAAATTGCTATTAAGAACATTGGCATCGAAAAAAATTGCCATTAAAAAAATGAAAAATTGAAATAGTTAAACATGAACATTAGAAATAGTAAACTTTTACAATTTAAAGCAAGGAATAAAAAAAAATAATTAATCAAAAAAGAATTAAAAATGAAATTAATATTTGAAATGCATAAATCCCAGAAATAATTTTTCGGGGATTTGACTTTCGGAGATCTGACCTGATTGACAAATTATTTCGGGGAAATACAAAAATCCGAATTTTTCTCCCGAAAAATTATTCCGGGAATTCGTTTTTTGTAAAATTTTCGACCGAAAATTTCACTTTTTGAAAAATTAGGACATATAAGCAACAAATTTCGGTCGAAAATTTTATTGTTTTACGAGCTCACCCTCAGCAAAAATCCATAACTTTTGATCTAACTTTTCATCTTTTCGTTAATTTTGAAAAAATTAACGAAAAGTAATATAAAATTTTAAAATTATAAAATATATTAAGTTTTAACTTCGAAAATTTTAATTAAAATTTTGAAAATTTTTTTAAATCCCCGAAAAATTATTTTGGGGATTTGTTTTTCGAAGATCTGACTTGGCCATAACACCTCGACAATTGCCGCTCTCGCTTCGCTCGAGCGGCAATTTTGTCTCGGTGTTATTAGTTCGACGGCAATCGTCCAGGTGTTTGTCAAAAGTTATTACTAATGAAATGTTATTAACATTAATTAATTGATACATTTAAATTAATTGATACTTTTAGAAACAGCAAAAACTTTTATTAAATTTATTTAACTAAAAAATTAAATTTTTTAATTTTTGGTTAATTTTAACATTTTATTAATAATAACTTTTGATTAACACCTCCCCCCCATAAGAAGTTAATAAGAAGTAATTTTGTAAGAAACTTTCCAAAAATTTAAAAGAAACTTTCTAACCAAAAATTAAAAAATTTAAATTTTTGGTTAATTTCCATTCATTCTCGATTATTTCCGAGAAAAATGATCGAAATATTTACCGTCACGTTTAACTCATTACCGCCGCATAACATGTTGCATGGCAAAAACCCATAACTTTTGATCTAACTTTTGATCTTTTCAATATACAATATAATAATATAAAATTTTAAAATTATAAAATATATAAAGTTTTAACTTCGAAAATTTTTAAATCCCCGAACAATTATTTTGGGGATTTGTTTTTCGAAGATCTGACTTGGCCCCAACACCTCGACAATTGCCGCTCTCGCTTCGCTCGAGCGGCAATTTTGTCTCGGTGTTATTTCGCCCATAACTTTTGATCCAACTTTTGATCTTTCCGTTAATTTTGAAATTTTATATTATTATATTATATATTGAAAAGATCTTTTTCAAAATCGGGAATAATTATTATTAAATTATAACTATTACAAAATTAAAGTTACGCGGACACTTACACCCTCGGCAAAAACCCATAACTTTTGACCTAACTTTTGATCTTTTCGTTAATTTTTTCAAAATTAACGAAAAATAGTGTAAAATTTTAAAATTATAAAATATATAAAGTTTTAACTTCGAAAATTTTAATTAAAATTTTGACAATTTTTTTTTTTTAAATCTCTGAAAAATTATTTTTGGGATTTGTTTTTCGAAGATCTGACCTGGCCCCAACACCTCGACAATTTTGTCTCGGTGTTATTTCGGTGTTAATTAAGAAAATTAATTAATTAATATTAATTTTATTTATTAATTAAATAAAATTAATTTTCGAAAATTACTTGAAAATTTTCAATAATAACTTAATTTTTAACAAAATTAAGTTTATTTTTAAGTTAAATTAAGTTAATTAAAATAACGTGGACACCTACGCTTACGTGGACCCCCCCCCCCCGTAAGAAGTTAATAAGATGTCATTTTTTAAGAAACTTTTCAAAAATTCAGAAGAAACTTTCTGACCAATAATTAAAAAATTTAAATTTTTGGTTAATTTCCGTTGATTCTCGATAATTTCCGTTAATTTTAGTTAATATTCGTTATTTACTTTTTAACTTTCATAAAATTAAAGTTACGCGGACACTTACGCTTACGCAGGACCCCCCCCCGCTCGAGCGGCAATTTTGTCTCGGTGTTATTTCGGTGTTAATTAAGAAAATTAATTAATTAATATTAATTTTATTTATTAATTAAATAAAATTAATTTTCGAAAATTACTTGAAAATTTTCAATAATAACTTAATTTTTAACAAAATTAAGTTTATTTTTAAGTTAAATTAAGTTAATTAAAATAACGTGGACACCTACGCTTACGTGGACCCCCCCCCCCCCCCCCCCCCGTAAGAAGTTAATAAGATGTCATTTTTTAAGAAACTTTTCAAAAATTCAGAAGAAACTTTCTGACCAATAATTAAAAAATTTAAATTTTTGGTTAATTTCCGTTGATTCTCGATAATTTCCGTTAATTTTAGTTAATATTCGTTATTTACTTTTTAACTTTCATAAAATTAAAGTTACGCGGACACTTACGCTTACGCAGGACCCCCCCCATAAGAAGTTTCACTTCAAAAACTTTAAAATCTTTCTTCATCCGTCTTTAAAAATATTTTTAAATATGGACTCCTGACATAATTTAATATCTTTCGTTTTATTTAATTTAACAATTTATAAATATCTGTGATACGTATATTCATTGTAAGATGTTTTCGTTAACATCTTAATATCCTTAAGATTATTAATATGTAAAATTCACGATGTAATCATGCTAGCTCTGTAGATGAATTAATATAAAAATTCGAAACTAGTCAGCAACAAAACAATAAATCGTCTATGATTAAAGATTGAAAACCTCATTTATATTTAAATATTCAAGTTTTTCTTACTTTTTTTTTTTTTTTTACACGTCACGCTCAAAATTTATTATTTAAACTATTTCTAGTGAGAAATTAATATTTTTACTTAAAAGATTTTTTTAAAAACTAAAATTAGTATTAAGCCTACAATTTTGAAATATGGCTTTTTCAAAAAGGTCTTAAGGACTAAACGAAGCTATGAGCTTAAAACTTATCTTGGTTTTTCCTCTTAAAAAATAATTAACGATGAAAAATAACGACTTTCTCATTAAATGAGGAAAATCCACAATGAATAAATATTTCATTTTCTCTGGTGAAGTTAATATTAAAAAGATGAAAAAAAATGTATCCCTTTTTTTAGTCATATTTAGGTCAGTATTAACAAATTCAAGTAACACAATTAAATATACTTTTTCCATTTAAACAGGAATGTCCTTATTCAAGCTTTTAAACAAATTAGTTAACCTAAATTTTCTTTTTCCGCAAAGCATGTCAAGCAGATTAAAATAGGGAAATAATTATGAATATAATTTAACGTTAAAGAAATAATAAAAAAAATACGTAATTAAGTTAAAAAATATATACAAATAAATAAAAAATAAAAATAGTTTTTCATTCGAATCACATTGAGGAATTCGGTTATAAGGAAAAGTTATCATAAAACGTGTACGCACATAAACTCGATCGCACAAAGGAAAAATCAGACGACGATCGATCATACATTTTCTCTATATACAAGTGAATTTTCTTCACGAATGAATCAATAACGGCAAGACAACATTATTCACCTTATTTTTTCGATCACTTTAATTCATAACAATTCATTTTCATCACTTTTTTCTTCGTAGTAACAATAGAAAAAAAATTTATATCAAGAACAACAAAAAAGGATACGACTACTCTCAGAAGGGTAGATCAACTGCTTTAGCTACACCCTCATGTTGAAACTACAGAGTGTGTCACACTCCTTTTTCCCCTCTTCCCTTTTTTATCATGACCCAAACCGAAAAAAAAATCGTTACATGAAAAAATTTTGCGGTAGTGAATTTTTTCTGACCTTGTCTACGTTGCAAAATAATCATTTCGTTTCGTAATAATAATTTTTCTCTGTTTTTCATTTAAAAAACGTAATAAAAAAAAGTATATCGATTGAGATCTTTGAACTTTGGCTAGGATTTCATATTGCGCGGAAAAACGCCATTTTTCAAAAATTTTTTTTTTTTGCAAAAAAAAGTGGCGCATTTTTTGATTCGGTTTTATTAATAATCAGGTATTTCTTGTTTTCAAAACGGAAAGAATATTTTGAATATTCTATTAAATTCATCATAAGAAGCTATATTTATTTAGTGCGTTGAAATACAGTTAAAAGGGTTTTAGAGCAACTGATTCATCTAAAAAATGAGAACAATAAAATGAAGGTTACCTTGTCATTTTGTACGAACACCTTATTCCATCCTAAATTTCTTTTTTGTAGTTACATTTCCACGCTTTAGCTACAAGGAAAGCAAGATACAAGTTCTTTCTTTTCTCTTTTTGGTGAACTTATTCCGTTTAATGTATTCAGTCCAAACCTGTAACTCAGAACAAAAATATTGCTAATTTTGATGAAATTTATTTTCTACAAATACTAATTAAAGTGGAATTAACATTAATTTAGACTCCTGTTTATTGTTTTTCCAAATGTTAAAACTAGGAACGATACTTGCCTATTAACATAACGTAGTTTTAAATACCAAACAAAAATTAAAAGAGCATTAATAAAAATCATACATGCTTCAATAAAATTCAAAAATTATTTCATAAATGTATCAATTGAAAAAATAATTTAGTGATGATTTTTCCCCCCCTTTTTGGTCTGCTTTTTGAAAAGAAAGTAAATACGAATTACAGTTTTGGTTTCCAGTCTCCTTATAAAAATATTCGAAGAATCCGTCACAAATTTTATTGTTGCCCCAGTAAGCTTTTGGAATTTACCATGTGATGTATTTTTAAGGAACAAAACTCTCCACCTGTTATAATTTCCTGGAAAACGACTGCCTAAAAGAAATCTGATGTGCTTCCACCTAAATTAACTCACTGATTTATAAAAAAATTGTATTATATTTTCCTTTATTGGCAATTTTTAAACACAGTGAATATATACTACTAATTTAAAGACTTAAATTGTGCTAGTTTAAAATCAAATTGCTCTTCGAGAAGCTAAACAATTATTATAACATAATAATATCCCGATAAGTTGCGTTATTCAAATAAAAACAATTCTGACGAAATTTCCTGAAGAGCTTTAATTTATTTACAGTAATCAATTCTTTACAAAGTCGGTTTCATTTTGCAAAGATATCTCAACTGCAACATCTGCACTTGATCTTGATGGAGTTTAACTACTCCTTCTTGGTTGTCGATTGAAAGTAACTGTCCAACAGCTTCACGATATTCTCCGATAATAACTTTAACTTGGTCTCCTCGTTGAGGAATAACCGGTTCTAAGTGATCTGCGATAATGTTAACGACTCTATCTTCGTCTAATAGGTAGACGGAACACATTCCACCGGAAATGGTTCTAATAATACCGGTCTGACCCGATAAGCCATGATCATCATGAGTGTCCCGAATCCTGACTTCGATATCGGTTGTTTGCCAGTCTTGTAACGGGGTGTCCAAACCTGCTCCAGGAGTGTGAGGGTTGTAGGGACTCGGTGCTGATCCGCTTCCTAAAATGACAAAGAATAATATTAAAATAAACTCATTTATATTGCACAGGTTTAAATAAAGACCAAAAGATGTACCTGGAGTCATTGGACTGTATTGTAAAGAACTTGTTCCATATAAAGGTGCTCCACTCGGAGATGGTGTGTAACCGCCGCTTGGACTAGGGGTACTTCCATATGATCCAGCTTGGAACCCAGTCGGGCTAGGGCTGGGTTGATACGGAGAATAAGAATGATCTGAACCATACATTGTACCACCAGGAGTTTGTGGAGTGTAGGGGCCACCTGCTTGGTATCCAGGTGTGCTCGGATTGTAACCTGGACTCGGACTCGGTTCTTCTAACGAATAAACCTCAAAATCGTTGGAACGAGCTGGAGTGTTCGTTACGTTAGCATCCCAAGCACCGGACTGTCCCGGAGTACGAGATCCATCGTGTGAAGGTGTCATGCTTCCGTAATGAGGAGTTCGGGAACCGGGCTCGTACATTGGAGTTTGAGAACCGTGCAGAGGAGTCTTTTGACCAGCAGCATAAATCGGTGTGGCACTTCCAAAAGAAGGTGTACGGTTGTAAGAAGATATGGATCCATCCTTGGATGGAACTCCAATGCTTGCGATATGAGAGCGATCCACAGAAATCGTTTGACAATTTGAATGCAACTCAACTCTCGCTGTCGATTCCGTAGCGTCTTTAACAATACCGACGTTACCTGGAATAAAATATTTCAAAAATAATATAAAACAGATAAGCGTAAAGAAAATGAAATAAAGAAGATTTTTTATCCTAATAATTACCTTTATATGGACCTCCGGTAATTTTAATCGTTTGACCAATAATATCTCGATCTCTACGAACTCCAAAACGACCTTTAGCACGGCCTCCTCTTCCACCGCCTCTATCTCCACCACCAGGATGACGTGGAGAAGCTGCTATACGAGGTGACATGAAACCGCCAGGGAATGGGCTCTGGCTTCCCAGAGGCACACTTGGGTTTGCTTTATTTCCACCGGCAAGTTGAAGATGTCTAGTTTTGCAGACAAAAATCCCACCATTGTCCAAATACATTCGGGAATGTAAGAAAGCATAATTTCTGTACAAATGTTTGATTTCTCCATCACGACCCTAAAGATTTAAAAAAAAAAATTTAATTCCTATCCTGAATTTCACAAAATCTTTCGAAATGATTCAACTTACTGAATGAGGTCCGTCGATTACTTTTACAATATCTCTAATCTGAATACTGTTTTGTTCGGAGTCAAGAGCAACAGCATGTCGAGATTCTTTTTTCTTTTGCAAAGCTTGGGGTTTAGCCTGAACCACTTTTCCTTGCATGCTTAAAACATGAAAATTATCTCGTTCTAAACGAACGATTACCCCTACGGTTTGTGGGCTAGAAATATAAATTCACAATAAATTTACAATTTAAAAAAAAAAAATTAATATTATTTTACTTACTCTAGTTGAACCATATCGCCCCACTGGAACTGTCCCATTGAATCTACACCTGTAGCCATGTCAGAACATAACTGCAAATCTCTCGGCAAAACTTCTAATTCATGCATTGTCAAATCACTAAAAAGTACAACTCGGTTTTCTTCAATCCTAACAATTAAACCGGTATCCCCTTCGTAGCGCCCGCTTAAAACTTTGACGTGATCACCATTACGAAAATGTTTCTTCAATTCGCTCGCTTGAAATTCCAAAGGATCCTATGGGAAAAATATTGGATTATTTATTTAAAAAAATAAAAACTAAATCCATATATAGAAGTAATAAAATTTATAAAAAAGGGTACCTTTAGAACGTCATGTTTTGGTTGAACCATTATCAAATTTCCGTCGATTGACAGAATTTTACCCTGAAGGTGAACCAATTCGCCTTCGCAAACAATTACGTTATCCCCGGTTGAAAAAGAATGAGAAGCTGCATCATCCTTAAGTGTGTTTGTAGTTGGTAATTCAATATCTATTCCTTCTGGAGCTTCTTCAAATCTTTCCAATTCCGATAAACTTGGTTTGACACCTTAAAAAAAAGAAAAAAAGATTTCATAAACATTTCTACAATCAAAAATTTCGAAAGACACACTTACCATCAGCTACAATGGCGCTCATTGTAAAATTCTTATATAAAAATCCCTTTCTGCTGTAGCGATTGCCTTCAAAAATTAGGAAGTCACCGTCGCTAGTAACTTCACCTCCGATGGCTCGAACAGCTTCGGGATCAAAGGGTTTTGGAGGGGGCCGACGTTTCTTTTTTCTTTTTAAAGCTTCATTTTCCTAAAGAAGAAAGTGTATTTTAAAATTAGGTTTACCCTAACAAATTTATAGGCTAAATACTAACACTCTGTTGAGTCCTCAAAGCTCCTCGAAGCCTGGTGTAATCAATCCTTGGTAATAATTTTAGATGAACTTGGTTTTGGGCTAAGTCAACATAATCAACTTGAGCTATATCATCCTTGTAAAGGCCTCGTTTCAATCGTACCCACTGTTTCTTTTTCAGTCCTGTTTGTTCCTTAACTACTCGAAGAACATCAGTCATTTCTTTAATTGGAACCATCTAAAGCAAAACAAAGTTTAAGTATAAAAACTTTTAAGTTAAAAATTAAGTCATACATAAGGTCAACATACCTGTTGTTTCCAAATGCCTAAACGAAGGTTCCCAACATTTGTGATGGCTGCTTTTACATGAGGTTGTTTGAAAGCTTCAATGTAAATATAACCTTTAACCCCTTCTGGAGCAACAACTGATTTTATTTGAAGGGGTTCATTAGTAAACTGATAAGCAATAAACTTTCTCATAAGTAACAGTGCTGTAGCTTTTTCCTCTCCTATACGACATTTAACCATCCATAAATTGGGGTCCCTAAATTTGAAATTAATAATGTGAAGCTAAAAATTCAAAATAAGATAAAAGAAAGAAAAAATTCAAAGTACGTACTTTACTCCAGGCAAAAGAGTTTGCTGTGTAATTTCATCAGACATTTCTTCTCCTCCATCACCAAAATGACGAGTGGCAATTGCTTCATCTGCATATTTTTTCCTAAGATACTCCTCTAGTTCATCTTCTTTTGATGAGCTGGAAAAAAATTTCAAAGGATAATTTTCCCTCACAATTAAAAAAATTAAATATGAAATGAAATAAAACATAATAAAATACTACATACTCCCATAAGTTTGTTCCTCTTCTTCGGCCTTCAATTTCCCTGGCAGTTGGGCCTAATTCATCCAAATCATTACTCACTATTCCAATTTCAGCAGCTCCCTCTTCCCATTCATCTTCATCTTCCACTTCATCATCAACTTCAGCTTCATCAATAATAAAACCTCCAAAACGATCTTTTTTCTTTCTTTTGCGAGCTCTATCATCATCTTCCTCATCTTCCTCTTCATCATAATCATCCTAGAAATTAAAAATATAAATTATTTTTATACACATTAATTATTTCTTCCATATTATTGTTTACCTCACTGTTTATATCTTCTCCTTCTGGTTCCTGTTCATCTTCAACCTCTTCATCATCGCCTGGCCCAGCCTCCTCTGCTTCATCATCTCTGTTATGAGATCTTGAGCGGGATCTGGATCTGGATCTAGAGCCAGACCTTGATCTGGATCTGGATCTGGAGCGAGACCTGGATGGGGACCTTGATTGGGATCTGGATCTGGATCCATCAGACCTACATGAAATATTACATGAATTGCATAAATTTAATTAAAAAGAAAAAATAATGAATTCTTCATATTTTCATATGTTGGATATGTACCTTACGGATTTTCTGCCTGTGTCAGATCCTTCATCACCACTTCCAATACTGCTGCGTCTTTCACTGCCAGCGTCACTGCCGTAGTTACTGCCTTCTCCTTCTGAATCAGACATTTCTGTAATCGTATTTATATATAATTATTCCAAAATGCCGAATGATGTACGAATCTCATAAGAAAACAAATCAAAATGGATCATGATCAAAACTGAAATATTTAATCGTTGCCTGAAAGAGTATCCTGCAAACGGGACTTTTTAAAATTGCATCACAAATTAAAAATAAACTCATATAACACACCTGCAGATAATTATCTGTGATCAAAAGAAAAAATATTCCACATTAAACATCTACATTCAGGGCCCTTAGAAAAGACCAGAGACCACAATGAGAGCGAATGCGTGTGGTTTTATTTTTTCAACGCCACTACTCTCGCAAATCTCCTTCCAGTCTTTAATATACTTACTCTATGGTTATAAATATGTTCTGCAGTGCATATGCCTTCTATGATTTTGTTCAGCCTGTTTTTTTCTCGGACCCGGTGCATGGTTGAATTTAATTTTTATTTTTTATGAATCACTGAAAAAAGTTTCGGATTAATGGTAACAACATACTTCGATTTCTATCTTCTTTTGCATTTCAATAGTTATAAAACCTCGCTTTCATATATCACATCTCTTATTACTTTTCATGGATAATATGCACACTTTGATATAGAGGTATTTGAGATTATTTATTGAATTTATTGTATTCGTTTATTAACTTATAGCGATAGTAATAGTAATTTCACTGATCAAACAAGGATACTTTGCAGGTAGTTCACAAACGTCGCTGAAATGATTCGTGTTTATTGTTCCATCCAAAAATGTGCTAGAAATTTGCATTCATTGAAACAACTTAAACAGGACACAGGATTTATTTCTAGTCGGAAAAATTATTCAGTCTCTTTAAATAAGGAAGCAGAATCTGTTGCAATTAAAAGTAATATTAAAGGGCTAAGTGACACAGAAGTTGAAAATGATAGCCAGATAGAAGAACATGATGAAACTTTAAACAAAAAAGAAGACAAATCAATTTTATTGTCAGCATTATCAAATTTGAAGAATATTCAAGAGACAGAAGTTAATAAAGTTCCAGACCATTTGGAAACCAGTGATGTCATTAAACTGGTTGAAAAAGCTTCAGCTTCAAAGACAAAATTAAATTTTAATGAAAAAAAAACAAATTATGAAGAGCTGACAAAGCAAATTAAGGATTTCTTAAAGAAAAATCCTCCAAAACGTCCTGTTGGTAAGTAAAGTTTATAATTATATTATTTTTTTCCTTGATATGTAATGAAAATCCATTTTATTCAGTTAAACTTAGTGAAGATGATTTACAAAAAAAATATGCCTATGAGGAGAGTTTTAAGAGAGCATTACAAACCCAAGGAAAATTGTCACTGTCTGAAACAATTAAGGTAAACACAAAATAAAAAAATTAACATTTGCTTTATTACTTAAAATTTAAACAAAATCAAGACTGAAGCAATGTTGATTTTCCAGGTTTTAAAGCTTATGGTAGAGCAAAAAAGCAGACCGCTTGATTTTTTAAAACAAATATCTGCTAGACTGCTAGCCGAAGATAGTTTAAACATTAAGGAATGTAGTGACATACTATATGGTTTGTCTGCTTTACATTATCATGATGAGGTATGTAGTACATTTTATTTCTTATTTATTTTTTTTCTTCTGCTATATTTTATTGCTTTTTAAATGTGATTTTCTCCCCATCAGGCCCTGCTTTCAAAATTAACAGATGACATTTGTACTGTCATAGAAACAAATGAAAACTCATCAGTGGTTGGAAGTATACTGCGAAGTTTATCCTTATTAAAATATCGAAATAAGGTGGCTTTGGAACTTTTAATAGAGTGGATGAAATCATATAAAGATACTTGTAGAATCCAGGATATAAATACTGCTATTATGGCATTGGCAGTTCTTAATTTTAAACCTGCAACAGCAGAAACATTAATTCGGGTATGTTATTATTCCTCATATATGTTACTCCCTGTTTTTAAAATATTAGAAGAAATTTAGTTTTGTATGGATTTGATACCTTTAGAGATGCCAAATAGTTTTGGAAAAATTTAGTTGAGTTTTTAAAATGTTAGATTTGAAGATTCTGATATCCAAACTGATTTTGAATTCAATTTAACTGAAGTGTTTTTTTTTTACATGCTATTTTGTTAACAGGATTTATCTTCTCTAATACCTTTTCTTTTTTCAGGAGTTTTCAGAAAATTTATCACCAAATGATGTTCCTGATTCATCATCTTACCTGGATGCAGTATGGTCGTTATGTCTGCTCAATGAAGCAACAGATAAACATCTTGACCATGTTTTAGCTCCAAAATTTTTAAATACATTGCAAAAAAGTGAAGGTAAATTTTAAATGGGGTGCCATTTACACTTAAAAATGAGTGTCAATGAATAAAAATTGTTAATAGATTATTTTTTATTTTCAGGTGAAGGAATAAGTTTTTCAAAGGCAATAAAACTTTTAAATATAAATGGCTATGCTGCTAATTTGCAGAAAAATTATAAAGGATCCCTTATAAATAAAGAATTAGGAGAGGTAGTACCTTCACCAAAAAATAAGGCCAGTTTGATCGATTCTGTAACTGATGCACTTCTCAATTTAATGCCTTCACCTGGTCATATATTAACGAATGTAAATAGCCGCTTCGGGTTTTCTATAGGTTTGTTCAAACACTGAATTTTTTAAAACAATAATTATTTTACTTATTTTCCGATTTAAAATTTCAGATGCTGAATTTTTTGTTGACACTAAAGGTACTCCATTACCATTAAAAAAGAAAAAAGAGGGAAGCTCCGGGAAGACAATAGCTGTATTGTCCTTAGGTTATTTTGATATGTGTCAAGGAACGGAGTTAGTGCCAGACGGTGCTTCCGATTTGAATCGAAGAATTTTAGAAGCAAAAGGTTACAAAGTACTGATGGTTCCATACACAGAATTCGGACCGAATAAAAGATTAATTGAGAAAGTTCAATTTTTGGATCAAAAAATTAAAGAACTTGCGTGCTCATAAATCTATTTGACAGAATTGTTTGCTTGAGTGCTAATTCTGGTCCGTACTTGCAACTGAACACTGTTATATTTGTCAAGTAGGAAAAGTTCAATTTTGTCACCCTTGTGAAAAACTGACTTCTTTGTTGTAGCTTGTTTATTAATGAAAATTTCAATCGTAACGTGGGAAATTTTTGGATCAAAAAGATAGATAGAAAGGGGAAGAAGGACATTAATTTTCAAGAAGTTTTGATTTTAGCCTCGGCCAACAGGAGCAAGTAGTTCTTGAAATAAATTGATTTATGTTCATCAAAATAAAGCATTCAATTTCAGTTAGAATAAATTATTAAATTACTTTTTAAAAGTGGACCAATTATTTTATCGATAAAATTTTTACAATGTTTCATTCTCTTGGGCACATGGCGTGTCGACCACCATCAATATGAACACGCTCTCCCGTGGTAAAACTGGCAGCATGACTTGCTAAGAACGCGATCGCGGATGCGACTTCTTCGGCTTCTCCGGGCCTTCCGAGAGCATGAGTCTTTTTACTTCGTTCCAAAAATTTTTGATATTCGTCTTCGTCCATACCTTCTCTCTTATGCCCTTCCGTGTGGATAACTCCCGGATTAACACCGTTAACTCGAATTCCGTACGGAGCTAGTTCCAAGGCTATGCATTTGGTGAAGTGATCAATGGCTGCTTTTGTTACAGAGTAAGCCAATATGCCTGGGAAAGCTCGACTTCCAGCTAAACTGGAAACATTCACAATATTTCCCTTTGTTTTCATTAAATGGGGCACAGCCAATTTAGTCAAATGGTAAACAGCTCGGACATTAATTTTATACATTCGATCTAGCTGTTCTAATGTGCTGCTTTTAATACTTCCTTTATCTAATGTACCGGCATTGTTTATTAATATATCCAGTCTGTTAAATTTTTTTATAGTTTCATCAATAATTTGTTTTGTATCTTTTTCTGATGTTACGTCTGAAATGATTACTTCATGCGGCCTCAATATTCCTTCTTGCTCACACTGATCAGATACCTTTTTAAGATTAGCTGCATTCCTTCCTGTTAAAACAAGGGATCCCCCTAATTTCGCAAAATGAATAGCCGTTGCAGCTCCTATACCGGAGCTGGCTCCTGTGATCAAAATAATCTTATCAGTAAATGGCATATTTTACATCTTTCCTTCTAAAAAAATATATTTTATTTATAAAGGTGATAGTCAATAGAAAACTAAAAAAAAATGAAGAATAAACAATAAATAAACGACGTAAATACGAGTAAATAAACAATGCGGGTGTAAGTCTGTGCTGTATGTGATTATTTAAAAGAAGGTATTTGAAGCAGAAGATAATGGTAAAAAAAATAAAATAGGAGATGTCTAAGAATCGTAGCTAGTCAGAAATTTATTGCAGATCCGGCATGGGCCGTTACGCAAAACTTTTTATTTATAAAATATTTCTTTATTAATAATCTTTCTTCTATTACAATGAGCATATTGATCAAAAAATTATATTAAGAACCAAACTCTTTTGATAAATAATTTTACTTAATTTTTTTATTTATTTTGCAAAGGTCTCTACTTGAGGATTTTGAAGGTTTTTGCTAAAAAATTGTTTGTTTACAACTTTACATTTAAGGCCCTTTTTTCAATGAATTTAAGATATTAAATTATTAAAGAAAAAAAAATTGATTCAACTCTTTGAAAACTACAGTATATTAATTTATAAGAATTTTTTATGAATCATTTATCTGGGGCACATAGCATGACGACCACCATCAACATGAATTTGTTCACCAGTTGTAAAACTAGCAGCATCACTTGCTAAAAATGCAATAGCAGATGCAACTTCCTCAGCTTCTCCTGGTCTACCAAGGGCATGAGTCTGCTTACTTTTTTCCAAAAATTCTTTGTAAGCTTCACTGTCCATTCCTCCTCTTTTATGAATTTCAGTAATTATAACCCCAGGATTCACACTGTTGACTCTCACACCATAAGGTGCCAATTCTAAGGCAGTGCAATTTGTAAGTTGATCAACTGCAGATTTTGACATGCAGTAAGCAAGGACACCTGGAAAGGCTCGTGTTCCTGCTACACTGGAAACATTTACTATGTTCCCTTTAGTTTTTATTATATGTGGAACTGCCAACATCATCATATGATAAACCGCTTTGACATTTGTGTTAAATAGTCTATCATACTGTTCTAATGAAGTGTTTTCAATGCTACCGTTTTCTAAGATTCCAGCATTATTAATTAGTACATCTATTTTCCCAAATGACTTTAAAGTTTCGTCAATTATTCGTTTTGCGTCGTTTTCAACTGTTACATCCGATATTACTAATAAAGGCTTCACATTACTTTTCTGACAATCCTCGGATACCTTCTTCAAATTAGCTTCATTTCTTCCGGTAAGAACTAAAGATGCTCCGAGTTTGGCTAAATGAACAGCAGTTGCTGCCCCAATGCCAGAACTAGCACCGGTTATTATAACCACCTTACCATTAAATGACATATTGTTAACAGGAATATAAAAAATTATTAAACCATGTGCGGTTTTAACTCTTACGTAACTTTTAAAAAAAAATTGTATTCAAAGCAGAAGACATAAATTATCAACAAGACAGGAGTATAATCAAGCATGCGCATTGCACTCACATAGTGCAACCGATAAATTGTGCAGTTTTCCTTCTGTGGTGCAGCGCATTGCGCATATACAATGTAGTGTGCATATATAGTTTTTAAGCAATTCGCAGGCGGGAGGTGCAACTCTTTTGAAGGACTATTCACTCTTTAATTGACATCACTTTCCTTCAAAAAAAAAAAAAGGTTTTCAGGTATTTATTTGTCTACTTATCTTTTCATAAGCTAAATTAATACTGGAAGAAAATCAAGTCAGGTTCCCGCGCGAAATCTTGGTTTGGCAATATACATACTTGAATTATTGAGAATGTTAAATTGATTTTATTATCGCAAATAATAATTATCATTTTTTTTATTCTTTTCAATTTTTAGTTATTTTTTACTTTTAAAAATATTAAATTCGGACTAAAGTTTCAGAGTCGTCAAATTTTTGTTAGATGAGCGGCGCGGCGCGGCAATATACGTAGTTACAGTGTAACAATACCCTATCAGAACAAATTAGACCTAGCCGTCTAGATTACAGCTAAAACTTTAGCTATGAAATTAGACATTCTTTCGAGGTCTAATAGAAAGCTAACACAGGTCTAATTTTTAAAACTCGAGGCATCTATTAGATGTTTTTTATCTGTGAATGTAGACATTTTTCTTAAAGGAATAGGAAGAAGAAGGGAGAAGAATGAAAAAGAAATACAAATACAGAAGAAAAAAGAGAAGAAGAAGAAGAAGAAAGAAGGGGGAAAAAGTAGAAGAAAGAAAAAGAGAGAAGGAAGAAGTAGATGAAGGAAAAAAAAAAGAATAGGGAACAGGACGACAAAGAAGGGGAAAAAAGAATTAGGGAAACAAGTAATTTACTGCACTTTTGAAAATATTCTAAGTTCCCGAAAGTAATTTGTGTCATTAATACCATTTTTTTTTTTTTTCACTTTAATAAAATAACTAGAGAAGTGGCTTGAAATTTTACGGCTTAACCCTTTGCGGAACAAAATGAATAATAAAAAAAAAAGTCATCCATAATCCCACAGCTAAAAAACTTCGACTTGTTGCATTGCAAAGAGCAAGTTTTCAAATGGCACTAATGGCAGCACCTGCCGCTTGTAACGCCATCTAGAATTAAACGAGTTAAACCGATTTCGGTACTGGTACATGAGACATACCACCGTGCTCCAAGGTACTGTTTTGATTTGTTCTAGATTTATTTTTGTTTTACTGACATGCTAGGTCTTAGACTAAGAAATATTCACTATAAAAATCGGATAAGCCCAAATAAAATTATTCATGACAAAAGAAATCGAAGACGCCAATTTCGTACAGTCGGAAGCAATTTTTATCGGTTTGGTACTTCTCCAACACCACCATGCTGCAAAGGCACATTTGGATTACATTGAAATGATCCAACCGGATTAATTGCCCCTATATCGAATATTTTCTCCCAAAAACTAAACGATTGTTTTCTCCTTAGCTAAAATCCTGGAAATTTTTATTCCAGAGAAAATCGGGACACTACAAAGTTGTTAAAAATAACAAGAAGTAATACACTGGTTTTTACCATCAAAATGATTTCCACCGAATCAATTTCTCTGGTTTTGGATATTCTGTGAACTTTACGTCATTATTTATACCAACGCAAATAATTTATTTAAAAGTTTTCAGTCCCGACAAAATATACGATCTCATTCACATAACAATACCAGCTCTATTATAATTATCCTGTCAATGACGGCTCCATTCCAATATAATACCAGCTCTATTGAAATCGCCCTATCAATGACGGTAATCTTCCCGGAAATGAAATTGGATTTTTCCGGGAATGAAAAATTATTTTTATTTCATAGCCCCCAAAAAGAGAATCAGCGAAATTCGGACATTGGAAAATCTCTTGAAAAATTAGACCAGTTGAAAACGACGAACTGATATTTAAATTTCCATTTTTCATCCCGAACATGAAATCAAACTTTTCCGGGCAAGACACATTTTTCTTTTTACATAGCCCCGAACAAGAAAGTTAATCAATTTCCCCCGTGAAAAAATAATTCAAAAAATCAGACCGGTAGAAAAAAAACAGGTATTGTTTTCATATTCTTTTTTCTTCGCGAAAATGAAATCGGATATTTCCGGGAACGAAAAATTTTTCTTTTCTCATAGTCCCAAACAGGAGTGTAAATCAATATTCCCCGTGAAATAATAATTGTAAATATAAGACCGGTAGAATAAAACAAGAAGATTTTTAAGTCTATATTTTTCTTCCCGGAAATGGAATCGGACTCTTGCCGGAATAAAAAATTTTTCCTCATTCGTAGTCCCGAACAGGAGTGTAAATAATTTTTCCCCGTTAAATAATAATTGTAAATATTAGACCGGTGGAAAAAAATAAGATGATTTTTAAATTTAATTTTTTCTTCCCGGATATGAAATCGGATTCTTCCCGGAATGAAAACTTTTTCTTTTCTCATAGTCCCGAACAAGAGTGTAAATCAATTTTCCCCGTGAAATAATAATTCTAAAAATTAGAACGGTAGAATAAAACAAGAAGATTTTAAAATCTATATTTTTCTTCCCGGAAATGGAATCGGACTTTAGCCGGAATGAAAAATTTTTCTTCTTTCATGGTCCCAAACAGGAGTGTAAATCAATTTTCCCCGTGAAATAATAATTCTAAAAATTAGACCGGTAGAATAAAACATAATACAAGATGTGCGCAATAAGATGCTTTATTTATGAAAGAAAATGACCATATATGTCCATGACCGACACAATTTTCGTTTTAAAATTTGCCAACAAATGGTCATTTATTGTAACGCATGCTTTATTTATGAAAAAAAATGACCATATATGTCCATGATCGACACAATTTTCTTTTTCAAATTTGCCAACAAATGATCATTTATTGTAAAGCATGCTTCATTTATGACCCATTGATAATCGAGTATGAACCATATATCATGACAGATCGGCCGAAAATGAATTAGTATGACTGTTGCATTATCATATAACATCATACAATTTTACTTTTTCCGGGGGCCTGTCTTTAATCACATATGTTCGCATAAGTTCATATGAAATAGTGCTTGGAAATCATTTATAGTGTTTTAAAATAGTCTTAAATCACATATGTTCACATAAGTTCATATGAAATCGGGCTTGTAAATTATTAATTTTCGAACATAAGTCTTAAATCACGTGTTCACATAAAGAAATATGATATCGTGCTTAAAATAATTCATTTTTAATTATTTATGTGATCACATTTATTTTATTTTTTATGTGATCTCATATGTTCACATATGAAACATAACGTGAAGTTTATATGGAAGTTTTAGCATAATATATCAACAATATCAACAATTGGTTGGCTTATCGGTAAGGTAGTGGAGTATCACGTACGCAGTAGTCCGTGGATCGATTTCAACCTGGAGCATCATTACCATGGTTTTTTCTCGGGGTTTTTTCAGTACAGATCGTTCCTACTAGGTCTACGGAAGTGATTAAGGGCACCGGCTCAATCCCAACCCTAATCCCAGCCCCAAATTTTTTCAAAAATTTCAAGCGCATTAAACATATATTCACATAAGAACATATATGATATCATGTGATAACATTCGATAATATATGACAATATATGTTTAGATGTGTTTAAATATACTTGTATATGTGACCATAAAATTTATTACATAAGGGTATTAATGCTGTCATTTTTCAATGTTATTTTTCCATAAGAAGAAAAAAGTTGTCTGCTTTTTTAAAAAGCAAAATTATTCAACGAAACAGGTACCAATAGATTCCTTGATTCCTTAGGAACAAAGTGACTTTGCCATTTTTTTCAATTTTTGCCTCTAAGAGCTGCAATAAGCTTAAAAAGCGAAAAGGGCCGTCGTAAAATCTTGACCACTTTTTGACAATTTTTTTTTGAAAGAACGGGATGGAATATCGGAAATCGGAGAAAGCCACTTTTATCGTAATTTTTTGTTGAATCGATTGCAATTTTTTTCATTTTCCTAACTTTAATAGCCGATGAGCAGACAACTTTGATATCAAAGCCCTTTTTAGTGGAAAAAATGGAATATCTGCAACTGAAAATTTTAAAAATCACCAAATCCATTTTTTAATTTTAAGAAAATCCTAATCTTCAATAGCAAGTCCCTTCCTTCACGTTCTTTTTACGTTAAAGGCGCATTCCGTGCCTCTTCAATAAGAACCTTTTCTTGTAGCGCTATTGTAATAATAGTATTGTTAAAAATGACCTGTCATTCAAAACTGATTTTTTTAAACTATACTTCTGGAAGATGCTAATTTCTTAGGAACGAAAAATCGAGGAAAAAATAAATCGTTTAAATAATATACTGTGAAAATTTCATATCTTAAAAAAATGATCCATCAAATAGAAATGTCCATGTTTTTCAAAACTGGTTATGATGGTAGTAATAATAAACGGAGTGATAACAAATAATAATCATTAGATCCCACATTTATATTATTTAATCTAAAAAATAAACTGAGAAAAAGATCCGGCCGCTTAATCTGGGGGGGGGGGGGGGGAGGGTTGTCCATTTTTTCGATCCGCATACACTATTAAATACCAAAAAAGTAACTGTGTAACTTTTTGCAGAAATAAAGGGAAATAATAATAAATAATATATTTGACGCTTTTCGGCATTGACGGATCCAGGATTTTTTTTTCGGGTGGGCAAAAGCCTAAAATGAGCAAAGAAATCCTTATTCTATCTGGTGTAAAACCAATTTTTCAAAAAAACTTATTTTATCTAACATAAAATTATTTTTGTTCGGGGATCTGCCATTGTTTCCCTGCATAGTTTGGTGTAGGGAACCTGTCTGTTAGGGTGGGCCGAAAAAAGGGAATTTTTGAATTTGAAAACGCCTGATATGGGGATGCCTGATATGGGAATCGATGCCTTTTCATAATACTATTAACCCTAATTTTTTTCAGATTTTTTGAAGGTCATCTTGAGGTCGCGCAATGATTTTGAAGTTTTTGAAAAGCCCCTATAAGGGCAAAAAATAAGAATTTTTTTTTTTGCTGAAAAAAGCATTGTTTCCTATCAGAAATTCTGCGTAGAGATCACGAATATGAAGTCCAAAATCATTTTAAGTGTTCGGTTTTTGAGCTTTAAGCCTATTTTTTAAACACTGAAATACTTTAGGTTAATTCTTCTTTTAGCTTAAAAACTGTACACAAAAATAAATTGTGGACATCATATTCATAATCTACGCAAAATTTCCGATAGGAAGTAATACATTTTATTTCAGCAAAAAAAAAAAAAAAATCTTATTTTTTGCCCTCATATGGGCTTTTCAAAAACTTCAAGGTCATTGCGCGACCTCAAGATGACCTTCAAAAAATCTGAAGAAAATTTAGGGTTAATAGTATTATGAAAAGGCATCGATCCCCATATCAGGCGTTTTCAAATTCAAAAATTCCCTTTTTTCGGCCCACCCTACTGTCGTATCATGGCCAATTTTTTTGCAATCTTTAGGCGTAAAGTGGTGTAATAAGAATAAAAATTTCATTTCGTTTTTATTTTTGACTTTTTCTTTTTTTTTTTTTTTCAGGTTTTTTAAAATTATAAACTGTGTTAATCCTTTTACATCCAGTTGATTGCACATGAGGTTCTATTGTCCCTTGAACCACTTACCCCAGGCAGTGCGAATTTCTTACAATTGTTATTCGTAAAAATAAGTTGTATAAAGATGTAAATTCATTTTTTGGATTTAGTTGGGTCAACTTAAAATATGGTTCCGCTAAAGTTGCAAAACCTCGTATGTCCAGAAAAAATTGGTCGAAGGAGTTGAGGTCGGACAGCATTAATACCCATAAGAACATATAATATTTCATGTGAGCATATAATATTTTATGTGAACATACATGATCACATTTGTTTACATAGTCCAAATTTCAAGTATGATCATATATGAAGGATTAGCATGTAGACATATATTATTTCATGTGATCATATTCGAATCCATTTCACTCGGGCTTAGAATGCGAAATTCGAAATGGGATTTTTTTATTTTTTTAATATCTAATGAAATATAGCATGTCAGACCGTCAATTTTCGGAATTGGCTTACTGAAAACAGAAAGAGAGTGGTGAATTAGGTCTACCTTTTCATAAAGCAATACGAAAAAATTTTGAAAAAACGCATTTTTGATATACTTCAATACTTCAATACTTCAATATATTAAAAAATCCGTTGTTAACATAAAGAAAACATAAGATCTTGTCAAAGAGCTAAAAAATTGGTTATTCAAAAGGAAAAAAAAAAAAAAAAAAAAAAAAAAAAAAAAAAAAATGTTAAATTAAAAAAGTTAAATTAAACAGTAAGGCCTTTGAACTCAAATACCAAGTATTCTTGAAGGGTGTAAAAAGGGTTTTCCAGAAGTAAGATCTTAAGATGTTTGTTAAATTCTTTAATTGTTTGTAAAAGCTTGATATGGTTAGGTAGATGGTTAAATATAACAGTATCGCGATATGTAATTTTACTAGTTTTTGCGAACAGATGAACATCTGATTTTTTTCTGGTGTTGTATTGATGAATTAGAGAGTTTTTTTTATAAATATCTGGATTGTTAAAGACGTAATTACACCGTTCAAGAATAAACAGGTTGACAAGCGTTAGGATTTTATATTCTTTAAAAATAGGCCTGCAGGATTCGAAACGTCTTTTATTAAAAATAAGGCGGAGGCAACGCTTCTGTATCCGTAAAATAGCATGTATATGACTCGAGTAACCCCAGAACATAATACCATACTTCATATGTGAATAAAAGTAAGCGTAATATAACGTTAATAGATTCTTTTCTGAAACCTCGTGTCGTACCATACGCAAAAGAAAGCAACATTTATGCAGTTTTCCACTTAAACTGTTAATATGAGATTCCCATGACAACTTATTATCTATCGTTAAACCCAAATAACATTTTTCTGTTACCTCATTAATAGTTGAACCATTGATAGAGACCGAGAAATCACCACGCGGAAGATTCTTGTCATTGATGATCATATAATCAGTTTTAATATCGTTTGGAGATAAGGTATTATCAAGTAACCACCGACAGAGATTGGAAATGACTGAGTGAGTAAGTGATTTCAAATCGTCAAAATTAACTGCGGCTGCTGCGTTCGCCAAATCATCCGCATAACCGGTATGATTGGTGTCTTCAGTATCAACGACATTGGAAAAAGGTCATTTATGAAAATATTAAAAAAACTAGGCCCTAGAATTGTCCCTTGGAAGGTACCAGACGTTACCGGCCTCTCCTTAGAACAAATTGTAGTAGAATTATTGTTATCATCTTTATAGTTTAGAAGAACAATCTGCTGTCGGTTATGGAAGTATGAGTGTAGCCATTTAGAAGATTATAACGAAAACCAAGAGAGGCCATTTTTTCTAATAACAGGGAATGCGGCACTGAGTCAAATGCATGAGAGATATCGAGAAAAATTATAACAACAATCTTGCCTTGTTCGATTTTGGACTGAATAAAATTTAACAAGGAATTGCAAGCCGTGGCAGTTGATTTGTTAGCTCGAAATCCATGTTGATGATCCGATAGTAACCGATGTTCCGTAAGAAAGCTATCCAAACGGGATTTAAAAAGGTGTTCAAAAATTTTTGAAAATACTGAGGTAAGGTTTAACCCTCTATAATTATTTGGGTCAGTTTTAATGCCTTTCTTAAATAAAGGGCGCACAGAAATTTTTTTAAGGATTCAGGAAAAGTTGCTTGTGTGATGGAAAGATTAAAGCAATGACATAGGGGTATGGAGATGAAAGGAGCAGTTCTCTTAATGAAACTCACGTCAATCCCTTCGATGCCCGTACTTTTAGTATTATTAAGTTTGTTAATAGACGTGATGACTTCCTCAGGGGTAGTAGTGTCTAGGACAAAAAAATCTTCATTGTAAGGTATTTTCCATGTGTAACGCTGAGGAGATGAGGAAGGGACTGTCATGTGAGACGTGAAAGTTTCATTAAAAGTATTTGCTATTGTGATGGGGTCGGCCGTAAGTTTGTTATGCAAAAATAATTCCAAGTTGTTACTGTCCGTCCCTGATTTTTTTTTAATATTTCTATTATTCAGAAAAAGTTCCCAGAAAGCTTTAGTTTTATTCGGCGCAGAGGAAATCACATCATCATTATGTTTGATTCTTGACTGTTTTATTGCTTTTCTATATCGTTTAAAAGTGGAGTTATAATGACGGCGTTCATGAGCTAATAAGCTGCAACGAAAATAAGAAATATCCGCTAAATGCTTTTTCATGGCCTCCAAGTCCTCGTTCCAAAAAGAGTTAAATTTAGGTTTACTACCCGGACGTATCTTAAATTGTTTGATAGGGCAATATTTGTCTATAATCGTGGAAAACGTAGTAAAAAAATTCTGGAATGACTTATCGACGTCACTCTCGGATAATACCGACAGCCACTCTTGAGCAGCTAGATCTTGGATTAACATTTCCATACTCAATTCCGTTATCACCCTCTTATGACGGTATACGGGAGGACGTTTAATATTCCCAGATTCAGTGAAGGTAACCCATAATCCATCGTGATCGGAGATGTTGCGATCGATACTTATAACGGAATGATTTATCAAGGAGGGAATACATTGGAGAAACAATTATCAAGTACTGAAGAGGAATTAGGACCGAAACGAGTAGGCTGATTATTGATATGAAATAGGCCGTAAGAACGAAAAACCGAAAGGAAGCTGTCAGAATCGGGGTTCTTGATCTTTTTTATATCATAATTGAAATCACCGATTACCATAAATTTATAATTAAAAGTAGAAAATTTATTAAAAACGTATTCTATACGGTCAATAAAAATATTTAGATTTCCGTCTGGGGGCCTGTACACCGCAATGATAACTGCGACAGTTTTATTATTGGACTGTATTTGAATTCCAGAAATTTCGATTTGTGACTGAATACAGGCTTCAGAAAGAAATTCAATGGGACGAGCATTTAAATCATTTTTAATAAGAATCATCGTACCACCGCCAGACTTCGCCGATCTACAGAAAGAATCTAAAACCCTATAACCAGATATATTTGTAAAATCAGATTCATCCTGAGTAAGCCATGACTCGTTAAGACATATTACATCAGGATACCTATGGAATTTTTTTTGCAGACAATGAATTTCCATTTCTACAAAAGAAACCTTATTACGTAAACTACGAATGTTTAAGTGGAAAACTGATACTCCTTTTATAAAATTATTGGCATTGTTTGTAACGACATTTCTGGAGGTAGAAACGAATATTTTATTAGAAGGCAAACAAGAAACAGCAGGAGCCTCCCTCAAGCTAAAAAATGGTTCGAATCCTGCAACGATGAAGATGTCTTATCATTATTTAATACAATTTTATCCACAGGTCTCCGCAATTTCGAAAAAACAGAATTAAAGGCTAATATATAAGTTAAAATTTCCTCTGAAAGAATTTTTTTCCCGAAATAGTTATAATGCAACCCGTGCCTAGTAAAACATTTTCGACTTACAAAATATAGATTTAAAACAATAAATGATTTAGAAGCATTTGAAGCCGAAATAATTCTATCGTTTAAATAATCCGCGTTTGATTTAGAGAAATTATAATTATCATACCTATATGGCACTTGACAAAACAAGACATTAGTTCGTTGACCGACCTTCACAGCATTGTTTATCGCCTCGTCAATCAAGTCAAAATTCATCTTCTTGTAACCAATATCATTTGAACCTCCAACGATAACAACATAATCATTAAATGAAAAATCCTTTGTTAAAGAGTCGATATCATATAAAATATTACTTAAAATCGCATTTGGTCTACACGATGACGTAATAAAATATTGATCACTGACGCCTTTTTTACGTAAATCATGTGTATATATGTGCAAAGTCCACGAAACACTTGCACGATTACATGATATGAATGTGAAGCCTCTAAAATAATTTTTTTAGATTTATTTTAATTTTCATTTTTTCTTTAAGAAAGTTATACAAGTTATTAAGTTTTTCAGCGGCCAGCGTCAAAAGAAAAATTAGACTGAGCATCAATTTTTGAAATAGTTATGAAATAGGGATAAAAGAAAAATCTTCCCCAAATTTTTTTTTTTTTTTTTTTTTTTTTTTTCCAAAATTACAGCTACAGTAAAATGCTGGAATAATTTAGTTTAAGTGAGTATTCAGCTCAATAATTCATTTGACAATAATTTTCAGATTAACTACTATCTCTTTCTAATTATATTAAGAAACCGGAATAAAAAAACCAAAAAATGGTGTTTTACACCATAAAATGGGTGTTCTACACTATACCACACCCGAAAGTGAGTATCTTATTGGACTTCTTGGTATTTGCGCCATTCAGTTCCACACATGGGATATATATAATAAGCATTTAAAGGTTTTGTCTATGTATAGAATTCTTTCCTTATTTCGAAAAGAGAAATTTGAAAAAGTCATTATTTACTGTATCTACTTTGGCTAAAAAATGATATATATAGAGTTTTTTGAAAGTCATCGAGCCTATCATATGATAGGTCTTCTATTTTCGTAAAGTTCTGGTAGCGATTTTGATCGATCCGATAGAATCGACAAGTAATCGTATAAGCCAAATCTTTGTTTTGGATAGCTTCTGAAGTTATCATGGCCACACAGCACGATCGGCTCGGATAGGCCATCGAAAACGTACCCATCGAAAACGTATCCAACTTAAACTTAAAAAAAATCCCACAACTTTAAAAGTTCTTCAGAAAAAAATGTCTTTTATTAAAACACAAATTCTTGATGGAAAATATTCTAAAGTCTAAGACTTTAAAAAACGTGTTTAATTTTGAAACGTAATCGGAGAAAAATTTAGATCTATAAGTCATTTCGAAAAAACAGCTTGAGAATAGACGTTTTTTAAAATCCTCTAATGCTGAAAACTTATTTCTAGTTAAGGATGTTAAGCTTTAACCTTGTGCTAGGGAATTTAATGATACTAAAAATGATGGCGAAGATCAAAATATTCCAAAAAACTAGAAACGTCCCTATAACAAAAATCCTGCTATTAGACGTCTAAAAGCCTTCTAAATTTCAGACGGCTAAAGCTATTAGCCTTCTATTTTTGGGTTATATCATGTCTAACTTACAGCTATTTACAAAAATGTCACAGCTAATAGAAAGCTAATAGACATCTAGGTTTTAGGGCTAATAGATGTCTATTTTTCTTTTTAATAGCGAAAAAAAAAATGAGCCTCAACATGGAATCGAACCCGTCATCTGTATTTTACTTCTTTTCTTTCGGACAATGCTATCCACTAAGCCACTTCTTTAGTTATCTTATCAAGTGAACAAAAGGGTATTTATGTCTCAGATTACTTTTAAGGACTTAGAATATTTTCGACAGTATTATAAATCACTTCTTTTCGTTAATTATTTTCTTTTTTCTTTCTTCTTTCTTCTTTCTTCTTTCTTCTTCTTTCTTCTTCTTTCTTCTTCCTTCTTCTTTCTTCTTTCTTCTTCCTTCTTCTTTCTTCTTTCTTCTTCTTTCTTCTTCCTTCTTCTTTCTTCTTCCTTCTTCTTTCTTCTTCCTTCTTCTTTCTTCTTCCTTCTTCTTTCTTCTTCCTTCTTCTTTCTTCTTCCTTCTTCTTTCTTCTTCCTTCTTCTTTCTTCTTTCTTCTTTCTTCTTCTTTCTTCTTCCTTCTTCCTTCTTTCTTCTTCTTCCCTCTTTTTTCTTCTATTTTTCTTTTTCATTCTTCTCCCTTCTTCCTTCTTATCCTTTCTCCTTTTCCTTTAAGAAAAATGTCTATATTCACAGCTAAAAAACATCTAATGGACGTCTAAAAAGTCGACATTTATTAGACATCTAATAGACGTCTAAGATTTTTAAAAATTAGACCTGATTTTAGATTTCTATTAGACTTCTAAAGGACGTCTAATTTCATAGCTAAATTTTTAGCTGTAATCTAGACGGCTAAGGCTAATTTGTTCTGATAGGGGTCCTACAAAAATTTCCCAAATTCTAGTACATTCAATTTCTAAAAAATATTCTGACTGTTTTCGGCGACCTCGAGGTCTGGTGCCAGTTTGAAACCGTTTACGAACGGATTTTGCGGAGCTTTTCAAAAACGCCCAGTGGTATTTTAAAAAAAAAAAAATCCCCGCAATATTTTCCAAGAGCTTTTTTCCAGATTTTCCTCCCATAAATCTATTAAAATTTTCATCTTTTCAACGTGTTTATTTATTTATTTTTTTTTTTTAATTTACCTAATTGTTTTTTATTTGTTTTCAAAAAAATATTTAGCGCTCTTTTTTTAAATTGTTTAGATTCGGAATTTTAAAATTCTGACCTATAAAATTAGCAGACCTAATTCCTGCATTACAACAAAGGATAAAAAAAATCGATCATGGATTTTTGGGAAGATTTATCTTATTCCATCCCTATTTCATTACTACTTCAAAAATTAATGCTTAGTCCAATTTTTCTTTTGACGCTGGCCGCTGAAAAACTTAACTTGTATAACTTTCTTAAAGAAAAAATGAAAATTAAAATAAATCTAAAAAAATTATTTTAGAGGCTTCACATTCATATCATGTAATCGTGCAAGTGTTTCGTGGACTTTGCACATATCAAAAATGCGTTTTTTCAAAATTTTTTCGTATTGCTTTATGAAAAGGTAGACCTAATTCACCACTCTCTTTCTGTTTTCAGTAAGCCAATTCCGAAAATTGACGGTCTGACATGCTATATTTCATTAGATATTAAAAAATAAAAAATCCCATTTCGAATTTCGCATTCTAAGCGGTAGTACTCGGGAACATGGCGACCTTCAAGATAGGGTTGTTTTTAATGTAAGTATATTTTTCGTTTTTTAATGGTTGAAATTGTTTTTAGTGATTTAAAAAAGGTCTATATCAATTTAATAAGCCCTCCCGATAATGAAAAAATGCATGATTGCGCTTAGAATTAAAGATATTGCATGATTTTTTTTCGAAAATGTATATATGGGGATGAACCCACGCCGATTTATTTTTTGGGCTCAGTTCTAAAAGCGAATATCTTTTCTTTATTAAGACAGGTGTTCGCCATATGATAAGTGTAAGAGACCCCTGTCACGTAAAAACAAAGATATCTGTTTTTGAAACTGAACTCCGATCATATACCTTGGTTTTGTCATGGTTAGGTTAGATTTTTTTTTTTTTTTTCGATAATGATTTTAATTAATATTTTATGTCAAATTTTAGGAGTTGGCCAGCCAAAGATGTCACGTCGCGAATTCAATGAACTAATAGTTAGGAAGTATCGAGTAACAACGGATTGTACGGAAACAATGTTTTTTTTTTTTTAGTTTATATGCTGTAATGTAATAATACCTTTGTACAAGTTAAATTTAATAAATATAGAATATTAATCTTTCATTTAATTTAATTTTTGCATGCCTCCTTGGTAGTAAACCGAATTACTAAAGAAATGAGTGCTATAAAAAGATTCGCTTCTTTTTCTTTTCGAAACGTAAAAAAAAAAACCGCTCGAACACAGCCTGCATAAAAGGTAAACGAAAGGATATTTTGCATCCACCGTTTCGGAAAAAAAAATGACCCTCCGTATAATATATTACTTATAAAATTATGAATTAAGGAAAAAAAGTCTCAGAGACTAATTGCTTAATAAATTTTTAATTAAAAATTCAAAGAATTACGCTATGGCGGGAGCGCCATGTTTGGTTTTTTCATGTGGTTATTTTACGATGCCAGAGCCATCTAGCGTCATTTCAAGGAAGTAAAAAGTAAGTTAGGTTGGTAGCATTGGATACACACAACTCGTTCATCGGCCATCTTGAACCATAGTGAAAAACATAGTGTGCTCAATATTCGTGACGTCAGTATTCCGAATTTCGTTTGATTGGCTAAAATCGTGAAACCATACATGCCATACCATACATACGAAACGTCACTGTTCCGAATTTTTACAAGCAAACTGATTGGCAGCGCCATGTTGGAGGAACGATGGAAGGGGTAAGTGAGCACACTAGGTTTTTCACTATGATCTTGAACACCCCCTAGAAAAAAAAAACACCACACTCTATCGCTTTTTCTTATAAAATAATTTATTGCGCTTTGGCATGCCATATTTAGGCTCCGTGCATGTCTCGACTACAGCGCTACCAGTGGTCGTTTGTGGAAACTTTGGAATTATAAAAAAATAAACAAACCGTAATGAAGCAATGCGTTTATGATTAAATTTATAAATTAATATTTGATGTAAATCCGAATATTATGTGTTAGTAAGAATATGGATAGAAAAAAACAGAAAATTTGATCTGCTGCGTAATGGGATGCCACAATACTTACGGTAATAATAAAGAAGTGAAATTATACCGGTTTCCCAACAGACCTTGGGAAAAAGAAAGAAAAGAACAGTGCAAAATGCACTGCATTTAATTTATAGTTAAAAAAAAAAAAAAAAAAAAAAAAAAAACCCTTAGAGAAATGCCTAAAGGACAGTATTTGGTATTAATTTTATCCGTAATTGTGTTTAGAGCGCTAGAATTTATTTTTTTCGCTCTTGGGCAATTCCACTCAAAGTGAAACCAAATCATCAAAAATTAAAATTGATCAAAACGATTTAATTTTTAGGGCAATTCCACTCAAAGTGAAACCAAATCATCAAAAATTAAAATTGATCAAAACGATTTAATTTTTAGTAATTTAGGATGAAAAAATAATCAAGTTTAATAAACCGAAAAGATTTTTTAATAAAAAAATTTTTTTTTGTACTTTTTCGTGTCAATATTTTACTGCAATACTAAGAACCGATTACTAGGCATTTGAAGCCTCTTTTAAATTGATCGTTTCAGAGATCTAATTTATCGAATACGATTCAAATATTTTTTAATAAAAAACTGAAATACTGATTCACATAATCAGCAAAATTGCGCGACAGAAAAAAATTTTTTTGTGTTAAAATTTGACAGTTGAAATTTTGCTCTTTCGTGTAACGTCCGTCATCAAAAAATTGAAAAAGTTTTTCCTGGCACTTTTCTTGTCAATATTTTTTAAAGTTATTAAGAGAGCAAAAGGGAAGTATTGATTACTACTTAATCCTTATTTTTTCAAATTTTTTTTTAAATAAAAAATATGAGAATTTTGAATGACGGACGTTACATCCAAACTATTCTGACGGACGTTACAATATGCGTATATACGCAACATACGTGTAATTTTTTAAAAAAAAGGGTTTAATTATTTTGTTGATTTTACATGATTCCTTCTATCGGCTAACTGCATAAATAAGAAGATAGAATGTCTTTTAAGTTTCTAATTCAGAGTATTATTCGTTTATTTTAAAGTTTTACTTAAATTTAGTTGTGTTCAGTTTTTGATTAAAAGTTCATTTTTTCTAATATTTTGGTCATTAAATTATTCAAATGCTCCAATAAATAAGTTTTCTTTTCCTTATCGGGCAGATTTCATTAAGATTTTCTTGTCTGCAAGTCATTTCTCCATAGCAGTATCTTAATGAATTCGTACAAGTAACGTCCGTCATTATTCATGTAACGTCCGTCAGCTGAATTCAATTTTTTATTTTCTGAAAGAATTATAATAAATTGGTTTTGACTGTGTAAGTAAGTTGTCTAAACAATAACGAGCGTAAAAAAAAATTGAGACTTTTTTTTGTCTGCTAGATTCGCAGAATTTCAAAAATAAAAAAGTCAAACCGGAAAATCGTTTTTGTGCGAGTAACGTCCGTCATCGACTTAAAAAATGAAATATCTTGGAAAAAATAATATTTTATATCCAGAACCTTTCAGTTGTCATAAGAGCATGGTAAAAGACATGTTTCTCTGTAACTCTTGTTATTTTACAACTATCCGTATGTCCGTAATCTTTAAACAAATATCGTACGAGTGTAACGTCCGTCAGAGTGGAATTGCCCTCTTTCTCATCAATAAATTTAAAAAAAAAAAAGAGAAAAATCTAAAATTAATAGCTTATTTATGCAAACGCTTTTTTTCCAGTTATGAGATTTCTTGAAAAATAATTCAAAAATTTTTGTTTCAATTTCACTAAATAGAACGAAAATTGAACAGAGCAGGATTCTGTGTCCTGATTTGTATATATATTAATATAAATATCCAACAGGTCATGTCAACATTAAGTTAAAATCGCTCCTTTTTTTAAAAAAAAATTAAATTAGAACAATTAAATGCGTTGAGAGAATGATCAGAAAAAAATTTACGTCAAGCTTAATTTCAGCTTTTTTTCTTTTCTAATTTTTCGGTAAAACCGGTCTAGAAGCCTAGACTTATTTATCTAGACTACTCTACTTTAATTAATTAAATGAACAATATTAGTAATTTCTAGATATATTAGGAGATTGAGACTTGCAAATGCCTTATCACATCCTAACAGAATTTTTTTTGCTTTCTGTGGAGACGGAGGGAGCCTCAGCAAGAATGAATGACTGTCTTTTTTCAATTTTATTCAATGTTAATTCGCAACTTAAATAGACTGACGCGACCTCTAGTGATACACTACATTGGAGTTTTAAACTTTTTTCCCAAAAGAGCCAGTGTATTTTTAACTGCTTTAAACTTTTTTCAGCCATCACCGCATGCAAAACCAATTATTAGAGGTGGTTCAGGGCTGCTTAAAGATTTTATTTTCGATAAAATTTCTTTTTCCCAACTCATGATGAAAAATAGGATTTTAACTGACTAACTTTTGCGGTCAAAGTACGTCTTTTCCCCACGTAAAATTTCGTCCCGTTGAGATATTATGAGTATATTTAAACGGCTGTTCAGTTTGAGATAAAGATGTTCTTCGCCTATAAGGTTGACATAGGCGAAACACGAATTCTAACGAAAGTTTCTGTGAAAAAAAAAAAAAAAAAATCTGCTACTACGATCTGCAAAACGAGTCGTAACTTCAATATGTTCCATAAGCGAAACACGAGATTTGATGCGAAAACGACTATGCGTGCGAGGAGTTGTTTTTGTTTTTTTTAAGATTATGTTCACTATGTGCAATATTGATGAAAAAAAAGAACGTTAAATAACTTAAAACTCCAAATTAGTTAATTAAAATCGGAAAAAGATTAAAAAAGGACAATATAAATTTTTATCTTTAATATTATCCAAAACTTTTCATTCTTTAACAACGTACACATGACTTTTTTTTCTGTCAACTCCGCACTTGTGGAGGGGGAAATCTTCACTCCAACTTTATATCAATTCATTTAAGCCTCACCCGCATTAAAACGACACCAAGAACTTTTTTTTTTTTACACATTTTTCAAGGTTTTCTGCCGTTTCCCATCCTAAATTTTTCAAAAATCCCGTGGTTTTCATCACTCGTTGGGAAAAATAGCTACCCCTAAGGGTTAGGCAAACGGAGTTGTTTTCCAAACGGGGTGGGCGTTAGCCACACTCGAGGCTCGCTTCGCTCGCCTCTCGTGTGGCAAAAAGCGCCCACCCCGTTTGGAAAACAACTCCTTTGCCTAACCCTTGGGATAATATCTATAATGCGCGACAAAAAATATTTCCATGTTAAAAGTCCATAAGAAACTCCAAGTGGTGCTGCCATCTATAGTTCATTTAAGTTGCGAATATTATATGCGTGTGCGATTCATATAATAATTTCCCTTTTTTTTCAAATTGCGGATTTTTTTTTTTATAACCGTCTGGTAAAATGGATTGGAATCCGAACAAGATAATTTTCTGTATACGATCTGTCATTTTTTATATGATATTTATTATAATTAAAATAAATAATGATTCACACATGCTTCTTATCCGTATTGTTTGTATACATTTTAATACCGCGCCTTTTTGTTTATAATTCCAAAGCTTACCTGATCATCCGCTCGAAGCGCTAGCGTCGTTTGTATTAGACATGCACGGAGCCTATGTTTTCTATGTGTGCCTCAAGAGCAGGTTTTGTAATAACCGATAAAATATATAAAAATAAATATATTTTATAAACGAAATAAAAATAAACGTCGTCAAAAACAGTGAAAATCAGAAGACAAAAACATCGGAATGGAAAACAATAACAAAATAAAAATCAAAACGTTCTGGAACGCGGAAACACATTTTCCATCACTCCCCCTTTTCCGCGTCTTTCGCTATCACTCCCCCTTTAACAGAAAAATTCAAATTCAAACTTCTTAAGCATTTTTGATATGCTACGTTCGGAAGAGATTTTGTTAAAAAATCAGCGACCATATCTTTTGAAGCAACTTTTACAACTTGAATAGTTCCTTCTTCAACACAGTCTCGTATAAAGTGATGCTTGACATTAATATGCTTAGTACGCGCTTGATATTTCGGATTTTTACTTAAATCCATTGATCCTTTGTTTCTTTCTTTTCGATTACGGCGTTGCACTGCGGAATTTTCTTGCATTGAAGCCGATAGAGACCTTCGCATTCTGATGCTGTCCCTATTATCTTGTCGTCGTCCAGCTCGAGTTTTTCGACGTTGACTAAACGACATTCATCCTTATCGAAAACTAACGTGCATCCTTTCTTCGCAATCTTGCTTACCGAAAGAAGATTCAATTGTACATTGGGTGCATGTACAACTTCTTCGATATTCAGAGCATTTCCGGAATTTAATTCGAGTGTAACTTCTCCCGTTCCGGTACATTCCATTTTTCCGCCGTCCGCTACCTTAACGTTTTTCCCATTCCAGCTATTGAAATTTTCCAACTGATCCTTTTGATTTGAAATATCGCACGAAGTTCCCGAATCAAGGTACCAGTCGTCAACGTTTGAATCAGCGGATTTTTCTGTTAACAAACATGCCGTATCCCCTTTTCCAGAATTGTGGAAATCTTGTTTATTCGAATGATTTTTCGAATTTGCAGAACCGGAGTTTCCCTTCTTCTTCTCTGGGCAATTTCGAGATATATGACCGTGATTGTTACAACTAAAGCACCGAGGACCTTTTCCTTTTGCTTTCTCCTTGTCGTCTGATTCCCCTTTCCTTGGCCAATTTTTCTTCACGTGAAGTGCCCGCTCACCGACCGATTTTTCACCAATTAAGTTGTCGAAGCTACCTTGAGTAAGCATATTCTCCACAAGTTCAACGGACGTTTTCTGTTTAGATCCTTGAATCCCTAAAATTAACGGTTTATACGCTTGTGGTAGACCAGCCAAAATAATAGCTCCCAAAACTTCATCGCCGATCGGTTTTGAAATATTATCCAATTGCTCGCCGATATTCCTGAAATGATCCACATAGTCTTTTACATTCTTGAAATTTTCAAATTTCGTTGTGAAAATTCTTGATACAACCCCACTAAGCGGACCGTCCCGGAATCCTCAAAAATTTTGATAACTTTTCCCAGGCTTCTTTAGACGTTGTGCACTTACGGATTTCCCTTGAACATGATGGCTTAACTGATAAACTAATCTTTGCTAGACATCTTCCATCCAAGTCCGGATCCACCAAAGCTCCTTGCTTCGGCTCCACGCACGACCATAAACCGGCGTCAATCAGGTAATTTTTCATTAAAAACTTCCACTCACCATAATTACGACCATTAAGCGCTTACTATCAGATAATCCACCTACTGAATTCGTCGTAAAATTGTTTGGAGTTGACTGTGCCGCCGACGTCCCGACCCCATTCAACAATAATCTCGACTCCAAATTCTTTATCTGAATTTCCAATTCTTCTGTCGTAGGCATTATATTGAGAGTAAAAGCAGTTTATAATAGCGATAACTAACGGCCCATAACCTTTTGTAATAACCGATAAAATATATAAAAAATAAATATATTTTATAAACGAAATAAAAATAAACGTCGTCAAAAACAGTGAAAATCAGAAGACAAAAACATCGGAATGGAAAACAATAACAAAATAAAAATCAAAACGTTCTGGAACGCGGAAACACATTTTCCATCAGCAGGTAATGAGTAAGAACTCATTGCTTAAAACCGTGCTCTCCGTTAACGTGAAAAGAAAAAGATTAAACGTTTTTACATTGGGAGATCGGCAGGAGCCAAGCACAAGCTCAAGTTTAGGAAATGTAAATGATTCTTTGGAAGAACTAGCAGCGTGCCTTAACATTATTTACGAGTACTGTCTGAAAATTAATTCAACGTAAGTAATGGATATAGGAAAATGCCGCGTGCTTTTTTTTTTTCGCATTTGAATTATGTTTAATCGTGTTAATTGTTTATAATGGCAAATAAGATATTAATTGATCTCCAATTTTTTGTTGCGTTAAGCAAATCATCAATGAATAAATGCCTCAATATTCTTAAAACAAAAAAAAAAATGAAAGGTTAAGTTCTCCTTGTTTGAACATGTGTCAAATTGTTTTAATGTTTTAATGTTTTAGGGCTGCAGTAGATCTGGCTCTAGAAGTAGCCAACGTAGGGATTGAACATCAAAACGATTATTCAAAGGTTTCTGTCACAGCGGCTCAACAGTCTAAAGAAATCGAAAAGTGGCGTTCGTACTTACTTAAAATAATAGATGAAACTAAGTCATTAGCAAACCGAATTAAGTTCGACAGGTATGTTAGATACTTTTTAGCTAATTTCTTCTTTTGTCTTTCTACTTTTCATAAATTTTAGATGGAAAAATAAGAAGCCAACAACGGAGGAAGAGGACATTAGTCTTTATACAAAACTATCAAAGCTATTAGATGCTCTTAAGACTTACACAGGAAAAGAGGATTCAGGCCATTCCTCCGACGGGGACCCTGGCCGTTAAGGCAAAAAAAAAAAAAGTTAGATATTCATTCCAAGGATAATGTTAGTTTTTTTTATTCCTGTTAATATGTAAATTGTTGCAGCTGCGTTTAAAATATAAAATAAAAAAAAATTATTAATTTTAATTATTTAAAAAAATTAAGTTTAAGACTAATAATAATGACAATTTTTTTTTTTTAAATGTAAATTTTTTAAAGCATTTACATTAATTTTTTTCACTGTTTTTTAGGCAATTATTAACGTTCTTAAAAAGTTGTCTTTTTTTTTTAAATCTAAAGATTGAAGTGAAGTTAAAGAAATGAAATATATAAGCTTTGCTGAAATCATGAAAATATTCAAATCGTTTAATAGCAACTTGCAACTCATAGTAGAAAAAAAAGTTTAAAATCGAGAATGCTTATTTTTAATTCTTAATTCGTTACATTCAGCCTATATCTGAGTAATTTTTTTAAAACTGAAAAGCAAATTAACAAAAAATAAAAATTTGAAATGAAGAATATTTGAAAGAAAAATTATTCAGGGAACTTTTTAATATTAATTTAGAGGACTATTTTGCAGTCAAAAATTTTTTGGAGAATCTTTTTTTAAAAGAAGCTGAGGACAGTGTTTTCATATAATCTTTTTTAGGGATGCATATTAGAGCTCCGAGAAATCTAAGAATCCTAAATCTAGAATTTTTTTAGCTTTGTCGATGAACATAAGACAATCGTTTGAATTTAGTTAACAGTAAAAGAAGTTAAAAAAGGATTTTGATCCCAGGACTTTACAGAATATACAGGGGTGGAAATAAGTCCGACAGTTTAATTTGGACCGAAAAAAGTCTTAATTTCAAAAAATGGTCCGAAATTTAATGAAAAGAAGGGATAAAAATAAATAATTTGGTAAAAACAAGATCTTCTATTAGTTGTTCGTCAAAAGAAAAAAAAGATCGTGTTTTCGTACCCTTATAGCACATTTTGTTCCACGAACGTTTCTAAACGTTTCAGGAACGTTATGGTGATCCATGGCTGAGTGCCTCGTAGAGTGCGCTTTGAAAATGCTAGTATTTTGTAAATTGGTATCAACTGAAATACTCCGTTTTAAAAATTTTTTTGAAAAAGCTCCGCTTTAAAAAGTTTTGTGAGAAAATTCCTCCTTAAAGAATTTTTTGAAAAAATTCAATTAGGTCAATTTTATAATTTAAAAAATAGAACCAAAAAATTTGTTAATTAAAAAGAAATTGGAGCTACAATTGGCCAAATATAGTCTGGCAAAAAATAATTTTTTTATCCATTTTTTTTAAAATTAACAATTTAAAAAAAGAAAATTGGAATTACCACTTGCCAATTATAACCGGCAAAACAAAACCCAAAAAAAAAAAAAATAAATAAATGGAAAATGAACGTGAAGTTGTATTTTTGCAACCAAGTCGGTTGTAAGAAGTTTCACTTCAATTTTCATTTTCCATTTTTTTTTTTTTTTTTTTAGTTTTACCGCTTTGCATTTTTTTTATCAGGGGGTTAAATTTCTTTTTTAAACAAATCTCAGCCGAAAATCGAAATTGTAAATTAAAAATGATTCTTTACAACAACATTCTCCCCAGAGAATCAGCAGTGGAAAAAATTTCAGAGTATTAAAAATAAAATTTCTGGGCCTCAAACTGTAATCGAGTAAGCGACAAAATTCTTAAAAACAATCAAAACTCAAAAAAGAAAAAAAAATTAATGTATACATGCAGTATACATCTTTTTTTTCTTTTTTGAAAATTTTGACTGTTTTTAACATCGTACTCAACTTCAACTTCGTTCCCACTGTTTTTAAAAATTAGCACGACTACATCAATAAAATGAATACATTCCACGGAAATTTTTTTGCAATAATCTTTATTAAAAAAAATAAAAGCTCATTTTCTTATTTTGCCTAACGAAATAAAAAATCTGGAATGTGCGAGAAACGAATTTTAAGGGCACTGAACTCATTCCGAAAGTCGTTTTTTCGAAATAGCTTCCAATTTCCTAGTATCAGCAGCGAATTTCCTAATCCCTTCGGCGAGTTTATCTGTCGCCATTTCGTCTTCGTTCAACAACCATCTAAGTTTGGCTTCGTCCAGTTCGATTTTTTCAATGTCCGAATCCTTAGCTAAAATAAAAAAAAAGGAAAAAAAAAAAAATAAAAATTCATATCACTCTGTCCTAAATAGTTATGTTCTATCTCAAAAAAAAAATTTGAGTCGGCGAAATTTTGAAGTAAAATTATTATTATTATTTTTCGCTTTTTGACTCCCTTCTTAGGGGGACACCTTTCCGATGGTGGAGGTCGTAAAACCATTACGACAATTCCACACATCGTCGACCTGTCGGAACTCGAAAGATTTTTATCTCTGAAATAGACCTGAAATATTCTCATTTATTTAAAGAGATTTTTAATTAAGCCTACTTCCGATAGAGGGGGAAGACGGTTGCATTAAAGCGTTTGTCCTAAACACACCGTTATCGTGAGATTTTTGGAGTTCTTTTTGGATTTTTGCTTTTGTGCAAGACAAGGTCGCGGTGGCTTTTTGGCGTTATTACACCAGACTGAAAAGGGAAGAAGAAGATGACTACGATAATCATAGCATGTCTCCCTAAATAATTTTTTATTCTTGCATAGGTTAAACACCATAAATCCAATTATTAGTAAATATGGTTTCACTCCTATGTCATGAGCGAGCATCAGATCAAGTACGAGCACAGACCTCGAGTGTGAAAGTCGAGCGTGCTACGTACTAGCCTACGATGCCCGCTTTATTATTATTATTATTCATTTTTTTGTCTCCCTTAATGGGGTGTTTTGAATTGGGAGTCATGTGGGCCCAGTACCACTGGGCAATCACATGAAATCCAGAGCCAGGTGTTGTGGCTCGAGCCTAGGACTGGGAAATTGACTATTCATTATAGATATCACTTCATCCAGCCTATTCCCCGGCCGGTGGAGAGGGGGGCCTATTTGCTGTTAAGCGGTGGGCCTGGCCCTCTTCTCGCCTTGTCCTTGGCTTTTAGCAGATAGAATTCAAAAAAAAAAAAAAAAAAAAGGGGGGGGGGTAGGGAGGTATTATTATTATTATTATATTTCGTTTCTTTTTGACTCCCTTCTTAGGGGGACACCTTTTTTCCGATGGTGGAGGTCGTAAAACCATTACGACAATTCCACACATCGTCGACCTGTCGGAACTCGAAAGTTTTCATCTCTGAAATAGACCTGAAATATTCTCATTTATTAAAGAGATTTTTTAATTAAGCCTACTTCCGATAGAGGGGGAAGACGGTTGCATTTAAGCGTTTGTCCTGACCACACCGTTATCGTGAGATTTTTGGAGTTCTTTTTGGATTTTTGCTTTTGTGCAAGACAAGGTCGCGGTGGTTTTTTTAGCGTTATTACACCAGTCTGAAAAGGGAAGAAGAAGATGACTACGATAATCATAGCATCTCTCCCTATATAATTTTTTATTCTTGCATAGGCTAAACACCATAAATCCATTAATTAGAAAGTATGGCCTCACTCCTATGTCATGAGCGAGCATCGGACCAAGCACGAGCACGGGTCTCGAGTGTGAGAGTCGAGCATGCTACGTACTAGACTACGATGCCCGCTTTTATTATTATTATTATTTTTTTTATTTCGCTTTCGACGATCACGGGCATTTTTGTCTTCCGGTCATCTTTACCTAGGCGGGAAGTCGACCTGACCCCATTGGCCTTAGTTTAGAAATTAGCCCAGAACCCTTCTGATGATGTGTGCTGAGCCGTATAAAACAGATCTCTGGATCTCCACCTCTGAGACATTTCCTGGGATATCATCTAGATGTTTGCGATGTGCTTCAGAAATAGTGCCCAGTGATCCTACAACAACTGGCACAACACATACTTTTGTGTGCCACATACGTGAAATCTCAATAGCAAGATCTTGATATTTCAGGGACTTTTCAGCTTCCTTCGCGACGACATTGTGATCCGCTGGGACAGCCACATCTATCACCCAGCACTTCTTTTCATTCTTGTTCCGAACAACAATATCTGGTTTATTTGCTTTTATAGTGCAATCGGTGTGGATGGGCTGGTTGAACAAGATGGTGGTTCCTTTATTGTTGTCGATGACTGCGGGTGGCTTATGTTCATACCATTTACTCGACACCTTGCACCCAAACGCTTGACCAATGTGCCAGTGGAGGTAATTGCAGATCTTATCATGTCTTTCTACGTATTCTCGTTTTGCCAGCTCTTCGCAGCCGCTTAAAATATGGTGGACAGTTTCATCTCGAGCTTTACATATTCTGCATTTGCCGTCAACGCCTGTCTTTAGAATGTTTTTTTCGTAATATCTCGTTCTTAGAGCTTGGTCCTGGGCAGCAGTGATCAAGGCTTCCGTTTCTCCTTTGACTATCCCTTTGGTTAGCCATTGGAAGCTAGCTGATTCACTTATTCCCGGCTTTTTTACAGTTTTTAAGAATTGACCATGCATCTCTTTTTGCTCCCAATTACGCATGAGCCTTTCCGCACAGACATTCTTAATACTGTTTTTTTCCTTCGAAAGGAGGTCTTCAGGCGATGAGTTTAAAGTTGGTTTCTCAAATTCAATTCCTAGCTTTTCTTTGATGGATTTGCCAGTTATGGTCTTGGTTGGTGCAGCTCTTTTTATTTCTGATGTCTTTATATATTGCACTAGTGGCTCCGTTTTATGAGTGATATATGCCGCGAGGTTTACTATAGCCCTTTGGTGAGCGCTTTCTATTTGTCGTAGACCTCTGCCACCATATTTTCTGCTAATATACAAACGGTCCACGTCTGCTTTAGGGTTCAACAATCCGTGCATCGTGAGCAGTTTTCTCGTTTTACGGTCTAAGTTTTTTAATTCCTCCTGCGTCCAGTTTACAACACCAAAACTATACTCAAGAACTGGCACTGCTAGGGTTCCAATGGCCTCAAATTTGTTTTTTCCTGACAACTCGCTTCCTAATATTTTTCTGATTCGTTTGTAGTATTCACTTCTAAGTTTCGTTTTTACCTGCTGATGTTGGATCTCTGTACCTTCTTGGATTCCAAGATATTTATATATTCCATTATATTCAAGAGATGCTATTTCGGTGGAGTCGTCAAGTCTGAGGTTTTCGGATCCTTGTCTTCTACCCGCCTTTATGGTGATCTTGGCACATTTTTCTAATCCGAACGCCATTTGTATATCCTTACTAAACCCTTTGACAAACTTTAACATTTGTGTTAGCTGTTCCTCCCCCCTTCCGTATAGTTTTAAGTCATCTATGTACATCAAATGAGCGACGGTTTGTCCCTGAGTTAATTGGTAACCCTTATCCAAGGAGTTTAATTTTCTTGAGAGCGGAAAGAGGCTCATGCAGAATAAAAGTGGGGAAAAGGAATCTCCTTGAAAAATTCCTCGACGTATGCGAATAACTTCAGATCTTTCAAATCCCTCCGTGGTTTGAAAGCTTAGTCTGGTCTTCCATTGCTTCATCGCTTCGCTGAGGAACTGAGTGATCGTGGGACTTATACCATAGAGTTCCATTACTTCCCGTAGCCAGCTGTCATTGTCAACTGTCGAATGCCTTACAGTAATCTATCCAAGCCATTGAAAGGTCCTTCCGTTTTGCTTTAGCATCTTCCAGGATCAGTTTATTTAGAATCAGTAGTTCCTTGCACCCTCTTGATCCTTTAACACACCCTTTTTGTTCATCGGGGAGGAGCTGATGTTTTGCTAGCTGATCATAGACTTGAGTGGAGAGGATAGAGGTGGTCAACTTATACAGTACAGGGAGGCAGGTAATAGGTCTATAGTTCTTAGGTTCGCTTGTTTCTAAATTTTTCGGGATAAGGTGGGTGGTACCCAGAGTAAGCCAGGTCGGAATCTCAGTTGGTCTATGCAGCAAGTCGTTAATAGCGCTCGCTAGGCAGCTATGAAGAGAGTCTAATTTTTTTACCCAAAAATTTTGAATTTGATCCGGTCCTGGCGCTTTCCAGTTTAGTGTTTTCCCAATCGCTCGGTTGACATCCCGCTCGGTGATTTCTTGGTGCAGCATCTCAAGAATTGCCTGTGCTTTTGATTTTTCTTCTGCTAACCACTCCGCCTCAGGGTTATGTTCTGCAGATGTTTCCCACAATTTTTGCCAGTAATCTTGCATTTTTTCCCTGGAGCATTTAGTTGTAGTCTCAATTCTCCTCCCCATGATTTCCTCGTAGAACTTTTTCGGCTGGTTTGTGAACATTCTATTTTGCTGGTAGTACTTGCTCCGTTTCGTATAGCGCCTTAGTCTCTGCGCGTAACGACTGATCTTCTGCTAGACGACTTCTTTTACTCGCGTATTATCTTCCACAGTCTTTATTAATGAAAAATTTTTCCTCATTCGTAGTCCCGAACAGGAGTGTAAATCAATTTTCCGCGTGAAATAATAATTCAAAAAATTAGACCGGTAGAAAAAAAACAGGTATTGTTTTTATATTTTTTTTTTCTTCCCGGAAATGAAATCGGATATTTCCGGGAACGAAAAATTTTTCTTTTCTCATAGTCCCGAACAGGAGTGTAAATCAATTTTCCCCGTGAAATAATAATTCTAAAAATTAGACCGGTAGAATAAAACATGAAGATTTTTAAATCTATATTTTTCTTCCCGGAAATGGAATCGGACTCTAGCCGGAATGAAAAATTTTTCTTCTTTTATGGTCCCGAACAGGAGTGTAAATTAATTTACCCCGTGAAATAATAATCCAAAAAATTAGACCGTCAGAAAAAAAATAGGTATTATTTTTATATATTTTATTTCTTCCCGAAAACGAAATCGGATATTTCCGGGAATCAAAAATTTTTCTTTTCTCATAGTCCCGAACAAGAGTGTAAATCAATTTTCCACGTGAAGTAATAATTCTAAAAATTAGACGGGTAGAGTAAAACAAGAAGTTTTTTAAATTTAATTTTTTCTTCCCGGAAATGGAATCTTACTCTTGCCGGAATGAAAAATTTTTCTTCTTTTATAGTCCCGAACAGGAGTGTAAATTAGTTTTTCCCGTGAAATAATAATTCAAAATATTGGACCGGTAGAAAAAAAACAGGTATTGTTTTATATATTCTTTTTCTTCCCATAAATGAAATCGGATATTTCCGGGAATCAAAAATTTTTCTTTTCTCATAGTCCAGAACAGGAGTGTAAAACAATTATCCCCGTTAAGTAATAATTCTAAAAATTAGACCGGTACGATAAAACAAGAAGATTTTTTAATTTAATTTTTTCTTGCCGGAAATGGAATCGAACTCTTGCCGGAATGAAAAATTTTTCTTCTTTCATAGTCCTGAACAGGAGTGTAAATTTAGTTATCCCCGTGAAATAATAATTCAAAAAATTGGACCGGTAGAAAAAATACAGATATTGTTTTTATATATTCTTTTTCTTCCCATAAATGAAATCGGATATTTCCGGGAATCAAAAATTTTTCTTTTCTCATAGTCCCGAACAGGAATGTAAATCAATTATCCCCGTTAAGTAATAATTCTAAAAATTAGACCGGTGGAATAAAACAAGAAGATTTTTAAATTTAATTTTTTCTTCCAGGAAATGGAATCGGACTCTTGCCGGAATGAAAAATGTTTCTTTTCTGATAGTCCCGAACAGAAGTGTAAATCAATTTTCCCCGTGAAATAATAATTCTAAAAATTAGACCGGTAGAATAAAACAAGAAGATTTTTAAATTTAATTTTTTCTTCCCGGAAACGGAATCGGACTCTTGCCGGAATGAAAAATTTTTTTTCTTTCACAGTCCCGAACAGGAGTGTAAATTAATTTACCCCGTGAAATAATAATTCAAAAAATTATACCGGTAGAAAAAAAACAGGTATTGTTTTTATATATTTTTTTTCTTCCCGGAAACGGAATCGGACTCTTGCCGGAATGAAAAATTTTTTTTCTTTCACAGTCCCGAACAGGAGTGTAAATTAATTTACCCCGTGAAATAATAATTCAAAAAATTATACCGGTAGAAAAAAAACAGGTATTGTTTTTATATATTTTTTTTCTTCCCGGAAGTGAACTCGGATATTTCCGGGAACGAAAAAATTTTTTTTTCTCATAGTCCCGAACTGGAATATAAATATATTTTCCCCGTGAATAATAATTCTAAAAATTAGACCGGTAGAGTAAAACAAGATTTTTAAATTTAATTTTTTCTTCCCGGAAATGGAATCGGACTCTTGCCGGAATGAAAAATGTTTCTTTTCTGATAGTCCCGAACAGAAGTGTAAATCAATTTTCCCCGTGAAATAATAATTCTAAAAATTAGAACGGTAGAATAAAACAAGAAGATTTTTAAATCTATATTTTTCTTCCCGGGAATGGAATCGGACTCTTGCCGGAATCAAAACTTTTTCTTCTTTCATAGTCTCGAACAGGAGTGTAAATCAATTTACCCCGTGAAATAATAATTCTAGATATTAGATCGGTTGAAAAAAATAAGATGATTTTTAAATTTTATTTTTTCTTGCCGGAAATGAAATAGGATATTTCCCGGCATGAAAAATTTTTCTTCTTTAATAGTCCCGAACAGGAGTGTAAATCAATTTTACACGTGAATTAATAAATCTACAAAATAGACCGGTTGTAAAGAAAAAGATATTTTTTTTATTCTTCCCGGAAATGAAATCGGATATTTCTGGGAACGAAAATTTTTTGCACTTCATAGTGCCCAACTTGTGAATCAGTGAAATTCCGACATTGGAAAATCACTCGAAAAAATACATCTGTTGGAAACAATTACACCTGATATTCATATTTTTTTTATTCCTCCTGGAAATGAAATCGGATTTTTCCGGAGATGAAAAAACTATTCTTCTTCATAGTCTTCAACTGGAGACACAGTGAAATTCCGACAGTCGAATATAATTTGAAAAAATAGACCCGTTGAAAACAATTAGATCTGATTTTCATATTTTTCTTATTCTTCCCGGAAATGGAATAATTCAAAAAATTAGAACGGTTGAAAAAAAAAACAGATATCATTTTTATATTTTTTTTTTCTTCCCGAAAATGAAATCGGATATTTCCGGGAATCAAAAATTTTTATTTTCTCATAGTCCCGAACAGGAGTGTAATTCAATTTTCCCCGTGAAATAATAATTCTAAAAATTAGACCGGTAGAATAAAACAAGAAGGTTTTTAAATTTAATTTTTTTTTCCCGGAAATGGAATCGGACTCTTGCCGGAATGAAAAATTTTTCTTCTTTCATAGTCCCGAACAGGAGTGTAAATTAATTTTCCGCGTGAAATAATAATTCAAAAAATTAGACCGGTAGAAAAAAAACAGGTATTGTTTTTATATTTTTTTTTTCTTCCCGGAAATGAAATCGGATTCTTCCCGGAATGAAAAATTTTTCTTTTTACATAGTCCCGAACAAGAAAGTTAATCAATTTCCCCCGTAAAAAAATAATTCAAAAAATTAGACTGGTTGAAAAAAACAGGTATTGTTTTGAATTTTTTTTTTATTCTTCCCGGAAATGAAATCGGATATTTCCGGGAATGAAAAGTTTTTTGTACTTCATAGTCCCTAACTGGAGAATCAGCGAAATTCCGACATTGGAAATCACTCGAAGAAATAGACCCGTTGAAAAACAATTAGATATGATTTTCATATTTTTTTTATTCATCCTGGAAATGAAATCGGATTTTTCCGGGAATGAAAAATTTTTCTTCTTTCATGGTCTTGAACATGAAAGTAAATCAATTTACCTAGCGAAAGAATAATTCAAAAAATTAGACCGGTAGAAATTTTTTTAATTTGCAAAATCTTTTTTTTCTTCTGAATTTTTCAGGATGAAAAATATCTGTTTCCAGCATAGGAGGAAACTGTTATCTCATATTCGGGTCAAAATATTCGAGATTGGGGAAATTAACCCGGTTGAGATCATTTTCATGAAGACGGTCCTTTGCAGCATAGTTGTATGGGAGAAGTACCGCTCTGAAAACCCTCAAATAATAAGCTATATTGCCAACCTAACAATCGAAAAAAAGATGGATGGATGCTTTGGAATATAAAGAACGTTTCAGAACCAATGAATCAAAAAAATACTTCATTTAATGTCTTAAAAAAAAATAATAATGGCCTGGTATGTCTTGTATACCACCGTGCTTCAAAGGGTTAAAAAGAAACTTCAAGGAAATACAAAGAAATTTGAAAAAAAGAAAAATAAGCGGGAAAAAAAAGCTGGCAACAGTGAATTCGTTTGTTCCAGTTCCACGCACATGCAACTCTGTTTCCAACTGTAGCCACGAATGGTATGTATGGGGTCTTATCAACAAGAAAAAAAAATACAGGCACGTGATAAAGGCTATCTTTTTAAAGTTGGTGTTACTAATTTACTCGGTTACATTGCTTTAGAATGTCTTTCATTGGGAAAGTAGTACTTATAACCGGAGCAAGTTCTGGTATTGGAACAGAAGCCGCTGTGAAGTTTTCCAAGTTGGGAGCAACTTTGGCTTTAACTGGTAGAAACGTAGAAAGACTAAGCTCAGTCGCAAAACGTTGTGAAGAAAATACCAAAAAAGCTCCTGTCCTTTTAGCGGGCGAATTAACGAACGAAAGAGATACGGAAAAAATAGTTAACGATACTATCAGTCAATGTTTGAAATTAGATGTACTCGTTAATTGTGCCGGTATACTTGAGAATGGTAGCATTGAAAACACGTCACTTTCTCAATATGACCGTATGTTTAATATAAATGTACGGTCAATTTATCATCTAACAATGCTGGCAGTTCCACATTTAATTAAAAGCAAAGGCAATATTGTTAATGTTTCAAGTGTTGCAGGATCAAGATCATTCCCAAATGTTTTATCTTATTGTATGTCAAAAGCTGCTATCGACCAATTTACCAGGTGCACAGCACTAGAATTAGCAGGAAAAGGTGTCAGGGTCAATAGTGTAAATCCAGGTGTGATAATTACTGAGCTTCATAAAAGAGCAGGCATGCAGGATGATGCTTATGCAAAATTTTTAGAACATAGTAAAGAAACACATGCCTTAGGAAGACCTGGCAAAGCCAGTGAAGTTGCAGATTGCATAGCCTTTCTTGCGAGTGATGAGGCCAGTTTTATAACTGGTGAAAATGTTCATGTTGATGGTGGTCGCCATGCCATGTGCCCTCGCTAAGCAATGTGCTTATCACATTCCAAATTAAGATGTTTTTATTAAACTAGAAAGAAATTAGATCTGTAAAAATATTTTTTAATTAAAATACCTAGTAAGCTTTGTATTAAAAAATAATTATATTTTTTACCATAATATCAGTTAATGTGCTTAACTATTCAATAATTATATCTTTTAAAACTAACATAAAGAAATGACTTTATTTATGTTGAATGTTTTAATGCTCAAAGTAGGCTTACTGCATTAATGTTATATAATGAGATTTAGTCATGCAATGTCTTTAAATGATTATCAAATTCAAGGCCATACTCTAAGTAATTCCAAAAAAAAAAAGCCAGTTACTCCAACTATTTAACTCTTTTAAGTGCATTCTACTCTGAATTAAATTAAATATTTTGTTTAACTCTTGGTGTTTTCTGCTTTGAATTAAATTAAATATTTTGTAAAGTTTTAATTTTTTTTTATTAATTAAAAATTTTTTTGCACTACTTTTGTAATTTTCTATTTTAATTAAGAGAGCAATGAGCAAACAAATTCCATCACTAAACTTCGGGGACAAGGTTGTATTGATAACTGGGGCCAGCTCTGGCATAGGCGCAGCGACCGCTGTTCATTTTGCGAAAAAAGGAGCAAAATTATCTATTTGTGGGAGAAACCAAGATAATCTTAATAAAGTAGCTGAAGAATGCAGAAAAGCAGGAGCTGATCCTCTGACAGTAGTCACAGATATAACGTCCAAGAACGATTGCGACGAACTTATTAAGAAAACAATCGACCATTATAAAACTCTTGATGTTTTAATAAATAATGCTGGCATTTTGGAAACTGGAAGTATTGAAAATACAAACTTGGAGCAGTATGACAAAATTTTTGACACAAATGTAAAAGCAGTTTATTATTTAACAATGATAGCAGTGCCTTATTTAATTCTATCTAAAGGAAATATTGTGAATGTTTCTAGTGTCGCTGGAACTCGATCGTTTCCAGGTATAAAAATTACAAAATATATCCGTTGCTTTTCCGTCCAAAAATACTCTTTAATTATTTCCAATTTTTTTTTTTTTTTTTTTTTTTTTTTTTTTTAGGCATTTTAGCATACTGCATGTCAAAAGCAGCTCTAGATCAGTTTACAAAATGTATCGCCTTGGAATTAGCCCCAAAAGGTATTCGAGTTAACAGCGTTAATCCAGGAGTAATCATAACCGATATTCACAGACGAGCTGGAATCGATGAAAAGTCATATCAAGAATACTTGGAAAAGTGCAAAACGACACACGCTTTAGGAAGAGTTGGAAATCCGGATGAAGTTGCGGAATGTATTTCGTTTTTGGCTAGTGATTCTGCTAGTTTTGTGACTGGTTGTCTACTTCCAGTTGATGGAGGAAGGCATGTCATGTGCCCGCGATAATTTTTTTCTAAAAAGTGCCAGTTATAAATATTTCTGATGTTAACGACGTCCATAATTGTAATTAATCAGAATACATTTTTTTCTGTTTTAGCTTTGCATAACAATATTTTCTTTTTTGTATTAGCTCTGGGTGCATTTACCCTCACAATCTGACTTCCTTCCGTTTCGGAGCACTATTCACATTAATTTCTAGTAAACAGATGATAAATTTTAAGTGATTCAAAAAATTTTTCTTTTAGATTTTGCAATGTCGAAAACGATTAAAATTTTATCAGTTGGACGTTTAAATTATTTACCAAGTTTAGAACTTCAAAAATTAATTAGTGAGGAAGTTAGAAATAAAATGTTGCCTAACACCCTAATTGCCGTCGAGCATAATCCTGTTTATACGGTGGGAATTCGTGATAAAATTTATTCATCCGAAGAAGCAAAACTTGTGAAATTAGGTGCTGAATTTTATAGAACGAACCGAGGAGGCCTTATTACTTTTCACGGTCCTGGACAGTTAGTAAGTACTACTTAAACTTTAATAACTCAGTTCCACTGAACATAATCAGAATATACACAACAGGTCTTACTGTTTTTTTTTGTTTTTAAATACAATTTTTCTGGCTGACACCTTTTAACGGCAGTCTACCTACGCCTAATTTTAAAAATAGTCCTCATGTTTAGTTATCACTTACAACTTCTTAAAATTGTAATCTTTTTTTATAGGTAGTTTACCCAATATTAGACTTAAGAAATTTTCAACCTAGCATCAGATGGTATGTAGACAGATTAGAAAAAACGATCATTGACCTATGCCAAAGTTACGGGATTAAAGCTTACACTTCACCTTACACAGGTTTGATTTTTTTTTTTTTTTTTTATGAGTAATTATTAATAAGACTTTGAAAACTTGCCTATTAGGCTAAAAGTATTGCCTTATTTTTAGGTGTTTGGGTCGAAGACAAAAAAATATGTGCGTTGGGAATTCATGCCAGCAGATATATTACAACTCATGGGTTAGCTTTGAATTGTAACACAGATTTAAATTGGTTTTCACACATAATACCCTGTGGGATAGAAGGGAAAACAGTAACATCACTGTCTCAACAACTAAAACGAAATATTAATATCAGCGACGCTCTGCCGAGATTCAAAGCATCATTTAGCAAATTGTTCAGTTGCACAATAGAAGAATTTAATAGCTTAGAAACAAATGAATTTTTAAATAAAATTACTGTTACATAATGCCTTAATTTTTGAGCAAATATATTAAATAATGATAAAAACCAACACTTAAAATAGAAAGATCTGACATCTTAAAAAGTAATTAAAATTCCAAGGATTTTCACTCTCTAATAATTTAATTGTGGCTAAAATTGAGAAGAACTTACAATAACTTCTCTTCCAAGTATATCAATCTTCCAACATTTTTCTTTTCCAGTCTTCATATTCTTTATCAGACATTTTTTTTTCACCTTCCATTTTCTCCTTTTTAGGCTTTTCATCAGCTTAAAAAAAAAAAAAGTTACAATTAATGAATTAAAATAAATGGACAGATAAATAAAGTAAATACTGTTCATACCATTTTCATTAATTTTAGTTACTTCTGAAGTATTCTTTTTCCTTTCTTTAGGATCTTCAGTCTTTGTATCTATTAATTTTTGAAATTGACTAGCCAATTGTTCCAACTCAAATTTTTTAATTCGACTTATTTCAAGCAGTTTGGAAAAATTAAACTGGATTTTATTACTCCTGCAAAAGATAACATTGATTATTATTTATTTACATCAAACATAATATTACAATAGAAAATATTCTTACCTACAAGCCACCAAAACAGCACAGCAAGCATACATTGGATGTTCATAATCAATATCTTCCTCTGAATTACTACTTTGATATTTTTCCAGGAACTTTTTAGCTATAGGATGAACATCACTTGCTCCGACAATTAAACTAACTTCTTTGACAGAATAAACTTTATCTAAATTTAATAATTTTGAAATAATATTGTAAATATTTACATAGGCTTTTTTCTTACAACCTGAGTATTTTATAGCCTCATCCTGAAATAAAAAAGAATTCTGATGTCAGTAAAATAGTAATATTAACCTCCTAATTTTACTTGTATTGCTTTTGAACTACAAACCCTTTTTAAAGATGAAGTGGAAGATAAATTGCTGGCCAGTTCTAAGCACACAACTACTTTACATGTCTCTGTACAGTTAAATTGCTTCGAACCTAACAGAGCTATTAGTTCTTTGCTTTTTCTGCAACCAAAAAACACTAACAATTCAACAGTTCTGTTGTAGATGTTATTATCTGTGGTTTATATTACCTTAGAACCCGATCGTCATTGACCGCACATCTAAGAGCTATGTCTGCAAGCAACTGATCATAAACAGATAGCGACATTTTCTAGTAAATTATAAATCTTAAATCCTAAAATTTATTTTTTTTGCTTATTTGTGGTTACTTCCGCGCCCAAAATGCTTAAAATATAAATATATCAGAACGACAACATTACGACGATTAATGTCCCTGTTTAGGGCCCTATTAGTGGGCCGTAAAAAATCAAGATGGCTTTGACGTCATTTTTTTAATGTAATATGGCAGTTGTAGTACTTTGTATTTTGATGTACTGTTTGTAAAATTATTGTCTTCGGTAGAACAACATTTCGATGAATACTTTAAGGTGCGTACTTCATTCGTGTTCTGGTCCATTTTCGCAGTCCTTATATGATACATTGGACAATTTCTACACCGCTGGTGATTCTTGAGCTCTGCTTGATAAAATTGGTATCCACCTTCAGGAAAATTAAATGACTAATTTCTTAAGATTTTATCTAAAGGAACCATTTAGAGATTTTTGAAATATAAAGAATATTCCTAGGTGACGTTAAATTACGGCATTTGTGCTGTTTTCTTTGATGTTTTTCAAGTTTTTTCATGCAAGAAGCCAATAAGTTGTCGCAGCAGCAATGACGATAAAGTTCAATACGGTTTTCTTTTATTAGATTAATAATCCAAAAGGGTCACATATAAGTTTGTTTTAAGGACAGTATTAAAATAATAATTTTGAAACAATTCAGTATTATTTTCTTTTTATGTGTTACAAAGTGATTAATTCAAAGGGCCAGTCACAACAATACCCCAATCATTGTAGAATTATTTGTCTGATTGCTGTATCATTCAGAAGTATCTGAATGCTACAGCTATTAATGCTTCTGTGAAGCACAATCATTTTTCAGCAGTTATACATTGATTTATATTATATTAAAATAAAAATAAAATGAATTACTTACTATTAAACCATAGTGATATACAGCATGTGTAATAAAATTATGCATTTGTTATAATACCAACTTGTATTATTATTTGACCATTTTGTACAAGAGTGTTGACCAAAGTCAAACTATTTACAAACAAAATAAATAGATATAGGAAGTTGAAATTCAGAAGAGATGACAAATAATTAAAGAGATATTTAATGACAGATTTATGTTAACATTCAGAGCTGGTATAAAAATTATAATTTGTTTTATTCTATTTTACAGGTGTGTAAAAGATGACAATATTGCATTCAAAAAACAGCCAGCAAGGAGATTCTGATGATCCTCCCCCTAAGAAGAAATCAAAGAAATCCAAATCACTGATCAGAAGTCAAGCACAAACTCATGTTGTAAGCCATCCCACAACCTCCTCTGGAGCTGGGCCTAGTCATCTCCTGCCAGAGCAACTCGGTAAGACTTGATCACTAATCATTTTTATTTCACTTTATTTTTACCTGTTCTTTTTTTTTTTTTTTTTAATTCATTAATTCATATCATTTTTTTAGGTCGCTATTCATTTTTAAGTCCATCGCAAAGTTTTTATACATCATCTGAAGGAGAACCATTCTTATCATCACCTCAGCCTTATTTTGGTCAAACAGATTCAGAGCTGCAACATTACTTTGGACAAACTGATCAAGAAATAGTTAAATTTACACTTGACAAATTTGATGTTGCTATATACCCAAACTCGAATTCAGATTCAAACCCTTACACCTTTGAAGACGAATACGAACCATCGTATTCAACGAGTGTTCAGGACCCTGCTGTCCCCGGAACTTCCCAAGCTTACTCAAGATCGAAAATTGTAAATAAAAATCAAATTTATAATCCAAACTGTTTAGAGTACTACATTTATGGACCTGGTAACTCATTAAGGAACTCAAAGAAAAATCCACCAAAGCGAGTGTTGCCGGATGTAAATCTCATTGAAGTGATATCTAGTGAAGAAATAATTTCTCAAGAAAGAAATCATTCAAAAAGTGAGAGCTTAGTGGATGATAACAAATTCGAAGGAGGTTCTTTGTTAGACGATATTAATAATTTCGATTTCGATGATAAGTTTGGTGAACTAGAAAAACTCCAGCAAGAAGCTATTTGGGAAGATTCAAAAATGTATCATATGGATAAAAGTATAGATGCAGGTAAGGGTTTGTTGAAATTAGTGTTCAATTCTTTTATGTGCTCATTTTAGATTTCCAATAATGCAAAACAAATTCTTTTTAAGGGGTGATGATAAATGGTTATGACAAAGTAACATCTCCAGAAGGTCCGCACTATGAAAGTCGAGTCGTTCGTAGCACTCCAGCGGCGTCTTTAAGTAACTTAGGAAATACCTGCTTTTTGAATAGTGTTTTGTACACGCTGAGATTCGCACCTAACTTTTTACATAATTTACATCATTTAGTCAATGATATGAATTTAAATACTGCTAATAATTCCCAAGTAAAGGTTAGTAAAATGAAATTTGTGCTTTATTTTCTTCAATTAAAATATTTTTTTTTTTTTTTATATATAGCAAAAGACTTCGTCGCTAGGTCGAAACATGAGTCTTAATTGGAGCACCAGTAAAGATATAACTACAAATGGAGCAGGCGATCTTCTAACTCAAAATAAAACGAAGAAACAAATTGTTACCGAAAAGCTGCATGAAGTGTACGAGGCTATGCACGTGGCAGAAACGAAAGAACATATAGATCCATTTCATCCGGATATTTTTCTTACTGCTCTAAGGTAAGAATTTTGCAGCATCATTGAATGAAATATAAACTTCCCAAGACTCTTATTTCTACTTTTATTTTTTGTTTTAGGGAGGTGAACCCTATTTTCGAAGGAAATCAGCAACAGGATGCTCATGAGTTATTGGTTTGTTTGTTAGATATTTTTCGGGAAACTTGTCAGGCTAATGCTAGACAGGCTGAAACTAGAGCCGCTTTCGAAATTCATCATTTAAAGTAAATCAGTTTTCAATTTATTTTTTTCAAGAAATGAAATTCTCAGGCCCTTAGTAAAAACTGTTTGCTTTTTTTTTACAGTACATCACCAGGAGGAGACTCTGAAAATTCATCATTAAAATTGAGTTCTTCTAATTCAAATAAATGGAGTGGGGTTATAGCTGTTAGGAATTCACTTAAAAATAAAACGGATTGTTTAAAATCTAGGAAAAACGAAAAAAATGCAGCGTTCAATAATAATGCGAAAAAGAAAAATAATAAAAGAGATTTAGAAAGAATGGATAGCGCTGATAGCACAGGTAATGTGCTTCTTCAATCGAAAGTTTTAAAAAATCATGCTTAACATTTTTTTTTTTTGAATTTTTAATGGTATTAATTATAAGGTTACATAGCAACTCATTTTAAAAATATGATTTTAGATAATGCGGATCCAAGTCCAACATCTGCTGATTCGACCTCGGAAGTAAAAGGAGGTTTGATATTCGAGGAAAAAAGTAGGACCGGGGTACATAATTTTGTCGCTCAAGACTTTGAAGGCGTCATGGTTTTGCAGACGACGTGCCTTGAGTGCGAAAACACCACCGAAAAGAAGGAGCCTTTTGCTGACATCTGCGTGCCCATCAAAACCGATTACAATGATGACGAGGGTAAATTGTTTCCGTAGTCTGGTTAATTTTTAAAATTTTAAAATTCACATACTGATGTATATTTTTTAAATTCTAGATGACCCTAAAGATCCAATGAACCCTAGTGATTTGTATCAAAGAGCTGTAGTAACGGATGAATTCCTAAGAGATAGAAATAAATATTATTGCGAGGAATGCTTGCGGTATAATGAAGCCAGACGATCTGTACGGTATCAAACTCTTCCAAGGCTGTTAACTCTGCAGCTCAAAAGGTTTTCTAGCACATACGGGTGAGTTTATTTTTACTTAATCGTGCAGTTTTTGTATTCTTTGTGCCTTCATTTTATTTTGAACTGATGTTATTTTCTTTTTTTTTTTTTTTTTCAGCGCAATGTCAAAAGTAACTCAGTACATGCCAACTCCGATGACGCTGTCTTGCTTTTGTCAGGAATGTCGAGGTTTAGACCGGGGGAAAACGCTCAGCCGGCACAGTTACGAACTTTATGGCGTTATAATGCATCTAGGGCCGAATATGGCCGGCGGTCATTACATCGCCTACGTTAAAACTACCGACAACTTAGAATGTTATCGAACTTGCGTTAGAGACATAGCGAGAAAAGCGTCGAGTCTCAGTTCGGATTCCGGTAAATCGAACAATATTAAAACGAATAATAAAATATATAGCATATTTAAAAGTAAAGGAAGTAGTTCGAATAATATAAACGATAAAATCAATGACACAAAAATAATAGCAGGTAATTTGTCGAATGCAAGAAGGATCTGTCGCAGTTTAGAATGTTGTGGTGTAAAAAGTAAAACGGCGGATTTGTTAATAACGGGCGGGAGTGAATATATTAAAGACGAACATTTGTCCGACGCTGGAATGATGGAAGAGTCAGTGTGGATTGCTTGTGATGATGATAATGTCAAAGTTTTAAGAGGTTCAGAAGTTGAAGATTTATTAGCTAAAAATTCCACTTCCAATGCTACTCCATATTTACTCTTTTACTCGCGAAGGACTGAGTAATCATTATTCCCGGTGTAAATAATGTATTTTTTAAAAAAATTATAAAAAGAAAATGTATTATTATTTTTTTAAGTTGTGTTTAAAAAAAAGGCAGAAGCTAGAAGGAACCCTATTTTAAACAAAAGAAAAATCTCAAATTTTGTTAGCAATAGAAATGAGCTGTTTTTAAGAGATAATTAATAGCAGTTAATGAAAAAGTCATTTTTGTATGTTACGTTTTATCGATTCAGATCGAAAATTCGAAAATTCAATTATCCGTTCTTGCAGATTCCATTGCAGAAGGTATTGGTAGTGAAAACAAACTAGAAAGAGCTTATGTTCCAGTGTAGGATTCTGAATTCAAATTTTTTAAATATTTTTAGGTATCTTTTCTATTCTTTAGTTTTTGATTTTCTTTTTCCTTATTTCTTTCTTTCTTACTTTCTTCCCTTTTTTCTTATGACTTCACTTATTTATTAATTTATTTATTTTTTATTCGGAAACTGAAAATCAGAAAATCTTAGAAATGCCGTGTGAAATGACCATGGGTGCTTACACCATTAAAGTATATAAGTAATGTTCTGTAACTTCAGAGCCAAAACGTCGAATTTGGAAAAATTAAAATGGACGCTATTTATTTATTTCCGTAAGAAACGATCACGTGACAACTTTCAAATCGACGTTTTGGCTCTGAAGTTCAGATTTACAATTCGAAAATTAAAATAGAAAATTCGAACTTTTTTTCGTCGCAATGAATTTCTTCAGGCCCCTGAATTAGGATTTTTCTGGCCGATAAAGATTTTGTGTGTTTATTTTATGAAGAGTGAAATGCCGACTACACAATATAATACTGGGGCAAAGATATGTGATTGTTTTTCATTTAGGTATTATTTTGTCGCAAACAGCGAGCTCGATTTTTTTTTTTTTTTGCTTTAACTACGTTTTAAAAAAAATTTTTTATCGAACGTAAACAAATATTGGAAATGTAACTAGAATAAAATAATATGGTGTTCTGATTTGCTATTTAATATGGTTCTCTGTAACTCTTTTAACTCATTCTTTAAAAAAAGCTTTTACAGCACTTCAAATGGGAAGTGATTTAAAATCGCAAATCACTTTGATCCGGATACGAAGAATTCCATTTAAAGTAATTCAAATCAAAATTGGTGTCCGAAAGTTTTTTGAGGCTTTTTGCTTTAAAACGAGCTAAGGCTAGGCTATTTTTTTATTTTTTATTATTAAAAATCGCAATTAAAATTTGAATCTGAGTCAACGTCGCTGAAATATTTTCTTAATCCGTTGGAAACGGAACTGGAATCTAAGTCGATCCCCGATTCCGATGATTCCGAATTATTTTTGACGGAAATTGCGATTCCCGATTAAAATCCCATAAATCCGGCTCCTACTTTATTGGCCAAGTTGACGAACTACCAATGCAAATCACAAAAAAGGTCCACCTTGGATTACTAATGACGACATCTGCGAGAATGAATGATTAGTTTTTTCTGGGTGTCATTTTATATTAATTCAAAGATAGTAACAGTGATAATTTTTAATTCATAAATATTTTTAGCGAACAGAAGTAATCATATTTAATGTTTATATACTTTTTTTCCGAGGCGCATTATTTTTATTCTGCTGTTGCATTTTTTTTTAAATCTAACATTTTCAAAACAAAAATAAGAAAAAAAAATTATGAATAATAATGTCAAAAAATTTAAATTGGGTTTTTTATTTAAAATACCTTTCCTATATGCCTTTCCAAATTTTATATCTTATTTTATTATTGTTGTTTAATGACATGATTAGTGACAATAATTTCTTTAATTTAAAAAATTAATTAAACGGGAAACCGAGCATAATTTTAAATTGCAAATTTATGTTTATCACGCAATCTGAGTTTTTTTTTTTCTACTGCATAGTTTTTTTTTTTTTTTAAACATTTTGTATGAAAATTCTCGGCGCATCTATCGCATTTACTTCCTTCAACATGTTGAAGGAAGTAAATCAAAAAGAGGACAAAACAGTAAAAAAAAAGCACTATTAATCTTGATTCCGACACTGTTGCCATACACTAGTTTTCACAGCTGGTAACATTGTAAATGAGCCGTTAATTGATTAATGAATTAGGAACACTAAAGATATCTATGACAAATCACTGAGCCTCTTTCCTTTTTACATACTTTTTGGGTTAGATTTTGTTTATTTTTTTACCTAAAAACAATAAGGGAGAGGAAGACATAGGCGGCATGAGAAATCTTTGGTACCCGGGGGTGGATTTTAAAAAAAAATTTTTATCGGATTTTTATACTTTTTAAATGCAATTAACAAGAGTTTACGTAAAAGCAGTGCATTCAATTTTTTTTTTTTACTATTTTAGAAATTACCAATAAATACAATATTTTGATTCGCTTAAACGTTAACATCTTATTTTATCAGAGTACCAAATTGGAGCTTTTGAGCTTAGGCCCAACCTAATGCAAACGAAAAACGAAATTAAAGAGCAAAGGTCGTTTTCGAAAAAAGGAATAAATTTTATTGAAATTTTTTATTTTTTATTTTATCACCCCTCCCTACATGTGCCGCCACTGAAGGGATATTGGTTTGTCGGTGGCCACCTTCACGGCACCATGCAGTCTGGTCTGCCCAGAACAATCTTCAAAACAAATTTTTCAAAATAATTTATTATATTTGATTTTTAAATATTTCAAGCAACGATTTGTAGTAAAAGACAAGATGAAGAAGAATGAATCTCTTTAAGTCATGAATGCATTGCAAAATCATTGTTAATTTTTAATTGAAGCTGGATTTCATTCCATATGCTTTTCTCGTTATTTTACCATTACGATGGAGTTTAAATGACCTTATGGACTCACAAGACCTTGTCAGTAAGTGACAATAAAAAAGTGTCCCTTTGTGGGCGTTTAATAGTGAAAACAAAGTCGGGAAATATGGTTGTTTAAATTTTATAACCGGGAAAACTTAGTGCCACAAACATGCGGTACTCTCACATGACACTGCTACCCCAATTATTTTTGGGTCCACCAACGCATTTTTTTTTCTTTTACGTTAAAAAAAAAAAGTGACAAAAAAATAAACGGATTGAAGTATGTAAAAATAAATATGTGATGTCAGTTAGTAATATCGACATGGCTAATGAGACATTTTGTAAAGTTGGCACCATAATTTCCCATTTAACAATATCAAAGGCATGTCAAAAGCGTCGTTTTTTGACAAATTTCAAATTAAACTCTTCTTTCATTCTCTTCGTAACAAATATCTATTTAAACGTCTTTGACTTTCCTTCTTAATTAACCGCGACCAGGAAATCTTACACCGACAGTAAAAAGTTACATAATTTCGCGTCGGTTGCGAGGGGAGATGATTTGAATCTGTCGGCGCGATCGCTTTGAATTATATATACGCGTATCGCATTGACGAAAAATTGACACGACGAAGATGCGTTTTGATTAATAAATAAAAATAACAAAAATCATTCGTGAAATATTTTCAAGTCATATTGGCATCATATTTTTGCAGCAATTGTTAATTAAGATTTTTCAAAAACAGCCCTTTTTGAGACAATACCGAGCTCAAAGTGATACATTGGTACCGAAAATCTAGAAGAGAGACCACGAGACTGAGACTCTTTTCCAATGTGAGAAACGAGAACGAGACGAGACCGTCTCAGTTCGTATCGGTCTCGGTATCGGAATCGTTTCCTGTCTCGAACTCGGTTCTCGGAATATTTAATGAAAGTAAATTATGATGAGGACTTCAAGATTTTGAGACCGAAAAACGAGTCCGATACAGAGACCTAATTTTAACACCTATAGACTATTCCGAGAAGAAACGATATGAAAAGGTCTCTTTTCGGTGTTGTTTCTTCTATCGGATAAGAAAGTCTCAATCTCGTAATCTCATCTCGATTCCCGGTCATTAAGTATCGTTTTGAGCGCGCTATCGTCTCAAAAAGGGCTGGCCTCGAATACTAATTTTTTTAATCAAGCTTCCAAAGTAAGGACGGAACTGGCAAAGTCAGGGATGCGATGCCGATGCCGAAGTCGAAGTCGATTTCGGCATCGGCCACTATGGCTCGCAAATAATTTCGATGCCGATGCCGATTCCGATCCCTTTTTTAAAAAAAAAGCCGATGCCGATGCTGAAGCCGAATTGTGGAAAAAATTTTTTTTTGACGATGACGCTGATGCTTTCAAAAATGAGTCGAAAATTCCGCCTACCGGTATTCCGATTTCACGAAAAAAAAGAGTAGAAATAAAAAATGCCTCTCTAGATTTACTTGTAGAAAAAAATTGCGAATTTTTAAGTTTTGAAGCGGATCGAAAAATTCATTTTCAGCATCTGAACAAAGAAAAAATTTTTTTGCTTTTTTTTTTTACTTCCAATTCGATCAGGTGTTAAAACAAAGGATCTGTTTCTTAATTTTAAATATTTAACTTTTTCAAGTTTTTTATTTGTTATTTTAAATGTAAAATTTTTTATTGCTGTCAAACATTTTTTCTTCTTTGGTGAAATACTTGATGCGATGGAGGCTTCGATTCCGACTTCGGAGTCTGTGATGCCGATGCTGATTCCGGCAATTTTTTTTTAATGATTCCGATGCCGGCAGCGATGCCGATGCCTCGCATCCCTGGGCAAAGTACAGTCTTTGAGTCGTGCTTGACTGTAAACCGGAAGATCATTTTTTTTTTCCATAAACGCCAAATGTTTTTTTTTTTCCTTCCGATTTTAGATTTTTTTACGTTTATAAATTGTTCAGGAGCCCGAGTCATAAGATTGTATTTTGCTTCAAAAAAGAAATTGGTTCTTCGCAAACAATTAAGCCATTTTTTTTTTTTTTTTTTTTTTTTTATTGACTCTTCGAAAAATGAAAAAGGCCTACCTATGTTTAGTGCAGGGGTCAAAAGGTTGAAAATTTTGGCCGATGCCGATGCCTATGGCCGATGACGATACCAGCATCGGCATCGGATTTTTTTTAATATCCGAAATCAGCATCGGCATCGGTGCACTGCGAAATTGTTAGTGCTGGCATTGGCATCGACTCAAGATATTTAGCCGGCCGCGGCTGGCATCAGCATCGGCACCGGCATCGGAATCGGAATTGGACCTTTGATTTTAAAAATTGTCTAGAATAGTTATCTTTTTTTTTTTTTTTTTTCACTAAAATCTGAATCAGAGGCGGCATGGGGATATGATCGATGCCGGCATAGGCTATAATCGTTGCGGCATCGGCATCGGGTGTCGCTGCCGGAATCGGAATCGAAAGTTAAATAAATAATATGGAATCGGCATCAGCATCGGCATCGGATTCGGACCAGTGGTTTAGTGTTCTTTAATGCATCTCCTTAAGGCTCTTAAGCATAAAAAATATTTGTACTTTTTGTACTTTCTAAATAAGAGCTCCAAGTTCAAAAAAAATACCGAACTTGTTGGGTAAACTAGTAGGCAGTGGCGTCGCTAGACATTAAATTTAAAAAAATGTAAAAAAAAACGTGGCCTAAAATGAATTTTACTGCTTTTTTGCATTAAAAATAAAGCGTCATGAGAAATTATTGGGGGAACAAAATCTAACATTGGAGGGGCGATGGCCCCCCCCCCCAAAAAGAGCCTAGCGAAGCCACTGCTAGTAGGACTAACATTTTTCCCAATAAACTGAGAAAAGTTCTAGGTAAGTAGTGATGCATTCCTCGCCATGTTAGGGGGAAATGTTCGTCACGTTTACCTCACACGTTCGGTCGCGAGATTTCGTCCTAAAAATTCCTTTGGGTTCTTCAAATCTTCTAGGATCCTTAAAATCTTCCAGGCAAAATGTTGGAAAATTTTACATGCTCGGCTATTAAAAAGAAAAACGAATTTTCAAAGGTATGCGATTTTATAAATCATTAAAACTTAAAGACATCCTGGAAAGTGTTTAAAAAATTAAGATTCAAACGAAAAAAATAAAAAAAAAATAAAGATAGCCAAAAAGGGGAAAAAAAAAGTTTTAAGCTCTTTTAAACTACGACTGATTTGATTGGCCCATTTTATCTTTGGAATAGAAAGAGATGCTCGCATTTCTTTTATACTGTAACGTGCTAGTTTTCAAACGATCTCGCTTCAAGTAACTTCTCTCGTAGTTTTTTTTTTATTTTTATAATTTAATTTTTGAAAAATATTTTATTTTCATTATTTCGAATAAGGGAAAATGGAAAATGAAAACGGTCATTACGTGTTCGATTTATGCAGTAATTCTTTGAAAGCTTTAAGATGTCTTGATTTTATTTCGGAAAATTCGTTACCGAAAAACGCGTCGAGTTTTCAACAATTGTCAAATAACGCAAGTCACGATTTTCCTTGGCTTCAATCGCAATATTTTTACAGCGGAGAAAATAAAAATTGGCCGGAAAATTTTTTTAACTACAATAGCTTTAGACAATCTTCGTCGCCCGAGCGATGTTTTTCAAACCAAAACGCAAAAGTGAATCATTTTTATCCGTGCTGTCGGCCCGCTACGCACACCACGGAAAACGAGGGAAATTCGAAGGAGGAAAATTCGCAAAGTACGGGATTTTGCAAATTTGAATGTGCGAAAGTGAGGGAAGGAAGTAATGACGAAGACAGCTTGCTGATAAGCTTAACGAATAATTGCATGGAAGATCCGGCGCCCAAAGGTAAGGAAAATAGAATGGCATACGGTAGCATAGCAAAAAATTGAGATTGTGCATCAAAATTTTGAGTTTTAGTTTTTTTCTTTGTTTATATCAGCAATTCTTCACTTACAATTTTATTTTATTAATACGCAGGAATTTTTCACGAATACGGAAATAAATGGCTATTTTCTCTAATACTCGATTTACGATGAAAAAATCCAAATTTTATGTAACCAACTCCTCTGGTATATCCTGAAATTTTTAGTGCAAGTTTCAACTTGTCTGATATGTATGAGTGGTGGGAAAATAATTTTAAAAAAAATTGCGGTCGAAAAACTTTGATTTTGTTTTTTTGGTTTTTATGTTTGCTTGGAACAAGTTGAAACTTGCACCAAAAATACAAGATGCCTAAAATTTAAGACTTTTTCCCCCGTAAATCAAAAGTGATGTATTCGACGTTATGTATTCGGCCCTTAGCGAAATATTTGCATTTAAAAAATCTTAAATTGGCTTTTATTATTTTTTCAGCAACATGCATAGGTAAAGAAAGAAATTATAACGATAATCCCATATTTTTCCTGTCGGAAGATCAATTATCATCCACTTCATCGCAGCTTTCTGGGGATCAAAAAGGTATCTTTTTTTCCGTTTCAAGAATAAACACTTCCATAACAGAAAGAACTAGAAATGAAAAAAAAAAAAGAAAAAAAAACAGAACAATTTCACATGGCCAATTAAATTCACAATAATGTTAATATCATGAGTTACACAGCTTTATAAAACGCAACATTTAACACAGCTATTTGCCGGCTCCTTTTTGATGATTACTATCATTGCATCGCAATGCAGTTTAACTCTCCCATTCTGCAATGCATTTCTTTTCAAAAATTCCGACAAAAAATCATAAAACTAATACTAAGCCTCTTTTTTTTTTCTCCCCCGAAAGATACGTTAACGGATTTTAAACACAGCACAACAAACAAAGCTCGTAAAGAGAGGACGGCATTTACAAAGCAACAAATCCGAGATTTGGAACTGGAATTCGCTCATTCTAATTACTTAACGAGACTTCGGAGATACGAAATCGCTGTTGCCCTGGATCTGACCGAGAGGCAGGTAAGTTTTCCGGAGTTCATTCATTTTACTCAAATCCAGCTGGAAGGCGGTTTAATTCCGACGAAAATTTATTTTCTAGGTCAAAGTTTGGTTTCAAAATCGAAGGATGAAATGGAAACGTACTAAGGTTGGATCCGACAAAGTTCAAAAATGCGGAAAAAAGAAAAATTCTCCAGATTCAACGACAGGAAATCAAGCGCTAATGATAAATCTAGGCTTAAATATGTTTTAAAATCAAAAGCTTTTAATTCTTTTTATTTTGGGCTTTTTTTCTTGGCTTGCTTTTTTTTTGTACTCCTGCTACCTTTAAAGCAAAACACTTTAGACATATTTTTTTAGAATTCAACTTTAAACTTTTTACATTATGTTTTCTACAAAAGGAAGCAGGGGCGAACATCAAACAAGTTAAAGCTTCGAAAAAAGGAGCCCTTTTAAAATATTTTACAAGGGATTTAGAACAATAATCTAGATTAATTTCTACCTGGTTTGAAAAAAAAAAAAAAAATAGCATAATTTTTTTATTGCATTAGAAGAAAATAAATCATTTTAAATAATATATATATTTTTTTTGTCTCTTACGTAGTATTCCAGTATAGATTTAGACAAAAAATGATTAATTAAAATATTATACACAATATGTGCTAATAATCATTTTTTTTTCTAACACATCTACCAGTGATCATTATTTTAAAATTTTAGTTTAATTTCCCTTTTTATAATAATTCCGTAGCTTTTCCAGGCAAAAACTTGTACTTCCAAAAAAAAAAATTATTAAATTAAACTGTATTTCGAAAAACATTTGTAGGAAGACACCGTCAGTTAAATAAAAGATGTAAAATAATTTCTGTACCTTTCTTACTTTTCCCTTTGAATGCACCAAAGCTTTAAAATTAATATTAATATATAAAAAAATCAAATCGGATTTCAGAAACTAAAAAAAAAAAAAAAATTAAAGTAGCATAAAAAAATTGCAGTCCTTAATTCTCAGGTCTCGTTATTGCCAAAACATTCATTTTTCCTTGCGATTCGTAATTCAACTTTAAAATCCTCAACTCCTAAGCTTCTCCTCCTAAATTTTAAACTCCTAAAAAGTTTCCATTAAAAATCCGCATTATTAAGTTTTCCACCAACCCTCCATTGCTTTAATAACGTAAAACTTAACGAGTATTAACCCTGTCCTGCAGGTTAACAAAGGGTCACAGTGGCATTATTTAAACATCAAAAAGTGCAATTTTTTTCCCTTAATATTTACTTAAAAAATTATACAATATTAAATCACATCTTGGTTATCACTATTATGATTTGCCATTAACTTTTTTTGATATGACTTTATTTTGTTTTGGTACTTTTGTTTTCTTAATGGTGAATTTTTTCCCCGTAACTTTAGATACCTTTGAAGCCTTTTTGTCCGTTTTATTTTTCTTTCCAATCAGATTTATTTTATCCTCGGATTTATTCTTCTTTTTCATTTTAATGACGCCATTTTCCTTAGGTTTCAATTTTCCTGACGGGCTTTTAACCTTGGGGGCTTTATCTAACCCTTTAGCATTTTTTTCGGCAATAGATTTCGTATCTTTTTTATTAAATTTTGGGCTAGATACGATTTTTTCCGTTTCTAAACCATTATTTAATAGCAAAGCCGCGCCTTTCTTAATTGTATTCAAATCGACATTCGGAGTTTTCTTGGCTTTAAGGCTTTTTGAGAGATTCGCCTTTTCTTTTTTCGGATTTTGTTTCTGAAATTTTTGACCGATCCCGTTCGCCTTACCTATATTAATAGTTTCGCCCTGAGAATGACTGCTGAGAGACTTGGCCCACTTCTTTAAATTTCCTTGGATTTTCGGGAATTTCGACTGAGTCAACTCGTTTAATTTCGACAACGCGTTCTTCTTAACTGGTTTGGAAAACTGTCGCTCATTGTTAACAAGAGGTTTTCCAGTTAATTCCGTGAGAGATTGAAAATTCGATCTCAGTTTTTTTGATTTAGGAGGAATTAACGCAGACGTTGATGAACGTTTGATAACTTTTTTTACCTGGGGAGGTGTTTTGAACTGGATTTCGTCGTCACTTTCATCAATTTCTAAAACGCCGAATTGATCATCAGTTTCGTCTTCGTCGTCAGAATCAAATGATGTGTCCGTTGTATCGGATTCATTACCACTTCCATCCACGGCGCCATTTTTTAAGCTGTTTTCTTTAGCACTGTTTGAAGTTCCAATGTTAGTATCACATAAAGGATCATTTACCTGCAAAAATCATAACTTTAATTAGAAAAATATATGAAAAGCATGGGACACTTAAGAAATACACAAACAGTGACTCGGAAAAAATCCAATTTGAGTCCATTTTTTATTTTTATGGGATTTTCCAAAATATGCTTATAATTTTGAAAAATTCAGTTCTTAACCTGATGATAACCCAGACTCTTTCCCTTTCTTATCTTTTATTCCACACTTTAATCTTACGCCTAATTTTATACTTTTCACGTAGGACTAAAACACCTTAAAAATATGGCAATATTTTCCAAACCATCATGATCTAACAGAGAAAAGTTATATTCTAATAAATAAAGTTATAAGTTAAATATGTTCTAGATAGTCTTATTTTTGAGTCTAAAAAAGTAATTTACTATCAAGCAAATTTTTCATTTATAATTAAAGATCCAACTCAAAATCAAATAAAAATACAAATAAGAATAATTTGAAAGCCATCTTAAATATTAAAAAAAAACCTAACATGACCAGGGATTTAAGTATCTTTTTTATAGGTTCCCAAAATGGATATATAAACTTACAAAATTGTAAGTTAACATCAAAATACAATTAATGCATTTTCCTTATATAATTAAAAATAAAAAAACAGTTACCTTAAAATTAAACTCGATTCCACGCTCTTCAAAGAATTTTTTGAAATCTTCTATTTTTTTAAGAGTCTTCTTGCGCATCTCATTTTCCTTTTTATCACTGACAGTTTTATTTTGCTGTTCCATTATTTTTTCTTGTTGTCTCTTCCTTGGGTAATTATCAGCTGTTATAGTCCGCACAAACATTTTTTCATGTTGTTCTTCAGGAGGAATGTATCGACCTTCAAATAAGTAAATTTTTAATATACAGCCTTCAAAATAAATTATACACAACTCAGCCTGTAGAAAAAGGTCAGTTCGGGTTGGAGCTTGAAAAGCTTTTTAATAAAAGCAAAGTCTTTTCCTATAAACTCCAAACTGTATCCTTTTTCTAAAATATTTTTGATTTTGAAGGCATAACTTACATTTTAATAACCGGCTAAACATCAAATAATTATTCATTGTGTCTGCTACAATTTTTGCTACTTCAGCACTTTTGAACTCAACAAATCCATAGCCCTTGCTTTTCCCTGTTCTTTTGCTCCTTGCCAGTCGAACCCTTGTCACAATTCCAAACTGACTGAAGTAAGATCTCATTTCCTCCTCACAAAACCCATGTGGAATATGTCCAATGTATACAGCGCCTCTTCCATTATTTCCTTTTTTATTTGACTGTTCTGCTTTAACAGTGTCTTGTATTTTAACCTGTCCTGCCTAAAAAAATCAATATGAAAAAATTATGCAAAACTATACATGAAATAAACATTGATGGGGATGAATATACTTGGCAATAAAAGGTGAATCTTAAATTTAATAAAAAATTGGTACTTGTAACTTTTTTATGTTGAGTGGATTAATCTTATATGATGGAAAATACGATGTTAGGTACATTTAAAAATTTCCAAAAGAGCGTCATTATTTATTGTTATGGTAATCGTTAGTTGGAGTCCAAAACAATGAACATTAAATTTTTGCAAGGTTATTACTGTCAATTCGTGACTTCAACAATCATTAACGATCGATCATAAGGTAAACGTAAGCAAAATGATCATTGAAAGCATGAGGTTCCAAAAAAAAAATTAATTAGCGATATAATATTATAATTTACAATATTCCTTACCGTAATTTTACCCTTGAGTTTCCCTACTTTCTTGCTTAATGTCTTTTGATTGCTTTTAATCAGCGAAATGGTCTCCATGATGAACAAAACTCAATTACAAAACGAGCACGCGGTATAAATATCTTTCCTCCATCGACTTATATTGCCACTAGATGGCATATTGCGACGTTAATTTCAGCATGACAAAAATAAAAAAAATTAAAAATAGGCAATGTTTAGATTATGATGGGAACCATTTTATTAAAAGCGCCATCTGTCCGTAAATAAATTCATCGCGTTACACCATAGAGTATAAGGTGTGGGGAAGAAAAGTGTGTGTGTGGTACGCCATCTGTTTCCCTTCTCCTTGTTCGGAACTACATTTCGATTGTAGATCCTTTTTGCATATAAATGCTTTTTTTTTTATTTTATATAATATATTTTTTTTAGGTAATAACTCTTAAGAATAAACAAAACCGGAGTCCTGGCATGAATATCTCATTGTTCAAACCTCAAAGCCAGGAAAACCCCTTGACGTTATTTCTTCCTACCTACCGGCCCATTGCAAATGGAAACACACTTGAGCATTTGACTCAGATATCCACAACCTCCTTCAAAAACTTCATGATTTTAAACTCCCAAGAAAATTTTTAATGTTATTTACAAATATTCCTTTGTTAATTTTACATCTGGATCAATTAACACAGGGAACTACAAACTATAAATACTGGTAACAAGATTCTAAAACTATTTTTTTTTTAAATTTTCGAAATTTATTATTTATCAAAAACGAAGAAGAAATATCTGGTATTTTAGACGTGATGTATTACGGTTTTATTCGCCCCGGCCTGAGATTTTTTTATAAAAAAATTGATTGAGTAATAAATTGGATCATTAGGCAATTTCAAGTTTGGTCAAAGAGTAAAAACATTGTAAGTGATGAAGGATTCTTTGTATTTTCATACTTTAATTTTCCTTAGCTGCATTGTAACAATTTGTAACTATATGCATGTGGTATATCAATGTGTCAACTTTCGGATTCGCATTATCAATTCAGCTACTCAGTAATTCAATCTTCCTATTTCCCAAAACTACCATGATGCGTTGGCAAAATTCACTAAGTCAGCGAAAATGCGCCTTAAAAATAATGATTAGGCTAACGTATTACTCGGTTTTCATTGTGAAAAAAATGAATATTTCCAATCCACCTTCGAGTACAGCACTGTTGTATGCAAGTAATATCACTTTTTGAGTAATTTGACAAGTTTTGGAATTTTTTTCTCAAAATTATTTACAAAGTCACAGGAATAAAGAAATTCATTGTCAACATCAATAAAATAACAGTTACAGCTGCCTACACCCTGATTGCATTATATGCATAAATGTATGTACAGACTACATGTAAGATCAACTTGTTTTGAAACATGACTTCTTTCCATCAGTATTTTCTTTGGAGGCATAACAAAATCCGGTCTCTCTCAAAATCTCAGCTAAGGGCAAAGGCATTTTAAAGGTTAACAAAAAAGTTTAAATCATATCTGAAAATCTTTATTAGAAATCATATTTTTGTAGCGTTACAGATCATCAGATTAAGCACACGATTACTGGCCGCTTGAAAAAATATTTAAAAAAAAAGAAGTAAAAAAATACACGTGAAAATAAAAAATTATTCGCAAAAAAAATGAAAGAATATTTAAAATTTAAAAAGAAAGAAAACTCAAAATCAAAATCAAAACCAAAACATTAATTTTAGTTTTTTCTTGAGTCAAAAGGTTGGCAAAAAAAATTTCTGATAAGAGCTTTTAAAGAAGCCAAATTCTAAGAACAAAAATTAATTATTTTGATTTTGATAAGTATTGATACAAAGTAGAAATGATTTTTCCTCCTTTAACCTAAAAATTATTGGTTGAGATCAATGAAAGAATTAAAATATTGACTTTAAGTTTAATTTCATTCATACAATGTACGTCTAATCCATTATCTTTTACTAACGTCAACCAAAATGTTTTAAGTTTTCAGATATTTCAAGACAAAATTGTAGCTTCGTAAAGCATTATCTCGATCAATCGATTAGAGACTTCTTCTAATCGAAATTTATTTTTAAAAAAATTATTTTTTTACCAATTTAACAGGTTTTCATTTAGACCTTAATCTTTAAACATGAAATTCCATTCCATCCTTAATCGGTTTGATCGAATAATTATTTTCTTTCATACATTATTCGATTAACCGATTAATCGAGATAATGCTTCACAGAGCACTCGACTAGAAAAATAATTATTACGCGATAGCTAAGAAGAAACATCGGTAGAATGAATAATTCAAATTTGAAAAAAAAAAAAAGAAAAAAGAAAAAAGAAACTAAACGACGCAATTAATTATAAAAAAAATTTCGTTGATTTTTTAAAGTTTAAATGGTCAGTAAACCATTTCTAAGCAAATATAAATCATAAGTTTTCAAATCATGCACGTATAACAAAATGTTGAAAACTCAATTCAGTCATTTTATTGCCTTACTTTTATTTAAAGTTCTAACTGATTTTAAATGAATAGAAAACTAGTTATTTTATCAAATAGTTAACAATAACAAAAATAAAATCATCAAGGTTTCAAAATATACTTAATAGTAATGACTTCTAAACTACAAATTCAATTAAGTATTATTAATTTATTTATGTTTTTTTTTTTTTTTTATTTAATAATTTTCTTGCAGTTTTCTTTATTACAAAATACGAGATTACAAAATTTTTAAAATTAAAATTTAACGAAAAAAAAAAACATACATATATATTTTTTGTCAAAAAAAATAGCCCGAATTTACCAAAAAAAATTTTTCAAATCTAACACTTCGAAAAAAAATGAAAATCCTGATATGTTTTACGGTTGATGATTTTATAGAGAAAAATCGTTTTCAAAGTCCGATAAGTCTCTAAAAATCAAAATTCCGTCCGTCCGCTGCCAAGAATCGATTAATTTTTTTCAGATTTTGAGTTTAATGTTCTTAACTGCAGAAGGTTAAGAGGCAGATAAATCGAACTAGTTACAGTACATTTATTGTAAGTTGTTAATAAGAAAATGTATGAAATAAATCGTTTAAATTAAGGAAATAAGTTTAAAAACTTAATTCCTTATATTATTTTTATAAATCTGAACTGGTCCGTTTATACTGAAATGCATTAGAACGATTTTTATATTATATTGGACTAAAAAAAACGGTCAAGGAATTACTGCATAGAACCAAAGATGTATTTCTTTTTGGGTGAGAATTTTCACTGCGACGGAGCAATTCAATGTGTAAAAGCTGATATTACTGGGCACTGTATATCAAAACCAAAAGGTTCATCACAGAAGCCGTTTGTTCATTTTCCGTAAAAAAACAATTTCGTGACAACTTTCAAATGCGACGTTTCGGCCCTGATAAACAGACGAAGAGCTAACCTAGAGTCACAGTTAACCTAAAAAATATAACTAAAGCCTGCTATTACAAAAAAAATTTGAGGACGTAATATTTGACTGTGTCCAACTTTTTTCTATCTCGTATCTTTTTTTTTAAAATAAAACAGTTGTTTCTGCTAATGAAATTTCCTCAATTAAGGCCAAATTATTAATAAATTTAATTACGGCACTTCAATTTAGCAGTTCAGAAATTTTTAAGTTTATGTAAAATGTAACGCAGGATTAAACTAGTTCAAGAATTAAGGTCATTTTTGATCTTATTCCTAATATTTGAGTTAAAGTTCATCTGGAAAAAGTATTATCACATTGTTTATTGTCACATTTACTAGACCAAAATGTCATTCAAATTTTCGGAAATGTTTTAAATTTTCACCGCAGTCATCTATTGACTGCATATTTAATTTTTTAATGACAAGTTTAATTATTTTAAACTCAGTTATTTACATTTACTTTGACCAAATCTCTTTATTAATGCATTTTTGTCCTGCTTTAAATGAGGTAAACAAGTTTCCTTGATTTTTATCGCTTCTGAAAATATTCCTTTCAATATATTTTCATCAAAAATTAAAATACTCTGAACACTGTATTTGGATTTTAAAGTATTTTAAAATTTAAGAAAAATTCTTATCAATCAGAGGTACCAATTGAAGTCAAACGAAAAGGAAGATGATCTAACTTTAAATACCTCTGGTCCAGTAAATGTAAAAGAAAATAACTAAGTCTAAAATTTATAATTAAATCTTTTGAAATCATTTTTCGATCCGAGCACAGCTACCACATCACATCAGAAATTAAATCTAAAATTTTTACAAAAAAAAAATTTAAAATCACGGATTTTAAGAAAAGCACTTTTTTTTTTTTTTAAATTTCGGAAAAAATGTAATAATACTTAGTCTATGTACATAGAAAAGGCAGTGGTAATAGTTACAAAAACATCAGTTTTTCTTTGTAGTTGAAAGAAAATAAATTTTCTAAAATAGTAAAACATGAAATTTAACCTCAAAAAGAAACTTGTATTTCAATAACTGTAGCAAACCGCTTAGTTATTAATTTCAACATCCCGAGAATTCAAGGAAGAAAAAAATGTTTAAAATTGGAAGTGCAAAATGTCAAAATTATTTAGTTTACATTTACAAATAATATAGTTTATCTTCTAATCTTTCGTCAGGCATGCCCTTTACACATTGGCCAACTAGATATGCCAATTTGTGGGCATACTGACAAGGAGCCGGGACTCGAATAGTTCCGGGCCAATTATAATACAAATGGCAAAACTTATAAGCTAAACGTTGCATTTTATCTGCATCCAAACCACTGGTATCGTACACCACAATGTAATGAGACGGTGTGGCCGTCCCTTGCCTTACGTGCTGCGAAACTAGGAAGAAATCATAATAATTTCTCCTTGTGATCGTGTGATCCAAAACTGACCCTGGACTTGGATTTTCTAAATTTCTTCCAGAGGAGTCCTAAGAGATTAAAAGTGAAAATAATTAGTTACCTTAAAATTAAAATGAATCACGCTGAAGAAACGAAAAAAATACCATGTGCATAAAAAATCTTGTATTAATCCTCTTTTGTACTACTATGAAAGATAATTTCGGTTCATAATCCGGGCTTACAAGGCGGCAAGCTTCTAAAAATTGAGCGACCTCATAGTCCTTACAAGTTTGTAACTGTCCATCACCTACACCATCTCTAAAGATGAAGATTCTGTCAGGTAGACTGTTATTTACCTAAAATATTTCAAAAATTAATATGATAATTGCATTGCAATAAAAATGCAATGAATAAGAAAAAAAATTTAAACTTACAGTTAAATATTTCTTTAAAGCGGCCACAAAGCACTGCACTAATCCGTCTATTAATTCCTGTCGAGGTTCTTGAATACATGTCCGCGAAAAATAAGACGTATACTGTGAGTCTATCGAAGCTACGAAAGCTCCTACACTTTTTCCTTTCCTATCTGCATCGTGGTAGGAATCAATTCCACAAACCATAGCTTTTTTCTGCAATTAAAAAAGCCATTTTTTTTTAAAACTTTAATTTTAAATGGAAAATTTAAATAAAAAAAATTATTTACAATGGGAATATCGACAGTCCATCCAGCTCCTCCTAATTTATTATTCATCTGAAGCGCAATGTTCTGGACGATAGGTCTCATTTTGTCTTCTTTTGAGATCGTTTGCGACAACACAACCTGCGACGGAATAGGAATCTCCTTACAACATAATTTTTTAAGGGCTGCATATCTATCATCTCTCTGTGTAGGAACTAAAATAACGACTATCTGAAATGGAAAAAAAAAAAAATTAATAATTAAAAGCTATTTGTGACATATTTTTCATTTAGTAAAAAATTTAACCGACCTGGGTAAATTCTGTGATATTGTCTTTAACACCACGAATATACGCTTCTATTTTATCTTCTCTAAGACAAATTTCCGAAGGATCAGCAATATCAATTCCCATCCCTGGGCCAACCTTCTTAATCATAGTAACAAAATTTTGAGCTCGTCTTGAATCTTTATGAAAAAATATGAAGATCCAGTCTTTTATATCCACGACTCGGAGTGCTTTACATTTGCGAACCGATGACATCCAATCTGCCGATTTTTGACCAGGTACTCGATCATTTGCGAACTGAATCGCTTCATATTGTAGTATCCTGGCATCTAAGTTAACTGGCTGATCAGGAAGCTGTAAACCCCAATCCTCAAGCATTTGTAACGCATGCTCATTATTTTTTAAATTTTGCAAAAATTTTCTGAACCCAAGATCTCTTTGCTGTGGAGTCACTCTGGTATAAGTTGCAATGTCCTTCATCACTTTAAAATCAGAACGCATCTTATCCGTTAAACCTGTCATGTAACATAATTCGGGAATTAAACAAATCAGATGCGGCTTTTCATCCTTCCTATGCTTCTTTGCTTTATTTACCAGCAACGGTTGCTGTACATCGGAAATTTTTAAATTATAATTTTTCATATAATACTCCCTAAATGACATTTCTTGTCCATTATGTAAAGTAAAAGTACTTTCAGGCGTTTTCGTCCATTCTATATCGTCTATTCGATATAAATTATTATTATATCTTGTCAAAACGCATTGCCCTAAGAGCTCCTTTTCTGCCATTGCTTTGAAATTTTGGGGATTGTATTTCGCCATTTCTGCCAATATGTCATGTGGGGTTTCTGTCCGTAAAACTCTATGAACGATGTCACAACATAAATGCACGCCACCTTCAAATTCAGCGACTGAGGTAACATATCCTAACAAAAGAAAAAAAATAATTACAAAACACTTGAAAATCACACTGTAAATATTTTTAAAAAGCTTACCTGGCCACACTTCTAACTTATGCTGAGGAATGTGATGTGCAGCTTTTGAATCGTAATGCTGTTTACCCAGTCGAGCTAAACTTAATGTTTTCGAGCAATTGTTTATCAGAACATTATACAAATGTGTGCACTGCCCTAGTCTCATCTGATTTTTAAAGGTGACAATGATAGTAACTGGTGACCCGTCATTAGGATGCTTAGATTCTATCACTAATTTATCGTCCGTAATTTTTTCAGGCATATATAATTTATCCCCACCATCATATGTCCTTATCCCTGAAAATGCGAAGAAAAATTGAGTTATAAACAAAAAATTTCGAGTGTATGAAAGTTTACTTCTCATACGTTGTTTTACTGTCTACTCTAGTTAGTAACTGGTTTGGTTATTTCAGAATAAACAAAAAAGTGGGGAAAAGTCCCGTTAAATAAATTGTTTATTGAAAAGGATAGATTGCTAGCTACTAAGTTACAAAGAAATTCTTTAAAAAAAAAAGAGTGGGCCGTAAGTACTGAAATACGGTACATTACTTTGCGATAAATGGTCAGACTGATCAGATTATTACTTCGACAAAACAAAAAATTTGATCATGCTTTGATTAATACAAAACATAAATATGTTTATTGTATTTCTTTACTGAACACCCTTGCCCCTTGCACCAAAGAAATAACTGAACTAAATCTTTTCTGAGGCATACAGGCTCAATTTTTATAAAAAACGAAAATAAAATAAAATAAAAAATTCTCATGGGCAAAATTTTGTAGAAGGCAAGACTAGGTAATACAATTTTATTTCTCCGGTATGTTGCAATACTACATAATTAACCAATATAAGATCAGTAATTGTCAATCTTGACTTGGGGAAAAAAATTAAAACTTCCAGTTTTTGTTAAAGAAAAAAATCTCCAAAAACAATTCTAAAATTACGCTGACAATGTTACTCTTTAACCACTTTATCTTTTGCAGAATTGCGTGCAGCCTTCTTAACTTTATTTTAAACCAAATTTCAGTAAAAAACACACAACTCAGAGAATAATATAACATTAAAGAAAAAAGATCCAAAAAGAGTCAAATCATATTCAAGAAAGAGTAAAAAAATGATTTAAGATTAAAAATAGACAAATCTAATATACTCTTCTGTTAAATTGAGAGTATCTTTTTTAAAAACTAAAACCTAGCAAATTATTTCCATCATTCATCAAATGTATTTTAACTTTTATAAGCATAATCTTACCTCTTCTTGACTGAAAATGTTGATTTATTAATTTAAACCGATAATTCTTATAATCGATTTCTGGACGAAATCTTACTTCAAATTCGAAGACTCCTTTACCGGGATTTGTTTTTAAAGTAACATAGTTGGCTGATACTTTTATCCTATACAAAAAAATATAGAAAAAAAATTTCATTTTTATCTATTACTGTTATAAACTTAAAAATAAATATAAAATTAATTGTACTTACTTTGAACCTGTTTGTCCTCGTTTAACTACAGGTGCTTTCTCCTCTTCAATTGATAATTTCTTCAACCTGCCTTCAACTGCTGGAACTGATGAAGCTGATTTGGCTGCTGTGGTCACTGAAGCAGCAGAGGCAGCAGAAGCAGTATCACTAAAATATAATTTTTGACACTGTATTATAAAATGAACTAAAATAATTTAAAGCAGAGTTAGAACTTACGGATCTATATATTTCCCTCTACCACCAAGGGCAGCTGCACCAAACTGATCCTCATCCTCTTTTGAGGCTTCTCTTTGCTGTTTTATTTTTGCTAGAAAGCTTCCTCGACCTGCTCCAACAGGTTTTTCTGCCACTTTCGGCAAAAAATCTCCACCTCCTCCTTAAATTAAGATGAAATAAAATAAAAGAATTAATTTTTTTTTTTTGCTTATTATATTTCTACCTTCAAAGAGAAACTCACCTGAAGCAGAAGCTGAGGAAGGCTCCGATACTCCTGATGCAGCAGATGATTCTTCTAATCCAAGAGTTTTACCTCGACTAAGTGCTTTTGACAGCAAAAGACCTCTACCTCCACCGCGGACCACAGGCTTGGGTGCGGATTCTAAATCCTCCGCCTCTGCTTCTTCTGCAGAATCTTTAACAGGTTTTCCTACAAAAGAGAATAATGATGTTGTACATCATACACATTCTCCCATATTTAACTTTGAAAAAGTATTGAAGTATGAACAACACAAATTTATGAAAACAATTTTTTTCAGTTTATTTTACTTTTACTCTACAATTTAGAAAATTCTATGATAAGTCTATATTTATAACTCTAACAATTTTTTACAATAGTTTGGTTCCTTAAACTTCTCAGAACAGCAAGCTGTGAAATTCCTTGCTAGAATTATATTAACTATCTCAATCTTTTAATTGCTTTTGACATCAAAAAGACAGATCACAGTTAGGAAGATACTTAAAAACTCTTATAAGGGTAAGAAAAGATTACTTGATTGGTTCAAATCAAGACTCAAAAAAATATTTTTCACTAAAATGTTGAAAAATCTATTCTTACAAATGCTGCAATGAAAATATTCACAATTTAAATAAAAAAACATACCAACTGGCTTATCAGGAACTGCAGACGGAGGAAGTCCCTCATCTTCTCCCAACCCTGCCTTTGTCTGTTTAAGGAGGTTTAGCAATTTGCTACCACGACCTCCTTGTCTTTTTTCTGCCATTCTGCAACAAAATAAGGTAACATTTATTTTGAAGTAATAAAGATTAATTAAAGTAATAAAGAAAATTACTCAATTTTTTTAAATAATAAATAAACATTGAATCCAAGTAATACTTCAACTCCCAATTTTATATGACAGTAACGTTGTAATACAAACAGCAGGTAAACTCAAAAAAAAAAAAAAAAAAAAATTTAAGAAATGGCTTATAATTTTAAACATAGCCATTTTTTTATTTTTAATACATTCTGTTTAATACTAAGTAATCTAGAGACCATGTTGTCTTAATTAACCATCAATCAACCAACCAATCAGTCATTGAAGCATCAATTTTCATGGGTTCAAGTTCGACTTCAAGCAATGAGGTTATCTTTCAAAAAAGTGCAAAATATTTCAGCAATTCTTTGATTTCAAATTTTTGCTCTGCTGTTGCCATCAAAGATGCAATGCTTAAAGTTTTTAAATCAAGTTGACACATTTCGTAAAAAAATATTATTCATTCTTATTGGTATTTATTAATGTCCTAAACTTGTTGGAACTTGTTTCCAAGGTAACAAATTTTTTTGTTCTGCTGACAAAAAGTTTTAATTTCATATTGGCCTGCAAAAAAATAAAAAATTCTGCAACTGGAGAAATATAGTTCAGTTCAAAACAGAAAAATTATTGCAAATACATCTTATCTACTTTGAATTTTTATTGTGACACTGTTAACTGCAATGATAAAAAAATTAATTTTTTGAAACATATGCTCTTTTCGATAACTGAATTTTATTTTTAATATAAATAGCATAGTGATTTTGTTTATTTATAAATTTCTTCTTCATTTACTCCTAATAACAATCATCATTATTTATGTAATTAATTTTTAGGTCATTATTAATTTAAATGCACATTAAAGTACAAGAGCATGAATGTTTTATAAATAATTACATTTCTACTTAATTATGGTATGAAACTTAATTTTAGTCATGGAATTCACAATACATTAATTGTGAAACAGCATAGCTGTTCTATACAACCCTTCAATGGTTAAATATGGCTGACCTAGATAGCTTTTTTTTAAATGAAAAAATTCTACTTAAATCAGCAATTTTATCACGTTTGGTGTAAACTCTTACTTAATTTTTAATTAGTAATGACGCCGCAAATATTTTGTCCATTAAACATTTTAAAAAACAAGCAAGAAAAAACCATCGGTATAACGTCACTTGAGTTGAATTTCCACGTGTTGTCTATACACAACAAAACGAAAAGGAAAGCTGTGACATTAGAGGAAGAAGTTATTTGACATTTCATATCACCAATACCTTAGTTTTGTTATATCACAAAAAGTCCACATAAATAATTAAAAACGGAACCAAATGAATTACCTTGTCTTTTTTTATAAATCCTGGACATACATCGTACAAAAAATAAATAAACATACAGAAACACTCAATTATAACTATAATTATGCAAGCCAAACTAAGCGCTTTGGAGACTTTTTTTTTTTTTCTAAAAACAACATATTTCACGTGACGTCACTAACTAAAATGGCCCCAAAAGATTATTTATCACCTGATGACAGAAATTTAGCTTCCACTATAATATCTCTGTTTATTTTACCTGGAGCATAGTCATTTTACAATATATGTGATTCGCCCTGTTGCCATTTTTATTATTTACATTTATTATCGTACTTTTTTTTCGAAAACATTTTTTCAGCTATAGCTATTTGATCGAGCTATTATATCGTTTGAAAAAAAAATCGTTTTTAAGGCAATTCATGTGTTAAAGATTTAAAATGGAAGACGAAGAATGCCTACCGCAAAATAGTGATTTAAACGTTTATTTAAGAAATTTAGGTTATTCAGATTTATCAACGACTAAAAATGTTCTGAAAGAAGAAAACGCTTTAAATTTCGAAGTGCATAAATCGAAATCGGAAAAACCTGTTATAGGATGGTTGGATAAAGATATTTTAGAACAAATAGAAGCCCTGTTGTCTACTAAGTTGCTCTTTGAAGAAGATGTATCCAACATGGAAAAACTTTTATCAAATTTTAAAATCATGAAATCTGGCTTACTTAAAAGTATGTTTCAGACATATGCAACAGCTTGTATAATTATATTTGGAGTGTGTCTGTACTGGATTGTTGGGAATTACATTTTCTTTTTCATATCGGTATTTTACGCATATCATGCTTCTGATTATTTATGGAAAAAACATTACAGCCAAAATCGAATAAAAAATCTGATGGCAGCTTTGAAATCAAATTATATTTTAGTGAAAAAAACTCTGCAGTTCGTTAAAGAAAATGACTTTTTACTTCAACAAAATTTTTTGAATGGTGAAAAAGACATTGGAAATGGCTTTGAATATTTTGAAAATTTAAAAAAAGAACTTGCTAAATCAGAAAATGAACTGATTAGAATTTTATCAAAAGCAACAAAAAATTTAATAACTAAAGTGCCTCTTTATGATTATATAGAAAATCCAAAATATTATTTATGTAATAAATACAGTGAAACTTTTTCAGAAATTACAGATTTAGCAAAACTTCATCAAATATATTTGTTAATGCAGTCAGAATTTTTGCAAAGGGTTGCCTTAAGTTTAATTCCAAACATACGAAAAAATAATAGAGATAATTACAGGGATATCAATAAAATTATAAATGGGACAACTATTACTTTATTGAAGTTGGAATGTAATCTGAATAAGAAGTTCAAATTCATATTTTTAAATGGTATTCATTTTAACAGTTCAAAATCAGAATTTAAATTGCCACCTCCAGTTCAACCTCAATCAAATTATATGGTAGAATTTATGTCAAATATTCATGACACATCAAACACTCTCCAAAGCTTATTAATAAAATCTCGAATTATTGAATATGAATTTAGTCCTGAAAAATTGCAAAAATATGTAGAAGAGGAGCTTGCTAGCATTCAAAATGACCTAAATGCTTGCCAGAAAAACATTTCTGATAGTGTGATCCTGTTAAAAAAATTAAATGCCATCAAAACTGAGAATAAAAGACTAAAGACAATTGAGGAAGAACAAAAAGATGTTGAAAATAATAATGATGAAGCAAATGCTATAATGGTTGGTTACACAGATTTGGATCCAAAGGTTGACGACGAAGTTTTTGAAGTTTATTTAAAGAATGAGGATAGAAAAGAAAAGTACTTGGATGATGATTACGATTTTGAAGATAAAATAAAGAAGAAGTTGGAAAAAGAATATTCTGAAAATGTTCTTAAAGAATTGAAAAACAGATTGGTGGAGACAGCAAAGAAAAGAGAAGTTAGAGAAGAAAACGCTTTAAAAAGAAAATCTAAACCAAATGCCACAGAAAATGTTTCGAAACTTGATAAAGAAAAACAAAATGAAGAAATTAAAGCTCCGACGGATATTTCCAAAACGGAAAATTCTCCCAGTTCAGAAATCACGTGGGACTTTAAAACACTGAGTGATGAGTCTGGCATTACGGAAATAGAGACTGAAAGTACGTGGCCGTTACCTAGATTTAAAAGATGTGGCATATTAAGAAAAAATAATAGGATTATTCCTTTTAAAAGCCAAAGCAATAAAAATAGCGATTGTAGCGAACTTTTAAAAATGGATGGTGATGGTAGCGATGAATCAAATACAAACATTTTTAGTTTTGAGGATTCTAAGTGTTTAGAAAATTCTGTAAATCGTGAAAATCTTAATTTTTTAAGTAGTATTAATGAGGCTAGGAGTAAAATTTTAGCTGCCGTCTTACAAAAAGAAGATACTTTCTGCGACACTGGAGAAAATTCAGAAGATGAAGAAGAAATTTTAAAGTCATGCTTAGTTGAAGAAAGCAAAGAAAGCAAATTTAATTAATTAGTTTGAATAAGAATAAAACAGTTAATTAATATTATGTTATTAGTTAACTTATGTTCGTTGCAATAAGTTGTTTTAGTCAGTTGTAAAAATTTTATCATCGAATTTTCGGTACAAAAAAAAAAAAAAGGTTTAGCGTTTAAGAAACGAATCTCAAGTAACTTAAATCTATGTAATTACTTTTCGTCGTGCCAAATTTCAAGAAATAGAATATAATAAGCGCAGGAGGTTTTTTTTTTTTTTTTTTTTTTTTTTTTAGAAGAAGTTACAAAAGATTTGTTAAGTGGAGGCTTCACGGAATACCGGAAGGAATGGCTGTTCTGTCAAATACTGGATTTACGGGGGAAAAAAACAAATTTAGGTATGTAATGAACTCATTTGACTTTTTCTTGTATTTTCGGTACAAGTTTCAACTTGTTCCAAGCAAACAACAACAGGAAAACAAAATCAAAGTTTTTCGATGACCGCAATTTTTTTTGAAATTATTTTCCCGCCGCCCATACATTTCAGACAAGTTGAAACTTGCACTTGTAGGACACACCAAAGGAGTTCGTTACATACCCAAAATTTGGATTTTGTCATCGTGAATCGAATATTAGACAAAACAGCCATCCTTCCGACATTCGTGAAGCCTCCTCGTTAACAGTAAAGCTTTAAATAATGATAATGAAACGTAAAAATATTGATTCACAAAGTAGAAATCTCAAAAATACTACCTACATTTATAAATCTAATTTATTAAATTCTAAGACTTAGCTTTAAAATTTTTAAATAGTTGATTTTGACCTTTTTTTTTATTGTAACTTTACATTTGATTTTTTTAATTACGGTATATTTCATTTTTTCATATTATTTTATTCGTTTCATTTACATTTCATGTTGCCAAAAATAAAAATTCAATTTTAATAAAACTGTTTTGTACTTTTAGAAATTGTTAATAAGGGTCGATATTTATTAACCTTTTTCATACCACGACTGTATACATAAGGTTCATATACTTGCAAAAGAAAACTCTGTTCACAAAGATATTTTTTTCGGAAGAATCTGGTATGAAAAAGTAATAGTAGATTACATATCAGGTATGCAGGTGGCGTATTGCAGGCCGAGACTGGGGTTTACGGCCCGAGCGAAGCGAGGGCCGTAACCCAGTCGAGGCCTGCAAGCCACCTGCATGCCTGATATGTAATGTATTTTACATCACAAGGGCGGGAAACGAATTTTTTCGTTGTTGAAGCGGGAGGGAAACGTCATTTCCCTCCCGGAGTGATGTAAAAAATATTAATTATCTAGGGTTTACTTCATGTCCTAAAATCGGCGGAAGAAATTAAAATTCTATCCCTTTGTTTTTGAACGGCTTGTTTTATGAAAAAAATTAATTTACTTAGGCACTTCGTTGGCTAGACAAAACCGGCCGGTTCTCCGTCCGGTTTTTAAAAAAAAAAAGTTTTTTTAATTAATATTTTTAAACGTTAATATTGCATTAAATGGGGTGAAACTTATACCAAATTGTTCCTTATTATTAGGAGAAGTCGAATATACATACATGTTAGAAATGTCGGTAAGCTTAAATTACGTCAATATTCGCAAAATGAACAGATTGTTTGTGTTTTTTTACATCGGCCATTTTGTTTTTTATGTAAACAACATTAAATTTTGCGAATATTGACGTAATTTAAACTTACTGACATTTTTAACATGTATATTCGACTTCTAATAAAAAGGAACAATTTGGTATAAGTTTCGTCCCATTTAATGCAATATTAACGTTTAAAAATATTAATTCAAGAAACGTTTTTTTTTTTTTAAACCGGACGGTGAACCGGCCCTACGGTAAAAAACTATGAAACTGACTGTAAAAAGCGAATAGGTATTGGTACATGCTTTTCTCTGAAAAATTAAGAAAACTGAAAGCTCTTCCAGATTCACATGCTGTTCTGATGTGGCTAGTTTTGGTCCGCCTGAGGAATTAATCCTCATACTCTCTGATTTTCGAGAGCGTTCCCCTATCCGCCACCTGGGGAGGCGCCCGATGGGGGACTAGCCAAAAACCCCACACGGGTTGGTGGGACAACCCTGTCCCCAGCCACCGAAAAAGATGCCATCCTCCCAACGGCACAAAGTCACCCACCTCGTACGGGTCGACATAAAAATGACGTCCTTTTCATATCGATCCGCACGAGATGGGTGCCGTATGACGTAAGGAGGATTTTATCCCTCTAGATGGCTGACTTAAAACTAATTTAAAACTACCCTAAAAACTAACTTAACTTAAATCTAGACTTAAAACTACTTAAAATACTTAACTTATTTATACTAGTTACTAAGCTTAGCTTAAACTTAAATTAAGGTTGTACAAATGTACAATGTACGGCATTGGACATTCATACAATTTACAATATTAGATATTAGAGACAAGATTGTCTGTACTTTTCGACATCTTTTGCGCGAAAAATGAACTCGATTCTGTTTTTTTTTTTTTTTATGTCGTTTAACCGCTTTAAAAAAATGTGTAATCGACATGCTTTTAAAAATTATAGGCTGTCTTTTAAAATCCCGTTTTATTTTATTATTATTATTTTTTTTTTTTTTATAATAAAAAGATGTGAGGGAGAAATAGAAATAAGAAAAAGATGAAAAGGTAAAAACTCCATAACCCAATACCGAGTATAAAACACCTATGCCCATGCCCATGACCATACCATTACCATACCATGCCTGTACCAAACTCAAACCTCCTTGATGAAGCTTTTGGACTGCGTTGGCGGCTGCGACGACTCCTCTGGCTGCGACGATTCCTTGGCTGCTCCTGTAAAAACAAAACAAAAAAAAAGACAATTAAAAAAGGGGGGGGGGGCTTGGAGACCCTCACAATGGAGTTTATCTCCCGCGGTATGATTGTAATAAAAAATTAATTATTTTAAACTGTAATGTTATTATTATTATTACTATTTTTTTTAAAATTAATATTTTGAGATTATAAAAAAAAAAAAAAAAAAAAAAATGCAAAATGCAAAAAAATTTCGGATTTCCAGGCGTAAAAGGTTAAGACCTTCCGCATTGGACCGGCCGTCAGGGGAACCATGCCATTAGAGCGAGCCGGGAGCCTATCGGCTTTAACTGTGCATATATGTACAGCTAAGGCTTGCGGTGCGCCAATAACCTCGGACACCCAGTCATCCGAAATGAAACCCTGGAGACTCTCACTATGGAGCTTATCTCCCGCGTAATCCATGATCGAATCGAATAGAATACACAGCCTAATAAAACTCTGCAGCTCCAAGAGAGGGGCTGACTCCTAACTTAACGTTTCGGGGGAACTTAACACTAAACACTTAAAACTAATACCACAAGGCCAGTCGCTGGGTCGATACCTAGGCCTTCTACGATGGGAGACTAAACCTCCTGGTTTATCTCCAAGCCGGGCCGAAAATAATTATTAAAAAAAAAAAAAAAATTAAATCCCGTGATTTAAAAAAAAATAAAATAAAGCCCGCACTAAAATATTTATAAAAAAAAAAAAAAAAAAAAAAAAAAAAAATTACGATGCGACTCCTCCGAGAGTCAAACCCGAATGACGCTAGGAACCTGAATCAAGATGGCGCTTGGATACGTCATGCGCAGACAGGCACGCCCTCTGTAATCCAATATGGCGCCTCAAACATTTTAACTGTAAATATCTGTGAATCAAAACTTATTATTTATTTATTATTTATTTATTTATTTATTTATTTATTTATTTATTCATTTATTTTATTTAGTTCGAAAGGCCCTTCTGTCGTTAAGTACAAATCTTGTTTTTTAAAAAAAAAGTTGAAAACCTGAAATTATAACTTTGTTTTTTTCAAACCACATTTTCCTTTAGAAAAACCATTTTTAAAAATGACGCGTTTTTTGTAATAAAATACGTAAAATCGGCGTTTATTGAATTTAAACAGCCGAAATGCATAAAAAACACGAAAATTATCAAAATAAATTAAGTTGTGCGTTTAGCCGAAGACTTAACAAAAGAGCACTCTAGCGGCGAATCGCAGAAGTTTTTCAAGAAAAGTTATTACAACTTTTTTTTTAAAAACAATTTGTACTTAACGACAGAAGGGCCTTTCGAACTAAATAAATATGTAAATAAATAAATAAATAAATAAATAAATAAGTTTTGGATTCACAGATATTTACAGTTAAAATGTTTGAGGCGCCATATTGGATTACAGAGGGCGTGCCTGTCTGCGCATGACGTATCCAAGCGCCATCTTGATTCAGGTTCCTAGCGTCATTCGGGTTTTGACTCTCGGAGGAGTCGCATCGTAATTTTTTTTTTTTTTTATAAATATTTTTAGTGCGGGCTTTATTTTATTTTTTTTTTAAATCACGGGATTTAATTTTTTTTTTTTTTTTTAAATAATTATTTTCGGCCCGGCTTGGAGATAAACCAGGAGGTTTAGTCTCCCATCGTAGAAGGCCTAGGTATCGACCCAGCGACTGGCCTTGTGGTATTAGTTTTAAGTGTTTAGTGTTAAGTTCCCCCGAAACGTTAAGTTAGGAGTCAGCCCCTCTCTTGGAGCTGCAGAGTTTTATTAGGCTGTGTATTCTATTCGATTCGATCATGGATTACGCGGGAGATAAGCTCCATAGTGAGAGTCTCCAGGGTTTCATTTCGGATGACTGGGTGTCCGAGGTTATTGGCGCACCGCAAGCCTTAGCTGTACATATATGCACAGTTAAAGCCGATAGGCTCCCGGCTCGCTCTAATGGCATGGTTCCCCTGACGGCCGGTCCAATGCGGAAGGTCTTAACCTTTTACGCCTGGAAATCCGAAATTTTTTTGCATTTTTGCATTTTTTTTTTTTTTTTTTTTTTTATAATCTCAAAATATTAATTTTAAAAAAAATAGTAATAATAATAATAACATTACAGTTTAAAATAATTAATTTTATTACAATCATACCGCGGGAGATAAACTCCATTGTGAGGGTCTCCAAGCCCCCCCCCCTTTTTAATTGTCTTTTTTTTTTGTTTTTGTTTTTACAGGAGCAGCCAAGGAATCGTCGCAGCCAGAGGAGTCGTCGCAGCCGCCAACGCAGTCCAAAAGCTTCATCAAGGAGGTTTGAGTTTGGTACAGGCATGGTATGGTAATGGGTATGGTCATGGGCATGGGCATAGGTGTTTTATACTCGGTATTGGGTTATGGAGTTTTTACCTTTTCATCTTTTCTTATTTCTATTTCTCCCTCACATCTTTTTATTAATAAAAAAAAAAAATAATAATAATAAAATAAAACGGGATTTTAAAAGACAGCCTATAATTTTTAAAAGCTGTCGATTAGCACATTTTTTAAAGCGGTTAAACGACATAAAAAAAAAAAAAAACAGAATCGAGTTCATTTTTCGCGCAAAAGATTGTCGAAAAGTACAGACAATCTTGTCTCTAATATCTAATATTGTAAATTGTATGAATGTCCAATGCCGTACATTGTACATTTGTACAACCTTAATTTAAGTTTAAGCTAAGCTTAGTAACTAGTATAAATAAGTTAAGTTTTAAGTAGTTTTAAGTCTAGATTTAAGTTAAGTTAGTTTTTAGGGTAGTTTTAATTAGTTTTAAGTCAGCCATCTAGAGGGATAAAATCCTCCTTACGTCATACGGCACCCATCTCGTGCGGATCGATATGAAAAGGACGTCATTTTTATGTCGACCCGTACGAGGTGGGTGACTTTGTGCCGTTGGGAGGATGGCATCTTTTTCGGTGGCTGGGGACAGGGTTGTCCCACCAACCCGTGTGGGGTTTTTGGCTAGTCCCCCATCGGGCGCCTCCCCAGGTGGCGGATAGGGGAACGCTCTCGAAAATCAGAGAGTATGAGGATTAATTCCTCAGGCGGACCAAAACTAGCCACATCAGAACAGCATGTGAATCTGGAAGAGCTTTCAGTTTTCTTAATTTTTCAGAGAAAAGCATGGGTTAGGGGCAGGGCTGCTAATCGAAATTCGCTTGAATTTTGATTAATTTCAGTTATGATTTTTTTTTAAATAAGAATTTTGATTTTGATTATGGTTACTGAACTCAAAATCTTGACAGCTGATTACGATTTTGATTTTAATTATTAACTTTGCTCAATATACGATTAATTTCAGTTTTTCATATCAGATTTTCGTTACGTTTATTGATTCGATTTTGATTTCAGTTACGTTTATTGGCTTTTCAGTTTGTAAATTTTCGATCTTGATTTCAGTTTTTCGGTTGCATTAAAAATTTAATTTTAGTTTCAGTTACCATTTCCACTGACTCTTTTGTTAATTTCAATTACGATTATGATTACGATTTTTAGTTATAATTTTGTTTTCTTTTCCATTCTTTGTTCTAAATTTTGAGAAAATTATCCCTTTTTTACAGCCAGTACCAGAAGAAGCACACGATAGGGAAAAAATGGGAAAAAAATTCAAATTGTTTAATTCTTTTTAATTCAGAATAAAAAATTTAGGAAAATAAAAAATTCACAACTGGCAGTAAATGACTTGTCGGCCCGAAATAAAACTTTAAAAAGAGGCGTAAAAATATATGAAAATAGAAATTGCCAATGAAATAAAACTTGACTGAACTAAAAGCCCAGTACAAAGATCAATTTTACTTGAGATCAAATTTTAAACCGCGCACTCCTAGAATTTTTAAATTAGTTTATTATTTTTTTTTACAGTTGTTTTTGATTATGATTTTTATTAAAAGTATTTTAAAAAATTATTTTTAATTACGTTTTTAGCAAATTCTTATTTCAATTTCGATTTTCAATTTTTTTATTTCGAATTCAATTTCGGTTATGATTTTGATTTCAATTCCGTTTCTTAACCTCTAATTTCAGTTACGGATATTCAATGATTTCTCTTCTTTTTCGATTGATTTCAGTTTTGGTTTTTTTGGAGTCAGAAATATTCGATTAATCGCTATTTACGATTATGATTATGATTTGATTAACTGCCTTGTTCCTGGTACACTTTGCCCCTTCTTATTCAGCTAGACCTTTGCTTCTGGCTATTATCTGTTACAAATTTATTAACTTTAAAAAATTTATGGACCTCATTCAAATCAGTAACAATCAATTTTACTGAAGCGTAAAATGTTTGCCATTACTCTTTACTCTGAAAATAAACAGCTAAAGTTGCCAATAACGTTTCAACCAAGTCCGACTAAAAGAACATTGCTTAATTTTCGAAGTTTGCATATGAAGGAAGATAAATAAGCTAATTTAATTAATGCATTTTACGATCCCTTTTTTCTTGATTTAAGAGTCTCCAAACACAAAATCCTTCATTATTACCCAACTATCAAATACTGAAAAAAAGAGATATTCTTACTCTTGGACAACGCTGTAAAACGAAGTTTGCAAATGTTTATAAAGTCATTCATATACCATCCCTTTTTCCCTCTTAATTTTTTTCCCAACGTAAAAAAGCTGAATCCGACATTAAGCAAATCCGAGAGAGGCAGTTAAATATGGAAATTCGCAATTACTTATATTACTAAAAATTGGTTTATATATAACGTCCCTAAATCACAGAGGATTACACGGCCAATTGTTCCATCCCGTTGACCATAATTTCCTGACAAGAGTTTTATTACATCGGGTTTCCTGTCCGGTCCTTGCCATATATGAACGTCAGAGGAACTTCACCGACGCCTAGATGAATTGACCCCCGGTGAGCTTTCTTAAGGTATCTCATTAGCTAATGTTTAGATTAAAATTAACATTGTTCCCTTGGAAACATGCAATATAGGATTTCATATCCTGTAAATTGGTCTAAACTCAGGGAAATCAGTATGTAATTGCATATATAAGTATGCGTTTAGGGGACAAAATAACGATTCAAATTAATTGCGTCAAATAAAAGGAAAGGAACAGCGTATTGCGACTTTTTTTTTTCCTTTTTAACTATGAAGATGAAATAGGAGAAACTAAGAGGATGACCATAAAACATCGATTTAGAATTGGTCATTTTAACACTTTAAAAGAACAATTCGTCTTAGTTTGAAAGTTATTTCATTTTCACGGTTGTGCCCAGCACTCTGACATGTTTGGATTATAGTCTTTGCTAAGTCGGTTAATGTTGACATCTCCCAGCCGCAACTGAATTAACGTCATTACGAGATTACGATATTTAATTGTCTCAGCTTTCCTTCCTCATAACTTCCCATATACGGTATAGTTAAAATGTCTTTATAGCTAGTTGTTCCTGTAAGAATAATCGCGCCTTTCGTAGAATTGAAAAAATATTTTCAGTCGTCATATTTTCACAATTTTTCTTGTTAGATGGATAATGAGGGCAAACGTAATTAATGCACAAATTTTGCAGGGTCGTCAGTAAGATATTCGGCATGGGGTAGTTCAAAAGGGGCATTATTTATTCGTTTCAGCAAAAACTGAACAAAGTAAAACAAAAATCCTGGCAAAAATCTTTTCATGAAATATGTCCTGCATACCCAGCTTTTGGGGCTTTTAGGGCTCATAAAGTTGCAACTCTTTGCTATGCTGTTTGCCATTTTATTTGATTTTATTTCATTTTTTTTTTTTTTTTGCTACTTTTATGGTACTAAATCTTACTGTATCATATGAATTCAGAACAACATTATTTGCTCAAGAAGACTAATAGCAGTCTTCGAAATATAAAACCCGACTTTTCCTAGTCTTTCATTTACTATACTCAAGTACTAGCTCAAGAATGTGGCTAAAAATAAAAATGTTTACAAAAGAAACTCAAAAAAAATTAAGATCAAATTGCATTTGGAAGGCTCTTATCTTGTCTATAACCTATCCTGTTAGTTTTGCTTTTATAACTTTAATAAACCAAAAGTTATAAATGAAAATCCATTTTCGGAAAAAATCAAAACTCGGAAAGAAAAAAAAAAATTAATTAATTAAAATAAAGAAAAAAAACATAAAATAAAAAAGTTGATTAAACTGTTAATCTTTGAAGCTGCCTTCACCTCTAAAAATGCTTTCTTATCATTAAGCCCTTCGGATAAGATACCACTAACAACTAAAAAGAAAATATGTTTTCCAAAGCGGACAATCCAGATTTCATTTCCCCAAATGCAACGAGTTGCAATTGTCAATGGAGATGAGCTTTTTCATTTCATTCTTGAAGAAAAGCTAGGTAAATAAACAATTGCAATACAAAAAACTTTTGCCGTTTTTTTTTTTTTTTTAATCAGCTGAATAAATGACGAAATCGGAAAAACGTAAAAAGGTTCAATTTTCCATGAAAACCGCACTCATTTTATGGTACCTCTCGATAAAGCAAAAACACTATGCGGCAAAATGGCTGAAATTAACCATCTGTCATTTACACAGGTGAGCTTTTGTATCTATTTTTCCTTCTGCCTTTTTTTTTCTCACTTTCTTACCTTTTGCTGAAAAGGTTTCGAAGAAATGCTCCAAAAACGGAATGTAGTATCACTTTACACGATGGTTAATGGAAAAACAGTTTAGTTTGACTCGTGATGGTTTTACATCAATTCTTTTTTTTTTTTTTTCCTTGAGAAAAACAATTTGTATTCTATCCTTACGTTTTTCGGTTCAATTTATTGTCACGAAAGAAAAGGTTATGGTAACGACAGTTGCTTTAAAAGCACACGAATGTCTAGGCGTTTTATTCAGAACTATCAGGTACAGTCATGTCTAGGTGAACTTGGCCTACCTAAAGGAAGGAAGTCAGCTTGTCCTTTCCCTAAAATCAATATAAGATGAACTTTTTAATTTTTATTCAATAATATCGTAGGAAAATTAATTCGAAATGACGTAAAACTAAAAACTAATTACAACCTGAATTTCAAAAATATAACAAGGTTCTATATCACAATAGTGTGCTTAATCAACAACATCCACCACATTAAACACGAGCTTATCACGTTTTAACAATCAGAAAATCAAATACGGGTCCACTAAAAGCTCAAGAAATTTACTACAATAATCATTGAAAACAGTTGAATCCTTTAAGTGACTGCAGTAAAAAAGCATCGTAAAAAAACAAAAATCTCAAAAAATACGGAATTATGAAGCATCAGCACTATGGCGTCGACGGCCATTGAAATTTTCTAATGAGGATTGCTTTAGCCGTGAAAAGAGCTAAAAAAAATCCGTATTTTATTCATAATTTAAAATTACAGAACATTTATAATAGGTGAATGCTTGACTTTTAGATTTTTATCAAGAAAAACTAAAGGCGCGACCAATTGTTACCAAAATAACAATTGGATGAACCATGGTAAAGCAAAACCCACCGGTTTGAAGACATGGAAATGAATGAATTTTACACGATCGCCTACTCTCACCTGCTGCTGTTTGGACGAGCTTTTGCGCTCTCCACGCCTCTCTACATAATCACTTCGTAATCTATCTTTAAAAGAGCATCGTACGGTACTTCAGGTGTTTTGTGTAAGTCGTTCGGTCCGTGTTATCTGTCGCAATTCTTCAGCGGGGGAATTCTTATTGGTCTTCGTCAGAGTAAAGTTTTCAGGTGTTTAAAGAACTTCAGTTTAAGCAAAATTTTCATTCTGATAGTCCTAAAAAAATGTTACTATAGTTTTAATAATTTTTTTTTTTTTTTTTTTTTTTGCTATTAAAATTTAAAAATTATTTCCCCAATCTGTTGCTTGGTTTAATGAAAGCTTTAGAAAAATCTATTCTTTATTTATTTATTTGTCGATTAAAAATCAAATTATTTAACACTAAAAGCTATCTATTACATTTCTGCATAAAAGAAATAAATTGCAATAGGTAAGAACCAAGAAGCTAAGAAAAAAAAATTTTAAAATATTCTTTAAGGAGTTTTACTCACTGCTTATTGAACTTTCGCGTCAGACTCTAAATGTACCAAAATATTTTTAAAACTAAAAACTTTTCACAAATAAAATTATAAATTAAAAAAAATATAAAAGTAACTACTGAATGTTAAATTGCGAATCAAATTATTATTCTGCAATGCGAGACTTTGTTCCGTCGAAAACACATAAAAAAAAATTCGGGAAAGATTCAAAATTGAATGTAATTAAAGCTCGCCCCTTATCCTCAAAGAAAATTAATTTTAAAATATTCTTTGAAACCATTTACAGTAACTTCTTTTTTGAATGTTTATTCGATTTCAGTCAAAACATTCAAGGAGAGAAAAATGAACTAAACTTATTAAAAAAAAAAACAGGTGTTGGGTCAAATTTTTAGTTCTTTTCTTTTTATTTCAACTGGACATCCCAACTCACTATAATTTCATTAAGTTCATAATTGCCGTGCACAAGTTTTAATTATTGGTAATACCAATAATTGGTGGAAGTAATTTTACTACTTGTAGATTTTAATAGGATTACATAAAAATAGTTTACTGTTTATTCTGAAATTTGAGTTGGAGTTGGATTTTCATTTTTCAAACAACTTCTCGCTTCCTCGATTTCGCAACTCGGGATCTTAAATGAATTTCATCCGTTATAATCAAATATGTTCGGACATTTGAGGAAAATGTGCCAGACATATAGTGCTTCGTTCAAAATTCATAAAAATAAAAAAGCTATTTAAAATTAAAGGGAGTTTACCTCTTTAGTGAAATGATCGCTGAAGGAAAAAAAAAATCCCTTTTTTGCGGTAAAGACCGGAACATATTTACCAAAAACGCTTTTCAAAAAACACAAAATTGTCTTCGCTTGCGATTAATCTGATAGTAGGATTATAATCCGAGGACTTGATTAAAATGGAGTATTTTATTAATGCTAGAATTTCTTTGCTGATTCGGGAAACTCTTCTCAGTTTTAATGGCAACGCAAACTAAAAAATCTCAAAAAAAATTTAATTGCAGTTGTGAAAAGTTTTATCCTCTCCTCTAATTAATCCGCAAGTGGAAACAAGACAATCCAGTATTTTTTTTTTCAAACATAAATATTAAATATACACGGTGGAACAGTTTTTGACGTGCGATTTTATTAAGGTAAACGTAGGAAACACCGCCGTAAAAATTGTTCCGCTGTGTATATACAGCACAATAGGGTGTGTCATTAAAAAAAAAAAAAAAATTTAAACGTTAGGAATGTGTTGGAAATCGGCTTCTTTCAAATGTAAAACCGCTAAAAAAATTTTTTTTGAATTTTTTTTAACGTAAAATTTTTTTACGGTCGGAAAATTCTGCCAATAATTTTATTCAAGTTCCAAATTTTTTCCCACCATAAAAAAATTTTGGAAATTGATTCGAATCACAAAAGATGCTTATTAATTAGAGTGTCCTGACTAAAAAATGCCATTGAACATGGCCTCTAAATCGAACTGGTGAGGAGTTGTGGCCATTTTTTGGCAAAAAAATTCATTTTACCCCAAAAAAAACAAATTTACATTTATACCCCTACTCAGGGGTTGATCGGAAAAAATCGGGATGGTGAAATTCGTGTTCTAAGGGTATTTTTGCATAAGTATGAGTGATACCAATAAAATAAAAAAATTTTCAGGGCACCAAAATCGAGATTAAGCCGAATTTCAGACGAAAAAATCAGGTATAAACTCGATAAAAACGCTAATGACATCACAGGGGTTAATCGGAAAAATTCGGGATAGTGAAATTCGTGTTCTACAATCTCAAAAGTATAAGAAAACATTTTTTCAAAATATTTTGCAGGCCCTTAAAGTGGATAAAAAAAATGGGAGTTTAAAAGACCTTGATTGCTCAATTTTTAAAAAGCAAAAGTGGTCTTGGGGGGCCACTAAGCGATTAAACAAAAATTCAAAAAAATTTTTTTTAGCGGTTTTACACCTGAAAGAAGCCGATTTTCAACACGCCCCCCAACATTTAAAATTTTTTTCTTAATTGACAAACCCTAATATACAATCCGTAGTGTAAAGAAAAAAAAAGAAAAAGAAAAAAAAAAAAAAAAAAAAAGGGGGGGGGGGGTAGTGAAAATGAAAATTGTGAAATGGTATCTAAAGCGTTCAACCTATCTGTCACGATGGTATTTACGTGGGAAAGCATACAGCAATGTCTAGGATTTAATTGGATATGCCTTTATCTTTTTTTTTAAATGACAAAAAAATAATTTGATTTGAATTCTTATTTTTTAATGTAGTAAGCAGCATTGCTTTAAAAAGAAACTCTAAATCCTCTTTTTTATTTTAAAAATTGTTACCTCGCAGGAAGGAATCGAATTTTTAAAATCAATGTGTTGATTCGATTACTGTAAATAACCTATTGAAAAAGAATTTCGCCCGAAAAAAAAAATGAGGAAAAAACATCGAGGAGGAAGCGACGGATAAAAAGATATGATAATTCAGCGATGCATGTATTTCCTATCAGGAAACCACTCTTTCAATTCAGTAAATGTAATATATAACTAGATAAAAAAATGATACTTTGAACGAATTAAGTATAAACTATGCAAACGTCATTTTAACTCCATCAAACTTAAATTTGTTTTTATTATAAGCAGGGCTGCTAATCGAAATTCGCTTGAATTTTGATTAATTTCAGTTATGATTTTTTTTAAATAAGAATTTTGATTTTGATTATGGTTACTGAACTCAAAATCTTGACAGCTGATTACGATTTTGATTTTAATTATTAACTTTGCTCAATATACGATTAATTTCAGTTTTTCATATCAGATTTTCGTTACGTTTATTGATTCGATTTTGATTTCAGTTACGTTTATTGGCTTTTCAGTTTGTAAATTTTCGATCTTGATTTCAGTTTTTCGGTTGCATTAAAAATTTAATTTTAGTTTCAGTTACCATTTCCACTGACTCTTTTGTTAATTTCAATTACGATTATGATTACGATTTTTAGTTATAATTTTGTTTTCTTTTCCATTCTTTGTTCTAAATTTTGAGAAAATTATCCCTTTTTTACAGCCAGTACCAGAAGAAGCACACGATAGGGAAAAAATGGGAAAAAAATTCAAATTGTTTAATTCTTTTTAATTCAGAATAAAAAATTTAGGAAAATAAAAATTCACAACTGGCAGTAATGACTTGTCGGCCCGAAATAAAACTTTAAAAAGAGGCGTAAAAATATATGAAAATAGAAATTGCCAATGAAATAAAACTTGACTGAACTAAAAGCCCAGTACAAAGATCAATTTTACTTGAGATCAAATTTTAAACCGCGCACTCCTAGAATTTTTAAATTAGTTTATTATTTTTTTTTACAGTTGTTTTTGATTATGATTTTTATTAAAAGTATTTTAAAAAATTATTTTTAATTACGTTTTTAGCAAATTCTTATTTCAATTTCGATTTTCAATTTTTTTATTTCGAATTCAATTTCGGTTATGATTTTGATTTCAATTCCGTTTCTTAACCTCTAATTTCAGTTACGGATATTCAATGATTTCTCTTCTTTTTCGATTGATTTCAGTTTTGGTTTTTTTGGAGTCAGAAATATTCGATTAATCGCTATTTACGATTATGATTATGATTTGATTAACTGCCTTGATTATAAGTAACCAAAGAAAAAAAAATCGAGGCAATAGCTGTAAAATAAGATTTAAAATCAGGAGATCTTAAAATTAAAGCCGCGTAGTCATATCAAAAAGAAAATAATTAAAATTGCGGGATAATTGCTTCGAGGTCTTAAACATATATAAATCGAATAAAAGTTGATTAATTTTCGATTTATGATAATTTAATTATCTATCTAATGGAGTGTATATGGTCGAATATGAAGATTTCATTCAAACTTTAAAATCGTTTGGCGCGAATTTACAATATACATATGCAATATGCATACACAAAACAAGTAATGTGGAGTTAATTTTAAACGGCCCTTAGGGTCCATTAATGAAAACGAAACAGAAACCTTTGAGTCTGAGTCTACTATCTACGTCAATTTTCATTTTCATGTTCCTCCAGTCTTTGCTTTCTCCCAAACGCAGATATTTTCGAAATCAACGCACAGAAAATTTTTTTTGACCGAAAACATTCCATTCAAAGCGGAAGGTGAATAGAACGAAAAATAAATTAAGCCCAGTCATACGCAAAACCCAAATTCAACCATCCCACGATTATTACCCTTGGTTCCAATAATGTTTCTTGATCTTCCAAGGATTTCAAATAAGCCATCATAAAATCCCGTTTCATCTTTTAAAAGGGTTTACAGTGATCCTCATTATACACCAAAAGTCAGTAATAAAATGTACCGCTCGTTTTTCCACTGTTAAAATCGATTAACTGATTAGTATATGAATCGTTTCTTTATCTCCGACTCATCTGTGTTTAAATCTTTCATGAGCGAAATATATGGCTGTAATTTTTCATTTCATAAATTATTTCATTTTGCAGCTTCTGTTTTGTTTCCTTTTCATTTCTTTTTATTTGACTGTTTCAACTGGCTTTTCTCTCACTTCCGACAAAACTTTTAGTTTTTTTTTTTTTTTTTTAGTTTTTTTTTATTATCAGATAATTAAACTCAAGCGGAACAATCTCTTGAGGACAATGAAAAATGTTTTCCTGAAAACGTGACCAATTTTAAACATCTTTTTATAGCATTTTGATTAACGTGATTCTGTAAAACGATTCTTTGGAAACATAAAGCTCGAGAAAAAAAAAATTACTTCGTGCTTCTTGGAATCATCCCGATAATTCTGATGAAATTTCAATCACGCCGAAATATAGAAAGCTTTTCAGACACCCCAGTTCGAAGAAAAACCGAGCATCACACCATTTGTAAACCTTGAGCAAAAGGAGAAAAGGCTGCATTGCAATTTCAATTACAGCATAATTAATTATCTCGCACTGAGACATTTTCGTCATCATATTTGTGAAATCGCTTAAAGGTGTAATACCCATTATTCTTTGAGAGTTGTAGTTTGCCTTACGAAAAATTTGATATGCTGCTCGATATCTATCACCATTAGTTCCCATCGAAATTGATTTGGCTCATCTGCCATCAGCTATCCAGCTCAAATGAGTAGAAAGGCTTTTTAAATGTAATTAACTCTATGAATGGAATAAGTCGGGTAATATTTCCAGGTCTCAATAAGTTATCAATAGAAGGATATGTTCATCAACAACCCTGGGGGTTTTAAAGTCAGTAGCGATCAAAGAGTCGAAATTCAAACTGAGATTGAACTGAAAACGAGCGCAAAAAAACGATTCCAGACAGATAATTAATAAAGTATTAAACTTAACGAAGAAAGTAGTAAGCTTAGCTTAGAAAGGTCATTTATAAAAAAAATGCAGCCTAAAGGGAGATTTAAGGTAAAAGTGGGCGATAATCTAGAATTTATGCACTTCAATTTTTTACAGCTAAACGAATTTAAGTCGCATCCATCCAAGTGTTCACTTCATGTGTACGAATTTTGCGGAATTAAAGTTAAAATAAAATAAAATTGTAGGACTTACCTAATTCCTTTTTACAGCTAGTCTTTCCGAGGGTGTTAATGGCAGTCGAATACGTTAACCACTCTGTTCATATTTAGAACAGTCTTGACAGATACAAAACCACAGTTATGTTAACTTTCGCCAACACCTGAAACAAAAAGAAAACTTATTACAATAATCTGATTAAAAAGTGAAGAAGCTAAAGCAGTATGTTAATCAAGGATTTTTTAATGTTTTATTTTTTTGTTTAGAAAAAAGTCTAAAGGGAATAAATTTTGTTACATTGTTAATAATTTTTGAACATTGGCTCCGACCAGCACACAATACAGCGAAATTTTAGTAGGGTAGTTTACTTGGATTTAAGGGGAAAAGATAAAAATTATGGTGTCCCTTATTTTGGCAATTTTCGAATTTCAAATCGCGTAAACTCAAAAATGGTTCTCCTTGGTGTACTGATAAACCCGAATTTTTCAAAAATTTTATACTCGACGGGAAACGTGGCGACTTAAGCTTAAAATTCCAAATTTTCATAAAAGAAAAAAAATCGACAATATTTTTTTTGTGGAAATATGTGGTTTTTTATCGAAAATTTTCCGTAGATCACGAATCTTAAGTCCGTTTTTTTATATCTGGTCCGGTTTCTGAGCCCAAAGCCAAAATATTGCAAAAAAACGTGGTAAAGTGACAAAACATATACAAAGTATCCTCATTCCTCAGATTCATTTGTATTTTGGTCTCTAGCTCAAAAACCGGATCAGATATTAAAAAAATGGACTTAGATTCGTGATCTACGGAGAATTGTTGACGAGATACCACATTTTTTCGGGAAAAAAAAATTGTCGATTTTTTTTTCTCTTACGGCAATTTTCGGAACTTCAAGCTCAAGTCGCCAGACTCTCCGCTGAGTAAAAAATTAAAAAAAGGGACACCCTAATATATACTAAATGTCTGGAAAAAATGCCATTTAATGTCTGATGTTAGAAATTTTCCGTAGTTTTAACAATAAAAGGCAAAGATTGGAAATAACGAAATTGTAAGAACAAAAGGAGAACATTGCACTGCTTTCGTCAAAACAACAAAAATACATTTAGGTACACTTTTTAAAAAAATGTTAATTTCACGCCATTGCTTTCATTATATATATATTTTCGTATTTCAATTCTAATTCATATCCGCTTTCCACTTAATTTACACTTAATATTCATTAAACTGAATTGAAGCAACAGAGAACAAAAAGATTCTAATTTTTAAAAAAACTTATTTTCAAAATATTTTGTGACCCATTTCCTTTCGCTACCATTTTTTAAAAATTTAACATTTTAGTTTCAAATAAAAGAAATGATTCTACCATCAAGCAATTCATATTGACAGTAAAATTCTCAGCTGTAAAAATAACCACAATCATCTCAATATGTCGTCATCAATTATTGTTCTCTCCAAAATAGTTGCAATCTTTTTTCTTTTCTGTTTCGCAAAAGCTGCCACAGGTAAGTTAACTTATAACGGTGATCTCTTTACACGAATAAATGTATATAGTAAATCAAACTTTCTTGTTTTTTATTAACTTTTCAATTGGACAACAATTTGCATTTGAGGAATACCATTTTAGCGGAAATTTTAATGAAGACTTATCAATTGTTTTGACGCGATATTTTCACGGCCAAGATACATAATTAAAGAAAAATACTTTTCAGTACAAAAATATATTAAAACGAAGAAAACAATGTTATGAAGAACGTCATCATTAAGTCGAAGTTAAAATAAAGATTTTTGTTTTTGTTTTGGTGTACTGAAAATAATAAGACTAAAATAAAAAAAAAAAGTTAACACATTTTCTTTTTATTGCAGCAAAAGTACAAGTTTACGTACTTATTCGAAACAAAATAGTTGGTAAACGAGAAAACAGTTGCATCTACAATTTAATTCCTAAAAGAACTGACAGTTAAATGGTATTCTAAAATGGAAGTTTTGGCCAATAAAAATTTAATTAATATGACCTGGAAGGAAGAGTTTAATGATTCGAGGTGTTCTTGATTATAATAATTATCGTTATTATAAATTTTGATAGCCTCTTATTCATTTGAACGAGATGCTTTTTAATTTCACTTTGTTCCCTCTTTATATCGAAACTCTAATTTGCAACGATTTCGATGAGAAAATAATCTAAAAAATTCTCGTTTTTCTAGGTTCATGTTTAAGTTACGGTCATTCATGTTGGGGTGGTAAGTACTTCTAATTTTTTATTTTTAAGTTGAAAAATGGGAAATATAGCATTGACTACAGTTTCTTTTTTTTTCTCATTTCCCGATCATGACGGTTTTTTTTTTCTTTTCATTTTCACGCGAAAAAAAAAAATGCCAGTTAGAAAGTAAAATGAAAACGGCCTCACATATTTTTTTTTGCAAGAAAACATAACATTGATTCAAAAGAACAAACAAATATCCCTACAGGGCACATATCTAAAATTAAAAAGCTTCGACAGGTACATTACAACTTTCTGTTCATGACAAGTAATGAAAATATCATTTAGGAAAAATGTAGCATTTTAGAATATGAATCAAAAAGAAATAATAAACTTCATAAGGTAAGGGTAGGGAAGTGCGACCGTCTGAAAAGTGCGACCGGTTTAATAAAAACTGATAAAAATCCCATTCTTAAAAAAAAGATTTCAAGGGACGATTTTTTAATGTTTTCAGAACCTATTATGATCAAAGAAATGTATTGTTGTCGTCCATTTTTGAATAAAAAAAAATAATTTTACAAAAGCAAAAATTCATATTCGTCGGAAAGTTAGACTGCCTCATTTTCAATTTGATTTAATTTTATGTAAACATTGGCTTATTTTATGAAATATGCTCCATTCAATTGTCAATACCTTGCATTATTTTTTTATGCTACCAAGAATTTTTTACTCGACTTCCTATTTGATAAACCTTAATAGGTCGCACTTTTTTGGCAAAAATAATATTTTCGGAAAGTGCGACTAGCAGACGACTTCTTTAATTCCTTTGACAAAGGAAACCATCTTGTTTTTATTTACATATGCAATTCGGAGTGCCACTAATAATAATTATTTAATTGTAGTTTTAATAAACAAGGATTATTTGTTTTTAACGGTGTTCAGCAATTTTTGAAAGAAAATTCATCGATCTTTTATAAACAAATAACTTTTGCTTTGGAGAATTCATTTTTCAAAAAAAAATAAGAACGGTCGCACTTTTCAAAAAATGGAGGTTTGAAATATTATACGTCGGCAGTCAGAAAAATATGGTTGAACTCTAAATCGCGCCGTTTTTCAAATTTGAGGCTAATGCACATTGAAGCTTAATAATGGAGCAGTATATTGTAATAAAAAACTTGGCTTGATTCTCTTCCTATTAAGAACTAATAAAGGTCAAAATCAATTTTTTCTAGAACCCGGTCGCACTTCCCTACCCTTACCTTAACGTAATAAACGTAAAGGTGATTTTTTACCTTCGAGTTAGTTGACGTTACGGCTTAAACTTGGTTTAAGAGGGCTTTACAAGCAGATATGCTTTTATTCCACTAAAAGTGCCCTACATCGGGAACTTAAATGAAAACTGAATGATATTCTGATTTGATGGTAACTTAGAAAACTGATTTAATCTTTTATGAATGACCATAATTTGTTTATAGATAACCGTAAACTTAATGTAAGGGAATCTATAAATAATTTTTTTCTGTTGGTTTGGGAATAGAAATTTTTTTCTGTAGGATTACATACATATTTACATATTTACATTTACTTCTATATTGGAATTAACCGTATAGAAGGGTCATTGACCAACTGCACTCGGCATAATTAACATTTATTTACATTTTTACATATTCACATAATTAACTTTCAATTTCATGTCAATTGTTAAAATTTCGCTTTGCTTAAGCACGTCAATGTCTAGCTTATGTGGAACTACCGTTATACCCGCATCGAAATTTACCCAGCGCCTGCATGCGAGTATACTAGTAAGTTCCAACTTACTCCGCTAGATAGAGCGAGGTTTCGATGGTCACACCAATCCGTATTTTGCCAGGGGGGTTTAAGTTAAATGGACGATTTGGTCGTGCGATACTAGCGCCAAAGTAGTGGGATTACAGAACTAAAAAGCCGTGTAAACTAAGAACCCTTAAAATCCCCAACCCATGTGCGCAGTTCGGTAGCGCAGACAGCAAGGTTCTGGACTCGCGAGCTAGAAGACTCGGGTTCGTAGCTCGGGCGTGAGGCTATTTTTTACTTTTTTTTCTGCATACAGCGCCCCCTAGTGGTTGGATCACATAACTAACACCCCACGGACACGACGAAATTTTAACACGGGAGTTACGTCTCTACTATTCTTTGCTCTGTGGTATTTTGCGTCGCGAACTCAGAAGCTTAACTTCGTTGTTCGATACACGTTACGAGACCAGCCATGCCAAGTCGACCTCTTTTCTGTAGGATTACAGTTATCTATAAACATTTTTTTGGAAATCGATAAAAATTTTTTCCCCCTTATATTCTTCAAAAAATTTGGATTTATTCATCCATTTAAAAAAAAACGAATCTTAGGAATTACTTAGAAAAACTTAGGAATTAGATGACTTATTCAATTACCATACGACCTTTTTCATAATACCTGAATTTTATACAGAGATCATACAAGTAGGAAGGGGGAAGGTCTTCTAAATGCTTTCGCTAATTAACTAATTAATATTGAGCCCGCTAGTCGCGAGGAATGGAACACCGATCTTTCCGTTTGCCCGACGGAAGCTCTACCTTTAAGCTACGACTTTTTGTCTCTGACAGAAAGAATATTTCACTCTTTTATACCTTAACATTAGCTTACGCTAATGTTAAATCTCCATTAAGAGGAAGCCTATTTTTGCTTACTATAAGACAGGATAGTCTGAAAAGACCAAAGTAATGCTTACGTAATACTTATTGTATGATCCCTCAAGTAACAAGTTGGAAATTATATATATATATTCGATATAATTTCAATTTTCGACCTGGTTCCCTAAAAAGAGCACTTTAGTGGAATAAAGAGCCTACCTGCTCGTGACGTCCTATTAAGCACGAAAGAAAAATATAAGGAATATATTGAAAATATCTTTAAACCATAATCTCTTTATTTGATGAATAAAAATTTAGAGCCGGAGAGGACGCATTTTAAGAAAAAAAAAAGCGCGACAAATATAACACTTTTAAAAAAATTAATAGGAAAACAAATAAATAAAAATGAAGTGAGATTTTCTGCCACATTTCTGATTGTAAAATTTTAAAAATAAAGAAGATTTGTTCTGTTTAATTCATTTGATCGTCACACAGTGGTCCTGAACAAAAATATTATTCGACTAAAATGTCAAAAAAATTGCTAATGAGGCTTTGTCAGGAAATATGTTAACTATTAAAATCCACTAAACTCAAAATCTTACCTGATTATACAAGCCTACCCCCACAACCTCCCCGCCCCCTCAAATTTTTATCAAGGCTTGTTACATCATATAAAAGCCCATTGTAAATGCTTTAAAATGAGACCTCGCCGAGGTTTATATCGTTTGCCGGAACGGAGATACGAATAGCCTGTCTGAATAGCCCAAAATTAGGTGTCTGATTTTCGACCTCTCAAACGAAGGTATCTCCGTCCTGGTAAAAGATGTAAACCTCGGCGAGGTCTCATTTTAAAGCATTTACAATGGGCTTTCATATGATATGTAACAAGCCTTGATAAAAATTTGAGGGGTCGGGGGGTTGTGGGGGGGTAGGCTTGGACAATCAGATAAGATTTTGATTTTAGTGGATTTTGATAGTTATCACGTTTCCTAACAAAGACATTGTTATTGTGACATTGACATTTTAGTCGAATAATATTTTTGTTCAGGACCACTGTGGTCATATGTATACATCGCCCAGACTAGCAGACTCGAAGACAAGCGTGTGCTTACAATATTTTTATTCTTCATCGAATAACAATGTGAAGGGAAAAGGGGAAAAAAAGGCATAGCGAAGATATAAAATTTTTTAAAAAACATTAGTTTATTGAATTAACGATGTTATCGTAAAAACAACGTAAAGAACTTTGGTCCATACTTTCACAGTAATGTACTTTTATTTGTGTTTCCAATGCAAATCGAGGGTGTGGAAAGGTCGTTTAATTTTATTTGCCGCGTAGAAAATTATTTTGATAAAATGGGCAAAATAATTTCTATTTTCTTTTCAAAGGTCACGGTAAAAGAAGTGGAAGTTCTCGACATTTGGCCATACCATCTCCAATGCAAAGGCGAACAAATGAATGGTACATCTCCAAGCTTTTAAAACCGTCATTTGAAAAACCAAACGAATTAGCAACCCTTTACAAAAATCAAAATCAAGACGTTATCACTTCGGAAAAGAGAAATCAATATGGATTTCAGGTTTTCCCAGTTTCCAATGTTATGGATAAAGTTTTATCAAGGTTAATATTTTCAAAAAGAAATTCTCAATAAATCCCAAGAAATATAAACATACGAAATAATTGTTTTTCTTAGTGAAGATCGCATCGATACAGAATCAGAAAACGAAACCGGAGAATGGGGCTCAGATACTAACGAATCCGAATCTGAAGTTGTTGTATTGACTCCAGAAGATCAAACAATACCAAATTCATCAAGGATACGATTATTTCAGATAATGGTACGTTCAAAACCATCTCGTACGAAAAGTCTGACAGTTTCTCGAACAGATATACAGGACATTAACATTTAATTTAAAACTACTTCCATCAACGCCTAATATTTGTTTATTTTAATTCTTCCTTTTACGGGGTGTTTTAAGTTGGGAATCATGAGGTATCGGTACCACTGGGCAATCACATGATCACAGAGCCACTCCCAGGAATGGGGATTGACTATTCATTATAGTTATGGCTGCCGGAAAGGGGGGGGGAACATTTGCAGTTAAGCGGTCGTCCTGTCCCTCTTCTGATCTTGTCCTATGGCTCTATCAGATAATATTAGAAAGCTCAGAAATACAAACTATTCCCACCAATAAATCGATTAACTAAATTCTTCACTTTTTTGCAGAATAATCCGGAAGCGATCCGAAAATCTACAGCTGGTTAGACAGATTAGAAAAATTTTCTTAATAAAATTGTTTTTTTTTAAACGCAAAATAAGATTAGATAAATGTTAATTTAGGGTCCTGCCAAATCAACGACAATTTTTTGAATGGTGTCTTTAATAGATTATTTAGTTTGAATTTTTGATTTATTTCCATATTTATTATTTTAAAATAAACTTGCATACATTTTTATTTTTATTTCTTGTACAAGATAAAAAATCGAAATTTTTGATATTATGATCTGAAGATTAAAAAAAAGATAAATAAACGATTAAGGTTTTTTTTAAAGTAGAGAGTAGTGAAATCCATAAATTAATCTGTAGATACACAATCGGGCCAAGACATGTCATAAAAGGTGAGCTATTCAAAGAATATATTTTGCGAACAACTCCATTTCAAAATCCTATACATCGTTCATTGTCTATTGCTCATACTCCATTCAATAATATTGTCGAATTTATTGGGTAGTATTAGATGATTTGGCCCTGACCCTTAACTTCTATTTTATTCTTGCACTTATTGAAAGGGAAAAGAAAAAATAATGCAACAAAAGAGAAAAAGAGGGAAAGGGGACGAAAAGCAAGTGGGAAAAATGTCCTTGTCTAACTGAATATTCTTGGCTGGGGTTTATTCAGTTGGTGCAAAAATTCCGGAAAAAAAAAATTATTGTCTCAAGTAAGATTGATTCAATTAAATGGAAAAACCGATTTAGAAATCAGTTCAACAGTGAATATTCAGCTCCATATTATTAACAGAAATCAACATAAACCTTTTTCAAAAGAATATTAAATTTTAGATTTCAATCAGCCGAAAAAAATGGTCTGAGCAATTATTACGTATTTATTAATTATATTAAATATGGTAAATTCATTATATCAAATAAAGGAATGAATCAATATAAATATATGTATAGAGTTATGTGGTTTTATTTAATTGTTTACCTATACATTGTGATTTTCAAATGCATTCAAATAGCAAAGAAAAAAAATGATGAGGAGACTAATAAATTAATTTAATACCCCAAACTTATTCTGCCTTTTGTAAACTTAAAATCCTGCATTGAAAATATTTTAACAGTTAGCCGATTTTTAAGAATGCACAGTAAAAATTTTTTTGTAGAAATTAACATAATTATGTTAAAATCGGTCTACATAATTTTTATGTTGTTTTTTGTTTATGTTTACCTTTTGGAAAAAACAACAGAAAAAATTTGTGTAAACCGATTAGTGTCACTGGATACAACTGAACGAAAATACCGCATTTATGGGTTCATTTATATGAAAAAAAAAAAAAAAATTGCTTTTTTTAACTCATGACTTTACAATTCAAATTGTCTTAGCAGCCTATTTAAAAATCAGGAGACGCCAAATGCCGAGAGATGGAAATCTTGTAATGATTCTATGAAAATATGATACTTAAAAAATATAGAATATATAGGATGATTTTAAAACAAAAATTAGAACATGGAAGGATTATAGGACTGTAGAGAAATAATAAAATGGCATACACCGGTGTAAATAAGAGAAAAAAAATAAGAATTTTTTTTACTGCGTTAGGTAATTCTCGTTCCCGATTAACTCATAAATATGGGTTTGTTTTTTTGGGTATTTTGGAATTCGAAGAACTCGTTTTTTTTCTGGTTTCACTTAAAAAAAAAAAAAAAAAAAAATTTACAAAAAGAACTTCAAGTAATATGTCCTAAGAGAAGTCAGTAATGGAATACATTTTTAGGAGAAACTTCAAAAAATTAAGGGTAAGTATAATCTTTTTTCTACATGTTGTTTCATTTCCATGTAACTCTTATTCATCCAGGATTTTTGGAATAATAAAATGTGAAATCCGGAAAAAAAAGGTAAATCGTCTTTGAAAAAAACTTTCAATTAAACAGAAAAGAGTATCTGATGATTAAAAATGTTTATGACAATCAAAAGATTAAGTATTATCAATTTTTGACGGTAAACTCACTCAACAAATCTCACTTAGTTTTATGAACATCCATAAGCTACAGTCAATGATAAGTATGGCTAGTTGACTCTAATTTGTTCTCTTTTGAGTTAATTTTCAATAGTTAAAGAAAGAATTAAAAATTAATCATAAATTCATTATTTACTAATTAAATTCGTTTTTTTGAGGTGATTTTTGTACCAGGATTATTTTAGGTTATCTCACTTTAAGCATTTAAATAAGGGAACAAACCCTGATAAAGGTTGAATAAAATATGTCAAAGCTTTAAACTTCTGCAATTATTTCACACCGTTGTGGCTTGTAACAAATGTCTGATTATTTGAACAATCAAACATAGCCAAAAAATTCCAAAATTCCAAAATTTGCAACAATTTTTCATTTTAAAAAAGGATATTAAGAAAGCATCTTATACATTTTTAGGTGGGAGTACTACAGGTTCCTTTTTTTAAATGATTTTTATAACCATATTGTACAGGAAAAAACAAATAATAGCATTGAAAACTAAAGCAAACCTTCTGTTGTTTTCATAAGCTCAATATTATGGTTTGTATAGTGTTACATTGCTGTCATTTGTTCCGCCTGGCACTGAGAAAAAGAAAAAAATAAATAAAGAGTCATACCTTTTAAAGTTTTAGATATGAAGACTTCCTACTGAATAGGAAAAATTATGCGCCTACCTATAAAATAACATTAAAATTAAAACATGATAATAGAAAATAAACATTGAATTGATTTAATTTGATCAGTTCTAATATTTCTTATGATATGATAAACTCATAGGTACGGTATTTTAAAACGAAAATAATGTACTACCTACCATTAAAATAAGTTTACAGGAAAATATTCAAAAATGGAGGGAATTTCAAGGCCATCAAACTATTTATATTCCTTCCAGAGCCAATCATATAAATATTCTCAAGGCTAAATAATGGGGAAAAAAGAATTACATTTTGTTTTGTCTTTTGTACATTTTGTTTTGAGTAAACTGTTTCAATTGTTTTATCTGAGAATCAGAGTCGAAACCGTCAATTGTTGAAATGTTCAAATCGTTCCCTGTCCCTGTTTATGAAGCAGTTTCAAAAATGAAAAACAAGTGAAAGCCTATTTTATGAAAATATGCGATTTTTTCTTTTTAATAGAGTCGTAACTATACTGATGATCTAATACTTTTCAGATACCAAAAATTATTCAACACATAAAGTTTCAGTTGTAAAAATCTAACAGACGTCCTTAAAAGAAGAATATTTTTGAAATGAAACAGCGCCCCTATGAGTGGAAATCGAAATCAAATCAAAACAAAAGTCCACGATGGTTTTTCAGGGCCCTTATATTATGTGGCATAAGCTAACTATGAGCTTTAGGACTTTTATATTATATAATCACCGCCGCCATTTCGTTTTCGTTTGGTTGTTCATGATTGTATTTTTCTACCGGCGTCTTAATAGAAATTGTTCCTTTAATTTCATTAGACTAGGATATTAACTGTATAGACAAGAAGGATTTAATTCATCAATATCAAATGTATTTAATTTTAAGAATTTTATTACGGTTTTTATAGGCAGGGGCGTTTCCAAAAGCGAGAATCAAATTTTTTTTAGACGCTTCCGTGGCCTACAGAAATGGATTTTTCCGTCTTCGCCATTTTGAAATAAGTTTTTATGTACGATGTTGACTCGCGATTTAATTTGTAAATATTATCTAAAAGTGAGGTTTTGTTACCAATTTTCTTATTTTTTTGCGTATAATAAAATCAAATAGTTGGGATTGTGTGAGCGCTTTTTTTTATTTATGTTTTCGAAAAAAGTTGGTCGATTTGTTCAATTAATAAGTACTGTTTATATTTTGTAATCTTGTGGATAGTTCGTATCACGAGGTTTTACGATTATAAACATAAGAAATATTAATTAAACGCTTGAAAAAGAATGCTTATATTAGTAAGGAATATTTCATTTCAAAAGTAAAATTTAAAAAAAATATAGATTGAGTTGCTATTTTGTTGACATACGTAAAATGATCATCCCCAATTTTTTTTTAGAATAGTATTTGAGGAATAATTTTTTCTTCTCTTAGTGGTTTATACCTAACAGGAGATTAGAATGTTAAAACTTTCCTGGTTTTTTATTAATATTTCAACTTGTTTTTTATGATGATGGTCCTTTTTTTATCTTGATTTTTTAGAAGTATTGATACTTGATTTTTACTGAATGTACCCATATCTATGCACCTAGTGTTTATATTAAGAGCAGCCTAGAGCATTTTCAGTTCATTTGGTTTTCTCAAAATTCTTACATTTTGTATAATTTGGGTTCCTTTTACTTATCTTAACTGATCTTTTTTTCCTCTTTAGTGATTGAAAAGTTTAAAAAGATGTATTATAAATTGAACAATTAAAGTTGTAAAATGGAAGAAGATCAATTAGATGATGATACTGATATTGGAATGGAATCTGAAACACAAGGTGATGAAGAGGACTCAGATGATGATCCAAGTACATCTCCAGCATTAAGTGCTGCATCTACTCCTCCTTATACAACAGATGAGGGATTTTTCCCTCCTCCAAAGAAATGCCTATCAACTGGCAAACCTTTAAATATAAGAAGAAAAAGGGGCAGACCAAAAAAAGAAGTAGATAATAAAAAACCATTAGGAATCAAATTGAAGAGATGGAAAAGGTAATATTGATCTCTGTTTTAATTTATTTCATGAATTTTCAAAATGTAACCTTAAATTTTGCAATTCTTTTTAGTGGGGTATACATCAAGGGAGATACTGCCATGTGCAAACAACCACGAACTCCAAATTCAGCACCAGACACCCCTCAGTCACAGAAATCACCATCAGAGAGCCCAATACATGCATCTGGTTCAGGGATAGAAAATGACTGCAAAGAATTAACTGTCAATCTTGGAGAGAAGGTTGAGAAAATTGAAAAAACTGAAAAACCATTTCCGATGTTGGCACCAGATGATCCACCATACTTTCCAGAAACATGGTATGCATTATTCTTTTACATCTTAATTTCTTTAGTTTAGTAGAACATTAAGTTTAATTCTTTTCAATATTAGGCCAGGGAAAATTTGTGCTCTTTGCAATCTCTCTGAAAGGAGTCAGCTTGGACAGAGGGAAATGATTCGTTTGAGCTGCCCAGAAGGTTATACTCCTCGTAAAGCAAATCCAAGTCCAGGACAAAGTCCTTTAGCAGCACAATGTGGAGGAGATAAAAGCCCTAGGGGCACACAAGCTCCTCTTCAAGTCAGTCACAGGCGTCAGAAAAGTAGGGAGGGAAAGGGAGGAGAAGTATTAGATGAATTAAGTGTAATAGGCTATGTGGAAGAACCAGATGTGAATTTAATTTTTGAACCAACAGGTAAACTTTGTGAACACTGAACATTTTTTGAAATCCATTTTCATTAAAATTGATTTAATTAATAATAAATTGTTTTTAGGCACTTTTTATGTTCATTTGTCATGCATTTTATGGTCTGATGGAGTGAACAAAAATGAATCCGAATTACAAATGGAGAATTATGGGCCAGTCATAGTACATGCCTTATCACGTAGATGCACCTATTGCTCTCGATTCGGGGCATCTGTCATTTGCTCCTTTACCCAAAATCAAGCAAATTGTAGCCTTTATTTCCATTACCCTTGTAGTTTGGCATCTGGAGGATTCATGGATAATAAAACTAAAACATTTATTTGCAATTTACATTTAGACCAAGTTCCATTACTCCGTAAGTATTTTTTTTACATTTACATTTATATAGGCATACATTTATTTATTTATTTATTTATTTATTTATGTGTTACCTTTAAAAATATTGTGTCTATTATTTTTTACAGCTGTAGGGGAATCATCACAATGTTCAGTTTGTTTGTCTTTGGGTAATGTTAGTAATATATTAATGTGCACTACTTGCGGATATCTTTATCATGGTTCTTGTGTTGGTGTGGCTCTTCTTCCTGGTGTAAGAGCAGGTTGGCAATGTAGTGACTGTAGAGTTTGCCAAGTTTGTAGGCAGCCACCAAGTGAAATAGGTAAAATTATGATTTGCGAGACATGTGAAAAAGTTTATCATCCTGGATGTTTACGGCCGATTGTTACCAGCATTCCAAAATATGGATGGAAGTGCAAGGTAAATAACTTTTGAAATTAACCAACGCTGTCATTTTAACTACGTGCAGGCTTTAATGGGAGTTAATTTTTTAGTGTTGTCGAGTATGCAGTGATTGTGGTTCACGAACTCCTGGATCTGGTTTATCCTCCCGGTGGCACAATCATTTTTCTGTGTGTGATTCCTGCTATCAGCAGCGAAATAAAGGCTACTGCTGTCCGATTTGCGGTCGCGCATATCGGGCTGCTGCTCACCGTGATATGGTGCAGTGTACAAAATGCAGAAAGTATGTTCACGGAACTTGCGATAATGATGCTGATTTAACTGTTTATACTAATAAAAAGGAAGCGAATCCAGATTATAAATATTCATGTTCTGCTTGTAAAAATCTGGTGGCATCTGGTCGGCAAATAATAAGAAGAAAAGACAGTGAGTATTCTTAATAACATTGCACAGTTATTTAGTGTTTTGGTATGTGATTTTAAAATTTTGTTTTTGTTTATAGGTTTTGACGAAGTTATGCTAGAATCAAGTCTTTCTGCCAGTCAGGAATCATTATATGGTGATGATTCGTCAGGTATGGATGTAGATCACTCGCCATCAGAAAGTAAAAATTACGATGACTACCCGAAGAGTATAGGTCTAGGAAAAGGAAAACCATTCTGCTCTAGTGATCTAGCGAAGAAGAGATTTATGAGCCGCCCTAAAGGCCAACAATCGGGAGGCAAAATAAATTACCAAAAAATGAAGAAAATGGCCGAGTTTGGAAAGAAAAGAGTGAATAAAACAAAAATGAGAGGAGTTTTTGGTGTTCCTGGTTTAGGACTTCAGGTTAGTTGTTTTATTTCATGGTTCTAATTGAATCGATCGAAAGAAATTTGAATTAACTTCCCTTTTTTTTTTTTTGCAGAGACCTCAGGCCGACCCAGCAAATAAAAATGACGAAGAACCAGGAGTGGAGAATAGAATGGTTTTATGTTCTGCCACAGATAAATTTGTTTTAAGTCAGGATATTTGTGTCATGTGTGGGGCCTTAGGGACTGATCAAGAAGGTTGTTTAATAGCTTGCGCTCAATGTGGGCAATGTTACCATCCATACTGCGTTAATGTTAAGGTAGGTAGAGGATTTTATCATTATTTTAAAAATAATGTGTTCTGTATTTTACTACTGATTGGTGTTGATAAATAATTGATTTAAAATTTTCTCATAGGTGACCAAGGTAATCCTCCAGAAGGGTTGGAGATGCTTAGATTGTACCGTATGTGAGGGGTGTGGGCAACGCAATGATGATTCAAGGTTAACATTATGTGATGACTGTGATATTTCTTACCATATCTATTGTATGGATCCACCTTTAGATTATGTGCCTCGCGGGGTTTGGAAGTGTAAATGGTAATATACAATATACGATATACATATGTGCAATATTTTAGATTGTACTGTGTAAGTTTAAGTAAAACTTGATCAAATTAATCACTTTTTTGCGATCTATTCTAGGTGTGTTGTGTGTATCAAATGTGGATCAAACGACCCTGGCTTTAATTGCAGTTGGATGAATGGTTACACGGAGTGTGGCCCTTGTGCCTCGCATACGTGCTGCCCTTCATGTTTAGATCCCTATACGGAAGGTGAGCTCGTGATTCAATGCGAAACATGCGAACGTTGGTTACATGGTTCTTGTGATGGTATTCGGAACGAAGCCGATGCTGAAAAATGTGCTGATGAAAGGTATCAATGCATTTTATGTCGGCCTAGGGATGTCCCACCGCCGCATTTATTACCTCCTCCCCCTCCTCCGAAGCCAGTTCCTAAGCCACCGACGCCTACGAAAAGTCCAGGTAATTAAAAATATATTTTAGTGAAAAGTCTTGTTGCTGTATCATCACCATACGGCGTATCTTAACATTCTGTAACATTCATTTTTATTTTTTTTAAACTTCAGAGCTTCCGAGATTTTCACAAACACAATTTTTAGTCGATGGAGTATGTTTATCTGAAGCAGGAATGCTTCAAATCAAATCTTTGTCTATAGAACAACAGGTAACTCAGAGGAAAAAGAGAACAGCTAAAAGAGTTCCCTCACTTGTACCAAACCCACAAATGCCAGTCCAAGATAAGGAAGCTAGATTTGCTGCTACTATCGAAAGTGTAGTGTCCGGAACTGAAGGTAAAGGTTAATATCCAAGACTAGGAAAATTTTAAAATTCATTAATATGCAACTTTCAAATTGGTGTAGGCAAATCTCCTATCCCAGGATCTCCCACTCCCGGATGTTCTTACAAAGAAGAGGATGATGGCATAAAAGACGACGTTTTGAAAGAAGAGCAGGCCGAACTATGGAAAGAAGGAATGGAGGTAGCTCCTAGAGAAGATGGAAGACCACCTGAACCACCAGAAGGATTTACTATTGTTACCACTGAGACCGGCGCTTTGGTACTTAGAAAGAAGAGAACGAGAAATTTGCAGAAATTAGGTAAATATCATTGTCAAAGTAAAATTATATTTCAATTTTTTTGGGAAATATTATTACTGATGATTTTTTTTTGTTTTGTTTTTTAGGTATAGGAGGTTTTGCCGTTAGAGTTCGCTCCAGATTGCAAGCTAATGAAGAAGATGACACTCCCCCTGGTGAAAGACCTCCTTCAATACAGTCAATGGATAAACCTAAAAGAAAGCCTGTCAGAAGAAAACCTAGGAATAAGCTAGTAGAAAGTTTCCCGTCTTATCTCCAAGAGGCATTTTTTGGCAGGGAATTACTGGATACACCGAAAGATAAAGAATTGCATTCCAGTTCTGAAGATGAATCTGTTTCGAAATTTAATGTGACCGACGATAAAACAATAGAGTTGTCAAAAGATGAGTTAAAAGTAATGGAGGATGTGAAGGCGCGACAAGAAAAAGAAAAAGAAGAACGGGAAAAACAGAAAGCTGAAGAGAAAAATAAAGCAAAAGCAAAGTCCCCAGTGAAAACAGAGGAAGATGAAGGAAGCGACAGTGAAGTACTAAAAGATTTGAATTTGAAAGATTTACCTCTTCCCAATGATTTACTGGACACTGATCTTGTTAACACTATTATGGCAGAAGGAGACGATATCAAAGTAAGTATTCAAGTAATGTAAGGTTGGTGTATTTTTATCTTATTTTTTTATTTACATGTAACATTTTTATTCTTACAGCCAACGGAAAATCTAGATGCTTCTGAATTAAACGAATCTCTTGAAACTTCAGCTGCAAATCAATCTAAGGACGAATTGACGGATATTTTGTCATCAATGAGTGGTTTACCAAACATGGATACCAAAGACCTGGAAGAAATTTTTAAAGGTGTTGAAAGCCAAGAAAGCCAACCGGGTTATTCGGGTAAATATTTATTTTCAATATTTTGCTCTTTTTTCTTCGGCTAAATAATTTTGGGCTGATTCGAAAATCATTTTTCATTATGAATTTATTATCAGTATGTGGCTATAACAATATAACATAGATAAAATAAGGTACCTCTATTTTTTTTTAAGTAGCACAGCGTTCTTATTTTGAATAATTTTAGAAAGTCAATTTTAGGTTCATTTTTTTAAAAAATTCTTGTCATTTTAAATATTTAAAAATATTTTTTTTAGGGGGATTTCAATTAAATGTCCCTCCATCTTTACCCACTCAAAATATTCTCCCTAATAATTTTCCTCCTCCTAGTCCTTACCATTCCGAATATTCGAATTCTCCCCACTCTCAGGTATCTGAACCCCCAAGTCCCTGGCTAGATGAATCACCTGCTGCAGTTGATCAAACTCAACCAAACGGCAATCAATCTTTCAATAATTCAAGAAATGGAGCGCAAAAAATGGAAGCAGATGAACCTTTGGGTCTTAATGCTACAATATCGTCTGTCCTTTATGCCAATACCAATCATCCCGAATGGAAGAAGCAATACCCTGGTAAGGATATCACCTTTTTTTCCCTTTTACAATATTTTTATTAATGTTGTAAATATCTGTCAGGAAAATAAGCTTCAGCTACTTTTTGGTTTTTTTAAATAGCTTTAGCACTTTAATGTATATGGCCTCAAATTTGATGTATTTTATTTGTTTTAGTTTGGGCGGAGCGACAAAAGCAAATCATGAAGAAATGGAGAAGTCTCACAACCGAGCAAAAAGCTCCATATTTACAAAAAGCTCGAGATAACCGGTCAGTTCTAAGGATGAAAAAAGCACAACAGGTAAAATTATTACTGCTAACATTGGTTATTTTAACCTGACGATGTAAGTCTTTTATGATAGTAATCACAAACATCATCGTTGCGATTTAGTTAACTATGTGCAGTGGAATTTATTTTATTTTCATAAAAAATAATGTTAACTATGATAATGCAGATCTTTGAGTTTCAATTCAAATTTTTCAGAAAGAGTACTTTCTTTGGCGTACAAATCATGCTATATAATTTAAACTTTTTATTTGGTGTTATCATAGTGGTTCAGTTATATTTTTAATAGATTGTATGTATTTTAAAGTAATCTTAAAAATGAGCATTTCAATGCAATATTTTGTGGCATTAACATATTCAGATACCAAAAGAAAGTCCGACAAGTGCAACTTCCCCGTCGGGGAGCGCTGTCGCCAAAGGAAGTCCATCCTCAGAGCAGAAGAACTTGATACCAACCACAGTGAGCCAGCAGTTGACGACTGAAGACGAGGTGTGTGAGGCGGCGGCTTCCGATCAGGCGGCACTCAAGACGCAATCACTAACCACTAACACTACCGCAATTATCGGGTCTGATGATCGCGGGACGTCTCAGTCTACATCTGACGAAAAATTAATTCCTAGTACAAGTTCGGATTCGGGAAGCCAGACAGAGACACCTTTAAAAAATTCCTCTCAAGGAGAAAATAAAGCCGTGCGCGTTTTACTAACGCCAGTTGACAACAGTCAGTCAGGCCCTCAAAACATTCTTTTCCGAAATGTTGTCATTGCTAACAATCCAAATATCGTTAATCCCAATCATAATTTTACGATTCACCATCATTTTTCTGGATCTACAACTCCACAATATGTCCAGAATGAACCGATTATCATTGCTAGTCAATCTCAGCCGCAGCAAAACAGTTCGTTTAATGTTAGGAATTTGCTAAGTCAGAATAATCAGAATGTGATTCAGTTTCCCAACTACACTCGGTTTCCTAGTCATTTTCATTTGGATATTTCGAACCGAGCTCCAAACGTAACAATTCGAGCTTTTGAAACTGGGGGTATCAGCCATTTAACCCGAAGTCAAATTTCAAGTCATGGTCAGACTTTTATTCATCGTCCCATGACTCTTACCCTTCCTCAAAGCCATACAAGCACTCATATTTCTGAAATTAAAATACTTCATCCTGCCACTCATATCCTTCATACTCCTCAAGTTATCCAACCTCCGATCCAATCACCAAATAATGTGGATAGCAAACGTGAAGAACAAGAAAAAATATCACCCACTGAAGTAACCGAAGTACCCAGACAAGCCGAATTGCCAAATAACGAAAATAACATTCAGTCTCAATCAGAACAACAGTCAAATCAAGAAGAGAAACTAAGTGAGATGTTAACTGAAAAAATCGTCGGCTTTAATCGCTTGCTAATTGTTTCGGATCAGGCTAATCAATCTAAAATTGTGGAATCAAAAGTTCAAATAGTATCACAAAAAGGCGAGGAAAAAAGTGAATCAAATGAACCGAACGATCATCAGATTCGAGTCCTAACTCCGTCCGAAATCATGAGGACTCTCCCTTCTCTGGGTCCTGATGGCTACGACGTGGCCCATCCATCACAAACCACGTCCCCCACTCCCTCTAACCACTCACACATGGTGAGCACTTTCAATAACAATTTGTCTATCAGTCTTATTTATTTTCCTTGTTTTTATTTTGTTTTATTTTTTCTTTATGAACGCGGTTCCACGGTGGTGTAAATTTTATAAATGAAAAAAATTCATTTCAATTTTTATTTTTGTTCATATATTTATTTGTGTATGTATTTCTGCAAATTTTATTTGGACAGAATAGAATCTTGAATTTTATCGAAAATTTAATTTTATTTCAAATATTAGCTTCAATTAATTTTTTGATAAAAGCGTTTTATAAAAACATGCAAAAAAAAAAAAAAAAAAAAAAAAGAAACGGTTACAGTAGAAAATGTGCTAAGAAAAAAAATCGACATAATTCAAAAAATTAAAGTTAAATAGAAGGAAATAGTATCACGATTGATTGAAATGCATTTTTTTAACATCAGCATTGAACCGCACATGAATTATAGTTCTCGAGATCTTTATTTTAGCTAGCTGTTTTTATTTTTGTCATTTTGGCTGTCATTAAGTGCGTTAATGCCTACAGACGTTTTTTTTTATACATCGATGTGACGGAATGATAAATGTTTAAATAATGAAATATTTCCACTGGCGATGTTTCTTTTTATTGTACGGTTTCTTCATGATTGTTGCAATTACAAAATTCGAATGTCAAAAAAAAAAAAAAAAAATGTAGCATTAAAAATCGGGCACTGAAAAATCCTTTTATGTAATTGGGCTTGGTTTGTAAAAAGTCCATAATCATCCGATTTTTACAATTATCATACCGCTGTTTTGTTCTGAAAAAAAATAATCCATCCATTTTCAGTGGCACAATTAATTACAGAGCACGTCAGTGGAAATAAAATAGATTCGTGCATGAAAATTTAAAAGACAGCCATTCGATTAAGTGAGTGAGGATTTAAACCAATCACAAATCCTGAAATTTATATTTTTCCTTACTTTATCCCTTTCCTCCACACTTACTAACAATTTCTTAAGTTTTGTAGACTGCTTCGCATTTGGTTTTTTTAGTCTTGTCGCTGGTTTTGGTTTTTATTTTATTTAATCAGTTATTTATTTATTTATTTAAATTTTTTTTTTCGAAACAATTTTGAAATAATTTTCTTGGGTTTATTTTATTTCATTTATTTTTTTTTTTTTATTTTTTTAGTACTCACTTTTCAGGAATCTCGTTTAACATATATTTGAAATATTGATATGGAAAAATATTTTGATTTGATTGGCGAATGAAAGTTTTAAATTAAACGGATTCTGTGAAATGCACCAAGTGGCTAAATAATTTTTTTTAAAATTAAAATTAATGAATTAAGATTATAAATTGTTTAGCCATTTTACTAAGATGTTATTGTAAATATTATCAGTAATGTTATTTTATTTTTATGCATGATTTCAGGTGTTCATGGTTGCCTGTCTTAAAATATTTTTTAAAAGAACTAGTTTTAATTATCCTTATTTTGCAGAGTTGGAAAATTGAGCAAATCTTGTTATGAAGACTAAACATAATTTTAGTTTGGAACTCTGAGTATAATGAGAATACGAGTATTGAGAGTTTTATTTTTACGATGAAAATAACTACCCGTAAATTTGGTAAAGACAATGATTTACTATACTATCCAACCCTGCAATCATAAGTAAAATTTTGCATTTGAAATTTTTCCTCGAAATTTTAACTGCAAGATTTTAATTAATTGACCTTTGGAATGATTTTTTAAAAAATTTAATTTTCATTTTTCTAGATAATTTTACTCTACTTTACATTCATTTGGTTTTAAGTTTCTTTCTTTTTAACTTATTCTTAAAGTAATTTTTTTGGTAAAAGTGAAAGTAACTTGGAAAAGGGTTTTGAAAATAATAAGTGATGGGTTTTTATTGGAAACTGATGAATTTTTTCAAATTAAGATTATTATTTGATGTGTTACATTGAATTGGATAGAGTGCCGAATTTGTGAAATCAAGGGCAGCCCAGAATAAAAGAGTTGTATGTAGAACTCTTGACTCATGGAACGAATTTTTAATGACAACCGTGCTATAAAATCAATTTTTTTCTATCGGAGTGAGAAGAAAATTTCAATACTGGGAAGTTTTTTAAAGACTAGCCTAATCAAAAGACCTCGTAAATCTCATAATTTTTCAGTAGAAAAAACTCCTTGAGATTTCACACTTTTAAATGTTTTTCTAGCTTTAACAATACCTGGTAGTACATAGAATGTTACAGGAAAACACCACAACTTATTTATATTTTCCTGCTATAATTTGCTCCACCCAATACTAGTTATATAGGTCCGGCTGATAGTAATTATAAAGTTTATAACATACACAGTAAAAAATATTATGTAAAAAATATATTCTAAGCGGTCCACATAAATTTTTTCTGTTGTTTTTCCCAAAAGGTAAACATAAACAAAAACAACATAAGAATTATGTGGACCTACTTATTTTGATTTTGACATAAAATTTTTTACAGTGTATATATACCCTATACTATTATACATGTATAGGTGCCCTGTTTCCGGGTAATACAGTTAATAGAAGAAATACTAATTGTAAATAATAAATTGTTTTTTCCTCAGAGTCTTGTTAATTTGGCACGTCATTCGTTAAATCTCATTTGTGCCATAATAAACTTGTATAAAAAGTAATATTTTTTTTTCTCTTTGAAAATAAAAGCAAATAAATATTATTTTATCATCTTTAACTTTATTAGGCAACACTTATTTTTATGAACTGTCGTTCAAATTCACAAAAGAATGAATTGTGCTGTGTTAAATAGGCAATCCGGTAAAATACTTTGTTGATTCTCAAACTTTGCACTCTACACAAATGCCATGTAACATTTCAATTTTAGAAATGTCTTTTTATGTTTGAACTTTCTTACTTTGTTTATTTCCGATTTCAGAAAATTTGATTTCTGATCATTATAGCACAAATTATTTTTCAATAATCTCAAATAATTTCTTTGAAATAAAAGAAAAAACATTTCTTTGGTCTGTTCTAATGTTATTGATAATTTTTAACTTCTTTTGTAAAGGATCAAGAGAAGGCAATGCAACAACAGAAAGCCACTCGGGAATCTGAACAAGAGCGACAATGGAAACATATGCAAGCAGTGCGTCAACAACAGCAACAGCAGCAGCAGCAAGGAATTCATGAACAACGAGCCAGAATTAATAGGCAAATGACTACCGGGGAAGAGCAGAATCCAAATCTTACGATTCAACTCCAAGTTTCTACTAATCAGGTACTGGAATCTTTTTTAATTCTTAAAAAAAATTATTATAATAATAAAAAAAAAAAATAAAAAAATTTTTTTTAAATTTTTTTATAGGATCCAAATACAATGGGGCCTTTAGCGTCACCATCACCAGGTTCTAGATCTCAGTTCCCACAGAATTCAAGCGTGAAAGTAACTAGGATTCACCCCTCTCAAAGCCCGAGCCCTTTCTCTCATCCTTTGCCTCCACCATCGCCCCTTCTGAACAGACCCATAAGGGCGCAGACACCAAACTATCAGCCTCGCCAATTTTCTCCCAGCCAAACTTCTCTTTCTGATTTTTCAGGCAGTCCTTCCCCTAATTCAGAAGCTGATCCTTATAATAACGCTCCCAGAACGTTTGCTAATCAAAGTCCTAGAATGGTGTTCTCAGCTCAGTCCCCAAGACCGCCTCAGACTTCTCCTAGGCCGACTTTAATGTTTACTGACACTACTAGGCGAGCTGAAGAAAATTATCAAATACCTCAGGCTGGACAAAGTCCGGAAGTTACAAGACAACTGAGGGATTTACTTCAAAGGCAAAAAGAAGGTGCTGCTAGTTTAAATCAAACTCAGGTTCAACAACGTCAGTGGCAAACAGGACCAGGTGAGTGTAAATACTTTCAAAAATGAGATCGAAAAGTAAGGATGTAGGGCACTTTCAAAAGAACCAATTTTAGATATGGGCATTTGCGAAAAACTTGGTTTTTAGAAATGGTTTGGTACGAAAAACGTTTTAAGACAAAAACCGGATACTTAAGAATATCATTAAATAGAAGAAAGATGTATATGTGGAAAAACTTTAAATGCCGAAAGTTTATTGTTTTAATAATATTGACATTTCATAAGTTAATAAGACCAATAAGATCAATTAAGAATTGCATTGTTACTTTTCTTTATCGTTATAGATAACACTTGTGAAAAACTTTGTTTTTTGCAAGTGGAACCTTTTATAAAATGATGCTTAGGGGTTGAAACCAAGAGTAAAACTCATCTTCTGGGTAAAGACCAGTTTAGAAACTAACCTAATAAATCAACTTTTAAATAAAATTAAAAATTAACCAGTAGAACATCCATATGAATATAGTGCCTTGCTCCGAAAAGAATAAATGACTTAACTCACAAGTAAAAATCGTATTAAAATAGTTTCAGATCAATTTTCCGAAGGACAGGAAGCTACTTTTAGACATCCTTTGCCTCCAGGAAATATGCCACGGCCCAGAATGCCTGTTCAACAGGTTGTGGTCAGAGCTCCAATTCGACAAATAGTTGATCCTAGGATGCAAGGAGTAAGAAAAAACGTTTTTGAGATAAATTTTGGGGAGAAGTTTTTATACGATACTTTTTTTAAGGTCCAAGATCAAAGGATGAGGTTATTAATACCCCAACAGAGACCGCAAAATATGCAACCTCAATTTATTGCTCAGCCGAATCAGCAACAAAGAAATCCTTTGGATTCGTACGATGAAATAGTTCAGCAAAGACAGCATGAGAGTGGTGCTTTACATCAGAGGCTTGTCCCTGTTCGGATGCGGGCAAATCCTGTTGCACAGAATCCGAATATAATAGCTCAGGGTGCTCAAGCAGCTGCTGCAACTGAACAACAAGTAAGAAAACGCAAATTTTTTTATTAAAGTTGAAAATATATTTTTAAATATTTATTTGAACTCTCTTCAACATAGGAAATACCTGAAAGCGTTACAGCTGAACTAGAACAGCTAGAGCAAGAAGGTGGACAAATGTCGGAGGTAGAAGCTGTATCTGCGATTTTAGGTGATCTCGCCGATGACGATGATGAACTGTTAGCAGAAATGGGAGCCGATTTTAATATTCTTGAATATGTTGACACTGATACTTCCCATGGTGATAAAACAAATATTTTAGATATTGAATTGGAAGATGACGAAACAAAAGAGAAGAAATTAAAAGAGGGAAGGTACGTAAAAGTTTAGACAAATGGAAAAAAAGGAAAATTATTAAATTAATTTTTTTTTTAAGCTCTGGGCAAAATAACCTAGATAAATCGTTGCCGCCACCAACTTCTGGTCAAACTGCAAAACCCACACCTGATCCTCCTCCTGGAACTGAAATAGTGACAAAACAGACTGCGAAAACTGAAATTGCTCAAAGTCATCCTGGAACAGAAATGTCTATTCCTCAGATAACTTCAGATGATCTTCGAACGGAAGGCTTAGAGCCGAGATTTAATCCATCTCTTCCGAGAGTTCCTGTTCCGGTACCCGTACCTGTTCCCGTTTCAGGTAATTAAGTTTGAAAGTAAAAAGGTATTTCTGCCGTGCTAAGCGATTTCGTCCTATCTCCATTTCTGAGTCGAATAGGTTTGTTTATGAAAAAGAAATACAGTCGATGTGGAGATAGGACGAAATCGCTTGGCACGCCAGATTTCATAATAATTTAATTTGATTTATTCATTTTCACTTGATATTATTTTAGTAGTAGATCCCCAACGTCTTCCAATGCGAGTAGGTGCTCCAAGCTCAACTAGGGTTATCGTAGGCCCAGCCGGGCAAATCATTCAAAGCTTACCAGTTCAAACAAGGCTGGCTGGAATCGCTGTTGCACCACCACCCCCGCCGCCATATCCTGGACCTCCACCGCCTTATCCTGGACAACAGGTAATAGAACAGAATAGACATTTGTTAGTAAAGCATAACGATTTAAAATTTTCGTTTGACTTAATTTCTGAAAAGATTCATATGATTGTCTAAAATTTATTTTTTTTGTTTAAAATTTATTTATTCTCGATATTTTTAAATTTGCCTGTAATTTGATTTTAATTCGTAACATTTAGTTGTTGCTAACGGTCAGTATTCGATTTATGGGCAAAGATTTCTTCAAATAATTTGGTTTTAATTAAGAAAAAATTAAATAGGTGCGGAAGACCATAATTATTAAATATATCTCCACCTCTTTAATTTCTTTCATGCATTTTACGGCGAGAATTACGTAAACCAATGCTTGCCTTGTTGGATTTGAATTTTTAAAAGTAATTAACGAATGCTTATTCTCTTTCCTAAATTCTTTTGAAAAGAAATCGTTTTATAGTTGAAAATGTTCAGCAAAAAGGTTTATTTCAACAAGCAGTTAGTTTGATTTCTTTCTTGAAAAAATTAAGAGAATAGGCATGGAATGCAGTTAATTAAATGTGAAGATATCATTTTCGAGTGCATAGTTGCTTTTTCTGTAGCTTGTAATTGGTTATCGGTTTTTCATAATAGGTACTTCGTTTTCCGACCAATTTTAAAAACATTTAATTCTGCCGCTGTAAGCGAAACCGCTATATCTGCCGCTCTGTAATTGAATATATGTTTCCATAAGTTTAGAATAACGAACAAGACTCAATTTTGAAATGGAGTTACGAGGATTTCGCTTACGGCTGATGAATTTAAAATTTAAAATCGGTCTGGGTTAATTTTACTAAATATCAGAACGAATATATTTTGAAATTTGTGAGGAAAAAAAATTATACTTTAAATCGTTATTCGTTTGTCATTTGGTAAAATTTTTGTTTGATTTGGTAATGGTAAAATGTATATGTTTTGCGAATGTTATCGGTGACGGCTCTATGGATTGGTTTTGTTTTTAACTGTATAGATGCCTCCTTCCCGCCATCAAATGGGTTTGATGCCGCCACAAGAACATTTACCACCGCACCTTCAGCGGCGCCCGCTTTTGCTCCAGGTGAGGACCCTGAAAATGGTATTATAGTTGCATTTTAAGAAATACTTCAATGCTTTAATGTCCAATTATTTTAATTTTTTTTTAATGTGTGGTCGTTTAAAATTAATTAAAAAGCGGTTACGGTATCACCTTATTACGCTGTTTACTTTAATACTGTTCGGTGATAAGAAAGAATTAACGAATGGGTGTATGGGTATTTTATTTTTTATTTAACTTCGTTTCGTATCAATGGTTGTTACATTCATTCGTTAATAATTCATTGATAATTTTAAATTTAATCAAATCAAATTACCGTACTGATCGTAAGTAGTCTTGTTCTCAGGAGCAGCCGTTACTGCTGGAGGATCTTTTGGAACAGGAAAAAAGGGAACAAGAGAAGCAACAACTACAGGTACCTGAAGGAGCATCGGGTGCATTAGTGGGTGATATTAACATTGATCATTTAGGAAGTGATGTTGCTCCTAGTATGACAAATACAGGTGAGATTAAAATCTATTTTTTTTTTGTTTTGTGTATAAATAAGACGAATAATTTTTTCAAAAATAATTTTTTAAAGGCATGATTCCTCCAACTAATGTAATGAACACAAATGTGAGACCTCAGTTTCAACGTCCACCAGGACCTTTTATGTCACAAAGAACTGTGCCTGAGGCGCCACCTACGCCTAGAGTTCCACCCTTTAATTTACCGGTACTTCAACCTCCACCAATTCCGCCAGATGTGATTGCAACGGACCAGGATAGACAAGCTGCCATGGAATATGAAACATGGTTAAATCACCAAAGTCAGCTTCTTCAGCAGCAGTTAAAGTACTATGAAGCTGAGGTTACGAAGTTAAGGAAAGTTAGGAAGGTAAGCTTGGATCGTTTAGATAAGAAATCTAATAGCAACTTCATGAAATATTGAAATATTTTTTTATTACTACTCCATTATTTTTTTTAACAGTCATTAAATAGCAAACAAAGGCAACTTCGTAAAAATGGCAACGAATTATCAGAACAAGATGCTCTTGAGCTTCAGAGAATATCTACAGAACAGTCTGGACTTCAGAAGCATTTAGACGCTAGCAGAAAATCAGTAAAGCAACATGGAATTTTAATTCAAGAATATACAAGCAAGAAGCAAAAACAGATGCAAAACAGTCCTATGCATCCTGGTACAAGTCCACTAAATCAACCTAACCAGAGTCCTTTGCATTCTACTCAAAGTGGTAATATGAGCACTAGTCAAAGCCCAATGCATTTAGGTAAGGCATAAATTATGCAGTAATTTTTAAAATTTTTATGTTTTTGACTAACAACTTACATTCTTTTAACAGGTCAGACTACCTCTCCCATGCACACAACGACTAATTATACTACTTCTTCTCACCCGAACACACCTCAAAGTCCGATGATGAGTCCCAGCCCGTCGCCATTACATTCTCCCGGCCCAGTAGTTAGTCAGTCTCCAGGAGGAGGTATGTTGCAAAGCCCAATGTCGCCTCACAGTATGCAGCAGTCTCCCAGATTAGGAACTCCGCATTCACAGGTTTGCATCGCATTTAGGAAATATTAAAAAGAATATCTTTTTAAAAAATTCTTGATTGTTTTCAGAGCGAAGAAAGCCCGTTTAGCCCCGGATCGTTACCTTCTCCGGGTCCGAATCGGCTCACATCTCCTCAAATTCCAACTCCTGGCAATCCTCGATTGCCATCGCCACAACATCGGGCACGACTAGTTACCTCACCTGGTCTACCAGATCAAATGAATCGCCTACATGGAATGAACATTGGTCCGCGTTATGCTCGGGCTCCAATGGCACCGGACAATCGGCTGCGTGGTCCCGGACCTCAACCATCGGCTACAGTTTATCAAAGCCCAGGAACTACAAGAGTGATTTACACTCAAAAACAAGGATCTCAAGAGCAAAATCAAATTTTGCAAAGACCTGCTTTAACAAGGGAGCAATTTATTCAGAGAACTATGTACATGCAGCAGCAGCAGCAGCAACAGCAGCAGCAGATAAGAAATCAGCAACAGCTTTTGCATCAAATTAGTCAACAAAATCCAAATTTAACTCCGGAGCAGAAGCAAAAAATATTAGCCCATCAGCAAAAGCTTATGATGCAACAAAGGCAGTTAATTGATCAACAGATGATCCAGCAGCAACAACAATTGGCGGCACAAAATCAACAAAGAATTCAGAGTCAGAATAATTTTCAGAGCGTGCCTAACTCATCGCCTCAAAGGATCACAGCAGTTCAAAATAATTTAAACATGCATGGAATGTCCCAGCCTTCACAGAATTCGCCTAGATCTCCCATCGTTGCAGGACAAAACCCCAAAAGCCCAATAAGTCCAATGATTCAAATGCCTCAATCACCTATGAATCTTCCACCAAAAAGTCCGGTTGCTCCTTCGCCAGTTCAGAAAAGTCCTATGGTACAGCCTCAGTCAAGTCCTTTGGTGCAATCTCCTTTAAATCTTCCTCCAAGAAGTCCAAGTTTGGGAAGTCCTTTAAGCAAGCATGTTAATTTTATGCAGTTTGCTAATGCGGATGGACATATGCCGCATAATATAATGCAAGGAGATGACAAACCTGAAAATTCAGATATGGACCATGGAGGCGGATCAAGCAATGCTCCAATACCTTATTTAGAAAATTTACTTCGATTTTGCGGTCGTAAACTCGGTTTACGAGGAGGCTCACCCATGTGGTCTTTTAGTAAAGGAAAAAGACCCAAAAAAACCGAGGAAGAAAGATGTCGAACTCCGAATCAGGCTGAAATAACAACAGTCATGAAAAGCCCCACGCAAGAAAAGCCTTTGCAAGGGATTTTGAAAAACCCAGGAATATCACGAATGGTTAGGCCATCAAACGTAGTTCATCCAGAACCGTCTACGAGTAATGTACCTGGAGACAGTAATAGAAGAATATCAGTTTTAAGACATCGTAAAGAATCTGGGATTGAATTGCAGCAACCGAATATTGTGGTTCAGTTACAGAGTAGTCAGCAATTGCAATTGCAACCAAATCAACAGAAAGTTATAATACAGCAGATGCCTACGGGGAGTGTACAGCAAAAATCGTTTCCATTGCAGAAAAACGTTCATTTAATGCAGAATCAAAAACTTGTTCAAAAGAAAATGACGAATCAACCACAGCTCGTTTCTAAAAGACCGTCATTGGTTTCTTTTGATTACGACAGTCTAGACGATGAAGAAACTCCTCCAGCTTCACCAGGGCTTAGAGTTGACAAAGTAGCGGAACAGAAAGTAGAAAAAATGGATAAGGCAGATGAGGAAGAAGAAGAAATTAGAATTGCCACTGATGCCGAAGGTTTAGAACTGTTAGCGCAAGAAAATCTTTTAAATTTGGAACTCGAAGAAAGCGATGAAGGAAGCGGTCGAAGAGTTATCATAATCGAGAACTCAGAAGAAGGGACATCTGGTTCCGAAAAATACGAAGATAATCCAAATGGATCTCCCACCGTCATGGAATTCATGGACGATGATTTAATGGTTTACGAGCCAATCGAAGGTGTCATTTCTGATTCCGATGAATTAGTGGTTTTAGAAGAATGTGAAGTTTTAGAAGCTCATGAAATAGACATAAGCAATTGTGAAGTTATGGAATTTGAAAGCGTCGATGAGAGTGAAACCCACGAAAATGAAGAAACGCCGCTGCCACCGAAACCAGTTGATGAAGCCAGGCCTGAGGAACCTAAAGCAGTTGATAAAGAGGTAGTTGAAGCTAAAGAATCAAGTGAGGAGCAAAGACCGGAACAGCAGAAGCAGCAGATTATTGTCAGGCACACAAGGAAAGGCAAGCAAATAGTTATGGTTAAAAGGCAAGAAGGTAAAGACCAGAGGCATGTCGTTTATAGATCAGAAAAAGATAACAAAGAATTAGAGGATGCTTCATCAACTTTGTCGAGAAGTAGTAGTGAAGAAGAAAAAAGTGCTGACGGTAGTGAAGTTAAAGACGATGCTGAGATTTTACCAAAAGAACCTACTGAAACAGACTTTAAGAAATTAATAGAACAATCAGAAATCATTCTAATGGATGATAACGGACAAATCCAAAACTCAGATCCTTCAAAAGTTGCAAAAGATGTCGCGAAAAATCCCATTGTGATTGAAGCAGAAAAAGAACCAGAAAGTAAGAGTGTTGATAAAGAAACTATTCCTAGCCAGAAATTTACCGATAGTCCATTATCTCCTGAACCACTGAGAGAAAAAGTTTTGAGCCCCATCAAAGTTGTAATGAACAAAGAAGACATTGAACCAAATTTACCGGACCCGAGATTAATAAAGTCTAATGATCGAAATGTAAAACTTAACGTCGGAAGTGATAGCAAACCGGATGATCAAAATCAAAAAGTATTGAAAAAATTGGATGCAATAGATTCTGCAAGCATATCAGATATCTCCCTATCAAACTTATCATTTCCGGACTTCCCAGAAGGTTTAGCTTCTAAATTCTTTCCGGAATCAAACTCAGAAATGTTAAACGACGGGAATATACTTAAAACGGAAGAGAAAAATTCATTTCCGTTAACTGTAAATCAGAAAGATAATAAGAAAGAGGCAGAATTAGATCAGGCCTCTGTCATTCGGGGACCGAAAACATACGAAAAATTAAAATTTGGAAAATCAAAAATGCAGTTAACTGAGCATGATTACACGCATATCCCTGGAAAAATGGAGAATTTTAAAAAGAACGATTCAGTGGAAGAGAAAGTAAAACCAGATGACGCAGTAGTTGAACATGGAAAACCGAAAGAAGTGGTTTATCCAATTGCTATTTTACATGATCCTGTGCCTATCAAAACAGAAGATGTGAGCCCGAAAAAGGCTCCCGAAGAAACGCCAAAACCTGAAGCCGGAAAATGTTATCCTCTGTTACCATTGTCTTTGCCAAGGAAAGGTGCAGAGGACGCAGCCAACGTTTCTGCTTCAGTTACTGTGCCCGGAAGTCGGTCGATTAATTTTGATTCAACCGTATCCCAAGCTAGTACCTCTGTGCCTTTGGAAATAAGCTCTCATATTGCTAAAATAGATCCTAAAGTTAGAGACATTATAAGCATATCAAAAATTACTACTCTGTCACCTGATAGTAAGATGTCTTTCGGAAATATCGCAACTACCTGCTCTTCGCAGTTAAGTGCAGTTACGACTACTAATGTTATGTCGACCCCTCGTATGTCTGTGCCTGTTTTGGCTCCGATCGGAGCGAAAACAGTGGAATTGGTTTCAAAACAATCAAAAATCAAACTTGCAGAAGAAGCAAAAAGAAGTGATACGCGTCGAAAATCTTTGGACAACATTGGGAGGAGAAAGTCTATCGAAGAAAGAAGACGAAGTTCTGAGGCCACTTCACGAGAAAATAAAAGAGAATTAGAACAGAGAAAACAAATGATCCTGGAGGAAATTAAACAGTCGCAGTTAGAAAAAGAAAAATTAAGACTAGAAAGTAGCAAACCTGTTGAAACACCTCAGGTGGAACCAAAACCAGAAATTATAAAAACCGAGCACGATTTGTCAGATGTTATTGACATTCTCGAAAATATCGACAGCACACCTACTCGATTGTTAAATGCTTCAGAATTGCAAAGCATAGAAAAGACGCAGTTGTTTGAAAACGAGGAGTTGGAAAAGACACCTCCGAAAACGAAACCCTCTGAGGTTCAAAAATTCGATGAGAAAATTAATTTACAAAGTTTACTATCCGATACCGGGAAGAGCGATATTCAAGTAAGCGATCTAGCTAGAGGTCTCTCGAAATCAACGACGCAAGCGGAAACAAGAACTGTTCCACCCACAACTATGAACACGCAATCAAAATTAGCTGCTTTGTTGACTGGCGGTCCAGATGCGATGAGGAGTAAAATTCATAAAGATATGACATTTTCTACATCTAATTCTGCGTCCATTTTTGATATTCGAAAAGACGGCGTGCCAACGTTGGAATCCTTACTCGAGAAAGACACAGAACAATCTAAGAAAACAGACAAAGGAGAAAAAAATAAAGTTGAGACCAAAGAGAAAATACAGGAAAGTGAAATTAAGACTGATAAATTACCTTTAGATATATCTCCTACGCAGAAAAATGAGAATTTAAATTTGACTCCAACTAGTAGTTCTGGAAATTTAATTTTATCCCCCACGTCTGGAATTTTCAGAAGTTCTGGGTCGAATTTAGGGGTACCAGCTTCTAAAATTTTGAGTCCAAGTTCGGGAATTATACTGCATGGGACTGAAACAGGTTCGGAGGGCGGAAAAATGAACGAAACAGATCCTCAGATCGGTCAAACAGAGCAGAAAACGTCTGAACCTCAAAGACAACCTCAGGGAATACTACTAAGTTCGGGACAGTCAATAATTCAGCAAAACGCGATTGTCTCGTCATCTCCAATTACTGGAAATCAACAGGGTATCATTATAAGTAGCCAGAATTTAATAACGACCGTCAATAATTCGCCAGGGGTATTAATGACCACAACCCGATTACTTCAACCAATGGCTAAAAGTTCATCAAGCCCCACCCGAACTTCACCCCTTTCTAGTTTGCCTCCAGGAGTTCGACAGCAATTGATCACTACTAATTATATTCAGCAAAATCGTGCTAATCCGGTTTTGGTGAGACGAATATCAACACCTTCACCTCCTCGAGTTAGGACACCCCCTCAAACTCAAGCTCATATCACTAGTCAAAGTTCTGTGATTTCGCATCCTCCGGGTGTTCAGATGGATGCTCAGACTGCTCAAAATACTATTCAGACAACTTTCCGTACTGTAACGACGACCCTTATTACCACAACTACAACTGCAGGGAACACCGGGTTTTCGCAAGTCGGAGTAAAACTTCCAGGAGGCGACGTCTCACCCAGAATCGTCGTTACTTCTGGTAGTCAGTTAATAGCGTCTACTCAACTTCAAAGGCTGTCAGTTAGTCAAGGACTATCCATTCCAACTGCAGTTATGTCTGCCACAGTCAATCCATCAGCCGTTAGTTCACTGGAATCTAATTTCCAAAGGGATGCTCAAGGTAGGATTATTACTCAGCAGCAAAGAGTACCTCCCCAGCCAGATGTAATAACCAGCCAAGGGATAAAGAAGGAACCAGTTGACGCTCAAGATGAAAAATTTAATCAGTACGCCTCGTTACAACCGTTCGGGAACAAATTCCCCCGAACGGACGAGTCTCAAAATGTTCTTCTAAAACAACTGCTTCAAAATACTGCGTGTGCGGGATCGACATCTTCATCCTCTCCCGTTACACCGCAATCCACTAGTTCTTCATTGCCAGTCGTACCATCCTTAGAAGCTCAGTTAGCTAGACCTGTACCTCCTACTCCATCTAGCCTTATTCCGACACTCCTTACCGAACAAAAATCAATACCTAGTTCTCCCGTACAGACTTCTAAACCTATTCGACATGTCGCTCCCGGAAATGAAATACCAAGACCAGCCGCTATCGGAATCGAAGCGAGGAGAATATCTCAATCCAATAGAACCCCAAGCCGGGAAGATTTATTATCGCCAACAAATTCAACAAGAAGTAGTTTCGGGCTACGAACACCATCCCCCATAACAAGCCCTCAAGCTGGACCGAGTGGTATTAAACAGGAGAAAATCGAAATAAAGAAAGAATTGCCCGATGAAATAAGGTCGGAACAGCAAAACCCGATCTCAGACCTGCCTTCCACAGGAGAGACTATTCCAGATCGGATATCTCAAGAACAAGCTGCAATTGATCTCAAAAAACTAAAAAGAAGACAATACCAACAGAAGAGAAGGCAAAGTCAAGGGAAAGAAGGAATGGCTGGTGGAACTCCTAAGAAGCGAGCAAGAAAAGGTTCACGGATGGAAGAGGAATACGAACCATACACTGAGAGCCTGATGACTCAGTTAAGGCAGTTACCGTCCTTAACGATATTGGAACCTGTTTTGGGGAGAAACTACAACGTCTGTAGTGCGTTCGGTAGCGGAGATCACAGCAAAATTAATAGCGTGGAATTAAGAGGAACCTACGGCAACCTGGTGATTTCTAACGTGGGCGACTATTACAATACAATTCCATTCGGTGATAAAGAAAAGCCTCCACCTCCTAGCCCTGTGTCGACACCTCGAGGATTTTACGATCAAGAATTTTCTGTGATTCAATTAAATACTGATTCTGAAGAAAAACGTTTAGAGCAGCTTTTGTTAGGGAGCAGAGAGCGAGATACCGATACTCCCGACACAGTCGTAAGTTCGTCGTCTCCCGAATGCGTAATGCACGACCCACCTCTGAGATACCCTGCCCTGCAATTAATCAAAGAAGAACCTTTAACAGACGAAGAGATATCTCGAGCATCACCTGTGATACCGATCATAGCCCCCATCCCTGTAAGATTAAAACCAGGACAGACATTAAAAGACTTTAGAGAAGCGGATAAGGAAAATACTTGCGTTGGGATGGGGATGAAAAAGACCTCGATCCCAATAAAAGACGGGAACGTAACAGTTACGCTTACCCTGAATTCCGACGCGGCGCAAGATATTTTAGGGGTATTAAAGGATTTAGCAAATATTTTACACATTCCTGCTCCGACAACATATCAAATAGTAGAACGCACAGCTACCCCTCCAAGTATTAAACTCGGCCTTTACAGAAATAAAGGCAAAGACGGGAAAGAAGGGGCTCCGGTGGATATTCAAAGTATTTTAAACGGTCAAGCCAAATTTTGCAGGCATTGCGACGTCGTCATTTTGAACAACATGATCAGGAAGAAAGTTTCGGAATTGCCATTTTTATCCGAAAGAGAAGATCTTATTGACAATACGGAAGACCTATATTTTTGTAGCTCAAGTTGTTATATGCAATTTTCGCTGATGCATAAGTCACCGAACACCGGCTTAGACAAAGCGGCGACTGTCGTCGATCATTTGAGTCAGTCAGCGCCGAAAAAGCCGAAATTATCTAACGACGGAAAGGAAAATTTAAAAAATAAAGTTAAGGATATTAAAAAAGAAACCGAATTGAAAAAACCAAATAAAGGGCATAAATATAAGTACTGGGCACCAGGAGCCCTTCAAGCGAATAGCCGATATAAAAGACCGACGGAACGGGAATTGATGGAAATGTTATTCAGAGTTGGAGTCACTTTAACGCCAAGTCAGAATTCAGATGACTCGAGGCGATGCCTTTTCTGTCATCAGGTTGGAGACGGAGTTGCCGACGGTCCTGCAAGACTGTTGAATTTCGACGTCGATAAATGGGTTCATCTGAATTGTGCGCTGTGGTCCGATGAGGTATATGAAACTGTCAACGGAGCGTTGATGAATGTTGACAATGCTCTTCAACTCGGGCAAACCACTATTTGCAGTCAATGCAATCAAGACGGAGCAACCATTCACTGTTTTAAATTAAGATGTGTGAATGTCTACCATCTAGGGTGCGCTGTGAAGGACGAATGCGTGTTTTTCAAAAATAAGGTAATTTGAAAAAAGTTCGCATACACAATTTCTATTCGCGTCCAAAATTACTTACAAAAACCCTCCTTTTTTTTTAGACGACTTATTGCTCTGCTCATGTTCCGAAAAACGAAAAAGACAACGAATTGACTACCCTTTCGGTGTATAGAAGAGTATACGTTCAGAGAGATGAAAATCGTCAAGTTGCCACAGTGATGCATCATACCGATCAAAATCATTTGCTTCGCGTAGGCTCCCTTATATTCTTAAACGTTGGACAACTTTTGCCGCATCAGCTTCCGGTTTTCCACACGCCTAATTACATCTACCCTGTAGGATATAAAATCGTAAGTTACTTCGATGTAAAAAATAAAATATTTTACTTTGTTTCAATGATACCAATTAATATTCATTTAATTTTACAGATACGATTCTACTGGAGTATGCGACGACCTAATAAAAGATGCAAGTACATCTGCTCGATTCACGACGCTTGCGGCCGACCAGAATTTCGAATCCTTGTTCAAGAACCTTCTTACGATGATATTGAGCTTATAGATTCGAGCCCTAAAGCTGTTTGGAATAGAATTTTAGAACCTTTGCAACAGCTTAGAAAGGACAATGCAAACGTTCAAATTTTCCCGCGATATGTCTCTGGTGAAGATTTGTTTGGTTTGAATGAGCCGGCTGTAGTTAGAGTTTTGGAAAGTTTGCCAGGTGAATAATCTTTAAATTAATTCAAATTCTCATTTTTTTAATGATCCATAAGGATTATTATTTTATAAATAAATCATATATTTTATATTTCAAAGCCGTCTTAGGAAAAGAAAGTTAAATTTGTCGCGGGGAATAAATTAATATTAGAGAGAGAAAAATGAAGCTAACTAATTACTCACGTTAAAGATCGTCTTAAGCAATAAAACATATTTTGTTTGCTTTCAGGAGTTGAAACACTTACTGATTATAAATTTAAGTATGGGAGAAATCCTCTGTTAGAATTGCCTTTGGCTGTGAATCCTACTGGTTGCGCTAGGTCAGAACCTCGGCTCAAGAATCTTCTTCCGTACAAAAGACCGCACACTCAGAGAACAGCGACTACGTCAAGGTAACATTATCTTTTTAATTTGATTTTTTTAAATATATTATTTCTTGTCCAACAAATGACGAAAATAAATTTTTATGGAATCTAAAAAATTGTTTAATATGACTTCACACCGGAGGAAAAGTTCGTTCAGTTTTGTAAAAATAGAAAGTATTTGGAAAGAAATGTTAGGCCGTTAAAATTACTAACAGTGAATGGTTACTTTCCTTTAATCACAGCATTTGTTAACAATGTTAAGTGGGATAGAGTTTAGCTTGGTTGTGTAGCTAAAATTTAAAAACATTGCTTTTTGCACTTTAATGATTTTCTTTTTCGAAATCAGAGAGGTTTTCCTTTGCATTACTGTAGGCCTTATTTTTGTTTTAATATTACATTCCAGTGGTTTTTAAAATGATTTTGTATGATAAAGCATCAGTGGATGAAGATTGTTGAAAAAACAAAACAACTCCATGTAAATAAATAGAAAACAAATTTCGTTTTTTCTGAACAGCTTCCTTCTTCCACTGATGTCTTCATATAGATAGGAATTATTCCGAAAAAAATGTGCAATTTGCAGCTTGAAGAAAACATAGAAATGGTACATGTTAGTTAGCTGATGATTTATATTGTCCCTTCAAAATTTTATTGGAGTATGAGTGTTTGACTCTTCATAGGCTAAACATACAGAAACTGTTGTCTGAGAGGACTTACTAGCCCAAAGATTTATTATATTTTTTATCTTTAGTAAGAGGGATCTTTGTCGGCAAAAATAGGTTTTTGGGGGCAAAATCGACTTTTTGGACCACGTTTTTACTTTACTCTTTTCCAAGGAATAAGGAATGCTTTTGACTAAACATTTTTAATTATTTTGTTCAGTGCATATGACGTATTTGTACTTAACTTATGAGTAATGATTGCAAGCCTAAAAAATACTTGATAGCCAATGCTATTCCTTTGGAATGACTGCCTTAAGAATGTTTCAATGTAACACAATAACGAAGGACAAAATTTTTGGTCAACAATTTTGTGCATGTGCACACTTGTGCTGATTCTTTTAAAATTTATGATACGCAAACGACTCAGGAGCGCATAAACATTTCCAGCAAGATCTTCGAAAAATATAAAAATAAAAAAGGATTTAAATTTCGCATAAATAAAAAACCTACCTCTGCCACGATTACAACCTTTGACTGCCACAAGAAAAAGCTATTATGCATTTATGCAAATGCAATGAAACGGAAAAAAGGATTTGGTTTTCATCACAAGAGTAACCTCTGTTATTTTTATATTTTTTTTTTTCAATCAAAACTAAGAATGCGAAATAGAACCGAACAAAATCTATCTTTGCCTTTTGTTGTAAAATTCAAAGTTTTTAACTTCTTTCTATACACTTACAACAATATATTTCCATACGTCGGAGGTGAACTAACGTATATCCATCGTAAATATAATTGGAGACAGTGTGTTACGACTGTTTGTGAAAATCATGTCACTACAAGTTTGCACTCTCATGTTGGTGTAAACTTGTGCTCACATGACACACTCACGAAATTCGAAACAGACTGTTTCCAATCATATTTACGATGAAGATACGGTAGTTCACCTTCGACGCACGGATTTAAAAGAAAACTAATTTTGAAGCTTTATACCCCAGCTTGGATTTCGAAATTCAATAATAATCTATCTTATGAAAATCAAGCACTTTCAACAGCACATTATAGTCGATCCTAGAAGAAACTATTCGGCAAAATAAAGTGAACCCTAAAAAAGCCTGAGTTTTCTCCCATTTAATGCATTACTGCCCATCAATCCCCATTTCCAGAAACTACAGTTCGATTCTAATCTGCTTTCAATCTATATTTGCATTAATTACACTGAAGCAAAAGAAACACGAATTTCGCGGACCGGAAATCACACCCGAATAAATCATCATTCCATGCACTTAAAGTCAGAAATATTCACCGATCTAGAAGAAATGGTTAGGAGTGATTTAAGTTGCGGCAAATGTTCTTAAACCAATAAAGACAATGGCTAGCCTATTTTTTTTTATTTTTTATTTTATTTTATTTATTTATTTTTTTTTTTTTGTGTGTGTGTGTAAATGCTGAAATATTGTAAATCGGGTTATGTTATCAAAGTTTTGCTTCGAGTAATATTCAGGAGCCCTAAGTTATTATTCTTTCGTTTTTTGAATCAACCTGCTTTCGGATGGGGAGCTTGAGAGTCGAGCTTTAAACTTGAAAGTGAAAAAAATTCGAACTTTACATCACCTTAATTTAATTTTTTGTCAAAGCAAGTGCTTTATGGAGCTTGGTTAATGATCCTCCTAATTTAAATCTCTGTATAAAATTTCAAGGGAAATGCTGTGATACTAATGATTGCTCTTGACCTGATGCCCTTCTAATCAATCTGTTAGTTTTGATCTACAAATAATTACAAAAATATTAGTCACTTTTTTTTCATAACTTTTGAAGTTGAAGTCAATGCCCCTCTTTTTGCTTTTTGAAATATTCAATGTTTTTTTTTTTCCTACTTACCGGCATGTTGAGAATGCTTTTAAAAAATTGCTTGAAAAATAATTTCAAATTGTTCGAGTCACTCACTGTGGCATCTTTTTTGTATTGGATTTTTTTTAAAACGACCCTCTTTTAGAAACTAATTTTAAATATTTAAGAGTTAAGGTGTTGTATTATTTTACTTTATAAATGATGTAAAATACTAGAATGGAACTTAATTCATTTTCAGACCCAATCTTTTTTCTCCCACTTTACCCGGATTATCAAACGAAGCACTCTGCCCTTATTCAAAGCAGTTTGTACACTCAAAAAGTTCTCAATACAAAAAAATGAAATTGGAATGGCGTAACAACGTCTACCTTGCCAGAAGTAAAATTCAAGGATTGGGATTATATGCAGCTAGAGATTTGGAAAGGCATACGATGGTTATTGAATATATTGGTGAAATCATTCGTCATGAATTATCTGAATCAAGAGAAAAACAATATGAAGCTAGGGTAAGTAAAGCTTCATTTGAAAAATTAAATACTTTTTTTTTTTTTTTTTTTTTTTTTTTTTTACAAATCTGTTTTGGAAAATTAGCATAACTTGAACTTATGTAATTTCAGAACCGGGGAATTTACATGTTTCGATTGGATGAGGAAAGAGTCATCGACGCTACAATATCCGGGGGTTTGGCTAGATACATAAATCATTCTTGCAATCCGAATTGCGTTGCTGAAATCGTTGAGGTTGACAGAGATTTGAGAATCATTATTTTTGCCAAAAGGAGAATATCACGGGGTGAAGAGGTAAAGTATTCACCGAGAGTTAATCCGAATTATTTAATAATTTTGAATTAATCGCTTAATTTTTTTTTATAGTTGGCATACGATTATAAATTCGACATCGAAGATGACCAGCATAAAATTCCTTGCCTTTGTGGAGCTCCTAACTGCAAAAAATGGATGAATTAATGCTATGCGTCTTTTATTTTTGTATATTGTGAATTAGGACTTTTTACAGTCTTTTTTTTTTTAAAAAATCGTGCAATGTTTTTCAATTCATAAAAAATAGTATTTAATTATTTTCTTTTTCTTTGAATCTTTTTCTACAATGTGTAAAAAAAAAATGAATGAAGTGACAATAATGAAATTTATATTGTTTCTTATTCCATTTGACGAATCGGTTTTTTTGATTTTGGCCAAAAAAGGCATTAATCAATGTAGAAATATTTTATTTATTGACTTTAGAGAAACAAAATATCGATTGAGAAGCAGTGTACATATTTGAATTTTAAAAAAAAAAAATTGTGAGAGACGTTTAATTTTTTTGTATGATTAAATTCGGATACATTTTTAATTTTTTAATGAATCCGAAATCATTTTAAGACAAAAATCTTTATTAGCGAATTTTATTAATCAAATAGAAATTTCCACATCCTGTCTTTTATTATTATTTTTTTAGTTGAATTTTTTTCTCTTTAAAATCACCGTATTTATGTTTGTTGTTAGCAAGTTACCGTTTCTTAAGTTATTTGGACCAAAGATTTGTTGCTTAATTACTAAACTGAAACCGGATTTTGTATTGTTTTTTAAACCAATAAAGAGCTATTGGTATCAATTGCATGGCAATAATCCAAATGAATACTCAAAGTAAAAGAATTTTAATAGCATTAAAGTTGCGTTTTTAAATAGATAAGTTAATATTTACAACTTTGGTCCAAACATCTAATTTTTTGTTATGACAGCGGTGTTTAAATTTATGGGCTTACTTAATATAATTGTTTTTTTTTTTTTCTAAAATGCAGTTCCATTTTTTTATCTAAATTGATTTTTTGCTCATACTTTTTCTGAATAAAGAAATTTTGGTATTATATTTTTGCATAAAAATTTTGTCAAATTTCAAAAAACTTTTTCATTATATCAAAAAATGAGACATGTGCATGAAACGTAAAATTTTATATCGTTATTATATTAAAGAAATTAATATTTTGCTGCAAAAAAAGAAATTAAAAATATCAGGGTATGATCAGCATCGTTTGAAAATTTATTTCAATTTCGAATTTGAAACTCATTTGGCAGCATTAAGTTGGACCCCCGTTTTAATATTTTAACATCTGAGGTTTTGTATCTTTTAGTACTCATTTAGTACTGTTTTGTACCATAAAAAAAAGTTTTGTACCACGTTAGTTTTACGGGAAAAATGAAAAATGAAAACGGGGGTCCAACTTAATACTAAAACCCCCCTTTGCACCAAAAAAATTTTATCATGTATTACCGTTTAGTACTCATTTAGTACCTTTTTGTACCATGAAAAAAAAATTTTGTACCGACCGCTTTCCCCATGAAAAATGGGAATGAATAGTGGGGGTCCAGGGACCCCCAAAAAAAATCAAAGAGTCGTTCCGGCTAAGATAGGGGTTTTGGGCCAAGAACTCGATTTCACTCAAACTTTGGGGTATGATACTATAGGGTAAGGGTAACTTACCCCCAAATTTTCAGCCCTCTACCGTTGCTTGTTTTTGCCTCAGAGCCAAATATGTGATTTTTTGAAGGTTTTAGGAAAAAATTCATAACTTTACCGAAATTTAACCGATTTGAACGAACAAAGCGCAGTTCGACAGTTTTAAAGGCCGTAGGGTGTCTCTTAAGTGTCGAGGAGCTCTTCAGGATTGCCCCCGATAGAGACGAATATAAAAGTTTTATTGATGGTCGCCTACGCCTGGATACAGGTATGGCACCGTAAGAAGAAGAAGGGTGTCTCTTCCGCAGCCAATGAGGGAATTCTAATGGTACCGCCCCCTAAAATATTCCCATATAATTCAAAAATAACGTGTGCAAAGTTTAAGGCATGCACCTAAACGCGAAGTGGAGCCTGTAGAAACGTCATTTTTCCCATTTAAAATACATGGGAAATTTTCTTATTTTACTTTTCATTTTTTATTTTATTTTATTTTATTTACTTATTTATTTATTTTTTTTTTTTGCTCAGTAAATAGCTAGTCGAAAAATCGGCCGTTGGTCCCAATTATTACTTATATATGTGCCTTTGAATCTAGGTGCAAAAAACCCGTTCAACTTTTTCTACGCTCATGGGGGGGAACTTTCAAAATTGATTTAAAATTCAAAATAGTGCTATACCCCCCTTATGGAGGAAAAAGAGTTAAACGAACTTTTTGTACCAAGATTCAAACGCAGATATATAAGTAATAATTTGGATCAGCGGCCGATTTTTCGACAAGCTATTTACTGAGAAAAAAAATAAAAAGTAAAATAAGAAAATTTCCCATGTATTTTAAATTGGAAAAATGACGTTTCTACAGGCACCACTTCGCGTTTAGGTGGAGGCCTTAAACTTTGCACAAGTTATTTTTGAATTATTTGGAAATATTTTAGGGGGTGGCACCATTAGAATTCCGTCATTGGCGGATGAGACACCATATTAAAGGGGTATATGGCTGATAAAAATTCAGTTAGCAACATTTTTTAAAAATCGAATAAAAACTGATTTTAAAATTTTTTTTTAATTTTTGAAAACACCCCCTCGCCGTTTTCACATATTGTTTAGAGGGCTTTGAGACCTTTCAAATGATTTTTTGGAAACTAAAATTGGTTGCAGCAAACAGAAGTTATGAATTTTTTTCGATTTTTCCCTATTTATTTCCATATTGGTACATATGGAACTTGCAGCATGAAATTTTGATGAAAACATACAAATTGGTAAAAACAATTTTGATGAAAACAAGTAAACTGGTCAAAAATCTATCTAGAACCATTTTATTCTTGTTTAAATTCCGCGTCGAATGCTTTTTTATTCGATTCTCTCCGATTCGATTAATAACGCAGGAAATATAATATTTTTAAATGAGTGTTGATTAAAATACAAATAATAAAAATTGGTATTTTTTCGGTGTTTAATTAGAATTCTAATTTTTTTTAAAAACAGTTTTTATTCGATTTTTAAAAATTGCTGCTAACGGAATTTATACACCCCTTTTAAGCTGTCGAACTGCGCTTTGTTCGTTCAAATCGGTTAAATTTCGGTAAAGTTATGAATTTTTTCCTAAAACCTTCAAAAATCACATATTTGGCTCTGAGGCAAAAACAGCAACGGTAGAGGCTGAAAATTTGGGGGTAAGTTACCCTTACCCTATAGTATCATACCCCAAGTTTGAGTGAAATCGAGTTCTTGGCCCAAAACCCCTATCTTAGCCGGAACGACTCTTTGATTTTTTTTGGGGGTCCCTGGACCCCCACTATTCATTCCCATTTTTCATGGGGAAAGCGGTCGGTACAAAATTTTTTTTTCATGGTACAAAAAGGTACTAAATGAGTACTAAACGGTAATACATGATAAAATTTTTTGGTGCAAAGGGGGGTTAGTATTAAGTGGACCCCCGTTTTCATTTTCATTTTTCCCGTAAAACTAACGTGGTACAAAACTTTTTTTTATGGTACAAAACAGTACTAAATGAGTACTAAAAGGTACAAAACCTCAGATGTTAAAATATTAAAACGGGGGTCCAACTTAATTCTGCCAACTCATTTGCTTGTATTTATATTTATATACTTTTTTATTTATTTATCGGTTAATGTATTAATTTTTTGACGAACTGCATGATTACATTTTGTAGAAAACGTGAAAGATCTTTAATTATGATTTACATTAATTAGTCCAATTTTGGGAATATTTTGACTGTTTTTAAGGTATTTAAATCATTATTTTTTTAAGGTTAGGAATGTCAAGAGAAAGAAGGAAACTGAGAAAATATTTGTGTTGCATGAAGTCGAGACGATTTGAACCCAGATCTTTGGATTACCGTTCGACTGTCCTACCGACTGCGCTAACTCAATACTCCTTTCAAACTCAACCCCAGACTTTACTTCACTCAATGCAAACTTCTTCTGTATTTCCTTCTTTCTCCTGGCATCCCTAGCTATATAAAACCAATTTACATCAAAACCGCAACGTAATGGTGCCGTTGCAATTTTTAACGAAATCATACTTTTTAAAAACACTCCATATATATCCCTTTAAAAATTCTGTAATGTAAATAATACATTTCCGATCTTTCGTAAAATTCATTTAAATGACACTATTCTCAATGTCGATGGATTTCATAGAAATTTTTTTGTTTGATGTGACACTGTTATATAATGTGTAAATATATATATATATTTTCATTTCATTATATTAATAGGAATAACAAAAAAAAAAAAAAAACACTGAACACGTTTTTGTTGTGTTATAATTGCAAATTAAGGCGTCTGAATATTTTCGATAGGGAATTAAATTTTTCTTAATTACAGTTGTTATCAACTGGTACACTGTTTTATAATATAAAAAAACTTTCTATCCAAAACGATGACAAGTTTTAGTGTTAAATTTTTAAGAAGATAAGACCATATATTTTTAGTTTTATATTTTCACCAGACAAACTTGGATTTTATAGTTAACACTGTTTGAATTTGGCACTAGTCTATAAAATATCAAAAAAAAAAAAATATGGCTGGGTTTGAATAGGTTTTTAAAAAAAATGTTTTTAGAAAATGGAAAAATCAATCATGATATATGTGTTTTATATTAAGTTATTTAATTCAATAGAATCATTCTTTTTGCGTTTTAAATATTTTTCTTTTTTAAATATAATTTTTTTTTTTTCTTAAATTAATTTTCAGTTCCTCATTCTTTTTTTTTTTTTTTTCAGTCTTATATTATTGATATTGTAATATTTTTTAACAGTTGTACAAAATAAAGTAAAATACTTAAATGTAGAAATCGATAAGAGTGACTTTTATATAAGATTTAAAAAATGAAATACATGCCTTTATTATGTTATTCATAAAAAAAAGAAAGAAAGAAAAGAGAAAAAATGTTGTAAGTTATAAATTAAAAGGAAGTAAAAAAATATAAAGGTGTTTTTCTTTTTGGATATGTGGATTTCCTTCATTTTAAACCAAAAAATTAAAATCTTTTATGTAAAATTCAATAATCAGGCCGGCAGCAAAGAAGGACGGGCGGAGGGGCTTAGCGCCCTAATTTGATTTTGCGTCCTCTACTCGTTCCTTACTCGTATAGGCTATTGTAAAGAAAGACTTTTAAATCTCAATGAAAATTTGAAACACGGACATTGAATATGACGAAACAGACAATCTGGATTGAAAAGGAATGAGTAGATATACGTGCCTTGTGCAAAATTTTTAAAATTGTTTTTCGGATTTAATAAGAAAAGAATACTTGGATTACTTTAATGCTGATTTTTCAGTGGTGGACTTATTGAAATAACGATTAGTCGGTTCGTTGATCTTGAGCAGGAGAATAGAGTGGGTCGAAAATAAAAAATTTTGGATTTTCAAAATGCCTGATAGCGCAATCGCTGCGTTTTATCACTTAAATTTTTTTTTTCCTTTTTGAAATTTTTTTAAAATGGCGTCTTGAGGTTTCGCTAGAGGGCCAAAGTTTTGCAAAACTCCATAAAAGGATGAAAGTTCAACTTTTGGATTTTTGTGAAAAAAGTATCGTTCCCTATCGGATTTTTAAAGTAGATTTCAAAAATAAAATCGGTTTGCGTCTATTTTTTTTAATTTATTTAATTTTTTTTTTTATTTTTGAGAAATTGTAAAAAATGTGATAAAAATATTGGAATTTCAGATTTTTGCCATTTTTATGCCATAGTTGGCCTGTATCTCAAGAGCGAAAATGGTTAGACGCAAACCGATTTCATTTTCGAAATCTGCGTTTAAAATCGGATAGGAAACGATACTTTTTTCACAAAAATCCAAAAGTCGAATTTTCATCCCTTATGGAGGTTTGCGAAACTTTGGCCCTCTAGCGAAACCTCAAGACGCCGTTTTAAAAAAATTTCAAAAAGGAAAAATTTTTTACAAATAAAAAAACTCAGCGATTGCGCTATCAGGCATTTTGAAAATCCAAAATTTTTGATTTTCGACTCACGCTACAAGAGAATTAAAGTACCGAGCAAAATGTAAAAAAGCTTGGAGATATTTATAATGTATAGTATATTTTACATCAACATTACATTTTGATCATAAATTCAATAAAAGGGTCATAAATAATTTGAATCCTTCGACACATTATTAATTTTTAAATGTATGCTACAAAACTAATTTTTTTAATCGTCATAAGATCTAGAAGTGTTGTCCTCTGACTTTTTAACGTCGGATTCGTCATTATCAGGGTCCTTATTGCTGACGTCTTTATTATTTTCTTCGAGAAATTCTTTAAGCATTTTTGTCCACATTTCCGTCCTTTCGCACGACGTCATGGTTTCTTCCGTAGCGACAGAGGAACAGTCTTGCGAGGACGCAGTCATGGATTTTTCTTGATTTTCAATTTCTTGTTTCATTTCCTCCGTCAACACTTCCAATAATTTCTCTTTCATTTCAATTGACAGGAGAGGTTTTTCATTTCTTTTTTTAATCTGGGGTTTCGAAATTATAATGGTTTCTTCCTCTGTGGGAGGATCGCACTTTTCAGTTAAATTTATATTAGATTCTTCTCCCCGGCCTAAATGATAGATGTATTTTTTTAAAATATCCGAAACATCTTTATTATCAGTTTCGGATTTTTCGCTTCGTTTTGTATCCAGATCGGACGAATTGCTATTGTAATCGGAATCGTAAACAGTTTTATCCCCTGATTCTTGTAGCCTATTTAAGTCTGACCATTTTTTCTTTATTCGCCTTCGTTTTCTTCGCAATTTCGAAATTTTTTTGGAAAAGTTACGACTTTCTGAAGTTTCGTAATCTGTGACGTTATTTCCACTGTCGTGTAATTCTATTAAAAGTATTCCGTTGTTGTTAATCGGATCAAAAATATTGAAGCTGTCTTTGACAGGAGGCTTTTCTATAATGGCCGATCCGTTGTAATCTTGGCTCAAAAGGGTTTTCACGTAATTCATAGAATTTTCCATGTTGGCAGCAATTTCATTATTTATGCACATCTCTAATTTGATTAAGTACTCTAAATCGCTGGTATTCAAATCCAAATTTTCTACCTTATCTTCCTTATCACATAAAAATTTCATTGTCTGACTTCCAGCTACCTCCAAAGGAGTTTGCAGGTACGACGTCAGAGTGTACGTTGGTATCCATCTTTTACTGGGTTTTGGGATTTTTTTGACTACCGGAGGAACTGTCGGTTGCTGTTTCGGAAAATCTTTACTAGATGCCGGCCTTTTGCTGTTTGACTCTTTTGGTGTAGTCGGGGATTTGACAGGATTGCTAGTTGGTTTTTGCACGCTTGCTGATCTATCCCTAGGCTTCTCTTGAGGAGCTATAACAACTGGATTACAAACATGGGGCCTTAAAACCCGTACAGGTGATTTACTATCGCTTGAAGTTGGCTCTGTGCTTATTGTTTTCGGAGGTTTAATCGTTTTTTTAGGACCGTCTGCTTTCTTGGCAGGGATTTTTCTCTTATATTTTCCGGCTAGTAATTTATTTTTTTTTATAAAATTATGAACTGGTTTTGAGGCAACTGGCTCGATTTTTTCCGGTTTCAAGGCTGGGGCTGGCTCGATTTTGACCGGTTCTTTTGGTTTCGCTATTTGTATGTTTTTCTCCGACGGTACATTCAATACAGCAGTACTCCATCGATTTTCCAGCTCATGAGGAACATCAGGAACATTTTCTTCTATTTTCGGTCCCGCTATCTTTGTTTTCAACTCTTTCAAAAGGGCTTGCTCGACTTCCCCGAGGCTAATCGGACCGCTTGTTTCTTTCGACTCCATATTACGTTTATGCTCCAACAATTTTTGCTTAACGAAACTGGCTACGTTCGCTGAAATGATCTGAAGTTGCTCGTCTTCGGTTAAATTAGAAAACTCTAACCGGCTGCTTTCTATCGTATCTAATATTTTGACCGTGGATGGAGTTTTATGCGTTTTTCGAGACTGACGCTGCCTCCTCTTCTTTTGGTAAAGGGTTTTACTCGTGCTAAAACTTTCAGCAGACATTGTTCGGTTTTTCCCGTCTTTTCTTATTTCCTCGTTTTCGCTAGATCTCAGGCTTAATATAGTGACGTCGGATTTTGCAGCTTTCGAAATCTTTTCATAATTCGAATCATTTGAGTCAGTTTCACGGTGTGTTTCTTGGTCCTTCAATTCCTTTCCCAGAGAATTATGTTTTTCGATAATTAAACGTTCACTTTCTAGAGTCGAGTTTTCGAAAAACTTTTTAGCCGGATTTTCGTGGTTATGAATTTCGTACCTGTAGCTCTTAGAACCTTCAACGTTTTGCTTATTAGCGCTGTGGTAAATTATCACGGGACTCGTTGCTCTTCTCTGCATGCAATTGTCATAAAATCGAGGAAAAGGCATCGCTTGCTTTTTATCAGAAGAACTATCTCTTGATCTCGGTAACGGGGCTGGCCAGCTCTTTTTACTTAGTTCGTCTGCAGTACTCATTTCTTTCGATTTTCCGCTTTCGTTTTCTGTCTGAATTAAAATATCGGTTGCCCTCAAAGAATCCCCCATTTCTTTAGGAGTATGAATCTGGTTGTCATCGGTCATAACACTTTTTTCTACCTGGTTCAAATCTTCAGCTTTGCAAACAATCAATGGCTTCATGTTATTTTCTTTCTGGTTTAATTTTAATTTTTTCCTCTCCGGACTTTTCGGTGATTTTTCAAACTCTCTTTCCGCTTTCAAAAGACTTTTCTCAGGTAATACCTCCGATTGTTCCAGGACCATTTTCATGCTTCTTTTTAACATCTCTTGTTTTACGTCTTTTAATTTTCCTTTGGCGCTTTTTTCACAGATATTTTTTTTCTTCTCCGACGAACTAACGTCGGGCTCCAGAGAAATAACCGACTGATTTTCCCAAATATCTTTCCTAGATTTTCTTTTACTAACTAATGGCATTTGCATTTCTGCTTCGGTTGTTTCCTCGCTTGAAAGGCTAACATATTGAGTTTTCGCGTTTTTCTTCTTAACAGGTTCTATGGAATTTTTTGTTTTCTTCTTCCCCGGTTTTTTAGATTTTTTCTTTTTCATCACTCTGATTTCGTTTTCGCTCGAAATCAATGCGGACGAACTGCTGGAGCAATTTTTTAGTTTTGGTTTATTTTTAAATCGGAAAACGACGTCGGTACGATGAAGAGGAATGATTTTGCTCCTCTTTTCTTTTTTGCAAGGCATTCCGCTATTTTCTTTTTTGTTGTCTTTCTTCGCGACCATTTCTTTGTTCTTCTCCGGGGTAATCTCCGTAAAAAATTGATTCGCGAAATCGCCTAATTTGAACATCGTCTGAGTTATATAAACTTTACTCCCAGCTGCTGAAGAAGCTTGAGTTTTCATTTCATCCTCGAGTTTCCATTTACTTGCTCTCCTCACTTCCAAATCTTTTTGTACTGTTTTTTGCGTTTTTTCGCTCTCCTGTATGTCCTCGAAAAAACTTTTGATTAACTTTTGTGCTTTTTTCGAAAATTTCTCTTGTTTGCATGTGCTGTAGCTTGGCAAGGGGGATTGGTTATCTATTTGTTCCAATTTTTCTTCCTCCTGAAAATCGTTCTCTTCGGTGGGGAAATTTTTGCCGTTTTCGGTTGATAAAATCATTTTCCTGTCTAACACTTTATCGATGTTATATTCCTTTGCTAATTTTTTCAATTCGCTGAAACAACATCTGGAAGTTCTTAACGTATACCGCTTCTGTCTCGTAATTATTTTTTCAATTTTCCGAAGCCAGCGCTGTTCGCTGGGTTCCACGCAATGCGTTTTTAATTCTTTTATTTCCATGCTGATGCATTCCAATTCTTGAAGTTTCTTATAAGTGTGATCCTTTAAAGCTTCTAAAGAGTTAATTATGTTAGATAGAGCTTTGACGGAGTCGAACGACTTCTTATTGTCCCTATTTTTATCCGCCTTTTCTTTCCTCGATTCCTTTTCATAATCTTTTGGTTCCTTTTTTACAGGCAGAAAACAACAGCTATGAGAGACCTCTTCTTCTTTTAAATCGGAATCCTCTCTTTTTTCCTCCGGTATGGCATCGCAGTCTCCGTTGTAAAGCTGTTTTTTAAAAACCGGATTCGAATGGATGGTTGCATGTTGGACGTAAACCATTTGCTTGTTGTTCACTCCGTTCGTTTGATCGGAGAAACGAGTGCTTTTAACGTCTTTACCTGCGTTAAAAATTCAACTTTTGGAGATTGGATTGTAAACATAATTTTTTAGTAAAGTATTTCAAGTTATGGCATTTCAAAATTTTCTAGCTAAAGATAAGCAAACGCGTCTGCTTAGGTTCTCTGTATGGATCATTTTTAAAAGTTGTGCTCGTTTCTTTTTAACACAGAGCAAATTGCGACTTTGGAAGGAAAAAGGGCTTTTCTGCAAACTTTTTGTCTTAATAATGACGTTGATTTATTAAGTAAGCATGAATTTCGTTGCTCTTGTGACTGTACTCTTACACAGAACAGCCCAAAATGAATTTCTTTTATCAATATAAAAAAATTGTTCTTTACCGAAATTATTAAAAGAGTATTTGTTCAAAATCATTCTTTTATAGTACAAAATAAAAGATTATATCCTTTTCTATTCCGTGCGTCGGAGGTGAATAACTAACGTACCTCCGTACCACCGTACCACCGTAAATGTAATATTGGATTTAGTCTGTTTCATAGTGAAACCCTAGTGTGCTCAATTGGCCTATGACGTAGCATGACGTATACTTGTGAAGTTAACCAGGATTGGCTAAGAGCGATATTACGTACACTTGTGAAACGGTTAACGAAAACTGATTGGCAGCGCCATATTAGGGGAACGGGGGGGTGCGGAGTAAGAGACGAAAGTGAGCACACTATGGTTTCACTATGATCTGTTTCGACGTTTCGTTGAAGTGTCACGTGACCTGAAGTTTTCGGCATCATGAGCGTGTAAACTTGCAGTTGCATGATCACGTGATTTTTATAAACACTTGAAACAGACTATCTTTAATCATATTTACGATGGAGATACGTTACTTCACCTCCGACTCACGAATTATGGATTATAACTCGTGGTTAATTAAAAAACTATAAGTGTGCAACGATTAACGATTAACTTTAAAAAATTTTGCCAAATAGGAATATTTTCCAGATCAGGTAATTTTTCTAAAGGGGTTGTTTCGCTTGCGAAAAAACGTGGATCTAGAGAGGTCGTCAATATTTTTTTTCAAAAAACACCTTTTGATTTCTAATAAGCAAATATTGTTAAATGACGTTAAAGCTAACAAAAATGGTTAGAAAGCACTCGTCTCGACACGTCTTTTGGCAAGCTAACCGACACTTAAATATTTTTTATTTAATCTTTACAAGGAAATCTTATGCCAAAGTGGATACTGTAGTTTAATTTTCGGTTTCAATTCAATTCTTGTTGGATATTTTTTAAATCTGAGCCCTTCAAAAATAATCCATATAGAGTTTAAAATCAGGCCAATCAACTTTACGTCGTTTTTATTTTTTTCGTTCTGTTGCATATTTGCTTAGGTTATCAAACTTAAATCGTTTATGCTGATTTTAATTTTGCCAGTGACGAATAAAAATTAATTTGAATAAAGCAATTTTTCGATAAGTTTGATCCCTTATGTAGTGCAATGTGAAAATAAGACACACTTACACTCTACCTTCTATTTCCTCTTGAGACGGCTGAGGTTTATTATTATTGTTATTGTTGGTGTTGGTGCTATTATGATTGTGATTGCTGCTGTGGTGACTGTCTTTAATGTCTTTGCTATCTGTGCTCTCTTTGTGATTACTACCATCGTTGTTGTTGTTGTTACTGCAGCAACAACCTCGGCTGGATGATCGCTTTTTACTATCCCCAGTTTCTTTTGGTTCGGTTACGTCAGAACAGAAACAACCCATGATTTTTTTGATCGGGAGCAAAGGTTTATCTAAAAATCTTGACGGATTTACGTGGAAAACATTTCTTCCGTGCAAAGGCTGTGTATCCCTGTTATTTCGTAGAATGGGTCGCTGAGTGCAGTCCATGATTTTTCGAAATTCTTCCATCTATCGATCACATTTTACAATTATATTATTATCGAATTTTAAAAAAAGCCTAATGAGATCGATTGAATAATTACCTGTTCCCGGGATATTCCGAATGGTTCTCTAGATATTATCCACATAAGGATATGGGCACATGTAGAGGTTACGACAGATCCCCAGTAAGTGAAATAATCCTCCGTGAAAGTGTTACAAAGAGCTATAAGAGGTCTAGGATCTATTGCTGCGGATGTGTTTGCTTCTTGAATGCAGGGTAATGCGCTTATTAGTCTTTTTAAACTTGCGTTAGGCTCTTCTTGTAGCTGGAAAAATTACGACAGTTTTACATAGTTTTTCAAAAAATTTAGAAAAAATGTGGTTTAATAATATCAGCGATTTGTTTGCATACTTTAAACAGGTATACTACAACGACCATCCCATCTTTTTCTTGCAAAGCACATTCCTGAGTTGAATATTCTGTTTTAAAATGAGCTACATGCATTTCTAAAGGGAATCTAAAACCAAAAAAGGTTCATAAAAAATATATACATTTTTGAAATATAGGACGGAATAAAATTTACTTTTCTCCGCAGACTGTATGTTCACTTCCTCTGCAGTTATCCGGTCCCCAATGAAAGTGGACTTGAGAAAATACATAATTTCCTTCTAACGGACCTCCTGTTAAATAAGGCCTTTCTCGATTCCATCGACCACTTAAAATCACTGATAGAAAAAATCAAATGAATTAATTTCTACCATCATTTAAAATATCTGTCTTTTTGGATTTTCCCTCCTCCTAAGCAAAATCATTCCCCTTAGAACTAAATCTGATTTTGAAATACTGAACGTCGGAAAATATATTATATTTTTTTAAGGCACCTTTCGTTAAATAAGACCTTCAACTCCGTCCTCTACATAGAGAAAATAAATTTAAAAAAAAAATTGTAACGAAACTTTCTGAAAAAATTGAGAGGAAAAAATAGGCGGATCTAGGACATTTTTAGCGAGAGAGAAAATTTTAAAGACAAAATTAGTTTTTCTATGTATAAAAAGAGAAAATTTAATACGGAGGCAACATGAAATTAGGAAGAACTTTTTCCCGAAAGAAGCGAAAAATTGATTAAAAGACCAGAAAACGGAAATCCCTAAACCAAAACTAAAATTCTATGGAAACATTTTTTATTTTTCCTTTTGTTGGAAAATTAAAATTTTTTATTTTTACCGGTGTGGCCCGTATTAGTAAGCTTCATTTTCTTAGGAACAGCATCACTTCTATTCCAACATAAAGGCGGGAGCTCTAATTTAGTCAAATCCAAAAAATTAATGTTGATCGGTGACTCAAAGGGACCGTCAACTTCCGCTAACTCTTGGACAAATTGTAAATTTTCCTTTTCATTTTGTGGCCTTGGCATTTTGAAACATCACGTTCACTTGAAATTTTTAATATGGAAAATCATGTACCACCCTCAATTTTAAGTTAAACAATTTTTAATATTCTGCTAAAGCTGACCCACTCAAACATCAATATAAACAACTTCATATTGTTTTTGTTTTTTTTTGCCGACCGGTTTCCGTTCTGGAATTACAGTTTTTTGCTGTCCGAATCAAATTTTTAAAAATTTATTTATTTACATCAATTCGGGTTTTGATTTTAAAGTTTTCCGATATCCTCGAAAAATAATTCATTCGACAATCAAAATGACGGCGACTTGATTATCAGAAAACCTCCGAGAAGCTTTTCGTGTCCGTTGTCTGTCAAAAATAGTAATATTTACGAATCTCGTATCGGATCTCCCGTTTATTCTAAAAAACAGTCAGTCGAGACCAAAACTAGTAGCGGAGATAACGACGAAAGGGAGATAGACGCATCTCCGGATTGGCTTAAGCCGGGATTGAGTCTTCCGAAATTTCGGGACAGGTTTAAATATGACGTAAAAGAAGTTGAAATATCTCCTAAGCCTGAAGAGGTTGAGTCAGCAGTGAAAACTACGAGTTATTTGTACGTGAAAAACAGGAAGAGCAGTATCAACGATGAAGTTATTGAACCATCACTACAAAGCATTCCGTCGATGGATTTATTTTTTCCGATTGTTAAATCGACAGATCGACGAAAAACTGCTGAAGGCATTTCAGAGTGTTCTTCAACTATTCATTTATATTCACCGGAATTTAATTTTGAAGTTGGTAAAATGTCATGGGATGAATAGGCTGTCTGAATTTTTTTCCTTAAATTTTTAATTTCATTTTGATTTATTTTTTTATTTTTATTTTTTTTTAGCTTGACGTGTCCGAAAAACCTACTGATGAGGAAAGTTCAGCTTTAAAAAATTGGGAATTTTGGATGAAGCGAAGGAAGCAACAACAGGAATATTTGTGTCAAAAAACAAAAAGGAAACCTACAGCTTTAGTCATGAATCAAGCTGAAAATTTTAGAGAGGTCTGGAAAAAAAAATTTGATGTAAAAGCAAGTCACTTTGCTTTCAGCCAATAAGGTTCGTAAAAAAAAAATTAATTTTTAGGTTGTGGAAGATAAGACGCTATTCCAGTATTCCCAAATTCCCGAGCCTGACAGATGGCGAGGATCTCCATCATTCTGGAATGCAGGGGACAGATTATACCATAAAAATATGCTTCAGGAATATATTCGGACAGAAACAGGAGAGGAAAAGCTGAATCCTCCAGAAATCGAATTCGTTCGAATTCCAGATATGATTAAAGCTGAAAAACAATTAATTGAGACTGATGACATCAAAAATGTTAAAACATGGGAATCTTCGCAGTATAGAAAAAAAAGAAGTGAAGACTTAAAAGTTCAAAGAAAAAAATATAGGCCACATATGGTTGATGGAAGCGATTTAGTTGTCGTGGGGAAAAAAATTGGATCGACGGAAGAAATGGTGTGTGACTTCGTTTTTGTATTTTTTTTAATTTTGCTAACAGCTAATAGCGAAAAAAAAAAAAATCTCAGAAAAATTAGCGAACCATTATAAACTTTACCTCGATCCTTGCTGTTTCAATCGCTTTCGGGCCTTCCTTTTTATAAGCCGAAAATACCAGTTGTGCAAGATGCCCAACGACTTTATCTGTAGAATCCAACAAAGTAGAAAAATCTATGAGAAACTGAATTTGAACTCTAGAAGCAGATCTGCGATTTGTACGCTAAATTTTGAACCAGCGCAAACTTTTCATTTTCCCCGAAATTGAAATGTCAATTCATACGCATTAATCAAATAGGAGTCGTCCATAAACCACGTTAGCATTATTTTGGCCATTTATAACCCCCTACCCCCCTGGTCAAAAAAGGTTAGCATTTCGCCCCCCCCCCCCCTTAATTTTTTTTTTTTTAAATTAATATTAAACATTGAAAAAATCGGAAATTCTTCGGAACTTCAATTTTGCAAAAAAAAGTTTTTTTTTAAAGTGAGATAGTTAAAATAATTTAAAAACAAATTCTTTTTATTTTTTCACGTTTATTATGTGAGACAAGTGCTAACGTTAGATATGTAAACCCCCCCACCTTGTTAGCAAAAATTAGCATTTTGAATACCCCTCCCCCCCTAGTATGCTAACGTGGTTTATGGACGACCCCAAAGTGTGTTTCTAAATTTTTATTAATGTAAAACATTTTTTGTAAAGTAGTTTTGTTACCTCATTTGTCATATCTTTCAATAAAACAGCCCACAAACACATTTAGTGAATCGTCAATTAACGCTGTGCCTTCCATTGTCATAAGTGAAGAAGAACAAAGAGAGTCTTTGGCCCAAAGTACTGCAGGCAGTATTTCTTGCTGTTATCCAAAAGTGGATATCGATAGGAAAAGCACAGTGTGTCTAGCAATCAATGGCATCGAACTGAAATGCGTTTTTAATCCTGATACATCCCAGTAAGAGTTACAACTAAAAATTATATACCATTTTGGCAGCTTTCACCTCCTACCACCTATTTATTTATTTTTTAAATTGCAGATTAGTTATGGCGGATACTAAAATCAATGAATGGCCCTTAGTTTTTGAAAAGAAATCGATTAAAACTTTAGGATTTGCTAGTTTAGAAGTAGAAAATCGAGGAACAATGGCAATTCAGTACCGCTGGAAAATGGAAAAACCTGAAGTAAGCTCTGAAATATATTCGAATTTCAATATTGCTCATCATTCACCTTGGTTTTGTTTCGATAAAAATCCAGGTAAACGGTTATTTATATCGATCGTAAAAAACAAAAGTATGAATTATTTTTGGAAAATCTTAATTTCAGGCATTTTTCTGCCCGGGCAAAAATACAGTTTAAACTTTTATCATTATTCAAGTACGCCAGGATTACAAGTGGAAAAGTGGATTTTAGAAACGGTGCCACTTTTGTTTGATCCTCCCGCTCAGATTACTGTCATTTTAATAGCTGTCTCTGAACAGCCTTATACTATAGATGATTTATTAGCTATTGAATCCTATTTGGAAAAGTGCGTGGAAGAAACATTAGTAAAACAAATTGTAGACGAACTATTTGAAAGAGCTTTAATACCTCGAGAGAAAACAATCGATTATAGATCGTTTTTTCTTGAAGAAGAATTATTTAAATATCAAAATCCTAGGCATCATTACCATTCAAGAGCAGTCGATGAACTAAAGATGATTTATTCAAAGGTGCTTGATCTACTTTTATTGGAAGAAAAAAAGCGATTAAAATTTATGCCTTTACGTTCACAGATCACAATAGATCCGTCTCAGGAATGGGATTTAAGCCTTAGTTCTTTGCGAAAATTAGTCAAAGAAAAAATGGAAGACCCGGGGAAAAAATTAGCTCTATGCAAAATTTCGGAATTATCAAAAGCATTAGTAAAACCTTCTCATTCGAATAATAAATCCGAAGGAAAATGGCATTTCGTGTACAGTTCTTTATGTAAAGTGGCTAACCTTATAGAAGAAGATGCATTTTATCTGAAATCCTGCTTGCAAGAAACTGAAGTTAATTTTGATGAAATGCTTAGCCAAAGGTAAATCATTTGTTAAAAATGTGAGGTATTTTGGGCTTGAATTTTCGTATACTAACTGTATATTTTTCTTTTAAAAAGAAAAAGGCTAGATTCTAAGGCAAATGAACCAAAGTCAAGTACTACGAGAAGTGGCACCATAAATTTGTATCCAGATCTTCGTAAATTAAGTTTGTATCAGCAGAGTTTTTATATAAAGGCAAGTTGTACAACTTATTTACCATGAAAAATATGTCTTAGTTTTAAAATAGTATTTCTACTAATCCCCTTTAAATATTCTTTTTTTAAAAGGTGTATCACCACCTTTGCGATGCTGTGGAGGAAATAGTAACAATAGTGGAATCTTGCAAAATATTTGAAAGTAAGGGAGAAATTCCATTAATTATTTTGGAAGAAAAATAACTGAAAGATTAATTCAATACAGAGCACGTCTACTATTTACAATTTCAATATTTTTTATTTCCTAAATTTTCGCTGGCTTGTTATAAAAATCGAGAATAAATACAAGGTGAAAGTCTTATTTTTGCACTTTTTTAAACAGTAATGAAAACTAACTATGTTTAAAACAAACAGGGCCTATTTCCACCCAAAATGCTTGCTCGGGGGCTCCTACATCTCTTACTGCAACATCAATGAAAGGTAGCCGTATCGCTTTATCTGTTTGATAGGTAATCGTTGTTTTTCCCCAGCCTAAGTGTTTGGACTGAAACAAACAAAGAAAAAAAAATTAGTAACATTTTTTACGTAAAGTAGGATTTTCACAAATTAGAAAACACTTTCTGAGGAATACACTCGCTAGTTTAAACAGGTAAACAGTTTACATAATTTAGAAGCTTTATAATTATTATAGAGCTTCTATAAATGTAATTAAGCTTTAAGGTTTTTAATGCTTTGTCAAGAATTGAATACTAACTCTGCATTCATCCTCTCCCACCTCATACTGTAATCTAGGGTTGTTCGATCTAGGTAAAATTTCAGCGTCATTCCAACTTAATAGTTTCAGGCCTTTCCTATAACTTTTATGTTCTGAATCAAAGTAAGCAACTGAATTTTTGCAATGGTATGTGATGTTTTGTGAGGCGCTTGTCGATAATAATTGTAAGAATCCGATTTGATTGCTGTCTGCTTTGTAATTCATCTGAAAAGACGGTTCATAGATTGATTATCTAGTTATTTACATATTTATTTATTATTTAATAAACAACCAAATAAAAAACTTACTTTAAGACCATTTTCAATGTTGCTTAACCAGATTTCTGGTTTGTCACCGATATAGTTGATTTCTGAGGATTTATTCGGACTAGGGAATACACAGGTAGCTTTCTTTTCCATGTCACAATGAACCAAAATGGCATCTTTTATGTCCGCCTCATTTGGATCAACCCAATATTCACCTAAATAAAAGTGATCGTTTTTATTACACTTACTTGAACGATGATAATAGTTCTTTTAAACTTACCTGAAGGTGAATCAGGGTAAGCTGCCCAGATATCTCTGCATGTTTTTCCTGGGAAATTTTTCTTTCCATCCGGTTTCTTAAAACGTTCAAAAGATGCCTTTAAGTGTTCATAAGCTTGCATTACCAGTTTTCGTCTCTCTTCATCAGTGATATCACGACCGAATATGCGAGCAGGTTCGTCTCTGCTGAAGGGATCGGGGCCCTAAAACATTAAGTACATCCTGTATTGACTGCTTTGTTCAAAATCTCTTATTTAAACATGTTATTGGAGTTTTAGATGAAATATAAGTATCGCGGAGTAGTGCATTTAGTTTATCTAAAGTTATAATTTTTGTGGACAATTTTTTGTTTGACTGACATCTCCCTTTTAAAGTTAAATGATCAAAAATAACCAAATCTATTTTTACTGTCAATGTATTTAAACTATTGCTTTTCATATAAAAGCAATGCGATATTGTAAACAAAATATTGGTTACGTACCTTGGTTTGAGTTGAAGAGTGAGCTCCCATTAGTGCAGCTAACGTAGCAGCATCGTAAGTTAAAGATTCGCCTGGTGGGCCAGGAGGACCTGGTTGCCCTGGCTGTCCCGGAGGTCCAGGTTTGCCATCGTTCCCTGATTGACCTCTGTTTCCTGGAGGTCCCTGTGGCCCTGGTATGCCAGGTGATCCATCTCTGCCTGGTGGTCCTATTAAGAAAAAGTAAGAGATTACTTAAAGGGTTACCTTTCTTTCGTATCTCTTCTCAGAAAAATTACCTTTCGGTCCAGGTTCACCATCTTTTCCAGGAGGACCAGGAGGCCCTGTCATTCCCTTGTCACCTGGCGGACCTTGCGTTCCTGGTAATCCCTGTAAGCCGATCAATCCACGATGACCTTTTGTTCCTTTTGGTCCTTCTCCTCCTTGCTCTCCTTTCATTCCTTGTTCTCCAGGAGGTCAGGGCTTCCTCGAGGTCCTATTTGACCTTCTACACCTTGAGGCCCTGTTTCTCCACGAAGACCTCTTTCTCCAGTTGGCCCAGGAGCTCCTACCAATCCCGGTGGACCCTAAAATTAAAGATCCTTATAGTCTAATGGAAGTTTAAGCCTAAGGAAGTCAGGAAAGAGCCGTCCATAAATTACGTTAGCACGTTAGGGGGGGGAGGAGGTATTCAAAATGCTAACTTTTGCTAACAAGGGGGGTTTACATATCTAACGTTAGGTTTTGTCTCGTGTAATAAACATGTAAAAATGAAAATCATTTAAATTTTTTAAATTATTTAACCTATCTCACTTAACAAAAAAAAAAAAAAAAAAAATCCTACAGTGTCATATTGAACTCGTTCCTTTTTTTTTTTTTTGAAACTCAAGCACTGAAATCGTTTGAATTCTAGTGACAGCAGTTAAAAATTGGTTGTTATCATTTGCAGGCCCGCGCGAGTAATTACAGGCTACCCATTTCCGAACGGAAATCAATACAGCCCAGATGGGATTCGGAACCTACCAACCTTCCTGACCAATCCTTCAGCATGAGCTTTCGCATATGACCTTTCATTGATGAGCTTTACACAGACACCCTTACAGGCCGACGAGAAGAGAGCGAATTTTCGAGCATGTGACGACGGAATTAGATTCCTCATAAAAAAAAGAGTCCAAATGAATCATTTTGCACCGAGCTTTCACACCGACAAGCTCCAGCTTTTGCGAAATATATTTCAAGCAACCATATGCCGAGTGTTCCGCATGATTTTTTTGTACAGGCCAACCCGGATTCGGATTCCTCGTTAAAAAAGAGCCTAAAAAAACTGATTTTCAACCGAGCTTTCCCACCGGAAAGCTAGAGCTTTTGGAAAAAAAAATTTCAACCACCCAGGCCGAGTATTCCAATTGCGTTTTCTGTACAGGCCAACCCGTATTCGGATTCCTCGTAAAAAACTGAGCCTAAAAAATATTTTTTACCCCAAGCTTGACACTGGAAGGGTAGAGCTTTTGCAAAAACAAATACATGCCTACCGGCCGAATATTACCCTCGGTTTTTTTCTCCGGTCTGACCTGTAGGGAAAAACCGAGGGTAATATCCGGCCTGTAGGCATGGAACTTTTTTTTGCGAATGCTCAACCTTCCCGGTGTGAAAGCTGAGGAAAAATAAATTTTTTTTAGGCTCAGTTTTTTACGAGGAATTGGAAGCCGTTCTGGCCTGTAGAGAAAAAACGAGTGTAATACTCGGCCTGTGCACATTAAATTTTTTTTTTTGCAAAAACTCTAGCTTTCCGGTGTGAATACTTGGGGTAAAGAATACTTTTTCAGGGTCAGTTTTTTACTAGGAATCCAAATCCGGTCTGGCGTGTAGAGAAAAACCGAGTGTAATACTCGGCCGGTGCACATGAAATTTTTCTTTGCAAAAGCCTTAGCTTTCTGGCGGGCAAGCTTGGTTGAAAATTCGTTTTCGTAGGCTCTTTTTTTACGAGGAATCCGAATGCGGGTTGATTTGTACAAAAAAATCATGCGAAACACTCGGCCTGGGTGCTTGAAATATATTTTCCGAAAAGGAAGGTTCAAGAACTGGTCAGTTCACGAACTTGTCCGGAAAAGTCGCCAGTTTTAACTTCGAGCTTTCCGGTGTGAAAGCTCGGTGCAAATTTATTTATTTAAACTCTTTTTTTTATGAGGAATCGAATTCCGTCGTCACTCGCTCGAAAATTCGCTATCTTCTCATCGGCCTGTAAGGGTGTCTGTGAAAAGCTCATTAATAAAAGCTCATATGCGAAAGCTCATGCGCATGGATTGGTCAGGAAAGTTGACAGGTTCCGAATCCGGTCTGGCCTGTATTGGTTTCCGATCGGAAATGGGTAGCCTGTAATTAATCGCGCGGGCCTGCAAATTATAACGACCCGTTAAAATAATAGCAAGAAAAAAAAAGGATGCAAGGATTAGAAATAAAAGTAGAAAAAATCTGAAGGCGGAAAAAAGCTGAAAGCTTAATTTTGATGAGCATACGCTAAAAATTTCTTAAATGTTTGAGAGGTCCTGGATGAAAATTATCGAGGAAAACGAGAAGATATTCTGTAGTTTCGGGAAATAAAGCAAGAGATAAAGGCGGAATATTTAAAAATATTAAATGAGAATGAAAATAGGGAACTATACAGAAACAAGTAACGAATACAGAGATCAAAGCATCTAAAAAAAAATTCAAAAATGGAAGGAAAAGGGCAGGAAATGAAAAACAGTAACAGTAAAGTGAAGCAAAAGGAAGAAATACTGCTGCTGCTGTAGCTACTACTACCACTAATAATAATAATACTTACAGGTGATCCAGGCGGTCCGGAGGGTCCAACAGGACCTGGAGACCCTATGGGACCTTTGTCTCCAGGTCTTCCAGCTATTCCTGGAGGTCCAGGTTTTCCTGTGTGTCCTTCTGCTCCTGGTTCTCCCACTGGACCAGGTGGTCCTGGTGGGCCACTAGGGCCTGACTGTCCTGGTGGGCCTTCGTTTCCTGGTTTTCCTGGTTGGCCGATCTCGCCCTGACAAAACCATCAACTTCTGTATTAAAATGTTTTAAGATATTCCCGGACAAATTTAATTTACCGGTGCTCCTCTTATTCCTCTTGCGCCAGGAGGTCCTGAGCTCCTGGAAGTCCTGGTAAACCTCTATCACCACTTGGTCCCTGGGGTCCAGGTTGACCTTGCAAACCGGGACTACCTGATGTTCCTTGATCACCTTTTGGTCCTTCTAAACCAGGAGATCCTGGTAAACCTTGCGGCCCTGGCGATCCAGCCTTCCAGTATCTCCAGATGAGCCTTTTATTCCAGGTAAACCAGGAGTACCTGGTGGTCCAGGCGATCCGCTCTGACCCTAAAAGATTTTTTTAATTTATAATTTTCTAAAAATGATTTAATATTTTCTTTATTTAACTAAAACTAACAGCAGTGCCTGGTTCTCCAGGTCGCCCTGGTGGACCCATTAAGCCATTATCTCCTCTTGGGCCTGGTTCTCCTCTTGCCCTTTGGCCCCTGGCAACCCTACTAAACCTGGGGATCCAGGTTCTCCAGGTTTTCCAGCTAACCCGGGATTTCCTTGATCTCCTTTAGAACCAGTTAATCCTCTGTCACCTTTTAATCCTGAAATTTTTATTAATTATAAATATTAATTAGCAATATTTTATTGTTAATCCAAAAAATAATCATTTGGAAGTTATAAACGTATTCTTACCTGGCAATCCTGGAAGTCCCTGTAAACCGGAAAACCTTGTGATCCCTGGGGTCCAACAGCTCCCCTTTCTCCAGGGACACCAGGAGCCCCGGGTTCTCCGGGAAGACCTGGAGGTCCCGGATCTCCTCTCTCTGCCGGTTCTCCAGGAGGACCAGCCGGCCCAACTGGACCTTGTGGACCTCTGTCTCCTTGCTTCCCAGGTGGGCCTTCGGAGCCCATCAAACCAGTCGACCCTCGTTCTCCTTTTTCTCCTGGTAAACCAGGTAAACCTCTAGATCCAGGTAGTCCCTAAAAATTTTATTATATATAATGAATTTTATTATTTGTAAAAATAATTCAACCAAATATTGTATAAACGCACGACTAAACCAGGCGGTCCGGAATGTCCTTTCATCCCTTTGTCCCCTACTGGTCCTGGAAGTCCATCAACTCCTTGAGCTCCAACTTCTCCCCTAGGACCTGGACTACCAGGCGGCCCTACAGGGCCACGCTCGCCTGGAAAGCCTCGTTCTCCACGATTTCCCGCTGCTCCAGGAAGACCGGGTGGACCTTGAATACCGGGCTCTCCATCTTTTCCGGGAGAACCTGGATTACCAGGATTTCCCGGCAATCCCTTAGATAAAGAAATATGATAGTTTAAATTACTATTTGCCAATGCTTAAGAGATTCCAATTTTCCGAATTTTTTCATTCCCGGAATTCGAGATTTTTTCTTCTTAATTTTTCTCTTCTTAACTCTGCCTTTCCGTGAATCCAGAATTCTCGAAAATAAGAAAAATTCAATTCTGGAAAAACGAGATTCGCGACAAATTTAAAAAAAAAAAAAAAAAATTCCCGAGAAATTTTAAATGGGGTATTCTCGACGAGAATTTCTGGGAAGAATCTCTAATTCTGAGCTCTATTGTTCAAAATCTTACTTGAAAGCCTGTTGAACCTGGAGGTCCTGTAGCTCCGCGTTCACCAGGCGATCCTGTGGGTCCAGGAGGCCCTTGAGGTCCTGGTGTCCCATCTTTTCCTGAATCTCCCCGAGGACCAGGTGGCCCTTGAGGCCCAGGTTCTCCATCTTTTCCTGGTTCTCCCTACAAAAAAATTGGACAAGATTTTAATTTAAAAGGCATACGAAAATAAAAAGAGAAATATAAAACATAGTTTACAGTCAATCCTTTATCTCCCGGCAAGCCAATAGGTCCGGGTAATCCTTGTATTCCTTGAGGACCAGGTTCCCCTGGTTTTCCATCAGCTCCTTCAATTCCTCGATCTCCAGGTGGCCCTGGCTTCCCCGGTGGTCCTGCCCTACCTGCTAAACCTCTTAGTCCTTGTAAACCTGGAGACCCTGGTCTTCCAGCATCACCAGTGGCTCCTTTTGGTCCCATAGGTCCCACAGGGCCCCTGTCACCTGCTGGCCTGTTTGAGAAATAGTTTTAGGAACTGTCCATTGTTTCTTTAATAGAAATTTATTGTTAGCTCATTACCTTTAGGCCCGGAAGCACCGTCTGGTCCGGGTAAGCCTCGAGTTCCAGGCATTCCTCTTTCTCCCTGTGGACCAGCTGCTCCAGTAGGCCCTCTTAAACCTCGTTTACCCCTTTTGCCTTCTGGGCCAGTCGTGCCTGGCACACCTCTAGGCCCGGGAGCACCTGTTTCTCCTTTCATTCCTGCTTCACCTTTAAAACCTCTTTCACCCGGAGTTCCCTATAATAAAAATATTGGATTTACTGCCATAAAGCCGCTCACAAATATTTTAATCAAGCAACTTACTGAAGAGCCTTTTACTCCCGGCTGCCCCGGACTTCCCGAAAGTCCTGGTGGTCCTCTAGCTCCCGGAAAACCTGGTGGGCCAGGATTGCCTGTTGCTCCTGGACTTCCTTTTTCTCCTGCTGCCCCATCTTTTCCTGGAGGCCCCGGCTGACCATTATCACCCGGCTGACCTAACGTATTATTAAACCATTATATTATTTTATTAATGAGTAATAAAGTTAACGTTTTAAATTTTTCACTTGGAGATGTACCTGGTCTTCCCGATTCACCACGAGGTCCCTGTAAGCCTTGGGATCCTTTGGGGCCTTGTGCTCCCTGATCTCCTTTATTTCCCGGATTTCCAGGAAAACCAGGAGCACCTGGTTTACCAATAGCACCTGGTTGCCCAGGAGGACCGGCAATACCATCCGCTCCTCTTAAACCTGGTGGACCCGGTGGACCTTCCCTCCCTCTTTCTCCTCTGGGTCCTCCTGGCCCCTATAAGCAATTATGAATGTGAAGTTAATGATAAAATAATTATTATCTCTGATTTCTTCAGAATATTACCATAGCACCAGGTGGACCAATTAATCCAGGAGATCCTGGACTCCCTTTTTCTCCTGCCGATCCTTGTTCACCTTTAGCTCCATCCAGACCCTGAAAACCTCGGTGTCCTTTTACTCCAGGTAATCCAGGCATTCCTGGTAAACCTCTTGGTCCTGGTGGCCCTGCTGCTCCGGGCTGACCTGATTCTCCGTCTTCACCTGGTGATCCCTAAAAATGGAAGCTATTTATCAAAGTTTTCTTTATAAAAAGAGACTTTTAGTAAAGCCCTACATCTTTTCCCGGAGGACCAGGTAATCCTCTTGGTCCAGGTGGTCCGGCCGGACCAGGGGGGCCTGGCTCGCTTGGTTCTCCTCTTACTCCTTGGAAACCCTGAGGTCCAGGAGGGCCTGGAGGACCTGGTGGACCTCTAGGACCTGGTGGCCCAACTTGTGATTGCAAATAAGCAGAAAATGCTTCTTGAGGTAATGGAAGTCTCCCTAAGGAATCTCCTGGTCCTTTATCGCCGCCAGCTTGGGATAAAGCTAATTGCGTGAGGTAATTGGACAACTAAAAAAAAAATTAAAAAGGTTTTCAAGAAATTTTAACCGTAAAATAAAGCAATAGTTACATCTGGTGCTGGCCCAGGAGGTCCAGGATTTCCAGGAATGCCAGGTGTTCCCGGTTCTCCTGGTATTCCGACTGTCCCTGGTCGTCCTCGTTCCCCTGGCGGTCCGCTTTCACCCTGAAAAATGATTTCGTCATTTTAAGGGTTCGAAAAATAAGAATAAAGAAAATAAAGATTTCGTAAATAAAAAAATTAAGGAAAAAAGAGAGAATTTAGCTGATGGGTAGCTGGTTATTAGGTACCGCACAGCGAGAGATTTTAGACTAAAAAGAAAGAGAGAGGAAAAAATAATAGCTATTAAGAAATATGAGACAAAATTCAGAAAACAAAAGAACATTGCTGATTATTGTTTTTTCTACAATTTGGCGCATCAAATAAAAGTCACTAAGACATAAGGGGTCGTCCATAAATTACGTAAGCAAGTTTAGGGGGGAGGGGGTCAAAAATACCATCGTACATGCTTACGTAATTAATGGACGACCCCTAATTAGATATCAGATTTTTTTTAAAAAAAGTGTTTTAACAGCCAGCTAACCATTTCGGAATATTATAACTAATGAAATTACAAACCCTTGGTCCTGCATAAGCTGTTAAATCTCCCTCGTAAGGATACTGGTTACCTCCACTTGAAGGAGTAGACGATACAGGTTCATCATTTATGCATACAGGACAACATTCTCCAAAAGGAATATATTTTAATCCACTTGGACATGGTTCGTCAGAGCATATTACTCCTTCGCAAGAGCTTTTTGAAGAACAGTTAGATTGTTTTGTACAAACGACCTATATTGGAACAAATGATTTAACTGGAATTTTGTTTCGAAAGTTTTTTTATTGTTGAAAATTAGGATATCGCCTTACTAAACCATTATCACATCTGCAAGTTATGCATTCCTCTGCATTCCAGACTTCGTTATGAAACCTTACTTGGCCTTCATCAATACATTTTTTATCGGGTATTTCTGACGGTGGTTGTGGGCTTGTAGAAGTTGTTGTTGTTGTTGTGTTGTAATTGTAAAAAGGAGGTAAAAGCGTCGCACTAGGAGGAGTTACTGCTAAGTTTTGAAGAATTCATTACTATCGGAAATAAAATATGTCACAATTTTATTAGAACTAAGTTTTACCTGTTTTATTCGTTTCATCAAGTTCGTCATAATATTCGTCCCCATAATCATAATTATCATAATTATCATTGTCTACTCTCCCTCGAGACGGTTCTTGAGCTTGAGGTTTATTTAGATTATTACTTTTTTTGGAAGAATGCTTTTTTTTTCTTACTTCCTTACTTTCTGTAAGATCGATAATCTAAAAAACGAATAAAAAAATATAGCTGTTATTTCGTTATGCGAGGTTTGTACTTTTTTTTTACTTACCGACAAAATAATGAGTGATAAGAAAATACAGGAAGCTATTTTCCAACGTCCTCTGTTCATTAAAAATGTCCGGTGCATTTTCTTGTCAGTCATTAAATCACTGTCATTTGCAATGTCACATCACCGACTCATCTTTACTTTATACTTTAACATTTTTTTAAAGCATCCTTATTTTACATGTTTAAAATATCTTAAACATTTTATTTTAAATCGGATTAAACACTTTTTTCGACGACAAGAAAACAAATTAACTCATTTTATAATTTACCACCTGATAGTACTATCAAAATTTTCATTATAATGTTAGTTTAAAAAAATTGTAAAAAATTAATTTTAAACGTTCTTTGCATATTCGCCACCGCAAACTTATCAAAATAATAATAATAATGATAATGAATGCTCTATGCGATCGCGCTAGGAAGCGGGCAGCACACTGATTTTGTAATCACAATGAATTAAAAAGCCTAAATTAATAAAAGAAATGTATCATCAATTAAACTATTTAACAGATGGTTTAAAGAAATAAATCTTTTCAACAGTCTGTATGATTTTGTTGGAACAAAGCTACGCTTACCACTTTATATCCACACTAAATTTAATTCGCATCGACTTTTTGAAATTAACATTTGACTCTTTTAAAAGGCCCCTAAAAGTTCTGAATTTTTATTTTAATAATTTCTGTCAAAGGTACTATAACGTCATTCTGAATAAGGCGACTTTTGGTAGAAAGTTTAGTAAAAGTTAGCACTATGGAGTGGGAGAGGGGAAGAGGAATTGAAATACTACTATTTACTCTTAAAAGCGACTTTTCGCTTCTAAGCGAATAATGACTAAAAACTATTTAGCAGCCAAAACCATTTTCAAGTCGTTGACTTTTCTTACTTCATGAAAGAAATATTGGTCAACTAATTAACAAAGATTGACATTCGGTATTGCAATTATAAAATTTTACTAGAGCAAGGACGTAGACTATATGCTGAAATGCTTTTTTTTTTTTTTTTTACAAAAGCCCCAGAAACTTTCTCATTATTCTGCATTCGAGTCATTTTGCTGATTAATATTTTCTAGTGCAGGTGTAAGTTTCAATCTTTATCCCTCTCATTCGATCTTTTTATCGAGATATGATTTAAATTTGTAACTTTAATAGAGTATTAATTTCTGACAAGACGGCTAATAAAAAAAGGAATTCAAGGGAAAAAAAAAACGAACTTGAAAAATTATAAAAGAATGTGCCATTCATTTAAGCTGAAAGATTTTAGTTTAATGACCTAGTGTTATTGATTGCTTAAAAAACATAAAGGTCATACTTTTTTATATTCGTTCATTAATTTGAACCTTTTATACATGTAAAATATTGATGAACCATAAAAATCGGACAGCTAATTGATAATACTATTTTATTTTTATTTTTTATTACAAAGTAATCATTTAGCGTGGCACAAGTAATTTATAAAATATGGAAAAAAAAATTAAGAAATTTGCGAACTAATTTAGTACCACTATGTATCTTATCAGAAAATATCAATACGAATCATACATAATTATAATTACTCCACCATTGCCAACATATTTTCATAGACAAAAAAAAAAAAAAAAAAAATTCCTTAAAGTAACTTATGTCATTTTCCCGCGGATTCGTCTGGGTCACTGTACTAAGTATATGATACATAATGGATAACTTTTGACCTCTACACGTTCCTTAGAAACCCGAAAATTAACCAATAATTTTTTTCCCCTCTTTTTAATATGCAATGCATAAAAAAATTTGATATACAGTATTTTGTTTATCCTTAAATTGTTATATAAATAATTTTCCATCCTGATGTAAAAATAAAACGAAATTTTTGTTCTTCTAAATCGATGTATATTATTCAAATTCAAATTTAAAAATATTATCAACAAAAGTAGTTAAGATTATCAGCTTTTGCATACAGCACTACTTGGGGCGCTATGTTTACCTTTGCCTCTACCTAAAAAAAAAAGAAAAAATGCCAAATTTTTTGGAGATCCCTTTCCGAAAATTAGTTTTTAAAAAAATTGAAAAATCATATTTTACGTTTTACTAGCTGCATATAAGTCTTTTTAAAAATGCTAATCTGTTTTGTGTTACAGTAAGTGATCGCTGAAATTGTTAAAAATGTCATGTAAAACATAAAATAAGTTATGACATTTCTATATTTACTTTGATTTTGAATTTCATGAAAATATCAGGATTTTCCTGTTTATATGGATCAGAACAAAAAAAATGAGATTGATTTGATTATTTTATCCTATAACAAAAAAAAGAACCAAAGAAGAATCTAACCTGTTGTCAGTCTAAATAGTTTTTTGAAGATAGAAAACACGAGATACATTAACGGAATTATGATGGTTCCTATCGTTATGTAGACAGGAATGAGGATGGCAATCAGCTGAATCACAAAAATGATTATTTTTTTTACTCGAGCTACAGAATCGTTCGTTTCTAATATTTCAAGAAGCTGAAAGAATAAAAATCTCGATCATTTTTCAAGTTCATTTTTCTTTTCAAAAATATCTGTCTTACCTTATCTAATATGAACCTCAAAATAAGGGAAATTATTGCCAGTACAGGGAACAATTCCATAATCATAATAAAAACAGCATATAAAGCATGTAATGTCTCATAACCTAGCGCCCAGGTCAGAGACAAAAAGCTGTAATCTCTAGTTCTAGGCAAACCATGTGTTGCTTGAAAATCAGCCAAATCTTCCCTAAAGTTAAATATATAATCTCTTACACTACGAGGATTAGAGATTCGTTCTCTTCTTTCTTCTGCCCTTGGCGGATTGTGTGAAAAAGGACTTCTTCTTTCAAGTAAAGTCGTACCGGTAGTAGCTTGAGAAGCAGCGTCAACATTTGTATTAACAACAGTTTTGCTTTTTATATAATTTTGCAACTGCGATGTAACTCTTTCAAAAGCGGAAACTGAGGGTGGTGCTTCCACGGGATTCGCCGCAGGAGCAACAAAACCAAGTATTTTCGAGGATTTATTTTGTTTCACAGCACTTTTACTTTTACTTATGGAAGGCAAAGAAGGAACATCTTCATCAGCATCCAAATCTTCTTGGGCTAAATTCGTTTCCGAATTTTCTTCTTCATCGGCCATGCCTAGCAGCCGTTCTTCAATTTTAAACCGAACGATTCCACTTTAATTATTTCTGTTTTATAATAATCTTCGCTGTTTCATTTTTTGCTGGTTTGTTTGTTTATGTAATTTAACTGTTGATTTATTTTGAATGTAGCCACCTTTTCATGTTACAATTAAAACAGATGATTTCTTTTGTTGCCATTTATTAGAAATTTAAACATTTTTCATTTTTATTCTGGATTTTTAAAATTATTACAGGTTTGTTTAACAAAAATTTTATTTATAAGCTAATCCAAATAAACTTTAACCAAACAAAAGCCAGCTTTAGTTATAATTACCAACTTAAAAAATTGATGGAAATAAAAGAATGAGAAAAATTTCATAAATGAAAACAAGTTTTTAATAATTAGAAGCTAGAGGTAGCAACAGAACACATTTCAAGCTTTAATTCTGACCTAAATAGACTACAACAATTTTTTTTGAAAAACTTATGAAAAAATATTGCATATTAGGACTCAAACTTTCAAATGAAATAGCAAAAATATAGTTTCTTGAGTCAGAGGTTTATAACCTTGCCCTAGTGCCTTGCAACCTAAGTTACAAACCTTGACCTAACTCATATAACCTTGCAACCTATTGCTGTAAAGCAATTTTAATGTAAAGAATTATCTAAGGCTGATCAGTGTGATAAAATTTGTGAAGTGATTCTTGTCCAATTTTCAATGCAAAATAATATGCTTCATAATCAGTTCAATTGCACACAACAATCAGTTCCTGGATATGCTGGTAAATTTAATTCATATTTCTTATTTAAATCTGGAGGAACAAATCTTCCCCCTAAGAAGTGATATTTTCCTTTAAAAAATTGAGCACATTTTTTAGGAGCTGTTAATGAAATTAATAATTCAGGTTGGATTCCTCCAGCCTCTGGGCACCCACTTTCCACATCCCAACCACTCGGTATATCAACACTGCAAATGGGAATTTTTGTTTTCTGCAAATTATTTATAACTTTTTGGAATTCAGGTCTTACAGGAGGCTTGAAACTAAATCCAAATAATGAATCAATTATTATATCATAGTCTTTATCTAATGATTCAACATCTGGAAACTCATTTATGAAGTTTATCTTCATAGCAGTGCATTGATGGGTTAGATTTTGATATAATGGCTTATCAGTTCTCTTTGGATAAAATATGTTGGGCTCATAACCAAATAATTTTAAATGCCTTGCTGCAACTAGCCCATCTCCTCCATTATTGCCTATTTAAAAAAAAAAAAAAAAAAAAATTGTAATCTTATTTAATTTCAAACATTTAAAGCCAAATAAATGATTTAATTACCTGGTCCACAACAAACGAGTACTCTTCTGTTCCCTTGAGAATAGCATTTATCAATTGCAACTGCACAACTGAGTCCAGCAAGTTCCATCAGCTGATCTACACTGAATTTATACTCATTAAATAATTCTATATCAATGTTAATAGCTTCTTGCTGATTTAAAAACTTTACCATGTTTCTTTGTATTAAAGTATAGCAGGTTGCAATTAGTCGATAATTTTGTGACGTTAAAGTTCTGCTCAGAAAATTAAAGTTCATTCAGCTGTCTAAAACGAAAAAAATTGAAGTGAACTCTTGATAAAGGAACTAAAAAAAAAAGAAGAAAGTATATTGCATAAACAACATAAGAGATACAAGTGAATACCTTTTGTGCTGGCAAAAATAAAAGTAAAAGCCGGTATATTTCAAATCTAAACAAAAAACAAGATTATTTTGAGGTTAAGTTGTATATACAGCAGAGCAGAGCAGAGATTTACTTGCGCATGCGCTAGGTAAATTTATGCCCCTCTTGCTTGAAAAAAGTTAAATATTTCGTTTTAACTATTTTGGGCAGCTTAAATCAAATCAATCGGCATATTGACCTGTTTTTTACATAAATTTAATCATTTTTTTTCATATTTTACATACCCCAAAAGGGCGCGCCAAAAGCACTGAAGAGAAAGTTTAGAGTTTAGGGGTTGTGTAACAACTTTTTTTAAATCTGAAAAGACCGCGCATTTTACTTTAGTTATTATGTTATGTTTTTTCACGTCACGTCACTAGAGTGCATAGGCCATTCAACGTTATTGGTTGACATTCAATTACATGTGCTTTTTATATAATCAAACATTATCATTTCGACCTTTGACTTGTTTTTAACCCCCGCAGGAGCAAAAACATCAGCTTGTGGTCTTTCCAAATCCTATCGTCGACGAATACAGCATTGAAATCGATACAGCAGGTATTTTTCTCTTTATTTTTATGTATTTTTTTTTTATAACACGTGGTTAAAGGGGGAAAAAAAATTGCCGGTAACTGTCTTAACGGAATATGAAAGAGTTAAAAAAACTTTTTTTTTTTTATAGTTCAAAATGAGCTCAGAAGGACAGTTGGCACTCTTAAGTGTATCAGACAAAACTGGATTAATTGATTTTGCCAGAAAGTTACAATCATTGGGATTTAAACTGGTTGCATCAGGAGGTACTGCAAAAGCAATTAGAGATGCTAAAATTGAAGTTAAAGATGTAGCTGACATCACTGGAGCTCCAGAAATGCTTGGTGGACGTGTTAAAACATTACACCCAGCAGTTCATGGAGGTAATTTTTTTTTTGTTTTTTTTTTATTCTTTTATAAGGAAATTAATTTATTGGTGTTTAAATATAGGTATATTGGCTAGATTGACTGATAGTGATTTAAAGGATTTAAAGACCCAGAATTATGATTTAATTAGAGTAGTTGTCTGCAATCTGTATCCTTTTGTGGAAACAGTAAAAAAACCAAATGTATCCATTGCTGATGCTGTAGAAAATATCGATATTGGTATGTATGCTGTAACTTCTTTGGATTAACTTTAATAGTAAAGATCTTTTTTATTTATTAACTTTTTTATTTTTCAAGGTGGAGTAACACTTCTTCGAGCTGCAGCTAAAAACCATTCTAGAGTTACTGTCATTGTTGATCCTAATGATTACAATTTGGTTTTAAATGAAATCCAGAAAAACAGTGATACCTCAGTTGAAACTAGGCATGTATCTTTTTAGTTAAATTCATTTTCATCTTTGAATAATTTTTATTGAAATATATTTCATTTTTACAGGCAAAAATTGGCTTTAAAAGCTTTCACCCATACATCAGAATATGATTTGGCCATATCAGATTATTTTAGAAAGCAATACAGCAGTGGTGTTTCACAGCTGACTCTTAGATATGGAATGAATCCACATCAAAAACCGGCTCAGTTGTTTACCATCTTGCCTGAATTGCCTTTAAAAGGTAATTTTCTGATATTAATTAGAGGCAAATTTGACTGCAGATGTTAATTTACACTGTACTTTTTCCAGTTGTCAATGGTTCCCCCGGTTTTATAAATCTATGTGATGCTCTTAATGGTTGGCAGTTAGTCCGCGAACTGAAAAAAGCTCTTGGTTTGCCGGCCGCCACTTCTTTTAAACACGTAAGCCCTGCTGGAGCTGCCGTAGGAACTCCATTAGATAAAGATGAGGTAAATTAAATGTTGCAATCATTTTTTTATTAATACTGTATGTAATTTGACGAAAGGTTTTTCCCCCTTTTAGGCAAAAGTATGTCAAGTTGACGATATTTTGGAAACTTTAACTCCATTGGCGACAGCTTACGCGAGAGCTCGTGGAGCCGATAGAATGTCATCATTTGGAGATTTTGTAGCCTTATCCGATGTGTGCGACGTTCCGACTGCAAAGATTATTTCTCGTGAGGTGAATATCATTTCTGATTTTAGTATTACGGCAGTTTCATTTGGAATGGCAAAACATTTTTTTAATTTTTCTTTTGTTTAGGTCTCTGACGGCATCATCGCTCCTGGCTATACAACAGAAGCTTTAGAAATTTTGAGGAAAAAAAAGAATGGAGGATATTGTGTATTGCAAATAGATGATAGTTACGAACCAGCCGACATTGAAAGAAAAGTTTTGTTTGGTTTGACTATGGAGCAGCAAAGAAATAATGCGGTGATAGATAAATCGTTATTTTCTAATATTGTAACGGCTAATAAAAATGTAAGTTTTTTAAAAATTTAAAATCCGAAAATATTGAGAAATTTTTAATTTTACAGCTTCCAGAATCAGCTATTCGTGACTTGATCGTTGCTACAATTGCACTTAAATACACTCAGAGTAATTCCGTTTGTTACGCTCGTAACGGTCAAGTAATAGGTATTGGTGCTGGGCAGCAATCTCGTATACACTGTACAAGGCTTGCAGGAGACAAAGCCGATAACTGGTGGCTTCGTCAGCACCCCCGAGTTATTGGAATGAAATTTAAAAAAGGAGTTAAAAGAGCAGAAATCTCGAACGCCATCGACAATTTTGTAAATGGAACTGTTGGTAAGTTGTTATAAATGTTAGAAAAGTATTTAAAATTGTATCATTTACTGTACATTTGGTTTTATTTTAGGAAAGGATATGGAGTATGATCATTGGGCTTCATTTTACGAAGAAGTGCCGGCTCAATTAACAGAAGGAGACAAAAAAGAATGGATCAAGAAATTAAGTTCGGTGGCTTTAAGCTCAGATGCGTTCTTCCCGTTCAGGGATAACGTAGATAGAGCTCGTTTGGTAAGTTTTCCTATTTTCAAAACTATAGATAACAAAAACCTATAATTATCGCTTATTGTTTGTTCCTAGTGCAATTGGTTAAGATCATTGTAAAATTTTGATATTAATGTTATTCATTCAATAACTAATGTGTAATATTTACTGTAAATAATTTTTTTTTTTTTTTTTGTATGCAGAGCGGAGTAGATTACATCGCAGCACCTGCGGGTTCTACTAATGACGAGGCTGTAATACAGGCTTGCAATGATCACAAAATTACTTTGGTCCATACCAATTTAAGATTATTCCATCATTAAATTTAAAAGAAGAAAAACTTATTTTGTTTAACTATTTTTTGAAATTGCTATATAATACATTTATCTTGTAAAGTTCCATGAACAGAATGACTGAATTATATATACAGTCGGTAACTTGCGACCCTTATAAAGGCATTTATTGGAATCTCAAAATATGAATAATTTTAATATGTTATATTGAAGTAAATAATTTGTATTGTTAATTGCGATCTATTATATTTTTATATGAAATTGAATTTTTAAGTCACCTTTTTAAAAAATCAATTGAATAAAATGACAAAATACACACTACATCCGACAGATGCATCGTCGAAATATGACTGTCCTGACCGTAGCGTATGGAATATTTCTGCTGGAATGCTGCACCGAAATAAATTGTAGACAATGAATCTGGTTGTAAAATTACCATTTTTCTACATTATATGATCTAATTTAAAAAGGCTTCTATTTATTGGTAAGTAATTTTAAATTGAATGGTAAGTTTTTTTTTCAAAAAATTGGCAAGTAATTTAATACTATTTTGGTAAGTAAAAAAATTGAAAGTGAAAGTAAAATTTAAACAATTTGGAAGTAAAAAAATTCATTTCGGACAGTAAAAAAAAAGAAATAGGGAAGTAAAACAAATCAATTTTGGCAAGTATACTGATATCAAACTGAAACTTACCTAGTCTACGATTAGAGCCTTGGTTGCTTTCTTGGGTCTTCCTCTTTTTCTTTTCTGGCCAAGGGAACGTTCAAGTATTACGTACGATTTTTAGGGGGGGGGAGTCCACATTAACCATCTTCGCCATAAGCTAAGTATGGCGAAATATCTTACAACGGGGGGGGGGCTCAAATTCACCAAAATTATGCTTACGTAAAACTTGAATGGCCCGCAATCGGTAAATTTTTGGCCACGTGATGCGGATTTAGAAGGGTAGAGATTTCGAGACAGTAGAGGAGGAGGCGAGGCGGATTTCGAGAAGGTAGAGGATTTTGAATCTGAAACAAGTTCTCCGAAATTCGGATTCCTTTTGCCCGTACTGCGGCTTTGGTGGATCTCTGATGAAAAATCTAACCGTATTTTTAAGAATAGTTTCGGGGTAGAGAATTCCGAAACTCAAAAAATTTTTCCGAATTCGGATTCTTTACGCCCGTACTGCGGCTTTGGTGTAAAATGAAAAATGAAAAATCTAACCGTATTTTCGAGAATTATTTAAACTGTCGATAAATCACTTTGATCCGTTCACCGGTCTCATTTTTATTTATTTATTTATTTATTTATTTATTATTTATTTATTTATTTTAATTTTATTTTATTTTATTTAAGAAATCTTTTTTAAATAAAAAAATTCTCCGGGTTCTGAGAAGATAGGCAAAAAATGCCTCGTCGGGTTTTGCTACACTGCGGTGTAGCATATGCATATGAGAATCGGGATTTGATCGGTCCCCCAATTTTATACTTAAAAATTTTTTACTTGCCAAAAATAATTTTTTCTTGTTTGCATACATTAAATACTGACCAGGTTTTATTTTATACTTTCAAAGTAATTTTTTTACTTCCCAAATAATTTTTTTACTTGCCAAATAATTTTTTTACTGACCATAGGTATACTTACCAGTGGATACTTACCATTTATATTAAAAACTTACCATTCAATTAATTTACTTTCCAAATACTATAAAATACTTGCCAAAACCGTATTTTTATACTTACCATTTAAATAGTCGCCATTTAAAAATATGCGAGATTGTAAAAGAGGTAATAGCAATCCGAACTGATAAAATACTTTTTTTGTCTCGATTTTTTGATTTAGAGCAGCAATTTATTGCGACCTAAGCAACATTCAGACAGAAAAACAAATTAAAAACACTTTGGTAGCTCAATATTGTAAAAAAAATTTGAAAAAATTTTACATCTGATGTATTAAAATCTTTACTTTGGACAATCATATATAATGATAGATTTGTCATCAGATACTGAAACTATTTTGTCCCCATCAGGATTGTATTTAACACCCCAAACTTGATCCTGATGATCATCAAAAGTATGAACACATGATCTACTAGCCAATTCCCAAATTTTAACTGAATGATCTGAACTGCTTGAAACAAAATGTGTGTTGTCAGGAGAAAAGTCTACTCCTAATACCCATGATGCATGTCCTGATAATGTGCCAACTGCATTTGCATGTTGTCTAGATAAAAAAAAAAATTGATTTTACAATTGAGACAATTTTAAAAAAAATTTCAACTGAACTTACACATCATAAAGCTTCATATGCCCATCATCTGAGGCTGTTAGCAGCAGCTGCGAATCAGGGGAAAAGCAAAGAGATCTAATTGGCATTGCATGTCCTTCTAGTGTGTGCACTAATTTACCAGAGGATACATCAAATATATTAATAATTCCATCTACTGCACCACTAGCTATGTATTTACCATCAGGGCTCTAAAAGATTCACAAAAACTTATTTAAATCTTAAAAAAAAATTATAAATGTAACAAAATTAATACTTTACTAGCCCTTACATATGCAATACTTAATGTAAATTTTCCTCTAGTATCCAATGATTGTTCCTGTTTTTTTGATTCAACCCCATACATATTAATTTTCCCTGAGTGACTACCAGATATGATAAATTTATCATCAGGAGAAAATGCTATGGTCCAAATATCAACTGGTCCAACATCGATACTTCCTATTTTTTCTCCACTCACAACATCCCACATAAATAAACTTGAATCTATTGAACTGGAAGCACATTCTAAAAAGAAAAGATCAAAACCAAAAAAATTAAAAAAGCCAATTAATTGCATTAAATGAGGTTGAAAATGAACTCACTTGTTCCATCTGAATTAACGGCAACTGAAACTACTCCTAATGAGTGTCCATCTAATTTATGATTTAATTTTAACTTTTTATCTTCAAAAGACCATAATTTAACACAATCATCCACTGCACCAGTTGCAATATAATCCACAGTAGTATCTACTTCCATTTCCTGATCTTGTGAATCTTCTTTGTCCCCATTAATGTTATCCTTTTTTTTCTTGATTCTACCCCATACACAGCCCCATATGGAGTCATCATGTGCATTTTCTTTTTTATGCAAAACCGAATACTGCAGGGAAAAAGAATAAAATGAGATAAAATGAGTAAGATTTACAATCTGATACCTTTTAAATACATTTTAAGACTGCATCCCTAAAAGTTTAAAGAACAGAAAAAATTTTGAGAACAAAACATAACCTAACTTTGTTGACCGGTTTTTAAAAAATAGACTTAATCATACGATTAATACCAACAAATTCATTTTGCCTCATTAAATCTTTCTAATTTAATTTATTTTTTACTTTGTGGTCATTTTTACATACCATATTATATATTTATAAGTAATATATTAATTCAAACTTTTCGCTTCAAATTATTTTTTATTTAATAACAATAAAGTTGAGTTGTCAACTTTGCAGATGGCAGCACCGATCATGAAAGCGATCGGAAGCGATCAAAAGAAACGATTTTCCGGTTTTCAAAAACTTAATGAACAGCAAAGTCTTTCCCAATTTTCTGCAGAAAAAGCTAGAATAATTAAAAGTACATCAGCTTTGATGAGTTCTCTGATTTCATTTAACATACGGTATTACAGTGAGTTTGCGAGCGGCTATTTTCAAGGTATAGGAAAATAACACAAGATAATTGTTTTATTGGTCAGAAAATTGACTTGTCTAGGACAGAAATTATAATTTTTGCCCTAAAAAGGTCAATTAATAAATTATAATAACTAAATGCATCAGATGAAAAGTCAATATCGTTATAAATAATAAAGGTGAAAGAAATAGGCGCGTAAGTGGTCGTGAGCTGTTTGCCGCCTTAGACCAAATACCAGAAGGCCACCATCAGAGTAATGGCCTAAGTGACTAAAACTTAAAAAATTGTAAGGGATGTACATTATTCTTATGTTTCTTGCTATTTATTGTATTGTCATTAGTGAAAACAATTGGGTGTAACTGGAAGTCGTATATTGATGTAAAACGTTATTTTATTTTAAAAAAAGGGATAGAAAAATACCTTAAGGTTACAGTATAAACATTTTTCGATCATTTCATTCAATTGCAGTTATGGCTTTGCAAAAAGATTTGTAAGCCGCGAATGGCGGGTTTCAGTGTCAAGTTTTCGTTGTTTGTGTCGTGTATTTCAATTTAATAAAGTAAACATGTTGAACGTAAACGGAGAAAATCAACTCTACAAGTTGAAAAGGTGGGTTAATTTATAATTTATATTTGCAAGGAGTTAATATGCTGGAAGAAGACTATCTAGACCATCATGCACTTTATGTTATTTTTCCCTTCATTTCTATGTCTGTTAAGCAACAGCAGTTTTCTCACTTTTTCAACTCTATTTTACTGCAGTCCTATTCACTGATGCAATAAATAATCATTGAAAACACTTTGAAATGAAAAATTCAGTCACCACAATCCACCATTTTATTTTGTTACAAGTTTTATTTCTATCTGTACATCACAATCGTTATTAACAAAATTGATAAATTGGTTCATTTCAGTTCAAATTCAGTTTATTTAGTGCTTAATTAATTATTTTGTTTTGTTTGCCGTATTTTGGCCTAGATGTTTTGCAGTATATTGATAAATTAGTCAGTTAATTTAATGCACTGTATGGTCAAACTGGATGTCATTTGTCAACAATGGATCAGCTGCTATTTGTAAACAATGTACTCCAGTTACTTGTTTTGTGATGGGGTCCCGTTAGGACAAAAAAGAACCCAACTAAATGAAATGAATCAAATACCGGTATTGTTCTACATAAGTTACATGTGCACAGCAAACTTTTCATTTTACCGGATAGTCAGTATATTTGCTTGGCCAATCCAATTATGAAATTGAATAAAATCAGTCTGAACTTAATTGTACATCATGTTTTACTACCTAGTATTTTGCAAGATTGATAGCAATACAATTATTATGGCTAAAATGACTAATGAATAAACTTTCATGTTGAAAATTTGAAATAGAAATTATTAGATTAGGCAGAATTAGTAGATGTTTAGTACAAAATAAGCATAATTTATAAAAATAAATTTGCATTGTCCATTGTAAATTGGATTAGGGCATACTGATCATCATATATACTTCTCACTGGTGAAAAGGTGCAACATTAAGAAATCGAACTTTTTAAAAAAAGTTTAAATTGAGAAAATGTAAAATAAGGATTTTTAAGAGTGTATAAAAGATTGATTGGAGTTTTTCATTCCAGTTTTTTTTTTAGCTGAATGTCATCAAAATTTCAACTTACGAACTGTTGCTTTGAGTGTTTTTTAAAAAATTAGAAAGGAATATTTGTTTAGTACAACTGAAAATTAGAAATATATTTGACAATGTTGCAGACGTAGACTTTGCTTTCAACATTTTTCTTTAAAAAAAAAGGAAAATATACCTAGTTAAAAGGATTGAAAAAAAAAAAAACAGAAAATCATTAGAATGTTTCCACTTGATATTTACGAGCCCGTTGTCAGAAAGAGGGAATGGGAGGGGGGGCTCCAAATGGCAGTATATAACATGGAGGATAGGCAAAATACATTAGACAGAAATTTTGGACCTCCTCGTGGGCACTGGCTCAAATATTTTGGACCAAATTATCACATCAAATTCAGAATCTTACAGCCAACGAGCCTCACAGACTCAACTCAGTTACAAACAATTGGATTGAATTTGCAAACCATTTTAATTGTAGGTTAGAACAAGGAGTTGTCATGCAGCAGATTGGAGATTCTCCGTATGGGATCACTTGATTGTTAAGTATACTTAACTTGGCGGTACCTATAGGTACCGCCAACATCAAAGGTGAAAGCATCTTGATGAAATGCTCCGATGTATTCATCATGCGACCGTCAACAATCATTTATTGGTAAGTCAAAAATTTCTTTAAGCAAAGGATAATATAGATAGGATGGAATATATAATATAGCATGCTATAGCAGAAATCTATAATAATATAATATATAATCTATATATAGATTAGTAGAGGTAAAAATATTTTTTTTTTTTTTTTTTTTTTACATAACTTGCCTGATAGAAATCGAAAATTTAGGTAATAATAGTAATGTATCTGATATAAAATTTCGCACTATTTTTCCCTGTTTTTAACGAGACATCCGACTTTTGGAAACATTCCAAAATTTATTCTGTCGAAAATTTAAAAAATAAATAAATCACTTAAAAATAAGAAAGGCGTCGGTAAATTTGTTTTAAAGAAATTTCTCGGATCTTGGAATGAGCAAAAAACTATCCGAAAGTGAAGTAGACGTCAATATCCCAGTTCCAGAACAACACTTTATAGTGGAGCTGAATTTCCATTATTATTTGACTATGAAAATGTTGTGCACTGAAAGGCTAAAATAACTGAAGCATACTAACAAGTATTCAAAAATGTTTCATAGGAGATTTCCCGTGTTTTCGTCTAATTATACATATAGGATATCTCTTTCATAAAAATGTCGATTTTATACATAAAAAGTACTATAATTGTGTACATACATTTAAAAAATTGTCGATTATTTTAATGAAGGGCTATCGTTGGGTTGGTACATTGGCGGTTTTTTGGGCGTTAATTGATCTTTGAAAATTGGTTTTGCTGAATTTCTGAAGTTAAAAAGGTTCGAAGTTTTTAACAAAAAAATCAAGGATGAGTTCATTTATCCGGCGTAAATGTTTTTTTTTTTTTTTTTTCCATATCTCTCTTTCTTAGTTTTAGATATTTTTTAATGCATTATTCTTTTAGTACATATATTGTACAATAATTTGTTATCAATACTCGAGGAAATAAATTAGGCTGCTCCTGAGGGAAAATTTAAGCATCTGTTTTTTCGTTTTCGGTCTCGGAAAAGGACTCGTGGTAAAAGTTTTAGTTTTTTTATTTTCTTCTTTTCTCATCCTGGTGCACCTTTTCCTGTACTTTTCTACCGTCTACGGTTTTTCTCATTTTCACGTTGTAGTTGTTCAACTTGTTTTTTTAAAGCATTTATTTTTCGTTGTTTTGCGTCTCCTGAGTAATATTCTTTTCCAACCATTTTCGGATTTTTTTTTGTTTTCTTGTTTTGGATTTTTCTTGTAAACAAAAAGGCGTTTAAATACCTATTTCAGTCGTCGAGTTTTGCTGGATGTTGACTGTTTTCCCGCGTCCTCTTTCGGAGTTGTATTTTGATTTTTTGATGATATGATATTTTTCTCTTCACCTTTTTCGTGCGTTCTCCTTCTTTTCCTCAGACATATCCTTTATTAAAATTTTACTTTCGTGGTACTTAAATACAGTCAGTGAACGAAATGTAGCGGAACTGGGATTTATCAGATAGATAATTTTATAGAAAAACTTCAAACATACCTCATACGATCTTTTTCTAATTCCCTTTTTTTTTTCTCTCCTCCCCCTGTATTCTTTCTGTCTCTCAGCATGCTTTTTTTTTTTAAATTTTAAATATTTTTATCCATTTTTTTTTCTTTGTTTAGCTAGGTACAAGCAAATTTTTAATCAATTTTGTTTGTCGACTAAATTCGTATTTCAAACCCAGATATTTGATTGTCAACTTAATTTTAAAAAAAAAAAAAAAGACAAAATTTATTCCAGTTAGCTGGAAATCAAATATTTAGAGCTTAACTTCTTAATTCATTACAAAAATAAGTTACCTAAATGAATCAAAGAACAATGCTGAGAAAGTGGTGATGATATAAGTTTAAACAAAAGGCACATTTTACGCCACGAAATCTGCTTCGATTGGAGAATAACCCATTTAAAATAAATATACCTTGGTTGTAAATATATTAGGTCCATAATGGGGAATCAATTACATAGTATAATTGATTACGGTACGTAATTAAATCGTTTTTGAGTAAGGTATTATGTTTTTTTGAAGATTTTTGGTTAAATCAAAAGCAGATGAAGAGCCATAAATGCTGAAAAAAGGTGAACTTCTGAAAATTTTTTCATTACATACTGTAATCAATTATACTCTGTAATTGATTCCGCCAGTGTAGACATAACAATAAGCTAGGTCGAAAGTAGATAAAAAGTACAACAAATGAAAAAGTATTAGCATTTCTAAATTTTAAGATGCGCCCTTTAAAATTTTGCGAATAAAAAGTTGTGTGATATTATGCAAATTATTTGCCTCTAGATTCCTATAGTAAATATTGGATTTTTAATTTTGTAGTCACCTACAGTGACTAATATTTTCAAATTTCGTCGGTAAAAAGCTTCCTTTAAAATTCTTTGATTAATTTTACTGATTCACTAGGAGAAAAAAAAAAACGAAGTTAAACTGGGAAGAATAAAAGATATATTATGTGATGAACATGGAAGAAGTCCATTGTACCATTCATGAAATTCTAAGATCGAGGATGAAACTTTCTGGAGTTTAACGATCGCCCGTCAAAATGTTTTATGATTCGTTGGCGAATCTCTTTTTTTCGGTTTATGTCTTTTTCCCCTATTAAACAGAATTAAATTTGGTTTACGACTTTGATAGTAATACGGAGGGTAAATGAAGAATATAAAATTCAAAATGGATCTTCCTAGAGGCTGGCTTTTTCTTTTTTCCGCAGCAACTTTGGGAAATTGTGCCGAGCTTTCTGTTGAATTAAAAATAAAAAAAATAGTTTTTGACGTTAGTCAGACTGATTAATTTTATAAATTTTCTCTATTAATTTAATTTTTAATTTTTAATGTCTTTCAAACAACTTTATATTAAAGAGTAGTTTTAAAACTTTCAGCGATTAGCTTTTTAACAATTTAAGTCGTCTTAAGAAAGGAACAGTTTCAGTTTTCGTTACGAACACATTTTAGGTCATTAGCTGTAATTTAGTCTCTATCTTAAGGTGGTAGAAACTCTTACGATTGAAGTCGTTTATAATGATTTAAATGGAAGTCTCAAACTTGAATTGAAATCGAACCAATGTTATTTTGTTTATTTTTATTTAAGATGTTGAGAAAACCACGATGCCTAATATTTATGCTAAAGAAAAAGAAAGCTTATCGCTCTTAAAGAATTATGTCTTGCAATTAATTACCGAACTGAAAGTAGGTCTTTCTTTCATTCTTCTTTTTTAGATCAGGAAAAAGTACTAGGGATTTATTTGTCTCAGAGTAGGTACGAAAATAAAGAGTGCTTCCATCGTAATTAATTTTTTTTAGTAGAGGCGTAAATGCATCGGGAACTTTATTTGGAAAAAAAATTGTAAAGGATAGTCAAAGTTGGGCCAAATAAATTCTAAAAATAACGGAGAGTGATATAAAAATATCCTGTTCCTAAAGAGTAATGTAAGTTTGATTAAAAAGAGCCTGTTGGGGCATTTTAAAAATATTTTGATGAAGCTATCGTAATTTTTGACAAAATCTAAAAAAAAAAATTTTTTCCTATTTTTTTGTTGTAAAATGATGACAAGTTTTTAAAAAACTGGATTGGCCAAAGCCGACATTTTCAATGATATTGAAGGAGTAAGTCTGATAATTTCGTCCGCCTAAAATGTTTTTTATTTTTTTAAAGGAAAAAATTAGTTATAATGAGCAGAAATTGAAAGCTAAAATTTGTCCTTGAAAAATAAGGCAATAATCAAAAAAAATATTTATTAATTTATTAAGAACTATTTCTCTTACTAATAACGAAAGACTGAACTTGAGCAAAGGCTATGATCGAAGGAGGGAAATAAGCTTTATGTTTTACGAAGTGAAAACTAATTTTCAAAATCATCTTGACACTTCTTCTTTTACGCTAGCCACAAGGATGGAAAAAAAATTCAAGCATGCATTAGGCTTGATATTGTAGAAGAAATTCATTCTTTAACATACCTTTACCCTATAATTCTTAGCAAGAAACTGATTAGATAGGGATTCGTTTTTTTTATTATAGTAAAAATTCAAAATACGTGTGCTGACTGACTTCTTTCTAATCTGTAATATAGCTATAGGTCAGTGCCCCTTTTCAGGGCAGAATTAGGGTCAAAATATGCGAAGATTTTAAACAAGTAACGCAAAAACATGTCGCAGCTTTAGGAAAAGGATTGAAAATAGCAGTCAAAAGTTTTCAAAATAACTAAACAAGTTCTTGTAATTACTAAACTTAATATTACATTTGATTGCAAATCATTTTCTTACTTTGTAATGGGCGAAATGTAGCTCTGTAATGGACGAAAAGGTAAAAGAAAAGCTTAGATTTAAAAAAAATTATAAATAGGCCTAAATAAAAATAAAACAAATAAAGGCAGCGACTAAATTTAAACATATCATTTTTATTTTTCACTCTTGAGCAGTTAACTTTTCTTTAACCTTTTTTTTTTTTTTTTTTTTTTTTCCAAGGAAGAGCAAACCAGTTTTTAAATGCATTTGGAAATGTTGAATATTTTTCGCCCTTCGAAAACTGCCGCGAGAGCAAGTTCCTAACATGAAAATCATAAAATTTAAGAAAGAGGAGAAACTGAAAAAAAGGCCATAAATAACACCAGTGACAAGACCGTCAAACCGTGAAGATAAGGTGTTATAACATGTTAAAAAATTAATGGTAGTCGTAAATAAAAAGGTTTAAATTTTAGAGTTTTTCTTATGACGCGATCTCTTGTGTAAATACGCAGCATTCCGAAGGAACAATACTGCTGTAACAATAATATTGTGATATTTGTAATACATACCGTGGAATCGGGTTTGCATTTATTTATGACGATCCCTTTCAACATTAAATTATTTCTTTAGTTTTTTTTTTCACCTTGTTTTGGCTTTAACGGTCGAACAAGTTTTTCCCTTAGGTTTGCATAAACCACTAAAACGAATAATATTGGATTTGGTTCCTCTTTGACGATAAAAATAAAAAGAAGGTCATTAAATTTATAAAATAGTTTAAAATATGTATAATTTTTTAAAAATAAATTTTCAGCTTTTACTAAAAATAAGTACGTCATTTGCTGAAAGCTCTTCAAGTTTTACCTTTAAGTATATCTATTTTAACATTTATAATTATAAAGAAAACTCCTTAATGGAAAGAACCTCCCTAAAACTACTTTGTTCTCATGTCACGGACGGTTGATGACGTTATTTAGGTTACTGATTTCTGTTGTTTGTTCGTCTTATTATTCGGATAAAAACCTGTCATTAGCGTTATGAAGCTAAATCTTTTCATGGTTTATGTCGTCCTTAAATGGTAAATGTGGTATTAACCGACGAGTTAGCTTTGAAGGGGAAAAAAATGGTTTGAATTAAAATAAACCATATGTTTGAAACTTTAAAACGTGCTTTTGGGGAGCAGGAAAAAACAACTCTTGTGAAAATCAAGGATTATTCCTTACATTATTTCACCAGGGAAGAGGAGGGGGAGGGTTTCGAATTTACGAAGAACAGCTTATGAAATATTATGTAGATAGCCTGGTACTGTAGTCTGACTAAAATGCTGCCACAATACATATACTATGGCAGTCTGGAAAAATTGTAAATAAGCGAGAGAGGGTCATGGAAAATAAATAGTATTTCAAAAGAAAAAAGAATAATAAATCAATGAAGTAAAGTAAAAAGTAAAAAAATACTTGAAAAACGATTTCGACTAAATTTGATATTTTAGGGTCAAATAAAAGATTTAATAATTAACCGAAATTATTTCAGTTTATTACTTTATTTTGCATAGGTACGATAAACGTTGTCATTCAATAAGTCCTTGTAAATATACATTGGGTCCGTAGTCCGCCGTCCACAAATAATTTCAAACAAACGAATTATTAAAATATTTTTTTCTTTAAGTTTCTTTAAGTAGGTATCTATAAAAAATAATTAACCGATTATTACTGAATCCCTTGGTTGTTAACGTTAGCAGCTCAATATTCTAACCAAAGCCTCTGTTGGTTTAATAACGAGATGAACAAAATTGACCTTTAATCAACGGTAAACCTTTGTAATAAAACAAACTTTCCTACCAGACTGAATTTTCAAAAAATTAGTCAAAATTAAAAATTCGATTTGATAGAAAAACCATTTAATTCAAGAGCCAAAAGTACGAATTAGAAAAAATCTAAATAAACGCTGTACACCATCACGTGCCAAACTTCAAAATTCGTCGTTTTGGCTCCGATTTACAGAAAATTTGGATTGAAGAGAGGTAAAGAAAATCCGAAAAAGACAAAAGTAGCTTGCCATAACATATAAATGTAAACAAACGCATTTTACGATTCGATTTTGTAGGTATTACTTCCATCCGACCTTTCAACTAATGTCAATTCTTACGGTGTTAATTTTATTAACCGAAATAACGTCATTAACTGTGTTAGTTAATTAAAATTCAGTCCCTGAATTAAGTTTAAATATCTTGTAAATAAAAATTACAGCTTTTTTTATGGAACTTACAGACGTAAGTTCCATAAAAAAAGCTGTAATTTTTAAAAAGCTTTCACAAAAGTTAACATTTTATTTGCATGCACGATTGCTTATGTCTTTATTATAGAAAAAATAGTAACGATAATTCTAAATAAATTTTCTCCCTTTTGTTCGGTTGTAGGTAGATGCATTTAGGGTGATAATCAGGAGAATATTGTAAAATATTTTTGTGGTGCTCTCCTTTCAAAAGTCTCCAAAAAGCTCGAAAATATTTCGCGCAAACCCGGAGCTCTGTATCTCTGCTCTAACACGTGCCGATAAGCGCTTCGATTTTTCCATTTAAAATGCATAAAAATATTTTGATTTTTACACGAAAAGTTGTTTCCTGCTAAATAGACAGATGAAATTCGATCCCTGGCCTCAGTTACTACTTACATACGTAGTTATCGATAAAAATTTCAAAAACTTCAATTTGAACATTTTTCAATGACTTGAGAATTCGAAAGTAAGGGTAAAAAGCACGATTTTTAAGCCAGCTCAGAGCATTGAAAAAAAGTTTTTAAAATTTGAAGTAAATTTGGAAGTAAGTTTGAAAGTTTTTAAAATTTTTATCGATAACTGCATACGTAAGTAGTAACTGGGCCCAGCGGTCGAACTTTCATCTATCGTGTAATATTTTTGATTTTCTGAAGACTTCTGATGGGGATGGGGGGGACCACAGAAATATTTTAGATTTATCATAACGGACACCCTAATGCATTTTGGCAAATCTGCCCATCCGGTATATTTATTTTGGCTTAAATTTTAATTCGAGTCTCTAGGAAACGATCGATATTTGAATTAAAATATCTTATTAACTTGTTAATAAAATTATTACTAATTACTAATTATTAAGAGCTTGTCCGTGGTCGAAATCATTCTGAAAATTAACGCGGATCGATCTAAATTCGATTTAGATTGATATCGTATACCGCATTCACATGGATCCTAATTTAATCCTGATCAATCCGCGTTACGTTTCAGAATGATTTCTAACAGGGGTTAGTCAGAACCATTCGGATTTATCAACTTTTCTTTGATGCCATTTTTTTTTATGTGTTTGGGGGAGTCTCTTCTTGTTTAATTCCACTGGAATCGCACTGAATATCTTATTTTCTTTCCATCCAATGTAATTGCATTTCCATTTTCCTCTAAGCAGTAAAAGCTTTTCCAGAATGCGAACAATCCGTCGTATAATTTGTTTTATTGCTGTGGTAGAATAAAGAATGCCATCAAACAATAAAGAAAATGAAAGTTTGGAGTGGTTATAAAGCTTTACGTTCTTATTTTTGAGAGTCATCAAATTCTTTCGGGAAAATGCAACTTAAGTCATTTTTAGGTTGGTGTGCTTCAGTTTTACTATGAAAGAATTTAAAAAAAATTACATATATATTAGAATTTTGAAGTATGTTTCAATTTCGGTCATGGTTTCCACATCTTTTTAAAAAATTCTAGGAAACTATTTTTTGACCGGACTAAACGTAAAAAGGTTTTCCATTAAATTGATTATTTTTAAAATTCATGATTTTCGTTGGACGGTAGTTTATTTTATGTGTGCTTGAGTTAGTTAAATATTTTATATATATTTATCGTAAATTTATATCATCGTCATTCGAGAAATAATGTAATTTACGACATTGTTGGCCGTACAAAATGGCAATAATGTTTTTTTTAATGTTTAGATTTAAAGCGGCTTCATTCGATTTTCGTGTTAAAAATGATTGTGAAAAGAAAATGGAAGATCTCCACATTGAAAGGACCGTCACTTGAAATGTTTACAGCTTGGGGTAGTTTTATAGCTGATATGAGATAATGTGAGGAGATTTGAAAAGAAATTGACCGCCCTTAGTTTAATTTACGACTCTGGTCCAGTCATAATAAAGCACGCCTGAATACCAAAATTTTATATTGTATGGTTCTTTGAAAAAAAGCTTGTGAATAGCATAAATATCAAAATTCACACACTTATAAAATATGGAAGGTTGCGTTTAAAAATTCCAGAATAAAAAAACGTTGCAATTTGCTTGTATTTTTATACTTTGCTTTAAATTTCACTGGTTTATTCAATATGTTTCAAATCGACCATTTCCGTACCGCAGTTATCATGCAAGTAAAACGTTTTTTAATCTTAATCTTATAACCTAAGTATCTAAAACATTGAATAGAGAAAAAAAAACATTGAGATTCAGAAAAAAAAAAGTCAAATGATTAGACCATTAAACTGAATAAAAGGAAAGCTGGAGTTTGAACACTTCATAAGAAAATTTTTTTCCATCACATTCATTTTTCCCTGCCTGCATTAACTGCCCATACTCGACCATAGGCTCCACAAGTTTATAAAAGAGGAGAGAGCATAAATCTGAAAGAAAAACGAAGAATAGCCTACATTACAAATTCATCCATATGGCATACAAATAAAATGCTTTAGCGTTGAATTAAAAAAATTTGTTTTTTGAATCTTTAAGTTTGTCTTCCCTTTACAAATCTATCATTCTTACAACATATTCAATCCAATCCTACGATTAAAAATGTGTGATTATCCTACCATTGGATTAGTCACCAGGGGTCCGAAGCTTGGATATTTTGGCGTTGGTTACATTGCACGAAAACATTTGATCGAAACGTTTTGAAAATATTTTTCCGAGGAAAGTGGTTACACTGCTTTCAAACATGTTCGAAAATTTTCGATGATGTTCGAAATTTTTGAAGATGCTCGATGTTATCAGGGGGTCTATTATATTTTTTACATAATGAGGGGGGTACATATATATCTGCTGCCAAGTACCCTTGTCAAGTTAAGTCAATTTTTTTCTTTCACACTGTAGGAAAAAAAGACTGAAAAAAGTTGAAGAAACAGAAAATTAATTTTAAAAAAAATGTTATAATGTATTAGTCTCATCACATAGTAGCAGAGTAAGTTAATTAAATAAATAATATTCAAGCACCCTGTATTTTTCATTTATGCATTTAAAATTTTTTCACCGTCTTTTTTTCCTATCTTGTGTAGGAAAAAATTGGCTTGAATTGATAATAAAGTTGACTTAATCGAATACGGGTTTTCGACAGCTGGTATATGTATCCTCCCATTACTTAATAAATATAATAGACCCCCTAAAATAACATCGATATTCTTAAAAAATTTGGAACGTCGAATCGAAGATTTTCGGCTGTAGCCGATACCACATCGAACTCCTTTTAAAAGCGAAATCGGCATTGGCATCGGAATCACAAAAATATTAGTTCCGAAACCGGTATCGGTGTCAGATTTGGACTTTGGATTCAGATTCCTGTTAGTCACAATGAAAGCCTGGAGTTAAATTTTCCTTATTTTATTAGTCTGTTTGGACGAATTTTGAAATACCTTATACAGGTATAAACTAAAGTTAATAATTTTGAAAACTAATATAGAAAGACATTAGAACACCATTATGCCTTTGTTCGAAACATTATTTTCACAATAATCGTTTCCGGCCTCATTGTTTCTGGCCATGCTTGATTTTGCTTATCTCTACCTAGATTCACATTTATATTTAATGTAGTTTCGTTTAAGATGGATGAAACAGATCTTATGCCGGAATTCTTTGAGGGTCAAAGAACATGAGTTAGCAGTTCATTTACTTCCAGAAGAAAGATAAATTTTTTAAAGCTTTTATAACATTTACTTTGTCTTTAGAAAGAGATATGAAACTACAATTACAAGATATATGATTTGATGATAAATCACGTGTCAAAAGCAATATGAATATTTCTCCGAAAATAAAAAATTCCGTATTTAAATGGGAACTAATTTTACTAAAATAAGAGGATTTTATTTTTGAAACATTCTATAAATCTAGGATATTATGGATGAAGTAAACCCATTTTGAAGGGATTGAAAGATTCTTAGTGCCAAGAGTAAGGGATTATTTATCTCCTTGATGTCACCGTTGCTATGGTGACGACTGGAAACCATTACAAAAGAGGCTGGGATAAAAATGCGGTTTTTATTTAGCTTATGTTAACTTTTGACAGCGGGCTATGGCGCAGGGGTTCCATGCGGATCAGAGGCCATTCAAGATAAGGAGGGATTTTTATGTCGTTCCCATGACAACGTTAATATTTACTTAATCTTTAATTTTATGCCGATGGGATGCTGTGTATAGGAAGTTCCAAAAGCATTGCTTTTAGTGGATGCCATTTTTTTATTTTTTATTTTTCCATTGTTTTTGTCATCTTACAAATAAAAAAGAATTAAAGTTCAAAATATATTTTACATACCTCGGGAAGGAATCGCCTGTTTTTCTCCCGCTCGAGAAGTAAACATTTCGCTTTCCTCGGTATATAAAATAACTTACAGCACTGGAATGAAGAGACTTTTCACGTCTTATCACGTTGAACACCGAAGCAAAGCCGAGGTGTCTCAAACTCTTGCTTCGACGTGAAACAAGTCTCTTCCATTCTAAGGCAGTAATCTACTATTAATTACATTAAAATTTATAGCTAGCTTCATTATTCATGCGTTTTACTAAAAAATCAAAAAACCGACTTCACGGATGCATAAAAGAGGGGTTTAAGATGGAGTCATTTTAAATACTACCTGATTGTTTAAGCGTCCGCCTCCCCATGAAACCCTCAGAAGATCTTATATTTTTATAGCCTTTGTTGTATATCATATGAAAGCACTTTGGGAATTACCCCCGAATGTGGAAGTCTCTGTCTCTTGTTGGTGTACAGATATTGCACCGTTCATTATACGTCAATTTTTGCCTGAATTTTCTTGGCAGTATCTCCACACCTAAAAGAGATAAAGACTTTGGAAAGGTCTCATTCGACACAATTTCCATGGTATACAACAAACGCTACAAACTTATGGAGCCTTTTGGGGTATCCGAGGGAGGGGGGGGGGGGAAGGGGAGACGGTTGGTATAAAACTTAAATAGGATTTGCAATCCGCTCGTTTTAAACCTTTGTATCCTAACACAGTCCAGAAGTCCATTTTTTTGTCATTTTAGGAAAGTAATAAATATGTTCTAAGTAGCTGAGGGTTTTTAAAATAAATAAAGCAAAATTAATAGAACCATTTGGACGTAAACGTTTGAAAAAAACATTTTGAGTGCTTAAACTGACCACTATAAGTTGCATGGCACATTAAAAGAGTTTTCAAATTTCGAAATTTTTGAGGTTTTAGTTTTCCTTTCAGCTGGGCTGAACAGATTATATGCGTAATCTATTGTACCCACGCTATTCGCACCCCACTGTATTGATGAAGGTTTTTTTTAAAAAACATATTAATACAGTCAAACAAATCATCTTTTCCCAACTCATGATGAAAAATAGGATTTTAACTGACTAACTTTTGCGGTCAAAGTACGTCTTTTCCCCACGTAAAATTTCGTCCCGTTGAGATATTATGAGTATATTTAAACGGCTGTTCAGTTTGAGATAAAGATGTTCTTTGCCTATAAGGTTGACATAGGCGAAACACGAATTCTAACGAAAGTTTCTGTGAAAAAAAAAAAAAGAAATCTGCTACTACGATCTGCAAAACAAATCGTAACTTCAATGTGTTCCATAAGCGAAACACGAGATTTGATGCGAAAACGACTATGCGTGCGAGGAGTTGTTTTTGTTTTTTTTAAGATTATGTTCACTATGTGCAATATTGATGAAAAAAAAAAGAACGTTAAATAACTTAAAACTCCAAATTAGTTAATTAAAATCGGAAAAAGATTAAAAAAGAACAATATAAATTTTTATCTTTAATATTATCCAAAACATTTCATTCTTTAACAACGTACACATGACTTTTTTTTCTGTCAACTCCGCACATGTGGAGGGGGAAATCTTCACTCCAACTTTATATCAATTCATTTAAGCCTCACCCGCATTAAAACGACACCAAGAACTTTTTTTTTTTACACATTTTTCAAAGGTTTTCTGCCGTTTCCCATCCTAAATTTTTCAAAAAATCCCGTGGTTTTCATCACTCGTTGGGAAAAATAGCTACCCCTAAGGGTTAGGCAAACGGAGTTGTTTTCCAAACGGGGTGGGCGTTAGCCACACTCGAGGCTCGCTTCGCTCGCCTCTCGTGTGGCAAAAAGCGCCCACCCCGTTTGGAAAACAACTCCTTTGCCTAACCCTTGGGATAATATCTATATCAATACAGTAGAATGCGTCAGAATAAAAAAAACGGTTCACTCCAGATTTTTGCTCCCGGTTAAAGGTGCTAGAGCCAATCAAAACATTTATTAACCTTGGTAAAGAATGCTAACTTGCGAATAGCAGCTGAAAAGCAAAAATATTTAAATTCATTGACTCTGATTTGCTGCATCAAATTAATTTACAGTTTCGAATTATAGGGAAAAGGACCGTTACGAGATGCTTTTACGCTAGCATATATACACGGTAAAAAATTTTATGTAAAAGTAACATAAAAAATATGTAGCCCTTTTTATTTAACATAAAAACGTGGCGTCAGAAGTTCGAAACGTTCGAAAAAATTGAAGATTTAACACAGTTCATGTTTAATAAAAAGGGTTACATATTTTTATGTAACTTTTACGTAAAATTTTTTACCGTGTATAATGTGAAGCATTGGTAAAATACTTCAAGGTGCTTATTATAGTCTCTCCCTCGCTTTGCGGTGTTTTTCCAACCCTTTCGACGAAAACAGGATAGATGAGAGAAGAGAATTATGTAATAAGTTAAAGACACCAAATATCAGTTTTAACTTTCCTACTGAAATAACCCAAAGTGAAAATTACAATGTATATTAAAATTCATTCGGCTTGACTTTTTATGCTGTCATAAAATTAATAATCACCGGCTTTTATTTACTTCCCATATCCTACTCATTTGTAAAACCGCTCAGTTGCATTTCGACGGCTAGTGTGAAATGAAAAAGAGATAGATATTATCCCAAGGGTTAGGCAAAGGAGTTGTTTTCCAAACGGGGTGGGCGCTTTTTGCCACACGAGAGGCGAGCGAAGCGAGCCTCGAGTGTGGCTAACGCCCACCCCGTTTGGAAAACAACTCCGTTTGCCTAACCCTTAGGGGTAGCTATTTTTCCCAACGAGTGATGAAAACCACGGGATTTTTTGAAAAATTCAGGATGGGAAACGGCAGAAAACCTTTGAAAAATGTGTAAAAAAAAAAAGTTCTTGGTGTCGTTTTAATGCGGGTGAGGCTTAAATGAATTGATATAAAGTTGGAGTGAAGATTTCCCCCTCCACAAGTGCGGAGTTGACAGAAAAAAAAGTCATGTGTACGTTGTTAAAGAATGAAAAGTTTTGGATAATATTAAAGATAAAAATTTATATTGTTCTTTTTTAATCTTTTTCCGATTTTAATTAACTAATTTGGAGTTTTAAGTTATTTAACGTTCTTTTTTTTTCATCAATATTGCACATAGTGAACATAATCTTAAAAAAAACAAAAACAACTCCTCGCACGCATAGTCGTTTTCGCATCAAATCTCGTGTTTCGCTTATGGAACACATTGAAGTTACGATTTGTTTTGCAGATCGTAGTAGCAGATTTCTTTTTTTTTTTTTTTCACAGAAACTTTCGTTAGAATTCGTGTTTCGCCTATGTCAACCTTATAGGCAAAGAACATCTTTATCTCAAACTGAACAGCCGTTTAAATATACTCATAATATCTCAACGGGACGAAATTTTACGTGGGGAAAAGACGTACTTTGACCGCAAAAGTTAGTCAGTCAAAATCCTATTTTTCATCATGAGTTGGGAAAAATAAATATCCTATTAAGTAAGTTCTTATTAACAAGATGTCTGTCTTCTGACTTTTAAAACCTTTAAGAAGCCTTTATCTTGAGTGCAAGCCACAGCTTATCAGATAGTGGAAGTTCCAAATTCACTTAGGCGTTGGTTACATTACTCGAACATTTTTGTTCGAAGAGTTTCAAAAATTTTTTCTCGATGAAAGTGTTTACACTTTTCAAACAAAGTTTCGATGATGTTTGATGATGTTCGATGATGTTTGATGATGTTTGACGTTATTTTTGGGGTTGTATTATATTTTTTACGTAATGGGAGGGTACATATATCATCGACCGAGTACCCATATTAATTTAAGTCATTTTTTTCCTACACGCGGTAGGAAAAAAAGACTGAAAAAAAGTTGGGGGAAAAAAAAATCCCGATTAATTTTTATTCAGAATCGGAATCGAAATCGGAATCTGCTGTATTTCGAAAGTTATTATATATATGTACCCTCCCATTACGTAAAAAATATAATACAACCCCAAAAATAACGTCAAACAACATCAAACATCATCGAACATCATCAAACATCATCGAAACTTTGTTTGAAAAGTGTAAACACTTTCATCGAGAAGAAATTTTTGAAACTCTTCGAACAAAAATTTTCGAGTAATGTAACCAACGCCTAAAACCTGGTAAATTTTTACAACCCCCCCCCCCATTCCCCTCCATACATTGGCGACTTCAAATTTTTTAACCCATAATTATAAGTGTAATACAACTTTTTTTTTTAAATAAAATATTTATAGGATAGGGTGCTGTACAAATAATTAATTAAGGAAAAAATCTACTTTTTGTTTTCCCAAAAGCAAAATATACAAAAACATTCTTTCAGTTGAAAAAAAAAAACCAATGCAAATCGTTAGTTCAAAATCGTTCTTTTCATTTTTTTTTAGTCTAAAAAAAGCTGGATATTTTGTCCCCCCAACTTAGGGGGCAGAAATACATTCATGGGGGGACATAGCTGATCCAGGGGGTACAATGTCCTCCCCATCCCCCCTGTTGTTACACCCCTGACTAAACTTATTTCTTACCATTTAATTTTTTGGAAATTTTATATTGGCAATTTTCAATCCTTTCGTCGTACGCCTAAAAAAAGAGCGATGTGAAAAAGATTGTTTTACAAAGAAAATTTTTACATTCCTCTTTTTCAAGGTGCAACGATGATTTGGATAAAGGTGCACTTTTCTGGAAGGATTTTTTTTTGAATTTTTGAGGTAACTAATTTTCTCTTTTTTGATATCTCAAACAGGCCCATTGAACGATTTTACTATGCCTACTGTGCTTTCAGTTCATAGTACCAGCATTTTACGTTAACAGGGGGTTCACTCCTAATTGAGTCGAAAAATATTTTTTCGTCTTTCAATTCTTTTGTACTTTTCTTATATATTTTCCTTGGCGGAAATTGTCATTTATTTAGGTTTATTTTAGGTAGTTGAGGTTTTTTTGTTTGTTATTTGATTGGTTTTGATGTCGTAGTTGCCACCATTCACTATTAAACCGTTTTATTTTAAATGGCATTCTATTACATACTGTTCAGACCTTTTTGATATGGTTTATTATTTTGCCTCCACTCACGGATTAATTCAAGAGTAGGATTAATTCGGCGATAAATATACGTTTTAGAGCCGGAGTTTAAATTGTTTTTAAATTTTTCCGCTTGTCTTGCCGTTAAGGGCCTAGAAGAGTTTTCCGAATCAGCGGAACATAATTTTAGCCTCCTTATAACATCTTTAATCGTATCCTCCTATTGTCGGATTAACCCGAAGAGAGGCATCACTCATTTATTATTGTCAGGGCTGCGGTGCCGTTTAGATTTTGAACGGAATCGGAATCGCTATCGGGATTGGTTCAAAAGTTAAATGGAATCGGAATCGGAACTCTAAATTTTTTTCAAGCAGTCGGAATCGGATCTTAATCGGCATCGGTTTCGGCATCGAAAAATAATTTTGATGGAAAGTAGGCCTATTAATAAAAGCCTTTTACGATTATTATACAGTTGAACCCGCTTATAACGAGATCGAAAAATTACCGAAACTTTGCTCGTTATACCCGGGTTTCGTTATATCCGAACTTCAAATTTAACATGGAAGTTATAGGTGGGCCAACCAAATTTTTAAAAAATGCTCGTTAGAGCCGGGTACTTGATATATCCGAGATAAGCGGGTTCGAATGTATTTCTGGAAATATCGGAACCAGAATCGGAATCGGAATCGGCACCTTTGAAATTTTTTCTAATTGGAATCTGAATCGGAAACTTAGAATTTTGTTCTCGAGTCGGAATCGGAATCAGAATCAGAAGCGGTCCGAAAAATATTAACATTGAAATATTGAATTGGGAATCGGCATCGGCATCGGAATCGGAATCGGAATCGAACCCGCAGCACTGATTATTGTAAGCAATAAATAATTAGCTTCAAAGAAATATTTCAAATAAAGTAAGCTACAAAAACAAATACAGCATAAAAATGAGAAGTATAAAAATGAGAGAAAAAATAAAAAAACGCACGAGGGAATAATGCTACTAATACAGCTTTAGTAAACTAGCGCCCCTTTTGACTATTCACGTAAACAGTTTCATTGAAAGTTCCAACTAATCACAGTAGATGCCAGTATCTACTTTACTAGGCTTTTTATGAAAACTTATTATTAATTCGAACTTTTTTTCCAGCATGCATTTTATAAGTATAAGTACAAAAGTACAAAACTGTACGTCAGCGGAAAATTATTTTGCAAATACAACTTCGAATTCAAGGAGCTTCATCCGCTGTTTTTATTTTTGCTATGAAATAAATCAAAATACTCGGATTTACCTTACGTATTTTACTGCATGAATGTTATTACAAAAATTTGCCTGGTTATTTCACTTGCTTAAATTATAAAGCTTCCAAGTATTTTTGTTTTTAATTTCGTAATTTTAAATTAATTATTATTAAAACTAAATTAGGCATTCCTTTTTAAAATTAAAACCGGAACCAAAAAAGAACGATAGGTTTTACGAGCTTTAGTTCTTGGAACGTCGCAAGGGGTCACATAATTTTTCTAAAAAGATATAAATAATCAAAAATGATTTATAGCTCATTAAAAATATGTCCTTTTTTGACCGCTGCGTTTTTAATGATGTTTGAAGCCGAATTTTTGTTTCATTTTTCAGATTTAGCTATTAAAGAAAATGCATTCAAAATTTTGATGATTTACATCCTTTACCTTAAGGATTTACGTAACATAATCGATAAATGATAGCTTGCACAATGAAGAAATATTTTTTCCCGTGAATTAAAATATAATATACAGACACTTACTTTTCTAGTTCCTTTAAATCTCGATGTCATTTTTTTTATTTTATTTTATTTATTTATTTATTTATTTTTTTTTTTTTGAAATAATGAAGTTACAAAGGTTTAACTTTATCCGGAAGATTTTTATCGAGATTCGGTATTCTAATCAGTATGCGCGGTTATGGATGACTGTGAATATTTTAAATTGGTCCAGCATCTTTGGTTAACAAAAGTCACGGACGTTTTTGGACAAAAAATATTTTATTACTTGGGAAAAGGATTGTTTGTATCACACAAAATGATTTTCTGGTTTCTCTTGCAATAAAAATTGTGAATGAAACTTTTAAAATCATTCTTCCCCTCCTGCTTTCGTTTTAAACGGATTTTTTTTTTTTTTTTTTTTTTTCCGGTGAAAAAAAACATTTAGAAACAGTTCAAAAAAAGTGGGGTTTTTCTAATTTAATTCATTGTTTTATTTTTGTATTTGGCATTTTTAAGGGATAAAATTTTAATTAACTCTTTCACAACGATAATAAGAAGTAATAAAGTGGTTTCTGCTTCTTGTTTTAATCCTTCAATTCTATCTAATTTTTTGTTTTAAAAATTTAATTGTACGAACTGGAAAGAACAAAAAACCTCAGTATTCTGTAGGCGCATACTTTTTCCTTATTGATCACTTCCGATAATAGAGCTTCAAGTTTTCCAAGCTCATTCTCCCTATTTCCCATATTAGGGTGCCCGTTATGAAGTCCTTCGTAACGGGCAGCAAAAGTCTCCAAAAAAATCAAAAATATTGTGTGTCCCATCTGAGCTCTGTACCTCTACGCTAGCACGTGCCTCTGAGCACTTCGATTTTCCAATACTTGGGGATTTTTCGACTTTTACTACATTTTTTTTTTCTGAAGTAGACAGATAAAAATTCGATCAGTAGACCCGATTACCACTTAAATATGTTGTTATCACTAAAAATTCCAAAAACTTCCATTCGACCATTTTCCAGTGCCCTGGGTCTGCTTAAAAATGGTGTTTTTAGCGGTTTTTAGGCATATTTTCGAATTCTTAAGATATTGGAAAATGATCAAATTGAAGTTTTTGAAATTTTTATTGATAATGTAAGTAGTAACTAGGTCTATTGATCGAATTTTTATGTCTATTTCGCATAAAAAAAATTCTGTAATAATCGAAAAATTCCCAAGCATTTTAAATGGGAAAATCGAAGTGTTTATAGGCACATGTTAAAGTAGAGATATAAAGCTCAGGTTTTGCACACAAAAATTTGAAATTTTTGGAGACTTTCGAGGAAGGGGGAAGGGGTCACAAAAATATTTTATACAACCTCATAACGGGCGCCCTAATCTTTTGATTGAAATGATGACTATGTTACTAAAAATTTTTCCCAAAAGCCCCGTCTCGATTATTATACGGTAGTGTTGCGTTGCACATAAAAGACATTGTACACATTATAAAGTTACTCCAAAAAAACATTCTGTAAAAAAAAAAGAGCCAAGTTTGTTTTTGGTTTAGTCTCCTTTCTCTTATTATTCTTTTTTTATACCCGTAACTGGCAAAAAGCTTGACCGCTTTTTTCCTTTTTAAAGTATGTTGTGAGAAGATAAAACAATAATCTATACCGGTGCCCGGACTTTATTTGAAGCATTCCGTGATTGGTAAAAATATCGTTAGTCATGTTTGCTAAAATCTATTTTTAAATAGATGCCCTGGTCACTTTTTACTGTAAACTATACCTTTTTTATTTTATTTTATTTTTTGTTTTGTTTTGATATCACAACTTTAAAAGGCCAAACGCTTTGGGCGAATGAATAATTTGTAAACTTGGCTCTTTTTTTTACAGAATGTGTTTTTGGGGGATATCATTACTTTTTGTAAGCATGATTTTGGCATTTGTCGGTCAAATTGGTTCCCCCTTTTTAGTAAGCACAATAAGTTTTTACTTACGGAGATTTAACATTGGAGTGTTTGGGTAGCCCTCTCCTGCCTCCAGTGTTCCGCTGTTGATGCCGATCCCGATTTCGGACCATCGCCGATGCCAGTATTTTGTTTCATCTATTCCGATGCTGGCGCAGATGCCAGGTTATATTTTACAGTTTCGATGAGATTCCGATTAGAGTTTTCCTTAGCACAATCCTGCCTGCCTCTAATCTGCTTGAATGATTCCAACGGTAGAATTTGAAACGGTATACAGAAATATATAACCTTGTGCGTAAATGATATATTTCTTGGGTTTTGAGAAAAGTTAAAAGGACGTTTCAGTAACATGATGAGTTTTAAAATTAAACGTATCCCAATTCGCAGTGGTACAGAAAAAAAAATGGTCAAAACTCATTCCCAAGTCTGTGTAAAACTTAAAAAGAAGATGAAGGTGTCAAAAACTTTGATATTTTGGGCAATTAAAACCCTGCTGCCCATGCCTCAAAATTTAAAATGGCGGGCAAAATATGGCGGCCAAAATTTTTAATTATGAATGGAATTTCATGAATATTTATTCTTAGATGTTTTTGAAGGTGCTGATTTCATATCTGGAATTATTTTGTTAAAATTCAAGATGGCGGACTTAGTATGGCGACAACTGTAAAAAAAAGTTTAAGCTGTTCAATGTTCATGAAAATTTGTACTAAGGGCTTTTTGAAGCCGCTAATCTCGAATCCTTTAACCGTTTTTTTTAAATTTCGAACATACAACGGGGTAGTTCTTAAAAAAACGTACCTTTTTATATTTAGGCAATATTGCTTAATATCTTATCAAACACACACTGAAAAGAAAATTTTTTACAGTGAATTTGCGTTTTAGAAGGTAAAGAATGATATCCCTTTTCAAAAGAAAATAAGAATTATTTTTAAACCTTTTTAATTAGATAAAAAGTGCATTATTTGTCCTCCCGACACGTTTTGTTTTTTTAGCTGCTTCTCATTAAGGATGCAACGAGAAAATTTTTTTTTGCTGTGAATTGGTGTTTTGGAAGGAAAAGAACGATATCCCTCTTCTTGAGAAAAAAATAATTACTTTTCAGCCTTTTTTTACTACCAAAAAGTGCTTTATTTGTCTTTCCCGACACGGAACGTTTTTTCAAGAATTACCCAACGAGTAAATTAATTTTTTCGATTTATTGAGTCCCTTAAAAACAATTTAGAAAACTATTAGCGGATTCGAGATCAGCGACCTCGAAAACCCCTTAGTACAAATTTTCATGAAAATTGAACAACTTAAACTTTTTTTTACATTTGTTGCCATACTAAGTCCGCCATCTTAAATTTTAACAAAATAATTCCAGATATGAAATCAGCACCTTCAAAAACATCTAAGAATAAATATTCATGAAATTCCATTCATAATTAAAAATTTTGCCCGCCATATTTTGCCCGCCATTTTGAATTTTGGGGCACGGGCAGCAGGGTTTTAATTGCTCAAAATATCAGAGCTTTTGATATTTTGATACTTTCATCTTCTTTCTAAATTTCACACAGACTAGGCTTGGAAATGAGTTTTCGCTATTTATTTTTTTCCGGACCACTGTGAAAGATTTCTTCTTAAAAGATGCTTATATGAGGATACGTCAATGTTCTTCTTAAAATATGCTTATATTATGCCCATAAACTTGGCTGGGGCACCCTGCGTCCCTCAATAAATGCTTTCATTAATCAGCATAATAAAAAATGTTTCGAAATTTTTTTTCTATTTCAATTAATACAGGGAAATGATGATGATGACTCTTTTTAAAAAGATTTCTTTTTTAACAAAATATTTGAATAGAAAAAGGACAAAAATTTTTAATGAAGTGCCTTAATGGTCAATAAAATTACTGCATTCACAACACATTATAGAAGTTATAATGGGCAGGTTTATTAGAATTAGGTAGTAGTAAATTCGGACTTCATTTGATGACAACTCATTTAGCAGTGATTGATCCCCGTCTTTTCTTAATAACCAGAAAGTAATTTTGATATGTATCGTAAAAATAATTATGCAAATTATATTCCAATTTAAATTTTTACCTTGTGAATAAAATTAAAAATCAAAGTATAATTGTTCTTCTTAGAGAATAAAAAAAAGTCGATTATGTTTATTGTTTAAAGGCTTAATATTTTTTTTAAGTGATCTTTGCTCGAGGAAATAAAACCTGTTGTTTTTTTTCCCTTCAAATCATAGATCTCAGATATTTTTTACTCCCTTACTTAAAATTCAGGGTGATTTAATAATGAATTATAAGTTTCGTTCTTACGGAGTTATAAATTAATTCGGAACTGCGATAAATCTTTGGGCATATACATATATAATTACTTTTACAGCAGATTTGCTTTTTCAACATAAGAACACGAATTAATTTTTGCCATTTCAAATGAACAAAATAAAGTGACCTGCATGATTTGCATGGTTAAATAATCGCATAGCTGATCTGCATGAGAAGCAGGAGACTTCTTTTTTAAACGATGCATTTTTATCAATAAATTTAACTTTTACGTTATCGGAATGTAAAGTAAGGATTTTTATTGCTTTTGGTCGGTTTTTTAGTTTTTAGTTCTAGATGGTTACAAGTAATTATAAAGATTTCGAGAAAAAGATTAAAATTGAGTTGTTATTTAATCAACTAATGATTACCATAGAAAAAGTCGATTTAGAGCACTGGCGGATCCAGGAATTTTTTTCAGGGGACGAAAATTTGAATTGTACCCAATAAAATCGAACTTTATCAAGTCTAACATTCTTTCTGTTCGGGCAGGGGGAAAGCCAATTATTGGATCCACCAAAGATATAGAGTCAGTAAATTTTTGAAAAAAAAAAACATTAAAAAATTAAAAGTAAATTCAAATTATAAATGAAGAAATGTTTTGTTTCATTTCATTAATTTTGGGATTCTGCGAAAGATCCACATTGTATATTAGTGAATATGTCGTATGTTAAGAGTTGTTTCGAAACTTAAAAGTCGAATGTTTCGGTTGCACAATAACGTGCACGGTTTTCAGAAACATAGAAAAAGAACTTTCAAATGCTAAAAAAGTTAAGTTAAGGACGTAAAATAAGCAAGTACAATAGTTAGATTTTAAACGCTCATCGTTTTCCCAATTTTTTATAAAATCAAATAATATTCTGCAAGATGAAAATTAAATTCGCAACGATTGGCACCAATCGATTACGATAGCTTGAAACTTTATTTAGCGATTTACATATTTTTGCTCTTTACATTTAGTGATTGATAATATGGCCGATATTACTCTACGAATTGAAAATTTCCATGCTGAAAGTTCGTAGTGGCAAATAACTTAATAAAATATCGTTTAATTTTTGAGTTTCAACGGTCTAGCATTTGGACTTTGTAGTACGAACTGCAAGATCGATTCAAAACAGTAATCCATGTTAATTTTGCCTTTTTTCAATCATTTTTTTTTTTTTTTTTTTTTTTTGTATTTTGCTTTTCTTGCATTAATTTTGTTTAATTTAGCTTGGTTTACTTCGATTTGGTTCGGTTCGGTGTGAATTAATATTAAAAATGAGAGTACAAATGTGTATGTCTTTTAGATAACCAGTTGGGAAAAACAACTTAAAATGTTTTGCTTGTAAACCAAAATATTTTGTTACGAATTCGAATTTTACAGCCTTCTAAGCGCCAGCTCCCAATACGTACCTTTCCTAAAAGACCTACACAAATATTTAATTTTATTTGACGGGAGGCTGCTCTTGAAGCTTTTATAGCTGACCATTATGCGGTGAAATTTTGATGTAATATTAATGCTGCAACTGTGCAGAATTTTTTATAGCATTGCAAAGAACGCCTTTAAAATAAATGAATAAATTGGGTATGTTAGTTTAATTTTTTTTTTTTTTTTTTTTTTGCATTGATAGTTGAATCAACTTCGCCCGTTTAAAAGTTTTTTTTAAGCCGTTAAGTATCATGGTTAATATGAGAATTTTCAATCTAGTGCTCTCTATGCACTTTGGTTATCCAGTATCTAATATTCTGCTCTTTAATTTTAAAGGGAAGTCATATATATGTATATATTTTTCGATTACATTCATTGATACAGGTAAAAACATTTACAGTGAAATAAACTTCAACAAAAGATAACCGCAATAGATCATAAATAATGAAACAAAATAAGGTGAGAAAAAGTTTTTTTTTTCCCTTTTTTTTCTTGAAAATGGAGGTTCAATTTCATTTTGTTCTTCTCTTCGCCATCTCTGTTGATAATATTCAGTTTATGTCGCAAGTTTTCACTTCATATAATTTTATGAGTTGTAGTAATGCTTTTCTGTTATTGAACCCTGCTGGGCTCCCTCTTCCCCATTTTGACATTTCGCGTTGCTTCCATGTGCAGCTATTATTATTACTTTTTTCTCCAGTAATTTATACCGTTTTTTTTTTTAACTGCAGCATTTAGAAATGTAATTTTGGAAAATTAAACTTGATGATTGGAACTGTCAATCGTTTTTTAAAGCTCTGCCGATAATTTTTTTATCCCATTTTATTTTATTTCTTTTCCCCTATGACTAGAGCTGAATGACAAAGTTTGTTTTAAAATGGCTGCGCCTCAGGAAAGAAGTGATAAACTTTAGTTCTAGTTTAATTGCCCGAACATAATCCCTCTGCCAGGGTAGAATGAGGAATCCAGAATTTGAGATTAAATCCAGGCTATTAACTTTCTCGAGATTTACGCATCGCTTATTTTCACTTCTTAATGTTAATGATTTTAGAATCTCGTGTTATTGCAGTAGATTTCAAAATCTCCCATGAAATGTAATGGCTGTTGGTAGTAAGGGAAAAGACCGATTATTCATTTAGTCGTTTAAGATTTTAAAAAAAAAAAAAAAAAAAGGATTTTACATTTATAGCTTAGAAAAAAGAGCGTGAGAATGTTATTTCAAATTTTATAAAAAATTTGAGAGTATCTTTATACGAATAACGCTCAGAATTTAGAAGTATGACCAAATAAATTCGGAAGCTTTCATTTTTAGGAAACCTCTGTGAACTCTAAAAAACCCGGACCATGGCGGAATGTAAGACCGACCCATTATGCATTTTTGTGGTGATTCAAGCTGCTTTTTCGGTCCTTTGAGAGTATGGCCCTTCAGAGAAAGTCCGGGTGCCCATACAGCCAACCCACCACTGGAAAACCAGTTGTTACAATAGTCAGAGAAGTTTGCAGGGAAAAAGTTATTAAAAAAAGTACACAATGTTTGGTTCCATCCTTGCATTCTTCTAAAACCATAATTCGTATAAATGTGTACCGTAATTTTTTTTTTGAAAAAAATTTTTGACGTGCGGTCATCTCAAAGCATTTTATTATAAATTATATTATACGATATATAAAAGCTTCGAGCGCATATTTCTGACGTCTAAGTATCTAGGATTTTCAATATAGATGAATAAAAGTCAATTTTAAAATATTTGACTTTCGGCAGATGGCTAAAGTCGATCTGAATATTAAATTTCACTGGGACGATGAAGTGATTCCTATAGAAATAACTGTCACGATTTCTTGACTTTTGTTTTTATTACGAAAGGGTTCTTTTAATTTAATTTTCTCCAAATGTTGTTTTTTTTATGAAAGCTTCGCAGAAGGGATGTTTACTCGGTTGCTACATCTTTTATAGCTTAATTTATATTCACATCAGTAAGCGGGTGCCGCGGAGAGGAAAAAAAATCGTCGAAGAAATATTTTATTTTGATGGATTTCAAAAAAGCAAGAAAAGGAGGAGGGAAAAGAAGCCGAACCAATAATAAAACAAAAAACCATTACCGTTTACGATAGAGAAAACCTAAAATTAGGTTCATATGATACTTTAGCTTCCAAGCGTGGTAAATTATACCTCTCTGAGAAACACCGTTGCCTAAATGTCAAAAAATAACAATAATTTTAAACCACTTTTCAAAACTGACAAAGGTCTTGTTCGTGATTGGTTTAAATCCAGTCAGCCATCTTGTAAAATGATTAATATATTGATTTTGCCTATCTCGTATTTCAGGTTTATTATAACATCGAGATCCTATCTTTGTGTTTTACATTTTTTTTAAACTAATGATGAACTTCAAACCGGATTTAACATTACCAAATAGGCGGGTCGTGGATTTTTTGATAAATATAATTTTTTAATTTTTATTTGTATTCCCGAAAATGAAAAAAACGAAAGGGAAAATGATGTAAAGTTATGCTTCCCTTTTGAATGTAATATATTAGTCTGTAACTGGTAATTAATTAAACCCGTTCCTTTATATCCAATTAACAAGCCGAAATCATATTATTTAAAGATAGAAGTAAGTAAAGCGGGGTTTACTAAATGGAACGACGCATTGATAACACATGAAGACGTGTAAACCTAGCTACATTCATGCATTTACCTTAAGGCTATTTAGCTGTGAGCCTGAAATTTTAACGTAATCTTTCTTTTGAAAATTTAAACGTGTGAATTGTTTAAATAAATATTACTTCTAACATTTTTTTTGGTCTTTGTAATATTCGTTGCTTAGTCGAAGTTCTGTGTTGTCAAAAAGTGTACGTGTCAATCAGTTTAATGGGAAATTCAAAAAATTATTATTTTCAGAAGATAATTGTGTACCGGTATTTATCAACATTAAATTGCCCAGAATAATTAGGATTAACCGTATTGCATTTTAGGATAATGTGATTTAGGTAAGCCAACCTAGGCCTACAGTATGATACAAACCAACTGTCGCTTTTGCCGCGTTAAAGTCTTGATGTTTTTTTTGATTGAACAAGGGAATTAGTTAAAGCTTTTCAAAAATTATGTCGTTTTTAAAGAATAATTTTCACTATTAAGAAAATGTGTTGCATTTTGAGATTTAGGAAGTTTGTAAAGCTGAGAAATAAAATTTTATCGTTTTTGCGCAGTTATTAACAACTGCTGATTTTTTATTGGTCATTTCTACGATGGTAAAAATTTCGCTGATACATTCGGCTTTTTTGTAGTATTTTCTGTTGCAAAATTTTACGTGAATGATCGTCTTGATATTCGACATTTATTTGTTGTGCAGTCGTTTTTTTTTTCTGAAAGTACAAATAATTGTGCATTTTTATAAGTTGGAAGATTTTCAAACAATTTCACTTTATGAATTTACCATGACTTGGATTTTTTTCGTAGAAGAAAGTGATTGTTGTGGTATCTTTATAGTAACGTTTAAAACGGTTTCGGTGTAACAGCTGATTTTAACTCTTACATGTGAAATTTTTCTTTTAAATCCAAGTTTTCGTTGAGGCATATTTCGAAAAAAAGTGATGAAATCATATTCATTTCTATTTGATTCCCTTGACTTGTATTTTTTCGCTAGCTTCTTATGCTCTAAAAAGATGATATTCGTAGGTTAAATTACAAAATTATTGAATGTGAATCTCCAAAATTTAATTAAAGCCCTTTCGTTATGAAAAGCACTAGGCCTTTCCTTATGAATAAGCCGAATTTTATAAGGAAAATTATATCTTTTATTAAAGACGCCATGGCTTGAAAAGAGGAATCTATAATCGCTTGAGGTGACAACTTCTTTGGATTGCCGGTATAGCCTATAAACTTTAGAAATGTAATATTTATCAAATTGCCATAACGTTTTATTTTATATATTTATTTACTGTAAGTTCTACATCAATCCCGAAAATTATCTGCATGCGTAAACACTATACGTGAAAATAAAAGTTAAACATCAATAATGAACGAAAAGTAATAAAACAGGTTTATACTAATTGTCATAATTACAAGACACGAGCGTATGTATATGTTGAATGTTTTTCGTTATTTAATGAATGAAGTTTTTTTTTTTTATACTTGTGATTTGAATTGTAAATTTTTAATTAAATTTTTTGAGTTTCATTTTCGGGGCAAAAGCATTTTTAAACTAAGAAAAAAAAAAAGTCACCTTAAAAATGTCGTTCGAAAACCAAAAAAAATATGTGAAACGACAAAAAAGTCCTTTCAGTAGCACGCTGGAATGGAAGTGCTGTAAAACTTAAATTATCAGTAAACACATTACACAGCTTTATTGTCAATAAAAAAAGAAGGAAAAAACGGTCTTCGCGGCTCTTAGTTTTATCATATTTAAAATATTTTTTAAAACTTATTTCAGACGGTCATTTGTGTGTTATCATTTCTTATTTCTCATTTCTACTCTATTCTCGAAAAAAAATATTATCTTATATAGTGCCCATGTATGTGCCTATTGAAAAATGAATTAAGTAACAAGGCCCTATATGGATTTTTGGAAAAAAACAAAGTAAATGTTGACTACTTAATCCGAATCGTCTTTCATTTTATCGGTTTGGCTAAATCTCTTTAAAAATTTACAACATCACTCGAATTATTGCCCTCATTTAAATTTTAACATGTTTACCATTGTAAAATTCTCGTTATAACAAAAAAGTGTTACTCGATATTTTTTGTTATGCTCACGCTGATATGTGTGACTTTATTTCCGTAAACATCATCTGCTGGTCGACAAAAAATAATACTCAGGTTTTCCAGTGACCTTCGAATGTTTTTTCATGGTCTCACACCTTGAAACCACATACACCAATGAATATATTTCGCTTTAACATATCATTCGCTCGAAATAAAACTCTTTATTTCTTTCTTACTCGATGCGCATTTTGGATTTCTTTAACAAATAAATCGTTCAAGTTGTTGAGTGAATGCGCAATATAAGTCCGGTAAATGTCATGCCATGTAAAAGCTGTTTGTTTGACCTACTTAAAATTTTTTGACTAACTTTTTTTTAGGAAAATAAAACGACGAAATCTTCACGACACCAATAAATAAATAAACTTGTTAGATTGATACAGTAAATAATCAAAACTTCGAATATAATATATGAAGACAAATTATTCTTTGTCTCGGAAAGTGGAAGCGGCTTCTTTTCAATCGAAGGTGTGAAAGAGGAAGATCAACAATTTAGAAGTTATGTTCAGGATCGGAGCATTGACATTGAGGTTCGAATATTTAGATGGACGAAATCGCTCTAAAAGATTATCACTTAATAAATCGTCCCGCCGAAATGTGTAGCGCTACGAATCTTTCATGCAAGAAGCTATTTTTCGTTTTAGAATATTTGAAACCGGCATTTTGATATCGGCAGAATAAGAAAGGAATATCTAGACTTAAGGACAATCTCTTAATGTTTGTTGTTTTAAAAATTTTGATAGGGGCTAATGGTTACCCGATTTTGACAGGGGCTGATGCTGTACGGTGTAAAAAATAGTTCAACATTTAGTGGCAGAGAGGGAAAGCCTTTGAAATATTAAATCCGAAAGAGAGGCCAAAATCTTATACTAATTTTACTATTTAGCTTATACTAATTTTTATTTTTTTATTTATTTATTTTCATATTTTCATTACTTTCGTAATACATGTAGTTTTCTTAATATTTAATATTTTCCGTTTCTTTACAGGAAAAAACTTAACCAAAATAAAGGCCAAAGAACATCTAAGAATTATGTTGATCACCGACGTTTTTTAAAATCAGCAGGAGTTACCCAGGTAAGAACTTTTTTATTCAAAATTATCCATATAAGCTTGCTGAGAAAACTGATTAAGTAAGAATCCTAGTAACTGTAAAAACTGAGAAGTCATTGACTTTTCCTTTTATCAAAGCAGCAAAATTGTACTTTTTCCTTTTTTGAAGCACAGAAATATTATTTTAAAATAAGGCTGGTAAGGAGTTTTATTATAGAGAAGACGACTCTGTGTTGCAATACAGTTTTAAAATCTTAAATCTCAGGTCTTGTTTAAAGCGTGCCTTATAGTTCAGTAGCTGAAAGAGTTAACTCAAATCATTTCGGGGGAAATGGTGTCATACCCGTCAGCCATTTGATACTGTATAAACAATCCGATTCTGAAAAAAATTGGAAGTATGCTATTGATGTTTGCTCTTTTTATTTACCAAAATAATCAAGGATGATTTAACCTTGTTTTGAATTTTTACTATAAGGGTACAGCTGAGGATTACACTAAACCAAAAATTTCTTTTAAAAATCTGGAAATGCATATATAAATTTATTTGATTTGTTTTCTACTGACAGCAATGTTTTAACAAGTAAAATGATATTTATTATCCGTATTTGTTCATAAAATTAAAAACTAAGTGAACATTAAATGAAACTATTGAAAATATTTATTGACACAGGAATTATCGATGACAATAAAACTCCTTACCAGCCTTATTTTAAAATAATATTTAGATAAGAGTATCATTACTCCTGTGGCGGATACTTTATTCCCGATGCATATTAACGGGAAGTCTTAGAATATATCATATATGTTTTTTGAGACAACCTATATGCGTTGGGTGTAGAAAGGGAGCGGCACATAAGCTCATGATTCATTTCGGTACCATTTATAATGAGGCTAAAATCTGATACATGTAGGCGTTTGACTACCACATGTATGTAAAGATTTATAAATTGTACTTGTTTTATGGCTACGTTAATCTGTCTCTTTCTTTAAATCCCTTCAAAAGGATATTTGAGATAGTTAAAATAAGAATTTTTCACTATTTGAAACATTTACCCTTTAATTAATGCAAAGCTTGATTCTTTTGTATATGTTTTTCAATAATTTTGGGCCCTATAGATGGAAAATTAAAGTGGAATCTTTAAAGTTTGGTTGTATGCTTGGCGCACAGTGGTTAAAAATGAACTTTAGCTGGTCAAAATTACCAAAAATCCATAATTTTTAATAACCGTTAAACCTGTGGAAAAACGTTCCTTAATACATTTGTTGTTCCAACTGTACCAACCCTGAAAGATTCATTTACCCTTCAGTGCCGTAGAGACCGACAAAGTCAGATGGGAACAAAAATATGTTTGCGCAGCCATATTATTGCATTGTATAACCGTATTGATACTTCGAATTCCTTTTGGGTTTGCTTAGTATTATTTTTTTTTATCATGGAAAGTTATCAAAAAACATGTGCTACTACTTTTCTTTTTGAATGTTTGAAAGGGCTGTTATTGTGGTAGATTCAAAGACAATTTACAGGAAATGTAGACCTTTTAGTGCCAGAAAAAAAAATCGCTTTAGGTCACCGAGATTTTGCATTCTGACGATGGTTTAGTAATGTAGTGGATAGATTTATAGTTGGTTTTTTTTTCACCCTGTTCTGCCTAAATCGGATTTCTGTGCTTTCTTGCAATTAACGAAGATAAGTCTGAAATAATGGCTGTTAGATTAAATTATTATATTAGACCGTCCCAAAACCAAAACCAAAAAAAAAAAAAAAAATCTCTTTGATTTTGTCGTCACCGACTTGCGGTCTTTCGTTAGGTATAAAATCATTATTTTACCAAGAAAATGTTTTTTCGATTTTTTTTTTAGCTCGTGCAAGGCAAAAAGCAAACTGGCGATTATTTCGGGCGCCGAATAATTCACATCCCTTTTGCAATTAGATGCTGTTAAAAATATTAAAAAACGACCTCGAAAACCCCCAGTATATCCAATTTCAATAAATTTACTCCAAATTTCTAATTTTGGCCAGCTAAAGTTTCATTTTTTTAACCACTATGACTTCGAATAAAATATTACATACCGGTAGCCAAAATTACTACGCCTAAAATTTACATTTTTTTTAAAGTCGATGGAAAGTTATTTTCTAAATCCGTTTAATATTATTTTCCCAATCAAGTAAACGTATGTATGTGTTATTTATGAGAATATAATTGCGTGTTCCCGAATCATGCAGTCTTATTCTTGATGTATTGTTTTAATATTAATTTGATTGTTACAACGAGCCTTATATTTAATTAGCATGAAATAAGAAAACCGATCACATCAGGATAAGGAGTAGTTATAAATTTCGCTCATATTCACTTTTTTTCCAAATAATATACTGTACTTATTTCTATATGCAAATGCATCATATCATTAAAAAATAGTTAACTTCAAATGCCTCTCTGGACAGAACTTTCTAAAAGTTTTGGGAATATCGTCACCTCAGAACCAGAAGGGTTCAACAGTTTTGGTATTTCCTATCTATAACATATGTGAGAGACAAAATCGTTGAACCCTTCTGGTTCCGGGGTGACGAATATTCTAGAACATTCTAGAATATTCTGGAATAATCTAATTTTTCAATTTATCGTGTTTAAGAACCTCTAACTCAAAACTGGACATAATATTTATTGACATTGTTACGCGTGCGAGTGAGACCTATATGAAATTTAAGAGTACCGAACAGTGGTAACCTCCACTGTAGCTCTTTTTTTTTTTCATTTTATATTTTCAAATTCAAATTCAAATTCTGATATTTTAAAAAACGCTGTCATTTTGGAATTGAAATATGAACTCCCCCTTAGAGGGTGAAGAATTGCAATAAATGTCTAAGATGTTTTATTCCAAGATGGCGCGCAACCCTCTCAGCAATAATAAAATCCATTACAATGATTTCAACAAACCAATAAAACTTTCAGCATCTTCTCCCTACGCATTATCATTAAGTTGATTTCAACTCTGGTTTATTACATTATCCAAAGAAAATATCTGGATTTCCTGCTTTTAAGATTTATCTGGAATTTTCCTACTAAGGTTACATTTTCATTCTTGAAGAAAAAAAAAACACTGAGTATATGCTTAACTATATACATGAAGAAGAATCCGAAGAAAGTTTTATTGGTGTGTATTAAGAAGTTTTATGGCTTAAAATTACTAAATTAGCCGATTTTTAAAAAAATTAAGTGAATAAGTTGAAAATTGGGTTTGGGTTTGCTTGTATGAAAGCATCACCTTCAATCCGAAATTGAAATTTTGCGTTTTAAACTTCTTATAAAAGCTGTATTCTGGCAGCATTTCCTTTCGAGTCTTTTGCTCTTTTTTTGAACTCATAATTCTTTTTTTTTTTTGTTTTGTTAGACTTTATAATGATTTTGTCAAGCCTTCGGGCGTCATTTTCTATAAATAAAATAAATAAATTTATCCCAGACATTGTTTTGTAACAAGGCCTGTTTCGGCAGTTCATCATGGAAATAAAGTAAAAATAAAAATGAACGGAAAACTTGTGGATTAAAAAGCTGAAAACGTTTGAACGATTAGCCGTAGTCTTTTGTTTACTGAAGCTCATTTTAATCACAGCTGGATTCGATTGAAAAATTTTTCTATTGTACCGGACGTTCTCTGTAAAAGAAGAAAAACTACCCTGAATGGAGTACGTAAAGTTATGAAGCATACCTTACCGCTCTAAAGTAAAATAAACGATTTTTTGTCAGGGATTATAGCCATAGGTTTCGAAAAAAGGTATAGCTACCCTTTTGCTACTGCTGTTATTTGTAATTCAGTTATATCATTTATTATTAAGAATTTACATGTATTTAATTTTTTGTGGCAATAAAAGTTTTGGCGGAATTCGAAACCTTTTAAAAGGTGTTTATCACATCTAAAACCGCCACTTACGCTACAAAGAATAATCTTTTTTTTCCCCGTTTTTTTTATCGTAAAATATTTATTTCTGCCCGTTCAGCAGGATCAGTTTTATTATCTTCCTTTAGCTGCGGAGATTTTCTTGATTCCATGCAGGGGCTTTTAGCCTTTAAAAATATTTTTTTTCGTTTACGAGAGCTTAAAAAAATCCGGACACAGTCTCTTTTTATTTTTTTTTTTGGTTTTCCCCCTGGCTGTAAATCTAGCTTAAAGGGCATCAGTCGTTACAGTAAATATATTCTGTGAGTTTTTATTGATGATTCTTTTAAGAAAAGAAATGTGGAAAAGGAAAGGGACATTTCTATCTTAATCGTCAGCGGTTATGCCATGCTCAAACAGAATAGAACATTTTAAAATTTCGTTCACTAAGTGTGAAACATGTCGGAAATATATATTTCACTAGAAGTTCATATATTAGGCATGTATGAATAGGGGATCCCGAAACTTTTTTTATCACATAAACAAGGGTTTGTTGGAAACAAAAAATTTTAATAACGAAATGGAAAAAATAAAGCTAAAGGAAGTTTTTTTTTTTTCCTTTCCTTTTCAACCCTAGTGGGTTTTATGGTCGGCGACACCATGTGAATGTTTATGCATTCTCATAAACTCCAAACATCACTCAATCCGAATTCTGCTAAAAAAACATCATTTGGCTTTTTTGGGAGTTATTTAACAATTTTTTCTTTTCGTATTCCCTTAGAAAGGTACTTAACGATTCGTAAATTTTATTTAATCGACGGTATGATTATTAACGCTTCATCAATTTCAATTCATTATTATAGTTCATGTGGCAAAACTTGCTTTTTGTAAAAAATTGTGATGCCTTTACAGAGCATATATCAGCTGGTTTTGAAAATAAATCCATTGGATGATACTGACGTGCATAAAAAAAAACCTCCCAACAATAATTCATTAACCGAGAAGGTAATCGCGATTTTAAAACGAAAACGTTTCAAGCAAATTCGTTGTACGTTTCACTTATCCGTTTTTTCTGTTGAACTTACTCTGTTATCTTCTTACGTTTTATTGAGCTCGTGGGGATTTAATTCCCGAGGCGGCACGCCCTTACCAAGATCAACAGAAATAATGAGTTCCACGCTAAAAGGTCTTAAAGGGATTTCTGTCTCGAGTTAAGGAAAACGTGATACTCTGTGAGACACTCCTTCTTTTCGAAATATTTAACTTTCTTCCCATTTTGGTAGAATGCGTGGCTAATGCTGGGAAGAGGGAATGAAAAACTTTCATTCCCGAAAGTTTATCCTCTTTGCGCAGAAGCACGGTGGAAAAAAAAAATGTTTTTCTTTATCATGAGATTGTTTTCTTTTGGTTTTTTAAGGTTTTTTTTTTGGAGATATTGAAATTACTTGTTAATTTATTCATGGATTGCGTGATCAGAATTTAAATAATTTTATTTTAGTCTATTGCAGTAGGGAAAATTTCAAATGAAACATTTATTTGACAATGTTATCTTGACCGGGCTTGCCTCAGAATTATTTTTTCACTGTAGCCTATAATGTTGAATATTGATGCAATTTACATGGTTTTTGTTTAAATTCGTTTTGAGATCAATTTCTGAAAAGGAATGATTTTTCGAGCACTATCTTTCAAGAAATAAGTACAGGGGTCAAAGCTAAATCTGCTTCGGGAAAAGCTTTTTCAAATCGTCTGTTATTAAACAAAACAAAAAAAAAAAAAAAAAAAAAAAAAAAATGCTTGAAATTTTTATTATAAAAAAAAAACTTTTAGGATGATGTTACTCTGCTTAGCATTTTGTTAAATTTTATCTAAAGTTATATAAAATTGTTGACTATTAAGTTGCAACTAAGGAGATTAAAAAACCAAAAACAAAAGCCGAAGAAGATTTTGCTTTTACCACTTGGATTTCTATTCCTGATAAGAGAAGGAAAAATGAGAAAAGGAAATGGAAAAACAGACGACGTCAATACTCTACTTTTGGAACGGTCGTTGTGTTGCCGAAGCTTTCTAGTTGATTTCCCTTGTGGTCACTGTCTCCTGAATTTCTAAATGAAAATTTCAAAAACAAGGCAAGTTTTATTATACAACTTGTATGCGGTCTGGATCAGAATATTGAAAATTTTAAACGACTTGACCCTTTTTTCCGATGGAAATTTTATATCACAAGCTGAATTTTTTTTTTTTTTTTGTTACTTATCCCATTTAGTCGAGTCTTTATTAATTTACTCAAGGCCGTCCTGACAACCTTAGGGGGGGGGGGGAAGGGAGAATCTAAGGTACTAAAAATTTTAAATTGAAGTCAAAAAAGGAGCAAGATTCAAAAAACAAACCTGATAAAGAGTTATCATTTAATTAAAACGAAGTAAAAATCCATGTTGAAATTGAAATCAGAAGAATTCTCCATTGGTTGAACGGTAATAAGAATACCTTTTGCTTTTGGAATAATCACATGCCTTGAAATTTATTCATTTTTAATGATTATCATCGATAGGCTTGTTGTTTTTATGATTCCACTTCGTCTTCTGCTATAAATCTTTGAAAGCAACTTGTTGGTCAGGACCTCCTTCGGCGACTGCCTCCTCCATGCGGGTTGAACTGGTTGACATTATACCAATAGATGAGGTGACATCATACCAGCTTTGGAGTATATGAAACAAAATGACGCCTACGAAATATATATCAAATTGAATTATTATTCTTCTTTGTATTTTATCTATAAGCAGGATTTACTCTAGTAAATGCATTCGCATAACGCGAATTTATTGATAATCCGTAATTTTTATTTTAATTACCTGCCTACTGGAAAAAGTACATTTTAAAGACGTAGTTACTTAACTCCCAATCAATTTTTTAAATAGTCATTTAAAAGACGATCATTTTTATTATTTTATTGACGCTTTAAAGTTTTATATTTTGTGGTACCTACTTCAGAACTTATTTTTTCTCCGTGAGCCTTTCTTTAAGTGTTATAATTAGGCTTAAGAGTTCAACTTTTGAACTTATTTTTTGAATTCGTAAGCGGGTTTCAGTTCTTTTGTAACGCGAAAGTGTCATAAATAATTTTAATATCACTGCAGCAGAGAAGTTATAAGAAGATAGGATTTTACGAGGTAAATATTTCACACTTTTTATTCGATCGGGAATACGAGTTCGAAAATCTTGTTCGTAAATTACCCCTCCGAGACACATTCTGCTTATTCCAACTGATTCTTTTTATTCATTGATTTAATTTATTGGCATCGCTCAAGAGTGATTGAACGCATTCATAAATTTAATAAGCAAGGCCGCCTTGATGTAGATGTCGAGTTATCTTCACTTGGACGCCTCTTAATTCATTTAAAATAAGATCCTAACCGGTGACCAATCAGAGTGACCGAAATCTTCTTTGGAAAAATAAACGAGAAAAATAAAAAAACGCGGTGGTTAAAAATAAAATTCTTCTGACATTTTATCAAGATCAAGAAAATTAGTGGAGATCTGAGATTACGAATCAACTAGTAAATTTTTTTTTCATGTTTTGAATTTTATTTTCTCTTTGAGGTTTAGGTTTTTTTCTTTTTTTTAGATTTCACGCAATCAGAGCCGATCCTTTGAACAAAAATTTAAAAAAATTATCTTGTTCTTTAAAGATAGAGTTTTTCTCTTCTCGAATACGGTAAGCTGAATGACCAATTGGGGCAATTATCTATATTTTTTTTTTTAAATATTGGTACTGCATAATATTTGAATGCTTATCTGCTGTAAGGCATTTTTCTGATATGATATGGAATATATTAAAATCTTTTAGTTGAAATGCTTAGAAACCATAGGCAGAGTGTCCGATTTCGGATATTTTACTAGACACTTCTCAGACTTGTCATGACTTCATGTCAAATCATATTGAGATGCCTCACGTGTTTCCTTACTCTTGCACTTAAAACTATAGATCTTTTTCGCATGCCTCCTGCGATAACCGATTGCTGCTGGCAGTACTGCCAGCGGTGACGTTTGCTAAATTATGCAGTTAGTTCATAAATTATGCTAAAGCAGGTTCGACTTTGAGAACAGCATAACTTATGCTGTTCGACTTTGTAACAGCAGGTTCGACTTTGAGAACAGCATAATTTATGCTGTACTCAAAGTCGAACCTGCTTTTACAATTTACGGATTAAAAATATTATTTTATATGTCAGAACTTTATATTCTACATTTTTTTGCCAAGTTATGTATATAATATATAATAAAAATATGCTCAGAAAAAAACCAAACCAACAGTCATTTCAGGCCTTTATATTTCTAATGCCATGGAAAAATTGTAAACTATTCGATTTTAGTGCTTATTGTTTTAACTGAACTAACATTATAGTTATTTCCTACTCTGCAATTTCTTTAAATATTTCACTTTATAAAAAAAGATATAATCATACGTTTCAAGCTCTTCAAGTTTTTTCTCCTCCTCTCCCCCGAGTCCTTGAAAATAAACCACTCTCCGCCTTGAGAATTGACTGCCATGGCAACGCATTACTAAAAGATCTGGTTTTGGATTTCGATCTCGCCAATTTTTACCCGTCAAAAATAATGTAGGGTGTGAAAGAAACATTGCAAAGTCCTTTTCATTGGTACAAATATATGTTGTAACCGTGAAGAATCTCATTTGCCTTTGCGATGACTTCTTTGATGTTCAAAGAGTGATTTACAATTATAAACAAAATACATTCCAGTGATTGTGTTTGTTGATAGCGATGGTAGAGAAGCCGATTAAGTGAGTGACATGTTAGCATTGCATGGATTGTATCTTTTCAGTCCTGGCTTTTTTTTTTTTTTTTTCTTTACTCGATTTTTTTTTCTTATTGTGTATTTCTGCGCCTGGCTCAATTAATCCGTTGGATATTTTCCGCCTGAATTTTGATTAAGGAAAATTTTGTACTTCCTGAGAATCATTCGGCACATTCATAAATGTATACATATTGAAGTTTTATAGTCCCAATAAATCATTTATCAGTTTTTCATAGCCTCATATGAAGCAATATAATTTAATCGTAAAAAATATACAGTATAGTAATTTGAAAGAGCATCTCTAGTTCTCAAGATCTTTTTTCTTCTCAAAGGATCCGCGAAATCTTTTAAAGAACTTTTTTTTTCTGTTCGGCAAAAACGAGCTATTGTAAAAGTGTTTATAAACAATCTTTTCGATACTACAACCCTTTGCAACAACAATCCATCGAAAAGGAGATAAACAAGGGATTTTTGAAGTCTAGACATGTTTTATGACCTAATTTTGAAAATATCTATGATACAAAAATAAACGATGCATTTCCTTATTTCTGGTTTCTTTTGTTATTTTAGAGCGACCTTCACCTCATTGTATAAGCCGTGAATTCCTTAAAAATTTTCTCGATTTGTATTCTAAAATTGCAACTGAAAGAGTGAATATAATTTAAGTTTCGATCATGAGGAAAATCTCAGAATCTCTAGAAAACAAATAAATCACCATCTTGAACTTGTTTTAATCGTCGGCACCGATCCCACAATCAAATATCAAAATTCGTTTCATGAAATTTCCCCTTCTTATTTCATCGAATTATAAACTTTCGAAGTAAACAAGTGTCGACAGGGAACCGCGGCTCTATCGCTTTCTTTCTTTTCGGATTCGTTATTTATGTTAAGTGGCCTAAAGGGGCGAGGATTAAAAAAGCCTTGGAAAAATTTTTTAATTTGGGATTCGGAAATTTTTTACCCGAATTTTCACTAAGGTCTAGTAATTTTGTAACCATGATTCGTCTGGTTAAAGTCGGTAATCTGGTGGGAGCAAGATGCCTTCATTATGGATGACTCTTGGTCCTTCTCTGAGAAATAAGCTTCTCCCTGTTCTCGTAGACCCGAGAATAATACTGGCAAAATGTTTTTTTATTTGAGCGTTACTGAAATCAGAAAAATTCTGTACGTTTAAAAGTTATTATAAATCATATGTATGATAATTAGCTGTTGGCGATTACAATGTGTTATAAAATACTAGACAGTGTTGGGTATTCCTTTATAATGGCTATGGCATACGATTTAAATTTTATTACATGTTTCTGTCTGCGTTTTGCGCCAGGTCTGAACCTCACCGTAATAATGGTATTTTACATCAATTTAAACGAATTCCATGATAATTTTTTTTTAAGCTCTTCTATCTATCTTTATTCCGTTAATTTATGGCTGACGACTCTTGGGCGATGTCATTCCCTAATCGAAAAAAAAGGCAAGCCAGAAAAAGACATTAAATAAAGGAAGAGGTATATATCGTATTACGTGCGAGGAATAAAAGGAAATGGAGCATAGTGTATTTTTAATCGCAAAGACGCTCGTTGTGCATACATCATTGACATCCTACAAATAGAAAAGTACGTCAGTCCCACATGGGGTACATACACATATCCATTTAAAATATTCAAGATGGCGCTCCCTTTTTTTAAAAAATTTGAGTAGCGGCGGCGGTTTCATGACAACTTAATGCATCCATTTTTAAAATCCAATTTTGAAGTTCAGTTTTGCAATAATCACTGCTTCATAGTCTGGTTGACGGGACAATTATCATGGTTTTAAAGTTAGATCAATCCATTTTTGAAAGAAAACTTTGCAATATACGAGTTTATTAAATTTCCTGTAAGTTAAAAAGTGTAAAACAAAAAAAAAAAAAAAAAAAAAAATACTAAACTAGACTCTTTAAATAATCAAGCTGATTAACTTTAAATAACTGCCAGACTGGAACTGAATAGTTCTCTTTCAAAATTTTTTATTCTTCATCTACTGCATTTAATCACATTATTATTTTAATTTTTCATAATCATTAAATCGATTTACAAGTATTTGAGAAACCATGAGTTTTATCTGATTCATGACGAATGTAATTACTGAGAACTCAACGGTTTGTGGGCTTTAGAATATTTTTTAAAACTTCCCTCATGGTTGAAGATTATGTAAAAAAGGTAATCTTATAATCAAACCTGAATTAAAATAGAACATAAATACTTTTATTTTTTATTCAACCTTTTTCCCCTGACTTTTATATCTCCATGCCACATATCTTAATTTATCTTCAAATCATTTTCTCCTCCTTCGTTGGACAAAAAAAAGTTTTAATACCCGGAGATAATGTGACTTAAGCACACCTACAGTCCTTTAACAGTTTAAGATCAACTAATTTTTTTTTTTTTTTTTTTTTGGTACCGCCATGCAGTACGAATTTTTATAAATTATTTCAAGTTAGTATAAATATCAATATAATTTATGTAAAGTCATAAAAAAGTGACAACATTATGAAAAATACAGAAAATGTAATAAAGGAAGAGACAAAAATGGAGGTTTTGGATTAAAAAAGATATATCTTGTGACAGGACAAAATGTTTTAAAAAAAAAGAGGATCCGCCTTTAGCTCAAATTCTCAACGGGAGATATATGAATTTCAGCCCCTTGCTGGTTTTCTTATGCATGCAATTAAGGTTGTGGTGGAGGAAACGCTTAACAAGATATTTGAGAAGGGTGCGGATCGTTCAGGGGTTGTTAAGCAGGAACGAAATCAGAATAACATTTTCATCTAAAACTTTGCATTTTGGATATATTTCATTTTTCAATAAAAGCTTTCGTTAAAAGTTTTGATAAGTTTAAAAGAAAACAAAAAATAAAGACCACATCAATTTCAACCCTTGAATTTTTTTAGTTTTGCAAATAAAAAAGTTTTTATATATAACGATAGTAAAAAGAAAAAAAAATGGAAATGTATTTATTTTAATTTCTTTCATCATGCAAAATTCATTATTTATTGCTTGTTCAACTTTTTAGACTGGTAATAGCGTTTTTGGCAAAATATAATAAGAGATTTTCCTTTTTAAATTAAAAACCAGTTTTCGGATGAACTCCTACTCTTCTTTAATTTCATTTGGGCAAGGAAATGGAGAAAAAAAAACCTGTTTTCAGAGATGGAAGAGAAAGATATTAAAGACCAACAGAAAATGAAAAAGATTTAATAACAGTCACTAGAGATGGGGTAAAAAAACATTTCTAATTCACTTGAGTGTTCCCCATTTGAAATTCATATTTTTTATAGCTGACAGATAATGGTAGGCACTTAAAAGATATCTTAATGTCTCGGTACAGAAAAGAAATGATTCTCTTTTTTTTTTCATGTTAGTCGTTTGAGTTTATAGCACAAAAGAAAATTTCTGGTTTTTCGTAATCTAAAAGTTATTTTCCACTTTAATCAGGTGCATTTGGACGATTATAAGATCTAACGAAGTACCATATATATTTTTCTCACCATATGGCAGACAGGGAACTAACTTATGCCTCGGTTCAGTCTTTTTTTATAAGAATTTGAGAAAAAAAAGGTGTCCCTAAATTTTGAAGAAGGGTTAAAACCCTTGAATTATAAAAGTGGAAAGTTTATAAATGAAGCGGTTTGTCCCACACGACTCCGGATACGATCTGTTTATTTGTTCTAATGAACTTCTTCAGTTCACGGTATCCTGAAGATCCATATGTTTTTCATCATTATTTTTTCTCCTTTCTGCGAATTGATTGTAGCTATAGTCATTTCGCATATTACATATAAATAAATAAATAAATAAGTAAATAAATAGATTCAGGTATGAAAATACAGTCAACCTCAGTTATAGTGGATTTCAAGGGACCGTCCAAATGTAGTCCACTATAACCGAGGCCTACTATATCCGAGGTCGAAAAAATTCGGTGAAAAAAAATGAAAAAAGTAAAATGAAGTAGTAATTGAAGAAAAACGTGGATCACAATTGTATATTTATGCAATTACTATTTTAAAGGAAAAAATCTGTAATTCGAGCCTGTTTGAAAAGTTGCAATACCATGTTTTTTTGATATTTCCGCCTGAGTACCGCAGTTTTTCAATTCGTTTAAAACTTTTAATTTTTTCATCTAACGAAAATGCTTTTCTTTTCGACATATTAAGCGCAACTAACAAATAAAAGCAAAAATAAAACAATTTTTGATTGAAATGCAGCAAAGTTCATTCGTGAAAACAAAAAAAATCATTAAAAACGGTTGTTTATGACGAAAAATTCACCTTTAAATCAATAATATCTCTAAAAAGCTGTCCACTATAACCGAGGTAATTTAACATTGCAATATAGGGAATGGGACTGGACCGGACGAGTTTGTCCACTATAACCGAGGCCACTATAACCGAGGTTGACTGAGTAAAAAGGAACAAAACACACTTCCAAGCGATGTTTTAAAATTGCGTACGCAGTTTACTGTGAAACTTCAAAAATTCGTTGGGGCCATGGTTCAGGTCCACGGTGTTTTTTTTTTTTTTTTTTTAAGTTTGTGTTAATCCGGTAGATCGCAAATATCTTGAATGCAATAAATTTTAGCAATTTTAACATTTAAATTTTTATTACGATAAGTAAATAAATGATTATCTACATTTTTTTTATGAAGACGTAATTTCAGAAAAAGAATCTACCTAAGGACTGTGCTAAATCTTTTGTTGTTAACCAATGCCCACCAAACACAGCTTTAGTCATCCCAAATCTTATTTGATGCTAAATGAAAATATAAGAAATTCTGACGTAAATCAGAAGGCTGAGGTTGGGATAACGCTGAATAAAGTGCAATATGCTGAATAAAGGCCTTACAAAATTTGTTTATCTTACACTAAGTGTATGCTAAGTTTTTTTTCGATCGCATCAACTTAGAATACCTATGTGTTGCACCCCAATGTTGTTTTTTTCGTTAAGGTGCAAATTCACTATGGAATGCTGGACCAACATGTTGCATCGACTTGTTGGACCAACATTCCACACTATTTTTGGTGTAGGAGTAAACTCTGCAATAGTCGATTCGTTCGCTTGTCAAACATGTTGGTGCAACAAGTTAGTCCAACATCCTGAAAAGTTGGTATAACATGATTGTTTGTCCAATCAACAATCAACGAATCTTTGTTGTACCAACATGTTGGTCCAACATTCCATAGTGAATTTGCACCCATAGACAAAATACCGAAACATTTCAGAATGTTAAATTTTACTGATGCGCTCACACTTTCTTGCTCCCTGAAAAGTCGGGAATAGTGCACCATTGACTTGACTTGCGGGCAAAGTTTTTGAATATCATTTTATTGGCCAAGAATTTATGGATATTGGGAGACATACATATATAGGTAAGTCTGAATAAGTTGGATGAAATAGTCAAAACGTTTCTATAATTAATTTATGGTAATGCCCAAATGGAAATATTAAACTGGATTAAGTTGGGCCAGTCTTGGGAAAACTGACTGGAATATAACGCCCACAATATTGGACTGATGGCCGATTTCTGGCTTCCAATATCGGGCAGTATTGGAAATTTTATCAAGACTGCTTAAGTGTAGGATCGAAGCAGATTTTTTCCGATCTTGTTTTTTCTATTAATATTTTCGTCAGGGTGAACCTAAGTCAAGTTGGAAAATATAGGAACAAGATAAATGTATATAGTCTGTTACCGAAGCAGCATTTTTTTTTTTTTTTTTTTTTTTTATGTAAAGCAGAAAAATTATGATTTCATATTTTTATTTTATATTTTTAATGTGCGCAGCATGAGATTTAAGTTTAATATTTTTTTCCTTCCAGTTATTGCGTCAATGTAAACTCGAATTGAAAATTTTTAATTTAAAACTTCCTAGGGGATTAAAACCGCGTTGAATGAAATCTAAACATTATCACATATTTTTGAATTTATTAAAAAAAAATTATAAAAGGAGAGCAAAAGCAGTAGTAGCTTTTCCTCTTTGATGAAATTACCACAGAATCCCTAATCCAGCCACCTCGTTTACGGCTGTAATTTATTACGTGATAATAGAAAATATTATGACTAAATGTGTTAAATAACACTTGTAAAATGTTGCTTAGCATCATATCATAATTGAAATAAATAATTACTCTACAAAAGCCGTTATTACCACTATTTAAATCGTTTTAGTGGACATAAAAATATTTCTCAGCTACAACTTCTTACTCGAATTCACAACAAAGTGAAACCGTTGTCAAGGCCTAAAGCTCATATATGTCCCAAGTTGGTCTAATATTTTACTATTTCCATCGGGCATGTCTCCAACTAGTCTATGTTATAAATTTTATTACTTTTTCGATTCAGTAAACACCATTTCTATTTTCTCTTCCCTAGCAACATCAGTTGAAAAACAACTTCCACCTCCCCTTATCTCTCCCTCTTTTCCTCCCGTTCCCCTTCGCCTTATCTTTCCCCAGATCCCCAAGTTCCCTTCCATCGACTTTATCCTCCGCTAAAATCAATTTTTACATCGTAAATATCCGCGCTCTCCACACATTTTTTTTTATCCTCTTATTCTGGAGATCATCTTGGAATTTTTCTTATTAATTTTGAAACGATCGTGAAAAAGGTTAAAAAAAAAAAATATTTGAGGCCTTCCGGAAAATACAATTTTTTGCTACTCTGAAAATTTTTGATAAAATAACATGAGCTCATTATCGAATGTTTTGACGTTGACTGTTATCCACCTGCATAACTTAAAATATTGTGCTTAGGGCAGCCTGCAATAGGGATGCAATAAATAGTTTAGCGGCACAGGGACAATAAAACCATTAGCAAGGCTATGTGAAAACGATGCCTAGACTTTGTATCGATGTGTTATTCTGTCCAGTGCTAAGTCATCACTATAAATGATTACATTGTTACGTAAAAATACATTAAAATATCTTTTCATATTTTTTTTTTCTCAATGAAGATATGCCGCTTTTCATTGAAACGGTTTTAATTATCGTAGTTAGGTAGGTTACTTACTTCTTATTAAGTAATCTGTTACCTTATTATTGTTTTTTACTCTTTTTTCTGGTTTTGGAAAATTGGTTATTTTACTTTTGGTTATTTTATAACGTCTCGCTCCGTTTGTGAAAAGTACTCAATGTGACACCTCAGTGTCAAATTATTTAATTTTGAAATTAAGAATGTTAATAAATCTGTGCTTTTGGTTTGCATATTTTTATGATGATTATCCCTTAAATAAGGAAAGAAAAATGTCATATTATATTTTGAAGACTTTCCATCGTAATCTGTTAATAATGAAAATGAATAAAAGCAGTATTTTCAAATACATGCATTATAATGCGTTATTACTAATACTGGTACGCTGGATTGAAATATACAGTCGGAATAGAGCTTTACATTTTTATCAATAGGAAAATGGATCATTAAACCTTTCGTTCATCGATAAGAATTTTAATGCCAATAATGTCGGAAATCGAAGTTCGTAATATAGCATACTGAAAGTTCAAACAATCGCCTTGATTTTTTTTACCAATTTATTTTGCAAAAGAAAAAAAAAAAAAAAAAAAAAAAAAAAAAAAAAAAAAAAATTAAAGTGTAAAAAGCAAATTTTTTTACTTTTTATATAAAAGTTATATCCCATTAAAAGGTAAACTTCTTACGAAGTCTTTAAAAACCTCCCTTTTTCTTTAGGTTGTTATTACATAATAAATATTTTTTTCTTCGTGCATAAAAAAATTTTTAACAAATTTTTATGATCGCTTCACCTGAACCAAAAAGCTCATTTTATTTCAGATTAACATGGAAATTTTCCTTGCATTTTCATTTTTTTTTCTTGCTCATTTTCATTGGTAAAAAGTTTTAGTGGATTCGTTATTTTAAAAAAAAAAAATCTTTAGTTTGAAACTTAATTATAAAAATAAATATAAATATAATAAAAGCTCCGAAAAAATTTTTTTTGCCGTATGAAATGGGTTTTTTACTAAGTTTTAATTGTTGTATGCGATTTCCGTAAGCACACATTTAAAACTATTATTGGCCTGATCTTTATATTGTACAGATAAACGCGGCTCATGGCCTTGAATCGTAAAATATTTTGTGAACTTGATTTTATTATTCTCTTTAAGTTTTATCATTCCGGAGGTTAATGACTTTTCATTTTCACAGACCGGCAATATTTAATTGCAAGTATTACGCCATTGTTTAGACTAATACTGGCGTAGATTTTATACTTCTTCCGCTGTTTTTCTTTGCGTTCAGGTGAAATCAGGGCCTTATATTTAAAATATTTCAAAAATCTACGGCAAAGCTAGGTAAATAAATGAACAGGCATTATTTATTAATGAATTAATCCATGAATCCAATTTGAGATAAGGCGGCGGATGATCTTATTAATTAATTAAATTAAATTCACAAACCTGCTACAATTTTGAATAGAGCAGTGCACCAAACTTAGATTCAAATAAAAAACATTGATAAGAATTGCTCAATTACGAAATCTCCCGTAGAACTTGTTTGTAACATTATTTTAGAGCAATAACTATGATTTATAAACTCTAAAACCATTTCCTGGGGGCCAAAATTTTCATAACAAAAAATTGACCTCATAAACGTGAAGAGCTATTTTGTTGTATGTACTGATTCAACACGGTTCTAATAACTACGAGCCAGCTCTCAAATGGTTATTCTCTACTGCAATGAGATTTGGCACAGGGGATTAAAAAAAGCAGAAAAAAAAAGAAAAAAAAATTCTTTTGAAAATGGCACAATGTCAAGTAATTCTCATAAAATGCATTAGACGCTTGCATTTGAATTATGATAAACTTATTTTTCTTTTGAACTTTTAAATTTACTTTTCCTTTTGCCTCTGTGACATGCTAATTTTTTTTTTTTTTTTTGAACTGTGCCTCGTATTTAAGTGTTATTTATAGTTTTAATTAAAAAGATTTCAAAGTCAAATAAATAGGCATTCGTGCATAATAGCAATAATTTAAGCTTTTCTTTTCCTGTATATTCTATTTTGATTTTCTTTTCACAATGTGAATGAAATTAATTTTTCAAACGTAATAAAAAGATGATACGCATAAAATTTTATTGTTCGCACCCTTTTGTAAATCTATGATAAAGTGTGAGTTTGTCGTTTATATTCTTAGTACGGGTACTTACAAAGAACCAGTTATTTTAAATAAAAATGAAATGGAAAACAAAATAGCTTTTATTAAATGGCCCACATAATTAACTTGATTCTTTTTAGGGAGTTACCTACAAAGAAAAACAATGCAATACACTTTAATTAGTGGTTGTGTCTTTAGACCTCTGTGTGTTAACCAAACCGGCAGGGTTGAAGACGAAATTTTTTGTTACTTCCTTGATTTGAAACTGAAAAGAAGTAGTTTTTGGCGAAAGCGAGTAAATTCACTGCAAACATATTCGGGAAAACACTGTAGTAAATCACAGTTTCAGTTGGCAGGGGTCTTTTATTTAAAACTAAAACTGGGACAAACTATAGACAAATAGCACCTGACCAGTGACTATGCGGGCGGAAATGTTCGTCTAGCAGATTCCACTGAACATTTTCGCGTTTTCTTCGCCCAACATGTTTGTTAGTGAATTAGCGCGGCCTCAAACGAATTTTTATTTGAGCGAGACGAAAATTCAAAATAGTATAGTACTAAAACTTACATTACATCGATTATTTTTTAGTTTTTTCATAGTTTTTTTCATAGACATTTATTCGTTTTTTTTCCAGAGAAAAAAAAATGCTGGATAAAGTAATAGTGAAGACAGTATGGAATTTGGAATTTAGCAAATGTTAGCATAGGCATGGTTTAAACTTTTTAAAGAATTTAAGATGCCAATCTTCTTTTCTTTCAAGTTTGCACTCAGAAAACAAAATAACTTAGCATAAGCGGTTATTATGCTTTGAATGCTTTTGTTTTGTGCCAAGATATTTTCTGACTTGTCGCAAGTCATTCAGTCGGCTATCGGCAAGTCATATATTGTAAACAAACAAAATGGCGACTTGTGCAGATTTTATACATTATGCTATAATAATACTGTTCATGCTCAATTTTTTTTAAATAGACGAAATTCGTATAAATAAATATGCATGCAAAACCATTATAATAAAGTGATATAACTTTTAAGGCTCTTCATATGATTTTTAAATCTTTATTTCATATCTTATATGAACAGTAATAACATAACCTAAGCATATCCCCCTATCCTCTGCATTGGACAATGTTAGATTTCAGTTCAATTTTTTTAAAGAAAATATTTAATTTAAGTTACTTGAATATAAAAATCCTGGATATCCATCTTGGTTAATCCTTACACATTTTTAAAATAAAAATTTAATGGATATTACGTTTTTATTTCATTAAATAATAATTATGGTTTTCGCGAGCGCCATGTTGATTCCGATAGCGTAGTATAAGAAATGTGCGCTAGTGTAGCATATTGTTTTGTGGCAAGACATTTTATCTCAAGGCAAACCGAAATGACTTACCACAAGACATTTTTTTTGTTTTCGCACGGTTTCTAGGAAAAATGTCTTGTCTGAATGCATTTTTGCTTTCGCATTAGTCATTTTCTTTTCTGAGTGTGGAACAGTTCAACTGAGCTTCCTTCCCAAACTAAAAGTAGTTCTTTTTTTTTAAACTGGCGTTTTGTGTAGCTACAGGAGGTTCTTTGTTTATAAATTTTAGTATAGAAGTTTTGGCCTAGCTTTGTTAAAGTCCTAAATCCTTAGCGTTCAAAAGTCACGAAATTTTAAATTTTTCGTAAGTTTTACTATACTTTGTATTTCGTGATGAAGCTAAGAGAAAAAAAAAATTCGCAGAAAAAAAAAATTAAAAACCTAGTAATGGATGTGCTATATAGATTTTCATAATGGTATGTGAATATCGAAAAACGTAGCAAGACGGAGAATATCTAGAATTTCCTAAATAAAAATAACCATGTTCGGTGGAAGAAGAGAACTGAAGTTACTTAATTTAGTTTTTATATTTAAAAAAAAGAATTCTTTTTCTTTCCATTTAAACCTTTTTGTACACCACCGATTTTTTTTTTTTTTTTTTGTATAGCAACTTGTTATTAACTTTTGGACGAACCCTCGTTTCTTCAATTAAGAAAAAGAAGAGAGGCATTAAGCCAACATCTTCCAAGTCAAATCAAGAATTAGAACTTTTATCTTTACTAAATTCTTTAACAAGCTTCAAACGAAAAAAAAAAGAAAAAAAAAAGAAAAAATATAAAAAATACAATTATTGTAATTCTTGCATTAATTTATGGCATAACCTTTTAAAATATTTGGAAGTCGACATCTCGAATCTCGATATAAAAGAATTTAAGTTAGACAAAGATAACTTTATATAAAGCGACTTTTTGATATAAGGGAAAGAAAGAAAAAGAATATGGAGTGAGCTTAATGCTACTGCTATAAGTCAAACATATGCGAGATTTTTATCGTCAAGGAATAAAGAATCTCTCCATTTGTAAGTTTTAGATAAAGCTGAATGCTTCCAATCGAGCAGCTGTGCGAGAGAGATAAAAAACAAGTTGAAAAAAAAAAGAACAAATCTTGGGTCAATTTGTAATAACGCAGTCTCAAGAGAGGAAAACTGTCATGCGCACTGGGATAGCCTAACGAGTTGAATAAAATATTTTTAACTAGGAACGAAAAAAAATTTTTTTTTTTCTTTAAAAATTTTTCAAACATTTGTATGCCAGGTTTTCGGGAAAGCACACCGCCAATACAAATAAAATCTTTTATAGTGTTTTTGTGTTTACTTGGAATAGTAAACAATTTCATCATTTACCTCAATTATTTTTTTTATTGCTTCGTTTTTAAGTTTGATCGAATTTAAACTTGGTTTTTTTTTTGTGTTATTACCTTTTTTTTAATTATTATTTTGTTTTCTTTTTGTAAATAATTAATTGTTATTTATTGGTAATTTTCAAGTGTTTTCTTTTAAAAATTTTTAATTAATGAGCGTATTTAAATCGTTTTTTATTTATCTCACGGGAAACAGGATAGAATTCAAGGATATAAATGGTGAGTTTTTTTTCCCCTTTTTTCGATGTTTCCAACGTATGATTAAAATTTTTGTTACGTTATTATATTTCGGCCTTCATTTCTTTATTTTGGATTTTACAAAAGATTTAAGGGAATCGTTATTTAGAAAATTTTTATCATTTTAAGAAGGATCAGATTTACGTAAATGATTTAATAATTATTATGAAAACGTGAAAATAAAATTATGAATTATGGAAAATAAAAAAATTATGAAGTAGTTGAATTCGATGTTTCTTATAGAAATAGCGGCTGTAGTTTAAATCGATTTTCCAATAGGTAATTCTCATTTTTTTTTGTGAACAGCCAATAGCTCAAAGTGAATGATCGAAACGAAAACAAAACTCTTTTCGTATAATTTGATTTATTAATTTCAGTTTTTCCTTCGAAAGAAAATCAAAGACTTGATAAGCATAACCTTATCGTTTGATATGCTAATATAAAAAGCTTTCGCTTCACTGGCTCTGTAAAAATGAAAAATATGATTGATAAAGTCACGTACAGTTTATGAATGTTGCAGGATTTACTGCATTCTTTTGAATGAAAGGGTTAAATTTGCTTATTGAAAACGGTAAATAAATAAATATCCTGCTTGTGCTACCTAGAATTTAATTTTAAGATTAAAAAGAAATCGTAATATAGATAATTTCTTAATTTTTTTGATTAAGGTTTATAGCTTAATCTTGGAATAGGGAAATCACAAATAAACGTTTTTATCGTGTACTTTCTAAACTTTTCCTGAAAAATAGTTCTTGCTTTCAAGAAAATTTTGTTAGATTTTGATAACAATGATTATCATATTTAAAGTTCTAATAGAAGAGAAAGATTCGGCAGTCCTTTTAATTTATTTGACATTACACGAAATATTTTATGAATTCGTGTAATTTCTTAAGGTGAAGGGCACGCTTTTTAGTAGATTCTGTAGATTCTTGAAAAGAAAGAAGAGAAAGAAACATTTTATCATAAAATATAGAAATTCTTCGATCTTAGTTAATCGATTAAAGATTTTGTTTTTTATTAATTGCTCTATACGGGTTTTTTAAGAAAAAAAAAGGTTTCACTGTTAAAAAAGCCAAAAGTCATATTATTTATCTACTAAAGTCAAAAATTCCTGAAAATGAGTCCTTAAATCCCCAGAAAGCAAAGTGACCTTTTAATGTCGCATCTGAGTTTGGTCGTCAGATGATGCCCTTTTTAGTCAATCATTTTAAAGATAGATTGACTGCTACATAAAATGTACGTCAAATAGACCTCAAATTACCTTAAAAATGGATTTGAAAAGGCCTTATAAGGACGGCATTTTTTTTTCTGAGGTAAACATCAGCAATGATCATATGCACATACAAGCATCTAAACGATTAAACATCTTTGATAAAAAAAAATCGCAATTCTTTTATACAGCGCTCACTTAGAAAGCTAACTTTCATGTAAAATAAATAAGTAAATGAAAATTAAAACAAATAAAATGAAAGTATTATGAAATTTTTTAAGTCTTTAACGGCAAGTACCTTTAAAGTCGAGTACGAAATGGACCGTATATATTAAAATCTTAAAACCGTTTTATATTAAATTCGACAACCTGTACTTTATATCAGAATAGGATCTTCGGGACTATACAGGAATACAGGATAATTATAAATATAAAATTAATATGAGTTTGAATCGTGAGGTTTTTATTAACACAAAACTATTTAAACCGCTTTTTATTGATAATGATGTTATGTCGATTATACAAATACTCATACATATGTATTATTGTGAGAACCCGCTGCATTTATTTATTTTTTTTCAAATATTAATTATTGTTTTTCTTTGAATTGTTTTTACAGTTTCTGCTATGGTTGGCTGTTCCCCCACATGGTGGCTAAGGTAATGTCTTTATTTTTAACTCATACCACTAATTTAAATTTAATTTACCCCGGGTACACAGCTTTCGCAATAAAAGATTCCTTTTATATTATTAAATTTGGAAAGCCTTAACTTGCTGCTAAGTTCAGAAACTCCGAAGATCTAGGTATTGAAATGTTCTGATAGGCATACTATGGTAGCAATAGTAGTCAGATCCATCCATTCGAGGTATATCCGGTTTAACGTTGTCATCCGTTTTACGATATCATCTGTAAAAATCTGTATCAAAAAACTTCAAAATCATTTTTTATAAGCTCTTTTAAGTGAACCTTTTTGAGTTATTAAGAGCGAATATATCGGAAAATAATAACCCGATGTCTTAGTTTATTGGTTATAATTTAAATCTTTTTTTTCATTTAAATCATTCATTACTATGGAATATTTAAAAGCACCTGTTTAAACAAATTCTGGATGGAAAAATCTTACTTCAGCCAAATAATTCCAGACATGACTTATTCGGGGATTTGTGAATACCATGTGTTTGTAAACTTCACAAAGGTTTTGCGTTAAAGAATTTTCCGGAATTTTGAGAAATATAATAAAACTTCGAAATATTGTAATACTGTATTATGATTTTAATATTTTTTTAAGCGTCTGCAAAATCTTTCTTAAAATATTTCTGGCGTTTATATGTCCTGTATAGGCACGGTGTTTAATTCTCCAACCGCGAATGGGCCCTAATTTTTGCTACATATGAAAAACAAAGTAATCCGCATATTGATTAATACTGTCCTGCCATTCATTTTGTTTTAAATTAACTCACGATAGTATACTATCGTATACAGGCTGTATACAGTCTTATACGTATGTTACACAAAGTCCATAATTAATAGTTTTTTGACAAAGAAAGAGCATTAGCCTTTGGGAAAAAATAAATGAGCTTTAGAGCTCATTTCATTCATCAAATGAGCTAAAGAGAAATTTTCAGTGCAATGAAAATTGTCTCTGTGAAGCGCTTAATATATTAAGCATATTGATAGTATTGCTTTTTGCAAAGCACACAGGAATAGCAAACAAACTAGCTTGACTTTTATAACTGCGATTGATCTCATTGGTTATTGTTTTGAATAAAGTTTCTTTGTAGCACTTAACTTTCTACTCCTGAAATAAAATGTTTGACTTACAAGAGGTGTCAAATTTTCCGGCTTATTATTAGTTTGGATGATTTTCCTATTTTAGACAACTTTACGTTAAAAAAAAAAAGAAAAAAAAAACCTCTACTTTTTTAATTTGATTTAGCATAATAATAGTAATAATTTTTGTCATGATCATTATTTAAATTTAGTCAATTTTGTTACCGATAACCCACATTCAAGCATGTGCAAGAATGCTTTTCTAGTTTTTGTTTTCTTCATTACTCGCATTCAGATAACTGTCCTTGAAAATAATCTCCAGCTGACTTCCTTTTAATAATGAAACTGCCACTGATGAGATGACGGGTATAACCTTTATGGCGGCCCTCTAGGTATAATTATATGAAAGTTAGCGTTTTGTACCATTCAATGATTAGACCCCAATAAAAAAGTAGCTATCAAACTACAAGGTTTTTGAATTATTTTTTCTTTCGACTAAGTTTGTTTTTAGGGTTGGGTCTAGATTTGAAGATTTTAAATTTTTCACATTTGTTTCTTGTCGTAGAGAAAAAAAAAATAATGCATTAAAAAACGTGTTTGAAAAATGGATTAATCAAATTTCTTTATCAAAATCGATTGATTTATTTATGGCCCAGCCTTTAAGAATACCGAGAGAAAACTTTCTCTTTAATTAGTTTAAAGATCATAAGTTAATTAATGCAGTGTCCCATTATTTTATTACGATTTGAAGAAAAACATTTTAGGTACAGGGTATCCCAAAAAAAAAGCGAATTTTCGAATTCAAAGCTGGCCACCCCAGAATTTGTTTCTTTTAGTGCGCCTCAACACCCTGATTTTTTTCAGATTTTTAAAATGAAGGGAAGGTGTGTCACTGAGAGTAGGAAAATTTTTGTAAGAAGAAAAAAGTTGATCTTTTTTTTTCGTCCAAAGAAAGCCTATTTCTATCGGAAATTTTCCGTAGATCACGAATCTGACGTCAGCTTTTCTGATCTGCTATGGTTTTTGCTCTAGAGCCTGAAAATATGCGCCAGGCTATGGGCTTGCAATGTTTTGTTTATCAACGCCGTTTTTTTTTATTTTTTTATTTTTATTTTGTTTTCGCTAACTTTGGTTTCTAGCTTAAAAACCAGAGAGAAAATAAGAAAAGAAAACGGACTTCAGATTAGTAATCTACGCAAAATTTCCGATAGGAATAGACTATTTTTGGACGAAAAAAAAAATGTTTTTCGTTTTTTTTCTTTTAGGAATTTCCCGACTTTAAGCTCATGGCGGCACGCTTTCCCGTCATTTTAAAAATCTGAAAAAATTCAGGGTGTTTTGGTGCACTGAAAGGTATAAATTCCTACGATGATCAACTTTGATTTCGAAAATTCGCTTTTTTTGGGACACCCTAATAGATATAAAAAATGAAAGCACGACCTCAGAAAAAGCGAAACTAATTACGAAACGGTCGGCCTAGTAATGAACAAAAATACAAATAAATGGAATCCTTTATGAGAAAATATTTTGTAAATTTCATAATGATCGGGGGATTAAATTAATATAAATCTTTTTTCATGAAATAAACTTAAAGTGTAATTATTTGGCCAAAGGAGAGCTTTATGTTAGTTCAGTGAAGAAATAAATTTTCGATATTTTAAAAAAAGTATTTCCTGGAATACTCTAAAAACAGTGAGACATTTTCTACATAAACAATTATTTGTAGTTAAAAAATTGTTCTAAATTGTATATTTTTCCTTAGTTTTAAAATTTTTAAAAGAATGCCGTGTTTTTAAAGTGCTTACATTTGGGTGCGTGAAGTTGGCAGTACAATGAAAAGCTCAAATTCTAAAAACTATACCATGATTTTGAGCTTTTTTTGAGCTTTCAGAAAAACCAAATTTCAAAATTTGAGCTTTCAAAACAAAAAAGTTATTTACATTATCAACTTTGCCTGCCAAGTTCACGCGCCGTACAATGAAAAGCTCAAATTTTAAAATTGACGCCATTCTGTGCCCCTAAATTTGAGCTTTCAAAAAATCATGTTCCCAAATTTGTAGCTGCATAACAAAAAAAGTTGTGCTTTATAATACCAAAAGTTATATGTCCGACACAAAAATTGAGCACTGCCAGCTTCACACCTAGTATTTTTCAAACTAGTAACTGGAAACGGATTTTATTTTGTTCCACAGAATTTGAGCTTTCAGAAAACACGACTCTCAGAATTTGAGCTTTCTCCTGTGATATTTGAAAAAATATGAAAATACTGTAAATATGCAGCACTGCCAAGTTCACGATCGTTACTTTTCAACTTAGGGATTTAAAACATACCTCAAATTCTTCTGCGAAATTTGAGCTTTCAGAAGATACAACGTTCAAAATTTGAGCTTTTCCCGTTTAATGAAAAAAAAAATAATTATTGAATTGCGATTTTATTGAGTACTGCCAAATTCACACACGATTCTTTTGGAGCTTGAAATTTGAAATTATTCGACCTTATTTTCTGGAATTTGAGCTTTACGAAAATATAACGCTGAAAATTTGAGCTTTTCTCGTCTAATTAAAAAAAAAAAAATTATTGAATTTCGATTTTATTGAGTACTGCCAAATTCACATACGATTCTTTTGGAGCTTGAAATTTAAAATTGATTCTGCCTTATTCTCTGGAATTTGAGCTTTCGGAAAATATAACGTTCAAAATTTGAGCTTGAAAAGGAAAAAAGTTATTCCCATTATCAACTTGGCACTGCTGACTTCACGGGAAATTTTTTTAGCACTCGAAAGGCGTAAACGATCCTATTTTATTCTCTCAAATTTGAGCTTTCAAAAGACATAACGTTCAAAATTTGAGCTTTTCCCGTTTAAAAAAAAAAAAAAAAATGATTGATTTACCATTTTGCCGAGTACTGCCAAATTCACATACGATCCTTTCGTAGCTCGAAATTTAAAATTGATTTCACCTTATTCTCTGGAATTTGAGCTTTACGAAAATATAACGCTCAAAATTTGAGCTTTTCTCGTCTAATTAAAAAAAAAAAAAAAAAAAAAGATTGAATTTCGATTTTATTGAGTACTGCCAAATTCACATACGATTCACATTCTCAAATTTTGAGCGTTACATCTTCAGAAAGCTCAAATTCCAAAGAATAAGGTAAAATCAATTTTAAATTTCGAGCTCCGAAAGAGTCGTATGTGAATTTGGCAGTACTCGGCAAAATGGTAAATCAATCATTTTTTTTTTTTTTTTTTTTTTTTTAACGGGAAAAGCTCAAATTTTGAACGTTATGTCTGTTGAAAGCTCAAATTTGAGAGAATAAAATAGGATCGTTTACGCCTTTCGAGTGCTAAAAAAATTTCCCGTGAAGTCAGCAGTGCCAAGTTGATAATGGGAATAACTTTTTTCCTTTTCAAGCTCAAATTTTGAACGTTATATTTTCCGAAAGCTCAAATTCCAGAGAATAAGGCAGAATCAATTTTAAATTTCAAGCTCCAAAAGAATCGTATGTGAATTTGGCAGTACTCAATAAAATCGAAATTCAATATTTTTTTTTTTTTTTAATTAGACGAGAAAAGCTCAAATTTTGAACGTTATGTCTGTTGAAAGCTCAAATTTGAGAGAATAAAATAGGATCGTTTACGCCTTTCGAGTGCTAAAAAAATTTCCCGTGAAGTCAGCAGTGCCAAGTTGATAATGGGAATAACTTTTTTCCTTTTCAAGCTCAAATTTTGAACGTTATATTTTCCGAAAGCTCAAATTCCAGAGAATAAGCAGAATCAATTTTAAATTTCAAGCTCCAAAAGAATCGTATGTGAATTTGGCAGTACTCAATAAAATCGAAATTCAATTTTTTTTTTTTTTAATTAGACGAGAAAAGCTCAAATTTTGAACGTTATGTCTGTTGAAAGCTCAATTTGAGAGAATAAAATAGGATCGTTTACGCCTTTCGAGTGCTAAAAAAATTTCCCGTGAAGTCAGCAGTGCCAAGTTGATAATGGGAATAACTTTTTTCCTTTTCAAGCTCAAATTTTGAACGTTATATTTTCCGAAAGCTCAAATTCCAGAGAATAAGGCAGAATCAATTTTAAATTTCAAGCTCCAAAAGAATCGTATGTGAATTTGGCAGTACTCAATAAAATCGAAATTCAATATTTTTTTTTTTTTTTAATTAGACGAGAAAAGCTCAAATTTTCAGCGTTATATTTTCGTAAAGCTCAAATTCCAGAGAATAAGGCAGAATCAATTTTAAATTTCAAGCTCCAAAAGAATCGTATGTGAATTTGGCAGTACTCAATAAAATCGCAATTCAATAATTTTTTTTTTTAAATTAGACGAGAAAAGCTCAAATTTTGAGCGTTATATTTTCGTAAAGCTCAAATTCCAGAAAATAAGGTCGAATAATTTCAAATTTCAAGCTCCAAAAGAATCGTGTGTGAATTTGGCAGTACTCAATAAAATCGCAATTCAATAATTATTTTTTTTTTCATTAAACGGGAAAAGCTCAAATTTTGAACGTTATATCTTCTGAAAGCTCAAATTTCGCAGAAAAATTTGAGGCATGTTTTAAATCCCTAAGTTGAAAAGTAACGATCGTGAACTTGGCAGTGCTGCATATTTACAGTATTTTCATATTTTTTCAAATATCACAGGAGAAAGCTCAAATTCTGAGAGTCGTGTTTTCTGAAAGCTCAAATTCTGTGGAACAAAATAAAATCCGTTTCCAGTTACTAGTTTGAAAAATACTAGGTGTGAAGCTGGCAGTGCTCAATTTTTGTGTCGGACATATAACTTTTGGTATTATAAAGCACAACTTTTTTTGTTATGCAGCTACAAATTTGGGAACATGATTTTTTGAAAGCTCAAATTTAGGGGCACAGAATGGCGTCAATTTTAAAATTTGAGCTTTTCATTGTACGGCGCGTGAACTTGGCAGGCAAAGTTGATAATGTAAATAACTTTTTTGTTTTGAAAGCTCAAATTCTGAAATTTGGTTTTTCTGAAAGCTCAAAAAAAGCTCAAAATCATGGTATAGTTTTTAGAATTTGAGCTTTTCATTGTACTGCCAACTTCACGCACCCCTTACATTTGGCTATTTATTTCTATGAGAAACTGCCTTTTTCTAATCGGTGCTCCAGAAGTCTATTGAATTATCGACATCTCCGGCTAAAAAGGATTTGTTTTTATTTTATTGGCTGTGTTGACAAAGGAATAAAAAAATCGTAGCCAAACAAATCCTTTTTGACTGATGACTTCGATAGCTCAATAGACTTCTGGGGTACTGTAATAAATTACAATGTTTGATTTAGCGGAGTGGATATTAAACGTAATATGGCTCAACAATGAATTTTTAACACTGCTTTTATTTCCGTCTTGCTTTATAATATTTAACTTTCTACGAAGATGAAGGGATCCATTCGAGGAAAATACTAGGAAATTTATCATATAAACTAAAAACCCTATCTTTAATAGTTTATACTAGAAAGTCTTCTCTATTTTGGCAAGCGTTTTAACAGATTGCCCTTCCACGTGTTTTGCAGACAAATTTTAATCTTTTGAAATGTCATTGTTACTGAAAATTTTTATCTGCTGATTTCCGAAAGTATAACAAGCAATAAAATTTTCAGTTAGGGTTATCTTTCAATTTTTCGCGACTAACTTTTGCAGCTGGAAAAGTGGAGTGAATTTGGATCATTAAAATCCTGATTTGATTACTGATTAGCCCTTTATGACATCTAATTGTAATTTCTACATAAATATACATTATATGTTTAATATAGTTCAAAACTTCCAATATCGAATAATGTAGCACTGCTGTACGTTTTTGGCTTCCTACTATTTTAATAAATTAATTGTTTAATAGAAATTGCTTATTTTGTTTGGTTCACTATGTTTTTAACTCACTAAAAAATGTAACTACAGATAAAAAAAAAATTTCTCGATCAATCAGAAAAAAAAAATATATTTGCCATGATGATGCCGAAATATTTTTTATACAATGTCTTTTTTCATTCCTTAGATCAGAAAGATTTAGTTTTTATCAAATGAGTTATTCTCCAAAATTGAAGTTTGACTGGTATAAAACTGACTGTTTTTTTTTTTTTTTCGTGATTGATTGATTAGAAAATCTATTTTTCTGACGGTGCCTTTTGAAGTTGTTTTAATTATGGAAAATAAGCTTATATGATTTATCATTATATTAATAATTGAAAATAATAAAGCCAAGCATAGTAAAAAATTTCCCATCAAATCTTATTTTCGGTTACTTTCAAATTTTTCATTGTACTTAGGTTTTGCAGCCAAGAGACTCTGAGTTGTCAATGAAGAAAAGCTATCATAATATTCTGTACTATGCAGGTCAACTGAGCTATGTCCATCACAATCGTGCAAGGAGATATACTCTTTTGAACCGCTGCCTGAACCGGTTTTGAGCTGCATCGGTTCAAAAGAGTATATCTCCATGCCTGATCGTGATGGACATAGCTCAGTTGACCTGCCTAGTACAGTATTGTTTATCTGTCATTTGAAGGATATTTACAAAGAGGAAGAAACATCATTTTTTTACTTGAAATTTTATATTTATACTGCATCAATAACTAAATAGAGGTACCCTGGTGAAAAATGGCCGGTATCGAAAAATCATAATGGATCGTAACGCCGATTCAAAATTATTTTCCGACATGAAAACGGTATCGGTCCTATGTTTTTTCCACTCAAAATATCTACCAGGGCAAATCAAAACAAAATCAAAACATAGTTTCTATTATGAAGGAAAGGAAAAAAAAAAATTGAATACGTCACATATCATTCAATATTTTTCTACCTTTTCATATCTAAACGTCAGGGAGAATAATTTTTTTAATGTCGTTTGTTATATGTGTTCATTTAACACAAAAGGTAGTTTTTATTTAAGTTTATTAGAGAAGATAATTAAGAAATTAGCACATTCCCTTCATGATGATTTTTTAAAAATTCTCCAAGTTTATTTACAATCATTTTAAAATTAAAGTTAAAATTACAATTTGGCCTCCATAAAAAAAAATCGAGTGTTTAGTCAGCTTAGATCATTTGCAACAATTTTTTTTTTAAATTGCGTCCCAGTTAACTAACATTTAAATAAATCCAAGCATAAGGGGTCCGCTAAAATATTCAACTCGAATCAAGTCCGTCGAGATTTTTAGACTAAATGGAACCTTCATTTGCCTCCGGTAACGTTTTATTTTAATTACCATGTTGGTTTCAAGTAGTCATTCAATTTGTAATTTTAATTGCTATTAGGATTCAAAGATTTACAACATTATGAAAATTTGACGTATAGGCATTAAGGCATATGAAACTTATGGACGATCTCGCGTTCATTATTTAAACGCATGCGTTTGTGACGTCACTGCTCATGATGGCCGTCACGCAACACCCAAGATGGCCGCTTCAACCCACCAATGAGCTCTGGTTCCAAAGCATCAGTAATCTCACATGTCAAAGTGATTGTTTTATGACCGATGTTCGTGTCCCCTGCCTGGTTTAAATTATAGAGTTGCTTTGAGAGGGGAGTTTTTCTCTTTATTTAGTTCGTCCTTTATCCGCTAGGTTGTAACACATGCTACCAAAAAAAAAAAAAAGCAAGGAGGTTTCATTAAATGGTGCTTTTCGTTTGCACTAACGAAAAATAAAACGTGTATTAGTTGACAGACGATAGCTAGTCGAAAATGCATAATGAGAATATGTACTTTAAATAATGGCATAAATAATTTGTTAAGGAGTTAATATAACGTACAATATATAAAAGGTAATTAAATAACAGCCCTAGTAATTTATTTTCTCTTTAAATATGATTAATGCACTAATAAAGATATTAAATTTTTAATGGTGTAATCTAACTAAATGTAAATACTGTAAAAATCGTATACTTTCAAGCAAGAAATAAAATAATAAATCGCATAAAACCAACAAAAATAGTTTTAAGTGACCCCGTATTAATAAAAAAAATGAATAGCCAAAAAGCTTTGGTTAATCGTGTGTAATTAATGGCTGATTAACACCCTATAAAAATGAAATAAAATAAAGTTTAATTTTATTGATTGCGTATTGATAGGAAAAAGACATTTGATTTACAGCTGTCTCTTATCATTTGCTTATATGAATGTTTATTTTTTGTTTTCCCAGTTTTCACATTGATCTTTTAAACTTATTTCACACATTTAATCTTCTTCAAGTTACATAATTAGAAGACCTTAACCACACTTATCTTGTTTTTTTGATAGTATCCGTTTATGAAATGACTTCAAAAAACAAAAATAAAACGTTGATTATTTAACCCGAACCGATAGTAACATTTAATGTAATTGTATTCCTGTTTAAGCGTCTGTCACCCTTACTTGATTTTCCGACGGGACACCATCCAGAAAAATGAACGAAAGAAAGTTGTGAATGGAAGAGTTAACTGCTGCAAGTTAAGACATATAAAAAAACTACGATATGTTGCCCAGATGGTTGTTTCTTATTTAGTGTCTCGGTTGTTAAAACATTTTATTCTCTTATTACTCTCATAATAAACGATGTTTTACAAGGGCAAGGCCGCAGCTTTATTACCACCATACCTTCCGTTAACTAAAATCACTAACGGACCTTCATTTACGATTCCCTGCCCGAATGTTGACCTGCCTTACCCCGTAGAATGCCGATGTCCCTTTTTTTATACGGCGTATAAAAATCTAAACGACTTTCCTTTCACTTAATGCAGGTGGATGTTGTGTGCTCTGGATGTAGAGGGCACCCGTTATGAGGAATGTAAAGAATTTTTGTGGTGCTCCCCCTTAAAAGTCTCCAAAAAAAAAAACAATTATTGTGTGCAAAACCTGAGCTCAGTATCTCTACTCTAAAACGTGTTGCAAAGCACCTCGATTTCCCCTTTTAAATGTAAGGGGATTTTTCGATTTTTACAGCAATTTTTTTTCCTGCGAAATAGACAGGTGAAAATTTGATGACTGGGCCCAGTTACTAGTTACATATATAGTCACTGATAAAAATGTAATCAGTCGATCTTTTTTTTTAATGCTCTGAGCCGGCATAAAAATCGTGTTGTTAGGCCTACCTTTGAATTCTCAAGCCATTTGAAAATAGAAATTTCATAAACAAAAGTTTTCGAAATTGTTATCGATAACTATACATGCAGTAGTAACTGGGCTCAGTGTCGAATTTTTATCAGTCTATTTCGCAGGGAAAACTTTTACTGTAAAAATCCAAAAATTACCATGTATGTGAAGTAGGAAAATCGAAATGCTTACTGGCACATGTTAGAGTAGAGAGACTGAGTTCAGGTTTTGCACACAATATTTATGATTTTTTTGGAGACTTTTGGGGGGGAGGGAGCACCACAAAAATATTTTACATCCCTCATAACGGGCACCCTGCGTATTGGTGATCATTTTGCAGGAACACGTATAATGATACATTTTGAAAGGCGTAGAAGTGAGGATTAAGTTATCACTCAAATCCGTAAATTACTTATTAGTAAATTAAAAGACGTTCGCATTTTGCGTGAATTTAATATGTATCGTATGTCCAGATTAAACTTGTGACGGCCCTGAAAAGGAATGTAACAAACAGATCGATGAATGCTACGGTTTAGGAGAAAGTGGTGACTCTGTGTTGCGGCAGATGTCGGAAACTACCCCTATGATTCAAAGCAACCCTTGATAGTATCGTAAGTTTCCGATGTGAAGCGCCACTTCATTCGAAAGTTGCAAACAGGGCGAATGCATTCATTTTTCTAAAAGAAATTCGTTGAATGATTATCAAATTATTTAATTTTTTTTTTTTTTTACAAAATATGAATAGAAAGGACAGTAAAGGCTTATTTTTTTCTTAATTATGATGCCTATTATTTAATATCTACCATTAAGAAATCCAGCTGTGCTAGTATGAAATCATGAGCTTCATATAATCCCAAGTTTTCTTATAATGAAAAAACGTCCCACTGTGATTCTTTGTTACGTGCTCGGCTGGACCGTCAGATTCTAAAGTGACGAAAAATCCAGAAACATATTTTTTTAAAAAACGGTGTAAGTGTAAAATATCTTTGAAATGCAAGTAATTTCATTCCGTTCAATAAATCTGGAATTGGCAACCGTAGGAAATAAAGAGGATTTAAAAAGTGATTACTTGTCCAGTTCATGTCCAGTATAAATGTGTCACCTGAACGCCCAATACAGCACCAAGACGAAATAAGCTGACTGATTGCTTCATTAAATAGCATAAAAAATGACTGGTTTTCATTTCCATAACTTGAAATTAACCGTAGTAAACAGACAATAAAATTACAAAGTTGAATATTTTTAATATCGTTTTGAGAAAAAAAATTGATTTTGGTCAATGCAATGATTTAAATTATATGAAAACTAATAAATAACGGACGTAGGTTTCTTCTTCGATGTAAGTTATGCGATAAATAAGAAAGATGTCAGAATGGAAAGCGTTCTTAAATCTAACTCCTTGTACCGTCCATAAATCATGAAATCTCGGTCTTCCTAAGATTGTAATTATCTGATAACTATATTTAACCGAGCTACCATAATATGAAACGTTAAGGTCGACTTAGGACTTATTGTATTTTTATAGGCGCGATGTCGAAATAAAATTTCCAATATTTTACAGAATTAGACTTTGTCAACTTACGATTTAAAACGGATTGAAAATTTGTTTTTATCCGAATTTTATTTAAGTTAGAACCCATTAGAATATTGAAAAAGAATACTGAAAAACTGTTACTTGCAGCACCCGTTGCTCTTATCTGACTTTTCTGACTTAGGAATGTGGTTTTTCCCCAATTCAACGGAAAGAATTGTTATTACTGTACCGAACTGATACCAAATCCCCAAAATGCCAAACAGTTATTTTCATTTGTTCCAGGACCAAATATACTCACACTAATTATTCGTCCAAGCTGTATTATTTTAGCAAGGTCAGCCAGAAATAAAGTTTGATCTATACCATGAAAGATATCACTGGAGGATCCAAAGATATTTTTTTTTTTGGGGGACCGAAAGCCTAAAACGAGCCAACGAGCCCAAAAATTCAAACTTTATTCAGTTTAAAATTAGTTTTCTAAAATTGCATTCTGTTTAGTGTACCATCCGCCAATGGTGGATATCGGTCGATATCGGAAAATCATACTGAAACATAACGCGTAAAGATTTCATATAGATACACAGTAAAACATATCATGTAATTATGTTAAAATCGGTCTACACAAATGTTTTATGTTGTTTTTTCCAAAAAGGTAAACATAAACAAAAAACAACATAAAAATTATATAGACCGATTTTAACATAATTATGTTAATTTTTACAAAAAAGTTTTTACTGTGTATGCCGATTTCGGTGGCCGATATGGATCCAAAGTGAAATATATGGCCGATCGGCAATACGCTCAGTATGACGTTTCGACATGAGAACTGCATCGGACCAGTGCAGTGCCTTTCCATTCGAAATTTCTACCAAATCACCTGTAAGTGCGTAGGCCAGAAACTGTAAGAAAAAAATCCTAGATTATTAAAATCCATAATTTTTAGTATTCTTGCAAAAACGTCTAGGATTTTCAAATCCCATTAAATTCATTCCCACAGGAAAATAGAATGGTACTTTGCTGGACTATGTTATTAGTGTTATAATTGTTTATTTAAAACTTTTTTTCTTCCTTTTATTAATTTCAAAAATAAGAAAATACACCGACGAATATGGTGCCTGTTTTACTTACTGATGAACGTAATTTTTGAGTATACACCCAAACAAATGCTGCTTTAGGTCAATGCAAAAATGCTTTGCGGCAAAGCATTTTTTTAAAACTTAGGTCTATCAGTAGAAATGTTTTGTGCCAAGACTCGTGAGCTCTTGTCGCTAAGCATAATTGCTAGACTCGACGCGATTGTGCTTTGCGACAAGCACTCACGAGTATTTTCGCTAAGAAACATCGCTTGTATTGCGAACGAGGCATTCTCATTTTTTTGGGTGTAGTTGCGAGCTTCAGGAAGGAAAACTTTGAAGACTTTAAAGACCTGCAGTATAAACCTGATATAGATTAGAAAATGCCTGAAAAGTAAAAAAAGAAAAATTACATTAATTAAAATAGGTTACTTGCGGTGTGTCAAGCATTGACGTTTCATGTTAAATTTTCCTAATTTCCCTAAGAAGAAACTTACGCGACATCAGGAAAATCGTGCAACTTATATAAAACTCGCGCCTAAAATGAACTCAACATCTTGAGCCAAGATTCTTGACTTGTGTTTCTTGTATAACATTGAGAAGTTTTAATCAAAGAACAAGCCTTTCAAAATTTTAAATTATTACAACAAGATTATTAGTTCAACTAAGAAAAGACTGTAATCTCAATGATTATTTCATGAAGAAGAGAAAAATTCTTACATTAACAAAGCTTTAATCTTTACGGTACACCGCTTATTATAATTTATAATTTTCCTACGTTTTTCCTTCCTACCTTATGTGATCGCTTTTTTTTTTTTTTTTTTTTTTTTTTTTTACAATGCTTATGTTAGTCTTAGATTATGTTTTACCGCTAGTTTTTCGTTTTCATTTTCGATGTGTGGTCAATTTTGTTTTAAAAAATGCGAAAGCAATGCGTCAGGGGCACATTCTATTCCTAACCATAAAGTTAGCGCGACGTAACTGAAACCAGACTTACAGAAAGTAGATGATTGTGATGTAAGGAAATTAGCAACAGTGTGACCTTTGAAATGACTTTGATACTTGGTTTATTCATGAAGAGCCTCGGTTTTCTTTTGTGCTTTTTGGCCGATTTCCTGAAAATAAAATTAGTAATCTTTAGTATGAAAATTGTTTTCGAAGCTGATGTAGAATAAATTGTATACTTTTGCATTTTCTCTTATGATGCGTAATAGAGAGAAAGAAAGAAAGAAAGATAGGAAAATATTGCGCAAGTTCGGAAAAGTAAGGAGAAAAAATTACCCAACCCCTTTTTCTACATGTACTCCTGATACAAAAGCTTTTCCGAATACTTTCCATGCATTTCTCAAAGCTTTAGAAGAATCCCTTTAACCCTTATCAAGTTTAAAATGTGTTACATTGGATTTTTCTCAATTTTTTTCTTAATTTTTTTTGTACCTTAAATATGATGGCTCTTGAGACCTGGAACTTTGGTTAATTAAATCAGAATCGATTTATTGTTTTGTTGCTGACTAGTTTCGAATTTTTATATTAATTCATCTACAGAGCTAAAAAGATACATAATGAGAATTAATTGTATGATTAACCTGAGTAAAAAATAAGAATAGGTAATTAAAGTAGTAGAAAAAATATCGGCAGGATATTAGTCAATACACTACGATTCCTTTAGTTTATTTCCAAAGTATGATCAGATTCATTTTTAACAACGGCCGTTTTTTATATGACAACCAATATTATAAACAAATATCTGGTTCATTTTTTTTTTGTGTTAGAGGAAAAAATTGGAATAATAGAAGTAATGTGAAAGTTTCTCCAAAATGCCAAGTCCATAGCAGTGTTATCGATTGCAGCGAGGCGACGCCTCCAACGCCCACCACTGCATGCAACCCTTCCGTCATTGATCCAGAGTAAAAGGAAACCCCGGAGATTTTCCGCGCATGCTTCTTTCCTATCTTACTGTTTTTATTCAGACACTGTTATAACAAAGTCCTTACAAAATAGTTTCACGGCAAAATGAAAAATTTTGATGAATATTTATTTGGATGGAATAAAATTTTATACATTTTATTTAATGGAAGCTTTAAAATTAAATTGAATTAAATTAAATTAAATTAACTTTAATTTCATAGCTGCCAAGAAAACATTTTGAACGATTAATAAATCACCCAAATAATTCGAAGTCCTAGTTTTAGCCATTTTGCTAGAAAAGAAAAACCTATGAAGATTACATCATGGTAGCTTTAATGCCTCATTTGTACCAAATAAAGTACATATATACGAAATATGCAATCTTTATAAATCGAGGAAATATATTTTCGTGTATTTAAATCCAAATGCACCAGAATGATTTCATACCAATTCTCTTGGGAAACTCTTACTCAAAAACATTTATTAATTGGAAAATTTTCACAAAGTCACTAATCGAATGTAATGACATGAACTCTAGCTGCAAGTGCATTTAATAAATATATTAATGGGCATCTTGGTGCATATATATGCCAGATGAAGGTCCTATGTAAGAACTTTTGAATAGTAAATATTAAAGTCCTACAGTCATCACCTTTTTGCAATGTTCGTACATATATGCAAAAAGGTTGCTGTTTGTTTTTAGCAACAGATAAGCATTCTTTTGAACCCCTATTATGTTTGGCATGAATTTAAATTTCTGCAAAACTCCTTACTCACGGGCTTCATTATCCCAAAAAATGATAAATAATAACTTCCACATGGATTTGCAACAAAGTAGAGTTGGATATAAATTATTCCGACATGTTATAAAATAAATTGCATGATAACGATAGTACCATAGCCATCGTGCGCTAAACATTTGTTATTATCTCCTACGGCTAAATTATACCTTTTTGATTGTCCGACGGGTTCCGCTTTAAATTTGGTATAGCCGCATTTTAGCGGGAATACAAAGCGGAATGATTAGTTAAAAGTTGCTCTGAATTTTGGACTCTAATATTTTTGAATAAAGTAAGGATCACATTCTAGATGTGTTCAGTAAAATGTTTTTAAATTTAAAACTTTTTTGGAATTTTTTGAATTTTACAAGCCTTAAATCCGTCGGAGAATGATGTGAACTTTAATTTAACTTAACTGATGTTCATCATAGTCATACTGTATTTATCTCAAAATCTTTCGGGCGCAACCGAGTACATGATGATAAATGGCCAATGCAGTAGCTAAAATATTACAGCTTGAAAAAAGATTTTCTTTTATAAGAATTTTTTTCACATCATTTGCTTTTACTTTTTTCTATTCGGTAATAATATTTCTTTTTGGTTTTAAATGGATGGAATGAATTTTTATAAACCACTAAACAATTTTCATCTGATACTTGCCTAATTCTGTTAATAAAGTCATAAATTACAGTTGCGAAAAAAAAAAGCGGGAAATAATTTTCAGTACAATCATTTTTACTTGGTTTGAAATCAGACATAGAGAAACTGTCAATTAAAAAAATCGCGGTATTTTCTAATATTTGTATGTTTAGGAAAATTCAGTTTATGCGTGTATGGCTGTAAGCATAATATTGAGATGTGTAATGATGAGTTTCGTGAATGTACGATCTTAATCTAAAGTAAACTATCGCATGAAACATTATGTATTGTATATTATTTATATTGTTACCGAGTCTGGAATTTTATTAAGATAAATTGCGCAAAGTGTCTCATGTGGCCTGAAAGTAAATCGGATATTTTGGATAGCGATCCATTTCTTTCCTAATTACATACAACTTTATGAATTTAAGTGCAAATTATCATTTATTCCGTTTATGATTTAAAAAAAGGAAGAAAAAGAAGATACATCACTTTAATCTTCATTACTGCTAGGTATATAGCATTGTAAAATGGTAATCAGGCTCAAACATTATTTAGCTAAATAAATCAACATTGCACTTGTGCTGTATGTGGGCTTCATTACACCTTGGATTAGCGATGAAAATAAAAACCATAATTTACCGTGCTCATCATTTCAATTACTTTACATCATATAGCTTTTAAAACTTAAATTCTTGATTTTTTTTTTCTTGAAAAATCAGTAAATATCATCTCGTCTTCCATAATGTAGCATGAAAATAACCGTAAAAAGAAGAGTTGACTCTTAAAACAATTTACCAAACTTCGTTTAACGCCGAGGATGAATAAATAACCTTGAAAGCACTTATCTTATTTAAAAGGTTTGTTTTTTTACACTTCATGCAGTACAGTACCTTGAAATATAAATGCGATATTTAAATGAGCTGAGTTTGAGTGTCAAAACGGATCAAATACAGTATTTTTATTAAGTTTTTTTTTTCTCTAGCTTTTCTTTTTAAAATTCTTATTGTTGTATGGTGTTATATGCATCTTATAAAAAGGTATTAGGGTTTATCCTTTTTTTTGTGTGTGTGTGTGTGTAAAAATCATTCTTGAATAAATTTCACTTTTGTAGCATAATGTATCCGCCACTTTGAGATTCGGTCTTTGTAATTACTCTAACAAATGGAGCATAATATTAAATATTAAAACTACTAAATAGTAATAAATAAAATATTATGTTCCTTTCCTATTGTATTTAAAGAGAAGCGAAGGGAAATAGGGTAAATAAAAAAGGATTAATGAAGAGAGCGAGATTTTGCAAATAACTGATGCGAACGTTCAATTTCGAGGCCGGACTAAAACGGAAGGATTGGAAAGTTTAATTTAAAATCTAATTTAATTGCTTTCCGTAGTTTATCCGCTCAAATCCAGCGAGATTATTTCTTTAAAACAATTCACTTATTTTAGTCTCTTTTTAGAAAATGGAAGGCGATCTTCTAAAAACACTTCATTAATTTTTTTTTTCTTTAACTCTTATAATATTAAATGAGAAAAAAGTAATAAATTCATTTTTATGATTATAATTAATTAAAAATGAGATTTATTTTGTATAAATTTTGCGATACAGCTAACACGGTTGTAATAAATATTATAGACGGAGCAGACAAAACAATGAAAAATCGTGGAGCAGAAATATTTGAGTATGGTTTTTTTTTTTAATACAGATTGGTGGTTTGAATCATTCGATAAACAGTTAAGCAGAAAAGGCTTTTCGTGTTAATTAGGCTGTTGGAAAATTTAAAATCCCCCATTTTTTAGTAACCGTTGTTAATATAAGCGAAAAATATTTTAACAGTACCTAGTATCCCCTAACAGAAAATCAGAAAACTTTTTAAGCGAGCCGTAAAAAAAAAGGACAAAAAGAAAATTTTCTTTTATACTTTGATGCAAGAAAATGAGAAAAGGAAGGAAAATGGGAGGGCGGAAGATGGGAGTGAAAATAAAAGAATAATTTATTGAACAGGGAATTTATTCATGATATCGTCATAAATTATTCAGAGTTCAAAATATTTTCCCGGAAACACCCTTTCTTTTTATATAACAATCTCCAGGGCATTATTTATGCAAGATTACGAAGAAAAGAGGGTGGATGGAAAAGGCGGAGTTTTTCGCAACGATTCGTTTTCTCCCTTTCAGAATATTTTAGAAAAATAACAAAATAACGAATAACTGATTTTTTTTCCTTTAAAAAGTAATAATAGTGAACGAATAGGAGTTTAAGCCTGAGAATTGTTCAAGAAATCAGTTGAATTTATTTTTTTCTTTACCGAGTACAAAGTATCTGGAATTACTTTTTTTTTTTTTTTTGCTAATAAAATTTTAACTTTACCTTGACGTTAGATTGCGATTATAATCATGTTAGAGAAATGCTTCGCCTGTACCCATACTGGCATCAAACTAATCAGTTGGCTGTGATTTGAAGAGGGAGGTTTGTTTAATTTACCGGAGGTAAACTTTTCATCTATTTATTTCCTAAGGCAAGATCGGTTACCCCACAATTAACTGGCAGCACGTGAGAAGATCATAAATGCAGTCTGATGCTCTTCCTTCTTTTTAATTGCTCTTCGTTATTTCCTATAGTGAAAGAAGGGATAAAGAATTCTGAAAATCGTTTTCAAATGTCTGCCTTTCTTTTAGAAATTTAATATTTCTCCGCAGTAAATGTTTTCTTCAGTATGATGATAACGGTAATAATAATGATAATGATAACAACAATGTTACTTTAAAAAATCATGGCGATTTAAATAAAAACATTTCACATAAAATTTATTTTTATTAAAAAGGGCGCTGACTTTATTTACATTTACGAGAAATAGCTTCCCATCTACATAGGGTTGCAAATCTCTGCAGCATTAATCCAAAAATTGAGGGGAAACGTAATTAAATTTTCCGCGATGATCAACCCTTTTCTGCCCAGGGACTGAAAAAATTATAGGCATCTTTTGCATCCCCAGAGAAATCAAGATTACAGAACATCCATCGCTGCGGTTTTATTATCATTACTATGAAAACATTAATTAAACTTAGGCCAAAAAAGGGCTGAAAAATTCTGCAGTACATTTTTTCCCCAGCACAAGAAATAAAACAACTAAAACAAAAATTAGCGATTTAAGAGAATCCCGCATGATTTATGTAAGGTATAAACTGGTATAGATTATGGACCACACACGAGCAAGATGTACGCACAATCCGAGTCCTTGTAATAACATACTTTGTTAGCTAGAATCGGATTTGCATACTTTATGAGAGCAATGCTAAAAAATCGGAAAGCAAAATTTTTATTTTCAGAAAAGCATTTCAGCAACCATGAGAACTCGACATTGAATTGAAAAATAGCAAGATAAGTTCCAGCCTTTTGAGGCATATGCGCGGACAAGGAAATAAATATTAATTAAAAAAAACTAATTTCTTTGGTTAGTTGGCTTACTCGCAGACGGACACAATTAGATCGAATCTTTTCCGAAACCTCTGCAGGAACCAGAAACAAGTTCTTGGGAATTAACATATCTGGTTAAATAAATGGTACAATCCACCCAGATAAAAGTCATGCTGATATCATATATTGATCTAAAATATGAAGATATCACAAACCGGGTGTAACGTCTTTTAGAATATTTTATCCGCTTGACAGAAATATCTTTATACGACTAAATAAACATCCTATTTTAATGTGACAATTTCGTATTATTTTTCTTCTTCGTTTTTCTTTATTAAAAAATATTCGTGCTAGAGTTGAATGAATTTAACTGCATAATTCTTTTTCTTTATCTTTTGCTCTAAGTTTACTGTGATCATTCCTTTGCAAATCATGGTAAATACCTTCAGATTTAGACATTACGTTGCAAATCGTCCTTCGCATTCACGGCACACCGCAATTCGCCTTGCGGTATCTCATAAATCATGAATTGTTTTATGCAAATTCAAAAAAAAAAAAAAAAAAAAAAAAAAAAAATTAACGAACTTGAATTTACTTATTCGGTAAACGTAAAAAGAAGGAATTATTTTTTCCTACGCGGGTTATTCCGTTTTAACATGTCGCAACCCTCTGTTAAAATATTTTGAATCAAGGTTCCAGCCATTTTGAAATGATAATGTTTTTCCAAGGGTGTTACTTGAAACTCAATAATGAGCTTGGATGAGACTGGAGATGTTTATTTGTCAGTTGTACGTTCTCCGAGATCTTATTTATGGGTAATGTCACTGTAAAAATTCAAAACATCTAATTCTTTTTTTTTTTTTTTTTTTTTTTTTTTTTTTTACATATTTTTAGTTTGGTATAAAAAATTTCATCAATCCGGTTTTTTAAGACTTTGCGGTTAGAATAATGAAGAAAGCCATACAATTATCTCATTACTTCAAAAAATAAAATTAAAGAAAATAATATCATTGAGCCAAAAAAAGAAAAAAAAATTATTTTTTTGTAAAGAATGAATCAGCTTGAAAAGATAAAGGTATGATATTGTGCTTGAGTTACTATTGGTTGATTAAGGAAATATTTAGGCTACTTCTGGGCTAAAAATTGTTTGAATTGCTTTATTTTTTATACTTTGAAACCTTTTTGTCATTTTTGTTTTTCTTTTTCGCCTGATAAAACCACGATAAATATCAAGGAATGTAACAATTTTCTAAAGAAAATAAAGGAATTGATAGAAACTAATTTGGGCATTTGTAATACGCCGAACGTTCAAACGATTTCGCCAAATTCTCCCGAACGTTTTTAATTCCTCTTTTGAAGTCTTTTTGTAAATTATACCATGTCCGGCCATAAAAAGTTGTTTGCCTTGATTATGTGAAGTTAGGACAACATTTTCAGGAAAAACGGAAATAATATTAATTTAAAATCTTGTGAAAAATTCTTGGAAGATACCCTGGTGGAAATATCGAGTTGGATCAATCTTGAAAAATTTGGCTGGAATGTAATGCCTAACAAGAATAAACTAATGACCGATTTGCTGGATCCAATATTAGTCAATATTGGTAATCGTATCAAGACTGGATCAAGTTAGACTTTTCCCGATTCGGTTTTTCAATATAAATTTTCACCGTTGAAGAGTTTAAGAAAAATTTTTAAAATGAATATTTTCAAAAACGCTATGAACGGATTTGGTTTTCCTTGCTTAGAGGGGAAGTGAGCATGATTCTTTGGACAGTTTTCCACTTTTCTCTCTAATCATACGCTATTCCCAGTACAAAAATCCAATTTTTGGAATGTGTTGGACGGTGTCAAGTTGAAAACGTTGTATAATACTTTCTACTATCTTTAAGATAAAAAGTGTTACTGTGTATGTCCGTCTATAAGGAAAACTTACAGACCGCAACACACTTGAGTAAATAAATAATATCAGAAAAATACAGTTGCGGACTTTTTGATTTAATAACTAAATTCTTAAATACAGTCAAATTGAAATTAAATCAAGTACCTGTTTGCACTTTTTGGTTCGGCGATTTAAAAAAGAGGACGTTAACGAATTTTATGAGTTGCATGGTCTGTTTGTATTTAAATTAGTTTATAAAGAGACGGCAAGTAACAGATACCTACGCATGATGTAAATATTTTTCACAAAATTAAAGAAAATGTAAACATTTGGACTTTGATTTTCATAAAGACACTCCATATTTAGATTCGCTTACCCTCTGTACTGTTTAATTCTGCCTAGTTAATATTTTTTTTATCAATTAATGTTAATTATTTTCTGTATAATTATTCTGCCTTTAATGCCTGTATAGTTTATTTTTTGTACAAATTTTTAAAAACGTTAACCATTCTCAATTAAATTTTTCTTTTTTTTTGCATACCGAAAGAAAAAATTTGAAGTTTTATATTGTGTTTTTATTTTTTAGTTCTTTTCTGGTGTATTTTAAAGTTGAACAAGAACTTCAAATCAGGAATAAAAAATTTCTAATCAATAACCACCTTTTTTCGTGGTATGCTTACGCCATTTAAAAAGTGCACGGGAAAAAAGATCAGATTTCATTTGTTTGCATATTCTGCTTTGCTCCGATGTTTAGCTTTTTTTAAAGAATGTTAACAAAAACATGACATCTGATCTTGTTTCCCCTGGGGTCTTCATTTTGGAATTTTCTAAAATATCTACCATATTTGGTTATTAAGTTTGCTCTGCTCTTTCCGTTCAAATTGATAAGCCTTTTAGTACTGAAATGACGTAGATTCCACTTTAAAAAACAGTGGAACGCACTTACGAAAAAATATTTCGTGTTTGCTTTTTGCCTTTTGTTGTAAAACGTTAATTCGGCTAAAAGACTCATTAACCATAACCCGTAACCAAGACAACTAATGCCTTGTTTGAAAAAAAAATAAATAAAAATTTAAGACGTGGGCAATGGTGATGGAGTCAACTTCATATAACCGATTATGAAGACGACACTACACTTGACAGCAAACTAATAATTTCAACATTTTATCTTAATGTTGGCTTGAATTTTGAAACACAAAATTTGATTCATACATTTACTTCATTTATGCATGTTCTCGTATAAGGTAAACTTGAGATTCTGATTTAAGTCCGCCAAACTCGAATCCACTTTTCAATACTTCTTTAAAGCGCATAAATGTCTAATAAATTTGCAAAATGGCGTTACTGATAAAGATGGCGTTGCTTTGACCTATCTGAAATTAGAAAAAAAGTATAACAGTTCCACCTTGTAAAAAAAGCATGCGAACTTTTTTTTTTTTTTTTAGAAACCTTTTCAAGGGGTGAAACTACCTATTTCTTATTGTGTGAATAAAACCATGTCCAATTTTATCGGTTGACGTTCACACTTAAAAAACCACTCAAATTTCATAAAGGAGTAAAAATCTTTTCAAGATCATGACTATTGTTTAAAACGTTTCATCTGTCTTAAAACTATCCTCAAATGAGAAAATTTTATTACCCAATGTTTTATTTAAATTGATTTACTGCATCGCATTAATAAAATAAACATGCGCCCCAAGAGTATGAAAAAAAGGGCATGCAGCATTGCGTTTTGTTAGTTCCAAAAAAAAAAAAAAAAAAAAAAAAAAAAAACTTGGAGATGGCAAATTTTTTTCCCCTTTTACTATTTACGTGTCCTATCTCAACCGATGAAAATGGCTGGAATGACGCATTGTTTACAAAATACGGAGCCGTAAAATGTAATTTTTATGTGTAAAGTTTTGATGACAAGGGTTGTCGGTTTCAGATTCCAAACGACCTATTTTCATAAGTTAATCCAACAATCTCTTTTTTTCCCTGAATTTATAACGCTTCATCCCTGTTTCCTTACTGTGGAAAAAAGAATTAACTATCTTTATTTCTGCCATCGCTCTCACATATTTCATTAAAAACAGTGATGACTTTTAGATCAAATCTATGATGATTTCTTTGCAGAAGAGAAAGAGAAATTAAGGAGCAATCGGTTTTATTAGATCGATGCCTCGTAGGCCGGCACGATGACTGCTTCTCAATATATTTTTATTGTCCGTTAATCAATTTCATTTGATTTTATCGACATCTATCAATTTACGCAGGCATATTTGAACTTTTCATGTTTAACATAAGGCAATCTAAGCAATAAAACTCGTTCGGTAGTAATTGACCTTCATCAAAGGAAAAAAAATACTGTCAAATTAAAATACTTCGTACAAGTGGCCGCACGTAAAATAAGGTGGAGGCCTCTTTTTATTTCACGATTTAAGTGATTAATGGCGTTATATGTGACACAGAGGGATTGTTGAAATGAAGACATTCGTCAAAAGAACGAAGACATAACAACGCGGTAGTAAATAAAAAAAAAGAATTGTGATTTAAAAATTTGAAGGACGCTCAAGCATTTCAATCAACGGAATATCGTACAAAAAAAATTATCTTCTTTTAAAAATACAGCATCTGTATTTTCATGCATGTTATTCTTAATCCAGAATTTTCGCATTTTAGAATTTTCCATTTTTATTCAACTAGGTGATTTTGTATGATTACTTCTTGGCGTTCCAGCTGATTAATACGAATACCTAATACGTTTTTACTTGACTTCAGAAATCACGAGAGAAACTGGACACAATAGAACTGACAGTAGATGAAGTGTTTTCCAGTTCGGTGAAGTGCAAAGTAATCCTAGTAAGTCGTAAAAGAACCCTCCCGTTGCGGTCGTGATGCTTCAAATCATTTATTTGCTGAAGGCATCTAAATGTTACTATTATACAGAGTGGTTCCGTTCCGTATTTTCCTCGGGTACCCCTTTAATACATGATTCTTTAATTATATACTGTATGTTTAAAAGATTACAGTATAACTTGTATTGCTTTGAAAAAAAGAAAAAAAAAATCATGATTGCTGCTCAAGATTTGTTTTAAAATATTAAAACATGAAACCCTCAGTTTTGACAAATCGAGATTTTTTTTTTTTTTAAATGAAACGAAATCCCGAGGAAAACAATATAAGATTTTATTGGTCACATCCCGTACAAAACGAAATCCCTCCTTTATTTCATTCCGACAACGTCTAAAATTGCATCACGTTCGAAAACAAAATTAAGATAAGAAAAGTTTTCTTTTACCTTTCTTGGAGAAAGAAAAAAAAATATTTTACGAGTTTTCATTTGACATCTTTCTTGAAGGCTCGTACATTTTGTTTTCCCAATCTTGTTTTTCCCAACTCGGATCTTATTTTATACGACCCTATTTTTCTTTCTTTTTTTTTCAATTACAGGTCGTAAAAAAAGGTACTGGTATCAATATTATATATGAAATATATGAAAGCTATCTGAGAGACTTTCGTTTCAATTTATCTTGAGACAACTTATGGATTTTTTTTAGCTGATGTCTTTAAGTGCTGTTTTATACTTCAAAAACATAATTTCGACGGAAAACTTGATTTTCAGACCGGTTTTTCTTTCTTTAAAATAGTTATTATTTTTAAACATTTTGAAAACTTCGATTCTCTTAACATTTGAATAAAGGATGTCTTTATCTTAATTAGACTTAGCTTGAAAGAATTTAATGTAGCTACTTAGTAATTTACGATTTAGAAGATACTTTGCAAACTTCTTATTAAATTGCAAAGAATTAGAATTCGGACGTTTAACGATTTAAGGTGTGAATGACATCATATTGGCAATACTGGTCCTTGATTTTTATTTCTTTTTAATATGATTTTTGACTTCTTATCGAAAATTGAATCGGCTATAATTGATGATTTGCAGAAAAAATAGGCAAAAAAATATGAATGAGGACGGGGGATAGCTGTTTGCTCGAAACAGATAAAATCTACTAAACGTATTAATAGGGTATTATGTTTTTTTTTTTTTTTTTTTTTGAACGTTTACGATTGTTGTCAGATTTGGTTTATAAGATCAGGGTGAATGTCAAAATTAAGAAACATGTACCATAGGGTGTCCCTTATATTGGCAACTTTCGAATTTTAAATCCAGTACCCCCAAAAATGGTTCTCCTTGGTGCACTGATAAACCCAAATTTTTTTGGGGATTTTTTACTCGACGGGAAAGCGTGGCGACTTGAGCTTTAAGTTCCGAAAATTCTCATAAGAGAAAAAAAGTCGACAATTTTTTTTTTTCGCGGAAGGACGTCGTTTCCTATCGGGAATTTTGCGTAGATCACGAATCTGAAGTCCGTTTTTTTATATATGGTCCGGCTTTTGAGCTAGATGCCAAAATGTGTGCAAAACTTAGGACTTAGTGCGTTTTGTCACTTAACCAGGTTTTCTTGCCACATTTTCTCCTCTAACTCAAAATCCGGACCAGATATAAAAGAACGGACTTCAGATTCATGATCTACGCAAAATTCCCGATACGAAACGACGTCTTTCCGCGAAAAAAAAAATTGTCGACTTTTTTTCTCTTATGGGAATTTTCGGAACTTAAAGCTCAAGTCGCCACGCTTTCCCGTCGAGTAAAAAATCCCCAAAAAATTTGGGTTTATCAGTGCACCAAGGAGAACCATTTTTGGGGGTACTGGATTTAAAATTCGAAAGTTGCCAAAATAAGGGACACCCTAATGTACCAGTTAAGAAACCTGAACAATCAGAATTTCCGAAAATGTAAGTATTTACATTGCGGAAAATTCTGATTGTCGGTTTTCAATTTTAATCAAGGGTTCCTTATCTTTTTTTTAAATTGGGACATTCATCCTATGCTTTAAAGCTTGAACATAAAAAATTTGCCACAGTATATAAGTAGACGATGTAATTTGTTTTCATATTATCTTACGTTAAAATGTAGAAAATCTGTCCCGCAGAAAATATATAATCATTTTTAAAAGCTTGAATTTTTTGAGGAATTTAATCCAAAGATTAATGTTTTTTTTCTAATGACACCACATCTAAGTTTGAGCTTTTATTATGTTAGATATTGATGCGCTGGTCGTGTACTAGATATTAGTGAAGCTCTAAAGAATCTCAGATTACTCGGATTTTGTAAAAATATTGATGGCTACATGCTCCAACAAAACATAATTCGCAGCCTGCAGTCGAAAAAGTTGTCAAAAAAAGTTTCAAAAATTTTTGAAAAAGTATTTCAATCGCTTTTAGTCCTTTCAAAAATTTAATTTTTGATGATGCAAATGTTATAAATGGTCCAAATATTTGACTATACAGTACACAGAGACATGGAGCTTAGGCCGAGTAAAATTCGACAAACATTTTTTGAGACAGAACTTTCCCGATATTTTTTTTGCATTCCCGAAAATTGATCCACTTAATTAGAGTATATGCATTTTGTAATTTTGTAGACCGATTTATTTTGTAATTCCTTCATAATTTTGTATTTCCATGATAAAAAGTATATTATATCGTTGATGAACTGTAGTATATTTTAATCAGAATTTAACTGTTTCCCATTACTGGTCTAGGATATTTTCTGTAAAAAATTGATGTGACATAATTTAATATTTTATCCTGTCATTTAATTTGTAATTTATAAGTAATATTATGTTTTATAGGCTTATTACTTTTTCTTTTAAATGTTCATTATTTTGACTTCTTTAACAGAGAAATTTTCTATTTAAGTTATTAAATTTCCGAATCGTTGATGCGTAATTCTTAGATTAGTTTTACTCATGACCAGTTTTATATCTTTCGGAAAAGAAAAAAAAAAAAAAAAAAAAAAGGAAATAATAATATTCAAAGATTTTAGTTTATTGGGCACTACTGTGGCAAAGGATATACTCATCTGAATTCTCATTTTAAATCCCTCATATTATGTTCATTTTATTAAGTTTAAATTTTAAGAAGTTCAAGCATAAATTAAAATGGTTCCAGCAATCCAAAAGGTCATTGGAATGCGAAGTTAGAGTGAACGTAGTATAGAGAATTCATGTGGAACAAATCGAGTCTCTCCTTCATCGAATCGAAGGAAACATTTCCATTGGTCCAGAGCTCGTAAAAATGTTGCTGTCTTAAGCTCCCCAGCTCACTCAGACGAGATCTCGCTCTCTTTCTCGCGTTTTGCGTAAAATCCGATTGAAATATTGCCATTTTTTATTTAGTCAGCCCTGAATGTATGCTAGGATCTTTTTTTTTTTTTTTTTTTAAAGTTACACTTTTGACTTCTTTTTCTCATTTAGCATCTTGAACGATGCTACAGGGTGTAAAACGAATTTACTTAAAAATTAAGCCTCTATTTCTTGCATGTCAAAGTTGCTTTATTACTCTGAGCGGAAAATATTAAAATTATGAAAATTTTAAAACAAATTACGATTTAATAGATGCTAAAAAAATTGGAGGGTATAAATTATCTTTATAACGAAATAATAGACTTATAGCTGACCAATTCAGCGTGTGTGGATTTGCAACCAAAAATTAGTGATTATTATTATTTTCCGACAAAGCCGCGTAAATTTGCGTTTAAGCGCAAGGGGGTCAAAAATTAGTGAGTTCTTTTAAGAAAATGTCATGCCCTAATTTTTTTTTTTTTTTTTTTTTTTTTTTTTTTTTTTGAAGGACAATCTATTTCTAATTTTATTTGTCGATTATAGCACAGTTTACAATATACGCAATTCACAGTAGTAAGATACAGCAATTATGATAAAAAATCGTTTACGATTATAGGAAACTAGTAACCTTGCTAAAACTAAGGCGGTTTTTAATTATTTTTTTTTCCATAAGGAAAATGAAATGAAATTTTAATAACCTTTCTATTAAAACCGATACCATGCCAAATCGATTTATACACTATACCCAACCGTGCTGAAATATAACCGTGCTGAAATATATGAGTTCAAATCCTGTGCATTCAATCTCATTTTGTCAGATTTCGGATTTCGTTTCAAGACTAAAATTAATTTTATGTTTCCTGCAGAGTGCTTTTTTAAATTTTTCATTTGATTAAAATTTTTTTTTCTTTTTGCTTCTTCTACTGTATATTAGGCGACCTTAGGGAAAAAAGGAAGTATTGGGAATTAAAAGGGGAGGCAGAGGATAGAAACACGTGGAGGGAACACTTCTCGATCCTTGCAAAAACCTAAGACCTGCTTTCGGGCAGAATACCAATTATTATTATTATTATTCATATTTTTCGCTTTTTTGACTCCCTTCTTAGGGGGACACTTTCCGATGGAGGAGGCCGTAAAACCATTACGGTAGCCCCAACATCGTCGACCTGTCGGAACTCGAAAGTTTTTATCTCTGAAATAGACCTGAAATATTCTCATTTATTAAAGAGATTTTTTTAATTAAGCCTACTTCCGATAGAGGGGGAAGACGGTTGCATTTAAGCGTATAAATTATTATTATTATTATTATCATCACCTATACAATATCTGCTAAAAATTTTTTTAAATTTGATTTCAAAATATTGTGAGGTATTTAGAAAAAGAAACCATGCGGCGGTTTAATATTCTACGTTCTTTCTCAAAAGTAAGGGCAAAAAGTCGTTTTACATATAAATACCACAAAAAACGTCGGGGAAAACATAAAAGAGGATTCGGTATTGGAAATTATGTTGTCTACGAGAAATTTGTTAGGATTTTAAAAAGATGATATAATCAGGTTTATGACCATTTAATAGACTATTATAACTTTATTTGTATTTTCTTTTATAAAGATAACACTCTTCATCGATATATAAATTTTAAATTGCGATAGAGCGTTTTTGTATAATATAATCGGACTTGAGCTATAATACTTCATAGCTATAATACTTGAGCTATATTATTTTTGGAAAAATCGTAAATAAAAAAAAAAAAAATACAGTGCATTTTGCAGGTCTTAATACATAATATTTTTTAATATTTTTGAAAATAGCTGAGAACGAAAAAGATTAACAGCTCAGGGGAGAAACACGTAAAATGAAAATCTTAAAAATCGTGTTCACAAATGTTATTTTATTCTTTTTAAAATAACATCACATTAACATTTTACATTTACCACCAATTTACATATGAAGAAAAAATAAAACAAGACAAATGTCTGATTACCAGTCTCTTGCCTCATACATAATACAAACATAAGTGTTTGAATCACTTCCGAAATCGCAGATGAAACGTTTTCATTCTAAGTTTCATTCCTGATGTAAACCAGAATATTTAGAAAATCTAAGTTTACTTCATTGTTTAACGTTTAGCTTATTCTTTTTTTAATTTTCCTGGTGGCGATAACTACTTTTAAATTTGATGTTTTAGAAAGAATCATACATAAGCATTTTATACATTTGCTTTTCAAAATGGCGTCCGATGGTATTTGTGTCTTTTTTACATTTTTTTATGATATCTTCATTATCTGTGTTTAGTCTTTTTGAAAATGATTTTGTTAACAGAGTTTTTTTTTCTTTGTTTCGGGTTTTTTTTTGTGCCGGTGAAGTGTCCTATCATTTCATATTTTTTGAAAAAGTAAAGAAAGAAATTTTATTAATAATTTTTTTTCCATCTATTTTTTGTTTTCCGACGGTTGGAAAAAAAAAGGAAAAGAAAAAAGAAATAATAAAAAAGCTGATGGCGCGCTATTTGCTTTTCCGCTTCATTTCTTTGGAAACGGCGTCGGTTATCTGGTACGTAATCAAAGTAAGTTTATTTTGTATTTCTCTTGTGTACCAGATCATATTTTTATAGCGGATCAAAGGAAATATAAAAAAATATAAAAAACAACAGTAAAAAGAGTTAAGGATAAAATCCTGAGCGGAATTCTGTAAAGCGCAATCGCGTTTCTTTCGGGAATGCTTAGAAAATGGATTAATGTCAGAAACACTTTAGGTTAAGTGTATATTCAACTTAAAGCAGTCGAATTTTTGCCAAAACTTGGAGATGAATTAAATTTAATAACCTGAAATTTAATGCGGCGGCGATTTTCCATAAAACGAATTATTAATTCAATTTAACATAATGTTAGAGACATCGATAAAACTAAAAATATTTAGGTAGGAATAAGTCTAGGTACCAGAGGTAGTTTATACCTTTATTCAATTGAAATTATTTTTCGGCTACTTTTTCGGAGGATTTTCGTTCTTGAAAATCTTTTTTTTTTTTTCTCTCCCACCTATTCTGACTAATATATATACATATTTTTTTTTTTTTACTTTTAAGTGAATACATTGAAAATTTTAAAGGCAAATAGTTATCTTACTGGCAAAATTTTTTATTTTATTTACTTTTATTGATTTATTTCATGCGTTTTCCCCATTTGAACAATGGCCAATATTTGTTTTTTCCTACCAGATATTGAAACACAAGGATGAAGAACTGCAAACTAAAGACGCTTGGCTTATGAAGTTTTTAAAATTTTAAACTTCGTCCTGTGCGAGCGAAAGAAATTTGGACCAATTTCAAAAAAAAGTTAGGGTAATGCACAATCTGTTTGGCAGTTCAACGGCTCGACAGGAAATGAGAATAATTTTTTTTTTTTTTTCAAATAAAATCAATAAAAAACAGCAAGTACTGTAGCTGATTTTAAAAAGTGTGGATAGATGGATTGTTGGATAGGTGAAAACTCTCATAATTATTTCTAAATTTTTCGCTCAAAGCGTTTTACTTTTTGATTGGCTTGTAAAATTTTTAAAAAATTGAACATCAGTTTTTTTTTTCAATAATTTAAAAATTTTACTCTTTACCTAGCAATGAAAATAAGAAGGACCGAAATATTGTAGTTATTTTTCCAATTTAATTTGCAATATAAACTGGAAATTTGTTGTTAATCTGCTACGGTGTGGATTGGAAATCGTTTAGGGCTTGCAGTGGAAGTTGCATTAAATATATTGCATGAAATTAATTTTCTATGCAAAAAATTCGATACCTTTTTGTTTTCTTCTTAGAGCCAGTTTCACCAACACTGGCTAGGAGATAACCGTAGAAAAAAAAACTTGGTTTTCTTTTCCCATAAATTAACCGGCCAAAATCGGTCGTTTTTTTTTTTTTAAATCATGATTTTCTGGAAAATCAATGTTGGCGCTTAGAAAAGAAGTCATGATTTGTTTTTTTTCTTGCCGTTTATATGAAAAGGGTATTATTTTTTTCTTCAAAAAGTAAAATTAGCAGAGTAAAAAATTTATTCAATACCAGGAGAAAATATTAAATCCGTTCAATTTTTGATCAACATTGAGAAAACTGATTATAATATAACCTCTCTCAATATTCAGTTAATGGGCTATCGAAATAAATGTCGACCAGTATTGGAGTTTTTAGGAAGACAGAGTTGCATCTTGAATCAAAATAGATTTTTTTCAATCCTGTTTTTCTAGTTTTAAATCGGGATATTTTTGGTGACTGATTTTTTGAGATTCTCTAACACTCTTCTAGAATTTATTTATTTATTTATTTATTTATTTATTTATTTATTTTTTATTAATAATATAATTAATTTAATAATTTCGTTTGAGCAAAAGATATGTCTTGCTTAAGCGAGATAAATGATAGACTATCCGTTTAGTACAACCATTGTTTTGATGACATTAAAAAAATTACTTAGTCGGAAAATATTTATCGGAACGAAAATTTTTAATCATGCTTAAGCCAGTTTGAATCGCAATTAATTGTCATTTCATTTTTTTCAAAGTTGTTATATTTTATAGGTACATGTAGGTAAGTGCGACCGTCCGAAAAGTGCGACTTTGCCATATAAATGCGCATGTGGGAAATTGGCTTTTGTACGAATAAATACATCGTTTTCTAGCGTATATATTCCGATAAAAGCGAATTCCCCACATGCGCATTTATATGGCAAAGTCGCACTTTTCGGACGGTCGCACTTACCTACATGTACCTTAAACCTCATCGGGGCTACCAATCACGGACTGGAAATTTCTTAGGGCGAGAGCAAGAGCTGAAAAGGGCGCCTAATTTTTCAAAAAACGAAAAACTAAATAAGTTCATAGTACCGATTGAAGGGCGCCCTAGTTTTGCATGCAGGAGCGTTCATCCCGGTATCTTGACGGCCGAGTCCGAGTGACTGTGCCTGAGGACAGTGTTCGAAAAAATTGTAATTTTCACTATTAACAACGAAGTTAAGTTTCATTGGTAAATTATTTGAATTTGCATTTAAAAATACTCTAGTAAAATTTCTTTAATCGTTGAACGAGCTCAAGTGAAAAAGAGACTGCTCTCCGTCAGACGGGTAATGTTATAACTGTCGCGAAGTAAAGTTTGGTCGATAAAATGGGGAGCTTCGCCCCCCATCGTCCCTGAAAATTTTATCAAAATCGGTTGGATAGGGGCCCTATACGTGTTGGGCAAAAGTTCAAAAAATCAGGTACAGGGAATTTAACATGGGAAAATCGAGCCTTAACGGCTATTACACTTGAAAAAAAAGCTTATTTTGCGGCAAATATATGCTACTTATGTGATTTATTAAATGAGTGTAAATTTAAATGTGAATCATAACGAATATTTTTTATTTAGGGTAATGCTTATAAGCATTGTTACAACTAGTTATGATTTAAATTTGTTTCGATGTTTCTGTTGCGGGTTTTAATTTCTCAAACCGAGTTCCAATTCCAATTCAAGAGATACAAGATACTTCGCTCTGACCAAAATTCACATAAAAATAAGTGCACACATGCAGTGCAGACGCGGTTTTTTTTACTGGTTAGATATCATGAAAATATAGGAAAGTATCAAAAATTCAAAGATATAAAAAATCGAAAAATAATTTTTTAGCTTCTCTGAATAGCAGGAAAAAAGTTGATCTATTTTCTAATTTATAAAAACGAATTCGACTACTTACGTTGAAATTTTCCAAAATTGAATCGTCCGTATTTTTCTGCTCGCTTAACTTTTGCACAGAATCACTGAATCAAACCCAGTCCTTTATAAAGTTTTTTAATGTCTATTCATAAAGTTTATGTTTCCCTATAATATTTGATTAAATATCTGTTCACTTGCTTTTTATTGAATGTGGTATTTACTTTTCATTCTGATTCATCACCTAACCAACTGCCCCAACTGATATCGAAAGTGTTACCTCTTCTTATATCTGTAAACAACTGAAAATATATCGTATTTTACCGCATAAAGTGAAAATATTTAAATGCATTTGTTATGCATCTTTTTTTTTTCTTCATTTTATTCAATTCTATGCACCTAGCCTTGGAAAAGTATTTCTTTACATATATCGGAATTCTTATTTTTTTTTCATTTGCATATGTGCAAGGACACCACCCTTCGATTTCCGAAGTCACAAAAAAATATTTGAATTCCTTTCGTTTATATGTTTAATATTTCGAAATAAGGAGTTCAGTTAATGTTTGAAACCTGGGTGGTCTCTAATAATCTTATTAGGCTTTAAATAAATAACAGTTTATTGATAATTAAGTGAAGATGAGGAAAATTTTATCCGATTCGATTTTTTTAGGAAAAAAATTTTCAAGTATTTATGTGTTTGCCTATATGATCTGTCATTCGATTCAATATTAAAAGTCGTAATTCACACGACAAAGTTAGGGAAATGAATTGGAGCGAAGTTTTATATTCCAGTGTATACAAAAACGCATATTCTAAATTTTACAAAAGATCATAAACCGTTAAAAAAAAAAATTTAATTAAAACTGGATCTTTTTTCCCCATTTAAAAAAAAGTTTCATTTTGTTTTTTACTACCTTCATGTCAGTTTCTATCCCTTTTTCCCACTTTTTGTCCTTTCAGCGGATATCAGTAGCACATAAACGCGGATTAAGTCTGTACTGTTTGGCTTATAAATTTACTTGGAATACCATTTCTGACTTTCCTAATCAAAAAAAAAAAAAAAAATATATATATATATATATATATATATAGCCGAAATACCGCTTTTCCGGCATACGGTATCCCTATAGATGGAAATAGTTATTCAAGTTATTTCAAGTTTCTCCGCTGATTACCGTAGGTATTATATTTTAAAAAGCTTGCTTTTTACAGACTATATTTTTGTAAAATTTCAAGTACGAAAATTCAGATTCGAAACCACCGAACGGTGGTTAACCACGGTAATTGTTATGTAAATCTGATATCAAATAGCCGTTCAGAACGAGCTTTAGGTCCCATGAGACCAGCGTGCGGGTGCACTCAATGGTTTATGCATACACCTGTGAGAACACGCACAGGTTTATTTGAGATATCACCACGCTTGTAATGTATGTAAGGAAAGGACCAAGAAATTTTATCATTCAAAATTCCGAAAATAAATTTCGTAAAAAATGAAGCACAAGACCTGTGCTTCTTTTTATAGGATTCTTTTGTTCGCTGAGAATGCTTCTTTTGCTGAGTTAAATAATGTTTCCGTTAGAGGATTAAACATTGATGGAAGTATTTCTTATGTTAGTCATGTACATTTAATACCTAGATTTTATAACTGTTCAAGTAAAATGTTTGACGCTAAGATCATATATTACTTTACTAAACAATAAGTTTCACATTATTTTCTATCACAATTCAGGACAACTTTTGTTTCCTCCGTAGCCTCTTTCGAGAGTGTCAGATTTCAATCAGTTGTTTCAGAGGAAAGGCCAATAAACAAGCCAGCCAATTTATTGGTTGGGTTATATATAAATTGCTTCAGATTGTATATAAATTGCTTCAACGTATTATGCGTTTTTGGTGCTCCAACCGTCAACATACGATTTTCAATATTCGGGTTCTAAGGAAATACACGATTAGGATTAATTACTGAAAACGTGTATTGCAAAGAAAACTTGTGCTTTCTGACAATAGAAACATCATGCTCGTTTTGCAAAAAGCAAGAAAGAAAAAAAACATGTAATGGTAAACGATAAAAGAAATTTCGTGACATGAATCTTAGCTGGGTAGCGGGGAGGAAGTGGGAAGTTCCTGAACCATTTTTATTGTCTACAGACGATGTCTCCAGCTTGTCCCATCGTTTTGAAAATATTTAAACCTGGATATATTTTGGACAGGGAAAGAGATAGTTAACTTTTATCATACTGAATTTAGATTGGAAAAAAAAAGTCAGGTTATTTGAACTTGAAAATATTTTTTGAAGACGATGAAAACATAATTACGTGACTACATTGCGAAGTTCTCAATTCGACGATTCTAGTTACCGAGACGAATTCAAACAGTAAAAGACTTCATTCGTGATTTTGTAAGAGGTTCCACCAAGAACGGTTCGCTTCAATCGTAAATCAATAAAAGAGGCTGCAGTCTGTTGACTTTAATAATGGAGGTCAAATTCTTTTAAACATTGAAGATTGAGTCAAGTTTTCAAAAGTGTTTGGTGAAAAAATCGTTTTTGCTTTTTTCATTTTTAAAAAGTTTAAAAGAAAATACGGCGCACGAAGAATGTTAAAAGCAAAAAGAAAGTAATAACGAAATCGGCATTAGAAGCATAAAGAAGGAAAATAATTGCGTTTGACCTAGGTAATAATACGTATGGGAGTTCCCCCTTACCGATGGGCGTCGTTCTGCAAAAACCTATTCCAACTCAAAAGCTGCCCTCCAGCTCTGCACGATTTGAATCCTCTAAATTGTACACTTGTATCATTTGAAAATTTAATCAGGGATAGCGTGCTGAAAAAGAAATGAAAAACATATTTAAGAGGCGGTCTTGGCATGTGATATTTTCAATGTTTTAATATGTTTCTGTTCATTAAGAAAAAGGAATGAAGTTTAATTTTACTCTGGGTGTTAGCCTAACCCTAATTAATCGGTTTTTGAAGTTGCTTTTAAAAAAAAACTTTTTATTAGGAATCGAATTGGAAACTTAAAATTCATCAGAGTTTATTAATGTATGAAAAAATAAAGATTTTGAAAATTTCTGGTTCTATACAACGGTTAGATGTAATAAAATTTCCGCTTCTAAAACCCTTTCTTTTCTAAGTCAATATCACTTTCGTTTTTTTTTTCTACAAAAAAAATGGTTCAAGAAAAAAAAAATACTTTGATAAACCGAGTACCGATGTTTCCAAATATTTAAATAAGCATGAAATCGCGACGCTTGTGTATCTATAGTCGAGGTGAAAGTGATGACCTTTTAACCAAATACAACAAGTTTTTTCTTATAAATAACGTCTGAACAAGCATCATCCGAGTATTTCTATAAGACCATATAATATACACAAAAAAAAGCTTTGCTTTTATACTGTATTATACCATTAATGTGGATCGGTTTTTTTTTTCTTTTTTTTTTTACAAAGTAAAAAAATATGACCCTTGACTGAAACAGTCAACATTTTAAATGGAAGTTTTATATCTACTTAGTCTTTATAATGTGATATTTTATATATCAGATTTAATTAAGTTATGACAAGCTTGAGATTTATAGATGTCATTATTTATCATTCACTTTATTTCATTATCTATGCTTTGCTACTTACATTATCGCGAGTTGTTTTTTAAGTTACTTTAATTTAATACAACATACAAGAAATTTAGGATTATTAGCTTCTTAGGAATTTTCACACGAATCCATTAAATTTTAAACTTATGTTTTTCACAAAAACTTAAACTGAAAATTTTTTGAATAAAAGTAATAATACTGCTTTAATCGCGTTTTTCTTTACGTTCTGGTAGCTTTCGCGCTTTCTTTTCACAATAAAGGATTGGTGAAGCTTTGCCGTAGGTCTGATGTGATGATCTGATATTATCAGTGTTGGAAATGAAAGAAGAACGAAGTCAAATAATTATTTAATTATTTAAGCTTATATCAATACGCAAAAGATCGGATTTATCCTTTATTTTTAGACACTAAGCTAAATTAGTTTCAATATTTTTTTTCCTGTTCGTTTTTTATTCATTTGTTGTTTTTTTCTTAAGTTTTTTTTTCTCGGAGCATTGTTTCTTACATATTCACCGCATCCCTTCTGCCTTGTCGGTTTTACTGTTTTCTACCCCACTTTTTAGTCTGGGTTTCCAAGGCTTTTACGTAAACATCCCTTCCTTATTGTTTGTTGTTTTTAATACGAAAACAGTTGTTTTACGCAAACAGTGCTCTATTTTTTTTTCTTTTTCGTATTTTGTAAACTTTAATTCCACTCAAGATGATTTACGATTGTTCATGAAGTTTTAATCGACTTCTCCTTAACTTCCATAAATTTATGGGAATAATTATTATACAAATGTAATTTTGAAAATATGAACTTTTTTTTTTCTAAATGGGATCGACTTTTCACATTTGGAAAAAAAGTAAAACTTGAGATCTTAATGAAAAATTTATTGGTTGCTACGTCAGTGACCAGGCGTAGAGAAAAAAAAAAAATCACCCCGCCAGACTGATTGATGGTGAAAGTGAGAAAAAGGTTTTATGACTAGTTCTCCCCTAAACCCCATGATAAATAAACCATTCGGTTAGATATCTATTTATTTTCAATATATCCTCATACTGGTGGTGTTCACTGCTCGTAATAAATTTCGATGATCCCTTCATATCCGCTCAAAATCTTTCTCACGGCATTTGAAGACATATGCTTATGCTTTTACATTAACGGTGCGGTACAAAAAAGTAAAAGAACAGAGAATAATTAATCTTGTAAAGCAGGTAGGCGCAAAAGAGAAACAAAATGGAAGGAAAATTATTAATCTGTGCTTACGTAATAAAAAAAATTCCAGCTGATGGAGGTCAGGTCAAAACTTTTGATCCTTCTACTTCTATACATTATTAAAATTTGTGCTGCGTCTCCATTGGTGAATTAATTACATGATGCAATTAATTATGGAATGTAATTAAATGGTTTAAAAAGATTTCAAGTTTTTTTTTTTTCAAATCTTTGGAGCTCGATATCCTTTTCCATAATGTGGATCTAACCAACAAGATCGAAAAAAACGATTTAGTACCTTCGAAAAATTTTTAATTATCCACTGTAATTAATTGTACTGTATAATTAATTAACATAGTGGAGACTTACCTTTAAAAATCACGCTCGTATTGAGTGTAATTTATAATTATTTTAAGCAACGAATACGAATCGCAATTTATACTGCTTTATTTCCGTTATATTTTGCAAGATCTCGAATTCGAATTCCTAAGATTATAAAGTCTGAACAGATACAAAAATAAGTAAAACGGTTTATGTAAATAAAAAAATCATGTTATAGGAAAAAAAATAATGTATAAATTATTTTTTGTTATAATAAATAACGAAAAATATTTCGATTTTTTTACTTTTTTAAGTACCATTTCGACAGTTTTTAATGCTTTTTTTAAAAGACTTCATTAAAAAAATAGCGGTGCTTGTCGCAAAAATCTTAATTTTATAAGAAGATTTAGAATATTTCCTTTGGCTATAATTTCTCCGTTATAAACATGTACGACGAATTCATAGTTCTTTTTTTTTATTCGCCCAAACCTAAACTTTCTTTAAAAAATTTTTTCCAGGAAAATGTAAGAATACATCAGCCCATTTCCCGGCAAACTGTAAAAAAATTTTCTCTTAACGGTGGTTGTCATTTTTTACTCACCAAAGAGCCATCTTTATGACGTCAGATGAGACATATAAATTTATGTAATCCCAACAGCAGAAAGGAATAATCCATGGAAGTCATATACGACAAACCAGTAAATCCGTTTGAAATATTTGGATATTATACTAAGAACATGAAAAAAGGGGTTCCCTTCTCAGCGATATTAATCCATATTTATGGCACGACACACAGACTTTATAGCTTTTAAAATTGAATAAATATTAGAGGAGAAAATACAGGAATCCACCTGTACTTTTGTTACTTTTTAAAATTTTTGAGGTACAATATTTGTAAAGAAAATGCCTAGACGCAATCAAAAAGCGCATTTTTTTTTACGCGAATGCTTGTAAGCTTTCTAAAATCTCCGCCAATATTAAATATTCGGCTTGAAGGACGAAATAGATGCCTTTTTCAAAATTCAAATTAGGAAATATGTTTATTCCTAGTGATGCTTTCTGTAAGTATTACGAACAATTAATGAACTTACTCTTTGTAAATATACACCCAATTGTTCAATAACGCAATCAGTATTGAAAGCTAGTATTCATAAATTACGTTTTACGGGTTGAAAATTTAATTTAAATGTAAGGTTTTTTTGTCTGAATAAAAATTATTTCCAGACGTTTTCCCGTCTCTAACACGCCCTTTTTAGATTGAAAACACCAATAGGGTTCAAGCAGTACTTTAGGAAAGAAACCAAATCCCATTAAAAGAATCATGCAAGGTAAAAGTTTCTGCTTTATAATTACACCTGGTTCGAACAGGTCTATAATTTGAAACTCGTTCGGGACGAATTGCACGTTCATTTTTACTACCGCCATAAATCAACACCGAGAGAATCAGGAGATACAATTTTGTGAGCTTTTTAAGAAAGCTTTCTCCTTTCCTCCTGAAGAAGAAAAAGCTCGTTTTGCTTCTAAAGAGCTTTCCTCTATCGCTTCAGTTTTATTACTTTTTTCCCCTCTGGTTCCTGGTTAAATATTTATAGATCACTGGGCATTACTTCTACAAGTTTATCCATTTTTTATTATTGTAAAATTTTTTTTTTTTCGATTTTGAATGAGTAAAAGTTATAATGACTAAAAGTTTTGTAGAAAATGTAACTGGCGTCTGAAGGACTTGTTTTTTTGCGATCTTAGTGATAGCAAAGTTTAAAACTTATACCGTTAATTTTTTTCATTTTATTTTTAATCCTTTTTTTTTTATAATTTCAGGGAGGAGAAAATGATCTGAGCAAATGACCTTCTGTAACGTTCCATCACTAGCGTTCAAAGCACCCTTATATACGGGGTAAGTGCTAAATATATTTTTAGGTGCAGAAGGAGAGAAAGATTTAAAAAGTTTTAGGAATTTTTAATGGATTTTACTTAAGTTTCAGAATGATTATTTCAAATGATTGCCATATATAAAATTTCCTATTACTTTTTTTTTTTAATGTAAAATTGGTTTTGCTTCCAAAAGAATCGATTTAAAAATCATCATCCAGTGTTTAAAAATAAAGCCCACATATGTTTAAAAAAATCCAAGTTGAAAAAGATGCCAGACATTCAAATAATGGTGGTAAGGTAATGATGCGCATGCGCTTGCAAGATGCGGCCATCAAGAAATGGGAGTGTTCTGCTTGAGTATAAATTACAACTCAAGCGATCAAGGGATCACGACTGACAACACCACCAAGCGACTTACTGGCCATTGGTGCCATGATTTTTCTCTTTTTTTTTTCTCTTTGGCTGTTGAAAATATTATTTTTTAAGTTTACTTTTCGCCTCACCTGGTTGAATGTGAAAAACGCAATCGAATCCTCTTCTTCTAGTGAGGAAATTGCTTTTTGCTCTCTTATGCAGACGGGGGAACAAAATCGCAGTGATGAAATTTTACATGAAGCAGTCTGGAATTTTATCTGAAAGCTTGTAGCTGACTTGAACAAGATTAATGGAGGAATCCTTGTAAGGCAAGCATCATTGCTTTTTATTTTTCAAAATGTTTACTGCTGAACGTTCCTTCTTTGACATTTACTGTCATCTCATACATTCCAAACTCTCATAATTTTGTTTTTTATTTCTTTTCTTTTATAATATTTGATTACTTTGTTTTTTACATCTCTTTTTGCCCAGGATAAAGCGACATAAAAAGAAAGTTTCAATTTCGTTTTACTTTTTTTAAAAAGTCTAATTAGTCGAAAAGAAAATTTCGCTCATAATGACTGGAAATTTACTACCTTTTTGAAACTTCTTTTCCTTTATTAACGTAATTCTTTGCTGACTTTGTACAGAATATCACAGAGTATCGTTCCAAATTTGGTATTCTTGTATTCATTTGAATTGCATTGAAATGTAATTTAAATTAATATTGCGATTTGGAATTGAAATACAGTGCAATGTTAGTTGTTTATTGCTAGATAAACAGGCGCGGCTATTGCGAAATTTTGCACACCCCCTTCCCCCCTTTTCCTGCCTCTGACTTAAGCTTTACTGGGCAACTATGGAAAATATCTGTTAACTAAAGTATTAACATATGAGCTTTTATCCGTCCTGAATTTTTGAAACTGTACGCGCCTGTGTACAAATACCAGTCGTTATGTCAGTCTACTAGTACTGTTCATTGCCAGTTCTCAAAGCTGTCTTCGAACGGAACGATAGAAAAATTTGCTTTATAGGTAGTGTATCAAGTAACTTAAAAAATCCAAAATCAAGAAGATAATAATTGGATTTAAAATAACGTAAAAAATTTTCAACGAGTGATTTAATATACTATGAGTCCGTTTTTAGAGTGTTGCTGTTGCCGTAGCAACGTATAAGAAAAACAAAACATCTAAACACACTCTAAAAACGGACACTGGGTATTTCACCACATTCATAGATTATAAAAATTAAATATAACAGTGGCTCTAGATGTATAATGGGATCGAAAATTTAAGCGAAAAATACCTTAATACGGCGAATTTCGTTAATCAGAACATTCAATTTTTGATGAATTCTCAGTTTTATTTGCGCCTCAATAGATGAAAAATTAATTTGTCCTAATGAATTTAGATTTTGGTTTCTAATAATCGCTAAAATCTAAAAATGAACTTGGATCAGTTGATAGTTTTTATTTTATTCACCTCTTTATAAGCGAAATTTTCGATAAATTTTTTAAAACTCGTAATAAAATTATTTTATTTCATTCCTCATCTTTTAGTCAATTCTACATTTTTAAGGAAGACAATTCAGAAAATTCTTGTTAATGATATCCGATCATTTTTGGTACAATTATCATCCAATTGTTTTTACATTTTTGACAAGTATATCTTAGTTTCAATGACCTATCCTTAATCTTTAAGAATCTTTAAGTTCTATTTAATGTATTTCTTTTTGCAATTTATTGGACAATCTGATGGTACTTGTTATCATTGATATTAGTCGGGACACAAAAAGCTGAATTGTTTTAAATTAGTTCATAACGCCTTAAAAGTTTCATATGCTAAAAATATAAGTGTATGCAAAGCTCTAGAAGGTTTTCTTTAGTTGTAAACAACACGAGGAAGAAAATACGAGCAAGAAAATAAAAGCAATTAATGTTAGCTTAGAATTATTAGTGATAAGATCTAAAAAGGAAAAAAGAGAAAAAAGGTTTTAGGTATTTTGAACAACCCTCTAATACATATTAATCGAATTCAAATCGTATCCATTTTTGAAGAATATTTGGCTTTCAAGGATCTATTCATAGACTTTTTAGGGGAACCAAAATTATTGGCAAACTATTTTTAATTTTGTTTGCATGAATATAATTAGATATTTAAGCCTGATAACCACAATTTTTATTTCTACTGGTTAAATTTCCAACCTCATTACACTTAAAGATGATTTTACTTGGCGTTCGCAAAGAAATGCTTCGATATAGGCTATAATGCAAATTTTATTCATCTCTCTTTTTAATTTTTAATTTTTATTAATACTTGATTTTTTACTAATTTCGTCATGGAGCTTATATTTCGGTATTTCCTTAGTAACGACCAACAGACGTACACACACAAAGTGCTTGCTATACTAAGACAATTTAGTGATAAACAGGAAAACTAAACTGCATGTTTCTGCACTAGATATACTACCGAGTGCGATACATATTTTTTATGACACAAAATGCATGCGCTATATTAAAAAAGAATTTAGGCAGTTTCACCACTAATTAAAAATATGTATTTGTATCTAAGTGTTTTCTCTTAGAGAATCAAGAACGCTGATCAGTCCTCAGCTGTGGATGATTCTTCTAATTATATGTATCGCTTATTGAATTCGCAGTATAATAAATAGCAACTTGAAGTCGAGGAATTCCTGTTTCGAAATTAATTTTTTATTCAGGTTGTGATTTAAAAATGCAAAATACAGTTACAAGGAACAATCGTTTTTCTGTGGTAAGCCTAAATCATACTGTATAAACCATTTTCTTAAATAATGACTATAACGATACTACCATGTTTTTTGCACATCTGATACTTATGTTACATCGATTGAACAATAATTTTAATTTTTTAAAATCTTTCTCAAAAAGGTCTATTGGTGTATCTCAATTTATTTTGCAGCACTTTAGACTAGATTGTTGAATTATTCGGTCATCGTTACGAAGATGTATGATTGTTATATGCTGAATACGTTTTTAGTTTCTAAAAATTTTTCAGTGTGCATATCTGAAGTGCATTACTATACGATTGAAATGAAATAAAAGCATAGTATTTGATTTGGAAGCATAATTGATTTGAGTCGAAACTTTATATTAAGAGGGTGTTCGAAATATATTACGAGGGCTTGTCTTACAAAATTTAATTTTTAAAATTTAAAAATCATAAGAGTCGAAACATCTCTTGTATCCAGCAGCCGACAAAACCAGCGGCTAACTGTCTACATAATGCCGTGCGAATTACTATTAATAAAGATATCAATGAACAATGTGTTTCCCATTGAAACACTTCAGCTAACCTCCCTTCGGCTAAAATAGGCGATTTAAATTATTGTGCATCGTGAAAGTTTTTTAATTAAAAATATACTGTTAACCATATGACTAAGCGAAACAGTGCCTGCCTTTAAAATTCAAATTGATATCAAGACCAAAATGCTTGAATGATTTAATCAAAGAAATTATAAATTAAATTGAATATTGATCCATTAAATAAGTTCAATTTTTTTTTTTTTTTTTTTTTTTTTTTTTTTTTTTTGAGGGAAAGGAACCCGTTTAAGAAAAACCCGAAAAATAGTCAAATCGCGAAAAAACTCATGCATTACGCCATGATTATTTGACAAAGATTATAAATATCGAGAAAAAAATCACACCTCGAGTGGGACTCGAACCCACGAAGGCCATGGACACGCCTTGAAGTGAAATTTCTTAAAAATATTCGTCGGGCAAGGATAAATTTCCATCCCAATTCAGTTAAAGGATAGTGCCTTCCAATCAAAAAGACTTTTCTGGACAATAAGCATGCACAAATAAAATTATATACTAATTCACAACCCAGTGCTAACCAGAGTAATTTAAATGTCTCTTGAGCATTTCTTAACTTCTCGGGTTTCCTGAAACAACTAACAAAAAGTTTTTGCAGTGATTACCAGTTGTTAAATTTTCAGTGCTGGCGTAAAGTTTCAGCTTTTAAAACCTCGTTTCAAATAGATGCACTATATTTCACTTTTTTCCCGAAAAAATAATAGATGCGTTGTTGGTACTGTGAATGAGTTTCAGCGTTTTATTAAAAAAAGAAAGACTTTTCAGTGATTTAATTCAGATGTATCTTATCTCCTAAAATTTTAAATGTTTTTCAATCATGTTGTCTAATCATGACTATTAATAATATTGAAAGCGAGCTTGTATATAATTTAAAATTGAAACTTTTTTGAAATTTTCTAAGTAAAGGTAGGGAAGTGTGACCGTCTGATAAGTGTGAGTTTTACATTTTAAACCATATGTAAATAAGCATGTTGAAAATTCGTTTTTGTTGGAATATATACACTAGATATTGATGTATTTATTCGCACAAAAACGGATTTCCTACACACTTGTTTATATGGTAAAGTCACACTTTTCAGACGGTCACACTTCTCTACCTTTACCTAACACTGTTTCTGAACTAGTCTTAAAAAAGAAACATCGTATTTAAACAATCATTGAAAGAAGGCCCCGGCCAGTATACATTATGTTCTCAGCTACAACGTATTTTAAATACAGTCAATTAAGAAAGCGTAATTTACTATAGTTGCCATGAGAAATTGAGCTTTTTTTAAATAATGGAATTAAAATGGCTACTAACTAAAGTATATACACATACTGAGTATTTCATACAATATTTATGAATAAAATTTTTGCTGTTAACAGCCTTGCTTAATTTTAAAATGAAAAAATGTAATTTTGTTACAACTTTCAGGCCTATAATTTTTTTTAAATAAAATTAGAGATTTTCTTTTTTTATATAAATAAGAAATTAAAAAGTAGAAGATTCGACATATTTCAAAGCATTTTTTTGTTTGAAGCCAATAAAGTTGAATACAGACTTATTTATGCAGCAGTGCATGCATATACATTTAAAATTTCAATTAGCCGTATACTTTGCGTACAACAGACATTTTAAGTGAACTTTGTTAAGTTCAGGTTCTCTGCAGTGGCACATCGACTTGAAACAAAAAATATTTTCTCTGAGTGTAAAAAATCCATTTTCAGTTATTATAAAAGTATGTTTTCCAAAGAAAACTGCCCACCACGAAGTGTTCCATAAGTTTGTATTGAAAGCAAAACTTTGAAGTATGCTTTGTTTCATCCTTAATCATTTAGATTTTTAAAAGTTGGAAATCTTACGAACATATTTATGATAACAAAAGAGTTCGTTATTAAGTTATCTTTCAAATGCTTCACTGTTTCGTAAAACTAATCATTTTGGCAAATTTTAAAAGACATTCAAAAACCTTTAAAATTCAGAATAGTCTGACATAACGCGTACCATTATATTTCTTGATTCAGAAATATGGCTGCTTCAAATACAAGTAAATTCTCTTAAAGTAAGATCCTTTGAGCACTAATATTAATATTTACCATGAATGTAGCTTTCAGACGTCTCCCAGAAAAACAGTCTTGACTTAATTATCTAAAAAATTTGGACGCATTTGTCATAATGTTTTTATCTCACATTGTGCTATGCATAAAAAATAAACCACTCTTTTTTAATCTAGTTTCAACTTACTGGAAATTTTTAAAAATATTGTTTCTCTAATCAATTTAATTTCTCTTTGTTTCAATTCGGATGTTACACTGCTATAAATTTTAACTATAATTGCTATCATTATTAAACATAAACTGAGAAGTGAGTTGCTGGTTTATAGTTTTTTCTCCTTATGAACGGTAAAAACAATCCTGGGCATTATTATTTCCTGTAATTACAGCAATAATCGCAATTAGATCACGGTTATATATAAGATATGGTTATAAAACAGATCAAAATTTAGTAATGTTATATAAATTTTCAAAATATTTATATGAAATTGCAGCCGTACCAGTAGAATAAAAAAATTAATCAATATCGAAATGCTCTTCGTAGCCTTGACCAAAATGAAAGGCGCCATCGGGACTTCATGCGTTTCTTGCTATTTTTCCGTTTCCTTTTATCAGTCCTTTTGCATTTTCTCGAAAGAACCCTTATTTTTATCGCCGCAGTAAATTGCAGTTTTTCCCTTTTTTGCGACATCCAAACATCTAAAAAAAAAAAGAATAGATTTTTTTGATGTAAAAATACAGAGTGTCAAAAAGTAGCGGAAAAAAAATTAAGATTAAAAGGTCTATTCAAAAGTGAGAAAAGAATGAACAGGGAAATAAAAATCCTGGTTGTAAAGCAATAATAATGATGATGCTTTAGATTAATAAAACGATACATAAAGATCGTATTTACGGTTGCTTAAGTGTTTTATTGGGAAACACCTTGTTTATTGATATCTTTATTAACAGTAATTCGCACGGCATTATGTAGACAGTTAGCCGCTGGTTTTGTCGGCTGCTGGATACAAAAGATTTCCACTCGTATTAATGACTTTTTAATTATAAAAATAAAATTTTGTGTAAAACAAACCCTCTTAACGTAATACAAATTGGAAAATTTTTTTTCTATGCCTGAGCCTCATTCGGTACTTTTTGCTTAACAGTCCGATTCTTTAAAAAAAAAAAAAAAAAAAAAAAAAAAAAAAAAAAAAAAAAAAAAACAGATCAGAAGCAAATATAAAGCCCAATGTTATTGTGCTATATAAAAATTTACGAACATGGATTGAATGATATTTGAGACCTGAAAATTGTTGAAAAATTTTATTGACCACATACTGGTTAATCCAACTGTAAAATTTTGACTTTTATATTTAATGACCTACGTAACTGAAATTTAATAAACTCATCCTTGATTAGACCTTACAATGGACGAGACAAATACTTGAATTTAGATGGTATCTCAAGAGTTTTTATTTCGAATGTCTTTGGTCTTCGAGTAAAATGATGATAACATCCCCGCATCTCACTTTCTCGCTTTCACTTTCTGTTATTCCTTACCTTTTTATATTAGAAGAAGAGCGAAAATGACGTTTGCCAGAGCTCCATATATGCATCCTTCAATCCCGTAATTGTAAGCAGCCTCCGCAATTTGATCGGAACTTCTTCTTTCTCGTATGGCTATAGCCAAGCCGACCAAGCCCCCAACAATCGCTCCTGTTATTCCTCCACATATAACTGCATTTACGGCCCTGAGGACAGTAGCACACATTATAATTTTAAACACCCACTTACATCGTGAAACATTTTGAAGGAAGTGAAAAAAAGATCTAAAGGCTAGCGTCGAAAAATGTCAGTATTTGTTTTTGCTTTCATTTTGTAAGTTTTACCAACGTCTCGAAAAAAAAAAATGATAGTCAATTTTAAATGTTTTCACAAAAAGAATGAAATAAACTTTGCTAATATTTATTGATTTACCTTTTAAAAAAGTGATCTAATTGCACTGGATGATGGATCCTCTCTTTGAAATGCAGTAGGTAGCGCCGATACGGATGTTATGTAAACCAATGGGAACTTCGTTATCCACATCCTCGTACGGAGAAGGAAAATCTGAAGCATTTTTTTTCCGTTTGTTTATTATGATCCTTTTTAATACAGTATATCACATTTTCCTTTACGTTAGTAGAACAAAATGATGATGGTGACATTAAATAATGCTCCGTAAATAACACCTTCAATTAAACTTATGGTCAAGCTTTGGTTCCATGTTTCGTCTCTGGGTCTTTTTCCAATCATTACTTTAAATGCTCCTATTAATACCCCAGTTAAAGCGCCGACCATTCCTCCTCCGACCACACCTAAAATTATTGAAATGAGTTTTACGAGCCCAATATAAAGCATGCTTCATATGCATTGGTTAAAATTAATTTAAAATTTGAAAAAAAAAGAAAAAAAAAAAAGAAAAAAGAAGTAAATGTCACTAATAACAAAAAATGATTGTTTTGTTGATGTTTGTGGGGGACATTTTGCGACGAATTGTTTCTGCTTTTCGAGTTTTAAAAATAAATACAGTATTTTCGTTCACTTCTTATAAGTTTTTTTTTTTTTTTTTTTTTTTTTTGAAGCTGATCTAAGGATCTATGAGAAGCCAATAATATGTAAATTTTTGTCTGATTTATTCATAGTTCAGTCCTTTATTTTCTCCAAAGAAATTTATCGCGCTCGATATTGACACGAACTTTTACATTTAAATTCAAAACTTGTTTCATCCTGAACGAAAAAAGGCGATTTATCCTTTTTATGGAAATCAACGCTGAATTCATAAATTATGAAAACGTTTGTTTTTACGCCCTTACCTTTTCCGGCAGGTTATTTCTACTTGGTCATTTTATTTAATATTGAAAAAAATGGATTTCCATTCTCAGTTTTTTAGCAGCTATTTCTTCGAAACAATATTCGAATTTTTTTTTTTTGTAAATGTTAAAAAAGAAAAGATAAGTTTGCTTTGCAATTTAAACTGTTTATAAGCACGGGAAATATATCCTCGACTGTTTCATTCGAAGTTCATGACATAAAAAAATTATTTGCTTTTTTCTGCCAAAAAATAATAGAATTACTTTTCTAGTCAGCGATCTTCCCATCGCAAAAGAAAATAAAAAACCGATCTTTAAAGATTTGAAAGGGAACAATACAGTTTCCAACTACGCTATTATTCTTTTCGTGTTTGACAGTTTCTTTATTGTTAAATACACTATAAATTTCCTTTCTCAAGCTTTAGGAAAATAATACTGAAATGCTTTTTTTATACAAGAGTCACGAAATTAGATAAGAATTTGAGCTTAAATCAAAGTTTTAGGGTGTGGGTGCCAAAAGTTAATCGCCAGACTCTTCTGATCTAAATATAACACTACTACCATGCTCTGGCAATGTGTACAACGGCTTTCATTCTAAGCTTTTCAATTTTAGGCCCGTTTTCAAAATAAAAAACTCGTGAATAAAAAAAAAAAAAAAAAAAAAAAAAAAAAAAAAAAAAAAAAAAAAAAATTAATTAAAGATATCCAAACCTTTAAAGTTTAAAATTGTTTGAAAAGCCTCCAAAAGGGATCCATTTATAATTCATGACTCACTCTATGATTTATTAGAGCTTTTCTCCCAACACTGCCAGGCGTAAAAGGGGTGTGAAACTTCTCTCCATTACGAAAGAAGAAAGGGTTGTCGGGGCTATTCGAGGCTGCCATTTTACTCGTTCCTGAAAGTAATTTACATAGAAATCGGCCTATTTTGCAAAATAAAACGTGATGTGCTTGGAAGAAGCATGTCTTATCTTTGATGTTATTCTCACTTGCTGCTTTATTGGGTGTCTAAATTGTTTTTCATTTTTAATTAAAGCTCGAAACGTTTTCTATTTGCATAAAGAACGAATTTACAAGGCGAAAAGAGAGAAAAGCTCTTTATATGAAGGGTTTATTTAATTAAAATAAATTTTTCAGCGGAGTTGAATTTCCATGTTGAATTTTCTTCTTTTTCGTATACACAACGAATAGACTTTTTAGGGCTTGCTTGGAAAAAATAAAGTTAACCAAACCTCTTATCACCGTTTCTTTTTATCGCGATTAAACGTTATTCGTTCATTATTATCATGCGTTAGTAAATCAAAAACAGCGGTAGTTTTGCATTCGTGCTTTCCAAGCCCGACTGATTATGACGTTTGATAAATAAAATTATTTTGGTTGTAATTTATAACTTAAAAATTCTTATTTACATGAAAACGTGTAAAATATCATTAAATATTTTAGTTATTTTAACTTTTTTTTTTGAAACCTCTCTGCTTTTATTAAGCAATAGGTAGCAGAAAAATTGTTTGCTCCGGATTTTTCAAAAACTGAATGTCGGCATTGATATTAATCACGGCCAGTTGAAAGGGAAAGTTGAAGTATGGTATTTTTAGGTATTTTTATTTTGGAAAAATTTTGGTGTAAAAATAAAGTACATGAACTTAAAGAATTATGTGTAATAAAAGTTATTAAAAAATTTTTTTTCTGTATGCAATTATTTGTTAAAGTTGGGGCTTAAAAATTGTAAATTAAAGCGGTAGGAATAAGCGCGGAAGCTTTGTGATCTTATATGTTAATATCGTTCTGCCGGAAAATTTGTCATAGAATGTGATGCTTTCAATGTTTATGAACCAAGCCACCGCATTCTTGGAAACCTTTTTCGGACAGAACAATATTAACATATGACGTCACAACGCTTCCGCGCTTATTCCGACCGTTTTGATGTACGATTTTTAAGCCCCTATTTCAATAAATTACTGCGTACAGAAAATAATTTTTTTAATTCGTGTACTTTATTTTTACTCCAAAATTTTTCATTTTTGTTCATGTTAATTTTTTTTTTTTTTAAATGCAAGATTTACTGATCTTTGCGCCTATTACATTGCGACGCAAAAATCCATCATTATTATTTTACTCCAAAATGTTTCAAAATTAAAAATGCCTGAAAATACCCTATTTACTAAAATTAAATTGGTTGCAAACTATTTTCTGTCAAATTTTGTTCATGTTAATTTTTTTTTTTTTTTTTTTTTTTTTTTTTTTTTTTTTGAAAATGCAAGATTTACTGACCTTTGCGTCTATTACATTGCTACGCCTAAAATCCATGGCTTTAAATTTGGATCACTTCATTTTTTATAAATTTAAATCAATCTTTAAAAATAAGAGGTTACTAAAATAAAACGATAGTCATACTTTGTGCCTTGAGCTGAACAATTGGTTGGTCTGTCTTATTGCGATTCTAATATTCTTTTTTCTCATAAATGAAATATTTTGAACGAAATTCATTTTTTAAATCGTTTTGTTCTGTTTGGTGATTTCAACGCATTGTTCTTTTCTTCTTTAGAGAGAGAAACCGACAAAGGAAGCTTATGTATACACACTCATTTTGTGAATTACATACTGACACCAAAACAGACATATTGTCTCGGTTAGGAAAGAAGGCGAGATATTTTTCGAACTAGAAAACAGTTGCAAATGATATATGATGTAAATAACTGCGATTAATGTAGTATTAATGGTTTTTTTAATGCCACTATAAATCCTTAACGGATTGTTCAAAGACATTCACACTATCCTTATAATGAGTCATTTTAAAAACCGTTTATCAATATCGAGTCAATATATCCTCCGGTTTTTATATGTTTCCGAAAATTATCATTATTTCTTAAATACTTTGGGTTAAAAAAAATAAATCCGCTTACATTTTATTATTTGTTATATTTTTTATTCCTTCGTTTCGTTCATAAAAAGATTTTTTAATTGTTTTTTAAGGGTATCGACATCCATAAAATTTACTCTACTACTCCATCGTAATTTAAATTCATTGTAGTATATTATAGTAATTCTCTACACAAGGTAGTTGCCTAGAACTTTATAATAAATACTTTTATTGTTTTATGTATGTATGTTTATAATCGTTAAGCATCAATAACTTCTCTGTTTACATTTATTGTTTATTTATTTAGAGTGGCTCTTTAAAAAAGGGTTTATTTGATTTCGTTTTTAGCATTTATTTAACGGTTTTATGAGAATGGTCCATTATCTACTATTACTAAATTGAAATTGATATGTTTTCGTATAAATTATTCATCTACAACTTGAGCAAAATTCTCTACCATTTCACAAAATAGAGCCCAGGCTGCTTACGTGAAATAACTCGATACAGATTTAATGTGACCAGTCAGCCCGATTTACAAAAAGTCCTTGAATTGGAAATATTTCTGGTTTCGATTCATTTTTCTAAGGCTACTAAAATCTATTCCTCATTCCTTAGCAATGATACCTAACTTACACCCGAAGAGTAATGTTTGAACATGGAAACTCTGCTTTAGGTGGTAAAGGAAAAGAAAAAAAAAACCATTCTGAAAGCTTCTTTAAATGAAAGAGTTTTCACCAGGGAATCTTCTCTGCGTAACATTCAGTGAAGTAAAGAGACTGGTTATAAAAATATTACACAACATCCATTTGCTAAGTCTGTTTAGTGTTTCAGGATTCAATTGGATGAAATGAGAAGCGAGGCCTAGCTCAATGTTTACAAATCTCCCAAGTCTGCGTTTTGTTTACCTTTATCGGAGGTCATGCGCAGTTACTCCACTAAAAATAAATGAAAACAAAACACTAATTCTGTCTTGATAATATAAACAAAATGAAACAAACACTCACTCATGGATTCGTCTAAATAATAATGGTGTCTATTCGACCGTTTATTTAACAGAAAATTTCGAATAAACGAAGCCATCATTGTCACTAACTAAACGGCCATGTTAAATTTCTCTTTCTTTTTTTCTCTCCTATACAATTCGTATCTTCCGTCTCTATTTTATTAATAATACTCGACCGGTTCAGTTACAAAACAAGTTATATTCTGCTTTTTTCCTCAGTGATTTTTTTTTTTTCGTATTTTAATTTTTGTTTTATTTAAGGTTTACGCAAAAGTAGAACTAAAATGTCAAGGGAAACCTTTCGAAACGACTTTAAAAATTTCGACTAAATTATTGACAGTCAATAATCATAAAATCAATTGAGGGATTATGCTTTTTTAAATGAGCATTTGATTCGAATCGATCGGCCAATCAAACCGGACTCTTCATAGAAATATAAATAACTCTTGAATAATTATTGAAGACTTTTTATTTCGAGTCGGTCCATAAGTTTTTTTCTCGCGAGAAATCGTGTTCGTTTAAATTTTAAAGAAAGGAAAAAATGATGCACGAAATGCTTTTTGGTATTAAACTGTTTTGCCTTTTGAATTGGAGGGTTGCCTCGTCTGCACGTCTTTTATAGTAAATCAGAAACCATGTTGTGAACGTGATCCTAAGGGTTTTATCATGGATTTTAAAAAAGAATCTTTTTAGTAAATAAACTCTTATTCCGAACGGAAGTGGACGTCAACTCTTGATTTAAAAAATGTCGCAAGAAAAATTATTTTCCGATTTTTACGCATGGATTTAAAAATTTCTTTCAGCTTATGAATATTGATTAAACACAGGTTTAACTTGTCTTACTGGAATCTTAATAATTGTAATCTTGTCTCATTTTTCTGCAAGCGATTTTTTTTTTTATTCATTTTCCTCTGTCAAACGAAGAATATTCGCAGCAATTGATTAATTTTTAATTATTTGAAGGAAAAAAAAAAAAACGTTTTTTCCTTGATTTTTGTCTGAAGAAAACCCTTTGGTTATGCATACTGTTGTTATGTTGATCCGGAAAAATTTTAATTGAACTCTTCGTATAAATCATAATCGAACTCGTGACCGCTTTCGGTAAAAGGTCTGAAATGTTGAATTAAAAAATGAAAATAAAACATTTTTAAAAAGGGCCTGAAATGAGTCAACTTTCTTCCACTTTTTATATCGTCAGAGTTTTCGAAGTAAAAAATAATGAAGTAATTATCGCCTAAGGAGGGGATTTGAAAAAACGTGACAGAATGCATGTAGGAAACACTTAAAGAATTCGGGGTTCTTAAAGTCGTTATGAGCCACGATTTACAAACTTTCTGCTCCGATTGATTTTCTATTAAGCCTACTAAAAAAAATTTGAAAGGAAAGCCTTCGATCGCAAAGATTCTTTAATATGACGATGAAAAAGAAGGCATGAAAAAAATTCCACCTTGCTCAATAAAAAAAATAAAGAATAAAAAAATTGCAGGTACGTTTTTATTGCATGATTAGTTTTATTGCTATTAATTATATCTCTTTTTTTTTGCCTTCAACGCGTGCTCGGGAACATAACAATATTCCCACATCATTAAACAAAATTAATTATACGTTGTTGCTGTTAGTCCGAGACCGAAAATGGCTAGAACGTAGTACGATCATTCCTCAAGGCAATTTTTATTGAAAGGTCTTACTCACTGCTGACAGTTTGATGGCTTTTCCGGAAAAAAAAAATTTAATCACTCAAATGGAAGCTGTTAAGTCAAATCCTATTTTTGGAACCTAAAAGCAGCTGAGGCTTAAAGTAATTTAGCAAGGAGCATTTTGCTGATGTCGAATAAAAAGCTATTTCAATTGATTTAGTTTTTCTTATATGCAATGAAAACGATTTCCTTTGTGCAAGGTTTGGATGAGCTTGTGCCTTGCAACGTATCATCGATCACCAAGGAGTATTATCGTATAGTATAAATTTCCATGGAGATGTTTTATCGGAAATGTTAATAAATCAAATTGAAAAATCGCTGATGTAAGACAAAGAATGTTGTTCGCCCATTAAAAATTACATGAGTAATGATTAGGCTGAATAATAGAGGTATAAAATGAAGCTGAGAAAAATTGAGTTATTATGCGGTTATTTTTTTGTTTGCAAATCATAGACCATAGTAAGGGTTTATACAATACTTATGAATGTTTTTTTTTCCTCATGTATAAAAATTTACGTTTGTAACAGGATAATCGGATAAGGTCAACGAAGAACAGCTTGTGTGCCGAAAATTTGACAAAAAGCAATAAAATAATTTCCAAGTATCACTTTGCATCAAAAGAGTTTTAAAGAGAAATAAAATATCAACTGCTGAAATAATTTGTAGATTTTATGACTCACAGATTGTCTAAAAAGAAAAAAAAAGTAAAAGGAATCCCATGAGTGTCTTTAATAAAATTATAAAAAAATGTCCATAACGTACCTTTTTACGCCCATTTTAATTTCAACTGATTTTTTACCCTTTGTAGAACAAAATTAGCTTTAGCCTGAATTATAGTTTTCCTGAAGCAGGATAATGGAGTACCCTTTTCCATCATTTTCGATTCTCTTGAAATTGAGCCATACCTTTCACTTTGCTTCAAAATGAATTTGGTGGCATCATCCTTACCATTTTTTAATTTTCTCGTATTAGTTTACTGTTTCGGATCTCAGTTTACTTTGAAATCAGCCATTTTTTTATGTTAAAAGTATTTTTTGTTTTAATCTTGAGATCGAATATGCCTATTCTGAAAGTGAGAAATTGTCTATTTAATGGGAAATTCAAAAATGATAAACTTCTAATAATTTTATCGACATTTTTTTTTTCGAATAAAATTTTAAAACAAATGAACAGAGAATCTGATGGTTCACACATGAGTCACTTCAGAATAGAAAAAATTATAATTTGTCGCTGTCATTTTTCGCCATTGAAAAACATTACAATTTTCCATGAACTCCAATGTGAAACTCCATAACCATCAGTTGCTACAAAGTTATTATTCGTATACAAAAAGATCTAATGAGAATGAATGAGACAGGAGGTATGTAAAATATAAAAATTATATGATTGAGATGCTTGTTTCGTGTTGTAGACGGACACACGGACGGATTTAATGTTGTTTATATCTCATCAAATCGAATTACCTTGATCGTGTCTTCTTTTTATAACCATTTTTTTTTTTCAAAAGATAATTCAGGGGCAACCTTTTTAGCAGGTGTTTGATAGGCTTTCCAACACACAGAAGAAAAAGATTTAGATCTTTTTTTTACCCCCCATGCCATTTCTTTTTCTGTGATATTCGTGAGTTAAATGCCGACGATTTTCGATAAGGCGTTACGAGTTTTTCTACAGCGTGTAATATAGTTTATTACTCTGTCGTATCTTCCATCAAAGCCTATTTCCTGAGAGCGGAATGTACGATGTTCGATGTTTATTAATGTTTTTCTCTCCCCCTTTCGTTTCTTTTGTTTTATTTTATTTTATTTTATTTCCATTTGTTCTTTCTCTTTGCAGAATGCTATCAATGGGTAGCTTTAGCATTGTGATACGCCTGCTCGTTTAAAAAAAAATTAGCACTGTTGCTTAATTTTTATTGTAATTATGCTTATAGTTTAGGGTGCCCGTTATGAGGGGGTGTAAAATAAATTTGTGGGGGCCCCTTTCAAAACTCTCCAAAAAAAACCAACAATATTTTGTGCAAAACCTGAGCTTTGCATCTCTACTCTAACATGTACCTGTAAGCACTTCGATTTTCCCATTTTTCGATTTTTACAGCATTTTTTTTTTCAGCGAAATAGACAGATGAAAATTCGATCACTGAGCCCAGTTACTAGTTACATATGTAGTTATCGATAGAAATTTCAAAAACTTCAATTTGGTCATTTTCCAATGACTTTCATTTTCTGTTCACTTTCATTCATCTGTTCATTTAGCTAAAAAAAAAAAAAAAAAAAAAAAAAATATGCTGTAAAAATTGAAAAATTTCCATGTATTTTAAATGGGAAAATCAAAAGTGCTTACAGGCACGACTGGCACGTGTTAGAGTAAAGATGCAGCGCTCAGGTTTTGCACACAATATTTTGGATTTTTCTGGAGACTTTTGAAAGGGGGGCCCCAAAAAAATATTTTACAACCCCTCATAACGGGTATTCTATTATAGTTATTTGCAATTCAGTATATCCTGTTGGAAACTGATCGACATAATAATGCCACTATATTTTATAGACTTATTTTTTAAGATGATATTCCCCTTTTGTTTAAATTAGAAAACGTCCCTTCTTTTCTTCTTAAACTAAAAGCAAAGTCAGCCATTTTCCTTAAACTTTTTCAATCAGCTAAAAGGCGGAATAAAAAAAAAACATCCGTTAAGTTAAAGTATTAGTGAAAAGCTAGTTTGCTTAGAGAGTGATCTGGGGGAAATGCGATTCCATTTTACAAGATCATGCCACTAATGTTTACTTCTAATTCTCCCTTTCTTTCTTTTTCTCTCTTTTTTTTCATGGTCATATGCTTTACGGACCACATGTCTATTATTACAACGCAGATAATGCGGTAAATATTTATCTTATCAAGGAACGTTCAAAACGAAAATGGAAAAGCCTCAGATTGGAGATTTCAACACAGTTAGCTTATGTGATGTGTGAGAAATTGCAAAAACCTTCCATTGTTTTTAGCTTGAATTTCGGAGTTCATTATTTGATCCGCCTAATTGACCGGAGGACCTGTTTCATATAAGAGTAATGCCGCCGGCCCTTTGAGATGCTCATTAGATTTTCCGCATGTTTATACTTTTAAGATTAGTCAGCTTATCATTGCTGTGATAGTAGAATAAGTCAATTAACTTCAATAGACGTAAGAGTTTTTTCAACTGAAAAGTCGTCATTGAAAAATGGAAGTTGTTAGGCTGTTCAGACAGGAACAAGCGAACCCTTTTAATTGTAATTAACAAAGACAATGGCGCTAGAATTTTTTTGTTTTGTTTTTTTTTTGTTTTGCTATCTGGGATTTAACGAGATTTTAGTTTGTAAATATGAAAGCACACAATAATTGGCTATAAAAACCCCCGATCTTCCTCTAATAGAACGAAAAGGACAAGAAAAAAAATAGATTAAACCACAAGAGATAAAATAAAGGAAGGGAATAAGGGAATTGTAAGTTTTTACCTGTCATGTCCACACCTCTTCGCTTAACTACGATCGCAGAAAACTAAAAACGGATTTTGTTTCGTTTTCATTTTACTTCTTCAAATCGTTTTTCACAGCAGAAACCTTTTCCTTATTGTTATCCCGACCGCCATTTCAACTTAAAATAATCCTTTTGAATAATTCATTTTATGTCTTTTTTTTTTTTTTTTTTTTTTTTTTTCTTCAAAACGTTTACAATTTTTTTTTTCCTGCTGACTAGTAAATTTACATCTTCAACTGATCTCGAATACAGAAGCATTTTTTTTAGCAAAGGGGTGGAATAAAAGAATACCGCTATAAAATAATAATATGGCTGCTGAATAATGGCAAGCAAAAACAGGAACGACTTCATCAAATTGCCTCTTCATATACGAAAAAACGAATCTTTTAATTTTTTATGTAGTGACCGCTACTCAAGTTTTATGATGATGAGAGCATTGTTCAAAAACGGACTTCAAAACTGTCGAAATATTTTGTTCCCCTAACATTAAAATCAACAAAGCGAAAGGTTTGGTTTATTTTTGTCGTCACTCTGATTTGACTTAACATGGAAAACCGTTCATCGTAAAGTACTTACTGTTTTCGCCATGTTTGAAAAAAATTCGAGCCCTCCTATAAAATGCAGAATACTCGTGAAAATTGTTGTCAGGCGCCATGTTGACACTCAATAAAACCCGCACCATATAAACACATAGACACATACTTACTCGTCGCTTCAAAGTGTTGACTGACGTGACTACAAAATGAGAACTAAATATTTTGGTTTAGAACTACCCTTAAACGATTTCTCTGTTTACAAGGGCTTGTTTATATGATGCCAATCATTTGACCTACATTTATGTTTTCATGTGAAACATAAACAAATCAGGAAAAGAAAGTTTCGTTGTCTCATCTCCGTTATTTTTTTAAACAAGATTTCATGTTTCTAAGCCAGCAGAAAATCTCTGTGAACTTAAGAGTGCTGCAGTATATGCTAAACGCAAAACGGAAGTCTTTTTAGACCACAATGCATCTATCAAATGCTTTTAAAAGCACATTTTCCCGTTCCGAAATGGCCAACTGAAGGACAGATTCGACAAAATTTAAAACCAACATTTTCTTTTTAAAAAGTCAGAGAAATACTTAGGATTATAATTTAATTTGAGAGAAAGCAGAAAACCCCAAAGATGGATATTCAAAATAATTTTTTGTTACCATATATTTTTTTTCCTCAATATTCAAATAGTTCGGTTTATACGGTTTATTGATCCGACTTTTTTTTGTCTGTTTTTTTTTATATTTATATCCTATCTTTCTAAAATATCTCAATAGGTTCTCAAAATGAAGGAAAGTATTTGAAAAATGTTTTAGACATAATAAGCTTTATATCCGTTTTATTTTTTTTTTTTTTTCTTCGTATCTTCAATTGGTTACTTTTTTCAATGGCATTTCTTTTTCCTTTTATTTTTTTTTATTTTTTAAATTCAATTTTCGATATCTACCCTTGCATACACGTCACGTATGTGTGAATAAAAAAAAAAAGGATTTTGAATCGAAATAAAGGAAAAGGAAATTCGATTTAAAAGATGAAATCCGTGTTCTACGTGAAATGCAATTCAAAATGTAAAGGCTAAATTGAATTTCAACCTCCACCCCTGTTCCATCCCCAACCTGCTGTCGTCGGTTCACTTCCTTCGATATATTATACGGGATGCAATGAAAAACCCAACCGTGTTTTTAGAGGAAATTGAATGCTTGTATATTTTTCCATACCTCTTGTTTTTTTTCCTCTATTTTCCTTTGTCCAGCATCCGCTTATAAAATGTCCAATTCCATAAAATAAAATAAAAAAAATTCCAGTGCTTAATGAAACAAAGCTTTTTCTGAGAACAAACTGTGCGATTCATTTATTATTATTTGTATAAATAATAATAAAACTCAATAACAGTGCGATTGCAGGCAGGAATATATGACGTACTTTTAAAGTTTTCCTATTTTCTCTTTTAATAATATTAAAACTTCCTTTTATTTTCTAAAATAAAAATGATCGTGGCTTTTCTCGGGGATCTCTTATGTCCACTCAGTTAAATAAAGAAGAAAGGTTTTTTCCTCCTTCCTTGATTGCACATGAAATGTCGTAAAATTAGAAAATGTCTCTGCCGGAGGCAGAATGATATCGGGAAAATCCATTGTGTCCTGCTGTGTTTTTAAAGGTTAATGGTTCCTATCCAGCGGGAAAAGATTTCATTTTGAAAGCCTTTTTTTTTCTAGATTTATTTTCTTGTTCAAAAAAATTTTTTTCTCTCTTTTTTTTGTGGCATTGCTAAAACTTTTTTTAAAAAAAATATTCCTACTGTAATTTTTTCCTTTGATAATGTGGCTGGGTTTTTGCTATATTCACAACTAAATATTCAAAGATTTCAATTCAAAATGTTTAGCAGCTTTCATTTCAAATTTTTTTTGTAGATTTTGGATATAAATGAATAAAAAGCAACCATTATTTCCAAAAATATTAGTTTTAGAGTTCTTTTATGAGCTGAACTTTCATTTCTGCTTAGACACTTCAGTCCAAGAAAAAAAGAAGACGCGTGCTTTAGGAAAAATTAAGAAGAATATGACGCGTGCTTTAAGAATTAACGAAGCCATCAGGTCAAAAGTCTATAAAATAGAGCCTCTGATTTCCCGGGATATTCGAAATTCCGGGATTCGGGAAATGGAAATCCCTCTGTTTTCGGGTACTTCCCTGGTTTTCCAGAAAGAATGCTCCCGGAGTATAATCCCGAAAATATTTCTTTAATAAATCGGGAAAATTCCCAAGAAGTCTTAAAATAGGGGAAAATCCCGGAAAATTGTATCACTGAAATTTGAATTCCTTCAATTACAATGAGATGCGAATAAAATTTTTCTTCAGGATCCCAAGAAATCCCGGGCAGAACCTCACGTCCAGAAATATGTAGTCGATAGTCATTTAGAGACTCCGAAATTAAAAGGCAGAAAATAACATCTACTTGTTTGGAAAATTATTAAAATAAATGTAATGTTTTCGTTATATTTTAATAATACTTCTGATGGTCCATTTTTAGAAAGAATTGAGTTAGACAAACAAGTTAGAAAACACCGCATGTTATTCTAATATGTTTGCCAAACAAGCCACGTACAGAAAAATTTGTGTTTTTTAGGCTAGTTTTCTTTAACATTTTTCCTAATGATAAGCAAAATATATACAAGAATGTTTTTAGTATCACTTTCGCCTTAGTTGAACTAATGTAAGACACTATTGTAAGATACTAATGTAAAACTAGTTAAACTAATGTCAGGGAAAAATTCTTGGGAGAACGGTAAAAAAGGTTCAAAGTACAAATGAAGAACGGAAAATGGCGATTTTCTTAACTTTTTTCCTTATATTGGTCTGGCATATTCTGTTAAAATTTAGCTAACATTATTCCTGGGGAATTGCAACCTTAAAATAATTATTGTTTTTCTTGCCATTGTTTGTAATAACACCCCGCCCCCCTCCCCCCCAAAAAAAATCCGACTAAAATAAAAATTATTTCATTACAGGTGCTGTTGTTTTTCTGTCGACAAGTTAATTGAAATTCGCCAAGCTGTTGGGTTTATGTGATTTGAGTTACCGCCCAAACTTCTATAGCAACAGGTGCGTATTTCCGTAGAAAACTCAAATTTACTTCCCATGAATGCATATGCATGCTCTTACAGACGGCCAAATCATATTTTAATAGATTTACGTTTACAAAAACAAGATTTCGATTCCGTTGATTTATGATTTGTCCGAGTGTTTATTTCATTCCGACAAAATGACTTTTAGTAATTTTATGGTCATCGATCATGACATTCTTCCAAACATGATATTTCTTCAAAAAGAAAACAAACGAATCATTCTTTTAAAAAACTCAATTTCGGCTTCAAAAAAATAAAAAAAAATAAAAGGAAAACATGTTTATGACTAAATCTTGGAAAAAGTTTGGGAAGAAAAAAATTATTACAACGTCTAAAGATCTGGGTACACCGTTCTTGAGCACGTACACATGTGTAAACAACTTCTCCATCCAATCATCATATCCAAAATGTCTTGTATTAATCCTGTTCGATGCTTGATCTTCCTTTTTACGAGTCTTTGAGGGATCGAAAAATTCTACAGTGTGTCTGCAGAAAAAAAAGATGGAAAGCGATTATAAATTAGCCTGATGTGTCAAAAGCTGATTTCTTAATCAGCGGAGGTGGCTTAAAATGTTCTACTTCCTTCTCATTAGGTTGTAAATTTTAAAAATCGAATGGCGCCATTTTGCTTTTTCGTGGCATTGGTGCTATAGTCATATTCTTGTGATATGATATTGTCAATGACATTTTTACTCAAATCGTAGTAATTCATCCATACAACATAAATGCAAAAGGAAATCATTTTTTTTTTTTTTTTTTTCGAATTCATTTTGTCGCGACGAATGGAACTGAATTCCTGTCATGCGTTTAACAACATGAGGTAATGATGGATGCACTTTTCCGAATGCCAAAAAATTTAATTTGTCTGTTAAACCTCGCTTTGCACTTCAATTGTTTACATTTACTAGCCGGCATTTAAAATTCCTTCCACGAAATACTCCAAAAGCCCCGGCAACTTTATAATTCTAGGAAGTAAAAGACCTCACTCGATAATTTGGCTCGAAATGAAGACCACCATGCGACTCCTTAAAAATTCTAAGAGCTGGCTATGTGATATCGTAACGTTAATTTAATCGCTTCATTTTGTTCGATTGTTGCCAACCGAAAAAGATGGAGAAGCCTGTTTAATAAAAACGAAGCCTTTTAACTCCTAATTTTGAGGATTTTCGAACTTAATTTATTCCATTATAGTTTTTCAAAGTGACACGTACACTTCACCGCAGAAAATTTTAAATGACATTAATTTCGAGCCAGTCAAAAAGAAAAAAACTTGAATCATCATTTAAGATTTGCCGATAATTAGCTCGGCTTATTGATAACTCAATACTTTCGTTAAACTTGTTTGGTATCATCAAATGATTTGTCGGTAGCTTGTTTCGATTTTTTATAACGTTATTTAACCTGTTTATAGACGATTTCTAAGAATTCCTTTTTTTTTAATACTAATAATTTACTGTGAAATCGGCGCCAAATAATTGACCGAAAACGGAAAAGTTTAAGATGGAATGGCGAACGGTGTGCTATAATTTTAAAGTTTCAAGTTTGAACAGGGGGGGGGGGATATCGTGCGAGAAATGATTAAAATTTATATCATTTCTTTGGCGGTTTTTCACGCTTTGATTTAGCACATGGGCGATTTATCCCAACATCTCAATCTAGTATCAACTATTGTCAGTATTTACTGGCTCTAAACTAAATTTTTTTACGATGCCGTTTTATGACAATTTCGGTTATGCGGAATCATTTACAAGTTACGAATAAAATACCTATGTTTTTCTTGCGGTTACATTTTAATTACGAAAATAAAAATTAATTGAAGTATATCTATCTTAATTGAAAATAAAACGATCAAAATTACGCTAAGTGTGAATTAAAAATAATTCGTTCTAAATATTTTGAAACTTTTTTTCGAAAATTCACAAATTTGAATTCCCGCTGCTTGCTCAGTAGGGGCTTCTTCTTACGGTGCCGTACCTGTGTCCAGGCGTAGGCGACCATCAATCAGACTTATATTTGTCTCTATCGGAGGCAATTCTGAAGAGCTCCTCGACGCTTAAACTGGTCCAAGCTCTTAAATTTCGCAGTCACAATAGGTTTTTCCGGCCTATTCTCCTTTTTCCTTCGATATGTCCCTGAATGATCGTCTTCAGGAGCTCATATTTAGGTCCTTTGAGAAAATGACCAAAGTATTCCAACTTCCGTCGTTTTACGATTTACAAAGTATGGGCATTATCTTCTAAATTAGACAGGTGATACATTCTAAACTGAAAATTGGAAAAGAATTTCTGCACTGCCTGAAAAAATACTTTTATCGATTATTTTCAAAATATTTTGGAGACATTTTTCCATTTTTTTTCTCTTAAACAAAATATAAAAAAACGTAAATTTAGTTTGATTGGAAAAGGTTATTCTTAACTTTGGTATTGGGTTAATAAAGACTGACTTACTTTTGCATTTTTTTTTCTAAAGATTAAGTTAAAAATTAACAATGTCATATTTAATATGTGTCAAGTAGAAGGCATTGTGAATAGGTGTTAAAAAAATCTGAAATCAGTTGTAACTAAATTTTTTCATAAGAAAAAACAAAAAGTAAAGATGAGCTTTTTCACATCTTTAATAAACACGTCTAAATAAACAAACGGAAAAAAGAGTATTAAAATGCAGTTTAAAAACCGACCTACGGTAATCTTATGGCACTGAAAATGGTTGCTGATAATTTATTGCCGAGAATATGACCTCTTTAATTGTGCTATCAAAATACTATACTTATTAGGCGTTGGTTACATTGCACAAAAGTTTTTGTTCCAAACGTTTCGAAAATTTTCGATGATATTCGAAATTTTTGAAGATGTTCCAAATTATTTTAGGTATCTATTAAACTTTTTATATGATGGGGATACATAATATCAGCGGCCGAGTACCCTCATTAAGTTAAGTCAATTTGTATTTTTTATTTATGCATTTAAAATTTTTTCACCATCTTTTTTTCCTGCCTCGTATAGGAAAAAATTGACTTAAATTGATAGGGGTATTTGACCGCTGATACATATATCCCACTCATTACGTAAAAAATATAATAGACCTCCTAAAATAACATCAAACATCATCAAAAATTTTCGAACAAAAACTTTCGTGCAATGTAACCAACGTCAAAAATAGTAAACGTTTTCTAACATTTTTTCCGCCTTGAAATACAATTAAAAAGAAAATATTTTCAACAATTTTATCGCCTACTTTTTTTGTGTTATTATTATAAAATTTTACATGTAATAATTTTTTTGTTTGGACATTTCCAATGTTCACAGGTTTCCCTGCAAGCTGTCACCAAGCACCCTGGCCAGCATACAAGGTAAAATTCAATTATATCTTAATTAATTTAAAGTTATTTCAATCTTGAACCCCCATACTTGAAAATTTTTTAAATCGATCGTATAATTGCTTGACTCCCACATTACTTTTTAAGCATGAATCCTGCACGTTGCAACTTTTGAAATCGAAAAGCCTGAAACACTTGACGGATAAAAAAGCAGAGCCGTAAAAATCAAGAATTGAAATTGAATAACAATTACACAAACATGTGGATGTATATAAAGTTGGGTCGTTTTAATATTAAAGTTTAATTCCATTAATAATATCAGAGAACATGTTGAAAATACCACACATGACGCCTTCTTTTTGTATCGTGCCGTTTCTGATTCGATTTTACTCATACTAATGTTCTTGTACTTGAAAAACAAATGATATGCACCGAGTAATTGTAAGAATTCCTTTCCTAATAAATAATGTAAAAAGGATTTTATTTTTTGGAAAAAGTAATGGGATAAATATTAAAAAATGGGGAAAACGTCTGAATTCGTTATAAAAATTTTAAAATATATCGCATCATAATCTGCAATTTAATATATTTAAATAAATGTAATTTTAGTATGGAGAACCGTCTTAGACCCTTCCTATGGCGTTGCAAGGTCCCTAGGGGTCCAAAGTATACAGGTTGTACACTTCATGGTATGGAATATTAATTAAGAAGCTTTGGCAGCCTTGATAACTTAAAAAAAAGAAGAATTAACAATTACAAGCGAAAGATGTATATTCATAAAATTTTTTGACAAGATTCCCTCGGACTGATATATTTATACCACCAACTTAGCGAGGCTTTATTGCTAAACTATCCAATAAATAATGAAAATTACAACCGTAGAAAGGAAAAACATAATTACGTATTTAAGTTTATCTACCTTATGTATTTCAATTATAAAATCGTATCTCCCAATTTCCAGGAAAGGGCTTTTGTTGTATTATGGGTCGTATGAAAGTTTATGTAAAATATACTCTGGTTCCAGTAGCCTGATTATTTGTTCCAGATAATAAGCAGAGGTATTAATGAAAATCTTTTTTGGAAAGCTGTGAAGTCGACTTTACTATGCTTTTAAAATATAGTGAGTCTTTAAAATTTTTAAATCAATGTGTTAAGAAAAGGCTTCACGGAATATCGGAAGGAATGGCTGTTTAGTCTAACACTCGATTTACGGGGAAAAAATCAAACTTCAGGTTTTTAACGAACTCTTTTGATTTTTCCTTGTATTTTTGGTACAAGTTTCAACTTGTTCCAAGCAAACAAAAACCAGAAAAACAAAATCAAAGTTTTTCGGCTGCAATTTTTTTTGAAATGATTTTCCCGTAAAATCATATTTTTGAAATGTATGGGGCATACATTTCAGACAAGTTGAAACTTGCTCCAGAAATTCCAGGATATACCAGAGGAGTTCCTTAGATGCCTAAAATTTGGAATTTTTCATCGTAAATCGAGTATTAGAGAAAACAGCCATCCCTTCCGGCATCCGTGAAGCTTCCTCTTAAACGTTTTCTTTTAAACATTTTGACCAACCGGCGTTATCGGGATATTTTTCTCCCAGAATTTTCTATTAACTTTGTTACACTTAACAGAGAAATTGCTTCTGGTACTTATTTATTCACTTCCAATCGGTCAAATCCTCTAAATTATTTTATTTTTGTAGTGCTTCCTGTTTTTGTAATAATACTGTATCTATATTTTTTTTAATGAAATTCGTCCATTAAAGGTCATAAAAAGCAGATTTATTGAAAATTTTCATTTACATCCTTATGGCCATTTCGGCTGTTGCCATCATCAGAGGAACTAAACGAAAATTAAAATCATGTAAAAAACCAATAAATAAAATTAAAAGTCACAAACAAACGTCAACCCTTTAAGTACGATATTTCTTCTTTCTCCTTTTCCTCATAATTAATTATTAAATCGAATTAACAACAATTATTTCCAATAAATAAAAAGACAGGTAACATTAAAAATCCATAACGACGGAATTCAAAACTGTATCTATCTTCATTTATGACCTTATGATTTCTGAATTTTATTCCTAGATACTTGCATTTATTCTTGGCATTAAAAAAGCGATTTTGGAAAACGGAAGCTTCGAGAAAAATTAACAACTCGTACTCATAGAGGACTCAACCCCTCTCTTCCCCTGTGGCTCTGCTATATTTTAAGAAAAAAAAGGCTCTTTCAAGTTCAGCCAGGTCATCTTAAAAGTATCTATTGTTTCATTAACTTCCTATGGTCGAAATCGGTGAGATAAAGTGCTTAAAAAAAAAAAAAAAAAAAAAAAAAAAAAAAAAAAAAAATAGATTTTATATACATTATTTATTTTCCCATCATAACTGGCCACATTCCCTTATGACTCTTAAATTTAACCCTAAACGAAACTGAAAGGAAGCCACCACCTTTAGCAATTTTTCAACAGGAAAACAAAAGAAAGAGTCGCCGTACATTATTTATACCGTATCTTTGGGTATATCATGTAACAATGTTCCACACCCTTAATCTTAGAACAAGTCTCAACATTCTTTTATGTTTAAATTTCAAGGCTAGGGTAAAATGAAAATAAAATCCGGGAACGCCTATTATAATATTCATCGTTCCCTTTTTAGAATAGCGATAATAAAAGTCGAATTTGACTAGATAATGCCTTCTTCCTATTCTTTTTTTTATTTATCGTCTGTAATTTTTAACGGTATAATTGCAAATCATATTATGGGAACCCCATGTGTCGAGTGATTAGTATGGGGCTTAATCATCTGCCAAAAAAAAAAAGAAAGAAATTGTCGGCATTGTCCTCTGTTTCTGTGAAGCGAACCCGAAGGATGTCCGGTTCAGTGTTGTAGGAAGATCGTGGGAGGTATTGGATCACAGGTGAATGGTATGTGTATGAAATTTTAATTGCGATTTTTTGTGACTTTGTAATCAGTATTTAGACATTTAGACGATTTAGACACAGAAGCGGAATTTTAATGATACTCAAAATGCTTGATTTACATTCATAAAACAAGGAAAATCCATTTCTTTCATATTCATTTAACTGATCATACCAGATTAGGATGAATCGATTTATCCTTTTTTTTCGATTCATACGACAGTCCAATACGGATGCAGTGCGTGGGATTTATTATAATGCATTCATTTAATAAACGAAATCCATTTTGAAAAAAAAAAAGGTCGGCTTTATTTTTACTATTTATTCATAAATTTATTTAAAGGGCATCCTCGCTCCACCCCTCTTGCTACCACTTGTGATAAGTTATCATGCGTTTTGATAAGGGGGAGAGTAAGTATTATCTTAGAAATCGTTCCTCCTTTTCCTTTAAGTCAAACGACCCTTGTTCATTTTATAAAGCATATGTCTGGAGTATGGCTCACCGTATAAAGATTGGCCTTGTGTATGTATTGCGAATACGAAATTCCAACTTTTAAATTTCATCTTCTCTTTTACAACCCCTCGGAGTTTATCTTATCTTTTAACCCAGACACTAGAGATACCTTGTGGTAGATTTATGAATTTTTTATATTTTCATTCCGTGACATTTTCTGTTGTCTTTGATTTTAAGAGCTGGGAAGTATTATTAATCATGCAAAGCACTAATTTGTAAACAAATGGCTTCCGTGGCGTACTGCCTAACAGTTTTTGTCATTTTACATTCAACATGACAAAGTGATGGAAAAAAAACCTTAAACAGATTGTCAAACTGATAAAAGATAGATTGTAGGAGAATATGACTGTTAGGCAGTACTTAATAATAATCAGCTCATCAATAAATTCGTCGGTTTTTTACAAATGCCTGGAAAATATTTTGGCAATTAATATCAGTCCCATAGAAATGAGCGAATTTTAAAATCATACCTAAAGTAATTAGTGTAATGCCTTTGCTCTTTTCAAAATGACGGATTAATTCAAAACGCCTACATCTTTAATTTTCTTTCATGCAAAGAGAAGAAATCAGTCTATAAATCAAATTAATCATCCTGTTTTCAAATATAATTACATAATAAAAGGCGGAATGAAATCAAACAGATGAATATTGCACCAATAAATTGACCTTAATGATTGTTTGCGGGTAAACTGAAGATATAACGATATAATAATGTGTTACGCGGTTTATTTATAAAAAGGAAAAGAAAAAAAAAGGTGCAACCCTATAAATTAGGGCAATAAAATGCCACCACCCTAATTTTCTTTTGCAACTTTATTTTGATTAAAGATTTTAAATGCTGGATGGAAAAATGCTTCCTTCATGAAACTAGCTAGTTTATCTATTTTTGATGGTTATAAAGAATACTTTTAAAATATTTGATTTACAACAACTCTAATTCAGGGTCTTCTTTTCGAGAACTTTTAGGAGAAAAGTCATTTTGAAACTGATCGATGTTACGGCTGAACCTATTAGAGATGTTCAAGACGTAGCATTTTTAACTCTTACAGTCATAGGCTTGTTCCTTTGTTGGGGTTAGATTTTTATGTATTGTTCATTTCTAATTGCCATTCACCAGATGGCAAACTCATGGTCTTATTTGGTATGTGTTAAAAAAAAAAAAACTTCAAAATAGTTTATTTATGGACAAATTGAAAAAAAAAAAGAGTTTAATTTGGCAGCATCTTGCTACAAGTGCCAATAAAAAAAAGAGAAGGATATTTGACATATTTCGTTCTTCTAATGGGCCTAACCCATTTCAAAATTTGATACCTCCGATAGATTTTGAGGGATCTAAATTAACAGTTTTTTTGTTTCCTTTAATGAAAGCGAAATGGTGATGAAACAAAACCGAGAAATTTTTCGTTTCCGTGAAGATTAATGGAGGTATCTAAATCCGGAGAAAACGAGGAAGTCTTTTTTAAAATTTAGTGGCAGGGAAAAAAATCGCATTACAAAATGAATTTATGATTTTATTAACCTTTTGCTTTTTCCTCATAGAACCATCTAAAATCAGCTTCTCTTGAAAATGATTATTTAAAAAGGAAGCTTTTCGACGTCAGAGGTGCTTAGGTTATACATGCCTAGCAAAAAATGTGTAAATCTAGGAATTATTTTCCGTGCTGGATTAAAAACAGTCATATGTCCCATATCATAAACATTCATCATTTTGAAGGCTTTCATATGTTACAAAAGCTCTGTTAAAAAAAAAATTTAAAGAGGTAATTTTTTTATTTTTCTTGGAATTTCAGTTGAAGCTGTCGCTGATTTTTGCAGTTTTTTGAAGCCAAATTAGCATTAGTGTGGCATTAGTGTGATCATTGAATTTTTTTTTGAGTTGACTGAAAGCTACAATCGAAAGTTTACTAAAAGCGATTTTAAAAAACTTGAATATCAGAATTTTTTGAGAAGAAAAAAATTCTCCATCAGAGCCACCATTGATTCAGTTCGTTTATTTCCTTCTTTGCAATCATTCGATAGTTTTAAATCTCACAGACACACAAAAAAAAAAAAAAAAAAGAAAGTGGTATACCTTGCCGATTTTTCAAGTTCAATATGCACTACCTAAATACCGAATTGAATCAAGAAGGTGTGAAAATGATAAATCGGTTGACCTTAGAAGCCGTATACTCGAGCAGTGATATGCATACTTTTCAAGCAATTAAAATTTATTACTGCAATAAAACAGTAAAATTACATTTTACGGCTTCGATTTACACTATTTTTGGGTACATTATGACGAAAAGTAATCCTTTTTACATAAATCATTGGACTTTATATCAAGCTATGTATCGCGATAAGCATAAAGGAAGCAAGAAAAAAAAATGCCGAGCGACAATCGCATTCTCTTTACTTTTTTTAAAAGAGAGAAAAAAAAAATCTTTTTCGAAGAGAATAAAAAAGCGGGATTTACGTGAAAAAAAAAAAAAAAGAGAGGTTAGTTCGGAACGCAAACTTCAGAAAGCGTTCCTATCGCAAGTCGGTTGGTAACTCTGCGCGGGCTCAAAAACTCGGCTATAGACCCGCCTGCCTTCTACTGTTCAAAGCATTCAGACAGTTAGACTCGACAGTCTTAACTAAAAGCAGCGTGTATTATAATGTTGTTTTTTGTTTTATCGAATGAAAGCCACCAGTTACGTAGTATTTACCAAAGCGTGATTTAAATATCAGTTTTTTTTTTTTTTCATTGAAAAGTATAAACACAGTTTTTACCTTTTAGTAATCCACAAAAAAAAAAAAAAAAAAAAAAAAAAAAAAAAAAAAAAAAGGAAAAAAAGTTCGAAATTTTTTTTTTTTTTCCGCTTTCGCCGTAACGAACTTCGTGTATTTAACAAAAACCGAAGTGAATGTGTGACATGTAATTTAAATATTTCTTCGAATTTACATAAGTAACATCGATATATCTCAAAAGAAAAAAATAAAATAAAAATAATAAATTGAGAAAAAATCGAGTAAAAGTTTGACCCAATTCGGTGTAACCCAACATGACAAAAAAATTAGAAAGTGACTAACAATAGAAGGGTTGTGTCATTGTTATTCAATTTTTTTTTTCGGTACCGGAATTTTTAAGGTTCATATTGACAAAAAAATAGAAAAAAAAAAAACGATCGGTTTTAAAATGTTACAAAAAATTATCGGTTCGCAGTAGGACGCATTCGGAGCAAAACTTTTGACATTTTTTTTATTTTTATTAAGTTGAAATGTTTGAAGTTTAAATCTTTCATTTTTTTATGATCACTTTTTTTTCGATTCATATATTGCAAAGATACTGATGTGTTTTGTTTTATTTTCTTCTTTTCTTACAAAATCTTCGTCCGGGCCTGAATGGATGGATCTTCATATTTTTTCAAATGGATTTGTTCATCGGAACGAATTGTGTCCGACAATTAAATCATCGGAATTAATGTTTTTTTGCGGGTCCTTTTACCGGGATCTATAATTCCCACGGGACTTGTAATTTTAAACAATCACCATCATCATCACCGACGGGCACGGGGGCGACGTGGCGTGCGCCGCGACGCTTTACGACAATGGTCTCCATGGGGGAACAATCGGTACGATGGGCATCGATTCGACAGCCGCCAACTCCAACGCGGGATCTGCCACCGGGGTAGGCTGGTGGTCCATGATGAACGGGAGCCTGTATGAAGAAAGCCCTCCTCCTGCTCCGACAGTGAGCACCCCAGTTTCTTCTCCCAATTCAGTTAGTATAACGGTGGTGCCGGTAACGGCTACCACATCTTCAACGTCTCCTAGTTCCTCATCTGTTGCTAGTAATAATACCGGTCCCCTTCACATACCTGCCAAGCGTCTAACGTCTTCGTACGACTCCGTCGATCCTTCCAGCGGTGTCATCCGTCATTCCCATCCCGGATCTCAGCCCTGGAATTATCCGGAAAATCATTCCGCCACAGCTTTCGAACCCCCGGGCAGTCTGAATCATCATCAATATTCAACAACTCCGACATACTATAACCTGGCATCCGATGCATCTTCAAGGGATGGTCGGAAGTTAAATTTTTGGCCACCGGCAGTGACGACGTCACCCACTACCGAATATAAGTACAATCCCTCGGTTTCGGCGGCTAATCCCACAGATCCTAGTTCGGTGTCAACTTGTCATCAAAGCTTCACCGCCCAAACGTGGTATTCTCCTTATTCTTCTGTTAGTCGACATCACGTCGATCATCACACACATCAAAGTGTACCATACATCCAGGATGAGTCCAGGAGAGCTGCAGCTGCTGCAGCAATGGTTGCTGATGGGTTTCCTCACGATAGTACCTATCTCAGGAATTATGGTGCGCCTGATCCTGTGCCCAGCACCCCTTATCCACCACCTGGTAAGTTACTTTTGAAATATCAATTTTTTAACTTAATTACGAGCAAACTGTAGCCTTAATTGCGTATGAAGTTTAAAAGTTATTTCTATTTTTTTTACTAAATGCAGTTATGACTGGATGATTTTTTTTTCTGTTCCTCAAGGCCGCGACCTACCTCATGCTAAGTTTCTTTTTATTGTAAATCTGTTAAAAAAAAAAAAAAAAAAAAAAAAAAAAACATGCAACCCCGTTACTCTCAGATTTATTGCGACCTTTTTTTTTTAAATTATTCTTTCAAGTTATATTCTTACAAAGTGACGCCGCTGAAAAATTAGGATATCGTCTCTTATTGCAAAACAACCTGATGATTAAATTGAAAGAGATTAAATTGTGGTATAATCGTTAAACTTCTCATCTTGAAGAGTCCGATTTTTCGAACAATAAATTGGCATCGGTCTATTTTATGTTAATTTATTATCTGCACAAATCATATTAGGTGCGCAAGGACCTGTAACTATGTTTCATGTCTTTTCCGGCAGTTTTGGGTGGAATAAACGGTATTGGAATATCTTGTTACGAAATCAGAAATAAATGGGTAATAATAAAAAAAAATTTTTTTACTAAATTTCGGTCACAAATATTAGTCCAAAAAGTCCGTGAAAATTTGTAGTTTTTTTCCCATTTCGAATCACGGATAAACGTATGCACATATTTATCACGAAAAAATTGCTCTACTTTTGAGGGTCTCCAATTGATGTCTAGAAAAAAATAAGTCCCTGACCTTTTGATCTTTAAAAAAATTGAACCTTGATCCTAAATTTATTCAAACAAATTACTCTCCCAGAATACTATTAATTTATCCCAGAAGCTGAGGATTCAAAATGTTCACGAAGAGGGACGATAAAGAGAAAGAGGAAAAAAGAAAAAAAAAAGTTTGTACGTCTTTGTTAAAATCCGGCCTTTCCCGTTTTTAGCTTACGAAAATGTAAATTTATCTAAAATTTTCGTAGCATTTACCACTTTCGTTTTACAAAAGCTTTTGATACTATATTGAGCTTACGAAAACAAACCGGTTTTTAAAACTTAAGAAAATGAAAACATGTTAAGCCTATGCTCTTCCATCAAAAGTCGTGCGTGTTTAATTGCAAAAAAACTATTACGAAGTTTTTTCGGATAAGCGATCGCCTGCGAATGTCTCATTCATTCATTTTTTCCATGATTTTTTTTTCCGAGATTTATTTGGTTGCTAATTTTCATTCGGAAGCAATGTTTTTAATTAAACATGTCATTTTTTATTTTTATTTTTGAACCTATTGCGTATGAAGATTGAAGCACGTATGCATTTATGCTTAACCTTGAAATCGATTTTCTTCGAAAGATTTTTTCCCCCTTCTATGCCGTCTTGAGTTTCCCTTTTTTTAAAATTTTATAAAATTTCATCACCATAATTTATTTTACTGATGAGAACATAAACCGGCAAAAAGTTTTCCACGTCAAAAACTACATTTGCAGTCTGCCGCATAACGAAACTTTGAGAAAGAACAATCATTTATTCTTTGATTAAGATATACTTACATTTTTTTGAATACTAATTTCTTCATTAAGATCAGGTTTCGTTTCCTTGTATAATTCTTTTGTTTCGTCCTTCTTTTTATGTGGTCAAATATTTGATTAGAACCGGTCTTTCTTTTTATTTTTTAAAATTATAATTTTATTGGAACGGTACTTGATGCTTCGATCGTTCACGTCAATCGTTGCAATCTACTAATTATTTATAGGAATCGAAGCGAATTAAAAAATTAGGGAAAAAGAATGATTTTTCAGAATTGAACGCTTTTTAATTACTCCAAATTTTTTTCCTTAAATCAGATTCTGATTGGAAGTGGTTGATCAGATATTGGTCCGACGATTCCAGTTCCGTCCCTAATAGTAGGGATTGAGAATAAAAGGTGAATAATCCCATAAAATTTATACCGAATCGCCGATGTTTTTAGGACCGTTAGTAAAATACAGCTGTTGAAAAAAAAGGAGGGTGTAAAAGATCAGTCTCTTTTAAGTTGCAGACCAAGCCTCTTATTAGGTATAAATGTTTTACCTATGCCAAACGCATATCATTTCTTCTCTTACGTGATTTTCACACAATCATTTTTTTTTTATCCAAATTAAAGGAAAAACTGCAGTGTAAATGAATTTTTTTTACTATGAATTTCCTTTTTTTTTAAGTTTTTATTCATTTTTCTTGTCCGTATACCAGGTTTAAAAAAAAAAAAAAGTGAATGAGTGCTTGTGAAAATAAGAACCTTCATACTTGACGCTTTAAAAAAAAATATTAATGATTTTTAAAAACAGGATTTACTTCAGATAGGCTTAGACCAGCAAGAAATAAATTTCAAATTGCAGATATATTTTCTTGATAAAAAATCATTTTTTAATAATTATGCCTTTTATCCTTTTCTGTGGTACACGGAAAAAAACGTTCGATTCTGTTACTGAATGTTAAGTTGGGTCTTATGTCGTCTAAACATTTGCTAAAATCAGGTAATTATTACTAAACGTTATTAATCATTACGAAAGCGTAGTAATAATTACTAAATTTTCGGTATCCTCAACTCAAATGTTTAGACATTGAATAGCAAGAACCGAATATTTATCTCCGTGTAGGCGTAGCTCTGGGCTTTTGTAAATGGATAATATCGACTGCTCCGAAGAAAAAATACCTATTTTTTTTTTTTAGCAGTACAAAAACTACCTATCTTTTTCTTCGGAGCAGTCGATATCTAATATTTTCTGTCTCTTGATATGATGACCCTTAAAAAAAATTTTTTTTTTTCTTAAAAATATAAATGGATCATATAAAAGTTTCCTTTATCGCTTTTATTATCCAAACGTTTGAAGGTCTTTTCCCCGATAGTGCCATGCGTTTTCTATTTTCATAATGCAGTTTTTCACTTTGTCGTTCACTTTTTAAATACCGATACCGCCATATACACTGCTTCCAATTTTTTTTTTTTTTTTTTTTTTGACAATTAACAACTTTTGATGTTTTTATCGAGCACATAACGAAAGGGAATTAACTTTTTTATTTCATACCCAAATAATTCACTTATTCTATATAAATAATACTTTGCCTTAACTATTCTTGAGGAGTCATCCAAATTTTAAAAAAGGACCTTGGCGAATAAGATGCTTTTTTTCAACCCCGTGGATTTTAATATACACATTTGAGCCCTGTAACTGGATTGAACACTGCCTTGGTATACCAACTAACCTGCCCCAATTTTTTTCCTGGAGCAAAAAGATAATATTTGAAATTTCAAATTTTCCTTTTTGATTGTGGTAAAATCGCAAGATTTGTGTAATTAAATCATATGTTGATTGTTTGGAGTGCAAGACAGAAGAAGAATTACAGAATTTTTGTAATTTCATCACATAAAGATTTTATTGCATGAATCTCGTAAAAAAAATCACAAAGCTGAAAAAGTGTTTTACCGAATTTAAACGGGTTATTCCTTTGCTCTAGCAACGAAACTTTGGCAGATCGGTTGGTACCAACACTCAAAAAAATTAATGTCTCGTTCTCAATACAAACGATGTAGCTTACACGGAGAAACCCACTCTAGTGCTGATTTCCTCAATCTGGCAATCATTGCCAAACTTTCTGAGTTGGGACCTGACAACCAGGATTTTTAGTAATCGTTACCAATTTTCTGGCAAAGATTGGCACATTATGGTAGTATTTACCTAATATTTACGGACAGAGTACCTTACAAATCAGTGGCGTAATTTCACCAAAACCTTGGGGGGGGGGGGGGGGGGGCAAAAAGTCTGTTTGCAATGAATGACCTTTTTTTTTTTTTTTTTGCTTTTCAGTTAGTGAGTGACACCATTTAATTAAAACTTATAGCTTATTTTAAACGTAAAAATTTAAAAAAATTAAAATTTTTGCTACACAAAATTATACATTATTTTAACGGGTATCACCGTTCTTTTAGGGCATCAAATGCACCCACTAGAAGTTCCAAGTCAGCTTTTTTTACTTCTTTTTTATAATGGCCTGCACTGCTTGGGGGGGGGGGGGGACAAAAGAGCCATTGAAAGAGCCATTGGCAAAAAAACCATAGGGGCAGGCCCCCAAAGGCGCAGGCACCCCCCTGCCCCCCCGAAATTACGCCGCTGTCAATTAGTAGCTTATACTAGTAAAAGTTTCTCAGTGTAGCGACAAAGCAAATTTGCTAGACTCGACAACATTATGCATTGCGACAAAGCACTCACGAGTCTTGGCACAAAACATTTTTACTGCTTAGACCTAAGTTGTGCAAAAATGCTTTGTCGCAAAGCATTTTTGCTTAGACCCAAAGCATTTTTTTGAGTGAAGACGGTGTTGTAGAGTCAATCCCTTTCGCTTGGTCAAACTTGTATATGTAAATCCACAGGGCCGAAAAATGCCTCTTATTCGCCTATAGGTCCTTTGATGTATTTATATTCTACATAAACTGCCGTGCACCCTCTGCACAGTCGCGAAGAACGGAAAACTTCTATCAAGCACTTTCACTTTCTATCGTCAAAAAGATTGAAATATTTTTCTTAAATGCAAAACTAATTTTAAAATTAAAAAATATGATGCGCGTAGAAATCTTTAATTTCCCATTTTCACTACTTTTGATTCCCGGATATTAAACGGACAAATGTAACCGAACGAAAATTACTAACGATATTTATATTTCCTTTTACTTTTTAGCCGGCTTTTTATAACAAGTTAAAATCCAAAGTGGTGGTAAATTGAAATAAAATTCTTTACTTATTTTTAATGTTTTCATCGTAAATCATTTAAGTGTCCTTGAGTCTATAAATGTGACGTCACTGATCCGTCATAAGTCATGACGTCATGGGCTACGCAATCACATCGACTAGACGTTATAAAACTTAATCTTTATTTTTTAATTTTATCTTTTTTTTCTTGTTTTCTTGAAAAACGAGAAATAAAAATAATTTTCAGTACACACACGGTAGATCTAATTATGAAAGGTCAAGTTTATGTTTCCTGTTTTTTTTTTTTTTTTAATTTCCTAAAAAAAAATTTTTTTTTGGTTACAGTTTGCTTTTTTGAAAAAGAAGAAAAGAATCTTTTTAAAAAAAATTCTGTTGCTCACCCACAATCTTCTGCCTAATTTTTTCAAGTGATTTGGGGATCGTCCCCATCTCTTTTCTCTTCAGGATCTCTCGGAGTTGGTATGGGATTAAGCGGGACGTGCGGATCAGGGACTAACCCCCTGGAATGGACCGGGCAAGTAACCGTAAGAAAAAAACGTAAACCTTATTCGAAATTTCAAACTTTGGAATTAGAAAAAGAGTTTTTGTTTAACGCGTATGTATCGAAACAAAAACGATGGGAACTGGCGAGAAATTTAAATTTAACGGAGCGACAGGTCAAAATATGGTTTCAAAATCGGAGAATGAAAAACAAGAAAAATAGTCAACGTCAAGCTGCTCAGCAACAAAATAATAATAATAACTCTACGGCAAGCAATGCTAATCACCATACGAGCAGTCACCATCACAGCAGTCACCACGGTCACGTCGTTCCCAATCATCATTCGGTCACAAATGGTGGAGTTACAATAAAACATCATCAGTGACCAATGCCCTTTTCTGGGGTTGTTTTTGGTCACCATGGCGTTTCAACCTAATCAAAAAAAGAAAGTGGCTTTGGAGGTCTCAAGTGATTTTTAAAATCCTTCTTTTATTTTTTGAGCTTTAATATTTTTCTTTTAAAAAAAAGAAAAGAAAATTTTTTTAATTTGTAGTATATTTTGCTATGGAGAAATAAGCCAAAAACAGACTTTTAACCCCAGAAAAAAAATTGGTAAAATTGTGTAAATAAGTGAATTCTTTTTATTTAAATAATAAAAAAAATGAGATATCTAGTAAAAAGCTCATTTTGAATATTACCTAGTAGTTGTACAAACCTTCCCCCCTCCCCCAGTGTATGTAAGACAATGTCTTCTGTATTGTTTATATTAGTCAAAAAATGGAATTTTAAAAAAGAAAAAAAATAAGAGATTTCAAGTAATTTAATTTTTTTTATTGTTAATTTGATTATCTCCAAAAAAATTGTTACTTTTTTTTAATTTTTTGTTTTAGTCGAACTTTTAAAAATACAAAAAGATCAAGTCTATATTATTTAAATTGTCCAAAATGTCAGTACTTTCAACGCAAATTTGGCTCATCCGAAATAATTTTTTAATAACGATTAAGATAGAATCGATTAAGTAAGACTGAAATGATTTTGATCAAAAAGAAAAAAAAATGACTTTGAGAACTTGATGGAAGATATTCAAGTGCCATTTTAAATATACTAAAAACACTAAAAACATATGTAGCTGAGTACGGATTTTGCCTGAAAAAAGCGAAGCATTTTTTTTAAGTTTTTGAAGGGGAATTAAAATGAAAAAAAAAAAAAAAAAAAAAAAAAAAAAAAGATTGTGCCATTTTTTTTTTTCAATCGTGATTTAGCTACTACAATGAAAATCATCTTTATTAGATTCTGTTTCCACTGTTACAAAAGTATAATAATTATTTTTTCTTCGTTATTGTTTAAGCTTTAAAAAGTATAAAAAAAAAAGATTCAAATTTGCGTTCGGTGCGACAAACTTAATTCTTTCTTTAAAAAAAAGTACTTTGTATAGGCCCATTTAAGTAAAAATAAGTCAAGAAGAAGATTCGATTTATATTCCCGTTGTACAATAATTGTACGGTAAAACTGCTTATCTTGGACATATTTGACTTTATTAAAAATCGTCAAAGGAAGCTTTATTCGTGCAAACTATAACTCATATAGTCATAACAAGCAAATTTAAACCAGTAGCACTATATAGTGAATACTACAACGGTACGAATACTGTAAAAAATCTATAATTTTGCAGCTAAAGCAAAAAAGCCATTTCTCATGTGTTATGTTTTAGACTCATTAGGTTGTCCAAAATCAGCAGTTTACAGTACAATTATTATAAAAAGCGGTAAAGAAAATCAAAAGCGTTTTTTTTTTTTTTTTTTTTTTTTTTTTTGATGAAAATTTAAATGAAGATAATTATAATCAGTATTAGAATGGCTTATTTAGAGATGATTACTAATTTTAAGATGTTAATATTTTTAAAACATTTATAATATAAGTTTTGCTTTTGTACAAAAAAATTTTTGACCATGCATAATTTGACTTTGAAAAATTTTAGAAAGACGTAGTTTCGAAAGTCACGACCTTAGAGCCAAAAGCTTCCACATCGACCATTTCAAGAAAGGGGGTTTCATTTGTTTAACTTATGAGTAATTATTGGCACTTGGACGAGTCGAGTTGAAACGGGTTCTGAAGTCGCAAGCCTCAGGTTTGTTTTGGAAGCTTTACATCTCATAGGTTAACCAGCTTAAAATGCTGACAAATAAACTAGTGTGAGCGCATAATCTAATTTGGAGATCTTGAGTTGAACTTGAACTCTACAACACATGTTTAACCAAGCACCGATCTAAAGAAATCAATGCTCGAGATCAGACTCACTGGAGGTTTTTCCTCTCTAAACTATGAATTAGTTTTTTTAATTTTTGAAACGATCGACTCATTAAGTGATTCGGTTTATTTACTGCAGTTATAATATTCAGCTTTTTCGGAAAAAATTGAAACAAACTTGGGAGTTCTCGCAACTATCTTTTACAATATTCCACGATTTTTTTTTTTCGTTTTAAAATTTTGAAAAAACTATTTTCTTCTACTTAAACATATTCGCCCTACATTTCCTCATTTTTAAAAAAATACGGATTTAAAAAAAAAAAAAAAAATAAGAAAAATAATCAACATTGGCGAGGAATGAATCGACTTTGAGTAATTTATGAATTAAATTAGTTTAGAAGCAAATCGTGTTTTGGTTTCTTTCTGGTAAAGTATCAGTTTAAAGCTAACTCTTGGACTCATGATCTGGCAATTGTCCAAATAATTATTGAAATGGTTTCTCGGTTTTGCTACTGATATTTTACCTGCATATAATACATTTTCATTTAATGTATATTAAATTTTTACGAAGATGTTTTAAAAATATTAACAATGAAAAAGACGCCTATGATTTAAATTTTTTTTTTAATTTTAATAATTTTTTTTTTTTTTTTAATGACGATAAAAAAGTATTTGAAAAAAAAAATTAAAATTAATCGTTTTTAAAGAAATTTTTAAAGTAAAATGACTTAAACGTAATATTCAATGTCTTTTTAAAAAATTCGTTAGCCGTTGCTTGTGTGGGTTAGTGTTTAGCGATCGATGTTTACATAAATTTGAATTCATCTTTTTTTTACGTTATGTAGTTGAGCATTGTTTCGTTTTCTTTTTTTATTAATTATTAATTTTTTCCTGTTTTTTTTTTTTCAAAAAAAAAAATGTTTCCAACGTTTTAGGCCCGAACTAAATTACATTTATTTCAAAAAAAATAGTTGTAAAAGTCTAATGATTGGCAATAATGAAATGTTTAAGATAATTTTAGCTGATAGAGTGGGCTACGCTTTATTAAATTATTAGATCTCAAGATGCATTCAGATCTCAAAATACACTTAAGTACTTACTCATCGTTACTAAGAAAATTTTACTGAATTAGTATGAAAAATGGCGTATTTTCTGATAGAATTACATGATATTTGAATTAAAAAAAAAAAAAATTTCTTTTTACATGCTCCTTCCTTCTTTTTTTCTCTCTTTTTATTTTCAGAACGAGTTCATTCCTCTTTTTTATTAATCTGGAGTGAAACACCTATCGGCCAAAACCGATTTAAAAATACTGTTTATAATTTGATCAAAGCCGGATCAACTAGCGTTGAAAATAAGAAAGCAACGTTAAAGCAGTATTTTATGCTTTGACCAATCATTTTTTTAGACTATGAAGCTTACTTTTTTTTTTTTCAATAACTTTTTTTTTGATAGCATCTCGATAATTCGCGGAGCGGACGATTTCGGGGGAAAAAATAGGTTTAAAGTTTTATTTTTCTTTCATTTTTCTGGGAGATGAACACATTTTTTTTTATTATAGCTCACTCTTCTTTCGTTAAAAATTTTTTATAATAAAAATCGAAAATTGAAACTAAAATAAATAAATAAGTAAATAAATTTAAATAAATAAAAATAATAATTACTGTGATACGACTACATAAAACGTTGGAAAAATCTGGTTTTGTTCAGAATGTTTTTTTTTTTTTTTTTAAATGAATTGTTCAAAGGATATTGTATAACTCATGTACTTGAAGACAGTTAAAGGTATATAATTGTCATTTTTTTTTATTTTGTTGATGAAAATGAAAAAAAAAAAAGAAAAAAAAAAAAAAAGAATCTTTAAAAAAAAGTAAAAAAAAAAAAAAAAAAAAGGAATTACAAATCAAAAGTAATGAAGAAAGTTGATACTTTTTTTTATCCTTGTGTGGTTGGTTCATTACCTTAATTTTCCTTTAACATTAAAATCTCGAAAATTTTCAATTTTATTTTTAAAAGGGATTTTTATCAGGTAAGTTTATGGCTATGGATAGAATCCTTTTCACAAAACTTTAAAATTGCAAGTCAAATAAAAAGAAAAAATTACGAAACTCCTTTTGAGTTCCCTTTTCTTCGAAAGATATGCCAGACTTGGAAAATTAAAAAAAGAACATGATGCGGCATTTGTTGTAAAATGCGTTAAGAAACCTTAACTAGCATTATTAGTAGATCGTCATTTAGGAAAGAGTAAATAGCGGAAAAGTCCTCTACTTTTTCATAATTGTTTTTGACTTTTCTTAACACGTAAAATTTTTTATGAAAAGTAAAGTAAAAGCAACAAGATGCAAGTAGTAAGTGCATTTATCAGTTTGATCTCACCTCTTACAGACATTTGTACACAAGATTCGTTCATGACATGTTGGTGAAGCACATGAAATAAAATCCTCGAAATTTGTGTTTGCACAAAAATTATTCATAATCGACAAAAGCAAATAGTCAGATGACCTTAATTCTAAGCTTTTATAAAAATTTGATTCTATCACATTTATAAATACGTATATATATATATACTGTGTTTTCGAATAATATTACAGGGATAAGTTTCGTAATAAGTTTCCATGTCGAAAAAAAAAAAATTTACCAATGCAGAAGTGTCAGAAAAAAACCCTTTACCGATATCTTTAACTATTCCGTTCGGTTAGAATGAAAGACTGTGCGTTAAAAAAAAGCGATCAAATATAATAATTAATAAAATAATTAATTGGTAAAAAAAAAGCGATCTCATATTTGCTTGTTTCTAGGCATATAGTGATATTATGATGCATTAAGAAAGAAATATTAAATACACTAAGAGACTAATCTGACTAGTTAGCTGACTAATTGACTATCCCCTAAAAAGATTTAACTGGAGCACTTTCCAGTGCTGCTTTTGCTGAGGGGCGGAAGAGGGAAGCGCCCTCGCACTTTTACCTGAGCAATAATACTTTAATTTAAAAAAGACAGCATATAAATCGGACCTGCTGTTTATTTTTGAACAGAAATTTTCGATCACCGTTTTTTTTATTCGAGAAAACAAATTATAATAAAAGTAAATTTATTCCTTCATTTAAAATAACTCTTTCTCTCGAAAGTATCGACTCTACTTTTGACGAATTTATAAGAAACCAATTTTAAGTAGTATTCGGGACCCCTGATTTCGAATATCAAGTCAGATTTGGGATTCGAGCACTAGTGGACGCAGGGGAGCCATATATCAAATTCGGTGATATGCCCCCGAAACCGATTTCGAGGACTTGCCCCCGAATCCGTTAAAAAGTAGTGGTGACCAGATCAGGTTAGTAGCCAGCCCGCGGAGAACCGATAAAGACGGAAAGACTTCCAAGGAGGCTCTAAATAATCCTGTTAACATGGGAGGTAGACATTGCATTAGTCAAAAATCTTATAGAGGGGCTGAGCCACCCTTTGCCCCTGGCTGGCTACGGGCCTGAACCAGTATAAATAAATTCTCATTTTTTCCTTGTAGGATTAGAGGAGATTTTAAACCCATCAATAATTTTTTTTTTAGACGAAAACAATTTCTAGTAAAAGAATGCTTTTTAAGAATGCGCAATCGAATAATGACTTTTAAGTGTCTTTCGACCCCTCTAAAATTTCTGCAGTATTTGCCCTATTAAGCGGTCTTTCAAAATAAATAGAAAAAAGTAATTTAGGGAATTGGAAATACGGGAAACAATAATTAGTGAGCAATATTAAAAGTAAAACATGCGTTCTTCATCACGGTGTCACTGTTAATACCAAAATTCTGGAAATTTGAAACTTAAACGGATTATTCCTGTAATTTTTAAAAGCCAGCGAGCAGTTAAATAAAAAATCGAGCGATTTTCCTTAGTTGACGCCCGATTCAGGATTTGGCCAGTTTCAGTACGCCCATTTGTAATGTCATACGCCATTCTTTTATTCATGATCATAATATTTAAAGCTTTAAAATCGTATAAATGCGTTTAGTTACCTAACGCTTCAGTAGAAATGAGATTCATGTTGTTGTAGTAGTTGATAACACGCGACAAAATGTGTCATGCAATTAGTTAAACAATCGGGGTGAATGACGATGTACAATGCCGCTATTCAAAAGGATTTTTCTCACTTTTTATTCGAGGATGTATATATTCTGTGTCTGAAGCTTAGATTGCAATTTTCTTTGCTGTACTGCGATTGTGTAAATTATAAAGTTCAGCTCGATAAAATATCCTAGTTTTTGACTGAATAAATGTATAATGTATTACCCTCTCACGATCCGAATTTCCATGATTAGCTAAAAAAAATTTATAAATTGTATTGGCTTGTACAAAATGTTTAGCATCAATTAATTAAACTTTTAATTACTGTAATAACTTTAATATAAAATTTTTATCTACTAAATCATTCATAATGTTACTGTAAAAATTAAATCCATATCTTTTTCACCTTTACAATTGAATAAGTCTTCAAGTCATCTAAAAATTCAAACTTGAATCCGGATGTTAGTGTTATTAGTATTATACATATTAATATGGCAGGTTTAAAGTTTATGCTTTTTTTTTTGCAGAAAAAAAAAGTAAGTTTTTAATTGAATTAAAACTACCATTTTCGAATGAATGATTTTGAAATTAGCATGGGAAAGAAAAAAATTAAAAGTCACTGCAAAGTTGTATAGCATAGCGTATAACGTAGGTCTAACAGCTTTTTTTTTTCTATTTTTAAATTTTTTTCCGGGTGTTCACCGGTATACCTTCTTTTTTAAAGTCTAAAAAATAGCTTTAAAAGATTTAAATATCTTATTTCAAGGTTTAAAAAGAAATTTGCACGAGAACTGTATTCCATGCCAGAACTCTTTAGAATAAAAGTTTAAATCGGTTTTCCAATGTTCAAAACGCCAAAAAAAAAAAAAAAAAAAAAAAAAAAAAACAAGAAAATCTACAATTTTTACAACCATCATTTTTTCATAGTATGAAGTTCATTCCGCAATCGGTGGCCGCAAAAGGTTAGTCTCATTCTAACCAACTAGTTTTTAAGATACTCCCAGGAGCTTGAGTGGCCATTTTTTTCTCAATCGAATAGACCTGCGTTAGAGGCTAGGAACGAAGCCAAATGACCTTTTACGATTTGGACGACTGTGAAAATGGATAAGAAATGAACATTTTACCGTTCCTTTAAGGACTAAAAAATTGATGGGCGGAGGGTCAAGCCTTTTTTTGGAAGCGGAGGGCTAAGCCCCGCTTTGATTTTTTGGCTATACAGGGCTGCAATACTCAAGAAAATTTTAAATACGTCAGCCCACTGTCAGTTCTTTTGTTGATAAATCTTTAGTTGATATCACTTAGCGTTTTTCCTTCATTGGCATAGCCCAAATTTTGCCTTGAAAAAGCTCTCTTTTGGTTTAATTTAAAGCTTTATTGAAATTTTAATTCGGTTTTGGTTTAATTTAAAATCCGGCGGTGGCACGATCAAAATTTGAAAGTCGATCGAAGGGCTACTTTGATACACATTCTTGCTTGTCGTATTCTAGTACAAAATTAAATACGCTTTTTTAAAAATTAAATCATGCTGCAGCAAAAGCATGCTTAAGTAAATAATTAAAGAGACGAATAAGCTGATAAGAGAACATAAAAGCTGAGAGGGAACCAAAATAATTTCGGGACTTGGGACTATTAGGGGGTCGTCCACATATTACTTAAGCATGTTAGAGAAGAGGGGGGTTCATAAAAATTTTACGCAATTGTATGTTAAATCTTCGTTAGAGAAGGCCTATTTCAAGCTTAGGGGGAACGGTCAAGTATTACGTAAGACTTTTTTTCGGGTTTTCGGACCCCCTCCCGCCCGTTCGTAAGATTAGTAAAATTTCCTTCACCCCCCCCTATTATATTACGTAAGATTTTCGCGGACCCCCCCCCCCCTTTTTTAGCGCCAATTTTAAATCTGAGTAATATTTGTCTTAAATCTAGATTTATAGTTTATACTCATATCCCTGTAGATGACTACAATTGGCACAAAATCTCATCAAAAAATAACTTTCACTTCTTAAAATTTTTTGAAAAACAATTTCAATTTTTCTACTTTAGACATTAAAAAAAAATTAAAACAACTTAATTTTTTGAAATTTAAAAAAAATTCTGAACAATAAGTTATATTGGAAATTCTTATGTAAGATTTGCCAAACTCCCCCCCTCCCCCAAGTAAGAAATCGTAAGAATTTCGAGTCGAGGGGGTACCCTCCCCCCTTTCGGTCTTACGTAATACTTAAACGCTCCCAGGGGGGAAGGGCTGCCGTGAAAAGGGAAATCGACCTATCGCACATGTCTGGGTTGGCCATGTTTGTTTATGTTTAGCTTATAAACAAACATGGCCAACCCAGAGATGTGCGATAGGTCGATTCCCCTTTTCACGGCAGAGGGGGATCTTAAAATCCCTAAAATTATGCTTTCATAATATCCACATATTATAATTTTAGGGATCTAGGGGCAACCGCTAGATTAGAAATCTGAATTCAATTTCAAAACTCAAGCTTGCAACCTCTGTGAAACTAACGCACAATCGACTAAAATTACGTAACTTTGTCCATGACTTGTAGAGCTTTTCAACAAACTTTAATTATTTGACTTGCTTTGAAAACAAAAACAAACATGTTACAGCAGTTCCACTGATAAAGTCACATACGGTGAGTAATTTAGCTCGAATTACAAACCTGAGCCAATATTTTGAACAGAATTTGAAATATTGAAAAATATCTATCCTTTTATACTAAAAATCTGAAGGCAATTTCTTAAGTGATGGGTCTACGTTTGTTTCAGCTTTGGAAACGAGAAATAACAGATTCACGACGCTTTTTGACAAGTTCTTACCTAAAGTTATACATCCTTCGATTACTTTGATTTAAAATTTTCAATGGCAATGATTATATTGCAATATTATTTTCAAATATATGCATATTGCTTAATTCACGCCAATTTTGTTCATTGCTCGAAGACGAAAAATGACTTCTCCGGATTATATTCAGAATCTTGAGCTTTCTGGAATACTAGTTGAAGGACCAAACCACAAAACTGAACTTTCATTCAAATTCGGGTCCATTGTTTGTGAAGTTCACAATATACAGTATGTCCAATTTACATTCAAACATTTTGAGTTGTCTCAGCCTTCGAAAATACATCTAGTCAAAACCTAATTTAAATTTTATAGTCTCAATATTACTTTATCTTTGTTACTTATTTTGAAAGCATATTATTGTAAACTGTTTGACTCACCTTTTCTACCTTTTGAGCTTTCAGAAAATTGCTTTCTGCACTGCCATTGCCATACCAACCGTTTTTTTCTGGGTTGCTTAAAATTTGAGTTCTATTTTACTCAGTGCACATACACAATTGAATGTATTGACTATTAGAGGTCTAAAAAAATGTGCTGCTAAATGAATTTTTTCATTATACATACGACGAAAGTACAACTTACCACACTAGTTTAGCAACGAGAAAGTTTCATTTTTCATCTCAATATTAAAATAAAAAATCTTGAGTTTTTTACCATCTATTTCCTCTACTTTTACTTGCTTCTTCCGCTTTTACCTCCTCCTTCCGGTTTCCGGTCGATCGATTTCGAAAGATTTCTGAACGGATTCTTCAATCTTTGAATTAAACGCCATTTTATTTTAACCGTTTTCAACCGTTTTAACCGTTTTATAAAGAAACAGTATTTATAATAAATAAATAAATAAATAAATATAAAACCAACAAAACATAACACGAGATAGAACAGACGACATGACAACTGCCAGTGTGTATGACAAATCAATGCTACCAAATACCAACATAAAAATGACCCACATTTTTTTTTAGGAATGTATGTGTACGTTTCGTCGTATATAATGAAAAATTTCTTACAATACTAGGGCGGAAGCGTGACTTTTTCTGCCAAACTCGTCCGATTGCTCCGCTCGCCTTCGGCTCGCGGAGCAATGTTTCGGACTCGTTTGGCAAAAACGTCACTTTCCGCCCTAGAATAGTAATAAACTATTACATAAATCGCATGGTATTCTGGGAACGAGATTATGATGCAATAAGGCTATGATACATTGGCAGTTTACCACGCAATGCTACGAGTTTCGCTTAATAAAATAATTTGTCTTGTGGAATAGTATGTATAGCACTAAAAAACGCTAACTTAGATTATCATTTCGATATGTTGGAATTCCTATGTTATATCTACTACCTTTTATCGATGTATAATGGAGGCATAGAACGAAAGTTTTTATAATGCCACGACAAGATGGCTGCGCAATGTTTACATCGCAGTTTTACATTTTACATTAGTGTTTATCGCGGTTTATCGGAGTTTTACAAGGATTTACACATGTGAATTTACTGGTAGCAGATAGTTATTTAATGATTGAGCGGCAATAATTAACGAGCACGTGAGATATTAATGAATTAACTGAACAGTCGCGGTAAGTTTGAATTTGTGAGATTGATTCATTACCAACGGAAGATCGGTGTATCTTTTTTACCATTTGCAAGTGACTTATTCGTAAAAACAATTCAGAAATTTTTACGCTAGGACATTTAGACAGCAATTTATATTTTATATCGCAAAGTAATTGTTAAATTTATAAAAATGTCCCTCAAACTGTCGAATGACGATATATTTATTTTTCTGACGTTATAAAAAATGATATCGGACTTCTTGTCATAGTAGACTCACATGGTTTATCTTAAATGCCTGATATTTAACAATTACACACAAATTACTGTTAAAGTTAGGAAAGGCACCATAAAATAATGTTATGGATACAACTATGAAAATATTAAACCCAAATTCAATATTCACTCACCTGACTTTTGAGTTTATTATTGTTTTGTTTAAATACAGAATCTGATTATTTAATTGCCTCCAGTTTTATTAAAATTAACTACCATTTGTCGAGTCTGGTTTTGAAAAAGCTTATTATAGAAGTGGTTGTTATTTACTAATATTTGTATTTTTTAGGAAAAAAGCTGGAACACAGATGAAAGCTTTCAGACAGACCTGGATAACTATGCTGCATTTAAGAAACTGAAAGAAGCAATGGAAAAGATAAGCATCACACAAAAGATGCTTTTGTCTTCAAATAAATAACATTAGATTCTCAGCAACCAAAATTGGCAAATAACAGGATGATCATATCCAGATGATTATACCCATTATGTTTTCATATGTCTGCTGAATAAAGGTAAGATCAAATCAAATCAAATCATGCATTTAATGGAGGACATAAGTATTTTTACCCAGGCTGCAAGTACGGAGAGGTTGTAAGTTCTCTAAGCAGTGCTCTTAAACGTTCCCATGTGACATGCAATATAAGAGTAAATTTAGGAATCAAAGCAATTTAAAAGCAAGGGTTAGCACAACTATGACCTTATCTTGTTTCAGAGCTTTGATGTTTTATTTGGGTTGGACTTGGTTTTTGTGTTAATTCACTATTTTATTTTTCATATGATTTAGAAAGCCTTGCAAGTAAAAAAAAAAAAAAAAAAATGCAAATAAGATAAGGGTGCTCATTAGTTTTTATGTAATTTTCAAGATGGCAGCACTGAACAAACAATTTATTTTCCAAAACCAAAAGTAAACTGAGATGAGAGCGCTCTGATCTTAATTTGAATGTGTTACCCAACCCCGGACCTCAAATGATCCCCTCATATAAATAACAGCACGTCATAAAAATTTCACCTTTAAGGATGAGAATATATGTTCTGTCCTTTGTAAATGGTTGCCATTAAAAAAAAAAAAGCTTTATTATTAATAGATAATTCTTATTAATAGATAAATTATTATTTTTAATATATAATTCAGCCGCATTATTTTGTTAAAAATTATAAATTTTTGTAGGCCTACCATATAAATGAAGCTTGAAACAAGGTAAATAAATAAATAACAAAATTAGGTTACATTAGAACGACTACTTAGAATTTAGAGGAAACTTTGTGATAACTTTTTCTTTTTTCATCCAGAGGCCAAATACTGTATATTATGCGATCCTGTCAAAAAACAAAACTCGCTTGCTTGGTATTTTTTTTTTCAGCGGGTGGGACTCAATATACAATGTCCGCTTGTAACTTACAGGTTTACCTACTTTCATAAATAGGTCTATGTTCTATATAACCTAATCGTTACATACGATTGATCGGTTTTAACATTAAGTTGAATAAAAACCCGTGGCATTTTTTTTTGAAAAAAAAAAAAAATAGGCTTTTAAAAGACTGATTTTGCTAGTTTTGCCTTAATGTAACTTTAATGAATTGAATCAGAAAAGTGATGATTCAGGTCGTCAAAAAAAGGAAGAAAAAGAAAAGGATTTATTTATTTATTTTTTTTTTTTTCGGAAAATTATTTTAGATGCATACATATATATGGTTAGCGCGTATAGACAAACAGCTTTTTTGTTTGAAGAAAAAAAACCTCTTTCTATTCAGAAACAGAAAGAGGATGTTGCATAGAGGAGAAAGCCGGTCAAGCTCATAGGTTCTAAAACATTTTTGTCAAAAGTACAGACTAGATGATATTTCCTGTCAATTGCGGAACGTTAAAGAACTGAAAAAATATTTAATACAAAAGGAAAAGAAGGAAACATTTTTAGCGGAATCAAAAATATAGCAACTTACCTGGTTTTGTCTATAGTCACGATTTGCAAATAGTGCTGTATACCGTGCATTGATGGAGGTTTATCAATTTTTACTAGTAATTACAATCGGTCAAAATTTTTCCTAAGACTTAAAGTTTTTTTTTTCTTTCTAAAGAAAAGAACGTACCTTGTACATTATCACCGAACGTTTTCACGTATTTTTTGCAAAAGGATGTTTTCCTAAAGAAAAAGAAGGATTTTTTAATAATTTGTCTTTATGTAAATAAATAAAAAACGATGTTTTAAATTTTTCGATTAAGTCTTTAGGGATTTCGTTAAAATCGGGAATACTGCATTAGAAAATTTTGTACAAAAGTCTTACAATTATTTTTCGACTTTTATCAGCGTTTATTTCAACGAATGGGGAAAGAAATTAAAAACGGTGGTCTTGACATTTTTATTATACCTTCTAATTTATCTCATTATTCGATTTAGGTCTTATATGAGTTTTTTCCTTATCTCTGATTCTGTTTTAAACGAATTACCTAAAAAAAGAAAAAAAAAATAAATAAAATAAATAAATAAAATAATAATAGAAAAGTTCGAAAGTTTTTTTTGAAATAGGAAATTAAAAATGAAATCTAAAATCGGCAATGCTTTTCATTTATCGAAAAAAAATCTTTTGACAATTATACAAGCTGTAAAATGCAATTTCCGTTGTAATTATCGGCTTTCCGAAACGAAATCAAATTATAATAAATCGGCATTTTTGAAAAAAAAAAAAGTTTACTATAAACACTAGATTTTGAATAAAAAATAACTACTTTATGCGTATTTTACGTATACGCATAATTAATATGCGCGGAAAAAAATAAAGGGAGGGAAAAAAATTAATTTTTATCATAAGCTAAGCAGATCAACATCAAGAATTAAGACTCCAAGTATACCTTACATCCCGGGCATTAATCTTGACCCAACAAAAATAAATATATTTCCTACCGGGAAGAAAAAAATTTTTTGGAAGAAAAAACAGTCATTTAAATAAGATAAGCATTATAATAATATCTCATTTTAGATATATTTGAAATAAAAAAGATTTTATGGCCCAGTTTTACTGTATCTGAGCTTAGACAAGGTTCGCCAAAGTATCCCTTAAAATTTTTATAACCTCTCTGTTTTGATGGCCCAGAATCCAATGTGACGGCGGCCATAACACTGTTTCCATAGTACCGCATTCAAGCCCCCTTATATTCACTCTGATTTTACAAAAGAATTCACAGAAACTCGACACCAAACGTATAACATTCCCCTTTTTTGGATATTTTTACTATGACAGTATCATTTTCTGTTCGGTAATCGGTTGACGGGTAGGTTATGTGGTGTTTTTTTATTTTTTTTATATTTGGAAATTTTTTGGAAATGAACGTTAGTGTTTAGAGAACGATGGTCTAATGAGGTGGTCATTTAACTCAAGTTGGGTAAGTAAGTTTAGGCCTAAAATGTCGTTTTGAAAGTTTCGTTAAAATGCACTGAATGAAAAAAAATGGATTATGTAAAATAAGAAGGAAAACAAAACAAAACAAAACAAAACACAAAAAAAAAAAATAAACAAAAAGAAAGGGAAGAAAAGAAAAGAAAGGAAAAAAAAATGTGCGTGTGAAAGTAAAGGAGAAAGAATGTCCCTTGAGGTGACCGCTCCTGGTGAAAGAGGGAAGGGGTGTAGTAATCTTTAAGTAAAGTACCCGAAAATTGTGATAAATATATTTTACTCTTTTGTAGCTCTCTTTTTAAAATGGACATGCGATATTACAATAATGCAAAAATTTAATCACTCTTGTAAGTTCGTAGTATAATTCATTACACGGATTATATTGATTCGATCAGGGCGGATTTTGCTCTTATTTTAATAGCTGAAATACAGCATTATAAATTTCCGATATTTCTCCATTAATGCATCGAAAGCATGAATTTCACATGTTTAAATCAGGTCATAAGATCAGATGAACACACAAAATCCTGATTTAATACTTGTTATGAAAGATTCTTTCAACAGCATTAACGTTTGCAAAGCATTAGAAATTTTCTTCCAACAATAAGGATTAACTTCTTGCACGGAAAAAAATTTCATGAAATTCTTTTTCCTCATTTTTTCATCCGCGGAAAGCGATATTCTTTTTTTTTTTTTTTTTTTTATTCTCAAAAACCAGTTTTTTTTCTTTTAAAATGAAGTTTAATAGTTATAAATAGAGTTAAATTTTTTGAATTGACTTTTTTTTTTTTTTAATCGACGAGCCAGGCAATTGATTTACAAACTTTTTTTTTCGTTTTTTCAAACAAACCTTAAAAGCATTCACTTCTTTGAAATAAGGATAAGATCCGGTTTTATCTTAATTACGAAATTTGGCAGTAGAATTAGGAAGTCGCCTGGGGACATAATAATTACCTTAAATTATTTTAAATTATACTTGTTGAAGTAAAATGATTCGCGCTATAGAGACGTCATCGTCTACGGTTTATTTTCAATGAACCTGATACGTCCACGTCCCTTTAAGATTTTTGCATCACATATGCTATTTTTCACCAATTCTCTATAAATATGTTGGAATAAAGTATTTTGAATGGCGGAGTTAAATACAAAGCATTATTGGCGCAGGACTTGAATGGCGGCCATGCGTCCTCCAAAATTATTTTCAGCATATTCATTAAATATTTGTCATTTCATGTTCTCGCAAATAAATACCTCCAATATTTGCTTTGGCCTGTTTCGTTTTTAATCTTATTTGATGAAGTTTTCGATTTTTCTCTTTTCTTTTAAGGTAACAAATGTAAAGGTATAAAAATAATGCAGAGAATGCGGAAATTTCTATGGAAATCGATTCAACCGTGGATGTTCTTTTTAAACCATGGTTTTTATTTCGTTATCGATATTGCATTCCTATTGACAAACTATATGAATTTCATTTTTTTGGCTGATCCAAATTTAATAAAATTCCTAAAGTTTGGGAATAAATAGTGGAAAATAAATCAAAAGTCAGTCGGAAGACTCAGACAACATTATCTGATGAAGCAGTAGCGACGGGTTTTTCTATAAACATAATATTAGACTGACTTCCTTTATTTCTCATTTTTTTATCCCATTTTTTAACCTGACTTACGTTCTATTTTTTTTCATTCGGTTCAATAGTTTTACTTAAAATTGGTGTGAAGGGATTTTTTTTTCTTCTACAAATGTGGCAACGAACTTGTTGGAATTATTTTCCTGTTATTAAAATATCAAAATTCAAAGTCAGGTCAAAAAAGGAACTTTTTCAAAAACTACAGCAAAAATTTTGTCGTCGCTTAATCTCTAGCAACGGTTACAATTTATATCTTTTCATTTGTGGAAAAACCGTAAAAAAACTTTTTAACATTTGAGACCATTTTTATCTTATAACAGAAAAAAAAATAAAAGCGTAGTATATAATTAATTCATATTTAGCTAATGGAGTGCTTTGTTTTTCGAATTTTATATTAATGAGTTCCAACAAAAAAAAAAACCTGTTAGATTCTCCAGCTTCGAATTTTTGATTACCTACCATTCACAATTTACCTATAAGCGAATTTAGGGAATATTTCAAACCTATATTTCTTTTTTTTACCCACGAAGGTCATGATCTAAAACTATTCTTCATCTTTATTCAATTCTATTCTATAAGTGTAATGTTACACATATTATTTACACATGTTATGTTTCATAAGTATTGAACATTTCATCCAGTTAGTTTTATTTTATTTATTTATTTGTTACCTGACAATCAATGTGATTTTTTAAAAAACCTTTATAAGTTTACATTATTATTTAAGATTTATCACATTTTAAAAGATCTATGATGGGAGAATTAATATTAGGAAAAATCTGACCCTGTAAGCGGCTTGAACGTTCACATTGTCGCTTTGCTTTCCTATTTAAAGGATCCCTTTGATGTTTAGCAATTTGTTTCAGCTGATTACAAAAGTGCTGATATATTCAAATCGCTTACGAAGCAGAAACGGTCGAGCACGAAAACTGGTGGACTTTCGTTGCCCACATAAGCAGCCTCGCAGACATTTAAAGCAGCAGAATGGCAGTATCGTTGAAATAAAGACTGGAAATTTTTCACAGTCAACGAGATAGGCTAATCGAATTCATTCTAAATCTATCTGGAGTTTTATGTAATTTAATCCTAATCCTAGTCACTTTGAGAATATTTCTGTACGTCAGAGCCAAAAAGTTCAATATGCAAATTAAAGATGGCCGTTTGTTTAACGTTTAGCGGACATCTTTAATTTGAATATTGAACCTTTTGGCTCTAACGTATAGATTTGGAGAAAGCAGTTAGACAAAGTCGATTTTTAAACTCTTTTTTTTGCCTAACATAAGGTATACCGAAGAAAAGAAAACTGATTGGTTTCATAAAAAAATGAAAACTTAATTTAAGAAGTTCATAAAATCAAATTTTTTCAAGTAGATTTCTCGATAGAACAGTACGAATTAAAGTTGAATTTTTATTAAAAAGTTTGGTTGGTGCCCTTGTAAGGAAATTGGATTTAGTCATTCGTCTTGTTTCTGCCATGAAAATAGTACTAGGTTATGATTATTAAGGATCAATATTTTGGTAGGCTTTTCCGCTGCTTCAACTTCTATTTCATATTTACAGTACCTATCATAGCACAGGTTTGTTTGAGCTTGGTACCTATCATAGCACAGGTTTGCTTTTTAGGTTGAGTTTTTTAGCTCCCATAGTCGAATTACTATATCATTACTAAATCGTATGCCTTTGCGTTGAGATTTATTAACATATTACTTATGAACACGGAGAAAAAAGTTCCGTTTTCTGCTACTCAATGTTGAGTTGAGTCCTGTGACATGTTGATAATACAGAAATTTTCGTAACGATTAATAATGCTTAGTAATAATTAACTAATTTTTAGTATTATCAACTCAAATGCTTAGACGTCACAAGGCCCAACTTAACATTAACAGGAATCGAACTTTTTTTTCCCGTGAATCCCATAAATTGAAGCATGAACTGATTTATAGAGAAGGAAAATTGTTTAATTTAAAATTTTCATCTGTTTATTAAAAATATCTTGCTTAGTCGAAAAGATATACTTGTCGAGGATAATGACGATAACAAAATTTTAAAACTTATTCCATTCGTCCGGTTTTTTTACTCCACACTGATTAAATCATTTTCAAGTATGTGTGGGGTATACGTGCATCAATTAAGCATTCATCATGATATTATCAAAATGTACGGTATGTTGGTTTTGTTTATACCCCACATCCCCACAAGCGTCCGTTTGATTCTTTGTTTAATATTTAAATCGGTATTCGTAGAAATTTCTAGGAAAAAAATGTTATAAAGGAGGTGTCGGAGAAAGTTCACTTTTTTTTTCTTTTTTAAAAGACAGTTTAAATGTAAATAGAACCTTTAATATGTAAATTAAATAGCTTTCAAAACTCCAGTGGACGATTTTTATTCCGTATAAATTAAAAGATATGTACGATGGAAAAGACCACATATCTGAAAAGCGACATAATATCCCATTTCTTAGCTTCTTCTTAAAACCATAATAATAAGGTTTTACTTCGTTAAAAGTTGACACTAATATTGTAACAAATATGCCAGTAATGGATTTCTGCATCCCATTTTTTTTATTTTATCTCGTTTACTTATTTTTTTTTTTTTTTTTCGAATCTTCGACCAATTTTTTTTTTTTTTTTTTGTTGGAAAAAAAAATGAAATCAAAAAGGCTAATTATTTAATTAATTGATTTTTTGATCCTTTAATTCAGAATATTAAAATTTCGCTTTGGGTTAATGTAACCGATTTTATCTTTTAGCGTTTATGCGACTTTATCACTTTATTTGATAAAGACCAAACAAACACAAACCAATCGCGACCTTAAAACCATAAGGCTCTAAATCGATCGCTTGTAAACTTTACAGGAGAGTAAATTGAAAGTTTGTATTAGGCGTTGGTTACATTACTCGAAAATTTTTGTTCGAAGAGTTTCAAAAATTTTTTCTCGATGAAAGTGTTTACACTTTTCGAACATATGTTCGAAAAGTTTCGATGATGTTCGATATGTTTGATGATGTTTGATGATGTTTCACGTTATTTTTGGGGTTGTATTATATTTTTTAAATAATGGGAAAATACATACATCATCGGCCGAGTACCCATATTAATATAATACCACCCCAAAAATAACGTCAAACATCATCAAACATTTCGAACATCATCGAAACTTTTTGAACATGCTCGAAAAGTGTAAACACTTTCATCGAGAAAAAATTTTTGAAACTCTTCGAACAAAAATTTTCGAGTAATGTAACCAACGCCTTACTGAAACTCGGCAGTAATCTCGATTTTAAATATTTTAGAACTGTCAGTGTATTTTTGCGATAGGTAAAATAATAAGCCCGAAATTAAAAAAGTCCCTAAAATTAGTCTCATTTAGTGACTTTTTTAAATTCAAAACCAGAAGGTTCTATCTTTTTACCATAAGGCGTTGGTTACATTACTCGAACATTTTTGTTCGAAGAGTTTCAAAAATTTTTTCTTGATGAAAGTGTTTACACTTTTCAAACAAAGTTTCGATGATGTTCGATGATGTTTGATGATGTTTGACGTTATTTTTGGGGTTGTATTATATTTTTTACGTAATGGGAGGGTACATATATATAATAACTTTCGAAATACAGCAGATTCCGATTTCGATTCCGATTCTGAATAAAAATCAATCGGGATTTTTTTTTTCCACCCCCAACTTTTTTTCAGTCTTTTTTTCCTACCGCTTTGTAGGAAAAAAATGACTTAAATTAATATGGGTACTCGGTCGATGATATATGTACCCTCCCATTACGTAAAAAATATAATACAATTCCAAAAATAACGTCAAACATCATCAAACATCATCGAACATCATCGAACATCATCAAACATCATCGAAACTTTGTTTGAAAAGTGTAAACACTTTCATCGAGAAAAAATTTTTGAAACTCTTCGAACAAAAATTTTCGAGTAATGTAACCAACGCCTTACTGAAACTCGGCAGTAATCTCGATTTTAAATATTTTAGAACTGTCAGTGTATTTTTGCGATAGGTAAAATAATAAGCCCGAAATTAAAAAAGTCCCTAAAATTAGTCTCATTTAGTGACTTTTTTAAATTCAAAACCAGAAGGTTCTATCTTTTTACCATAAGGCGTTGGTTACATTACTCGAACATTTTTGTTCGAAGAGTTTCAAAAATTTTTTCTTGATGAAAGTGTTTACACTTTTCAAACAAAGTTTCGATGATGTTCGATGATGTTTGATGATGTTTGACGTTATTTTTGGGGTTGTATTATATTTTTTACGTAATGGGAGGGTACATATATATAATAACTTTCGAAATACAGCAGATTCCGATTTCGATTCCGATTCTGAATAAAAATCAATCGGGATTTTTTTTTTCCACCCCCAACTTTTTTTCAGTCTTTTTTTCCTACCGCTTTGTAGGAAAAAAATGACTTAAATTAATATGGGTACTCGGTCGATGATATATGTACCCTCCCATTACGTAAAAAATATAATACAATTCCAAAAATAACGTCAAACATCATCAAACATCATCGAACATCATCGAACATCATCAAACATCATCGAAACTTTGTTTGAAAAGTGTAAACACTTTCATCGAGAAAAAATTTTTGAAACTCTTCGAACAAAAATGTTCGAGTAATGTAACCAACGCCTAAGTTGCATGTTCAAGTTAAAACTTCTGGTCCTAAAGTGAGCTAATTTTTTTTAGGGACGTTTTTTAACATTATTGATTTTATTGCTATTATTAAAAAAATAACTTTTTGGTATGAATATTAGTAACTGATAATGAAATTAGTAAATTATACGGCCCTTATCCGACGCAAAAGCAAAAATAATAGATTTAGAACCTTCTGGTTCTGAATTATTGTTGCCTTTGAAGGATTTAGAACCTGATGGCTTTCAAATAAAAGTGATGGAAAGGAGCTGATTTTGAAAATTTTGAAAATGAGGGTAGAAAGTACTTATGAAGTAGAAACGATTTCCATAGAAAAGTCAATTTTGCCCGGGGGGTCGATTTAGAACCTTATGGTTTTTAGGTCGCGCAATGTCAATGCATTTTCCGACTTCAAAATGTTTTTAGACTGGTTTCAAATCGGATCTTCTAAAACTGAACTTTTTTTCAAACGATTATTATATTTAATTCATTCTTTGAATACTTGATCTTATTGTTTCTGCAAACATTGAAAATCATGATTTGGCCCTGGTTTTTTGAAAAATAAAGAAACACGAGTAATCATTTGGATGTAATTAATAGCACAACTTGACGCGGTGAAATCTAGATGATCTTTTTTTTATGATTTTCGTCGATGTTGTCTAACCGTTTGAAAATGATTTTTCACAAATGGTTTTTGTAAACGGGGAACTAGATTCAGAGTTAAAAAGGTTGAAAATTTAGCTGAAACTGCTAAGAAACATGTATCGAAACATAAAAACAAAAAAACGAGTATTACAAAAGATAACTGCTCAGATTTTACCATTTTCAGGGCTAGACCCGAAAAGTATACTTTCGAGATCATGTAAACAAAACAAATTTCGTTATTCTCGCCCTGAAAACTATACATTTCCAAGGCTGGACCGAAAAATTTCGATTTTTTACTCGGCCCTCTTGCCGCTCCTCGCCTTCGGCTCAGATCGGCAACGGCCTCGTAAAAAATCTCACTTTTCCGGTCCAGCCTGGAAATCTACTATTGACTTGTATGAGCAAAAAAAAAAAATTCTATCCTTGCTTGATTGCTCGTTCAGTTTCGTTATAGGATCGGATTTGTATGATTTTTTTCTATGCAATGGTCTCATCTCTTAAACATATTAAATTTTAAATAACTAGCAAAATTGGACTAATCCACATTTTAATTGCAGCAATCATTTTTGCTGTTTGCCTGAAACCTAATCCGTTTTTAATTTGAAGCGAAAAGAAAAGTTAGGATATTTATAATGACTAAGACTCAAAAAAATATTTGTCTCCTCTTTCTTCATAGAATAATTAATTTTATTATCTGAACAGGTCCTGATTTTTAAGTAATATTTGCAAGTCATATAATAATTTTTGTTAAAAATAAAAAAAAAAGAAAAGAAAAAATATATATATTCATTTTGATCGGTGACGTGAAAAAGTTTAAATCAGAAAAATTTCAATTTAAATTGAAATTTAAATTTTTAAATTGAAATTTTTCTGATTTACTTTACTGATGTACTTTTAATTGAATTGCCGTAAATTTATAAGAACCTATTGAATCGCGTAACTATATCGAGAAAAGTATCCACTCCACTTTTCAAAAACTCGAGCATCATTTGCCTTTGTTGTATGTTTGGCGCCATTGTCAAAAAGGTTAATACTGTCCTTCCAACTTACCTTTTCTTCGACTTTCTTCCGTTTCTCAGAGGTTGCTTTTAAAATCCCTTTTGCTTTTCTGCCTCTCCCTCTCCCACATTCCCGAATTATTTCGCCCATGAATGAAGCTGGATTCGTTCATGTCTAACCAGAAGTCCGATCATTAATTAAAAATATTTAATACTTGTTTCGTTGTATTTCGTATAAATGATGAACAAACTCATTCTTTTATTTAATTGATCCATATGTATCTCGTAAGAAAGTGACGTTGACGTAAACCTCAACTATTCTTGTCTTTTTTTTTTTTTTTTTTTTTTTTTTTGAGCAGAAAAATTGAAGTGCATTACGGTTTTTATTTTTAAATACTTATATGAAATTCGAAGGAGAAATTGATAAGATACGTTTAAAAAACCCACAGTTAATCAGCATTAATTAAATAAATCATTTTTTGCCGCTAAAAGTTACAATATTGAAAAAAAAAAAAAAAAAAATCAATTTTAAAAACATGGTTAGAGGCTTCTCGTTCGCGCTTAAACGTTAAAAATCATAATCATCCTTATGACGACACGTTGACCGAAAAGGAATCTTTACATAAGTTATATTAAACCAAGTATAACCCTAGACGGAGGGGAAGAATGGTCTAAAATAATATAAATCCTTGCTTTTATGTCGTAAAACTGAAGATACAAATGTCGTTCTATCCAATCGCATGTTGAAAATCGACATAACTGGATTTATATTTAAAAAACCACACTCGACGTAGGTTAAGCATATGTCGAAGTTCGATCAAGTGATAAATAAAATTTTGAAATTTAGACATTTCTTTGGTTTACTGTCAAACATTGAAAAAAATGAAGGATTTTAGTGTTTTTGGTTTTGTTCCTAGTGATCGCAACCTTCTTCTAGTTTTCTGATTACGCTTCAAGGTGTTTTGTGTGGTGTTTTAATTTTTTTTTCTGATTTTCGATTGAGGAATAAATGGATTTTACATGTAATTCTGATAAGGTAGGGTTATTTTTTATTAATTTATTCTCAGCTTTCCGTCTTCGGCTTTTTTTTTTCGTGTAAGTTGAAACAAATATTGAGGAGAAATTATGACATAATCTTACCAAATAACCAATATTCATTTGCCGATAATTTTTTTCTTCATTCTTTCCGATAATATACGTTGAATCTTGCTTTATTTGCAAATAACACAAGCAGTGAAATGATACAGAAACGATATCTTCATTCGTAGTAAATGATGCGGAAAGCTGATATCCATTTCAAAAGTGCAATGAGGTTAAATAAATAAATAAATAAATAAATAAGTAAGTAAATAAACATCCAACATGCGAATAAATGATTTATTTTTAAATGAAACTAAATTGAATATCTTTAATCAAAATGGCCGGTTGTTTTGCTTTATGTTTGCAAGTTTGAAACCGAATTTTTAAAAAATTATTATTTAAATATCTTATTTCAAAAAGAATATTTAATCGATTTTCCTGAAACATGACATAATTTATTATATTATATTGATTTTTAAATCACGTTGCAGATAAAAAGATAAAAAATGAAGATAAAAACGAGATGAATAACATTTTGTTAGTCTGAATTATTTGCAAATATTACTTAATAAACTTAAATTGCCAACGATCTTCCATTTTCTTTACCTCTGACATAAATTTCGATAATTCATATTCAAATAAAACAGGTTTTTAGATTTTAAGAAGAAACTTGACAAATCAAATGACTATAAAATTTTCGATAACACAAGTAATGGTTGCTTTTTTTTTTTTTTTTTTTTTTAAAAAAAGATAATTTTAACTCTAAATTTAACAAAGTTATGACCTTGGGTTCCGAAATTACTGTTAATTCTCGTTATTGTATAATTAAATTCATTAGCATCCAACGAAATAAAGCGAGAAAACTAACCTGATGTATAAGAGAAACATGAAAAATTAAATCTGGGGGCATGTGAGGACGCCCTTTGGTCGGCCATTACCGTAAAGAGTTTCAAAAAGTCCTGCCATTGGCTGAAGCATGTTTTTATATCAAATAACACGTGACTGAAATCCATCATGGCTTCCAAGCTATATTTTTTCCCTCGAATGCATTTATTGCGCTCAATTTTCACATCATGTGAGCTGCATGGTTCGAATGTGAAATATTTAAGTTAAATCGTTGTGAAAAGTTTGGGTTAATGCTACTTACGCTTGAGGGGAAAAGATGCAGTTTTGAAAAAAAAAAAGCTCCCCTATCTTTCCATTATCCGATTTTTTGCCATCAACAAAGCAAGAAGGGAAATACCAGCTTATAACAGCTTTTAGGTGTTAAAAATTTTTTTTCGCAACAGAACTGCCTAAATAAGATAAATTAACATATCATTTTTTTTTTTTCAACAAGTTGGCAGTAACTAGAAGTACTACCGTTTACAAGCTTAGATAGAAAAATCATGGGACTCGGATTAATGATCAGATTATTGTTATAAATTTTTCCAAAATTCATAAGCATTTTTTGATTAAAAAAAATAAAATTAACGAAAATTCCGAAAAAAAAAGCATTTACGATCTTAACAGTTAAACCACTTAGATAAATTTTCATACGAAGATACTAAGCCCTTAGCACAATGCCGACTCTATTTGAATGGTAGTATTCTCGGATGACGTCACTCGAATTTTACCCAGAATCGCTTTCATTCCGAGGATAAAAACGCTGGGTCTCTTTAACAATAAAATTTTTAAATTTTATTGTTTTGGGGTCTCTTTTCATCTCTTTCTAAAAGTTTTTCTATCTTCATTGTGATGTTTAATAGTTCACAACATTTCGGATAGAGTTCACTACTTTACAGGATTCAAAACTAATCAATAAAGGACCGCGTCAGGCGCTCTAAAGGTGATTAAGATAAAAAAAAAACTGGGGAAGAATGAGTTTTTTTTTTCTTTCTGAACAAATTTTGGAAAATTTTAACTGCTGCATTAATTAAATTTTATTTTTACGTAACACTAAAAACCTACCTGCTTTTTTTTTTTTTTTTTTTTTTTTTTAATTTTTTTAAAATTTTTAAAAATTTTGAATCTTCTTTTGCATGTATTTCAAATCATAGGCTAAAATATTGTAGACAAGGTACTTTTTTTTTAGACATCATTTATGACTCAAGATTCTTAACGTATGAACTGGAACTCTAAATAAAGATATACAATCATGTAGCATGACACCCGAGATTCAGATGTAAATTTTCATCATAGAACTACCGATTTAAATTCCCATTTATTCTAATCGCTTCCGACATTAAAAACCTTCTTCGTTGGGAAACCAAAACTTTTTGTATAACAAAGATCTTATTCATATTTCGTGGATAACTTATGATGAATTTAACATGATTTTTTTTTAAATTTTTGAACCACTTTCTCGGTTGTCCAAAAAGCCATATGTGTTATATAAGCCCAAAAAGCTGTATTAGTTTTTATCTTGACAGCCAATGAGGTTTACTTACTGTAAATTCAAACAAACTATTCTAAAAAATAAGAATTCGAGTTCCCAGAAAATAAACTGCAGTTTATTTTCTAAATCCTTTTGCATTCTCTTTTTCGTTTTTTTATTATCGTCATCTGAAATATAGAATCTCTGCTTCAATGAACTTCATGCCACAAATTCTTTATATGTTGAAATTCCACTGAGTAAATACTAAAAATATTTTATGACGAAATGTCTGGAGAAGATACCATTACGAAAGCAGATTCAGTTATTTTGCTTACAAAATTTTGTTATTTTAAACTTTTTTTTTCCCCATTGTTTCCTTTTTATATTCTTCCCGTTGTTAGATTTTCTTGTTAAACTTTTTTTATTCTGCACTTTTTCATTAAATGCAGTTCTTCTTAAGGATATTTTGCGACATAAAAAATTAACTTAGTTTCAGAAGAAAACAAACCAACCTTTTTTTTTCTTTTTTAGTCTGATTTTTATTATTTAATGATTGTAAAAAAAGAAAAAGGTTATGAGGATTTTTTGAGGGTTGTGCAAATCTTTTGGGAAGAATATTCGAAAATAATGATCCTTTAAAATAACTTCTTCATTAGGATCAAGTAAAATCGGATGGAAAAAAGAGATTTGCTTTAATAAAAATCGGATAGCTTAGAATTCATTCCGAATATTCGAATGGCTTTTTTTAAAACTAAGCTTAATTATTAAATCCAGCAAACTCATCCTCATTGGGTTCATTCGGGGGTGACCAATTTAAGACATATGCACACAGAAGAAAATGAAAACTGTTTCTCATCTGAATGAAGCATATGTATATAATCAAACTCTGTTTATAAAAGTGATATTAAAAAAAAGTGGTTTATATCCACAGAATCGCAGGAATTGGGATTTTGCATTTGAATAAATATTTAGACAGACTCTGCATGTTCTAGCTGTCTTGATTCGTTAAAATGATTATAATCTTTCTTCGATTTAAAAATCAAGGAAAACGATTATAATCGTTTATACTTTTTGGAAATATGGCCTATTTTATATGATTTCTCTTCATTGCTAAACTCGGTAACCATGTAAAATAGCTGCTTTATTTCTTCTAAAAAGCTACGATCATGTTGGACGAAGATTTTCAACATGATCAAAAATGCTGTATGTACTACTTTTTAACAATTTCCCGAGCACGTTGGGAAAAATGTTCATTAAACGTCAAAGATGCTGAAATAAATGATCTTGGATTGCGTCATAACATTTTAACCATAGGAGGCAAAAGTCATTGTAAAAATCAAGGAAAAAATAGTTTTTATGCTGAATATAGACACTGCGGCCTAAAGTAAAGGTAGAAATAACTTACAGTTTAATCTAAATTCTTTTCGGCAAGTTTTAACTTTAAAAGGTTACATAGATGATACAAAAGCTTTATTGAATCTTTTCTGAAAACTGCCACTAGTATCAAGCTTGATGGCTTTGAAAAAAAAAAAAAAAAAGAATAATGCAAAAACCGGATATGCTATACAGAATATGTTAGAAAGCATCATGCTTTCTTTTTTCCAAATACCTTGTTAAGCTAAGCTTAAGTAATTTTTAATGTCTTAAAATGATTAATTTTTAATGGCAAGAAGAGGACTTTTGAACATAAAAAAGCAAACTTTTTTTTTTTTTTAAGAGCAATTATTCGGATTTTTCTTCCAATCCGTTCAAATAATTCGGCGTGCGAAAAGACGCGATAAAATAATGTAATACTACTTTTTTTATAAAAAAATTCCACGGGTATGAAAGGCCTAGGTTATCCTCCCTCCAGTAAGTAAGTCAATTTTGCATTTGCTTTTGATTTTTCAATTTTAATTACATCTTATAAAGTTTTCTGTAAGCACTAATGCCAGATTTTTAGTCAGCAAAGTTTCGTGAATAGTTACTCTGACTTATGTAAATTAAGACTTAAGCTACTCATTTAAACCAGAATTGACGTTAAACGAAAAGCGTGGGAAGCCTTGTTTTTACAGAACAAGAAAAAAAATCAGTTTTCAATTTTTTTTTGTCATGGTTCTTATCACTTTTTTTCTCAGAAGAAAAAGTTCCCAATGCTTTTGAAGTTTCCCATCCTTTTACTTAAAGAGGTTCCGCTCCATATTTTTAATTATTATAAAACACTTATTCCATTAAGCTCTTGACATGAATTTATTCACAATATAATCTGAAACCAGGAGCGTTGGAGAAGGAAGGGAAACGTAAAAGTTTTGTCACTTAATAAAAACATTAACACCGAGTTCTGGGAATCTGGAATCTCAGAAGGAAAGAATCAAGAAAATTAAAAAAAAAAAAAAAAAAAAAAAAATTTGATTGATTTCTAGAAATCAAAACGAAGTTGGCGAACAAAAGTAATCTGTAAAATTCCAATTTGACAAGATTTAAATTCAAGGAATAACTCAAGTCCACAGATGCTGTATTAGAAATTTTTACCACCCAGTTTATGGAATCTGTAACGTAAGATGTCCGGATTTGACGGATGGGTTCTTTGGAAACATCTCAGCAATCGGCAATCTTCCTTCGATGCAATAACACCGGTTTGGCGACTGTTTTGTGTCTTTTCTTCGATATTTGTCAAGAATTTGTCTGCTTTTACAACCAAAGTCCCTTGAGGTGTCCTTTCTTGTTGTTTTTTTTTTTTTTTTTTTTTTTTCTTTCGTCTTTCAAATTTCTGATGCTAAACCAGTTGAAACCCGACTTTCTCTTCGTTTAGATTCGATTTTCATTTTTGTATCTGAAATGAAACGTTAATTTTTTTTCCTCATCAGTTACAATAATTTAATCAAAAAGGTGATGCTTTTAATGTGATCGTGCTTATTTAATTGTGTATTTTATAATCGCTGTTAAATTATGATCAAGAAAAACAAAAAAGTCTTCTCTAAAAGAGTGAACGGTTTGTCTAGATGTATTTTATTTTACCGTTTCCGTGTAAATGACACCGTTTGATTTTTCTTGTACTTATTGCACATGCCTGAATGAGTTGGCCGCTTAAATATGTGCTTTGGAACATAAAATGCTTAACTTAGCAGTCGTTCGGCATTGCAAAGAATTTTTTATTTGAATCAGATTTTATATTGAATTGAAACTGGAGAAAAAAAAATGGAACTAAAAATGAAAATGAAATTAGCGGAACCGGTCGAATATGAATGCCATGTTAAGACGTAGGCTTATAACGATTTTATTTTTTTTTTAATGTTTACCTTACAGAACTGAAATCTTTGTATGTCTGTGAGTTATGTCAAGCTACTGCAATTAAGACAGGTTATGGTATTTATTGTATTAATTTACTCGACTCGTTGAGTATATATTCAACGATTATGTCATTTTGAATTTTTTTCTACATGCATTCAGTTATTACCTCCCATTGGGCATTCCAAATATTTAAATGAAAATGGGCGAATAAGAAGTAGAAACTTGATTTCTTGACCTTTTTTAAAAATTAAATTATAAGCTGTGAATTTTTTTTTGAGTTGCTATATAACGTTTTTTCCCAGGAAAATTTTCCGCATTGAACTCCGCATAAAGTGCTGATAAAGGATAACAAAAATTTTTTATTTTTATAAAATGATTTTCAAAGGCAAGAATGGAAAAAATTCTTTTTTTATATTTCCCTGAAAACTTTCCAAATTGCGTGCTAAGGTTGTAAATATATCGAAGTAAACCAAGTTTCATTGTAAAAAATACTTCAATTTAGGATCCGATCCAATTTCGGCAAGTCTATTCCGACTCTCTTTCACTGAGCTAACTTCACAATGAAAGGTTTTTATGTGAAATTTATGGCCTTTTGATCGATTTTTCATTTTCTCTCTCATCGTTTTTTGAGAGCACAAGGTTTGCCATTTTCTTTTCATAAGTCTTTAAGTGAACTAATTTTGTTTTTCGATAGCTTTTCTTTTTCAAAGATGGGCTGATTAGATACGGGGAGCAGAACTGAATGAAAATTGATGTTTTGCACGTGCTAAAAAAATTTGATCTGTTTTTTTGATTTTCGTATTGAAAATATTTTGGGTGCCGGTTATTAATTCATTGATTTTTTTTAAGTGGGTGGGAGTTTCGCTTTAAGAAACAGGATGAAGAAAGTTGATATAGATATCGAATTTTTGGATCAAACTTGGTTTTGAGATTAAAGAAAATTCATTTTTTAGAATGCCAAAAATGAGGAAAAAAAGAATAATAGGACATTTAGCCTAATTTTAAAAATTAAAATTAAATTTCTCTGGTCAGACAATAATGAAAAAAAAACTTCAGTAATTAATTTAATATTTTCAATGATTAAAATAAACTTTAATTCAGATCTTGGTTAAAAGCGAGAAAATTAGTCCCGCTTAAAAAAAGAAAATTTTTCAAACTCAAAAAATCTTAAACCAATTTTTTTTCCGACTTTTAAAACGTTTTTCTATTAATGATTAAAAGAAGAAAAAGGAAAAGGAAAATATTCAACTAAAAATACATTAGTAAAAATAGTATTCCCAATGATTTAAATCAAACTTATTTAAAAATGGAAAATGAAAGAATAAAAGAAGAATTGAAAGCAAAAATAAATAAAAAAAAACGGAGAGAGTGTATCCGTCGGGAGTCTCGCCATCTTGTTCTTTCAATATCTAATGTCGCTTTCAGTTCTTGGTAATGGCGTCTACTTTTACGATATACTCGCCTTCATCCCTGAAATAAATGTACACATATTTTTCTTCAAATTGCACGAATAATATTATTAATTTCGCATTTAAATTTTATTTATAATACTTAATTCCCTTGATTAATAAATTTTTCCCCCGCACTAAATCCAAGGCTTTATTTTTAATAATTCAGTGCAGAGGTTTAATGTACTTAACTTTTTTCCTATTATACGATTTGTCCTTGATGTAAATATGCCCAGGCAACCTGTCATCAAGTGTACATTTAATAAACTTAAGTCCGCTGATATGAAATGTGTGTTTAAGTGTTGAGAGAACGTCTCAAGCCTTTGAGTTACGATCAAGACCTAAAGCTGTTGGTAAAATAAACTCAAACGAGAAGAATTTTTATTATTTTCTCTAATTATATACCAACCGTACTGATTTCGAAATTTACGCCCATTTCGTTGCGGTTATTTGGCGAGGACGTAATTTTGTCTAATCAAAAATATTTATATACTATGAGCCGTGTAATCGTTCTGAAAAAGAGAAGTGATTATCCTGAACAAATGGCTATTTTATTTTGTTTAATCCTCAAAATATAAATTACAAAGGAGTGGATCATCTTGCCTCGGCCGCGACTACACAGAATATAATACTGTAAATAACTCAAAAGCGCTTGGTTAATTCTTGTTTATGTTAACCGTTCGAGTGCCCAAGTAATCCAGTTTTTCAGTCGACTAGTTTGAAACGGATTAAAAGATTTTCATTTCTCTCGAAAACGGCTGCAGTTTATTGCAATTCTCTAGCATATACCAGTTCTAAAATAATCTCTGAGGTATTACCGCTTTTAAAAAATATTGCAAACAACGCTCTTTACAAACAATTTTATACGGAAATATTCAGTACATATACTGTATTAGTTTATATACTGATGACTACTTACAAAAGTATATAATTAGAATTTAAAATTTTTTAATTATAGTTTAAAATCCCAGGATCTGGGATTTATTTCAACTTTGAAAGTTTCGCAAGAGAAAAAGAAAAACCGCAATGAATAGCCTCGGGTATTAGTCATTAATGATAATAATGATCATTAGTAAAAAATTGCATAATGCATATCCGCGGTTTTTTTTTATCTGATTTTGGAACATGTAATTTAAGCCAGACATCGTTGAGGTGGTCCCCAATATAAGGCACCTGCATGTCCTATAAATTACACTAAACTGTTGCTCGAATTACTACAAAATGGTTTCTTCCCCCTCTTTTTTTTTCTTCTTTCTTTCCATATTTCGACTTGTCTTTCAGTTTAATGTACCGTGTACAATCCATTTTTTAAAATAATTGATACCGGCTCTTTGCTTCATCCACAACATGGAATTAAGATCATTGAAAGATAGTTGAAGTTGAAGTTGAAGTTGAAATTTTAATCTTGGTTACCGATTATTTGAAGCTGTTAGTATTAGTTAAGACCTGGAAAATAAATTTATTTTTAAGCTGTAGGTGCAAACTTTACAATTTGGTTAATTATATAGCTACTTATGTTCTTTAAATACGTTTAAAATTGTTGGGGTCTGACCTTTTAAACCTTCTAAGCCTTTTTAGAAAAATTCAAAGACGAGTGCATTGGTCATTTGTTGATCATTGGAAAATTTGATCATTCTTTTTGTTCAAAATTTAAAATACGGATCAGTTTAAGACATTTCTGTTTTATCTAATCAAATCTCTCGTATGAGCAATAAATATATTGAAGCAATACTGCTTTAATTTTAATATTTTTTGTATTCCTTTTTTCGCCATCGTTTCTTTCCATCTATTCAAATATGAAGACTTTTTTTTGGTTCGTGATCGATCGTAATTTTTTAACCGGAAAATCTAAATGATTTTTAAAAAATGTACTAGTTTAACTGAGATGAAATGGAATCAAAAAAATAAAGCTCCTATAGTATTTCGAAAGTCCGAAAAAGCATGACGAGAAAATAGTTATTTCTTTTTTTTTTAAGCCTTTGGCAATAAAAAAATATTTTCCAAAACGAAAATTTGAAACCGGTTTTATTATGCGGGAATTAAATATAACGCGATTATATTAAAATTTTAAAAGTGCGACTGACTGAGTTCGTCCAGCTCAATGAACGCAAGACTTCGCATTGTAATTTGTCAGCATTAAGCGCCAGGACGTAATAAAAAATAATCACTCTTATTTATGTCTTAATTAAATAATATTCATAAAACCTGCCAACAAATTTATAAAAAATGATTTAGTTGTGTCTCAAGTCTCACGAACATTCAACATTTTGCAAAAGTGTCTCTTTAAACAAATTTCCATGCATTATGGCGAAAAAAATAAAACTCCAGTGGGTATATGTGAAACTGGTATTGCGTTCCTTCCCCTTTCGCTTTGGTTTCCTGTTCACGCTTTATTCATTCCATTTTGTTCCCAAAAAGTCTCAACCGAGATTTTTTTCTAATATTTTAATACAATCATATATGAAAAGAATTATTAACAGCTGGTTATAATATAATTATAATGAAAACTACTTGTGATTTTTAACTTTGTCGGACCGGCGATATGGATCATATAAAATTTGAAATATTTGACAATTTTTATTTCTTTTTTTTAAATTTTTGTTCATTTATTCAGAAGTTGAATCGGTTGGTTAAAATAAAAAATAAACACTTATTTCGAATTAGGTCCGCATCAAGTTGTAATGTCTTCGAGACGAGAACGAATAATAATTTTTTTTACTTTGTAAGAAAAACTCGTTTTTAAAATATTTAAAATGAACCGATGATCTCTTTCCCAATTTTTACACAATATATTAAACTTCTTGAAAAAAAAAAAAAAAAAAAAAAATCGAGGATGAATCTCCTCATTTATTTTATATCTCCAATAATTTTTTTAAGAATGGCTTCTTAATAATATTCCAGATTAGCAATAACTTCTCCATATTCGGCCCATAAAAAATAATCAGTTAATATATTCGAAACGGATATGTTTTTTTTTTTCGACCTACCACCCTTCTGTAGCTAATTTTGTATTGTGTGTCGTTTATTAGCACGGTGATAACCTGTCAATAACCCATTTTAACAATATTGTCATTAAGAATTGCGGCAGGAGTCCTGCAGGGCTTGACATTAGTGCCCAACAACTCAAATGACTTCGACATGAATTACGAGTATGTGACGTGAACAGTATTCCTCAGCATGCAACCTTAGCCCATACAACTTTGTATAATTTTTATTTCCCTTAACGAATATCATTAACCAACTTGTCATATTAATTATAAGGTTTAATGCTAAAATGACGCATGCGATTCATTTTCCACCAAAATCATGCCTTTTTTTTTAAATAAATTAATTTAACGGTTTGACAGAAGAAATTCGACTTTAGAGAGAGGAAAAAAAAGTTCAATTCAGATTTTATTTCAGGTAATTAGGAAAAAAATTTTATCGAATGTATTAACACTCTTTAGAAAAAGGAAAAAGATTTTAGTTACATAAATATGAAAAGCGCATAAGAGATTTTGTTCGAAATTGCTGGAAAATTCAAAGGAAAATTACTGGAAAATTCTTAACTCTTTTAGGCTAGGCATCAGTATAATGGGATCGCACTAATAGAATTTCATACCGGGGCTCAAATGAGGGGTTATTGGGCGTTCTCCTTTCTGGCAGCATTTTGATTTCTGATAAATGTAAGCTTGGGTAGTGAAATCGAGTTTATATGCAGCACTTGAGTGCTGACGAGGAATCTTAATTCCCATTTTTTGACCCTTGTACATTCCTTTTTTATACCCAGTTTGAATTAATCTCGATTGCAAAGGGAAGATAAGGAAGGAAACTAATTTTTGCAGGCTATCGATTAAATTCTATGACCTTTTTGCAAGTTTTAAAATTTCTATATTAGTATGCAGTAATAATTACGTATGAAAATGAGATTGATAATTAAGATCTCAAAGCTAATTTCCCCGACCTTCATTAGAAACGGCGCTTATCTTTTGAGTCAGATTACCGGAAGCGGTACTTCTTTCGGTTTTCCGCTTGGCAAAACAATTAAATATTAAACGAATAACATTAAAAAAAAAAGCATCGTTACAGCAGAATACAGTTTTAATTAAAACAGAGCAAATATCAGCATGAATTAATAATCGTTGTTTTTGTTTTGTTCCAGACTGTGTGTTGAAGTGAATAAAGTTGTGCTGGTGGGGAAAAAAAAGGAAATAGAAAATGGTGCCAGTGAGATTTCTGGAAAACTGTGCGGGCGAAAGTCGTCCAACTATACGCGTTCGGAGTATGGTAAGTCTTTTTTATTCTAAGTGAACAAAAAATCAATTATGCCTAACAGGAAAAATTATTTATTTTAAGAAATAACGCCCACGAAAACTAACAAAAGGCATTTATTTTGTTGCTTAGTCATGGGTTCAATGTGAGTTTTGTTTCTTTGTATTAAGGTGTGGCGCAAATTATGAGTTTAACATTGTTTCCTAACGATTTTTGTAATTGATTTTGGACGGAAGTCGGTTTGTTTAAAGTCTGGAAGCATAATTTAATAGAATGACAAACGTTGTTTTTGCTGTCCTTTTATTTAATAGATTCGATAAAGAGTTTAAAGGTGAATAGGTCAGATTTTTTAAATTATTTAAAGGAATTCTGCAGATTTACATTATTACGAATATGTAAATTCTGAATATTCAGTATTGAGTGTGAACTTACTTATGTCAGAGGTTCAGTTTACGAATTCATTCTATTTTATTTTAATGGAGTTTTCCCATCAGCCGAAAACCACTTGAAATTAACTTTTTTTTTTTCTCTTTTTAATAACCGACTACATAAATGATATCAGTTATGAAATAAAGTGGTAACTTCTTAAGGGTGCAATGAAACAAACCAAAACTTTCAAGTTACAGCGGCCTATTTCATTTGATTTCTGTTCGTTTCGTTTTTATTTACTTTATTATTGTTATTGACCTTTTTCTTAAAAATTATGCGAAAAGAATAAAAATATCTTGTCAAGCAACAACCTTTCCGTTGCAGTGAAGCATTTTTGTTTTCCTATGAAACTTCCCGGCTTTGTTTGCAAGACAAAGCTTGTTCAAGACATTTCCTTTTTCTGAGTGTAAAGTAAATACCATTCATTTTTAAGTTTCCTCAATATTCTCGACAATACGACAAGAAAGAAAAGTAAAAGAAAACAGATAGGGTAAACGATATATTTTCAAACGGAAATTCGAGAAAATTTTACTGCTGTGCAATTCTTTTCAGGTGACCTAAAGTAGGAAGGGTTGTAATGAGGGAGCACAAAACTAATGTTACGAAAACCAATCTTTTCGAAAGGGGAACTCTTGAGAAAAAAAAAGAAACGTTTATTTTTTTTTTCTTTCCTTATTTGATTAATTCATCCGGAAAATTCCTCTAGTTTTATATTTTTCCGTGAAAGACCCTCTAGCGTGTACTTTCGCACCAAAGTATGATGAGGCTCCGAAACGTTCTTCAAACAAATTAGTTTTCCTTCTCTTTCTACCGGTGTTCCTATTTCTATCGGGAGTATAAACTTTTCCATTAGCCACTTCATCCGATTGGTCTTTAATGCTGGACATGTCTAGCTTAAATTACCTCAACATGCTTTTGCATTTAGCGGATATGCTAAATCAATCGATTTCAGGGCGCGGTTCCGGGGAATTATTATTTTAATTCAAACGGGTCCAGATTGTGCAACTCCGATAATCAGCGCCATTAGGAAAAGCATTTATTGCGGAGTGAAAAAAATTTCAGTCTTTAGATTTTCAATCCCTTCGGATTCAAGAGAAAAAAAAAAAGAAACTTTTCATAATAAATTCAAGTTTTTTTTTCTTATTGTCTTTTTCATAGGGACAAAAGTTTTAGGAAAATGAGAAAAAAACAACAACTGATCTACAGAATGAAAAAACATCACTTTTCCTAAACGAGAAAACTTTTTAAATATACTAAAAAAAACATTTATCGTAGGTTGAATATGAGAAGAACCTGTTTCTGCTCCAAACTGTTCTCTAGGGCTCGCATAAGGAAAAAAATAAAAGTTTGAGTTAGGAAAAAGCTTTTTTTTTAGATGTTGAAAACCTCTTCGGTGAGATAGTTTGGAAAAATAAATCCCAGATTGCCGCAGAAAGCTGGGAAAGTGTTTCCGTTAATCAAAAAAAAGCTCTTTAAATGTTTCCTTGCATCTTGTGTTTTCCAGCTTTTAACCTAAATGAAGTTTGAAATTTTGTGGCGAAAAATATTCCAACAAATTATTCTTTTTGATTAATTTTTCACCTTTTTTTTGGTTTCCATTTTGGATTTTCTGTTTTCTTTATTATTTACCTTGAAATATTGATATTAACCCAAGGGGGATGTAAAAACTTTGGGGTGTAGAAATGAAAATGAAGCATTTTCTTTTGTGTCACGTATAGTTGGTAAATAAGGAAGAAAAACAAAACAAGTTCACGTACTTCATATAAAATGTATCATTCTTGTCTGAAGGACCCCTCCCGAATATTTACAAGACTGCTGCGTGTAATATTTGAGGGGCTGACGTGACGTTCGCAATTTGGAGCTTATACTAGAAAAACAAAAATACCAACTTTTTTCCCGATTAAATTATTTTTTTTTGTCAAATTTCTCGCATTGTTTATGATAATCAAAATTATTTACCTCACACATTTTTAATGGTACGTTAACGTCCTTATCAAATTTTCTTTCTACGCTTCATTAAAACTTGGTTGATTTGATAAGGACTTCATGGAATATTGGCAGTTTGATTTCTGATAAAGGTTTTCGACTGATTGGTCCACATAATCAAGTTTTCATTTCGATATGCGTTAATTATTATTTTTCTTCTGCAATATGTAAGTCTAATTTTTTTAACGTAATAGGTAAAGCAAAATAAGGGACCCCAGTTGTGAGGTCAGGGGTACATTTGCTTTTGCCAAAATGGTATTGAAAGCCACCTATTTGATTTTGTTCGACATACCCTTCCACGATTTTCCTTTTAATTAAAATTTTTTAATCGATTCAGGGAAAATCATTGCAAAATCTTTGAAAAAGTACTTTTCATATAAATAATATAACGTTTGTAATTTCGTATATCAGTACGAACGCAGAAATTTGAAAAGAACGGTCGAATTATATTTCTAATTTATTTTTCACAAAAACAATAACGCATTGTTTCTCAAACTCGATTTTTTTTGTTCTTAGGAGGCTCAAAAATAGTCTACCTAAAGAATTATTTAAACTCAATTTTTTAAATAATATAGGCAAACACTCCGTGACTGCTTGTAATATTTTTACCTGGGTTTTAATTTTGCTCCCCCCCCCCCCTTCGCCCAAAGACATCGAAATTTAAGAAATATTTTTATATTTATAAGAGTTTGATATTCTGCCAATCATTTTAAATGACTTGAAATCGAAATCAAGAAATCAAAGATCATCATTTTTCCTGTAACTATGCCAAATAAATTTTGGGGCAACAGGGTTTTTTTTTTTTTTTTTTTTTTTTTGTCAGCAGAACTTAATAAGAACCGTATTGTGACTGTCTAGATTTAACGCACAGCTAGGTTATTGGATCATGCAGTGTCCAACTAGGTTTTAGACAGCCACGGCTTAGTTTCGATGAGGAAAAGGAAAAAGAAAAGAAAAGAAAAAGGGAATGGCAATGGATAAGACTAATGTTCCTGTTGGTATCACTGATCTATAAGCAGACTCTTTAATCACTCTAAAATTTTGCCCATAGATTTAAGAAATGAATATAAATTTGGCCCAACACTTGGTCATTTTACTGAAGACTTTCAAAAGAATGTTCCATTTTTTAAAAATAATATTTACTGGCTGTTTTTTATATGAGATTTCTAATATTTTTTTCCAACAGTTTGTTTGAACGATATATTAATTAGACAAAATTGATATTTTTTACGAACTCTGGCACTGATTCGGAACATTTGAATTAGAAAAATCTAACTTGGCCGCTATTTATTTTTCGCGATACATAATGAGCATCAGAATTGATATTTAGCCAATTCAGCCATTTCCTATTTTTCGATAAATTTGATGAATAAATTCCCACCTATTTAGTTTTTTAAGTTTACAAAACGATTTATAATTTTTATATTTACGTTTTTAATTTTCCAAAAAAATTTTCAGTCAACCAATATTTTAATCCAAATTTTTCTTTGGCCTTAAGATCATATGGCCTAAGCTTTCAAGTACTTCTTTCACAATAATACAGATTTAAAAATGAATTTTAGCCAAGCTTTTAAAAACTTTTATATAGCTTTAGCATGAAAAAAAAAAATGGTTTTATATTGTAAGCCTCGAGATGAAGAAGCTTTATCATCAAGAGAATTAAATTCAGTATTCATGGAAGAGTTGTTCGCATTTACAGGGGAGACTTTAAGTCTGGAACACTAAAACGTCAGTGTAGAGCTTTGATAATAAAAATAATTTTTGTGTGAATATACATAGAATGATCAAAGCAACTGCAATTTTTTTACCAGATTGTAATGATTTTGCTAAAATACATGATCATAGTCGTTTTTTTGAATATAAATACAAGATTAAAATAAACCAGTTGAATTTTTGAGACTAGAAAATATAAAAGTTTGATTTCGGTTTCGTTAATTACTTTTTAATTACAAAAAATTAATTGGAACCAATTGGCCGCCCTTAAAAAGCCTTCCTATTACATTTTAGGAGGAGACGGAAATATTATTCGATATCAAAATGGCGTCTACTTTATTAAAGATCGTGACTCAAACAATAGCGAGAAGCGAGATGTGAACAAGTTACTTGAGATTAATATCATTTTGTTTTTGCGGATCGTGATAATTCCCATTTGTTACGGTCCGTAATTCATTTATCGTGTGACGTATTAACTTCCGTAATCGACCTTATGAGGACTCTTTGAGTAAAGCTCGGCTCTTTTGCATAAACGTAATTATTCAAATTTTTTATTTAGAAGAAACGATATATCGAAACATGAAAAAAAAGTCCCCATTTTTTTTTTTTTTTTTTTTTTTTTTTTTTTTTTTTTTTTGGATTTACGATAAGCATGCAGGAAAATCATTTTAGATTTACCCCCGGGCGATCCCGAGAATCGAGAAAAAAAACTGAAAAAGGGAGAAAATTCATTTTATGAACTGTAATTGAATTTAAATGATATTTCCCGATTTTCTGCTTTCTTGGTTTTCTCAAAAAACTGTCGGAGCAAAATTGATATTTTACTTCGTAAATTTTCATTACTTTGCTTTTATGAGAAATTTTCTTTCGTCCGCGCGATCAAGTTTTCTCCACCCTTGCCGTTTATGCCCTCCAACCGGGGGCGACCATTTTCAAAAGCTTTTAAAATTCGAATCCGTTTTCGCATTTGCCAAGTTTTTTTTTTTTAATCAGACATTCGTTTAAAAAATTCTTATCTCATTTCCTTTTTTATGATTTACTGTGAATCGATAAAGATTTTGACACGTTGCCACGAAAGAAAATAAAAATGTTTTCCTGAAAAAATTCTTAATGCCATATAAAGATTAAGTTTGGAGAGTTAATTCAAAAATTTATGAAGCGAATCCCAAAGGATTAAATTCTTGATACAATCAATTGAAATAAAATCCATTTGAATTACGATTTTGTTATGGTTTATTAAAAATTCAGAGATGCGTAAAGAACTGATTGCATTGATAAAAATTTTCATACTTTTTTTTTTTTTTTTTGTTTTTCACTTTGATATCCGTTTTAAGGATCGAAATTAGAATCGTATAACCTAAAATCGCTCCGAAATTTTATCTTTTTTTCAAGGACTAAATTGTATGAGTCAAATTTTTTCTTGCTTGAAACGCTAAATGCTTTTCCCAAAGTTAACCGCAACCTCACATTCACAAATACCTTATAAACTTAAATTAACCATTTAAGTTAAAAGGCTTTCCGTCAGGAGAAGAGTGCTGCAGAGTTGTAAACCGTTAAAACGAGCTTTGCGATAAGTGATAAGTTCATCGAAAGCCTGGCACTTAAGGATATACGTATAGTATATTTCTTATACTTACAAAAAAAATTCAATATCAAAATAAACCGAGAAAGTGGATATATCAATAGACTTTCAGGATTTTTTCCCTCAAACTCAATTTAAACAAAATTTTTGGAGTGTTTACTACAAACCCTTAAATCACTAAACTGATTCATTTACCGCTGGGTTCAACAGACACGATATTAAATAACTGTTCTATTATTTTTTTTATCTAGGTTCGTAGACATTTAGAAAGGTTGACAAAAAGTCTTGGAAAGGGATAATCAGGTTGAACTGTATTGTCGTAAACAAAAAAAGAAAAGATTTTTCTGTGGCTATGAATAATTTTAAATATTAAGGTAAATTTTTTTTTTCTGCATATCTAGGATTCTTGTGTGATAAGAGAAATATATTTGCTTCGCACGAGGAATGATGATAACACTCAGCTTCTCGTGTGAAAAGATAATAAAATTGTTATTATTACTCGTCTGCCTCATTCCATCGTTTGTTTGCGACACTTTGCCCTTATTTAACGGCTGTTTGCATGATGACCGGATCATCATTGTTTACTAAATTGAACTCCCTCCTTTGAATATATTTCAATAGGATTGAAAAGCCTTTCTTCTGACAGGTGACGTTACGGGATTTTTGTAGCGGATAGGAAAAAAAAATTGACTTTTAGTCATAGTGTGACCTAGTTTATTTTAATTTTTAAAATCTTACGCCCTTGTACAAATCATGACCATAGGATCATTGAATTTTCTATGCAGTATCAGTGAAGCAAAACATGCTGGAAAGCATAGTATGACCTCTATAGTTTTTTAGACTATTGATTTCTTGTTAACTTAACTTTCATAACATATTAGTTTAGAAGAAATGTTTATTATGTTGTTACATATTCGTCCAAATCCAACGAAGAAAATTTAAACAATAGGATGAGAAAATCGATAAATGACTTTAATTACTATTGCTTACTTATTGTTTTCAATAATTTTGGTTATGGAAATCGATGGCCAAGCTTGCTTTTTTATTATTAATTTTTTTTAACTGTGCAGCTCGACTAATCTTATCGTTTTTTGGACGAAACAGGATATATGGTTATTGTTTCTCTATATCCTTCAAGAGGTTATTAGGTAAAATATTACCAGAAGGGACTACCAATATACCTCTGCTGCCATTTTTTTTTCTGCTATCGTATGTTGGCACCAAAAAAATATTTAAAAAGGCTCTTTATAGAATCATTTAAGGAATTTATTCTATCGATCATTTTAAGGTTAATTCCAAAGATACTTTGCTGCTTTTAAAATGATAGAAAAATAAGTAGTCATATCCGAGTTTTTTTTTAGGCAAAAGTAAAATGATCATTCTTTTTTTCCCCGAAAAAAGCAAGGAGGCACAAAATATTGGTTGCTCGGCATATGCCTGAAAAAATAATGTGCGAATACATTATGTCCGACCAAATAATTTTTGATTTGCAAAAGGAAGAAGAAAAAGGAAATAGAAAAGAAGGAAACGTGCAGAGTAACGATAAAATCAAATTTATGTTATTTTATAACTCCAGCCTAATATTTTAAGTCGTCACCCCCGAGCAAGACTGTCGTACCTACTTTGTGCCTACAGTTAGTTAAACGTAGGAAATACAGTTGTGTTGTCAGTGTCGAGCATTTTTTATTTTATTGAACTGATCGTGAAATTTTAAATTGTTAATTTAATATAACTCCTCCTGATAGGAGGTCGCCCTGTATTCTTTGTACCTGTCGCTTGAGGTTCGTTCGATAATCGCGGCCAACCTCTCCGGCGTGACAATGATAGAATCTCATTCCCGTTAGGTTCCATCGATCGAGGATAATCGACTGAGATGTTCGAGGTAATTTTCATTGTTGTAAGATCGCCGTCCACTGAAAACTGCGTAAAGCCTGACATTTACAGAGCACTTACACTTCTAGAGGCCTGACTTTTTTTCAGTAGACGACAATCGGAGTAATCATTCTTTCTTCTTAAGTCATGTCTGTACAAGTGCAGAAGTCTCGGAGATGTCAGGCTTAATGCAGTTTTCAATGGACGATCTACCACCAATGAAAGCTACTTCAAACATCCCTGTAAGCGTCGATCCTCCAGGACCGATGTAACCTAACAGGGGTGAGATTGACAAAGAAAAGAGGGCGACCTCCTGTCTGGAGGTCTTAGATTAATGCCGTTGGGGCAGTATTACAAGATCGCATCTACAGTAATCAGCTTGACACTAGTTGTTCATGTTTAACTCACGGGAAACTAGTGTCAACCTGAGCAGTGCAGATACAACTGTATAATATTGGCTTTGAGATTCAACAATTTAAAATAGTTTAAAATAAAAAATGCTGTCATAACTTCGACACTGACAATAAGGCTGTCGTATCTCTTTAATATTTCCTATGTTTAACTTATTCTGGCACAAAGTAAATACGATAGTCTTGCTCGGGGGTGTCGACTTAGTAAATTAGACTAGGGTTATAAAATGATATAAATTTGATTTTATCGTTACTCTGCGCGTTTCTTTCTATTTTCTATCTTCTTTTTCTTCTTCCTTTGGCAAATCAAAAATGATGTCGTCGGACATAAAGTATTTGGACATTATATCTTCGGACATTATTTAGTCGGATATCATTTTTTCAAACATATAAATAATAACCCAAAATATTTTAATGGATGAAATAAAATTAATTGATTCGTGATTAACATGTAAATTTCTTTCGATAATGGTGACGTATTGATTTAAAAGAAAATTAAACCAAAACATAAAAAAAATAATTCTGCAGTAACTTCCAATTCCACAAATATTTTCCCGAGACTATTTTATAAGTCATAGTTTAAATGTTAAATTAAAAACAGTACTGTAAGAAGAAAATGAGACAATCCTTTCCACTTTTATTATAGTCTTATAATTTGCCGTGAATAAACGGAAGACGAAGAAGAAAAAAAAAAAAGTAAATAAGTGCAACAATAAGGCCTCCCTTGTTAATAATAACATTTTATGAATGATGACTTTTACCAAGCCCCTTTAGCTGGCTTTCCCTTCGCTTGACTTTTAACGCCTTTTCCCTTTTAATGCAAATTCACGTTAAGTTTTCATTTGCTTTAAGCGTACGACACATTAACGCTATGCCTAGCTACTTAAAAGCAACGCCATGAAAGAAAAAAAATGGCGTGGATTTTTACTCAAATCGAATTTTCAGGCGGAGTTTATGATTGTAAACTTGTCTTTTAACGATCCAGCATCGACAAAGACCACGAGGCTTACATAAAAAGAAATGGACTTATCATTTTTTGAAACACGCCCGTAATTTTTCCCTGATAAAATTTTAAAAACCTCGAAGGGGTTTTGAAGGAAAAAAACACCCTTTTCTTGTATTTTTTTTATTTTTTTTAGATTTAATTAGCACAAAAGAAAGACTTAGTTATATCTTGTAATCCGTTTTTAAACATGTATAGATTTTAATAAATGAATTATGATGTGGTTCCATGAGGCTTTGTGTAAAAACTTGACCTATTGAGAAGCTAGCTTTGGTCTGGCTGTGAAGCTGGTTTATGGACAACTTTAGCGTGGTACGTAGGCTCGATGTAAAATTTATTTAAACATAACTCCGCATTGGAGTTTTCTTATTCATATTCTGGTAAAGGCGTTTTGTGAAAACAAACCGTACCGCTTTACTTACCTTTTTCTGTATACCATGAAAATCAGTTGAAAATTTAATGGGAACACCATAAGAACCATTATGAACCGAGAGGAGAAGAGTATGGCAAATAAAATTTGCAAATGGTTCCTTCCAAACTAAATTTTTGCAAAAAAAAAATTCACTATACTTTTTCGAAATAAATCCGAGCTTAGTGTTCCCACAAGTATTGTTTACACAAATAAAAAAAAAACTAACTTGATGTGAATATCGTTTATCATCTAAAGCTCTTTTTGGTTTTTTAAAATTGTAAGCTAAGAGTATCTCCAAAACAAGTAAAATTTTTTATTCTAATATTTAAATAATAATAAAAAAAGCATTAGGCCTATTTCCTTTTAAATGGCTATAATTTTCGTTTTTTAATTTTTTAAGCAAGCAGTACTTGTCTTTTGGTCAGCAAGAAGAATGTGATTAAGCTGTCTTTCCCACTGCAGTTGGTGCTTCCTTTATTTTTATTTCTTTTGTTGGCTATTTGAAGTCTCTTACAAACAGAATTATTTCTCTGGTTGCTCACCCATTTTTGGCAAGTCTAAGGAAAAATTATTTTTGAAAATTTAAGAAAAAGTTATTTGATCATAAAATTGAAGATTGTTTTACATTTCCCTCCCCAATGGCACATCTGGATCTTTGATCTTTAATATGAACATGAAAATCGCAAATAACTGGTTTCCCAATTTTTTTTTTTTTTTTTTTTTTTTTTTTACACATATGGCGCTTTTTTAAAAATCTTTTTGCGTAAGTGTTTCTTCTTGCCTAAATGAATAATAAAACATGAACCCCCCTTTCTTTTTTAATAAACGGATTCCAAAGCAAACATTTCGACATCCCTGGCAAGACTGCCTTATCGCTTTGGTATTTCCTATGTTTAGCTTACTGCAGCACAAAGTAAATAGACACGACCGTTCTCGGTGGTGTCAATTTTGGACAATTAAAAAAAATAAAAAAAATAAAAACTATACCAAACATTTTATTTTTTATCATGAAATCAACAGATTTAGGAATAAAAAAACCTCCCACTTTTCTCCAAAACACTCCACTTTGTTGAATACCATATTTTGAAAATGTCGAAAACACATTTTGAAGAATAAAAAAGACCCCTTCCTCTAGCTTTCCAAAATGATATGAAATTCGCCCCTCCTCCCTTATTCAGAAAAAAAAACCAGCCATGATTTAAAAAAAAATACATTACAAAGCGAGTAATTCATTAAAAAAGAAATAATTGTGGGTTAAGTAATAAGCACTGAAAAATGATAGTCGGCCCTAAAAATTCGAGGATTTCAATCCGCCTCTAGAAAACCACCTTCTTACAAATAATGTTCAGTATCATTTATTTTTTGTTTCTTTTTTTTTTCTCCATGCACAACAACCGAGGAACATATTTCATTAGACCAAGAGTTGAAAGTCTCGAAGTCTCGATTGGAACGCCTTCTTACGGGAAATATCTGCAACTTTAAGTTTCTTCGATTTTTATACAGTCGTTTTCAAAAACGTTGTCTCAAAAATTTTAGTTGATTTTATTACTTGAGTCCATCTGTATGAGGAATTTTCATATGCCTCAAAATTTTAATGTTAAAACGATTGTGATAAAGCACCTTTGGTAAAATATAATTTTCTTGTACTGACAGCTTTGAAGCGCCTGCAATGCGTGTAATTATCATTGCAGCAAGAAGTAAGCTATTTATGCGCAGTATTTATTCAATTTATTAATTACTTCTTTCTTACCATGGTTTTTCGAGTGGTCATCGATGCTATTGATGAAAAAAAAAAGACGGAATTCTTCTGCGAGCCTCCGTGTAAATTGTTTTTCATTCTAGGGAAGATAATATCTTAGAAGCTGAATTGATATTTGGAAAAAGCACACAAATGATTCCGTAGTATTAATGATTTAGTCTTTCCTTTAGATTTGCTAAGCTACTAGGAGAATTGCCTAAGCTAGAAAGAGTTATTTGAGGTATAATTGGAAGTATAGGAAGATTAGGGAATATTTGTGCAAATTTTTGAAATTAATAATGAAATCTTTTTTATATTCGTTTTAAATCCTTTTTTTTAAGCTTAAATTCGCTTATTCATTTTAAATAACGTTTTTGACTTATTATAACTATTGCAAAAGGTTTGGGGATATGAGTCAGAGAGATAAGGAATGGGAGCGCGATATGGGCAGTTTCAAATAAGTCAAGCCTTTCTGCCTTTGAAATAAGTCCTTACCTTTCTGATTTTCCTGGAATTAGCGAGATTTTGTGTATTTATTTATTTTTGATTTTTTTTTCTAATTTTTAATCCCGGTGAAAATGTAAAGGCACCAAAACGTTGAGTCGGTGATGTCAATTTTCACCTCCAGTTCTTTTATTGACAAGTTTTTTTGAGTTGGAAAGCATTTTTAATTTTTTTTGTCCGCGAAATTTTGACAAAATTGTATTCCGGGGATGAATTTTAAAAAAAATATTGTGAACTCCAGTATGATTTCAGTAAAATTCAGACTAAGGAAACTTTAAATTTTGCGGGGTGACGTCACAGTGTTATTTCTACATGCATATAAATGAAGTATTATGAGATTTCACCGGGTCTGGGGACTTAGTCTGGAAAAAAATAAAAATTCTTCCATGCATTCGTACGTTTTGCAAAAGGAAAATTTTAGATTTATTTACTTCTTTAAAAAAGAGGAACACAGCTAATTAAATCTAGCCGTTGCGCTAATTAAGACTTGCTTTGCATAAAAACGTCATGTTATTAATATACAGATCCTTATTTTTTTTTCTTTATAAGCTTATCAAAGTTTTATAAAAATAAAAGTTCATTTACCGTGAGTTTGAATTTTTAAAAACTTGAAATGATGTAATAATAAATTAATGAAATGATATTCGTGCCAAACCAGGAATGTTGAGACTACTGACTTCATCTTTGCTATACCGGTCGTAAATTACTATACTTACTGATCCGCTTGTCACTATTCATCGCTTGGGTTGTCTTTACTAATCGGAAGTTAAAACGATATCCTATCAAGACAAAAAAAATATACTGGATAAATGATCAAAATCGGCTACCAAACTCGGTCGAAAGTCATTACGTGGAGTATAAAATTATGAAAAATGGAAGATACTTACTTTTCACGGCTAAAATATTGCAATCGCGGATAAAAAAAAAGAGTTTGTGGAACCAATCAAATATGACATATCTTAGATTTTCTGAAATTTATCCTTTAAATTTTCCGATAGAAGTGGTTATTACAATATATGGCGGAACGATGCTCCTCCGTTATAAATATTCTATTTTGCTAGTTAAAAGCATGCTTTTCAAGGGAAAATAATAGGTTTACGTTCGTCTCTAAAAGGCTGTTGGACTTTATAACCCTTCCTTTACTTGAGATGAACTTATCAATGACGGCAAAGACAAATATGATCGTGGGATGGGAATTAAGACAACCTCTTAATCCTTCTTTTTTTTTTTTTTTTTTTTTTTTTCATTTTATTTTATAATCTGTGGTTTTTGGCTTCTAAAGTCGAGTCAGTGAAATGAAACATTTTTGGCGTGTTGCAGCTTCATTTATTTTTTGTGTCCTAGAAACCTGAAAACAAAATAACATTCATTAAGGATTGAAAAATTTACTTTTTTTTTTTTTCAAAAAATGAACTCGATTTGAGAAAAGAAAATAAAAAAAGCTTTGAAAAATTTTATTCGATTTTCCTGGCTTCTCATAATGTAAAACCTAGGCCTAAGCCTGGAGAAAAAAAAGGAAGCGTGAATTTTTTTAAACGGCTGGTAAAAAAGGAAGTAGCGTTTAGAAAAAGCATCTACTTGTTCCCAAAAGGTTTTTTGATTGGAAATGATAACGTTATTTATACCCATTTGGAACTGACAACGTTAAGTACTGCATAGATTTGCAAACGAAGCCTTTAATTTCAGAAATGAGATCAGTTGCCAGTTTAAAACAAGCAAAATAAGCGTGGATAAAACGGATATCCCCCTTTTTTTCCAATTCCATAAATGGAAGAATTCTTTAAGAAATAAAAAACAAAAAAATATTTTGTAGTCAAGAATAATAATCCCGAAAGTTGAGACGGTTCTTTGAAATAAACTTTAGTTGCAGGTTAGGATGTCTGCTTCCATCAATAATTCTTTGCTTTTCTCTCTTTTCTTTATTATTATTGAAGTCGGTAAGCAAAAGTTTTCATTTAAACCGGTTTGCTGTTCAAGCTTTTTTATACATTTTATAAAATAGTTTGGCGTGGCTTTTCCGTGACTTGCGCATCGCACTTTTTGTTCCATCAAAGTATTATTTAAAACAAACGATTTCATTATTTTTTCCCCCGTAGAATAAATATGACTACAGCATCTCGACTACATTAGGTATAATGTTTATGTTGGAGATAGACCGTAAAAATCTATTAAATCGTTCGAGGTCACAAACCCATAGGAATCGACTGTTTGCGCCATTAATAATAAGGAACTCCCCAGCATATCAAAGCCTTTTTAAAACGTGCTTTTTTATTGAAAACGTCTACGGAAAACAAGTAGGAACAATGAAATGTAAGACAGAAACGGATAATCAATTTTAATTTATAGTATAGGCCATCATATTTCTGATTGATTTAACGTTAATCGGTATCAGCAATCGCTTTTCATCCGATTTTTTTTCCCTTCAGTTTGTTTAAATCTATTTCAATTGTACCCTCCGTATTGTCATCCTCATGACTAGTCTACAGTTTGTTCCGAGTTTATTGAACGTTTAAAAGAAATTTTTTTAATGCCAAAAAAAAGTGAAGCAAAAAAAAGTTTTTGTTGAATTTATATGGGTCAACATACCTGACTCTTGTTGCTACGCGTTTTTCGAATATGGCGCACTGAACGTTATTCAAATTAGCCCCAAAGATACTTCCTTGTTTATTTGTTTATCTTTTTTTTTTTTTTTTTTTTTTTTTTTTTTTTTGCCCCAAAAATTTTTTTTGTACGATCAATGCCAGCGAGGGCAATGCACTTGTTTGAACTTTTCATAAGGGATGTCTTGATTTTTCGTTCCATTTTACCTAACGCTCCTACACTTTTAAACGTTACTTCGAAATATTTGTATCCATAAATTCATTTTGTGTAATTTTATTGCTATCAATCGCTATGAAATCAATATTGTTTCTTTCCGCAGCTGCAATCATTTAATCTAATGTCATGTCAATTTTCTAATGAAAAATATTTAATAAGAAATCATTTAACCTTTTTTTTTTTTTTTTTCATTCATTCTATAAAGCATTTGAATAAAAGAGAAAAAGTTAGAAATCTGTCTAGAAATCAGTTATAAACCCTGATTAAAAGTAATGGCAATGGCGTTAAGAAAAATGAATTGTTTTGTGTTCATTTTTGTCGTTAGATCCGCTAAAAGCAATAAAGTCGATTCTAAAATTTTATCACAAATAACGACCATATTCCCCATTAATTAATAATTAAAATTGTTCAGGGCTATATATACACCTTCATGACTTCATTTAATTCATTTTTAATTCTGAATCGACTTTGTAATCGTTTAAGGTACTTTTTTTTTTCATTTTTTTTATTTATTAAAAGTGGCTTAGTGAACTTAGATTTGAAAAAATCTAAAGACGTCGGGAAAAGGATGCCCGGAAAGGTAATTTGAACTTTTTTTCTTTCATATACATTTTTTGAAGATTTTTCCAAATGTCAAAATACAAAAATTATGATAATTGTTTCTTGCAAAAATTATAATCGTCGTAGTCTTGTACTAAAGTAAAAAAAACTTTTTTTCTTTTTTTTATGAAAATTCGTTTTGAGATCTTGCCATTGTTTTCCATATTTTATAGAGGAATAACTGAGAGTGCGGGTAAAAAACGGAAGCTCCGCACCAAATTGAACCCCTTCTCCTCATAAGGTTCTTTTTATACTTTTTTTATCGTCGAATTTCTTTTGGAAACTTTCAGAACCATCTTACAACTTTAAGTCATTTTTCGAAAAAATTTAAAAAAAGTCTTTCAAAAGTGATCATTTTAATCAATAAAGCTAGATGGATATTTTTCTTATCCACGATAAGGAAAAACTGGAAGATCGAAAAACGTTTTCACTTTTCAGACTAAAAAATAAAATTAATCAAAACGTTTAATTTGGTGTACAATGAAATAAATTCGTTTCCATAATCACTGTAGAATTTTTGAAAATATAACACCCTGTGAAAGGGGATTAGTTTGGTAAAAAATGACTTTTTTTAATTTTTTTTGAGACATTGCATTAAAAAAACGTCAAACTAATGTATCAATGACTTGCTTTTGTAAAATTAAATTAAATTAAATTAAACATGTATAAAATTAATGTGAAAAATTCTATGAGTCGGAATCATTGTACCTAGTTTTTTCCGTGTTTAACATAATAAATACATACACCAGCAAATCATGTATCTCGTTGCTTATGTGCAATGAATTTATTTAATTAATTGCATAAATGCTCCTCTGCAGTATTTATGTATTTTACCAAAAATCGCATTAACAACATCTGAATTTAAGAGGTGGCCAGCAACCTAATATTCATAACTAACGTGATAAAATGACAAGGCGTTTCCTCTTTTTGAGGGACTCTTTCCGCCAAAGGCGGTTCTGTCTGCCTAATTTATTGACCAAAATCTTTTATGACATAATTTACATCAAACATTACCGCTGATTTCGATTTTTTTTAATTACGGAAATTCTTATATCCCCAACCGCAAAATCTCTTCCCAATTTATTATTTTTTATTTCTTTATACACGTTTACTAATTTTTTTTATTTTTGCTTCGAAAAAACAATATTTCTCAAAAAATGAAAAAGATGACCATTTGACGTTATAAAAAATTTATTATTCAAAAAACCCCTATAAAATAATTAACGCATTATTTGCCGTAAAATTTTCATTTCCTCAAAATGGCATCTCTCTCGCTTAAACGTTTTTGATGACGGGATTCGAAACCAAAAAGCTCCATCCGCTTTAGGGTTCGACCCGGCTGTTTTTTATTGGTCACGTTCCTTATTTTACTGAATATTTATATCTATGCACGTTTTTTATATACATTGCCGCCGTTGTTTTAAAAAAAAAAGAAAGAAGAAAGAAAACCAAAGAGAGAAAAAAAAGAAAAAAAAGCGAAGGAAAACAAACAAATGAAAAAAGAAAATGGAAGAAGCCAAATGGGATATTTTTTCCAGTAAATGACGAAAATGAAACTCCTGGAGAAAAAGGGATATGTTTGTTATTGGACAAAAACTCTTTTTATTTCTCTTGAAATGAGTTTCATTTTCAAAAACTTATTACATTCCTCCAGATCGGATTTTTGGATTTAAAATTAATTCAACTTTCAAACTGATTTTTTTTCTCTGATATATATTTTTTTTTCTTTGCTATATCTCTTGGAAAATAGAAAAAAAAAAGAAAGTAAGAACCTTTTATATTTTTCTATGAAAAAAAAGCCGTCGCTTTTATTTATATAAAACTTGCGAAAATCGAATTTAGTGTTATTCAAATTTTATTGCGGGATCATTGACGAAACGAAATTAAATAAAAATGTTAGGCGACTGTCCGAGAGCACTTCAGTTTATTATCTTTGTCGGTCAAAATGAAAAGCGATCTCGAAGTGAAACATTTTGACGTTTAAACTTACCATATTTTTTTTTCTTCAAGAAAACATTTAAAAGCCACGTTGTGGCTTCCTGTAAAAATGATTTATTTGATAGCTACCTCATTCAAATTTGCAATATAAATTTATTCACCCGATAAACGATGTGTCTGCTGAAGTCAATCATGTTTAAAAGCTATGGTGTCGACTTGTCTAAAACATCAGTCAAAAGTAATAACGTTATGTACATAAAAAAAGCCAATGATTTTTGATTTTTTCCCCAATAATTTTTTATATGGATTATTTCTGTGTCAAATAGCAGGGTGTTCAAATTTAACTGTGAGCTTAATCCATTCATAATTTTGCTTTTAAATTATAAAGCGACAAATTTTATTAATGACTTTATTTTTTTTTTCCTTGCAGTGTAGTGCTGGAATGTGCATTTCGGGCAACAGTGGATACCTAAAATTCTGGTGTGCGTACGGAAAGAGAAGAAAGGAAAGGTAAGAACAAAGGAATTAGTATAGGCTAATATTTTTTTTTTGAATAATAAGGAAAGCTGCGGTAATTTTAAACTTCTGTGGGAGGAATAATTTACAAAGTAGAAAAAGAAAAAAATTCCTACTAATAAGTTAAATTTATTACTGAGAAAAAGAACGGAAACGAAGATGACCATCACTTTACGTGCTCTGTAATTATTTAATAAAGTGCAGTTCATCAAAATGCTTGTTCAGGATATCCATAATTCCCTTAGCCTGTTACGAAATAGATTTTTTTTAAATATAGGAATATAAATCCGGAACACTCTGTTCTTTCGATTTCTTTCAAAATATTCCATTTAAATTCGAAAAAACATTTGCCCGCTTTTCGTTACAAAGAGTGTTGCCTTACTAGAATATTTAATTCTAAAATAAGTCTCAAGAATAATAGATTGATATTATTTTTTGCTAAGCCAATTAAGTTACTAGAATCGGAAAAATAAAATTTGGGATATGCAATAGGAACATCTAGAAAAAGAAAATTTATTGAGCTTAAAAATACTGAAAAGAGGAGATTTTAAGACTTCATGTTATATCTGCAAAGACTATTATTTTTATTGCTTGCAAAAAATTAAGAAAAAAAAAAAATAACACGAAAATTGCAACAATTTCATGGAAACCCCGGGGTTTCCTCGCTTTTTTCCTATTTTGCAAAATTTGAATATCTTTAATGAATACGTTAATACATATGCATTTGTCATTATTTCAAGAATATTTCATCAGCTACAACCATTCTGAAAATAAAATTTACATATATACAAAATTATTTTTGTAAAAACTAAGTCACAAATGTTTTCGGAACCCCAAGCCGATAATAACTCAAGTAAAATACTTTCATCGTGAAGACTTATTAATTCAATGTCTCCCTTAATAAATTAATTAGAGTTCAGTACTTAAAGCACCTAAGTTCTGCATACAGACTATTTTTTCCCACTATTTTTTTTAAAAGTGCTATAATACTTTTATAATAGTACTTTTTTGTTTTTGAAAATAGTAAAAACTATGAAATATAGAGGTCCTACCAAAAAACTGATTTAAAAATATACACTCTCTCTAATTAAACAACTAGTGGAGGCAAAGCAAAGTTGTAACTCGGAAAAAATTTTAAATATTTTATAACTAATGAACAAAACTCCTCCAAGTTCTAAATTACCTAATCGTATTAAATTTCATCACAGAGGCAGTCTCTGGTATTCTGTTTCATCATTATTTATATCAGGATAACTAAACTCTAGCATCGTCAGATTGAGATTTTATTCTTACCTAACGGCATTTGAACGGCGTTGTTCAAAGGAAACTTCAGCATATTTACGATGACCAAGGTTGAAATACTATACTTTATAGTGCTAATTAAACAAGCTAATCCTTCACATATGCAAATCCCTAAAACTTTATTTAATTAAACCGATATTAATCAAAAACGGGAACTTGCCAAAAACAGTTTTTTTTTTTCCTAAAAAGAAAATTTTCAGAAGGCCAAAGCCAGTAAATAATTGTCTAAAAGGTCTGTTTTCGCTGGGAATTTCGTTTGACATTTATGATTATATCCTCCCTGGCGATATCATCCCCTATACACACCAGTCAGTACATGGCACAGGTGTTATTTTCTCCTGCAATACGGATATCGTATATTTTCATCCATCCTCTCCCTCGATGTTCTTTTTTTTTTTTTTTTTTTTTTTTTTTTTTTCCGACTTCACTTTAAACTTAAAAAAACTGGGAAATGAGTCTTGCGTGTTGCGGCTTTTTTTTTTTAACTTTCTCGTATGTACTTTAAAGAATTCACAAACGCAACATTTTTATTTTTTTGCTTTCCTCAAAAAAAAAAAAAAAAAAAAAAGGTTCAAATTTCACGAGAGAAAGTTCTCTTTTCCCTTCAGAAATAACTGGAATTAGAGCGGAATCATTCAAGGGCAATATTGTCGTGTGCAATGTAAATCGTTTTTCCTGGGGTCTAATCTAACTTCTACGCGATTAACCTCGTTCTTTTGATTTTTCTTTTCTTGGATCAAGAGCATAATGCTGAATTTTCCTCCATTCTTCCTTGCTTACAATCTTTTTTTTTAAACCACCTATTTTTCAGAATAAAGGAATTCTACTTTGTTTGATAAAGAAAAGTCAATTTTTTTTCTTTTCGGTTTTCATAGCGCGCATCAGCAATATGAGTTGCAATAAATTTAAATGTGTCGCCTGATAGGAAATGACGGTAAAAGTCCAATTTCCCGTAAAGTTTTAAAATGTTTTAAGTTTTTTATCTGGTTAATAATCCTTGGACAATATTTTCAATCACGATCCCCTTAAGTATTAAGTGCAACTTAAATTTTATTTGCATCGGGAAAAGATGTGATCCTGGAATATGATAAGAAAAAAATCTTTCCGAATATAAGATCATTCACGTGGTCTTAGAATGAAAGAGTTATCCAAATAAAATTGTTATGGACATTTGGACTTTATATCAGTGGAAAATCACGTTCTCGAAATCAAATATCCTAATTTTGGAAAGTGACGATTTGACCGAATCGAGTTATAAAAATCGTATTCGATTTTGCTTGACTAAGATTCTATAGTCCAGATTTTAATGTCCCAAATCCGAGAATGAAAGAAGTTCATTTTCTTAATTGTTTTCATTTTTTTTTTTTTTTTTTTTTTTTTTTGCTTCCAATACCTAAACATTTTTTTCTTTTTTTTAAATAAGCTTACACTGCAAGACATGATCGATGATTTCTTTGGAATATTTTTTTAATTTTATTTATGGATTCATTATTATTAATTTTTTTTAAACATTAGAATAACTCAAAAAGATATTGACCAACGTTTAATTTTTCAAGTACATTTCACGCAAAGAGCCATTACTATCAGAGAAAGAAAAAGCAGTGGGTTCCGCAGATCTTTTGAAGTAAATTTGGCTGCTGATAGTTTTTCACTTGTTTTAAATTTAAAGTCTTTTAAGTGGATTAAGGTGTTGGTTCGCTTCTCATAAGACGCGCATCTAGACGAGAGCTTCAAATTTTTTTTTTCAAAAATGGTTTTTCGACTTCAGTTATTAAATATGGGTAAATGGCGCTAAAACAACTAAAATCATAAGAAAAAAAATTTTTGAAAAAGCATTTTAAGTGCGCATCTCGACTCTGGGCAGCGAACAGACACCTTTACCCAGTAAATACACCAGGCAGGTGGTGTCTAATTTGCCCCCCCCCCCCAAAAAAAAAAAAAATCAGGGATATCTTAGCAGATCAGACCGGATTCTAGTGCCTCTTTATCAAGGGCAACCAAAATCTCACCTGACTCGCAAAAATTTTTCACCCCCCCCCCCCTCACCATTTAAAAAATTTGATAAAGTCGAAAAAATAAAGATTTCCGGGTCGGCCTGAAAATAAAAGAAATTTTAGCGGGTCAGACCGGATTCTCGTTTCTCCCATCCAAAGCAACCTAAATTTGACCTGACTCGCAAAAATATTGCACTCCCCACCTTTAAAAAAAATTAAAAAAGTCAAAAAAAAAAAAAAGAAAAAAAAAAAAAAGCTGCGGGTCAGACAGAAATTGAAGGAAATTTTTGCGGGTCAGGTCGAATTTAGGTTGCTTTAGATGAGAGGAACCCGAATCCGGGCTGACCCGCTAAAATTTCTTTCATTTTCTGCCTGACCCGCAGCTTTTTTTTCGACTTTTAAAATTTTTTTTTTAAGTGTGGGGGGGTGGAATATTTTTGCGAGTCAGGTCAAATTTAGGTTGCTTTGGATGGGAGAAACGAGAATCCGGTCTGACCTGCTAAGATATCCCTGATTTTTTTTTTTTTTAGGGGGGGCGGGGGAAAAATTAGACATTATTTTCCAGGTGAACGCAAATTCAGTTTTAAGTGCCGTTTTAACTTGGACTGACTCAATCTTAAAAGTTTTTTTTTTTTTTTGTATGTTATTGAAATAGGTATCATTTTCTACCCTCAATGTCCTGCTCAAAAAAAAAAAAAAAAGGCAACCAGCCTATATTGATGATTGATTAATAGCTAATTAAGTTTATATTAAGTTTATTCGATTACTTCTTTTTAAATCACAATTGTTTTTTGATAATTGTAAGTAAGCCTAGTTTTATCAGTTATCCAAAAAAACAGAAAAATGTGTTACAGACTATAAGCATAATCCACAATTTTTTTTTAAACATTCGAATGCGAAAAACGTATTAATAAAAGAAACGTATGCTGTACTTTTTTATTTTACAGCCTCATTGAAGAAACGGTGTTTGTATATTGTTCCGTTCAAAAAAGCAAACAAACGATTTACGGCACTTTTGTCGATTGGTACGTTTAAAAAATTCAACGAATTCGTTGCTCCCTCGCTGAAAGGTAATATAGAATGCGGGATGGCTTCTACTGATAAAATGGACGTGAAAGAAGAAAGAATTTTATTTAGAAAAGGATGTTTGAAATATTGTAATTCTCTACGGAGGTAAATAGTGTTTTTCTGGAAACTCCCTTATCGGATGCCTATTCCTTTCAAACGTGACTCCTTGCATTATGTCTTAGTCATGTCAGGGGTATTCATATCTGAGCAATTTACCTGACGAAGGTTTCGCTAAGTTTCCTCCATGGAACGCTGTTTGCTGTGTCTTGTTTACCCGCATCTCGAGTGAACGAATTTTCCTTCCAACTTTCGGAAGACAAAAAAGATTTGTTTTGATCATTTAATTTTTCTTTGAAACACTTTAACACCGTTTACGAATTCATCTAGTTGGATTTTGTTGCCAGAAATGTAGATATTTTCTATAATTCAAGTAGTTCGAAAAATATATATATATATTTAAAATGTTTATTGTAATGAAGCAAGGGGTCAAGATACCTGGATATTTCTGAAGGTTGACTGGGACATTTTGAACAGCACTGTCTGTTAGATAACAGTATTTTATCCCAGCTCGATGTTTTATGTGGCTTCCATGTTTGACTTGCTATCGAGTGACCATAACTTCTCTTTTCCATTACCCTCCTCCTTTATTACCTTCTACTATCCCCTTTCAATCCCGTCAGAGTTCAAATAACCAATATTTATCTCAAGTGATCCTTTCGAATGTGAGGGCGTTTCAAATGGAACAGAAAAAAACATCATATCCCATTTTCTCTTTTATTCGAGAATGCACTTTCGGAATTCCACTTTCCGACAAAGAGAAAAATATTTTGCTTTTTACAGTAACTTATCAGCCAAAAAGATGTCCGCTGTGTTTTTTCTGGATTTTAAAGCGTGAAACGATTGCGACGTATGACATATGCATTTATATGTATTTGTAATCAAGGAAAACATCAATCAAAGCAATAGTTCTCGGAATACAAAACAATATCTTGAATTTGAGAAAAAAAAAAAAAAAAATTATGGATCGACAATGACCATATCCATGACGTACATACATTAAGAATCTCTCATGCTTATGCATTAAGAATATTATATACATTAGAAATATTCAAAATTGAAAGACATTCAGAATAATTTAAGATTCAATTTGGCTGTCCGGTTCAGCTTAAAAGTATGATAAACCTGATGTTTTTCATCGGATCATGTTGCTAAGCTTATGAAAAGTTGATTTTTTAAAAATGTATCTTATCGTTCATTGCGGGATTTTTTTTTTTTTTTCAACGTGAAAAATGGATACAATTAAGAAATTCCATATCAAAACTGAGGAATATTTTTTTAAAAGATTCAGTTTCATTAGTACGTCTACCTTTTTAGGCTTTTAACATGCTCATAGATTTTTCGCGCTAATTATCGGTAACTTAAGAATCCGGTTTTTAAAATGTACTTTATATTTTCAATAATGTTGATTTTAATCATACCGACGAATCTTCGTGAAGTAGAATTTTAGTTACTGTAAAATGCATTTTTTTTTTTTTTTTTTTTTTTTTGTACACCCAAGATTTTATAAGATTATGCTTAGGCATTCATTATCAGGTTTTTAAGTTGTGAACTAACGATTACTGAAAATCATAATCGCATCGATTCAATATTGAATTATTGTTATTGAAAAAAAAAAATTAATTTAATTAGGGTGAAACGACCAATACATGGACAGTTAAGGAAAAATTGAACTTTTTGAAGATTTTATTTTAACAAAACGTATGGGTGCCTTTAAGCTGAAATTTTACAATGATTTCAAAAATTAGTTAAAAAGCAAGAAAACGTTTTTAAACATTTAATAAAACAGGCTGGAAAGGGAAATATTTAAAAAATTGCGGAAAAAAAAATCAATAAATGAACGGTAAAAACCCAGTAGATGAAAACTTCAATATTTATAAAGAAAATGTTTCTGGAATTTTGTTAAAGGTTATTTAGGCGTTTTTGCTATCTTAGACATCGTATTTTATGTTAATTCCTATGAGAAGATCTTTGGAGCAAGGAAAACCCAATAAAATTACCTCAGCACTAAAGACTTAAAAATGTCTTGAGAAATTTTGTACTAGAAAAAATGGCTTCTTTGTTCACTTTTTTATATTTTTATTTTTCTGCAAAATAAAAATGAAAGCACATTTAAAAACGTTAATTCCGGTTTTTTTTAAATAAAATATACGGGATAGTGCTAATGATATATATGGAGCGCCATGTTGTTCATTTTTTGGATTTCACCCTTTTAATGTGAACAATTAAAATAAATAAATTAAAAATTGCGAAAGTTGAGGTGTTATTTTGCCAAAGTGAACCCTACTTTTTGTTAAACGTCCTGAAATAACCCGATGTAAGTAACTTTCTCACTAAAAAACTTTATTTTCTGCTGTTAGGAAAAGTGCCATTTTTAAAATTTTGTCGAATTTTACGAATCAGTCGAGTACATTGATTTTTTAAACGGTTTATTTTAATGAATCATTCGAGTTTTTTGCCGTGATTTGATGTTAAAATGAATTTAAAGAAACCAAAATTCAATTTAAATTTTTTTTTTTTTTTGCCAAGGATTACTTAAATTTTTTTAGCTATTATTGGTAAGAAGACAGATTTGTTCATCTACTGGTCTTGTTCATCAATTGGTTGCTTCACCCTAAATAATTTATTTAAATTTTTATTAATTTTTAAAAAAAAAAAGGATTTTCTCTCAGGCTGTTGATTTTGGTTTTTGGTTTTTTTATAAGGCTTGTTTCTTTCTTTCTTTCTTTCTTTCTTTTTTTTAAATATTGACTTTTCCGACCATAAATGTGTCTGTATCCACACACACCCATCTGGGTCCTGTGGAACCAAAGTTTTTGAATTTTCTTTTTTATTGTTCTCTTTTAAGTAAATAAAAAAATTCAAAATAAAGTTTGGAATAAATAAGCTCATTGATGTGGGTTTTGTAGTGTGGTGGTTTTTCTGTCACCCAGCATTGAGCAGTATTGGAATCTTGCATGTTTTTTTTTCTAAGATCTCCGTTTTGAGAATTATAAGTGTAAGAGAATTTAATTAAGCCTTTTCTCGCAAACCTTTGTCTTCATTCCATGAAAGTTTACTTTATCTGTGAAGTTCTAGGTTAATGCATGCTTTTTTTCCCTTTTCTCTCTGAAGATAAGAGAAGCTGGAGAAAAAAAGAAGATGCAGCCAGACACAAGCTCTTCTTTCTTTTAATGTTGTTATCTTGTCTGATTTTATTTCATTTAAAAAATGAGCTAAAAAAGCTGAACATATGCTTAAACTAGTCTCGGGGCTTTTGATGCGAATTATTCACTCATTCAGACTGGATAAATGTTGGATCAAGGTAAATTTTTTCCGATCCAATTTTTAAATTCATAAGGGTAAAAGCCTGATTTTGTGACCGCATCTCAGAAAATGTTTTTAATCAAATTTATATAAACCAATTTGAATTTAATAAGGTAGAGAGCGGTGGCGTCGCTAGGCATTAAATATTGGGGGGGATGCAGGCAGAAAAAATTCTGAGAAAAACATTACTGAAATAATTTTTATTGCATTTTTGCATTGAAAATGAAGTATCATGAGAAATTATTGGAGGATATGAAATCCAACATTGGAGGGGTGATGTCTCCTTAAAAAAGGGCTATCGACGCCACTGATAGGGAGGTCATAACGTTAAATTCTCAGCACCATGTAATTTTTAAACATATTTTTGATGTGACTATGCTTTGTTGAAAATATCTTTAAAATCGAAAGGAAGAAAAAAAAAAAAAGATCGTCTTATTTTTACTGAGTACAGCAGTGAAGTCCGAAATAATATTTTTAAACGAAAGCCCTTTTTTTCTATCAGTCAGCAACCTTAATAATTGTCCATTTGATTGAAAACTTATTCCACACAAGCCTTACATATTGAAGCGGTCTTATCGTAAAGAAAAATAGAACGATATACATGATGATATAGTTCTTTATAGGGTTCCTGTCAGGATTGAATGACATCTAACAATGCCACTGGTGGTTATATTTTAGGAAGTTAATTAAAAATTTATAAGGCTATCGAAGGGTTCAAGCTTGAATTGAGGTGAAATAAAGCGGTGAAATGTTAAATAAATAGGTTAGACAATTTTACGATTTCTCTCGTTTTCTGACCGAACAGAATTTTTATTATGAAACCTGAAGGTTTATGCTATTTTATCTGTTAAAAATATCTTATAATTTTTCCAAAGGAAAAAGATTTAACTAAAAGGTAATATTAGAAAAACATTGAAGAACATGTTAGGAGCTTAATGAAGAATCATAAAGCTGAAACCATGTTACAATCGTTATTTTGATGATGAATTCTACAAGCTAAAAAATACCATCGAGCAATCCGTGAAAAAAAAGTCCACATTTTGAACTTGCAGACGGTTCGCAAACGAATGGTTAAAAGCTAAAAATCAAGATTGACACCTCTGAAAACTTTAATGGCGTACACGTGGAACTGTTAAGAATTCTTTTATTTAATGAAATATAGTTGAACCAAATCCCCGCCAGAGTCGCTAAAGTCCAGTGCCAGCAAGAAATCAGAATTCTGACCTCGATTTATGTCTCGACTTTAAATTATGCATCTTTAATGCTTCTTACACAAATCCTGTCTCCCCAGGAGGTAGGTACAGGTAATAGTTGAATGATTTCCCGTTAGACCGCGCTGCTATACAAAAAATCTGAATCTACTATAATACTGGAATCGTATATGATAAAATGAAATCAACATACCTTTGTTTTTTTTTTTTTGTCGCAGTAAACAAAGTTTATTTTTTAAATCTTTTATTTGGTTCTTTATTTATTGTCTAATTAATATTAAAATGTGAAAAAATTTCTCCTTCGAACGATACGACTAAATTATTAGATTGTGTTAGAGGTTTGAAAAGTGGGATAAGCCCCTCTAATAAAGAGACCATCAGAAACAGATCAATATAAGGGATCAAAATTAAGAACAATCCCCCGCCCCTAATCCACAGGTGCCCTCCTACTTTTCATAATGCGCTAAAACCCTCCCCTTATTATGAATCGATGAGCTAGTCACATATGACATGTCTTAAGTCAAAAAAATGGAACATTTTTTTTTTTTTTTTTAACTTGAAAATTTTAAAAGATAAAAAAAGTTAGTAAAGGGGAAAAGGACGCAAACACAAACCTTCGAAAAAAAATGTAACAAAAAATGAAAAAAAAAAAAATCAAGTGGAAGCTTTACCCGGAAAATTTCGATTTAGTTCTCCATTTAGTCGTCGGCTGCGTTCTAGTAGAATCAAAGGTGAAGACATCGAGACGATATCACTAGTGGAATCTAGCGAGTAACTTTGAAAACACGAATAACAGTTTTCCAATTTTTATTATTTCCTCCTTGCGCTGTTGCTCCATTTTTTTTGTCTTTTCTTTTTCGTTCTTCTTGTTAATTTGCTACTTTCTCAAACTTTGTTCTTTGATAAGAAAAAAAAAAAACGTCTCGACAACGTTTTTTTTAACTTATTTTTCTTTTTGAAAATTTTTATCTACATACAAGAAAAAAAAAAAAAAAAAAGATTTTTGTCGCCGACTGAACTTTTTAAAGAAAACATAGAGAGCGAACAATTTTGAAACAAAATGGAAAACAAGATCAACTTTTCTTGGGAGTTTTATTAATTTTATCCGAAAGAAATGTATTTTCTTTGAATTTATGAAGTTTTTTGCAGACCTTATTCGCGCTATCGTCTGCACGTGCTGCAGAATTCTTTTTCCTTGATTAAAAAACTTGTGAGCTTGCAAAGCAGTTAGCTTACTTGCCAAGTGATTAAATGTAGATGACCTAAAAAGGTTCAAATCAAAAAATTTAGGGGCTTCTGAAGTCGATGTAAAAAGAACCGAAATATAATTTTTTGGCCACCTAATAGAAAATTATTATTTATTTTATTTTTTTGAGTATATTTTATGCCCTGGTTTTAGTTGCGCATTCTTTATCGCGATCAGAATCTATATAATATTGACTCTGATTGAAAAAAATTAATAATGATATTTTTCAGTTTTCATTGAATTGATGCCTAAAATGGAGATACACAAAAGCGAAGGCACAGCTGTACTATCAAGCTATTATTTGTATCATTTTTAAAACCATTCCTTGAAATCTCTGACTTGCGCAGATTCGGCAATATGATTTATATTAAAATTACTTCAGAGCTGAAATTAATTAAAATTCTCACTCAGCGAGAATAATGTCATATGAACGATGCGACTTGGCCATTCATTCTTTAATTATGTAGCATGTCTATGTTATGAACTTCATTCTTTCGGCTAGGAATAAAAAAGAACTGGTACACTGATTAGTTCAGGGTTTCTCCTTTTAAATTTTTTGATGATTTCATTTAGAAAATTCATACCGTATTAATCGTAAGCATGACAAATGATCCTATTACTTATGGGATTTAAAAAAATTTACAGGGTATAATCTGGTATATTGTGATAACCGTAATTCCTATGTGTTTTTTCTTATATTTGTAAAAAAAATTTAACGGAAGAAAATTTTTTTACCTTTTTGTATAATACGGAAGCATAATTAGGGATTTAGACTATAAAGTATTTTATTGCCGTTTTTTCTTTAACTTCTCGGATTTTGTTTACATAGCCTAAAGTATACGTCGTAAAAGAGACCGTTATTATACTGTTTTTTTAATTACGATTTTGGTAAAGGGGTGCGTTAAAGTTGTCGTTTACTTAAGGGTAATTTAAATTCCATATATGTGCGCTTTCAGAAAAAAAAAAAAAAAAAAAAAAAAAAAAAACTAGGCATATAATATTTTTTATGTTTAAATCGGAAATATTTTGAGTTTGTATTAAATGTTTCCGTCTTTTTGTTTAACCTGGGTGCAGTAAACAAAAAGACGGGGCTGGGTAAACTTGTACGTGCAATTTTAAACTATCACAGAGACCGAAACAGCTACTGGGGAGGCATTATTAAACTTATAAAATCAATATGGAGACATTAGGATATTCTCGTGACAGTCAAAAATTAAGCGTCGAGTATCGAAAGAATATTGATATTAACACAGATGAAGAAAATTGGAAAATAACTTCCAAAATCTCGTTTAACTGTGTAAGCTTAATATGTAGTGTAGGTCTGGCCTAGGGTGTCTGTGGTGTCTATTTGGACCTTGGGGTGTCTATTTACTGAGAAAAAAAAGCAAAATAAGAAAATTTCCCATATATTTAAATGGCAAAAATGACGTTTCTACAGGCACCACTTTGCGTTTAGGTGGAGGCCCCAAACTTGGCTCACGTTATTTTTGAATTATTTGGGAATATTTTAGGGGGCGGCATCATTAAAATTCCGTCATTGGCTATGGAAGAGACACCCTTGTCAGGTCCCATTTTTATGAGCTAAATGTTTGCAAAATGTTTCATTGTCATAAAAATTAGGTAAAATGTGATTAAGCAAAAATAAAAAGAGGATGAAACCTGCAACGAACGTTTTCTTTTGCTTACAAGACAGAGAAAATTTTTGTTACTTAATCGTGTGATACTTTAGAACAGAACACTGACATTTCACAACTTTCTTTTAGGAAAATTGAGAATTAACTGACTATGTTCGGTTTCACGCTGAGAAGTGGGGAAAAGTAGATAAATGATCATTGTCGTTTATCGAAAGGTTAAGATAGTTTATCGAAATTAAGTCGACAGGAATCCTGCTTATAACAGTTTATTTCTTAAATATGTTAACGCTCAGTACGAGGCAGTAAGAAATCGAAAAAAAATGATAACACACGAAAAGCTATCGAGAAAATCATATATTTTAAAGGTATGGAATACCAGTAACCGCAGTACAATCGAAATTTTTCGAAAAAAAAAAAAATATTTAGAAAATAACAGAAAGTGAAAAGTTATTGATATCTATAATTTTTAGCATTAGAAGGAATGCCCTTTGTTGCGTCAAGGAAAAATTTTTACATAGTCAAGCACTATGCATTTTTTACTATTGTAATGACTACTATTGCACCTTAAATAATTTTAAACGTGATTATCTTGCACTTATCAGGTTCATATAAAGACAAAGTTTCAAGTGGAACAGGAAATCTATCCAAAAAGCAATGTATAAGTCGTCCACTTTTTTTTATTGAACTTCCTCTTTTCCATGTATACTAATAATTTTCCATTTTACGGCATTATATTTATACCTAGTTACGCTCCTGCATTCGGATAAAAATATCACGGAAAGCATAATCCAGATCCTATAGGGGTGGAAATACGGCGCTAATGAGACAAGGGATAAAATATATCCTTACAAGAAAATATAAGGGTAGCAAATGCTGAAGAGGAGAAAAAGAAAAGCGAAAACAAAAGAAATATCTGGCGGTTTATTTCGTAATTACTTTACATAATTGCTTAGGGTTTCACCGTATTAAAGAAGTTGACGCTCCTTCCTGTTCCTAATTAAATAATTTATTTATTTGCGTTTTTTGTCGTTGGAAATTTTTATATTTATTTCGTATGCGTAAGTTTAAAATGAAGAATAGCATATATGCATTTTCAATTTTAAGTTCTCGTAACTCCAGCACGTATTCAGTGCCGAACAATGATCATACCCCATTTACCGGAATGAAAAAAAAGGAAAGAAAATTGATATATATTACTGAACCACGCCTCGACCGCATCATTTTAAATTTATTCAAAGCCTGTCATTCAATTTTTATCGATAAGTTTCTTTTCCTTTGCAAAGTCAGATCCGTGTTGGTTTATCTCGGGTTATTTCTGTCGATGAAAATAAACAAACTTAGGAGCTTAAGCGAAAAAAAGAAATCATATAGGTGTTCCGATTGATGTGACAGGCCATAAATTCAAAGTGGACTTTCACAAATTTAAATCTTGAGAGGATTTTCCGGTTGGCATTGCTTACTAGTACAAATCAAAATTTTTTTTTCTCTCTCTGTCTCTCTAATGCCAGTGCGAATTTTTTTCCAAATATTTTATGTCACAGATTGTCATTTAAATGCTTTGAAAATAAAAAGGATGGTCAATATATTTTCTTCATCCCAGATGTTAATGATACAATAAAATGTTAAGAATAAGGGAGCCTTATGTACACACTAAAGCAAAGAAGTAAAGGGGAACGTTAACGGATTTTTCTTTAATATATGAATATACTTTACCGTGGGTACCTGCCTGCAAATAACAATATTATAACCGTGCAGTAAGTCACGCTGTTAATTTTTTTCCTCTTCATTTAACATTAATATAAACAACAATATTTTTATACTGCTTTTCTGCTATAACTATACAATAGGATTCCCACATTTAACGACTAAGAAAATGAACCATTTTAATCGCATTATGTTTATACTTACTAGTTTTTTGCTCGTTTTTGTTTTTTTTTTTTTTTTTTGGGCTCGATTCGGTTTTTAGTTTTATTGGAATTGGGGGGAAGAAATTATTTTAAAAATATTTTTGAAACTTTCAGGATAATTTCAGAGAATTATACTATTCATAGTTTTTTGGAATAGCCCAGGTCACCACTCTTCTGTTTTACTTATGAACTTCCAAAAAAGCATTTAAAACTTTAAAATTGCCGCAGCTTCTGCAAAGCTCGATTTCAACTTCTTCGTCCCGTACAAAAAAGAGATGCATAAAATATGTAAATTTTTTGCAAAATAAATACAAAAAATATATATTAATTTTGTATAATTTATACAAAAATTTGGACCTACATAATTTATATATAATTTATGTATAATTTATGTATAATCATATATATAATTTATGTATAATTTATATATAATTATATGTATAATTTTTCGTTGAAAAAGTTTATGTTTCTTAGTTTCTTATACATAGTTTATGCATAATCATCCCCGAGGATAAAAAAAAAAATTTGTTAAAAAAGTTAAAGTTTTTATACATAATTTATGTATAATCATATTGTAGGATAAAAAAATATAAGTTCTTTATACATAATTTATGCATTTTTTATGCATGTCCAATTTTTTGTATATTTTATGTATAATTTTTGTATAAATAATACAAGTTTTATGCATCCCTTTTTCGTACGGGGTTCTTCTGTCAAATGCTCCCATAATATAAAAACGTTTACTTAATTTTTATATAAAAATGCTGAAAGCCGGATAAGCTGGATCCACATTACTGCTGGCTCTTTCCTATTTTTTATTAATTATTTGGTAGGAATTGGCCTAAATCTGGTAACAAGAAATGAAGCGCACGGTAAAAAATTTTAAGTTAACTCGCTAAAAAAGGGCTACACATTTTTTATGTTAAAAAAATAGAATGTTATTGTTCATAAGACTTTCTTTTGTTTTTAGTGTTTTGTTCGAGGCTACAGGCGAATCATGTTACTTTTAACATAAAATTTTTTACCGTGCGGATTTGCAAATCTTATCAGTTTCGATTCCACATTTTCGAAAAATTATTGAAAGTCGCAGTTTAATTTAACTCGAAAAATATAGAAACTCTTTGCATGAAACACTTTGATTTTACAGTGTCGGGAAGGTAAGATTCAGGATAGAGATGCCTTCAAAATTTGTACCAGAGATTATATTTAATTTTAAGGGTTTGTCCACGGATCCCCTAGTCACAAGTGTAATGGGGATCCGTAAGCTAAGCATGTAACTCCATTACACTTGTGACGAAGGGATCCGTGGACAAGCCCTTAAATTAAATAAAATCTCCGGCACATTTGGAAAGCATCTCGATATAATTTTGATGGAACTAACTGAGCAGGAGAATTTCGTTACATTTTCTTAAATGCATTTTTCTACTTGTTTATTTTTTTTTATTTTTTTTTTTTTTAAGCTTTTTGCCCTCTCTTGAATATTTATTTTTACAAATTGACTTTTTATTTTCGCTGGAAAATGATTTCGAATTTGGTAGTGTAAACCCCTTTTTGATGTTATCCCGTGCCAATTATCATGTATTCTCAAAATATTCAGTTAAAAGGTTTGAAATTTAATGCTTAATGGACAGTGTTCATTTTTTTTAGAGTTCATAACATTACACTTTTATCTTCTTTCATTCACTGATCATTATTGATTTTATCAAGCACAATTTTTAGATATGCATTTCTCTCGATTGGAGAACAATAATTTCGTTATTAATGCCAAAAACGTGACTTTTTTACATGTCAATGCACTCATAAATGTATGCTGAGGGAGACTATATTTCGACACTGTTAAATGAACTCGTTCATCTCTCGTATGGATTTTAAATTTTTGATTTGGCGCTTTGCAAATAGACAATGGAAACCTCAAATTTTGCAGTAGTAAAAAAATTCGATCTTTTTATTTATGAGGCTTTCGAACTCTTTGGAGTAGTATACTTACGTTAATTCTAGTTGATCCTCATTTGTTTTAGCTAAATTCGTTTTATGTTCAAAAACTTAACAAATTTTATAAAATTATTTTAATGTTGCCTATCCGAATTTTTTTTTCTTTATGTTTATGTTTGATCGCTTTTATTTTATATGGTCAAGGAGAAATAAACAGAAAGAAAGAAAGAAGAGAAAGGGAAAAACAGCGAAAATGCAATAACTAAAATAAAATGGCCGGCCAGAAGCCGGCTCGTATTTTACAATGGTTTTCGAAAGGATGAATCACAAGGGGGGTATTCCACCCTTCTAATCACTCTTGAAGGGACACCTGGGGCTTACTTCTGTCAATTCAATCTGTTTTCCAACTTGTTTCCGGAATTTCGAGGAAATGAATTTTTTATATTATTTTTTCCGATGTTTCCCGTTTCCACAGGTTGATTGTATTAAATTTTGCAAACGTTTTTCAGATGTCAATTCGAACCCGTTTTTTTTATCGAGTCTCGAATAATGGACTTGGCTATTATTTTCGGTTTAAAAGAACTAATAAAATTCTCTGTCCAAAAAGTTTTAAACTGATTACCGTATGAGGGGGTTACTTTGTACTCGACCGGGTAACTTTGGACTCTTTGATTTTCCCTTAAATTCTTGAAAATAGAGCAAGGAAAAGCCCAAACAACGATTGCATTTCATAAAGTGAAGCTTCTTGAATATTATTTAGTAAAATGGTCCTTTCAATTAGCTTTTTTATAAAAATATTCGATTTTCAAAATAATTCGAGACGGGAAAAAACTTCAAAGTTCGGAATGCTAAGGTCCCCCCAACGGTATCTGAAAGCCGTATTCAGGTTCAAACACGTTCGGCACTTGCCCCAACATCATCCTTTAACTACCCAAAAAATTTCTTTCCAAATGTATTTTCCCGAGAGAAGAAAAACAAGAATTAACAAAAAAATGTTTGTAAACACTCCATAAACGCCATGTTAATCAGCCATTTTATTCATCCAAACACATTTTATTTTGGTTTCAAAGAATTTATTTTTCTGGATCATTTTCTCTTCTTAAAATTATTTAACGGAATAAAAATTGCTTATTTATTAACGGTAATATGTTTTGAGAATATTTTTTCGCCCTTTTATTGTTTTAATTACGAAATTACGGATGCAGAAACAAAAATGTCCAAAGTTACCTCACTTTCAGATCGTCGAGAGCGTTCGGAAAATTGAGTCGTAGATTGACTTAGAAGAAGTATAACCATTACAAGAGGGTATCATTTGAAAGCTGAAGGATCTGAAGACAGATTGAAAATCGCATCAGTATTTTACAAATAATAACAAAAAAAAAGTGAAAAAGTGTACAAAGTAAGCCCTCGGTACGGTAACTGTTTATAAAACTTCGTAAGAGGCCGCGGATTAAAAAAAAAAAAAAAAAAAAAAAAGATATACATATCGGTAAAATATGTCAAAATAACGTATCAGTAAATAAGAAAAATAATATTTAAAAATTCCCAAAGCGAACGAAGGAAAAACATTTCAAGGAGAAAAGAGGTAAATCTCCCTCAAAGGAATTGTTCAGTGCCAAGGGCCTGAAATTGCCCTTCATGTTTTTCTTTTCCAGGGAAACTTTTCTCATTTAGAATAAATGCACTCGGGGTTTCCATTTGAATGTAATCGTTTCCATTTGAATGTTTCGTTCCTCTTTAAAGAATGAGAGTACTCTTTATAATCAAAATGATTCTATTTGAACTAATTTTTTTTTTTTTAATCTTGCTCACTTTTTAAAATAAAAATAACAAATAAATTTAAAATATCCAGGAAGATATACCTGAAAGATAACCTTGCTTGGGCAGATTCCTGGTGACACGAACAAAATACCTGGCACTTAACCTTGATGAAACCTTCACCAGACAGATCCAACTGAAACTGAAAGTAAAGGGTTGATGCGAAGGGCACCCTTGATTACCTGTCAATAAAAAAAAAATCAGGTATCAGCGGGGTGTTATTTAATTTAAATAAAAATGAGAGCGAACCGCGATATTGGTTTTCGATATAACAATAAGGATGAGTTGCGCGGGTTAGGCACTTCAAACGGTGTTGCAGGTGCTCTTGTAAATTTACTTCCATTTCCTTATCCATTTTCGGCAAGTTCAAATGGCAAATTTTCCTCATACATGCCTTCGTCTTCGTCTATGCACTTATCACACACGCTGTTCGTTTAGTGAAAAATAAGAGGTGTGCGTAGAAAATTTAAAAATTTTGGAAAACCGGTTAAACTGTACTGTTTTGCGAATCGACTGGTTTCTCGTTCAATTCTTGGAAATAAATTAAGAGTAAAAGTTATAATTATTAGTCATTATCAGTAGAAGTAAATTTAATGCACCGATCGTTGATAGTTGGCACATCAATCGTTCATTTGCAACTAAAATTATCGCGATGAGTGCATGGTACGAGTTTAAAATCATTATGAAATGCAGCTTTGTTTACCAAAGGCGATGACTTTTGCTAAAAAAAAAGAAAAAAAAACTTATGATTAAAACATGATAGCAATATCAATTCATAGGCATAAAAATTGCATTTTTATTTCCTTCAAATTTGTTATTGCATAAGAGATTAACAAGGAATTTCTTCTGCATTCAATGCGACGAAGAAAATGAAACACTTTAAAATGATAATTTCAGTTCAAATTTGAATGACCTTGCCTTTTACTTTTATGTAGATCTGGTAGAAAAAAAATTTGTTTACGGCACCTTTATATTCTGTAATCACGGAAACGCATTATTTCCTATGTCCGTCCGATTTTTACACGAAAACCTTTAGTACTCAATATTTGGTTTTAATGTTAAGTTGAAATTACCCAGTTTTTTTTTCAGTTTTTTAAGTGACTTTCGAAGCTTATTTATTTCGTTGTTTTTATTTTTTGGTGCTTTACAAAAAAAAAAAAAAGGCAATGAACTGATGGACATTCGCCGATGGTTTAAAACTCTTGAAAATAATTTATAATTTTGAAAAAGTGATCGTTTGGTTGATTTTTAATAACCTGGTTATTTATTAAAATCGTTTTTTTTAGCAAAACAGGAACGCTTTGCATTTTTTCCCTTCAAGATTAAACGAACCATATTTTTAAGAGGAAAAAGAAAAATATTACAAGAAAAAAAAAAAAAAAAAAAAAAAAAAAAAACAAGTGTGGTTTCATTTTTGAGAGATCGTGAGCGATTCAATCTCATCGGGAGAAAAACAAACAAAAAAATATGAGGGAGAAAACCGTTTTTTTTTTTTTTTTCTTGGCAATACAAGAAAATATCTACTAGCCTATATTTTTTAATACAAAAATAAGATATGAAAAAGCCTTGATATGTTTTCAGAACAATAAAGATAAAAGATAGCGAAGGATGAAAATGTTTACCGTTGGGCCGAAGTAATTTGAAAAGCAGACATTTTTCTTCTAAGTAATTTATCTGGAAAATTGATGTAATATGCGTTATGGTTGATATGAACACCTCATCTGTCACCAATGAAACGTCGGTAATTTTTTGAAACCAGGGGAGGAAGGTAATAACTTTTTGTTTGAATTGGCCAATCTAAACTTTTAAATTTGAAAAAAAAAAAATCTAGTTATTCAAAAAAAGCATTAAGTTTGGTTCGTAGTAATGAGAAACAGTACGACAACCGTCGTTTTCATGTCGAATTCCATTTTACAGAAAAAAGTATTTTTGTGACAAAGGATTTTTGTCATATTTTCACATTTTGTTGAAATTGCTTTCGAGATGGACTGAATTTCTTCGCACGTTTCGTCTTTGCAGTTTTATTGCGCTTCCGTCACCTTTCCTTCACAATAAACCATATCGCTTTACCGAAACTTCCTTCTAGGAGATCGTGACCGTTTAAGTAAATAGGTTATTATTATTTCTTTCTATTGTAATAAACTTTTTTTTTCCTTCGCTTACTCGCTGGAAACATGGAAAGAAATTTTTAAGAAAATTATCACGGGGAGACTTGTACTATTGCGAAAAGGCTACTTCATTTTTATATCCTTTTCCGAAAATAGCCATGCCAGTTGGTTTGAATTCCCTGTTTAGTTTTATTATATAGTGTCAGATCCTGACGTTTTATTCGTTGTAGGCTGGATAAAAAAGGTTCTATGTATTGGTCGAAAAAATTAATTATTTTTCCAAAAAATGTTATTTTTGAATTTTTCTTTGCGTAGGTCTTTTATCGTAACTAAAAAAAGAACTGAAGGGCTAGAAAACATCTAAAATGTTTACTTTTTTGTTGAACGGGGGAAGAAAAATCTTTTAGCTTACTAGACGGTTTACCGGATCAAAATTATTCAAAGGCATTCTTATTCTACCTTAAAAGCTTTTATTTATGTCACTTAATTTTTTTGCCGAAACATAGAATACTTCCCAATACAAATGTATTGTTTTTTTTTCTTCAACTTACTTTACTGACTCCAAAAATAGAAATATATTTTTTCGTTTCCTATTTTATCAAATATACGGCACTGAAAATAGAAGTGAAACATGTAACATACATTCATTCCATGTTGCTGTATGCTTAGGGAAATGTAGAAAACTTTACCGATTATTTCAATATTGTCGTTTTGAAATGACTACAGAAACAAGATATACATTTTCCAATCCCCGCGAAACACGGAAAGCTTTCGAGTGAAGATATGCATTAAAAGCCATTTTCCTGTAACAAAGTTTCTCGACAAAATGATGAAAGCTTTTTGGTTTTATGTAAAGACATTTACATGAAAATGGGGAAATCATTTTACAGGAAACCTCGGTTGTGATTTCTTGGAGAAAATTCAAGAACCGTGTTCTGATGCTTTCAAATGAACTCTTTGATGCTGTTTTCTTTTTCCTCCCCTTTCCCCATAGCATTTTTCGCAAGGAAAAAAAAAAGGGAATGAGAAGGAAATAGGAGGAGGAATCTGATTTTCACTTCTAAAACCTCTGGTTCTTTTCCATTTTCATTTTTTTTTCTGGAGCTTTTTCCTACTATGGAAATAAGAGGATATAAAAGAAAACAAACTTGGAAAATAACTTCAGCATGGACTATCTCCGTACCATAAAAAATTCGGATTCTCTTTTGGAGCGAGTTCCAAGATAAAATGAAATTCTGATGAATATTTCATTCCTTTGCTGTGAATGGACCCCCGGGTGGATTTTTGCTCATCGGCAGAAAAAAAATAACACGATTTAGAAATTTTCTTTTGGAGCAATTTGTAATTCAAAACAGAAGCTTTCTGTAGTGAAGTATCAAATTTCAAAATTGAAAATCCAAACATTGCTTACACGCTTCTTTTTTCTTAGAGTACCGATGACAAATATAACATGTAAGACGAGCATTATTTTACCGTTTCAGTTAAATTACAGGAAACAGCTTGTAAGCATTTTGTAGTTATGGGACTTTTTAGATTTACAGACGAATGTCGTGCCTAATCATTATTAACCAAGCGATGTTTGTAAATTTATACAAGCATCAAACAATTTGAAATGAAGACAAAACATGCAATTCTTTTGTCTAACTGAGGAGACGATCAAGGTATAGAACACATATTTAATAGGAAATCGAAGGGATTTAACTTCCTTTCTTTTGAAAAATAAAAATGGATAGGCGTAGTCGGTTAAAAATTATTCTTTTTTAGTTTTAAAATGAAGAAATTATCGAATACGTCATTTCAAGCCGTCACATTTGTCTGAATAAAATGCCGTAATTTCGATTGATATTGATTTCATTATTACAACCGGTTTTGCCATTTCTATGTATTAAATAAAATAAAATATTCATTGGGTAAAATTTCCATTTTTATACGCAGGAAACAACAAACGAACGTTTAGGAGGCTGTAGGCCTCCTGTGAATGCACATTTGCTTATGAAATACATTCTGTAAAAATGCATAATGAAAATAATAAATTCTCATAGGCTTAACAATTTAATAGGTTGCTCCTTCTGGAGTAATATAATTGAAAAACAGTCCGAAAGAGCCATTCTGATACTTTACATTATTACCGGCATTATATTACGTGCATAGTTGCATCATTTTTTTGAGAAGAAATTTTTTTTTTTTTTAATAGCTACCTCTCTTCTTGGAAGAAAAACTTAGCTTCAGAAACAAAATATAAATAAAAATAAATAAAAATAATTGGAAAATTATTCCGGAATGCATTATTATATGTTGTTATAAAGTTTAGTAATTAAAAAGTCGGGAAAGATTTGCAATTAATTAATTAATTATTAAAAATAAAAAGAGGTTTACTGAAATAAATTAACTCCCATCACGTCAGAGATATCACTGAGGATGTCTGCTGTGGTCTTATTATTCCCATCATGTTTTAGAAACTTTCTAACAATAAGATTTAAAATTTCTGTCTGAATTCTTAAGTCGTCTGACTCGTCTCTTTCTTGAGTCCGTTGCAATAACTCTTAAGCTTTATCCGTCAAGATATGAAAGCTCAGAAAGCCATATATCATACCAAGCTGACGTTAATTTTCCTGGTTTGCTTTGACCGTGGAAAATCTGATATGAAATTTTTTATTCTTAATATTGAATGCATGCTGTGCGGAATTTTCCCTTTTCGAACTTTAGCGACATACAATACAAAAAAAAAAAAAAAAAAAAAACGTTTTTTGCCATTTATGAAATTTTTTATCCGACGGGAAGGTAAACTTAAATATATTTTGATCAAAAATCGAATAATGTCGCACTTTGATAGCAATGAAAATCATTCACATATATAGAGGAGCGAGTCTAGTCATTAGCGTATCATATGATTCTTTCATGCCTATTTGAAATTTCAAGTACGTGTGCTTGCGTACGACTGATATGCAATCAGCAATACAAATCATAAAATGCCAAGAAAAAAAAAAAAAAAAATGAATGGCTTTAGAAAAAATTAATCTGGATTTTAGAAGAATCTAATTTTTTTAAAACGCTACCTCGCGCCATTTTCTTTCGTTATCAGAGGATCACCCCTCTCAACTTGAAAAGGCTAATTCGAAGAGATCGTCGTTCAACGAAACGCAGGGAGTTTGAATTATTCAAGAAGATAATGATATCCGAACATGTCTGGCGGAAGCTCCCCTTTGAATGACTCTGCGGTTTTTCCATTCTCGAGGGTTAAATTTGCATTCCGAGTTGCATACTCCGGGGGTTGCTCCTGATTTCTTCATCCTAAGTAATGACCTTAAATTACATATGATTTATTTTTAAAATTAAAATGCTTAGGGGTTCCAGGAAACGCTTCAGTTATTTTCGGAGGAGAGGAAAAAAAATTCTAAATTTAAAAAGTCACGTTAGGATTATTGAAAACGATTTCGGAGAAAGGATGATGAGCTTTATTCTAGATTCAAAATAAACAAAATCGCTTTGAGTTTGAAGAATAAACATACGCGTACTATATTTAACAAGACCCAGATTAGCTTTCGTGGATGATGTAAAGAATTTTTGTAAACACTGTATATATAGGATTGGTGGTAGGATATAATCGGAATTACAACATGAGAGTAAAATCACCATTTTTTGATCAGGGAGTATCTTAAATCGAATTTCCAGCACACTTCGTGCTATGTCGACAGCACGGTGTCGATTTTAAGCTTAGCCTCCAAAGTGAAACAGTGAGTTAAATATCTTATCAGTCAATTAGTCGATTATAATGAAGCCAACAGCCTATAGCGGCCTATTACTAATTCAGTATAGTTTAAATTATCACAGCTTTAAAAACATTACAAGTTTATTTTTTTGTATTAATTAATTAAAATTCTTCTGTGCTCAGGGACTGGAATGCCAAATATGTCCAAATGAAGCGATTCGTAAACAGGTTTATTAATCTTGACGCCGGAGATTCAGGCCTTTGTGCTACAGAAACAGCAAACAATCGTTTTTTTGTTTTCTTCTTTTTTTTTTAAATCTTAATTCTAGTCCATGATACATATTCCGTTTTAAACTTTGTTATCTTCCCGAAAATTTTTCCTGTTGGTACTTGATTACAATTTGAACTTATTCGCCATTTGGCTTCGTCGGCACTTTGGCATACTAATCATAAGAAGCCCGAAAAACGGCATAATTAACTTCCTTTTAGTTGGTCAAAATAGAAGCTGTAAAAATAAGTTATGTTCATAAATTATATAAAAAAATAAAATTAAAAGTCAGTCGCACAATGCGTCATGCTGATTCCCACATGATTTGGCAACAGGAGGATGCTCATTTGTATCTTATAATTTATATGAAAAAATGAATCTGCATCCTATTTTTTCATAAATTAAACTGACATACTTTTCTAGTTTTATGCCGAGCAACATGTATAACTTTTTTTTCTGCGCGTCTGTCTCATACATCTTTTAAAAATATAACAGTCTGCTTTTTATACTTAGGGAAAATGAACATATTACATACCCGATTAGATAGCACATTTTACCGCCGACACCGATTCATTTTCGGAAAACGAGGTTCTTATATTGAGCAAATATAATATTTGTTAACGTCAAAGGAACTTCCTATTGATTTTTACAATTTTTAAGCAAGTATTTTTATTAGCATTTTTTAAGCAAGCATTTATTAAGTAAGCTCAAAAAATCGTTTTGTGGTTCTATCACTTAAAAATGATGGGATGGTGGAAAGTTATGAAATACTGGTTTCCAAACTAGAAACATTTTCGGGGCTTATGGATGAATATACTGTATTACAACTTGATATTCTTCGGTACTTTAAAAACCTTTCCTGTTTCTTCATACATTCCGAGGGCTTGTAGTTTTTCCTTCAGTCGATTACTTTTTTTTCTCGTTTTCTGGGTAGATACTTACCTTTTCTATGTAGAGACCTAACTTGCCATAAAAATATCCACATGTTATAAATTCATCTTATCAAAGAAGTGGTTCTTTCCGTAAAAAATGATTAGAAACGAAAGCTGCTATAAATAACAGTATGTATAAAATCAAAATATTAGATAAATACAAATAAAAAAGTATGCCTGAGGTACATCATATTAAATTACATGAATTTTTGTCACTTCTAAAAATTTTTTTCTGAAGTGTCTGGATTCCATAATAGAATTGTAAATAAGATATTTTCTTCGGCTGGTATTTTTTCAGGGTATAAAGTTAAGAGTTAAGAATCTGGGAAGAAAAAAATAGAAAAAAAAAGGGTTGTTTCACTATATTGCCTATAATTTTTTTAACTGTCCGGGAAATTAGGGAAAATTATCAAAAAACGAAATCTTGATCTGGCTCATTAAGGAAATTTTAATTGTCTACATTTAAATTAAAAATTGACGAAAATTGAGCCCGATTTCAAGTTTTTTAAAAAGCTCAAAATTAAATGGCGTTTGGTTGCATTTTTCGTTCCGTACAAATAAACATAGATCAAAATAAGCAGTGAATCAAATCTTAGAAAGTTTTTTAATGTGGTTTGTTTTTGTTTTCAAATAAAAAATCATCACCTTCAATTTTGACAATGAGTAATAAAAACATTAAATTTACTCTCAAACATTCAATTCGCTGCTGTTTCGAACGGGTTATTTGTACGGAACGATAAAAGCAACCAAACAAAAACGTTTAATTTTGCGCTTTTCGAAAACGTTCAAAATGGTCCGAATTTTCGTTAATTTTTACTTAAAATTTAAAAAATTAAAACATCCCGAATAAGCCAAAACAGACACGATTTCGTTTCCCCTAACTGTCTGGAATTTTAAAAAGGAGGGATTACGGTCAAGTTTAAACGATTAAAAGTGCTTTCTGATCATTTAAAGTTTTAAGAAACTGACTTGAGGCCTACAATATTACCGTAAGATAACGAATTAAAAAACAATCTTATTGATGCAACCTTGAAAATAATAGCACATCTAGATGAGTTCGATGAACTAAATTTATTTAATACGTGAAGTCCAGATGATTATTTCACATGTCTTGAAAATCGACCAATCACAATTAAATTTAATATCAAAGATGGATCACATAATGGGATTATCATTTTTAGCAGCAGTCATGTTTCTTTTAAAAGCTAAATCTAAATTGCAAAAAAAAAAAAAAAAAAAAAAAAAAATATTTGAGAAGATTAAAAAAATCTCGAAACAAATTTATGGTAAATTAAGCTTTTTAAGAATATCGTCAATTCGCATTTTCGTCTCTTAATTTTTTGTTCGTGACAGATAACCTTGTAGAGTCTGTTAATGAAGTATCCGGTTCAAACTTTTTTTTTCCATGCTTCGCATACTTTCTTTAAGGAGTTATTTTTATTTAAAAAAAAGCAAGAAAAAAGTTTTCTGTCGAAAGAAATAACTTTTTGTCATAAATAACGGAAAGATTGAAAAAAGTTGGTGGAGCCCCTTGAACTTTTTTTTTCTTCTCCATAAATTACACGGAGAAACTTTTACTCGTGTTCGCTACTAAACGGTTTGGGAATAACGTTTGTGGTAATCTATTCCCATTTTTTAATCATTACGAACCAGCAATTTTTAGTAATCAGTCCTATTCGCCAATGTCAACCGTAAAATAGTAATCGTTGCCACAAACTGATAAAGATTCCTTTTTTAATTGTCAATGGCTAAATACTTTAAACGATCCCAAAACTTACTGGTAATGGTTGCTACATATTTTTGAATCTTTACTATTCGCCCGGGATCAATTTACACAAATGGTTAAAAATGGTCAACATTATTTTTGTATTATAACAAACCGTAGCCACCATTATCTTAGAGCAGGTAGTAATGGTGTATGCATAAGGGTTGATTTTTTTTTCTTCGAGCACTTAATACCCTTTAGTTTCGATTTGTTTTGACATGGCTTGTGTGGTTTAGTTTGTAACGTAGTAGGGTTGATTGATTTAGGTGTGAGAGGTCTTAGGTTCGAATCTTGCTAGGTGTTGAGATTTTTTCAAGGTGTTGAGATTTTTTCAGGGACATTCCTCATCCTGGATGGACATGCGTCGTCATTTAACAACAATAATATAAATAATGAGATTCGAAATAATAAAAAACATGCACTTATTTTTTTTTTTTTATTAATTATTACTATTATTATTATTATATCATTATTACTATTAATAACGGGGGCATTTTCGAATATGTGTGTAACATTTTTGGAAAATGTCGAAATATTCGGGAAACGAATCGGAAACAGAAAACAGAATATTCTGGAAACCGGAAAACTTTCCACTCCCCCCCAAAAAGAAGCTGGATTTGTTAATTTTGAATATATAAAATACATAACGATGGTATACATAACGTTTGGTAGCCATTGCCAAAAGGGTTTAGCAATGCTATCCAACAAGCATTAACAGAAACCACTGGTAATGATTACCAGAGAAACTTGGTTGTCAGGCCATAATACAGAAAGTTTGGCAACGATTACCAGATTCTGACATTGAGCGCCAGAGTGGGTTTCTCCGTGTAGTTTCCAACTGTATAAACAAAAAGTTACTTGAATAGGTAAACAATAAATGCAGACGTAAGAAAAAAAAAGAGTTAAAATGTATAATCATATATTAAGTTTCGCCGTCAAAATTGCGCCGAGGGTGTGGTTTTAGATGGGTTTTGATTTAATTCCGTCTCGATTTTTAGGGGGCCTTGACTGGAAGATTACTTAGATGCAAGAAGATGAGTCAAGCTTTGCGCTCATGGAGATAATAAAAATCTAATAACATATGTTGGAAGTTTATAAGTTAAAAACCTCTAGGCAACCCAAGATGTAGTTGATTTTGTATAAACGGAAATCGCCTAATTGAAGACGTAACGGATTTTTTCAAGCGCAGTATTTTATTTAACGCGCTTTTGTTCAGCAATAATGAATAAAGAAATTCGTAGCTTTTGATATGATCGTTTTAATTAAGATGAAGGAATGAAAAGTCTTAAATTTTGAATTAAATCAAATAAATATCAGATGGCACGAAAAACGAAATTCAGAATTTAAGAACATTTTTCCTTCCGTATTTTTCGTTTTCTCCTTCCTTTTTTAATTAAAAAAATGTTTTCCTTTACATTCCAGAAAATTGGAAAAAGGAAAAAAAAATATTATTAGAACGAATTGAGAACTCAGCTTCCCCTTTCCACTTAGAGTAAGCGAGTTTTTCTTTTCAAAAAACGTGTTTTGTCTCGTCGCAATTTTTTCCTTTACGTTTTCAAAAAAATAAACGAAACATTCCATTCTTTTTTTTTATGCTTAATTTTTTTATTTCACAGAAGATTGAATAAAGCCTGGTCGTTATTTAAAAAAAAGCTGACAACACTATAGAAAACTTGGCAAAGCAAATTGTGGTGTATTGACCAAATCAAATCAAGCAAAATGACGGATAAAACTTCCATAAGTTATTTCAAAATATGCAAGATGGTCCACAGTTTTTTATATACTTATATTTTAACAATAGAGACCGTTATAGAATGATTCTTCCTCAGTGCATTGTTTAGGGAAAAGATCCTTACAAAAAATTGGGATAAGGAACTTTGTGTTTGGTGTAAACAAGAGTTCATAAATCACAACGTAGTTCAAACCCATCAAACACAGGCATTTAAATATAATAATTTATATGCTTAAGTAACGCATTTCCGGTTGGCATGGATACTCAATATGGCTCTCTTAAAAATATCTGACTTGTATTTGTTTTATTTTCAGACTCAATAACATAGCTTTTGGATAATTCTATGAAGAAGATTGTAAGGACAACTGGTAAGTTTATAATTTTCTTTTTAAATTATAGGGGAACGAATTTTCCTCTGGTCATCCTTTTTTTTTAAAGTAAAAAACATTTTTTAATTAAAGGAAATCGAATCGGAATTTATCGATTTGATTTTGAACGATTTATTACATGTAATACACGGATCCACGTGTGAAGTTTTACGTCAAAATGACTCTTTATGCTCCTGCGCTAGAGTTAAAGGTAACAACTTTTGAAATTCAGTTACGAAATTTACATAAACTTACTATTACTATGCAAACAGCCTTCACTTGTTATCGCTAATGACAAACTTTTCGTTCTCGAAGAAAAACAGTTTATCTTCCCTTACTACTCCCAAAATTGTACGGAAAACTTTTTTTTTTTTAAATTATAGTGTCTTCACGGAGAAACCCACTCTGGCGCTCAATGTCAGAATCTGGTAATCGTTGCCAAACTTTCTGTATTATGGCCTGACAACCAAGTTTCTCTGGTAACCATTACCAGTGGTTTCTGTTAATGCTTGTTGGATAGCATTGCTAAACCCTTTTAGCAATGGCTACCAAACGTTATGTACACCATCGTTATGTATTTTATACATTCAAAATTAACAAATCCAGCTTCTTTTTGGGGGGGAGTGGAAAGTTTTCCGGTTTCCAGAATATTCTGTTTTCTGTTTCCGATTCGTTTCCCGAATATTTCGACATTTTCCAAAAATGTTACACACATATTCGAAAATGCCCCCGTTATTAATAGTAATAATGATATAATAATAATAATAGTAATAATTAATAAAAAAAAAAAATAAGTGCATGTTTTTTATTATTTCGAATCTCATTATTTATATTATTGTTGTTAAATGACGACGCATGTCCATCCAGGATGAGGAATGTCCCTGAAAAAATCTCAACACCTTGAAAAAATCTCAACACCTAGCAAGATTCGAACCTAAGACCTCTCACACCTAAATCAATCAACCCTACTAAGTTACAAACTAAACCACACAAGCCATGTCAAAACAAGTCGAAACTAAAGGGTATTAAGTGCTCGAAGAAAAAAAAAAATCAACCCTTATGCATAAACCATTACTACCTGCTCTAAGATAATGGTGGCTACGGTTTGTTATAATACAAAAATAATGTTGACCATTTTTAACCATTTGTGTAAATTGATCCCGCGCGAATAGTAAAGATTCAAAAATATATAGCAACTATTACCAGTAAGTTTTGGGATCGTTTAAAGTATTTAGCCATTGACAATTAAAAAAGGAATCTTTATAAAGATTCCTTTTTTAAAACACAAACTGATAAATCAGTTTGTGGCAACGATTACTATTTTACGGTTGACATTGGCGAATAGGACTGATTACTAAAAATTGCTGGTTCGTAATGATTAAAAAATGGGAATAGATTACCACAAACGTTATTCCCAAACCGTTTAGTAGCGAACACGAGTAAAAGTTTCTCCGTGTTAAGACAGATTTGATGTTAATTCGCCGTATTGTAAATTCTTTATTTAGGTTGATTCGTCGAAATTATATGTGATATAAATTGGCGTTGGGTTTATAGGCGGGACTTGCCATGCAACTTAGACATCCACATTTAAATACGAAAAACATAATCATCAAATTAAATTCCATTTTTTTTTCCTTAAACAGTCGGAAACTTTGAAACCATTTTTTTTTTAAAGCAGATAATGGCTCTTGTTTTTTGGGAAATCATGAAGGGGATATATGTTATATGCTGTGCGAGGAAAAAAATAGTATGCCTGAGTAACCGATATCATTATTTTATTACTTTTTATTACATTTGATCAACCCAAAAGTTTGATTACCAGTGACGGACGGGGGAACCAACAGAAGACAACCTTGTTTCATTGATAATTATCAGTAGAACAGGGCTGCCTCTTCAAGGTATAAACCTATTAAAATCATTCTCTTGCCAATTTTTGGATCGGCTTGAGTTGCCGATAAGAATTTAGACTTTTTATATACAGTATACAGTTATTTATTTATTGAACAGTTACATTATTTACAGTTACATTTATTTACAGTTACATTTATTTACAGTACAGTATATTTATTTATTGAAAGCCGGTGCACATTTTTTGGCTCCACAACATATAGCTATTATTCCACACCAGTAGAGTAATACGTTTTTATTTTTATACCTATTAAATAATGAGTTCTGAAATAAGAGAAAAAAAATATTAGGTGCATGGCTAGTGGATGGAATATTTTAAAAGTGTAAACATTTCATTTTTTTTTTTTTTAAATCGAGCCACGCAATTATTCATTAAAAACTATCATTTTGGTTTGAACAAGAATTTTCCGCTTGCATTTCCTCTGGAATGAAGCATTGTCCCTCCAGAGCTGGGAAAATTTCAAATATATAACTTAACGCATAAAAGGGGAGAATATGAGTGTAAAGAAAATCTAATTCATTTGTATACTTGAAGGTTTTCCACATATTATTTTTGTGTTCCTTTCAGTCTCTTTAAAGTAAACATTTTAGATCTAGCCTATCGGAGACAGTACCCATATCTAGTTCTATTTCTGATTCAAATTATTTTACGTCTCACGATTTGTTAAAAATTGTCTTATTGGATTTTTTATCTAGTAATTAATTGTAAATCGAGAATTGGTTGGATTTTTAAATATTATCGCCCCGTAATCGAACTGAATTTTAACTAAGCCGCTGTGTTTATTTTAAAAATCCCTTTAAAATATTATATGGAGATGTGGAAGAAGAGATCGTATGATACGTAAATAATACGTAAATAATACCGGTAATTGAAATGCACCTCTACTATACACAAATGGTATATGCATATTAAGCCCAAAGTTTTAGAAAGGTGTTGCATTTTTTTAAACTTTGATGTTAGGAATTTTCTTAGTCCTTAGAGATCGTAGTCCACTAAAACATTCAAACAAAACGAACTAATTTTTTTCGTAACGGGCCCCATATTCCCATTTGATGCATAGATTTTTATTTTCTTATGCTGGATGAATTTCGGGTTTGCTTACTCAGTTGGGAAAGTGAGTTCAGTTAAAGGAAAGCATCAGAGACACTTGAAGAAAGGACAAGAATCATTGAATTTAAAAGAATATGAAGGAAACTTCACAGTACGGACTATTTTACTGTAAAAGTTGTAATTTTAAAAAAATAATACCGGTGTCACAAAATATTTTTGAGGTGTGTAAGGAAGTGATTTAAGTCATCTTCTCCTTTCCTAAGTTCATAGCTCTATGACTTTCAAAGAAATTATTTTAACTGAATTCTTTATTACAAAGCTTTAATCGCTAGGGAGATAATTACTTTTTTGCAGTTTAAGTTATTTAGCTTCACTCAGAAAAAAAACCGCCTTCGTTTACGTCAGTGACGTTCCTATAGCCCCAACTGCAAGGACATTTTAAATTTTCAGTGTCAGACATACAATTTTAAACCTCAAGGCTTAAAAAATTAGGGTTGATACAGCAAATTTGAAATCTCTATGCAGTCGGGGCTATAGGAACGTCACGGACGTAAACGAAGGCGGTTTTTTTTCTCAGTGTTTTTATCTCAAAAAAAAAAGTTTTCAGATCTTTTTACAGCCATCCAGAATTAATCACGGCACGAAAAATTATAATGCTTAAGGCAATTTTTTTAAGCACCTAAATTATTTCAATTAAGCTATAATCCGACCTAGATTATTGTTTATGGGTGGAAAATAACTTGTATTGGAACTTGTAGGAAGTAAAAATATTTTTGCGAAACGAAACGCAACTTTTTTTTAAGAATTATTGAAATTTTCAGAAAATTAAAACCTATAAAAATTGCAGACAACCACAACAATAAAATTCTTCCAACCTAAAATACATATCTTCTTCGATTCACTGCCAATCTGAAGACAGTTACATTGCTAAGTTATAGAAAAAATATGAGATTTGTCCTTTGTAGAAGTCTGGATTTTTTTCAAGATACATTAACGCTACTAAACATTGTTGATTTATAATTATTCACTGAATAGTTGTTTATAAAGGAATGGTTTATCCTATCAAACTTATAACTCAGCTTTGAATGAAGCAGAAAATCCCTTTTTTCTAAAAAGGGTGCATCAATTTTCTTTCAATCCTTTCAAAAAAAAAAAAAAAAGAAAAAATGTTTTAAAATCATTTTCACGAATATTTTTTTTTTTACTTTCTTGCTGGTCCTTTTAAGGGTTAAAGGAAGCTTCAACATTGTCAATTGGGACCACTAGGGGTTTGAAGAAGACAAGAAAATATCAATTGAGAAGGATGTGACGTCATCATGTGACGTAATTATCGTAACGTTTTTATGAGGGTTTTTTATAGTTTCCAAGATGGCGATGAGTATGGTCAAGGTCACTATAGTGGAATCAAGTGATTTTTATTTCCTGATTTATGGGTCCTTTTATTGGTCATAATATTTTTTTTATTAACCTAAATTGCTACCGTCTTGTTTATATTTGATTGTGTATTACTACTTTTAGTCTATCTCTGTCTGCATTCGCCTCGCTCGTAGTAAACTCATAAAATAAAACTGTTAACATGAAAAAAAGTGAATGAAAAGTCGATAAATAAGTTAATTTGTCAGCAATATAGAGAAAGTGATTTACAACGCTTTCAAAAAAAAAAAAAAATTGCCTTTAAGTCTAGTTACAGAAATGATTAGTTTTTATTTATTCTAATGATATACTTTTTTTTTTTTTTAAATAATTTACGAAAACTTAGCTGGAAAAAAAAATGAAAAAGGTTGTTGGTGATGCTATAACGCAACGCACACTCAGCTTTCAGTTTAGTCCACGCTGAAGCGAAGGCGCCACTTGTTTATACGTGCTTTCTTTGAAAAAAGATCATTGGTTTTTTTCGGTTTTGAACAAAGAATTTTGGCTTATTAAATATTAATGCACATTATTTGAGTAACTGAATACGAGAAAAGTAAGAACAAAAATTTACCAACTAAACAAGAAAATTAATTTTTACTGGAATCCCTAAAATCAAAAAACTCCAATAGCAAAGGAAAAATGAATAAAATCGTATATAATATTTCTGCTTTAAAAAAGAAAGAAACAGGAAAAACATTCTGAGTATTTCTCCGTGAAATTAATAGTTATGTCGTTTTTCATTGCTATAAATCAATTTTCAGTGTAATAAAACTCTTTGCGGCAATAAAAACTGTATCTTGAGAGAAAGATCACATGGCGTGGCTGCTCACTTCTGCCTTTAATTTTATTGCTCAGTTGTAATGTCCGATCAGCTGTTTTCTAACCTCTTTTTATTTATAGTGTTTAAAAATTATCATTTTATGGCTATAGAAAAAAGAATGGAAAAATATTGGCTTTTTAAGGTAAAAAATATTGTGTATGTAATATTTTTTTAAAAATCGATTTTCGACACTTTGGTTCACAAACATCGCTTTTTTTCTCATTCAGGGATATGTATTGGATTAAAATGCTATAAATAATTCCAAACTTTCCTCGTGTTTGAAGAATGAAAGAATGAAGCAGAATCGGAAAAAATAATTCAGGCTTTTCAAGACCTGTATTCGCCGATAAACTTCGACTAGACGCCACGCCTTAAAAATTTTACATCTATTCGTCTATTGGTCATACAGAAAAAAAAAGTTTCATAAATTATGTTAAATAACTCCAACATGGCCTCCAACTGTTAACCAATCAGGAAAGGGCAGCCATCGATATTTTTAAATAGTTTCGGAACTCGCTAACAGATGGTGATAGTTTTTTTCGGATTTAATAAGAATTCATCAGTCGGAATCTTTTAAATCTAAAACTTGAATTGGCGGTTTTTAATTTACATCCTTTCATTTTCGCGTCATGCTGTTTTTGTATAAAAAATTATGCGAAATAATATGCAGAAAAAAATGAGTTCTCTGCTTCGCTTGAAATCATTACTTCGATTTGCGTAGTCGGTGAAAATGATGGCGGTTTCCTTCCCTTGCGTGATTTTAGTCTTTCCCCTAGCTCCAGATTCACCCTCCAGCCCTTTCCACGCGACGAAATCAATACTCAGCTAAAACCCTAGATACCGTTTAAAAACCCGGGGATCCATATTTTGAATAATATAAAAGTTTCAATATTTTTTTTTGGTCTCCCACCCCCCTACCCCTTATTTTGTTCTGTAGAGAAAGCAAAACATCTTCATAGCTAATCCACTAATGGGATGATACGGATATGCTTTCATTTTCGTTGATACTTTTGTATGTGTTTGCTTTTTGGCTTTCAGGAATTATTACGAAAAACTTTCCAAATCTTGTCGAGATTAAAGGGCTTTTATTTTTTAGTTTTTTTTCCAAGTGTAAATAAAAATGCGAGAACTTTTTTCTTCACATAAAAAAATCGAACACTCTATTTCAATCATTGAGATAAAAGTAGATACGCCCTAAAGCGAAAAATGTTCTAGCGTGTTACTTTATAAACTTGATACTTCCATATAACGCCGGCAGATTGCATGTGACTCTTTTTGAACTACCAGACAAATCCTAATCCTATAAACTTACCTGTCTTAAATTATTTTGTATTTAGCGGAAAAAAGTCGTTTCTTTTGAAGTATATGATGTATTAAAAACGAGCATGCGTTTAAATACAGTATAAAAATTAAAACTCAGGAAGTAGACCCTTAGTTTTATGGGATATAAAAACGAAAAAACACGGAATGTTATGTTGCTATAATTAATTATAATTCTATAATTACTCAATATAAAATTTAATAGCGTTGTTTTTTTTTATTATATAGCCACGCTTGTCGATTAATCCCAAATATCGCTATATATGATTACCCTATGACTTTGAGCAAATTTTTTTATGACAAACCAATCCTGCTTAAATGTTTGTTTTTTTTCCAATTTGCAGTAAATTTTGTAAAAATATATTAAAAATCTCAGTGAATAATCATCATGGCATCTTAAAAATTAACCTGGGAGAAGAAAATTACAAAACACTTTTTTCTTGCCTTGTAAAATGTCAGAATAAAATGACGTTTTAAATATATAATAACCACAGAACATAATTGCAAAACCAATAAATTGGATTATTTTACAATCTTCCATTTGTTTTAAATTTTTTTTCTCTCTCTTCTGTTAAAAAGTTACATATATATACCATCGACTCAACTTCAAATGGACGGGCTACAAATTAAATGCTGTCTCATTAATGTGTTAGATATATTTGGGATTCGTACGTACAAGCTTGGCATCGAATTATAATTTTTTTTTTTTCATTTTAATTTATTAATCGGAATATTAAGAAATATCCAACCGGGCAACCGGACCCATGGCAGGCATATTTACGATTTTGTTCTTCGAAAACTTATGTTTCGATAGTGTTATGAACTGTGGTGCTTATGAAGGAACACATTTGCCCGTCGGCATGCTTGGTTTTCAAGTTTTTTGGATCTTTGTTCTTCATATTTAATTTTTTTTTTTTTTTTTTACTATTTTTCTAAAATAATTTGAAAATATAGGCGTTAGTAAACTGGTTCAGTATTCTTTTCTTATAGCTGAGAAAACAATAAAACCCTTGCTTGGACTTATTGCTTTTCGAATGGAACAGTAATTCTTGGTCAAATAAGTTTTACCTATTTTCAAAATATTCTTTCCGGAGTTAAATCATAACACATACTTAATCCTTTCCTTAATACCCCTAACAAATAGGGGAAGAAATGTAAAAAGCAAATGATAAGTGGGATGTCAATCAGTATGTATCCTTTTATGCTTCTAAAGCTTTTGAGAATTCTGAATCAATGCTATTACATTATATTTTTGTTTTAAAAAATTTTGAGTGTAATGCCTATTTAACGGTATACGTTATCTCGAATTACTTTTCCAACCAACTATAATTTCACTCTTTTGTTAGGCCAATGGTCAAAAAACACGATTTTTTTTTTGGATTAAGGTGGCTTACTAGAGAATCTTCCAGTCAATTCAAGTTCCTAAAGAAATTTAACAAAATTTATTCAAAAAAGACATTAACGTTATTTATATATTATTCAAGGCGTACCTTTTTTATAAATACGAATTTTATATTGATGTATGTTATTGCATTTTAATGTTTTTTTTTTCGAAAAAACGTGCTGTTTTAAAAATTTTTAGGAGAAAAAATTGAGTTGGTAACACAGGCGGCAGAATGAAAACAATTCATAAATGATAATAAATATGGCAAAAAAAAAAAAATCAAAACAGCATCTTTTGTGGATAAATGATAAGAATAAAAGATAATGTACATTCATTTTTAAGTATTTGAAAAAAAGGCTAGCCTTGAATAATATTTAAATAACGTTAATCTTTTTTGGATAAATTTTGTTAAATTTTATTAGAAACTTCAATTGACTAGAAGATTCTCTGGTAAGATACGTTAAAGGAATGATTTCCTGCGCGCTTACAATTTTTTTTATTTCTAGGTTTTCCTTAACAAATCGGGGTCGGTTAAACATAAAAACACCCCTTGATGACGATTCAGTAGTTAAAGCACAACACAAATGCGTATTGTTAATATTTACAATCATTATTTTTTTTACAGACATCCAAAATGGCGTTGCTCAAAAACAATCTTGTGCTTTTTTTTCTTGTTTACAAATAAAAACTATACTATCAAAATTCACGAAAAATATGCATCTTTCTTGTGTTTTAAATATGGAATCGTCATCGGGGGGTATTAATTACTAATGTGACAACATTTCATGTTTAACGGTCCCCAATTTGTTAAAGAAAATTTAAAAGTAAAAAAAAAATTTTATCAATAAAAAATGTTAAACTCGCGCTCCACCGCCTCTTATGTGTGGAAAATCACTCCTTAATAGCCATTGAAGTTTTCGATTTTTTTGTAAAACACATTCACGAGCTGACTTTTTTTCTAGAACAAAGCTATTTTAACTCTTATCAGTTTTTAACCTGCCATACATTATTACAAGTATATCATCCGGAGTCAAGAATAATCGTTTTTGGGCTTTAAGAGTTTCATTAGCCAAAAAGTCATTAGTACTTTTGATATTTTGACTGTCCTAGTAGAAACCGGACGATTTCGGAAAATTGTAATGACATCGATGATCTTAATTCGAAACCGATTTTAGTGACTGATATGAATCCATTCTGAAATGTAGACGGATCGGCATTACGTCCCTGTATGATTTTTTGATATAGGGAAACAACATTGGATCGATCCCGTTTCCCTTAAAATTTCTACAAGGATGTCTTCAGAATTTTTTTCTATAAAGCCTAATAGAATGGTTGAGGCCACCGGGAATTTCGGAGGGTGGAGACTAAACCGGTAAACCGATATAAAAACCGACATGGTATGATTTTTTTTTTTTTTTTTTTGAAATTGGGGTTTAATGATCAATTTCTACAATTGGTAATAAATATTAAAACTTTGAAATCATCGTTTTTAGAAAACGGCGGTTCAGTTTGAAAATAAAATAAATTCAGACAAAAAAAAATTAAGACTTTTATCATGAAGTGACTTATTTACTCGCTCATTGCATTATTAGATTGTTCGAAACTTGTAGACTGCAAAAATATGTAAAAATTTTCCAGACGGTTTTTACTAATGTTAAAAGTTGCCGTTTATCTGATTTTGAATTAATATGGGCAAAATTTATCCGTAGGGTGCCACCATTTTTCTCCATTTTTAATTTCTTCCGTAACGATAACCCCTGCATGAGCATAACATAATTCTTTCAACAAAAAAAACAGTAGCATACGCAAGTGAAAACTTGGGTGGTTGCAATAATTTCACATCAATCTGATGTAAATCGTAAGTTATTCATTTCCATACTACACGACTTTAATTAAATCATTAAAAATGAATTATATCTGAGAAAAATGAATAGAATGCATCTTTAAGACATAGTAAATAAAAGAAGTTATCGTTAACGCTTTTTTCCAACGATAATGATACTTTTAAAAGTACGTTTATTTTTTATCATAAACCGCGAATTATTTTACAAGCGTAATGATTTTAATTACACTCTCTATTAACAACAAGCATAAGCTCTTGTATAGCATGTGCTGCTTTTACGTAATTCTAATGTATCACAACATTAGGCCGCAACCTGGGCTATTGCTGCAATTTATGTTTCTCATGAATCTTATCGAGAGATACATTGTAGCGAAATAAAAACGTTTAAAGATTATGGTTCATGTACTGCAAGTTCCTTTTAACTTTTTTTTTCCTGCTCTCTTGCAAATTTTCTTTCAGATCTGGATTGAAAACCTGAAATTAAAAAAGATTTATTAATTTTGTTCTTTGGTTTTTTGGCACTTGTTATCTTTATGTGGAAAATAAACTGGAAATAAATATTAAAATTTTAAATTGAGGTGCTATAAAAAAATCATAAATGCCTTGCGGTTGCGACTTTATTATATTTAATTTGAATTAACTGCCGCTTGCCCAAAAATGAAGATCATCGAAACGCTAATCTGTAACGGGTTGGTGATGCTCCCAAAAATAAAACCAGTCAAGTTGGTAACTAATTTTTTTCCTAACGGAATAGAATATTTTTTTATTAAAAAAAAAAAATTAATGTATCCCTATGGAAAGTCTAAAATATTTATAAAGGATTAAAAGATCAAGGTGTCAATTTTACATCAATCACAGGTATGTTCGTGAGAGGAGGAAGAAAAGAAATTAATGTCAAAATAAAATTCAAACCCTTTTCATTTATTTTTGTGTTTTAGCCTTATGCGTCATGGATATGATTCGATAAAAACAATTTCTTTTAAAATCAAATGGGATGGAAAAAAGTTAAGAATAAGGAAGAAAAAAAAAGTAAATAAATCAAGACTTTAAGGTGAGAAAAAAAGTACCATCTTCATGTTAATAAAATGTTTGTTTTATGATAATCGCGTAATTGAACCTGTGAATCTGATGACAAAATTCAGCCTCTGTTAAAAACGGCATGATTTAGAACCGTGTCACCATTACACAAAAGACTCCAAAATGGCATCCTTTTGTTTATTTTAAAAATTATTAAACACGTATTAAGATAGTATCATCCCTTTCCGTAACATCTGGCCGATGAAGGGATTCTTTTATGGCCCGTGATCAATTTTATTATTATAGTTATGTAAACAGATAGTTTATATTACCGGTTGATGCTGGCAGCGGTTTTTGGGATACAATAACATGACAGTAGAATAGGCTGCATTTCAGTCCGCTGAGAAATGACCTATTGAACTTAAGAGAGATCGAGTTTTATTGCTTTAAGATTTGATGTGCAGGATTTTTGTAAGGAAGCGTTAATCATAAAACCTCTCAAAAAAAACTTGCTGGAAGTTCTTTTTTCTCTTTTCGCTTATCAATTTTTTTCTACTTTACGACATTGTCGTTATTGCAAAGATGTTATTTGATGACCAAATGCTCCATTTTTGTCCTTATTTTTCACCTTCCCAGGAGCTAACTGACTACCAAAGCTGAACAGGCCACACATGAAACCATAACGATAGGCCTCGTTTCATAACATGGGGCACTTATTCAATTTTTGGTGCGGATTCTATGAGTTATTTGCTTGTATCGTAAAGTCTGCCAGTAAAAAAAATTTTCAAAAATCTCAAGAAGCATTCAAAAAAAAAAAAAAAAAAAATATGGATAACTCAAAATAGTAGTCATACGCTGATGAAGCGCCCTAACCATACCTTTAATTATTCATGTATTAATTAATTTGCATCTATTTCATTTAAAATTCCATTTCAAAATATAGCCCTTTGTATGAGGCACACACGGCAAATATATCCGGATGCTTGAAGTGTTAGGTTCGTTGTGATTTCTTGAATTTGCAACTTCGTCTTTTCCACTGTCGTGTTTGCTTTGTGCCTGATTAGCCTTGGTAAGTCTATAATTTTTCTTACCTTAAGCCTGAAAAAAGTGAAAGAAAAACTGTTGAATTACGGTTGAGAGTATTCACGCCTTCAGCCACCCACTCTCAGTCGCTATTTTTAATTTATCTTATAATCTCAGATACTAGCAATAATGATTTACCTTTAAATTTACATTCTCAAAAAAAGAAAAAAAAAATTTCACTTTTCATTACAATAAAGAAAAAATTCTAAGGTCTCCTCGATTCTTAAGAAGTGTAAATTCAAATTCTTACCTTTTTTAAATATTTCTCTCTTTATTTCCATAATAATGCAGATGGAAATTTAACCCTGAACTATAAAATCTGGTGACACAAAAAATGCTCTATTTTACTAAAATAAGAGACTGGTGCCTTTAAAAATATTCAAATAGAAAAAAAAAGTGAAATCGTGCTTTTGTAAAAACCCTTTTATTCTGTTTTTGATAAAATAGAATCTTTTCATTTTACTCCGTTTCTTTGCCTTGATTTACAAGTTACGTAATGGAAGGAGTGCAAAGGAGATATTGACTTGTGATTTATGAACCCCCAAGCTGCAAGAAATTTGAATAATGCGACTACGGGTATATTTTTATTCCTTTTTTTTCACCATTTTTTTTTTTTTATATTTTTCTTGAAGCCACTAACACCTTCTATAAATTTCTTTATATTAACCATTTGAACAACTCATTAATTATCCAAAAATGAGCACTTATAAATTTAATAAAAAACTCCCCCTTTCTATACTTTTCTTATGCGTTTTATACTTACACAGTTAAGAATGCATATTTTTTTTAAAAAAAAGTGTTTTTTTTTTCTGACGGGATCGTACATACAGCTCCTTCGTATTATGCCAGCATAAGTTGATTATTTTAATTTCAATAAATTAAATTTTTTATTACATTGTAGAATCCACTAGTAATCATCTAATAGCATCTCGTCCAAATTCAGCCGTTTAAAATACGTGAAATTAAAACGACTTTTTAAAGTTTAAATTAATGTTATAGCTAATTTAGTTTTTAAGAGTGCGTGGATGATGCGTGCCTTGCGCCTTGTTTCCCTTTGGAATCGATTCAATGGTTACTATGGTCACTCTTCTCCGGCTTATGGTTTTCGAATCAATCTGAAATGAAAAAGAGTCAATAATAAAATTTCCGGATATTTAACGTAAAAAATCTTTTCTTTTTTTTCTGTTTTGTTTTCAAGCGATTTGTTATGCTATCAGGGATTCTTTTGTAGGCTACAAAAGCAAATGGGGAAGTAAAAGCGATCGAAGAATAAGTCTGAAATCTTGAAAACATTTTGTAGGCTTCTATCAAATGATTTGTTGTTAAAAAAGAAGAGAAGAAGAGGTCGCCATTTCTTTTACATTATTAGGATTTCATATTAATTTTTTTATACTGCATATTCTTATTCTGTCTTCCACGATTAACGTAAAATCAAATTTAAAACATGGTCATATTTCAATCCTTTATCTTGTACTTATTATTTTAAATTCAAGTTTTTCAAGTTTGAATGTAGCAACTCAAAATATTTTTTTTTAAATAAAAATCATTCATTTGGCAGAGGAACCCCCTCCTACAAAGCTTTAAATGAAAAAATCTGCCGAACCACAGCCTTTTTTTTTGTCTTAATATTTTTCCGAGACTTATTCGGGAAATAACTGTATCTGGAGAGCTTTCAAGATTTAAAAAAAAAAAAAAATTCAAACAGGCTTGATGGACAAAATTCAATTTCGATAGGATGACGTATCCTTGACATCGAATCAACCAGCTTGAATTTTTTGCCAAACAACATAAATGTCTTCTAGAGAGATTAAAGAAAAGACAAACTCGACAGGATTACCATCATCCTGGCAGATATTCAGAAAACAGAAAAAAAAAAAAAAAAAAAAGAGAGAAGAAACTTTGACAATCTTTGCAAAAGTTAAGATACTAGAAAACTGTTGTCATTTATTTTCAAGAAGGGTTTCGAGGGAGTAAAGGGGTCGATGATAAGGGTGACTTTGAAACCTTATCTCATATTCTGATTTTCATCTCATTTTTTTTCTTCCCTCTTTCTCTTTTTTCCATTTTTTTTCTTTTTGGGTGTGGCCTCTTTGCGTGCTCATTTACCGAATTCCATTTCCTTTTTGGTTTCCGATAAATATTTTTTTTCTTTTATCAGTTTTATGATTATTTCTTTTAGCATTCGTTTTATCTCGTTTTTTTCCTTTCTTCCAAAAGAAATTCATAATCATTTTTTCTTCCATTTGGCATAATGAAATTCGTCGTTTGTAAAGAAAACCCAAAAACAAGCAAATATCGGTTTGCTGATTTTTTTTTTTTCGAAATTACAAAAAGAAAGTCAATAACACGTGTACGTCATTTTATAATGCATATATTTCGACATCATATCCATGTCTTAGCCATCAGTTTTAAGGCGATTTTGGTCTTTATTTAATCAATGCTCCTTTAATACAGTAACTTCCATTTTCATAGTTCTGTCCAAAGCAAGGAAAAAAAAAAGGAATATTTTAAATTTATTTAAACATTCAGATACTTTTTACATGACATTGAATTTCTTATGGATTGGCTGAAGTAAATGAAAAAATTTTAAAGTAATCAAATTTCTGGAAATTTCGCAAATGATTTTATTTCGAAAACTTTTAACATATCTGCTCTGAACTCATAAAAACGCATGAAAAATGCTGATTTTTAATCGTTTAATGAAATAAATTTAGTACCTATTTATTCCTAATGCCAAGTGTTTAATTCACCTGCGTCAACATGATTTATGCCGCCATTGTCTTCTATTTCGATTTGAATACTAAACATAATTTTTATCTCCCAGCATAACCTTGCATCTATTTTTCTTAGTATTTTCGATCGGAAAAAATTTCAATATTTTACTCAGGTCACAAATTCTTGAATGATTCTTTGTCTTCCTAAAAAAAATTGCATCCACTCTAAAGCTGTAAAAATGTTAAATTTGTTATACATAATACGATACACAAGATACTTCCTCATTAATTTTTCTTTCCCCTAGAGAAAGGAAAAAAAAAGTTTAACCTTTTTAATACACTAATTTAATTTAATAACCCTAACTTGTCTTACAACTTTTAATTATGAAGCTTCCTCTGTTAGCTATATCATCTCTTAAAACTTTTGAAAAAAAAAAAAAATGTTTTTGTTGAAAATAAGAGAACATAAAGAAAACGGGAAAAAGTTTGGGGTGGAAAATTCGTAGATTAACTTAATAAAAAGAAGCACGTTTCTTTTAAATGACTACCAAAGTTCTAAGTTTCAGAATTATACTTTTGATCTTCTTTTCCTTTTAACGGAAAAATTTTCTCCTTCATTTTAAAAAAGTTTGCACATTCTCTTTTTTTTGGAGATTTTCATGATGTCGGTCGTGATTTAATACTGTTATTATATTTTTGTTTTTGTCCCTCGTAAGTCGAGATTTTTAGAAATTTTCGACGCCGAAATTTCTGGAACTTTCGCAAATAATTTCATTTCGGAAACTTTTAACATATTTGCTCTGAACTCATGAAAACTTACGAAAAATGCTGATTTTTAATCGTTTAGTGAAATAAATCCAGCACCTATTTTTTCCTGTATACAACGAAAAAACAAAATAGGGAATTGATTTAAAAAAAAATTCTCTTTTTTTTGTCCAACGGTATATTAAAATTTCTAAAATAGGGAATTTTTATAATTAGAAATCCTGACTTCTTTGACTTATAGATTTAGAAGAGCGTGGACAATATTTTCCTTATGCGCACTAAAACGAAAATAGAAAATTTCGAGTTACCAACTTTTCAATCCTGGTAAATTCTTTACACTTATTTACTATTTTGGCAGCTTGAAAAAGGATTTAATAAGGCGAGTTATAAATTTTAATTTTAAATTTAATACTATCTGTTTAGAGCTTTTGTTATTCAATACTTGGCATAGTAAACGTTTATTCAACGTCAGGCTGGTGAAAATTTTACGTTTTACATTTTTTCTTTATCAATTATAATTTTCATGTTTATTACTTTTAACTTAAACTTAAATTTTAACCTTAAAGTTGGAGTTGGCTCTGTACTTTGTGAAATGTAATACAGTCAGAAATTTTCTTTGCTAAACATAGTGCAAATAAAATGTACGTCGTACCGATAGTATTTCAAATCCTAAGCGACTTAAACAGTAAAGGGGAAAAAAACATATTCACACCTACGAGTATATGCAAAATTCCTTTTCCCCCTGTTTTTAACAGTGATTTTAATAAAAAAGGCTACGTTTTTTTTATGCCATAAAAATGGAATTTCAAATATAAAACCTACACATGTGTGTCGGGTCCCATATCTGTCTGATTAAACCGTGGAAAAACCATTTTTTTTTCGTAGGAGGAACAATTTTCGAAAAAAAAAAAAGTCGTAAAAAAAATCAGAGGGTAGGGTCACGGATTTTTTTTTTCTCTTCCTCTTTTTTTTTTTCTCATCGAACCATAATTTGCATATGGTACTCGCTGCAGGGTTAGAGGAAAACGACCAAAATCGTTTTTCCGCTACAAGATATTTAATAACTGATAAAGCCAGTGAAGCGTTCTTCTGTGAAATTAACTCATCCCTGCTTCCTAATTTCGGCGAAAGTTTTGTGATTCCGAGGCTCGAAAATGTGTTTTGGGGGCCGTTATTATCTTTCCCTTTTATTTATGCCCATACAGTATTTTACAATTTATTTTCTTTTATGCTTTTGCCTCGTCCAATTCGGGCTCTCGCTTCTACGTTCGCTTTGATATGGAAAGGAGATTACGGAAAAAGTTTCACCCCTTTCTCGCCACTTGTCACAGTATTTCCTGTTGTTAGAGATATTGCACACGAATGATGATAACTCAAAATGAAAATTTTGATTCTGTTTTTCTTAACGCAATATTGATTTGTTTCATTTATGTCCTTGGAGGCTATTGTAAACGTTGTTTAAATGTTAAGTTTAGTAATAGACTAAACATGTTTCGAACCGAAGCTGAATCATGATGTTTCTGAATGTCAAGAAAGTAAGTTTTTCGTTGAAAATTATGATTTCTTCGCAATTTATAAATAAAATGATGCGTGATCGCCATCAATATCTCATCTATAGAACTGGAAGCAGCAAGAATTTAGCTTATCATTTCAAGATCTGTCATAATCGCGCCGTAATATGCGATATATGAACGTTAATTTAACGATAAGGTCGTCATAATCATAATCATAACAATAATGTTGAAGACGCGAGGCAAAAATTATCCGAAAAGCGATATTTGATCCTCATTTAAGTAGGCGATAGAATTATTATTGTTCTTATAAATTTAATTTTATTTATTTAATTGACTTCACTTTTTTTTTCTCTTCTTCCATAAATTTTATTAACTTTTAGAAATGCCATATCATGTTAACGTTGTATTTACAAAACACGAGGATAAATAACAGAGATGTAATTTGTTCGACCGCACCCTAAGCTGCCTTCATCAAATACATTCAGCCTTTTTTTTTTTTTTTTTTTTCTCCCAAAGAAAATTTTCTTTTTTTTTTCTCTCTCTCTCTTTTGGTATAAAAATTTACATTTCAAAACGATATTCCGTAAATTTCCTCTTCTTTTTCCGCAATTTGATTTTTTTTTATCGATTCCAGAAAGTTTGAAATTTCCAGCGGATACATGATTTAAATATAAAACAGATGTTGCATTAGAAAGTTAAATGGGCTCCGTTCTTTTTAAATTACTTTTGCAGATAAATTTTGTATTTTACCATATCCGATATTATATTTTCTTATAAGGAAAACTCTCCACGTTTCCTTTGCCTCGTTTTTGTTTGCCATCGAATAAATGAGCTTTTTCTTCAAAGTTGCTCATATAAAACAAAAGCTATCCAAAAAGTTCCGCTTTTTTACGCCGTCCAAATTTAATTATAAAAAACAATTAAATTTAATTGAATGCCGGCGGCGCGACCCGGAAACATAGATTTAAAAGAAGAAAAAAAAAGATTTTTTATTATTTTGTTTTTACTTTCTACAGCAGAAAGAATTTGGATTTCTATTTTCATTTCTACAGTTTCATTTGCAAAATTAAAGTAGAATACGTGGAATCGATTATTTGTATCACTTTTTTCGAAAGGGAATTCGTTATTCCAACACTTTTAAACAGATATGTAGGTGAAAACGGATGTTTATTACTTTATTTATTTATATTGTGGGGGTTCCGGAACAGTAGGGGACGAACGGTAAAATGTCCATTGATCCGTGAAAAAACATTCGGAGAAATTCCACTTGTCTCACATTGAAAAACTTTTCAAAAACATTTTTTGACCCTATCAAAGATTTCGGTTTAGTCCTAATAAGCTTTAAATGTAAAGGAGCACCTGGGTAGTTTTTGAAAAAACGAACATTTTTATTTTTAGGTAATATTGCTTAATATCTTATCAAACACATACTGAAAAAACTTTTTTTACAGTGGATTTGCGCTTCAGAACACTGTAAAAAATTTCGGTGAAATTACCGAGATATTTCGGCGGTGTTTTCACCAATTTTTTTTTTTCACCGAAAAATCGGGAAATACACCTATAATGTCGGTGAATAGTCCATGTTCGGTAAAATTTGAGGATAATTTTTCAAAATCACCGTCTCGGGTCGGAGATTTAATATTCAGGTATAAAAAGAAAGTGTAATGACCTCTAAAAGAAAAGGTTTTTTTTCCAGGGGTGTTGACAAGGTCTGTTGCCTTGGCAACAAAAACAACACAATACCCACTGGTAGCTGTGCCTTTTTTTTTATTACTTGCATACACTTGTAGCACGGATTTTCAAGCTCAAGGATCAAAATTATTTTTGTGATTTAAAAAGTGTTTTTTTTTTTTTTTTTTTTTTTTTTTTTTTTTAAATTTCCAAAAAGTGTTTTTGTTCTTCATATTTTTGAGTAAGTATCTACTTATTCTTGATGCTAAATAATATCGGATTTTGTAATACATGTTAATTATCACGACAATTAATCAGATTCAATTAGAATTACAGGTAGCAAAAGCGGCAGCAGTTAAATTAAATGGCGAAACACCCAAAACCATCGCAACATTTACGATTCTCTGTAGCCATTTTGCTGAGCCAAAACTCTTCGTACTAATGGTGTGCATTCTCATATTTTGATTAACAACATTACATTAGCATCCAAGATTTTAATATTCATTTATTTTCTTATGTTTTCAGGATCCCGCTGCCACTGAAGACGATATATTTGGCAAAATTGATTCTACAAGGCCTGTTTTTATTGTTAAAGGTAAACATACATTTCAAAACTTTAGATTTATTTTAACTTGAACACGTTAATACGTAAGGTTATATTTATTGTCAAAAAATTTAAAGAGGGGATTCTTATCAACTCTTTTCCGACTTTTTAGAAAAGGACGTTAAAAAAATCTTGGCCAACTTGTTCCGAGGTGAAACGAAGCAAAATAAAGACAAATCAGTCTACTGATCTAAAAAACCTAATCTAGAAAATATTTCTTTAAACTGATGAATTTTTTTTTTTCCCCCGCAGGGTTTTCTATTTATGACGAGCAGGCGACTTTTGCAATTGCTGCGGAAAATTCCATGTAAAACCGACCACAGCATGCTATGTCTTTGAGTAGCCTATTACGTATATGGATATGAATATCCATCAAAATCCGCCACGTTGGAATACATGCAAAGGTAATTTGATATTCAATTTAAGTTATTGACATTTAAGTTACTATCAAATTAATAGCATCACATTTTCTAATCTTTTATTTGTTTTTATCATTTCAGATTTTTTTTGCACATCAATCCAGTATCCTGGACGAAAACAGGAAAGCAGAAAAAAACGAGCGGTATAAACTTCAAGGTGAAGAGTCTGGTGGAGCGACTCGAAAAATTCGTCAAATAGCTTTAAGTTTATCAGGCAATAGTGCGTTGACGCACTATTGAAATCTTTTTTTTTTTTTTTTGAGCTAAAATTTTTTTTCAAGTTTTTAAGTTTTAAAATATTACTTTTCAAAAACAAAAGTTAACCGCTGATGTTTGTTTTCATTAATGTCCGTGATATTCGGAGATAAAATGGCCAATATACTCATTCATTGTAATAAACTACAGCAATTTTTTGTCGCAAGACTCCCTTTTGCACCTTTCCTCGAAAGGCGAAAAGGAAATGTAAATAAAATCGTTGTAATAACGCGAGAAAAATCTGGTTGATTTTCTCCAAATATACGGTAAAAGCAGAAACCAGGGAAAAATGTATCGGGAAAAAGTCGGATTATTTACCGATTAAAAGGTTCGGTAGTATCAGCAAACAAGAAAAAAAAATCCCGAATTACAATTGGACTATTCACCGAGCGAAACATTCGGTGAATTCACCGAATCGGTTAAAAAAAATCCCGAAAAAATGTCGGATTATTTACCGAAAAAAATTTCGGTAAAATTAAAAAAATTAAAATAAAAATACCGAATTACAATTGGAATATTCACCGAACAAAACATTCGGTGAATTCACCGAATCGGTTAAAAAAACTTGGGAAAAAAGATTCCCGAATATTTTCGGTAAAATATCCGAATTATTTTTTACAGTGAAGGCAGAGAATGATATCCCTTTTTAAAAGAAAATAAAAATTATTTTTAAGCCTTTTTAGTTAGTTGGAAAGTGAATTTTTTGTCCTCCTGTCACGTTTTGTTTTGTTAGCAGCTTCCCTTTAGGAATGCAGAAAAAAAAACTTTGTTGTTGTGCAAATTAATTACTTTTTAACCTTTTTTTATTGCCAAAAAGTGCAATATTTGTCCTTTCCCGTCACGATATGTTTTTTCTATAATTATCCTCCTAATTTGCTTTCGTTATGCTTACTGTACAAATGTGTACCGTTTTACTGTTGGGTTTCGAGAAAATATGGAAAATGGAAATATAGCCGATAGATGCACAGCCTTGTTAAAAAACAAACTAAATGAAAAAAAAAAAATTCTTTTTGTTACGCTGCCAAATCTGTCGTAGGCTAATTTCTGTTATTCGTTTTTGATCATGGATAGTAAATATCTGGGGAAAGCCGTACTGTTTTTCTGAATACCGCATCTGGTTGACCTTAAAAATGAAATAATTAAGTAAAAAGTTTGAAATTTTACATTCATATAACGTGGCTCGTTATAAGGGAGTACTGCCTGTAATCGCACTTTTTCTTAAAACTCTGCATGGAGTAGTATGGAACGTTTGTTTCAAAAATAGTCGTTACTTTTCTTTGCAGTGGCCTAAACTCATTTTCTTTTTTCATTATTTACCTCAACGCTTCCTAAATCTACCTAAATCCTCCTTATAAAAGAAAAGAAAGCATAATATTTAACATCCAAGGCGGAGGTGTCGGAAACATCAATTAATTATATTTAGAATGTTTGCCGTGCTATTTGTTTTAATATCGAGGCATGTTTGTTTTTAGAAATTAACTTTTTTGACGGGATTACTCGATAAATATTTACCAAACAAATTGTGTTTTGTAATCTCGGCATCTCCACGTGTATTTTAACTTTTCCTTAGCTCAAAATTTTTTATCGTTAATCCAGGAATAACCCTTTTTTTCCTTGGTGATTTTAAAAGTACATCATTTTATTTGCCGCCTTTTTTTTCAGATCTAGCTTGATTTTCATAATATGCTCATTTTGAAAACAATAACAACTTTACTTGGCTTTATTTGCTTTCATAAAACAAAACAAGAAAGAGACTGCGATACATTAGGCACAAAATACTTTTGCCGTGAAAAAGGTTAAAATTATATAGGGTTGAACCAAAAAATGAAATTGTTGAAAATTCTCTGGAGGTTTTCTCGTGTGGTATCAAAATTTTTATCCGAGGATTTTAGTAAGCTCAACATGGGTTGAGAGGGAAATTTAAATCGATTCTATGGCGGAAGACCCATCTGTACATAGGTGTGATACGTCCCATAAAGTACAGAACAGAGTATCTTCCTTCCTGAAGTGCAGTACACTTTTGGGACCACAATTTATTTTGTACGACTTGCTTCCTTTTTTTTCCCATTTTTTTTCTTGCTTATTCACGTTCTTGTGTGAAAGGTTCTCCGTGGAGAGAAAATGCTTTTCATACGGACGAATTTCGTTAATTTTTAAAGTCAAAAATGAAAAAAGAATTCCAAGGCTAATTTTTTTTAATGAATCTTCTTACTTGCATGAGTCATTATTATTTAAAAATGGAGTCAAATCAAATAGGCGGTGATTGAGATAATTATATTTGAAGGACAGGGAAATCATTTTTTTAATAAAATAACAATTGATTCAATAGATTTCGTTATCAAAAAATTTTAGGCGGAAGAAAGAGAAATTGAAGGCATCATAAAGTGCTCCTAAAAAAACTTTTAAGGCATGACATTTGGCTTCTAGAGTTTAACACGATATTTATTTTCCTTAAATTTTAACACCCAAGATGGTTATCAAAGACTTTTATTACGCCTCTTATAAAACGATTTCCCTCTACGTACGAGATCATTAAAATAAGATACTAGAAGACAACATATTAAGAGTCAAAACTTATGTCAAACGGTTCCCCTGTCGTAGCAAATAATTTGTTAATTTTATTGCTAACTTGAACGGAAAAAGTCAATCCGTAGAGAGATCATATCCATAATTTTTCCTTTAAGTGCGTGTCCGCGCTGCTTTTTTTTTATCTTCTTATAAATAACATGGGAGGCATTTTTTTTATCTTCAAATTTTTAATATTGGATGGACGAAGCTAGAAATTCTTGTTGTTAGCTGGTCAGTGCGAAATTCTGGAGGCTTTTCCACAAGCGCGTAGCCAAATTGAAAAGTTCGGACAAAAGAGCTTCTGCAGGGAATTGCAAAAATGTTTTTTTTATTTTTTTATTATTATTGAATAGCGTACTTAAAAATATTTTGTTTTATTTCTCCTTGAAAAAAGTATACTATTTTTACGTTTCTAAAATATTGGAAAATATGAAAAATGTAATAATGTTTTTTTACTTTTTTTGGTATAAAATGATAAAGAGACAGAAACTCCTTTTGGAGGAGGCACAAGATGTCTGTCATGGAGGCAGTGTTTTTTCTCCTCCCACAAGGAAACGGACTGTTTTTTTACAGTTAATCGAAACTAAAAAATTTTATTCAGTCAAAATTTCCGAATTTTCTGCTTAAAATCCTGAACAACATCACGGTGATTTGTGTCAAATATTGAACTAAGCAAATAGGCCTATCAATATTAACTATTTTTGCGAATAAATTAACAATTTAATTTCATCTTTATTATAAAATTTTACCCATCACCGTTTAAGGCTAAACTTTTCTGTTTCTTGCTTATGCGGTTTTAATTTTTCCTTTCTTCAGGTTTCATCGACTCAAGATGGTGAAGCAATTTAACGGAGTTAAATATTTTCGCATACAAATCGTTAGGATCTAATTAATCGATTTTTTTCATTATTGATTTGGCAAGAAAAATGCTGATTAGGAAAAAAAGAGAAAAAAAAAAAAAAAAAAAAACTACTTAAAAATCAGGAGTGAAAAATATTTCGAGTAAAAGGATGTTAGATAAAGAAAGATTAAAACTAGTCAGTCTCTTTGTTAAAACTTATTTTATGTAAATGACAACCATAAGAATATGGTTTTTATCGGCATATCATTAGTATGTGATAGGGACTGGTTTCAGTACATTCTACCTGTTATTCTAAATGGATACCTGAAACTGCGCCGTTTTGCCTTGGAACACACCGTGGACATGAGATTGGCCTGCCCAAAAATAGTGATTAAAAAAAATGGAGGATATTTGAAATATTTTTCACTTAAATTATGTAATTTAACTGCTTCTTCGTGGCCAATTTCAACCTCAATTAAAGCTCGTCCCTAAATTTTTTCTTTGAGTAAAATAAGAAATTTTCGGTGATTGAATGACTTTATAATGTTGTTTCTGTGTAATACGGGTTTTTTATTAGCTTAATTATTATAATTTTTGCCATAGTGCCAAGGAGGTGAAAATTTTAATTTTTTTTTTTTCTCTTATTCAAACTGAGTTTGTGTTGGCTGATTTTCCTAAAGAGTTTTGTATTTTTTCCCTCTTGTAGCTGTTTAAATTAGCTTCATTACGCGGTTAATAGAAGTTTTTGTTTTCAATTCACCCCTGGATGTGAAAGAGGGAGCCATTAAGGAAATCAAAAAGGAAATGAGAAAAAGCTCTCGAGTCCCCCTCTTGCTTTCCATCTCCAATGAAAAACATTTTAATTAAAATTTTTCCCTGTGTATAACCACAAATGAACGTTGCTCCTATACCTCTTGATACACCTTCGGTAATTTAACTCGCACAATGGAAGTAATCTACGGAAAAGAATGATTCGAAGGGCGGAAATGTGAAGATGAATGCACGAAAAGAATCTCCTTATTTTCGGAAAAAATATATTAAGCTTTGTATGGAAAAAGTATTTCTGTTCAATATTTGTGCTGGAAAATGATGCGTTGACTTTTGAAAGCTTTTTATTTTATTTTATTTTTCTTTGCTTAAAAAGTTTAAGCTTACATGCCTAATAAAGGAAGCTACTAACTAAGAACGTTTTTCTGATGCTTACATTATACAATATGCTCGATTTTTCAGTATGTTTAAATAAATATTTTTTTTCTTATGTGGCCTGCGGGGGATGTGCCCTTCCTCTTGGAAAATTTTTTGACCCATACAATTTTTTATCCTCCCAAGTTATAAGAGGCCATTTGGAGCCCACCCCTGGAAATCTTCGATCATATTTCTCGTATTAACAGAACAGACCTTAGCTTTAAAACTACCGTAAGTTCATGAAATTATTTTCAGGCTAACATTTGTGGTTAAAACATAACACCATAACAGCACAAATCTAAATGGTCGTGATAGTTGAAGACCAAATCCTTGGCTTTCATTTTGAAAGTTCACCGAATACTGTAGCTTTATTTGTGTCATTTATGAATACGCAAATTTTTTCAAAAAAAACCATTTTAAAAAATATGGGATTCTGGGCAGTTTTTATAAAATAAAATTTGGCGATGAAGGAATTAAAGAACGCATTGTGGCTGGTAATGTTGCTTGAATTTGAATAAAATTGGGTCATTTATTCAGAGTTTCTGTTTTTTTTCTGTTTTAAGCTCAACTTCAGAGCCGTGCTGTACACTCAGAAAAAGGAATATGCCTCGTTCGCAATACAAGCGATGGTGCTTAGCGACAAAACAAATATGCTTTGCCGCAAAGCAACATGGCTCGACTTGTCAACATTATGCATTGCGGCAAAGCACTTACGAGTTTTGAAACAAAACATTTATACTGCTTAGACCTAAGTTATGCAAAAATGCTTTGTAGCAAAGCATTTTAGCTTAGACCCAAAGCAGCATTTTTTTGGCTGGGTGTAAAAGTAATTTTGTATAGTATAAATAATCGGGTAGAAATACGTATCGCTAATCATGAAAACATAAGAATAGACACTTCTTTTTTTTTCTTTTATTAAAACTACCTCTGCTTTTAGTTTTGGATTTATGATGTCAATTAACCTTTATTAGAGCACCGCAATTGTTAAAAATGATTATACCTCAATTTTTTCCATCATTTCTAATAATAAAAGTCTGAATTGTTTTGCTTCTTAAATAAAAATTTTTAACGGGATAATCTTCCAAATTCATTCTAATCATACGCTCAGATTCCGTTTCTATATCCCTTTTCCTTTTTGATTTTTAAAGCGGGATAGTAAGAGTTTGCATGTCTCGCAAGTCTGAAACTTACTCATGTTAAGTCGAGTACTGTACAATGATTTATACCCTAGTAAGTGTGCAATTTAAGACATAAAACAAGTTCTTCATGCCTAATTCTGTATAATAAAATAGATTTATAACGAATAATGAACACACCTTTATGTTTACATTAAGCAGGCTTATGGAAAAAAGAGAAAAATAAAAATGGTATCGTAAGCAGACGTGTCTCGGCTTTATTTTTTTCTTTCATGCCAAACAAGATTCCTATTTAAAATCGATATCGCTCATAGTTTTGTTTCTTTCTTTTTTTTTAAAGGTGAACTACTGCCCTGGCAACCTTTAAAAAAAATTGAATCAAGTGGTTCCATTACGAGTTGTAAATCATTAAACCAATTAATGTCCGATTGAAGAGCTAATCTCGCTTGGTCCTTTTTATGCCTAAAAGCAAATCGAAAAATTAATTAATAATAAATGTAATGCTTAGCTTATCCAGTTTAAACTTTCGATCAATCTTTATAAATCTGTCCGTCTGTTGCACTATTAATCATTTTAATTTCCAAGACTTTAACTCTCTCACGGATTTGGATCGTTTGAAATTTATGCGGTATAAATTAATTTTTATTGTTTTAAATAAACTGAAGGATTTGTTTGTTTTGCGTTCATTGATATGACGACCGACGGTTATCGAAGTTCTAAGAAATGATGTCTGAATTTGAACTCGTAATCCTTTATATATTGTTTACATTTGATAATTAATATTTAGTGTGCTAATTTATTCGAGCTTTAACATTTTTTTTATTAAAAACAAATGACGTAACTTTTATTATGAATAAATCATTGAAACTGAACATGCAAGTGTGATAATTCAAATTTGATATATGACTTTAATATCGTGTGATGTTCCATTAAATATATTATTAGACTTTTTGTCGTCACACTATAAGAACTGATTGGATTAAGCTAATAAAAAAAGAGCTAAAAGCTGGGTTTGCTGATTTTGGCTCCTTAAGTTTTTTAAATTCTTCAAGTGCAACTAAAGGTTAAGCTTTTGTAAAGTTTTATTGTCTTTTGTGAAAAAAAAAAATGTCCTAGTGAGCTTTCGGGGTAAAAATGTTCGATTTGAACAGGACGCTTCAACTGTTAAAAAAACATGTTCAGAGTTTTTGGAATAATCTGTTTAAACATGAATTTATATATATAGATTATAAAAATTTCGAACACGTTCGAAGAGGGTGACCAAACGTTTAGTAATTCTAAAATGGACATGTATCATCATGCTCTATCTTATTTACGGATGAATCCATAAATGGTGACCTAACTCGAAAATATTTATTTGTTTTTTTCCCTCGAAATCATAAGGTTAAATAATACTTAGGACTCTCATCTTCAATTTTTTGTTATAAAATGTAAAATTAAAAGTTAATTTTTTTTTTTTTATCGCAATGAAATTCCTTGTATCTCATCAACTTCACCGTCGGTACTCGATATTATTTCAAACCTGTTTTAGCTATAATATTTATTCTTCCTCCCCAAGAAGAATATATTTTAAAATGTAAAGTAAATGATCGTGTTTCATGTAAGTTATGCTTTGCATATAAATATAAATATGCTCCGATTAAACTCGAATAAGAGAAAAAAATCAAAACCACAGAAAATTTAGCAAGTACATATCGTTTGTTTTGTAATTTACTGTGTGGAATACGTGCAAAAAACGTACACTTTTTATTGATTTTATTGATTTTTTCTCACCTTGAAATCGAAAAAAATATACATGTAATTCAGAGTGCAGTCAGTTTTTGCTTTGGGGAGTGGGATGTTTATGACATATTTATTTTTCCTTTTAGTTTTTCTCTGATCTCAATTTCTTCTCCCGAAATACGAAACGCATATAACTTGTATATCTCCTACGTCTAATTATTAAATGAGATTTTAAAGGAGGCATTTTTCTCAATGAAGCCATTCAAGAGCTTTTTTCTTTCTCGATTAAATACTCATAAACTAGTTAGTGTTGATGGTATCGTGTGAGATGTCAAACATATATCACTGCCCACATATAAAAGGAGGCCTTCACCCGAGTTTAATTAACGGAAACATCCAATAAGGCGAGATGTTAGTTCGGGATACAAAGATATGGAAAAAATATACAGATAAAAACATACAGATAAAAACTGTTCTCGAAATAAAGATATATATATTCCTTGAAACGCATACATAACTGTTTGCAGAGTAATGTGCGAAGGGTTGAAGAAATAACAATTTAATAATAAATTTTCTCTATACAGAAAGCTCTGAAAAAAACATATGAGATGCAAAACAAGTCATAAAGAATGAAAGGGATGAAATTTTTTTAAATAAAAGGGTTTGTCAAAACGTAAGCACTGGTTCAAATTCTGTAATTTTGGACTTTCTCCTTAAGGCTTTAAACCTTGAGGATATATAGATCGCTCTAAAGGGATAAGAGAGTGACGGATAAAAATTTCCCAAGCGTTTCACAATGGGCAACTTATGGAAAATCCTCGATGGTGTATGCACAAAATGAGTTATCCTAGATTAGGTTGTCAGCAATATCCAGCAGTTTTCACTTTTATACCGCTTGAATGGATAAATTTTAAATTGAACATGTGTTGCCCGCCATTATCAAGATTGAGACGCGCAATTTTCTAAATTGGATTCTTCTTTTTCCCCTTTTCAATCCTCTTTTACCTATTCTTCCTATTTTTTGCACCCAAAACTACGAGAAAAATCTAAAAAAAGAATGACTCCCTCAAGACCTTTTTTTAAACCCCGATCAATTTAATTTTCCCCCAATTGTTTGCTTCCTTGTTATTCTCAGATTTTTTTATATATATAAAATATACTACCTATTTGCAAAAATTTTGCCGTGGAAAATAAATCCAGCGTTAAATTTCACGCCTCTTGAACTAATTAAATCTTAGAGGAAAAAAATAATAATTTTTCTCTATACATTGTATAATGTTAATTACATTTATTGTAGATTTTATTTTCACAAAGTTCGATTAAACGCAAGATTATTTTAAGAGTCACTCAATTTTTTTTTTCTTTTTTTTTTTTTTTTTTTTTTTACAAAATAGCGTCGTGCGCGTAAAAATAAACCGGTCGATATTTAACAGCTTCTTATGCGTTTTTACGACGTATTAAATGCGCCCTTTTAGCATAGTAAGAAAGATAAAATTTGGAATTTTTATTTTGACCTTTATTTTCAATTTTACAACGTATGTTTTATTGTCCTGCGATGTTTGTAAAGGTTTGTGACGTCATGAGTGACGTCATTTTATTGTTTTATTCAACTTTCATTACAATTCGACCTTCCCGTATAAAAAAAAGGAACACTTCATCAATTCTTTAAAATTCATGTCTGTATTAAAAAATAAGAACATGCAGAATCCCTGCATAAAATATGGAAAAAAAAATTCCTTGTAATTAATATTCAGTCTTTGAATAATAAGTAAATGGATATAGCTACATAATCATTTTTGAACAGTGATGCGTGGATTTATTTTTATAGTTAAGAACAATTAGCCGGAGAAGTCCTGTTTTTTTATTTTTATTTACTTATTTATTTATTTATTTTTTTTTTTTTCTGAAAGTATATTTTTTTTAGATGGTAAGAAATGAAAGAAAATCCAAGAAAAAGAAAGAATCGTCATTTGTTTACATCCGACCCTGTCTTTTCATAATGGCGGTGGCAAAGTCAGCTTTGATTGGCTAGCAAAAAAGCGTTGTTATGGTAACAAATAGGTCGGGTTAAAGGATAATAATTTAAAGTTGAATAGCTGGCGGGTAAATGGAATTGGTTGCGTTTGTAACGCCATCTTGATTCGGGGCTGGCACCTTTTGGACGTCTGTTCTAATTCATTGATCACGGCCATATTGACTGTCTGAATTCTTTGAATATCTCAATAAAATAAGGGGAAGCATCGCTGTAATCTTGGTCTTATTAAAATTTTAATTTTTTTTTTTTTTCAGCCTTAATCTAGATTAGCGTAGGAAATCGATTGGCATATTGTTAATAAAATTATTTTCGTGTACATGATTTTTCATTTACAACATTATATGAAAAAAAAAACCTGACTTTTTCAGCTTTCGGTATGGCATTCTAATTAATGTTTTGCCGCTCAGAAAATTCATATTTGTTATGGACTTTATCTGCATTAAGAGTTTTTAGGGAAATGCGAAACGATTAATAGCCGCAAAAAGCAGAAGTATTGATTTTAAAAAAATCCTAAACATATAGTGCTTGAATTAATAAAAAAAATCCTTAATTTTTTGTAGTGTAAAAGTCTAAAAAAAAAATCCGCCCTTATTAGTCATTTAAATTTTTTTATATAACCGCCCTTGAAGCATGGAATAACTTTTTAGTTTACGGATACTCCGCGATGAAGCGTTGGTGTCGAGTTTTTAAGCTTGGCATCTCGAATCGATTTTAATGTAAAGAAGGGAAACGGAAACCTCCCCGCTCTCATGAGAATGAGGGGTATTGTAATTATTATTTCCGGGGGTTTATATTCCCTTTCACTCTATATACAAGTTCATAAGGTTCAATCTCCTAAATCTTGTTTTTGTAAATTTTTTATAAGTTAAGCATGTAATCTTATAAAGTAAGTTTAATGAATTTTCGACTTACATTAATTAAAATTTGATTTTTTTTCCTGAAGAGATTTCGGATTTTTTTTCTGCTCCTTTTTTTCGTAAAGAAAAGCGTATAAATTTTTATATAACATAAAATATTTTTAAATGGGGGCTTCAAGAGAAGTTAATTACATAGACGTGGCAAAGTCATTCTAATTTAATAAATTTTTCTCTATGGTCATAAAAATTATAAACAAGTCGAAACCTACCTTATTTTATCAAAATAATTTATTGACCTGAACTTAGTTTTTGCCCAGGTATATATTTCTTTATCTTTGACCTTCAACTTAAAAAAATAATGATTTTTCGTTAATTTAAAATAACAGCCTTTTTTCTAGGTGACCATTTAAATTTGCTTAGATGAATTTGATTCACGAAAATTATCAGATAAATATAATCAATTTAAGAGCTGTATTCAGAGAGAAACAAAAATGTTGTAATTCATCAGGAATTAAATCCGACTGTACATACTTTTGTAATTAATTTATCTTTTGAGCCACATTTAACAAAAAATTATTCCCATGAAAATATTAATGCAGACACTTTGCATTTTCAAGTGAAAAAAATTTTGATAGTATGTATGAAACATGTTACAAAGACCGGTCATTCAGTTGACACTACCCGGTTTAAAAAGTAATCACAATGACCTGATCTGATGTGGTATTATAACGAGGGCAGTGACCTTTTTTGGCCTCTAAAATTTTGGATATGTCTTAAGGCTGAACCGGACTTCTCCGAAAAAAAAAAAAAACTTGAGTCATGCAAACATGTCTCTATGTCGCAAGAGCTGTCTGCTGTAAACTGATTAAATAGAAAATAAAATTACCTTACCTATTGTGTTACTTTTCGGCTTTCCGGAAAACCAATCGTCTTAATGCACTTGCTCGTTTCACGATTTTGTGGAGACTAATATCGAATGTAACCCTTTGAAAAAGAGCCTGAGAGAAAGCTACCAAAGAGGAAGGGTTGTTTGAATAGATTTGAATTAAATCTAGAGCGATTTCTCTTTTTATTGTAATGTAAAATTCTAAAAGGAACCCGAAAAAAAAAATGACTCAATTTAATTACAAAAATCATTTTTATTTAAACAACAAAATCTATACATCAAATACCCTTTTTTTCCCTCGAACAAGATACTTCAGAAGTCCAAAAGCTTTTGATATGAAAACAGTGTGTGATAAACCTATTTTAATTTTCGATGTTTTCATAATTCAAATCTTTTTTTAAATCAATGAAAAATATTCCATATTAATTGTTTACACTGTTTATTGCAAGATTCGTGTTTTAGAAATCGACACTTTTTGCTCGCTTGTTCTGGTTGCAGATTAAAACATGCAGAAGTGTTTCCATTAATGCTTACTACTTGGCAGAAGACAAAACATATATTACCGCATATAATATAAAAACTTTTAAAATCGTAAGAAATGACAAAAAAATGTATAACGTTATATATACTTGAATTAAAAGCATGTTGAAGTTACAATTTCAGTTTGGCAAAAAATTAACATAGTTATAAAAATTGAGATTTTTAATATTTAATTGATATCGATTAAAATACCTTTTTCGTCAGACTGAATGAAGCCTTTTAAAGTCAAGAGTAGGGTAAAATAAACTTCTACCAATTTTCTGCTCTAAATGACCTTATTTTAATTTTAATGAAATTTTCATGGGCTCCTCCAACTGTCAAAAGAGCCCAAAAGCTTAAAGGAAATTTGAAAAATTTTGCTAAGTGTCTCATCCTATCTGGATTCTGCATCACATTTTGGTTCCTCAGTAAAGCGATCGGATTTTTTTTTTTCTTAAACTGGAGAAAAAGTTTTTTTGTCATTTTGAACCGTTCTAGCATTTTGGTGAGATTCATTAAAGTTATGTATATGGCAACTAAAAATTCCAATGATTCGTACCGGAAGCAGAATCGTATGATTCAGTTGATTGTTTGGTACGATGCGCCGTTTTTAAGTCATGTGCCAAAAGGAAAAAAAAATCACATAAAAATGGTCTAGCTCAAATCTCCTGGGTAGATTTTGGTAGACCAATTACACGCTTGAGAAGAACATTTCACCCTAGCGCTTTTAGACCCTGTATGACTATCGAGTCAGGTTTTTTTCTGCGAATTTACGACTGGACTAAAAGCCATAGATAAGTTTAGTCTTCTGCATTTATTTACTGGAAGGCTCTTCCTTCAAGTAGTTAGTTTCGAATTCCAGTGCTTTTTCAGGCATTAATTATTTCTGTAAATCAAAGCTCGACATTCTGCAATGAAATACTGATTTAATGTGAAATAATCATTTGTTATGATCTTTCGTAAAGCTCTCGTTTAAGAGTCAGGTCGTCTCGTACGATCATAATTATATGATTTCAGATTTATATATTTTTGTTAATTTAAGAAAAAAAGTTTAAAAGCCTTCGATGGTTGAAAATGAGAAAGTGTGACCACATTTTTTAGTTATGACATAACAAAACGTTTTATCATTTTTTTTTTCTGAATGTGTAACTACGCTTTGGATTTACCTTTTTAGGGGATAGGTAGGAATCTTTAATTAGATTGGATAATAAATAAATTACAAAAAGGTTAAAATTTCTGTATATTTGAAATATTTAAAAGATAGTTTTACAACATTTTGGCACTCTGCACTTAGATCTTTCTTCCAGACTTACAATAAAATATTATAGGTAATTTTACAGTAATTTCTTCAAGACTATGCTTTATTTTAAACAATTTTTTTAACCCTTTAGCAAACCGTTTTAATTTTTTTTATTTTTTATTTTATTTTATTTTATTTTTTGCAATTAACTTGGGTTTCTATAAAAAAGCGAAAAAGTGTGAAAATGATAAACCAAATTTTCATTTTAATTTTTTAATTACCGTATGAAACATGAAAAAAAAAGTAACACAACCTTCATAGCTTAGAACCATTTAATGAAGTTATCACAAGTTTAGGTTCAATAAACGAATATTTTAAAGCAAAATCAGATACGATGAAATAAAAAACAGGGAAAAATGGTTTTAAAAAACTTCTTTAAAACACGTCCCACCGTCCTTTCATTTTGTTCAATACGTGCTAGATCAAGCCCTGCTTGATAGCCCAACGAATAGTTGACATTCATAATATACTGGTATGTTTGTCGGTTCTTTGTCTAAAAAAGAAAAAAAAAAAAAAAACGAAAAGAAACAAAACCTGTAATTGGTCCGAGTAACTCAACTTGGTAGAACAGCACATTTATCTTTGAAATTTATTTCTTGAAGATAAACCCTAGGTTGCGCAAAGTAAATTCCATCAACTAGTTTTTTTTCTTTTTTTATTTTGTCTACGAATTTTGATTGTATAATAAAATCCTAAACGACTACATTAAACTTCGTTAGTAAGTGCTGCGATTTTAAAATTAAATCAAATTCGATTGCGATTTCTTAAATTAATGATAATGAGATCTTAGCTACTCTCTGTTTCCTCCTACAAAATGATAATACATTCACTTTTTCAGGGCTGCGGAACTTTTAAAAAAAGTTTATTTAAATTAAAAATCTTTTTTCAGTTTCATAATATTAAGTCAGTTTAGTCAGCGATTTTAATTTAAAATGCAATGACTATTTCGACTACAGTTTCTTAAAAATAGCCCATTTTATTCGATAAGCTCGCGTTTTTTATATTCTAGTTCCTTATTTGGAAAAATAAGTGCTGTTTAACTCTTCCAAAATACTATCGTAGTTAAAAGATTTTATTCAGATGTTCTCAAAGGTTTCGTTTTTAAAATCATGTACGATTTCGATTCCGATTTAATGCAGTGACAATAATTGTTGAAAAAACCATTTCTGTTTGCCGGTTACGGTTTTTTTTCTTTTTTTTTTCGATTCTGATTTTGCGCCTTTGCAGCCTGAGCTTCTCTATTGTTCAATTTCTTAAGGATAAAATCTTCTACACTTTAGCTAAGGGAAGATTTTTGTATTTTAGAAAAAAAAGTAACGAAAAAAGACCGAAAAAAAAAAAGGTTAAACTTGGAAACTGTGCTTGTGATTCCTCACTCCTTTAGTCTTCATTTCATTAAATTTGAAAAGACTTGATCTTATCGCTGCTCCCGACTTTCTTTTCTCTTTCCTTATATCCAACTTTTCTAATATAAACTTTTTTCCTACCGTGCTGTAAAAAAAAAGTTTAATACTCTCTTTTTTTTGCCTTTGGCAAATCGGCTTTATGGAAAAAAAAATTCGAATTTTCTTTTAACGTTTTTCTTTTCCCGGATCTACAGCAGAGATTTGAAATATTTTAGAAAGCTATTATGTATATTGTAAAAGATCAAATTTCAAAAATTTATACAGACACTAAACAGCGATGGGATCAAGAATTTAAAAGTTCAAAGCACGTTGGAAAAGAAAACGAGGAGTGTTAATATTTTTGGCTTTCGAGACTTATCTCTCTCTCTCCCTTTTATGTAAAGTTGTAAATTTCAGGCAGTCAGATGTAATAAAATGTAAAAAATATTGAGTATTAATGCTTGGAATTTTTTTCCCAAAGCAATAAAATCTTTGAAAAGTTCACGAAGACCTGGTTTTAAGCTCTGTGTTTTGAATAAAAAACGTAAATCGATTGCTTTTAAAAATATTTTTTTTTTTTAAATAAACGAAATTTCAGTCACAAATTATGTTAACCGAGCTTTCAAACATAAGACAAGATATTGCGGTGAGAGAGAAAAAAATCCAAAATTAACTGCATGCACAAGCCTATTAAACCCATGGACCAGAGGAGAGTTCACTCTCTCAAAGAAGGTCAAAGTGAAGAGTTCCCAAAAAGTTAAAAAGTTTCTGTTATTAAAATGTACCCCTATAATTCTGCATCCTAGATGTATGAAACTCATTTCTGGATGCTAGTCTAAAAGATATTTATGAATTTTTAACATTAAAACGATTAAGCTGTTGAAGTATGGAAAACTAAAACTGCAGTACGTCAAAACTTTGTTTTTATTTGGATCCGTCGGCAACACATGATACAGTGAAATCGTATTTTTCTTTTTTCTTTACCACCACAAATGTTTTACCATCGCTAGGAAAATCTATCTATGGTAATAAAGCCGAAAACTTCGAATATGTATTAATTTTTTCTAAACGGAAATGGGTAGCGATATTGCTTAAATCTTTGTAAAAGGTTTTTAAAGAGTAGGAAGAGCTGAACCATATGCCGAAGTATCATATCAAAGATATTGCTTCATGTAAAGATTGTACTTTAGTGTTAACAGAAAAAATACTGCATTTCTGAGAGATTTTTTTTAAAAATTGTATATTCTGTTAAAAAATATGAGTAAGCTGGTCTCTGAAGAAAATGAGCTATTGTGCGGCTATTCCAGGGTGATGTTCGTTACCCAAAGCTAGAAAATCTAAGAGAGCTAACATTGACTTTTAGTGAAAAAATTTTTTTTTTTAAATTCATCAAACCTATCAGATACATGGGTAACTGGCGCTTAAAAAGGTTGACGTTTTTCAGGATGGCCGTCTGATAATAAATTAGCAATAATAAACACTCGCAAGTATTTATAATTGCTCCCTTTAATTGTAAAATTATTACATTATTGTTTCATTTGAAATCTTTATTTTAAAGTAATTTGAATACAGATTTTAAAAAATTTATTACCAACACCTTCCAGTTGTCTTTTTTTATTAAGATATTTTCTTCAGCCTTTACGCCCCTGAATTTTTTTCGTAAACGCATTCATTTATGCCGTCCTTGGATGTTAAACTAAATCGACAAGAAAGATTCTCTCAAACAACATTCTACGTAAACATTAGTTTTAAAAAAAAAAAAAAACTCATTTCGTCGACTGGTGCCTTCAAGACGGATTGTGACTTCTTCACCTTCAGTTTGAATGGGATGTACCGTGTTGCCTCCTGTTACGTATACTGAAGGTATACCGGATAGCTATTACACTCAGGATACATTCAGTATACGTACAAGAAGTTTCACATTTTCTTCTGTTCACCGAGGAGTCTTCAATCTAGAAAAATATGAGAAAAAAAAGCATGTGATAAATAAAAATTTTACAAACGAAACGATTGACGCGAAGCCTTCATTTATTGCAGCAAAAAATACTGCAGGTAAAGGGTCAAGAAACTATGTTTAATTTACGACATTTTATGTTATTTCCTTAAATATCATTCTTATTCAGTAAAGGGTTTTGTTGAACCCTTCATTTCCTCATCCTAACCTTGTGCTACAATTTTGTGTATTGTTTACTTTATCCTTCAAAACGCTTCCAGGTTTGACGTAATAATACAAAAAAAAAGGGTTGCGATTCAAAAGTTTTTTTTTACATCAATTCCATCCTAAGGGCCAAACCTTGATTTTAATCAGATAGTACGTGAGATATTCTTTACGAGTTCGGTCGAGTAAACAATTTTTAAGTTAAAATCTTTTTGACTCTTTGACTTTATTTCTTTTTTTCCGGAAAAGAAACGAATAAAGATGAGTTCGTTGTTATATCGTAAAAGCCAATGGGGATACGGTTTCGAACTCGGGAAGTTGACGCTTGGGAATATCGAAAGAAAAGTCATTTTCACCCAATTTCATTCTTCAAAAACGAATCATCTATTTTCGTTTCTTTGCCATTAAAAAGATTTGGACTTTTCTTTAAAAGAGCAGTTTTGGACTTTTTTAATTAGAGAAAAAGGTGTTATTAATTCAAATGATATGATTTTGCAATGCGTGTGATGAATTTATTTGATGTTGAAATAGGTATGTAATTTACCGTTAGGCACTCATGGCTTACGGCAAAGCGTTTGCTCATAAGTTTTTATTCAAAATAAAAATTAAAAATCTGGCAACAAATCCCAAAAGTTTAACAACGCGTGGAGAGTAAAGTATTATTTTGTTCCATATTTTTTAAAATTTCGTTTTAAAAAATGTCAGAATTCAATTTTTCGAATAGTTGGGTTTCAATTAACCGGTAGAAGGTTGAAAGTTGATTTTTTTTAAAAGTAGAAGTCAAAATACTCCTACGAGGTGGTTAATAAAAAATATGCATGCATTGGCGTTTCAATTTTCCTTTTAAGAAATTCCTAAAGCTGTTATTATTGATCAATTATTTCATTTTGCTTTGATGCTGGCAAGCGGACTCACGCTCTTCGTGTAACTTGAGTTATTGACAACTTTGAACATAAATAATGATAAATTTATTAACTCATTCCACTTTTCCCCTCTGCTTCTTCTTTCTATTATTATTATTATTATTATTATTATTATCATCATCATTATCATCATCATTTTCGTCACCATCCCCACTCTAATTCAAATTTTCGTTGCCCCCTCCAAAAAAAAAAAAAAAAAAAAAAAAAATCGATATTGGCATTTTTTTCCCTGAATGTAAACACCTTCCCTGGAAATATTTTTAACTTCACCCTTGTCTTCGTTTGATTCATTTAAAAATTAATTTTTTAAAAAAATCGAATTTGTAAGAACGCTGATTTAAAAAAAAATGTTAAAATACTTACAACTAACATAACAATTAAAAATTTAGAAACAAAGCTACGAAAAGAAAAATCAAAACCGAAAAGCCGAAAACCTTTTTTTACGTTTTGCAAGCAAACGGAACGCTTCCAACCAAAAATAAATAAATAAACAATTCTTCCCTTCTTTCGTTTATAAAAAATTAAAACTTTCAGAAACAGTTTACAACTTCACGAATCCTTTTTTATTTTCCATATGTTACCGTCTTAAAATCACAAACTTAGCGTACTAACTAAAATCTTTTTTCCTTTCTTTTTTTTTTCGTATAAAAAATTAAAAAACAAATTGTCTTACCTGAATTCGTCGCTTCATTTGAAGAGAATCGAAGAAGATTGAAAGAAAAAAAAAACACTCAATAAAATTAGTAAAATGAAAAGACCGACTAAAAAGAGACTTGAATTCTCCGGAGCTTGCCAAAATCTATAAAAATGGCAGGGTGAGGAAATAAGAGTACGCATGCTCAAAAGACAATACGACGCCATGAATACAGTTCTCTCATACAAAATACCCTTCATCTCACAGAATTGGCTGATATCAGTCGTTACGGGAAGGAGGGGTATTATTATTGCCAGCATAAAAATCTTAAATCGTGTGATAGACTTTATTTCATCGCAAGCTAAACATAGGCTTGACAAGATTTTTTAGGAGGAAATTAATTTAATTTTTTCATTTTAATTTACCCAGTTTAAGTTATATGTTTAATATTTCCCCAAGTCTAAACGTAAACTGTTCGGATTGAAATTGTATAAATAAAGGGATGGGCTTCCTCGAAAGATCCCTATAATTTTATAAGATTATAAAAAAAAGTTATACCAAAAGTTTTTGTCAAGATTTATTATTATTTCATGTATATATCGCTTGAATTAATTCGGTACGTCAATGTTAAGTTCTAATAAAAAAGTTCTTTATTGTTTTGTCTGTGCTTTTCTTATGTTTTTCTCCGAAAAACTTCGGTCTCTGCTTCAAGTCTTTCTTTTAATTTGCGACTGGAAATCTTTAGAAAATTGTACATCCGTTTTATTTTGCTGAGCTTTGTTTATCATTTTGCTCAAAATGATACGCGGTGTCTATATAAGAGCAAAATAAACTTTTTGTATGTGGAAACAATCGATATGAATGTACCTATATAGAAAAACTGAAAACTTGATTTAATTTCAAAAATTTAATTCATTGCAAACTCTGTTTCTGCTCACGCCTTTTTTGCTTTTTCAGTAAATTATTTTCCTATATACAGTATTTAGTAATCACAGCTGTATTTTTCTACCCTTTTTTTTTTTTCATGGAACAAACTTTACTAGGCTAATGATCTTGGGATACCAAGAAAAAAAAAATCTCCATTAATTTTTGACTTGCATTTATCCGGTCAGTATTTTAATATTTAGACCAGTATTTTTTATTAGGTTTTTCGGTATTTATTAATAAAATACCAGTAAAAAATTTAAATGGTCAGTATTGGATGGTCAGTAGAAAAAAATTTAAAAATCAGTATTTTTAATTTTTTTTGCCAGTAAATAAAAATAAAAAATCAGTAAAATATTATATTTTTGCTAGGAAAAAAAAAATTGCGAATGAAGCATTTGCGAGAAGTTTATCTCCACATTTAAATACTGAAAACTTGTCGTAGCAGGAATATTAGGGTGGTTCACATTTACCCTAATTTTAGCGATTTTGTTCTAAATGAGATTTTCACTTTTCTTATGGTCTAAAAACAAAAGTTAATTTTTTTCAGATTTTTTCGATCACGTTTATTGGTGGCTCACGGCCATTTTGTGCTTGAAAAAAAAAAATTTATTTGGCATTTTTTTATACAAATTTTTCCAAAACTTTAGGAGTAATTTTTTGGGACCAAACCAATCAATTTTTTCGCACCATCCCGTGTCGATCAGAATCACCCGTAACTGGCCAAACACCCTTTTTTGGACAAAAATAGCAATTTTTTGTAAAAAATTTCGAGTCAACTATTGTCTTTCTAATCATCTATTGTCACCGTAAAACAGTGCCAAAGTATGTTTTCGACAACGCAGAGCTCGAATTTGACCACCCCGATTTGATTAAAACCACCCCTAACTTAATTAGACCCGGTTTTTTTTTTTTTTTTTTTTTTTTTTTTGTTTTAGATAAATCGCATTTTTTTATCCTCATAATAATATTGGTTTGTCAAAAAATTACTTTTTGGCATGTCAAAAGATTACTGCCTAAATGAATTTAACATACCGATTTCTTAAAATAAAAATATTGCCCAAACAAATTTAAATACTGATTTTATAAATTAAATACTGGTTAAAAAAATAAAAAATACTGCCTGAATTAATTGATATTATTGACTTTCTACATACAAAAATACTGGAAATTTAAATAAAAAATACTGCTTTTAATATTAAAATACTGGTGGAATAAATTTAAACCTTTAATTTTTAATAACAGTTTCTTAACTGGAAGACTGGCATGGTCAGCATCAGTGCAAAAATCGACCAAAACGGTGTCTTAAACACAAGCTGTTAGCTGTTTTAGAACCTTTTAGCTAAATTAGTCTGTTTTTTTGTCAAATTAACGCTATACTCATGCGTTTTCTTATGTCTGATGAAAATATTTTTCTGTAGCACTTCATAGCTTTCCATCAAACTATTTTTAACGATTCCACCCTTTTTATCTCATTATTTTTATTTTAGCTCTCCTTTTCAAATTTTTCCTGTAAAATCCCTCCGTTTTTCAACCGATATTTTCGTTTGGGAATTTTTCTGTAATTTTTCGCTTTAAAGACGGTGGGAAATTTTTGTTCTTCTGACTTTTGGAGCGTCAGTTAAAAAAAAAAAAAAAAAAAAGAATGGAGGTTGGCATTATTTATTTGTATCCTCTTTTTTTTTATTGAAAACAATACCTTTGTTTACCTTCTGTGTATTATTTTACAGATATATCCACTTGACTGAATCCGCGCTGTATTTTAAAGGCGCATTCCTATCATCATATAAAAAAAATTTTTGACGCAATTCTTAAATTACAACTAAGTACAATCCGTATGGGCGTAACTTAAGATGCTCCCGAAACGAATAAATTTTATGGTATCCTATTTAAAATATGTAAAATAAGAGCAGATGACATCAAATTATCCCATGGTAAATAATGCATGGTTGAAATCGTTTTCAAAAATGTAACGTTTTTTTCTTGCCTGGATTTTTTTTTTTTTTACTGGAATTAAGGAAAAGTGGTTAGACGTATAAAAATCTTTCGAACCTTAGATCAATCAACTGGGTCTATGCTTTAAAAAAGAGATGTAAATTTTAAGGACTTTTTCCGATCAGGATTCTTATAGACACTTTTGTTGTTATGCTACATACGGAAATCATCCGATATTAAATCCACGACTAGTTCGTACAAATTCTTCATTTTACATTTGGATCTAAAGAAACTGGACAAAGGGCAAATCGAAATTGAATCCTGACGTATTTACGTTCAGTCCATTCATAGGTGGCACATACTATTAATCATGTCTTGCCTCCATTTAATAATTAATTGCACTGTGCAATTAATTGTATGATGCAATAAATTACACAAACTGAAGTGCTGTGCGGATTTTTTTGCTCAAAAACAGATTTTTTTGGATTTTTCGTGATAAAAACAAAATTGGGTGGCCACAGAATTGAAAAAATGGTACACAGGGCCTATATTTTTGATTTTAACACTTGAAAGCTAAAAAAAAAAAAAAAAAAAATGTGCTTTTGAAAGAAAAAATCAGTACAGTAGCTCCCTCTGGTGTGATTAATTGCATTATACAATTAATTGCTTCGTACAATTAATTATAAAATGGAGACAAGGTATCCGTAATTTTTTCTAAATACATGAAAGCACCAATTAAATCTAATTTTTCAAAATGAAAAAAATCAATGTTAAGGTTTTTGGAAAGCTAGGGACTTAATGTTTTCCGTTAATTCGCTTAATCTTTTATTTTGTTTCACAGAAAATAAACAGCTAAATCAAATCCATTGTCTGGTTTACATTCCAACATTTTGTTGTGTATTTTGGTGACAGTTTATAAACTACACTAAATTAATATCATTATTGTTTATTTTCATTCCGATCGGACGAAATGATGCAGAGAGAAAACAATATGACTTATAAGCTTTGATTACATACCTACAGCATTTTTGTCCATAATTCTAATATAGTCATAAAGGAATGGAAAGAACTTGATTTTTTTAACAGTTCAGAAATATAAAAATAGTGTAGAGAAATACGAATTGGAGAGAGGTGATTTAAAATGGAGTTTTTTATTCCTTTTAAAGGCAATGGCAGGAACGTATCCAGAAAAAAATCGTCCTCGGGGTGACATAGGAACAAATAGGAGACATAGATGAGTACGTGCCTGACTTGTTAGGTATGTGTAAAAGATAACACCTTGATACCATTAGACCAAAGCCTTCATTGTACCGCTGCCATTAACAAATATTTACGTTTTCAATTCTCTAAGTGGATTTTTCTATTTTATTTTATTTTATTTTATTTTATTTTTTTTTTTGTTTTAAAAGCTTAATAATTCTTGACAACATCCTATACATGATGTCATGAAGCAATTAAAAATAATTTTAACCTAGTCCTGGATATCAGTCAACTACAGAACTAATTATTAAAGATCGTAGAGTAAAAGCAGAGTAATTCCTCTCTTCCTTCTTCCTCCCAATTTATTAAAAGCTCACACATAAATCAAAAGAAAAAGGAAAAAAAATATAGGGATAATCTAAGTTATTAAACTAGCCTATTTTCCCAATTAAATTAGACATTTACAGCCTAGGCATAGGCATAGAATGACGGCATTAATTATTTACCAAATCGTATTTCACTGATTATTAATATAATAAGGATATGTAAATTGAATAAAATAAAAGTCCTGACGATTTTTTTTTTTTTTTTTGTAATAAAATGTACATATTTGCCGGAATTTCTTTTTTCGATTACCACACTCATAGAACCTGAAGGACGTCCAATTTAAAAGGAGAACTAAAATAGGGTTTCTCTTTTCCATTTAAACTTTTTCCAACCCTGAACGGTACAAAATCCCTCCCTTACTACGCCATGTTTGCTCCTGCTTGGCCATCGTTCAGATTTATCATTTACTTCCAGTCATCCCTATCTAAATGACTTCAGGGTGGAAAAGAGGACGCAAAAGCCGTAAAATACCAACCGTAAAGTAAATTAAACTGTATTGTACGTAAGTTCATGCAACAAAAATGGATCATCTTCATTTTTGCTGTGACATTATCTCATGGAAAAAATGAATGCTTTGGAAAAAAAATGATAAATTTACAGTTCAGGCGTGTTTGAAATTATTTCATGCGTTCTTATGAAGTAGATATCGAAGATAAAACATTCGAGAAAAAATGTAACAATATGAATGATTTGATATTTGATACGCGATATCCTGTATACATGCTTTTTTAGGAGGGGGGAAAGAGGGGTATTTCTTTTTTATGACCTTATAATGTAAGATGATATTGCCAAAAATTTCAAGAAAGAGTCAAGTCTGTAAGAAGTAATCTACGATCAAGAACCAAAATGTTTAATAAAGTTTAATGTCCAGAGGGTAGTTTTAAGCACGTAATAAAATCATTTTAATTTTCTTAATTTTTACTATACATATCAAGAGCATGAGAAAAAGTTGTTTTTGTACACGTTTCTTATCTTAAGTAGTCTAAAAAATCTTATTTAAGAAATATACGTACTTTATATTTATTACGCTTAATGTTTTGTAGCAAAAGATAGTTTTGAAAAGTCTTTTTCTTGCGATGCGCAGTTTCAGTTTTAAAAATTATGTCCAATAAATTTACAACGATTATTGATGATGGTTCGGAATTCAAATGCTATTTGGAAATGAATTGGGATTCATATTTTCAGCTTGGTTTTCCGATTTCCTATTATTATTCCTTACCGATTCCTAAACAACTTCATCTCACTGCTTCGAAGCCTCTATTTTAAATTTAGAACAATGGAGCTGAAAAATAAAGAACTTTTCTAATGAAAATAACAAAATTCGGTTGAATCATACCGTTATCGTCAAAACTTTAACACGGTTTAAGACCTTCTGAAAATTCTGTCCAAAAAATAAGGCCATAATCCTAATTCACACTATTTTATCATTATTTGAGCATTAAAAGGACTGGATTGTATAATTTTTTAAAATTTCTTCTTGTTTTCTGCTGCGGAAATTGCTATTCTCACATCTTTTTTTAGTGGGCAAAAATTGGGGAGGCGCATAGTTAAAACAGAAAAAAATAAGGGAGTCGTTGATGCTAAAGGTCTGGTATGCAAATTGTTCTTTATTAAAAACTAGTTATACTTATATCAATAGCATAAAGTCAGGCGACGACAGTTTAATAGTCCTCTACGGGGAAAAAAATGACATGCTAAAATGCGTGCGTCCTTAGAGGATTATTTTAATAATCTCTTTTTTTTTTTTTACATAATCAAGTTGAGCCTTTCGAAAGAAATTAAAATAAAACGGGGAAAGAAAAGAAAAAAAATGCAGTATAGTAATTTTTGGGGCTTTTCTCCGAAACTGACTCTTTGAAGCACCTTATCAGACTGCTGTTTCCATTTTTGCTTTTGGAGATTATTAAAAACACCGGATAAAATTTACTGACGGGTTTATTGGAATTTAAGAATTTTTCGTGGAGTTAAAAGTTTTGTTATATGGCGAATAACGAGGAACTCACAGTCGGATAGATGATATAAATAATGGAAAATCATTTTCATGATATAAAATATGAAAAAGTAAAACGTAAATCGCTAGACAAATTGTATTCAGAGTCGTAATGTGTGTAAAAAATGGAGAAGCACGTCCGCTTGGGACAGAGTGTTTAAAAAAGACAAAATAATGAGACGTTTCCAAGGTAGAGACACGACGAGATTACCCCTTCTTACACGAAGACGTTTTCAATTTATTGAGGCTTTCATTCCGTCCCAATCTCTGATAAATTTTATTTTTATGTGGAAAAACGGTATATGTTCGGAAAGCCTCCCAACCAAAAAAAATCTTTCTTTTTTTCTGATTTTTGGAGGAAAAAAAAAACTGAAATTAAGATACATGAAAAGATAACGCAATTCCTGTCTGATAATTGAGCATTTTCGTGTTCGATTTATTTATTTACCTTGTTTAAATTTCTTATTTAACAGTTGAAGACATTTTTCAAGAGATTTTACAGATTCGCAGTATGACAGTAATGCAATTTTTTTTGGGCTCCTTATTTTGAAGAGAGATTAAAATCATAATTGGGAAATGTTTCATTCAATTTGTAACTTCATCGGTTTCCTCTTATGCTCTTTAAATAAAGAGTCAGAGTCTACCAAAAGTATATTTTTGCCCCCTTGCAGCAATCTTTATCAAAATTATACTAATCACCAAAAAAAAAAAAAAAAAAAAAAAAAAAAAAAAAAAAAAAAAAAAAAAAATTTGAAGCGATAAAAATCTGAAAATGAACGCCATTTCTTTGACTTTCGTTTTAAAAGCCATTCCCAAAAAAATCGTAACTTCTAGTGTTTTCTTGAGAGTAAAAAAAAGGATTGAAAACAAGTTTTTAGAAAGTCTTAAAGTCCGATAATTATTGTTCTTCCTTTCTTTAATGCACATTGAAACAATATACGAATTCCATGTGAAGATGATACAATATTCCAGTTTTTTTTAAAGTAAAATATCCCGGCAAAGGTACAATGCTTCCAGATTATTCGGGGAACCAAAGTTTAAAATAAATAGGTTTTAAAAATTTACGTTGACCATAACGATCTCGATTCAACATTGATTGGAACAGAAATATAAATCGCATGCTGATTTCGCCATGCTACTCGAAAAACGTTGATATCCTGACTGAAGTTCTATTTTCTAATGGTGTAATACGTGTAAAAATCGATATCACTTCAAGCTTACAGTTATCTCGATGGACTCTGATTTTAAAAACGTTGCCTAAATGATGGTTTTTTGTCACAAAGGAAAATTTAATTAAAGTTGGCGTAACCCCGTTTTTGTACCAGAAGAAGTTTAACAGGAGAAGGAGCTGACTGTGTACTCCCTCCACACAAAGAAAAATTGGAAAAATGCAAAAATGCAAAAATGCATAAATGCAAAAATGCAAAAATGCAAAAATGCAAAAATGCAAAAATGCATGCACTTTCCCAAATATCATATGCCAAAAACAATTCAGGTGGGAATCATACTCCACTCAGAAAGGCTGAGCCCACTTCGCCTTTCCTTGGCTACGGGTCTGAATCATTTACTTTTGAATTTCTAACGCGGCGCAGTAGCACCTTATTCCCTGTTAGCATTTATCGAACTAGGAGGAAGGGGGGTTGGTCTGAAATGACAATTGGTTCAGTACGATTTTCCGATATTGGCCGATTTTTATACCAGGCACTCATATATTTATTTCATCCGGCATAATGTATTTTATTTACCTGTAATATAATTTTCTTGTTCTTAACATGGAGATTTCATTCTATACATTCGTTTTACTTAGTACTGAGCTCTACGGAAGGTTTTTCAAGATTAATAATCTTGATTGCTTGAATCATGAGCAGCGGTTTTTTCTTTTTTTTTTCCCCGAGATATAGGAAACCGAACTTACTCAAAAGATTTTTTATTTGTGTTACGCCCCATTTGTGAAATTGCCCAGTTCATGAATGGGGTAGGCTGCATGCCCCGTTCACGAACTGGGCAATTTTATGGTCCAAAATTGCCCAGTTCATGAACGGGGGAGTCAAAAAATTCAAAATAACAAACAGGGCAAGATAGTTTTTTTGATTTTTATTAAGTTCTAGAGCCGAATATTATTATTAATAAGTAAGTAATGATTCCTATCATTTTATATTGTTTCGCATTCCTATTTCATACTTTCTGGTGTAGTATTTATTTTTTTTATTTTATTTTTTTATAATTAATCTGCTTTGAATAATACTCTAAAAAATTATAGGACGTACTTTTAAAACTGAAATTAATAAGTAAATCAGGTAGTGTATGAGGATTAAGTTGAAAAAAATAATGGAGAATGAAATTAAAAAGAATATTAGGGGTGAAAAGCTAAGACTACATATATTGGGCAAAAATATTTGATAGGGGAAAATTTCAAAACGTAATATTTGCGACAATAATGCCAGGTCGGGTTCGAGTTTTTAGAATGATCTCAGTGGAGGTTGAAGTTTAGGGTTCGGCTTAATCAATTCAATTAAAACAAAAAACCGGGGTTCAGGTTCAGGCTTCGGTCCTTGGTTTTGGCTAAAAGGGTCGGGTTCAATCTCATGGTTCATCTAGTTTTTAATGTAGGGTAGGGTTTGTTTTCACGAATTCTGCTTTTTGGTAGTGTTCCAAAGGTTTTTTTTTTTTACTTCAATTCGTGTTTTTAGGCGTTTTTAAAGTCCAAACCTTTGTTCTTCGGCCAAAATTTAGAATTTGGGTTCAGCGTTTGGGTCAGTTAAACCGTTTTTGAAAGTATACAAATTTCAGTTTTTAAAACTTAGTTTTTTAGTTTTCAAAAAAAATTAATTTTGAATCCTTAAGTAATTACAAAAAAAATAAATTAACTGGAATATATGAAATAAAGATGCTTTATAAGACAAAATGGAAGGGTATGACATAACTTGTTCATCCTTTAGTAAAGGACCTTTACAATATCCGACTTAAAAAGCAAAAATAATAAAGCACATAACACGTTGCCCCGTTTGTGTAATTTTTAAATTTTCAGCTGCCCCGTTCATGAACTGGGCAATTTGACGTTGCCCAGTTCATGAACTGGACAATCTTATTGCCCAATTCTAGAGATCCTGAAAGAAATTAGCCATTCAGCCGTTTCCGGTTTTTCGATAAATCCGAAAAATAAATTTCTGTCTGAAATATTAATTTTTTTAAGTTTAAAAAATGGTTCCTGACTGTTTATATTTACGTTCTTAATTTTCCAAAAAAAAATTTTAATGGATCAATAATTTTCAGGAGAAAAATATCGAAGAACCGGAATTACAGGTATGGCTAATCTCTTTTAGGATCTCTACCCAATTCATGAACGGGGCCAGCAACCTATCCCGTTCATGAACTGTGCGATTTTTTTGCCCAGTTCATGAACTGGGCAAATTCACAAATGCGGCGTAACATTTGTAATCTATGTTGATGGTCTATTCTTTCCTATTAAAGCGATCAATGTTTTATGCTTTGACCTCTTGTTACATAAAAATAAGCATGGAAAATTATTTTGTCTTTTTACTTTTTTTTTTAGTAACAGATATACCGTTTTAAATCTTGGCACTAGCATAATAATATATAGTTAGTCACTCCTACTTTGCAAGATTGTAAGGTATCCATTAATTAAAAACCAAGTACAATTTATAATAATAGAACGTAGCCGATTCTATAATATTTTTATTTTATGTTCTCTACTGTAATAACTATAGTTGTTATGTTTTAATTTTTGCCGTCTCTTAAGCGTAATTTTTTGCGGTTGCTGTTTTTTTTATTTTTTCATTTCCCCCCCCCCCTTTCTCGCAATTAGCCTACCGTTCCATATTGCTAACAATCAAAATCGAACCTGATTATCTGGTAAAGCAAAAATAAAAGGAGAGGTAGGTGAGAAAGTAAAACAGAGATAAGTTTAAGTTGGCAAACGTGACGAGAAAGAAAATGGTTTGAAATTGCTTTGGGATTAAGGAACTGCTGCCAAGCTCACGGAAATAACTTCAAGTCAAGTATTGTCTCGATTCAGTTGCAACCAAGAAAGCTTATTTTTTTCGGATGAAAAACTGAAATGGAGAATTTATTCTAAATTAATTCTTTTTTTGAAGATCAAAGGGAATTTCATTTTTATTTTTCATAACTTTTTGCAAATTAAGATGTACATGAATTTTTATTAAATCGTTTGATGTTATGAAAGTGCAGATTTTTTCCGGGTTTAAAAATGAAAAAAAAAACCGTAAACTTTATTTTACTAGAAATTTTTGGAAGCGGACAAAAGCGACATTTTTGAGATTTTTCGGATTTTGAGAAAATGTTTATCGCAGACGGAAATAGTACAACAATGGTTTATGTTAAAAATGTACAAAAAAAAAAAGGGAATGAAGGTCTAAAGGGAAGGGAAGGGAGTGAAGAGAGATGGAAGGCAGAAGGGGAGGATTGCGAGCTCAGCAATGGAGGGAAGCGATTCCTCACATTTTAAATAACGCAAGGGAATCCTAGGAGAATAAAGAAAGCTCGACTTGGAGAATGCCTTTCAGACGCGATATTTCTGATCTAATCGTTGATCGATATTGTTCAACGGGGAGAGCATATAAGTTGAAAACTTATTTTTTAGTGTCTAAACGATAACTAAACCCTTTACCCCTTTTTTCTCCGAAAAATACGTCCTCTTATGTATGACTCATATCTTTGTTCTGGATAAAACGTTTTAGCGTGAATTCCAACGTTGAAAATTATTAAGAATAACATTCTCTATATTCGTTGGCTTGTTTGTTTTGTTAGCTTAATTAATTAAAAAAACGAACATGACACAGCCAGCCTTTCTCTATAAACTGATTAATGACTAAGAGTTAATATTTGGTTCAGCAGAGAATTTAAGATGCGAGGCACGACCTAAAAATAAAGCTTTGCTGCGTAAAGACTTCCACACAAAAACTTATATAGGATGGATAACATTTTGGGGTAAACTTTTAACTGCCAAAGTAAAATTTCTGTATAGTTTCGAAAACGACTAATCTGCTTCTCGCCGAAATATTTAATTGCGCTGTATATCACAAGTGAAAAGAACCATGCATTTGATTAACATATTTCATGCGAGTTGAAGTCGAAACACGACTGGATGAAAACTTAATTAAAATCGATAAATCCTAATTTAATTTTGAACTTTAATTAAAGAAGTAATTTAAGTGGTTTTAGTAGGCGCGATTCTTTTAAAGGAACTTTAACTTTTCACTTGAAAATTTTATTGTAATCTACTTATAAAGGATGTAAATGTTAAAAAAAGACTACGTATGAGTTTTTTTTTTTTTATGACCTTTACCAGAAAATTTGAAATAAGCCCTTTTAGATAATTCGAAAAGAAGTGTTACAAGTTTAGAGAAACTAGGTTTTTCCTCCTTTCAAACTAAGCCGTCAGCCCACACTTGATCGGACATCTCGACACGAGAAACCAATCTTTATGTAAATCGAAGTTCAATAAAAAACCGGGAAAAGATGGTGTAATATGTTAAAAATCGAGATCGGAACAACAAAAAAGTATCCATTTCAAGAATAAAGCCTCCATTCAATTGGTCCTATCGTTAACATAAAAATAAATATTATGAAAATGGCTTCTTCCTAAAGATGAACCAATACCACGCGATCATTTACATAAATTACAACCATACATATTTTTCTTTACAATGATTTTGATAAGAAAAAAAAAATCCCGGCGTTTTCCGAAACGACTAAATGGTATATTTCGCGTTCACAAACTGACGGGTAGGATACAGGCAATCCATTTTAACGAAGTGGTTTACCTTCAGTGGTATAAATCGATCCTTTTAGTTTGAAGTTGACTGACGCAATTCTAGGTGCAATTTAAATTGTATCTTTCCTCGTCTTGAAAATTACCGAGACGTAAAATTGTTTTTAAAAATGTAGGTACTTAATGTGTAGCCCGCTCTTTTTATTCCAAAAGTTTATTAGTAAAGCTTTTTTAAAAATTAAAATATGTCGAATTTAAACGCTAATTAAAAAGAATTAACGCTTCAAAATTTCCTTTTAATTAATTAAATTTGAACCCTCACATGTTCATGTTTGTAATGCTATCAGATATGAGACAAATTTATTATTCTGTAATGTAATAGCTTATGCTCTAAAACGGAACATTGAATAATTATACCGAAAAAAAATTTTTTTTTGTGATTCTTTTTATTTTCCGTGAAAAATCGTGTAAGGATTGGGGTTCTTATCGATTAGCATAGCTCTTCAATAAAAATTAATTAATAAAAGATGGAAAATTTGATAGGCTAGAGTGGCTAGACTTCATTGATTTTTTTCCTGAACATCCTACACTGTAGGATTCCTAAGCGGTACTTCACTTCATCGTTCGTATTTTTTTTTTTTTTTTTTTTTTTTTTTTTGAACGAAACAAGATTTTTAAAACTGAGCTTCTGTTTTCCTTTCGTTAGACATTCGCAAAAATTTCAGATTTCTTAAATACCATACTTTTTTAAAAATTTACGGTAAACCGATTTTCCTTCAAACGTTCTTTGTCTAAAGGTATTAAAATTTTCGCAGGTGTTTGCTTTAGAAGGAATTCGGAATTAGTTTAAACTTTGATATGCAGCATTTATTTGAAAAAAAAAATGTTTTAGATTTTTTAAATAGAGAATATGGTCTAAAAGAATTCACTGGAGCTTAGCTTTACCATTCATTAATTTATTACATTTCAGATTTGCCCCAGCTCATTTCCTTTCGAATACAACGCAAAGATAGGCACATATTTTAATGAAAATTAAAAAAAAAGTCAAATATGGATTATTGCGTAAAAATGGATTTTTTTTAGTTACTTAAAAATTTGTTTAAGACTCTGTTTTCTATGAATTAATATTCTCTAAAGGACAACTTTTTTTAGAAGACTTGCATTATGGGCATGTGCAAAATATGTAAAAATATTTCATAATTTTAATTTCGGCTCTTTTGAAACACTCGTGTAACCCTTGCAGGCTAATTTCAACTTCTTTTTATTTTTTTGAAAATCACTGATTTCTTTAATCTAAGATTCGGTTTTGCAACTATTCTTTTAAAGACATCATTTTGTTACTTTTGCATATAAATTTCCGTTGCTCTTATCTACCAAAAGTATTTTCATCTCTATTAAGCCAATTTGTAGCTTCTGGTCTGCCGGGAAATTGGTTGTAGATTGTTTTAGATTTGATTGTTGGTAGATTTGTTTCACAAGGAAAAAAATGTTTCTTTCCGAAATGAACATCGATGGGAAATTGAAATTTCGTGGCATCAGAAAAGAAAATCTTGGAATAATATTACAAAGATTCAGGACACGAGATTTTCTTCCCACTCTCCCGAATTTTTCGAAAATTATTGAAAGCAACACTGCCGACCCGGCAATTCCAGCTTTTTTTTTCTTTCATTCATTTGAAAAAGCATAAAAATCTGCAATTTACATATAATTATGAAATTATTAGTGGCTTTCGGAACGTATCCATTGGCCAATACAATCTTGTTAACATAATAAAGGATTAAAAACGAAGTTAATTTTTTTAGAGCACGATGTGCAACCCTTCCACTCTTATTATTAAGGCATCCCGCTGGTGCTTGACACCAACAAGAGGAAGGAAGACGACATTGTACAATTCAAGGCTCTTATAATAAAAGGGTTGAATTGTTTCAACAATACCATTTTATTTCAAGGTCGCGTGCATTATGATGCAATCTCTGTCAAGGATTTTTTTTTTTTTTTTAGTTTAAAAAGGGTTGATTGTTGATGTCTTGTCATTAGTTCCGCTTTAAAATAAAAAATAAAAAAAATTTTATTCTAGGTACAACATCGACGTCAACGATCTTAAGATGACCGAAAAATAATGCAGTATTTCGGTTAATTTTGCAAATCTGATAAATTTCATAATTGCAACTACAAAGAAAATCCTTAAATTTGATAAATGTGACAGAAATAATATCGAAAGGTAGTTAACTAAAATAAAAGAGAGATAAAATTAAAATATTATTGAGATCGTAAAGTTGAGGAGCGAAAACAAACGGAGACTAATACACATTGCACAGTAGTTGGGATGATGGAGTTTGATTACTCATAAAAATAGTTTTACGTCCGTCGTCTGTTGGTTATAAACTGAAGAGACCACTTGAAATGGCGTAAATCAAAAATGACGTAACCATCGTACATTGCTGATAAATTTTTCTCCATTGACTGCTTTCGCCTTTGCAAGCTCCACGCATTTTTTTTTTTTTTTTTTTTTTTTTTGCTGACATCGGCTCTTTTCCTCTTTTAGCCGCTTCCTTGTATATTCAACTCGTTTTATATTATTTAAATGAGGGGCATATCTCAGAGGTGGCAAAACAAATTAGGCATAATCATTCTCGTTAAATGAATGATTTCTTCTTCCCAGACAAAAATTATTACATTTGGAATTAAATATAATTGACCATTGATGGCTCGTGACGCCGGATATATTCCCTTTTGAATATAAAACAGATAATAGGCTCATATTTAAGGGACCCTTTACTTTTATCTTTAAGCAGAAATTATAACTCCCTTTTTAAATGATTCTGAAATTTAATTTTTATACATAAGGTTTGAACCCGTTTTATCCTAACATTGAATTGACACTGCTGCCATATTCCGCCAATACAGACTATAATCTTAATTTTGGTTTAAGCATAAGTAAGGTTAATTCAAATTTGAATACGAAAATAGGTATAACGAACTTTTTAAAAAGAAATAACTTTTTGGAAATGTTAAATCAAGGCAAGTCCCCGGGAAAAAGGATGCAAATCAACTTATTGTTTTTGTCTATCTTTTCGTCAAAGAATTCAAAACAAAATTTTGGGCTCTGATGCTTTTTCTTGCTGGCTCTTCCAAGTCGTTCTTTTATTAAAAATAATTTTGGTGGTTTTAAATAATCAGTAAAGATAAGAAACTCTAATTTTTCGTTTGCTTTGCAGATAAGGCCTATGTTTTGGACATTCTTTATCATGGCTGTATACAAAAATTAACATAACTTTTGATTCAAAAGAATTTTTCTTTTCTAATTTTTACAATTTTACTGATGTCGATATTATATCGATATATCGAATCCAAAATTATCGACTGATTCTTGATTTTTATAAAATCCGGTATTTCGATTTATGATAATTTTTTTCTTTTCAAATATCGATAATTTTTTACTTTTTTCCCTCAAGTTACCTTCAGATTTCAGTAAAACTATGGAAAATTTTTGATCTAAAAATGTTTCCGCTGAGCTAAAATACAAGTTTTTATTTTTGTTAAGAAATATTTCAATATTGGTGTGGAATTATTTACTGACCAGTTCAACGAGTATCGCCGAAAAAAAGCTATAAACATCAGGGTCCTTATTCTTAAATTTTTTCCAACAACACCTGTTTTTTTCGTACTGGATATGCGATTAAATGTATCCTAAACTTTCCGATAAGTTCGATATATTTACTCTGATTAAAGAGGGAATATTTTGAAGGAATCTTACTAAAGGCAAATATATCGAGTTCCTGGTGGAAAATTCTGTTTTAAAGTTAACAAAAAAAAAAAAAAAATGTTTCGAAAAGAGCAGGTTTTTTGTTAATATCATATGTTACGATTTTTCTACAAAATAATCCTCAGTCTCATTCCCTGGTAGAAATCGGCCGAAGAAGGAAAATCATGCTCGAACGAAACCCTTGTACTGTAGATCTCGATTCAATGTCCATTTCGGCGACAAATATGAGCTCGAACTGAAATATAAGCCTGTGGTCATTTCTTTTTGGTACAGTTTCTCAACATGAAAGCAATTTTTGGCCCGATGTCGTTTCCCAGGTCTTCCGAGAATTGATATTTATACCAAAAAAAAAAACTGTAAGATTTTAGTCCAGATTTAAGATTAAAACTTTTTAACAATTAATTTTTTAATTATAATAGAAGCTATTTATTTGTGTTCAACAGTTAAAGCTAAGAAATCGATATTTACACCAGATTTAAACCAGACGTCAGTAGCCGTGCTTATTTTTATAAAAGAGTCGATTTGTTGTGAAAATATTTTGCTTACCCTAAGTTTAAGACACCATATTCAATAAGGGAGGGCCCCCTTCGAAAAATATGTCAGATTTTGAATGAAATATAAGGAAGTGTAAAGTACATGATTCACAGCCAGTCTACTACTAACAGGATTTTTTTGATCCTTGAAAAATTGCAAAAATAAAAAAGAATATTTTTTGTAGAGAAAAAAAATATTGTTAATTTTCTTAAAATATTCTTTGCTATTAAAAGTTTTAAAATAATACATACATGTGCATTTAAATTGAATTTATGTATTTAACAATTTTTTCATTTTTCGTATAATTATGTTTTATGGATCGAGTAAAAAATTATTTTGTTCCTGAATTTTATCTCTTAAATTCAGAGGTCTGGATTTTTCCCCTCTTCTTTTTAAATCTCCCCTGAACGACGGTCTTAGCTAGGGTAAACTTTTCTTCGTCAGGTTGAATAAATGTGTTCAAATCACCCATTTATAAAGGGGATTCCTTAGTAACAGGAAATAATTTTTTGCCGAAAGAAAACAGTTTGGTTGGGAAAAAAATGGTAAAGCGGATTTTATTCCTTGAAATTTGTTTGTTGGTGAAGATTTCGAATTAACTCAAATAATATTTTCCTTTAGATTTGTATGCAGATTACGGCCATTTCAATTTTAAACGTTAGTTTTTATTCAAGTTAGTAGGAGGACTGCTACTAAATTGAAGTTTATAGCAAGATTATAAGACTTTTATTCTTTATTGTGCTATTTCATTAACGATATAGATTTTTTTTTGAGTTTCTATGGCTATTCGAATAACCGCTATAACTATTTAAATCATTGATCGTTGCAGGTTTTATTCAAACTTAAATAAAGTTTATTATAGAAAGATATTTGAAATATTTAATAAAGAGATATCCTCTTTTTTTTACAAAAAATTGAATGAAATGATTAGATATTTTTTCGATTACCTGTCACCGAAAAATCTTGGCGGCATTAGGCGTAAAAGTTAAACATACAGTTTCAGTTGCAATATTAATTAAACTCCATTAACTTATGCCTTTATTGTTTCATGAAAATTTTTTTCTTCAAGTCCATGCTAGGGGATTTTTCCCTTTAAAAAGGGTCTATAGAGTATTGTTGGTCGCCTTGTCGCTTCCCTGCAAAATCCATTTTTTTTTTTTTTTTTTTAAATGAATAAGGAAATATAAACATAAGAGCAAAAGGGAAGCAATAAAATGGAATATAATATTAGCTTTTCTCGCCTATACTCTGCTAATGCCGAGTTATCATTTTTCTTCCTTTCATTCACTAAAGAAAATGAATGAAATTTTAAAATTTTTTCAATAAGTCAAATCGAAACTAACAATCCAAATTATATCAGCAGAAAATATTTGTGTGCAAAATATTCAGATTTAAAACGATTTGGCGATTGCATTTTTTTTGCTCCTCAAAAGATTTATTTGGTTATTGTATTTTTCGTTTTAAGTTCCTAATTTTTTTTTTTTTTTTTTTCTGCAGGGCAAAAGTTAGACAAATCGAGTTGGTTACCGTCTCAGAAAGTAAATTCCTGATAATGAAAACCTCAAACCCGAATTTCCGATTAAAGTAGCGATTAATAAGAATCAAAATTAATCATGACCATTTTAAATGAATAAATGTTTAACAACCTTGTGCTTATGAAACCAAATTTAAATTTTATGAAATTGAACTTCTTGAAATTTCTTATAAGAAAAAGTAGAACGCTGTTCACTTGTATTTAGTGGAAAATAAAATTGAAAAAACAAAATTCGGGAGACGTTTTTTTGAACCAACATAGATGCAGTTTTGAGAAAATTCCAATATTGGACGCCATCAATTAATAAATCCAGTTTTGATTTAAGTTATATCCCAGTGAGTTTTCCCAAGATTGTCGGTAACTTTATTTAATTTAATGCTTTTAACAGGGTTTAGCAAGAACCGTTTCTTTTTCGCTTTCCCAAATGAGCGGATGATAAAACGGTTAAAACGGAAGAATAAAAGAGGAGAGAAAGAAAAATACAAATTTTTTTTCTTATCGAAAAAAAAAAAAAAGAAAAGAAAAAAAAATCTTAGTCTTTTACAACTTGCATAAATAGTTAAATGGGGAAAATATAAAATAAAAAGATAACAGCGCTCTCTTTTTTCCCTCCAAATGAAAAGGAATGAGGTACAATGAGTCATTTTCAAGGTTTGCAATGCAGCGACATGTGAGAAAAAAAGAAACAGTCGCAAAGAAAATTCCTTAAAACGCCTGCAGATGTCAGGAGACATTTCAACCCCTTAATAATTCTGAAAGCAAATCGTTTCTAAGGGTTTTCGTTAGAGAGCAGCACGCGTACTGGAGGGTTATAAATATTAAAAGGGGGTTGTTTCAGTTGTAAAGGACGGGAATTTGATTTTATACGGTCCGTGCACTTTGGTTTGCTTTATTCTTTTTTTCCTTTTTTTTCTGCTTCTTGCAGAAGAGAAAAATTCCGAAGTGTTTTCTTCCTCTGTCTGACTTTTTATATTAAAAAAATGAAAAAGGAAATATAAGACTGTAACGAAGATGAAAAGCCTGCGACGAAAATAATTTATATGACATTTCCAATTGGGCTAACAAAGGAAGTCTTGAGACGGAATATTTTCTAATTATGAAAGGAAGAAAGAAAATGTATCATAAATCCTATTAATTGGATACACCTTTGCGCATTAGAATCGTGTTTGAAATGCTCAAAAGCCGACCCCGTCTCAAGACGCCAAAAAGGGATGACCTACCCTCCCAACTTGGCTGATTACCATACTTTTTTCTAAAATCCAATTTAAAAACTAAGTTTTTTTTTTTTTTTTTGTTCTCATCTCATTTCTACCCACAAAATGGTGAATTCTTACTTTTTTGAAGATCTAATATTTTTTTTCTTTTTAATCTGTTTTGCTCCGAATACGTGCATGTAAGCAACAGGATTTGATTTCTCTAAATGAGAAATCAGTTTATTCGAATGACGCAAAGGCTTTCCTTAGAGTTCTTGCTAGTAGGCTACTCTCTTTAAAGACCAAATTCAGAACACAAGTCCTATGATGCAGTAGCGAGACATGGGGAGCAACCCTCAGGCTCCGAACGCTCATATGGTGAAAAGGTGCGATTTGATACTAAAACGGGGAGCTTTTTTTAAAAATTGCAGAGGTATATGTTGGACCACCATTTTATTTCAACTTGATAAAAAAAAGCTAAGCGGCTTAAAGCTTCCCGAACATGTTGGGGGAAAATGTTAGGTACTCTGATAAAACTCCGACTTAACACGTTTGTTATATTGTTAAGTTCGCCCAATGTATTCATTATTTAATTTGAGCTTTTGAGCTTTTTTTAATAATTTTTTTCCTGTACAGATACATAAAATAGCAATATATATAAATAGCAATTAACGATTACATTTTCATTTTTTTTAAGATTTGTATGCAGCTTAAAGCTGTGCTTTGGCTTGTGCATGTTTTGAAATCCGCAAAACCGCATTACTGATGTAAAAACGTTATCCGGTTTCAAAATGTTTCGAAAATGTCAATTTTATTCAATTTTATGCAAGCAGTAAAATTGACCAAGTTTTGAAACGTAATAACGGTTTCCCATCAGTATTGCGGTTTTGTGGATTTTAAAATACGCTCAAGCGAAAGCTGCTGATAGAATGCAGACAAAATTTTTAATTGTCATTTTAATTTCAAACGAAAATTTTTTTTAGTCCGTTTGAAAGGCAAAAAAATAACACGAATCAAATAAAATTCAAGTCGGAAGAAAAAATGAATTAGGTTTATGTTGGGAATTTTTTTTTAAAGCTTAATAGCATTTTTACAAAAATATAATAAGCTTTGCAAGTGCATTACATAGCGCTTATAAACGTGCGTAAACCGATCGTCTTGGCTTGCTTCGATCCTGCTTAAAAACTGTGGAAAATCTCTGCGAAGGAAAACTTCAAATGGCAATGTTTTATTCCGGATGAAAAGCCGTTCCAGTGTTTCCCATCCGAAACCCCTGCAACTTCCCGTCCTTCTGTTTTATTATTACAAAACGAGGGTTGTTAAGACACATTGCGATTCTAGACAGAAACTTACAAAGCCCATTCCAAAATGTAAATTTTCGAAATATTTCAAAGAGTCTCTTTCCGTTCCTTCCATTTCATTTTCCCGATAAGAATCTTTTTTGGGCATTTTTGCAAGACGCTGATTTTTTTTCGACTCTATTTTACTGGAAAAATAAAAGAAAAAAATCATTTTATACCATGCTGCAATAACTAGTCACGACTTTAAGGATTTCAAGGTTACACTTGCATTTTGATTCAGACAATAGAGTGAAAGTTGAGTAACAAACCCTTGTATAAATTTTTTGGACAAGTATCCAAAAAAAAAGAAAAAAAAATGAATAGGATTCTTGAATAAAGCAAAATAAGAAAAAAGGGTAAAAGGTGGGGATTTATGGTGTCGTTTATAGGCAATAAAAGTTAAAAATTTAAGAGCTGTTTCTGTACAGTTTATAGTGTTATCTAACTCAGTTTGACATGAATGGTGTAATAAGATCTGTCATCTTCATGACGAAATCTTTTCGTCTGCAAGTGTGTGTTTTAAGTAGATCGTCATGAAATATATCGAAATGTTACTGTTTAAAATTAAAATATAAGGGTGGCAGTGGCGAGTTCATAATGTGATCTTATACCGTATTTAAAAAATGATTTCCTAAATATTTAAAATGTGATTCTTTTAAATATTTCTTTTGAAATATCACTATAAAAAATTCTTTCGGATTCAGTTTTACGAAATTAAAACGTCTGATTTTAAACTTACAAAAATAACTCCATATGGCGCTACTTTTTGTGGAGGGTGATCAAGAAAAAAAAAAAAAAAAAAAAAAAAAGTTAGACGCACCCCTCTTTTTGAAAGAAGCTCTCGCTCCGTGAAAATAATGTAAATAACTTAGGATTGTTTTCAGACATTAGTTTAAGATATTTGTAACAACATTAACAGCTCTCTTAGTGGTGCTTTGATGGGCTATAAACGGGCTGTAAAGGTACTTGAAATGTCCGTTTTACAGTGCAATCACTTTTAATAGCTACTTCTCTTTTTCACGTGCCACGACACTTTCTTCTGCCACAATTTTTCTTTTCTTTCAACAATTATACACTTGGAATATTTTGATTTTGCCGGGAAAAAAAAACTCATGTTTCGCAGGAGTCTGCAATCTTTTTCAAAGGATTTCAAGCGTGATTCACCTAAATGGATCATTTGTTTTAACCCCTCGGAACGTCGTAGGATCTTTGATAATAATTAATGCGTGAAAGAAAAGAAATAACACGATCCTGAAAAAGGAAACTACATGTTTCGGATTAAAAAAACAAGATGGAGGGGAAATATTAAAAAAAAATTCTGCAAGTTTAGAATCTCGGAATCAATTTTTTTAAATAAATTGCAATATATTTTTAGAATTTCCACACTATGTATTCTGAATAATTAATTGAAAAATAAAAAACATTGATTTTTAGATATTAATAATAATGAATCGTGTGAAAGTAATGAATGGTTTATTTATTAATGGGTTTGGCCCACAGCGGAAAATTCGACTTTTTTTTTCAGATACAGTGCTTATTGAAAATATTGTCCAGGATTACCTTTCGAACTAATTTTAGTACTAATAATTATTGCTATAAATCTATATATCAGTTTATTTTTATTTTTAAACAATAGTCGGTTGCTGAACGTTTTTGTCTATTTCAATAAGTGCGATGAATTCCAATGTTCTTATAGGGGGTAATGGAATGTTTCCAGGTGTGAGATATTTTTTTTGATGCTTCTGTACGTACTCAAATATTTTATATCCGTATTAAAAGTGGGTTTTTGTTGTCCAAATTACATTTTTGCAGGCAATACCAGTCAACCATGCTCTGTGAAATATAATTGTTTTTAAATTTTCATCAAAGTAATCCGGAAAATTCGAATGTTTAAACGTATTTGAACTATTGGTATATTTGCGAATTAAAAAACATATATACGTGGTGTCCACATCAGTGTACGTACAAAGTAATTCCTGAAAAAAGATGATGAGTTAATCGGCATTCATCCTTATATAGTTCAAGAATGAAAAATGTATAGGCAGATATGATTTTGAGAGGATAAAGGCTATCATTTTTACTTGTGCAGCAAAAAAAACTCTGGAACTTAAAAAAAAAACAATTCACTTTTTCTTTAAAAACTTAGCTGCGTTAGTTTTGGCGGGAAAAACCCGGAACAGGGTAGAAAGATGGAAAGAAATTTCCGAGAAAAATAATCCCGCCAAAACTAGCATTCCCCTGCTGAGCATAAAAGCCCAGTTTTGAAATGAAAATATAAATAAAAATTTCAATTAGCTACTGTAGTTTCAATTTTATGACCATCAAACCACTGTATTAATTTTGTACTAAAATAATATTTCTTTTCTTTTAAGGTATGTTCAAATAAAAACAATAAAGTCAAAACACCAAGTGGTAAGCTGTATACCGATTTCCGATGCATGTTTTGGGGATGTAGAGACCGTAGCTGGAACCAATAAGATGCATGAAGTAAATGTCTGAAAAAAAAAATTTTAAGGTCTTGTAGAGCTAGAAGTTTGAAAACATTACATAGACGGTTAATTTGTCCCGGCCTTAAACCTTTAACGGCTATATAATTTTGAAATCCCTTAAAAGTTTAACTAGCCTGGGGTTAATTTTTGTTTTTAAACTTCATATGCATGCAGAAACAGGCAGAAGTCTTCAAAAATTTGCCTGATAATTTGGATCTTTTTTTTTATGAAGATAATTTTTATTTTTTATTTTTTTGTTTACATTATTTGTTTTAATCTGATAATTTTCAAGATTTAATATTTTCATATTTTCTGCTATTTCGTAATTAATTATTTTACTCTTCATATTATAAAACATAGTTTTAAAACAAGTTTTCTTAAAAAAATTCATCATTTTTAAAATGTTTTATTTTTTATGCATTTGCAATTTATTTTCATGCCAATTGCCAAAGAAATCGAGAATTATATCTGAGGAAAAATTTAGCAAAAAAAAAAAAAAAAAAAAAAAAAAGTCTGGTAAAATAGAAAATTAATTCATTTCGAACATACTATCATACTGAGGAAAAATTAATATTTTTTGAGTAATAAAGGATACTTTTTTCAGGGAACACAAGTCGGCTCCCTTGCGGTTTTCACTTTTAAAAAAGTAGAAAGTTTAATACTTTGGAATACATTCCTTGGAGAGCAAATAAAAATTTTGAATTCATTCGAATTAATTCTTACAATTCTTACAAATTCTTCTAATTAAATTCTCGTACGAAAATTGCTGATAAGGAATTAATTTGCGGTATTCTTATAACCCCGGTGTTATAAAATTGTAATAATTGAAAATAAAAGTATTCGATTAAATTTCTGTATCTGGTCAGCTTTATGCCATATGCCATGTACCATATACCATCGAATGTTTCTCTTCGGAGAAAAAAAAAATTGGGGCCTAAACCGGGGCAGTTTAGAGCAAACTGGGATTTTTGACTGAACATAAAGTAGGTGTATACTAGCTAGAATAAAATTAAGATGAAAATAAAGCGGCCATTTTTTTTAAAAGCCCGAGGCTGTAAATATTTTCTTTCAAAGTTTTGAAAGCGCGGTGCGTTAGGAGGTAATAAATCATCGCTGGTACCTGCACCACTGGGGCTCTGAGGGCCGATATGCCACTGATTTTGATCTCGTTAAAAGATCATTTAGAGACCTTTTAGCTTGCCATTACTGCATGATTTATAATAGTCCTCAATCCTATATTTCGATGAATTTTTATTATGTTAGAAAAGAAAAATGAAAACAAAATCCTGAAAAAAGTATAGATTTGATCATGAAATACTTATGTTCGTTTGAAGAAAAGAAATGATAGTAAATATACAACCCTGAATATACTTAGACGAAATTTTACAGAACTATTATCGTAAATAAAAATCTAAATCGACTTTTGATGATATGTTATGCTATTAAAAATTATAGTTATTAACATTGTTATTGCGCCGATTATACAGAGTGCCTTTTCTTTTTACTGAAAAAAAAAGTAAGTTGAACAAGTTATGTCAAGTAAGTAAAGCTGCGCATAAAAATAAAACTTTTATTTTAAATGAAAACATTCATTTAAATTTTTTAATCCTCCTGACGATTTATTTCCAATAAAAAAATTTCTTCGCATCGTAAAAACTTACACTCTGTATAACGTAAGTGTTTACATAGTTTAATACCACGAAGTTCACCTGTCTGCCAACAGAGAGTGTTAAAGTGGCACTATGGCCGTCGGTATCCATGATGGCTGAATTCGATTTTCATTCCTTTTTTTTTCCTATGGATTATTCGTACAAAGGCCTTACTTCTCATATGCTTTATATCGCTGATGAAAAACCCGGTCCGAAAGGAAAAACGATTTGGAAAAACAGGATCGATTTTTCGAAACAATGATTTTTTTTCGAACTTACAATGTATTAAATCTAAAAAACTGAAATTGGTTTTAACGCTAAGAAATATTTCCAGTATCTCAATTAGTAATAATTAAAAAAAAATGCACAGTTGAATATCTGAATTGGAAGAAGGAAACAATCGGATTGGTTAAAATGCAATTACCTGGTTTCTGATTGGTTACATCGTTTTAGTTCATGTGTTAAACAAAGACCGTAAAGGACCACAGCTGATTATAGTCGTAAAATGAAAAGAGAAAGATAAAATAGGGAATAAAAAAAGACAGCGTAATACCGATTTAAATATGAAAGAAAGAGAAAAAGATAACACATGGTTAATCAAAAGTTAATGGCATTGTTGCGTTGTAGCTGTTACGAGCGTTTAGGATTTATATATGATGATCTTTGAGAATACTCTCAATTTAATGGAAGTCAAGTTTAAATGTTTAGCTTACGGGTTTTTAATTCTTTTAATAATATTTATCTGTGATGTAGAAGGGGGAAGGATACTCGGAGAACTGTTTTTGAGCCATTATTGTAAAGGGGTACATGTAGTTCTCATTGCGAGCTATGAGAAAGGCCATAAAGAAATTTTAAATATTTGGAGCTATTATTGGTATATTTTCGTAACAAAACATTTTTTTTGTACCGGTTTTAAATGGTTATAAAAAGTCGATTTTTATCTTTTATGATGTGTTTTCAAACTTTTCGGTAAAATAAAAATGGGTCAGTGTCGTTTTTAAAACTAAACAATAGTAATGACTTCTAAATTTATTATTGAAAATATGTTACCGAAGTACAACAGCTATAATTCAAGTGAAAATTTGTTGAGTGCTGTTAATTATTCATTAAGTCCTAATTCGAACAATTCCAGTCCTTCCGGGTCTAATTCTCCTCCTAGTGTGACCTCTGTTGCCAATAGAATGTATCCCTACGTGTCTGCTGCTGCCGCTCATCATCATCATCAACAGCAAGCTGCTGCTGTCGCTGCTTTCGGTGCTGCTACAGGAGGTATGGTACCCGGGCCTTTTTCAAGTGGAAGTTCAACCGCCTTAGCAGCCGCTGCTATTGATGCAGTCACGGGAGATAAAAGCTGTCGGTACACGACGTCCGCATTAACGGGTAATGTCCCACCTGACCCCATGGTTAATTACTCCTTGCATGGTACACACAACGGTACGAGTGTTTCCACAGCTAATAGTGTCTCAGCAGCAGCAGCGTCTTCAATGGCACAATTTTACCAGCATGCCGCTGTTGCCAGTGCCGTCGCTGATCCTCTTACGTCTTGCTCACAACTTGGGGCTCAGGCTGGAGCCGCCACTGGTCAAGCACTTCCAGATATTCCCAGATACCCCTGGATGTCTATAACAGGTGAGTTTTTTGAAAAACGAAATCATTTTATTATCGTTTTATTATTATATTATATTTATTATTATTTTAGAACGTAAACATTTACCGACGGCAGCCTTCCATTTGTATGTCGTTAATCGTTTTACGATTTTTTTAATTTGTATAAAGTTAATCCTAAAAGATTATTTCGCGCTTTTCTTTAATCATCCCGTAGAGATTTTCCCTGTCGTAAATTTTTTTTTTTTTTTTTTTTTTTCAAGACTCGGAAGTAATCGAAATAAAGAAAACCGGCGGCTACGCCTCATTTAGCTGCATAATCAACGGCAAAGTTCCCCTTCAGGAAACATCTCAACCGTACGAAATAAAATTTTTATAGCAGTAAACATGGCCAAACCCCTAAATTTCATCTTTTGAATAAATCTTTTTCTGAGTGTTTAAAGCCCTTTATAGTAATTTCGTTATTATGCTCTCCTTTTTATATGTTTTTTAACATGTGATCGTTTGAAAGGAACATGTAATATGAAATTCAATTCCATAGGCTTACTTTTTGTTTTTGTTTTTTCTTTTATTTTTTCGGCGATTTCTTATAACATAGCACTTGAAAGGAAAAACAATTAATTCGATTTTTAACGTATCGGTTTAGCGATATTATCGGTTAAGCAAGCAAAGAAATCGGTTAAATCCTGATCAGATGGATTTAGTCCATACATATTTGACGGTTTTAGCCATATTTTATGGCCGCAAATACTAAACTTCGACGTACTGTATAGTTCTTACAAAAATAATCGTTTTTTGGTTCATGTGATATATGCATAAAAGGAACCATAGGAATCATGCAGAATTTTTTAAAAAAATCTCCGTTTCTTTCTCTTTTTTTGCTCTAATTTAGTTAAGCTGTCTGCTTATTTCGGATGAATACTTGAAGAATTCCATTTTTTTTAGTCTTAGCTTTTTTAAAGTCAACTTTAAAATTAAAATAAACTCCTGGTAATAATCGTAATATATTTGATATTAAATACCAAACTCATTTATTAACATATATTTAACTCATCTATAAAATCGCTCTGTTTAGAAAAACTTAGGCTATCCTTATCCAATGTTTTTTTTCTTCTCAAAATTGTGAGTAAACAAAAAGTTAAAAAATAAAACATGATCAGTCATGTTTAGATAAGGATATATTTTGCCTAAATTCATAATGGAATGTTGGGCCAACATGTTGGTACAACATTACGTAGTGAATTTGCACCATAACGGCCATATTACATCTGTATGAAAACCTCTAGTCAGAAGACTCGGATCTATAAAACATACGAATGTTATGAATATAATAAGAGTACTATCAAAACTATAAATCATTTTATCTATACATCTCTTTTTTATTTTAACGCCTTATAACGTAAACATTGGAAGCTTTCCCTGGGCGACAGTTTTATTCATTGCACCTAATTTTTATTCGTTGTTTATTCATGCTCTATTGTAATTATGTTATTCAAATGATTTGTTTTGTTGGCTTCTGTAAGTCTGAAATGTTAATGTAAATGATATAGGCCAGATATAGGAATAGGTCAAAAAAGCTATTGACAGTTTCCGTTAAATACCTACCGTGAATGTATGACAGATAGACATAAGCTAACTCCAGGCTGGTGTCATCTCCAGCTTTTAACATTTGCATTAATTGCTGCATATGAAATATATAGCAATAGTAATGAAATATGTAGTATGAAAATATTGTTGTTGCCCAGAGTAATCTATGCTTCTAAAAGCATTCGATTCTGCCCAGAAGCACATGATTCTGGAAGCATCAACCGGGATGATTAAAAATGTTAACTAAAACAGGGCCTATTTTTTTGTGCAGTTGCTTTTTTAAAGTGTTTACTTGCTTTTTCGAAAAAATGTAGCAATGTGAATCGCAACTGCACACTAAGGAAACTCAAAGATCTCTTGTATATGGAAAATTTCACTCAAAGTGTGCAGCACTTATTCAAGAAAGTAATATGTCCTGAACTGAAATTCCTTCTACCTCAGATTAGTCTAATTCACTGATCTGTTACAGAGTGGGACAAATAAATCCCAATAAATAATAGATTTCATAATTATATTGCATATTTTTATGGGCGATCAATGGTTTTGATTCATTGTAAATTAACAATCAATTTTTAAAATAACGCCTTTAAAAAAAGTTCGCAAAGAATGCTTCATGAATAAATGGAAATCTATTGAATGGTCTTTAAGTTGCTTCGTTTATATTAATAATTAAATAAATGCTGCGTAACTAGCTCTTAAAAGATTAGAGTTGCAAAAAATCGTGAAGGTAGAACAGTGAATTTTATTTTGAAATTATCTTTAAATCTTTCTATTCACGACGGGCTTAATACTAAGTACTCTTTCATAATAAAGAAGAAAAAGGGTTTCAACAGGAAAAAAATTGGAAATTTGCTTTTGATTAAATCATTTGAATCATTCACACCTCATAGAAATAAGTGATGTATCTATGAAAATATACCCCACGTTATTTTATCTCGTTAGGTTGGGGTTTGTCATTGATTTCAATATAAAGGTCAAGCAGTGACGTTATTTTGTCACCGAGATCATTCACGACAAAGCTTTTAAAGATTTATAAAAGGCACATTCTGTTGAAAATAATATTTTGTTAACAATATCTTTTTCAATGTAAACATTCAAAGTAATGGCCAGGTGATAAAAAACCATGTCGCATACCTAAAAGAAATTTGGCGACTGTCCCCAATTTATATTAAATCCTAATCTCATTCAAAAATAATGCATATATCATATGACAAAACAAAACGGAATTCGTGTAGGGTTATCTCAGAGAGAAAGTTTTAAATTTCTTCGTAATCATTCTCAGTGAACGAGTCTTAACAGTTATTAAATTGATCAATTTCGCACAAACATAACATTCTTTCCCGCGCGCTATTATACCATAGTTAATTTAACTAATTGGATTTGTAAATCGTAATTCTGCAATCTACACATCCCCTCATTTAACGAAAAAATGAAAAAAAAAAAAACACCCCTTTTAATTTATTGCATACACCGCAAATTACATCCCGCGGTATCAGACTTTGCAATATAAATTTTTTTGAAGTGACTTTAACGATCAAAATGGATTTAAAATAAAAAATGCTCATTGTTTCAGATGCGAAGAATTTATTCCTTTTAATTTGATTGCGTATATACGATAGCTGCCTTTTTGCTTTTGTACAATTTTTTTTTATATGCCTAAACCCAAAATAGCAGACTAATTTATTTTTTGACTTTTTTTTATAGATTGGATGAGTCCGTTTGACAGAGTCGTGTGTGGTAAGTATCAACTCTTTGATCAATTTTTTAAAATTTTTTTTATCGGATCATTCCTGTGATTATTAGTTCGAATGAGGGACCTCGTTTATATTACTTAAGTAAGACCCGCATCTCGCTTTACGACAAACCCAAACTGTGTTCTTACGGAAAGCTTGAGGAAGCATCTTTCTTATTTCAGCCTTACGTAATTTAACTAAGGTCCCTTCGTTAGAATGAATTATTTTTAATGATACCACGACAATCACAAGCACGGAAAATCGGTACAGGGTAGGATTTTGGGACGGAGTGTTTATTTTTTTTATTTTTCTTTCGAATTTTGTAACATTGCATAGTACCGTAACTATCTGTGTAATACAAAATACCAGTTCTGTTATTTTTTTTTCATAGATGAAAGGCTAAAATCACTGTTATTGCAAAAATATTCTATTTAAGTTATAAATGAGTAGTTGAAAATGACGTTCAATTGCCATTAAGATTTTTTTTAATATTTATTATTATTGTCGCTTTAACCTTTGCCTACGACACATATGAGGTATTTTAAGTAGGCTATTGTTAAAAGAAGTTTATGCAATAAAGGTTTTGCAAAAAAAATGGAATAGGCACTCGTGGCAATGTCCTGGGGTTTGATTATTTGAGAATTTTGGATATTTATTAGTACCCTAACCATAGAACCTAGTTACATTTTCCGAAAGCTTTCAAAACGTATTCGCTTTCTTAAGTCTTTTTTTTTTTTTTTTTTTTTTTGCACTTTTTATTTTAATTTTTAGAATCTATAATACACTAGTTTTATGCAAGAATGCCAAAATATGTTTACCATTTTGGGATTCGCCCGTTCCGTCAGTTGTCAAAAGCGTATAAAATGGTCACCATACATGGTATGAATTTAAGAATATTTCTATTTATGAAATAATCATTGAACAAGGACCTCATTATATTTGTATCGAAGAATTTGGGAAAAAAATCACTACAAACTAACCTGAGGCCGTTGTTTTGCAGTCGAAAAAAAATTCGAGGCTTTTTTGAAAGGTTTTTGATGCTGTTTGCAACCTCAACTCCCAACCTATTATCAAGAACCGATCAGTTTCAATTGTCAATGATTATTTTTTTTATACGAGCTTCTATGATAAGTACTATTTCGTGGGAACCATTGATTTACATATGACAGTACCATGTTCTTGATAAGACTTATCGACGACCTTATCATATTCCAGAGATATTCAGCTATTCCCTTGTCTCCCTTCAAATAGCCATCTAGAATAAAATGGACTTTATACCATTTGGCAGGCTTTGGGCTCCTGAAATTCCTTCGATTTCCACATCCGATTTATTTCTTCTTTAGCCGCTTCCTTTATAGACATAGAAAGGGGAAATCCAAAAGTATAGATCATGTTATTATTCTTTTAGGGTAGCCCTTCAGTCATTTAAAAAATTAAGAATCAATAAATAGATCCGAAAAAATAAATTTTAGTCCATTAAAATGGCCTTTCTATTGCATTTCCGACGGTTAGTAGCATTTTACTGGTCACTTCCTAACTCCTCTATAAACTCATAAGTTCTTTTTACGATCGGTGGAATTACGAATCCTATACGTGTAATCCAAAATGAAATAAAATGCGTGACTGTAGTTGTGTATATACCGCTTATACTTGTCTTTAAATTCTCCAAATAGTCAACATTACAAAAATAGTTTTATATCGACCTGTTTCCTTACATTGTCCGCGGCTCGATAAAAATAGTAATTAGAATAATTTTTAAAATGCTACCAGTCATAATGTTCGACGACATGGAAAGTCTGCTTTTAATTTTTTCTAATATGCAAAAAAAAAAAAAAAAAAAAAAAAAAAAAAACACATGTCCTTGTTAGATTGCAAGATGATAAAATTACTAATGACGGTGAATGAATGTACTCCTGCACACGGTTATGAGATTATGCCACTTCTTTTGAATCCATAAAAATTGCAGGGGGATTTTATTTTTTGATATCCTGAAAACGAGACAGATTTGAAAAATGTTCGGAGGTCCATTGACATAAAAATCATATAAATTATAACCGGCCAGTTTTATTATTTTATAATTCCAATTATAGCCTTTAACGACTTGGCCGAAATTTTTTTTTTCGCAGCTTTAACTACCTGTTACTATCTCTATGCGCTTATTAAACTCACACGTATCGTTATTCGGCTTTTTTTGACAAATAAATGTATTTTTTCACGAATTAGGCTAGACATAAGTCAGCCTTGATCTTGACCAACTTGATCATAAATTATTCATTCTTTTAAGGCAATAAAGACGAATTTAATGATCGCGTGTAATGTATCAAAATTTTTATCACTTTTTTATATTATATTCAAGCCTACTTCCTTGTTTTTGTCATAGCATTTATTATGTGGTGAAAAAATAGTTTGTTGCAGTCAGTAAGCAACCAAGAGAAAAGTAACTAGTTTTAATAAAACGGGAAAACCATCAAAAGCAGCAATATTTTGCAGTTTATTCGGATTTGAATAATGACTAAAAAAAATAAACTCTTATAATTCAAACTAGGCATTTCTAATCTTAACTCCACTTAGCACTTAGCCCTGCCGTACATAGCTAAACTACAAATTACCGGTAGAACAAATTTTGAGTTCTCAGCAATACTTATGAAGCATTCCATCTCCTCAAATTTTTATAAATTGTGAAGAATCGATTAAGCCTTAAGGTAACCTCCTCAATACAGGCTTTCTAAATTTTTTCACAATTTTGTTCTCTTTTACCTCCTGTAAGTTCATGAAATTCGTCTTTATGATTGCCTCAATGTACATAAAATTTATTTTCATAAATGCATAGGATTATATTGATCACTTGTTTTTAAATCTTTTTTGAAGACCTTATACGTTTAAATCCGGTATTTCATGCACGGAGACTTATGGTTTAAAAAACTTGTTTTATAAAATTCAATGAAAATATCTTGTGAATTATGGAATCCTGACAGGTAATTAATTTTTTTTTTTTTTTATTTCAAGAAATATGTATTCAGTATTATGCAAATAACGAAAGCAAAACGTTTGAATTTTTTCAAAGGTTTTTGTTTCATTAATTTTTTCCAGGTTTGGAAAACCTATTAAACTCTAATAGCTTTGCTACTTAAAAAAACCATGACCAACTTATATCCTTAAACTTTATGACTGGAACGAAAATCCACCAGAAAAGGTGCAAATGACTTTTGAACCATGTACATTACCACGACCTAGTTTCACCTAAGGGATAAGAAAGTAAAATCGTTATTGTCAATAGAAACGAAACCCTTTACAATAGCAACGGTCAGGTGAAAGCTGACCATTTTTATGCAATCCTTTTCAAAATTGTTTCGTTTCTTTTTTTTTTTTTTTTTTTTTTTTTTTCTACCTTTTTTTTCACCCTTTTTTTTACCTCGTACAAGACCACCAACGTTGTTTTAACGCCAAACTTCGATTAGAATACTTTAATTAAAAAGAACAGGATAAACTCAATAAATCTAAGTTATCTGGAATTAGAAATCTCCAATCAACTAAAGCGGCCATATGTTTTTTTTTTCTACTTCGATATTTCACCGCATGCCCGTCCGCCATGTTACAACTACTTTTCCAGTAATAACTCATTTACAGAGGCGCATTTAATGCGGGAAACGATTTATATCGATAGAATTTTTTTTCAGTCCTTTAACATTCCATCCTCGTTTTTATAATAATTATTTTAAGAAGAATTCAAGTGACCAATAATTAATCCTGTCTAATAAAATTAGGTAAACTTGTGTTTTCATTTCTTTGTACCGCTAGGGTAGCAAATCCGTCACAGAGGTCAGGCCCTTCTTTTGCGAAAAGCATAATAATATTTTAAAACGCAAAGGGAAATCTGGAAGACCATCCACCACACATTTTTCAAGTCTGGGTTTACTAGTACTTGAATCCACCTTGATTGGTGTCTGATTTTCTTCTAAAAGAACTTATCTTTCTGATAAATCTTATTAAAAAGAAGAAAGTTCGTAAATATGGCATTTTTTAGCTTCTTTCTGATAAGGTCTATTCGGTAATACGGAAACACCAAGTCTAGAGAAATATGTTAGGACATTTTCAATGAGTAATTTTTACAGAATTTTAGAAATTTATCAAAGGCATTCTTTTTTAGTACAAGCTATCGCAAGGTAAAAGTCACGTCCCGCAAAACTTTATACCTAAATTACGAACTTAATGTTACATTTTTTGGCTTGGATTCATGAAAAGATTCCTTGACTATTTTCTGTTCGGTAAAGGTTCTAACTCTTGTAATTAAAAGATAAACAAGGACCGCCTTAATCCAGAATTCTACCAGGCGTAGTGAAAACATAATCAGGGGGTGTTACGTGATAGACCTCAATCGTGACATCAGTTCGTTTTCATTTAATCGTAAACTTAATCAAGTCAGTAAATAGGATTAGTTTAAATCATCCAGAAAAATTAAAATTTTCATTAAAAGACTCATGTTTTTGAACGTCAATACTAATCTTAGGCACTTCGTTACCGGCCGGTTCACCGTCCGGTTTTTTAAAAAAAAAAAAAGTTTTTTTAATTAATATTTTTAAACGTTAATATTGCATTAAAGGGGGCCAAACTTATGCCAAATTGTTCCTTATTGTTAGAAGAAGTCGAATATACATGTTAAATATGTCGGTAAGCTTAAATTACGTCAATATTCGCAAAATGAACCGATTGTTTATGTTTTTTTACATCGGCCATTTTGTTTTTTATGTAAACAATATTAAATTAATTAAATTAAGTCAATAATATTGACTTAATTTAAGCTTACCGACATTTTTAAAATGTATATTCGACTTCTTCTAATAATAAGGAACAATTTGGTATAAGTTTCGCCCCATTTAATGCAATATTAACGTTTAAAAATATTAATTAAAAAAACTTTTTTTTTTTAAAACCGGACGGTGAACCGGCCGGTTTTGTCTAGCCAACGAAGTGCCTTAGCTATGTTTATTAACAAATGCTTGACTTTGACTTTTTTTTTTCAATTGCAATAACGTCGATTGATTTCGGTTTCGGAAAATTCTCATCTTCAAGTGCCGGTTCCGGGACGTTGGTTGGCAATCATTATTGCTAAAAAAATATACTATACCCTTTGCTGAATGCATCGTTCGAGTCCATGAGGCGTCCTAGTTTTGTTTTCCTTTTGAAATGGATTCCATGCGTTTTTTACTTCTTTTTTATAGCATTTCATTTATGAGATGCAAAATTTATTAGAAGTTCATCATTTAGATGTGCTTGCCTGATATTAATCGAATAAAAAGTCTAGATTGAATGGTTTGTCAGTTGTTTATGATAAGACTCACTTAAAGCATAAGATTCGGACAGTTAACAAATGTAATCGCTTTGATAAAGACAAGGTCAAATTGTAAAAATTGTAATCGGCAACAATAAATGAAGAGGAGTCATCATACATGTATATCTTCTTTTTTTAATTGATCGGCCCACCATAGAAGATATTACATGAGCTCCAGCGCAAATTAAATTAATTTTGGGAAAGTTTTATCTGTAGAATATATTTTATGTTAATTTTAATCTTTCCTAATAATTTTTGGTAAACATCTTACGGAATAGGGAAAATGTCAGGGAACAGATCCTGAAAAAAAGAATTACTAGGGAAAAAAATTCAATTTTTTCCAACATTTCTCCTGTTATTTTTCCTAACGTGTTCTACAAACCTATAACCTAATGTGATCGTTATAACATTGCGCCCCACGATTTTCACTACCAATACAGCTGAATATTATTAACTTTAAAAATTTTTGTAATATATAATAATGATAATATTGTGCTAAGAAGAAATAAAATTAACTTAAGCGAACCTTGTATGAAAATCGCGGCTACGCCCACTTATAACTTTTCATGTTACCGTCGATGCTTAACCTTTATTAAATCCGCCTTGTTCGTTGAATAATAACTCCCAGCCCGACGTGTCTCATTTCTTTATCATGGTTGAAAATAAATTTGTTTCTTCTTGTACTTCCATACACTTTGTTCTTATGAATATTTATCAAGGTATATATTCTCGAAGGGAAAAAAAATTCCATGTAACAAAATGAGATAAATCTCTATTATTATCATTATCAATTACAAACTTGTTTATTATTCATCCTTATAGAATATCCATATTAGGTTTCGACTTCCTTTGTTTGTACCTGTAGTCGATCCTCAATGAATACCAAACTTTAAAAACAAAACATGCGCTACATGCTTAATTATTTAGGAAGAGGAAAAAACCGAATACCCCACGCAGTTGAATTTCGCGCCTTATTAGTTTAAAACTGAAATTCGAATATTCGTTACATTATTTAAAAAAAAAAAAAAATTGACTGAACGCGGCTGACACGTTATTTCTCTTTAACCGAAATTCACATGAACATAAATTTTCACATGAACCATCATAATCAAAAAATGTCTAATAAATTTAAAAAAAAATTCAAAATGGTCGAATCAGTTAAAAAAATGACCAGTTTGTTAACAATATACAATGTGATGTTCAAAACCATATTTCATAAATTTCAACCCTTCATTAAATAATTTTTTGTTACCCTTCTTTCCGAACCATTTTTTTCTTCTCCAATGGAATCCTTACAGATAATTGTCCAGTTGGTGATTATTTAAAGAGGGAGGGGGGTTTTTCCTTGGAAAAAAACCAACAGCATCGTTTTAAATTGGTTTTGAAGTATGGAGGCTCATATTTTTTTATATTTTATACGAATGGAATGGGGTTTCCTTTTATATTCATAATTGATTTTTTTTAAAGGAATAAATTTGCATCATTTGAATTTCTTTCAAGTTTTTGATAGTTCTTGTGATTGTCATAAGATTTGATTAATAATCCGTTTAAAAATATTTTCTCCTCTTTTTCCATAATAAAAAAAAGTAGTGTTGACAGCATTTAGCACTGTCATCAATTATATAGTTTTAAATGCTGCAACTGATAATCGAGTTGGCTCCCAGCATGATATCCATATCGTACAGACTTTTCCAGTTATATGCACTCTCTGACATTCAAGCGCACAAGGCAAGGCTTATCATAGCGCGAAAAAATACACTGTTGGTAAAATTAAAAATTTCAACTTTTTACGGATTACAAACTTGTACGATTAAAATGTTCTCGTGTTTGAGCTATAAAAAAAAATCTCGAATTTCTGTTTTTTTCAAACTCAGAGGAAATATTCTCAATAGATCTAAAGATAAACGCTAGAAAATTTTGAAGAAGTTAAATTTTTTTAAAATTTAAATTCTTTTTTTTATTTTGCCTTTAGGAAAAATAAGTGTCAAGAAAAAGATTTAAAATTTTTCACAGAATTTTCTGTAAGATGCTAGTAGCGAAATTTCCCTCATGACTAAAAATTTTATTTGGTGGATTTGCTGAGGAAAAAATGATTGAAGAAAGAAACTAACGCAAATCATGATAAAGCTTAATTCTGCAAGTCCCTAAGGTATATAGTTCCTGTGTGTGACTTGCGACATTCGAACCGGCAGCCATTTAGAATTAAAGAGATTAAAAAGATATATGGTATAAATTAGCAAAATTCCTTTGGGCTTGACTCATATATTTTTGTAATTAGTCCTACTCGTAATGGATCGAGACTGTACTGGTTTCATGAAAAGGTTTCTTATCGAAAATCAGAAGTTGAGTAATATACGTGTTTTACAAGCTCGAATGTTTGGCTAAGCAGCTGTAAGGAAGTCCGAACATTAAAATCATGCCGATTATTGAAGAACAAATAATTCATTTGCGTGTGCTTAGGAATCTCTTAACTTTGTTTCAAATACTGATCAGCTGTGGCAGAAAATAATTTTTCAAAATTGCGTATAATCTTTGCAGTTTTGTCTACCGTACTTATCGTTACTTCGTTCCTGTATTATCCTAAGTTTTTCTCTTGCTTTTTCTCTAATTGATTAGTTTATTGTATTTCAATTTATTCCATCGCAGTAACTTTTTACATGAGTGGAATCGCTTAAACATTCTCGGTAACTTTTTTAATTTAATATTGAGTCCAACAAAATATTGTAATTGTTGTTCCATTCCTTAATTTTTCCCTATTGAACGACTTTTTTAAAACAAATCATGAATGGCCATCAATGTTTCCGTTAATAGTAACTTAACACGTCAAATCGTTGCATTCACACCCATGAACTGTTTACCATGCATAATGAACTTGATAAAACAAATTACTCGTTTTCATGCATGGATAAGACTTTGCAGTAGCATTTGTAAAAGTAGTACATATATTGTTATACTAGTGCAGAAAATTAATTTTTCCGAGGCGGATTTCGGATTTCGTGAAATTTACCTCGAAAGGGAAAAGTCCATTTTTGCACTAGTATAAATGGGATACCTTTCATAGCGAATGAATGAGCGGTTAATAATTAAAAAAGAAAAAAAGTTATTGCGAAAAGAAGTTCTTTAAATATCTGTTTCCGGTTTAATGGCGGCAAGCAGTATGCCGCAAATTGGGTAATGTTGGCGGCACTGGAACCGTCCACCGCCCACTAAACAGTAAAAAAAGGTAAACAACAAATATGGCGACCGCTGTATATGTCCAATATTACCATTTTTTAATCTTATTTTTACTATACACGTATTACCAAAAAAAAAAAAAAAAAAAAAACGGATAACATTCGGCGTAAATAGCGGTCGCCATATTTTTTGTTTACCTTTTTTTTGTAGTGCACATGCATGGAAATTTTCGCTAAACCGGAAATGAAAAAGCGTGCGGGAAATTTTATTTTTTGCACTCAAAAAAAGGCAGAAAATGAGATTTTCTTTATATGAGTTATGAAAAAATATATGTAATATACTGTATGTCAGTTCTGTTTGGAGGTTTAATATGAAGAAAATAAAACTGCATGAAAACGTTATTTTCTTAGTTAATGTTAGTTTGTCACAGAAAATGTAAATAAGAATGCAACATCATTGATAAAAGCTTCATACAGTGCAACTGTCGTTCATTGGACATATTTTTTATGTAAATAATTAACTTACTTTCTTGCTTTTAAGCTATTTGAATGTAACTGTTCATGAAAATTAAATGTACGAAAAACAATTATAAAGATCATTCAAGAAAAAAAAACACGCTTTCAAAGGCTATAATCATTATATTAAACACAAAGTATAATGCATTTCAAAAGTCAAGTACTAGGAACGAGTATGAGATTATGTTTTTTTTTTAATCTAACGGCTGTCGGCTACCGTCAACCGAAATACTTTTAAGTTCAGATATATTTATATTAAAAACCCCTTTTTTCAACTGGATTAAAAATACATGACGTGACAATACTGTCCAAATAAGTCATCAGGCTTATTCCTTTCTTTTTTTTTCCTTCACTCAATTAAAACCATTTTTAAATCTCCTAAATTTTAAAATAATCAAACGATCCCGACTTAAAATCTGGTTTTAAAAAATTTCTACCCGGGATTTATCAACATCAACTTGTCAGTTTTAGTTTTTTTGTTTCGTAATTAACTTAAATTTTGGATTCAGAAACGTAAGATGACTTGGTCGAGAAATAAATATTTAAATCGTTTTTTAGATTTTTTAAGATGCATTGTCAGCCATAATGAAAATTTATTCGATCAAATAAAAAACTGCTTTGGTTTTTTCTATCTTTCTTTTTAGCTATTCTCGCTTGCTTTTTTTTCTAATGGTACTTATTAGAAAATTTTAATCAAGTCATACATTAGTACATGCTTAAAATTACGGATTAATAAAATTATAAAGGACAACAAAAAAAAAGCGCGCATACCTTTGCATACATCGTTTCTTCTTCCTGATATGTATGGTGAATGAGTATGCGTAGTTGACCCTATGAAGACAATCGCCACTTTAAGCCTTGCATATTTGAATTATCCGCTTAATTCTATCCTTGAATTATTTTACTTTTTTTATCCTAACAGTGTGATGAAAAACTAATATCACAAAAAAAAAATTAATTATTTAATTAATTAAGTTCACATTTTATTTTATATTATTTAACTTCAAAACTTCAGGAATGTTACCACCAGAAAAAAGCTTGAGGGTCTAGATTTTGCTAATTGGTGTACTTACTGTTGTTGCTATTTTTGACTCAGGACTACGTCTTGGGGCTCAATTTGAGGGAAATTAGTTTCTTTCTTTCATTCTTTGCCGATAACCGGTGTTAATAGTAATAATAATTTAATATTTTAATAAGATTATTAAAATTGGACTTCGTGGAAAAATAAGGGACTTAGAAAATTGTACGTTCTCATAATCCTTGTATTTTTTATAAATAAATGTTGATCAATATCATTTACCTGTAATTTCGCTCATTTAATAAAGTAAATAAATAATTTATTAATTAATAATTTATTGAAAAAAAAATGATTTCTTTGACCATTAAATACCTACGACTATGCTCCATAGCCTGCTCAATTTTTTTTTCATTATTCTGTGGCGTTATCGCTTACTTTAATCTACATGGCGAATAACTGAAAAACAATTTTATTCTATAGATCAAGATATTAAGCAGAAGAACAAAAACTACTATATTAATATTTTATAATTTTCACTTACACCAAAAGAAATGATTTTTTTTTTTTTTTTTTTTAAATATTTGAGAATAAATACTCCTATTACTTTAAAAACGGCAAAAATTAAACATTTTTTGGAATGTAAAATTAAGATCCCACACAATGTTAATTACAGAAATTATTAATTAGTAAGTGAAGAAGTTTCTTTCTAAATTTTTAAAATTTTAATTGCGATATCTCCCCTAAAGCCCAATTATTATAATTTTTTTTTTTTTAATTTTTAATCCTTGATAACGCAAATTACGGCAGATGTATTCATACAAATATGATGTATTATGTTGTCTCGACAGCTGGTGATATTATTTTGTGTCTTCCCTACGAAAAATCCAAGAAAAGCGCCAACATTTTTTATTACTAAAGCTTATTACACAAATCAAAAAAATAAGGACATATCCCGTTTTTAATTTAAAGCTGATGACGATGCATTTTACATTATGAAAAAGCGCCTCTTTGTGATCTCACAGTTTTATGTCTCGTCATAAAATATTCTTAATGCACCTGTAACATGCTCGTAAAATGGTCTTCGGTCTCTTTCCAACTTATTTGATTACCATATAACCCCATCTTTGTCTCATTTGACAAAGTCTGTCTTGAATGAAATAATAGTCCTTCATTCATATAAGCTTATAATTATGTCACCGTTCATTTGTACCGTCCACAATCATTAGGAGCAATTCGCCTTTTATAGGGTATTCCATCAGGTCAATCGCACGAAATTTAAAAATGGAAGGTACTATTGATAATTATGATCAAAACTGAAAATATTTAGAAACGTATAAGAGAAGACCACCCATACGATTAAGCTAAGAGTTAAACAGAAGCTCTGACTGATTTTCCCTAGGGATTGCATTAGTAATTACTGATAAACTTACTGGAAAAAAAATGAAGATTACTTGTTTAAAAATTCTTAAAGGAAAAAAAAAAAAAAATCTTTGACAGGTCAGTAAATTCTGCCAGGAATTTTTCTTTTAAATTAAATTGACTAACGATGTTAATTAAAAAACAATAAATTGGAAAATAAAGAAGTTTAAGATTGAATTCGTTATATAGAGACATGTTTGGAATTCATCAAGGTCCTTAACTCAGAATCCGGAGTTTTCTTTTTATCAGAGGAATCACGGCGACTTTTTTTTCCACTTCGTTTAAATTTTTCTATTTGTCTCGACTTTGTGAAAGATTCCGCTTTTGTATTTGGTATGCTATTTAAACTTTTTTTTCTTATACGGAATTTAAAAAAATTGCTTTTCATACTGACAAAACACAATTATTTAAAATGTCATAAAAATGTCCTGTATGATGCGATTAAAAAACTTAAATTAAGTCAATCACATTTTATAAAACGAAAACTGCTGGTGGTTCCCTTTAGAAGCTAATAAGCACAAATATTCAAAAATAATAATATAAGTATAAATGGATTTAAAAGTCCACCCCTGTTAGTTAAGTTTTTCTTCATTTCATCTTCTCAAACCCTCACCCCACATCCCGGTTCTATTGGAACCATTTTTTATCCTACCGGTATATGCGTTAGACATTCAGCCATTTAAATTCAAATTATAGCTGTGTTTCTAATTTTCTTCTTTTTTTTGTTTAGTTCTTTTTTTTTTCTTTTCTAATAAAAAAAAAAAAAAAAAAAAAAAAAAGGAATGGGGGAACATATCTAATGGTTCCCAGTAGGAATATATAAGTATATTTAATTCGAATCTGAGGATTGTTTTCAAGAATATTTTGAATATTCTATTAAGTGATATCGTTGCAGTCAAATTCGTCTGCACAATGCAGGGGAAAATTTAATCCCAAGGCTTTCGTTATAGATCCATATTTCAAGGCATTTAAAATTATTTTTGACATTTATTCTTTTGTAAGAGTAGTTTGAAGAAGGAAAAACAAAAGGCTTGTCCATGCAAGCCCGGTCTTTGGACTTGCAAACAAAGGAATCCATTCCCGATGGCTCTTATATATACTGTATATAATTTTTGAAAAATTTTCGGGAAATCTTTAAAGACTTAAGGATGAATTTCCCAAACCAGATTTCAACCGAATCTGAATCTCCATTCTTAAAGCAAAACCTGAGAATAAGACGGCTTGCGTGATCATTTTTTGAAGGGGGTCTCCAAAATCGAATGCACCATAAGACTCCGTTGGGCTAGGGTTAAAAAATCGCGGTAAAACCGTGCATGGAAGAAAATATTAAAAAATGTAGCGTTTTGATTCGGTATTTATTTCACGTGCACTGCATTAATAGGAATGCACACAACAAATTTCAACAAAATTTCGAGATATTTGCTCAGATTTTGGTTCTGAACCTGTGAGACTCTAAGGCTTCAAAATCTATAATTCTTGTTTGAGAATCTTGTCCAAGATCACACAAGATTTCAGAAGATCTCGCAAGATCTCGAGCAAGATTCTTGAATAAGAAATTTTAGATTTTGAATTCTTAGAGTGTTACAGGTCCAGAACCAAAATCTGAGAAAATTTCTCGAAATTTTGTTGAAATTTTTTGTGTGCATCCCTATGCCGTATAAATGTAAAAAAAAAGAACCTACAAGTGAACTAAAAAATATGCAGCTGCAGACTATGCATGCCGTTTGCACTACCAGTAAGTCCTTCTAAAATCCTACATCCATTTGCAGCCAGGGTCATGTCAGGATTGCCAATCATTTAAAAAAATCTATAACTCTCTCCCGAATGTTGGAAAGCTCCTTCTACGGTTTTCAATCGGAAAAAATATTCCACATGTTGTTACAGCTAATTTCGAAACCCACTGCCGTTCACAAATGTCTGAAATGTTACAGCAACTGAGCCAATTCAGCATCCCTTTTTTTCGAAGAAAGTTTCACCATTTTGGATTAATTATACTTTTCCCCTCTAGCGCCACCGCACCACGTTCTGCTAATGACTTTGACGATCTCTTGGGTAATTCCCCTACTGAAGGGGGAGAAGTATTTCCTTGCATTAATTTCCTACGTGGTTTTATAATTTTGTGCTCTAAAACTCTTAAATCATTGCCTTTTGAAAATAGAATGGGCGAAATTTCGCATTCCTTTGTTTAATCACCATCAACAATGCGATATAAAGAAAAAAAATTGTGTTTTCAAATTCTGATCCGGCGGCTAGAAAAAAAAATGAAAAATTGTCTAACTTCACGGAAGCTGAAAATTATAGAGCATTTCGAAGCAAAATCGTGTTTAACTTTATCTTCTGCTTTGTTTGTTTGCTTCACGTGAAATCCGGCCGTGTATTCGCAACCGTGAACGAAAGATCACAATGTAGATTAAAACTAAACCTCGAGAAAAAAAACATGATTTTTCCTTTCTAAATCTTCAAATTTTTTTTTTCCTTTTTAAGTCGGTGTTCCGAACCTGCTGTTTCAAATAAGGTATCAAAGGTTGGAAATTACAAACAAATAAAAGTCATCTTAACTTCTAATTTCGTATACTAAAAAAAAAGGTAAAAGAAATTCGAAAAGAAGAAGGGATTGGAGAGGAAGATTAATGAGGCAAAAGAAAAAAACATGTTTAGAAAATTTGTAGTCCTCTAGAGTATTTGCCGAGGTGTCTGAGGGGATGAAATTATAGGGGTAGAAAAAGTTATTTTCAAAACTTCTACCGACTTTCAAGAAACCTGATTTCCTGCACGTTTAACTTAGCTTGGTTTTAAATTTAAATTTTTACGGTAAAGACTAACTCGTGTTATTGCAGTACCGATACCTTACCATTTTAACACAAGATTTAGTTCGTTGCACTGGGGAAAGAGGAGAATGCTTTAACATAGGGAGCTGTTAGATACGGAGCTATGAGTTTCCGCCGCCATTTTAAAGCTTATTGACAGAACTATGACGATTTATATGAGTAACACCTGAATCATTCACATTTAAGAATTTTTTTCACTCGTTTAATTTTATACGTAAAGGCTAATGCGTTTAAATAATTTCCATTTTTTTTTTAAACAAAAAGATTTAAATGCTCTATTTTTTTGATGAAATAAAAGTAAGGTTTCTGCTCGAGAATTTGTGACTCGAAATTTCTTAAGCATAAAAAATTTCTCAAAAAAAAAAAAAAAAAAAAAATCTTGAGATTTATTTTGAGCTAATTTTTGAGAAATTTCTCAAAAAATGGGAGATTTAAATATCGGTGAATATATCCAAAGTGCTTATATTTCGGATACATTCTGGGTGTAAGCTAAAGCGTATAATCGAAATGCAAATATTTGGCCAAAAATTGTATTTCGGTAATAAAGGAAAAAACATTTTTTTTAGATATGTTCTTTTCCTTCCAGAATCTATTCGGTGGAATGTAAGTACCCAGGAAAAAATTTTTCCTACCAGATATATTTCCCTCATGCAGTAACTTTAATTTTGAGGGTTACTTTTCGAAATTATTAACAAAAAACTCCTAAAATAGGAATTTAATTTAGCAACTTTAATGAATAAAATGAGCCGTTAATAATTAATTGCATCCTTTAATCCATCCACAACTTTCAGATGAACAGAAACCGTTTCCAACCCCTCCCACAATGTGAAGAGGTCATAGACTTAAGGGTGGGATAGCGTGATTTACGCATTTCTTTATCATTCGTCGTGCCCTACGTCTCATATCTATCTCAAGATTGTAATTCGCTTTATTGTCTTTTTAAGGTGTTAACCATTTGATGATATAAAAAAAAAGAGAAGTAAAACCCGTAAACAAAACTTGCAGATGAGGGTTAACTTACGGCGGCGGTGATGTATGATTTTTGAAAAAGAACACACAAGAAATAGTAGAGAAGACCTTTAACCTAGCAACACCTTTTAAAAGACGAAAAAATGACATTCTTATCATTTATTTTTCTTTTCTATATTATTTATTGTTATTGCATGCTACATCGTATAAAATAAGTAAAATTATGAAGTTTAAATTCTTGGCGGAAAGAGAAATGGTGATGCAGTAATGGTTATGTTATGTTTTGTTGAGCTTGAAATCGTCGAGAGCAATAACAAAAAATACACAGAAAAAGATACTGTGACGATGCTTCCCTTTGAATGTGTAAATAAGTTAAAATCGGCAAGCCAATTTATGTCATTTTGTTTCCTGTTCTGTTGATCATCATTTTTTGTAAAAAAGAAAAAAAAAAGTTTGGATTTTTTTTTTTCATTCAATAAGTGAAAGGGAAAAAAATATTTTGAATCTTGTAAAATTCGTTTGCGATAAAATTGTAAAATATCAGTCTGCATAAAATATTATCGATGTTATGACTGGTTGAGTATGAAACAGATAATAATGTCAACTTTTAACCTTTACATACTACCGATAATAGGGTCATACAACCGTGCGCCAGCTAACATTAAAAGACACAATAAAAACACCATTAAACATTCAATTATTATCTAAGATAATGGAGAGATTTGCAGTTAAGGAGATAACTCATATGAACGGATAATATTACAATACGTTGAAAAGAAAAACACTGTAGCATATCTGTTGTGAGAACTCAGTTTGAAAATAAAATCCGTGGGACTAAAAGAAGAAAAATTCAAAACAAGTACAAAAATGTTAAAATCCATTCCAGGAAATTCTGTTCAAGATTAAAAACAATGGCTGGGAACTGTAGAAGATCACTAACTAACCCTTACATGTAAATTATGGAGGAGAAGGGCAAGGGGAAATGCCGAGTCCTGGGGATGACGGTTATTACTGCAGCAAATTACAACCCTGCTCTCCCGGCAAACAACAGCGAAGAGGCGGATTTAACATGATATTTCCCTATTACCGTAAAAGGAAACGTTAGGAAACTTCGTAAAAGGCTATACGCCATTTCTTTTAATAATAAATGACGACGAACAGATAAAAACAAGGAATGAGAGAAAAAATCTTTGAGAAAATATCAAAGGAAGTGATAAGAAATCAAAATAAAGGAAAAGCACCGAAGAAGAATCTTTAAATCCGACAAAAAAAAGGAAAACGCTGTCGAAAGCATGGCCATTTTCTTGGCTTGATGCGAAATAGGTAATAGACATGGCCGTTTTCTGCCCGTGACGATGTGGAATATCGATAACACTCACTGATATTAGCATAACAAGCACTCAATCTCATCCGTCTTCCCAACCACTACTCCCACTTTATGTGCTATGTAGAGGTGGACTTTCCTTTGTCCCTTATCATCCCCTCGATTATTCCTTTCATTTTCATTTTCTTGACTTCTCCGAGCATCTTCGAGATTGCCTCTTCGTACTCGAATCATTGCGGCCCCTAGTCTTGAAAATAATTTATGCCTTTTTTTATTTTCTTCATGCAACCGCACGTCGAAATCTTTTTCGGAATAAAAGAATTTTCTAATTGCGTTTTAGGAATTTTACAGGACTGAATGTCGAAGAAGGAATTCCCCACTAACGGATGAGACTCAATACCTGGGATAAGCGGAAAGCGAGAGCGGATGTTATCTTTAAATGACTCAGCAAGGGGTTGGAAATGGGATATTACTCCCATAAATTTGAAGAGATGGGGTTGCTGACCAGGCATTAAATAAATTATACTCATTAACATGTAAATTAAATTTTCCTATCGTAAAATTTAAGTTGGTTTAAATGCAAAGTAAAAAAAAAAAAAATATGTTTATTAAAATCCGTACTTTAAAAAAAGTTCGAATATTTCAAATGAAAAAATGTTAGCCAAAATTTGGAAATTTTTTACCATGTTTTCTTACTTATTAATCCCGACTACAAGCCGCACAAAAATATACAAATTCCAAAGAATTGATCATTTTTGAATTTAAGAGGAGGCTTCACGGATGACGGAAGGAATGACTGTTTTCTATAATACTCGATTTACGTTGAAAAAATTCAAATTTTAGGTATCTAACGATCTCCTGTGGTACATCCTGGAACTTTTAGTGCAAGTTTCAACTTGTCTGAAATGTATGGGTGGCGGAAAAATGATTTCCAAAAAAAAAAAAAAAAGCGGTCGAAAAACTTCGATTCTGTTTTCCTGGTTTTTGTTTGCTTGGAACAAGTTGAAACATGTACCAAAAATGCAAGAAAAAGTCAAAGGAGTTCGTTAGACAAAACAGCTATTCCTTCTGGTATTCCGTGAAGCCTCTTAAATTTTGCTTGGTCTTTGCTAAAGATACATGAGTTTTTTTTCTTTATTTTTCGAAAACTGCTTTCTTTGAACGCTGTTTTATAAAGATAATAATATGTGATAGGTTTTTTGTTTTTTAAATGGTAAACAGTTAATCGAGTTTGGCCACTCCCCAAGTAAAAACAAAATACTTAGTAAAAAGTATTTAATGCTTAATCGAACGTATCGAACAAATCAAAAACCAAAAGAAAGGGGGAAAAAAAGAGAAAAAGGATCATCTAAATTGAAATTGAAGAAAATTGATGAAAAAAGTTCCTGGAGCGCAGGAAATAAATACGACATCGTAACGTCAGAGTTTTATCTATGACATCATTAGTTTTCTGCTACTTTTTTTTAAAGATTAAACACATAAATTGCAACTTGCTTTCTCTTTTCCTGCTGTTGTTTCTTTTTTTTTTTTTTCTTAATTTTAATTTACTTTATGCCACGCAGTTTTTGAATAAAAAAGAAATCGTTTAAAGTGTACGCAATCGCAGATTAACCTTTAAAAAAACGGGGAAAAAAAGCAAAAGGGAGGAAAATAAGGTTTTATGAAACGTGTCCTGTGAACTTTTACTTTCGAAGAAACAATCACGACCGTTGTTTGTATTCAAGTCTAGTGGTTGTCGTTACCATTCTCGTTATTGTTATGGTTGACATTAAATGGTTTTCAACAACCTTTACCTTATCTTAGCTCTTTATCATTTTATAAACATGGATTACTTCATATTCAATTTATATACAGTATATGAAAAACGAATTACTCTTTATCTTGCCTTGATTGTGTAAAAGTTTTTTTTTTTTTCACAAAGGACAAACACAACCAATTAGGGGCCAATTAAATTTATAATGCAAAATAATATATTTTAGGCCGTCTGCGTTGTGCCTCAGTAAGAAATGTCTACCGGAAAGGGAAAACTTACAATAAAACTTTTTTTTTACAAATATATGGCTACAGACTCGTATCCTTAAACTTCCACCATTTACGATTTTGCCTTTTGAAGAAAGTTTAGGGATAATCGAAATTTCGAAACTTATACCGAACAAGAATCCGCTCTCCCCATCGTAATTCAGAAATTTCTTTTCTAGAATGCCTCCCCCACACACACGATTTCCCTTCTTTTTCCATGCTTTTTTTCTTTGCGAGGAATGTCAAATGTTCCTTCGTATTATAAACAACTTAATGATTTAAAATCCATATGAGACAAATATAAAGACTCATAATTCTTCGTTTATTGTATTTCTGAACGTAATAACATGATCCTTATTGACACATTTACTATCTCCGTTGAAGCTTTCTTTTCTAGAATCCGAGGTACTTTTTTCTATGATAATGGGATTTTTGGGAAAACATCTGGGGCTTTCATTACATTTTCGAAAGTGTTTAGGGGGAATTTTTTTTCTTCTTCAAAAAATACCGTAAGTGCCTAATTTTTTCCTTTACTTAGCAAAATGTCAAGGAAGAACATAATCAAATATTTCATCAAAAATATGTCATAAATTTTAAAATTTTTCATCTAAGAAATGAGATTTTGCGACTTTGTGACTTTGTTTTGCAAGAATCTACTTGCATTTTTTTTCCTTCGTTATTACAATGTGTGCGCTTTCATGTAAATCACGTTAGGTGTTAAAATTAACGAATCGTTATTACCTTGATGATGAATGTGTACTTGCTTTACGACCACCAGTCAAGGTAAACGCATACAAATATATTGTAATTTGTTAGGAAAAAAAAAAGCTGCTCATTTTTTACTTAATAGTTTCCTTCCTAAAGAAACTACACCCCCTTTAACACACTGAAAAATCGACTAAAAAAACTAAAGTCGAGCTCCGGTTGAAATTAATATAAAAAAAAAAAAGGAAAAAGAAACCTTTTCCGAGATACATAAAAGAAAGTAAAACGGCAATTCAGACTCCGAAATTTTCCAGAATTTCACCAATCTGCACTCAGTTCGGCATAACTGGAATGTTTCAAAATGGCCGACAAAAGAGCTTCAACATTTTCATGTAATACTTTGAATCCCGTTACAAAGATGACGAGACTTTTATCTAAATTTCACTTTTCTTAACTGCTTAAGTGAAATTTATATATGTATTTTATGTTTAGCTTATGATACTTTTATTAAAATGATCTTCTCTCTCTTGAATAAAGTTTTCCGGAATACATCTAGAAGATCTGCAATAATAAAATCGAATGACTCTACTTATTTGGTTTTCTAAAGATTGGATTTTTTCTGCCCCCGATCTTTTTTCTTTTCTTCTTTCTTGCTTCATTTTTTTCCATTTTTCAAGTTGTTAGATTTTTTTTTTTTTTTTTTTTGGATTTAGAAGTTATTCTCTAAAGTTGCGACTATATTTGTTTATTTCATTTAATTCATGCGTAAAAACTAAAACTGGGAATAATTACTTTAGAGCTTATAAGGCATCCATTCTTCAACAATGTTGAGTTGTAAAAAAAAAAATTCAACTTAAAATGTGCTAGAAAATAAAAGTTTACCAGAATTGAAGTTGCTTGAGAATAAAGTTGAGCCTCGTTTTCTACATTTTAAATTTTTCCTTTAAACTTTTTTAAACTCATCAAATCGAACTTTTCGTGTTTCTATCCTTATTGTTCAACGAATATAAGCTCCCCCCTTTTTTTTGTCAATATCCATAGACTTTGATTTCTTGGCATTTACCAACGAAATCCCAGCAGACCCTTAAAAAAGTGTTGAACATTTTTACCGAGCTGAAGATTAATCATTTGATTTTTCGACTCCCCATCCCGTGGATCGTTAGTAAAATATTTCGAAACGTTGCTTAACCATAACGGCAACACTCCATCTTAGTTTTCGTCCTGGTAATGACAATTTCTCCAGTCGGTTTTTCTCATGGGAGGCATTCTGGAACTGCCGATGCGAGACTTTTTTTCTTTCCTTACGTTCTTTTATTTATTTTTTTTTCTTCTCGTTCTCTCCCTTTTTTTTTTTTTTTTTTTCTCTTTTTGCTTTCTGAGTAATATTGCTTTCATCACTACTTCCTTACAGCTCCTGACTTCCACCTTCCATTTAAAATCTAGCTCTTCTCGCACATTGAAAGTTCCATTATGCTCAACTCATTGATTTTATTTTTCTCCAGTTTTCTCTTTTTTTTTACCCTCCTTCTTACTTGAGAAGGTGATAAAAGAAATATTTCTTATGGCTGAGATTCTATAAGCAAGGTCACGTTGTTTCAAAAGCAGTTTACGATTTTTTATTCATTTCTTTTTTGTAATTAAAATTTTGCTACGATCGATTATAGCGAATGAAAGTAAAAAGCTTCCGAAAAAAAAACAATCGAATTGCTGTCTATTTCACAGCGTGTAGTGGCAATAATAATGTAGATAAAGAAATCCAAAAGGAAGTTAACATTATACTTGGGCCTAAATAGCCATAAAAACTCATTTTATAGCACATAAAAAGGTTGAAAGTGTTTTAAACTGTTTTTTGATTGTATTTAAATGTATCTGATGTTTATTTCTTTAACCTTTCCTTCTTTTTTTTAAAAGTTTATTTATTATTGCTGATCGTTATGCCACCGATAGTTTCATTAGTTGCAATAAGTTGGTCTAAAACGATGTTTCATCATGCGACTGTTTAGATGTTAAAAGAAATTCTCCATATTTTTGTCACGTGCAATCATTAAAGTAAAATTCCGTAAAAAAAAATTGGATGGTACACAAGCATGACCCAATCCCGATTCGGCTTCTTACGAAGTATGATTAAAGCTTTAAGCTTTCAAATTGTTTGTTTAATCTCTGATTATAAAATGGTTTTTAAAAGCAAATTATTTTCCGCGGAATCTTTGAAAATCAAAAAAAAAAAAAAAAAAAAAAAATTTAGGTAACGAAAAGAGATTATTTTTTCTTTTATTGTAACCATTAACGAGTTGAACATTTAAGCGAGTGGAATGTCGAGATAGCCATAAAAGAATTTGAGATGGAGCAGTAATGGCTGCCGGTATGGTAGCGTTTCCATGGCAACCAACCCCTGGCCATCGCTAGGAATATCGAGGGTGAATCCGACAACAAACAACGGCCTTTCTTCTTCTCTTTTTCTTTTTTTTTTTTTTTTTTTCTTCATCGTCTTCTTCCTACTTCAAAGTTATAGCAGGAAAATAATCAATGCTTTGTTTTATTTTATTATTGTTGCCATCCTGCGTAAAAATATCACTTGTTACATACGCAACCAAGAAAATTTTCCGATCAATTTTTCACAAACGGTAAAAGTATATAAAAAAAACTCGTGTTTTAAGATTAGAAATTTTCTTCAGAAAACAAAAATATCGACAGAAAAAAAAAAGTCTTTCGTTTCATTTATTGAAGTCTTGTAATATTGACAATTTAATATCAAAAACAGCTGATTCAATCGAATATATTAATAACCCACGCATTGATACTTAGCCAATTTGAGCTTAATTTACGATGCTTTTAGAGAAAACAAGAAAAAACAACTCAAATCCGATACCGTTTGTTTAGTTGAAAGAAAGTGAAATCTACGAACCTGTATAATTTTTTTTCTAAAAACCTTTTTTATTTCATTCTAATCGCTCTCGCACAAAAATGCACAAAAAAGATTTGGGTTTCAACCCCTTGCTTGACACAAAAAAAAATCACCTTTATTGCGCATTAAAAAAACAGTTCCTTTTTCTTTTATGCATCAAAGAATTTTAGCTTTCACTGAAGGGTTGGATAATAAATATGCCAAATTGTGTTTTGCAAACATTGTAAATCGGAACCCCCTTTTTTCCCCAATTGTGATGTAATTCTTTTGGTAAAGAGAAAGTAGAGTTATATTTTTTTAAATCCTTTTGTAAATCATGCGTTTGATATTTCCGAACCATTTATTTTTTTTATCGATTGTGCATTTTTTTACAAACGAAGATCTTGAAATTATGTCATTTATTTCATTGAATGAATTTTTTGGTTCAAAGTGTTTTCTCCGTCCTTTTGAAAGGAATCCTTTTTTCTAGTACGGTTAACTGTAAAAATCCAAATGAATTAAATCATTATCAATAATGTATTTTATATTCATAAAAAAGTGTCCCCAGATTCTATTAAAGACATATTTTTGATAGGACAAATAGAAAATTGACGCATTTCTTAGCAGAAAAACCGGTCGTGCTTGGATGACGTTTTTTAATTAATTAATAATCTTATTATGAGGATGTTATTTTGCGATCTTTTGAATTTGAAAACTCAAATTCTGTAGGTCTCTGCTCTCCTATGCATATATGAGTCCAGAATGTTTTCAAGTTTTTGACGACGTCATAGCGTGCCGAGCTTAAGGATCTGAAAATGCCGATAGCAACGAGGCAATCCACATTACCCTTTTTTTTGTGATTTCTTATCGGAAACTTTGCACTGATCGTGAATCTGATGTCTGATGTCTGCTTTTTATATTGGCTCTCGTGTGGCAGGCATTCCCCACCCTCGGATCTCACAGTTCAAAAAAATTGAGAAAAAAAGTTCCAATATGGAATGAAACCTGAAAATTTTCAAATCCTCTCAAAATTCTTCAAAACAATTTGAATTGAAGAATTTTGAGACTTTGAAGAATTTGAAACTTTTAAGTTTCATTCCATTCTGAAACTTTTTTTTTAAACTGTATCGTCACCTGACAATAGGATGCACTCTATAGAGTGCATATTACCGCAGGTGCAGCACTCATTATTTGGGTACCAAACATCCTAGAGAGTGAATGATACCTAAGGGGAAAGGCAGTATTTTTTTAAACTTATAAAGTTTTTGCCTCAGCGACCCTAGGAACAATAAGCGTAAGTACTTAAGTTCGTATCAAAACTTCTCTTCCTACTGTAAGATATGGAACATTCTGCAATGCCAGGGAGTATTCCCTGCCTCTTACACCGGCTTTTCAGTTGGAAGCCAAAATCTAGCAAAAAAAAGGCACTGTAAAGAAACAAAATTTACTATATCGTCAGTTTTACTCAAATTCTGGCCTCAATAGCATAGTAGTCTATAAATAGTGGTCTATATGGCTCAAAACCTGAGTCTATACAGTATTTTTAAAAAATACTTCAGACTCATGATTTGCACGTAAATTTCGAATTTGGTATGATTTTTTTTTTTTTTTTTTTTTTCAAAAAAATAAAAAAAATGAATTTTTGCACTTAAGAAAATTTTCCAAATTCTAAGTTGGCAAGTTGGCTTTCTTTCTTTGAAAAAAATTGAGGTTTCCTATGAGCAAGTGAACGTCTATCCGGAGGGGGAATGCATTTGTAAAATAAACACCAAGCTACAATTTTTTATGTCATAGGGAAATCTAATTTTAGCTGTTGTTAAAAACCTCAATATTCTCCCTAGCCATTTGATTTGCAAAGCAAGCCCACCAGTCGTCATTGACTAAAAAGTAAACGATACACCGAATTTCCCCAAAATCTGTGCTCGAGAAAAAGAATTATTTAAGATGGTTGCTATACATTGTTTTTCCTTATGAAAGGGTTATCTTCTGCTTTCAAAATGAACCTAATTTCAGCCGTGAATTATAGAAATAACTTTCTTCCATCTTTTTTGAAAATAGTGCTGAAGAAACGAAGATGTGGCAGTTTCGTGCTCTATTCGAGAAAAAACGCTTGAATCTTTTTTTTTTTTGCTTCACACTTTTGAACAAATTGTATTTGGTAAAAAAAAAATAAAAAATAAAAAAAGTAAAATAAGCTTGATGCTTAATCCCGATTAAAACTTTTTACGATCGTCCAGAGTGATGCCGCCGAAAAAAAGATGATATTCGCGATAAGATAATAAAATTTTGTCCACAGTTTCAAGAATATACATTCCATTTACCTAAAAAATATCAAGGTCTTGGAATTTTTATTGAATTATTAGCTAAAAAACAGAATTATGTTTCAAGTTATGAAAACTTGATCGTGGTCTGCTCATCTTACATTTTTGTATCCGAAGTAAATCAATTTTTGAGAGTAACAGAACTGGTTTTTTTGTCATTTAACAAATGTAGGTGGAACGCGAAGAATATGTTTTTTTTTTTTTTGTTCATTCACATTGGCAAAATCATGTTTCGAAAAAAAAAGTGGGTTCCTCTTTTTTTTTTTTTTTTTTTTTTTTTACGACGCGATCCGAAGTCAAAGAAATTCCCAAGTCCTCATAATGCTTTTGTTAGTCATCCAATTTATAGCTTTTTTTTTTTTTGTTTTTCCATCTGATTTCTCCTCAGGTCCGAACGGGTGTCCTAGGAGGCGGGGTCGGCAGACCTACACAAGGTTCCAGACACTTGAATTAGAAAAAGAATTTCATTTTAATCATTATTTGACGAGAAGACGGAGGATCGAAATAGCTCATGCACTATGTCTGACAGAGCGACAAATTAAAATATGGTTCCAAAATAGAAGAATGAAATTGAAAAAAGAATTAAGGGCGGTTAAGGAAATTAACGAGCAAGCCAGGCGGGAAAGGGAAGAGCAGGAAAGACTAAAGCAGCAGCAGCAGGAAAAGCAACAGACAAAGCTGGAACAGCATCATACAGTAAGTCATCATCACCATCACGATATGAAACTCGGTATCGATAAAAATGGAGCTGATTTAATGAAAAGCGTGACTAAAGTTCCAACATAAATTTCGAATAGTAGTCAAAAGAAAGGGAAATAATTTTAAGTTTTTACAAAGAAATAAATAAAAGCAAAAGAACAAACTGTTATTTTTCTTTTTTCTCGTAGATCTCGTGTGTTGTGAATAATAAGACATTCAATTTTTGAAAAAAAAAAGCAATTTTTTAAAAAATTATTTAATTTATTTAAAGAAAAAAAAATGAACGGTAATGCATCAAAATGATGCTCTCGACCCAGTGCTAATTTTTTAAAAAAATTTTGTTTAAGTTCGTTAATTTTTTTTTTTTTTTTTTTTTTCAAATAGTGCAGATTTGAAAAATTACAGTAATAAATTACACTCAGATGTAAAAAGACAAACATATAATTTTGTTTGCGTTGTTATTCTTATTTTTTTCTTTATTTCATGATTGTGATCTTTTATTTTTTATTTTTGTTGCTAAAGAAAAAAAAATAGTGTTGATTTTGTACTTGTTTCGTTTTTAATGAAAAAAAAAACTAATATTAGAATTTTCTTTTGAATATTTTCCGATGATTTTAGTCATTAAAAAAGTATGCTGTCAGAAAGAGTCTTAAAGATATACGAAAGAGGGAATCTACTGATGGATTTTATGATACACTATATTAGTTTTAAGGGGACGAAAAGTATGATAGATTTATAACGAAGCAAAGATCTTAAAATTTTTCATAAATTAATAGTGCATTTATAATCGAAGAAATTGTGCGCTCAGCTCGTATAAGCTTTAAACGTCCTTTTGATAAGAATTTGGCTGGTTTGATCTTTCCGGAACTTTAAACGAATCCGTGTTAAGAAATTTATTATTTTAAATATAAAAACTTCGGGCTGTTCAATTTTTTTAATATCAGTTTTACTAAGCTTAAATATGACCGACTGTTATGTTGTTTCTTAACCGTTAAAGCAAATGAAAGTAAAACTAGAACTCACGTTTATATCCGACATATCGAACTTGAATTCAGCATTGTACATGTTCAAGTAAAAATTTACGTAATCTTTATTTTAAATGCACAGTTTCAAATGTTTCACTTTCAAATGCAAAATTTTTAGCGCAATTTACCACTTTTTTTTAAATAAAAAAACAAGGAAAATTTTAAAAGATCTGAGGAATAGGTAAAATCGTTTTCAATAAGCTAAATGACTTATAAGGTTCTTTTAATTTATGGACCTTATCGGCGAAATCTTTATTATCCCTTTCTTGACGGCGGCCTTTTGGAGAAATAAGATTTTCATGACGGCTGATTTTGAGAGTATTTTTTTGTTAATTCCAGAGCTCCTTCAAAAAATAGTTATGCAACCCGGCATACTCTCAGATGAAGCTTTAGTAGTGGAGCTGCGAAATTTGAGACACTTCTCCTTAATTTTTCCGGAATTTTCCGAAGATTTTCCCCAATCGTATATGTACGATAGCCGTCGGGAAAGGGATATTTTTCACGATTATTCTCTAATTTAAAAAAAAAAAAAAATTAGTCTGTACCACAAAAAGAATAAAATTTATTTTCATTACTGTACCGCTTATTTTTAGTTTTGTCTCCATTCACGGGTTAATCCGATAGTGAGATTAATTAATCCGAGGATAGGATAAAACGTTCTAGAGATGCAATTAAAATTGCATAAATGGATGCCTACGGATTCATCGCAAGCATTTATTTTCTTCATAAGTACCTTAAATGGTTGCTAATTAAGATACGTAAATCTCATGCGCATAACCCGTTGCAAAAAAGTCTAATTTTCATAACCTTATCTACATAATTACTTAATTTTTTTTTTTCTCTTAACAAGAGTACAGACATCAACATTATCTCTTTTATATTTGAAGCGGAACTACTCAATTTTTAAAGTGAAGAATTTTTTCGTAAAAATCATTGCACTATTATTTAAATTGTAATCTTTAGAAAATTATTCTGAAGGGACTACTTTATACTTATAATTTTCGTGAGAGCTTTAAGGAGCCCGGGAAGGCGATCATATTGAAGCTTTTAGTCGTACTTGTATTACTGTGATCACAAATACCTAATTCTTAATTTTTGATCTTCTCTTACTCTGGTATTTTTTTTGTCAAATGTTTTTTAGTTCATTCATGTATATACATGCTATAGTATTAATAAAAAAGATTAAAAAATGCCGAACAACTTATAAGGAAATCAGTAGATTCTTCTTTTAATAAAAATGAAAAAAAAAAAGAAAGAAATATAATCGAATTGTAAAGACATTAAATTAATGATTAAAAAAAATATTAACGATTGGTAAATTTATAAATTAATCAGATGTCTTGTCCAGTGATTAAGTTAATTAAAATTAAGGTTATTAATATTAATGTTTAGAAACTGCCATATTCTTCTTTTTTCCTCGGAATTTTGTTAATTTTTTTACTTTTATTTTACTTTTATCATTTTTTACAACGGTGTAAAAATCTTCATTGCGTATATTCCCAAATTAATAATTTTCAGCAAACAAACGCCATTTGAAATGTAAAATTTTGTTTGCTTGATTTTATTGTAAATAAAAATTATTAATTGGTAAATTGGGAATATATACAAATGAATTTCTCAAATCGTTTTCATGTTCAGTTTTAATTTTTCTTTTGTTGATGTTGTCTGCGTTTACTTCGAATAACTGAGGTCGTTAAATATTAACAAAGAAGTTATTATTACTGCTTTTTTTTAAAATTAAAATTAGTCCCAGCGATTTTTTACTTTAAATTTTCTGTTTTGTTTAAGTCTTCCTTTTTTAAGTTTGGCCGATTCCTTGCCATTTAGTTTGAGTCCAAATGTATTTTTTTTTTATTCATCCCTCTGAACTGTTTCAAATCAAACATTTTTTAAAGCGGAAAAGAAAAAATTGGAGAAGGGACCAAAGGAATAAATCGGTCACTCGCCAGACTAAAAATGACATCCTAATTATGGAACTGCTTAGAACCGTAGTTCTTTATTTATTACTATAGTTTTAAAATTATTTTTAAATCTATCCCACGAGAAAAATGAAAAACGTGGAATATAGAGTAAGGCGAAAGTAGTCTTGAAAAAGTCTAAAAAATTTCTATGAAGGATAAAACGTTTGTGCCAAAAAAACCTTTGCATTTAATTCTAAAGCTTTTTTAAACTTTTTAAAGACATACGACGTAAAAAGAGAGACAAAACCGTTTTTTTGAACCCTTACTGTAACTAGGTTTTGTCAATCAAAGTAGAAAAAATAAAATAAAAATGGTTGAAAGTAAAAAAAAAAAGAGGTTCACGTTCCCGATTGATGTCACTTTCTACCAGGTGCAATTGATAGAAAATGATAGATTTATTCTTGGTTTCCTAAAAAAAGAAAAAAAAAGGATTTATGATATTTCTCTTATCCCGAACAAATCTAAGTACAAATAAACATCATTTAATTTTAAGCAAGGCTTAGTCACAGCTTTAAAAAAATGTTCGATTTAAAATATTGTAGGTAAAAAAATTAGAGAGTAAGAAACAAAAAAAGTTGTATCCATTAGAACTAATTCTTTAAAGAAAAGGATATTTTTGTTTGAAAAAATAAAAATCAAAATAAAACAACACGATCGTGTTTTTTTAATCACAAAATTACTTCAAATACGTAAAAAGGTGTCAGGGTAGAAAAGATAGAAGATTTAATATTATAATAAAACAATAGAAAAAAGTTTTAAGAAAAAAAGAAAAAAAAATCATGGTAATTTTGAATTATTTATAAAGTTAGATTTTTGATGTCTCTAATTTATTTCCGTGAAATAGGAAAAGAATTATTTTTAAAAGAAAATGTAATTTTGAAGACTCAGTTGAATTAGTTTGTGCTGCATTAAATTTAAAATCGAAAAAGCGGCGGTGTTTCTACCTGTACTTTTCTCCTCCTTCTGTAAAAAAGTGCCATTTGTTAAAGTATTTATTAATGAACTCAGTTTTATAATCAGTTTCTTCAGGGAATCTTTTTTGTCAAATGACATTCATGTAGAAAATTCAATTTTTGATATTTAAAAAAAAATAGATAACAAGGGCAATAATTCGTTCTGTGAATAATTTTTTTCCTCGAAATTTAAAATACACTTTCAGGTTACCGAATTAGAGTAACTTTCGAAGAGCACAAAAAACGGATTCAATTGAGTACCTAATTTTGTTAATTAAAAGCACAGAACACCATTTTCCCTCCCTTTTTGGTAATGCCGGTAGATTAAGAAAAAAGGATTTAAATTTTTGAAAATATTCGCGATCAGCCGTTATGTTTATACTAAGTGAAATCATTTCCACAAAATATAAAAAAGGTATAGCGTCAATGTTCTAACAATTCTTTAGTATCTGGAAAAAAAAATGTGTTTGGAATAAAACGAAATTTACTATTTCGATGTCTTCAGTATAAAATAACTCGGGGTCTTGAGATTTGATACTTTTGCCTACGCAGTATTTTGTCACTTGAAAGGATTTAAAGTAATCTTTTAATTTCTTTTTTACTTTATTAGTTGTGTAATTAGATTAACTTTATTCGAATTTTGCTGAAGAAATTACGTACTTTTTTAAAAAATATAGAAGTTTATTGATATTTCATTTTCATTCAGATAAATATTCAACTTTCGTAAATCGGTTTTTTTTTCGTAAATCAGAAAAATCATAAAAACGAAGTCTTTAGTATAAAACTGATGGACTTAATAGATCTAAAACTTCTATAACTTTAGCCATAGCCATATGTGAGAGCTTTGAACCGGTTCTTAAAAACTTCGTTCAAATCAAAATATTTGTCGTTTATTATGTTATTTTAAAAATATGAGAAAAAAAGCAGGAAAAAGTGTGAAACCGAAGATTCCTCTTGTTATTAATTTTTTTTTTTTAAATCTCTTTTTTGTTGAAACTAGCTTAATCGTTAAAAATAGTCACATGATGTATTAAAATAAAAATAGAAAAAAAAATTACAAAAAAAAAAAGCGATGAATATGTGTATGTATACGGTCCTATTTCCATGCTATCTGTTATAGACCAGTGTATTATAAATATTAACTGTTTGTAGGTTGTAAATTGCTTCTCATATCATTATTGCTAAGTTTTTTTTAGTTATGTTGATATTACTTTTTCTGTGTTGATCGGTCGGTTCGTTTGGCCCGTATACATGTAAAAAAAAAATTATTGGTTTCGTTTTCTTTTCGGCCCTTGTTTATTTTTTCATTTATTTTTATTTTGCGGACGATTAGACCTCTCAAAAACTGAATTAACAATTTTTAGTGAATGAATTTTTGATGTTTTATTGTAAATGAGGGGTGAATCTAATTTGCCTAATAACGGGCTCGTTGCGGGCCCGTTGCGAGCCCGTTAAAAAAGTCTATTTTGCCTAATAAAAAAAAAAAAAAAAAAAAAAAAATACAATTGTCCGCCCGTTCCAAGCCATCTAAAACCATCAATATTTCAAACCAGCACGACCCCAAAATGAAAGCTCTCGTCCTCAACGACCCATTAAAAAGAAAAAATTCCTAAAAAATCATCCCCCGGGGGATGAAAATAATTTTTTTTTAATTTTCCAATACCGAGTCAGAAATGGCCTACGAGCCCATGTTAGGGCTTAAAAATTTTAACGAGTCCCACCGGAAATTGAAAGCTCTCGTCCTAAACGACCCTTCAGAAAGAAAAAATTCCTAAAAAATCATCCCCCGGGGGATGAAAATAATTTTTTTTTAATTTTCCAATACCCGAGTCAGAAATGGCCTACGAGCCCATGTTGGGACTAAAAAATTTTAACGAGTCCCACCGGAAATTGAAAGCTCTCGTCCTAAACGACCCTTCAGAAAGAAAAAATTCCTAAAAAATCATCCCCCGGGGGATGAAAATAATTTTTTTTTAATTTTCCAATACCCGAGTCAGAAATGGCCTACGAGCCCATGTTGGGACTAAAAAATTTTAACGAGTCCCACCGGAAATTGAAAGCTCTCGTCCTAAACGACCCTTCAGAAAGAAAAAATTCCTAAAAAATCATCCCCCGGGGGATGAAAATAATTTTTTTTTAATTTTCCAATACCCGAGTCAGAAATGGCCTACGAGCCCATGTTGGGGCTTAAAAATTTTAACGAGTCCCACCGGAAATTGGAAGCTCTCGTCCTAAACGACCCTTAAGAAGGTAGGCTCTTAGGCCATTTCTGACTCGGGTATTGGAAAATTAAAAAAAAATTATTTTCATCCCCCGGGGGATGATTTTTTAGGAATTTTTTCTCTCTTAAGGGTCGTTTAGGACGAGAGCTTTCAATTTCCGGTCGGACTCGTTAAAATTTTTAAGCCCCAACATGGGCTCGTAGGCCATTTCTGACTCGGGTATTGGAAAATTAAAAAAAAATTATTTTCATCCCCCGGGGGATGATTTTTTAGGAATTTTTTCTTTTTAAAGGGTCGTTGAGGACGAGAGCTTTCATTTTGGGGTCGTGCTGGTTTGAAATATTGATGGTTTTAGATGGCTTGGAACGGGCGGACAATTGTATTTTTTTTTTTTTTTTTTTTTTTTTTTATTAGGCAAAATAGACTTTTTTAACGGGCTCGCAACGGGCCCGCAACGAGCCCGTTATTAGGCAAATTAGATTCACCCGTAAATGAGGGATGATAATAGCTGAAATATGGTAGATTATCGAGGTGCCATATTTTTTTTTTTCCTAAAAGAAGAGAGAAAGTTGTACTGAAAGGTAAATGATTTTCTTCGTTATTTCCTTATTTGATATTATCGAAACTGAACGACGTAATTCAATATTTGAAAGACTGGATCATTACTTTTTTTTTGTTCGGCTTTGTTTCGATTCTATCAGGAAATATATTTTTGGAGAAAAAAAAAATCCTTAAAACTGAGTTACTGAAATACTCTACTGTATAATTTTTTTTCGGATACGTTGCTATCATGTTTAGAGAGTTTGTATGCAATATTAATATTTAAGTGGATTTGTATTCGATTTTTTAATTTGAATATTTTTCTGTAGGATGCGGAAAGTTTGTACCTTTTTTCTTTGTAAGGAAATAATTCTTAGCATCATTGCCCAAGAATATATACATTCTTTTATGCATTACGTAAATGTGCAGGTGCTTGGAAAATTATTTTTACGCATCTCAAGAAAAATATACAAAATAAATAGAACTATTCATATACTTAACTTATGTAAATATATGATTTATTTCACTCTATGCTTGTTTGGTTATTTTTGAAATTCCCTACAGAAAAAAAAAATCAGCTAATTTTAAACGGATACCGGTATGAATTTATTTAACGTGTTTTGTTTTATTTTATTTTAGTTAATTAATTTTAATTTAATTCATTTAATAATTTCATATTGAGATAAAGTATCTTAATTTTTGTAAGGCAGCTTATAAAATTGAGAGCTCTAAACACTCATTTTAACATTAATAAATAAAGTTGCTCACGAAGCACAATACAACACTAAAATTCTAAAAGCACCACAGTCGATTCACCAATGACCTCCGGATGAACACATACCTAAGACACATTGATAAAAGTTCCTACAGTAAAAAGTATACTTGTCATTACTAAACTGTATTATTCCAAAAGGAAAAAAATTATATCACCAGATAGAATTTCTAATTACATGTTTTAGTTGTTTATGAAAATCGCCAAAAAAAAAAAAAAAAAAAAAAAAAAAAAGTTTGCAGAACTTCCATAACTTAAAAAAAAATCTCAACTTGAACCTTCTTCTAATACATTCTAATTGGAACTAACCAAGTCAAAATGGCTTCCTTATCAAAAAGTGCTGTCCCTTGGAATTTCGTATATTTGTAATCATTAATGTAGTGGCTAAGAGCTTTCTTTTAGTAACAGCAACTGGAAGGTTAAGTAAAAGGCATATAGATTTTTTTTTTTGCGGTATGTTTACTAATGATTACTAATTTGTGGTAAATACAACTGATGTTTCGTAATCACGTTTTAACTTATAATGCATAGTTGAATTAACTTTGAACTTGGATTACAATTACCTAAAAATTTAATAAGCCTAACTAAATCCAGTTTACTAAATATTTAGTGGTATAGGATACTGACTTTTCTCTTCGTGTGGTTTCCGGAAGGAGCCTATTGATATCTTTATCAACTGAGGGAAAAAGTATTCCAGACAGAACCTATTTTCGGAATAATATCCACTATGCGACCAATGCAGATTTTCAGACTGAAAGGGTTAAATTTTTTTTTAAGATTTTCATATTTATCTGAAGCAACTTGCAAAATTTACCTCAGTTGGTATAAAGATATTCATAGGCTTCTTCCGGAAGCTATACGAAGAGAAAATTCAGTATCCTATACCACTAAATATTTAGTAAGCTGGATTCTTTCTTATAATTTTTGCATAAAAACGTATTTATATGTATATACAGTCTGTATTTATAATGAAAAAAAAAAAGCACTAAAGGCTACGCATTGCAACACTGTAACATCTCTCTTCTGATTAAACAAGAATAATTGTAAAAGTGAGAGCCAGTGGCGTCGCTAGACCTTAAATATTGGGGGGTGAGAGGAAAAAAATTTGAAAAAACGTGGCCTAAAATGATTTTTACTGCCCTTTTGCATTGAAAATGAATGGTCATGAGAAATTATTGGGGGGGGGGGGCAAAATCCAACATTGGAGGGACAATGGCCCCTCCCCCAAAAAGGACCTAGCGACGCTACTGGTGAGAGCGGACGTGTGCAATACAAGAAGCAGCTAGTCTTTATAGGGACAAAACTCACGGACTCTTTGAGGTGACTCTTACTGCGAAGAAGCTCAGTAAGACTCTATGAAGCTCAATAGAATTTAACACTAATTTAAATTAAAGCGAGCACAAACTTTTAAAGATAAAGTCGTTTAGCAAGCCAAAGTAAAACCGAAGAGGATACACTCCATGAAGCCGGGTTTAGTTGCCTATTTGGCTAGTTTGATAAGTTGTTCTTTCTTATTAATGGCCAATATTAGAAATAAATAGCGACCTTGAGAACCTTTTGGATTTCTATGAATCGCATGGCTGCTTTATCACAGAAAAGACCTATACGGTCGTGAAATTGAGCACATGTTTTTCGTCTTCTTTCGTGCATCGTGCTACTCTCTCCTTGCATTGTCTTCCTAGTGTTTCTTTTGGAACTCGAGGCGTATTTAGGTACGATTACGTTTATTATTTCACGTTCCTTCATCTGAGAAAAAAAATTTAAAAAATATATAAAGTACATAACGCGAAAATGCATTTACCTGATCTTTCAAAAATATGCTAATCAATTGAAAAAAAAAAAAAAAAAAAAAACAGAAAAATGACCTTTAATGCAAAATTAAAAAAAAAAAAAAAAAAAAGTCGGTGAGATAGTCTCGCTGAAGTAATATTGGCGATAACACGGTGAAACCGAACAATTAATTGTAATAATTTAGTCACTCCAAGACTTTATGGGTCATTTTGAATAATTTATAGTGCCAATTTATTATAGGGCTTGGTCGTTGTTATGGTTTATAGCGAATGATTTATTGTTCTCAGTATTAAAATGATGAAATTTGATATATTTCCCAACGTGTAGGATTATTTTTTTCTCTCCTTACAGTCAACTTTAAAACAGTATGCCATTCTTGTCGAATAAGTCCTCCCGTTTTTGCTCAAAAATAAGGCAGACGCTAAAGTACTTGCAAACCTAGAGACTTTTTTATTCTCTGAAAGGGAAACTAGCCGTTGAAATGAGAATACTGAAACCGCCTGTTCTGTATAAAATTCATAACCACTGTCCTGTAAGAGGACTAATATACAACCAATACTTTATATTTAAAAAAAAAAAATTATTTTTCCTTATGGAGAAAGAGCGAATTCGGAAGTATGTCTATCTATTCTCCTCCAGCTCCTGTGGCGAAATCCCAAGATAAGTTGAGGATTATTTTAAAAAGGCGATTACTTTTCGTCGAACCTGACACCACAAATATTCAGAAATAACAATTATAAGCAATGATTAGAGATCAAAGTTCAAGTATGATTTTTATCACAAATGGAAAATCACTCTTCATTTCAGATGTGTGGTTGTTTAATTTATCCTAAATATAAAAATTTTCTCTCGAAGCTTTTGTCAACATTTACATTTATCCTGTGCAACGAAAAATATATTCCTGTATTGTAAATATTTTCTTTAGAATAAAAGAAAATCTGGAAACGTCTTATACGTTGAACAATCATTCTAATAATAACAAGGCAGGGGAAGGATAAGAAAGCCTCTGAAAACTGAAACTTTCCCTTTCAACCCCACCTCAATTTTAGTTTCCCGTCTCGGGAACGCGGAAAGCTCCCGTTTTGCCTGTAAGGTGACAGAGATTTTGCTTTTCCGAATAGAATCAGATGCAGCCTTTATTCGAAATTTCGAAACGAGCTTTCTAAAATACGTGACAATGCAGGTGTCGTTTAGAAAATTGTTTTCAGTATTTATATCTAGGGTTCTTTTGTCGTTGGATCAGATCTTTCAATTTGAAAACTCCATTTAGCTTTTTTTTATTCTTTCTAGAAAATAACGATTTTAGCAAATTTTAGACTTTATTTTCAGCTATATGCTTGGAAACCTCGAGAAAATCATTAAAATTGGATCTTTCTTTCTTTTTTTTTTTTTTTTTTTTCAAATCCAGCTTTGAGCTGTACTGTTGTACCTATGAAAAAGAAACATTTTGATTGCAGAACGTCGAAGAAAAAAATTTTATACATCCGAACGAAAAAAAGAGATATCGACTCATTTCATAGAAGAAGCAGAAAAAAAAAAGATCAAAACCCGCCCTTCTTTTAACTGGGAGGAAATCACATAAAATTTATTGCATCCTCTTTATCCCGACATCTACCGGTAAAAATTCGAACTAAAAAGTCTACCATTATTTAGATTCTAGATTTCTGTAGCGTTCTTTACGTAAACGTAAACTCTTTTCTTTCTTTTTTTTGGACCTGAGGAAATAATTTAACTTTTTATAAATTAATACAGAAATTATATTATTCGAGGAACCTAACGGTTTTTAATTAAATTTTGACCAGCTTTTAGCTGAAGAAAGATATATAATGGAAATAAATTAACCGAATGCATCTGATTAGAGGTCATAAAATATGTAAAAAAATTACTTTAATCTGGTTGTTTCATAATTTTAAAAATGACTTACAGTCCCATAAGATAAGCATGAATCGTATGCGGGTTTTAAAAGAAAATTTAAAATTTAAAAGAATGTTCTTTGATCAAAGTTAACCGGGGGGACTTTTTTTCGGATTGAAAAATAATTGATTCACGTTTTCATTTTTTTAAATGGTTAATCGAATTATAGGGATGGAAGTTTACGTAGAACGAATTTGATCTTGTCCGTGGTGTTGGGTTAAAAAAAAATTGTGTGTGCTTTGTGTTTCGTAGAACATGTTTTTTTTTTTTTTTTCAGGTGGGAAAAATAATGATTTTGGATAAAAACGAATGCTGCTGTTTTTGTTTATAAGTCAATCTCGCCAATAAATTACAAGGTAATTCTTATGTTTATTTCATTTTACTTTTTCCATGTACAAATCTATTTCTAGGAATGATGGAAAATGTCGGAGATTTACATAACAAACAATAACGGTCACCTAAATGAATATTTCGAACTAATTCTAATTTTTTAGTTAATTAGTATTTTGTCTTTAGAAATTTGTATATTCCAAAATTTAGACTTGCAACATGCATGGCAGAGTTTTTTCGGCTTTTATACTTTTGTGAAATATTAAATTAATGGCTTGTCCATTCAGAGACAACTGTCGATGGGATGTTCCTCTATCGTTTCTTAATTGAAACAAGAATATTATGCACTGCATAGGATAATAATTTTTGAAAAGAGTCAAGTTTCGGGAACATTATCCCCAACCCTTTTGACCTTTGAAAAGATATGCTGGATTTGCTCTTAATAATTTAAAGATTTTTTTTTCAGTTAACCTGAGACCTTAAGTTGAGAAATAGGCACAGGATCGGCTTCCCGAAACGTTTATTTTATACAGGTTCCTTCATCCGGAAGGACCTTATATAGTTCCACGGGCGGGAAAGGGTTAAATATTGATTCGAAGGGTTTAATATTGGGGTTAAATATTGAAGGGGTTATTTATTGGGTTAAATATTGAAGGGAAGTTTAGGTTTTGTCTTTCTATAGTCCATGTCCAGCCAAAAACCCCGAGGGGCTAGGAGTGAGGCGGAGGGTTTTTAAAAGGGTGTCCCTATAACATAAAAACTTTATAAATCCAAGAAATTTGCACTTTTTATACAAAACATGTTTAAAAAAACCCCCAAAAAATTGAGCCTTTTTTGCCTCCCTATGCAATTTCTTATATGTAATTGCATATTTCAATATTTTTAGAATCTGAATTTTTTTTTTTAATTTTTAGAGACTTAATTTTTACATAACTTGTCCATTCAGAGCACACCTTAAAGCGCCCCCAATTTACTTTTATGTGTTAGTATTATGCTTCTCTATGCCACTTTACTATTGCGTTGCCTTAGTATTACAGGGTATTATCTTTTTTATATTTCATATGTTTAACTTACTGTACGATGAACACGATAGAACCCTGTAATACTAAGGCGACGATTGGTCTGAGGCACAAAAAGCTAAACAGTTTAGGGATGTCCCCGTGCTTAATATGCTGTGACTTGCATAAGTACAGATCAAAAGACAATAATTATGTAGTCAAATGCAAGAGAAACAAATATTAGTAACAATTTTCCAAAAAAATTAGCCACGATCACATGATAAGATTTTTTTTAAAAGTTCAAACAAGCTTAAGTTATTTTTTGTAAAAAGGGGAGAGCAGAGAATGAAAGTTCAACTTTGCACAGTTGCTCTTGTGCTCGCATGCAATAATATAAGGATGAACCCGAATGTGTAATTATGACGTAAATGGCTTAATATAGGCCCATATTTTTTATTTATTTTTGAAACCTCTGGTATTACAAAACTAAAAATTAAAACTGTAAAATTATTGCAAACTCCTCTCATTTTAAATAATTGTCATAAGTAGTAGGTACATGTAGGTAAGTGCGACCGTCCGAAAAGTGCGACTTTGCCATATAAATGCGCATGTGGGGAATTCGCTTTTATCGGAATATATACGCTAGAAAACGATGTATTTATTCGTACAAAAGCCAATTTCCCACATGCGCATTTATATGGCAAAGTCGCACTTTTCGGACGGTCACACTTACCTACATGTGCCTTACTTTAAAAAAAATTGCTGGTTTTTGTTTCAACAAAAAGCGGCGTTGTTTAAGGCGGCCAATCTGTTTTACACTTCCTGCAAGCCCTTCAGTGTTACATCATATGATTTTATAATTAAAATATACCCGGGAGACGGATTTAATCAGATGAGGTGATGTTTTCTGTGTGTAGAACATAAGAAGGTACGCCCTACTAGGCGAATGGCATAACGTTCATGTTCTCAACAAAAAAACGGCGTATGTTAGATTTAAGTCACAGTTTGATTTACATGATTCCATGAAAAGCTCTTGACCGTGACATGGACTATGCTGGGATATTTGTACAGTGTCATAAATTATAAAACCAGCAAGGACATCGAATAGTTTGGACTCGGGCGAGATGTCATAAATTTATTATTATTACACAAGATTATAGTTGCATCCTATAAGGTTTTTCTCATTTTTCTTCCCTCTTTTTGCAAATACATCGCTGCCTCTTTAAATCCAGATGATCCTAAAAAAAAAAAGAATCGATTAAAAATTAACTTAAATGCAGTTTTTGGCTCTTAAAAAGAAGAATACTGAACGTTTTGTGCGATGGTGCTTCTCTCTGTCATAAATATGTTTGCATTGACTTTATGTCAAGGAACAAATTATACATGTAAGCTCGTTAGAAATAACATTAGTAAAAATTTTAATACATTTCTCCAGTTTCTATTCACGCAATTTTTTTTTTTTTATCATTCTAAAAACGTTTTAGTTGTAAAATAAAGCATTATTGATTGTGTTCATGTAAAAAAAAAGTGTAGTACTAAAGAAAAAGCTTAAAAAGTGATAAACTGATATTTTTCTTTGAAGGAAAGCTCTCATGACGTCATCGATCCGTTTCCAAGCTCGTTTTACGGAGAGCCAGTTTCAAAGAAACTTGCTGCTCAACTCTGGAAAAAAAAGCTATTGTGCTTGGGAGAGCAATCTATTGAATAAATTCGTAATGGCTAGGAGGAAATAATTCAGACTCTGTGCGTTAGATGGTGCTAACAAGTTGGTTATTCAAATTAAGTCGTGTTAGTTCCATGATTCTCCGCTCTGTTGCGTGGTATTCTGGAGTCTGCTATCGATTTCTATCGTTTTCTTCATTGATTTTTTTTTTCCGATGACGAAACTTTTTGCTTACTTTTAAGTGTCCGAAATTAAGCATTTTTGCGAATTATATATTATATTCTACATATTTCTGGTCTGCAAGCGTTCAGACGTTCAGCAATGTATGTTTTCTTCTGGTTTTTCCATGCCTCCCCTTTTTGTTTGTCCTCTTAATTGCTCTTTGGTTGCTTTTACTTTTTTTCTGATTTTTCGCTCTCGTTTTTTTTTCTTAAATTTTCATTCTTTTTTATCTAACTATTTCTTTCTTTTCCGGCCAAGTATGGATTTCATAAATATTAGGAGAGTAAAAAGGAAAAGGGTCCTTCGAAGCTAAAATTATTTAACATTAGTGATGTATCCTGATGGCATTTTGTAAGATTGCTTTGGCTTCAGTCCTAAAATCGTTTGGACGATTTCCAGAGTTTGATTTTAAAGCAAGGGGAACCTTCTCTAATTCATCTATTTTTATTTCATCATGGAAATGGGTTTTGAATTTATTAAACCACTTGTTTTTTTTTCTCCTTTTCGTAAACAATGATAACGATTACCGTGAGATAGGTACAGCACACAAATATATGGCAACAAATGATTCGGAAGAATTTTTATTTCTTACCGAAAACAAAAAAAAGGAACCACAATTGCTGAATATTTAATATCAAAATTATAATAAAAGCTATTAATGCTGCATCTCCATCGGTGAATGAATTACATGATGTAATTAAATGGTTTACAAAGGTGTTATAATTTTTTTTTTTTTTCCAAATCTTTGGAGCTCGATATCCTTTTCCATAATGTAGATGTAACCAACAAAATCGAAGAAAACGATTTAGTACCTTCGAAAACCTTTTAATTATACTGTAATTAATTACACTATACGATTGTACTATAACTAATTAACATAGTGGAGACACACCTTAAGAATCAGTAAGGTTTTAAAAATATTCTTTCAAATTTTTAGCAATTTTTTTATGCACGAATCGAGATGAGGTCCGTCCTGCACTGTAGGGCCAAATGATAATTACTAATTTTTTATTAGTTCAAGAGATTAGCAACTGAAGAAAGACGGAAAGTCTTATGTTATTATTAAAGGTAGTTCATCTATAATATTCTATATATTTTTTTTTCTTGCATTGTGTTTAAGGAATTAAAAATCAGTCATCGTCCCCAAAGTCATCAAATTTTCGCAAATTGTGCGACATACTTTTCAAGTGCCCCTCCCATCTGATCATCATATTACTAATTAACATTGGGACCTTTTCTGTTTAGAAGAGATTGAAATCCGATGAATCCTTATTTCTAGGAATAATATTAATCGAGTGAATCACCTTTGGGATAATTGATCAAAATGTAATTTAATGTATTTCCATTATTAAAATTTCATCACAATTCGCTATATCATTCTGGTAGAGGTAACTGGAAACTAGTGTCTACTGGCCAGTATTTCCAAAAAGTTATTTACATGATATTTATAAAATGAGCTTTTAACAATACTGACTGTTTTCATTGTGATAAAAAAATTTCGTTAAAACCAAACAATTAAAAATTTCGTTTGAGGAATTTTTTCTCCTGCCTCGTACATATCGAGAAAAAAAAATTCTAAACTCCTAAACTTCAAGCAGAGAAATTTATTCCCTAAATAAATGAACACACATTCTCGGATGTTTTATTGTTCAAATATACACGAACCTACAAGTCAGTTGTATTTATATTTCTCCTGTCTGGAATGAAAACCTAAAACTCTGAAATATTAAATATCTCGTTATTCATGAAGCTTTTTTTTTTTTTTTTTTTTTTTTTTTTCAATCTACTGTAAAACCCTTTTTTCCAACTGTAAAATATTACAGCAATAAAAGTAATAGGAAGTGGGTGTTAGCTGTATATGTGCTCTGTCGGATTTCAAATTCAAAATTTCGAAATTATTACTCTTCCACCCGTGTTCTCCGCTGGAGCATAAGCGGATTTCTTTCCGATTCATATTTCCTTTCTGATCTAAGTTCTTGATGTGTTTATTTACTGGATTATATCGTCAGCCTATTTCAAGCTTTCAATGCAAGAATGGTCTTAGTGCATGTTTGAAAACTATCTTTTTTTTTCTTTTTATTATCCAGAATTATAACATAATAAGAGTTATGCTTAACAAAGGAATTTCATTATCGAATAACAATTTTCCATCTCTTTTATTTCACTCATTATAAGTCTAAATAATTAGTTTCACTTACCTTTATTGCGCGAATAGCAATAATATGACTTTCAATCAGTTGTTTTTATTTTCTTATTTGAAGTAGAAAAATGAACGAAACCCTCTTTTTTGTAAGCAAAAAGTTTAGCTCAGTTTCCTTTCATTTTCAAATTAAATAAAATTCCATGGGAATGCCGTTGGATATTCAATACGCTTTTTTAAAGTAATAATTTGAAATAAAAGTTATTGCTTAGAGTTTACACTTTTTCTACATATTTTCTTTCATGCCACAAGTAAAGATATAAATATGTAGAAGGAAAGTTAGAAATATGTGGAGATAAGATTTCTGGAGATGAGAGGTTCTGTTCAAGTGGTGGTAAAATAAAACATTTGCTACGGTGATATCTTAGTAGCACGCTGCGGCCTCATAATTCTCATCTTTTAACTTGTATAGCTCATTCTCGTGTAAGCGTTCAGCAAAATTCATACTACTGTCTAAAAATAATTTAAAATAATGTGAGTCAAAAGGTATATCTAAAATTACATGATGGAAATTTAAAAAAAATATGCTTCAATTAATTTATTGTAATTAATTCTTCTTATTTTTTTACCAAAATCTAAAATACGGCACTCTATGCAAAGCGTTTTTCTGCTAAATGATTTTGTTTAATGTTTTGCTATCTTTATCAAAATAGCAAAATGTTGGTACCCATTTTGGTTATGCTCAAGATGTTGGGTTTGGTGATAAATGCTTTGCTAAAGATGTTGGTAATGAGTAAAATTTATATATTTTTTATATATAAATCATATTTAAAACATATCTAATTTATACGTCGGAGGTAACATAATGAGAGAGAAAACGTAATCCCAGGCTAAAATTAAGGGAAAAAAATTTTGAATAAGATTGCTGAACTTCTCAAACAAAAAAGTAAAGTTTGCAGGTTGTTTTATCAGCTGCGGGATACGCCATTACTATCTTACTTGCGTATAGTGACGTAGTTTCGCCCTTTCCAGGCCCCATGTGTTTTTTAACTTCCACCGGCGCCCCTCTTCTCACCTCCCTCTTCTTTCTCTCCTGTCCTGATGTCTTAAGAAGGCTCAACCCTCTTGATTTATTATCTTGATAAATTATTACTAATGCCGAACCATGTTCTTCTTCTTCTTCTAAAGATTTATTTCTTAATCGCTTGATTTTCTTTAGCTCCTTGTTCTTTTTTATGGGAGAAAAGTTCTTGAAAGAAACGTAAAAACTAGCTTTCCTGAAATTGTATAAAAGGATCTCAATCGAATATATTTTTTAGTCGTCCAAAAATGCCTTGTTAAATCGTTCTTTAAAATTTATTCTACAGTTCAAAATGGAAAAAAAAAAAAAAGAATCTGAATAATTATTTATAAAAAACCCATAAATATACGAATAAGATCGGATATCTTGAAAAACGGACAAGGAATGACGATGTGATAATCATGTCCGAGCCTTGTTTAACGAACAAAACCAAGAAAATGGCGGAATCATATCATGTTTCACTGAATCGCGTCACATAACTTGAAACTCGGTTATTTATACTATGCTTAATGGGGTATATGGCTCATTTTATTCACATTGAATTTAAATGACCTCATTTTGAAGCATTCCGAAACTTTTCAGTTTTGCGTCTTTCGTCTTTTCTTCCTAACAATTGAATTCATTTTAAAGGGCGAATTCATTTCAAAGGTCCTTTTTTTGTGCATGCTGCAGACCTTTTTTTTTTTTTGATGCTGGAAACCCAGTCGAAGCATAATGCTATACTAAATGTCTGGTCGCACCATTTTTAGGGTTTTTTTCCCTTTCTTTCTTCTTTTTTTTTATTTTTATTTGCATAAGACCTCTAAAACAAAACCTAGATTTTATAAAATGGATGAAAAAACTAGTAATAAAATATTTTGCTTTTAACTGTTCTACAGACTTATTGAATTCTTTACGGCACCTCCTACGTTTATTTATTAATTTACGTGGCTTTTACCTCCTCCCCTGGCATGGGAATAAGGGGCGAATAAAAAGTCAAATTTAGTTTGCTGTTTTTTTCCCCTGACTTCCGCAGTATCAGTTCTCTGAAGCATGCATGTGCGAGCTTTTATGTGAAGAAGGAAAATGAATAGATTTCCGCTAAGGATTGCTATCTTTATTTCTATTAAATGATCCATTATGATTTTTCAGGTAATTCTGGCCGTGTCGATTTCTTTGTGCCGTATTTTAAATTTAGGAGTTTGGTTATTGTAACTGGATATTTATTAGCTGTCAGGTTGTTCTCAACTATGTGTTTGCGTTCTGTTATTGCCGATTGATTCTGTTCTTCAGAAATGTTAAAAGCTATTCGCCAGTCACAACTTATATTTTATTTCTTTGCATTATGAAAAATGAGGCGGCTTTATTGCGAAGTCCTGGTTGCACAAAAAAATAAGACAATAATCCTTTAAATAGTCCCATGTCTTCAGCGCCAATTTATAATAATTAATGAGAATGGAAGAGCGGGAGAGGGAGTACAGAATCTGTCTTAGTCGGTAATTCAGCTTTTTTTTGGGGGGGGGGGGGGTTCAACCGCATCGGTTGGTGTATTACATTGTAATTTAATATAATTCAAATAGCAGAAAATATTTTTGTCAGCTTTTTATGAACATAACACTGATTAATATCAATGTTTAAATCTTCTGAAGAATTGTGAAGAACTTGAAGACTTTTTATTGGGGAGTAAGTCTTCTGTAAACTTGAATAGGCGCGAGATGATTTCTTCTTTGGATACGGACTTAATTACTCCTAATTAAATCTAGATGAGGGTATTAAAAACAAATAATGATTTCAGTACATATATCTTCAATTTTTCAAAAAATTTATAGAGTTTTAGAACATTTAATTACGTTATGGGGCAGCCAGATTTTTTTAAAATGCTAGACATAGAAAAAAAATGATTAAAGAGCTCATATTTTATTACGGGGAAAGTTAGAAAAATTTGCCCAAAAAATTCACTTTGGGACTCTTCTGACTATGCATTTGCGAATGCTCTAGCGTTTTTAAGAATACGAATAGAAAAGTCTTAAAGGCCGCAATTTCACGCCAAACATGTTCGGCGAACATGTTGAACAAACATTTTCATCGAACATTTTCCTTAACATCTAGGGGAAGCTCCACATAAGCAGTGACGCTTTTTAAAGCATGTTGGGTGAATATTTTTGTGTTTGATAAAAGTTGCGAACATGATCGGTGAACATTTTGGACAAACATTTTCACCCAACATGCTTAAAAAAAGCGCCACTACTTACGTGAAGCCTCTCCTAAATGTTGGGTGAAGATATTTGTCCAACATGTTCGCCAAACATTTGTTTTGAAGTTGCAAGTAATTATTTTTCCGGTTTTCAAATATTTCGGTGTTGGTTTTGTAATTATTTTGAAAAAACTTATTAAAGTAAAATTAAAATTACTCCAGAGAAGAGGTTTTTGGGGAAAAGAAATTGTCATTGTAATGACAAAATTGACTAAAATTGACTAAAATTGTCAGTCTTGGAATCTTAGAATTACAGTACACCTCGGTTATAAAGCCCACGGAAATAACGCGAAATCGCTTATAGCGCGGTTACAACGCCGGTCCCGGCGGAATCCCATAAGATTATGTATATTTATCCTCGCTTATAACGCAGTAAGACCTCGGAAGTAACGCGGCCTTCTCTCTAAAATATTTCGGTCTAAGAGCCTGAACCTTCTTTTTTTTTTAAGACTTGCCTTTTCTCACATGTTATGGCGGTTCTTTCACATCGGTTATAGCGCGGTTTTTTGGGTAATTTGGTTAAAATTCTATATGATCATTCGTGTTTACCCCTCGCTTTTAGCGCGGTCCGACTTGGGTCAGGTTTTTTGTCTAAAAACGTTTTTACTGCCAACGGAGAGGAGCAGAAAACCTTTTTTTATGGTTTCTTTTGTTTAAGTTTTTTGGGGCGTTTGAATTACTCTGCAGATCTTTTATTTGAAAGTCAGGCACAGAGAAAATTGAATGAAAAAGAAAGTCAATTTTTTTTAGGGCTTCAAGGCTGTTTATTTGTCCACATTTTGTATTGTTGAGCTCAAAAATGTAACCCTTATTGCGTACCTAAATGACAATAAGATCAGATCAGATAAATCAGTCTTCGGGTGTTTTTCAAATTAAAAAGCAAAAAATAATTTTGTTTTCTTGTTATAATAAAGTCTTTGAACCTAAAAATCATTTTAAAAAAAAGAAAAATTAACTTTGTTTATAACGCGACCCCGGCTATAACATGGTTTTGACTCCGGTCCCTTGGATCGCGTTATAACCGAGGTGTACTGTATAACTTTCTGATGTTATGAGTAGATACATAGATTTTCATTTTTTCAAGTTCAAAAATTTTCCATTTTAAGGACATAGGATGCTTTTTAGGATTAATGTTTAATTATTTTTCAAAACGATTTTCCATATAAAGCAGTATAATAATGTCTTCTAATTTTTTAAATACTGTTGGAACTTATACAGTTGAATATAATAATAATGTCTGGTGGATAAAAAACAGCCATAGATCTCATAGACTTCCCATATGAAACACAGTTTTGAAAAATTGAAACAATAGAAGGACACAAAATGTGGAACATCACAATATATTTAGGCGGAAAGTAGGAGGAGCTAAAAGATTTGATCCGCATTACAAAGTATCTTGAGAATTAAATGAAAAGAATTTAGAATATAAATAATGGTTAACCCTTTAACGTCCTCCGTAAATAATTTCCAACGAAACTTTTCCATGTCATTAATCAGGGAGATACTGAAACATCGCGGCTGAAACATTAATCCCGTTTAATAATTCATTTTCTTAATACGAGGTAAACCAAACCAAACAAAAAATTTCGCACCTTCGACACAGCTGTCAGTTATTTTGAAAGTGCTGCAGTAAGATTGTTCTCTTGAAAGCGAATCAGAAGAATAGTCTATTTTAGGGGTTTTTAAACCAGTAGTCTCCAAAAATGAAGACATCACAAAGAAAAGAGATCGTAATAAATTTCGATTTGTTTTGTTTCTTTTTTGAAAACGACATTTTAAAATGTGAGAATGGCATCCTAATATAAAATAGGGCAAAGTTGAAGGTAAAAAAAAAAAAAAAAAAACAGACGAAACTTGATTCGAATTTTTCATCCCCTCTCTTTTTATTTTGTTTTTTCTTACATACTTATTTATCACCTACCATTTTGAAACCGTTGCGCATATCTTATAAATACAACTTTCCAGCTAAATTGAACTGTCATGAACGATATTTATGTCAATACCGCTCCTCGTGTGTCTTTATTATAATTAATAACAACTTTAACTTTCTATGTATACTGTATAGGGGTGGCTAAATTATTGCGTTTTATTTTTAATTATATGGGGTGAAGAGCTCAATTTTAAAGCGCGGGGTGGTTTCTTTTTTTTTATTTTTATTTTCCCTCCTTTGTAAAATTCATTTTTCTAATTTCTAAGAATGTTTATATTGTAAGAGAGGAAAACGAGGCGCGTCATAACATTTTAAAAATCAATAAAAGATTTTTGGGGGATTGAATAACAATAATCAAATAGCGGAAAAAATCAAATAAACTTTCAAATCACCAAAGCCCAATCTTCAACAATAACACGTCATAAAAATAAAAACTCTGTTTACTACCATAAAAACAACCATAAATGTTAAGTTAAAAAGGAAATAAAAGGGGTTCCCCTAATTTTATAAGAAAAAAAAATTTTATCGCTGTAAGAAAATGCCCTCTCACGTGGGTTGTAGGAATACCACAATCACAATGAGCGAGTAGCTACGTCACAAAACTATAAAAGCTACACTTCGTACCAATAAAAGTCTTGACCCTAGTCAACATTTCACATTGTAAAATGACGTAAAAAATCGTAAAAACGTCAGGAAAGTGTCATTTGCTGATGACTCTTAACGCCTTTTAAATGTTTTTATGTCATTTAAAAAGATTTTTTAAAACGTCCCTTTTGATGTTTGATCGATGATGTTCCAAGAGCCTGAAGGGGTTTCGAACTCATAAATTATTCGATTTGGTTGAATGCTGTTCTGTCAATACTTCGGAAAGACCTGCAACGAAGAAAAGAAAAAATTAGTATGCAATATCTTAAATTTTGGTTTTTTCGAAGAAAACGTTGTTCTCAGAGAGGTTCCCAGAATGTTGTTCAAAATTGGGTGGTCTCAGAGAGGCAATTAAGAGTCTGCGGTATTTGAGATCACCTTGTTCGTTTGATTATTTTATTTGCATGATTATGTTCCGAATGCTCTTCTTATTACAGAAATTTTCGGGTGAACCCACTTGTGGTTCCAGGAGGATGCTTTCAAAAAATTTCTAAAACTTGCGGGTCTTCGTAACCGATTTTAAAATAATAAAGCGCATTAGAATATAGTTCAGTCCGAAAAAAAGGTAGTTCATCGGCACCATCCATAACTCTTCTAAAATATCACTAAAAAAGACAAGGTTTTTTATTTATCAGTCTTCTGTTAATGGGACTATCCTTTTTTACAATCTAAATCTGTGCGTCAGAGCCAAAAGGTTCAATATGCAAATTAAAGATGTCCGCTAAACGTTGTTTACCCAAAACAAACGGCCATCTTTATTTTGCATATTGAACCATTTGGCTCTGACGTACAGAAATGCTAATCTCACTAGTGAATCCAGATTTAGGTTTAGACTGTTGGTCTCGTCCTATAATAAAATTGAAGAAATCCAACAAGGTATTGTTTCTATTCCTTTTAATACATGAAGTGCTAGCTTCAAGCGATGATCATACCGTTGTAGCGCATTAAAATCTTTTAAAATTCAAAGACGAAAACGGGATACGTGCCAGATTCTGAATAAGAAGCTCCCATTCGACCCATTCGTTTGTCCATTGGGTCATATAAGTTTATGATTGGAATGCTAATCCGCGATTGATATGATCTCTCCTTTATTCGCGTTAGGAATAGAATCTTAATAAACCATTTTTCACGGGTTGCGTGCTACACATAAAATTACATAATAAACATTACCATCTATTTTTTTTCCCTCCTGAATAAAAACATAATCTTTTTGAAGACCACACTCAACACTTTCAATCGTCTGATCTTTTGTGACCAAAATATGATACTAAATTAAAATCATCCTATTGAATTACCTTTTCGATTTTTTGTTATTTATATTTTAATACGGTGCGGAAAATCTTGATTTGATCTGGGATATTAAAATTCTAGACGAAAGGGGAATAAGAGGGTCGGCTTACTGCTTCAACTGCGAGTTTCGGTTTCGAAATCGATGGGACATAGAAACTTGAAAGGAAAGCATTTGAAATGGTATAGAAAACGATCGTGCTTTTTTCTTTTTCGTAATCAAAGTACCGTCCTAGCAGCGCCATTATGTAAATAAATGTATAAAGAAATAGAGAGCACCGGTATTAGGAATAAGAAAAGGCCGAAAAGACATTGAAAATTGAGGCAAAATGTAAATCTCATTCAATGACTATTTAAGCTCCTTCACGGTCTTACAGGAAGCCTCTTTATAGTGTTTATATGCGATTTTACTATTTAGTAGAGAAATAGTGTCCCATTTAAAAATAAATAGACTTGTTTCGCAGAAAATGATATATTTTTAGTGCCTGTCCTTTAGCTCTCATCGAATGTTGGAGTCGAAATGTTGTGGAGGATTAATTTTTTGAAATAGAATTTCGTGGAGCCAATTGCTGTATAGGATAACATTTTTTTTAAAACAAGAACCGATCAAATACTCGCCTTTCTTTTAAATCGTAGCGCAGTGATCAGGCTTACAGCCAGGGGCTCAGCCCCCCAAGTAGAAGATTTATGAGGCCTCCGTAAATATTTTTGAGGTGTGATGATTGGGAAAATAAATTTATCTGATGTATTTCCCAAATTTTTTGTGTTGTAAAAAATCGATTGGAGCTTTTAAAAGCCTTGAGTCCTCTCTGCCACTTTCTAGCCCCCTTAGGCTGCTACCGACCTGGCGATAGTAATTCGTCTCTTCTTGCGCAAAAACAGAATTCTGCAGAAAGAAAGCAAGACGAGATTCATCCACTTAACAAGACAAAAAATTATTCATTTCTATATTGCATTTCTTGCAAATCTAGTGGATAGCAGATTCCTGGTATTCTGCAATTTAATACGCTATATTTCAAACGTTTTGATCTTTTTGTTGTACCAACCATATTTTTTAAGGGCACATACTACAAAACATGAGTTCGTAACTTGTTCATTCTGGAAAGAGGAGACTCTCCCTATGGAAGGGAAAATGATAAAAAGAAACACCTCTTTTCCTTGAGTAATAATGATCGACTGTCATGGCCAAATCGCCTAGGTCCGAGCCTTAGCTCAAACGCATGCGCGGAGCGGCTCTTATCACGACTCGGTTTATATACCGCTAGATGGAGCTCGGATGTTCCATCGTAGCCTTCGAATAGGGAGAAAAATAGTAGCGGCATTTCTGATCGCTATCTTCCACAGAAAGACTATTTTCCTTCGATTTTAAGGCATGATCTCTAGCAAAATATTAGTTTTGAACATATTTGTATTAAATATTCCACCTTATGAGTAGTGCATTATCGATTCGTTTAGAAACCGATATATGAATCAAGGCCACCATAATCAAGACCAATTTAGAGCTCAGAGGTGCAAGAAGTTTTTCGAAACTGTCTTTTGCTATACAGTATATCTGTCAAATGTTGTTTGAAAGAAATAAACCTCAAAGTAGTCCAGAACTATATATCTTCATAGGGCAGGCACAAGTCATCCGGTTTCTAAAAAAAAAAAAAAAAAAAAAAAACACTAAACGGAAGTAGATGTTTATTGTACTTTACACTAACCATTTTAATCGCTTGTGGATTCGAATGGTTGTTAAATGAATTTTATGATTATTTTGATGGCTTTATAACAGTTTTTATAGCGGCAAGGTTAATAAAGACTAATGAGGGATTTTACTGTCTTATTAAAGACAGTGGTTTAGTCGGTTTTTCCGATCATAAACAATGTATGAAACTTGTCTTCAAGTCTCCCAAATATTTTACGCCATCGAAAGAAAATAAATATAATCTTATTTTACTGAATTTGCATTAATGGGCAATTTCTAATAAGCTTTCATGGGTTACACGAGTGAGAGAAAGAGGTTTCTAATGTATATTTTTAATTTTTCTTTCGCTTTATTTTACTTTTATTTTTTTATTTATTTATTTATTTTTTTATTTTTATTTTATTTTATTTTTTTTTTTTTTTGCAAAAACACATGGCAAACTAGGAATCGTCAAAGAAAGCAAGTATCTATGGATGGAAGTCATAAATCCACCGATAATCAGGCCGTTTACATATGACGGCATAGGAGACCTTATGGAAGGTAGCATATACGTTGGCTTGCGATCAAAAGAATTGATTAATGATCAAAGCTACCTTTCTTCAATGGAAATCCGTGGTTGATCTTTTCTCTTTTTAAAAGTTAGTCTGATATCAGGAAAAAGGAATTCCTTAGTCTGCCCTTTCGGTCTTCGGATTACATTTCCCGAAAACCCTTTATTGTATACTGGTAAAGTTTAAGATAATTTTCATCAGAAATGGCCCAAGTTAAATGTTTTATCTATTCGAGAAACTTACATCTCGGTTTCCTAATGCTTCCTACTGTGAAACTCGAAAGACATAATTTAAAACAAATTAAAATTCTTTATCAGGAACAGTATTTATTCTGAAATAACTGTCTCCTGTAATGGTTTTCTAGAGATAATCTCCTTCTCGCTTGATGGCCTTCTTTAAATCATATTAATCTTACTTTAAACCCCATTTTCTTAAAATGCAATTTTAAAATGAATTCCAGAGTTTGTTTTCCGGGCACGTTTTACTGTTTTCTTAAAAAGGCCACATTCAGAGAAAAGATTTTATAAATACACGGAGAGGAAGAGAAAAAAAGAAAGCTGAAAAGCTTTTCTTTGTTATTTCTATTTAAGAAGGAGATAATCTCGTTTCGCTTTCAAGCCTGTGAAAGTCAAAGAAATTTTAATAGGATCGTTCAGGGGCGTTTTTATTCGATACTTTAAATCGGAGGAGTGCTTGGAAGAATTTAAAAATAAAAATAACGTTGCTTTCCCGTATGGTTGATTAATGGATTTCGAAGGTGTAAGATGTGATCGCGCCTAATAAAGGATACGATATTTTGAGGTAAAACCTAAAAATCAAAAATTAGGACGATTCGAAATTCTAAACGAATGTGTACCAAAAATCCTTATTAAAAATGAAAAAGATTTTTCTCTTTTTTTTGGAGCCGTCATGGGCAGGGCTGGAATCGCGCCAACATTTATAATTCCATACTTCCACAAATTAGAGGTAGATTCCATTTTTTGCCAGTTCTTTCTGAAAAGGAGGATTACAAGTCGTGGAAAAAATCTGAAACAGAACCAAAAAATACTCCAATATTTCAGGGCTTCCTTTCATTGGCAAAAACCGGATGGTTAAAAAAGGTCTTTAAAATAATTCCATCTTTTTTTTATTTTACTGATAATAAGTCTTTCTTGTCAGGAACCCCATTCAAAGGAAAAAAATATGTAATTAATATAAAAGAAAATAATTATACGAACAGTGTTAAGGGCGCAAATTCATTTTCAAATATGTTGGATGAATATTTTTCCAAAGAGGGTCATTTATGGTGCCGCACAGGAGAACACAAATTGTGTTACACAATTTTTTTTAAAATAAAAGTCATGGCGACATTTAAAATCTTTCAGTAGGTCGAAGAGTTGTGGAGCTACTTTCAGAGTAGATAGGTTTGTTCTGTAATGGAGCTTGATGCCTAGACTTTCAGTCAAAATTCTAGAAAATCTAAATATTTACGTGTTCGAGAATTCTGATTAGACCGCGCCATTAGCAGTTTCGTAATTTATTATATGTTAAGACGGACCGTTTTACCTAAAAAGAGCTAAATTATCTAGTATCGACCATTTGAAAGACTCCAGGAAAATTTATAGTACAAAACCTAGGGAACAAAATCAGATCGAATATTTTGGGTGAATATGTTCATAGCGAACACGTTGCTGTTGGATGAAAGTGGCCAATATGTGGGAAAGAGTTTCGCTCTAAATTTTCAGATGCTTTTGCTTTCAGAAAAATTTTCAAATTTTGCTTATGTATATTTTCCCCTAAAGGTTGGGTGAAAATGGTTTCCAAGAAAAATGTTTATTCACCGAATGTATTGGATTGAATTTTGCGCCCCATCAGGTGTGCTTACTTTAAGCGTTTTAAGATTTAATGTTTCTTTTTCGTAAAGAGCCCATGGTTACTAAAATAACCCTAAAAAAACTATTAGCATATGGTAATTGAGAAATAGAAATCATTTAATCTTTTTACCCCTCTCTTACCTTTAAAAATAAAGTATTTCAGAAATAGCGAAATTTTCATTCATAAAAAAGCTAAAGAAATCCGTTGATAATAAAAATAAGGACGAAGAGAAATTCAAGAGCGAAAATGAAGAAAAAGAAGTTTACCTGAAAGAAAAAAAAAGTAAATTTAAATAGTAAGAAATAGGATTTTTATATCGCACGACATCGTTTGAAGTGAACGTAAGCTTTTCCGCCGTACAAAAGACGTGTATCGGTGCTTTGAAAGCTCCAAAGTGCAATTCGTATCCCCATTACCTCATCCCTAAGCAATTCAGACTTGAGCTTTCGTATGGAAGAAACTGGAATTCATGATACTAGCAAGTTACACAAAAAAATCTACGCCTTTTTTTCTAGCTCCGTCTTTTTTCCTCGTCAGTCTACGAATTTTTTTTTCCTTATCCCGCACGTTCGCGACTTCCACGCTCTTTTTATATCTCAAGATTACAGTTTCAAAATTTTAATTAAGCTTATATTTTATAAAAAAAAATTTTTACAAAATGCATTAAACCAACAGGAACAAATCATATTGTCTGCCCATTAAAACGTATGATAGATGTTAGGAAAAAATAAATAATCTGATAAATAAATAAATAAATAAATAAATCCATTTTCAGGAAAAGAAATCGAATGCGCGCCTTCAAATTTAGAAAAGTTTGGATCAAGAAAGGTGAAATAATACCATGGACCATTAACTCGGATATCTCTCAGGTCACATTGAAAACGAAATCTAAAAAAAAGAACTCGGGAAAGTTAAAAAGCTTAGGGAAACTCGGCAACTTAGAAATGGTGGAAAGGTTAATCTTAATTTCGAAATCGCATATAAAAGGAAGTGCTGCGCTATTCGAAAAAGGTCGCAGAATCTCAGCCGTATATCTAAATGGGTGGAAAGGGTGAGTGACAGGAAGAAACGCAAAATAATAGCTTTCTTTAACGACCCTAAACCAACATGAATTTTGAATTCTTTTCCAAAAAAGGTGAAAATGGGGAAAATTTTAGGTTTCAAGAAAAAAATATTAGAAATAGAAAAAAATATTATTTTTGAAAAGGGTTATTTACTTTGAAGCGCCTTTCTTTTATCATCAGCGAAAATCGAATTTGTCACACAATAAATAAAAACGATTTCGGTCGATTCGTCGATTTAAAGGGATAGAATACATTTCGTAAAACCCTTGAATGTTAAATAACACATAAATTCGGTCTTCACCCCAATTACGTTTATAGCTACTAAAAATGTTATAAAAAAGCATAAAAATCATTTTAATTTCAATTTTATGGTTTGCCTTTACTCTTATGTGTTCCATGAGATGTCATCAGGGTGCATTTATTGCACAAAATTGTCTTTCAGTTTATCAAATGCGAGTGTACCTTTTAAAAATAAGTATCGCGGGGTTAAAAATCATTTTTTAAGTGAATCCTTCCTTACATAAACCTTTTTTGCAATAGTGTTTTTTGTTCCCGCAGTTATACGACAGGTACGTTATTCTCAAGTGTCTTTTTTTTTTTTTTTTTAACGCCAACAAAATCGAATTTGTCATAATGAAAAATCAGGCGTAGAGTATGGCAGCAATCATTTGAAGTCATTAAAATTGTGTGCAGCACGCTGTAAAAAAATTTGTGTATTTTTAACATACACGGTCCACAGACTCTGTACTTCATGGGCTCGATATTATATTGTTCTAGTTACACTTCTACAGTTGACACTAGTTCCCTGTACTTAGCTTATAAAAATCGCGTGTCAAACTGGAAAGTGTAACTAGAACAATATAATAGTGAGCCCACGATTTAAATCTTTTAATGATAATTTTGACATATTATTTACGTTGATATTCAACGTTGATAGGACAATGTATGTTAACTTTACAAATAAAAACATGTGGACCGTTTTCGTAGCAAAAAATGTGTCAAAAACACACGAAATTTTTTACAATGTAGCTCACACTTTGTGCACTACGAACTGCAAAGTGTGAAGTCCGAATAAAAAAGTATGTAGTACATTATTCGTAAGATTCTATGCAAAAACTAGCCAACATTAAAAAAAAAAAATAGACATACGTTAACACCCTTCAAAGGATGCAATGCACATTCTTGGAGCACAGATTCACAATCCTTGAGCTCAGATTACCATTTTTGAGTAACTGTACATGTATAGTTTTCTAATAATTGAAGGTATTTTTTTTTTTTTAGAGGATGAAAAATTAAGGACATAAAAAAAAACTTCCACTAAATTTTGAAAGTGTAATACAGGGAGGGCGAAAAGAAGATTTCTGAAGTATTTACAGGCATGTTCATGACAGTTGGGGATCATACAAGTATTATGTAAGCATTATTTTGGCCTTTTAAGACCCCCCCCCCCTCCCTGATAGTAAGCAAAAATAGGCTTCCTCTTACAGAGATTTTAGGTTAGCGTACGCATTTCGGAGACCCCCCCCCCCTCCCCTCTTCAGTGCTTGCGTAATACTTGTATGATCCTTTGGTTACCCATAGCCTTAACATTTTTCTCAGACATCAGGTTTTACCGTTACGGACACATGAAATCTATAAAATCCTCAATTTTTCTAAGAGATGTTGCTTATCTTTGTATTTCAAGCAGATTTTTCGTTTTTTATTTAAGGATGATATGCGCCACATTTTTTGTCTATGCAAGTGTACAACGCCTTTAAAATTTTGTACATGGTCGCAAAATCTGGAGGTATCTTAATTGGTTGGATATTTTATATTACTTTATATTCGTTTTAACGATATTTGAAATGAAAAATTTTTGCCAATGAATAATTTCAGAGTATACAAACATCCCAGTCTCAAAATAACTATTGGAATTTTCATATTTTTCCTTGTTATCTATTTCTTTTTCGTTAAATAAACTCCATTCATTTCTTAAATTTCCTTCATTTTTGGATCAAACTATAATTCTTTTAAGACATTTTATGCAATAAAAAGAGGGTGGAAACGATGTATTTTGAGCTTTACGACAAGTTGTATATTTTAATTATGTCGACACGATCTGGCTGGACAAATGAAAAATGTTCGTCTCTCCATTAGTCTTAATTCAGTTAAAATGTTATTTGTTGATGCGTGCTGCTGACGCGGAAGTCGTCATACAAAGGCCACGCTTTATATATTCTCCGTTAATTAAATTACATTAGTCTCAGAATATTTTTGGGCGCGGATTCATAACTTGGGAGAGAATATGAGAAATTAAAAAAAAAAACACCTTGGCGGAAACACACTATAGTTGCAAGGGAAAAGTAGAAAAGAGAAAGAATCTTTTCCGAAGAACGGAAGAGAAAGAAAATGATGGTAGGGCGAGTTTTTTGCCACCCCTCGGGCGGTTTTCCATCCCTAAGCGTAGGAGGGGTAATGGGATCCTAGAATAGCGTATCAGTCTTCATTTTCTATCTTTCTTCTTTCTTTCGTCAATTTCTATTCATCTTTTTTATTTTCTTTTCCCAAAAGAAAGCTTCTTCAATAGTTACTTGGAACTCATTTATATACATCAAGTTCTTTGTTCAGGAACAGTTCTTTTACTTCGAAAAGAAATAAACAAAGTTTCTTTTCCGAAAAAAACTCCCGGGCTTTACAAAATTCGGTTGATAAATGCTGGGGTTGCCAGGAATAAAAATGATTTTATTGCTTGTTTTTGGTATGAGAGATCCTATGGATTTTCTTTTTTTTTGTTTAATATTTCAAAGTTTAATTGTCTGAGAGTTAGTTATGTGTAGGATTATATTTTTAAACGTAAAATCGAGGGGAAACCGTTTTTCAATGTTTTTAAGGAGGTTTTTTAAGGGATACAAGTATATGAAGCAAAATAGGAAAGTTAAACATGGGTGTGAGATTTTGTTACCAATTTTTGAAAACTGTGAAATAGAACGAAATTTAATGCTGCTTGGCAAAATTTTCCTTCTTTAGGTTGTTTTTTACATTTTCGAAGGCGGTTTGTTTTGATTTTGTTGAATATTTTTCCTGCAATTTGGTTTATAAATTGAAACGGGACAGCGTTGTTCAAAATACAATAAGCTATATTAAAAGACAAGCTATTTTAAACTAAAGGTAATATGCAGCTTTTTACAATATTCTACCTATTGGCAAACTAACAGCCGGTGAAAATGTTACTTCTAAAAAATAAACTTCCATTTAAGCCCAAGTTAAAATGTTATTTTTTCATATTTAATTACCAGCCAACAGTATAAAAATCGGAAGTGATTCAGAGGTAAGAGCTAGGGGTGGAAGTATTTTTGTGTGAAGTTTCAGGAAAATTTACCTATAATCGAAACCTTATAGAACCACCTTAGCATACAACAGCAATGCTAAGGATGTTCTACCACCTGTGAATTTGAGATTCTTAGCTGATCATTCTCTTACAACTTAAACATGGGCGGAACTTTGTTTATTTTTTGAAGAAACGTTTTTCCGCCTACAAAAGTTTAATTGGAATCGAATAAATTTTGCGAAATTATAGGAACATTATTCCTTTTAACATTTTCCACAAATTTTTTTTACATGAAATTTTGATCCCTTTATTATTTATGGTGTTTTTTTTGCGAGATTTACTCGAAAAAAATCGGATGTTTATGAACAAAACACCATCATGTTTACAATTTTTGCAAATTATTTTTGTAATGAGTTTAAAAACATTTGAATTAATAATAAAGCGAATTTTCATGTAACAAAAGTTATGCAGGAATATTCATTACTTTTAAAAAAATTATTCGATTATAATTAAATTTTTGTAGGCGGGAAAAGCTTTTTTCAAAAAATAAACAAAGTTGCGCCCATGTTTAAGTTGCAGAAGCACGATCAACCAGAATCTCAAATTCATCGGTAGAACATCCTTAAGTTTTCGAAAAGAAAAATTCGGCCGATTTTATTTCTTACGAAAATCGTAAAATTAATCCAGACTAGTCCTATACATTGTTGTATGAGAAAATATAGTCTGAAATAGTTTTGAGAAATATTGTTTTATTATAATCAGGAAAAAATTAATGAAGCCTTTTCATCTTTTTTTTACCTTTTCTCCTTTATTTCCTACTCATACATAACTGTTAATAATAAAACCGTACAAAGCCTTTCCAAAAATGAAATGAAAAATTGCAGATGAAAGTAAAATAAAATATTTAAGTATAACAAATACTATACCATAGTTATGAGTACTTAACAAGTAAACCATTGTACATACTATGGCTCTACCCTCGTTTTTAAGAACTTATTGTCGTTTATACTCGCCATATTTTCATTTTTAAAACCTATTTTTCTAAAAACCTGCTCCATAAACTACTCTAAAAAGAAGTTGCCGAAAAGTATTACAAACTTTTACCAACCTCTTTTGCATACAAACAAGAAAGATTTCGTAAGAGGGAAAAGAAGGGGTTAGGTGGAGCATACAAAAACCTCGAGTCCATCCATAAAACACGGGGAGTCTGACGTTTAATTTAGAAAACCCTACAATAGCCAATTACATTTTAGCTGCATTGAAAGGTTTACGGTAACGATGGTAGCGGGCTGGCCACCTGATATACGGGACTCCCTGTTTATAACATTAAGTCAGCTCAACCAAAAAACAATCTCTAATCATCATTAATTACAAAATGTTGTGCTTTCGGTTCATTTCGTTTAGAAATCAGGGTCGGAAATTAAAAATAAAAAGGAAGTCAAATGGGTTAGGTTTTCGGAGGATTGGAAAACATTTTTTAAGACCACCCAAACACATATACCTGATGAAATTTATTATTTTCAGTTTTGAATTTTTTCCACTTATACATCGATCCCCCATGACAATTTTTAAGGTAATTCTTCATATTTTCGATTACTACACGAAGTTGAAGGAAAAAATTAAACCGTCGCTCTGAATACAAAATAAAATAAAATAAAAAAAGATCAAAGAGATATTCTTTAAAAGATGTGCCGACATCATTAAAAATACAGAATTGTAATTCAGATTGTCAGCATATGCCTCGCATTTTTTTATTTCAAATGATTCTAGTTCTAGTTCGGCTGTTTGACTTTTGATTTTTTTCTGCCTTTTACACAACGCTCTCGTTATAAGCTTATGGTTTGTAATATTTAAGTCGTTGCGAAAGTGCAATAAGTATGAACAACCTCCAAATGAAATTTTGCTATGGTATTCCAATTTTTTCGTTCGAATAAAAAGTCAAAAATATATTGTTACTGCGACGCAGATCTCGCAATCTAGGCTTAAATTTACGCCAATAAAAAGCTGATTCTTAAGTCTAGTTGCTGGCGCCTTGGAGAACAATCTAACTTTTATGAAGACAGCAACAATTTTGGATCGACTCCGGCTTCCTGATCCTATTTTTCCAGTAAAAGATTTTACCAAGATCGTTAATCATAATTATTCATACTTAAAATACTACTTTACAAGTGTACTAATTATAATGTATATCCTATTTTTAGTCAAGGCTTAATCCAATTCCAAAAAAAAAAAAAAAAACTCAAAGGCAGCCCTGTTTTTTTTTTTTTAACTTTTTTTAACTTTCTGTTTTTTATACTACTGCATTTTTAAAGCCAAGCTATCTGAAATAAAGAAAGAGATCCTTAATTTTTCCCCTGTATATTCGAAACCCCACATATAAGAGAGGAAAAGAGTTTTTTGTAAAGTAAACAAAAAAGTTTTTTTTTTTTTTTTTTTTTTTTTTTATTTACTAGAAGCGATGCAAAGTTTAAAAATAAATCAGAAAGTTGGCGTTGTCTTAAAGAGCCATTAGTTTTTACGACATCCATGGAGTCGATAAAGTTTCTAAGAAGGAAACCTAAAGTTTCATCCAAGTTTCTCAGTATTCAATATTTACATTTTAATTTACATTATTAAAAATGTTATATGGGAGTTATAATGAGTTTTCCGAGACACTTATTAGTATCATCTGTCTGATGGTTATCTCTGTTTTGTATGCAACTAAATACCTTTAATTAATTATCGCTGACGCTGCTGCGGTTTTCCTTCCCGCTCGCTGCATTTCATTAACAGCTACCGAGCTTTGCAAGTTTCAAAAAGTCCGGATTACGAGCTTGTAAACTAAAGAAGGGAGGGGGCGCAAGATTTTATAAAACATTAGGTTCTCATAAAAGACTTAACGCATCCGCTTTTTAAGCAAAATATTTTCTTACAAAAATAAATATATCATATAAGACCTTCATTGGCAATATATCAACCGCTCTTCTTTATGGTAAAAATGCTGAAAACGGTAATCGATAAAAAATTGCAAGAGTTTGTTTTTATTTTAAACTTAAAACTTCCCTCTATAAGATTTCCCTCTCATCCCCGAAAAAGAAAAAAAAAAAAAAAGGAAAAAATACAGACAAGTTTTTTTAATTTTTTTTCTTTAAACGTCATATGCAGCAAATGAGTTTCTGTTTGATCTGACTTGGCCCCATGTGCTGCTAACTGTCAAGGATTGTTTTCTATTGGACAAGGAGGAAATAAAAAACTTTTTAAACTAATATTAAGAACGAAGAGTTATAAAACGAATGCGTGCCCTTTTACTGATCGCTCTTCCGCAAATCATTAAAACCGATTTATTGACACCGATTGTATTCTTTTCCCTGTAATATTTTAAATTTAAAAACAAAATTCCGAAAAAAAAAAAAAAAAAAAATGTTTTATGGAAGTATACATACCGACGCCACTGATATTTATATAAACATCCGGGAAATGCCACCCTAGCTCTTGCTTCCATTAACATGGGCATTTTTTTTTTCAGGATGACCGATCGCTACTGAAATATTTCCATCCCCTTATTCCTCTATCTCCCTGAATTAGTACATACTATCAAACCTTAACGCGGCATTTGGTTCGAATTCTGATATGTGTTATAGGCCGTTGATTTTTATTGTCGTCATAATATATTTATTTTTCGTTTTGGGAAAAACGTTCTGCGAGATATTTTTCCATTAGTTTTGTCAGTTTCGATTCTATATTTTAATTCTGAAAAACTCTCCCCGAAAATGTTACTTTTAATTGGCGTGATGACATTTTTTTATCGAACAAATTTTTCTCTTTTTAACCAAACTTTTAATAGTTATCTTGAAATAATCAGTGATTTAAATTTTATTTAAAAGTTTAAATAAACCATTAATTTTTTTTTTTTTTTTTTAATAATTGTATACTAGACACTGACTTTTCAACCCCAAGATGGCGGCATTTACTTTCAAAATTAAAAATGGATAACAAAGACATAATTCTTCCACCCATTCGTGATTTATAACAATATTTTCACAGGGGAGAGAAAAAAAAAACGAATGTATCCTCTGACATTTTGAATTGAATGTAAGAAGTCGGTAGAAATCGTAAGTTACGGATAAGGGTAATGTGGAACACAATAAATAGTAACGAATATTATCATTTAAATACCCTATCCCAGGTAAGGTAATGAGATAAATAAGCCGATATTTTAGAATAACACTGGAAAAGCCATTAAGATGTAACCCAGACTAATTAAGTTGTCACACTTTAAAAACTGGTCCTCGTATATAACAGCAGGATTCTATTTTTGTCCGTCTTTATTAAACCTACCTGAGAATTTTTTTCCAAGGTATTCGTTTCTAATCAGTACCGAAACTTGAAAGTTTAAAAAAAAAGCGGTTCAAGGCTTCATGATTTTTTTTTTCTGAAGGAGAAAAAAAAAAATTAGGAGCTTAATAAATTTAGAAGAGTAAAAGCTTTCGCAAAAACCCTTTTAAAGTTTCCGCTGGAAATTCGAACCCCTACACCGCAGGGCTGTGAGTTTACCAGAATCAATAAATAACCATTCCAGAAAGCTCATCTTTTCGAAACGAAGATTAAGAAAATGCGGATTAGAAACATGTTCCAGACCGTTCCAGACATAGAATTCATTAAAACAAGCGTTAATTAGACGTTATTAACTGAACCAAGGACCTTATATTTAGCTTATTAAAACTCGGAGCTTTTTCAGTTTGCGAAGATATTAAAATAGAAAGACTGCAGGTGGTTTTAGAATTAGATTTCGGAACTATTTAGTTTGAAATAAGAAAGAGTTATTTCGAGTAACCTTTGAACTAAAAGCGAGGGAGAACGTGTAAAGGGGAATATACGATAATTAAGAAAATAGGTTCGGTACAAAGATAGAAAATCTCTAGAGACTTAGTAAGAAAACATTTATAATTTTTAGCATAGCGTTAAAGTAATTATAGAAATTATGCCTTTTACGATTTATGATGGATTTATATGGTTAATGCTTTTTAATAGACGGTAATGAAAATGGAAACTTTATGTATAACGATGCTGCATCGTCTAAAATGCACCTATACTTTAGGTAAGTCAAGAAATCTTCGGATGCAAAATTGCAAACCATTTTCAGGGGAAAAACGTAAAACGTAAAATTTTTAAATGATCACAGGATACTAATTCCTAAAAATTATTCGTTAACTAAGGATAAAGCTACTAACATGTTTCCAAATTTCCAAAATAAACACTTGTTTTAGCGCTATACTTTTGTGCTTTTTTTTCTTACTGTAAATCAACAAAAAGAAAATGGAGAAGCAGAATATCACGGAAAATCCTTCCTAAAAAAAATGCAAGATATAACTTTATATTTTCGAAAATCACGTTGCAACAATTTCAGATTTGTTTTTAGAATTCTCAATGGCTTCTTATGTGACTTTCGAATTTTACATTTCTCTCACGTTGTCTCTAGACTTTTCATTTTCTTACTTCCCCATCTAAAGTTTTTGTATCCTGCTTTTCCTTTTATTTTTAATATTTTTTTCCGGTTTGAAAACGACTCTAGAAACAAACGCGAAAAATAAATAAAATAATGTCAATGCAGTTGTTTTCGATATCAGTTAATAAATAATATTTTTAAAAAAAAAAAAAGGCTCAAAGAGAATGCCGATCAAGATATAAAAAATATAAAAAGGAAAAAATTAAATAAAATAATTAAAGAGAGATTTATAAGAACGAAACCGAAGAAACTAACAAGGATAATAAAAATAATAAAAGTAATTCAGGGTCGTAAATGGTATCATCAAATCGTAAAAATCCTCATAAAAATGCATTTATTGACGCTATTAGACGTAACTTGATTTAGTTTAATTGTACCTCTTAAGCATATCGTTTTCTTTGAACGAATGTTTTAATTTATTATTTTGATTCCAAAAAATTTGAAAAACCAAACACATGCCACCCCGCGAAGCAGGTGCATTTTTCTTCACCCTATGATCCCAAAAAAATCAGAAAAAGAAGCAATAAGAAAAAAATTATCAAAAAACGGGTCATTAAGAAAGCTTTTTAATAATGAATATAATAAACATAGAAATATCAGAAAAACAATGACTTTAATTATTAAAATTTTCTTAAAAAAGATGAAACTACGGTACCGACTAGATGGGCTGATTGTTTATTAACTTATGGAAATGAAATTCATAAAATGATTCTTTGATTCATAAAACAGCTCAGCAAATATTCTTTTTTTATAAAAAAGAAAAAAATCCTTTTTCACTTTTTCTTTTTAGTTGGGAAATTCTGCCCTGCTTAACTCGTTTCGGGAGACGCTTTTCTAAGATTAAGATTTTGAATTTGAGATTGTTGAGTCCATAAATTTGATGAATGGCGGCCATTTTGCCTCCATGCTACGTGATTAACGTTTTTTCCTAGGTAAAACATACCCCTTTTTTTCTCGCTCTTTCTCTCTCTTCTTTAGGCTACAAATTCAATATTTTTTCATGATTTTTTTAATGGTTCTTTATAAAAAGAAAAAGTTTTCTCCCGTTTCTTGCTTTATCGACCGAAGAAAGGTAAAGTATAGTTTTCGCAAAAAGAATGGAACCACCGAAGTTTAATAATTTTTTGATTGGAGAATGTAGACTGTGAATCATTTTTGTTGTGAGATTTGATAAGAAAAATCGCTACAAAACATTCTTAATGTGTATAATTCCGTGGAGCGAAAAAGGTTAACGGTTCAGAATTTTTGAAACTTTTCGGTTTCACCACATGTTAAACCTTTTAGGTTTCATCTGGATGACAAAAAAGTCCAAATCAGCTCAGAAAGATTCACTTGAGGCCAAAAAGTTTCATTTGAAATCAAAATTGCTTCATCTTGAAACTTTTTTTGCTGAAACCTTTTTTGGACTCAGGATTAATATATTTTTTTGAACTTAGGCGAGTTATTGGTATAAATACGTAGTACCATGGCTAAGGTTGAAAAAATACGGATAAGGCAGTGGAAGCAAAAGTACGAGAGAAACTACCAATGAAGAAAAATTTGTATTAACGGACTTAAAAACTTTTTCCTGGACTAACTCCTCGACCGACATAAAGCGGCTTTATGAAGCGAGATGATCCATGCTCTCATAACAGTATATAAAGAATAATATAAAAGGTTCTTTATTAACCAGTTGAATATTGCCGTAATGATTTGGGTTTTCAGATAACATCGTCCGCAGCAATTGATAGGTCCAAAAAGTTTCGGCTACACTTTTTAAATCCTTTTAGCTTATAGGAAAACTTTTTTTAAACGAATTAATTCATTAAGTTAAGCATACAATGTTTTTTTCTGAGCCTCTCAATATTATAAAAGAGGGCTTTTAATTACGGTACCGGCATCTATTTTTTATTAGAATAAGGATTGCGATCTATGATATGATATCATTATTAAAACACTAAATACATCTCAGCGATGGCACATAAATTCAGTGCATCCCTTGCGGCATTATTTCTATGATTTCACTCTTTCGTGTAAGCCTCTACCAAAAATTTGCAGTACTTCCACAGATTGCACATAATTTTCAAAAATATCCCTAATGTCTTGAATATGAAATTTTTTATTTTCTATTAAGGAATCCTATAAAAAAATATTGAGCAATCCACTTGTAGTATCCTCTTTAAAATCTCCCAATCCTCCTCATTTTCTGAAACCCTTCCTAATTTTTTTTTATAATATACATACCGACGGCTTATTATTTTCTCATATACACAAAATAAAGGGAAAAAAATGCAATTTCCAAAAACACCGTCCCATGCAGAAGAATAAATCCTTCAATAATGGGAATATTGGCTGGAATGCTGCAGTATAGGGAGCCCGATGGCCCTCCTTTCTCCCCCCTTCTCTTTCTTTTCTCCCTAGCGCTCATTTCCCGGGCCCCCGTAGTTTATGTTGGGTGGAAAACAGCCTCTGACATTCCGTTCACATTCCATTTGCACTAAATTCTACTTTAATTTTCTTTCTTTTTTTTTTATTTCCGAAATACGATCCGGTTCCGAATAAAATAATATTTTTCTTTGACTTTTTATCAGATTAAAAATAAGTTTTCCCGATTTTTTTTCCTCTTGAAAGTCGCGCCTCGCATACATGGTTAACGATTATTTTGTCAGTGCCCGAATAAAAAAAACCTTTTCTTTAAAAAAAAAAAAAAAAAAATCCGTGAAAACCTATTAAACGTGGGCTTTTAAATGAGGTTTAAAAGAAAAGCTAGGCTTTTATATTTTCAAATGTTACTGTTATTTTTGAATCATGAGAAGAATTTATTGTGCAAAGAATAATTTTTTTTTTTTCGTTTTAAAAAAAAAAAGCAAGGTTTTTCGCAAAACATTCGTCTAATCTTTCCCGTTCGTGATGATTTGAATTTTGTCAAAAAGGGAGGCTTCCGGGGAGTTTAAAGTAAAGGGTTGAAAGTACATTGTAACACAACCTCTATAATAATATTTCACTTTTTAATTACTTGACTATGGGCGAAACTTCTATCTTGTGTGGGGTAATGCAGTCAACCTTTTCATTTGCATATAGTTCGTCCAGTATGAGCTTTTACACAAGTTTAAAAGCTGAAATGTATTTCATTGCAGTCATCTAAATCAAAAAAATTGATGAGGCAATCGAAACATCATACAAATAATTTTTATTACGCTAATAAAATTAATTCTTTTACAATATTTTTTAACCATTTAAAAAGCCATGTTAATAAGAGTAGATCGACCTTTAGTTGAACAAAATATATTCTTATCTAATTTTCATGGTTGCGTTTATTGCTGAAACCGGACTTTACAGGATTTAGAGAGTTTGCTGCCTATTTTAAAAGTTTGCCGGGATTTTCGCATTATGCGTCATCATTTTGATATATTGATATGCAACCTTTATTTCAAGAGGGAAATTCTTATCCCGAAACAAGCATTCATGGAGAAAATTTTTTTTTTTTTTTTTTTTACGGCATGCATTAAGCAGGATAAAAACTGGCTTAGAGCCATTCCAGCCACAACTCCTGCTTTGCCAGCACCAAAAAAACTCAGAATTTCATTCTTTTATTTATCCTCAAAAATTTATCTCCGGAAAAAAAATTGAAATAAGGTAATTTCATATTTTTCCGAAGATTTGAAATAACCGATAAACCTCGAAATAACCAATATTCATCCATAACTAACGCTCTCCGGTTATTCTAAGTTATTATGACCAAAAAATATATATTTTCGATTGCGGTCGGATGCATTTGTGGTTGTTTTCATTGCTTTTTGTGAAAAAGCGAAAAATATTTTAAAGTGCAGCGTATCTGCCTTTTTTTCCCCCGATGTACAACAAATTTTAATTAGTACGGAATTTCAGGAAAATTTAATTACAGTATTTTCATTAACACTGGCATTTTCCTCTCACGAATTTCCTTCTTCTACAACCTCTTGCTCTTTAAACAAATTCCAGTTGTTTCCTTTTTTTATCTTTTGAATATAAGGGCTGTAGGGAAAAAAAATGCTGGTTGTTTCCCCGCACTTGCACCCTTTCTACGAAGCTCGCATTATTCAAATATATTCATGAATTTACCTTGGGTTGTCTATTTTTCTTAAACCTTTGTCATCCTCAAGGATATTTTTAATTTTCCAATATTTTCTTTATTTAGCTTATGGAAAATTTTTTTTTTTTTTTTACGGCATCCATTAAGCAGGATAAAAACTGGCTTAGAGCCATTCCAGCCACAACTCCTGCTTTGCCAGCACCAAAAAAACTCAGAATTTCATTCTTTTATTTATCCTCAAAAATTTATCTCCGGAAAAAAAATTGAAATAAGGTAATTTCATATTTTTCCGAAGATTTGAAATAACCGATAAACCTCGAAATAACCAATATTCATCCATAACTAACGCTCTCCGGTTATTCTAAGTTATTATGACCGAAAAATATATATTTTCCATTGCGGTCGGATGCATTTGTGGTTGTTTTCATTGCTTTTTGTGAAAAAGCGAAAAATATTTTAAAGTGCAGCGTATCTGCCTTTTTTTTCCCCCGATGTACAACAAATTTTAATTAGAACGGAATTTCAGGAAAATTTAATTACAGTATTTTCATTAACACTGGCATTTTCCTCTCACGATTTTCCTTCTTCTACAACCTCTTGCTCTTTAAACAAATTCCAGTTGTTTCCATTTTTTATCTTTTGAATATAAGGGCTGTAGGGAAAAAAAATGCTGGTTGTTTCCCCGCACTTGCACCCTTTCTACGAAGCTCGCATTATTCAAATATATTCATGAATTTACCTTGGGTTGTCTATTTTTCTTAAACCTTTGTCATCCTCAAGGATTTTTTAATTTTCCAATATTTTCTTTATTTAGCTTATGGAAAATTTTTCTTTTTGAAATTTTTTTTTTCATTTTTTTCACGACTCCCCAAAGCCCTATGAAACGTTAGAAATGATTTTTTTTTTTTAACTTTTTCTCTAAATTTTTTCGTTTCTTCTACCTTTTTCGTTCTCTGTCACATTTTCTTGACTTTTAAAAAATGTAAATTTAAAGAAAAAAACCTTTTGATATTTCCTTTACAATTCCGAACGTCCCATTGGCTTCGACTTTGATGTCATTTTGAATCAGAATTTGCTCATGTCCATAAGTTGCGGTTGAACGTGGCATCAAGACTATAAGTTAAGACCTCTTCTTCTTTTTTTTTTCACATGTTCGTTAAAATTTGAGGGAAAAATAATTTGGAACGAGGTTTTTTGGCAACGGTTTATCTAAGGGTTTTGATTGAAGGTGCTACTTTGTTACAGATCCTTTTAAGGAGAAGAAGCGAAGCCATATTTTAGTTTCATATTTTTTAGTTTAATGGCAATAATTGGAAAAATTTAAACAAGACGTTTTTAGGAAATTTGTCTCCTTAGACTTATGGAAAAATAGGAATTTTTATATATTAAAATTTCCAAGAATTTCCCAACATAAAGCACGATGATCCAGAAAAATTCTAAATTTCTTAAAATACCTCAAAAAAAAAAAAAAAAAAGAAAAAAGGTTTTGGGAATAATAATTAAGTCGGCGAAAAACTCTTTTTACTATTCATAACAAACCGGCGAATCCTAATCTATACTCTTAAAAATATGTAAATACCGGTGTGTTATTGAAAAATGCCAATAGAAATGAAGGAGAAAAATTGAATGAATTTTTCGCAAGGTAAACACAAGCTATTAACATAAACATATGCAAGGTAAAAAAACTTATTTTGCATGTATACCTTAATTTGAATTCTCCATTTTTAACTGCAGAATCACGATTTAAAAAATGGCGAGTTAGAAGAACGTGCCTTAAATCGAATTAAAAATGACTCATACCTCTCTGCATTCCAACACCACCGATAATAATTAAACAATGGTGCATATTCGGTTTATTTGATATTTAATCTCTCCTGTAGCCAGATAATGACCATAAATTTTTCCGGATTACACATCCCCGGAGCTTCACATATATAAATTGCCATTATCTCTCCGGCTCAACCCTTTTTCTGAAAATTATCCAAAGGGAGGTCTCAAAGGGTTGCTTTTTTCCCTTTGTTTGATTAGAATCCTCGATTTATAATTGTTAGAAATGGACGGTGGTCATTAACGAAATATAACGTTTGCTTTGATGACTCAGAACATGAAAGATACCTAAAGTTTTTTAAAAAATTTATTCTCTATTGTTATTTTGAGAAAAAAAAGTTAAGAGGAAAAAAAAATTGTTTTTACTTCAAAATAGCAGAAGTGAATTTCCTTAATAAAATCATTTCTTACGATGCTACAACGACCTGAAAGCAAACAATAGAAGGAAATAAGGGATGTTTCGAAGGATAGTAAATACGAAAACCGAGGGTGAGGGGGAAGTCCATCCAGCTTCTCTCTCCAGAAGTCATTCTGCGCGTGGGGAACATCCTTATAATCTCAAAGCGTGTAAAATTTCTTATCTTCATATAAATAAAAAGGGGAATTCTTTCTTGTAATTACCTAATGGTTTTAAGTTTACCTTTTGTACTTGCGAAGCGTGCTATAACATAAGCAAATTCGTTTCCTTTTTTTTTTTTTTTTTTAAACGAAAAAGAATTTTGTCAGTTTTTTGAATGCGAGTTTAATTCGGTCCGGAGATCCACTCGGGACGTTCCAAACGAAATGGAAGAAAAGGATAGAAAAAGAAGCGTCCGAAATAAAGTGAAGTTCCCTTGATTACCCCAGGGGCAGAGTTCCCATCTTCACCTCTTCCTTCCTAACAAAAACAACTAAGGAAGATACTCCCCCTGCACTCCGCGTTCACTTTTCCACCATTTCCTCTACCGTCTACTTCTTTTTCATTTCATTTCGTATCGCTGAAACTGTTATCCTAAATCCAGGATTGTGCTGCTTTCATAACCGAAAGTCTACTTCTTTTATTTCTCTTCGTTTTTATAGGAGCGATTATACATTATAACGAAAGCTTTTTGGTCTGATAGGATAAAAGGCTTGCCATTTTATTATTACTTTCCATTTATATGATGGATGAAGCATATGAGATTGCAACACTAGCAAGTAATTCAATTTATTTATTTAGGTAATTCTGCACATCAGTGCCAAACGTTGAAAATTTGAAAGTTTGTCACATGATCTTTTCTTATGAGGAATAAGTAAGGAAGTACATAAGGCCGGCGTTTTGAATTTTTCTGAACCAATTTGTTGGCAGGAGATAACTCAGTAGAATCGATCGAATAGAATTTAATTTTAATAGTCCATGGAAAGAAAAATTTAATTTACTTTATGAACGTGAGCCGATCAAAGCAACCAAGCATGTGTTGTAAAGCTCAGAAAATCGTTTAGTGCATTTCTTATTTACTCTAAAATTAGTAATTTAATTACTGTTGGAAGTACTACTCCTAATGCAGTCCACATGGCTGCCTGTAAAAAATCAGGCAAAGCAGGCCTGGTCTTAAAAATACCACCACATTACACCCTGTTTAGGGTAAAGGAATGAGGAGGAGGTACTACTATTAATGTTAATTATTTTTTCATCACTCCGGGCGGAAAATGGACTTTTGAAGAACGAAAATTGGCTGAAAAACGAATGCCTGAATGATGATGGCGAATGATGAATGGCTTGAAGAACGAAAAATTTCATTTTCCGCCGTCGTCATGAAAAATATCTTATAAATCAGGCACAGAGGTGGCTTGCTGGCCTCGACTCCCAATTTTGGCCTGCAATACGCTACCTCCATACCTGACATGTAATATGCTATTAATAAAACACCCGAAATAGTTATTCAAAAGCAGATACGAATTAAAGTAGCATTTAAACAAAAATACTTGATTTTTATTTTTAACGACACCACTATTACGTTAAAAGAAGGCTTCATGGATACCGAAAGGAATGACTGTTTTCTCTAATATTTGATTTACGATGAAAAAATCTAAATTTTAGGTATCTAACGAACTCCTCTGATATATCCTAAAATTTTTAGTGCAAGTTTCAACTTGTCTGAAATGTATGGACCGTGGGAAAATCGTTTCAAAAAAAAATTTCTGTCGAAAAACTTTGTTTTCCTGGTTTTTGTTTGCTTGGAGCAAGTTGTAACTTGCGCCAAAAATTCAAGAGAAAGTAAATGAGTTTGTTGGATACCTAAAATTTGATTTTTTTCCCCGTAAATCGAGTGTTAGGCAAAACAGCCATTCCTTTCGGTATGGAAAACTGGATTTAAAAAACCAAGATTAATCTTCAGAAAAAAAAGTACACCTAAAATGCGAAAAGAGGACTCGAACCATGACTTTCTATTTTCACAACGGCTGCTTTAAACAGGATGTTGGGTAAATCGGATTGAAACATCAAACATGCTCCTCCACCTTCCAAGTGATTAACACTTTTTTAATGTGGGATTCAGGCCATTTTAAGGAATTCATTAATCATAAAAATTCATACGTGGAATGCAGTATCTGAATTTATTTTTGCACGCTTTAATGAAAAGCGCCATTGGAAAAAAAATAATAGTTTTTAGTTCTTTTGAGAAGCATCTACTACCGATTGAATGTTATTAAAGAAACACTTCCCAGAAGGTGTCCATTGAATCAGTCTATAAAAAGTCCATACAGCATCATTATTGCCAGTAAAGGAGATCTAAACGATATAAATATTTCACTAGGGGCTTTCGGACATAAACAAGTCTAAAATGAGGGGATAAGAATGTTGAGGGGGTGGCTGAACAAACCGAACATGTTTATTAGCTCTTATCTCGTTTCGGGAGCAATATCACCTAACTTCTTTTATTATTATTTCCAATCGCGGGGAACACTTATTTTCGTATATTCCATATAAATCAATAATTCAAATGACGTATAGCTTTCAACCCAAAGGAGATAACGTTAAATGAACTATTTTCTGAAATAGTTTTGAAATATACTGATGATATAAATTATCTTAATGGCCAGGGACATAGTAAGTTTCAATATTCGAAATGATACAGCCGTTTCCGTAACTTTCATATTTAAATTTTTCGGCACCGAAAAAAATAAGGTAATGTTATGCATTTGAAGCCGAAAGAAAAAGAGAAAAAAAATATTTAAAGAGAAAATGAAGTTTAAGCAAATCGTAAATTATCTTTTCCAATTTTCTTGTCAGAAAAGTGCTGAGTTCATGAAATAAAATCATATAAAAAAAATAAAAAAAAATGTGGAAAATGAGAAGAAAGGATACAATGATAATAAATTACAAGTTTAATTTTATAAAATGGCTTTTTCTAAGATTCAGTGTGGAAGATCTGGAGCAATTTTCACACTGCATCGCTACTCTTAAATAATCTGACGATTCAAATTACGTTTTATGGTACTTAAGAGCGGCATTCGTTTCCTTTTTTTTTCTTTTTTAATTCTCTTTCCCTTTCTTCCCGTCGGCACTTTCATAGTATTGCGATTCGCTGTTTCGATATTTTGAAATGAACCAGTGCCGGTTTTAGGTTTTTAATAAAACATGAGATTATTTTTTAAAAAACCTACTATACAAAAATATTTTTCTTAGGATACCGAAAACATAAATATATATATAGGCTCTGGTAATCATTATCTAAGCCATTAAAAAAAATGAAGCGTAGAAAGGAAGATAAGAAGAATCCGAGCGAAAACCCCGAATGACATTCCTATCTCAGCTGTAGTTTTTCTTTCAGCACCCTTACGTTATTTCTGTCGCATTCCTCACGAGTTTAAGTGTTCCCTTCAACGCAGCAACGTCAACACTTCCTTTTTCTCTCACTTTCAAAATCGGATTACAACGTTTTCTTTAAAAAATATTTTAATTTCTTTACGGATTTTTTTTTCGTTTAATCTTCCCTCGATTTACTCACCAGCAAGGAAGATTTCATGGAAATAGGGGATAAAACAACCCTCCATTTCCTTTCCTTTATTCCGCCGCAGAAGGTGTTTGGAAGTTTTGAATTTCAAAAAGGGCAAAGAAATTGATATTTACCCGATATCGCTTTTCTTTATAATTGTTTAGCTTCAAACTTTAAATGTTCGGAATTCCTTTTAGGGAGAAATGACTTTTCTTGGGAAGGTCTATGCATGATAAGGTCTTCCCCGGGTTGTCAAAAAAAAAAAAAAAAAAAAAAATGATTCTTGACCTTAATGTTTATTTTGTAAGAGTTTTACGACCTTGAAGACTTTTAAAATTGTTAATTTTGTCACAATAGCGATGAACCTTTTTTTTTCGAGTTACTTCCTTCAACAATCGATTTGCGCAATTTTGTTCGACAATACACAATGAAGAATAAAAAAAACCCTTACCCGATGATTTATGGATTACAAAGGATAAGTCAAAAGAGTTGCAAGTGGAACAGGGTTAGAATATTACGTTTTTTTAGCCGCTTTTAGGGAAAAAATTCAAGGTCGAAAGAAATAATAGTTTCAATAATAATAAGAAAAGAACAAAAAACAACGTTTTTTTATTTCTGGGTATTTCAATGAACCACTGGGTTTCTAGCTTTTTTTATAAAAGAATGCGGAATCGGAAGTGTGCTACGATGTATCGATGCTTATGTTTCCACTTTTTGACCCCCAAAAAAAGAAAAAAATCTTTTTAAAGGTATGTCACATTTTCGACTGGTAGGGAACCTAATCATTTTTAAAAATTGATCCGGAAAATGTTTTTGGCTTTTTTAACTTATTAACTCCTCGATTTAAAAATCAAGTCTTGAGTTTCTGGTTCTTTTAAATACTAACATGGAACCTGTTACAGTATTTGCTATAAAAAACAGAAAAATATTGCAGAAATCAGCTAACGCAATGATTTCAGAATTGTTATAAAACAGTTTTTGGGTCGCAGCTATCACTTCCTACTAGCTGAATGGTAAAAAATCTTCGGGTTTTTAGTTTTGCATATAAAAATGTTTCCCAGTAGAAATGCATACAATACAATTGAAAATAGCACCGTTAGTAATTGCATTTTTTCTGCACATCAAAGGCCAGGGCCTTGTTCTCTAAAGTCTTGTGCAATTTAGCTTCCGAATTGCTTTACACCTGCAAGATATGTATATGTTGAATCCTGGAAATTATTTTCCTCATCTGAAATCAGGGATTTTACCTAATGATAAAGACCTATCGGTTTGAGAAAAATAGTCAAACCGACTGTATAATTCGTAAAAAAATATCGTAATTAAATAAACAAATACATTTTTCAACAGTACATTTTTCTACTGGAGTTCTGGTAAAAAAGCTGGAGCTAAGAAACGGTACGATTTAATTGTGCAAAAATTAGGCCTTTAATATAGGATTTTACACTACTTTCTGTTTTCTTTTTTCCTTTTTTTTATTGCTCACATAGAAATAAATTCGACCTGTAATGTCTGAAACAAGCCTCGCACGCGTTTAAATAAATTGAGGCTTTTTCTAATAAAAGACAACAAAACGACAAAAAAAGCTTTAAGGAAAAGCGTGATAAACATTAAAAGAGATACAAAAGAAAAAAAATAAAAGAAATAGTAATAAATTGAAAAGAAAAAAAAACCAACGGAAATGGTAGAACGGGAAACATAGAAGGAAACCATTTGAAAGATTCAGTATAAGAAGAATCACTCCGAAATTGGCAGTAAATTTAAATTTATGGGACTTGACCTCGTAGAATTCTAGATGCAAATTGGAGAATGGAGATTTTCCAACAGCAGCGTCCCGGGAAACTTTGCTCAGCGATATCTATCATTCTTCATTCTTTTTTTTTCCCCTTCTCTTTTGCTCGTTTTTGTTGAATCGGATTTTTTCAACCGACCGCTCATTCTTAAACATATATGAATATTTTAGAATAATGAGTCTGGAATATTTTTTAATTTAATTATTTTTTTATTGAAATAGTGTATCAAAGACGTAAAAGGTGTGAGGCTTATGTTAAATTAATCAAAACTGAACCATCTAAATAATCGCTAGTAGATCGATTAAAATCATCCTAAGAGAAAGTCAAACTAATCAAACCAAACCAAAACCCTAGCCCAAACAAAAAAAGTGTATAAAAAAAGACGATAAACAAATGAAGCGCATGAATTTTTTATGTTAAATACTTGATAATAAAATTTCAAATAGTTAAGAGAGTAATAAGGATCAAAATCGCATGTCAAAGGTTATGATATAGGCTAATAATACTAACTTGAACGACCTAAATGACAATCGTGACAATTTTCCACACCCTTTATGAATTGGCAACTCAGATTTTTAGGGATATTACCCAAACGTCATAGTTGCTGCAAGGGCACGCGGAGTTTTCCACGAACAATTTCATTTTCTTATGTTTAAAATTCCGTGAAATCTCGCAATATAACCCCCGCTGATTTTTCATTTGCTATACACAAAGCTTACGGCTCAACTTAAAATTCTTTGAAAGAGCTCTCAAAAAGCTGCTAGTAAAATCCACCGTCGAGAACTTTCAGTGCCATTTTCTTACCCCACTTCTTCGGTCTTGTTATTTCAATTGCTCCTTCACTATTCATGAACTCAAAAGTAGTCAATCTCAGTTCGAAGGAATGAAATTGAAATGGATTACCATTTCCCTTCTACCTTTACCCAGTCTGTCCTTTTATTTTCGCATTTTTTTCCCACCATAAAAAAGTTTTTATTTTTGAAATACCAAAACAACATTCAAAACTCATTTTTAATCATTTTGGCAAGCGGTCATTAAACGATGGTATTGATACGAGTAAAAACCAAAAAAAAAAAAAAAAAAAAAAAAAAAAGGGCTCAAGCTTCAAAAGTCCGACTCCATGCTATTGACGTGGTTGATAGCGCACCCGCATTCACCTGCAGGGGACCCGGACGGTTTAAAGTTCCAGAGTTCCTCGTTAGATAGCAGTCCCATCCAGAAACAACTTTTATTAACGTTCCATTTTGTTTATTAACAATATTTCATGTTAAACATTGAGATAAGTGCTTGTTTTATTTCATTTTACGACTGTTAAATGTTTCTCGTGTTTGTTTTGTTTTGTTGGCTGAGAATAATTTTTTCTTGGCCGGCTCATTCTTTTTTGTTGCTTAAACATTAACCATGATTTTCCCTGATGAAATCCGTTTTTTTTTTTTTTTTTTTTTTTTTTTGTGTAATAAAACCATTTCATAGAAAAAAGAAAATAAATATAGATATCGTATATAAATAAAAAAAAAATTAAAATATGAACTACAAGTAAAAAATTCAATTAAGAAAAATAAAATTTGTTTAAGAGTTCTAATTCAAGAGAATGGGGTATGTTCAGTTGCCGTCGGGAAACAAAACAGGCAGAGGTTTTTATCATTTCGTAATAATATTTTTTAAATCCTTTACTATTTTTTTTTTTTTTCAATTTAATGATGATACCTGCAGCTAAAGTTTGTGGAAATTGCTGTTAAAGATTTTACAATACATATTCTTAAACAGTGAGAATTAAATTTCACCACCCTATAGGAGTGCATGTATCAGAATTTTAAACTTAAAAAAAAAAAAAAAAATCCGGTTTAAAGTTTTAAAAATTGAAATTTAAACGGTTTTAGTAAATAATGAAAGGAGTAACAGCAATTTAAAAAAATTATAGCATAAAATTGAAGACATAAATGCAAATTCACACTTTTTTTTAGGACTGAAGCGGCAAGTTTCCGATTCTTTTTCAAAAAATCCTGAATTTCCGTCAAATTAAAATCAATTTAAATTTTTCCATTGCTCCTTTTTTCTAATTCGGCTTCTAATTTAGAAATACGCCTATACCTATAATAAAAATTTTAGTATTTTCATTATTTAAATTTGGCAATCTGTAAAAATTTTCCACCGATTTTCTTTCTACAAAAATAAGATCATTTCCAATGCGAAAGTGCTTTTTCTGTTACTGTTAAATAAGCAAGTGCTAAATAAAATTTTTTAGAGTTTGAGGTAAATCTTCAGAAAATCTCGAGTAATATTTACTACTGTAATTTTGGAAATTTATTATAGACTATTTCTTGACAAAAATTGAAAAAACAAATTTTGACCGATTTTGAATAGAAGTGTATCAACGTTTGGAAACTATAAGGCGCACAAACAAATTAAATATATGCACATAAGAAAACTCATTTTACAGAAAAAGAGAGAGTAAAGCTTTGATTCCCACACAAAAAATAGTGCTATCGCAATGTAAAATACGTAAGTGCCTACTGAGTATAAACAAATGAATACTTAAGTACTGCATCTCACTTTTCACTTGGACTCATGTTGCAAAATAAGGGCCGATCGCATCAACAAAAATGAACCAGTTTTAAAAATTTAACTGCCCAGATTTGACCAGTTAATTTATCCGGAAAAAAAAAAAAAAAAAAAAAAAACAAGTCTATCCTTAAACTTCCTAGGCGGAATTGGCTCTAAAATTTTAAGACAGTCCTCTAGGGATTTTTATTAGGTTACAAAACTGAAAATATTTTCACACCGCCCCTATTTTCTTCCTCCTTTTCCTAAAAAATTTTGCAATTCAAATGATCAGTATTGTTTAATATCCAGTCGTACAAATTTCAATGTTATTTCGGCCTGTTAAAAAATATATCTTTCCCGGTAAAAGTTTTGGTTCTGACCGTTCAAAATTCTTTTTATATGGGAGAATTTACTATGCTCTTTTTAATAAAATTAATTTTAAAATATTTTATTATTTTTATGTATGCATTTTATTTATATAAAAATAGTAATTCCACCCTGTTAATAATTTTGAATTGCAGTCAGTGAAATGTTAATGGAAGACTGTTTTCAAAATAATATTTAGGGCAAAAGAATGTCTTTAACCACCTAATTGGTTTTTTAATCTAGTACGATGAAGGAGATCAAAACGGTCATCTGGGTTTCTTTGTAAAATAAAGAGTTATTTATGAGTTAAAACGTTTTGGCTATGTTTAGTAGAAACTTCCCGGAAAAATTTCATACTGTCTTTGCCATGTATTACACTGAGGAACCTTCCTTGTAATTCGTAACAAAGAATATTCGCAACCATATTCTGAAATCATTAAACAGGCTGCAGCAACCATTTTTTCGTTCTAGACAACCACTGATTTATTGGTTGCCTTGCCCCAAAATTTATCGGTTTCGAGTTTCAATGAAAATATAACTTAAATACCCGTAATTGTTCGCTGAAGTTCCATTCAACAGTAGAGTTACCAATCAATGCAAAATTGATGTTGTTTCAAAATATTCAATAAAAAATATTGCTTCATGTTACAAGCATTTGTAGTTAACATGGTAAAGATTATTTTATTTCATTAAGTTTTTCAAAATAAACGAATAAATAAAATAAAAATAAGCATTGGGAATCCATCTCATGGTTGATTATTTAGATAATAATGAAAGCCTGCAGTCATTACGAAGTGTCTTATTTATACCTATAAGTGTCCAAAATCCGATATGCACTAGTGCATCAATATCCCATGAAAGAAAACCTGGCTTAAGGGTAAAATATGGGATGAGTTTATTATTATTTAATTTTTTATCAGATACACCAAATCATAGACTATTTCTTTTTATTGTTTATCACGGTCTAAAACGTTTTTTAAAATCACCTCAATTAAAATTTAAAATTCAAAAACCGTTCCAGGAATGGAGAGTAATATTTTAAAATTATCTATATATGGATTTCTAAATTACCGGTGAACCAACTTTTTTTAAATAAAAAAAAGAATAAAAAATTTAAAAAAAAAAGGAAAAATGCAAATATGGTGTTTTTCCAAAAAAGAAAAGATCTAACCTTGAAACGGTCATAAATAACGTAATTTAATTACGTACACCAAAATAGAAAAAAAAGAGAAAGAGCCCAACCCTTTCCCTGTTAATATTCGAACGGAACGGCTGCACGTAAACACGGACATGAATACTATTTTTTTTCCGAGGGATTTCAACAGAAAACGATATAAAATAAAAACGTGACGCTTCGGTTTTTGCGATCAAAATGGAAAAATAAACCGTTTGAAAAAACGATTTCCCAGCTTTTCTCTTCTTAAAACCGCCATTGCAAAAAGGCTGTTTATTATATTTTCAATTATAGTTCTGACATTGCGCACGTGCCGGTAAAAGCTGTAGACAAAAAAAATTTGATCGAAAAATTTTTGAATATACCTCATGCTGGTTTCATTGCCGTTTCCAAACACCCACTTGACTGACAAATTGAAAACGCTGCCGCTCCGCTTCGAGTTTGCTTAGATTTCAATTTCCTGTTTTCCACTGAGGGGGTCTCAAGGCTGAATTATTCTGGTTCCGTTTTGATTAAATTTATTTTCATTCGTTAAGTACTTTCCTGACTTACACAATTGAAGCCTCCCACAGCGAGGGAGGATTTGGAGAATGCGCCATTTTCTTTTAGTCACGGCCCCCCCGCTCGATCTCCGACGGCCTACTCGTTTAATTAAAAGGGTAGCGAATAATAATGGGAAGAGTAGATAGGCTTTGAAGATAGGAAAACAATTTTAACGATTGTCAACGAAAATCAGGGAATAAGAAAATTCTATAAAAAAAACAAGCAATTTAGAGAAATAAAATAAAATTAAACTACTTTAATTACTTCGAAATAGGTGCATTAAAGATAGATTTTTCTTTGAATTGTAATCAGACGATTTACTCATGACGAGGGTCTTTTATTAATTAAATTTTCGGATCATTTTAAAAATTTTGTATTAATATAAATAACTTCAATAAAAAATTACATGTTGATTATATAGAACATTGTTAAACAATTAATGCTTGGAAAACTAAAAAAACGGAAAAAATACCGGGAAAAGGGGAGTATTAAAAAAAAAAAAAAAGAAAAAAAAAGAGGGAAAATAAGAAGAACAGCGCCATAACACTCGATTGAAATCCAAAATGGCTGCCGTAACGACTTGCGAGGTCGACAGTAATGCAATATAATTCTTTTTTTACGTTCAAACCTCTATTAACTTACTCTTTAATCCTTTTCTTCGTCTTTCTCTATTTACAATCCTTGTTCAGTTGTTTGCCCAAGTTAAACCTATAGAGAAATCTTTTGAAATTTTTTTTCGGTATTAAAAGTCTAAATTTGATTTCAAAAGAAAAAAAGAAGAATATGAGAATAATAATTCTTTTTTTTTTTATTATTTCTAATAAGGGCGGTGGTCTGAAGGTATTAAAAATATATCGAAAAACAGTCAGCAGAAGGAAAATACCTTGCGTGTCCCTTGATCTATAGTGTTTGGCAATTAAGGTCATTTAAACGCCTCTTCGTAAAGCGCCGGTTAAGTTCAAGAATGGCGAATAGCTTTTAGAACCGATAATGCTTATCTTTACTTTCGTTCGGGGGTTTGTCGCATTTTTATTGTAAATTGTCTTTTATGGCAACAAGTAAAAAATGTCTCGCCGATAGCGGTGCTTCATTCCATGAGTTTTGATTCGATTTCGGACTTCTAAAAGGTTTCAAATTTTAGAATTTCTTTATCTCAATGACAAGAAAAAAAAAGAAGAAGAATGACAAGAACAAAATACAGCTTAAATAACACATATTAAGCTTAAATAATACATATTAAAAACGAAAATCTGGTGAAATAAAGTAAACCCCTTTTTTACCGTTTTTCGATAACCACGCTCCTAAGTCTAAACTGTATGCCTAGGCCTATGACTGCAAATGCATATTTTCCATGAATTAGATCAAAAATCAAATTTAAAAAAATGAAAAAAAAATTTTTTTTTTTTTTTGAAAAAATCTACAAGGCTTTTAACCCAAGCAGAAAAAACGATTTGACCTTGATACAAGAAGACAAGTATGATTATTTTAATAGAAGAAAATATACATGGTTAACAATTTACGCAAATTACACATTACTTAAATAACTACACGGAAAAAAATGATACTGTACATATGACGATTATTTTACATGTAAAATGAATACTGTCATATTTACTGATAAGAAATGTCAAATCGACTCTAGTTACTGTCAAATTGACAACTAATATTTTACCAGCAGTAGTAAAAATTACCTCCCAATACATAGTAAAATCGTATTTGTAAATGTAACATGAACTACTTTCCATTTTACATGTTACCTACTGTTAATTTAACTAATAGATTTTTCTATGCTGATTTTATAATTGACGTATTGTAAAATAAACATCAGTTACTGTAAAACCAACAGTATTTATTGCAAAACGATTGTTAGAGGCATCTGCGCATGCGCGGGCAGTCATTTTTTAGTCTATTAACGAGTCATGTCGGTCAATCGGTAGTGCTTTATTTTAAAGTTATTAATTAATTGAGTTGTGAATTAAAATGGATATTACACACATCCTAAAGTTATTTGATTTGAAAGAATTCATACAAACATTTATTAATAAATAATATCAACCAAATTATTTAATAACTGCATGTTATAGCCTATTAATTCAAAACCAATCCTTACCTTATTTTGTTATTAACCTTACTTTGTATATAAAGAACACCAGTCAACTTGAAAACATGCAGCACCTTTTTCAACTAATTTGCGTTTTAAAAATATTTTTTTTAATGGTTATTTTTATATAGAATTATAAATTTTTGTTTCTTAAAAAAAAAAAAGAAATAAAAAAAAAATAAAAAAAAACGGAAAATTAAAACGATGAAATTTTGATTGTTTGGAGCTACTGAGAAATAGAAACTTGAATAAAGATGATGCAATAACAAAAAAAAAAAAAAAAAAACAGAAGCTGATCTTACTTGGTTTTTTCCAAAAATAGGGCCGAGGACCATTTTTTGAGTTGAAGGCGTTACATTTTTATTTTTAAACTGTGACATTTTTTATTAATTCATTATTTTTAAGTATTTTTTTTAAATATATATTTCAGCCATCAGAAAAATCTGATGTTTCAAGCCTGATGTTTAAGATACTTCCATAGAAAATGGAGATTCAGATAGAGTTTCAGAGATTGTTTGAGTTCAGAGTGCTTTCTTTCTAAAATCATATACATGAAACTGGTTCTGTGTTTTTATATTTTATACGGCATTTTTACTATTTTACAGTCGATGTTACTATTAGTAACTGTTAATTTGACGGTAAGGATATTTTTAAAATTAAATATTACTGTCCTTTTAACTTTAGCTACGGTAGAAATTACATATATCCGGTTTTGTATATACTTTTTACAACTGTAAATTTTACCATATTCAACTGTGAAATTGACAGTAAACATTTTACTAAATGACTATTGTAAAAATTACATATACCGGTAGTAGTTCCATAGTTACATATAAGCTATGTGTAATTTTTACATATATTATGTGTAAAAAATACAGTACGTTTTTTTCCGTGTATCACGGCGTATCTAAACTCTCAAGAAGCAAGGTCCGCCATTTTTTCGTGTTAGTTTGTCAGATGTAGCCTGGATCCATTTGTTCCTTAAATTAAAATTATACAAATTTATAACAGTCGTCTTGGCACATTTTATTAATTTAAATGAAAATTTTGAAAGATTAGGGTGCTAGTTCGCAGCAAACCGCGAACCGCAGGTTTTTTTTTAACGCTTTTGTTTATGGCCATTGTAGTCATATCGTGCCTAAAAATGTATGAAATCCTTTTCTTCCTATACAAAAGAGCTTGACTGGGTATATTGCAATGAAATTATAAATGTAATTTAACATTACATTCGACAAAAATCCGATTTTATTTTTACTGTTTATCTTTTTGTTTTTGGCAATTTTTAAAGTACAAGAGCCAGGCTCTTTTTATTTTTGGAAAATCAACAAAAAATTTAATTAAATATTTTCGTCAAATAGAAAGTTAAATTACGTTCATAAGTACACTGAAATACCCAACCATGCTCTTTTATAAGTGAAAAAAAAAAAAAAGGATTTCATATATTTTTTGGCCCGACTTGACCTCCAATGGTCATTAAAAAACATTCGAAAAAAAAAAAAACCTGCGGTTCGCGGCTTTCTCCAAACTGCTACCCTTACTCACAAAAATTCAAAAAAAACTAACATAGGCCTAATGACCCTTTAAAATTATCCAAATTTATCCAGCAAGAAGCAATTCGAAAGAGCCCTCCCAAATAAAAGTAATACAATGAAGAAGACAACTAGTAATAGAAAGAACTTTCTAGTAATAGAAAGAAAATTCTTAGATGGAGAAAGGCATTACCAAGATGTATAAGCTTTTAAATTTAAGTACAAAAATTAAGCCAGCAGTCGATTCATTCTTACAAGATCTGCTTCTTTATCCCTTCAAACTTGCAGTACTCAACTTTTTGAGGTTTTTCAAAAAAATTTTCAGATGGAATTTTTAAGTTTTGTTATTACTGGAAATTGGTGGTACACTTTTGGAGCAATGGAATAAATGAACATGAATTTTCAGTATTTTATGCCCTCTTTATATGAAGGGAGTCAAGCATGTTATTTACTGACTCAGCGAGGGGTAAGTTATGTTTAGTTACGCGTTATGGATTATGTTTCTTTAGGAACAAAATTTAACAAGATTAGGTATTAACAGTAGTGGTCATTATAATACCGATGCCCAGGGGGAAAATCTTGATGAATAACAACAGGCCGCTGAACTATAATTATTATTGCAATAAATTTATTACTATGGTCTCCAAATAAAAAATTGCTCTTTTTTCCCTGAATCCACGTGTTTTCCAAGTCACGCAAGCCTTAAAACGAAGGAAAAAAAGCAATCTTGACAAAATAGCAAACAGAAAAGTAGGTGTTAACTTTTCCATGTGCTTCTTGTTTCCAAATATCGAGGATTTTTGGAAAAAAAAAATTGAACATTTTAGAAGACTTTTCTTCTGATTTAGGCACACCGTGTGATACTAATATGGGAAAAAACCTTGAACATTACATTAATCTTCATCTTAGGGGCCCGAAAAAGGGAATCGATTCGCATGACTTTGATATTGATGCTGGGCTCAAGTTAGGTATGAATCGCGCCTGTAGCACTTTACTTGTTTTAAAAAAATAGTCGAATTGTTTACCTTGCGCCGGGTATGCAATTATCTAAATTTAGCCTAGAACCTGGTAAGATCACAAAATTCTTAGTTATGTTATTCACGATTTTTTTTTTCTCTGAAAATAAGTACAGGACTCACTAGTTTGTTTTGATCGTTTCAGACTAGTTACGAAATAAATGAATTTTTCCTTGACTGAAATATAATGATCGATACCAGAAATATAGATCTTTTTGAGCGGCTATGCCGAATGACTTTAAATTTGCTTTTCCTTTTTTTTTTTTTTTCATTTTATGTATTAATCACTAGGTGCTTACTATTCAGGTGAATTTTCTTTTTTTTATCAAAGCGTTTCCTAGTTACCTACAATCAAAGCCGATAAAATATATGAATTTTAATATCGTTTAATTTATTCGTTAATCATCTCGATATCGGATTAATATTAATAATTTTCTTGATTGTCGATGCATTAACTTTACGTTTTAATGCTGTATATCGATTTTAACGGTCGTTATTGCGTGACTTTTGAATACCACGAAAATAATCAATTACTGTGTGAGAGTATGTAGTTAGAAATTCATACCAATTTTTGCGTACACTCGTTATAGCGATTTCGTGAATGCTAAAAAGGCCAGGGAAAAGTCATCTAGGATTTAAAAAACATTTATCCCAGTTCAAATGTTTGTTACCGAAACTTGAAAAAGCAACTATAATACGATTTATTACTATAAAGGTCTGGGTTTCATTATTAAGTAATAATTTAAATTCCGAGTAACAGGCAGTTTTTTTTTTTTTTTTTTTTTGAAAAAATCTACAAGGCTTTTAACCCAAGCAGAAAAAACGATTTGACCTTGATACAAGAAGACAAGTATGATTATTTTAATAGAAGAAAATATACATGGTTAACAATTTACGCAAATTACACATTACTTAAATAACTATCACGGCGTATCTAAACTCTCAAGAAGCAAGGTCCGCCATTTTTTCGTGTTAAGTTTGTCAGATGTAGCCTGGATCCATTTGTTCCTTAAATCAAAATTATACAAACTTATAACAGTCGTCTTGGCACATTTTATTAATTTAAATGAAAATTTTGTAAGATTAGGGTGCTAGTTCGCAGCAAACAGCGAACCGCAGGTTTTTTTTTTAACGCTTTTGTTTATGGCCATTGTAGTCATATTGTGCCTAAAAATGTATGAAATCCTTTTCTTCCTATACAAAAGAGCTTGACTGGGTATATTGCAATGAAATTATAAACGTAATTTAACATTACATTCGACAAAAATCCGATTTTATTTTTATTGTATATCTTTTTGTTTTTGGCAATTTTTAAAGTACAAGAGCCAGGCTCTTTTTATTTTTGGAAAATAGAAAGTTAAATTACGTTCATAAGTACACTGAAATACCCAACCATGCTCTTTTATAAGTGAAAAAAAAAGGATTTCATATATTTTTCGGTCCGACTTGACCTCCAATGGTCATTAAAAAAACATTCGAAAAAAAAACCTGCGGTTCGCGGCTTTCTCCAAACTGTTACCCTTACTCACAAAAATTCAAAAAAAAAATGAACATAGGCCTAATGACCCTTTAAAATTATCCAAATTTATCCAGCAAGAAGCAATTCGAAAGAGCCCTCCCAAATAAAAGTAGGCAATACAATGAAGAAGACAAGTTCTATCTTTGAACTTTATTCCCTCAATACAGTAAAAAAGTGGTCATTTATTCGTTTTTTTTTTTTTACTTTTCCTACATTAACTATATCGAACGAAATTCAACCTCAAATCTGCCCCGAGGAGAAAAGGAGGATGTCGTCGCATCAGCAAAAGTGAAAGAGAAATGGAGGAAAGGTTGTGGCGACAAAGCAAAGAAAAGTTTAGTTTTGGTGATATTTGAGTCATTCTAGTGGAAATTTTCGACCCCTAACATTAAGGGGTGACGGGTTACTAACGATATTTCTCTGTATACCCTCACACCAACTTCATTTCTACATCATTAACTTCTTTCATTTCATGTTTTTCAAAAATGGTTCTCATCCTTCTTCTTGTTTTTGACGTTTTTCCGGTTTAGCGAACGACCCGTCGCTCTTTTCTTCCGCTTTTCCTTTTTCTAGATTTCGGTCTTCTGGATCGTCTAAATGTTCGGATTAAAGAGACTTCGTACAAAAAGGTATCTTATTTGAGAAATTGATTGTGGATCTGGTTTGTTTCTAAAGTTTTTTTTCTTGCTAAGCTTAATTTGGAAAATTGAGTAAAATACTACTGTTGAAACTTTTTATGCGAAGTTTGATTTTTTTTTCTTTCTTTTTTTTCACAAAAAGTTATTTGAATCGTGAATGCAAACAAGAAAACAAGATAAACAAATAAAATGTATTTATCGAACTTATCTAACTGTTTCGACTTGGAATAAAACGGCATTGCTGAATTGATTTAAATGTTCCTCTTGTTTTTATTCGATTTTCAAAAGAAAAATATTTAAAGAGGAAACCCTATTTTTTTATATTTGAAATGTAAATAGGCCTAAAGTATAATTTTGGATTTATCGACCTCAAAAAAATTGATAAAGCTTTCACAAATAATGTTTGAATTGCCGGTATGAGATTTTTGGAATAACAGAAGATTATTGAAATATTTGGATATTTTTCCATCAGCATAAGCTAAGCGTTTTCGTAAAGCCTAATAGTGAATTAATTTATTAGTGTGCAACTTAATACTTACTGTAACTAAAACTAAACGGTTAATCATTAAAATTTTAGCCACTTGATTCACACTTTTATTTTTAACCAAGCAGACTAATTCTGACTTGACATAGTTATAGCGATTCGATTTTACCAAAACATTTTAAAACACTCACAAACGCGCATGCTACCGTCAAAATACTACTTGCCAAAGATTGCTAACTTTAAATGTGTAAGAACTTGGTCGTTTTTATTTTTCATTTTATATTTTATTTTATTTTTGGCACACAAGGAAATCGTTTTATCGCATTTTCTTTCAGTGTTTCAATAAGCTAGTTCACCTTCACGTAAACTTTTGTGAACTTTTCGCACTATGACAGTAGCTGCACTCTTATTGCGGCTCTTATTTGAAATGTCGCATTAATTTAGTTTGATGAAAAAAAAAAAAAAAAAAATTAAAACATTGTTTTCTATTCTTAACGTAAGCTTAAGTCTTTTACATTTGAAGGGTTGCTTATATTATTATGCCGATCGATTAACTTATTCCAATCGAGGCAAAACTCAATTCCCTTAAGCAAAAAATAATCATGCATTTCCGTCTACCTATCTACATGCTTGAGAAAATATCTGTTCCATCTGCTGCCCGCAGTCCTGGACCCCTCAGTCAAAGATTTTAGAGTAAAATAAGCCACGTCGCCGGTGAGAAGGCAACGTGTCAATGAAGGAGGGATGACTTTTAATACCCGACTGGGGAACAACTCAAGGCTCTGTTGTCCCCCAGAAGGGTTTCAAGCTCCGTAAAAGCCTTTTGTTTTGTTACTTGGAAAATAGCTGACTGTACCCTAAAACCAAACGTTTTCCCAAAATGAATGAATGCAAGGCGCTAAAAGCATAAACATGTATTTCTCGTTTTTAAGTTCGACTATGGATTCACATTTATTTCTCGTAAAAGAAAAAACAAGCAAAGAGAAAGAAATAAATAATTACACATTTCGAACTTCTTTTTGTTGTTTTCATTATCATTGGCAAAGAAAGTGCAACCTAAAAACTAATTCTTAAATTCTTTATAGATTTCAGTGTCTATTTCCGATACTATTTCATTTAGTATAAAAAGTATTATAAAAAGAACTAAAACCTTCGCACAAAATTTAAAACTATCATAGGGATCTATTCATATACAAAATTAAATAATGAAAATTTAAAAAAAAACTACCCGGCGCTACAGTTCATTTTTGCTTGCAATAAATAATGATAATTATTATTATTATTATTACTATTATAAAATAAAAAGAATTCCAATAGTAGCGGCTTTTAAGATGGCGTTAGAATCGATGCATCCAAGTACGTAACGATAGAAACGAAGTCAGTGGACCGAATTGTGTAATCGGGATCAACTGTATGAAGAGCTCTTGTCCACATATTGAACTTTCGCCTTTACTCGGTCATTCTCAGTTTTTAGGGATGCTCTGCTCAAGGCTTGGGGTGGTTTTCGTGTATTCATGGACGGGGTGAATAATGGTTTTTTGAATCATTATATCCGGTTATGTGCTTTTAAAATGTACAAGGACGTTGGGGTACGGGTCGTTTTCGTTCATCAACCTTTTTTATGCTTTTTTTTTTTCTAAAAAAATGAAATCGAGAAAAAAGTAGATTATCAGCGTTTGCAGACGATATAAGGTTTTTAATCTAAACATGCAGATTAGTTTGTGTTTTTTAATCATATTGAAACATAAGATTAATAAAAAGGAAAAAAAAAGCAGATGCTTATAATAGTAATTACTATGCAAATCAGGATACCTCGAAACAACATGGGTCTTTCCTTTAATTGATAAATAATTAAATATTTTTTTTTAAACTTTGCCTTTCGTCTAGAAAATTGTTTGTAATTAATCCCCAGGCTGGTTATTAAAATGTTGCAAAATTGATTGATTCTGCAGATTAGTTTGCACGGAAGTCGGAACTTAAATATTAAAGGAGCTCCTGAAAGAGTCGTGACAAGATTCAGAAAATAGTAAAAGCAATATCAACAAAGAAAAGGCTTTTTCCGGGATGAAAAAATCGTTTCAAAAAAAATTCTACAGGAAAATAAGATTCATTTTTTTTGTTTGTGAAAAAAGGAACGAGTAAAAATAAATTTTAAGGTGAAATAAAAAAAGGGTAGAAATCCATTCGATAACCAAAAAAATATTCGTTGCGGTTGCAGGAATGGAGCACAATGTAAAAGCATCTTAAAATTCAGTTCAAATGTTTCGGCCGATTCATAAGAAAAAAGGCTTTTTTCCTGGGAAAGCTTTGGGCGGCTTATGTTTTTTAGAATTTCAGCGGACGAAAATCCTGAAAAGATCATCCTTCTAAAAAGGTTTTCCAAAGTAGGCTGAGATTTCATTTTACTTCCTGTCGTAATAAATCACAACTTTTTTGGACTTCCTTTTCTTGGTTAAAAAAGAAGGAAAAAAATTTCTCTGAGTTTAATCCGATTTTCTAAATTTAAACCACGATTTCAGTTGCGACCCAAAGCATGCATTTAATAACAACGACAAATGCATCACATACTTGGTCGTGAAATATGAATCGTCATGTTACGTTTTGGATCATTGCAGAACATAAATCAAAGGGCTCTTTCCATTTGGCGAAACTCGATTCCCTAGAAATGAATAATGAAAACTTTTTTTTTTTTTTTTTTTTACGATTTTTTACGTTTTCGGTCTGATATATTTATGAAATCTCTGATTTTCTACCCGCTGATCGCCGTGATTAATTTTTTGCATAAATTCAACCTATACCTCTGTCTGCGTGCACGGAATGTATAAAGTACTCATGGAAAAGGAATTTTGTTTTCCCCTCAGTAACAAAAGTAGTCTAGATGAATTATTTTTCGAGACGCTGTTGGATGTAATATATAGGTGTAGTTCATTTGATAAATGTTAAAATGCAAATGACGGTATGTTATAACTAAATTAAAAATACTCACCTAAGAGGCGCATAAATTATCGCACCATATTTGATTCGATACAATCTCAATAGATAATTTATCGATGCAATTATCGGTGGACTTTTTTTGAAACAAGAAGAAACAAGCTTTTCCAATTTTTCAAAAAAAAAAAAAAACTGCCTGTTACTCGGAATTTAAATTATTACTTAATAATGAAACCCAGACCTTTATAGTAATAAATCGTATTATAGTTGCTTTTTCAAGTTTCGGTAACAAACATTTGAACAGGGATAAATTTTTTTAAAATCCTAGATGACTTTTCCCTGGCCTTTTTAGCATTCACGAAATCGCTATAACGAGTGTACGCAAAAATTGGTATGAATTTCTAACTACATACTCTCACACAGTAATTGATTATTTTCGTGGTATTCAAAAGTCACGCAATAACGACCGTTAAAATCGATATACAGCATTAAAACGTAAAGTTAATGCATCGACAATCAAGAAAATTATTAATATTAATCCGATATCGAGATGATTAACGAATAAATTAAACGATATTAAAATTCATATATTTTATCGGCTTTGATTGTAGGTAACTAGGAAACGCTTTGATAAAAAAAAGAAAATTCACCTGAATAGTAAGCACTTAGTGATTAATACATAAAATGAAAAAAAAAAAAAAAAAAAAAAAAAAAAAAAAAAAAAAAAAAAAAAGGAAAAGCAAATTTAAAGTCATTCGGCATAGCCGCTCAAAAAGATCTATATTTCTGGTATCGATCATTATATTTCAGTCAAGGAAAAATTCATTTATTTCGTAACTAGTCTGAAACGATCAAAACAAACTAGTGAGTCCTGTACTTATTTTCAGAGAAAAAAAAAATCGTGAATAACATAACTAAGGATTTTGTGATCTTACCAGGTTCTAGGCTAAATTTAGATAATTGCATACCCGGCGCAAGGTAAACAATTCGACTATTTTTTTAAAACAAGTAAAGTGCTACAGGCGCGATTCATACCTAACTTGAGCCCAGCATCAATATCAAAGTCATGCGAATCGATTCCCTTTTTCGGGCCCCTAAGATGAAGATTAATGTAATGTTCAAGGTTTTTTCCCATATTAGTATCACACGGTGTGCCTAAATCAGAAGAAAAGTCTTCTAAAATTTTCAATTTTTTTTAGAAGAAATCCTCGATATTTGGAAACAAGAAGCACATGGAAAAGTTAACACCTACTTTTCTGTTTGCTATTTTGTCAAGATTGCTTTTTTTCCTTCGTTTTAAGGCTTGCGTGACTTGGAAAACACGTGGATTCAGGGAAAAAAGAGCAATTTTTTATTTGGAGACCATAGTAATAAATTTATTGCAATAATAATTATAGTTCAGCGGCCTGTTGTTATTCATCAAGATTTTCCCCCTGGGCATCGGTATTATAATGACCACTACTGTTAATACCTAATCTTGTTAAATTTTGTTCCTAAAGAAACATAATCCATAACGCGTAACTAAACATAACTTACCCCTCGCTGAGTCAGTAAATAACATGCTTGACTCCCTTCATATAAAGAGGGCATAAAATACTGAAAATTCATGTTCATTTATTCCATTGCTCCAAAAGTGTACCACCAATTTCCAGTAATAACAAAACTTAAAAATTCCATCTGAAATTTTTTTTTAAAACCTCAAAAAGTTGAGTACTGCAAGTTTGAAGGGATAAAAAAGCAGATCTTGTAAGAATGAATCGACTGCTGGCTTAATTTTTGTACTTAAATTTAAAAGCTTATACATCTTGGTAATGCCTTTCTCCATCTAAGATTTTTTCTTTCTATTACTAATCAAACATAACTTATTGTTTTGCAACCACTTTAAGATTTAAAATTTATATACTATTATTTTTTTTAAATCAGTTATTTTGCAAAATAACTGAAAGTTGCTCAACATTAATAATTAAAACAAGAAGAAAGCTGAAAGTTGCTCAACATTAATACAAGTTGTTGATAATACAATATCATTAAATTAATTGAGTAAAAATTTTGAGATCCCTTTTGCAAAGGGAGAATAGAACTTAAACAAAATCTTATTTGAAGAAAAACATAAAGAAAAGAAAGAAGAGGAATAAAAAATTATAGGCCTAAAACCAAAGTAATATTATAATTTTTTTAAGCTTACCCATAAAATGATCATATACTCCTTCAGTTCAAACAAAAAAGTTCTTCAAGTAATTTTTACTCAATTTTTGCCTTGTAACAGTCATTGCAAATTTTTCTTTCAGTTATGATGCACTCAAGAGAAAGAAACCAAAGTTGATAATTTAAAAAAAAAAGAATCCAATATGCTTAAAAATATGATAAACAGCAATATTTTAAAAACGAATGTACTTAAAATTACAATAACTTTTAAAGTTTTCTGATTTTGAATGCTCTGGCTCTATTTGGCTTACTTATAGTAATAACAACAACAAAAAATTAATTTTAAGCAATTATTGTAAAAATTAAAACCCAAGCAATATTTACACTTTTTTAAAACTTGATTCGGGAATCATTATCATTTACTTTTTCAGCTCACAACATAAAAAAATGTTATAATTTTGCTCACATTTTCAGCTGTATACTTTGCTTGTTTTTGGAATGATATAAGCACGCAAGAAAAAAAAATTAAACTAGGAGGATCTTTACTTCGAACAATACAGGCAATAGGCCAGATATGTACTGAACAGGTTACTGTAGGCATTCTTAAATTTATATTGCATTGAATTTTTCATTACATTCGTTATAGATATATTTATTATTTATTTCACTACCCAGTAGAATCTTTTAAACACAAACATGCACCTGTACTAAACATCGAACGAAAACAATTCCGTCTCCGTTGCCGCCGTATTTGTTTACTACAGGCCGTTCAGATTTCAAATGAAATGACAAAATAATTAATTGCCAACTTAAAAAAACCATTTTTACTTCTTTTGAATTTTCCCGCCTTTTTTTTTAAATCTTATTTTTCTTCGAAACGCCTTTTGTTTCCTGAAAAATGTAGAGTCCTTACGTAGAGTAATTTCTGTCAAAAAGTCTTTGCGGTCTTTTTTTTATCAGAAAAACTCTACGCGTAAAGTAAAAACTCTGCTTAAACCCTGGACTTCACTACTAACTCGAGCTCCAGCTCCAGCACTGCTCTAAATCTTTTATAAATAAGGACGTATTTGTAAATAATCTAATATCGCTATGTTATTAAATGTAAATAATCAATATGTCTTTTTACATTAAAACTGCATCTTCTCGAATTCGCTAGTCAAAACCAAAATTATAAACCATAAATCGTATGCACCGAGGGAAAAAGAGTCCCTTTTAACGAGATCCTGTCAGTCGAGTTCAGTAGTACCATCCGCCATATTGTAGAAGTGATCCATTTAATTTAAATTACTCCACAATATGACAACCCCTTAATTAATCACGTGGTCTACCAAGTGGTAAACCTCCCAAGCCCATAATTTTCTGGTCTGTACGTTTTTCGCGGATGAACATGATGCAAAACAATTCATTAAACGGGTTTTAATCTCGATTTTCATTCGAGTAAGCGAAATTAAAGGACACAAGAAATTGGAGAGCCTGAGCACAATCAATCAAGATTCGTAAATTATAAACAAAATGGTCTTACAAAAGTTGAGACTTTGAGGACTTCCGAAAAAATGTTGCACATGACTTTAAAAAATGTCATCTCATCCACAAATCATCTAGAAACAAACGATGCGTAAGATTTTAATTAATTCCAGTAATTAGGCTTTACTCTCCAAATAATCGACTTGCTTGGCTCATAAGCACGTTGAATAGATTGAAGAACAGGGTGTAAAAAATGATTCGATTTTCGATTAATCGATTCAGATCTAGATTACCTCTTTGTTTACATCTTAGACAACAGAATTAATAGATGGAGCTATACTATTTACATCGTCAGTTTTGGTCCGAAAAAAGTGAGCCTGTCTTGTGTTTAGCTTACGGATGCCCATGTAACATTTTCTGAAGCTACTGTTCCAGCTATGGTTTCTCTTGTCTAAAGTTTACAACGATCACCTGCCCGAACGTGCCTCGGTTTTTTTCGCTCGCTCTAACGCTCTTTTGTCTTTAGTGAATATGGCGGTTCTCGGTTGTACGCAATGTTGTTTGTTTTTGTTAATTTGTCCTGTAATTTTTCGTTTATTTCGGTTACAAACGCGTTAATAAGGTTTACTGAAGTAACATCTTTAATCCAGGGATGAAAGAAAAGAATACACGAAGGTTTGTATAAATTTTTTAATGCAAAAAACGATGGGATGTCCAATGTGGATTGACATTTTTGTTTTGATTAATTTAATGCCTTGGATTATTAGGAAACCGTATTTTTATGTTCCCGTGCAAAACATATCTCTTTCTGCAGTTATTTTTTTTTTTACATTATGCAATGCACAAGGGTTTTTAAAGTTAAAATCAAACCTATAAAGAGCATATGCATATCTGATGCATACATGTAAGGGATCCCATGTACATTTAAGTCCCAACAAAGAACAGGACACCAATAAAAAAAATATTAAAAATTTGTTTTCTTATCATTTCAGATCCTTTTAATTCTGAAAGTTTAAACCATCAAGGATGAGCCTTAGGAACTTAAGTTTGGAAGAAGTAAGAGACTTCGGCACAGCATGTCATCAAAAGGTAAGAAAATTAATTTATTATGTATTCTCGTTGAAACTTATTCATGGGCTTCATAGGTACATATTATTTCTTCCATATTATCAATTTTCTGGAGTTCTTATATTTAGAATGTTGCTATTTGTTTTTTCAAAATTGTGATTAATAAAAATGAAAAATAGCATTTGGCTCTATCTGAAGTAATAAAGAGCTTGGGCATTTCCAGTCAAATTCATTTACAGATAATCAGTGACAAATCTGAATTACAAGTAAAGAACCATTAATTGTCAGTATTTTTTTTTCTGGTAATTTGGAATTTTCTATTGATAATCAATGAGACTTAGCCTAGGTTTTTGTCACTGAAGCTGGAGGTTCATCATAAGACATAAATATCACTGAATTTGAATTCATTGACAAAATTAGACAATTCATATTTTTATTAGGCAACTCTCCTTAATGTTATGATCTATGTATAAGCTATAAACCGATACATTGTCAGGGCTATCTGAATGATGTCTGTATGATTTAAGAATTATGAAAGAGGCTTCTGCAAGTGTTGACTGATTTGCATCTGTTATTCACATTGGAAAAGAGAAATATGAAATAAGAACCCACTGGAGAACAATTATCATAATTAACTATTCAATTTTATTTAATGTAATTAATTATTGAATGAATTAATCATAAAGGAAAATGAAATAATAAGTTTTTTTAAATTTTGCATTTAAAATTTAAGAGTTATGACAGTTAAATTAAAAAATGATTATAATAGTTACTAGAGTGCTGAAGACAAAAACACAGGGGAGCAAACTTCCTTGGCATTAAATTTTAAGAGATGACAAATTTCAGTATTTTTAGTTAATTAGGGACCATTCACATGTTATATCATCTTTTAAGGGGAGGAGGGGAGGGAAGAATGTTTTATTGAGGAAGAAATGATAAAAAGAGGGAGAGGGGAGTATTGGCGGACTAGTAATGTGATCATTTGGATTAAATGAGAGTGATTTAAGCTTAGTACTCAACCATTCTTAGAAAATGGGGGGAAAAAAAGTTGTCCGTACAATTCTTTTAAAAACTGTTGATTTCAAAGAAATAATTGAAAGAGGGTGAGGGAGGTATTTCACATAGAGGTGAAAATGCAACGGGGAAATTAATTCTGGATTCTTCTAGAATTTTTGTAAAAAAATACTGCTACATTGTTTGCTTTCTCCAAACTTTGTGATGTTCTTTAAAGAGATTTTGTTGATGATGACTAGTGATGACTGGGTGGGTAGTCGAAAATTACATACAAAAAAAGTTGGTTTATGTTGCATATGTAATTCCATTTTCTTGCTCTTGGTGCAGTTTATTCATCTTAGAGCTATGCAGTATGCTGAACTGATTTTGCATTAGAATATGAACAGTAATCAATTAAAGGCTATGATTCGTATGATCAATTTTGATTATATATTGACTAATTTTCTTAATAACAATTTTGTGGGAAAAATATTCTTTTTAAATACTGCATTTTGTGCATTAATAATTAAGAAATAAGTACTTTAAAATTATTTAGGATGCATCACCATTTATTTTTTTGATAAATTGAACAATAATGTGCAATTCTCAGATCCAAAACATGTTTGAATGTTTTTCTAAACTCGCCCTATTGATTTTAAAAATCGTTGGATAAAATAAAACCAAAGCATCTCGATTATATATTTTTATTTCATGTTTTCCATTCAACATGTTCTTACAGCCCTTGGTGTTCTTTTTGTATCTTGCGAATTCTCCGCTTTTGGCCGTAAATGCTTCAAATGCTATATAATATATCCTCAAGAAGCCGATAGTACAAAATGAAAATTGATATATTTTATGCGATATCGATTTGAGTATAATAAAAATGAGTGCATTGAAACTAGGAAGATATATCTGATCTGTAATTTTTTTTTTCATCTATACAAATGAACAAATCGTTTTGAAAGTATGAACTTCAGTAAAGTCAGTTAAAAAGAATTTGAATTTAACTTTTGTATATAAAATTGTTCATCCAACAAATAAAAAAATGTTAATTAAATCATTTTAAAATTAGTAGTGCATAAAACAATCTTTTTTACCATTAAAAAAGTAAAAGAAAAAAAAAATGATGGTGATTCAAGATGCTGGAGTCTTTACATACCTCTTGCACATGACTTGAAGAGATGTATAACTTGTATTCAAAATGGGTGGAGTTATAAAACAGATACTAACACACCTATAACGATCTTTTTAATTCATTTTTATTCAGTGTAAAAAGTTTACCTCAAAATTTTTAAGGTCTTACTAGTAAATGAAGCCATTTAAATAACGTTCTAGCCCTATTGTTTAAGGCTCTTTCTATTAAATAGATTTCTTGGTTTTTATAAAGCACACTATTAAATTGCCCAAAGTTTTGCATTTTGCTTCCAATGAGACGACGCAATCCTTTTGCATTGTTTTGATTTATTTTATTTCATATTTTAACTTAGCAAATATTTGATGCCTAATACCTCATTTAGTGAAAATCGTTTTTCGTTTCTATTTAATATTGTCCGAAATACGTCAAAATCTTTCCCTTTTAAATTTTGAAGCCCTTTTGTTTTCATCTAAATGCAAATCTCGTTTCCTTTAAAGTTTCCTTGACAATATTCCTAACATGTAGATGGCACATAATAGCCAAGTTCAAGCAGTTGCCATGCATTTTTAATAAATGTCGTATGTAGCGGTTGTCGTGGATACCAGCTAGGCAAATAATTTGTTGCACTAGTTATTACATAACAGATGCTTAAATTACTGTTATGTAGCATCTGCGGAAAAAAGTCACTTTTAAGGACTCTTTTTAGCGCAATCATTTTATCGATTATTTAAGTGATTGTGATAATTTGTTTATTCTTTACCAACACCGATCGATAATGGAAATCTTTATTGTGATGGCGGGCTAAAATAGGCAATAACATCTATAATCGGTAAAAATTTAATTTTCCAATGAAAGTCTGTACCGGAACAGAAGGAAAAAATTGAACGTTTTGTTCAATGGGTCACGATTTAAAAAGTTCGTAAATGCAACGTTTTTGAATAACAATCAATTATATGCATGAATGTGTAATTTCGCGGATGAAGTTCCTTACGTACAAATGCATTTGGTTTCGCCTTAATTAAACGTTTTCTGTCGGTTTGTTTTCCACTTATAGGATTTTCAAATTCCTTAGGAACAATTACCCTTGGGTTCAATTTGGGTTCAATATATTGATTGCCAAGAAAGAAAATTAATCTTGATTTTTCCGGTGTTTTCAAAGAGATAAGCTTTCCTTTTCAGTCGGACAATTTCACGGTTTAACAACTGTAATTGAAAAGTTAACCAAACGTGATTTTGCATGCGTGATTTTTTTTTCTTCCGCTAAAAAAAAAAAAAAAAAAAAAAAAAAAAAAAAATTGTTGAATTAAAAAAAATAAGAGATGTGAGCTTAGAATATGGGGAAAAAAATGGGATTAATAAAGAAATGAAAATCTTAAGTATTAAATCTTGCGAATAAATATTAAAAAAAAATTTTCTTCACTAGGCAGGCACTCAAGTAGGCACTCAAGTGCAGCTAACTATTCAAAAAGCAATGTTCACATGTGGACAACTACATTTACATCCTGATAATTTTGAAATAAGATAACTAACTATATTAGTACAAAAACGTAAAATTAAATTTCGAAATTAATTTTTTATTTTTTTATCTCGTGAAAAACGTTTATTTAAATTAAAATAAATAGCACGCATGCATGTGCAAAATTCAAAGGGGCCCAGATGAAAAAAAAAAAAAGTTGCGCCCACAAATCGTGCCGATTTTACCATGAGATAAACAAGGAAAACAGCAAAATGGCCGGAACAGGTGATGAATTAGTGTGCCAACAAGTGTGAAACTGATTTCATCAGCGCCGTGCATACAAATACATCTTGCAATAAATCCTGTGCTTGATTAGTCTGTTTTTGCTGAGAGGCAAACCGACAAAAGCAAAATTGGCATTCTTCAATATTTGTAAAGATATCGATCCAGTGATATTACGCAGGGGACGTTTTAAATTTTTTGAATCGTTTTGTGTGATAGTCTTTGGTATTTTTGATAAAGAATCGTGGAAGCAGGCGACGTGGTTGCTATGTAGTTCCATTTTTCATTTTCATGTTTGCTTTTTTTTTTTTTTTTTTTTTTTTTTTGTTTTAACGCCGGAAATTTTTAATTTACTCCACATATTTAGCTTTTGTAGTGACCTCTAAAGAAATATCGTACGATTTCACCAAACAAATGTAAATCCGTTTTTAAATGATCAATTAAAACGAGTTTTGGAGTATTTTTATATGTCTCTTACAGATTTTCCCGAATTATTTATGAGGACAAAGAATTATAGCTCAAAAAATTTATTTCTTTAAATTACACCAAAAGACCTCCAGTTTTTTTTATTTTTTATTTTTTATTTTTGTTTTATTTTTTGCTTTTAGTTCGTTTTAAAAAATGATTTTGAAACGTGTTTTACGTTTTAACTTGAAGTTAATTTTAATCGTTATTAAATAGTCGTTAATCTTCCGGATTAAGCATAATCGAGTAGTCGGCATCAAATTTGAATTATATGCCCGGTTGTCCTTCCAGGCTCGGCTTTCTTTTCTCTTTTTTACGCGATTCGTTTCGGCCCTTCAGGGAAGATGCGAGTGGAATGGTTCCTTATATAGGCGGTTCTATGAAGATGTGGGAAGTTACAAATGCGTGTATCAAGCCCCTGCATTGTAAACTTTATAAAAAAAATGCTGCGTTTTAAGTCCGAAGCACGATCGACTATAAGTTTCCTTACATCCTCCCATTAATTTCAACCGTTTTGGGAATCAAGGCAGTACATCAAGTGCAGGATACTATAAACAAAGTTCGGTTATTGATAACCAATGTACCTCTAACAAGAGATAAATGTGTAGGTTCCAAACGAACTGTCAATGGATGTAAATAACAACTCGCCTAGACTTTTCCTATAATAAATCAGCATTTAACTCTTTTTGTGAGATATTATCTAAAATGGAGAAGGGAACTTTTAACTTTTAGGCATACTTTAATTCCTGACCGGATTTTAGAATGTTTTTTAAAAGTATTTCTTATGCTTGAGAGAGAGGAAAATTATCTAGAGTTTAATTTTTTTTTTGATGAGAATAGACATTTTTTTTTCTTGTGAACACGTAACAGCACGTATGTGCACTTTTTTCGCGCTAAAAAAAAAAAAAATAAATAAATAAATAAATAAATAAAAAATAAAAAATAAATATTCAAAATGCTGAGTCTATATCCGAATTATAAATCGATTGCTTCAGAGCTTCTCCATTTAGAAAGCAGTTTCCATGTTCCCATTGCAAAGGAATCAGGAATGGTTCCGACGCATGCGCGATGGTGCTAGATTTTATCAAATAATTGCATTTCACATGCGATTTGTGGTCGGTTTATCTTGACTATTATGTACATTATAAGCAGGGCCGTAGCTACAAATTTGTAGAAAAGAATCAAACATGAATAATGCTTTTTTTGTTTAAGTTTCTTTAAATCATACATGAAAATCCAAATAAAAAGCGGATTACGCAAAAAATAAAACCGCGGTATAACAACCTTGATCTTTTTTTTTTTTTTTTTTTTTTAACTCGGATGTACATCAATTATTACTATCAAGCCGGCCGACGAATCTTCAATAAATATAAATAAATAAATACATTTTAATACAAGCAAACGATGCAGTATAACGACGTGTTAGATATGTGCGTTATTGTCAGTCTCTTATGACATCGTAAACTGAGATTATGACCACTGCAATGTAATCTAGATTCATATCCAGTGTAATGGTCTGCGACCACTTAGATAGCAGTTCTAACGCCCTTATGAGTGATATTTAGATGGGAACTTATTTGCTTAGAAGCGAGAAAAAAAAACCTTTTTCGGTTATAACGATTATTTACAGGCTCGTTTTCGATAGGAAAAAGAAAAAAGGGCTTTAATTATCTCACTTAAACATCTGGAAAGTTTTTTTGTCGCCGGGAAAATCACGTACAGTCGACATGCTTATTTGCGGTGGTTTGAGATTTTTTTTGTCATTTTGATTATAATATTTTGGTTTATTATGTGAGGTTTTGCAGTTCATGTTTGTTTTTAAAGTGCGACATTTTTTATTAAAAAAAAAAAAAAAAAAAAAAAAAAAAAAAAAAAAGGAAAAGTAAGTAAGTTATATTCTGATTTTTCCCAGCTAAAATGACACATGCCTGACTCATTGATTCTTCATTCTTCATGATTATTGCTGCCTTTGCAGACTACCGTTCTGAATATAGCAGAAGCAATCTGAGATAATGATGAAAATCGATTTTTCCGGCTCGGGCTAACACCAGCATTTTTTTTATTTAGTATTAGGTTTATTACAATTCTTAAAACAATATTCTTAATGGAGTCAGCGTCAAATTCTAAGTGAATATTTGAATTCATTTTTTACCTTCTTGGTAAAAAATTTGAAGTAACAATTAAGTAAATAAAGATCCACATATATTCTGTGAGTAAATTTTGCATGGCACGATTAGGCCTATGTTGCATCAAAACGATTTGATTGTTGATCAACCACTAACAAATCGTAATTCGTGAAAATAAAATTTAAAGGTGTTTGCATTCTTAATGTAACGACTTTTTTTAAAGGCTGTCAACATACTGTGCACGTGCCCCGAGAATTTTTTAACCCTTTGTATATTATGACCGAATATATGCGGCCTACTCAAAAAATTCCAGAAAAGATGTGGTTCGGCTCGTGTACTTTTCCTGGAAAAGGCCATTGAAATGTCCGTACTTTGATGTACTATTATGTGGAACAAAACTTTGTACGCCATATTTTCTCAAAATTGGACAAAATAATTCTAAGATATGTCATTTAAAAATTATTATAAGCTTAATTTCAAAAGAAATGATTTTTGAGACTTTTCGCATCAAATATAATGTAATGAAATTCAAACTATGGTTTACTGTGTGTAGCTTATTGCCAATAATATACATGCATTTAGCTTATAGAAATTTTTATGCATTGGATTTATTTTGATTTCAATAGCACGAATCAAGTAGAATATTCATTTTTGAATGTCTAAAAGTCAAAAAAAAAAAAAAAAAACAGAAGATTGCAATTCTAAGTCAAACTCGACATCAAAATACATATAAAGAATGAAGTTTGATAATAATTTTGTCTGGTATAAGATAAAAATAGGATAATGAATTTTTGGTTCAATAATGGTTTTAAAAGCAATTTTTATGTAAGAGTGCCTTGCTTCCAATGTTTGCCGTATTTAAAAAAAACATTAAAAAAATATTCAGTTCCCTGGGATTTTTTCCGAAAAAATTTCTCCATATACAAAGGTTTAAAGAAAGTTATGACAGCTTTAATTTTTTATCGTGAAAACTAATAATATGATCATTACCTCTAATAGAAAGCTCGTTTCGCCCAGAGTCTAAAATTTCTAAGCAGTATTTTTTCCCGGTCTGAAATTTATCCAGATAAATTTTTCATCTTGTCTGAAATATAACTATTTCGGCGGCTAAAAAATTTCATAAAACCACAGCCTTTTCGGAAACAGAAGTATACAATTATCCAACATCGTGAAATAAAAGTCCTATATTTAGGCTTTGACATTTTTATTACTTGAATCTAAGATCTTTAAAAACGCTTTTATGAGTCTGGGGAGCATTCACTAGTTCACCCTACTGATGGGAAATGGGTTAAAATCGTTTGCGTATATGATTACAAGTTCTATTGACCTGGCAGAAAATGTTTTTCGGGAATTAATAGAACGTCATAGTTTTTAGTATGTTTATAAAATAATAAAATTAATTTGAAAAAAAAAAAAAAAAAAATAGCCTCTAGTTAAACACTTACATACGGATCGATTAACAGTTCATATTTTTTTTAAAGGATATCACGAAATAGTACTTGAAATCGGTAAATCAGTACACAACATTATTGTTTCGAACATTACCTGAAACAATTTTTTGTCATGAACTCCAACCTTGACCAGCAACAGTTCCTTAAAGCATAAAAGGATTCACCTTTTGTTACGTAATTTCAAGGTTATCGATTTTTCAACAAAAACATTACAAAAAAAAAAAAAAAAAAAAAAAAAAAAAAAAGACAGAAAAAAATCGATCTATTGTTAATGTAAAGGAAACAGTTAAAGCCTTACCCCAAAATTATACAACGAAAAACATAATAAACCCTTATATAACATTGCACAACTTTTTTCCTTTCAATTTTTTTTTATATAAATTGATTTTATATTGCGGTTGGTCAGTTTAAAGGAAAAAAGACCTTTTTTTTCCGTAACTTATTATTATTTTCTAAGAAGTCTCATTTCCCGGCTTCGAAATCTTATATATTGGTTCTTCTTATTAAAAATTTCAAATCTTAATAAGAAGTTAGGTTTTGTATCGATTGCGTACCCGATGACGTGACTCTTTACTTTCAATCGTCAATAATAACGGAAATGAAATATGGTTGCGTACGAAAACAAAGGATTGTTTGGGGTTGTTTATGTCAAAATACTTCGTACCTTTTTATTTTTATTTTTTTGTGTGTCTCTCAAATTCGGCTCAGTACTTAGTCGGTTTTCGATAAGTTAACTTGTGTGTTCCTTTAAAAAGTTGTACAATTTGGGTTTAATTTTTTTAAAACAGAGGAGGAAAGAATCCGTTAAAATTTACGTAAAATGTGTTTTCCTGGTGAAAAAGAGTGAAGTTGTATATGTGACATTTAGAGGCTATTTAAAAGCAACGTAACACAGAGCTTAAAGTGGCAGATATTAAAATACTGTCAAAACCTTTCGTGTTTGAGTCAGATAAGAAAGCACAATCGGATTTTCCAAGATGGCGGAGCTGAATTAAAAAGGTGAGATTAATAGGTAGCGTTTTGATTTATAAATTTCATTATTAAGGTGGGGTAAATCCCTCGAGGGTCTAAAATAAGTTTGCTTCTAATTTCGTCGACATACTGTGTTAAAAAAAAAAAAAAAAAAAAAAAAAAATTATTATAAATTTATGATAGCTTGTAGAATCCTACGTTTACAATTTTAAGCGTTCGTTGTCGCCATTAAAGATTAAAAGAGACTCGCCAACGCATATGAAAAACGAAAGAATCTCGTGTGGTCATCGTTGCTAAAAGGAAAATAAATTAATTGCTTGTAGATGAAAATGGTCGAATTCTTAAGAGGAGGTCCTAGTTAAAAAACATGGATAGCTCATAAGTGACAGATTATAAAGAATCGAAGAAAACAGGTTTATGTGGATTAGGAAAGAATGATATCCTCTGGTTACGATCGTAATTTAACCACGTCTAATAAATCGAAATATAAAACGTGATAAAATCCGAAAAATAATTCAAACCATCACAACTGAGGTGTTTTCGAAAAGATACCTTCCTTTTTTTTTTTTTTTTTTTTTTTTCAACTCCGGCTTACCACGCTTTTACTTATCTTTACTAAATCGGTTTTCCATTATTCAAACGAAAAAAAAAGGGTTCCATGATTGATTTTCACCACGGAAAGGAGAAAAACATGACATGAGCAAATTCATGATCATTTTCAGGGTGCACCGACATTTGCGAAGGTTCCCCTGCTGAGTTTTCTTGTAGCATGCAACAAACACTGTTTAAATAATGTTTTACATTTAAAATAAGAGAACGCAGTTCGGCCATTCAATCGATAGCCATAGCTTGAATATTTTCCATTTTCATTTCTCTTCTCTTCTCTTTAATTTTTAAGTTTTAATTTTTAAAGTCCTTAATTTTATGTGACAAATCTGTACCAATACACATTATGCAACCTTTTTAAAAAAATGATAGCAGATGATATTTGTTTTCTCGAAGATGCCCTAGGTATTGAATGTAGGATATATCGATGACAGACAGTTTCGTAAAATGTGTGGCTGATGAATTTACTTAGTATTTTTTATATAATAATATAAGGGTGTTAAAATTTTTTATATACAACATTATAAGTAGAGTGTTTCCTTATTTATTTATTTATTTTTCCGTTCTAGAAATATTCGAGGGATTAAAAGTAGAGGGTCGAGGGGTTTTTGAGTGGTTTTTAATATGCCCTTTTATCTTTTTTAATTAAAAATAAACTTTAGAAATCGTCTATTGGTACTGCTGTCATCAGAAACATTAAAAATAGAATCTCTATAGGGTTTGACTGGAGATTTTTTTTAATTTTTAAAATGGTTTTTGATTTTTAGACGAATTGGAGCATTATATGACACTCATGCTTATACCGGAAAAAATCTTAGGATTGCTTGAGATAGTTTAGTGTCAAAGGCTATAAAGAGATGCGCAGTATAAAATTGATTTTTATACTCAGTTTAGCTTAGCTTCTTGAGTAAAAACTTATCATCAACGGAGCTATGTTTGTTACGGAGCTATGTTTGTACTGTTTGTACCTGCCCAACATGAAAAACTGTGCAACATGCTCTTTCGGCTTATTCTTTTCTTTGATTCGACTTTTCCCTTCTTAGTTTTATTTTTAGTTTATAATTGGACTCTTGTGTGAACTAGATGAGAATAAGTGAAATATTTCTGTCAAATTTTCTTTTAGTCTTCACTCAGTCTCATATGACTGAATTTTACCTCCATAAAGAGTAGTTCTAAAATTATTAAATCGGATGTATAGCTTTTGAGGTCCGAGGATGTAGAAAATCATGCGCCGAAAATTTTTTAAATTTTTCCCTCCGAAAATTTTACCACTTATAGGTTACCTATTTTGAAACACCTTTACCTATTTTATTTATTTTGAAATACTTTTTTCGTCAATTTATAAATTTATTTATTTTTTTATTTTATTTTTATTTTATTTTATTTTTATTTTATTTTATTTTTTTTTTTGTTCACTTGAAAAAAAACTACATTTTTTTAAAAATCATAAATAATAGATAATTCATCCCATAAGAGAAAAAAAATTGTCCCGAAATTTACGTCCGATACTTTTCCTTTAGATCCGTGATTTTTTATCAGTTTTAATAATCGGCATGGATGTTACAGCGGTATAATCACCTTGTGGGATACTGGATACTCAGTGTACATTCATATATTCATATATTCATGATTTTCTGATGTTAAATTATATTTTAAATGATAATTAATGGTGTTTTTAACTATAATCAAAATTTATAGCGTGCACCATTCTTATCATTTAAATTATGACTTCGTTTACGCTGCGGTTTGTACACTTGTAACTTATGCCTTGTCCCTCGAATCCACATATGTCTCTGTCTAACTTTTCCAAACGGTTACTTTATAATCTCTTTTTAAGAAGTTAGAATATCTCTGGGAGGTTTACGGCTTGATGCTTTGTTACGAGTTAAATATTTTTCGTCTCTGATTTACGTTTAAATTTTTATGTCAAATGGCAATAAAGAAATGGGAAAAAAAGGCGGGTAAGAAGTAGCCATATTTTGTCCGACGGAAGGCGGTGCGTTGCATTGCTCGATCGCGTCCCGGCCATCTTGCTCAAGGAAACGCGAGAATCATGGCTGTGTATCTCCGCAATGGTTCCCATTGCTTTTCACACTGATCCGGTCCTCTTTAGTACTAACATTTATTGATAGGACAAGATTAATAGTAATCTTTTGGCCATGTTTCATTTAAAATTGATTGGGTCTTCCATCAAGTATAATTACGAAATGGACGGTCTTGTCTTTTTTTTTTTTTTAATGAAAAAATAAAACGGTTCTACAGTAGCTTTTTATATAATAGGACCTACTTGGCACAACATTACAAGACGACAATTAAAAGATTCCAAAAAAAATGTTGAAACCAGACCTGCCTTGGGGTAAAATAATTATAACAAAAAATTGAAAATAATAAGAAACGCCGTGTTTAAAAAATTATATTCACATTCTTTGTTGAACATGTTCCCGATATTAAAATGTAAAAAAATAACTTTTTTTATGTTTTTATTCTGAAGAAGCTCACTTTGATATAAAATCCTCCTCCTTTTTCGATTTCATGAATTTTAATATTATAACTAAAAAAAAGTAATTGTACAAGGTCGAGATATTTTCGATTGCTATACTGTACAAAGAAACAAAAAATTACTCCTTTAAAAATGAGCTTTCTTTTTGTCCTTAGTTTTGATTTATATAAAAATACATAGTACTCATTGTACTGTGTATCTCATATGCATATAAGCCCACGTAAAAGTTGGATCCATTCTCCTAAATTAGGTGTTATTTATTAAATTCCTTTTTTTGATATGACGTAAAGGTGCCTTTAAATATTCTATAATTAGTCTCACAATTTTAACTGGTGTTATGAATTCATTAATTAATCATAAAATGATTATCTGATTTAGGTGCGATTAAGTTGACCTTCACTATGCATTTACATATGTAATTACTTCTTATGGTTTGTTTCTTTCATGTTCTTTGTTTTTATTTCATTTTAATTTATTTTATTTTATTTTGCATATCTTATTTTTATACAAATTTACTTATTTCCGTAAAAAAAATTCGAACGAAATGCTTTGAAAATATATTTAAATATATCATTTTAAATCATTTTAGTTCCCAAGCATATGCCTTTTGATTTGTGCCCCTATTATAGTGTAAAACTTAATAAATTTTAATCATGGATACTTTCTTCCACTCCAATTGGAAAAAAGGGGAGAGAAAAGACGGATCGCCACCGCATTTGGAAGCTCATTGAATCTAAAGTAGATTGGGGCTTGTTTCATGCAAATGCACGGCGCATAAATGGAAAATAAATCAGGATCTATATCTCTAGGACTGAATTTATAAAGAAAATGAATTGTGTCGGGTTTCAATTCTACTATCAGTATACTAGCGTTCTTATAGGGTGATGATGGACATGTTAATTCGTAACTTTCAAATCCCATTTTAGGGATTTTCCCAACCGCCCTATCTTATCACTAATCCGGATAATGATTTTGTTTACTTTCTCAAAAGATTCAGGAATGAAAGTAATGGGAAGAACATTACATTTCTATGAAGTAATCATAAAATAATGAATTAAAATAGAGCTTCATAGGCCTCGGGCGGAGACGTGAAGGAAAAAAGCGATTTTCTACAATAATTTGGGACCCCATTTGTAGAAGTCGGCATAAATCAAAATGGAGGTTAATTAGCAAAAATTATGCCTAACATGCTTCAAGCTATCCCGAATCACGATCCTCAAACCCCACGTTGAACACATATTTTATTAACAATTTATTTCATACCAATACGTTTGACCTTTCTTTTCGATATAGTTGTAATTATTATTATTGAATTCAGTTCTCACGGAAACGGGTCATTCGTCCCATCTGATGCCTCACACGCTATCAGCATCGATTGATATTCATGCCATTGAGTTCAGCTGATAAACAATTTTTGAATGGCCGAATTTGTAATTATATTTTTTAAAATGTTTTGATTCGGCAGTCAGAATCGCATTATCAAAAATTTAATAAAATCGATTTTAGATGTTTTTTTTTCTTTTTTTTTACGCTTCTATAACTTTTGTTCAGTGAGAATAAATTTGTATTCAAAGGTGCCATAATTACAATCCTGTTCACCATTTTTCCCATTATTGAAATGATATTACAATTATTTTAATTTTATTAATTTTCGGTTGTGAATCTAAAATGACATGTAAGCAGCACGTGTTGGCAGTAATGCTCAGTCAATTGTTTAATGAGGCATTAATCATATACGAGCATGAATATGCAAGCAATGCTACTTTTTTTTTTTTTTAAATGATGTATTTATACATCTTGGAAATCATGCTATGATATTTGTTTATAAAAATAAATAATAATGTAGTAAAATAGGATAAAAAGTTTCGCACGTAAGAGCTTTATGTAATTCCCTTTTTTCTCATATTCATCTCATATCCGTTTAATTATAATAAGGATATGCTCCTTTTTAGTATGGACCCCGGTCAAAAAATACGATTCATTTTGAATATTAATATTGCATAGTACTAAACGTACATGGTCGAAAGCCGCTGGTAATTATTGTACGTCCAACACCTACTCTGCGTTTACCTTTTTGATTTATTAGTAGCATTCATTAACACTTACTTACAGGGTCGGGCCAAGATTGTAAAGTTAATGTCAAGGGGGTTAAATAGGGTTTCTCTTTCCTGAGGAAGAAAATTATTTTTGTGGCGCCGCCCCTGGAAAATCTTCAAAAAAATTAAAACATTGTATTGCAAAACCTAAACTCTGTATCTCCATTCCACGTGCTCTTAAGCACTTGGATTTTCCCATTTAAAATGCATGGAGATTTTTCGGTTTTCACATTTAATTTTTTTTTTTTCTGCGATTTAGGCAGATGAAAATTCCATCATTGTGCCCAGTTATTATTTACACATGTAGGTATCTGTAAAAATTTCAAAAACTGCAATTCAGTCATTTTGAAATGATTTGAGAATTCTATAGTTTGGCTAAGATCCTGATTTCTATAAGCATGTTGAGGGCTTTGGAAAAAAACTGGAATGGAAATTTTTGAAATTTTTGCAGATACCTACATGCGTAAGCAATAACTGGACCCAATGATGGATTTTCGTCTGCCTATTTTCGTTAACATCGAAAAAACTAAATGGGAGTTCAGGTTTTGCACACAGTATTTTTGATTTTTTTGGAGATTTTTCAGGGGCGACACCACAAAAATATTTTATTCCTACTAGCAAGAGACACCTGGAGCTCAAATTTTTTAGCATTAATATATTTTTGATCAATCAGAAGGAAAAAAGTACCGCGCTTATAGGAACATTAGAACCAATAAGAGATTATGAAGAGCAGTAATTTTTATGTAGTATTGCATTTTAAATAATTTTAATGTTTCTTTCACAGAGTTTCCGTGCTGAAAAAGTTTTTTTTTTTTTTTAATTTTTGAAAACAAAACAAAGCAAATCGGAGCCAAATTCCTTCCGAGAGGAAGATTCAGTAGATTAAACACAGTAAGTTAGCATTTTCCTAATGCTATATGAGAAAAGTTTGCAAAAACGGATTGTTGATTTTATTTTTTCTTTTGTTTACATCTCCATTTTATTTTTCACCGTAAATTTAAATTACATGAACGATCGTTGAATATTTGCTAATACAGTATAAAGAAAATTTAAAATTTAAGCTCACTAACCTATAGTCATCCTTTCTTTCAAAGTAAGAGACATTTCGTGACCCCTATTTTCTTTGTTTTTATTTCAAAATTTAAAGATCATTAAAAATCATAAAAAAATAAAAATTCTTTTTTACCACCAAAACAGACTGGTTCACCAACCGGTAGCAAACGATAAGGCATTTTAAGCAATCTTTTTTTATTATATTAAAGAAAAGCATATTAAAAATGATTTCCTGATTGATGAATTACTGTATATCCGTATTTATAAACTTAAGAAGGGAGTTTAATAGATCAAAAATTCTAAAAATTGAAGGGCCACCATTTTTTACTAAATTATAGTGCTTTTACTTATGCCTTCTTAGCTGCATTATATTTGAAGAGAAAATGAGAAAGATGTAATTATAAGTAAGCACTCTTTTTTCCTTATGAGGTATTTAGCATTTTATGTTATTTTTTTCCCTCGAAGATTTAAAAACTTTTATTGAAATGCTTTAAATAATGGCATTAATTGTACCTATTTACAATTTACCTAATCGGTTATAATAGTTTCCAGGGGACGGGCAATGGGCAAAAGTAGTCCGCCAAAAGCGAGGGACTTAATCGAGTCGGAATGAATGAAAAAAAAAAAAAAGAAAATAAGAGTAACAGCTAATCGTTTTCGTACCTAGTATGAATTACAATACAGTCCATTTTCAGAAAAAAAATAAGTGAACTGCAGCTATTTTATCATTATACCAACAATTTTGCCCAAAGTCAAGCCAAAACTTCTCCTAAAAAGACCAATTTGACCTAAAACGGGTGTAATCATTTCTAAAATCAGCCATTTTTTTGGAATTGAACTGCTATAACCGAACTGTTGGTCCACAATAACCGAGGCATTTTTATATTGCAATAAAAGCATTGGGCTGGGACCAGACCATTTAATCCACTATAACCGAGTTCGATCGTACTTATTCATTTTTTGTTTATTTTTAATGAATTAATTAGTTAACTTATTTATTTATTTTTTTAAAATGAAGAGTTTCCCTTTCTTGTAAAAAAGCACATGAGAGTGCTTGCTTTTTTAAAGAGACGTAAAAGAAATAAATGCATGGAATCTAATTGCTCTACTACCGAGTTACTGATTAGTGATTATTGAACGATTAGTAGAAATTTTTACTAAGCTGCTTTTCTTTTTCTACCAAGTCTGAAAATTATTTTGGCATATATATAGATTCATATAAAGTACTTTTTGCAAAGTACTGTCAGGGCAGGTAATCATAATTTTTTTTTACCCTGTACATTGATTTCAATGCTATTTTCTTAACTAAAAAAACCTTGGTTTTTATCAACTAAATGTTTTCATCACTTTTGAGCTTTCACGTCTTTTTGAAAACAATCATTAATGAAATATTTAAGGCGGAATAACAAAGAAGTTTAAAAATCGGGAAGCACGCTTCGAAAAAATTACGAAAACAAAACAAAACAAAAAGAAAAAAAAACACGCTTCCCAAGATGGCTTTCGCATGAGAAACAAACCCTATACTCAAAATTTAAAACATACTGTATATCTATCATGCGCTTTATTATCGACACAACTTCTACTTTTAATCAAATTTTCATGTGCATTTCATCCATGACTTACCGAAGAAGATTCATTAGTATTTTAATGAGATATTATTTTAAGAAAAATGAAAAAAAAAAAAGCCCAAAAAATCTAGTCATCTAGGCTGACGCGTCACATCGAAATCGAGGGGAAACCAATATGGCAGAATCCGGTTTCCCCTCCCTTATACGTCACATCTGTCATTTCCATCTGAATTTCACATCAAAACAGCCAACGAAAACAGAAAAAAAAGAAAATATAAAAGCATGGGATAATTGTTCAATAATCAGCATTAAATGCAATAATTATAGTGCTTTAATTAATTATACCTTTCGCAATTTGTTTAATTTAAAATTTTTTAAAGACTTGAATTTTGTGTTTTAAATTATAATGGATGCTCCATAAACCCCGCCCAAGGTTTCGGTTGCATTACGTTGATGAATGACTACTGACGCTGCCATCTTGGATTGTTGCATTGAATTCTGGGTAAAATCTAGTTGTTCCTCGTAAAAAGCTTGTTTTATCCCTTTTCGTATCCTTTACAAACCCAAACAATTATCGTTTAACCAATTATTCGGCCGTAAAAGTGGATGCATTGAACCTTTATGTAGTTCCTTTATGAATCTTTTTATGTTGTGTGTATTGACTCTGGAATGCTGGCGATACGCTTTACGGTAAAAACCATCTTGAACTGTGTCTGGTTTCCACATTCCCGTGTGGTTTTTGTTCTTTCCTGAATCTATTTTTTTATTTAAAACATCGCTTGCGTATTCGTGTATGAGAAAAAAAAAATCGGCGGGTGTCGACTTAATATTTTGATTTCCCAGATTTCGTATTTTTTACATTGTATTAGCTAATTTTTTTTTTTTTTTTTTTTTTTTTTTCAAAGGAGGTTATGTTAATTTTTAACTGCTAACTACATGATAAAAGTTAGTCAAGGAAACGAAATCGCGTGCTTATGCCTATGGCGCGAAATAACATGCCAACCAAGTTTTAACAAAGAAATATATTATAAAGTAACATGTTTTCCCATACTTTTGAGTTCCATATCTTTTATAAGTAGTCAGGAGAATTGTAACAATTTTTGTTCTGGACATCTTTACAAGATGATAATTGTTGAACGTTTTGATAATTGCTATTCATTAAAGCGGTTAGATATTTTGTTAAGTTGAGTTTCAACCAATAATTTAACTATTATGCATGTTAATGACTACTTTGCCCGATGACTGTCTCAGTTTGTTAAAGTGATGCATGCATGCAGCATTAAAGAAAATCTGATGAATATTTTTGCACTTTCCATAATCTGAGTTAGGAATAAATGTGCGTAGTCTTAGAATAGTATAAGACATTGATCCATAAATTTAAGGACACCTTATATGACATATTTTCCGTAGAATAAATTTTCTTTAGTTTATTGATTCGGATTTTGATAAATCGTATCAAACTGCCCTGACAGTTCAAAAAAAAAGTTTCAAAATAAAATGAAAATTGAGTTTCAAATTTTATTCTCAAAATTTTTCAAAAATTGAAACTTTTTAGTTTCAAATTTTTAGAAACTTTTTAGTCTCAAATTTTTAGAAACTTTTTAGTTTCTTTTGAAGAATTTTGAGAGGATTTGAAAATTTTTGGGTTTCATTCCATTTTAAAATTTTTTTTCTCGATTTTTTTAAAACTGTGCTTTTAAGCGAAATAGTCCTATAATTCCAATTATTTTCGAAATGGAGTTCATTTGTTTTGTTTTGGAATAATATTAACAATATATGCTTTTTAAAAACAAAACAAATGGACTCCATTTCAAAAATAAATGGACCTAGGACTATTTCGCTAAGGAAGGCAGCAAAATGATTACCGCTACATTAATGTTTGATTGCTGACATCTAAACACAGGATAAAAGTTATGCCTTCGGAGTGAAAGAATATAGTTTCATATTCAAATTTTGCTTATGAATGGTTCAAAGCCAATAATGTTTTGAGATTGGAAAAAAAAAAAAAAAACGTTCCATTTGAGCATATGATCTTCTAGGTGTCTTTAAGAATGACATTTTTTATCATAGCGCTGACTTTAGTTCATCTATAATTCAATTTTTTGTTATGCATAGCAATGCATTCAGCTATCTTGCTTCTGAAAAAAAAAAAAAAAAAAAAAAAAAAAAAAATGAAACGATCTTCAACCAAATGTTTGGGGACCAAAACGAAGTTTAAAGTCTCAAATTATAGCCTAGCCCATTCTAGTCGCGGTCATTTTCAATTCGTAACAATTTATCAAAAATAATTATTTTTCGTTTCGGTATCGCCGAAAATAAGCTAATCATTTTTCATTTATGACGTTCCTCTCATAAAGCGCTCATCGGATCCTTTCTTTACATTTTATTTTTGCTTTGCTTGCTTTTGCAGCTTTTTGAATCGTCCATCAAGAACACGTGTCGCGATGAAACTAACGCATTAAACATTCACGAAAAAAAAAATGCTTAGAAGAGGGTAGGCCTGCTACTTTTATCTCGAAGGCGTTGTTCGTTAGCTTCAATAAGGCGCATTTCAGTATCTGTGATCCGCCCTTCAGCCTTGATTAGCTGAGATTTATTATTCTTGTCTTGTATAAAGTCAGACTGCTTTTCCATTCAGGTTTGATTGTGGTTCATCGTGCTAAGTAATAAGCCAGCCAATTAACTCCTACAATTTCATAGCCATTTTAATAATGAATTATTGAACCCGAAATAAATAAAAACATGTTAAAATTATACTTAAATGAATAATGCTGGTTAACTGGAAGTCTTGTAGCTTCTTGATTTTTTATTTTCTTATAGGCCTGTGTTTAAAAATAAAAAGCGATTTTATATAAAACCACAGACTAAAAATAATGTTGGTTTTTATTTTTTTAAGTAAATAATTGACAAATTATCAGTTGGTGTCGATTCATGATAAGCTACCTAGTTATTTGAATTGAAGAAAATTAAAAATCTTTTTAAAAGTTAATGGTGGGCATGTATAAAATCTTTGTTCCTCATGTGTTTTTTTTTCACAATGAATATTCTTTAAAAAGTCGTGCAGAATGGTTTATGAGCTCCGAGAAAAAAAAACACTTTTTCTTTTTGCGCATAGTATTTAACCCGAGAAGACCTTCCGTTTCTTACCTTTTAATGTATCGTGCTTTTTTTTCTTGTCAAATTTTTCCTGAGAACTTTGTACCGAATAAAGCCTTTTTTTGGTACTTAATTCTTAGGTGCTTATTATCTTTTGACGAAAGGAAATTTTAATTTTTATAATAAACAACAAAATTCGCCTTTTTTTATTAGCGGAAAATTTGAAAATTAGTTCGAGTTTGATAATGTTGTTATTATTTAAAAAAAAAAAAAGTTCGGGATAAAAGGTTAAAAAATTTTACCCGCGAGAATTTTTATCAAATATTTCATAATTATATACTGTATACATAAAATAAAATTATTATCATTCCCCAACATCGCGGTTTTTTTTTTTTTTTTTTTTTTTTTTTACGAATAGTCTCAGACAGGGAATAATTTTATTTTAATATCAATTTATATAAAACTTTATTATTATTTCCGCTTTAATGTAAGAATTTTATGTCATTGTTTTATTTCGAAAAGATTTGGCTTGTCAATATGATGTGGTCGGATGTTGACTATAATTTCTTTTGCTGACTTTGAAAAATGAAATGATACCGCTATAAAACCGAGTGATCGCGAAGCGAAATTTTTTAAAAATTTGACAGTAAAATATTTTTAAAAGTAAACGGGTGATTCATGTATCTAGAGAATGTATACATATAAAAAAAAAACAGTAGAAACTCATAAAATTGTAATATTTCGAATTTTCCCTACATTGTTTTATTCTTTGTTTGTTTTAATTGTCTGCGATTCAAAATCAGATATTTATTAGTGTCAAACGATCAAAGTTCATAATCTGTGAAAGTAAAAGAGATTCGTAATCTATATAAGAGATAACGAGTTCAAAAGTATATAGGTCACTTTCAAGTCAACCGCCAGAGTTAGATTGTTTATAAGAGTGGTGCACTCGGCATTGCTCAAAAAACTGATTTATCTCCTGTCATCACAACCAGCTCTCGACTCAGCCAACTCACAAGAAACCAAAAAATAGTATATTAAATCTTGAATTTGATCAAGTTTTATAAATTATAATGGAGTATATCAGGAAGCTCTTTCATGGAGCACTCGTGTTCGTTTTTTAATTTGAATCGAACTGTTAAAATTAATTGTTAAAAGTTTTACTTTTTAATAACGAATGATGATTTTAAAGGATCACGATTTTAACACTTGAAGCAGTTTTCTTACTGAATTTTTCTACACATCAAACAAAAAAATAATAATTACATGGAATGCAACTAATTTACGTTTTATCACTTATAGACTTTTCATAACGATTAGTAATGTAGGAAAATCTCCTGCTTTAAAGCTTCTTTTTTTTTCTTGCATTTAGAGTAATAATTCGATTCCATTATCTTTGTTATTTATTCAGCTTTTATTCTTTTACATGACTCCATAGCTCTGCTTCACAGTTGGAAACCACTTTTCTCTGGCATCCTGTTTTTCTCATCGTTCAGTGCTCCACTTGTGAAACTTCCATCGAAATCCCCGTCTTTTTTTCTCTTTTTTTTTCTAAGCCCGATTTCACTTTATGACCTTTTTCGTGTTTTGGAAATATAAAACAAAAAAAATTGAGGGAGTCTGAATCTTCAAGCAACCAATTTTCAGTCTCTCTGAATAGTTCGAGAATATTTTGGTTGATAATTGGTTTTCAATCTGCAATGTATTTTAAATTGGAACAATATTTCGGTAATCTTGCAATTTTAATGATTACTATTTTTCGACATTTTTATTATTCACAATTTTAAAATTAAAAATGTGGAAGATTTTTTTGTGAATCCGATTCAGTGCCTTTTTCGTTTCTTTGCCATAGTGTAAAACTTAAAAAATTTTTTAAAATTTCGTTTAAACTTTTTCCTGGAAATTGATATATTTTGCTTTGGCTTTTGAAGATAGTATATTAGATTGACTTTTTAAAGAAATTACTGCTGAATCAGCTTTGAATATTTTTTAAGCTTCGATATGTGTTCTGCTGATTTGAATTGTCTTAGGATATTATTACTTTTTCTTATATGAACATGAAAATTTTACAGTAGCTCAGGTGAAAATAAAATCGGACTGTCAAATAATTCATTCGTTTGAATATTTAATTTCAATATTTCTTATACATAAGCAAAAAAAAAATTTGAAACGATCTGTATTTAACATTTCATTATGCAGTTTTTTATGGTTCAATATACTGTATCAGGTGCCCGCAAGTTCATTATTTTAGTTGCTATTTTTTTCTTTAAACGCCTGAAGAAAAAAGTTGGAAACATTTAATATCAACACACTGAAAAAAAAAAAAAAAAGGCACCCAGTATATGGTATCCTGTGCCTGGAAAAACTAAATGGAAACATATAGAGAAAACGGAGCACCTATGATGCGGTGAAGAGACTTCAAGCTTTTTTAAAGTCCACTGATTGATTAATTGAATACTTCAGAATGTTTTGATCTTTTTTTTTTAATTGATTAATTAATTAATTAAATTATTTTTAGTGTTTTCTATTTTGGATTCCAAGCAATTTTTTTTTTGCTTTAACAGGCGTTCGATGTACCTAAGACTAAAAATTTGTTTTTACTTTGAGGATTTTTAATGATCGGCACTTTTGCTATGAACGGGGGTCGAAGTCTAAATAGTTTCCTCCGCTTTATGTGGCTCATACACAGTTGACTTAAATGTGTTGAATTTCGATTCGATCTTTGTTCAACGTAAAAAGCTTTTCAGAAACATAACACAAGATCAGCAGCACTTAGGAGATAACAACGATTTAAAAATTGGCATGCACAAATTTTATAAAACTATGTATTCCTATGGGGGGCATAATAAAAACCCTAGTATGAAACAAAAAATGAATACAGACTGCCATTTTCTTCGGATTTTGTTTTTCATACTTAATATCAGAAGTAGTTGAAAATAAAGCTTGATCTATCCTCGGTTGATCACCCGCAGGGCTTAAAAAAAAGAAAACACGTTGGCCACCTTTACCGGCAGCCTTTTTTTTTCTTTAAATTAATCTGCGCACAAGATTTAAACATAAGAGAAGAGCCTATATGCACGAAATAATAAATAATTATATACAGCCTTGGTCTCAGCCGTTGACCTTTCCTATCATGCATTCAGGTTCACAGTTTTGAAAGCACAAAATTACACACTTAGATATTTATCTTCGTTATTGTGAGGTAGCCAACTATGTAACTAACTAACATTGTTCGATTAAAACCTTTTCCTGACATATTTTTACCTTTTTGGAAAATCAGGGAGTTAGTTTAATATTTAGCGAATTTTAAAAGGCTGTAAAATTGAAAAAAACGAAATAAAATTTGATAAAATTTATAAAGGAAAAAAATTCGGATAATATAATACTTGCGTTCGCGTGCTTCGGTGTAATTTTTGCCTGTAATTTTGTTTTCAAGTGCTACATAAATTTAACTGGTTGAAAGAGAAGGAGAAGAGGGTGCCAAACAAAGTTTTCGTGCGCATTAATAACACAATAATAAGAGTATCTCCGCGCCGAGCTGTGTTATGCAACAATTACACGGGCAGGTAATCAACCAGCGGAAGACAGATATTCTGATTATCCGCAACAAATTTCATACAAAACAAGGTGCAATTTACTAATGTATAAGTGCTATTTAATAATGGTTCGGCTGAGCACAAGGGGGAAAGCTAACGTTAGCATTTGTGAAGAAAATCATTATCATCGTGCAATAGATAAAATATAAGATGACTTTAAATGCTTTTACGGTCATTGACGACCTATAGATTTTTTAGTAAGGATTTTCAGGGCTTTTCAAAAACGTTTTTCATTCTTTTTCATTCTTCAGTATTGGTGAATTTCCTATCTTTGATATGCTATTTATTTTATTTTCATTTAATTCCTACTCAATAAAATTGCATTTTCAAACCCGAATTTTTCATTCATTTGATGGATAGAAATTAATTATATAGTACAGCAGCTTTTATTGTTATATTTTGTATTTTGATTCTGAAGTACCCATCTGAATTAGACGAGTCTGATATTAGTGAGCTATCGTACATTGCGTTTACTAATGTTTTTTTTTTTTTTCTTTGCATAGTACTTCTAAATTGTGTAGTGCACGTATGTTGCGCAGCAATACTTAGTATGGATATGCTGTGCTTAACTATCATGTGTACAGGTGAAGTTTGAGCAAAAAAAGGTACACTTTAGATGAAAGAGAATCAGAAATATTCTTAATGAACGAAACATTTGAACAATTTTTTTTAAATTGATTTTTCTTTTTTCTTTTGAGGATCAGAACTTGTTCCAATTTTCGTTTGATTTTTTCGTTAACTCGAAATCAGGAATAGCTTCAGCCTAATATTGAACAGATCGTGATTAGAGTCTGAAAACTCTGATCAGACACATATTTCTGTTCGTCTTGCTAAACCTGTACTGCCCCTGTAAGCGACTTCAGCGTAACCCCATTTTCAAAACAACTCGAATAGAACCGTTGTTGACAAAAGCTGAACAGGAGAGAGAATCTATTGTTTACAAAATGGAGATACGCTGAAATCGCTTACAGGGGCAGTGTAGGTATATTCAGTTTTACCCGGGTAAAATTATGTAGGATAATTCTTATATGCAGTGAAATGATTTCTAGTACGAATAGATAAAAAAGCATATGGATGATAAAAAAGTATGCCAAATTAAAACTAAAATTATCATATTTTTTTCGAACAACATAAATCTCCATAATTCAATATTATATCATTCCAATTTACTGCTTCTGAGTTCTTTGCAATGATTTGATAAAACTTTTTATCCACGCAATAGGCAGGCGGTTTGCGTTTCTTTTTTTTTCACATGTAAATTCATCAAAAGTTCTCATCGCGTACCTGACATTTGAAACCACTTAAACGTATTAACATTAAATAAGCTTTTTTTTTTATCTCCTGGCATCACCTTTTTAACATTATGGGAAAGTGAAATGACCAGATAATCATTTGCTGCGAGCGTGGTGATTTATTGTCAAGATAGCAGTGATGTCCATTAGTCATCCTGAAACAACAGAAAAGAAAATTTAAAATACTTTTTGGGCGCATGGAAGGGAAGTAAAAAAAAAAAAAATACAGGTAGATACCGTGTAATAAAATAAAAATCGTCCAAGCATTAGACCAGATTGTAAAACATCAAAAACAAACTATTTGCGGGTTTTGAACAAAAGCAAATAAGACATTTACGAGCATTTTATAGTCATTCGTGTCAGTCGAATCATAACTTAGATCATAAAACGTGTATCATAGTACCATAATTTCGATTAGAGACAAGATCTTCGTGTTTTTTAAATCGTCTTTATTAGCATGTTAAGAGTGGTTGATAATTTTAACAGTTGTTTAGATTGAAATGGGGAAAAGTTGTTTTTTTAACACCTATTACGGAAACGCGCTTCCGGATTTTGCGTATCTGTAATACTATTGTTGGGAAATCTAAAAGATTTCGTTCAGATGCACTCAGTTTTTACTGAATTCAACTGCAAACTTAGTTAAGCCATTTTTTTTCTATAAATTGAGCTTACCGAGTTAAAGGAAGCACTATGCATAAGCTGGGTTTACTATGTATATAATGCAAGTGTTTGCCTAAAACAAAATTAGTTTAATATTTCGACGTTCTTAGCAGAAAAATTAAACGTTCTTTTTAAAGGTTCAGAACTGCCTTCTGAAGTCAACTTTACATTGATTGATGACAGGCCTAAATGTCGTAAAATAGGCAAATCGAATGTATGCAATTTTTTTTTTTCCAGTTATTGAAACTAGATCTTAAATAATTAATGATTTTTTGCTTTCTATCAGCAATATCTTCCTGGAAGAGGTAGTGTTGCCTTAAGCTATAAGACTATATTTTGCGCATGCACTGAAATAGTAAAAGATGTCCCCCCTTGCACCCCCTACCGGCCAACGCCTAAAATGATGCCTCTCAGAACAGGGGAGTCTTCACTTAGTGGCGCTAACTCGGTTGCGTAATTTGGGGATCTTGGTGAGGGCAGAATATATTTTTTCTTTCTTAAGATAAATATAGCCCTAAACTGGTGCATGTTTGTCCTCACCCAGATATCTTTGCCCTCTTCAAGAAAAATCTGAAATGACCTCCCTGCATAAATTGCAATATGTGGACCTCCACATGAAAAGGTCCCACCTGGAAGATGGGAACATGGAAGGCTGTGGAAATTTAACTTTTAAGAAAACGTTTTGTTTACAAACAAAAAAATTCTAAGCGCCATCTGCCAAGTGGAACCTTTTCATGTGGAGGTACACATATTGCATTAAATTCAATACTTTCTTTTTTCACTTACTCCAAATCTAAATTATCTTACTTTTAAAATGAAAAATAAAACAATAGGCCTAAAATATTTTTAAAAAAAAATTATTTTCGAATTTTTTCAAAACTTTAAAATTTATTTTTGTGTTTAATTTTATGTTTCATTAGAAACTACTCTCATAAGTACTTACTTTTTTGTGTGCCATGTTAACTATTTTTTCCAAAGCTTTTTGTCGTTTTTCGGCTGCGGAAAGAAATGTCCATCGTTGCCTTATTTGATTGAGTCAAAATTCCTGAAAAAAAATTAAGATAAAAGCATGCTAATAATTAAATTTTTTTTTAATTAAGGGGGGAAAAACTATGTATATTTTGACAATTGTCTTTAATCTCGTGTCCAGTCCGATTCTGACTGATTATAATCAAAATGGAAGAATTCTCAACGTAGTTCTCAAGGTAAACGGCAGATCGCAGCAGTGTCGCTATCTCGACACGTTTGTCCGTGGCGGGATATTCATTTTTTTTTTCTGTTTTTTAATATTTCGCGGGTTATACGAATCGGGTTTTCGTTTCGCTATAGAATCGGATTAAACCTAAAGTTTGATTCATTTTTTTTTCCTGCGTTGTGCTTCATAAACCTCCAAGTGCTTTTATTTTAAATTTTATTGCTTAGGCGGTAGTAAGTGGCGATTCCCTGAGTTTTTTACCTCAAATCGGTAACTTTTTGATAGGAAAGAATTATTTTAAAAAAATATGCGATTGAAAAAGTAAACAAACTTCGTTTAATTACTTTTTTGTTGAATACTTATAAGTATTAAAAATTGTTTACTTTTCTGCTACAAAAATTAATCTCATATTTTTCGACGCGCCGGTCAATAAAAAGTAGCTTAGATTCATTCCTAAAAATTTTTTTCAAGCCTGTTTAGAAACTTGGATAAGAAACCACTTCTTCATTTTAGAATTTTTTATACCATGAAAAGGAAGGTACTGTCGAATACTATTGAACGGCTTTTCAGACCATTTATTAATTAAAAATTTTTTGAAATGCTACAAAGTATCAGGTGGAGAAATTTTAAATGCGAAATGTCATATGACAATTCATTTTTCTTCACAAAAAATTTTGAACGGGAGAAAAAAAAATGATCACAGAAATAATCCATTTTCTTTGTAGTTTTTATAGCTGTCATGTCAAGTACCAATCCTAAACAAATAAAAAAGACAAAGTAATTGTGTAACAAAAAAGAAAAAAAAAATCACCCGTCTTTGAGAATCGATTGAAAATTAAGTCATAAAATCTTGTCCAGACGTCTCAATAGTCCACAATCCAACCCTGCCGAAAATTAATTTAATGTAATAAAGACTTTCGTGTATGCTTATTAAATGCGAATCTTGGTCTTTCTAAAGGAATATAAAATTTTAATAGGGGAATAAAAAAGAGTGGGGGAAGTAATGGATCTATTTATCATGCGGAAGGCCATCCCAGGTATCATGAAAGTTGTTATAAGGCTTTAACGAATCGCATTTTCATTGGCTCGTTTTTATAACTGTCTTGCTTTATTTCTTCATATATCTCTGTTCATCCCATGTTTGCCTTATAAGCTTTTTCATTTTTTTATATTTCACAGCATAGAATCATTGTTTTTATTTTCTTAATATGTCCCTGAACAGCAAAAATCGCTTTTAAAAATTAATAATGGATTTAATATCAATTTTTTTTTTTACTTTTTACATTTTTTTTTTTAATTTTTATAAAATCGGAATTATTAAAATTTTTTTTTCTTTTAAATATTTTCTTTCCTTTTGACGAATTGATCAATAAAAAAGTTATTCGAAAAAAAAAAGTTTTATATCAGTTTCTGTTTTATATTTAACTTACGGAAGAAAGTTATTCTTTTCCCATTTTTTGAGGAATGGAATCAAAATTTTTATAAATCTCAAAGATCTTGCATTTGGAACTATAAGAAGACCTGTTGTAAAAGGGATAGGAGAGCACGGTTTGCGCCTTTCCGATTCGCAAACGTGGTAATCGGTAAAATAGTTACGGTTTCCCGTTTGTCGCATAAGATAAGCGTCAGCGGTAAGACTTTTATGGGTGTTCTGGACGATTTGAGCGCGTGTGCTTCAGTTTTATGTATACTATCTGTGTAAGAGTTAAACTTACACCAGTTCTCGTTTGATCTCGGATTCGGCAGTTGTTTTTATGTTATGACCTTTTATAAGTCTTTTACATCGAGGAGTTTAAATAGTCGTAAAAATCTACTTTAATTATAGTCGTAAAAATATTATGACTTATTAAGTGGCCGTAAAATTTTTTTATACCCATTTTACGATGTGATATGTGTGTTCTTTTGTAGATAATGTTTCCAAATTAGTTTTTTGATATGTAAACGATGACATAATTGTTGCTTTTTTTTGGGCACTTTTTTCTTCGCGAAAAAAAAAAAAAAAAAAAAAATGAATTCTTATTTTGAACAACCGAATTTTTACGCCGGTCATCATCATCAATCAGCGACCGGGAGCACTCATCACGATCAAGCTGCCGCTTATCGTTTTCCTTTAGGATTGGGGATGTCGCCGTATGCGAGTTCTCAGCACCATCACCATCATTCACTTCATCAGAGCAGGCCGCCTCAAGATTCGCCGTATGACGCTAGTGTTGCGGCTGCTTGTAAATTATATTCGTCCGCTGCCGACACGACACAAAATTCAAATTACTCGACAAAAGACTGTTCGAAAAGTAACAACAACGAAAGCCATCAGAACGGGTATGCGGCAGTTGTTGCCGCAGCAAAAGATGTATGGAGTTCTGCCGGAGCCACAGTAAACGGGACAAGCGTTGGCCCCGTGAGGCCGGCTGCTTGCACCCCCGATTCTCGACTCGGGTACGGGACCGGTTTAGTCGGGGGAGACCCGGGCTCGAGTCCTGGGACCGGAGGAGCCGGGAGAACGTCTTCAACGTCGCTAGGCTCCTGGAACCAATGTTCTTTAAATTCATCCAGCTCACAATCAGCAGTCGGCTCACAACTACATCAGCAAACTGCGAATCACACATTTTACCCATGGATGGCCATAGCAGGTAAATCATTTTGATTTCTATTTTCCGAAAAAATGAAGGTCAGTAGTATCGTTCGTCAAGTGGCGCTAAAGCTTAAAATGGGCTGGCCATTAAAAAGGAAAATAAACAAAAGTCGTTAAGTATCTTTAATGACAAAACACCCTCGGTTTTTAAAGATAAATCTAATTCCGGGGTCGACTAAAGGAGGTTGGTCAGAAAGCATGACCCCTGCATCATAAGGGTTATTCACAGCATTCCACCTGTTAATTTTTTTTTTTTTTTTTTTTTTATCCATGGGGTTACCCTAACAGATGACTTTAATTTTTTTTTGTTCACAAATAAAAACACCAGATACCGAAACGATTGAAAACAATTATTTTATTGATAGTGCGCGACCGTCCTATGTATTATTATGCTGTGTTAAGATTACGGTTATCGTCGCTTTCAACGATAATGCGCCGTAAATAAACATAAATACTACTTCTATTATCAGGGGGAAAAAAACGAAACCTACAGAAAGAAACTCAATAATGTCGGTATTGTCGCTCAACAACGTTTATAACTAATATTGGTATAGGTTGCAAACTGATATATAATCTACCTTGGGGGAGTTAGTTTAATTTATTTTACATTGTTTAAAATATTTTAACGACATCGTGTAATTTGTTACTAGATAAGAAAAAATAAAATAAATTTAAAAAAATTTGCAAAGATTTTTTTTTTTTTTTTTGATTGAATAAGCGTTGTTTTCAATTTTTCTAATGCGATGATTTGATTTATTGATCTCTTAACCATTCCAAAAAAAATCTTATCATTATTTATTCGCAATGAATTAAATTAATTGCGCTTGTTGATTAATTATTAATCATTTCAACGCCATTATCATTATAATAAATTTACATGTATGACTAATTTTATTAATTTTCATTTAATGAGTTTGCGTGTATGTAGTATTTTCAGTATTGTTCTTTTTTTTTAATCCCTGAAAAGTAGCGCCTGCCTTTTTAGTTGAACGAAAGCTTGTGTCGCCTGTACTTCTGTTAAAAGATAAGTCACCTAGAGCCAACGAGGGTGGGTGGTCATATCAATTCTCTGGGGAAGAGTTCATCAATTAGATGGTTTCTCGCCTTAGCTTTCCTTTTGAAAAATTCCATTATAATTTTTTTTATATTTTTTTATTTTTATTTTTTATTTTGTAAGGAGTAAGCAAGCAGCACGAAAGAATCCATTTCGTATAGCAACAAAGTCGGTGTACGAAAGGCAGATGTACAGTACAATAATATATTTTGAAAAGAAATAAAAGCGAGTCTAATTTTCTGTACCTGTTTTCTTTAATTTTTATTTTGATTAGAAAAAGCAGTTTTCAAAAGTTAAAAGGCGATTAGTTTTAATTATAAAAATAATAGATTTGATTTAAAATTCAGCAAGATCCTCCTCGATAGAAATCAATATCTTAAAATATTTGAAAGATGGTGTAATTTTTGTTAGTATGAAAGCTAATTAAGTAATTAAAATAATTTTGATCAGTATCATATAAGAATCAGCTTCAAATACGTTCATATTTATATTTAAGAAATCTTATTAACGATGATACTTTTTACCTCTTATCCTGAGAACTGCTAGCATTTGGGTCGTTGGCCATATGTTAAATTAAAATTAAAATTTGTTTGCAAGACAAATATAAAATATAAATTAGTTGTCTGTAACTGCAATATTAAATTAAGCTTTAAAATTGTCTGCAAGGTAAAAAAAAATAATAATAAAATTTTAAAAATGTAATTATACGCAGTACTCCGTTAAGGGATCGGTTCTCTTGCCATAAGACAAGTGTCTAGACGGGTGCATCAAAAAATGGTTTTGCAAAAAAAAAATTTTTTTGCCGTTAATTTGCCGATATGGGTTAGGTTAATGACACCCATTAAAACTAACTAAAATCATAAAACTAACTGACTATAGGCGGCAAGCGAACCTATACCTTAACACCTTTAATCGATTGAAAACATTTATTTTAAAATATAATCTCCAAAATGCTCAGATAAATTCAAGATGAAGAATAACCGTGATTACTATCACAAAAGTGCAAGGTGAATAAAAAAAAAAAAAAAAAAAAAAGATCCGCCCCATCCTAAGTGCAGTAGTTTACGTACAACTCAAGAGATGGCAGGACGTACTTCATTCCTCCTAAGTATTATTATACAAAAAAAGAAAAAAAAATAATAATAGGGGTGATTCTACTAACAAAGGTTAACTGTAAGCCAGGAGCCTTTTTTCTTTCTTTCTTTTTTTTTTAAGGTGGGTCAACGTATGATTTTTGTTTTTAAAAAATTTAATTTTTCAACTTAAATATCAGCTCAATCAAAAAACTTTATGAAAGTAATCCGACTTAATGGCACCTTATTAATTTTATAATATAAACAAGAATTACAAACTTTCCGTGCCAAGCTTCCATTTGCGATAAATTTAAAAAAAAAAAAAAAAAATTGTCGAATAGTTGGTTTTGTTTAACGATGGCTTTTCTTTTAGTGTATGATAGGACTTACATATCAAAATCAAGCAGTTTCTCGGTGAACGGTCGAGGTCGATGACGTGAATGGTTACAAATTCCCGTCGTGATTTCACTCTATTGTCCCTTCATTCCCGATCAGCTGTTTGGCCTAATTCCAAACTAAGTTACACCCTTGTTGTTCGTCTCTTAGTCATTTAAGGGTTGATGTCCTACCCCTTTAACCGATTTATGTAAAGGGCGTCCTTTCTCAACTTTGATACGTCCTTGGATTCGATTCATTGAACTTCCTCCTCTTCGTACTTTTTTTTTTTTTCACCTGTAAAAGAAAAAAAAATCAGGCCAGACAGGAAACAGACTAAATTAATCGCAGACGAATTAAAGGCAATAAATAATGTAAAATACTTTGGTTTTCATTTGATTATTGTTATAGCGTTTAATGATATAGGTTAATACAATGCTTGTTATGTTTCCATGACAACAGACGCCATCACTGTAAACAATCCGTTGAATGTCTCGCAGCGGGATCGAATGTTATCGGCGACTCATATAATTTTTTCATTGTAATTTTTTGTTGTTATTCAACCATGTCAAACGTGAAACATACGGCCTAGAAGAGAAGTGTGAAGTAAAAAATAATGATAATAAAATTCGAGTCTTGGAAGAGCGAACACCCGAAATACCGATGCACGTCATCTTGGAAATCGCGTGACTTTACTGAATGGCTGCGCGTATGATTACTAGAAAAAGAGAAAAAAAGGGATTCTATTTCGAGTTTGTTGGTTTTCCAAAACGAAATAGCAAGAAATAAAAGAATAATGGAAATTAAAGCGAAAATATTTTTTTGAAAATGGACAGTTTTAAAGAAAATCATTTTTTACTTTCTTCTCACTGGAAAATACAATCAAAAGTCATAATTTAACTAAGCCAAAATTGCATTAAGCATAAAGTCATTAGTGAAATAGATATGCATATTATATTTTTAAAAATGTTATTTTCCTTACCTTCTTATCTTAATACATTTTCTTACAAAACGTTTAAATTTATTGTATTAAGGGTTCTTTACTTTAGGGTTGTTTTTCAATAAAAAAAAAAAAAAAAAAAAAAAAAAAATGAATTTTTTTTTTTTATGAATCCTAATAAACTTGGAAGTTGCATGACCATTTTCCGGCACATTTTTAGTTCCTTCATATTCTAAGACATCCGCGTTGCTAACGTTTGTTCCCGCCCCTAACTATCCTTTTTTCCTGAAAAAAAAAAAGAAAAAAGATATTAATTAATTAAACGATTACTGCATTAGCTTATTTTTTCAACATCATGAATCATTTCGGGGTGATGAACGTTAGGAAATTCAAACGTTTCATACACAGTAGGTTGTTAAAATATTTTTGTAGAACATTAATTATTTATTTTTTTTAATTGCGTAATGTAATTAAATTATTAAAAAGAAAATGTAAAAACTAGTGATATGAACAGTTACATGTAACAGTGTATGTAGAAAAGGTATTGCACTTTAAATGTTTGTCCTCTCTGCTAAGTCAATCTCGTGGTTCATTGGATGCATTAAAGTCTCATTTTTTAAGATATAGTACGCAGTTTTCGAATTATTTTCTCTAAGGTGAAGTTTTTTTTTAGCCTTACTTTACCTCTCCCCGGCAAATCGTTTTGGAAAAATCATTCTCGAGAATTTTTGAAGTTATGGTTGGGAAGAGAATACATTTAAGTTAAAATGACAATAATGAAGTGCCCTTGAAATAAGTGATTTTTTTTTTTTTTTTTTTTTTTTTTTTGCGGAAGAATTTGAAATTGTTTCAGATTGTTTATTATCTGTTAAAAATGTAATATCGATTAATGCATTTATATATTTATTTATAATATTTTAATTAACGTTTATTCATTTCTTTTAGTTTGTTATTATTATTTACGTTGCTGCACGCTTTTGTTTGCTTGCTTTTTGCATCATCTTTTTCTAGACAAAAGATATCTTCTTCGTATAATGGACGGAAACTTAACTCAGCCAGTTTTCATTTTTGCACGGATATAAATCAAAACCGGACATCCTCATACTCCTGTTGCGTATATATTAGCCAAAACGAAAACATCCGATTTAAAGCTTTGAAATTTAAAATGTTTTTCATCTTATTAGTATTATTTTATTGATTCACTTATTTATTTATTTCATAATGAATGAGACTTGTGAAGTTAATTTTTCATAATTCAACAGGGGAGGAAGGTCATCATATGAAGTCAAACTTGTGTTGTTTGTTGAAAAACGTGAAATTCATTTATTAATAAAAATGACATATTAATTTTTGATAATCCTCTTTACATCAATACTATCTTCTAAAAAGTGGCCAAAAGCCCAATTTTTTTTAAAATGGATTCTTTCTTTCTTTCTCACTCTCTCCCTTTTTTTTCTCTCAAAAATTGCTCTTCCTTTAAAAATAAGTAAATCATTCTACTCCAAGGATTCTGGATTTAATGATCAAATTCGTATTGTTTGGAATTAAATTTTTGCTGATTCAGTATTTAAACTTTTAAGTATACATATATTTAATCGCTTAGTAGTTTGCGCAATTTTTTAGATACCCCTTGATGGGGAGGTTTTCATTTCGATTTTCTTGCTCTGAGAGCAAGGCGTAAATTCATTCACATAAATGATTCTTTTCTGTTTTATTCCTCAGTAAAGCAAATATCCATATGGGCAATACTGACGTAGCCTAATATAAACTGTCGAATGATTTTTACAATATCCATTATTTTGAATTCTACTCCAATTGAAAATTTTGCGTTCCGTCCGATATCTTAAACAGTAGAAAAAGGAAGGGTAAGAATAAGAAAACTGACTTAAATACTATTGGTGAAGCTTTTGACGTACCGTAAGTTGGGGTGAAGTTGAAAGGAATTAAAAAAAAAATTCTAGGTTTATTTTAGGCACTAAAAATAAAATTTTTTACTTAAGTATCCCTAAAACGATATCCACTTATTGAAATAAAGAAAATTCTCTTCACTCCGGGCGGGAAATGAACTTTCCCGCCCGAGTAAAAAACGAAAAAATTCATTTCCCGCCGTCGTAATAAAAAATAACTTACAAATCAGGCATGGACGTGGCTTGCAGGCCTTGACTGGTCACGACCTGCAATACGCCACCTGCATACCTGATACGTAATATACTATTATTTTTCATGCCTAAAATAAACCTAGAATTTTTTTTTGAATTTCCTTTCAACTTCGCCCCACCTTTTAAACTTCACCCCAATCTACGGTAGTTAAAAACTCACATATCTCTTTTCTTCTTTTTTGTAAAAACCATATATGATATGAAGCACCAGGAGCAAAGGCGGTTGAACCCTACGATTTACCTTGGTCATATATGATTAAAATAATTAGTTATCATTTTTTAGTTTTAACTGAGCATTGAATAATTTGTTTGCCTTGGAGGGTGAGGGTGTAGGAGAGGGGGATTGGTCCAGAAATTTGACCAGAAATCAGTCATTTCTGTTAATCAAATATTAAAATCTTTTAAGCATGATTTTACTTGCATTGTAAATACAAAGAATAAAAAAGTGACCTAATTTTTTTTTTTTTTTTCGGTTTTTGAAAAGAAATCATTCGAAGTTCGTACCGGATTGATTTATAGGTATACATAAAATACTAAAGTAGACAGAATTTTTTTTTTTTTTTTTTTTTTTTTTTTTATTTAATGCGAGCAATTGACGGGTTAGGGTTAGGGTGAAAGACAAAGCAATAAAAAGCGCAGTTACGTAATGATTTAGCCACCTACGCCGTAATTTTGTGGTCATCTGCTAACAATTATCTTTATATCCGGTTTATATATATTTTTATTTTCAAGTTTCAAATGAAAGATTTGAAGCAATGCTGAATTTATAACATTTTCTTACTTCTCGGTTCTCGAACGTATTTTACAAACAAAAATTTACAAGTATTAAAAAAAAAATTTAATTAAGTGACATATGTTAGATTCAATAGCCGAATTCGGCCACTGCCTGAACCCAAATGCATTTAGTGTGTATTTACGATTTCCTCGCACCGCGTTCTGTTAAATGTCATTTTTGCTGAGTGAGATCCTTTTGAGTTCCATTTTGCACAGCTCTGAATTTAAGAAAATAATACCCTTTAGTAAAAGCCTTTACGTTATTTTCCAGAATACCTGACTGATTGGAGTGCTGGATAATTAGAGAATATTGATTCTCTAATTAGCAAAAGAGCGAAAATAAATATTTTGATTTGCAATAGCGCAAGAGCAATTTCCAGGTCGGAAGGACCACCGAAAATATGGTTTTTTGATTAATCAGAGCTTCAAATTTGATTTCTTAATTGGAATCAATTTGAAGTTCTTATTTACTGCCTTAAAATATCTAACAGTGGTTTAATACTTTTGATGCTACTCTGTATTAATTTAATAATACCAATAAAATGAACCCAAAAAATATTCGGCTTTGTGAAAAATAACATTTTATAGTACCCAATGCACTGTTTTGTCATGTCGTTAAGTGTTCCATTGGTCCAAGGAACACATGGCTTTGTTTAGTGAAAACTTCAATCAAAACGCGTGATGGGCACAAATTTCGGGCAGTAGCCGAATTCGACTACTGAAAGCAACATATACGTAATATTTCATTTTAGATACTTAAAACGGAGACTTTTTTTAAAAAATTAACCCCAGTTGAAAGTTTTTATCAAATCCCATGGAAAAGGTCCCGTGCTTATCTTTTATGTTTTTCATCCCTCAAAGTCATTTTTATGAAATTATATTTTTTTCCACCGTTTAAAAAAATATTTCTTCCCAAGAAGAAAGCAATATCCCATTATTCGTTTACAAGGAAGAAAGAAAATCTTACGAACCGCGAAACGTTTAATTTTATGGTGTTTATTGTAAATTGTTTGTAAACGAATGGATTCCTTGATTTATTGGCAGGAAAAAAAATTTAGAGGATGGGAAAATTCGTTCTTTACTCGTGTCTTGGTCCCCACTGAAGAAAAAGTAGAGTTTTTAAATGAATAATATGGAAGGAATTTTAATTGCACGTAAAGTATCGGAAGCCCCTAACACGTGAAGAAAAGAAAGCTTATTGCTGACCGCTTATGATTGATAGACCGATAGAAAGCGAAAATACGGAAAAAACTAGCAACGGGAAGAGGAGGAGTATATTTCTGGTATATTATATCGACTGTTTCGAGTGGCTCAGCTGATTTATATACTCACTCCCTAATATTGCTTTTGATTAATAGACTCTTATTATTAATTGTTATTGTTTGAAATCCCTGTGTTTCCAACTAGTACTAACATTTTCATGGCTATACTAAATGACTGTGGGATATCTTATAGGTTTTGTTACCTAACTAATTTTTTGTCACTTTATTCGCCGATTTCAAAAATGTTGACTTGTTTCGGAATATTTATTCGTTGAGGAAACATTTTTGTTCCAGACGGAAAGGCTTATTAAATTGCAAAAGTTCATGCGTTGAATATGTTTTCAGAACCGATAGTTGCACCCCAAGAGAGCCATTTTGTTACGATATTAATAATCAGTTAACTAATAGGTGGCTGTGAAAGCCTTTACAGTCACTTAACCCTTTCGGTGTTGAATTTAATTCGAACGAAACGCAGTCAGACTGCCAAATTCTCTTCGATGACTGTCAGAAAACGTCTGTATTCACTACATTTTTGAAAGAAGGAATGTGTGGCGACCTTTGACAAATATGCTAAAAAAATGCTTGATGTTTATAGTCCTAGTACCGGCACAATCGAAAGGTTGTAATAGTTTTTTTTAAAGAGTTGATTCTAGTTTTACACAAGATTACTTAAACAAAAAAAATATTGCTACTGTTTTCTACTAATTAAAAGCAGAACAAACTTCGATAAAAAAAATTGAAAGAATGCCTGAGAATAAAACAAAATTGAGAAAATACTCCCTTACGTAATCTCAGCCCAAATTTTTTTGTAAAAACCATATCAATTGTATCCGACGACCTTCGAATTGCTTCAAGGTTCCTTATTCACGTCATGTTTTAGATATCGTACCTGAGTCTTTTTTATTGCTATCAATTGAAAGGTTTTCCTTACATGTAACGGTATCCATATTTTGTCGAATTCATTGTCTCTTCCTCTTCGTGCATTATTTTATTTCCACCTTAAAGGTATATTCATTCCGGTGTGACCGTCAAGGTGACGCAAAAATAGTGGCCATTAACCTCCAGTTAAAATCGCAATCGTGCCTGTAAACAATAAAACGACACTGGACTGCTATAGAATTTTCAAAGTAAAGCAGGTGTTTTAATCCTCGCGAATCGAATTTACTATGTGATTAATAGTTTTGATCCAGTAGGCGGCTTGATATTGAAACGAGATATTTTATTTCAACGATCACTTATTATAATTTGTTTGCTTATTGATTTCTCATTTATATTCGCAAAAAAATTAGCACTTTTGAGGCATTTTCATTCGAATCTAATTCACAAAAAAAAAAAAAAAAAAAAATTATAATTTTCAATTAAACCGATAGCCGTTTTGTTTACTGAAGAACTGTTGTGTGAAGATATTCATACGTTTGTGAGGGTTTCCCCCTTTGAACTTTGGGTTGAATGCAGAGTTAAATGACGGCAAGGGATATCATTTAAAACATTTCACGGACCTTCTTTTTGTACCAAATGATATTTTATCGTAAAATGATTCGAATAATTATTATGAATGTGTAGAAAAGATTGCGAATTAAAAATGACGGAAGATCTAGCCGCCATTATTATGGTCTCTTCATATCTAATGCCTGCTTTTCAACAAGAAGTAGAGTTTGTAATATTTAACATACTATTTAATTGTATCATTAAGCTACTAATATGATGCCAACTGTTCAAGAGTTTTAAAATTTTGACTTTTTGTAACGTCTGTTTTTTTTTTTTTTTTTCTTTTTTTTAACTTCACCCTATATTTACTTACGATTTGTGACGGGTTTTTATATTAACTCTCATTTCGTCCTCTGAAGTGCTGCAGCTCAGGAAAAGTTTTCAAAAGATGTTTTCTTGTGGCGGAGCTTTGTACATTTTTTAACCTCCGTTCTCAGGGTCTGGATGGTAGTTACCAGGCGCAGTTACCTGAAAACATTAATAGTCTTGAAATCGTTTAAGAAAATCTCTGAACCCACAACAGTGAAAGACAGCCGGTGGCGTTCATTTGGAGGTCTTGATGGGGGGCTCTAGTTTTTTTTACTCCCTCAGGATTTTTTGCTTTTATGAGATAAATATAGGAGCCATCTCGACGTTAGAACCAAAGGGGGCCAGGGTTCCGAACCTGCAGGTTCTGTACCGTTTCGCGTTTCGTTCCGTTTTGTTACGGACTTGAAATATCGTTACAGGTTTTTTCCCGTTTTGTTACGGACTTGAAATATCGTTACAGGTTTTTTTTCCGTTTTGTTACGGACTTGAAATATCGTTACAGGTTTTTTTTCCGTTTTGTTACGGACTTGAAATATCGTTTCAGGTTTTTTTCCGGTTTGTTACGGACTTGAAAATACCGTTCCGGGTTTCGTTCCGGTTTGTTACCAACTTCACAATACCGTTTTTTCGTTTCGGTTCGGATATATATGAGAAAAAACGGTTCACGGTACAATAATACGGTTTTTCCATCCAACGTTTTTTTAAGGGGAGAGGGGAACAAAACGAAAAGGTGTCATTTTTTTACATTAAAAACGTTTTTTGAACAATAAATAATACTGAAAATTCTGTTCAGAAAATGTCAGAGATTTTACATTCTTGCTATCATTAAGTCCTTCAATTAAGCTTTTTTTGATTTCGGTGAGATGAGATTTAAATTTTGTAAATTACTACTGTACACCGTGAATGACTGCACCTTAGGGTGTACAGAAAAAGAAAAAGTGTTTGGAATTTTGTTGCTCACCGAAAAAATAGTTTCATTGGGTGGTAAAAACCTCAAAAAAAATTTTTTTTTACCAGCTGGAGGTCGCGCTTTGCGGAAAAAGGACCTAAGCCAAGAATTTTTTGAAAGCGTTCAATTAAGTTAATATTTAGCGCATTTTTCAGTAGTCGATATTTGTAAAAGGGGTCTAATTATATGTTTTTGAGGTCGTAGAACACGAATTTCACCATCCCGATTTTTTCCGACCAATGCCTGAGTCGCTGTTACCGCTTTTTTTAGCGTTTAAGCCTGATTTTTTGGGCTCAATTTTTATTTATGTCCAAATTTGGAGCCCCCAACATTTTTTTTTCCCTTTAAAGTTGCTTATACTTATGAAAAAAAGCTTGAGGAACACGAATTTCACTATCCCGATTTTCTCCGACCAACACCTGAGTAGGGGTATAAGTAAGAATTTGGTTTTTTGAGCCAAAAACTAATTTTTCAGGGCTAGACCCGAAAAGTATACTTTCGAGATCATGCAAACAAAACAAATTTCGTTATTCTCGCCCTGAAAACTACATTTCCAAGGCTGGACCGAAAAATTTCGATTTTTTACTCGGCCCTCTTGCCGATCCTCGCCTTCGGCTCGGATTGGCAACGGCCTCGTAAAAAATCTCACTTTTCGGGTCCAGCCTGGAAATCTACTATTTCTGTAAAAAAATGGCGTCAACTTCTCACCAGTTCGAGTTAGTGGTCATGCTCTATGACATTATTTAGTCAGAACACTCTAATTAATAAGGTAGTTTTGTGTTTCGGATCAATTTCCAAATTTTTTTCACGAACGAGAAGAATTTGGAATTTCAAAAAAATTACTGGTAGATTTTTCCGTCCGTAAGAAAATTTTGGAAATTGATCCGAAACACAAAACTACCTTATTAATTAGAGTGTTCTGACTAAATAATGACCTCTAACTCGAACTGGTGAGAAGTTGACGCCATTTTTTTTACAAAAAAATTAGTTTTTGGCTCAAAAAACCAAATTCTTACTTATACCCCTACTCAGGTGTTGGTCGGAGAAAATCGGGATAGTGAAATTCGTGTTCCTCAAGCTTTTTTTCATAAGTATAAGCAACTTTAAAAGGAAAAAAAAATGTTGGGGGCTCCAAATTTGGACATAAATAAAAATTGAGCCCAAAAAAATCAGGCTTAAACGCTAAAAAAGTGGTAACAGCGACCCAGGCATTGGTCGGAGAAAATCGGGATGGTGAAATTCGTGTTCTACGACCTCAAAAACATATAATCAGACCCCTTTTACAAATATCGATTACTGAAAAATGCGCTAAATATTAACTTAATTGAACGCGCTTTCAAAAAATTCTTGGCTTAGGTCGTTTTTCCGCAAAGCGCGACCTCCAGCTGGTAAAAAAAAATGTTTCAAATTTTTTTTGAGGTTTTTACCCCCCAATGAAACTATTTTTTCGGTGAGCAACAAAATTTCAAACACTTTTTCTTTTTCTGTACACCCTAGTGGCGAAAGTAGCTATTTTCGCCATAGGGAAGTTAAGTGTTATAGCAAGTGAGGCATATTCTGGTTAAAATGAGTTCTTTACTTCATAAAAATATTATTTTAATGAAAATCAAGAAGGGTCAATAAAACAAAGTCGGAGAAAAAAATTCCAAAAATTCCGAAAAAAATCTGACATTTTGAAAAAATTAAAAAAGCGGCAAATAAAATTGTGACGTCATTGTACTATATTTTGAATTTTAAAAGTTGGTTTCCTGCTCGCGAGTCTTTCTTTTTTTGTTGGAAAAATTACAAATCAAAACATAAACAAAAAAATGGCCCATTCACGGATCAGTGTTACCAAACTTCTTTTTTTTTTTATAGTACAATTACGTCACAATTTTTTTCCCCGCGTTTCAAACGACTTTTTTTTACATCAAAATTTAACAATTTTTTACTATTATTTTCGGTATTTTTTTAAAGTTTTACATATACCTCGGTTATTAACTCATATTTAGGGATCAAAATATAAAATTAAAAAAAAATGCTTAACTTCCCTATTCTCAACTTTTGAAAATGTGCTATCTTGGTTAGAAAATGATACATTACTTACCTTCGTTTCCTGTTAGGTAAGATACTTTTTCTAACAAAGATAGCACATTTTCAAAAATGGAGAGTGGCGGAAATAGCTACTTTCGCCACTGAGTTAGAAAAAGTATCTTACTTAACGGGAATCGAAGGTATGTTTCAATACTCCCCCAATTACGTTTCTATACTCCCCCAATTACGTTTCTCGCCTTCGGCTCGAGACGTAATCTTGATCTCGTATTGAAATTTCTTACCTTCGATTCCCAATAAGTAATGTACTATTTTTCACAATTATAAAAGCTGCACGGAGTTGGGCTTTTTTTTCTTGACGTGTTGCAATAACTGTTCGCTTTGATTATTTTTCTGTTCTGAACCTACGGATCATGTATCGTTTCTAGTTTCGATTTGATATGTTACAAAGTGCGTCGTACCGTTACTCGGTTTTCGTAACGGTTTCCTCGCCCCGAAAAAACGTTTCGGGTGCAAAAACGGGATACGGCTTGCCAATATTCGTTACAGGTTTTAAAAACGTTTTTTTCCTCTTCTAGAAAACGTTACAAGTTACGTATCCGTTTTTTGCTTTCGTTTTGTAACGTTTTACGAATACGGTTACGGTTTTTCTATTTTCTTAAAAACGTTTCGCGTTACCGTTTCGGTTTCGACTGATTTGGCCGTTATAACGCGTTACGGGTACGAAATACGTTTCGGGTTCGGAACCCTGAAGGGGGCTAAATCAAAAACTTGCAAATTTTACCGATGAGCGTTTTAAACTTTCTTTTGATGAAACCTAAGCCGTGGTTGATTTTAAAAATTTGTTTTCAACTTGAAATCGGTTTGCTTACTCGTAGACTATGCCCCCTGAAAATTTTATAAAAATACATTAAATATGAAGCTTAATAATAAAAAAAGTCTGTAGAAAGAATTTTAATTTACTTAATTTAATTTACTTTCAATTCAGAACCAAAAAGCGCTGCCCATAAGAAATATATGGAAAGTTTCATATGGCTCCAAACTCAGTTACTAATATAGTAAGAGCCAAAAGGTTCTAAATGATAAAAATTAGGGAAAAAACCGGGAAAAATAGTGAATTTCATAATGTTAGCGTAAAAGGTCGACGGGACACCTAAAGCAGAATCAAAATTTGCAAAAAGACAATTTCGCAAAGGCAATCGAATTAGCACTCTTTGGTTCTAACGTCGCGCTCTCGCCACTTTTTTCCCTTCCCATAAGCTGGGGCACATACTTCTCCACACCAGCCAATCTTTGCCCTCCCCAAATCTGAAATAAAGCCACTTTGTGGAACTAATGGAATTCAACACAACAATTTAATTTTATTTATTTATAAATAGGCCTAATTCAAAATACCCACCCCTTTCCCCTCCTCGCCGAAAATTTGATTTCTTGATTTTTTTTCTAAAGTCAATCGCAATTAACAAAAAGTAAAAGAGAAAAACTGTAAAATATACGGGGAGTCACATTATCTCCTGTGCAGAACTAGGGATGAACTCGGGTGATGTATCATCCGGGCCGCTGGAAAAGTGCTCTATCTCGATGACGACATAAACAAGTACCGGAACCAATCTTATAACTTCGTGCTTGTACATAAAATAACAGCCCTTACCTCCTACGGACCCCACTCCACATCTCTTATACCTCTCATCCTTTTGTATACACCTATGCGTCATATATATTATCTTGAAAAATATGCATTTGGCTTTTTCTCGTTATTTTCGGACCTTTGCTGATTATCAGGTTGCTAAATTTACATTTTATCCGTCTTTAATTTTTTTTTATGCGACTTTTCATTTTTTTATTCTTTTTTTGTATTGCGGGGAAATTTTTTACAACCGACTTTTTTTTAAAAAAAATGCAGCGAAAAGGCATCTGACCCAGCTTAACCCAACTAACGCAGGATAATTATGTAAATACTCTCAGTTTATCAAGGACAACTTTTGCATCAATGAGGGTAATGTTGGTAGCCTATATTATATTCTTTTTGATATGAAACATGCCACACATCTTGTCAACGAGAAAGGAAAAATTATAAAAAGGTCAGGTTTATCACTTAAAATAAGTAATGAACTCCGATGACATAAAATGTACTTATTAAAAAATAAAATTCACGTGTTTTATATTGTACGTATATACGCCGATTGGTAATCGATAACGCAAATGCAAAGTGTGGTAAAACAGACTGTGGTTAATTACAATTCCAGACATGTTGTAATTTATATTTCTTAGTTTTGATTAATGGTTTTTCTCTAATGCTCAAAATGTGCTTCCTACCCTACACAGTGGCGGCTACGTATTGGTCCGATTTATGTATAGAAATTTCTGTTGTAATTACTTGTTTTTATTTCATACAGTAAGGAAAATAATTGTAGGACCATAGTAAACGGTTTCATAGGTTATTAAAAAAAATTAACTCTGCTTAACCCGTCCGCATCGCTCTTCTGCGGGAATGAAATTAGTAAAAGGCAAATGATTAAATCAATGTCATGAGTCATGATTGATAATATGTTCAGTGAGATCTCTTATGACCTAATTTAAGTTATGTGACCTAATTTGAGTGAAGTTTATTGATGAGTTTGGTGATCGAGTTTTCGTAGAAAACTTCTGCGTATTAATCGGAAGTAACGATTTCTTACGGAAATTGATACATCTGATTTAAAGACTTTAGGGTCAACTGAATAAGCAAACTAGATTTTTTTTTTATTGTAAAAATAAATAAAAAATGAATAATTATTCCGATGATTTTCAACTTGGCAATTTTTTTTCGCAGTCTTGTTTGAAATAATGAAAATAAAAACGAAAACTTTTTATATGAATTTTATAAATATCTTTTCTTGTTTAATTAGACGATATAATTATGAAAAAAAAAAAAGACTTGCCACAAACATGTATTAAATATAATTAGATATAATTATGAAAATTAAGGGTAATTTTTATTGCACAAGGTCCTTCCGAAGATTAAATAAAATTTTGCAGCACTTATCAATTTTTTTTAGATTGATTTCATTTTATTAGTATTTGAAAAACGCTCAATGAAAGCGGTACATACACCTAAGGCTTCCATTAAAATTTAGTTTCCTGTTTAAAATGTTTTAAAATGCAAGCTTATTCAATAAATTTTTTAAATATTTAATTACGATATTTTGAATTTTACAAATATTTATTATAAAACCCACTCTTTGGTAGATATCTTACTACTGCCATGAAATATCAAATTTTCAAACTAAATAAATCCGAAAAGACATTAGAAGGGGTCCCTATTTTTCGCGGAAAACATAACAGCTCTACTAACTGCTTCAGCCTATCACAGATCAACAAGCATGTTGATTAACAAATGCTAACTTAATTTAATTAAATTAATTAAATATAATTCTATGAAATAATTGCTAACTGTTTAGTTGATCATTAGCGATTAGACATGCATTATTTTTGATTAGTGCCGAAATGATACTATTAATTATTTAAATCACTTAATAACCATTATCATATTGAAATATGTTTGGATGCCTAATTGAAATAATGTTTTTAAAACTATTCTATAGTTAAATCATGTTCACGTTAACGGCCTTTTAGTTTAAATGAATACATCAAAATTTAAAAACAAACCCAAGAAAAAAAAATCGCGAAAAGAAATAAAAATTGTAAAAGAATATCAGCTTCAGTTCATTGAGCTTAGCTCCACTTTGACCGTGATTCATTGCTTGTAAATCGTCGTCTCGTTAATTCTTTATGGTTAGAAAGGTATTTCAAACCTTTATGATATCGAAATATGTTTGGATGCCTAATTTAAATGATTTTTTTTTAAATGATCCTATAGTTAAATAATGTTCACTTTAACGGCCTCTTACCTTAAAACAATATATCAAAATTTAAAAACAAACCCGAGATCATGTTAAAACAAAGCTATCGAAAAAAAACTGACTTTTTACATGAAGAATGACGTTAAAATAAGAATTATAGATGCGTCTGTATTTCAGGTACTGCACTCAGTAGGGGTAGGCACAACTACCCTCTTATCAGTAACCGGAAGAAAAGTATTTTTGCATACATTTAGCTTATCATCAATCCCAATCATTTAAATGTTACCGCGAGTTTCTAATAGAGACCTTCCATATTGGGCATCCCTCTCCCGCGGTGTTTGGGGTGGTGATTTGGTATACATCGTTGCCAAATTGTTACATCTTTATGTTGGTTGTATTTCGAATCGAAAAGAAAAAGAAGTCCGATTTAAAATTAAATGATACGGTTTAAAGGAAGAACTCACACTTCATGGCTACTTAATTACACTAATTAATAGGCTTATTATTGTCCGCCTTATATAATAACTATTTTCTGTATTGAAGTTCGAAACTATGTACAGTGAGTAAGTTTTTATCACCTGACTTACCAAAAGAATAACCTTGACGCGATTTTTTTTTCTTTTTAAGAATTTATAATTTTTTTTTTTAATGCCACGTGACAAAATATTGCAGATCCAATGTAAATGAGTTCTATTCACATGTTATAATATGTAGACTAAACAAAGTCTTGTAAATTTGTTTCCTTTTAAAAATAAGAAAATGTACAGCGACAGTATTTTTTATTCGTAGCAGTAAATTTTAAAACTGGAAATCAAAATTTTAAAAAAAAACGGAAGACTTGAAAATTTCCCAAACTGACTGTACGTGACATCGGAGGAATTTGATAGATAACGTTTTATTGAAAAGCCTAGGTAGGCTTAACTTATTATAGCTTACCCTAGGCTTCGATTTGATTCCCTTTGGACTTTCACGATCAAAATCAAAATCATGCCATCAGTTAATAATTATTTTTATACGTTTGGATTCTTTTGGAATTTACATATTACCACCTCGTTACTTATCTTAAGAAGCTTAAATTATAACAATAAAACACGGAAAACTATAATTAAGCTTTAAAAAAAAATTAATAAACGGGATATTTTTTCAACAGTTAAAAAAATTGAAAAATACCCTGAAGTAATATGGTCAGGTATATTGAAAATATTTTAACGTGGAATACATAATGGAATTCAGGAGAATAATAAAAATGACGCAAGACAAGGACATTTCCTTAAAGTCTGGATACCTTTAAAGTATACGAAAAAACAAACTAACGCGCCTTTTCATTCTACCCGCACCTCAGACAAATGTTTTTTTATTACCTATTGGTGGTTTTTGATTTGAAGTATTGTATAAAAAAAAAAACCTTGACACATTCTTTATCCAAATATTCGTGGTGTTTCGTTCGTACCAAGCAACCAGCAAAAGACGTAACAGACAAAAGGAACGGATTCACGGATATGTTGTTGATTACGACCGGACCTCCAGGATGATGCCATTCATCTCCTGTACCAGAATCTTGCTGTGAATGCCGACATGCAATATTATTGATCGCTCTGACTTTAATTATGGTTATTTGCTCTAACAGGAATATTTGATTGGTCTTCGCCAGAACTCTGCACAGCAGAATCAGTAATTCGGATCTGTAATTCTGATCGCGCGAAGAAATCTCCGGATAAAATTAAAAAATGACATATTAATTGATTAATCAATAATTAATTAATTAATTAATTAATTAATTAATTAATTAATCCGTTAAATACGTTTATTTTCCCTATTCATTCTCCCATAATTTCCTCCTCAGAAAAAAAAAGCAAAAGTTTTTTGTAGTTGTTAAGTTTATTTTTAAAAAGAAACGTTAATTATTTTTCAAAAAAAGAATAGGATGTTTCGAAACGGTAAAAGTAGCTTGTTGTGTAACATGAATAAAAGCTACAAAACCTTGAATCCGTTTCAGGGAAATGGGGGAGAAAAGCCATAAATAAAAGAGGAAAATATTGAAAATTCTCACATAAGTCTTGGAAAAGGCATTAGTCACTAACGAAGCGGTGACCTACGAGCAAAACACTTAGGGACCGTATCGATTATCTGGCCCCATAATTTCAAAATTGAATCATATCTTCTCTATACATACCTTTTTCGTCGTTTGGGATTTTCATATCATAATCAACATTGTTAAATGAGACCTTTCTTTTTCGAAATACTTTACCATTTTCTGCCACTTTTTAAAATAATTAATCATTTATTTCCGATAGGTAAATATTACACCTTCACGAAGGAGACTCAGTTTATAAAAATTGCGAAGTGAAAAAACAAGAATATGTTAAGTGCCCCGAAGGATTTTTTATAGAGAGATGAATATGCCGATTTAAAGTTGCAAGAGATGTATATTGAGTAAGTGAGAATTAACAACTGAACTAAAAACTAGATACCTCCCGAGACTTTCGGAAGGGCGGAAGGGTGTAAACCACCATACATTCATCTGTTTCTTTAATTGGCAAATGTTTTTATAGATAAGCAAAAATGTGTTCATGGAGATTAAGGGTTATTTCCTTGAGATGAATATATATGTGTGGTCTGGCACATGACACCTCCCCCGTGAGAAAGCTCGAGAGTACATTCGAGAGCATACAAAAATATAAGACTACAAATAATTTAAAATAAAAAAATTTCAAAAATGTTGAGCTGGAAAAAAACAGGATTGCAGTCTTACTTGTAATTGCAAGAATAACAATAAATATAAAAGTTTCTGAAAATACTTTGATCGTGCGACATACATATAAAATGGTTCAACGATATTTTGAATATTAAATTTTTTTCTTTTGATCTTGCAATTAGTCTCTCGTTTGCTGATAATATAAAAGTTTGACATACCTTCTTATAAATAATGAATTAATATAATAAAATAATATGGCTTAGTATGCATATATATATATAGAGAGCCCGATTTTTTTTTTTTTTTTTTTAGTAGTGGCTCTGAATGATTAGAATTGAGAAAAAAATGATAAGCGATACGATATATAATAAAATATTGTTCTCAAAATTATAATAGAGAACTAATTAGAACTATTTGAGTAGATGTTTTTATTGTGTTCACAATAAGAAAATATATATAGAAATATATTTTTTTTTTTTTTTAAAGATTTTACGTATACATCTTCTGAAAGAACAGTTATGATTTAATAATTAACGTAAAAATTAACGTTACAAAATACAATTAAATCAAAGAAACAAGTTTTTTTTTTTCAAATAATTTTTTTTCAATTAATAATATAATTTTTTTTTTTTTTTTTTTTTTTTTTTTTTTTAGATATAACTTTATTCGAACAATAATTTGATTCAAATAATAATTTTAGTCAAATAATAACTCTATTCAAATAATAATTCTATTCAAATAATAACTCTATTCAAATAATAATTCTATTCAGATAATAATTCTATTCAGATAATAACAGTATTAATAATTTCGAAGAGCGAAAAGAGTGAAAAATATTAAAAATTGTCTTCTCTAATGGAAGATTTAGTTACTCGACTTTCTCGTGTTTCTTTACGAGAAGTAGTAGCAGTCTCTGCTAACTCGATAGAAGAGACTGATGTTTTATCAGTGTGGTTTCTTTACAAATATTAAAAATGTTACAGTTGATTGCGGGTGAATTGTTAGAATAAGAATTTCGGCGAGGTTTTGCTTTAAGAAAACAAGGTATAATGCACTTGATCAATTTATAAATGAGATAAATTGTAATAAGAGAGAAGAATATTGTTGAAACGTAATACATTATGCTGTAGTGATATTGAACGTCTTTATGTGATAAAATATTATCTGACATTCGATTAATGTCGTGCAACTTATGCGAAGCTAAGTTCAAGTCATCAAAATTAATGTTTAAAGGTGCTGTTTTGGTTAGAGTTAGTTGATCGATTTTATTTGAAAAGTCTATACAACAGTCTTCTGTTGCTAAGTTAAATGGCGGTATGTTAATCGTAAAATTGTTCAAATTTGACGAAAAGGGTGAGTACCGTGGTGCTAGTAATGCTTTGCATTTTTTATTTAAATTGAATATACCTGTGTCCGATAATATAACGTCTTCAGGAACCCTATTTTCACAATTGACGGTTATGATTACGGGTTTATTTATAACATAAATCCAATGGTTTGCCGAATTTAATCTTTGCCACATTTCAGTTTGGATACTAATATGTCTTACATCGCATGATTTAGGAAGGCTAGTGGCTACAGTCACTATTTCCATTTCACATATAGGTCGTTTATGAGTATAGTAAAGAGGTTGTTTAAATGACAAATGTAATTATTATCTGTTTGTTTACATTCATTTAAATCCTTTATGATAGTATATTGCGTTTTATCATATGATATTCCCATGTATGGGGCAGTAGCTGAATAAAAAGAAATGAATTATTTACCTGCCTAATTGGAAGTGGTATTAAATTATATAAGTTTAAAGCTTCTTCCTGAATTAAAGGGTTAGAAATAACACAAATTAAATTAGGTGTTTTATAATAAATAGATGCTTCTGCTAATTTCATTAGCTCGTGAGCATGGTCAAGTGTTAAGGGAGCAGCATAAGTTACTAATGAGGGTAAATAAGGCAAAGTTTGTGTTAACTGGTCTAAGAGATTTTTAGGACTAATTAAAGCTGGATGGATGACGTTATTTTTAGCAAAGAGAACTGCATCTACCAACGAAGATAGTTCCATATCGACTTCGTCTGATAAAACGGTTAATAGGGCCAAATGGTCATCCGCTTGCCTTTTTAAGGTTGTGCCGCGAATTTCATCGCCTAATTTGTTTGAAAAATTATTTAATTTTTGAAAGTTCTCCGAAAAAATCTTTTCATTTCGATTAAGACTGGAAATTGTTTTATTAAAATTTCGAATAGCAGACATGTTACGCTAGTCTGTTCCTTCAATAATTGGTAACTTCGCGTTCGTCTTCCTGAACTTGATAAATCGCCTTGTTATAATACTCGGCATCGTCTTCGTCAAGAGTTCCGATTAAGGTTTTAAACATTGTTCCGATTCCGTTAAACCAACCGCGTTTTTGTCTTCGAGTTAGATCTTCGTGTCCGAGTAAATCTTTGATACTGGATTCTTTTGTCTTAATATTATTAATCTCCTAGCCACGATTTTTATGGTTGTGTTACAGCGTTGATAGTTAAGTAATACTGGATTCGCTAGACAAAAATTTTCAGTTCTGCGCAAAGTATTTTCCAAGAATGCTACCGTTTGCTGATACAACGAAATATTTATGTAACTTACTACATCCCAGGTTTTTTCGTAATGATTTAACTTCCCTATATTTTCAACGTATAATCCACTTGATGAGGATAACTTCACGTCCTTATATGACAGTTGCCCGTTATCAATTGCATAGCAGCAATTGATAATTAGACATCTGGAAAAGAAATTAAAAAAATTTTTTTTTTTTTTTTTTTTTTATCATTATTTATATTATTCTTATCATTATTATTCTTATTACTGGAGAATAACTAGTTTGTACAACTTCTACGTTATTGAGGAGGAAAATATCGTTTTAATCGATTTTTATGAACGCGTGCTAAACGTTTTCCGATTTTAAGAGTTACGTTTTGAGGAGAGTCGATTGAAATTATTTCATATGGTCCCTTATAATACGAACTAAGTTTCTTACTAAGTCTTGGCTTAATTGCTTCATTTCGAAGAAGGACGAATTCTCCTACTTTAAATTCTCGTTCCTTTACATTAGGTTTTTTATCGAAATACCTTTTGCTTTTTTCTTTTGAGTCGATTAATTTATCACGAGCAAGTTGATGGGAGTTTTGTAATCTAAATTTTAATTCTTCTAAATAAGTGTCGTAGGTGTATCTAAATTCTGGGGTGCTCGTTATAGAACTAGGAAGTTCTGGTTTTCTTCCAAAAACTAATTCGTAAGGCGTAAACCCGGTTGATGAGTGTTTCGTGGTGTTATACATTAAAACAGCTGTTGGGAGCCAAAGGTCCCAATCAGTTTGATTTGCATTGACATAACTTTTTAGATAGTCGGCTAAAACTGCATGTGATCTTTCTAAAGCTCCATTTGATTCTGGACGATATGGAGTAGTTTGAATCTTTTTGATTTTAAATAAGCGAGCAATTTCTGCCATTAATTTTGAAACAAATTCTGGACCTTGATCTGTTAATAATATTTTTGGAATTGAAAATCGACAAAGAAAATTATTTGTTAGGACCTTAGCAATTGTCTCAGCTTCATGGTCTGGTATGGCGTAAACCTGCCAAAATCTAGTAAGATCGTCTTGAAGACTGAGAATGTATTTATTTCCTGCTTCAGTTAAAGGAAAAGGACCGACAATGTCCAAACTTATCTTGTCGAATGGACGTTCTGATGTCGTGGTTATAGCCATAGGTAATTTACCTGCCTTTTTATCGAGTTTGTTCTTTTGACATAGAATACAAGATTTTAAATAAGTTTTTATGTCCTTTTTCATATTTTGCCAAGAGTAATTTTGTTTAATTCTATGGTATGTTTTATGGAATCCCGTATGTCCTGCGCTAGGGAGATCATGATTTTCTTTTAATATCTGAGGGATTTCCTTTTCCGTAGGAGTTTTGAGTTGATTTAAGTGAATTTTAATATTTAAATCGGTTTCTTTAAATAAGTAACGAAGTATTAAGCGTATTTTATGCCATTTCAAAAATTTTCCTTCTAAAAATTGAGATGAAGAAGAGAGAGAATTAATTTTATGTTTCTGAACAAGGGAAGATACTGTCGAAAGTATGTTAAATAGAATATGATACTCTGGTTTGTCCCAAGCATATTCTTTTGTAACGCAGTAATATGTTATTGAAAATTTATCTCTTATAACATGAACATCTCCGATTGATAATTTTGCCTTTTCGAGTTGTCTTTTATGATTTTTGTTTTTAATGAAATTTAAAATAGAGGCATCTAAATTTTTATCTAAGTTTTTTGGTATGCAGATTAAAATATTATCTTTAGTGTTTAATTGAGAACTTATTTCTTCATAACGTTTATTTATAACTACCTTTTTCTCGATTTCCCTTAAAAATTCGTCATATGGACAGGAGTCTACGACAGCAATTAGTGTCTTGACTGAAATAAAATTATCTTCGTTTACTATTCTGCTTAAGGCATCAACATGGGGAATTGACTTTCCTGGCCTATATGAAATATCGAAATCATATTCCATTAATTTTAGTCTCCAACGGACCAATCGTGATCCAGGATCTTTTATGTTAAATATATATTGTAATGGCTTGTGATCGCTAAGTACTTTAAATTTTCGTCCGTACAGGTATGGCCTAAAGTATCGGACTGCCCAGACAATAGCGAGACATTCTTTTTCGATTGTGCTGTATTTTACTTCAGCTTTGTTTAAAGTCCTAGATGCATAACTAATAACTTTATCATCTTGAGAAAGAATGGCTCCTATTCCAGTCCCACTAGCATCAGTAGTAAGCTGGAATTCTTTATAGAAGTCAGGATAACTTAAGATTGGACCTTGGGTTAATTTGGATTTTAAAAGGTTAAAGGAATCTTCTTGTGCCTGAGTCCACTTAAATTCTTCTCCTTTTTTCAGAAGTTTAGTTAAGGGAGCTGCTATTTTAGCATACGATTCTATAAATCTGCGATAATATCCCGATATCCCGAGAAAAGCCTTTATATCCTTAGTTGATTTTGGAGTTGGATAATTTGTTATAGATTCTATTTTCTGAGGATTTGGCTTAACGCCATCGCATGTGATTAAATGACCTAAGTAACTTAATTCTTTTCTAAGAAATTCGCATTTATCGAGTTCTATTTTTAAATTATGTTCTCTTAATCTTTCGAATACGGACCTTAATTTATTCATATGATCTTTTAAGGATGAACCATAAATTACTATGTCGTCAAGATAAACGAAACATTTTATGCCTTGTATTCCACTTAGGACTACATTCATTAAACGTGCGAAAGTCGCTGGTGCATTTTTCAAACCGAAAGGCATTCGAAGGAACTGATAGTGTCCTCCCGGACCTGAAAATGCTGTTTTATGTTTATCCTTTTCGCTTAATTTGATTTGATGAAAGCCCGATTTTAAATCTAAACTTGTAAAATATTTCGAATGGCCTAATTGGTCTAAAATTTCGGTAATATTTGGTAGAGGATGTCGATCTCCTATAGTTTTTTCATTTACCAATCTGTAATCTACTACAATTCGCCATTTCTGTTTTCCGGATGCGTCTATTTTCTTTGGAACTACCCAAAGTGGAGAGCTAAAAGGAGATTTAGATGGTTCTATAATATTTTGCTTAAGCATATCATCTATTTGTCTTTCTACTTCTTCCTTATGAACATGCGGATATCTATAAGTTTTTGCAAATATTGGTTTATCGTCAGTAAGTTCTATATTATGCTCTATTGTATCAGTAGCAGACAAAATGTCACCTTCAAGAAAAGCTATGTCCTCAAATTCATAACAAAGATCTAATAAAGCTTTCTTTTCTTCCGGATTTAAATGTTCCATTCGAAGTTTTTCGTTTATACGATTGAATCTAAGATTTTTATCATTGGGTTTAGATTTCATCGTCCTAACTCTATGTTTATTTTCTTCTAATAAAAATGAATTGGACGAGAAAGGTTCTAATTTAACTTTAATTTCACCTACATCTATCGGTTTCTCATTAGTATTTAAAATACTTGCAAGAGCTTGACCAGAAGAATTTACCTTAGTTACGCATTGACTAAGATAAACACCCTTTTTTATTTCTCTTTTATTAATAACACCTTCTTTTATTTGGTCCTTATTAATGACATTTACGAAAATCATTACCTCACTTCGCGAAGGAATAGTTTGTAAATTTTGGATTTTAGGATTTTTATTTTGAAATTTAGAATCTTGATTTTGATTTTGAATTTTAGAATCTTCTTGATTTTCATTTTTAGAATTTTTATTTTTATTTTGATTTTGATAATTAGAATTTTGATTTTGATTTTGATTTTGATTTTGATTTTGATTTTGATTTTGAAATTTAAAATTTTGATTTTCGTTTTTAGAATTTTTATTTTGATTATGATTTTTAGAATTTTGGTTATGATTTTTAGAATTTTGATTATGATTTTTAGAATTTTGATTTTGATTTTTAGAATTTTTAATTAGATTTTCATTTTGATTTTGAAATTTAGAATTTTGATTTTGATTAGAATTTTTATTATGATTTTGATGATTAGGATCAGAAATTTGTGCTCTTAAGACTCGTGAGTTATGATTCACGGAATTTTTATTTTCCATTGGAATCTCAGCGAAAGGAATTACTATCCGTCTCGGTATTTTATAATCGATTAACACTTCATGATTATATAGAAAGTCATTACCGATAATACCGTCAGTATCTAGAGGAAAATTATCTGGAACGATTTGTACCTTATTTTGGCTTAGAACAGTATCGTCCGATAAGAAAAAATCTAGAAAAGTATACCCTAAAGTCTTAATTCCTGCACCTCCGTCTGATATCCCGTTAATCATAAGTAACTTATCGTCGCGAAAATCGGTATCCCCGCGTAATTTCGATAATTTCACTAATGTGATGTCTGATCCCGTATCTACTAAAAGTCTTAACTGAAAATTTGATTGTTTACATTTAAATACTACATATAAATCGCTTGACTTTAATTGTTCGATTCGGCCTGCAAAACAGTTAACTTCTTCGACTGAGGCCACTTCGAAGAAGGATTCGCGTTTAAATTTTTATTTTCATTTTTCTTAGAGTCAACGTAGGCCTTACGACGACATTCTTCAATAGTATGATTATTTCTCTTACAGTACCGACAAAATTTATTATTTCTTTGCTGATTGTCGCTCTTTTGCTCGAATTTGCCTTTTTCTTGGGGATTATTATAATTGCCATTATTATTATTATTATTAAAATTTCGATTGCCATTATTATTACTGTTATTATTTTGATTGACATTTTTAAATTTATTACCTTGAGAGACAGTTTGATACTCTTTGACATGCCTTACATAATTTTGAGATCTTTCGGTATTTTTACCTTGTTTTGGAGCGTGATAACAATCTATCGTATTGTGCCCAGGGCGTCGGCAATGATTGCAATATTTTTTATCAATATTTACTCTTTGAAATCTTTGAATATCTAATTTTGAATTTTGTTCCATCTCCTCAGCTTGTGCTAGAGAGACAGCTTCTTCAAGAGAATCTGGCTTACTTGCCTTTACGATAATATCTAAGCCTGGCTTCAAGCCTGTTATAAAAGCATTAAGGGCTTGCGATTTTAAAAGTTTAATACTTGCTTTTTTATCAGAATCTGACAAACCTTCTTCTAAAGAGTTAATCAATTTTACTAAACATTTTTCGATGCGAGAAGAGTATGTTAAAACGTCTTCGTCTCGTAACTGTCTAGAGGAGTTAAGCTCCAATTGCCATTGGGCATGACTACGCCTTTCACCGTAAGCTTCAATCAGATAAGATCTTAACGCGCTCCAATCTGCAAAAGTTCTATTTCTTATTAAAGTCCTAGCGTTATCTATTATATTGCACCTAATGATTTGAAACAAAATGACCTTTTGATGGTCATCAGCTAGATTTAAAGCTGTGTCACAGTTGTCAACAAATTGAAATAGTTTATCCTTAGTGCCATTGAAATGAGAAATTAGCTTTGATAGTGTTTCTAACTTAACTTTTACAGTAGCTTCTGATTTAACTTTAACGCCCGAATTTTCTCCGGTATTTTCGTTTTCGTCGGCCATAATGTTTTTTTTTTTTTTTTTTTTTTATATTAAAATGAGAACTTACAGCATCAGCAGTTTCATGATGATGTTTTACAAGATGTGTGTCGTACGTTTGAGGTAGTTGAGGTAGAATGTTGAATTGATTGTTGAATAAACTTTTTTTTTTCAATCACCTTTGCTTATTTATGGATTTATTCACCTTTTTACATTTATTTCATGAAAATTTTTCACTTTTTTATCATTTTCTTTTCTCTTTTTTTTTTTTTTTCACTCACGACGTTTTTTTTTTTTTTTTTTTTTTTTTTCAAAACTTCACTATTATTTATTTATTTATTTATTTATTTAAGATTTATTTATTTTTCACTTTTTTTTTCTTCGGTTGAAATGATGAATATGATGAGAAAATCTTGAGTTGTTAATATGATGATCCTTCGATTCACTTTTTTTTTGTTTTTCGTTTACCGTTACTTTTTTTTTTGACTCGCGGATTTTATTTGCACGATAAAAAAAAAAGTTTAACTAAACGGCATCCCGTCGCTGCCACCAATTTGTTAAGTGCCCCGAAGGATTTTTTATAGAGAGATGAATATGCCGATTTAAAGTTGCAAGAGATGTATATTGAGTAAGTGAGAATTAACAACTGAACTAAAAACTAGATACCTCCCGAGACTTTCGGAAGGGCGGAAGGGTGTAAACCACCATACATTCATCTGTTTCTTTAATTGGCAAATGTTTTTATAGATAAGCAAAAATGTGTTCATGGAGATTAAGGGTTATTTCCTTGAGATGAATATATATGTGTGGTCTGGCACATGACAAATACGGAATCGGTTAATTTTTATAAACTTTGAAAAAAATGTGCCTCTTGAAATCCGGACAAAAAATAGTATTATGCATTTTATATTTTCGACAGAACGGTCTCAAAAAATTGAGAGGACCTTAGTTTTCTATTTGAATCGTCATCACATGTGAACTATGGAAAAACAAATTAAATATCACTTTTACGATAATGTAATTTGAACATGAATCGAGAGATGAAACGTGAATGAGAGATACGTTCGAATCTTTTTTCTCGTTGATTCGTAATTGAATGATTTATTTGTAACTCTAAAAAATAGTTCTGTCCCTTTTTATCACCAGTTTACTCGGTCAGACGGTCGATTACTTTAGTTTCGGATTATACAACGAGCTATTTCGTAAATGGTAAACGCGAAAATTCAATATTTTTCAGAAACACAAAGTACTTATTAAAAATAAAACTATAGCACAAGTTGAGCTGAAAACCGAAAGATTCTTCTAACAAACAGTATTTTTAACAATGTCTAAAATGTCAATGACTGACTAGAAATTTTCAAGACGAGCCACATACAGGAGATTTGAAAATACGAATATGATTCTTAATCAAAAAAAGAAAAAAAATACGGAGAACAGTGTTTATTGTACAGTACATAATGTTGGTAGCATTTGTCATATTTCCCATTGTATATTACCCGGGTAATGAAATTACGGCTGTTGCTGTTAGTAGGTGAAGTGAAGGATTTTTATTAACATCATAAAAAATAAATAACTGCTTTGAACAAGAAAAACACGCGTGATATTGCGTTGTATAATCAATCTAACCTTTCTTTTTTAAGCATCTTCCCTCCGCCGTGAAAAATTATTTTTATTATTATTATTTTTTTATCAATTAAAAAATATATTTATATCAATTTTTTTTACCTTTCTGGAAAAGGAAAACTACCAACCGTCTTTGATGCTCGCCAAAACGTGGCTATAAATAAAGAAAAACAAGAGAAAGACGTTGGCTACATAGATGCGTATCTAGAGAAAAAAGCCCCTATAGATCATTGTTTACTTTCATTAAGTCCTTTAAGTAACCCCGAAAACATGGCTTCTGGAAGAAAAAAATGTTCTTGTAATTGCTTTGCCTTTTTAATTTATCGTTCACCGATGATTCCCTTGTCATCCTTTTATGTTTCTTCTGTTCTTGTCTCTTTTCTGCAAGACGAAAACCAGGTCTTCCAGATTTTTTTCTCGTAAGAAAGGGGACGTTGCTGTGGAGAAAAAGTGAATCCATCCTTGTTTTTAAAAAAAAGCCGGCAATATGAATCAGAATGTATACACAGGCAGTAATGATGCCATTTTCACTTGTGAAACAGTTAAAAATTGACATAAACTGCCTCACAACACGTTATAATGCTATTAACCGTTTTACCGCGACCGTTCGATGCAGAAGGAAAACAATTCTCACGTTTCAAATGATTTTGTGATAAAGAAGCAGGTGTCTGCATTCTAATCAGTATGATTATAATCGATATGTATTAAATGATTTGGAACCGAATCCCGATACACAGGGTTCGCTGATGTTGCGATTGAGTAAAGGAATGATGCGGGAGTCTCGCATTGAATCGTCGCTCTTCCTCACTTTTATTTTTATTACACAATAAAATGAAAAAGATTCTTGTATTTTATAATCTTATAATTTTCACTACTTTATTTAGTACGGATTTTACTGAAGTACTTTTTGAATGACCTTTTGTTTATTCAGAGGCATCTTCACACCTTTGCATAAACTTATCAGATAATTTATCTAAACTTAATAGTTATTTAGGGCCTGATTTTTATGATCTTAGTTTTATAACGCTATTATACGGTAATATTTTAACTATTTTGTTTAAAAAATAGAAACCGGTGACCGCCGATGATTTCTTTTTTTATAAGCAAGTCCGTTTTACAATTTAAAAATTAACTGAACTTTTACGGTCATTCCAAATTTCTTTTTTATGTCGTTTTATAGTTTATGCGGCTTATGGAGCAAAATGAGGTAGCTGGAAAAAATTTGTTTAAATTAGAAATTTGGATTTTTCAAAGAATTGCGCTCCGATAAAGTCTAGGCGGTGATGTCTTGAGTCGATTGAAACAGCGTTAAGAAAATAATTTCGGAAAAAGTTTTGAGAAGCTAAAACAATGTGAACAGACAAAGATACCTCCTTCGTGCCAATGCTTCCCTAGTATCGTCCATGTGAGCTTGGATTTTTTTAAAAACTAATTTTTTTCTTTTTATATTCTTTTTCAGGTAAGCAAGTTTGTTGAATCTTTTCCTGATTTTAGTAAAAGCTCACCTTTTTTTGGATGAATACAAATCAGGTAGGTTAATAGATCTGTGATATTTTTCCTTATATACCTTATGTCTCTGTACTGGAATTTTAAAAGATTCGAAAATTCTGGGGGGTATTTGAAATTTACATTCTTATTCTGATTTATCATTTTATTTTTTTAATATTTACTTATTTATTTATTCGATTGTATTTATTTTTTATGGTTGTAAGAAATTGATAAAAAATTATAAATAATTATTGAATACCTTGCTTTCCATACCATTTAGTACAGCATATTCAGCACAGGTGACTATTATCCCCAAAAGATTAAAACAAAAATGAACCGTTTTATCCTTTATAAATTCTATTTTTTATGTTATCGCGTATTGCAGAAGTTAACATTTTTAACGTAGGTACCGGTATGTATCTTCATGGTTTGATGCATCGATTTGTTATATTTTCAGTGCCATAACATGTTTACTTAATCACAGAAAACGCGCAAAGTCACTTGTCTCCACGAATTTACAAATTCACATCATTCAGTCAAAAAAAAAAAAAAGTCTGTGTAGGATTTGGTTAAAGAAAATCCGTGATTTAAAATGGAGGAAAATTAATTGATAAAATAAGGGTGAATAAACCAACTGTTCCCGATGGGAATATAAACGTCGAAGAGACGCAGATTTAGGCAAACAGAAACAAGTTTTTAAAAAGTAATTTAAAGCCGTCACAAATCTTCTTCCGCAATTGGAAAAAAAAAAAGACTTTCTTTGCATTCTTCTGTGGAAACTTCCCTATTTCATTTAATTTTTTTTAAATCCGAGACAATTGTCTTAAACTTTATTTTTAAACACTTATTCAATCTTTATTTTAAATTTATTTCACGAAAAAATTTATGAGGTAATATTGCAATTTTAAATGCGAAAATATAAAATATTAAAGTGCGATTGAAATAAGAGCCCTTTAACTAGTCCTTGAAGAAAAAAAACGGTCAGACGGTTTGCCAAAAAAAAACGGCCATTGAGTTTAAATCATTTAAAAATAACATCAGTTTTCATTTTATTTTTATTTTTACTTTTATTAAGAAACGAACGTAGGGATTTTCTAATGAATGATGGACATCCCTGAAAGCAGGGATACATAAAAAAAGGGGGAGAAAGGGAGAAAGCGATAGGGCTTGAGTCGATTTAATACATACACCATTTGAAAAAGTGATTTATTGTGTTCAGGTGAATACAGGGACTCACCGCCTTCTTGTACGAGACCATAGAGTGTTTGTTTAACTGCTATGTCAAGTACGGCGAACGCATAGTTTATTATTTCAATAAATCAAAATTTTGTCGTTTTCGTACATGTTTTCCGGGATATATATTTTTTTTCTTGGAGGAAAATCTTTATTTCTGAAAAATTGATCAATCATTAACATTATTTTTTAAAGCTAAGTTTAGATTAAAAAAAAAAAATTAAAAAAAAAAAATTAAATGAATAAGTGAAGGATAAATCGGCTGAAAATTACGTCACTAAAGCGGTTAATTTTTGAATTTGAGTCACATGGTTATTTACAAACTGAGCTCACTCGCAAAATCGTGTCTACGAGAAAGGCAGATATAATTTAGTTACTATTTTCAACACCAGATTAAGATGGCTAAACAACTCAATTTTACTGCCATCTAACGGCTTTTCTTGAAACTAAAACGATCCACATTTGTTTCATACAAAAAAGACCTCGTAAAACGGTTTAAATAATAGACCACTTGCTTTTTCTAAAGTTCCTTGTATTCAACAAGAGTGTCGCTTGTGGTTATATGGTTATAGACTCAGCAATCTTCTTATAATGTGTAACATCGTTTAAGAACTCATATTATTAAATTGACGAGATTCGTATTATTTTATAATAATATGAACCGTTTACTAAAGTTTTTATCAGTTTCAAGGCTTAGTTCCTTAAAAGTTTAAGTCCATTCATCTCCAGTTTAACGATATTTAGGCGCGTGTATTCTTTTTGATCTGATTTAGGATTACTTAATTAGGGTGGCGAGTTTTATTCTTGAAACATAAAACGGGAGGAGTTAAATTTAGAGACATTTCGGCTTTTTCGGGAAATTGGAATGGTGGAAAAAAAAAAGGAAATTTAAAGAAACGAATAGAGGGATTTTAAAAAGTTTTAATCCCTGTACTAAAAGGATCTAATGCTATTTTTTTTTTTTTTTTTTTTTTTTTATTGTTCGACCCTGGAACAACGTATTCGAACAATGATTTCTTCCACTTCCTGATTTTCGATTTGTTAAACCATAAAAAACTAAAGAAATCCTTTTGAAGGTCTTGTTCTGGATCCTAAATAAAATCGGCATCAATATTTTTTTCCGTTCTACAATAATAATCTAATTTAAAAATATCTATAATTTTGCAAACTTGAATCCAGCAAGTCGCTTTAATTATAACTTTCATTTTTCCGAAGGATATAGAAGCAGATTTGAGGGATGAGAAATCCCTTTCTTAACATATGCATTGCGATGCACATGTTAAGAGAGATTTCGCATTGTTAAAATTCGCAAACAGAATAAGTTCTATTTTGCTAATAGAACCTTTTCCTAAATACTTTATTGTTCTTATTTACGTTTCCCAGCACCAGTTTACGTCACTACAATAATTAATGATTTCTGGGAAACTTTTTAAACTTGGCGGGAAAGAAATTCTACGGTATACTTTGTTTTAGCATAGCTCAAAACGCATTAAAATCTCAATTTTTTTTTTTTTTTTTGCTTTAAGTAGAAAATTAATAATTATTTACATTGTATGGTTAGGTCTTTTTCTTGGCTCGTCATGAAGATTTATGAATGCTCCAGGTTTTTTAAAAATTTTCACTTATAGTTTAAGGTTGTTCAAACATCTCTTGCACTCTGAGAAAACATTTTATTTGACAAAGATGCAGCAAATTGCTTTTTTTTTTTAATTTATTTATTCTTCCCCCTCCCAGGTTTTGCGAAATGTAGAAGGTATACTGTGTACGTTTTCTCGGTTTTTTTTAGAATGTCGAAAAGAAAATGTTCCCGGTAAAAAAGGATTGCGGAAAACTCGGAGATGGTAGACTCCTGCAGGATGTCTTTCATCACTGTGCGAAACTTCCGCTGTCAGCAGTCCCGCTGAGCTTTCCGAGGATATATGAACTTTCTTATTTACTTACTCTTTTCTAGTACACCTAAACTTTCACACACATTTTTCTCTTCTCTTGCTTCTTCGTACTTTCAATCATTCTGCGAAACTGGCAGGAGAAGAATAAAAAAAGTTTTCTTTCCCTGAAAAACTAACAAAAAAATTAAAAGGCGGTTTTTTCTCAGTTTTGTCTGTCGTCGCTTCAGTGAGCATTTATTGCTCGACCTCGAGCCAAGCCGACGCCCTTTCCTCCGGATCGCATTTTTTTTTCGGCGAGTTCCTATTTGTAATACCAGCAAATTCCATAATTTTCCCCAAAAATAAAAAAATAAAAAAAACTTGTATTAATTTTTACTTTGTTTACAATTTTGATTTAATATATGTCCGCTGAGAGCGCTATAGTAGTGGGTTCAACCATGTTTCAGAATTGCTGCGCTTTGCAAGTTAAAAACATGGCGTTATATCCTCCCCCTGTTAGTATGATGAATTACTCTTTTAGAATATTGTATGTGTTTTTTGTTATAAGCTTTACATGTGTTTTTTTTATGCAATGGCCCTTGCATAACTTAGAGCTAAAGCTTTGTAACCATAATGGCTTTTCTATTCAGTTGAATTGCAAAATGCAAAATTTACTTTTGCGTTATTACAGTCTGTATCTCAGCAAACTTGTTAAAAAGTTAACGCCAGATTCAACTAAATAAAAATAAGTTAACGATTATGAATGGGTTTACTAAGCAAGTCTCCATTGCCTATTTTTGGGATATTCGTGCTTTTGAATGCATATTGTTAAAAATTCCCGTCCTTCATCTATAGTCATTCAAAAGTGTTAACGGCAATGTTCATTTTTAATTTTGACCACTTAACAAGGAGAAAATCTCCATATATTTTTTTGCGGAAAATCTAAAGATTAAAAAACTTTCGGTTGTTCAATGAAGAAACCTCAAGAAATTCTAGAGTTAAATTAAGTTAACTTTGGCGTAATAATAAATGTAAATAAGAAGTTTCCTCTCAAACAATTTTAATTGTGAGCGTAAAAGTTATACAAGTGAACCATCTTATGATATTCATAAGGGATTTTGCCATGTTGGTGTGTATAAATCCAACCCTATACCCAAAGAATTATTATTTTATGTACATAAAATATTGTTTTTCCTCGCTGCGTCTGCTTGAGGGACCGACCAGGAGCTTTGCCAAGTATAAAGTTCCCAGCTCCAGTTTTTTTTTTTTTTTTTTTTTTTTTTTTTAAAGCCCGTTATCTTGTAGAAGGAAAATTTTCCAAATATTCATGGTTAACAAAAGATAAAACATTATCATAATAAATTATTAAAAAACAATAATAATTACATCGTTTATTATTATAACCGTTTTCCTTTGCCAGAAAGGGAGGATATTCAAAATTAATATGTAATAAAATATTAAAAAATCCCAACTTTAGTACAGTTTTTTAAAGAGGAAAAAATGTGAAAAAGTTTTGCTACATCCCTGAAATGTATAAGGTCATTGTATTTCAACTTATAAATTCCATTTATTCTTCCAGTCTTCACCCAAACGAAATTTTCTCACTCTTTCTCATATTAAATGTTCTCTCTCTTTCTCTTTCTCTTTCGATTTTTTCCCCGTTTTCCCTTGAACTAGCATTCTTCGCAATAATTTTTTTTTTTTCGGGATTAAATCCACAAGTTTCAAATTTACTCCCTCAATTTTCCCAATAAATTTTCTTTATTTTTTAATTTGCAGATTAAATTAAGAGTTTATTTCCATTTTTTAATCGGTTATTTTTCCCCCTTTTTCTCGATTGCGGTTCTTTTCATTGTCGCAGAATGAACCAGAAAGCGGATCGTGGTAGATATTAGGAGGAAGTGATAGAAAAGTCTATTATTAGTATTATTAATAGGCGATTGAAAATATACTTTGTTGCTCTGAAATTTTCTCAGTTGAAAAATAATTAAACTCATCAAAAAGGTGTATTTTTTAAAAAAATTTGGCACCTTTTAAACTATGTTCAGGTTCAACCATACAGTAGTTACAATATTTGCCTCGGTTGCAATACATAAGTATTTCCTGTAAATTTTATTTTTTTTCTTTCTTATTGTATAAATTTTTTTTAAAATTTATCATAAAAGATAATATTATGTTTCATTCAAAAATTCGATCCTTTGCCCCAGAAAAACCAACCGGAACTCATCTGATTGTAGTGCGAAAAAGAGCCGGCACTAAATTGTAATCCGCGAGTTAGACTCCTGGTTTATGACTTTAGATATCGAGTTTGGGAGGGGGTTTTCGGGGCTCGATGGAGAAAGGGGAGTTTAAAACATGGCGTTCATTATCAGGGGCCCAAGGGATTTACTTTTACTCATCTCTACTTTTTATTGCTTTTTTTTTTTTGAAAATAAAACAAGGCGACATTTAAATGAGTAATGATGTTTTTAATATTTTAAAATTACAAAAAATTTTAATTGATTCTTCTTGATCAAAAAAGCAGCCGAAACAAAAAGTCCGCGTTAAAAAAAATTCCACGTCTGGAAAATTCTGTTCTGCGATTAAAAATGGCGTAAGTGTTGTATATTTGAGTTGTTAACATTGTTTCCTCATTGTCCAAGTGAGGGAAGAGGGTTGAGGGATAGGTGGGTTACGGGAGAAGGAATGGGGTTGGGAACGAGGGTGACAATCATATCGTGTTTTGTTGATTACCTTTTTTTCTAATTTACTTCGGTGACAATGCGATTTATTTACTCTGACATAGTTTTAGATTAAAGCAATAACTCATCAATGTTTTGTTTGTACCTTTAACATCTCTCTTCCACTTTTTTGTTTCGTTTACATTTTTTTTTTTTTGGTTTTTTGTGGATGCCTTTTGACGCGGCGTACACGCCCTGAGATGACTGATAATATTTTTTTCCCTAAGATTCAGAAGAGGAAATACATGACTGCTTCCAAGGGAGAGGGAATCCCTCGGGATGTTAAAATACCGCATCGTGATCCTTTCATCCCTCCCCTTGACCTCGGGCCCCCCGGGTTGATGAGGTAATGTTACCGAAAGGAAAATGACGTGTGATGTCTGATGGAGATGTGGAGCTTAATACAAGATATGCCTTAGAGTTCTGGATGGAACCCCACGGGAGATTCCACAACATTGCATCGGACATGTTCCTACCTTGTAAGCTAATTACGCCCGTGTATTCTTTGATCCGCTTGGCAGCTTTTAACATAACGGAAAGGTCCATCGGTAATTTATCATCTTACCTTCATTTTATACGGTGTGGGAAAACTTTTTATAGCTTATAACGAACCGAAAATATTTTGATTAATGGGCCGTTTATGGCGCAAGTTCATTTAATTTAATTATGCTCTATTAATTCTTTTGCCCTTTATATATAATGTATTTTTGAAACCACTGAACTTTCAAGTTTTCAGCAAAATACATGAGGTATTTTTAGTTACAGTATGAGTTGAAATTTAAATAAGCTTTTCCTGGATTTCGCTGAATTTTAGATTTGGTTTTCAACAACAAAAACGTATAAATGAGTAAACCGAATCCCCGCGGGGTCTTATGTCATATTCACAATGTTTTTGGCTTGAATAAGCTGCCATGCTTTTGTATTTTAAAGTAGGATTTTCGAAATGCGGATTTAAAAAAGGACGCTTTCCGTTTTTCTTTTCCTTGGAATCGATTATTTAAATGAAATAAAATATTTTATTTTCATTTTTTCGAGCCTATGGTTATTTCTTTCATTAGAAGTTGTGGTCACATCGGATGGGAAAAGTTTGTTGTCACTAAAAAAAAAAATCATCGTCACTAAAAAAAAAGTCATCGTCACTAAAAAAAAAAAAAAAAAAAAAAAAAAAAAAAAAAAAAAAAAAAAATATTGCAAAGTAAGCACTAAATGTTTTTCCACTCAGTATAGATTACTTTTCTTTTTTTAACCCGATCAGGATTGTAACAGATGTCTAAATACTATATTTATCTTAAAAAAGTTCTTAAAAGAAATTCCTTTTCGCGGTTTAAACATTTTTTAAAAATGATAAGGAATTTTTTTGAAATTGTACTATTGTATCTGGTGTCGAAGTCACAGCTCTTAGGGCTTAACGCAAAATAATTTAGCGTAGTTAGTGCCTGCCCTGGATACACAAAAACTTTTCAACAATTTTAGATAGTAAAAAGCGATAATCGGAATTGCTTTTTCTAAAGAATACTCAAAAGTAGTAAACAAAAGACGACTTTTAGTTTGCGATCTGTAATACATCATGTTTAGACAAGAGGGAGGTAACCTAGCCATATTGGTGGATATCAGCGCAAGCGTTTTAAATATGGCCGCCTCAATATTGCAGTTGAGCGCTCGAAGCGGACATTCGAAGAAATTTGTGGCTCGTGTTATTTTAATTCCTTACGCCGATTTTTAATGCTTTCTCTTTTAACTTTTGTTAGTTTCTTTGTTCCTTATGTTTTGGTACTGCAAATATAGTGTTTCCAGTGCAGGTGTTTACTATTATAAACTTTGCGTATTTCCTAAAATTGTTCTCTTCAATACTCACTCACTGCCCTCCTAAGCGAAATGGGCCTAAGTCAATTTTTTGTTTTTCGAGTTATGGATACTTGAATCCTTACGGCATTCTCTACCGTACCGTACTGTTATTCAATGAATCCGAAACCGATCAAGAGAAAATTTCAGTTTTAAAAATATATTTTGTATACAAAGCTGTTTATAAAAATATTTTTATTTATTGTTTTCTCAAAACAAAAAAAGTTGGACTTAGGACCATTTCGCTTAGGAGGACAGCTCAGCAGAGCCTAAAATTATTTCAAAAAGCTACTACACACTCTTCAAATAATAATATTCCATCATTAAATTACCCTTCCCCCCCCCCCCCAATCTAAGAAAAACCAAAAAGCATTTTTTCTTTTCAAATTTAAAAAAAAAAAAAAAAAAAAAAAAAAAAAAAACGAAGGGAAATAACAAAGGCTTCAGAATTTGGAAAATTATATCTGCTACCAGTCTATATTCATGTGTTTCGAAAAATAAAATTTTTAAAGACTAATTTTACTAAACAGTTATTAACGATTCTGATTTTTTTTTCTCCATTTGATTTTAACTTTTTTGAACCGAAATATGCTAAAATTGTACTACACATTTTGTCCAATTGATACTACACTCTTTAGATTTCTAACTACACAAAGTGTGTGCTACTACACACAATTTTAGGCTCTGACTCACTGTACTTTGATATCAAAAAATTCCTTAGTATTTAATACTTTTTTCTGTAGCTACTAATAGACGAATTCTTTATTAGTAAAAAATGAATGCTTTTGAAAAAATAAATTGCTGGCTTAGAAACCAGGATTTATGTAAATCGTGTGAGGACATTACTTTGTTCAAAATTAATTGAGTATTATAATAAAATATGGATAATTTTTTTGAATTATGGTTTCAACACGAAAATTTGATTGCCTCAAAAAATGAATCGTTTCGTTAATGCTATCAATGAGTGAGTAGTGCAAATGCAGCTTTTTATTTTAAAAAGGAAATAATTTAACAGTATCATTCAAATACAGCAGAAAAAACAGTTTTGGATTATCGTAGAAGAAAAAAGGTATGTCATTGAAAAAATAAAAAGGAATCTCAAATTGAACGAAACAATCCGAAATGATTTAAATAAATTTAATTAAGCTTAATTAAGATCCATTTATGTCGAAGAAATAACTCGTTATATGAAGAGTGTGGGCTAAAATAAAAGTTGTAAATTTTTTTAAAGATAAAATGCATTTTTTAGGGGTATGCAAAAATATGTTAATGAAAACGTTTAGTAACTATTGGCTTAAAATTAATTAATTAATTAATTGAAGAATATTTTGCATTTTGTTTCACTTACAAATTAATTATTCAATTGTAAGTGAAATGAATTAAAAAATATTCTTGGTAAGAAAAGAATTTAACATTTAAAAACGTTTTTAAGTAGAATAGACGTAAAGTAAACATTTTTTTCCAAAATAACATATCAAAAATTTAAAGATTTTATTTAATGGAAAAAATTTTCTTTTTGGAAATTTGTGAATTATGTACTTTAAACCTTGGGAGATTTTCTGAATTATTACACTCAATAAAAATGACTTTAACATTTAGTCGACTGTTTACTCGAAATTGAAAATCTAGAAAAAAAGAAGAAAAGAACCCTTAGAAATATAATTAAGAGAAAAATCCGGAAACCATGAAATAGCCAACGGAAGTAAAATCCGGAAGTTTAATTATATAAAAAAACAATGCAGCATAAATGAAGAGAGGAAAGCTCGTTAAAACCGCTTTTGCAAACACTAGACTAGAGCAGGCCTGTATAGATTAAACAAGAGCGGCCCACAAATAAACGCGTCGTAAATCTTGTTGTGGTCAGCAAAAGAGCATTCTGCGCATGCTCGATTTACATGAGAGATACCGTTTTGGAACTAGAGAATTACGGTGAATTTCAAACTTGAAAAATAAAACAAAAAAAAAAAAAAAAAAAAAATGAAAAGAAAACAAAATTTAATATGCTGTGTGCTTTCAATACATATATGCGGCCGTCCCACGCCTTTTCCCTTAGCCCCATTCAGAACTTTGTCCTCCATCGTTTCGTAGGTGAGATCATTATCGGGACCCTATGAAGGATTACGTAAACCGATCCAAATAAAGAAAAATATTTTGTGGTGTCGTATTTTAATCGCGAGTTGCATGACAAGAAAAAGAGTCCGTTGTAAATCTTGTTGGGAGATATACAAGAGACATACGGGCCAAGTCTGTACCTGGTTTGATTTATCGAGAAATTCGTTAAAATACATTGGAATACACTTTTATTCGTAATCTCATCATTGCTGCAGCTCCGTCTTGGAATTTTGGTCGCAGCACTGAATGCATTCTTGTTTCCAAGTGCACGATAGGAACAATGCCTTTTGTGAGTGGATACATAAAATGGGTATGGGGGCTCTTGAAGTTTACATTTTTTAAAACTTGAAAAACCTCGCTTTTGAATATTTAATTTCAGTGAACCGTCAGAAAGTAAACACCTACCAAGCCGCCACTGACTTTCCATTTATTCATTCAGCCATTCATGCAGCCATTTAGTTATTTTTTAGAGATTTATTATCTGACAATGCAACCCTGTTTTAGGGCGGTTTTTTCAGATTAAATTTCGAAGCTTCTAAGTTTTTTTTTTTTTTTTCTTCTTATTTCTTCTGGATGTCAAATTTGCTTGTAGGGGACGTTTATCAAGTCAACCGCAGGGGGACTTGAATTTGTCTAGGAAACCGTGTTGTCAAAACACTTTTTTTAAAAACCTCATCCCTATCTCCCCTTCTATTGCGGCAGTCTCATCTGAAACATTGAAATACGGAGTATAATGATCTTAAAGTGGCTCATTTTAGATTAGAGTATCCTGCATAAAACACACATAAATATGAAACATATTTCGTGGATAAATAAATAAGCAAAGGAGATTTCCATTCACATCTGACCACCCTTTATATGATCATCCATATATTTTTTGCCAACTCATGAATCAGTCTTTATATCATACGTAAATAATTTAACGGGGCAGCTACTCGTTTTCAACCCCTTCCACTCTTTACAAAAACTTTGAAAGCTCGCCAGATCCCTACAAAAAAAAAATGAAATACAAAAACTTCATAAATAAATAACGAAAATTTCATCCCTAGTTTACAATGGAGGAACATAAAATAATTCAAAATGGCGTCCGGCCCGTGCCATGGTTAAACAAGAATTTCGAAAGCTTTAGGATGATCGATGCGGCTATGTGGGCCGAGCAGTCCGAATCCTTTGAAAAATACGTAATAAAAAAGAAAGAAAAAAAAAAGAAAAAAAAATATTTGAAATGAAAGAAGCTCTATGGATGGAGGGTTGCAAGCTGATGCAAGATTTTTCCAACCAAGTTTTGAGCTCTTGCAAAATAAGTTTGGAGAAAGTTTTCGAGAAAGTTTTGGTCGATAATGCTGGTTGTAGTCTATCTTAAACTCTCGTTTTCTCTTCGTTGTTCCTTTGTCAGTGGCGTTTGGTTTATTTAAAAAAACTTAAATTTATTGACATCCTTTGTGTTTTTTTTTCTTTCCCCATTGGATAAAAAAAGAAAAAAAAGAAAAATCTTTTTTTTCTTCCTTATCAGTCCAGACACTCCAGACATTATTAAAAAATAGATTAAAAACCAAACAGTTTCTTTTTAAGCAATAAAATATTAAGGGAATCACCTTAAGGGTTTTCCTTAGGGGTGGATTCGAAATAAGGGAGGGGGACGGAAAAAGAAAGATTCCAATTACTTTTTTGTGTTTCAAGTTTTATTAAAATCATGCCATGCGATATCGTTAGAAAACAGACTGGCTTACCAAAAAGTCGTTGAAACGTTGACTGTTCTTAGGATCTGTTGAGAATATGCCAGCTTTGCAGTCGTACGTCAAAATGTCCCACTGTCCCATAGCTATAAATTTTGCCCACCCCCATACGAAAAACCCTTCTCAGGCGAAAAGCATCTGAGCCACTATCTTATTAAGGGGCGCAATCGTACTTTTTTTCATCGTTTAAACTTTCACCGACTTCTTAATCTAATCCTGGAACCCAAAGAATTTTTTTATTTTGAGAAAAAAATTTTTTTTAATTTCAGAAATGTTTTGTAGGAAAAGGGATTTATATTGTTAAACTTGTAAAGCTCTTCGGTCCCTTCGAATTCTTTAAAATCTCAGGAAGGAATCTCACTTTCATCAAAGAAAAGGTATGCGCTGTGTGCGCTATGTGCTCTAACGCGCAAACGTGGGTTACAAAAAAAAATATCCCTGAACGTATTCTTAGTATTTGAACTTTCAATATATTCGAATTGTTTAATTGTTAAAAATATATGTTAATTGTCTCCATTTTTTTATTAGTGTGTAAACTTTACAGTGTCCATCTATGGCTTCATACATTAAAAAAATGGAGTATCCTCAAGGTGTTTTTAACAAATTACTCTCAGGCTTTTAAATGCCGTATTACAATTAATAAAAATAAAATCGGGTGAAGTACGACGAATTTTGTATTGATGTTACAGCCAAAACCCGAAGTGCATCACGAGTTTATTTTTGAACAGAAGAACTTACGAAGATTCCCGCTTAGATGTTTCGAAAAAATTTGATCGAATGTAACATAATCATTATTTTTTGTCATAAAGTTGAAAAGAATTTGACTTGGATCGTTTTTGAAAAACTGCTTCATTTCTTATTATTTTCCTATTTTCTTTGCTTAAAACATTTTTTTTATTTTTTTATTTTATTTTATTTTTTTTTATACAGAAAATTGTACGCTTGAATGCTGCCAAAACCGACTCCAGCGTGTAGTATAAAACCTTGTCTCCACTTGTGATTAATCAGGTGATCGGATTAATCGTATCCCGTATTTATCCGAGTGCCGGAAAATAATTCGGCAGTACACGCCGTAATATTTTTAAAACTACGCAAACTGCGGAGCACTCTATTCAGGTGATTTCGGATTATGATTGTAACATCGATAAAAAACAAAATAACCAAGTTAATGTGGCATTTATGTCGTCATTAAATGATTTATTGAAAATATATTCCCTTCCTCAATTTTATAGTTTAATGTCTTATTTTAGAATTTTTTTTAATAATGGGTTTTAATATTTAGCCTAATTTTATCAAGTGAGGGAAAATCTATGTAAATTAATATTTTTTTTTTCCAAAAAACGCAGGACCTGTAGGATCGTGTATATTCAGAGTTTGAAATCCGTAAACAAGATTCATAAATCTTTTTCTGTTCGCTTTAGATCGCTGCTGTGTCTGTTAATTTATTTATTACGTTTTGAAAATAGTAAGCTTTACGGTTTTTCATCACGAACCGTGTCGCATATATACTACTGAGCAGTACAATTCTTACTGAAAATTATGAACTTCTCTCTGGCATATGTAAATTAAAATTCGAAAAAAAAAAAAAGACATAAATCTCGAACGTGTAAACTGGCTTCGGGGATGTCGGGGTGCGAAGCCAAATTTTACCGAATTAAAGATGGTGGATGTTAAATTTATGGGGACGGTGACTTTTAAAATTGGAAGCGTTATTAATAGACATTGAGCTGTAATTATCTTTTAATGAAAATTTAAAACGAAATTTTATGTTAAAAAAATGTGATGAATACAATTATAATACAAGTTTTTTGGTGGAAACACCTGAATTTTTCCTTTTAAATGGATCGGCCGAAAGGCTGCTGTAATTAAGTCACTGTGGAAAGAAACTAGGTTCAATTCATCTTTCTGTTTTAAAGTGAAGAGAAAAAGAAATGTTTGTCAGTATCTCATATAATTTTGATGAAAGTGGGTACATTTGTTAATTAGATAAAAGCTTTAAAATAATTTAATGAAAAAAGTCCCATGTTAGTTATCCTCTTGATAGTTAAAAATGTTATTAGAACTTAATTTAAAAATATCATCGATAAATAAATTAAGAAAAAAGCTTGTCTTTTTGATGATAAGAGGGAGTAAGTGAAATAACGTTCATGTCTTGTTTAAAAGAAAACATTTTAGAATAGTTAAAAGTTAAATCCGTTTTTCGGAGACTTCTGAACGGAAACTAGTTACAATTACACATTCAAACTCATTAATCAGCACAATGAGATAACCAGAAACATCTTTTTTTTATGAATTTTTCTTAAATTGGAGGGAAAGACAAAGACCATGTCATTTTTTTTATCTCGTCTTCAAGCTGAACAGCTACTTCAGTGAAGGTTATTCACTTTTAACGATGCTGTTAAACCAACATTCTCGCCAGTGAGATTCTTTTAAGTGCAGCATGAAGTTGTTAAAAAAGTCATTTTTTACAAGAATGATTAAAGATTTAATATAAAAATTATTCCAGTTTTAATTAATAATTAAGATATTAATCATCACGATACGGTCATTCTTATTAATCGATTTTTAATGATTAATTCATAGTGTGAAGCCATTTTTTTTTTAAGAAAAAAAAAAGTCATCCAAGTAATTTAAAACTGGAAATAAGTTTATTTATCCGTGAGCCAAGGTAATTTTATATGCACATATTATATGACTGGCATTTAAAATCATCAGACTGCATTAAAGATATGTTATTTTACTTTTTGCAATTAACTATGTTTCAGTTCTTGCAATGTTGCTGTCGCTTAAAAATCCTCGAAAAGTTTTTCCCATTTTTACGGGGCTAAGAATGGAATGGTGAAAAGGAATGAAATTCGAGATTTAATTTACCTAATAGTTACAAATTTGAAAAAGAAGCAATTAGTAGACGATGACGATCGAAAACCGAAATTCTATTTTTGATAAAAATTTGAAGTTTAATATTCAACATTATTCATATTTTTACTTTACAATCTGTATATGTAAGTTTAAAATCTTATTACAAATACGAGCAATAGTTTGTTTATTTATTTTTTTTTTTCTTCTGTGTTTTCGTTATTTACAAAATCGAATGTTCTCCATATCATCAAAATTTCATTAATCAATTAATTTGATTTGTTATAGAGAATTACAGTATTTGGAAGGCGTAATTGCTCAATGGATCTATTGAGTAATGGATATATAATTTGAGATTCTCTGTACAAAGGCGTTTGGTATCCTTAAAGCTCTAACGATTTTTTTTTTCATCATACGTTTCCATCGTGAAGTTCATAAAGTCATCACGATCCAAAGTCAAGCCAGATATATTGTTTAAGGCTGACTCAGAAGAAGAACGATTCATGTTAAATCATTAAATTCAAACCGCTTTATATAAAAAAGCCGTTCTTCGTTGTTTTTAAATGTAATGAAGTAATAATTTTAAGAATACGTCCTGGGGCGCTAGAACGAGATAATGAAGTTTTAAAATTTAAATATCGATTCGCGCGCCGGGATTGGTAAAATGATTTTTTTTTCAGATACACCCAGTTTTCTTAAGGAGCGAAAAGAAGAGAAGAAAAAAAAGGGTTAAGAAGCAGTAGAATTTAAAGAGGGGAGGGAAAAAAACCATTCTGATGCAAGAACTTGAAGCTGAAAACTCCGAAATGGGTGGAAAAAGCTCTCCATCTCCCGCCAACCTATATATCAAATCTTTATCTTCCGAAAAGAAAACAAGTCGACTTTTTCCGTCTCTTACTATCGTGTCTGACTCTTTATGCTTCATCTCTTTTCTTTCTATTTCTTTTTTTTATTTATCTGTCGCTTTTAGTATTCGATATTATACGTTCTCAAAGCTCTTTCTTTGCTTTAACCTTATTCATGAGCTTTTATATTAGGTCTCTATGAAGAAAAAGATATATTTAAGTTAAAACATGGTTTTGGAAGGTGGAGAAACTTTTTTTTAGGTCTTAAAATATTTTTACGAAATGACCTTTTTTTGTTGAAACTTTAAAGAGTTGATGCACATACGAATGATGAAAATCTTTCCTCTTCAAAAAGGAGAAAAAGGAAAATACTAAATAAAAGTAAGCAGGTAACCGGGTACGAAGGGTCGGCATCTCAGATTTATACCATTCAAGCGGAAAAGTTGAGGGTTTTTTTCACGGAAAAGGAGAGAAGCTGGAAAAGTTAAAGGAGAATGTTGCCCGCATTTGAACAGTGACTGTCACAATGTACGTTATTACCGTCTTGGGAGTCCTCTCCCGGTTCTTTCTTTCCTCCTACCGTCTATATGGCCCCCTGCCGAACCCTCTAGCACAGCACAAAGTATCCATTTTCAAAATCTTTTACTTAGTCAAACAACTTGTATTTACCTTTTTTAAAACCATAAATGTCTTTATACGAATGAAAACCTTATTTTATTTGTTAAATTGGAAATTTCGTGCCTTCAATGTTTTTCCCGTGTGCGTATTTTTTCCCCTTCATCTTCGGATTGGGGAACGGACCACGATTTCCGCTTTCAAGTAGGTACCAAAGTGCTGTTATGTTATTGGTTTAATGGGACTCTTGTGGATGGTTTTCGTAACATTTCTTGAATTCTTAAAAAGATCGTGAGATTTTGGGTTAAGATTTTCCTTTTTTGTTTCCATAACTCAAATTTTTGTTAGGTTTACTCGGTTGGTTTGAATTTAGACCATTATTTATTGTGATTTATAGATATAATTTTTGGTAAAACTTTATTTTAAAAATTAAAATTAGACTAAATGCAAACACACACTTCACGAAACAGTCATTTTAAAAAAAACTGGGATTATTGCCACTGAGCGGTCCTGAACAAAAATGGGTCCGGAGAAATGTATTTTATCGGAATTATAATTTTGTTTTTTATTGGGAGGAACGTTTCCAAACTTTGTACGTTTGTTTGGTTTGGCTCTTAGCCATTTTATAATCCAGATTCGTTGTTCTTCCTCTTTGAAATTGCATAACTCGTACATTTCCTTTATTTTTTTTTCTTTCTTAAAAAGCTTGCTCTTCTTCCTTAGGCGGGTATCGTATAGGATTTTGAATAATAAAATTACAGCGGTTAATTTGAACTAGGGATAAAAGCGATGTTTACAATTTTATTATTGTTATCAAAGAGCGCCGATTTAAATATTTAACGGGTTTAATATCCTTTCCCGTGAATCTTTATACACATCGATAACCCTTTTTTTCTAAAATTAGGCAAATGAAAATATTTCCTTCTTAATCATCTTCACATCATTTTACATAGGCAATTTGACGTGTTGATGATACCGGTTTATAAGAGTGAAATAAATTCTTTGACAGTCCGTCACGCGTGTCCTCCTTCATGTACAATTTTCTCAGCGGTTTTTTTTATTTTTTATCGCCATTATTGCCCCGCGTTTTCCATTAAATCGCTCAGAACACAATTATTAAAGATATAATTTCAAACATTACCGACGTCATTAGCTTATTTTCTCCCCCTTTTGCCTTTGACTTAATAGCAAACGCATATTTTTCATCCCACTTTAATTTCGAAAAAATGATCACTTTTGATTCTCTAGTATGGAAAACCGACAATCGTAATATTTCTAAAAAAGTGGTTTTCCAAATAGTCGCAAAGTGATTACATTGTAGTTCTTCAAGTGTGCCTCTTTGGTGCGTGAATGAATCCGCACGGAACAGATGATTTGTTATTATTAAAGGGCGTGCCGAATTAAATGTTTGATGAAGACGTAAAGTGCTTTGCGTTATGTTATCTGTGTTTATGCGTTTGATCGATGGATCTCTTTGATTAAGACGTTAAGTAGATGTAAAATATGTTAAGTGATAGTTTAAAAAATATTAAAAAAAAAAAAAAACTTCGCGCGCGCATCACGTAAACGGGTTATAATTTTGTGTAATAATTTGGCGTCTCTATTCCTGCTGCTAATTAGCGCGCCTGCTCTCATTTCTTTTGACTGAAAATGCATTTATTTTCTGTGATATAAAACATCTACGAAAAACAATGAATAAGGTTTTAAAACTGTTTAAAAATTTTAATTCAAACCCCTTTTCCTTCTCAGGAGAATGTCTTTATATTGGACTATATCCTTCCGAACGCCTACCGATTACATAGAGAAATAAAATCTAGACATAAATTTTCTCCAAACTTCGTAAATAGCTGAGAACAATACAATAGAGACCTGCTTTATATTGGAATAGCCCGAAACATGCAACGTTGCCACGTTACGCTAACGATTTATTAATGGCAACAACTCCCAAGATGTAAGTGCAATAAAATTGCACGAATTATAGAATCTTGCGGCAGTGTACCGATGAATAAATGCATTTGGAGATTTCGATTCACTACTGGATTTTTCATACGAAATTCCAGGTTGTTTTTTATTTTTTTTTTTCATTATTATCTCGTATCTTTCTCTCGCTTGCTCGCGCTCACTTTATAAAATTTAATGTTTTATGCTAATTTAAACATGGCTGTCAATTACATTGTCACGCTTATCACTTTGAATTTTTTTTACAGCGTTCGATTCTTTTTTCCGAGCCTTTTGTTTTTTAAAGGGAGTTAATTGCTGATTCGTGTTTAGTCCATCGAAATGAATTTTTCAAGACCAAAAAAGAAAAAAAAATGGTTAGTTTTTCTTTAACTAACAGTAGGGTAAAACTTTGGCAGGAGTCGGAAAATAAATTTATTCTGGTAGCTGTTTAGTATTTGCTTCTTTTGTTAAAAATTTTTTTGGCGCCTTCCTTTAATTCATATCAAGAATTCCAAAGGGCGCCAAAATTTTTTTTCGAATTTTAAAAATATTTCTTGGACGATCGAATAAATTTACTTTGGCATTTTTGCTTCTATTCGGTAAGAGCCCTCTGAGGCCGAATTTTTTTAAAACTACTTTAAAATTTAAACTTTTTAAAACAATCATTATTAGAGTTTTAAATGTTTCCTGATCATTTTGAATACGAATGCCTTCAACTCTTAAAAATATTATTTATAACCTTAAGTAGATAAATAAATAAAAAGGAAAGGGAAAAGGAAAACCTTTTCAACAAATTATCTAGCAAGGAACGTGATCGATGCAGATTTCGCCGGGTGTGAGATTCTTTTCCTTCTCAGCAATCATCCTGATTGCCTTTCGATACATTTTACTAGGATTTACATTTTTTTATCTTGTATAAAACTCGAACATTTAATATTGTAAAAGCGAAGCGGTCCAGATCTGGAATCGAATAACTTCTCTGCACGTGACGAAGGTTCCCCTCCTGTTTCCAACAAAACGGGCGTAGGTGCATTTCATTTGAAAACGCATGAATATAATTTTTTTTTCTTTCATTAGCCTATGAAAGTCCAATTGATCGAATTCTTTTTTTTTCTTTATCGCGAACTCATTTAAGGATGATTAAATATTTTAATTGATTTAACCTATATACGACTAAACGTCATATAGGAAACTGATTCCATCGGCTGAGTTATCTCGATTCGCTTTTAAACTATTAAGCCAACGGAATGTATTCACCTTATTATTTGTATTTTCCCCGCCAGAGGCGCTATTTCAGTTTCTTTTCCAATATAGTAACAACGGTTTATTGCATTTTCTAAGTAAATTCTTCTTTTTCGAATTTATTTCGGAAAAATGCTAAAGAACTTCGTTTGTGTTTTCTCCCCTTTCTCCCTGTTTTTTTTTTTTTTTTTTTTTTTTTTAACTTCGTTTTTTCAGTGTTTTAACATTATTCATAACTTCAACGATTCATAACGTTAATTTGAATAAAATAAATCGCACTAAATATTTTTTAACTTGTTTTCTTTTTTGTGTCTGGAAGCGGGAAGAATAATTTATGGGATTTAAAAAAAATGAGATAGAAAAGGAAAAGAGCCAATAACCCAGGTTTTCGGGGCCCCCCTGTTATCTCCGCTTATGATAGTGACGGATAACTTCCTGGACCCTAAAGTACCGGCATTCTATTATCTTCATACATAAAAAGTTTCAATTTTTTCAAGATTTTTGCGCTCTTCAACTTCTTCAACCTTAAAACTTAATTTTGACTCCCTCGCCCTTTGAATGGAACTACAAAATACGAATATTTCTCAGAAAGGTCTCATGACGGCTCACTTATCACGTGGCTACCAAACATGCATAATCTATCAAACCTTTTCATTCAATTTCCTGACCCCTTGAGCGCTCCAGTCGAAAACCTAAGAAGCTCTTCGAATTAATGAGAGAACTTATCCCATAAAAATTAATTTTTTATGTTGATTCTTTACATAGTTCAAAATATTTGAAAATTTTCGTCTCTTCCCCACGCGTAAACGTTTTTGGCTTGCGAATGCAAGGTAAAGCAGTTTCAAATGGTATTTTTTTAACTTAAAAACTTCCTTTGGAAAAAAATGTTTTACAATTTTTTGCAACAAGTAAGTTTTCGTAACTAAAACATTTTTTTTTCTTTTTTAGCTCAAATCGAAATGTTATTTTAACTGTGTGGATTTTAGGAAACGATTAAGCAAATATTGAGATTGTAAAACAAAATGGGTGGAACGAAGCTATAGAAGCAGTCGGGATTCTCACGAGCAGTATACATTCGGATAAAGTTATAAATCCACCGAGTTGTTGATTGCTGGAGGCGGACATGATTCTCTAAATCTTGTTCAGCTGGAAGCAAAATCCACCGGAGAGTCGATTTTAAATATAAGAACATGCAAAATGAGTATTTGATAATTTCGTTTAGGAATTTTGTTTATTTGAAAAGATTAAAAAAAAAAAAAAAAAAAAAACAGATTTTAAAAGTGATACAAAATGCTTGTAGTGTCATGATGTCGGTCCCTTCCGTGCCGGGAAGAAAGCGAAAATCCGCAGAATATGACTAATGAATTAAATTACTTTTGATTAAAGGAATAATCAGGACTGCTTTCGTGCAATTTTCAAAATTGAATAACATTTACAGCGTTCGGCTTTGATTCCAGGGATAATGACTCCTTGTTTTCAAAATGAGTGTTGAACTAAATATATACGCATAAAAGCAAAACCACGACGAAAATTTTATGGAAATATTACTTCGACTTTTCTCATTTTCCACGGCGCTCATAAAAACCTAAAAAGAAAATATCCCGGGAAAATTCCGGGGAAATGGTAGGATTTTCACAGAAAACGCATAATAATTTATGAGGGAAAATATTTCGTAATTAGTAATTCACCAAGAACCATAAATTAAGTAGACTTAAGGAAATAGTCCGAGTTTAATCCATGATAAAGAGGTTATATTCAAAGGTTTTGCATGAATAATCAGCAATTATCTCCTTCTTTTACCTTTTATCTCGACTATACTTTAGATAACTCTTTTCATTTGAAAAGTCATTTTCCGTGTTGAACAAGGCATTCATCAAATATCGGAAATCTTTTGTGCTGAATTTTGAAAGAAAAAATTAAGTTATGACTACCGGTGAGATATGGCGTTATTAAGCTGCATTGCATGTATTTAGAGTGGTGCAGGTTTTTATTGGGTAAAAATCCCCCTTTTTTTTTAATCTCCTCAATTTGGATTTTGAATATTTTTTCTCAAGAAATATTCCTACAAATGGTAAATGTACTTATTAATTCTAGTTAATGTCAAAATTTAAAAAATTGTCCTTTTGCGAAAGAAAAATAATTTTGAAAAATATCTTCTGCTTGTACTCTGATTTCGAGCTGGCCCAAAATTGTTTTTTATTCATGTATAAAGTTGCAAAACGGAGTGCGCCTCATTCCGTTTTCTTAGTAGTTCAGAGATTATTTTTGAGATCTTATCTCAAATTTACGCAACGTGAAACCGTCAAAAAATATATGATTATTCTATAAATGGTTACCGAATGAAGGCATAACATAAACTAGGCCTGTGGTTCAGCCAAATAAATATGTAAAAATTTTGAATCATTTCACGATTTTAGTGCTTTTTCGCAATTATTTACATATTCATGACAACGTATTGTTTTGCTCAATTTTGTGCCAAAAGTACAGATTAGGGGTGTTCGATATACGGGTCTAACTCGGGTCTAGACCCGAATTACTCGGGTCCGGGTCCAAATCTCGGGTCCGGGTCTATCTCGGATCTAGACCCGAACTACTCGGGTTCGGGTCTAACTCGGGTCCGGACCCGAGTTAACTCGGGTCGGGTATTTTCGGTTCCTACCCGAAAAAAGTCGGGTCCGGGTCCGGACCCGAAGCTACCCGTTCTCTATATTTTTGCGGTATAATGATCATTTCGCCACTGATCATTCCGCAATCGTTTAATAACATTAATTTTCATCTTTTTTTTTTTTTTTTTTTTTTTTTTTTTTTTTTTTTAAAAGGATGATAGAAATTAGAAACATCTTTTTGAGTTTATTTTTTAAAGCAATTTTTTTTTTCCTCGCAGTAACAAATTTTATGTGAAAATTAACATAATTATAATAAAATCGGTCTACATAATTCTTATGGTTTTTTCTTTCTTTCTTTATTTTGTTTTTATTTTATTTTATTTTTTTTTTTAATGTTTAACTTTTGGAAAAAACAGCCGAAAAAATTTATGTAGACCGTTTTTTGCATATTTACATATAATTTTTTACTGTGTTTAAATGGATTTTTTTTTTCTTAAATTTACAAAATAAAATTTGGAAAAACAGTAAACTAAATTTTCTCTTTATTTATTGATCGATTATTATGAGACTTAGTAAACGTTTATTACTGGAAAGAAAAATCAGCTCTTGGTCATGATCCGATCCGATCCAACTTTAAAAAATACCGAAAATAATGTAAAAAAATTGATAAATTTTAATGTAAAAAAAAAGTCGTTTGAAACGAGGGAAAAAAATTGTGACGTAATTGTACTATTAAAAAAATGAAGTTTGGTAACCCTGATCCAAAAATAAGCCATGTTTGAGTTTTTTTTTATGTTTTGATTTGTAATTTTTCCAAAATGTTAAAAAATAAAATGCACCATTTTTTTTCTTCTTACAAACACATGGAAAAAACGAAAGGCGCGATAGCAGGAACACCAACTTTTAAAATTCAAATTATAGTACAATGACATCACAATTTTATTTGCCGCTTTTTTAAATTTTTTTCAAAATATCAGATTTTTTCGGAATTTTTGGAATTTTTTTTTCCAACTTTGTTTCATTGACCCTTTTTGATTTTCATTAAAGTAATATTTTTATGAAGTAAATAGTTAATTTTAACCAGGATATGCGTCACTTAACTTTCCTATTCCGAAGAAAAATTTTAAAAACCGGTAAGCAAAAATTATTTTTTTTTCTATCTAAAGCTAATTTTTTTTAAATAACTGATTAAAATCATTTATCGATAATCAATTTAAAAATTATTCATTCATTAATCAATCAATAAAGAAAAATTTTAATTTACTGCTTTCAAAAATTTTAATTTTATAAGTTTAAACTTATAGAATAAAAGAATAAAAAAAAAAATTCTATTAAAAAAAAAAAAAAAAAAAAAAAAAAAAATTGCTTTAAAAAATTAACTCAAAAAGATGTTTCTAATTTCTATCATCCTTTAAAAAAAAAAAAAAAAAAAAAAAAAAAGATGAAAATTAATGTTATTAAACGATTGCGGAATGAACAGTGGCGAAATGATCATTATACCGCAAAAATATAGAGAACGGGTAGCTTCGGGTCCGGACCCGGACCCGACCTTTTTCGGGCAGGAACCGAAAATACCCGACCCGAGTTAACTCGGGTCCGGACCCGAGTTAGACCCGAACCCGAGTAGTTCGGGTCTAGACCCGAGTTAGACCCGGACCCGAGATTTGGACCCGGACCCGAGTAGTTCGGATCTAGACCCGAGTTAGACCCGTATATCGAACACCCCTAGTACAGATGAATCAAGTGAAGTACGCAGAAATGAATTGTTTTTAAGTTTTATGAACTAAAATATACAAAAAGATTTTAATCTTGACAGTCAGCGGTTTTGATAATACAACAACACTAGAATTTTCTCCCCAAGTAGCCCTAGCGGCATGATATTTTTTGAAAAAATTCCTGAAAAACAATCATTTCATGTAAAATTTAATGAAAATAATAAATATGAAACGTTCCTTCAAGTGAGCAGTACGCTGATTACATTAAATTAAGATGTATGTTCCTTAATGTGGTATGAAAGTTATTTTTTTCTTACACTTCGCCGTTCCCACCCCCAAAGGTAAAGTAACTCCTTCGTAAGAATAGACTCCTCAATTCTCGAAACATGGAGTATTGTTAACTTGATTTACTTGCGCGATAACCCCGAAAATACTTGAAACCAGTCCCTGTTGTTCAATAGAACTACTACCGGCCTGCAATCGCTTTTATTGCTTTGCGTTACAAACTAATTAGAAAATACATTTGATTTATCACCTATAGCCTTACAGAGTTGTTTTAAGTTAATTTTTTTTTCTTTGAATATTCGAATACGTAACGAGTTATTAATGCTTCAAATTGTCGATCAGATGATAAGTAAAAATTATTGGAAGTATTAAAGGTTATGATCATTCTGTTTGATAACCGGATTTTTTTTTTATCTGTTATTATTCGTTTTTGGTGGATGAAAAATATTTTTTTTTTTCGGGAGTTTTTTAAAGGTTGAACTAACTTTGAAAAATATATTGCGATCCGCGACTTCCCATTTCCATTTCGATTATTACCCTTGGTGAATTATGAATTCGAAAAATAAACCGGAAAAGAAACGTGATTGTTTGTTTGTATCACGAACGGCGACCAATTTTTTCCCCGATTTAAATTCGGTCGACCGGTCTTGTTACGGAAATAATCTTTTTTTTTTTTTTTTTTTTTTTTTGGAAAAAAAAAACGCACACAACTCCGGATACATTCCTCGGTTAAGCTGTCATCGTTTTCATCACACGTTTCGATGATCGATTTCCAACATAAATCATATTAACTTTGATCCCGTTAAATGTTCCCAGTCATTTTAAGTAAACGGATCACGAAATTAAGTCTTTAATTTAATTATTTTTGTAATAAATGTCATTATCTTAACAAGGATTATATACACAGCTTACATTTTAATCACTATCTGTAGTATATCATTTTCTCTTTTAGAGGTCAAATAGTCATCCTCCCATCTGTATAATCTGATTTTTTTCTCTCAAAGACATATTTAGAAATGAGCATTTTAAACGGTTCAAAGATCTTGGAGAAAAAAAAAAAAAAAAAATGAGAGATTCGTGCTTTAAATACTTTGTAACAAATTAATTTTCAAGTGAATTACATTATACAAAAACGCAGTTATCTCAGGAGATTGATATGTAACATACAGTCATACAAGCCACTTGACATAAAGAAGAGAGTGTGTCGAGATAATTTATAACAAATGATTCTGCTTGACAGTTGAGCTTGTAACTTCGCAATATGTTAAGTTCACGGATAACCGTGTTTTTAGGATTGTTTACACAGTATAAATTCTGGAGTGCCGTGTTTTGACTCCCGATGAAGACTTTAAGGATGGTCATTGGTAAATAATCGTCTGGAAGGAAAGGTGGAGTTAACTTCGAGTGTCATACTGTCATACTAAAGCTAGCGCATTGCAGGCTGTTAAATTATATTTTTCGTATTTTTCAGCAGTTTTTAAAAATAAATCAAGCCTTTCACAGCTTTACGGTATTCAATTAAAAGTCGGTATTCGTGTAATCCTACAAATGCCGACTAAATAATAATGCATCGGTTTCATTTTCAACCTCCAAATTAAAATCTCAGATTCGGGACCGCTTTCTTTCATATAACCTCATAATTTGGTTAACCATAATTAATGCCGTTTGATTCGTTCTACGTATTTTAATTGAATGTTTAATGCGCATTTCGTACATTCAATACATATTTCAATTACTAACCGTAGGACAATGTTATTATGAATCCCTAGCCTCCTTGTTATATATTTCCCGTTAAAAATTTTATACTGCTGTGTGATATGCATGAAAATGGACCTGAATGCGACAACAGTAACGCCACTATGTTGGTGAATTTCTAAATATTAAATTTTTCTGATAAATAGAGGATGTGTTTTTGAATAGAAAAACAACACACCGGCATTTCCTATTTAAACAGAAATTTAAAACATGGAATTTTACCTCCGATTCATGTGTTTGCATTATCAAAATCTCAGAAGTTTGTTACCAAGAAAATAATTACAGATTTCAAATACAAAAAGTTGTACTTCAAAATTTTTTTTAGCAATCATTTACAAGTTATTTTTATTATGTCTGGAATTGTATTTTAAAAAATGGTTAAGGTTTCGCCTCTTAGATTACTAGAAGTATTCACTCTTTTTGAAGAAATTCGTAGGGAGTAGGAAAAACACAAAAATGCAAATTTTTCAACGGCAAAAAGGCAATTTAAAATCCGTTTTTAAACCAAGTAAAATCGAAATAAAATTGATGCGAATTAAAACGGATTAATGTGCGGCGGGATAGGAAAGTATAAACCGACCTGATGGCTTAGATCACCGGGGAATTGAAGAGAGGTCGTTCGGTAAAGCTGCCATTGTTTGCAGAGCCGCGACATAACAATAGCCACCACCCATTCTCTCTAAATTCCCTTTTCCAGTTCGAATTTTCCAATCTGATTTAAATTTTGATTTTAGATACTATTTTCCTTAGCCCGATTCACACTCACAAAACTGCTACGGACCGTAGTAATAAATAATATAACTGCGCAACCCCGAAACATCCCGGCTTTACTGAGTGTTTTTATACAGCATAGCATTGTAAAAAAAGAAACCTAACTTTCACTTTAGGAAACGGAAGAAAAAAGATTCTTAAGAATAGAGAAAATGTTGCGCAACAAAAAAAGGACCTTTTTTTTTTTGTTATTTACCTCTGAATTCTTTTCAAATTGTTTCAGTGGATTCTTAGTTATGATCCGGATCATCCAGGTTGAAGTCAGATTGAGATTCAAGTATATGTAATTTTTAACTTTAATTTTCTTCTTTTTTTTCAGGTAAGAACTTAAGCTTAATTTTCATCTTAGTGCCATACGACGCATACGACTTTGGGTATGTAAGTATTATTTTTAAGATGTAAAGCTAGCTACTGCAAGCCATTTTTAGTATTCCAAAACCCTTCCCTTTTTTTTTTCTCCGTTTGAATTATTTGTACGTCCGCAAACCATTTATATGTTTTTCGGCAATGCCCGACATTTACATAAATGCCAATTAATGTGACTGCAAGGTCAAATGAGAAAGAGATGGATATAAACCTTTGAATGTCAACCGGCATTCCATTAAATCAGGTTATATTTTCGGTTTCAACTTTATTTTGATTTATTTTGTTTTTCAATGCCATTCGATGTTGATCGAAAACAGGTTTTCTATGCATCTAAAACGATTTGAAACTCTAAATGGTAATTAACGCATTTAGAAAAATCAACACCGCAAGCTAAGTATATACATCGAATCAAAATTAAGCAAAATTATTAAAGCACACAAAAATATCCTTACCGTAATTCCAAAAAAGCCGCAAAGAAAAGAAATTAATATTGAATATGCATGTTAATTTCTAGCTAAAGCAGAAAAAAAAAGAAAAAAAAATGGAATTTAACGAATGCTGATTGAAAAAAAAGCCAAGCCAAGCTTTCAATTGTAAGTACAAGCAAATGCCGCGCACAAAGGAAATAAAAAAGAACAGTAGGTGGACCGTTGTCAAATTGGAAATAAAAACTTGCATTTTAATAAAAAAAAATTCAACTAAAAACAATGAAAAAGAATAAAAAAAATAATCAAACAACACAAAAAGTTTGTTTTGAATCAAAATGGCGTCCGAACTGTAGTTGTTGGGGAAGTCGATGGCGTCACTCTACGCCGGTCGAGGTGGAGTTGTAAAGCGCAGTCGCAGAGAGTACATTCCACGTTTACTTTTCAGCCATTATGAATTTACTACTTCGATCGTTTCAATAACTTTATTTTGAATTTCACTTTTTTTCAAATACATTTTTTTTTTATTTTTACAGTTTGTACTGTTCGATTTCTAACGTAAAGTTATGGAATTTTTTTATGAATACGTTTTTGCCCCTTTTTTTCTTCTAATTATTATTATTATATCTATTTTTTTTTAAATTGTTTATTTTTTTTACTTTTTTTTTTTTTTTATTAAGAAGATAGATTTTGTTTCCAATTATATATTTTCCTTTCGGCCTCATTCTATGAAACAAGAAAACCAGCAATAGCATTTAAAGCATAAGGAATCAAATCAGAAGCGTAAATAAAATCCCCAAATTTTTCAAGAATATTGAAGCAAATGGTGGAGGTAACTATTAAATGGATCTTTTTTAATGATTAATGAACTGGATGCATGATAACGTTCGCTTTTTGTAAATCATTATTTGGACACAGAGTTTTCTAAAAAGCGTTGCATTTAGGTTTTGGGAATCTTCATGCGAAATATTTATCCTGTACTGTTCGATTTTGAAACAGGATTTAGTAACAGTTGCATTCATTAATACATTTTTTTTTTTTTTTTCTTTTTTACTGAATGTGCCTATCACATATCGGGTAAGAAGCCGGTGCAGCAAGTCCGAATCTAAAATTGCCGCAATTAAAAGTCATGCTAGTATTGATTATTGTGCCTGAAATTTCAGCCTCCCGGTTTTTTTCATTTGTTTGCCGAGTTTTTATTGTTCTAGTCGTCTGACAAGAAAAAAATATCGTATAAGATAGTGGCGTTTTTTACCATTTTTTCCCATTCGCTGAAAAGCAATGAATGCTTTGTTGTTCATTGAATGTGAAGGACGGAGGGGGGTGGGGGGGCATTTGTCCCATAAATCTGAAAAATAGGTCAGCGAGTATATATCCTAATATTGATTTCATTCTGAAAGGGGTGTCTTGTCGCATCCCTTACAGCCTATTCGTCTTTTAATTATTTAACCCCGGATTTGCGTTTTAACCTTTTTCTTTTCTAGTTGAGTTTTAATTTTCATTCCTATCAACGGCTTACAACTTTTGTGTTTTTCACAAGGCGTAGATGAAGTTATTGGATTTTTTTTTCCGAAATTCCCGGGGTTCGCTTGGTCACTCCCTGAAATAAAACCAGTAGATCATTAAAAGGGAAAGTTTGTCTCGTAAATCATTCACAAATGAAAGAAAAAATTTGGAACATAGCCAAACTAAACGGAATGTAAGTGGTCTTTTTCTGAAAGATACAAAAAATATAATAATGATAATTTTACTATTTTTTTTTAATTTAAAAGAAATTAATATTATATTGGAAAAAAGGTACTTTTTTTATTTTTATTATTATTATCGAGGAAATGTAGCATTGTCAGTCACCTCATAAATATTAATGCAGCGCTGCAATTAAACATGCTGTCACATTGTATATTAATATGGAAACGTCGATTAAAGATATTCCGTTTGCGATCGATTTGATGATTACTACCCTCATGGAAATTATATATGCGATTTTAAGGAAAAAAATATATGGCGCATATAATTTTCAGTGACATATATATGCCACATATAAATTACATATTACCGACATATAAATTTTATTAAAAAGGCATATATGTCGACAATATGAACCGAAAAAACATACATCTTAATAATATGCGGCATAAATTTTGCACATATGCGACAAAATTTGGCATATATGAGCTATAAATGTTCGCTTTTTAATATAATATACATACATGCGACATATAGTTATGCATATATTTAACATATATATACAAACCAGCATATATGTCGACAATATGGAAAATGCCAAAACAATTATATGCGGCATCTAAGCCAGTTAATATGTCACATATAAATCATGTTACGAAGTATTGACATATATGCGGCATAAAACGGGCATATATGTCACACATAACGGCTTTAGCATTTTTCATATCGTTGACATATATGCTTAGTTATCCATATATTTAAAATATATATTACAAACGAGCATATATGTCGACAATATGGAAAATGACAAAACTATTATATGCGGCATATAATCCAGTTTATATGTCACATATAAATCCAGTTCTGAAGTATTGATATATATGCGGCATAAAACGGGCATATATGTCACACATAACGGCTTTAGCATTTTTCATATCGTTGACATATATGCTTAGTTATCCATATATTTAACATATATATAGGAACCAGCATATATGTCGCCAATATGGAAAATAACAAAACAATTATATGCGGCATATAATCCAGTTTATATGTCACACATAAATCAAGTTGTTCCGAAGTATTCATATATAAGGGGCATAAAACGGGCAAATATGTCACATATAAGTGTTAGCATTTTCCGTATATCCAAATATTTAATATATATATACAAATCAGCATATATGTCGAAAATATGGAAAAATGCCTAAACAGTTATATGCGGCATCTAAGCCAGTTTATATGTCACATATAAATCCAGTTCTGAAGTATTGATATATATGCGGCATAAAACGGGCATACATGTCACACATAACGGCTTTAGCATTTTTCATATCGTTGACATATATGCTTAGTTATCCATATATTTAACATATATATAGGAACCAGCGTATATGTCGCCAATATGGAAAATAACAAAACAATTATATGCGGCATATAATCCAGTTTATATGTCACACATAAATCAAGTTGTTCCGAAGTATTCATATATAAGGGGCATAAAACGGGCAAATATGTCACATATAAGTGTTAGCATTTTCCGTATATCCAAATATTTAACATATATATACTTAAATCAGCATATATGTTGAAAATATGGAAAAATGCCTAAACAGTTATATGCGGCATATAATCCAGTTTATATGTCACATATAAATCAAGTTCTGAAGTATTGATATATATGCGGCATAAAACGGGCATATATGTCACACATAACGGTTTTAGCATTTTTCATATCGTTGACATATATGCTTAGTTATCCATATATTTAACATATATATAGGAACCAGCGTATATGTCGCCAATATGGAAAATAACAAAACAATTATATGCGGCATATAATCCAGTTTATATGTCACACATAAATCAAGTTGTTCCGAAGTATTCATATATAAGGGGCATAAAACGGGCAAATATGTCACATATAAGTGTTAGCATTTTCCGTATATCCAAATATTTAACATATATATACTTAAATCAGCATATATGTTGAAAATATGGAAAAATGCCTAAACAGTTATATGCGGCATATAATCCAGTTTATATGTCACATATAAATCAAGTTCTGAAGTATTGATATATATGCGGCATAAAACGGGCATATATGTCACACATAACGGTTTTAGCATTTTTCATATCGTTGACATATATGCTTAGTTATCCATATATTTAACATATATATAGGAACCAGCATATATGTCATAGTAACTAAGTATATATGTCAACGATATGAAAAATGCTAAAACCTTTATGATGCCCGTTTGATGCCGCATATATATCAATACTTTCGGACTGATTTATGTGACATATAAACTGGATTATATGTCACATAAATCAGTCCGAATGTTATTGATATATATGCGGCATCAAACGGTCATATATGTCACATATAAACAGATGTGATTGGTAACTTATTAATTATATGGAGCACAGATGCCACATATAAGCGACATATAACTACCAAAGTCTATGTACGGAAATATATATATATTCAGAAAATACTCGGGCTTATATATGTCACATAAATCCATGATATCGTTCAGAATTCATTAATTATATGCAGCACAAATGCCGCTTATATCCGACATATTACTACCAATGTTAAAATATTATGGACTGAAATATTATATACAGTATATGCGCATATAAATCCGGCTTATATGTCACATATAACTGAATATTGCTGGTTATATGTAAATTATATGCAGCACAGATGCCGCATGTGACCGACATATAACCACCAGAGTCAAAATATGTAAGCACACTTAAATATTTACATCTGCGGGGCATGTAATTCGGCTTATATGTCACATATAAACTGAATGTCGTTGGTAATATATGAATTATATGCAGCACAGATTCCGGATATAACCGACATAAATCTACCATAGTTCAAGTATATATTTACTAAATTGCGGCATACGGATCCGGCTTATATGTCACATATAAACTGAATGTTGTTGGTAATTTATTACTTATATGCAGCACAGATTCCGCTTATATGCGACATATGACTACCATTGTTCAAATTTTATTTTGGTACTGAAATATTTGTATATATGCGGAATTTAAGCGAACTTATATGTCACATATGAACTAAATATCGTTGGACATTTATTAATTATATGCAACACAGATGCCGCTTTTAAGCGACGAATAACTACCAAAGTTCAAAAATAATTAAGTTCCAAAATATTTATTTATATGCGGCATATTATGCTGCTTAGATGACAGTACTTGTATGCGGCATATAATAACTATTGAGTAATTTATGTATGAGAAATAAACTAGGACGGACATGTGAATCAGTGGTGAAATGGTAGCGCTCTGGTCTGCAGCACAAGAGGTCTGGGTTCGATTCTTCTTCGAGGCATGTGGGAAAGGATTTTTTTCTGTTGATTAGGTGGTTAGAGAATGAGTATTAATGTGTTTAAAAATTAGGAGGGGTGGTGGGAGAGGAATGGGGAAGGTAGATACTAAAATTGGGGAAATATCTGCTTCGCATATATGCCACATATATCAACCAACAATTTACATACAACATATATATCTTTAACATATGTATATGTCGCATATTAGAAACGTCAAAGAGTACAGTATGTGGCATATAAGTATGCCCTTCAGCCAACATAGGGGGCCCCATATATGCGGCATATATGGCATTTATATGCTGCATATCTTTTATATGTATGCCACATATTTCAGTTTAACCAACGATTACATGCAACATATAAGTCTTTAACATATATGTCGCATATTAGAAACGGCAAAGAGTACGGTATGTGGCATATAAGTATGCCCTCAGCCAACATAGGGGGCCCCATATATGCGGCATATATGGCATTTATATGCTGCATATCTTTTATATGTATGCCACATATTTCAGTTTAACCAACGATTACATGCAACATATAAGTCTTTAACATATATGTCGCATATTAGAAACGGCAAAGAGTACGGTATGTGGCATATAGTATGCTCATGGGAATCTCATATATGCGGCACACACGTCATTTATATGCTGCATATCTTTTATATGTATGCCACGTATATCTGTTTTATATATATGCTACATATATTAAATAACAATGTAATTGCAACATATATGTCTTTAACATATATGTCGCGTATTAGAAACGGCAAAAAGTACTGTATGTGGCATATAAGTATGCCTTTCAGCGATCATAGGGAATCTCATATATGCGGTACATATGTCACTTATATGTTGCATAACCTTTTTCCGCATATATGCCTGCATATATAATTTCCATGAGGGTAAGCTTACTATTGTATTGAAATCTATGGTGCTGAATACGTATTAACCATTTTTAGTTCCGTAAATTGACGAAAGATTTTAGGAAAGAAAAATTGGAAAAAAAAGGAGAAAACCTGAGACTATACGAAGGTTGACGAGGGAATTCTCTTCACTTCCCGTGTTTCTTTGTTAAAATGTGAAAGTGAAAATTGCATTATACCCCAGCTATGAGTGACCCAACGTAACGGTACATTTTATTAGAGGTAATCGTTAAGACCTACAAAACCTTTTGTTAAAACCTTTTATAGCTTTGTTGTAATTGTAATGATTTTTTACGTTTCAAACCCTAAACTAAAAGTCAAGGGCGATTCTACGAGATGCTTCTTTCAGCTCTGTTTAAAGGATTTCTTTTCCAGTTTTTCACAATATTTTTTATGGATTTGCAATATTTTTAGTTAAGTAAAATAGTTTTCTTATGGGTGTATAAAAATTATAATAAAGAAGTCGGTCCCGTTCTTTTTGCCAATGAATTATCAGAATCATCCCTTTCGTAGAATCACCCTACATTCCAAGAAAAGAATTTATTTTACGTAAGTTTCGACTTTCTCTCATATTGTATGGAATACGGACCTCAACAAAGCAGGTAATCACCTTTTTTTGTAATGTCTTTCTAACCCTGTTATTAGTCTTTATGTTTTCTAGTTTTGATTTTCATTTTTAAAACCTCAGTTATTGCTTTTTAGTGTTTGAATGCAGTTGTACAGTGCTTTTTCGGTCGTTTTTATTCTGTATATCTCAGGGGCAGATGAAATTACCAGGCAGTGAAAAGAATTTTGAGGAAAGGTAAGAAAACGTTAAAGAAAAGCAGTTTTATATATATTTTAATTCAAGTATTTTCCTCTTGCTTTAAGCACAATCTTATATTTAAAATGATCTTAAAAAAGTAGGCGAAAATTTCTTTAAACCGATTTTAAGGCACTATTGTAACCGATGTCATAAAGAAAATAGTAGAAAAAGCATCTGACTGATAGATCTATAGAAACTTCAAAAAGTTAAAACGGTTCGTGATTTGCGCTAGAAGAAAAAAAAACCGACAAAAAAAATGGATAATATAGTGTTCAACTCATCGAACATCATATTACCAAAATTAACCATACTCGTTGAATATTTTACATAATTGCTCAATTTCCTCAGAGTTGTGAATTCTTGATTGGGTACAGGTATACTATAAGCGGCGTTTAATATTTTTTTTTTTTTTTTTTTTTTGAATCAACATTCTGTATCGCTCATTCAGTGGGAAGCGATCATCGAATATACACAATTATGCTTTAAACGAATGAATCTTTCATACAATGTAAATTCAGTTTCCGTTTCGTGCAGTGATGTTATGCAACAAAAGCTATACCAAACGTTTACGAAATTAAAGGTCGTCTGCTTTTGCGTCTTGACCTTACAATTTTTTATAATCGGTTTCTTTAGGAATATTAAGCTTTTTCCTGGGCAATTTTTTATTAAAATAATCTCATTTGGAAAACGAAAATTCGCGGCGCATTTAATAGGATCAGAGATGATGATACTTGGCTCGGTATTCATCTCCAATACTCCAATAACGTCCGGGAAGTTAGCAACTGATAAAGTTGGATTGTATTTCATTCGCTTTCGGTATAAAGACTGAAAGCTTCGAGAAACTTTTTAGAAACTTGTCCTACTCCCTAGTGTAACGAGTTTCAAATCGTGTTATCTTACAAAATTTGTGCAAAATTTGCAGATATTGCCGGGTACAAATTCGTGCCCGTTGTTTTAACATCATTAATAAGGTTTTAAAATATTCGTTAGTCGTTTATGCCTATGGGATGGTTATGTTTGATAACGATTTCCGATAGTTTTTACAAAGTTTTCTAAACTTTTTTTTTTCTTTTTTGCAAAAACGATACGTTATTTCCCTTCTCCTTATACCTGAAACGGATGCGCTAATTAACATGAAAATAATCACGATGTACGAATTTAATATCTCATTCCAATTATTTAATAATTTTGAAAGATTACAAACAGGTTAGCTTTATAAATGTATCCTCTGATTCGTCAAAGAACATGAGGTTTTAACAATTTTTAAAGGCCTGTTCGAATTGACCTAGCATTTTTAGACCGTTTTCATTTCTTCAGAAACGAATAATTTGAAAGACTGTTGTAAGAAACCAGTATTTGAGAGATGCATCGCAATACCAAAAAAAAAAAAAATCTTTGCTCTTCTCTTTACTCGATTTTTATCCTCGACTCTAATACGGGAATAATTTTAAATTAAAAGGAAACGCGGAGGATGAAGATCAGTTCATGATAGCAGCTAGATCAACGACCGTAAAAACTTCCTTTTAAAACTTTCAACAGGATGGACTGTTCCAAAACAAAACAAAAAAAAAAAAAAGTTTTTAAAAAAAGATCTGGACTCGTAATTTAAAGTCCAGTTGAAATGCGACTGCAATGGAATTTACAGAGAAAGGAGGATCGTTTTAATATCGAGATCCCATATGCGCGTGCAACTATGGCGAAGGAGTCTTTCCTTCACATGTCGTCTTTATTAACTCAGGAAAGCACGTCTCAACCGTTAAGGTCAGGAATGAAGACAGGGGTAGGAAACCAGCATTTCTCCGCTTTTAATGTTTCTCCCGATATGATATAATATACAAGAAAACACAAACTGTAGATACAGAAATGATGAATGGGCTACAATTCCAGGAGGGTCGACATTTCATATTCAATCTCTTCGTAATCGAAAAATCGATCTTTCACTTTCCCTTCGAAAAAGAAAAAAAAAAAGAAATACATTCGCATTATTTTTATCCACTCCTAAATACGTCTGACCATACAAGAGGGGTCGCTAAGGAATGCAAAAGGGTATAAACATCTTAGAGAGTTGGTTAAGAAGTGCCACATAAAAGAGGGGTCCAGCGGCTTCAATTTCATTACGCATTTCAAGGAATGCTTAGCTGATAAAACCGCATCAAGTCATATATCAGCCTAAAGCATTTCATGCAAAGTATTTTGGAGGAGGATTAGTGGAAAATTTTTTTTTTGTTGTTCGTTTACAGTGTGGTTAATGCGGTCTTTCCGTTTCAGGAGTAAATCAACTGGGGGAGAAAAAAAAACTTTGGAAAACCTCAAAGTTTAGCGTGTATGCATTTAAAATGCGATAACGAGTTCACGACAATATATTTAGAGCTATTATTTTCTTTTTCTTCGTTTTAGCGACAATTACAGTATTGTTTGTAATTAATCTGACTGGTCAACGGAAACGAGATTACAAGACAAACGATTTCAAGTTGCAGTATGTATAACGCTACGTATTTCTTTGTGAGAAATCATTATTTTCATCAAAAATTAAACTTTTCCTAACTTTTTTTCGAAGTTTACGCATACAGGGTGAAAGAAATTATAACAGTGCATTAGTAAACAAGCCGTAATATTTCTCTTATGAAAATAATTGAAAGGTTTGTTTACATTTCAAATGCCAACCCGATATATCGAAGTCATGTTATGACTTTAAACTTCATGAACTTGTAAAATAATAATTATCAGTTCGATTTGACAATTTTTTATTTATATATTACATACTTTAAGTGCTATTTACAATATAGTAATTGGTGACTTCAATACAGAAATAGTAAAAATAAAAATTATTTAAAAAAATGGTAAAGAGTAGCACGAGCACGGTCAAAACGACGGATTCAAAATATTATTTATTCAAAACATTTTACAAATCACTGGAATCAAGATTGAACTTCATTGAATAATAAGTTTTAATTACTTTATCAGGGAATGTTCGAATTAAGGTGGCATCATTTGATTGACAATGAGGTACTAAATTAAATTTGAGTCTATACTGATTGGGTTAAAAAATAATTCAGGATGAAACAGATTTTCTTTTACAATGCATTTTTTTTTTTTTTTTTGTTCCAAAACTAAAATATCGGGTTAAACTGTACATCTTGTGGTATTTTTTATATATATTTTATATATAAGTTATATATAAATTAATAAGTTATATATAAATAAGTTATATATAAATTATATATAAAGTATATATAAAAAATACCACAAGATGCACAGTTTAATCAAATATGGAGTTAAATATCGAGTTTGGTTATGAAATTATGCGTTGGATGTTAGTTTCATTAAAGCACCATAATGAAAAATGTTAACAAAAAAAAAAGTTTAATTCATCCAAGTCATTCTGATCGATCCTTCCCAAAGGGCATTTCACCTTGAGCTTGAAAAAGGAAGACACCTTGAGCTCTTCTCTCTTGTTTTTATATTTTTGCTGATTTTGGGTTACCCAGCTTATTCTGGTTAAAAAAAAAAAAATTGAAGTAAAATCAATCAAATAAAATAAAATAGAACACCATACAATTTTCCCCTAGCATTTGGACGTATTTAAATAGATCATAAACGCTTCGGCCAAAATTATTTATATTCATGTTGAAGACAATCTGCTTTTTAGTTTTCCACTGATTTAAACTAATTTTTTTGTTTCGTACGATCGTATCTTATAAATATGAAGAAAATAATCTGAGAATGAACCTCTGAAATGAATACTTGTTTAACAAAGATTCATCATGTAGGAATATTAAGCAAAGGATGAGATCCCACACAAATAAGACTGTCCCATGTGCGCATGCCATTTACTCATTTAAAACGAATTAGTTTACTTTGACAAGTAGAAATTTATTTAAATTATACCCGTTAGAAATTTATTATCTTATAAGATGTGCAGTGCATCCAGCGTACCAGTACATACAAAAAAAAGAAAAAAAAAGCTGTAAGAAAATCTTTTAAAAAAATACTAATTTTATAAAAAGTAAATTCGAATTAAAATAATACAGCACTTAGAAATTACCAATATTATCAACATTTTTCAAAAGTAAGTAACGGTTTTGAAAATGAATGAGCTGAATTGCTTATTTTAAAAGTAAAAGGGGAAAATATCGAAAAGGAAATCGTACTATGACCGATTTTCTATAAGGCAAACATCAAACTACATTATCCAAATTGGTTTTGAAACCTTCTAAAATAATTCAGAGCAAACAGTGAGTTTCATATAAGAAAAAAGGAAGCGGAAATTAGATTATTTAATAAACGTTCATGTTTCGCTTATGAGTCGAGGACTTTAATCGAACTTGCAGTCAGAGGTCTTTTTAAATTTCGCCGAAGAAGAGGAATTGTGTGGAGAAATTTCTCGGCTGGAAAATGAGAAAAAATGGAGAGAAGAATTCGTGAGTTGAATTTTTTTCCTCCTCCGTGGCAGGAAGAATCTCTGCTCGGAATGTAATTCGAAAGATGAATTTACATAAATTTACTTTGTGCTAAAAAACCCTTTTCTTTCCCATCCAGTGATACAAGGGTCCTGAAAAAATTCATTCGTTGTTTTTCTTTTTTTTCCCGTTTTTTTTTTTTTTTTTTTGTAAGCTTGCCTTAATTGTTCTTTTTAAAAATTCTGCAGAAAAGAGTACGGCCTTGGGCAAAATTTAATCTTTTGTTTGGATTGTGAAATGATACAGTCGAATTTCAGTTTTGATCAATGTTCTATATGAATTCTTTCAAGTTCGATGTACGAAGCCCATGACATGTGTCATTGCACCCCCCCAAATTAATCCAGAAAGAATTTTTTCACCACATTATTTGGCATCATTTAGTGTAAAAGTTGCTAGAAAGGGAAAAAAAAGAGTATTTTTAAAAGCGAAAATTGTTTGGGGTCTTTTTTTATGTGCGAACTCCCATGAATAATTAAGGGTACTGGAAAAACCGGAGAAAAAAATAATAAATTTTAAAAGAAGAAAAACGGGTTGATGAATTACCATTCGGTACAGAATAATATATAATGTTCTGTCGAGACAAGAACAACAGAGTCCAACAGCGGAATAAACAAAGGGAGAGACCAGGACTGCAGCCAAGTCAAATTTATATCCCGGTCCGTATCAGAATGGCCAAGCCTCTAGGTAAGCTCCTGGGGGGGTTTATCTCGATTGATTGGCTACTGAACTTGATGAGATAGACTCAATGAGGGATGTATCAGTGTCGGATTGTTAACACTGAAGATTTTATTCTCCAACACACGTTTATGAAAAATGGTGAAATTATTATTTTAGGCTCAGATCTTGATCGTATATGTAAATTGGATAAAAAAAATTTTTTCCATCAGCTCCAGGCCTTCTGTCATTATGGTAGCAGCAAAGTCTCTGTTCTAAATGATTTATAGGTTTCTGAATTGTAATTAATGTCAGTCAGTTTCAAATGTCTATCATAAGTATGCGCTATACAATGTATCTCGTCTTTTTCTATAGTAATTAAGTATAATAATTAGCGACTTATTTCATTAATAAACAGATAACAAATCTCATTAAGTGTCATTTTTTAACGTATGAGTTTCATTAGCACTATTTCCTCTTCGATTTTAATCAATTCTCGCTCTTATTAACTTATTATTCAAGAGTTTGATTTTATTCCGATTCTTTGGAGATAGGATCTGTTGCGCGCGGGAAATCATGCTGGGATTAAAACACAAATTATGTAATCAGGACGAACAAAGCTCTGAAGTTATGCGTCAGTGTTTTCAAAAATGTGATTTTTTTAGTTTACGGAATTAATCCGACTGGTAAAAATTTTCTTTAGAAGGTGAAAAAAAAATTGTCTTAAGAGTTTTTAGATTTTATTATTCAGGTTATATTTAGGAGCTTTTAGATTTTACATACCATGGAACTTTTTGGATGTTTTGCAATGTTTATATAATCCATAACCATGCCATTTGTTACAACAAAAATTTCATGATTAGTGCCCTTGTTATTAAATAAATTTTTAAGTGTACCTTTTTGGTGCATTAGAATTAATATTTTGAGAGCAAGCTTTTGTCTATGGAACCAGAGTACCGTATGATTCTGATCTTTTGCAGCAAAAAATTTTTCGGTTGTTCATGAGCTGCAATATTGTTTTTAGCATCATTTGACATAAATCAATAACCATATAAATATCGATTACCTGGAAATAAAGAAAGAAAAAAGCTATTTGGAGGAAAGAAAAAAGCGAATCTTGTCTCCAAATCACATTTCTTACATATATTTCACAACATCTCGAATGGAAATTTCTCTACATATGTTTAAAATTCAGATCCATAGTTTCTCTTTTTCTTCCCCCGTTTTCTTATATTTCCCCTTTTCGTGTTTTGGAATCCTTTTAAACTTTTGTTTGCCTTTTCCTGTTTTGTTTTATTTCTTTGTTTAGGAAAAAAAAATTAAAAGTCGGTTGAACGTGTATAATGTACCGTTCATACATTTTTTTTTCAAAAGCTATAAGTATTCTAAAGATAAGTTATAAGGCATTGGCCTAACCACCCTTTAAGAAATATCGTATATATCGTTGTAAGAGAGCTCAATAATTGTGCACGAACTCTAAGCTCAATATCAGTTAGTTCCAAATAGTGACAAACTGCGTTGTACATCAGGATTCAAACTCCCTCTCATGCACCCGTTTGACTCCCCCGTCTTATCCTCCCACGAAAGCCCCGTCTTTTGTTTTCTCGATGTTTGTACTGCAGATCACGTTCGTCAATATATCTCATTCCGTTCCAAACGAATCTCCCCGCGCTCTGCTCACCGGCTCTATCCTACTAACATATAGGAAACGTCTCACCTTTCTTCGAAGTTCTATTCCTAAATAAAAGACGATGAGTTTTAACGATTGGACTTCCTGATTATATAAATCCTAAAAATATCGAAATCCGGTCAAGGAAAGGAAAAAATCATTTCCGCTTGGCTCACGCTCCAACCGGAAACGTAAAAAAAAAGAAAAAAAAAACGAATTCTTAGTCTTTTCGATTGTGAATTATTTTCGACTTTTGCACACATCTGTGGCGGAGAGAGAAGAGGGTAAAAAAAAAAAAAAAAAAGAATTCCAACCATTCCAAATATGGGAAGGATCCCTTGAACGAAAATGAATTAAAATAAAAAAAATTTCACTCGTGAAAAAAAGAAAAACTCTGTATAAAAAGTATATATAGGAATAAAGCTGAAAGAGTCATGTTCCCCGTTCCACATAGCCGTTCCAGAATATCCTCCCTTTTCTCTCCAGAAGCGCACATGGCTCCAGCAATTCTTTTCTCTCTCCGTGATGCATTGCTTTCGACGATTTATGGAGTTTAAAATACAGCTTCGCAGAATTAGACTTTTAAATTCGGCTTTCTTACTCTTTTGCCATTTTATCCTTTTTTTTTCTATTTATGTACTGTAATGAAATTCTAGGGTGGATCCGTAAAAATTTTTCTTTTTTTTTTTCCTTCATAGTGCGGAAATTTTTTTTATAATGCTTTACTGTGAAAAAACACAAAAATGTGTTATAGGTGGGAATTTGTAGCTTTTCCCGCATTGCTGATTTTTTTTTTTTTTTTTTTTTTTACACGCAAAAAATCGAGAATGAACGCTTACAATTTTTCGAAGTACCACATTGGCAATGAATTTTAAAGTGACTCATGAAAACTGAACTAAAAGTGAAGCCAAAGGTGCCCGCGTGAAAATTTTTATATTAATTTCATATAAAAAAAAGGAATATGAATTTAATATGAAATCATATAAATTTAACATCGTTTTTCGGACATGAAAACATATGAAAGTAATATCAATTAAATATAAATGTAATATCAATTTCTTATTAAATTAATATTCATTTCATGTGTTTGAAAGGTCTCCAGTATCACTCTTAAAATATAAAAGCAATAATATTTTCATATAAATTCGATATTACCTTCATATTAATTCGATATTACTTTCATATGTTTTCATGTCCGAAAAACGATGTTAAATTTATATAAATTCATATTAAATTCATATTCCTTGTTCTATCTGAAATTCATTTTATCACACTTGAGAAAAAAAAAAAAAAAGATTCCTATGGTAATTTCTAGTTCTTTTATTGAATTCTATTATTGAAATAATTAAACTTAATTCAATCACATCAAATCAAACTATTTTAATGAAATTATTATAATCGTAATTAAAGCACTTTTTTTTCTCAACACATTAAATAGTATTTTTCTTTACAGGTGTCGAAGGTAAATATTTCAAGTACGAGACCAAGTTTACGGGTCGAGGCGAAGCCGAGGGCCGTAATTGGTCGAGTCTTGAAATTTACCTTCGTTACCTGCAAAGAAAAATATTTTTTATTCCGAGGAAAGCACATTTTATGGTCTACTTTTCAGTCCAAGGAATGAAAAATCCCTTATTGCACTTTTCACTTTATACACTAACATTTTAACAGATTACACGAAGCAAAATTTTTTCAGAAAAGTCGAAGCTGACAATGACGCTATTTACCTTTACAGTAACGGCCGGCAAATAAAATTGCCATTGCAAGTAAAAATTCAGCTTCGATACAATCGACTTTGAAATACGTTTACACAGTAAAAAATATTATGTAAATATGTTAAAAACGGTCTACATAAAGTCTATGTTAAGTTATTATGTTAAAAAATCAACATAACTTGTTTGTAAACAGCAAAAAAATGACAATCGTTAATGGACGCAGAACATTAAACAAAACAATTGTGTTATTTTTCTTAACAAAATATTTATGTAGACCGATTTTGACATACAATTTGTGTCAATTTTAACATAAAATTTTTTACTGTGTACAAAGTATAAGTTTCAAAGTCTTACTCAAACCTACAATCATAGTCATTTTTCGGTTTTTCAGAATTTTTTTTTTAAACAACGGTGGGAGGAAAATTCGCGAACGCTCCGACGTCCATCAATATATGCCTTATTTGTTGATTCGAGATAATGAAATGTTTATTTCCAAATTTTTCTTCTACTGTACGTTATATAAATGTTCAGAATTACCGATGGTATATTTTAGTCTAAATGTTTGGAAGATTTAAAATGACAATCGTCAATTAATTACGATTTCCCGTCTTATCCTTCTAAAACTAAGGTACTTCTATCACACTTAAAACTTTTTTCTGGCAAGTCCAAATAAACCGCCTTTTTTCCTTCTTACTTCTAAAGTCCGATTTACGCTATTCAAAAACGACTTTTTTCTTCAGTAAAGTTTTCCGCTTCTTATATTTTCTTTCTCTCCCAGTGAACTACTTTACCAAATTTAAACTAACCGAAACCGCGGACCATTTTTTATAACATACTAACAAATGCAAAGTTTGAGATGAAAATATAATGAAACAATAAAGTTCTTATTCCAACCCTCCTCGCCGGCCCCCTAAAGTAATAAAGCAATAAATGAACAAAAATTGTATGATTATATCCAGGAGAAAAGATAGGCGGACCATGTTAAGAGCATGAGTGTTAAACACGAAGGAAACCATTCTAAAATTTAATTTTCTAAATGATGCACCTTTGAATATTGAAAATACAGTGGAAATTAGACTACCGGTCTGAGTTATAAATTACAATGCAACATAAAGTATTATACTACGTTTACACTGTTAACTGAATTAAAGATTAACCTGTACTCTTTTATTTTAACTCGGGACTTTTAGGCGAGTCGAGAAAAAAAATGGAATAAAAATTCGTACAATTACGGTTACATCCAATGTCCTGTGTAGGCCTGCCGGTTCATTGTAGGGGTTTTGACTTATTGATTTTGCGTCTGACACTTCACCTAGCTCTTTTTCCCCGTTTCTCTGTCTCTCTTTTTGAATTCCATATTGTCGGCTTTGTGATTTAACATGCTGGCTCAATTATCTTTGGAATTGGGAGCCGATTTTACAAAAAATAAAATTTAGTAGAACTCCCGCCTTTTCGCCACCCCGTATTGTAAATCGACTCCAGCGGAGGATCAAGTTCATCGGATTATTGCCGAATATATGGAAAAAAAATCATGTTTTTATCCTTGAATGTCCTGTTTTAACATACGGAATCCCTGGGGATCATACCCACAAAAGCACCCTTAGGTTGGGGGACATCGGTGCATTATGCAGTTTGATATGTAATAAAGTCGTAAAAAATATTACGGATTCTCTCATCCCATAACTTTGAATGATTCAAAGTCCATTTTTTACAATGAAAGTCATTTTTTTTTTTTGAATTATTCCACCCCCTTTTGTGGTTTATTGTCATTGAGTATAGGAAGTTTGTAGTACCTGACAAGTTTAAAAAAAATTAAACGGTTTAGTGTACTGCCCCTGTAAGCGATTTCAGCTTATCTCCATTTTGTAAACAATAGCTTCTTTCTGATATTTAGCTTTTGTCAACGGCGGTTCTATTCGAGCTGTTTTCAAAATGGAGTTACGCTGAAATCGCTTACAGGGGCAGTGTATTACATAAAAATTTTCTTCAGATTTCAAAGTATCATATTAACTGACTGGTATCTGGAAAAATAATTGTTCAGGAGATTCGTAATAAAAAGCTGCCTGCCAACTTTTTTTATTCCTATTCATCAAAGCATTCATTCTCGGTTTAAAAAAAACATTATTTACGAACGTATAGGCATGGCGTTATTAAATCAAAAAAAGCGGGTATTAACACTTGAAAGTACAAAGTTGATCGTGTTCGTTACACTATCCAAACCGAAAGGATTGTATATAATAATTTCCTGACTTGCTTTTCATAGTCGTGATGCATCATGTAAAAAATTAGTCCTTAATCTCAGATATTTCGGTGTATGGGGTGTGCTAATATGGCCTTTGTAATGATAGTATTACAGCCAGAAATCTAATCGAAAATGCTCGGTTGGCTGGAGAACAAATCTTCATGATACTTTTACAACGTGCTAATACCTTAATAATAACTTCATTGATATTATTATCACACCTGGTCTCGGGTCATTCTGAAATTTAGGGAGAAAGTGTAAAACTGGCATATTTGATCCGAAATATGGTCGTAAATAAAGACAAAAATTTACGAAAACTTACAAGCATATACATAAATATGTTAAATTACTGCTCCCTTACTAAAATTCCGGAAATTCTATTTATTTCTTAAATAATATAAACAAAAACACTAAAAAATGTCCATTCCGTGGATGAGAACAACAGCTCCGTTTTAAAAAAAATGTCTTAAAATGTAAGTGATAGTTTTATTCTCGGTATGTTTATACATGATCAAGTTTTACAAGCTTTATAAAAAATTGTGGAATTTTTAAAATGTCATTTTCTTTGGTTTTTTTAAGTAAAAGTGTGTGTCCATTTAGGACATGGAAATCGGTATTTTATAAAAAACGGGATGTAAGATGATGGTATGTATTAATTATTCGACTATATTTAGTTTCACTAAGAGAAAACAACATTTTGAAGCGGCAAAAAATTCCATTTTGATTAAAAGGCAAATTTTAGTCGATTTTATCACCAACAAAGTCATTGAAAGAGTGCGTAGCTTTTTTCATGTCCATTCCGTGGCATTTATTTTTTAGCAATAGAAATAGAATAAAATTTTTTTTAGTATTTCAGACATGTAACAGGCAGTTAGCAGGACTTATCTTTTACTTCAAAAGTTTTCAAAATTTTAAGTTTATTTGTTTATTATTTAAAACATGGAAATGTCCTTCCATGGATGTCCATTCCATGGACGAATATTCTCAACATATAATTTAATTGAAAAAAATCGAACTTAAAGTGCTTATATGGATTTCTTATAGTGGTAATTACTTGAATTTTCAACTTTTCCAAAAAAATGAATAAAATAACAGAAAATAAAATAAAATAAAAATTAGTTTCATAGCTTTCATAATTTTGACAACATTGAATTAAAGCCTTTATTTTTGAATAAAAATACTTAAAAACCTAATAATATCCGTTTCTGTTGGGGATCGAATCAATTTTCTGGCATTTTCATTCGAAATTATCGATTTTTTAAAAAACCTGAAATATCTATTAAGAAATTGACCCTTGACCTCGCCCTCATATTTTTTCTTAATAAGGGGTCTACGAAGGTAAAATTAAGATACAAATATTGTTTCCAATAACGTTTTCATTTTTCCGAAATATTAAGCTTGATTTTCTCTCTAAATTTCAGAATGACCCTCTCGTGTTTAAAATCCAAGATTTCTATTTTTTTTTTCGCTTTACTCGGGTAAAAAGAAAAAAGAAAACAATGAATGCTTATTTTCTCTGGATTAGGTCATTTATTTTTAAGATTCCCTTTGTTACATCACAGGCATAGTGAAAGTGTGCACCTTTTATTTATATTCATTTTTTTTTTAACAATAAAATACTGTTAAATTTTTGTTTTGACAAAAGGTTGCGCATTTTTTTACGTAACTTTTTTTTACTATTGAATAACGGTTCTTTTTTTGTCATATTTCAAAATATTTTTGATTTTAACGCTTTCTTTTTTTTTCTTTTCAGGTAAGATTTCAGTCGAATTCCGACTTTGCGAGGAGGTAATTACATTTTTAACAAGTCCAGTGTAAGGAGTCTTTAGATTTAAAAAAAATTAAATTTTTTTAAAAAAATTATGGTAGAAGTGCGGAGACTTTTATTTAGTTTCATTTTAATAATTCTGGTCGTCATATAGAATTCGTGCATTTAACTTTTTTTTTTTCATTATTTCAATTTTTTTACTATTTTTTTTTTCTTTTTAATTTCTTTCTTTTTTTTCAAAATTCTCTCATTATTTTTGATTTTTAAAATTGTTAGATTTTTTTTGTTTTTTTCAGATATTCATAGTAAGTACCATTTCATATTTCTTTAGATTTACGACAGGAGTAATCGTTGGTTAAGTTATTACACATGAGTAGATGCACATATATTTTACGTTTTTCGATTCTAAACCAGTTACACGTGCTTATATGGATATATCAGGTATATTTAAAGTAATCCAAAAGCTTTCGTTTTCTTTTATTCCGGTATTAACCTGAATAGACACTTTTTGACATTTCGATTGGAAATAAACAATTAGAAAAACACCCTTTTTTTAAAGCTGCATCGAGTTTTAAGTTTTGTTATTTAATTTACTTCATAATAAAAGCACTTTCTGATGCCGTTGCCGACTTTTGTTTGAGAATAGCCTTCTAGGGCCAGTTTTATTAGCAATATACTTCATAAAATATTTCTTCGGTGGAACCAAATCACTTTTGTCAAATTTCGAAATGTACTATTCCCCTTTTTAAGGAGGTAATTTTCGCAAAAATCTCCATTTCCGCTCTTCATGCACATACTATAGTTTTAAATATTGCATACGCTGACTGAGTTGCAACTTCGCTTCCTGCAGATTTAGGAAATAAAGTAATAAAAAAACTCCTTTTAAAAACGGCTTTAAAGACCTGATCATAAGAACTTGCCTAAAAAGTCTATTAAAACTTAAATTCTAACACATCGTTTTATGACCAGCAAAATAAAAAGAGAAAATAAAAAAATCAGCGAAAAAATAAAAAAATGTTTTTAAATTCTTGACAATGTTTAACCAAGCTCAATTACAAGCCAATTTTTTCTCGGTCGATTCCCTGCACGTTCTCAGTATAATAATCTGTTATTAAAATCAGAATTGACCTTTCTTCCAACAAAATGACGCGCATGTATATCTTACAACAAATGAAGAAATTATAATTTTAAAAGGAGAATGAAGAAAAAAAAAATACAGGATCTGCCTTTTTTTTTATCTTTTTTACTTGCAGAGAAAAAAAAAGATTCTTGTATATATGTAAAACTAAAAATGATATAAACCGTTTCGATCCTTGTATCAATTTAATTTCTATAAAATATAAGGGAAAAACCGTATATGAGCGATCCCAGAAAATAATATCAGATGAATTGTTTTTCTGCTCAAATGAGTATAAGATGAAGCTGTCTCAAGATTCTGACAGGTTAAGTCCTATGCAAGAAGGTGATTTTAATGCATAGCTTTTAAATTTAAAAGCTTGAGTTTTTATTTAAAACAATGCTTAAGGGCGTTGCCCTCTCGGTTTCAATGTGTTTGCTGATTTATAAACATAAATCTTCAAGACTTAAAATGAAAACAAGGCCAGTTTTTTGTTAACATACATCATTTTTTTAATCTAAGACTGAAAACACGAAATTTTTTATTTTCATTATTTATTTATTTATTTATTTTTTGTTTATTTTATTTTATAATTTTTTTGAATACGCCGAACTATAGAAGTGTGTCCGTCTGGTAGCCGGATTTTAAAATTTTCACGATCTGTACTTTTGAACCCATCATCACGATTCAAAACTGCGGTAGATTAAAACAGTGTCTATCAGCACCATCATAATAATTCTTTGTTTTGATAGATTCTTTTCCTCCATCATGCTTTAATCATGGTTCATAACGATAATGTTAATGATATAAATTTTGCCACCTTATGTTTTTTCAATCCAATCAAGCAAATTGTACCAGTGCTGAAAGTGAATATTGCACGTTTAAAGCCAAAATGTTCTCAGGGGTATAGATCTTTTCGCGGAATTTGTTGCATCCTCCATCGATTTGATGACCGTTGATGATCCTACATCTCATATTCAAGGGGAAGACGAGGAGGAGAAACCCTGTAAGCACGCTATGAGTATCTCCTGGGGAATAAATCCAACATGGTCTCTCCGTCCTTGTTCTGTGTTTTGTTAATATTTTGATTTTTCTTAATCAAATATTATCGCTCACGGTCAAGAACATGCACCATCATGTATGAAAGGAGTTAAATCATTCGCCACTAAGACCTGATTCTGTAGTCTAGTTCTATACAGCCTGCAACTTAAATTAATGTTTTTCCGAGAACTCTGCAGCTGTCATTTCTCATATGATCCGATTCAACTTCATATGTTTATGTTTTTGGTTCAAAATTAATCCCGAAGCAAAACCTTGAATATATGTTTTCCATTCCTTCGAGTTTGCGAGAACTTGTTTTCAAAACAAACGTATTCACTAATACGCGAATTATATGATTTGCGTTAAGTGAATTATCTGAGCGATACCTAAGGAAGAAATAAAACAGAAACAAAATACTGTAATAATTATAAGCACCCTTGTTATAAAAACTAAATAATGCTAAAAATTACGACACTGAAAATGATGATATTAAGACGAAAAAAAAGGGGGGGGAGGGAAGAGATACCCGGAAGTAGAAAAAAAAGAGGAAGAATAGATCGATTTGGAAATAAATTGAAGAGAAAATTTTGTAAGAGAAAGAAAGGAAAAGAAAGTGAGAGCGAGAGTTACCCTGGGGGGAGTACGGATGGGGGTTTTCGGGGTTGGGGGGAAAAGAATAATGGCCGCCCTATGCGTCATGCCTCGCGCGAACAAGAGCTACGGCATCGCATTCCCCGGTCCCCTAAACCTCACTCCCACCGAAGGGGGAGGGGGTCCCTGGAGGTTGAGAAGTGTATGGAATTCTATTGTCACATTGATGGAATTTGGCCTGGAATGCAACACCCGGCAAGACTTTTTTTAATTACAAAAACAACTCCGGTTGTTTTGGGTTCTTTGATGAAATATCTTAAGAATGTATTTTCTCATTATTCCCGAAGAAAAAGATTCATTATCGGATTTTAAAACGTGGGAAAGTTTCCGTAATGGACTCGGGGATTTTGAATTAACGTCTTGTAAACTTCCATGGCATTTTATAAAAGGAAAGGAGAAAAGAAAGATGAGCAATTTTCCAACATAAAATGAAAACCCTTACTCTGCCTGCCCCCTCTTTTTTTTTTTTTTTTTTTTTTAAAGTTTTGATAAGATTGCCACAAAAGCAATTTTTTCTGCTTCTTAAGATAAAAATTCCAGTAGTACGTCTTGGTTATAAATAATTTGTATGAGGTCTATGAATAATATACGTATAATATACGTAAACCTAATCGTTGGAAAATATTTGCCATCAAAGGGGGAGGGAAAAAAAATTCCCCATTTTATTTGGGGAAAAAAGTGGTGGCGGATGCAAAATGCATTTTCACGCATATGTTCATGTTCATGAAATAAAAAAGGTTTAATGAACTCAAATAATGATTTCCTCGTTTTATTTTCTTTTTTTTTTCAACGGCTTTATAATAATCGAATGGCTTTTATGTATAAAGCTCGCGGGTTTATGACAAGACGAAAAACAGCTGAAGAAAAGAAAAAAAAAAGTGTGGGTCCAAATGCAATATTTTTAGGGAAACATGTTCCCCCCATCCAGGAATTTTCCCCGAGGTGTAACAACGGATATAATCTCACGCGCCAGTTGACAGTGTTCATCTAGGGGTTGTCTTTTAGGGGCTGGGGTTGTAAACTTGACGTAAGGGTAGATTTTAATATACTCTTGACGTAAAAAAGAAAATAAAATAAACCTTTTTTTTTTCCTAACTGATTCTCAAAATTTTTATTAACAGGAAAATCGGTTTCAATGCTAAAGATTTGGATGGAAGAATTTTAAGTTTAAGGGTAATTAATTGATTGAGTTTATGCTTTATATTGTGATAATGCCGGATATGAAAAATATAATATTCAATTGTGGGTTTAAAATCAGACAAACATGAGAAAAAAATTAAAGAGTTAAGTTTAAATAAACAATTCAAAAGATTTTCTTTGGACTTTAATCCAGTTTTTTCATTTATTCGAGATCAACTCGTCTTTCTCTATAAGACTGTACAATTTGCACCTAACGGTTTCGATAGTTTTGAATAATTCTTACATGAGCACAAATCAAGAAAATTATAAATCCTTAGGGGATAGCGCAAAAAGTGCGGTAACATTTAAAATTAAAGACAATTTGTAAAATATCAATTCAGTATATTGACATTTCAAATGTGAAAATGTCATGTAAATGCTCTTCCATAGCGCGTCCTGTTTTTCGATAACTTGTTGAATTCATATTATGCAGCTGTTGATATACATTTTTAAAAATAGCGCCATTTTCAAAATAAACTTTTAAGAATAAAGTTCGAAAGTGGTGATACAAGCTTTGGGGTTAAAGTCGACCAATCGGAAACCGATAAATCACGAGATTTTAAGGTAGTTTGATTAATCTGTCAAACATAACAAAACTTGTTATTATAATGAAGAGATTGACCTCCCATCTCTTGGGAATTTTTGAAAAATGGGAAAACATCACGTGAAGAAGCAGATGCGTGATTTGTTCAGAATAAATCATTTCATGAATATGCAGGACTCAATATTTTTCAATTATCCCTTGGTAATACTTTGACTACCCTAAATTCAAAATTGAAACTTTTCGTACCAAAAAGTAATTTTTAAATAGAAAAAAAAATGTCAAGAATTAAAATTGAAATCTTTTGAAAAAATCGGTAAAACTCATATATGATATGGTATTCATTGAAAGAAATCGGTAAAAAATTAATATTATTTCTTTTTATTAATTAACGATCGATCGTGATATGTTTTTTGAAAGGATACGTGTTTTGTGAAACGATTGGATCTATTTATTGCATCACGTTTAACTATTTACTCTTATACATCATCAATGCCTTTCGTTTGTTTATTTGTTTGTAACAGTTTATCCGGGATTTCTTCATGTCTTTGAAATTCTCGATCAGCGTGAATGCGTATTTTGCGTCCCATTATAAATTTTGTTCTGCTTAGACTTAAACTATTCGATTCTTTGATGCCGATGCCGATAAGTGCATGATAATTAATTAAACTTTGATAAGGACCATTCACTATCTGTAATAAATCGGATTAGTAAAATGGATCCGTCAGAGAAAGTTCTGCAAATAAGAAGGGGGGATTCATTTTAATTTTTTTCGGAAGCAGATAAAGATAAAGATTGATGTCACTGCCTACGATAAATGATCATTATGTGTCGGAAAATTAAATGATGCAGAAAATAACTATGATCTCACAAGTATTAGATCTTCAGTATAACCATCTTTGTTAGGGAGAGAAATCCCACGTAGTTACATGTAATTCTTTGGTACAATCCAGTAGTCTCGTACATACCCTTAACCCTTTTGGTTGTTAAACATTTTTCTTTTTCAAGTCTTTTTTCGAACATTCCCAGCAGCGCCACCTTTGTGGAATATGTAAATATTTTTAAAAATCATTTATTTTAATAGCGCGTCTATGACAATAAGAAAACCACTTCACCAAAAGATGATTCATTTCTTTAATTCTTTCAAATTATATAATAAGAACAAGTTAAAAAAATATGGAGAAAAGAAAAAAAATCAGACCTCCCAAGTTGTATGCATTTTAGCCACTCATATTTAACATACGATATGTTGATAATGGTATCGATTCGAGCTTAAGGCCCCTCCCTAGACCCAGTTCATATATAGATGCTCTTGGTCTCTAATTTATATATAATCTACTTTATTCAAACTAATTTTTTATATTTATTTTTGCAAGAAAAAAAAAATTGATGGAGAGCTTGAATCAGTGTTTGAAATATGAGAAGAATGCCTCAGGAACATCTTTGAGTTGAAAGAACTATACTAGACGTAGATCTGACATTTTCCAGAAAACCTTCCCTTTTTCTTATAAAACTTTTTGAGAGACGAAGTTGCGAATCAGAATGCAAAAGATATATTAAATATTCGTTGCAACATGTAAAGTGGCCAAACCTGAAATAGCTTAACAAGCACCAAAAGTAAACCAACACCAGAAGAAAAAAATTATTTTGCTATGTTCACATGTTAATAAAAATGTAAATGTCGATGGTTTAACACGAAACGGCCATTGTCCATGACAATCTAATAAGAGCATCTACAAAAAATTCACATTTAGATCAGCGTGTGTGTGATAAATAACATGTTAATTACTGGAAGTAGGCCTAGTCCAGATCTGGATACAAGGACTTACCTAACAGAATAATATAATTTTTTTTTTTTTTTTTTTTTTTGTACTATTAAAATAATATGAAATAATTACATGGAGGTGGCTGGAAAGGGTCGGATTGACGCGTTAATTGTACCTTTTTTTTTTTTTTTTTTTTTTTTTTTTCTTCTTTATGAATAAGTCAAAGTTTTAAACACTCCAGAAGTTTAACATCGTTTATAGAAGAATTGAAATCAGAATCGGCTAAATGGAAAATTTCATTGAAATTCTTACAACAACTTTTAGTTTCGAAAACTCGGTTCTCACGAAAACTGGATTCAAACTTAAGAGCTTGAAAATCTAAAACTTTTAAGCTTCCCGACTTTAACTAAAAAGCGCTTCTCTATTTAGTTTCAAGATTTACCAGATTTCAGGGATCAGGACAGTTTCTGAGGGATGTAACTTAAGTTTTAAACATTCGTAATGAGCTTCTTTTAGTAAGCAATCAATCCGAAGTTTTGAATAATGTTTTAAGCCTTAGGGCAATCGTGATCTCGATTTTTGATTTTCGTTCGAATCCCTGGTTCTTAAAGCCTAAAATGATATATTTTTTTTAGTAATTATTTTTTCTCAGATTTGAAAGTGGTTTGCATCTTGTCTTAAAATCCTGTTTCTGTAAACCTCAGTTTAAATAAATAGAACAGCAATGCATATGCCAGATGTCGAATTTATTTTGCGCCCCAAAATGATGGCAATTATGTTGTACAGAACTTATCTACAAACTCGGGAGCAACAATATTCATTGCATCTTACACTGCTTTGATCGTTTTGAATCGTCCAATCAAGCTTATGTATGAATGTAATAAAATTAAAAAAATAATAATAATTTTCATTATGTTACTTGGGGCTAACCATGCTAATAGGGTCCTCGCCCATGATGTCGGTTTAGAAAACATATTGTCTCCAATCGAGCGAGACCGAAGAGTGACCGTTGGTCTCTTGTTTTCTACAAAAAGCACAATGGCGGTCTTTGTCTAATTTCGCGAAAATATTATTTGGACGAGTGAACGATCTCGTCAAAATTCTTTTCAATTTGAATTTAAAATCCCGTCAGGGTCGAGAGCTTCATTCCCCCTTACCAAGAAAATCGTCCTTCGGGAAATTTTAGATAACTTGCTTACATAAGGTAAAGGAAGGTGCTACAGGTATTTAGGTTGAGGTTATTAAACAAACATACGTCTTCAGATGATGAATGACCATTAAAAACATTGGAATTTCAGGACCACCAAGTGCGAGTTCAAATAATTTTTCATTCCAAGTGCCATGCATGATATCGAGATGTATATATGCAATTGATACAGGATGTTCGAGTACGAAATCTCTTTGTAATTAGTTTATTTGTCTATCTCTTTAAAGCGGAATGTATTTTTTATTTTTGTTTTAGTTTTGAATCTTCTTCTTTTTCATCTCCTCCTACTGATAAAATTAGATTAACCGACTTATGTTCCAGATTAAAACCTGTTCCCACTGCGTAGAAAAAATAATCTTCCAAGTATCATAGGATTTGTTCATAATTATCAAAGAAAGAAAAGCAATTGGATATTATATAAATCATCTCATTCAGAAAGAAGAGATACAAATCAACAAAAAAACCTAGAGTTTGTTACCAGTTGGTAACATGGAGCGCCGGCCATTTTATAATTCATCAATGTCACATTATAAATCAAGTTATTTTGGCCACACCTTCCGATGCCAACATCCAAAATGTTAAATGATATGTTTACGGCGTAAAGTAAAAATAGCGGTAATTCATCTTCCAGTAGGCTGTGGAAATCTCATCTGCATTCTTTATTTTTTAATTAAACACACGTTTCTCATTTTCAAGATCTTCTAAATCTTATTATTCATAAATACAGGGTGACGGAATGCTTTTTCCCTACATAATTGGATTCATCTCTTATTAAAAAAATGATGAACTTAATGAAGTTGAAAACCAGATGAATGGTCTGGTGACTTATCAAAAAAATGTCCAGTGGTAGGAGAATTATGTACGAATTTCTCTTTGTATCAAACCTTAATGTCGTTAAAATCCCTTAACACAAAAAGAAACGAATTTTTTTTTTTTTTTTTTTACTTTCTGGGAAAAAAAGACGTAGAGTATACGGATTATAAGTCATTTTCCTACCCTTGCTCTTAGCAAAAGGCTTGTTTTTCTTTTTTTATCAAAACTCGAAAGGAGGGTCAAAATTTTCTCCCTCAAATTTTCAAAAATAAAACATTTTATTGATTTATACTGTAGTATGAGAAAAAAAGATTTTAATGTTTTTGATAGCGACTATTCGATTAGTTTTGTATTCATCATTTTTTTGATGTCCTAGCAATGAGGATTTTTCTGCTTTTTCTGGTGGCCGAAAAAGGTTAAAAAAAAAAAAAAAAAAAAAAAAAAAAAAAAAGGTTTTGAACATATGTGAAAATTTTCAATGGATTGGCATAATATTACGAATTCTTTTTTCTTTAGAGAAAAAAGAAAAGAGAAACGGTTAGTCGCATAAAATCAATAATAAAAGAGTTCTTAAGAATCCAAAGCGATAAATCTTAAGGGGAAAGCTATGAATCAAAGAACAAAAATAAATTCAATAGACCTCAGCTAAAGTTTTGACAATTTTGACACGTTAAAGATAAAGGGCATTTTTCTTAACAAAATGTTCGACTAAAAAAAAAATCGATTTCCCTTTTTTACGCAATCGAAAAAACTACCTCTCCTAGCCTTCTTTTCCTGTCTCTCTCAACTTCTTTCTCTAAAAAACAGTCCGTCTTCCTTATTAGCCCAAATTGATAAATTTTTTAATTTATTTTCGCACCATTTTTTGATTTATGGAGTGTGGGATATTTACCTGCAGGTGCCCATTTTTAAATGATTTAATATGGCGGAAAGATTTGGAAGTAATGTCGAAAATTTCCCTTGCTTTTGTTTTTACATGTTTTGTATTTATTGAATTATAATTTGAAATAAGGATCAAAAATTTAGCCCAGAATACTTAAAACATAGTCTTTTTGAAAAATTAATCAAATCCAGAAAAAACAACACCAATTGATCATGGTTTTTTATTTTATATCATTTCCCAATTTTTTTTCAATTTTCCCAAGATCAAAAAATAGAGTACCTGCGTTATTTTAAAAATAACGCATATAGAACGATATGCATCTTTAATAGTAACGTCTCAACAAAAAATTCGTCATCCTTTTCATGGGAAAAAATTAATACTTTTTTCATTTAGATATTAAAACTGAAATCCTTCAAATTATCCTCGTTTGATTTTTTCGGTCTCTTATGCCCACCTGATCTTTAATTTGGAAGAGAAACCTTTCCGAATGACGGCAATTAAGTGTAACTTCACACACATTCAGACTCATCGAACAATCCCTTTAACGCCTCATTTTGAAATAAAGCCATAAATTTCCGGCTAATATTTTCAAAAAATTTAAGTATAATACCGAAAAAAAAGCATTTAAAAGTATTTAAATACGAAATTAGTAAAGATGGAAGGCGTTACTGAATAGAGGGTCCGTAAATCACCAAGGTGTCAGGATTTCTCGTCGGGACTTCGTTTTTTAAAACTAATGGCTCCGCCGTATTTTAAAAGGTCAAACACACTTCTGTCATTGTTAGATGAATCCTATTTCGGGTCGATAAAGAGGCGCACCTAATATATTTTCTTATAATGACTTAATGTGTTACATATCCACGAGGTAATTAAAGCACTACTTCCTGCCAGGGGTTTTGATTTTTAATCGGATAAGGGTCACAAGCCACAAGAAAATGAGCGCGGATTCTTTTAACCAAGGCCGTTACGGGTCGATAAATAATACACACCGGAGGTTTGGAGAATAAATAAAAATAATGCAAACATTAATCAAAAAATTGATATTATATTCTTGCAAAAAAATCGATTAAGTGGTTTGATTCATTAATCATTTGTTTTAACAACTATTTAATCGCATAATGGAGAGTTGGATATTTACAAGTTCAGGGACACAAATACAAAACGTCAAATTAAAAATTCATAGCACTCTTTCTTCCTCTTTTTTTTCCTCTCTCTCTCTTCCTCTCTCTTTCGCTTGTGAATGTGATTTAACTGGAAAAAAGTAGCCGTGGATGGCATTAGCGTAGGCTGATAATTTGTATTAATTAAAGCATCAGGAAAATGGGTATGCAAATTATATACACAGAAAGCAAAATGGTTTTGCGTAATCCGGTGTACTGTGGAGTCTGTATGGCAGATCAGTTTTCTATCGTCACGCTTCAATTTAGATGAACCTTAATTTTTCAAGCGTTTGTGCCATCTTTTTTTCTACCAAAAAAAAAAAAAAAAAATGAATAAATAAATAAAATAAAATAAAATAAAATAAAATAAAACGGATTAAAACTCCTAAACTGGATGAAAAACATCATGTACATCGAAAATATCTTGTTAACTTACAAGGCACTTTCGACTTCGAAAGTTTTTCATGATTACATAAGAAAGGACTATTAAAATTATCAATCAAAAATGCTCTCTTTTTCACCGGGAAAAAGTGTATTCCACATGGAAGAAAGAAATTTTTTCCTTAGGAGGAAAAGGAAATAAAAATCGACTGAATCGTTTTCTTCAATTCAAGGAGCATTTTTATTACGAAAAGAGGGAAAGGGGGAAGACCATGAAAATCGTGTGATGTGTTAAAAATCCAGGAATAATTTTCATTTGACTTATTTGATTGTATAAGGATTCACCTATTCAAAAGGATGTGCAAATTTTGCCTTATAAGTAATACAATTATGAAATTAAATATTAGGATTTTTTTAGTAAATTAATTAACTGTGCTCTTAAGCCTAAAAATTTTAAACTGTCCCAAGTCATTTTTAATCACAAGTATTTATAAATAGCGAAATTCGTTGTTTATTCATTCTATTGCTTATTTTTCCACTGTTCAAAATTATTTTTTTATACCTCTAGAAGAAATCACTTATTTTCTCCCTCTCGAGAAGTAAACATTTTGCTTTCCTCGGTATGAAAAGCAACTTACTGCACTAGAATGGAAGAGACTTTTCACGTTGAACACCTCGGCTTCCCCTCGGAGTCTCAAACTCGTGCCTCGACGTGAAGAAAGTATCTTCCATCTTAGGGCAGTAATCTACTATTATTTATTTTCTGCTAGATATGTATGAAACTCTTATACTATTAATGGAGTATAAACATTTAGTTGAATCAATTCTATTAATTTTATTTATTCTTTTTGACGAATATTGGAATTTTTATCACAAAGGCATCAATGCAATTCAGAAACTCTTACTTTGGGGATGCCATGTTCATAAAGAGGATAATCCATCCATTAGCAATATAGCTGAAATACTTGTATGCCTCGCCGGCTGATCCCTTAAATTTTTTCTGAAATGGGAAAACAGAAGTCCCTGCTCGGCGTATGCAGTACAGAGTTATATTTTAAATAGCTTGCAACAATTCAGATAAACAGTTGCTGGACGTATGCCTTTATTTTAAAAGAAATGGCGAATCAACAATAGTCCGGTTAACAGAAAACACAATAGAAGGAGGTTTTGCATATTCAAGACAATTGTGTAAGAAAATAAAAAATGGTGGAATATTGTCCTTGCAGATGAATGGGTGGACACTCCGCACCGTTTACCACCTCATACTTAATGGAAATACATCTTAATAAGAAAACATTCAACCCGCCTTGCACAGTACAAACTGTTTAACTTTTATTTATTTTGCATTTAATTGCAGAGAATTAGTCAAACATGATTATTTATATATTTTTTTAAAAATCATTTGCGCAGTTGAAGGAAATCATGCGTACGGTATATCCAGTTCATAAACTTGTTGTACAAGTTTGATATTTAATTAATTTAATAAGTATACTCCATAGCTTCAACCTTCGATGGTTGTGCAAGTCATGTTCCTGTTAATTAGTTGATTCCTTTTATTAAAACGCTTGAGCTTACGAAAAGCTTTTTTTTTTAAATTTATTTATTGAATGCGCTCGATAAATCAGAGAATGTAAAGAGAAACCCTAGAGTGTCGCGCCCAAGTTTTTATTTTTACTTTATCTTAGATATTTATCGCATTCGAGGTGTAAAACCTGAATAAATCTCTTAAGGCTTAATTCGGATTTTATAAGGGGGTAGTCGAGGCAGGTGTTACTTATTTGTGCCACCCTTATGTATTTTGCATAGCTTATTATGAGATTATTAGTTTGCTCTGCTGCCAAGTCTAAAGGAGAAAAGAAAAGAAAAGAAAAAAAAAATTGCGAAACGTCTGGCTGAAATTTACGTTTAAATCCTCAAGGCACCAGACAAGGACATCACATTCGTATAAATAAGCAAATCCATGAGCATGCCGATTTAATATGTTGAAAGCGTACAATGTAGCACTTTTTAGCATGTGCTAATGGGATGCGTGTGACTCGTGGTGTCCTATGATGCCCTGTGTGTGGATTTTTGCTATCTCGCATAAAGCGTTTGCCAAATTTTTATGCACGTCATGTCAAACTGGGCCAGCGATTAAAATTTATTGGCGCCTCCATTATTCGTGTATTGTTCATTTGTTTTTATTTAAATTTTCTCTAGATTTGTTCTTTGGTGCGTTTTTTATATATATGTTGCTAAAAATTAAAGTCCATATGCTCATGTAACATTATTATATGGGATTTGATTTGTCACTTTTTGAAGGAGAACTTTGTACTCCTTCACGACATTTCTTATCATCATTATAGTTATCAATTTGGCAGAGCATGTCACTGAACTTCAAAATAACGTGGATAGGAAAAAGTTTAGCATTCACATGTTCAAAAATATTTAAGTAACATTTTTTTTTCTTTGTTTATATTCAGTTAACGGCTGAATTTTTAAAAAAAAATTTTTTCAAATATGATTCCATTTTTTTAATTTGAGACAAATTTCCTGTACACCTTCCTGCAGTATACTTATCGTTAAAATCAGGAACTTCTATTACAATATTCACTTTTTTGTTAAAATGAAAATCGTATATAAGCATTTTTAGTCCGAAAGCAATTTTTTTGTGTGTGTTTGTTTGCGTGTCGATGAATGAAACTTAAAAAAAAATAATTAGTAAAGGAAAAAAAAATCACGTTAATCTCTACTTTCCGCAAGCCATTTATAAAATGGATCGAACCCAGATGAAAAGAAGGTTACCGGTGAAATGTCATCGGGAAAGTTTTATTTAGATTTTAAATTTTATTTTTAAAATTTTACTGAAATTGGAACGAGCTGGAGAAAGAAAACAAGAGCGGCAAACTCGAAGCACATTTTGCAGATGGAATCGTTCACTTCTTCCTGGTATTTTTTTTCTGTCTGGGCAAAGTTTTTAGTCTTTTTACCTCGTTGAAGATGAGTTTGCCAGCCATTGAATAACCGACAATTGAGTATTTTCAATCGACCTACATATGGCCTTAACAAAAAATGAAAAATTATTGGGAATTCTTCCAATTAATTATTCGTTAATTTTATACTGCCTAGGCTCCGTTCGAAATTCAATGGCGTTTATTTATTTTCTTCTAATGATAATCCGATCAGTTAATGTTTTTTAATAATATCCAGATGCCACGAGATGATGTTAACTTCTTGTCGTTGATTTCATTTTTGTGAGACTTTTTTTTTTCGTCTTCCAGTTCGTCTTATATTTTTTCATCAATAGACCTATAATACAAAATTTTCAAAAATAGTTAATATTTTTTAATTTAAAAATTTAGTTAAGAATACAGCTATAATGAGAATATTTTGAGATTTCATTGATTAGTTAATTTGTTCGTTATTATTTTCAAATCCTATTCCGATTTTTTTTTTCCTTAAAAAAAAAATCTCAACACCCAAAAGTAAACTAAATGAAGCGTCCGTGCATCAATCTCCAAGACCGCAAACCATTCTTATTTCGATTTTTTATAATATCAAGCATAGGTTGAAGTATAATGAACACGTTGAATTATGTTTCTCCTCTCGGCCCTTGAAGCTGAACCCCCTCTTGTATATCGAAACCTGTCATTATTTGAGGCTGAAATTGTGACGTAAACTCCCACTTAATAACTTCATTCGAAGCACCATCTTGCCTTGCATTAATCCTTTATATGCTTGCAAACATAATTCCTCTTGTTTAAAATGTTTTTCACTCTCATAACTACTCGCCTGTGAAAAATGGTTTCGGAGTTAGTAGGAAAAAAAAAAAACAACAACAAGAAATGGCAAGTCACAGTTTAAATCAATAAACCTGATCCAATCAGTATATTCATTAAAAATAATTAAAACATGTTTATTAATTTTCCCAGGAATTTAGGCTTAAAACAAAAGAAAATTAACCTAATCTGTATATAAAAAAAAAATCTAATTTTCTTAAAATAAAAAAAATGACTTAATTTAGAAAATTACAATTATTAAAAATGAAAAGAAAAATAATCTTCGATAAGAACACTGACGTCTTCATTAACAAAGATCGAGCTCCCGAAATTAACGCCTATGTTTCTCTTAAGGCCCCAGGATCGATCAAGAATTTGATACATTCATAAATATTCAGATGAGATGCGCCCGCGGATGATTATGGAGCAAGCGTTAAGATATTTTTCTTGAAAATCAAATCACACATGCCTGACTATTATTATCATCATCAAATTATTATCGAATACCTCATTTTCCATGTATAAATTTTTGGTAGCAAAACCTCCAGGTATGAAAAACCATGAAGTACTAAAGGTTTTAAACTCTGTTGCCTTAAGAAACAACAAAACGTTTTCAATTATTTTTCTTATTTTTTTAAGGGTCTTTTAAATTCACATTTTATATACTTATGAAAGGGTTCCTCTTAATCTAATCGTAGGGAAACTCTAATATGATACCTTGGTACCGCCATATTTTTAATCTTGATACCCTTAATTGATAGATGATTTTTAAGGACCTCAAAATGCATGGCTAATGAACATGTTATCAGGTGTGTTTCTTTATCGAGAGCAGTTGTTAAAGACATATTTCCAACTTTTATTAGATTTAAATTTTAGTCTATTAGTCAATAATGACGGAAACTCCCCCTCTCCACCAAAAGAAAAGAAAATGATTCTGATACTAGGTAAAATTTCTTGTAAAGAATATTACAGGTAGATTCCGATGTCCATTCTTATTGACAAAAGACATGATTACAATTTTACTAACTGTAGTATTGGGTGTGCAATCGATATCTTAATTCCCAGCTCATCAGCGCAATCCAGCATATCATATTGGCGTGAAAACATGGAACAATTTTTCAACATTTCCCCCGTTCAGAAGAATAAAGATATTGGATGCGCTTCCAATGCTATAACTAATTACATAGTCCAATTAATTGTCGCGAGTGGCGACAACATAGGAGCTTGCGATCGGCATGATTTATAAATGAATAAAATATGTTGTTTCGCTTTAAATGGACAAAATTAAAATTGAAGGGGTAACAAAGCTAAAGAAAGATTTTATGAAATTTGATTATGTCAGTCCTGTTTTACTTTTTTTCTGCTTATTCTTTTTTCGAATATATTTTGCTACAAAACGCGCTACGATGATATAAAGATATACGGCATTAAAACAAGTATAAACAGAAGTTTAATTCGCACTTAATAAATTCTGCGGCAACACCCTAAGGAACTCATATACACAATTTCTATATTGAATATCAATTAGCATTTATGCTCTTACAAAAATCAGTTTTTATGCGCTTAGTTTGGCCAAAGCCATTCATTTCATTTAACATTGAATTTTTATGGAGAAAACAGGCGTGTTCAACTTATTACGGATTTTTGAAAACTTATTTTAATCTTTTATGAATTTACCTGCGGCTTTTCTTGCTTTAGTTCGGCCAGATTTCAATTCACTATGTATTAACAGCAGTATGCAATATTTATATAGAGGTCTAATGATTCCCTTTATTTAATTAAAATGAATCTAACTTTAATAACTTTTTTTCTGTATAGGGAGGGGGCGAGTCGAAAAATTACCGGGCACTTAAATTTGATATTGATTCAACTTAAAAATTAACCAAAATGAAACAAAAATTGTGTTATTTTTCAAAGACTGCACTCCGCTCGGAGCGATAGATAATCATTCAGAACGGAGAAAAATAAGTATAATTTGAAATAAGCTCACACCTAATTAAATGTGTGTACGTATAGCAACAAAATGTATTCAACTTGTTCGCATTTTTTTCATTAATTTCTCCTTTCCTGCTAACTCTGTATTTAGCCATATAAATTTTTTGCTTTATGTTAGCGTATCTAAAAATGACTGCAATTATCGCCCTTCCCCCTCCCCTCATAATTCTTCATAATCATTTCTCTCTATCAAATCATTAACCTGGAAGAATTGTAAATTCATACTAATTAATGCTAATGAAAATGAATTAATATGAAGAGAAAAAAAAAAGTCCATGACGTGCATTCCGCCTCTGAATAAGGGTATGATTTCCTTCCCTCTACATAATAAGATTACTCCTCTAGGTTGATAAGGGAGGGAAAAAGTTTCCGAAGAAAAATACGATAGAGTAAAAGAAAATGTAATTTTTTTAAATTTGTTTTATTTTACTATTGAGAATTAAAAGGCAATTAAAAGAGGTTTTACGGAGTAAGATCGTTAAAAGAAAAAAGATAACGAAAAAAAAAAAAAATAAGGGATCGAATGATTTCTTTGGCGGATAATTTTAAGGAGAGAGAACAAACTGATGAAGATCAAGCATTTAATTAGCAGACGAATTTCACGGTCAATGGTTGGAAACAAATCATTACATAATAAGTATAGGTGTATGGGCTTGTATTAGCAAAAGCCAGAGCAGTTTTGATCATTCGTAATATTAATGAGACAGTTTAAATATTACTTTGGTACTTCATTGTGTATAAGTTACATCATTATCATAAGATAAGATCATTGCCGAAAAGTAAAAAAAGAAAATGAATGAAAAAGTAATTTAAAATCGTACGGAATTTTCATCGCGGAGCAGAAAAAAAAAAACAAAGGAAGGAAGGAAAAAACCTCAAACCTAAAATAAAAAATTAAAACTTCCCTCCCATCTTTTATTAGTAAGTTAGTGTTCCATCTTTTATTGTTTTTTAAGGCGCATAATTAGAAGAGAAGCTGCAAGAAAAGCATCAGGGATAGAATTTTGCCCCGAGGGGGAGGAAAACGAGGAAGAAGGATGGAAAATAAAGAGGAGTCGGAGAATGGGAATGTTGTTGTTAGATACAAAGTGCAAAAAGATTTACAACGTACGTTTAATTGGAAGAAGTACTAAGTCCTATGATCCTTTCTCAACCCTTTTGGAGAACCGCTTTTCCAGTAAGAGCATTCCAAGACGCTCTCCTTTCCTCCCCCGTCTTCCCGGCAAAAACTCATTTACGAGCTTGTGTGTTGTTATTTATTGGTCTATTCATTATTCCAAAATATTCTTATATATATTGTTTTACTAATTAAGAGGAAAATCGTTCCTCACGGGGTGTCAGCCTCGTCCCTTATTTTTCCCCTTCTTCGCTTTTACATTTTTATTTTTACTTTTTTTTTTGCAGTTTTGGGTAGAATTTCTTTGGCCAGAGAAAATTTTATATTTCAGTAATAAGAAAAAACGAAGAAAGTCGGCTTTTGTTCTACGTCGACAATAGCCGCTCTGAAGGGGTGGGTGGTACAATTTGAGTATAAATTTAGACGTTTCAGTTTGTTTTAGCACAAAGAGAAAAAAAAAGAGAAAAAAAGATCGGGAAAGGAAGAGGAAACGAAATCAACATTGTAATTTATAACCGCCATCTTCTATTTGCTTATTCAGCTGAAAATTGATCGTTAGAATTGTTTTGGTGAGCGGCTCTCTACCATCATTTTTCCAACATCTATTGTCTTATGGAATTCTTTACTAATAACTTGCTGGAACTTCCTTTAACCCGGTTTAAGGTTTACTCATGGGAAATTAAAAGGACATTTACCGATTTTTTGAGGTTATAGAAAAGCAATATTTGAAATTTTACGAATTAATGCCGTTTGAAAAGTCATACTTATCGAGTTTTTAATTCTTTTAGCAGTTTAAATATAAATTTAATCCATCATTATAATAAACAGTTGCATTTATCCACCTTTAATCCCAATCGTGATTCCACGAGGAAAAAAAATTCACAAAATTAAGAGATTAATCTTTAATGAAACTAACGAAATAATAATAAAATTTTAAAAAAATAAAATAAAAAGAAAAAAATAAGGGGAAAAATTACAGAGGATATAATTGGTCAGCTCACGGCAAAGCACGCGAATTATGATTAAAAAAATATTTTTATCACGAAAGCTAAATATCGTCTTCAACTGTTAAAATCAATATTTTTTTTCCCTTCGATTCATGTCGAGATATTTTTTAACATGCTACGAATAGGCTTTTTTGTCGGCCATGATCAGGTTTAAACCAGCCATCAATAAGTTATTTTATTTTCTGTTGAATTTATAAATTAAATTAAAATTTAAATTGAATAAAACAACAACGAAAGTTTTTTTCACTTAGGATTAATGTGAGATAAGTTTTTTTTTCTTCCATTAATGTAATTGATACACGTGATTTGAACTTTTAATCGTTTTGCCACTTGACCAAAAAAAGAAATGTTTTTTGATTGATAAGTGTCCATGGATATGCGAATAGTTTGGTATATTTGTGACTTGGCAGCGGTTACTGAGTACATCCCATTTGAATGCGAAATAAACCTCCTGGTTATCACGTAATAATATTCCTCACATTGTTCTTATTGCTCCTGCTTAAATTAAACACATTGAATACCTTGTTTAGATAATTATTGAAAAACGAGAACGTTGGCCGGTTGAATATTTGACGATGAGAATAAAATAGGTAACTATCGTCCTGCTGAAAATTCCTTAGGAAGGAAAAAAAAATAACCACAGGAAAAGAAAAAATAGCGGGGAGAAAAAAAAAACGCTGAAAGAGAGAGAGGAGAATATTAATGTAAAAACGTTGTTATGTCTAAGACCAGGAGAAATTGTTTTATAAATTTTCCCAAGATGAGATTCCAGCTCCTTCATCTTTATTTATGACGATGAATACCTTCCCTCGTAACGGTTTATACGGACAACTATTTTTCTTCGACGGGATTTTATGAAAGCACGCTACAATTTCCTATTTAGTGTGTTGCCCCCCTTTAAAGTTTGGAAGATAACAATGAAGTGTATCTATCATGGTATGACTTAGCCGTGGGTGTTAAACTCTTGATTGTTTATTGTTGTATAGTCGAAATTATGTTAACACCCTGTATGCTGGAAGACGTTTGCTTTTTTTAGTTGTATAATCGATCATGACCAATAATGTCGTATACGTAGGACTTAAAGATAATAGAAAAATTAGAAAATGTTAGATTCAAAAGCGATCTTCGGGGGTGTTTGGGTTCAAGTTTCCCAGATACCATGATTTATAAAGGAGGTTGGTGGCTGGTGTCCTTCGCTTCCCTCCTATCGGATTTAGAACTAAAAGCAAATCGGAATTCAATTACCTGAGACCCTAGTGTAAATAAGGGATATAAATAGGGGTGACTTTGACTTCGGTCTAGTGGTTTTCCAAGATCGCTTACCACCCTTATGTCTCTAAGACGGCGGACCGATAAAGTAATTAAGAAATTCGTGTTTTATGACTATCCAATTCTGATCAAAATATTAAAAAAAAGGGATGCAAAATTATTTCAAGATCCCATAAACAAAGGAACCAAAGGTATTCTCAAAAAGATTCTACGCTGAACTTGCTACTGCTGGGCTAGTAGAAGTAAGCCCGAAAAGTATTTGAAACACAGAACTACTCAAATCATTACGTTTTTTCGGTGCGGTCCTTTCTACTAGCGGTGTCAGTTTTAGTGACAAAGGAAACAATATGAAAAAGGTTTTCCCATAAGTCGAATTTCCAGCTACCATCAGCTTTGCTATTTATGTTTAGTTACACTTAAATCTGATAGACTGGTACTCTCAACAGGAAAACAAAAATAAACATTTGGTAATGCCGTGAAAAAGATGATTCTTTTTCCCAAGTGATTTTTCATATATCAAACTTTGAAGACTGAATTTTTTATTTGAATATGTATGCGTCGATATTAAGCGTTCTTAATGTATGTTTTTAGTAAAAACTTTAAAAAAAAATTCCCTGTAATATTTTAATATTTAGATAGTTTATCATATACGATTCGCTTCGCTTAAAATGCTAAAAAAATGTACAATGAAAATCATTTTAATATATCCTTGACTTTTCTTGACTATAATTTATTATTTATAAAAAAAAAGAAGAAAAAAAAAATTGTTGGTCGTCTCTGAACATATTAATTATTACTTCAACATTTGTCAGAGCTGGATTGTGAATTTCCATGAGAAGTGAACCGCATTTCTGTCGGATTTATGAGGTCGTTGTCGTGGCTATGCCGGCTATTATGTCTCAATTATCTTTTGGTATATGAACCCCAGATTCACGATGTTTAGTCTCACATCGGTGATTAACAGACTATTACGTTTTTAGCGATTATATCTGAAATCAGAGATTGCACCAAGTCCGGTTTTCCTGTACATTTTTCTTCTTTTAATCTTTATTAATAATAGAAAACATCAGATAGCGCGAAAGATGGTCACGGTTTATTTTTTGCCCTCTTTTTTTTTCTAGGTGCAAACGGTCTAAGACGAAGGGGGAGACAAACGTATACAAGATACCAAACACTGGAATTAGAAAAAGAATTTCACACAAATCATTACCTAACACGGCGGAGAAGGATCGAAATGGCACATGCACTATGTTTAACAGAGAGACAGATAAAAATATGGTTCCAAAACAGAAGAATGAAGTTAAAGAAAGAAATACAAGCTATAAAGGAATTAAATGAACAGGAAAAACAAGCGCAGGCGCAAAAGGCAGCAGCGGCAGCGGCGGCCGCTGCGGCTGCGGAACAAAATTAGTGGTAAATTTCTGCCGCCTAAATTGGAACCTAATTTTACAAGGTAAGATTTAACAATGTACTTTATTTTTTTTTTACTGTGAACTTTGAAACAGTCAACTGTGGTGTTTGTTTCGGTGTATACCCTTTTTTTTTTTTTTTTTTTTTTTTTTTTTTGAAAAAATTAGTTCAATTTATCGATAATTCACTTATCGATAGCTTTTCAATCGATATATCGATGACGTCGATATTTTTTTAAAACAAATATCGATGTATTATATCGCTAACTTTTTTCAATTTATCGGCATGACTACTTCAAAAAAGAATAAAAAGTGAGAGCTAAGCAACAGGGAGCCATCTTTAATAAAGGGGGAGTTTTTTTTTTTTTTTTTTTTTTGAATCATGAATTTGATTTGATCTGAATTGGGATTTACATCTCCGATTCCATATTCCTGTAATTCTTACTATTCCCCTATTGATATCCGATCTGTCATACATCCCGTAAATTTTACCGCCATGTTCAAGGTCCCTGAGGGCCTCCGGACTTACAATAGGACTGCATGTCCTGTACAACAATCAAGTGATTATCCGGTCCGCCATAAAGCTGATTATGCCAAAGGGTGTTTATTGGAGAGGGTTGCGCTGCCGTTAAGGGCGTGTTTCATGTCTTTATTTAACTATAAAACCATTATTTCAACCCCCTTGTTTCCTTTTATAATAGCAACAAGTGATGATACACACAATTAACATTTTCAAAGCATGATTGTCATGAACTTTTAAAAAAATTTTGCGGGAATATAAGTACGTTTAGAAGGAATAAAAAAGTTAATAAAAAAAAGCCGGACACGAATGATATAAAGCGAAGATTCTTTTTGTTTCTTTTTGTTTTTAAAAAAAAGTTTTTCCTAGGTGTTTTCTACTCAGCTTAAATTATTTTCCATTCCTTCTGTAGACATTAGACATGCCACGAAGAAACTGTGTGAGTCATAAATAATCAGATGAAAGGACTTGAAGACGTCACGGAAATATTTATCTTTCCTACGGAGACGTCATGAATTAGTAAGATAGGGGTAAGACCTACTTGTTATTCCATCCCCTTCAAAGGATGCGCGGATAAGTATTTTAACTTGTACTATTAAATTGTGAAAAAGAATGCTACCATGTTGTAGAAACAGCGTGAATCTAGCCAAAAAAAAGAAGAAAAAGTAAAAAACCAGATTTACTGTGTCGATGGATTAATTTATAACAGAGAGGCCTAAAACAAGTTAAAATATCTTAATAAAATGATCTTCAAGCCGTGCGTTGTATCGATAAAATTTTTTTCAAACGGGAAATATGCTGTGTATAAAAATTATTAGTTTATTTAATTGGCGGTATTGCCGGTACTTAAATTAACTTTTTTCCCCTGATTATTTTATTTTCAATATTTTATTAATATACAATAAAGCGTCAAAGGGTTAAAGTAATCGATCGCATATTATACCGGAAAATTTGACAAGATAATTTAAAAAAAAAAAAAAATTATACGATAAGGTTATTTTAAGGCTTTAAAAAAATTGTGTAATCATGACTGTAATTGAAGATTCTTCTTGAGACAATAAATACTCCGTATAATAATAAATCCCTGCAATTTGCAACTCATCTTTGGCCGAAACATTTTTGTTAATTGCTACTTTTATAAATAATTTGAACATTATAATAAAAGAAGCTTTCATGTATGATGCGATCAGTCAAACCTTTTGAATATACGATTAAGTGCTATATAGTGCTGTTATTTAAATAATTTTTGATATGAAAATGACCTGAGAAAGTTTTTTAGGAATCGGAATACTAATTTTTACGCAGCCATTTATTATTATAATTCGTTAAATTGTTAATACATTTAAATTTTTTAGACATTAGAAGAGTTAATAGCTATTTCCCTAATTATTCTAGATAGAAATGTTTTTTTCTTTTTTTTTTTCGACTAAAATTAAAATGATTTTTTATTTTAATACTTTTCTATCAGCATATAAAATCGGATCAATTGCCTAAAAAAGTGTAATCGAGATAGTTTTCTCCAATTTAAATTTCTACGCAAGATTTTTTTGTATTACTACTATTCTATTATTCTACTAACTCTACTGCTACTGCCATTCTACTAATTATTTATTACTAACTACTAATAACAATAATTTATTATTAACATTTAAAATTTACCTTTTCCTACAGCTTTATCGTCTCAAATATTTGCAAATTTTTGAAAAGCATGCGATTTATTGCTTGATCCTTTGCTTCCTCATACATCTGAGACACGAACTAAAAAAGAGCCATTTCATTTTGGAAAAGGGAATGATATCCGGTTTTCATTACCCGCCTTAATAATTATAATGGAAAATGTGTAATTGCAGAATCAGATAGTAAAGCATAAACCCTTTCGATTGCAATTTTCCCCCTACTTGAGCATCCCTTATATAGCGTCTTAGACCCCCGTCTTACAGGCTGAAATATTACATTTTGAGGATTTACAGTATTACTCCGAGAACGTTCTGTGAAAACTAATTTAAATATTTATTCCGGAAAATCAGTTCCTTTGCAGTCGCGAAAATTTGGTTCATTGTCTTCTCCATTATCTAGCCCTTTCTCTTTTGTAATTTACTGGGATTATGGAGATTAAAAAATGAAACTTTTGTTTTTTCCTTTTCTTTTTTCCTCGGATTGGACTTTTCTAAAGGAAAACGCTTGTGTTTTTTTTTCTTTTATTCCGTTCGGAAAACTCTCTTTTATAACTTTGCAAAGTTTTGATATTTTAATGTTTTTAGCTGTATAATTGTTTATGCAATGTAATTGGTAATTCCAGCCGTAAATTTGATTCAGTTGAGTTTCCAAATGCGATTACCCTGACCAAAATTCAATTTCCCACTAGTTCCTTTATTAAATTTTAATCCACGTCACCAATTTAATATCTTTATCGGATTATGATTCGGCTCTCATCCACGTAAGTTCTCAATTACCAAGTTAATCGGATTATAATTTTTCTTTTTTTATTATCTGAAAAAAGCCTACTGTAGCAAAAATTTTTGGATTAGCTTGTTTTTTGGTAATCGAATAAGCGGATTGCTGTTGGGACAAAACTACAAACCTGGTTATTTGATAAGTTTCAAAATGAATATTTTCAAATCGATTTTAAAAAAAAAATGTATATACCGGGTGTCCGTTGTTGGCTATTCCTAGATGGTTAGGTACATAGGATCGCGAAAAATTTTTTAAAGCATATACAATCCTCGCAGCCTTATCAAAATGCACCCTATCCGTTTTCGTAAGTGCCATAAGTTGGTGCAAGCGCCTTTTTTTTTAAATAACTGAGCAATATGCTTAATTAAATTTTTTCCCTATATTTTCGAAGCCGCAGAATTCGGCTTTAACTGGAAAAAATTTTAAAACATCGCTTTACCCCTCAAATTAAGGGTTGAAAACGAATGGTTTACTCTACGTAAATCGAACGAAGAAGACGAGGCTAATATGAAGAGTTAAAGTATTTTAAAGTCGAAGCGGAGTAATGTGCCTTTTAAATGGTGATGGCTAGACAACGACGTGACCTGAAAACCCCTTTGCTTGAAAAACTTTATTAAATTCCCCAAAACAACTTAAACGCACATGAAAAAGGCACCGAGATTTATATTGTAAAATTACAAAGGAAATAAAAAAATAATGATTAACATTCCGATACCTTGGAAACTATCCGGAAAGTTTCTTCTCTCCTTCTTCGTTCGATTTACGTACAGTTCAGCTAAAGTCGAATTCTGCGGCTTTGAAACTACAGATAAAAAATTAAACGCGCTTCGAAAACTTATGGCATTTACGAAAACGGTTATAGTGCCTTTTGATAGGGATGGGGGGATGGAAAATACCCTAAAAATTTTATCGTGATCGTATGCAACTAACTATCTAGGATTCAAAAACAGTCTACAGACGGACACCCGGTACATCTATAAGTAATAATTCGAAACGTGGGACATCTATCGTTGAAAATGAGAACAAAAACAGGAATGTTATAAATTATAAACATGTCTTCCCCGAAAGGAGGGGCCATAAACTATGCTGGGAAGTAATGAAGAAAGGGGAAATTTAATGGCGGGAATGGTGGTGGTGGTTGTTGTTGTTGTATTCATCCGCTCTCTCTCTACTTATACATCTCTTTCTCTGTCCTTTGTACAAAATCAACTAAAAAAAACACTCGTCCCGAAGGAAAATTTTATTTTTATACCAGATAGTTCCATAACGGTACTAAAATGTCTTGGCGGGAAATCCCTTCAGTGTTTTCCCGTGATTTTTTTTCCTCCTAAGAAAAGCTCCTCTTTCAGTAAAAACATTTTGATTTCAATTTTATGGATCCACTTCATTATTTAGATCGTTTTAGTTGATCGCTTACCCGATAGATTGAGCTACTATACGAACACGTGGAAGAATGAATTATGTGGTTTTAGGCGCGTGTCAGTCTGTTGTTACATAACTTTTTATTTGTCTTTTTTTTTTTTTTTTTTTTTTTTTTTTTTTTTTTTTTTTTTTTATTGTATCGCATAACTTTTATTTTGCATTTTCCGAAAGAATATTTTCGTTTTATTTTTTGTAGTATGAAAATGAAAATCTTTTCAGGGTCATCGTCATACAACCGTGGAACAAAACCTATAGCAAAAGATTTAAGTCTTTCAGCGATTTTTTTATAACTTATCGCTCTGAGCGACATTATATTCGCATTATTATTATTATTGTTATTATTTTTTTTTTTAATGAATAATTCAGAAGACTGTATTTTTTTGATGCGTGAAATGTGGCCTTTATGCTTTGAGCTTTCTTTACGTGGTTTTTATCCAGTTACTTTCAAAAATGCTTCCCCTTTTGCGACAACGGAAGCATAAAATAGCCGGCAGTAGGCGTCAAAGTTTGACCTCGAAGCTTTTTCTATATTTCGTCGGTCAGTTGTTTATTTCGATTTTTTTTTAAAAATGGACCTATTTATTGAACTTTTTAAAACGTAAAAAAGATAGGAAAACTTTAAGGAAAAGCTCTTTTACAGAAAAAAACACACAAAAAACCATTATGGTCTAGCAAGGAGTTCTTTTTAATTTTTCCAAGAAAAACTATGTTTTTTTTTTCAAGTAAAAATGATAGTCGATGAACCCCAAAAAAATCTTTGTCTTGACGCTGAATCGAAGTCAAATCATTTCCCCTTTCCTTTGCGATCTCCGGAGTCTATATTTTAATTGCAGTACTTGCGGGTCCATGCCATACTTCTCACGTACACTTAAATTATTTCCTTTTAGTTGTAATAGAAAAAAAAAAAAAAAAAAAAAAAAAAAAAAAAACACATGCATATACTTTATTTTTTTTGTGGATGTGTATAGGTATGTGTGTAAAAACATTTATTACCTTCAAAACGTAAAGGACGAGATAGATAAAATCCCTCAATGAAGTTTACGGTTCTTCCGACTTGAGGCGCTGCAGGTCGTAAAATTTTATTGAAGCCATCATAAATAAACAATTCATTAAATTTGCCGCGTGATGGCGGTAAGAGCGCGAAAGCATCAATGAAACACCAAATAAAAGTCTCCGGATTACATAACATTTTATCGGTAAAGGCAATAAAACTTTTGCTCCCTTTCCTTGAAATATGAGCTGAATATGAGTCTACAAAAAAAACGTAAAGATCGTAATCTTCTTACATTTCTCGTCATTCTTCCGTTGAGATTTATAAATTGTTTACGTTTGTTGGGCTATTCAAAGGAAGCTTTTATTTAAGTTAACTAAATACAAGTAGCTCTATTTTAAAAAATACGGGCTCATTTCTAAGTTGCTTCAGATTGCATTGGATTTTTATTACTTTTATGCAAAATGGGAATAAACCGCCATTTCTTTTAGAAATGATTTTCCTGTTTTCTACCGATGTTAATAGTCATTTTTAAAAAATTAATTTTTACATTGCGGGGTCGATTTTTTCGTTTAAAATAAAAATTTTACAGATGTTTGAAATAAGTTTTGTCTGTAACATTTATTTTATACGGATTAATGAATGAAATTCGCCGCACTTACTTCCTTTTAATATTAAGGAAGTACTGTAGAGCCTGCGCAGTTATAATATCGTATAATGGCTGACATAACAAGGGCTAAATCGTTATTTTATGGTTTGTTTTGGTAGTTAAAACACTCGAGTCCTAGGTCAACGTTCACGTGTTTTTATTCTAATGGGAAGCACTTAGGATAATAAATTTTCAAGGTCGTTCGTTCCCAGTTTTATTACTCAAACAAATCATTAAACCACTTTTTTTTTACTATTTGCTTTTATTTGATTGTCATTCATTACTATATCGATTCGTGCGTAATTTTTTACTCATGCTATATCGTCGGCATCAGATGTTTTCTCATCGTAGCCATGGTTACTGACGTCTGCTAGGGGCGTTTTTTTTTCCTCCCCAAATTTCGGCCGTCTATATAGCTTTTTAATGAAAGCATGAGTAATTGCTCTAAAATATGGAAACGATTTATGCTTACTATATTTACTCACTACCGCACAGGTTTTAAATCGCAATCAAGAGATTTATTTAAACATTTTCCCTTGCAATATGAAATGATTTAGCAATAACAGAACATTAAATAGCTCCAACAAAATATTAGTACTCAAACAAAAAGTTAAAATGAAACAACTTAAAAACTAAAATAAAAAAGGAGTAAGTTTAAAGAAATATTATGGTCGGAAAGACGTAAGATTCGCTTTCCGACGGCAAACGATTATTCTTATTCACATTTCATCCTTGATTTTATCCGCCGTGGCTTCTAACCTCATAAAGTTGTAACCCAATACTTATTATAAACTTGCTCGTTTTCTAACTCACTTAAGCGTCTTCTTGCGTCTTCTACAACATAAAATTTTCCGTGAGAAAATCATATAACTTATCTTAATATTGAAGAAGAATTTAAGTAAGGTAAACACATATACGGCAAATATCAATTTAAATCAAACTGTTTTGAGTAATTATGTTAATGTTAATTATAGTGCGAATTGTATATGAATAATTATACACGGAGAAACCCACTCTGGCGCTCAATGTCAGAATCTGGTAATCGTTGCCAAACTTTCTGTATTATGGCCTGACAACCAAGTTTCTCTGGTAATCATTACCAGTGGTTTCTGTTAATGCTTGTTGGATAGCATTGCTAAACCCTTTTGGCAATGGCTACCAAACATGTGGCGGTCATTACCAAAAGATTAGCACTATTACCATCGTTATGTATTTTATACATTCAAAATTAACAAATCCGCTTCTTTTTGGGGGGGGGGGGGGAGTGGAAAGTTTTCCGGTTTCCAGAATATTCTGTTTTCTGTTTCCGATTCGTTTCCCGAATATTTCGACGTTTTCCAAAAATGTTATACACATATTCGAAAATGCCCCCGTTATTAATAGTAATAATGATATAATAATAATAATAGTAAATTAATAAAAAAAAAAAAAGTAAGTGCATGTTTTTTATTATTTCGAATCTCATTATTTATATTATTGTTGTTAAATGACGACGCATGTCCATCCAGGATGAGGAATGTCCCTGAAAAAATCTCAACACCTTGAAAAAATCTCAACACCTAGCAAGATTCGAACCTAAGACCTCTCACACCTAAATCAATCAACCCTACTACGTTACAAACTAAACCACACAAGCCATGTCAAAACAAGTCGAAACTAAAGGGTATTAAGTGCTCGAAGAAAAAAAAAAATCAACCCTTATGCATACACCATTACTACCTGCTCTAATTATAATACAAAATAATGTTGACCATTTTAACCATTTGTGTAATTGATCCCGCGCGAATAGTAAAGATTCAAAAATATATAGCAACTATTACCAGTAAGTTTTGGGATCGTTTAAAGTATTTAGCCATTGACAATTAAAAAAGGAATCTTTATCAGTTTGTGGCAACGATTACTATTTTACGGTTGACATTGGCGAATAGGACTGATTACTAAAAATTGCTGGTTCGTAATGATTAAAAAATGGGAATAGATTACCACAAACGTTATTCCCAAACCGTTTAGTAGCGAACACGAGTAAAAGTTTCTCCGTGTAGTAATGTTTTAAAGTGGTTGCATCATTTCCATTATTCAAAAATTGAAGCTTTTGCTTTACGATTTTCATATACATATAGAGCTAGAGTTTTATCTTTGTCTTGTTTTAATGAAAACATAAACGTTATAATCCAACTAAAAATATTTCAAATCTTTTTCTTAGGCTTTTTTTCCCGATTTTCTCAGAACAATAATCGTAGTATTTATAATGAATTTTTATCAATCAATGAAATATCAGAAACAGATAATCTATATTATGGTTTATAACTGGAAAAGCAAACTATGGATCCGTGTAGCCAAAACTGAAATTTGCGTATTCACACTGGAGTCGTTATGGTTCAGATTTGGCATATCTGTCTTGATCCAGAATCGAGAAATTTTTTATTAGGATTTTAATATTGGCCTTTCGGTCTTGATGTGCGATGCATGTCACTCTTGTTTTTCCAAGATCAAATCCAATTTAATGCGGTTTATAATTTTTGACGAAACATGGGGCTATTTTTGCGAATCTATATTTTCGAAAACTATCTTTATTTCGCACGATTTCTGCAAATGAATTGATTATTTTTCTGCTTTCCTATATTTTTATTGTTCTTGTTTTTCTTTGGATTTTAAAAATTTTTGTGGAAATTTTTTTAAGACCTGAAAAATTTTCGAAGTTTTATGTTTTAAAAAATGTTTTGCAACCTATTTTAAAAAAATGTTTTTTCGTTATTTTTCTTCTCCGAAGAGGTCTTAAAACATGTTTACCCCCTCTCTTGGCTCAGTGGCTATCCTATTTGACTCACGCTCGGGGAGATACGTAACATCTGGGAATTTTTCCGGGCGTATATCACTTCTGACCATAAACATGGTGGTCATGAGATCTTAATTCAAAATTTAGAGAAGTGATCCTTGCGGTATTGCTGGGCTAAAAGCATACGTTATGTTAAGCCAGCAAACGGTAATTTCTCTGCAGAAAAGCCTCCATACTTATGTGTATCTATACAATACAAACATTGTATTTTGCATACACATATGTACAGGAAAGTCAGCCACAGCCTGTTAAGAGTTAGAAACACTAAAGAAATAGAATGACTGGGAATAAGATAGCTGCGAACATTATTTATTTTTATTTTTACTTGCACAAGGAAGAATTACAGAACTGTATGTATTACGAAGACAAGAACCGAACTATACCGATTAAAACCAATTCGATCCCGCAGCTCTCTAAACCGATTCTACTGCTGGGTTAAGTAATGCCCAAAAATTGGTTGTAGGCAATGCTAACATTGGCTAAATTCGAATATTGCCGTTGACAGAAATATTAATCTTTCAAAGTCATAATGCTATCGGTTTAATTTTTTTTTTAAATTAAAATGTTAAAAATCAGAGTTGCAATTATATACCGAAAAATCATAACGGTATGACAAGCAATCATCGTAATAGACAATAATTACATAAAAAGAATAATACCCAGGTTCGACCGAAACATGCAGACTCAATTACGCTCTTAAAATAAAAAAATAAAAAAAAGCATTTGGAAAATGATTTACTGAAGGACCCCAATAAATAATTTCAAACTTGCAATCTTAGATATAATTGGTGAGTGTGATTCAAAAAGCAGCAACTCAATTAAGATCCGATTCTACGCTCTAGTATAGGCGTATACTACATTACCGGTACCGCAAATAATTAAACAAAGGGCAAGCGCACATCACGTATCGTTACTGGTCGAATCTTCTAATTAGATACGTGGGAGCTTGCTGCAAATGCGTGATCAGTTTAACTGATTAATATGTTTAGGGTGGTATCTTGAAATCAGGCTTTCATAATGCCACGGGTGATTATTCGAGGTTAAAAAGTACTAAAATTTTTACACAAATATACGCGACGAAATAGCAAATGTACATTTTATACTTTTTGCTATTCTTTTGGATTCACTTATTTCCAAACTTTTTAAATTTAAGAAAAAAAAGAAAGGAATCTAGCCTTGAGCCTCTCTGTACCTTAAAAAGTCAAGGTATAAGTTAAAAATTTATACCTGCGTCAAAAACATGAGCAGGTTTTTATGGAAGACAGCATCGAATAACGACATCGGTACCGCCTATTAAAATGATGTAGCATCAGTATATTTTACATCTTATTATATAATATTAGTAGGGGAATCATTTTAAGGGGGCATTGTTGCCGAATGTATGAGAAAAAAAAAGTCCTTGACTTGTTTTTTTTCCCTAATATTTTTACTAAAAAAGTTCTACCTCTATGATTTTTTCGTCTAACGTTGACAATTTTTTTCCTCTAGGAGGTGAATGTACTGTACATAGTGAAATAAATGATAATAATAATAATCATAATCAATTGCACCACTTCTGAATGTAGAATTATTATTATTATTATTTTTTTTTTTAAGATAGAACAATTCACATTTCGTGTTTTAATTGATGTTCCAAAGTCTTGCTTTCGGCAATATGTGTGTTTTGGAGCAAAACAATGATTCCATTTCATTCGTGTAGCATTTATTTATTCCATAGTGACATGATAGCTTTGTTTTAACCGACATTCGTGACAGTCATTTTTTTTTCCTGCACTTATGTACATAAATTCATCTGAAATCGATTCGTTCCTGTTTTTAAAGGATTAGCTGCAGTTTTCGTAGAAAAAAATGGAAGCGGTGATGCATTCAGTTTTGCTCACCAGGCGAAAAAAAGTTTGTCCCCCATGTGGCCTTTTACCCGGGCTAGATGCCAATTTTTTTCTAAATCTCGTATGTTTGCTGAGAATCAGATTTTATTTTTAATCGACTAAGGAGTTTTCAATACTTCGAGAAAAAAGACTGCTCTAAAATATGGAAACGATTTATGCTTACTATATTTACCTACTACCACACAAGTTTTAAATCGCAATTTTAAGCGATTTATTTAAACATTTTTTTTTGTAATATGAAACTATTTAACAATAATAGAACATTAAATAGTTCCAACAAAATGTTAAAATGAAACTACTTAAAAACTATATAAAATCCAAAGGAATTATTTTGGAGAGTTGTTATTTTCATTAAAAAGGGATCAAAAAATCCAATGTCATTAGACTTTTCTTTTTGAAGGATATAAAAGAAAGTCGAAAGTGAAAAGCCCTATGGTGGTATGAGGGCAGTAGCGAATCAAGTTTTTGGTCATGGTTAATGGTTTTACGAGTACCCTGGGTCAAATAAAGGAAAATGAGAAACAAGGCAAAGGAACACTCAAAAACTAAACTCGTTTCAACTGTTTTATTTCTTTTTTTTATTATTTTTACCTCGTCTTGGGCTTCCTTTATCCTTCTCTTTCCCCTCTACCATAAAACTATTTTTCCGGACCAAAAAAAAAAAAGTAATTGTTAGGGGAATTCGACAGGAAGAGGTTCTTATGACATTTTAAAAAAGGTCCATTAAAGCCTCAAAAAAATCCATTTTCCTATGTTTTTTTTTTTTTTTTTTTTAATAGAAATTTTTAAAACAAATTAAAATGGCAGCCTTAAAAAACCGCCAACAAGTACAAATTGTTAGAAGAGCTATAAATTTTATAGCGACTTTTTTAATTGCTGAATTATCATAAATATGATATCATATCGCACTATTTCTCGTGAAATATCTTTTTTAAAAGTACGAAGGTTCTACAGAAAAAAAGAATTCACAAAAATTTTGAATGACACATCACTAAGTATAAAGTTTGAAAGATAATAGATTGCGCTCAATAAATCATGTTGTGCTGTAAGAAGAAAGATTGGATATCAAAGCAGAAAAAAAAAAAATACGGAAAACGAAAGAAAACGGTGCAGCATTAAATAATATTTGTCTTTGTACGAAGCTTTAAAACCTTGGGCTGGTAGGTACAAAGCATCTAAATCAAAGTGACACCGTCCGAGATAAACTCTACAATATCACGGCGTGATAAATAGTCACACAATTTCGCTATTTTTCATTTCGACATGTACGAGTATTTTCGAGAACAGGACATGTCTTTCCCAAAATCAAGTTCTCAAAAAATTAATTTAATTCATAAGGGAAAAAAGTTATCTACTTCTATTTAAAATTTTAGATTTAGCTTACGAAGATTTTGTAACACGATAATACAAAATAACGGGCTGCAATCGAAATTCTCGGTAGCTACTTTTTTTTACCTTAAATTATCAATCGCGGTTATCTTGTATTTTCAACAAAAAAGCTTGAGTGCCCACATCTAAAATTAAAAATAGTTTTATAATTTTTTTTTTTTTTTAACGTGAGAAACCGTAATGGATATTTTGACATCTACACAAAAAAATTACTTGCACTGAGTAAAATCGTAATGAAAGTGACTCTTGAGCTAAAAGTTTGGCTATAAGCTAAGTCGTGTGGGGAGCAGTTATTAATTGATATCAATGATGTCACACACACAAAGCAGACTTTTAGACGACTTGGAGCCCTGTCGCCCAAATTTTCTCTCATTCAATCCTCATTTGGCCAATTAGGCACTCCCAACCTTCTCCTATCAGCCACTACGTTATCTTCCCATCTGACCCGAAGTGTTCCCTGAGATCTGGGGCTCCTCGGTCTGCCCTCCAGGGCCTGCCGGATATATCTTGACGGTGGCGCGGCAGCAACATGTCCCGCCCACTCGATCCTTCGGGACTTAATCACACTAGTGGTTAATGGTTACCCAGTACACTGATAAAACGCTATTAGTAATTATTACTCATATTAAGGGTAGATGTATAATTACTAATAGGTTAGGGTTAATTTTTATACATATTATTAGTAATTTCTACCATAATAATATTGATTATGGTAAAAATTACTAATAATATATATAAAAATTAACCCTAACCTATTAGTAATTATACATCTACCCTTAATATGAGTAATAATTACTAATAGTGTTTTATCCGTGTAAGCCTTCGGATCTCTTCATTTGAACGCATGCGCACCCTGCCAGTAAGCTTAGAGGTAAATAATGTCAGTCTGTCGTTATTTTAGAAGTACACGGTAAAAAATTATCTGTTATAATGTTAAAAACGGTCCACCAATTTTGTATGTTAACGATATTCTGTTAAATTTGACATGTTGATCTGTTAGTTTGACAGAAAATAAATGTTAAAAACCACAGAATTATGTTCAGTTTGACATAAAGGACTAAACTAAAAGGACCGTTTTAAACAGGAAAAAAATGCCAATATTACAGACAATTTTTTACAGTGTAAACATTTCTTTGTAATTTTCTTCGTGGTCATGTTTAGTCTGGATTGCCTGAACGAAAAATTAGAAGTTTAAGGTTTTTAAAAATGAGATGGATCTAGAATATTAAATATTCGGAACCATCTGTAAGCCTTATCAAGATCCGATCGATATAAAATCGTATATTCCCTTTTCAGTCAAATCTAGGAAAACAAAAAATGAGTGAGATTTGCAAAATACCAATACAGCATTTATTTATGTAAAGCATAAAAAGATGTTTAAGACTATCCGTTTAAAAATCTAAAACCCGGCATTTTAAGCTTAGGACAAAGCATTGTAAAATGAGCGACAAATATGTAAAAAGTTTGATTTTTTTACCTCATCTTAAAGTTTTTATATCATGCTATGATGTTTAGATTAAGCCATCGTTTCTTGTCTTTCGAGAGGTTTTTAAAAAATATTTCACATCATAGATGTCTTACCAGTGGCGAATGGTCGATGGTGATTTATAGAACTTCGAAATTTGATTGTGAAGTAGGCGTGACTAAAAAATGATTTTGTAAAACGGCTTCATCCATTTTCTCAAAAAATTCCGGTTTTAATTTTTTTTTTCTCTTATTTTCGAGAAATTACAAAAGGAAAATCTTTAATTAGCTGAGTAAATCTTTGCCCTCTGCCCCGTAACGAGTCTTTCATTTGCTAGCGATTTCACAGTGGTAGATCATCGACGAAAGATGATCTAGCGCGGAACAAGAATGTCTGACTGAGTTCTAATAATTGATGTTACCGAAGTTTTGGCCGACTTCCCTATACGTGGTGTCAAATACTGTATTATAATTGACAGTTTGTACCTTTGCCAAATTAAATGTTTAGAATCGCGTCCCATTAACAGTACAATTAGCAGTCATTAGAAAATTGAAATTCTTCAAGTCAAGTTCAGAACTGTTAGGCGTGGCCACTGAGTATGCCCAGGTTCGTCTAGACAAAAGCAAAGAAGAACGTAAGAAATGGTATTAAAAATGAAAAAAGAAGCGACGGAAAAAAGGCCTTTTTCGTTAAATATCCAGTAGATTTACTGCTCGTATATTTTTTTTTCCTATCCCCAGATATACGTTTATAGATAAAGCGCTTTTTTTTTTTTTTTGATCGAAAATCCGTGACACTTTTAACGAATCATGAAATGATGTTATCATTTATTCCGGAGACAGTTTATAAGTTGAAAAAAAAAGCCCGGGAAAAAAAGAAAAAGTGGCGATAAATCAGGAATAAAATGTTGTAAAATGGTTTTATTATTGCAAGAAGAATAAAAAAACAATAAAGCGTCCGTTTTCGAGAAACATGTTCATTATCGGGAAACCATTATGGGCTTGAAGAGAAACTTGACCTTCAATTTCGGTTTCCGATGTTTTTTGTGCTTTATACAGTATAACATCCTATCTGAGATTTAGAAGCGATAATAACAACCGAAACGATGATAATGATACTAAAGCGTGATCCTTGTCCTTATTTTAATGATTAGAAGGGGAGAAAAAAAATCCTGCGTTGTGAAATAAAATGAATAGAAAATCTAGAAACCCCGCTACATCTTTTTCTACGAAAAAAAAAGGCAAAACAGGCGGCAAGAAAATAAACCGGAAGTTCTAAGATAGAAAGTTTACAGGAATGATACCAATTTATAAAAGATAAAAAAGAACATAGAATAATAAAATAGTATGAAAACATGCAAGTAAAGGACCATAGAGTATATAAAAATCAGTTTTATCGACAACCTGTAGTGGCAATTGGATGTAATGGGTTATTTTATACGCTATGACGACAACTTTACAAGAGGTGTTCTCCGATGCTTCAGTTTATGGGGAAACAGACTTTTTTCCCTTCTTTTTCAATGTTCCTTTTTTCCCCTAAAGAGGCAGACATTTTCACGGCAGACGAAGGTTCAGAAAAAGTTTTTTTGAAAAATTTTTTTTATTGTCATTTCTCCCTTTTTATCTGGATTTTGTTTACATCCGGTTTTCTTGTTATGCTCCACCGAGTTTGGGATTGGCAATTGAAAGTAAATGAATTTTTTTTTTGTATGGCGTTGAAATTGGATCCGGACCAAAAAAAAAAAGTTTAAATGTTGAGAAGTATGAGGTGCGGGATCTCCAGATTTTAATTAAAAGAAACGAAAATAAGAATTTGTAATAGGACTTAACCAATGTTTATACTAAACCGCTTTTTAAATTTTAAATGGGGTGGCTTTTTGTATAACATTTTTAGAAGATGGGAAATTAGCATCAAGGTTTGGCTGAAATTTGAAAAGGCCGAATTAATGTTTTGCAGATTGAAATGAAATTTTGTATTAAAAAAACCTCGATCGTATTTCCTTTTTTCTTTCAAAGGAAAATCCGAAAACCGATTTCTCACACGTCCACACGTTAACATTATGTATACCGGTCACATACGTTTAGCCTTGTTCCTTTGATAAAATTATAATGTATTTACTTGGACAGATGTAAGATTTATTATGGAATTTGAACATATTTCAGGTACACAGATTAAAATTAACATGAAGATGTATCCATACAGGTACGATTAATCAGGTTCAAGCACGACATTCAGAGAGACTTAAATAAATCAAAATAACGCAAGTTACATTCGATTGTCAGCGGGTAATCGCTGATATTTTTCAAAAAATACATTTTCTAAGCATTATTTGTGACCGCCTGAAGCCGAGTTCAGCGGTTAACTCAATTATATCCCATACAAATTCGTAATTTGATTAACATTTTTAATCTCATCCGAAAAAAAAAAATCAATAGTTAATGCAATCCGATACGGTTTAAATGAAAATTCCTTCTTAATAAGCTATTCCTTTGAAACAATTTTAATTAAAAAAAAAAAAAAAAAGAGTACTTCCGGTTCGTAGAATGGAGTTTTCTACATTTATCAGGATTTGTCAGTTAAAAGATATTTTTAATCCGAGATCAAGCAACGATGTTAGCTGCGTTAAAATATGCTGGAGATTCATTTTTTGTTGAGCTTTCGAAACTTTTAATAACCAATACTAGTTAGTGTTATTAACTTGAAGAAAAATTTTAAATTTAAGATTCCCTTTCGAAGAAAGTAAGAAATTAGTTTAGAAGATGCCATATATTCAGATTATTTTTAACGATATACAAACATCATCATCTTTTTATTTTTGTTCTTACAGTTTCTCTTGCACTCTTATTAGGCAAAAATCCAGATTTATATATTCATTTATTTTCTCAAAGGAGTTTACAGGGCTTTTTTTTAATTTGGATCATCACTGGTATTTTTTTTAAATCTTAACTTTTTTTCCAGGAGTATCGTTCAATCGAGCTTTATACCCTTTGGGCTTTCATAAATTTTTTATATCAGGCCTATATATCGAAAAGGTGGTTTATTTTACCGCTTTGGAGAGAAGATTTCGCGTTAGGATTAAATTATGTAAAGAATAAAAGTTTTTATTAAATACTAAAAGAATAAGGCGTTGCGAGCTGCTTCATTAGCGATGAATATCTTTGAGGTGGTGCTTGTATGAAAAATTAATTCGCAACGTGCTCTGCTACCTACTTTTACGCCTAACGCAGCCCGCTTGTTTAAATAATAAGTATTAATTTGATCTTTTCTTTATCTATATTCTAATTTTTTGTTAAATATATTAAAATTGTAGAATATATTAATAATGACCTAAGATTTCAGTCTTAATTGTTTATTGATTTATTAATTAAGAACAAGCGGAGTAAAAATGAAAAAAATTTCCATATCGCTTGCTTTGCCTTTCTAACTGTAAAAAAATGAAAATTAACATGTATTATTTTTACTATACATTGGTTACTACGACTTAATTATTTATTTATTTATTTATTTTTTTTTTTTTTTCTGGAGTAAGACGGGTTTAAATTTTTTTATTTGATCGATGTAGCTATTTTTTTCGTTCAGTGAAAGAAACTTGTAAAAAGTCTGCACAGTCGTAATTTCTTTTCCCGTTCAAACTTCAATGTTATCTTTTGACAAAAAAATATTCTAAATTTTCTCAAACCATTGCTCAAAAAAAAAAAAATTAAAAGCTACCGCATGTCTAAACTAAATTAGTTACATAAAAGTTGAAAATCTTTACTAATGGAACAACATGTTCATGCAAGGGAGTACAGATTTGTCATCTCCAGTATGCTGTAAGAGTTTTGATCTTGAAATAGAGCATTTAGATTTTTACCTTAACTTAAAAACAGCGTGAAACAAATGGCGTTTTTAATTTAATTTTGTCTATGTTTGTTTAACGTAATTTATGCTTTAACATTGATGTAAAGACGAATGAAGTCATTACCGAAGTTATTTTAACGACAGTCGTAAATCTTTATTAAACTATGTTCTTTTTTCATTTAAAAAAACCGCGTAACGAATTTTTTTTTTAAATCTTCGCCGAAACGATCGATAATCCTTTACATACGAAAAATATTTCTAAAAAATGGTTGCCTGACGAGGAAGAATGTCGGACAAATGTTAAGATGAACTATCGTGATTGGTTTATTTGTTTGACCTGCCAGGAGCGGACTATCATCCAACAAAAAATACAAGGTATACCTTATTGAATAAGGGATACCTTATTTTTTGTATCGCCCGTTCTAAAAACATCATTTTTATATTAAAAATAAGTTGCATTGAATTCTTCAGTGCATTTAGATCAGTTTTCTTAATACTACTCTGACCAGTGATCACGATTTTGATTTTCAATACATCATAAAATGTATAATTATAACATGTCTTAAAGCAGGAGCTGTTCCAACCTCTTTTGAAAAAAATCAATTTTGTTACGATATTTAGATTAAGTGCAAATTTAATAATTAGGTTACCCATTTTGCCCCAAGTTTCCTCTGTAGATTGTATCTTGTTTTCACTTCGGCATTTAATTCAAAGGAGAATCTGCATAAATAATACTAATCGATTAGACACCGTTTTTTTTTTTTTTTAGGATGTTGTAAAAGTAAAGAAACCTTCATTTGTGTTGGTAAGCTTAACATTTATTTTTTCGACATTCTAAAAACGGACGCCCGGTATATTGCATAGACGAATAAAGCAATAAATAATAATTTATGTTTTTAGGGGTGTATTCTTTACCGTGAAAAAAAAGATGTCTTTGAAATTTATCCTTTAATTAATACTTATGCTGATTAGCCTATCTTCATTGTAATTACCTTTGCATTGATATTTAAATATTATTTTAAATATATTGAGACGATTTCTTTTAGTTTTTCCGAATAAAAAAAGCATCATTTTTTTACGGGAATGGGGGGCGGAAAAAAGAGGAGAGAAAAAGAGGAGAGGAGATAATAAAATAGCTAAAGCTAAAGTTTAGTAAAGTTGGTACGTTGTTGTAAAGTAAGGTGTCCCGCCTGACTTAGAGTTATGACCCACCCAGTTCAGTGATTAATTGCTCAATTTTTTGTTACCTTCGCTTCATAATTCAAAACCTGTCTGTCTACATCTATCCTGGATGCACGTTGTTGCCACGTTTATTTGTATAAATTATCCCTGATTCGAAAAATGTGTTTTTACTTTGTTTTGGCGGGCGTAAATGCTTTTCAAATGATAGCGCGACTCTAAAGAAGTAAAAGAGATGAATTATTCAAGAAGTAAAATAAGTCTGAAATGCGTGCGTATGTGATTTAATACCGGCTCAGTATACGCATAGAAGCATAAATCTTTATGGTATCAAACCTATTGGGTTGGTATTTTATCTTTATCAACCAATTAGAAGTTTTTTAAATGTTTTGTTTCTTTTTGTGCTTACTTCGCATGGTCTTGAAAATTTTTGGATTAACCGTTACTGGGACTAATGATGAATACAAAGGAGGCGAAATTAATTTTATCAAGTTTAAAAAAAAAAAAAAATACGCTAGTTAAAATACGGCTTTATTTTTTAGCAAACTGGTTCCACTGCTTATACTATAGGTAAATTTTAGGCTTTTTTCGAGAAGTTAAATTTCGTCTAGTAGCCACATTTCTTTCCTCCCGTCACACTTTAATCCAAATGGTTCAAAAACCGTCCTGGTGCTTATTCCATTTCATGTTATCTCTAGTACCGTAAAACAGGCTGAATCGCCTCGGCTAAAAAGATACTTCAGCATTACCCTTTCATCTTTACAAGTAGCCACCATGACTTACGAACTTCATCCATTTTTCTTCTTTCTGTGAAATTGTATGAAATTTACCAATAAACTAGGCAATTAAAGTTGGTATATCTGGGATACATGGTCGATTTGTGCCATGGTCCAGATGGTCCATTTTACCCTGTTTCTGGGTACATTACTTTGCCTATGATTAATTTAACACAGTGCTTAGCTTAATAAGCGTGGTTTATGCAAAAAAAAAACAAGCTTACATTCTTTAAACCACTACAAAACTTATTGCAAACAAAATTTAAACCAGAATTAAAAATTATTAGACACCAGTATTGACCATATGATCAATGATTATGCAGTTAAAAGAAGTTTTAGCAACCCCGTTCTTCTTCGCCACCAACTATTTTGATCAAAAAAGGGGAAATGTTTGACAGAATCGATTTTTCGAGCCGATAATTTTTCCAAAAACGTCGTGTTTGTTCGGTTTTAAATGTTTACATCTACCCTCGGTTAGGAACGGTAATCAAAGACTACGAAAATAATTCATACGAGAACAATCTTCTCGGAAAAGAAAAAATAACTGGGGTTTATGCTAAAGCAGTCGCAAAATTTTTATACTTGGACCACCCGAAAAACAAATTTTACGAAACCAATTATAAAAAAAAAAGGAAAAAAATGTATCTCGATTACAAAAAAAAGTGCTTTAATTTTTGAATGAATAAGTTGACCTTGCGTCATAAATCGTTTTTGAAAACATGTTTAAGGAACTAAACTTATTGTTCGTAATATTATGTGATTTTGGGTCTTTTTCATTGTTTTCATTGCGCAAAGTGACACCTATTCAAATATCATATACCGTTATCCTATTTTGAGTAAAATAGGTAAATAGTTGTCCTTATGTTCTTTAGTACAGCCGGCAGTTTGTTGACAGAAGTGCAACGATATCATTCGCGTTTCACGACGGAATATTTTTTTCTTTTTTTTAGCGAAATAAGAAAAAAAAATACTTTTTTTTATTAGCTTCATATGTAAATTTAAATAAAATCTACAAACAAGTTTGGAGAAGGGAAGTTTTTTCATTCCAAGTTGGCAAGCCTGGTCTTGGCAGTGAATTATTACTCGGGAAAAGTTCCGACAGATCCCAGAGTTATGAGGAAAATTTTTTTCGTGTTTTTTTTTAAATGTAAAAATTTAATAAACCTATACTTGAACGCTTTTTTTCCGGGATAATTTGATTTCATGGTTAAATAATACGTTTTACCGGGCGCAACCAGACATGGGAATAAACGTTACGCTTTGGAAATTGTTGTTATTTGGATGTAGATGGAACGCTTTGCATAGGGCTCTATTTGCCTGTACGTTATACGTCAAATGCATTACACTGTTTTTATTTCAACGTTTTAACAATAATTTGATTTTTGTTTCAGGTAAGCCATGCAGCTACTTTAATTATGTCGATCTTATTTGACTGGTGAGTGTAATATTAAATTAATTTTTTTGAATGGAAACATCCCCCTCCTTATTATAGGGCATATATAGAAAAAAAATTCATTTCCCCCTCTTTTGCGATAACTTGCACACACACATTAACGTCCTGCCTTTTCAAGTCTCAACGTTATCAAAGAGCCTATTTACTATGTCATACGAAGCGGATACATTTCACGGTCATAAATAAAACCATTCAGGAGAAGAAAAAAAAAAAAAAGAAAAGAAAGGAAAAAGAGAAGAGAAAAAGTAAGGAATTTTCTAAGAAATGAATCTTTAGAAGAAATTGAGAAAGAGTAAACCGTGTTGGATGGTTAGCAGGGAGAGGGAGGGAAAGGATGAAGGGGGGAGGGAAAAGGACGAAAAAGAGGGGGAGGGGGTTAAAACAAATTTATCGCTTCACTGCTCGAATCCTTGAATTGCGTTTATTCTCGAAAAATTTAAATAACAAAGATCTATCTAATGAAATGCCAGAAGATAAACATACATCATTAAAGAATTTAAAGCTTGGGTTATTTAACCGGGCAAAATTTAAAAACCGGATATCGGTCATGCCGCACAAAAAAGGTTTTATACTTTTTTTCAACTAAAGATTTTCCGGATCTAAATCCTAGCATTCGTCTTAGCACGGGCAACTTTTTAGCTCGATCAACAACAAAACCTGATAGATTTACAGCATCCCGACACATTTTCGGTTTAAAAAAAAAGTACCAGAAGGAAAATTGACTGCATTAGATTCATGAATTTATAGTCCTTTATTTCTGGATCGGAGGAGAAGAACGAAAAAAAAAAAAAAGGTTTTAATCTTTAAAAGATTTCTTGAGAGGGTTAAGATTTTTTTCCCGTTTTGCTTTTTTCAGGATTGCTGATCCTTTTTTTTTTTTTTTTTTTTTACATTGGTTAGTTAGGCAAAAATAGCGTTTATTTAAACCTGTTTTCCTGGCTTTTAAAAGCATGTATAAATCATTAGATTGTTGCAACCAGTTCCCGGGGCAGAAAAAATTTTTCATCACTCCCGGCGGAAAAGTCCATTTTCCACCCGCTTAAAGAACGGAAAGTTCATTTTCTGTCGTCGTGATAAAAAATACCTTACAATTCAGCACGGAAGTTGTTTGCAGACCTCGACTGGTTACGGCCTGTAATACGTAAACCCCAGTCTCGGCCTGCAATACACTACCTCCATACCTGATATGTAATATACTATTGACTGCCTGGAGAATTAGATTGTAAATGAACTTTAAAAGATAATGATAAAGGTCCTATAATTTAAAAGAAGTTTAAGATACCCGAGATGATGTTATTTCTGTTGATTGAGTTAACATTTCAAAATTTTTATGGCAATGAAAACGATCGTGCAACATATTTCAATCGCAAAATAATAAATGAATCGATATGCGGAATGCATTTTGCGCCTTCCTAACTTCTTGGGCTGGTGATAGGGATTTAAATCGGTTAGGATGATGTCCAGACAACAAAAGGTGCAGTTTTTAATCCATACTGATGGAGCTTTTCCCAGCATTAGCAATGGAAAATATATTTTGCCGGAAATTATGGCCTCTGTTTTGCAAACATTCTTTTTTGCGAAGGTTTTATGACTTCTGTATTGAAATGTAGATGGTCCTAGGTAAGTCATGGATTATTTCAACCTTTCGATAACCGCAATGACTGAATATTCCTTTTTAGACAGGGAGCCAGGAAAATTGACAATACTAACGACAGACTTCTATCTTTGTTAAATAGAGTTTATAAAAAGAAGACAGGATCACGTACACGAGAAAAATTAATTTCATCGCAAAATTAAATGATTTAGATGCCTTTGTAATATCATTAAAAAAAATCGAATATAAGAATAAATATTGACCAGTCACTTCGTAAAGCTCCCCTCTTCAGCTAATCGGGATAGCTCTCGAATTATTAAAAACAAAATTAGACAAAAAGGCAATTTCCAGAATTATTTAATTACTCTATAAACCAAATGAGATTGTAATCCAAATGTTACAATATGGCGTCTATATAATTAACGTCGTTGAAGCTATCTTGAGATTAATAACCCATAATTTACACTCGCGTGTTTCTTATTCGCTTCATCTAGACGAGCTTTCTACAGCTTTCCTGCGATTTTATCTTTCTAATCTTCTTTACGTTTAACTTCTTTTTTTGCGATCTTTCTTAAAAAAGAAATCCGTTTTAAAATCTTTCTCTTTCTTGGATTTTGGAAGGCATTGTAATTTTAAAAAAATGAAAAAGAAAAGATAATAAAATATAATATAAGATAAAAAATGAAAATAAATGTATAATTGCTCGCGGTTGCATTTATAAAAAAATTTTTTCTTATCCGATCTGTCGAGAATAAGGGCTCCAATGCGATAAGAAGAATTGAATGCAAGGGGTACAATGGCAATACATCACGCTTGGTTGCAATATACCACGTTCCAAAGTGTTATTAAGGAAGCCGTAACATTTTCCGTTCGCCAGTAATCAATACGTTTTCGATAAAGGTTGACAATAAGAATAAGATATGTTAAAGGTGATTATATTGCAAAGGAAAAATATCTCAGACAGCCTTTTTTATTTAGAAGGAAAATCCGATTTCGCTGGGTGCATTCCTAAATTTTCTCCCCTCCCTTCGTTTTCATTTAAAAAATAAAGTGTTTTTCTATCTATCGATACAGATACAAGCAGTACGCAATTTCTTTGCCGTTTTACATTCTCTCCCCGACACAATAAATTTTAACATTGATGTCATTATTTTCTACCAGGCATTCTATTTTCTTTTTTTTTTTTTTTTTTTAAATCCCCTACGGTAAAATCTGGTTTACATCATTGACGGTAATCCCTCTTAAGCTGGGGAAGTGTTTACAAATTACTTCAGAACATTTCATGTCTATCTCATTCTTGGGGAAGCTTGAGAGTTCTGCAATCGAACAGTATGGCACAGTACTTGATTACAGCAAAAAAAACGAATTTGATTATTTTGCTAATACATAGTTTAATTTGCTGAAAAAATACGATCCTTTTTTATAATTTTTATGCTTCGTTATAAGTTTACAACTTTACGAATAGTAATCCACAGCAGAAGCAAAAAAGTTATATGTTGCAGTATAATTTTTTCAATTATTTTCGGCGTATGCTTATTATAAGAGTCTAATGATACGAAAACTTTTTTGCGAGGAGAGTGGTTACATTTGTTTTTGAACATGATCGAAAATTTTCAATGATGTTCGAAATTTTTGAAGATATTCTACGTTATTTTTTGGGGTCTGTTATGTTTTTTTCGTAATGGCGGGATGCATATATCAGGGCCCGAGCACCTTATCAATTAAACTTAATTTTGGACCATTCTTATATTCTTTTCTAAAATTGATAAATCTATCAATATCTAAAAAAAAAAAATACACAGGATGCTTGAATATTGCTCATTTATATTTAACTTACTCCGCTGCGATGTGATGAGACTGTAATATACTATAACTTTTTTTTAATTAATTAACTTTTTTTTTTCAACTTTTTTCAGTATTTTTTTCTACCTTGTGTAGGAAAAAATCGACTTAAATCAATAAGGGTACTCGGCCGCTGGTACTGTACATGTACCCCCCATTAGTTAAAAAATGTAATAGACCCCGAAAAATATCATCAAACATCATGAAAAAATTTCGGGCGTATTCGAAAAGAAATGTAACCACTTTCCTCGTTAAAAAATTTTCGAAACGTTTCGAACAAAAATTTTTGTGCAATATACCTAACCAAGTCCTTAAGCTTATACTAAAAAATCGAGATCAATATTCAAAGTTAGCTTGTTCTACTTAAATCGATTTTTTTAAACAATTTTTATCAGTAAAATTCCGATTCTGCTTTAGTGGACAAATATTTTTTATTTAAATTAAATTATGCAGTAGGCTTATACCAATGTTTTTACAAAGCTAGATATCAGGATCGGAAAATCCTACTCTTTTAAGAATAAATTTAAGTATTATTCTTTTAAGAATAATTTACATGAAATTAAAATAATTGCAACTATAATATCATTTTTTTGAGCAAAATTACGATAAAATTAATTATTGTGAATACTTATTTAAAGTAGTAAGTATGATAACATAGGTATATTTAATGTATTGAAATATATTTCAAAGTGGAATTACGTCATTATTACTTTAGGAAATTTTTTTTTTTTTTTTTTTTTTTTTTTTCTGAACACTAAGGTTCCCTAGCATTGAAGGTGAAACAATTCACAATTTATTTTTATCGCTTTTGAATTTATTTCACTAAAACAAAAATTTAAGAAGTACATATGTTAGAATTTCTTACTAGAATTATGAGAATAAAGAAAATGACCTACGCATGATTTCTTTTTTTTTTTTTTTTTAGGGGGGATGGGTATATTAAAGGTTTAACATTTAAGTCTGAAGGATTCTCCATCATAATAACTAACCTTCCATCTATAAAAATAACTTTATTGCGTTTTTACTAAAAAAATATTTGAAGAAGTTAACATCGTAATTCATTTCCGGTACGTCGATAGCTAAATTAATATTGTATTCAATAACATCAAGAGTAAACATAAATTATTTGGAAAATCTTCCAATGAAAAAAGAAAACTTTTTCTTGGTTAAATATAACGATAGGTCTTATTTTCACGACAATATGGCGGCGGTTAGTTCTCGTGACGTCACTTTATTTTGACATTCCAACTAGCTTTTTCGGATTTTTATCAAACATTTTCCCCGTCGATCATAATGTATTATGCATGCATCTCTAAATAGTAAATGTGTTTACGCTGAATAAACTTAATCAAACGATTTTCCTTGTCATAGAAAAATCCTAATGCTTTCGTTTTTGTTCCGGGTTGTTAAGCTCACTTTTATATATGAATCCTTTTTTTTTTTCTTCACCCTATTTTCAAGCTGTACACTCGTGGTTTCCTCGATTCATGACCTATTTCACATTCTCAACGTAATCTGCCGATACCACATAAAATTGGATTATACCTAGATGATGTGAAATATGAACTGGTAAAAACAGTAAAAAAAAGAAATAGAAAGCGAAGATTGTGCGAGTGGGAAAGAGAGAGAATGAGAAAGAACTTGGATAAGGTAAAGAGGGTAATGTAAGTTGTACATTGATGCCGGGGGGCTGTGATAAGAGCGCTCCTGCTGCTGTAGACGTCATCCATCTATCTCAGCATCCCCTTGCCCCTCTTTTCCTTCTGCCCCTTTTTATCTTCTCCCTCCCTAGAATACGATCTTCCATACCAGACATGAATCTTGCTTTAATTGTATACACCTTGTATTTTACAGGGAAGGCGTAATTTAAACCGGCTATTTTGCTAAAATTTAAAATCGGTCAGCAAATGAAATTTACAAACCCTGGAAAAATCGTCAAGTTCCACCCTTGGAAAATATCAGTTTAAGGGTAAGGCGAAAGAAACAAATAGCTATGAATAGGACATTTTTAGATTACAAGTGAGCTATTGCAAGGACAGTAAAGAGGAAACGAGTTCCTGTGTTAAGAATTCAATTATGTGGGGACCATTGTATCGCTGAAATAAACTGCCCAACCTGGAACCTTCACCATAATTCACTCTCACGAATTGTAAGAAAACCCATTCTGGCTGGGAACAACGGATTCGAATAACCACTTTTCTAACCTGTCTCATATCATCTTTTCTAATATTTAATATACTTTTCTTCGTGTGGAAATCTTTTCCCAACATGCGAATCTTCAATTTTCTTTACGGGAAAATAATTACTTCTGAAAATTTATATTCTTCTTTAAAATTTTTTTTTCTTCATCTTTTTTTTTCCCTGACTAGAATTTCTTATTTTAAGTCGGAGGCGGGAAAATTATTTGGGGGCTGTATATGCGTTTTCGTGTAAAATAAAATAAAGGAGAAATTGAAAATATTTAGAGCAGGAAAAAAATGGACGATTTCGATAAAGCCGTTTTCAGCTTTATGGACTTGTCTAGCCAGTGATTTATAAAGCTTACATCAAAAGACAAAGGATCTTACTTTTTGGTGTGTTTTCCAGAAAAATGACTTTTTTTTTTTTTTACGAATGTCGAACTAATTCATTTTCAAAGTTTTTATGTTCGTGTAATGATTCATGTGCGAAATGGCTTAGACACAATGTACCTGGTTTATAGTTTTTGGAATTGAATCACTTCGGAGATATAAGCTTATTTTTATTGATTTATTTTTCTCTTTTCTTCGACTTTGATTTTATCGCTTAAGTAAATTGAAGAATCGAAAAGCACGGCAGGGAAAAATATAGTACCAGGGGAAAAAATGTCTGAAAGGAAGTCGAAAGTTCCAGTTGTAGTTCCTGCCATTACTTATACAATATTTTTTCAAACCTCCCATTTCCTAAAATAGGTAATTTGAGTAGTTCCCTGGTCAAAGTCTCATTGATTATCAATAAAAAATTCCAAATTACCAGTAAAAAAAAAAAAAAAACAAGATCGCCTTCGGCATTCTTGGCCTGCGGCGCAGGTTCCGCCTTCGGCGGAACGGTCGCCCTTCGGGCTCCCAGACGCAGCTCGGCCTTCGGCCTCGCCTTCACCTCTCTTAAGCCGTGAACGGCTTCAAAACTTCGGCATCTCAAAATCATCGTAAAAAAAATATAGGGCAAAATATTTATTAGCCAGTCCGAGTAGGCACAGCCTTGGTAGGTCCAGTACGGGTGGGCACAAGCCGGGTGGACAAAGTCCGGGTAAGCACAGTCCGCGTAGACCTAGTCCGGGTGAGCTCAGTCCAGGGAGACCCAGTCCCGGTAAGCAAAGTCCGGGTGGGCTCAGTCCGGGCTGGCCCAGTCCGGGTAAGCACAGTCCGAGTAGGCGTAGTCCGGATAAGCGCAGTCCATGTAGGCATAGTCCGGGTAAGCGCAGTCCGTGTAGGCATAGTCCGGGTGGGCTCAGTCCGGGTATCACAGTCCGAGTAAGCACAGTTCGTGTAGGCATATTCCGGGTAAGCACAGTCCGGGTATCACAGTCCGAGTAAGCACAGTCCGTGTAGACCTAGTCCGGGTAAGCACAGTCCGAGTAAGCACAGTCCGTGGAGACATATTCCGGGTAAGCACAGTCCGGGTGGGCTCAGTCCGGGTAGGCCTAGTCCGGGTAAGCACAGTCTGGGTAGGCACAGTCCCGGTAGGCCAAGTCCGGGTAAGCACAGTCCGGGTAAGCACAGTCCGGGTGTGCTCAGTCCGAGTGGGCTCAGTTCGGGTGGGATCAGTCCGGGGAGGCCCAGTCCGGGTAAGCACTGTCCGGGAGATCCCACTCCGGTAGGCTAGTTCGGGTGAGTCCAGTCAAGGATCGCCCTTCGGGCTTCCAAATGCACGGGAACATATAGTAAGTTTATTCTGTTTAAGCGGGCTATCTGTTTAAATGGCTTAAGAACTCCGGCATCTCAAAATATTCTAAACGGAAAATGTAATAATTTTAAAATTTCTTTATGACTAGTAATGGCTTAGCAATAAATAAATCAGTTGAAAATAATGGTGGGACATCATTAAACAAAATAGGAAGTTTAAAAAAAATAATAATAATAATAATAAAAAATAAGTAAATAATAATAATAATAGTTGCTTGAAGAATTAAGAAATCAGAAAAATCAAGATATCAAGCAAGTATGATCAAACTAAGTTTTGAAAATAATTTTATATTGCAGTAAAACATAAACTAACTGCAAAAAGAAAAAAAAAAAAAAAAAAAAGGGGGTGTTGAGCTTTAGAGAATGAAATTACTGTTGAATTTTTAATTACTAGACCTGTAAGTCATAACTCTTCCAAGCATTAAATTTGTTTTTGCTTATATAATTATAATTATTCTAAGCAGTGAAGGTTCAATAGAGAATCAAAACTTTTGACTAGTCAAACAGGTAAGAGTGATAATTCTGATAAGCGGTGAAGGTTCAATAAGGAATTTAATTTTTTGAATAGTTCAAGAGGTGAAGAGTGATGATTCTCATAAGCGGTGAAGGTTTAATAAAGAAATAAAACTTTTGAGTAGTCGAAGAGCTGAGAGTGATAATTCTGATAAGCGGTGAAGGTTCAATGCAGAATTAAAACTTTTGACTAGTTGAACAGATAAGAGTGATGAATCTGATAAGCGGTAAAGGTTCAATAAGGAATTTAATTTTTTGAATAGTTGAAGAGGTGAAGAGTGATGATTCTCATAAGCGGTGAAGGTTCAATAAAGAAATAAAACTTTTGAGTAGTCGAAGAAGTGAGAGTGATGATTCTGATAAGCGGTGAAGGTTCAATGGGGATTTATATGTTTTTGTTGTGTAAGGGCTAAGAAATTAAGATTTTGGTTGCAATAGGGCATCAGACATCACACATTAGAATGGATTTAAAAGCTTTGTTTCGGTTAACAAAAGAGGACTGATTGTTCTTTTTTTTTTTTTTTTTTTTTTTTTAATTTAATACTTCAGTTTTAGAAGAACATTAATGATTTGGTAAAGATTCACAGATAAAGAACCAGATATACATTTAAAATCTTTATGTTTCTAAGCAAAGAAGGTCTGATTTGTTTTCTTTTATTCTTGCCTAAGATTGGAAACATAATGGTTTCGGTAAGGATCAGAAACTATACGTGGAAGTGTAGACTTGAAAGCTTTACGTTATTGGTAAATGGTGAAAATTTGACTTCTTACACTTTGGTTAAAGAAGGAATCTAATGATTTTGGGAAGCACTTAAGTTCTAAACAAACCACTGAATTTTGGCCTGCTGAAACGATTTGAATCAATTTTTAAAAATAAAAATAACAAGATTTTAAAAAAAATTGTTTTAAGGCATTAGATGTAAAAACATGATTTTTTTGTAAGCATACAAATATTAACACTTGAATGATTTTCTATTTGAAAATAAAACATAATTAATGATTTTACAGCGAAGCAGGTTTTATATGGAGCATTAAAAGTTTTGTGTGGAGTTGAACCCTGAGAAAATAATTTACTTACTTACAGATCACACCTAACCTAATCTTGACACATGAATGTATTTACTGAAAAAATGCCATCATTCTTTTGAAAAGTCATAATCAATTCACATTCACATTCTGAATATGATGCGAATCGTTTATTTTAACTCATAACAAAAACAGAACATAACATAACATAACCGATAACGGTGAATTAAATCGGTGCTAGCTTAGCTAACGGCTTTGTTTACTTTTTAATTTCAAAATGGCGGACAAATATCTGATGTTCCATAGTGGTATATGGAGAAAAATAAAAACTTAAATATCTTTGGATAGGGAGGGTCTTTTTCGTCGGGGTAAACTTCTTGCACATCCTTGACCCAAATGTCAACTTTTAAGCCAAATTTTGATGTGAAAAGACATTGCGTGAAGACGGTATGCCGCACACGACATGTACGGCGTGGGATGTCGATTTGTTTCGCCTCTAAAAACATTGAAATAATTTTTTGCAAGACTGAACGAGCATTTAAATCGAAAGATAAACTCATTAAGTTGAGGTTTAAAAGGTCCAATGCTTCAAAAATTTTATTAGGTTCATGTTCTTTAAATATGAAATGTAAATTCTGGCAAATAACGACGCTAACAAAACCAATACTTCGGCCATTTTGAGATGCCGAAGTAAAAAAAAAAAAAAAAAGCTGATCTTACCACAAAATTACTGACAATCGGTTTTTTTTTTTTTTTTTTTTGCTGGTAATATTGATCTTTTACTCTTTCTCAATAAAGGACTTAGACTAGGATTGATTAAAGATTTAGGGTTATTTTTCAAGCGGTAGGAATGCAAGCGGTCGTTAGGGTTGCCTAACGCCTAAGTCAGGCTTTCCGTTCTCATTTTTCCAATCATTTTCATTTTCGATACTTAAGGTCAAGTCACCTAAATGTAAACGCTCTCCACCATTTCATTTTAGAACTGTCAATTTCAATTTTTTTTTTTTTTTTTTTTTTTTTTTTTTTTTTTTTTTTTTGTTTCACAGTAATTAATTTTGGAAAAGTGAAAAACAGCCCAATATGTTCTTTAAAACAGTAAATATGTGATACTGATACTGCTTTTTTAAAAAATGAAAAATACAACAGCTGCTTTTAAATATGTCATAAGAAAAATAATAAACATTTTCTGGGCTTCAAATGGACACTGATAGGATGATTTGAGACAAAAAACCGATTTCATTGCATTTTGGGCCTAAAGCAGTTTTTATTTAGAAACTGTCAATTTCAATTTTTTTTTTTTTTTAAAGGGGTTGTAACATTTTGGGATTGTTTACATTAAGGCGACGCTGCCCTATACTAGAGTGGACCAGGGCTAGTGCGTGCAGTGCTGTAGTACTAGGACCAGTTCCAATAAAGTAGTGTAACCATGGCGTCAGTAGCTTTTGGACCTTTTGAGAAAAAAAAAAAAAAAAAAAACAGAAATAATTAATATATTGTTTAGCTTCTTTAACTAGAAATTCCGAATACCTTACTTCAGTCCTGCAGTTTAATTTTGATTTTCCTTCTGTCGTTAAGCCATTAATTGCTGTCATTAAAAATAATACAAAATTTTCGACGATCGATTTTAGAAGTAAAAAAACTAAACTTCTACCTGCATAAAAAATTAGCCATTATTAAATTCGAGCTAATGCGAAAAGGAGGGAAACAAAAAAAAAAAGTAAATTCAAAAATCGGAAAAAGATTAGGGGTCTCAAAAAAAGATCATTCGTAAATATTTCTACCAAAATCTAAACATAAGAAGAAAAAAAAGCTTGTTTTCCTTTTTTTTTCTTTTTATGAGAGAGACTACTTGGAAGTAAATGCATTCGAGTGTTTTGCAGATAAGACTGTATAATAACATCTCTTTCTAACGTTTTCCCTGTCTCCTTCCAGTATAAAGAAATCACATCTTTCTTCTCTTTTTATAATAATGTCTCTTACAATTAAGATTACTCAAGTCTACTCTTGGTTGTTCATGGAAAATTGGAAAACAGAGAAAGCTGAAGCAGAGGATGAGAAATGAGAAACTTTGAATTGAAGGCGCGATCGTTCTAGGTCACGACCTCTCTTATTACTCCTTTTTATTAATTATACTTTAATTTCCGGGAGATGAAAAACTTTTTAATATCGTCCGCCGATCGAGTATTGAACCCTAATAAACAAAGCTTTATCTAAACGAAATCCCGATGAACTGAATTAAAACTCGAACTTTCGCCTACTCGAGCTTCTCTTTTCTTTTCTAACTTTCTCTATCTTTTCACCATAAATTGACAACGTATTTACTTTCTGATATCTGATTTCTCTGGATTTCTTTATTTATTTTTCGGTAAAAAAGCTGCTTTATCTTATAATCTTTTTTTTTCGTTCATTTAGTATTGTGTTAGTTAGATGATTTAAATCTTATAGGAAAAACTTCATAGAGTAATTATAAATCGCGCTGTTGGAATGAAATATACGAATAAAAAAATGTTAAAACAACAATAAAACCATTTATGAATCAGTAAAATGGTTTATGAGTGGCTTGGGCCATTACGCTCGACACTACTGTATAAATATAACTTATATCTCAAATGAAATATTAAGAGGTATGCCTCATGCAGTATATACCTGAACTTTTTATCTCTAAATTGCTTGACCGTGTACTTATTGGAGCTAACGTCTTTATTACTTTGTTTTTATTTATGGCTTTGAAATTTGTTTGCTTGTTTTTTTTTTTTATATACAGTAGATTATATTGTGACAACGTACATTTTTGCCAGTAATAAGCATTTGTGGCATTTTTTTATTTAAAAAAATTATGCAATTTTTTTTTTTTTTTGAAAACTATGAAAATAATGCAATCGAAGGATCGGATGGAAGAAGAAGTCGAACCGAAAAATTTATTTGTTTGCACTTTCAGATTATAGCAGAAGGCTTTTGGTTTTTTTCCGAATTTTACTACCTCCTTCATCCATCTGACCCTTCAATTGGCACTTTAATGAGTTTTAAAGTAACAACACAGTGCTGACGCTATAAAAAAATGCTACATGTTCTTGATTTTAATTATTTCTACGAGACGTTTTTCTTTTTAAAAAAAAAACGATTACAATTGTAACTTTATACCCTCAAATACCAAAATTCTCAGGAATATGTTTTTTTAACGTAATTCTTGTAAACATGCTTCCCATTGTCGTGTAGTTATATGCAAACTAAAAACTTTTATTATGTATGTACAATAATGATAGTTTACCTTGAATTTATAAAAAAAAGGGAAGGACAGTATGATGTTTATTTTTTTTTTCATAGATGATTTTTAAAATGTTTGCAAATACAATCAATTGCAATGCTCTTATAATACGTAATAAGAAGCTTGGAAAAATAAGGTAAACTTACATTTTTTTTTTAAGGGTATACATCTTTTTTTTCCCATGTTAATTTCCATAAGCACAAAAAAAGAATCACAGAGCCTTAGAAGAAACGTAAAAAAATGGTTGATGGCTTAAATGAAAGCTTGGTCTTTTCTGAACAAAATGTGTTATTTACTTTTTCCGAATTCTGTTTTTAAAACAAAGAAAAAAGACTTTTCCTAATGCCTTCAAAAACCGAAAATGTAAAGTAACGCCGTTTTTGCCTTATATCTTCGGAACGGTATGGACATTAAAAAATCGAAATAAGTCATTTTGTTCAGAATTTCAAGCTTTATCTGCTGACCTTTAAATCATGGTCACAATTCTATTCCTGTAAGCTGTGATTCTTCTGAAAGCTCAAACGATTATTTTTAGGCTTAGAAATGCAATAATGAGCTATCTGAAGAAGTTTAATTTTCAGGTACAGAGAAATAGGATAGAAATAATAATAAAGTTCTGCTTTGATAAATGTAACTCGTACAGAGATCCCTTCTTAAAATGCGTCGATTTTCGGGTGCCATAAATTTTTTTTCGCACTGGCACAAGAGGGTTCCATTGATAACACAATCTGTATGAATAATAATAATGTATTCATGTCGATTGAATATTGTCGTTGGTTTTTGGGTTTTTCGATTAGCTCAAACAAGATTCCTTTTGGTAAATAGCTGTAATTCACCGAAACTTTTACTCCATCCGTTCCAAATCAATAGTTAAATTTTTTTGATTGCTCGGCGTTTCTGACTCTTTTGACTGAAGCCCAAACTAATTGTGTCACTTGAAGTACCTACCCGAACACTTTTTTACACCACCCCCTAACCGCACTTCCTCTAATGTCCCCCATTGGAAAAAAAAATAATTTAACATACGGAGAAAAAAAAAAAAAATAGATCTCTCCGCTTCGGACAGAAAGCGTAATAAAATTAAACCATGGGTGGAAATGATAATGACCCAAAAGAAGATCCTACGGTCATAAAATTTTTTCGGATCGTTCCTCCCTGGTAAAGGGGGACAATATCGAAGGAGGGGTAAATTTTTAAAAATCGTTACATTGTCACGAAATTTGGGGTACGGGGGTTTTGGGAGTCGCTGATTTCTATTCTGAAGTCAGATTTCAAAAATTCAAGATGGAGGATCCAATATGAGAGCTCATATAATTTTTATGGCTCCGTACTTATACAAAATTAAAAGGCAAGATGTACAGAAAATATGAATTTATTTACAGGAGAGCAAAGATAAAAAAAGAGAATTTTGAGCAGGTTCGTTTTTTGCAATTTTTAAGGCATCGATGCCGCAATTTAGAAATTGCTACGGAGCCGTAACAAATATATGAGGTCCCATATTGCGTCCGCCATATTGAATTCTCAAAATCTGACTTCGGAATCAAAATCAGCGACCCCGATAACAGTAGGTACAGAACGAACCTAAATCGTGAAACGATTCAAATATTATTTTCCAAAACCAGAGAAAATGCGAAGATTCCGACAGTATATCATTTACTAAGGCAGTATTTTAATGGTTTTGTCAGTGTAGTAATACAAATGAGCAGTTAAAAAAAAAAAAACTTGGTAGCATAAGGATAAAATTTGGCAGTGTGGAGGTTTTCAAAAAAATTAATTGAATAATGGGAAAACTTGGTGTGCAAGTAATTTCGTAACAGGCAGCGATTTTTCGAAAGTTTAAAAAAAAAAGCAAGATTATGCAAAAATATTGTACATTTGGCTTCTTGTGAAGCAATATTGCTATTTTTTGATCTTTCAATACGTCCTTCATAGGCTAAAAATAGGTTCTACACTAAGTAGAATCTTAAAGCCAATATACATATGGCAACGCCGAAAAAATTCGTGGAGTAGAAAAACTGAATGCACTTATTCATTTTAATATCAAAAAGTAGTCTTTTCATAATTTTCTAAAATTTTTATTTACACGGACAAGTGAGATAATATAATATTGCCCACTTTTGACCTAAAATAATTAAAAGTGGCGAAGAAATTTTTTTCAGCATAAGACTCTGCCATCGAAATGGAAATCAACACATTTATCTTTGAAAATAAGAAAGAAAAAAATGAGATCGGTGAACCGATCAAAGTGCTTTATCGACGAATTATGAAATGTATATTATAAATAATATACATAACGGTTAGATTTTTGATCAGTGGTCCACCAAAGCCACTGTACGGGCATACGGAATCTGAATTTTGGAAAAAATAATTTTAAATTCGGAATCCTCTACCCCGAAAATATTCTCAAAAATACGGTAGATTTTGATCAGAGGTCCACCAAAGCCGCAGTACGGGCATAATGAATTCCAATTTGGAAAAATTATTTCAGATTCGGACCCTCAACCCGAAAATATTCTCAAAAATATGGTTAGATTTTTGATCAGAGGTCCACCAAGGCCGCAGTACGGGCATAAGGAATTCGAATTTTGGAAAAATTATTTCAGATTCGGAATCCTCTACCCCGAAAATTCTCAAAAATATGGTTAGATTTTTGATCAGAGGTCCACCAAGGCCGCAGTACGGGCATAAGGAATTCGAATTTTGGAAAAATTATTTCAGATTCGGAATCCTCTACCCCGAAAATATTCTCAAAAATATGGTTAGATTTTTGATCAGAGGTCCACCAAGGCCGCAGTACGGGCATAAGGAATTCGAATTTTGGAAAAATTATTTCAGATTCGGAATCCTCTACCCCGAAAATATTCTCAAAAATACGGTTAGATTTTTGATCAGAGGTCCACCAAGGCCGCAATACGAGCATAAGGAATTCGAATTTTGGAAAAATTATTTCAGATTCGGAATCCTCTACCCCGAAAATATTCTCAAAAATACGGTTAGTTTTTCGATAGCTCCCACGAGGAATCCGCCAATCAGCATCCAAGTCGCTTTGTTGACGTAATTGATGACGTCATATCGTGACGTTTCAAATTTGGAGATATCGTTTTTTAGCCCAGCTCACCGTTTCTGAACCTCTCAACTGAATTTAACCAAATTTCAATGGTAGCGTATCTGGATGAATATCTACTGCAGTACGAAAATCAGATTCAATCGGTAGCTGCGTTCGCGATTTATAGTGAAAAAAGGTCTTGAAATTGTTGAAAATTCAACATTTTCACTCACTGCTTCCGAGTCGCTGAACCAATTTGGCTCAAAAACTAATCAGCACCTACATTTCATTAGAAGTTGCTATTCACCAAAAATCATCGATATCCGCTCTTTCGTTTTTCTGCTTTTCGACGGACATCCCTTTTTTTTGTCACATCCGGTCATACGGTCATACACACACACGGCCACCATTCAAATTTTGCTTTTTTCGGCATCAGGGGACCTCAAAACGTGTAAATATATCGAAAACTGAAAATCTGAAATTTGTGCTAAATGCAATGCTTTATTCTCCCTGCGGTCGATAAAGCAAAAAATGCTTAGTGCCCAAAAAAACTTTAACCGCCAAAAAAATTTGCTCTAAACATATTTTTAAGAATTATGAAAAAAAGTTAAGAGCTTGTTTTAGAGGAAATGGAATTGCCGATACACTGAGGTCTAAGCACATAGATTTTTTTTTTAAATTTAACTTTTGCAAAGTGCCAAATAATAATACTGTCCTGATATATATTTATATAGTGCCCAAAATAATTTAATTTACTTGCAATAAGTTGATTTTTTTTACTGCCCATTTAATTTAAATACTGCCCAAAAATTTAAAAAATACTGCTAATTAAATACTGCCCCGTTAAATACAAACCGAAAATAATTCCAAGGACAGAATCGAGAAGATTCAAAGAGGAGCTGGAACGAAAAATCCAGGAAAACCAGCCAGGACGAAAAAGAAAGACAAAATAGCGAAAAAATTGTACTTATGGAAATAAACCTTATCGATACTTATATCGATATAAAGTGCGAACAATTCATTTGTAACTTTATTTCAATCCTCCAACTGTCCTGGTCGAAAACTCGGAAGGGTAATAAAAATGTCAAATCTATTAGGTATACCACTGCTACAATTTTATGCTTTAATAATAGCGCTTCTTTACTGCAATACCCAAATCCCCTCTAACTGGCCTACCCTAATTACGGTACCATTAGAAGATGACAACGATATAAGAAATGTTGCAAATTTTTTTTGCGTTTTAAAATCCGGTACTGAATGGGCAAAAAAGGCATATATACCAATATAAGGGTCGCGAAGAAGTTCTCACGAAAAAGATGTATACCCTTAAACCCATCTTACATTTTATGGACAAACTGAAACTGTCAATGTCCTTTTTCTTCATTATATGCCTGAAATCATGAAGATAATAATAATAAAACCGTTTGAATTATCGAGAGGAACGGTATAGCGTTGAAAAACTATCTCGCGGAAAAGGATTTCGTGATATCCGAGTAAAACTGAGAACATTATCATATTGGAAATCTCAAAAAGTTGAAACGTGAAGAAAACATTTCTGAGATAATCTTAATTTCTTTTTGCCTTTTTAGCTTTTTAGCTTTTTCCATCTTCAGAGGGATTCCATTATTTTGAAAATGTAAAAAAGGCAAAAAAAGAAAGAAACTTATTTACTTCGTTTTTTGTTTCTGGATTTTCTCACAGTATCACAGTCACATCGTATATTCATGTTTCCAAGATGGCAGTTAATTATAATTACACAAAGCGGTTTATTGGAAGATAAGTTTACACACAGTAAAAGTAGCGGAGAATAAAGAGAAAAGGGATCAGGGAAAGGGGGGGGGGGGGCTAGGAAAAAGGGTGAGAGATAGATTCCCATACTGATTCTAAACTCGTTTAAAACTCGCCTTAGGACTCTTAGAAAGTTTCAACTATTTAAAAAGTTAGCGTTAGTTGTCATTTGCGGGTTTCAAGTTTCTTTACCCAATGTGTTCCTTTTCGTCCTCACACTTTCTCGCCACATTAAACATTTAATTGTTAATTTGCTGAAAAATGTCTGTCTTTTTTTTTCCTCGCTCTCATTTTTTATTCAAAGTAGATAATGACGAAAGAAGCGAGAAAGCGATTTTGGTCGGGAGAAAGGCAAAGAAAAACCATAACGAGAAAATCGTCGCTCATACAAATAAGAAGACTTGTTGCTAGGAAAAGAAGAGAAAAAAAAAACCCCGACGTGATAATGATAAAACCACTTGAACAATTATTTTTCATTGTGTTGGGTAAAAGACAATGTTCCTCCAGGGTATTGGTGACCCCACCTTCAAGGGATGTAACATGAAATCCTAACATAACAACCCTTTTACAACTTTTCCTACAAATCTCTCCGTCTTTTTTTTTTTTTTTTTTTTTTTTTTAATTTGTTTGCGAACGGGAGTTTTACAATCCTATGCTTTTTTTCAGGCCTTATGGGATTTCGAAGTTAATTTTAAACTTTCAGATTTATTTTTTGTAATTAATCGTTCTCGAATTTCATAAGCGATTTAGTTAAAATGTAAAGATTTTTGTAATTGGTACGAATATGAAAGGGAATTCTTTTATTATTTTGATTGGATAATTTGCTCTGAGGCCTTGAAGATGGAGTTGTAAATAGGAGGTGAAATATGTATTTTTCATTCTTTGTTTTTAGTCGAAATAAATTGCTATTAAGGCCCAGTCTAGCCCTGACTGAATGATGTGGAAAAGCTTGAAGACATTTCGAAACGAATGATTGGAATTAAGAATAACTAAAATCCAGGCTTTTTGAGGGGTTTTTCTAAGCAAATTTTTTGAGTATTTTTCAAAGAAAAATTTTCCGAGTGATAAAACCTTCGAGAATCAGCTTTATCTAGCAATGTAAAGCTTGTAAAATAAGGAGTTGAATTGTAACAACCAAGAGAATAATAAAGTCGTTTTGGTGTTTATTAAGGAACAAAATAAACCTAAGATCACGTCACTCTTCGTGCATTTAAACAACAGAATATAAATGAAGGCAGCAGATGCTGGTGTAAATGATTATTCTTTTTTTTATCTTCCTTTTTTAAACCCGTTCTTATTTAATACCGACGAAGAGGAAACTTTGTACCAGCTTCGGGAACAGCAAGTTAAGAGAATTGTTGGGAAATGAAATCAGCCTCGTAATTCAATCACGACATGAAGTGAACCATAAAACATAAAAAGCTTGGATTATAGAATTTCTCGATAAATCACAAAACTTGAAAAATTTAAGAAAGAAAAGGGGGAGGTCGGTAAAAGTTCGAAATCCAAACGACGAAAAAAAAAGAAGCAAACCTTCATCACGTTCTTCCGAAACGGATGGAACCAACAATTTTCACTCGGTACGTGACATATGATTCCACCGCAGTGTCAGGAAAATTAGATGAACAAACAAAAGTTTAAGGTCAACCGTTTTGCACCAAAGTTGCTTTTTCTTTTATATGCAATCGGTTGAGACCGACGATCAAGTTTATTAATCGCCCCTTTATTTTTTTGAAGAAAAATCCCTTCGCATATTTTTAAGAACGCGACTCCCCCTGTTACCCTCCCCCATCAAAACCGAGAAAATTCATCATTGAGTCACTTAAAAAACAATTTTTACCCCTTTTGCATTCCAAGACATTGTTCCAGAAACGCCCCTCGTAAAAGTTACTCACCGTAAGTTAATAATGAGTGGTTTCATGATTCGTCACGCTTCTTTTCTTGCCATTTTGCACGCGATCATCTTCCTAATTTTTTCACACCCCTTCTGGCTTGATTCTTTTGTGAAATATTCATTTTTATTATCTAACCGAGTTGTTTTTTTTTTTTTTTTTTTTTTGTTCTTTTTATCTTCGCGAGTCAAGAAAACTTTGTCTATGCAAGGGCTGGGAACATCCGCCGAAGCATTTCTCATTGCAAATATATGCAGGAGCTTTATTTTTACGTTTGAGCCATTCATGGAATGTGTACGTAGTATGATTTATCAGCAGTAAATGATACTTAATCTGGTTATAGTAAAGTTAAAAAATAATGATTTGTGATAGAAATGTAATTATAAAGTAAATAGCAAAATAAAGATTTTCTAGTAGTTAGTATGATTAATTATAGAAATTAATCAAGTTTCAGAGTTTTTTACGGCCCATTCTCCAATTAAATTTTTTATTCATTTTTACGAAGTTTTTAGTGCAACTGTCGGGAATATTCCTGAAATGGCATTTTTTCTGTGCATTACTTTGAATGGCTTTGATGGTAAAAAATACGTTATCCCCTTTTGCTCAGTAAAGCTGAAACGTTATCAGGAACATTCCTGTCTCCCCCACCCTCGCTTCTGAAGGCCAATTTGGTGCATAACCGACATATAGCAATCAATACTTACTTTATAGGATTGCTTCCTCCCCTCTTTTCCCTTGCTTCCCATTGTAAAACGATGCCCCTGAAAATGGTTTAAAAAAAATAGGTAAACATTTTAAAAGATTTTGTTGGAACTATTGAATTATTATATTCTTAAAGTTGTACGATTCTGGTTGCTGTTAACGAAAACGAAGTTTTAATAGACTTCCTGCCGTGAAATATGCACGCAAATTGTTGATTCAGTGAAAATACACTGGATCTGATAGGACCCCTTTTGCTGTGTAATGCAAGGGCCTTTCAAAAAGTTTTTGGAATAATTTAAATCAAGTTCTTTATTAACTGGAAAATGCATCCAAATATTTTACTTGTAATTCCTTGCCTTGTTTTTTTTTCCTCTCTGAAGAAAAAGGATTTTTTTTTAAATTGGGATTTTTTTTCAATATACTGTAGTATGAAAGTATTTATTGAAGCGACAGACAAATCCGTTTTGAAATTCACTACGATTTGATTATATGATTATTTTTATTTCTCAACTTCGAAATACGAATTTCCCTTTATTATTAAGGTATTAGTTCGTTTACACCACCGGCCGGATAGCCGGGAGTGAAAAATTATATCGTTTAAAAAAAAAATTAATTTTGTTTTCGAATATTCGGCTTTTACAAATAAAAATGAGATCAGATCGCACCGAAACCGTGCCAAAAGTTTTTCTATGTTTCAGAGGCAAAGTTTCAATATTTAAAATGTATGAAAAAGGCTTTATGCTTCCTAAATTTGATAATTTTTTAAATGTTTTCGCAATAAAAAAAATAAAACTCCATCGTTTGTTTTTTGTTGTTAAAATAGTTCCTAATTCACCACTAGAGTGCTCTACTAGTCTCTCGGAAAGAAGCCTTTTTTTTTAAAATTATTATTATTATTATTGAGAAAACAATTAAAAATTATGAAATAATAAGAACAATTAAGTCTTGTTTATGCATTTACAATCATTGATCTGTATCTCTGAACTTAACAAAACGTTTTGGCATGGTTTTGGTGAGGTTGGACCGCACTTTCATGTATAAAATACCGGATTGAAAAAAAAAAATTTTTTTTACATATTTTTTTAGCCCGGATAACCGGCCGGTGATGTAAACGAACTAATACCTTTAGCCTTCTTTTATTTCTTGTCTTGATCGTTATTTTAAAAAAAAAAAAACCATATTCAAGAAATAATACCCAGAAAAGAAGATGGAAAAAAAAACGAAAGAAAAATAAAGGAGGAAAAAAATTCATAGATGAAGATTGGTGGCTGCTTTAGAGAAACTAAGCTGTTGAAAAATGGTCTAAAAAGTGGAATATTACTCAGTGACTCGCCCCATCCCCACCCGGTGAAATAAATTATGGGATTCCCGTGTCTCCCGGACAAGATGAATGTATTGTACGTGGAATATAATCGCTTTTTGAAAATAAAAAGACGGTTTTTCTAATTAAAATATCACGAGAGTCTTAACCTTCTTATTTTCATTATAACCTTTAATAAGAAGTTTGAGCTTACGCTTGATTTTTCTCGCCCATGAGAAACTTCTTGCTTGGCGATAGTGTTTTTTTTCTCCTTTGATTGTGTTCCAGAATGCGTGGTGCAAGATGGCTGCTCGCACGTGATGAAAAAAGGAATGAAATGTCCTCAACAGTAATTTTTAACTATATATCAAGTGTTATTTAGAGGGTTTTTCGGTTTACAAGTTTTAAGTATTGTATTTACTTAAGTTAACAACTTATTTCTTTTTTTTTTTTTTTTTTTTTTTTTTTTTTTTTTATCCTCCAAGAAAAATAGCAAGGGATTCTTAGGAAATTAAGGATTAGGATGGTTAAAATGTTTCCTTTTCTTGCTTTGAATATTTTATGAGGTAAAATAAAATTTCACCGGAGTGAGACTTTAAAAAAATTTTAAAAATAGTGTTTTCAGAACTGCGATTTTTTTGTTACATGTATTTTAATTGACGTATACCTTTTTTCACCCTCCCTGTAATAATGCCAATCTCCGCCTCTCTAAAGGGGTTGCAAAAACGTTTTATGATTTGGACATATGGCAGCTTTATTAATTTTTTCCGGGACTTAGACCTATAATGAGCGTTTTTAAAGCAATCTGAATATGCGAATATAAATAGATAATGCGAAGGTAAATAAAATCGTTGCTAATAAATAAAAATTCATAAAACGAATTGAGATTCCATTCGTTACTGATGTCCAATGCATTAAAATTGCTTCAAGTGAAGTAGTTAAACTTTTTGTGAAAATCCTTTTAACCGCATCCGATGAATAAGTTTGAAACCATTGGTGATTAAATGGCATAGGCCTCGAATGGTAAAATATCTTTCCTCGCAAAGTGTAAATTGCACGATCGTCTTGTTTTAATTAGTTACTATAAATCGTGGTTTATGAATTATTAAAAAAAGAAGTGTTGAACATTTAAAAAGCTATGTATTTTAGACCGGGGGTTTGGGGACAGCGTTGTTATATAATTACAGTAATTGAGAACAGCACATAATTCACCCGGAGTGTCATCTTGCCCCGCTCTCCAGTCAACATTCCCATTATTTCACTTCCTCTTCGCACTTTTTTTCACCCTTACGGCTTCAGCATAGTTCTTGGTTTTCAGCATATTTGTAGCGGAAATTGTATACAGCTTTTAAAAAAAGTGTTCCCGCAAACAAAATGTACCAGGCAAATGTACCAGGCAATTTGAAACTGAACTATTACCTAGCTGTGAAAAAGAGACATGAACCTGTTTCGAATAATTTTTCTTGGAATAAGCTTATGTTCAATATAAATTAAAAGTGTTTCCCTTTATGTTTTTACATATAAGAGCGAATATTTTGCAGCTGAACAGTACCGTTTCACATAAATAAATCTTCAATATTGTCCGTGTATTATATGAGGCTGATTTATTTTGGTGAAAATTTAACTTTTTTCCCTCGAACTTTTTGAAAAAAAAAAAAAACTTTTTTTCTTCTTTACATTTTGTCTTTGAATAAAAATGCTTATTTTTTAAACTTCTCTGCTTATTACGCAAAGAAAGGGCTAAAAACAAGAATAAATTAAACGCTGAATCAGCTATTTCCGACTTTCCGGACTTCTTCCCCCGAAAAAAAAAAATTACGAGGTAAAATACTGTGCGGACGGAAAAAATGCCTTTTCGCACAACATCAACCGTATAAAACCTAAATTTATCATCCTTAAGAAATTGAAAAAGAATTCATTTCCGGAAAAGCTGAATTCACTGAATGAGCAGCCAGTGCTGCCAGATACTTTAAATCCAGCTATCAAGACGGAGGGGAAAAAAAACTTTTTTTTTTTTTTTTTTTTTTTCTTTCTTTTTTGATAAGAAAAACAGATAGACGACGATTTAGTATACCCGAGTCGAAATTGCAAAGAAAGAAAAACATGGAAGATAAAAATCAGAAGAAGAGTTTGCTTGGAATGCTGACTCCAGCGCTTCCGGTTAGACGGCGGCTGATTCAGGAAGCTTGTCTTCTGCTCAAAAGAATAATGCAACAAAAAATATTTTTCAGTCCTTTTTATTTACTGCATGAATTTTTGAATAACATTATCCCGTGCATTTTCTTTTTATTGTATGTAATATCCTTTTTTTTAAAAGAGCTGAGGCAGGAAGATTTCAATAAAATTATTTTTCGATTGATTTCATTGAACTCGAAATAGTTTTATTTTTCGAATGTTAGTAGCTATGGAAAGTTTTCCAACCGGAAGAGGCATTCACATAAATATTTTATTATCATTCTATATGGGGAATTGCAGTATTTCAATTGGAAGTCATGAATGAGCCTTGAATGTACGCGTACGTCCATTCACAGGTGATGGTTATACAAATGTTTGAGTCTAATCGCCTTAATTTTGGTACGTCTTAACCTCCAGTAACCAGAAAATTAAATCAAACCTGTGAAACTTTAGTTCCGACTCTTTGAAACAATTTTTGAATTTCATTCGCTTACCTAACACTGTCCATCCTTTTCGCCTCGGAAAATATCGTTCGCATTTAAAATAAATATCGAGGTTTTAAAGGTTCTGCAGCAAAAAAGTCTTTCAGTTTCTACTGGCTTTATAGAAATTACTCTTGCGCCTCCTTTTTTGCAGTGTAGTGTGCATTTTTGCAAAACTTTTAGGTTTCTTTCTTTCTTTTTTTTTTTTTAATTTTAAGGTGACTTTAATTCTATTTTAGTGTAAGTCTAATGGTTGGTGTGACTGTGGGATTAGAAGCATGGAGTTTACAACATGAATCTTGGTTGGTAAACGTAAGTTTTACCTATAAATTATCATATTTCCAACATTTGTTTAATTTTACTTTATCTTATTTTTATTTGATTTTATTTGATTACAATTTCATTTCATTTCATTTTTCTGACTTTTTTTTTATTTGAATTTCCCTTCACTTTTCATTTTTCGGCTTTTTATAAAATCCATAATTTTTTTAAAAAAAGAATGATTAATGAAGGCAAAGACATTTGATTGCATTTTTAGCTGACTTTTATCAACCAAGCATGATGTCTCCTAATTTGCTTATTTATTTTCCATTCAATTTTTTTATTGGAATTTATTTCCTTTTTAAATTCTTGTTTTCTATTTTTGTTTTAGGATTCAGCAGGCGGAAATGGAAAACAAAAACAAAAACAAAAAACCAAAAAAAATATATATATAAAAAAAAAAAAAAAAAAGATAAGGAAGAGAAAAAAAAAATGGATTAATGAGTGCGGGCTGGAAACTCGAGAAATGAGAATGAAAGAAAACATGATCTCTTATAATTAGTTTAAAAATGTTATATTGTACAAAGAAAGTGAGTAATTGAACAATATTGCGATGTGTCTAATAGAAAAAAAAGAAAAAAAAGTGAACAGAAACTTTGATGTAAATGAAAAAAAAAGAGGAAAGTCTTTTTCCCAGTTATTTTTATATGTGTTGTACTCTGTGGTACTGTGTTTTCCCGGTTTTATTTTTATCTTTATTAAATTTATGAATGATTTTGGAAAAATAAAGTGATCATTTCTTTAGCCAATGTTTTTTCGATAGAAATGACTAGTTTTGTTTCTAAAATCAATCAGCAAAAGTTGATTAAAAAAAAAAAAAAGATAGTTGTTTTGTTTTTTTAAAATCTTTATTTTTATTTATTTTTATTTCCCATTTTTTAATACGAACAGCCGATCAAATATACGTAAACGAAAAAGTCATTATTTTTATTAATAAGTAATTACTTTCACTCCCCAAAATACTCGTTCAACTTGATATACGTAATTTTAAATAGACTAATTACTTAAATGTTTAGATCAACCTTAGATATTAACTTTTTCTTTGTAAATTTTTTCAATGAAAATTCATTTTTAAAAAAACTTGAATGTATAATTGGTCTTAGCTGGTTTTATAATATTAATAAAAAAAACCGAGTATTATAGTAACGTCAGATAAAATCAAAAGTTGATTTCCCAAAAAGAAAAGGATACAAGAAAATATGGGAAAAATAATCTTAATCTACATTTGTAAATACATAGTTCATTGTGAACAGCAAATTTTTCCCTTTATTTTCAAATTAGACTTTTGTATTATTAATACATAACTTCCCTGGTGGAAATATTAAATTGGATCAAGTTTGGATCAGTCTTGATAAAACTGACTGGAATTAATGTCTATGTAGACTGGAATTATAGCCGATTTGCTGGCGTCCAATATTGCACAGTATTAGAAATTTTGCCAAGACTGGATCAATGTTGGATGAAGACGGATTTTCGCCGATGTTGTTTTTCCGATTAAAATTTCCGCCATGGATTTTTGGCTTATTTATCTCAAGTTATTGACGTACTGATATTGTATTGCAATAGCTGTTAGAAAATTCTTTTTAAGGATTGATTTTCTATTATTTGCCAAGTACTTAAAAAAAAATCGTGCAAGCCAGGGTAAATCAGATTTTCAAAAGCTTTAATAAATTGAAGGGAGAAGGCGGCAAACTGAGAGATTTTACTATGATGTAAAAATATGTACACCATGACAATTGAGAAGAAAGATATAATAATTTTTGAATTTTACAAATATCTCAACGAAAAAGTCTTTGATTAAAAATTTGATTAATATTATTTTTTAGTACATGAAATACTGTCGATTTTTCAGCTTCAAAAAGCCGTTAAATTCGGATAAGCAACCATTAGTGAAAGCATGCCAGTGCAAAATTCGAATTCATGGAACATTCGGATTTGCTTTATTGTACTGTGTTTCAAACCAATTTAAACAAAACTGGTTCCGAAATTTTCATGTTTGCAAGCGCAATTTTCACCATTTTTACTTCATTTGAAGCTAAACTTTTGCAATCAGTTTTGAACTTCAATCAAAAACTATAAAATTTTCTAAAAACTAGAATTCAAACTAGTAATGTGAAATGTTGCCAATCGAAGCGTTATTACTCTACTCCCGCCCTTTAAATCTAAACGATGACCAGCTGGTTTACCTTTTTTCTGGGGTTGAATTTTTAAAGTTAGAAAATTTGCACCACCTTAGTGCACAGCTAAGACTTTTTTAAACGTCTTTTTTTTTCTTAAATGTGGCCCCTGAATTATGGGCATGCGAGTTTTGTCATTTGTAATGTTTTAATGCCGTACTGTGATGTTTCATTAAATTATCGAAAGAGATGTTTTTTATAATTCGCGATCGATGTACTGCTTATTCGACTTTTTTAAATTAATTATCACAAGATTAATTAATTAAATAATTCATTTACAAAGTCTTTCAATAAAAATATTTTTACGATTTTATTGTCTAAAGAGCAGTTAATCGATTGCGATTTGCTTTTATTATTTTATGTCTTCAGTTCAGGATTATACAAAGCAATATATATTTTCGCTCAATTAAATTTATATTATTTTTTTTTTTTGTCTTTAAAAGTTTAAATTCATTTTAGTCATAATCAGTATACGATTTAATAATTAAGAATATTTTTTTAACAATCTGTATAAATATTTTTTTAAAACAAGCTTTAAAAACTCATGGAATTTATTTACGTCGAAAAAAGAGAAACAAAGCAATAGTCAACACTACTTAGGATGAACACCTTACTGGTTTTTACTTATTCGAATTTTATTGCACCTCAAATGGTCATTTTTTTTTTTAAAAAGGAAAAAAATAGAAAATACATTTTAGAATGAGAATACTGAGGCGGCAACACCATTTGAATGAGTACAAAAGTTAATTCAGAGGTAGCAAATAGATAGGTATAAAATTATTGACGTAGAAAAAAAATGTACATGTGATCGAGTATTTATTTCATTTGAAATTATAAGTCAATTTTCCTTGTTAATTTATCTTTCATTTTTTACGATTAAAATCCTTTCCTTAAAAAAAAAAAAAAAAGAAAAAAAAAGCACGGGAAAAAATATAAAAAAATTTAAATGAAGCTGTTTTGAAAAAAGCGCCGACAGTAAGCCTCTTAAACTTGATTAAATTTTCATATACGTAGGACAAGGACTGATTCCCAATTATTTTTATTTAGTTATAAGTCCGACTTTAATTTTAATCGCCGTTAAATATTTGTCTCCAATATACATAAATCTTTATTTTACTTCGTACCTAGAGATTTTATAAATCCAAGAAAATATATGACCGAGCTATAAAATATAGGATTATCCTATGGAAAAAAAATGATATTAGAATTGGAACCCCTTATGGAACCCAAAAAGTGAAATATTGTTTTGAAAATAAAGTACCGGATTATTTCCGGTAAATTGCACTACGGTCCTTCCCTTGACTTTCCCTCAGCAATCGGAAAATAATACATGCTCAATAGATGGAGCATCAAAATCTCCAGACTTTTCATTTTTATTCGTGTTAAATTAAAGGTGAATTTCCGAGGGTGCATTTGATAAAATAAACAGGATCTTGAAATGTTTTACCCGACTGTTTGGCATGCTTTGTCCTTTAGGCTAAAATGCTGTATACTGTAAAAGAATCAGCCAAAAAGTATGGCAGCAATACGTCAGACTTGAAATGCAATTTCGTCGCCTTAGTATTACAGGGTATTATCGTTTTTATATTTCACATGTTTAACTTACTGTACGATGAACATGATAGAACCCTGTAATACTAAGGCCACGAATTGTAGCTTTGAAAAAGAGCTAATAAATTTTTTTAAAGACAATTACGATATGACATGAAATTTTGATAGGTTGAATTTGAATGCCTGCTTCTAAGTAATGAAGGATGTTGAGTGTTAGTATCTTCTGTAAGATTATGTGTGAAACAAATTGAATTTGCTTCGGGACAAAATGAAATCAATTTTACTGATACAATACAAATTATTGTTGTTTTTCAGTATATAATTGCATGTACTCGATACGTTATGTATTACTGTACTTTTTTTTTAAATCAAGGAGCTTAAAGACTGAAACATTAGAACTCGATATGCTATTTTTTTACCATCGAAAATGCTTTATCTCAACATCCTTAAAGTAAAAATGATAAGGGGAAGAAAGTAATATGTAGAATGAAAAATACTCGTTCCCCAAAGCAAGTGAGGGTGGAAGACCAGTGACGTATGGCCGCTGCAGGTGTGACATCCCTAGCTCATCAGAGGGATTACCAGAAGCACTATGTTATCGGAGTTCGCACACATGGACACTAGGGTGTCTCTTAAAAATGCAAATATGGAATTTAAGGACGTTCGCCCCCTAAAAAATTTCTAAATAAATAAATAAAAACATGTCCCGAAGCCGGGCTTCGTAACTTGTTTCTAACCCGTGCCTCTGAGGCCTTGCTTTTTCCCATATAAAATGCATGGGGATTTTCACGACTATCCGATGTTATTTTTGAAGTAAAGAAAAAATGAAGGGAAAATTCTGCCGGTATGGTAGAACAATGTCTATGAATAGGGCTTTCCATAGGACCTATCCCGGACTTCCTCCTCTGAGTTCAAAGTTCAATTTTTCTTATTTTTAACCATCTTTTAGCCCCCATTACCTCCGTTATTAGTCAGAGGAGGAAGTCCGGGATAGGTCCTATGGAAAGCCCTACTCATAGACATTGTTCCACCACACCGGCAGAATTTTCCCTTCATTTTTTCTTTACTTCAAAAATAACATCGGATAGTCGTGAAAATCCCCATGCATTTTATATGGGAAAAAGCAAGGTCTCAGAGGCACGGGTTAGAAACAAGTTACGAAGCCCGGCTTCGGGACATGTTTTTATTTATTTATTTAGAAATTTTTTAGGGGGCGAACGCCCTTAAATTCCATATTTGCATTTCTAAGAGACACCCTAATGGACACTTCCCTACCGGACTTAGATTATTTCCGTTCAAATTAATCACTGAAAAAAATTAAAGGGAGAATATAAGTAATATTTGCCCCCCTAAATTTTCGCTGTTCATAAAACTTTAAAAAAAAAAAAAATCTTGTAAAAAGCTGATTCAGACGCATATCCTGAAATTATAATGCTCAGCACGTTAAATCCTGAAGCTCGAATTCCAATGTACAATATAGACTTAGCCACATGGGGTAGTTTTTTACAACCCACCCTTCGTATTTAGCTTACCGTGCTTTATATTCCAAAGGCTTCCAAGGACATGGTTTACCCTGAAGCCAAGTATAACGAGGTGGAATCTTTTAATGGTCTCGTACGATAGTCCAAACTCTATGTGACAATGCATATGTAATGAAGGGTGCATAAACTTTATAAAAAAATCTGTATAAGATGAATGGCATATGTACTTTGGCTTGTTATCTGTTAGCTTCATCTTATAGTGAGTCCAAATCCGGCGACGGGACTTTCCGAAGCGGAAACTGAGTTACAAGCTGGAAAAAGCGTAACGAACTGTTTTTTAAGGATTCAGGAACACGAAATTTGAATTTATTTCTTCATTCCCCTGACAAATTTCTTAGATTGCTCGGGTGCAATTGACAAGTGGGAAAGTTGTAGGTGTAATATTTTGATTCCACTCTTTTTTGGCAAATCATATTAATTTGAGAGGAAACTGTCATCAAATATTTGCGAGGAATCGGAACAATAATTACCGAAAATAATTAATGGTTGATAGTCTTTTGTTGCTCGGAAAAAAAAATGGAATACTCCCTCCTTGTAGCGGCGATAACGCACGCCATTTTACATTGCTTCGCAATGTAATGAAGAACGAATGAGGGAAATGCTTAGTGTAATGACCCTGAATTTGTAGTATAGGGTTGAGAACCTTCATTACTCATGTGGCAAATATTTTCACGACAGAAAGATCAAGATCTCCACAACAGGAATGCAGGCTTGGGTTTAATTTCAATGTAATGAACTGAAATAGTATGGTATGAACATAAACCAAAACCGAGTTTCTCCTGATTCAGGTTACAATATGAGAATTTCCCCCTTCGTATTCGAATAGTCGGAACGGAGTTTATGTAGAGAAAGCTCTCGCAAAAAGCAGTAATAAATCGCGGTAGGGTTATTGATTTAAAGGTAGGAAAAAAATGCAGGGAATACCGAGGAAGAAAGATGGTTTAATTGACTCATATGGAGTTGAGATTAGTATGTAAGCTGGATTCAGTTCGAAAGCTGGGAGAAATGACACATCGGTAAATCCTGCAGGATTAAACTGAAATATCCAACGGGAACATGGTGCCTCCATCCCGGATCGACCCTAACCGCTTCTGTTAAACCAATCCGGTTTCTCATTTTCTTAAATCGATAACCAGGATGGGTGTTATAAATATTCCTGTCTTCTGTCTATCCTTTCATTTTCAGTTTCTGGTCTCTTGGACGTAACTAACTAGTTTACCGAATTTAAATTAACTTTCGACAAGTTTGCTTTCAAAGTTTTGTTTTTCGTTTTAAAATTTTTTAAACAAAATGATTATGTCTAAGCCTACTTTATTATCATCGGTTTCATTATCTTTTAATTATTTATTTTATTGATTTATTTAACGTCGATATTCTCTTAACCAATTTATGTTTCTGTTTGTATTTCTTAGACCTTCCTTGGTATTATTTTGGTTAAAGAATATACAAATACTCACATAGAAGATGGAAAAAAAAATCCCTAAAGGAATAAATAAATAAATAAAAAAGTTCTCTTAAAATTATCTCCAAAGGACAGGAAAGACGTGTATAAAATAAAAAGAAACGGAGATAAATCGATGAAATGTGAAACTTTAATAAGAAAACTTTGTATTTTTCAATTGGAAGTAGAAAGAAAGTTGAATCGAAGAAAGTTGCTATCCATCTGGAGAGAAATTGCATTAGAAGAAAGACCGGGATGGGTTTAAATTATGTGCAAGACATACGTAATAAGAATTGTGACCTTTTATATTGTCTCTTATGATGTTTTTACTTTTTTCTGGAATTTTCATTCAGATGCTGCCGTCTTTGACTTTTTCTTATACCGTGAAAGCGCCTGTCAGCCATTTAAATTTAAAATGAATATTTTGCTGATCTTTCGTGAATTGTTGATTGTAGAATAAATTTAAAACAACTTTCATGCTTTTCCAAGTCAGGGAAGTTTCGGTCTTAGCAACGCGTGACAACGAGCCCACTTTGATGAACAATGCCGGTTATGTATCTCACGAAAAAGGGTTTATTTTCCGGCGGAAACTTTTTTCTTTTTTCAAGAATGAAAATCCTAAGCTTTATATCACATCTTCGGTGATCCTTCTTACTCTGTAAAATGGGATTTTCTATAAAGAAAAAGGATTTTAAAGGAGGAAAATAAATGTAAAAAGGAGTGGCGGCAATCCGTAGTCTTTTGAACAATTGCTGATGCACAACCTACCAGCTTTGTCAGCGGGATTTATTATGATTCAATATTTTCGCCATTATACCAAAGAGAAAAAAAAACCATGGGTTGAAAAAAAGCTATTAGATTTGTCCTCCTGCCTCGTTAAATTGTTTGGATGATTCATTTTTATATAATTGAAACTACAATATATAGTTGACTGTTGAGTTTAAGGCCCTGGTGAAGATTGATTCTCATATATTATTATAATGATGGGTGTGCGGTTTTTTTAATGTAAAGGTGGATCATTTGAAATAAATCTAGTTGGTTCTGACAATTTGTGAATTAATTACTGTTCGGACTTTTGTTACACTAATATCTTTAAATTAATATTGCCATTTAACCACGCACGCGGGAAATTTTGTCACAGCTTAATTTTTTTCCTTGTTTTCATATGTAACATTATGTCGGTAAAGGACTAAGCATAGCTTTTCTGTCTTAGAAGAGAAGTCCTTGAAATTTGGGTCCTTGCACTGTATTTCCTCGTTACCTTGAAAACGTTTTACCGGAGCATGTGGTATTTCTCTGTAGCTGGGAGAAACGAGTATAGGCTGGGATCACCCCATAGGTCCGTCCTTAAGAGGAGGCTTTACGGAATACCGGAAGGAATGGCTGTTTTGTGTAACGCTCGATTTACAGGGGAAAAAATAAAATTTTAGGTATCTAACGAACTTCTTTGACTTTTTCTTGTATTTTTAGTACAAGTTTTAACTTGTTCCAAACAAACGAAATCAAAGTTTTTCGACAGCAATTTTTTTTGAAGTTATTTTCCCGCCGCCCATACATTTCAGACAAGTTGAAACTTGCACTAAAAATTCCAGGATATATCAGAGGAGTTTGTTAGATACCTAAAATTTTGATTTTTTCATCGTAAATCGAGTATTAGACAAAACAGCCATTCCTTCCGGCATCCGTGAAGCCTCCTCTTAAATTCTACATTCGTCCTTTTCAGAATTTAAAAGAATATGAGATGAGGACTATTTCATATTCAGGATCCAACCGATTGAAAAAATAATTAGGTAGACTTTATAATATTCTTTCCTCTATAGTTCCGGTTACATTATTAGCAAATCTATTGGAATATTTATGTATTTAGCAGAAGTGGTCAGAAAATAGTGCAGGAAAGGGAGAGAGTAATTTTCTATTTGTTTCCATGCTATTCAAACCACCCACTTTCTTACAGTTCAAATTTTGGGATCGTAAGCCAATTATAGCAAAGGAATAACTGTTGGAGAGTATTACAAGTTGGTTTTTTTACGGGTTAAGACGTATTTGGTAGCTCTCCAACACTGAAAACCAACACCATTTTTCTCTTTCCCCAGTTCTTTCTAATTTTTTTCATTCTTTTTCCTCTCATCTTGAAATAGAATTTTTCTGCAAACGGCTGATCTTTATCGAAACTTTTTTCAAATGTTCGAATATTGCACCTTAGTGTAAGAGCTTTAACCATTATTCTTTTATTTTAACGGATTTTATATTTTTATCGGTTTTTTTTTTTCATTTAATTTGCTCGTGTGTCACCGATTCGGTGTTGTCGGTTCGTTAACCTGTTTCTAATTTATTGATCAGTATATCTTTCGGACACCCTCGTCCGGCCGATTTAACAGAATTCGTTCCGTTATCCACAAATCACCCCCAGAATTTGTCAAATGAACGAACGCCTGCTAAAGCACTAATTTCGATTAGGGCATCTGAGTTTATGATTTTCACGCCAGTCCCCCCTGTGTTTCATTGTCACGAATATACGAATATACAGAGCGCAGCATTCAAGTTACTTTGATTTATTAAATATTCATTCCGGAAAAGTGTTATACATATGAGAGAAGGAATATGGAATGAGACAAGAAGAAAATACCCAAACATGATAAAGAAAAATAATATAAAAAGCAAATAATAAAATAGAGAAAGATGGATGGAAAATTCTGATGTGAGCAAAGATGTTTCCAGAGAACTGACGATTGTTAATTTGAAAAAGAAGAAAGTTTCCCTTCCTTTTACGGATTTCCTTACCAACAATTAAATTATAATTTAAACGACATCAAATGTTTTCTTTCACTTTTCATTTATTTCATTTTGTTTAAAAGAATTATGTATTTTTTTTTTTGGTAAAGTTTATTTTTGAGCGATCTCTTTTCGTTTTTAATTCTTTTTGTTAAAATCATTAGAGACACGTAAAGTCGTTATTTTCCCTTTCCAGGATTTTCCCCAAAGCGTTTTTCCAAAGTCAGATTCAACGGAATGACATCCCCTACAAATATGGTTCAACTGGAAGCCGAGTTGGAGTATTGTTGCCATTTTTCACAAGAAAAGATTTATTTCTGACAAGAGAAAGACAAATAGCAACTCTGTGTCCGAAATTTTTAAGGCTAGATTTTAGTTTTTGTTCGGTATGCACAACTCCGTTTTTCCTCGATTTATAGCTCAACTATCTGTTATACTTACTTCAAATTTATGAGACCAGACCTACATTTTTTATTTATTTTATTATTTATTGTCTTCTTGCTTCTTTTCTTATCTCGAGAAAACAACTTTCAGCTCTCTTGTTTTCCATAGTGTTTTCCCGACGGTCCCGATTCTAATTAAACAAGACATTCGAAGGAAATAGCCCCAAAGCTCATCAAGATGCCAGCAACTTTTTTTTATTTATCTTTTTTTTTATTTTTTTAAATTAGATTGTTTACAATCGGAAAACATCTTTGGAAAATTGAACCCCGCGTTCCCCTAACTCGTGGTTTTAAAAGGTTTTAACTAATAATCTATCCGCGTAATTAATATAGAGACTTTTATGACCGCCTCGGATTAGCCGTGATTAAATGGAAAGTTTGCAGTTGGGAAAATTATATTCGCATTATGGTTTGCCACCTTTTTCTCGGGGAAACCTTTTTGTCGGGTGCACCAACTGGAATGATCGATCAACTTTTCGGAGCAGGATATTCCGCTTCGCAGCCGGGAAAACTTTAATTTTGGTTAAGTAATCGCATCGTAAATCATTTGCATGTATAACCGAAAAGATGCATTGTATTCTTTTCAACTCTCTATCAGGTCCGTTCGAGTTGTGCCGTAAATCAAATTTCTTCGACACGTAAATTAATTAATTTCTTGATTAGTTTTAGTGTTTTTCTATATATCTGTTATCTCCCTTTACCGAAATTTTTTTCTATTTTATTTTTTCTTTTCTTCTTTTGGGATTCGTTTCTAGTCAATTTTAAAACAATTATAAAGGTACGACCCGTAAGAAATCCGACTGTATAATTAATGGGTTGGAAGCTATAAAGGAGGGAAAGGCGTAAATTTGCTAAAAAGAGGAGTAATTCGATTAATTTGAAAGTACTGTAAAACTCTGATAATTACTACACGTTTGACTTATATTTATTATTAATTTTTAAATTCAGGAAATATTAAATATTATTTGGAAAATTGAGCTCGGATAGGACTGATTTAAATTACTTTGACTTTGAAAACAGTTTAGGTTGGTTTTATCATTTAGGTGCATGCTTTTTAACCAGAAATGGACACTATGGACAGCATTATAAATTCTGAAGAAGAAAAAGAATGAATTCCAGGTTTTCCAGCTTCCTTTTTGTTAGATAGTCGCGTTGTTTTGGCGAAAAAATAATTCGTAATGAAAATTCAATAAATGGAATGTTTTTAATTAATAAATAAAAAGTGGAACAATGCACTTAGCATCATAATAGAGTCGAGGGGATGGGGAGGGGGGTTGGAAAAAGTAATAAATCATGGCCAGCCACACTGGCAGGGTGTAAATCATCATGGCCGCGCTGCGTGGTTACAGACACCATGCCTCGCAGGCTCCCAACTCTCGAATGAAACCAATTCATCTCTGTCCCACTTCCTTGCCCCCTGTCCCCTCTACACTTTCTCTCTTTCTGCCTCGTCCTCTTCTTTCCCATTTTCCAATAATCCAATGCAATTCTATCCCGGAGAGAAAAAGAGAACGGGGAAAAGAAAAAAAAATTACTTGGATTTGATTTTCCTGTGGAGCGCGGGAAACGGGCTGCTGAAAATGGTTTAATTTTCAGCCCCGTTTTCGGAATTGTATGCGAAGAGGAGTAAACGTTTACGTTCTTATCAGGAACCTTTTTTTTTCAACTATTCAAAGGGAGACTAAAATATAAATAACGTTTTTTTTTTTTTTGAAAAGATTCCAGGAAAAAGAAAATTTTTAATTGAAGATTAAGTCATTACGGCAAAATATTTTTCAATTTATTTTCGTATGACTTCGTTTGTAGTTTTATTAAATCCAAAACGAACTGTAAAGTTGTTGGAACGCTGGACGGATATGATCGGTATCCATTAATTTAAATTAAATGAAAGCCTTTTCACTCTTTTTTTGTGATTTTGAATTCAAAATTCGAAGAAAAATCTCCCTTCTTTAAAAAACAGCAATATTTAAGCAGTTAAATGAAACGATATTGAAACTTGCAATGCTTATTTGCTAATCATTATTTTTATAAATTCCGTTATAATACGCTGACCACCTCGCTTATATTTCAAATCCACGTATGATGCGACTCTTTTGATATTTTCAAGAAAAATAGGGAAGAGATTCCATAAGAAATTTTTAAAGCCAAAGTTTTCATCATGCTTTAATTATTATCAAAGGATTTTTTTCCTCTTACAAGCTGGCCATTTAATTCGAAACGATTCGTTTTATGTTCTCCCTAGCCCACAAATTTCTTTTTCTTATTCTTTTTTTTCACGATTAAAATAAAGTCGAACTTTTTATTTGAGCTTTACCGAATATTTGAAATAATCCTTTCAAAAATCTTTCTGTAAAATTCTCGAAATACCGAAATATTGACAGAGATCCAATGAAATGAATTATAAATACAAAGTATTCAAAAAACGTTGCATCGGAAAAACAAAAAACTAAAAATAAATCCCTCGCGTGCCGATGCAATCCGTACAAACTGTTGGTATTCACCATGGACATATGCGATCGTAATTTGCATCGGAGGTTAATCTCTAACGCATTGTAAAATTTAACACGAAGATTTTATAATGAGAATAATCACGGAGTAATTAATTTTATTTTACACATGTTTACATAAGTCCAGAGTCGGTGAAGTGTTTCCTGACCATGCTCTCATACATTTGAAAACCTTTGATGACAAAAAAAAAAAAAAAAAAGCATGTTGCTTAACAAACGTGAATAAGCAATAAAAATTACATTGTCATCCAAGATCATTTTATTATAAAATTATTGATAAATTCATGTTTCAATTTCTTTGTAGTCTTCATCAGAACTCCATCTTTGAAAATAATTTACTGCGATTTATGAATATCAGGATAATTTATTATTATATTAACATTAATTTTTTTTTTTTTTACTTTGTATCTTCGAACGGCTACCTCAGATCATTTATATCTTTTATCTGTCTTTGAAATCCTTAATTAAACCTGAATCAATAACAATGAGTAAGAACTGATTTATTGTCAGGCGTAATAATTCGTTTTGAATAATAATGATTTAAAAACTAACATCCTTTGATGTATTAACGTAGTGAGGATTCCTATGTTAAAAGGGTTTAATTGCGAGCAAGAAATTCTAATAATTTTCTTGTCTTTGCTCCTTTTAGAGTTACAAAGCGTGAAGAATAAAAGGGAATACATTAATTAATGGCAACGCTTTTGAAGGTAATTAGCGCATTTATTTAAATACATAATTTTTTTAAAAAATTAATTCTCTATATTTGAATTATAATTTGCGTATTTTTTTTCTGTTTCTTTATGCGATGAAAAGCCGCGAATCCCCTTCTAATAAAATCGGTTTCATGTTTGCTTAAAAATATAATTTCAGAAGTTTTATCTTCATGCTAATTTATGAATTGATATATCAAAATAATAGCGGGATATTTACTTACGAATAGATAACATAAAGTACTTGAATGAAATTTTGAAATATCCGATAAAATAAAATGACAATAAACAAGAGAAATATATCAGATAAAGAGAAGATGTTTTGGTATTTGAAAAAACTGCCATAACTCATAAGAAAAAGTTTGCTTCTGACGTTTTTGAGATATAAGAGCGGTAGGGGACGAAGGAGACGTGGAAAAAAATTCATCATCCTCCTTCGTCTTCTCTAATATTGCACATCTTATCATCGAGCTCCAAGAGGGGCGTCAGGGAAAACGAGACTGGCGCAAAGTTTTCAGATTTTGATAGCCTCTGGCAAAAAAAGAGAAAAAAAAAGCTCGGGAAAAAATCAAATGGAAAACTCACTGATGCGCATATATTGGAAAACAAAGCAACAACATGGTTATATGAACATATGTTATTTTATGCTGTTTGATTTACAATGCTTACGCTTTTGAAATCCGAAATCAGAGTTTTACACCTCCCTCCCCTTTTGCCTCCTCTTTTTTCTCTTGCTTTCTGTGACCCGATCTTAATTCTTTGTTAAAATAATACAATGCTTTTGCTCCCGATCAGTAATTAAATCGTAATTATTGTCATGTTAAATTCATTTTTTTTAACTTTTCCAATTAAATGATACTAGAATAAAAAATGATCAATATACACCGAGGAATCATTTTTGTTGTCAAACTAAATGCAAGAAACACCGCAATAAAAGCAATTCCAGTTTATTTAATCGAAAAATTTTAGAAAATCTCTCAAAGAACGAATAGTGAACCACTTTTAAAATTAATGTACAGCACTTTAGCCGGTAGAGTAGTCGGTAGTTGAAGCAGTCGTGGTAGTTGGAGTAGTCGATTTTAGTCTGATATGAGGACCCAAAAGGAAGCCTCCAGATTAAAAATCTTTTTTTCTTTTTCTAAGTGTTTTGATATTAGTCCTGTCACCTGGAACTAAGGGACCAGGCAAATCGCGTCCCTTCCTAATTATTACCACGGTCTGCGATGTGAAGATCACACTCTGGTAAATGAGACAAAGGGTGCAAACCTATTGATGACCATGGCATGTTGGACCAGCATTCCATAGTGAATTTGCACCCAAAGAACTTAATTTTTTTTTTTTTTTTTATAAAAGGCGATTTATCTAGATAAGAAGGTACTGACACCAATAGGAAAACATTTTTCAAGCTTCTGGTCTTTCACAGACATTTCGTCACTACCCAAGAAAAAGTGTGTTAAAAAATCGAGTTATTAAAAATTAAACTTCGTTATAAAATTTTATAACCCGCCAAAAAAGACATCTATTCATAATTTTTTAAGAATTATTTTCATTTTTTTTCTAAGTTTTTTTTAGTTTCTTCTAACGCTAAATTTTTCTATTTCTGTTTTTCTTTATTTTCGAGCCTTTGTCAAATTAAAAATACAAGAAATAAACCGGAAATTCGGAAAAATCTGGAAAATATTATAAGTCAAAATAATTGGCAACTTAAGAACCGGTTTTTTAAAATTAGTTGAAAAGTGGTTAGTGGATAAAGGCGGCTGGTAAGTCGACCACAAGGCTCGGGTTCTATTCCAAAAAGTCGTAATTTTTTTTTCCTTTTTTTTCTCATGAAAAATGTTTAAAAAAGAGCCTATAAAGTCCCCATATGCTAAATATAGTGTAATTGAAGCATAAAATTAATATATTGCTCAGTTAAAAATTTTAATTATAAAAATTTATAAATATATTATTTATAGTTATATTATTTTATAGCTATAAAATTTTATAATCGGCCAAAACGTTATAGAGTTACAAAATTTTACAGCTCACTTTTTCTTGGGTAGCCATTTCTAGACTTATTACCGTCATTTTATACATTTTTATCATCGCTGCTTTCTGTCGGAAAATTTTCAAATAATAGTAATATGCAGGGGGGCTCTCCACATATTACGTAAGCAAAAGTTTGGAGTTTTCTGACTGCCCCCCCCCCCTGTAAGCATAATATTGGCGTTCTCTTATGGATTTTTAACTCTGCGTATTTTCATGGACCCTCCCGACCTTCCCCAAATATGTTTTTGTAATATCTGACCGACCTTAATCAGGAACAAGCTTTATCATTTTCCGACAAACCATTTGGGCTATTCACTTTCATTAAATATGCCGAGAAATGTGTTCACAATTTTGAGACAGGAAACTATTCCGATACCGATCCGGCTTTCGATACCGAGATTGTTCCGAAACCGATATGATATGATACCGGCTCGTCTCGGTATTGTTTCTCATATCGGAAATAAAAGAGTCTCAGTTTCGAAGTCTCATGTCGATTGTCGGTTAACATCGTTTTGAGCGCGATATCGTCTTGAAAAGGGCCGGTCTCGAATAACCCAACAAACCAGTTAGAGGTCATGTAGTTAAGACTGAACGGAAAACATAATTTTATTATTAATTTTTTAATTTTATTTTCGATCCAAATTGATAATCTTTATTGCATATTTAACGGGATATAGATCTTTTTATAAGCAAATCACGATTAAAAGTTCGTGAACTTAGTAAGCTAAACATAGGAAATCAGTTGAAAAGTTAAATCGAAGTGGCGAAAGATGGAATTGAAACCATCGACCTTTCGTTTTCATGACGACTGCTCTACCACTAAGCTACTTCGACAATCGATTCAACCTTCAACTGATATGGTACGTGAATGAAAAGCACGCAGTGTACCATATCAGTTGAAGGTTGAATCGATTGTCGAAGTAGCTTAGTGGTAGAGCAGTCGTCATGAAAACGAAAGGTCGATGGTTCAATTCCATCTTTCGCCACTTCGATTTAACTTTTCAACTGATTTCCTATGTTTAGCTTACTAAGTTCACGAACTTTTAATCGTGATTTGCTTATAAAAAGATCCATATCCCGTTAAATATGCAATAAAGGAAACATAATTCTTCAAAAATTATCCAGTTTTACAACTTAACTTTCTTCTACCGAGAAAATAAGAAATGGTGGACTCTTGTTTGAACTAAGCAGACGGGGGCGTAATTCTAAATTTTTCTTGAGGAGGGCAAAGATGTCTTGATACGGAGAGGCATGTCCCAGCTTGGGAACGGCAAAAATATGCTTCCTATACTTCCTATACCTGATCCTGGAAGGGGGGAGGGAAAGGGCTTCTTCAAGACACTACTGTAAACAGATAGTGCTGCACCAATAAAATTATTTGAATACTGTAGCTGCGCGGGCTATCTACACAATTTATTTTAAGATCATGTTTAAATTGAATCTTTTTAAAGATCGAAATAATGTAAGAATAATTTCTTCTATAAAATTTAAGATAAAAAAAAATTGTGATGAATAAAACTATAAATAATGCTCCTTAGAATCGGAAACAGTCATTAAAACAATCGTAATGATAAATAAATGATAACAACTTATGCTACTACTGGAAGGAAAATTGATTTTTCCGGTCTAGAGTTTTATAGATAGAAATCTTATAAAAAGCTACACCTATATAGTTCACATCAAGCATTACGATTGTATTATAATTAATATGGTTAAGATAACATCTGAGTATCGATGATATGGTGTAACTGACCGTACCTCACTATCGAAACGGCATGAGCTGCTCCTCCCACATTTACTTCGCCTCGATTGAACTAAATTATAGTAATAGAGCACCAAAATTATCCCCTTTTCCTAAACTTTTCCAAAGCTCCGATGAACCTGTAATTTTACTGCATAAGAAGAAAAATGAAAGCAGGTTTTCTCCGGTTATTAAAGGTGAGGATGAGCATGAGCCATATCGTTTCATCCCAATAAATGATTATGAAAACTATAAATTATTTTTTTGCGGGTCATATCTTTAACTCTGTATCATGCGCAAAATTTATTTCTTCTCACCCATGGCCGATACATGCCGACCGGCCTAAAAAACTGCGAAGAATTCCAGCTTAAACAAAATGTTTCGGTAAAGACAAAGATGATAAAATCGCTTTAAAATGTGTTAAAAAGAGATAAAAAATGGATAAAGATAATTTAATGTCAATTTATGTGAGAATGCAAGAGATGAAATGATACCTTTTATGTTTTAGCCCTATTTTCAGATCATTGAGAGTATAAGTTAAACTGGGGAACGGTTAAAAAACCACGACGGAGTAACTATTTTATAAAAGTAAAAAATTGTCGGAAGCAAAATCGGCCTAAGTCGAAGGAATTCTCGACCTAAATGGGAGCTGTGGAAGTCGTCTTCTTAAATTTTATGGATACCCCCGGTTGAAGTCGTAACTCAGAGTCGCGTGCGTCAAATACAGTTAAAATCATATAGAAATGTGCTTGTTTTCCTGTAAGGGACAATGTTTACAAATTTGCTGGAGAACATATTTATATCGTAAGAAGTCTCTCCTTTTTTTCCTCTCTGTTTACATGGATCGGTGGATATCTTTTATTTTTTTTTTTTTTTGTTTATGTTCAGAAAAAATTTTTTTTAGTAAAAATTCTATTATTATTATAGGTTGCAGATTATTAAGACATTATTTGCACCATTCATTTTATAATTGAGCTATTAGGTGACCACGATAAAATTAACGAACCATTCATTCAATTTTGTTTTATTTTTATTTTATTTTATTTTATTGTAATTTTTTTTTTTTTTTTTTTTTTGGATTTTGTTTTTCTGTAGAGACACTGAAAAAAGAAAATTCGTGATTTGCTTTAAAGATTTAGGAAAAAAAAAAAAAGAAATAAGTTTTTATATTTTTTAAATGTAGTGATGAGTGTATGTATTAGTTACCCCTTCCCATATCCTCAAAGTAATCATTTCGAAAGTAACAAAAGGGTAACTTTACAAAAGCACAGTATACTTAATTTTAATTTACTTTATTTGTGTTTTCAAGCGAAGAAGGATTTAAATTAAGGGGACCAAATTTCCTCATAAGCATAACATAAGCGAAAATCGGTTTCTATGGGGACTAGTAAGTAGGGGGATCTTTTTCAGTGATGGCCGTAAACCATCGGTCGACATTCGCTTCGCGTAACGCGTATTGTTCTTGCCTGTATAACATACTCAAACTATTTCTTTTAATAAAAAAATTTCAATCATATATTTAATTTTATCGTGATATCTCGTGATTTTAATTTCTTTTCTAAATTTTCTTCCGATTTTAACAAAAATATTAAAAAATTCTTTTTGTTTTAATTATATTTATTTAGTTTTTTTTTAGTTGGTTTCAAAAAAAATGGCGTGATAATGTTTTTTTATTTTTTTCAAATATTTAGTGGAAGTAAAGGTGCTGTAAAAAGCCGACAAAATGGATGAATTAGAAAAATTGTCTTCAAAGGTAAATTGGTTTGTTATCAGCATGGTACACGTGGTTTTCATTCTGGAAAAAAAATAAGTGATTTGACAACAGCATGATGTTTATCCGACGAAGTAACGAATTTTCCTAATAAAAAGTATTAGTCATTACTACATAAAAATATGAAATTTTTTAAAGTTTGATGACCCCGATGTAGGGGAGTAAATAAATTGAAAGCAACAGCCTTATTTTGATTTTGTGACATAAAGACAAATAAATGTCCCTGAGTTTGATTTTCAATTTGATCGGCTGAATTCTAACCATAGATTTAATTTTGCACTTTTTTATGGTACAAAAGAAATTAATTTGAATATACTATTGATCACCAAATTATATTTTGTAAGATAAACATTGTGCTCGCTGAACTACTGTTTTCGAAAATGAACGCATGATGATCTTGCATGTTTGACTTAATATGTCTCTAAATTTTCTAATGACTGTTTTACATGTTTTAATGTTACATTTTCAGATTTTTCCTTGTCATACAAATGCTTGAGTAGCCAACCGTTCATAAAAACTCTTAAAATTATTTTTTCTTCCAAGGAAAGTCCATGTAAAATTGCTGCATGTGTTCTATTCCCGAAATTCATCATTAAAAGGTGTATTAATGGCTTTAGCTGGGAAAGGTACTTAAAGTAAGATTAATAAAAGCTCATAAAGCAAAACTGTTTTTTCCTTTTTTTTAGAAATATTTTCTTAGACCAAGTTTTCCATTTCAAATTTAAAGTTGTATTCTTCTTTTCAAAGGCGCATAGATTAAATTTAGTAGGTAACGAAAGAAGCATAACATTCATGAAAGTAATATTTTAGTTTCCTATGAAAACTCCAAATAATAATATATAAAGTTAAGTTTTAAGCACATAAAAAACAGCCGATTAAATTAAATGAAATAGTTGGGGGAGTGCTATTTTATCTAACATGTTAATCCTTTTCTCCACTCTTATGAAAATTTGAAAGAATTTTTTTAGAGCCCATAATTTAAAAAAAAAAATTAGGATAATAATATTAAAGGCATATAATAATGAAAACATAAGCGGTAGAGGTACCTCATTCAAATGACATTTTTTTTTTTTTTGGGCTATCTCCTTCAACTTATTTTCAATTAATATTTTTTTTAAAAATGATCGGCATGGGTCCGGTATGGGTCGATTTTCTTGTGAGTTATTGCAATCTACTTCTAACTTTTATTGTATGATCATTTTAAGAAGATTGGTTTTAATTTTCTACAACCTTTAGTTTTAGCTTTTTTTTACTAGTAGTAAAGCATTTTTTTTTTTTTAAAAAAGTCTCAAGTTTTAACTGTCGATACCTCAAAGAACAGTGCATTCGGATTTTTTTATCTTTAAAAAATATGGTTAAAATATGGTTAATTCTATGGATATTTCATTTAGTAAAAATTACCCATATATGGTTGGTTTTTACTGAATGAAATATCCAGTAAAATTCCCAAAATTCTAACTTTGAAAACTAAGTTAGAATTAAACGAACTTCTTAACTTTATTAAGTAATGGCTTTCATTGGTTTTATAGGTTACCGAAATTATTTTTTAAAAAGATTAACGCCGTCTAGAATGGCTTAAAAGGAAATATAATATGACATCAGGAAATGAAGGAAAAAAGTAGAAAAAAAGATTGTAGAAAAAAAGTTTTCGACAATAATATTTTTTTTTCTTCCCAAAAAATATTTACAATTTGTTTTGCGTAAAGAGTAACAAAGTTAATATAGGTAAATCATTTAACATATCACCTGCCAAAGTTTTTTTTCCTTACCCTCCACGCAGTTGGAAAAATGAATGAGAAAAAAAATTGTGATAGATTCTGAATTTTTAATGCAAATTTTCAAGTAATATTAAAAATCCTGCTTCTCATGTGCTATAATTTTGTGTAAAACAGATTCATGCTAATGAAAAATAAATGATTGAAAGCGATTCAAAAATTAAAAAAGTTTTATATTTTTTCAACGGTTTATCAATACAAAGATTTTAAAGAATTTGCTACCTTATTCTTCCCAAGCCCTCTGCCTTCCCAACCACAAAAAAAAAAAAAAAAAAAAAAAAAAAACGTTCACGCCATTTATTAAGTTAATAAAAAAGACTATTAGTCCCTAGTAACGCCTAAAGAAAATCACTCTTTAAAAGGCGCTATAATTGTCTTTAAAGTCATTAAGAAGCACGCTGGGAAGAAAATAACTGAAAACAATGTTATGGAATCCGCTTCAAACAATGCTGAAGTAAATCTCCTCCCTTTGTAGCTTCCGCTGTAATTTCATTTTGGTCGATTTACTCTCGACGATGCCTTTTTGATACCCCTTTTTACTACTGGTCTATTTTAGTAAGCCATAACTGTGTCATTCAGGGATTGGTGTTATATGAATGAAAAGCGTCAGAAAAGTTCGGCACTTTTCGTTATGGTTTGTTTGTTTTTTTTTCCAATGATTTCCTTATTATCAGGGGAATAATGATAAATTTGAAATTATTTAAAGTTCATCCGTATAATAAAAAGGACGGATTTACCAATATTGAAACAGACCAATCACAGCCTTTGAAAATGTAAATATTTATCGATACATAAACTATAATTGGCCAGCCGCGCAGAATTTGTGCATTCACACTAGATAATTGTAGTCGATTATTTCAGTAAGAAAATTTGCATAATTTATGCAGATTTGTCTTATTATAGTAATAAATCAATTTTTTCCGGTATGATCACGAGTTTGGTCAAGTAGATAATTAGTGTCAATTTAAGTATCAAAATTTTGGCGTATTATAACAAATTCATATGCCTCGCTTTTTACAGAAAATTTCTCTTTTCTCACCTGCAATTTCATTTAAGCTTGCGAACCTTTCTAGCCAAGCTTAATTTACCACAGCGCTAAAGCAAGTAGCCTCTTTAGTTATTATTTCCTCTATTACATTTAAAGCTTCATTGATTCGAGTTATACTGGGACCGAAGCCAACCAGGATTACAGAGAATGATAAAGTTAAGAAATTCACTGTAAAAAAAATTTTTGGAATTTTCCAAAAAAAAGTTTGGAAGTCAAATTTCCAAACTGCTTTGTAATTTTCCAAAAAAAAAAGTTTGTAAAATTCCAAAAACCCGTTCGGTAATATTCCAAAAAAAATAATTGGTAAAATTTCAAAAAAAAAAAGGTTGTAAAATTCCAAAAATTATTTGGTAATATTCCAAATACCAGTTGGTAATTTTTCAAGAAAAACATTTTGTAAAATTACGAAAAATGATTAGTAATTTTTCCGATTGTTCCTTTCGAAATTTTACCAAACATGTTATAAACAGCAAGCAGGAATTTTAAAAAATCGTCGAAAAATATCAATAAAAAAAAACAGCCGAATTTATTGAGTCACACATTTATCATATTAACAATTTTTAAATAACAATAAAATAACATAAAAGTATACACCATTTTTATTATATATATATCACATAACAATTTTTATATAACAATTGTAACTTCTCTGCTGACTTTCTTTCTCCAGCTGCAATGAGTTGGGAAAAGCATCGTGCATGTGGATCTAAAAAAAAGAGAAAAAAAAGTTTAACTTAGCATAAGATTGGACAAGAAATGTTTTTTAGAAAAAAAAAAAACTAAGGCGAAAATTCCATTTGGAAGAACATGCGGTGTTATTTTCGTTTCTTTTCAAGATTTCACAAAGAAAAGGGATGAGGTCAAAGAACTTAGAGGCCTATGTTCAGACCTCTTAAAATTATTTGTATTATTACTTATTTGCAAAAAAAAAAAAAAAAAAAAAAAAAAGCTTTAAAATAATAAATTTTCATATTTTGCTCCGTCCCTATACATACACTCTTAATACATTTTGAAACGAAACACATATTCGCGTCAGATAATAATTATATTAACTTAATTCTTGACTAATTTTAATTTTTATCTAGATTAAAATAATTTTTTTAATGTTAAGCAAGGTGTTAATACAAAGGGGAATCAGTTTAGGAAATATTTTTTTTAAGAAAAAATATTTCACCGGCCAAGTAGCGGAGAGTGGGAACGAACCACCGATCTCCCGATATGCGCTCGGTTGCTCTACCTACTGAGCTACCCCGGTATCGGCTAGCCGATACCGGGGTAGCTCAGTAGGTAGAGCACCGAGCGCATATCGGGAGATCGGTGGTTCGTTCCCACTCTCCGCTACTTGGCCGGTGAAATATTTTTTCTTAAAAAAAATATTTCCTAAACTGATTCCCCTTTGTATTAACACCTTGCTTAACATTAAAAAAATCATAATTACCAATTTCCGATTTTGAGAAAAAAATATAAAAAATAAAATAATTTTATTCATTAACACAACCCATATTTTACCCATTTTTTAAAAACCTATGTGACTTATTCTCTAATACTTAAATTGCCGATTAAGGAAAAAATTTAAAAAGTATTTGAAAACTTACCTTTATTCGTTGAAAATATTTGCACTTGTTACGATTCTGGTCAACAATTTTTCACTTGTACTTGCAGCCCGGAACTAAACAAAAATCATTTGCCTGCTTCAAACACCCTTTCAAAAAAATGATAGAAGACCTTTGCAAATTCCGAACACTTATACTTCCTTATGCAGATTATTAGAATTCTCGCATTCTTTTAAAAATTTTTTACCCGGGTAGTCCAGACAGGTAGACAGATGGGGTGGTTAATTGTGCGCGAGCATGTCCTAACTCTTCTTAATAACAATTGTAATTTTTCAAATCTTTTAAACCGGAATACCTTATTACAAAGAAAGTGGTAATTTTACCATCTTTATCTTTTGAAATATTCCAAGATTCTTTGTAACACAAAATCGTTTGGGAAAATTCCAAAACAAAAAGTTTGAAATATTTTTTTTTGAAAAATTACCAAAAGAAAGTTTGGAAAACCTATTTTTTGGAAAATTCCAAAAAAAATATTTTGGAATTTTACTAATTTTTTTTACAGTGGACGTAAGGGGTTACTTTATACTGTTACGGGTAAAAAATCGCGTTATACATCTTTTACGGGACGCTCCTTTATTTACGAAAGATTTTCCGATGAAAAAAAGGGGGCGTCTTGTGTTTTGAAACGATTGGCTGATGTATAAAAAACCAGAAATCCGTATATTCGATAAATAGTTGTTACCTGCTAGGAATGCTTGGAGGATTGCCATCTAATCAGGCAACGTCCAAGCGTCTCAGCATAATTTATTTTGGTTCCCCAAATCCCCACGTCTTTCGGAAAAGGATTCACTATGTGTGTGTGCGAGAGTGTGCAGAGGAGATGACAGCGTTTTGTTATTTTATTTTATTTTATTTTTATTTATTTTTTAATTTTTCTTTGCTTTTTTTTCTCTCTTTCTAAAGCGTCCAACATTTATTTCTTCCTTTTCATTTATCACTTTAGTGACCATAAAATGTTAACAGAAAAATCCCCGATGCTCGGTTCGGCCATTAGTCAAAAAGAAAAACATGTTCGGATTTTTTTATATTCCTTTTTTTTTTTCTCTTTTATTTTCGTCAGCGCAGCATTTATATAAGAAGAAAAAAAAATCATTTCTAAGAGAATTTTTATTGAAAATTTATCTCGCTGCGTCTGCGTTTAAATATGAAACTTACAGGCTTTTTACATTTATTTATTTTTTTTCTTTTCAGGTAAGGGAAATTTGCAGTAATTCAGAAATGTTTTTGTAAAGTGATCTCATGAAGGTAGGAGCCAAAACATGTGATAAAACAAATTATGAATTAGTTCCAGAATTTTTTAATTTATATCTAATCAGCAGTTTTATTTATTATTTTGTTATATCATTTCGGAATAAGCAAAAAATGAAAGCTTTCGTGCAGAATAATTCTCACTGTTTAAACATTGATAAGATTAATTTTTGAGGTTCTTTCATCAAGTTTTTTTTTTTTTTAATTTTTCTTGGGGTTTAAAAAGTTTTATTTACGTACCTCGGGTAGTAATAGCCTGTTTTTCTCCCGCTCGAGAAGTGAACAATTCGTTTTTCTCGGTACGTAAAGCACCTTACTGCACTAGAATGTAAGAGACTTTTCACGTCTCAGCACGTTGAACCACCTCGGCTTCGCCTCGATGTCTCAAACTCGTGCTTCGACGTGAAACAAGTCTCTTACATCCTAGGGTAGTAATGTACTATTAAATCAACAAAAAATTTCCACATAATAATGAACAATGATAAGTTTAAGATGCTCTAACAGGCTCTTTCTTTCTGAAGCATGCCAAAAGTATTATGTTAAAAGTTGCTGATAACTAACAACTTCTAATTGAGAAATTTGCGTTGGGTTTCTCCATTATCTCTGGGCCCAAATGGTGATCCCTTTGAGAGCACACAGTTAAAAATTTTGTGCATTTTTTTTACATTTTGTTTGTTAAAATGGTCCATTAGTTTGAAAAAAAATATAAGAGTTTTAAATATAAGAGTGAAGAAAACAGGCAGTTTAATCCTAAAAATAGAAAAAAAAAACGACTGATTGTTTATATATTTTTCATCCGCCATTTTTAAAAACGGGTTATGAAAGATGTCAGATGCACTGTAAAAAAAATTTTTGGAATTTTCCAAAAAAAAGTTTGGAAGTCAAATTTCCAAACTGCTTTGTAATTTTCCAAAACAAAAAGTTAGTAAAATTCCAAAAACCCGTTCGGTAATATTCCAAACAAAATAATTGGTAAAATTTCAAAAAAAAAAAGGTTGTAAAATTCCAAAAATTATTTGGTAATATTCCAAATACCAGTAGGTAATTTTTCAAGAAAAACATTTTGTAAAATTACGAAAAATGATTAGTAATTTTTCCGATTATTCCTTTCGAAATTTTACCAAACAAGTTATAAACAGCAAGCAGGAGTTTTAAAAAATCGTGAGAAAATAGCAATAAAAAAAAAACAGCCGAATTTATTGAGTCACATATTTATCATATTAACAATTTTTAAATAACAATAAAGTAACATAAAATTATACACCATTTTTATATATATATCACATAACAATTTTTATATAACAATTGTAACTTCTCTGCTGACTTTCTTTCTGAAGCTGCAGTAAGTTGGGAAAAGCATCGTGCATGTCGATCTAAAAAAAAGAGAAAAAAAAAAGTTTAACTTAGCATAAGATTGGACAAGAAATGTTTTTTAGAAAAAAAAAAAAAAAAAACTAAGGCGAACATTTTATTTGGAAGAACATGCGGTGTTATTTTCGTTTCTTTTCAAGATTTCACAAAGAAAAGGGATGAGGTCAAAGAACTTAGAGGCCTATGTTCAGACCTCTTAAAATTATTTGTATTATTACTTATTTGCAAAAAAAAAGAAAAAAAAAAAAGCTTTAAAATAATAAATTTTCATATTTTGCTCCTTCCCTATACATACACTCCAAATAAATTTTGAAACGAAACACATATTCACGTCAGATAATAATTATATTAACTTAATTCTTGACTAATTTTAATTTTTATCTAGATTAAAATAATTTTATTGATTAACACAACCCATATTTTACCCATTTTTTAAAAACCTATGTGGCTTATTCTCTAATACTTAAATTGCCGATTAAGGAAAAAATTTAAAAAGTACTTGAAAACTTACCTTTATTCGTTGAAAATATTTGCACTTGTTACGATTCTGGTCAACAATTTTTCACTTGTACTTGCAGCACGGAACTAAACAAAAATAATTTGCCTGCTTCAAACACCCGTTCAAAAAAATGATAGAAGACCTTTGCAAATTCCGAACACTTATACTTCCTTATGCAGATTATTAGAATTCTCGCATTCTTTTAAAAATTTTTTACCCGGGTAGTCCAGACAGGTAGACAGATGGGGTGGTTAATTGTGCGCGAGCAGTCCTAACTCTTCTTAATAACAATTGTAATTTTTCAAATCTTTTAAACCGGAATACCTTATTACAAAGAAAGTGGTAATTTTACCATCTTTATCTTTTGAAATATTCCAAGATTCTTTGTAACACAAAATCGTTTTGGAAAATTCCAAAACAAAAAGTTTGAAATACTTTTTTTTTGAAAAATTACCAAAAGAATGTTTGGAAAACATATTTTTTGGAAAATTCCAAAAAAAATGTTTTGGAATTTTACTAATTTTTTTTACAGTGTGCAAGTATTTATGCGAATCTTTTTTTTTTTTTTTTTTTTTTTTTTTAATTGTTTTGAAGATTGGAAAAATCCGGAAGCTTCTGTATTCAATCAGTCCGGAATAATATATCACTACCGAAAAAAATCTTTTTCACACTTAAAAACCGGAAAACTCATGTTTAATATGAATTACCTTGGATACCTTTACCGGGAAAATTATATGTGGTCCATCTTAGGTCCGCATATAACTAAGAATTTACGTTTTCCGACTTGCAAGTGTACTTAATAAACTATTAAAGCAAAAAAAAGGCAGTTTCACCATGGCAAATTTACATAGAACCTAGAAAAGCGCTTTTAGAACCCTTCTGTCTTCAAGTATTCCCTTATAAGACAAAATGTGCCTAGTTTGAAGCTTATTTTATATTTCATACTCTTCAAAAAGCCCCAAAACCGGCATTATGGACTCTTATCCTATCCGAAAAAAACTACATTAATTTTTTTTTCCGCTTGTTGGGAAACACTTTTACGTTCCAAAAGAAAATAGGGATTTTTTGTTGAAATGAGCAAAGCCATTTTAGCCATTTTTTTTTCAAACACACGCAAGGTTTTACTGAGAAAAATTAGGGATTCGATTCAACAAACGGGGTAACCGTAATTTTTTCTCCGTAGTTCTTTTTCATTTTAATCTTTAAACCCTTTATATGAAATCTTTTCCTAATTTCCTTAAAACAGTAATCACGCCACTAAATACCATAATTGATGTATTCAATATCGTTAAAAATTCAGGAATCACGATTCGAAAAATTTTTTTAAATAATTTGTCAGAAAATATTTTTAACTACAAATCTGGGGATCTTTATGCATAATATGACGAGAAAGTCATGGACTTTTTTTTTCGTTTTTTAAGGGCGACAGTGCGTTGTACAGATTGAAGATACCGTCAACTCTAAGTGAATTATGAGTTCAGCTGGTCCCAAATCTCTGATATATTACTTTTTTACTTCTTTGTAATTTATTACTGTTAATTTATGGCCTATACAAAGTCTGTTTTCTTAGCTTTTACATACCTGGGACACGCCTTTTGCTTTTGGAAAACTCTCCTCCTCCCTCCCCTTCTCTCTGCCACCTACACCGCTCACTCGTCTTTAATATCAAAGGTAATTAATCATCTACAGATAAGTCTCTTTGTGTAGCTTGAAATTTGTCATATTTTGACCCAAGTTTTTTTATTTTTTATTATTATCAGAAATAGCTATTATTATTAATTTTCTTTTGCTTGTTTTCTAGAATGAGGGAGGCTGGCCGAGGGAGGTCGGCGTTTTTTTATTGTGGTAATTATGAAAAGTCAGATTCAGATTGAATATATGAGGTTACGGTTTGCTTGTAAGGGAATTCAGTTATTTTTTGGAAACTCGAAATAATCAAAACTTTATAAGGAGCCGAAGCGTTCACTCGAAGCGAAACGATTTTCTTGGCGCGGATTAAAAAAAGAAAAAGTTTACCATAAATATGTACATTCACTATTTTTTTCCATAGCAAAAACGTTTGGTTGATCTTTTTTAAATGTAAATTGCGAATTTAAAACGTAGTGCAGTGTTATGGAATGAAAAACTTTACTAAACTTAATACATAGGGCTATATCTCGATTATTTTTTTTAAATAGGAGGTGAAAAGCGATGGTCAAATGTTTTTATTGCTTCCAAAAAAATCTTCAAAAAATCGTAGCTGCTCGTAATTTTAAATAATGCCTTTTTTAATTTTTAATGAGCCGTAATCTTGTTAGAACTTCGAGTCAATCTTGGGAAATTCTTGCAATATAACGAACCTTGCCCAAAAATACCCGTTTGAAATGCGAATCAAAATTCCATTGTTGAATAAACAATATAAATGTTTACATTTTTGCAGGGGATTGACTTTACTGGACTAGGACTGTAAATACGGAACTTTAAATAATACCATCTCACTAAAAAAAACCGATCGGTAAAAAAAAAACTGGAAAAAAAATTAGCTCAAGAAAAAAAACACCATTCATTATTGTTGTCAAAAAATCAAATACTTCCTGCAACACGAATAAATCAAATACATAAAAGAACCTTTTATGCAAAAAATCCCGTTCCCATTTTTTAATGGAAAATTATTCAGTTGATTTTTTTTAACATCCTCAAAATCTTTTTTACGCTATTAGTGTAAAGAAAAACATTTTTATCTAAACAATAGCGGCTTTGAAAATGCTTATAGGGATTGGCATGTCGGCAATGTCATCGTCATCCTTGCATGAAATGGAGCGGAGTCAAATTTTTAGAGCATAGGTAAAGGGGTCGTATTCAGAGGAAAATCTCCTCGGTATAATATCCGAATATTTATGAAGTAAAACGAAGCGAGTACAAGTCACTAAAGTGTAATGAAATAGTATGCTCCATACATATTAGCTCACCTTTATATTCAAGTGATCAACATTTTTACTGCATATCGTTTATCTTATTCCAATTTCATATTGGGCAATTTAATTCTGTGTAAAGGTATTCCTATAATCTCATTGCCGGTTTATTTACCTTATTCAAAGAAAAAGTTACGGGTCATTTTGACGGTCTAAAAATACGTTGATTACCCAGTTAAAAGCAAAATGTATTCAACTTTTTAATTAAAGTTTTTTTTTCTGGCACTAAAAATGAGACATCTCATTTCCAATTTCAATAGTAATTTATAGCAAGCGAGTGTTTAAAAAATGATTTACTACATGACTGAAGCGATAATTTTTTTAAGTAAACGTTGATAGATTTTTTGTGCATTCACCAATTTCATAAATTTATTATTTTTAAATGCAATATAAATGCTTCAAAAATTATCTTTAAAAAGTCTCGAAGTCGTCAAATTCCCATTAAACAGTAACAATTCATTTTTCGTCCTGATGAAGTTTACATTTCCCCTGCAAAAATGTTAAATTTTTTTTTAAAATTCCTGACTCAGGATTTAGAGGAGTAACTCGGGTACTACACTTATTACTGTACTCTTACATGGCATTAGGAACAAAAAAAAAGAAGAAGAAAAAAAATTTGAACTCATTCCCTTAACATGTACAATGTTACGGGCTAAGTACCGAACTCAGTCCGAACCTAGGAATGTCTGAAATAAGATTCAGCCATTCATTCCTAGGTTTTACTGGAAATTAAGCACTTCCCAGATTGGAATCTAGCAAGGAGATGGATCAAAATAAAATTTAGAGGAAGAAGAAAATGCAATTTGACATAATAATAATCTTTTTCATTTTAAAAATTTCTGTGCAAGGTTGTTCATTTTTGCCAAGATTTGGGAAAGCTGAGTGCTAATAAACAAACAAGGGTAAATATGGAATAATTATGGATTTTTTCGATTGCCATTTTAAGGATTTTGTACGATAATGTCCTGCAATGTACTTTTACTAACTCTTTTCGAATATACGGTTTAAAAAGTCCTAAAGCCCGAAATGGACATTTATTTTCTAACCTGTTATTAGGGTTTTGAGATGTGATTGCAAAATGCAAAGAGTATTTACTTGGACAGTGACAGGATTTTTCCCAGTTTTCGAAAAATATTTGAACTGCATATTTAATTTGTTTGTTCTAATCTAATTTTTTCCAGTAGTTGAAAAAGTTCGAAAAAATCATAATTCTAAAATTAGTTCCCCAAAGTTTTCCCAGGGCTTTAAAAAAATTTAATCATTTTTTTCTCTCAATGTTTCTAGGGCCACATCCCAGAAAATAGTGATGACAGTTTTAAATTTGGTAGTCAAATGACATCTTTTTTAAATCAATTTTTAAGACAATTTGAGATCGGTTTGACTTATTTTTTGAAAAAGGTATCATCTGACGTTAAAAGGCCTCAAATTTTCTTAAAAATGAATTTAAAAAGGACGTCATCCAATGATGTCTTAAGGACAAGTCCTTAAAACGTAGGTTTGTTTTCTGGGATATTTGCACCATAAGACTCTGGTTTTTAAGTCTACTCTCCTTACTAACTTTTTCGGCACAATCAACAACCTACACAGGAATTATTACAGTTGCAGCAAGTACTTTTCTTTATTTCAGTCATTTTTTTTTATTAAAAGTCATTTAAGTCGAGTCAAGTTTTGGGAAATGCCTAAACTCTGTTAATTCATAGGAATGGCTGAGTCTTATTTCAGTTATTCCTCTCTCATTGGTTTGTTGGTATTCCAGGCGATACATAAGTTTTAGTCATGCCAGTATTAGCTTTTATGAACTAATTTATTTATTTTCAGTTTATGCAACGATACTAAGCTTTTTATTAAACAGGCACTCCAAAGTTACCGTTTACGTCAACATCAGATTCCACTTCCACAGTTTTCTTCCCTCTTAAATGATGTAACTAAATAGAAAAAAAATTGTGCATTATTACGTAACGTTTTTGTTTTTAGCATATTCAATTTCATTTTTTCTGTCGTTATATAAAAGTGACATTTTCATACGTAACGGGTGTGCGTGTGAAATAAATTCCCAATTTAATTTGCTTTTCATTTTAAGTAAATCATTTTTGCCACGAAAAAAAAGTAAACAGGAATTATGTATAAGAAATTTCAAACATTTGCTTGTTTTAAAATTTTTTTTAAACGCATGCCTAATTTACTAATAAAACGGAAAAGCCGATACGAAAAATCTTTTTATGGTTGAATAGATTATTGGATTGAATTCAATGATCTTAAGGAGATTTTTTTCAATCGTCGAAAATATATTATTTATGTAAACGTAGGAGCAGTTATACATTATACAATTTGCCATTGGGCCGGTTACGGGAAATAATATAAATTAATCGAGATCGATAATAAATTATGAGCAGAATTAGCTTGGTGATGAAAGGATTCTAACTTATGGTTAAATGTGCTAAAAAAAATAAGAAAAAGTAAAATAAATTCATATTTTAGGGGCAGTGAATAAATGAAATGGTAAATAAATAAAGTTAAAGCTTTATTTTTTTGAAACGGTACTTAGGATAAAAATATGAAACTGGTTCTTAGTTATTTTACAATTGAAAAGTGGTTTGAAATGTTACTTCTGTCGCGTCTTGATAGCAGGCCTAAGGTATATACTTGATCCCAAATGAACGAATCTAAGAATCATTACATACGCAAAACGTTACGTCTGTCGTCAAATGAATGATTTTCTTAGAAATGCCTATTTTTGACAGCAAAAATGTGATTAAGCAATGAATAAGGCAAGAACGTAGCCAATTATTCAGTTGAAAAACGAAGCTGGAAGACCTTGTTAGGTGCAAAGCAGCTCTTGGCAGGCTTCTTCGCCAAGAATAAATGCCAAATGCAACAAAGAAACACAAAGGCAGAGGATTTTAGTTAAGAAAACGAAAAAAAGTGAATAGCAATTCAACAAAATACGAATACTAGATATCAATTCATAATTCATAAGTTAATAATTTGATAAATATACGAGGGGTATCCAGAAAGTACTGTCCAAAGGTAAATAACTTTTGCTGGCACGGTATTAATATTTTCTGGCACGGTATTTATATTAATATTTTCCCGCGCTTTGTGATTCGTGTTGCAATTTAAGTCCCTCATTGAGAGAGAGTTCGTCGAGTGCGGGTCGGTAGCTTAATGGTAGAGCACCCGTCCGGCAAACGGTAGATGTGGGTTCGATTCCCATTCGGCTCAAGTACCCGACGAAATTTTTTCTCTCAATGTTGTTTGTTTGTCCATAAAAGTTAAGGACTTTAGAGATTTCGGCTTTTATAATATTATAAAAGGCGATAGTTTTTCCTCTTAAAACGGTATTAATATTTTTTCAATTATACCTCTTAATCTACATTTAATCTAGTTATAGAAACTAGATTATAGCATAGTTATAAATCTATGCGGGATTTTTTTTAAAAAAGAATTCACCGAGTTATGAGCGTTTAAAGTGGTGTTGAAAAAAATTTTTTTTTTCATCCGTTTTATGGACTTCCAGTCAAAAATTATTGGAATCTTTGGCGGAACCGTGGGCCTTTTTAAAGTAGTATCAGAATTTTGCAGTAAATATGACCCATTTGGGATGGAAAGTGGTATGAAAAAGCTTCAAAGCTCAAAAATACTGACTTATTGGAAATATTTAAGACTTCAACCATAAAGCTCAAAAGTCAAGCTGTGATATTAATTAATTGTTTTTAAGACTGGTATTTACTACAAAAAGGCTGCCTTGAAAGTTTTTACTTTGACATTCCTTCTTCTATTTTACCTTTACGTAAAATTTTTCCGCAAAATAGTAGATTTCCAGGCTGGACCCGAAAAGTGAGATTTTTTACGAGGCCGTTGCCGATCCTCGCCTAGAGGGTCGAGTATAAAATCGAAATTTTTCGGTCCAGCCTTGGAAATGTAGTTTTCAGGGCGAGAATAACGAAATTTGTTTTGTTTACATGATCTCGAAAGTATACTTTTCGGCTCTAGCCCTGAAAAGAATATTTTTTTGGCCGAGCAATAGACCAAGTACTAATAGAAAAAAAAAATCTACACCTCTTTAAACGCTCATAACTCAGTAAAAAATTTTTCAAGAAAAAAAAAATTTAAATTAGATTAAGTTTAAATGTAGATTAAGATGGTATAATTGAAAAAAATTATTGTGCCTGCAAAAGTTATTCACCTTTGGAGATTAGTTTTTGGATACCCCTCATATTTAAGTTAAGTAAAAAACAATAAACTTAAAACGTTTAGAAAACAAAATGGACCTAAAAACTAGATTAAGTGTAAAGTAAATCAATTTCGGTTTTAACTATAATCATTTTCCCATTCAGACACTCTCATGTATTCATCTTTGCTATTATTTCGCCACTCCTTCTTTCTCTTGCTGAAGGAAAATCTACAAAGAAAGAAGTCTGAGAACCGATATCAATATACGAGTCTTAATACATTTAATAAATATAATCTTGAAAAAAAAAAAAAAAAAAAAAAATTAAAAAATGAAATAAAATAAAATAAAATAATACTAAGTTGACGAAAATTCACAGAAAATTATTTTTAAAAAAATAATAATAAATCTATGTTTTTGGAGTCTGGCATATCATAAATTTTAATTCGTTAGTCACTGTTCCGGTTTCCTACTCATCACCCTTTCCTTTTTCTTTTTCATCGAAAATGTACCAAAATTTATGAAATGAAATATTCTTTTAATTTGAAAAATTGTCAATTCGATGTTCATTTTCAAATGAGGAATACTGTAATTCAATTTATTATACTTTAAGATGATTTCGAAAAGAAGAAGTACGGGTAGGCGAGGAAAGTATAATAATAATGCTTTAGCATATAAATTACGGAAAAGATATAATTTAAAAATAAAGAGTAATTAATATGTTGGGGTGTAGATTAGAAAATAACATAGCTACTCATAATAGCACGCATGTCCTGCTTCCATTTCAGAGTAAATTTTTTTTTTTTTTTTTAATCTCGGGAATTTTGAAAAACTGCCGCAATTCTGTTATTACGCAACCCATTTTAATGCTTTTAAGAAATGCTGTATTAACAAATCCTCTTGCGCAACCGCCTTTTTTTTTCCTCTGGAAAAAATTTCTGAAAACGTATTGTCCGTTTTCCGATTCCAAAGAAACCAGCGGAAATTAATTAAAAGAAGGAAAGTAATGGAAAGTAATACAATAATAGGAGACGATCTGGATGTATAGGATAACCGAGAAGTGTCAGGGAAGATTTAAAGCGAGTTACCCACGTTGTAGGGGAGGTGGAGTGAGAAGAGGAGGTCGGTAAGATGAATTGCCTTCGGTACATTCGGTTACAGCAGATAAAAGACTTTCTATGGTGAAACTAAGGGAATTGGAACTAATACTAAGGGTATTAAACGTCATCTGTCGGTTTTTAAGTTGTAAGCCTGGCGGCTATCTTCCGCACACTAAGGATCTGGACAACTAAAGATACTGTACTTAGTACTGCTATTTTATTTTTTGCAATTTCCAAGCCGCTAACCATCGATTTAGGTACTGGTTGGTAGTCTATAATTTTAGACTAGAACGTGTCTAATATAGTTGAAAGAATTATTTCAATCGAATTCCGCTCCTGTTGTAAATGTACTTTAAATACTTTTTTTGTTAAGTTTTAATTGGTAATATTCAGACTTTACCGTTTTTTTCACTTACATGTGTTTGTGGCTCAAGTTAAATCGTTTTTCGGTGGATGGTATATATTCTTGCTCTATAAAAAATTCAACATCTTTTTTCCTGGGATAAATTCCATTTTATAAAGGGGAATACCTAATTGACGGAATATCGGGAAAACCGACATCGCGCCTACCTCCCTCGTTAAAAAGGTTCCGATACAAAAACACTGGTGAAAACATTTTTCATCCATTTGCATTTTACATTGAAAACAGATACAGTCTTCTTTTTCAACCTCTCTACCCTTGCGCCGCGTACTCCCACCCACTTATTTCATCTTACAACTTCCAACTTGGTTATCTTTCCCTTTAAAAAAAAATAAATAATACCTTCCCTTCTCAACTAAAATGATATATATGCTTTCAAATACAAAACAAAAAAAAAATTGTAATCTGAGCGCTAAAAATTTTAAATTGCGGTCGATTTTGTTGACTTGCAATCATAAGAAATATTTTTTTAGATCTTTAATCATAAACAATCAGCAAAATTGCAAAAATCATAGCAGAATAAAGGTGCGGAAAAAAGCGAAAAAACGAAGACTTTAAAGGAATGGATATATCTCTCCAACAGTGAACTTCTAAGTCACCCTGTAAACAAAGGGCTTTTCTGCTTAATTTAACACCATATTGTTTAGACTAGGATGCACTTCAGTGAAATCTACTTAGAAGACCATAATTTCGTGTCTAAAAACGCCAAGTATTTTGCGTATTTTGTGAATATGGTGGCATGGTCTAACCTTTTTTTTTCTTTAAACTTTTGCTTTTAACACTTAAAATAAAATGATAATTAAGAGGCATAAAAAATACAATTGCTAAGCCAAGTTTCTATAGTATTCTTTTATGTTAGTCTTTCCAAGGAGTATCAAAATTGATTTAACATCGTAAATTTATTTTTCTACGATTCTTGTAAATGAATTTTAGGCAATAATTTACTAAGAAATACTCAATAAATTTTATAACTGACAAAAATGTCGTGATGCTGGTTTACTTTGTAATAGGATAGCAAACTTTTGTCACTCTTTTTTTTTTTTTTTCTAATGAAGTCACGTTTGATGCCATATTTAATTTATTAAGAAATATTTTCCTTCAATCCCCCATGAAAAATGGGGTACATATAAATTAATCGGAACACTGTGGAACCCACACGATGACAGCAATTAAAAAATTAGTAAAGCTTCGTTTTTTTTTTCTTTTTATTATTTTTAAACCGAAGAGAATATGATTTTTATTTTCTTTACGGGCAGTAACAAAAAACAAAAATTACGCAAACATATTTTATTCTCTATAACAACCTCCCATTTAAATTGAAATAAAAAAAATGGAACCCAGGCATCCCCTAAGCTTATTTTCATCTTTCTTTCTCATACTTCGTGATTTTCGAGCCGAAACTGATTGGAATCAAATGTTAAAAGATCGTAATTTACACATGGGAGCCGTTGACTTCCGCTTTTATGAGAATCTCGCTCAAAGGCATAGAACTTTTTTTTTTTTTTTTGTTTTTTGTAATGAATAATTGTTTCACATTTTCATGAAGTGTAATTCATCTCAGCTCAGAAATGAGCCGGGAAAGTTGTAAACCAAGATAGATTACACTCCCCGCTCCTCTCTTTCCCCTTCCCAAAGCTTGGCCTCCCCCTCTCATCTCGCAATTCCCTGCCCTATCAAGGGTCGTAAATTTTTGGTGATATATTTGAGTTAAGCTTATACAAGAGCGCGGGCTGACAACTTAGAAATTTCGTTTTGCTTTTGTTCTAACTTTGCTCCGTCTTATCTTGTTTCTCAAAATGGTTTCTTCGTCAGAGATCTTAAAGTTTTTGAGTTCCCAGGCTTTATTCCATTTCATTTAAAACTCCTTCGTACTGTACGTTATTAATGTAGACAAAGTTAGACTATTCTTATGTAGGCTTAACTCGGCCATATTGCTGATACCGGGGAGAAGTTACATGTAAATGGTGAAGTGGTTAAATCGCCGATATTAATTTCGTTATAAGGAGCACTGTGGTAAAATATATCCGGCTCTAAAAACGTTTTATTCTAGAAATCCTGTTTATTTATATACGGCATAACCTCAGGTCGAAATTGAGAAATCGTTTACTCGCATCAGGGCCCTTTTCCTATATGCAAGCAGCAGCAAAACAATTATTCGAATTTTTTTTTAATGTAAGAATTCATTGCTTTAGAGCACCAAAAAAAAGGGATTTTTACGCAACTTATATTTTAACAAAATCATAAAAACAGCAGGACACAAGGAAACAACATTCAAATAAATGCGGGTCAAGTTTTTTTTTTTTTTTTTTTTTTTTGAGCAATATGTAGAATTTTTATTCAACTCAAGGAATAACGGTTTAGCTTTGTTTGAAATTCCTCATAACTTCCTATTATTGAAACTGTGACGTAACCTTGACCATCCTTTTAGAATTTTTTGTCTCCTGCAAGGCCAAGAACCCAAAGTAAAGTAAAAAAAAAAAAAAAAAAAAAATTATTGTTATACATTTTCAAAAAAAGATAATAAAAAGTTACTCATCGGTTACGAGGAAGTAGTTTACAGGTTAACGACAGCCGTAAATCAACCACCATTCTTAAGAATTAAAATCTTCAGCTATTCAATGAACTCTTTAACTTTCCTTTAAATATTCTCGAAACCTTCTCTTTTTTTTTGTAGCAGAATGAAAACCCGAGGCGAGGAGTTTATTTTCCCTTTTGCAAATTAAAAAATAAAAATGTTGTAGAAAGTTTATTATTTATCTAACGGAGTTGATGAAGGTGTGATCACGTGGGGTTGGAGAACAGTTCTGTTGATTACCCCTGGGTCCAGAGCTCGCCCCCCGCGTAGCTCCCACCCCCCACTCTAACCCTATCTTAAACCATGTTTACATCTACGTTGTTTCTACAAGTACTACAGAATCTCCTATAATCATAACACGGTTTTCCTTAACTTCATAAACTTCAGCTTTTTACCGCAGTACATGAAAAGTGTAAAAACTGCAGAAAATTTAATAAAGTTGTGAGAAGTGTGAAAGAAATATTAAAAAATGACAAACAAAAAATTAACTAAAATTAATTAATTAATTTTAAATTATACGTAATAAATATTTACAGCGTTTCACCGCATCGTTGGTTGGGCAAGAGCATAACTAAAAAATTTTTTCCTAAGGGGTAAATTTAACTCGTCATCGAGAACCTTTTAAAAACTTTAATTATATAACTGACGACGATAAAAATATTTGAAATTGAGAAAAGACGATACCCCAAAGGAATACAAAATCCAGGAGTATTCGGCCTTTTATTAAATGTTCCCTCAACGGGAAATACCAAAGATATTAAATTGAAGGGTGGTTGAATACCAGACTTGCGGGAATGGATGGATGGTCGGGCGGTGGGTCGGTATTTTCATCCCTGTCAGCATTTCAATTGCTATTGCTGTATTTATCAAGTTTATAGGAATTGAAGTCTGGGAGGAAATTATAAAAACTACAGGTTTTTTGAGTTATTGGATATGCCGTTGAATTCATCGTTCGGAAAGAAAAAAAATTCCTCAAGGGTTTTTTATTTATTTATTATTTTTGTTTGCTTTTACAGCGAAACTTATGTTAAGAAATTACTTACTTACAGTATGTTTTGAAGCTTAAGGACATTGTTGGTGACATAATAGACTGCTTTGATTGATGGAGGTCGGAAACAAATCGATTAGCCTCATTGTCTCCTAGCATATTAGTTCGGTCAATGAAACGATATTATTAGCATGCTATTGTCAAATCCCAAATACAAGATCTCTATGGGAATAAGGCTATGATCCAAATCGAATTAGGCCAAATGGGTGAAGAAATATGAGGAGCACCCAGTTTCTCTAGCCAAAATTAGCATTGCTCCAGCCAAATTTTGCAGGAAAGCTATTTTAAAGTTTGCTCTCCTGTACCTTTGTTATTATTAATTTTTTTTAATGCTTTCGCGTTAATTAAAATGGCGTGTTACTTAGCTTTAACCCTTAGAACTATTTTCTTAATAATTAATATATTATCAATTATATTTTAAAAGTTCCTGAGAAAGTCATCGTTTAGTAACTTTTTCAACATTAGAACCATGAGGTTCTAACATTTCCGACAAGCTAAGTACCGTAAACACATTGCGCTTCAGGTTCCAACCTTCAAGCTCCCCTTCCAGCTTCAAACTGGAAATTTCTAAGTCGTTAAATTTTTTGGAAATTCGCTAAAAAGCACCGATAAAATTCATAGTTTAGAAATTTTTATTTTTGGAGGTAAAAGTACTTCTGATTTGAAACCAAATTTTGTAAAAGTAAAAAAGTCTTCTGTAAAAAAGTTATTTTAGTCAAGGGGTCGATTTCAACCCCTTCAGCCCTAGGCTCGCGAAAGTCCTTTACAGAAAAACAGGAAAGATTTTTCATTTTTCTACTCACCCTTTCTCCATTTTTAGATATATATTCCAGACGAAATTCATATTAAATCCCCCAAACGTGCTGACCACGTAAAGGACTCAAATCTCAAAAGCTTGGTAGCTTGGGAAAAAGTTTTTCAGAAAATCTCGTGTTGTAACATCTTGTAAAACAGAATGATTTATGTAGGGGTGGGAGGGGGGAGGAGGTAGTGCCCTGTTAAAGGGTTGAGTCGAAGGGTTGCTTACTGAGCAATAGGGTTGTAGATTTTGATTAATAACGTGTCATTAGAATATGGTATACTGATTTCCCTAAACTCTCCTCTCCCGTTTTCCTACTCCCTCTTTTCTACTCCTCTCTCATCTCCCGCGTTTTGATTTAGCTGATTCACGAATCCTATATGTCTTATTAAGTTCCATTTATTTCTACCGATTCTAAAGTAATGTATAAATTTTTATTTATTTGTTCGATTTTCTTTTTTAAAATCGACAAATCGATTGGAAAAATGTAGGGCATTCTTTAAAAAAAAATGTGCATCCATACATAATGAAAAATTGTATAGGTGAATGAAGCGGATAAAAATAAAGCGGAAAAAATAGTAAAGGATTGCTCATTATTTTGGAATGCATAAAATATATAAATCTCATTATTAAATGAAACCTTTGATATGGATCGGAATCATAAAAAACTTATTCATTTTAAATGCGAGAGAGACTGGTTGAAGACTTATTGCTGGTTGGCTGCAATACGTCAGCCATCTTTGATTTTTTTTTAAACTCAACAACCCCTCTTATATTTCATCCCCATGTCAAAATCAACTAAACAACAAAGTCGAAGCGTCTTCCTTAAATTAAGATTGAGTTTTACGCGGGTTTTTAAACGATATCGACTGCTTTTCATAGTTGAGTGCTGTGGTTTCATGAAGTGGTTTATTTTTACGTGTAGGTAAAAAGGGAAAAATTTTTAGATGAAAAGTGAAAAGTTTAATTAATTGTTTATATATTTCGGTAGAAAAAAAAATCAGTCGAAAAGGTTTAATTTAGGAATCTCCATTTTAAATTTGGCTGCGGTGTCTTTTAATTAGTAGGCGAAACGAAATTCTTCGACTGAAAAACAACTAATAAAAAAAAGGCATTTTGTGATTATTTTTTTCAAGACAGAGAGAAGAGATAATTTTAATGATGTGTAATCCGATGAGAGCTTTGATTGAAAAGCATTGTTATCGAAATGACGCATCAAAGACAATGATTGTAAGGGAGTTTGCCAACTTTTTTTTAACATACCCAAATAGTTTTGGCTCGCAATTTTTTCTAGTCGAATCGAGTAAATAGTATTTTTTCATATTTTTCAAAATTTAGAAAGGTTATTTCTAGTGAAAAGAATTTAAATATTAAACAAAACCTTTTTAAAAAATTTACATCGAGGGTCATAGCTGCGAAAATCTTTTGAAAACATTGTGAAGTTTTATAGGACAAGAAACGTTTTCTAAATCGGAGGAAGCTTTTTTTTCTCCAGGACAAACCAAAAGTCTCAATAACTTGGATCAGCTCCAAAGTTTTAAGTGTTCCTCTTAAATACACAAAGGCTAGTCTTGACCCTAATCAATTTGATTCTTTTTTTCTAACCGACGCAGGAGGAAAGAAAGAAAAGAAATCCTTTCTGGAATTGTTCTTCAAAGCAGCAACTGCTCCATTAAGTGTAGGAATTATATACTTTAAAATAAAAAAAAATTAATTACCTAAAAATTGAGAAATAAAAATACGATCGCTAAGGACAACTTTTGCTCGCTGAGAAGCGCAAATATAACCGCGAGCTTCAAATTTTTTTCAAAATATTTTATGCGTTAATTTCCTCCTGGAACAACCATAATGTTAAAATGAGCTCCAGGAAAAGATATTTTTTGAAGCATAAGGCAGACTTGCGCTCTTGACGAACGAAAGTTGTCCTTTACAGCTCAACTTTTAACAGTTTATTGACTTCTACAATTTAAATATTCAGTATAACAAGATCTCTAACGATTGCACAATTAGAAGGAACCAGGAAAATGTTCGAACAAAAAAATCCAGCAGTCAATGTAAAAGGGTAACGATAATGACCAAAATTCGGAGCTTCTACCAAAAGTCAACCTTAGCAACAGGCTTACCAATTTTTTTTGCCACTAAAACATTTCCTGAATAATGAAGAGGCTTATTCGGCTAGTAAGATTCACACAGAAATAAGCAAACCTGTTGCTGGAAGGCAGTTCAAACAAGGCCTATGATGAATCAAAGCAATCTTGTTCTTAAAAAAAGAATTTGACTCATTGAAAAATGATTTCGATGTCATTTCATTTTATATCCTAACCTGCAAAACTAGTTTTACTTGCAGGAAAATTATCCAGTTGTACCTGTCAGAAATTTTTTTAAAAATTTGATTAACCCAGGCTCGACAGTTTTAAGTTTTAAGCTATAAAATCGTAAACAGAAATATTATTTACATGTCGAACTCTAAGTATAAGTAAAATGCATCGCCTGTGCGCTTTCCGTCGGCAGTCAAGATCGTTCATTAAATATACATATATTAAAATAAATGACGTTGGCAGCGCAATCATTGTTTATTCATTTAATTCTTCAATCGGTTGATTTTTCGAATCCGAGTCAGCGAAATTATAATTTTCCGATTCGACGAGTTTTTAGTTCGGTTGTTGATGATGTCAAAATTTTTTTTTTATCAGCGAAAAGAATTTGCAGAAATGTATTGATCTGTTTATAAATGTGTTTATGCAAAAAATGAAAAGTGTCTATATGTAGTATAACTTGTTTTATTATATGGATTACTTAAGCGTATTTATCTTCATCATTTAAATTAAGTAAGTAAATAAAACTTTTTTTCTTTTGCAAGGGGTGGTTCTGCAGAATTTAACCCTAAATCAATGAATAAATTACCTAGATAGTGTTTGTAAATAATGAAAACGGATTTTCTTTATAAAGAATAGAAAGTTTTACCTTGGCCAAAGGGGAGAGAGATGGGATGAGAAGTTGGGAGAGAATGTGAAGGCACTTAGCCGTTATCGTATTACCATTGCTGGCTCCCCGCAACCCTTATTCGACCTTTCCACTCTTTCTTTGCACCCTCTGAGGGATTCCTCAATCGATATAATTTAATTTTACTCAATGGTCATCTTTTTTATTCTTCATTTTTTTTCTTTTTTTGCATTTGTAATAATTTTAAAATTAAAGGAAACATGACAGTAAGATTTCTCACTTGCCTTCTAATATATTAGATAATAATAGTTTTTAATCGGGAAAACCGTAATTGAAAATCAAAGTTTATACGAATTTCCACAATGTGAAAGCAACCTCCTTAAAGATATTTATTATTTCAGCTTGGAAGCAATGGCGGAAACACGCGATCGCTTCAGGAAGTATGGACTTGAAAATCGTTTCCAGCTTCCATTAATTTTCATTCCAGTCCATTTTTCAATTACTTCCCTAATTCGCATTCATTTGTGTTGTATACCCGTGCCTTTTTATGCGTTTTTTTCTGTACGATAACAAGAAAAGGAGAAATAGTCTAGCGATCCATGTTTTGAAATAATTCAAAAAAAAAAAAAAAAAAAAAAAAAGATATTAAATAGTATATCATTTTGTTCAGCCTACCCCTGGCCCTGGGGATGTCAGGGACATCCCACTCTCTGGTCTATCTTGTCCCCTATAATTTACAACCCCCCTTCCACTTAAGTCATTTTCATATCACGCAGAACTTTTCATTTCCCAAGAGCCAGTTCTTCATTTTCTTCTTGCTGTTCTTTTTTTATTTCCTTTTCGCTTTATCTTTTGTAAAAATTGATCTTCAATTATCTAATGATTGATGATTTTGATTAAAGCACTGTGCCGTAGTAAAAATTAGATGGGAACCACAACAGCAGCGAGTAAAGGCTTATATTAAAATGGAATTTACGTTCCGCAGTGTATATTTTGAAAGGATTGCGCGCTGAAACTAATGTTAAACTATAATTCGAATAGTCCAGAGAGCCGTACTTTTATAAGATTTTTTATAGTCGATCTTAGTTCAAAGATCCAAATTCAGGTTTTTATTGTTTGGCATATCTTATTGCATTACGCCTTTTCCCGTTAAACAGTTAACCGGACATAAGGGGACCTTGGGTTTCAATTTATATGGTTTTTAATTCCTTTAGCACTAAATGTTTCTTACACAAGCACTTTTCTTTCTTAGCACAAAATGTTTCTTAACTCTTAAAAAGTAAATTTATTAAAATATTCTCTAAATGCAGTAATTAATTAAACTAGAAGAAACAGCGATGGTCTGTACAAATGTTTTCGCATTAAACGACAAGCTCGTTAAATTTGGTTATTTTTCTTTTACGCACCTAATTTTTTTTCCGCGCTCGCGAAGAAAATTGCGGGAGAAAAAATTAAAAAAAAAAAAAAACATTTTTATGTAATAAGAATAAGTGTGCGCTTTCTTTGTTAGCAAAATTTATATTTTTATACCACTGGTAAAGTCCATCTCCCCAGGGCTCCCCCGTTTCGGTTATCACAATAAGAATTCCAGTTTTCTTCATGCCATCCGTTTTCTTTTATTCTCGAAGAGCACGGAGGGATGAGGGGAAAATAATGAGATTTTGTTGCGGTGGAAAATGTATGGCTTCACTTGAAATGAAGTCTTATATATTTTTTGAATACATCTTATTTCAGTTTATTTCCAGAAGGATGTAAGTCGATCCTTATTGGAATCCTTTTGATGGTATGTTTTTTTTTTTTTTTTTTTTTTGTTTTCGCTTTTTTGCCTAATTTTTTTGAAAACCTTTATTTTTCTCTTACTGTTCTTTTTTTTCTTCAAATCGTTTTACAACTTTGGCTTTCGGATTGAAAAATAAAAAAATCATAGCAGCGAGTGAAGTTTTTTTCTTTACATTATCAAATATCGACCGATTTGTAAATAAAAAGAAATCGAAAATCGGGAAAACCTTTATCTGTGATCTCGCGCTAAATCTCCGATTAATCCAGCCGATTTTCTAACACGCTCTTCGAAAATTTTACTAAATTTTCTCAGCGCTCGGACTTTTTATTCTTTTTGAAAAAAAAGGGGGAAAAATAAAAAAAAAAGCCCGAGGGGTTTGGGAAACCGAGTTACCAGCATTTGAATGTAAGCCTCTGATATTTGAGTACATTTAGAAGAAGATTGCCAGTAAATAAGATAAGGGAATCTATAAATCTTCTTAGAATAACCGTTTTTTCTTTCCAGTTTTGTATTTCTTCTGGGAGAGAATTCTAAATTAGTTTTTCGTTTAGGGATCCGAAATGATTAATCGACTTAATTTAAATTTTTCTTTTTTTTGTCATAAATTTCGAATCTGGATAGCTTTTCTTGATAAACTTTCTTGCTAACTTGCATTTTTTTTCCTCCCGCTTCGATAACATACGTTTATCATTCTAAAACTTTTTTTTTCGGCCACGAGAAAGTAATAATAGTGGAAGTAGAAAAATAAAAGAATCGGAAGCATTCGGATGGGCGTGGACGTAATCGATTCGGACACACAAACTCACGTGAGTTCGTTTTTTGTTTTGATCAAACGCACGAGATTACCTGGCGAACAAATTAAAAAAAATAAAACCAAAACAGGTACCGGTACGGAATCGGAAATAACATAAAGTAAAATAAAATAATAGTTCTGGGCACTGGTCCTTGGAATGTCGAACCTATGTTAAAAAACTACATTGTTGAAGTTTTTTTTCCCTTTGTTAAAGTTTTAAAAAACCGTTTGACGTAACCTGAGATACCTGATGGCCAAGGTTACGCAACCAAATCTTTTAAGCAGAACTACATATGTTTAAAAAAAAAAAGAAAAAAAAAAAGCTGAATTGAATGTCCAAAGAAAGCAAGTGAATAATTACAAAATTACTGATAGAAAAAAAAAGTATAACACCCGGAAGCCATTAAAAAATAGGTGGAACATCCCAGAGAGAGTATTTTGACAGCGGTCTTGCGATAAAACCGAATCCTGGTCTATTTTTTATAAACTAAGCTTATGTCTAATGCATTCAACTGATTTTCCCTACCGCTTGTCACCCTACATCATCTTAGGAGGAGATCTTTTTTCGGCCCTTCCTATAATTTAATGGCGTCTACATTTCATTATGTTTTTTTTTTTCTTTCTTTTTTATTTTCCTTGGACAGAAATTCTTACTGCGTTTATTTTCGGATATTTACGCGATTAATTCACTTTTATTATTTTTTCCCCGATTTTCGGCGAAATATATTTTTATTTTCCGGTAATGCATTTCCGGTTGTCAAGTCAAACTAATTGATTAGCCCTCCCAAATTGAAAATTAAATTCCAGTAGCAAGAAAGGAAATTTTATAATCTGTTGACATGTTTCTAATTATTACTGCCTTTAAAAAACCGTCGGTTTAAGGCTATCTCGCAGCTTAAAAAGAAACGGGAGATCGGGAAAAGTAAAGGAGACATCGTCCTTTTAGTGTTTACAAAACCATAAATCTCCCACTCTTAGATGAAGAGTATGACTGCTTATAAAGCTGTAAAACCGGTAACATCTCCTAAAGCTCTGTTTTATTGTCTTTTTGTCAGGTCATAAAGTTGATGTTTATCTCAAAAAGTAGTTTATTTAAATAGGATGCTTTATAACTTTCGACCTTATTGTAGTTTCGTCAAGATTATTTATTCAGCTGATTTGAGTGGGTTTGCAAGGTTATCGATTTAGAAATTGGGACGATTTTATAGGTCGATATTTAAGTTCGGGTACCGTACAACGGTAATGCAAACTTAGATCCTGAGTTTTTTTTCCTGTGCAGGGAGAGAAAGCATTAAGTATATTAAATAAACTTATTCGTCATAAAATAGCATGATTCGTCAGAAAATACTCATTCACGCGTCGGTGCTTGAAGTTTATATTAAACCCACTTTACAATACGCTTTTGTATTTAATTTTTTCTCAATTAGTTAAAAATCGAATAAAAAATTAGAAACGTATGAAAGCATGAACCTGTGATTAGTATTTTTAAAAATACGTGCATTTATAAATCTTTTCCTTCTTTTACGATTGTTTTGTTCGATAAATCTCTCTGAAATGTTCTTGATTTATTTATTAAGAGACATCAGACGAGCCAAAGAAAGGCCAAGTCATTTAACTTAAGGCCACCCAAATTCACCACGTTAAAAAAAAATTAACAACCGATTTGAAAAATTCTTAAGTATGCAAGCTTTTTAAAAACGATTACAAAGAAAGATAAGTTTAACGTGAGAGGCATATGATTTTAGAATATAAATCGAATAAAACTCTGAAGTCGCATGATTAATTATTATAAAGATAAGTTTTTCACGTATTTTTTTTAAAAATATTAATAGCTGGAAAGTATCCGGAAATAAATTAATTCATAGCAAAATATCAATCATCCAAATAAAATAAAAAAAATGTAACCATTGTCCTATCATTTCATTGCATGGTGAGATATGTCCCATTTTCCACCCCATTAAACAATCAAAACACCATTTTCAGTAAAAAATGTTACACCTCTTGTCTGGGCTTCGCAATTGCGTATTTTAGTTTAGAGAGCAAACGTAGGAGGTCAGCACTTTGCATTCAGGGCTGTGGAAAGGGGTTTCAATACAGCTTTTGGGATTTTAAATGTAAGAAGGTAATAATCTGGAAACTTTCTCTTCATAGCCTTTTAAGCGCACCACATTTCATTTGATACTGTTTACCGTAGAAAGATATGAATTTTGACGAATGGTAAAAAGTTAATTTTTTTTTCTTTAAAAAAAAAAAAAAAATGAAAAAGTTGATGGCGAAAAAAAAGAAGTAATAAATCGAAGAAAAATATAAAATAAAAAGAAGAATGATTTAAGTTCACAATAAACCTCCTCCTTTTCCGTCCCCCCGGAAAAAAAGCCTCCCCTTCTCCCGAATGCAGACACTGTAACAAGTGTGCTTCTTACGTTCAATAACTCAGCATCCAAAATGGCCTCTCCTCAGTCGTATCTCATTGGCTGAAGAAGCACCACGTGCTCCCATCTATCATTACAAACTAAGACAGTTTGAGAAAAAAATCCAACTTTCGAAAATTTATGAGCTTTTCGATTGTTTCGCCGTGTGAAACGGCTCTTGGGAAATTTGTCATGTGCTGCTTTATGGTTTATTTTTGTTACTCCGAATTGGAATTCGATACGTTTTTTTTCCATTGGAGCGATTGTACAGTACGTGACTAGCGTAAGATTTTTGATAAAACCGTTTGATTCTTTAACCGAAAGATCGACCGAAATAATAAGTTTGATAGAGCAGTACAAACCGAGGTATTGTGTTTAAATTTTCTGTTTGAAATAGTTACTTAAACCACCTGAATACTAAAAACTTAATAGAAAAGGAAAAGATCGAGTAAAAAGTTATAGAAAAATTAAAAACTAATTAATTTAAATATATTTTAAAATCACGTTCAAGAGAAGGAAAAAAAAGAAAAAAAAAGCAAAAGGGAACGAAAGATGAAATTCTAACCGCATAAATCCATCCCTGAGCGGAGAACGCAGCGGGCGAGATATAATCCTATTTTATCCGGCCCGCGGGCCGTGCGATGCACATGCCTCTTCTTTACTATCTGACTGTAGCGCTGGCTAACGGGAGAACCCTGAACTATTACCCACTTTTATCGTAAGAAGGAAGGTTATTGCAATGTCTTCTGAATTACAAATTCTTTTATTTAACTTTTATTCACTTCAACCCCTAGGAGTTGGTTGCGAAAAATTCCTACAGATGTCGACTCAGTAAAAGTTTATGTTAATGAAGGGGATGAACTAAGTTTTTTGAATGGAAAAAGTGAAGAAAGTTCAAATACTTACGCTGTCCATCGGTATAACTTTTTTTTTTTCTTTTTGCTTTCAAATATGTTAAAAATTGTTTATAAAACAAATGAACTAGAAATAAATCATGAAAAATTATTTGGGCGACACTAGGCTGATTCACTTGCATTTCCTACTGGAGGAGAGCACGATTAATTGGGTAAGATCTCATGGTGGTGAGCACCCTTCTTGTTGGAATGTAAAAGACAAGACAGGAATCGACATCAGATAAAGGATTAACCGGAAGCCCTTTTAAATCCAAATTTCCCCTCTCCTCTTGTGGAAAAACCATTTTGCATTTTTAAAAGAAATACCCCTGCTTAGCGGAGATGATTGAAATATTATTTTCTGTAAGAGGGAGTTAGGGGCTCTTCAAGGATGGGCAGAATGTCCTGGACTTGGACTTGGGCATTGGGCTTATCTTGTTTCTTGGACTTATATCACTTACTGTTATGTGGTATGTCGAATGTCGATATGCGGCTCGGAACTAGTTACCGAACCCATAACAAGAAAAAACAACCACTAAAAGTTCTCCAGTTAATAGAGTCTTCCTTCTCTTGAAAGCTTAGTTTTTGAGAGGGCCCTAAACACATCCTCTCGATTGCTTTTTTTCCCTTGCCTTACCATGTAGCATTCCGGTTCGTTACTTGCGAATGCCCAGTGGTAAGCAGCCAATACCCGTTTCCCCGCCAGAAAAATTAAAAATAAAACCCAGGTTGAGAATTTTAAAAAATCTCAATGAATGTGCCGATACCGAATTAATTAATTTGACAGAATTTAAAAATGCTCTATAATTGCAGAAATAATTAATGAATTAATTAATGAAGATTAATTAATTTTCGATTGTTAATGAATTAATTAATGAAATGGCGAGAATAGCATCGCCCTTTTTCCCCCCCTTTCAGTCGGATCTTCCATTGAAAGAAAAGGAAAATACTATTTAATTATTTTGAAAAAAAAGAAAGAAAGAAAGAAAGGACATTAAAGGACATTGTATTATTTTAAGACGATTTTAGAAGTTACTGTACTGAAATTGTATTCGAGACCACAGCCTAAACATTTTGTCAGGAAAATGAAAGAACTAAAGAAAAGCATTTGAAAATGATTCTGTTTTTATTACAGTTAAGTTTACTTCCGAATTTAAATCGATATTTTTTAAATCATGTAGTCAATTTTTTTAAACAAAAGAAAAAAAATTGGCAAACGAAAGGATGCTTGATAGGAAAAATTTTAGAAGAAATGACCAATTCGCTCGTAGTTAAACAGCAGGTTTCAGAATATTATTTTATATAGCAACATTCTAGCGCATGTATAATGTATATTTTAAAAAAAATAATCATAGATCAAAGTCTTAACTCTGAACAAAACGTTTCGGAAAATGGAATTTCAGTACCATTTATTACGTCTGTAATTTTGTCCTCGAAATTTTGAGCCTTAAAACGTTTTTGATAAAATGGAGTTCCAAAATATATTATGCCTTTATAAAACAGTGGAGGTCAAAAAAAATTCGGAAAATGTCTACTTTTGCTATTCAAATAGATAGAATTCAAAAAAAAAAAAAAAAAAAAAAAAACTTAAATTGTTTGATCTCCCTACCTGAGAAAATAAATTGTTTTCCTGGTTGACATTTGCCAAAATGAGAGGACAGCTTAAATTAAAGCGATTTGACACTTACTGAAGAAAATTTCAAAATGGCGAAGTTGAAATTTACTCTAAAACCCTGAAATGCGTTAATTTTTTTTATGGGATTATCCGGTATTGGAATTGTTGCACGATCGACCATATCGTTTACTTACTTACCATTTACTTCTTTCTCTTCGGCGAAAAAAAAAAAAAAATCTAAGACCAAGATATGATAGGACTGCTTTTGTTCCAGTATTTTTTCCCTACAATTCATTGTATTTTTTATTTGACTTGCAATCAACTTCAAAAGATAGCCTTTGAAATTTTCCCGTAGTTTTTCTTGATTTTCCAGAATATAAAATATGCGCTCAGATTCAAATTAATCGTTTATGACGATTTAACTCAAGATATCAGGGATTAGATTAACATTTCGCATGTTTTTGATATGGAAAATACCAAAAGTATACAAAAATAGCTCTTTCACAATGTTTTTTTTTTCATTGGAATATTTTGCAAACTCAGTGCCTCAACGTCGACTAATATGAAAGTTTTTTAAAAAGAAGTCATATTTTCATTTTTCGAAAAAAATTTCTTGCGACTATGATAAAATCGACCTGGCACTGGTCTTTAAAGCAAGGCAGAAGTGCTTTTTCTTTTTCCGGGAGAACAAATGTTCCTATTTTTCGATTTCCTAGTTTCTATGTTCACTCTAAGATGTATATTTTACTGAACGTTTCCCAATTCCCCTTTTTTATCCAATGCCGAGAATCAAAGAGATATCGAAAATTACATCCACACTAACATAGGAAACAAAAAAAAAGATTCGATTGTTGAAAATGTTTCTGTTTGTTTCCTATTTGTAAAATACTAAAGAATTCGGTTTATCAACTGATCACAGCATTTAGTGAAAAATCACTAAATGCTGAATATGCACACGGAAAAAAAAGTTCGGTTCCTGTTACTGAAAGTTAAGTTGGGGCTTGTGACATCTAATCATTTGAGTTGACAATACTAAAAATTAGGTAATTGTTACTAAACGTTATTAATCATTACGAACTCTTAGTAATAATTACTAAATTTTCGGTATTATCTACCCAAATGTTTAGATGTCACAGGACCCAACTTAAATTTCAGTAACAGGAACCGAACTTTTTTCTCCGTGCAGCATGAAGCTGTTTAAACATCCTCAATATTAAACTTCTTTTCTTTTTTATTCAAATTTTCCGCAAATATTTAAAAAAAAATCCCCAAAAAAAAAAAGAAAAAAATTAGGCCATGACATATGCATATGAAAGATATTTCGCGAGAGAAATTTACTAAAATCTCGACCAATAATTCTAATTACACTCAGATCTCCTCTTCTTAATGTTTTTCGATATTCAATTTGGAGGACATATAAAATGGTTTACACTTAATACTTCGTGCAGTCGTAGGGCCAGTCATTTTACGTTCACCCAGTCGAGTTGCACATGGTTTACATCGTAAGAATGGCGGATAGTTTTCAGTTGCCGTGCGTGTGTCTTATCGAATAGATTGCAGGTGTACCAACTTGATAATATGCCTTAACTTATCGTGTTTTAAACGTATTATCAGAAACTTTACGTTATTTTATTTTTTACTTTTCATTTTCACTCTTTTAAAAGCTGAATTTTCATCATAAGGTTAGGAAAAATTTTGCTGTATGCTTTTGAAGTACGATTAATTTTTGCTGAGAAATGTTTTAGTGAAATTTATTTTTTGGTGACATCCAAATCATTCCTTGAAAGAATTAGGAAAAAAAAAAATTAATTAATTAATTCCTATTTTTCAATTACAGGTAAGTCGAAAGGCAGGATACACATATGTATGCAAGAGACGAAACTCTTGGGTGGCATCACAATATGTAAGAAATTAATTAATTATTTTAACCTCTCCTACGTTACCATTGTTCTTACTTATTATTCATTTGGAAAAACATTAACATGAAGTCGTTAGTCGGTTTTTTTACGTTTCTTTTATCAGTGTTCGAGGATTTAGTAGAAATGTTTATCGTGTTAATTTTTTTAAAAGTAGGTATGGATTTTTTTTAAAAACAAAATATGAGTTAAATACAATCTTGCACTCAAGGGAAATAGGTCAAGACTGAAATTAGTTGTCTTCGGGCCTTGATACTCATCCAGCTGCACGTTTGTCATATTTCGGCTTGACAGCCAAAATATTGATTTCATTTGAATCTTTAAGATAGTAACTGCAATAACTGTTTTTTTTTTTTTTTTTTAAATTATTTTGATTATTCTGAATTTTTATTTATTTATGTCAATCAACCAAAAATATTGATTTCAGACATACATGTCTTAAGAGCCGATCCCATAACAACAGAAACGCAAGTTTTAAAAGCTCAAAATTTACTAGTTAACCATGGGCAAAGAAAAAGGAATTTTTTTTTTGACGGTTATCATTTGTCCAGCCTAAATGTATCCAGCTTAAACGTCACAAATGGAATCAGTTTAAAGTATGGTAATTTTTTTTTTTATAATGGCGGCATGTAATGATAGTTGATACTGCGCCATATGCATGTACCGTAGTACCTTCCAATAATTTTGCACCCATATTGCTCCCAATTTTATTTAGCTCTTTTTAATCAATGGGAAATTCTCGTCCTACAGTGGGAAGTGGTTCCGTTTAGCAATTCATACAAAACTGGCCACTTGACACACCTGATATGACCAATATTTTAAACTTTCAGTTAAGCTCACAAAAACACGGTGTATAAAAATCAGAGGTTATAATTAAATACGCCTTGGGTGTAATTATCGAGGACGGATTGATGAAACCAATTAATATAAGAACGGGACAGGTTGATTTTAAAATTTGAATTTTAAATCAGGTTTTTTTTTCCTTTATCCTTATCCCCCTTTTTTTAAAGAAAAAAAAACTAACAGTCGGAAATACATTCGTCTGTTAAAAGAAAAAAAAAATTTGAGCTCAAGTAATGCCCTCGTGAGTAGATCATCACGACTTTTCAAATGCGCGTTCGACCAAATCTCTACTTCGCTTAAGGATTTTTTCAAAAAAAAAAAGATGACTTGATTGATCGATTGCTTTTTCGGATGAATTATGATTTCTTTTGTTGCAAGTCCGGATTTTCTTTCAAAAAGTTATCATGGCGCTGAAGCTAGTAAACGTTTAATAGTTTCGTACGTGCCGAATGTAGTGGTATATATAAAATGTGGAATAATGTGGTGGCCTGTAACCTAGTTCATGGCGCGCTCGACCATCAATCATAAGATGCGACGCGTCGTGCTTTTATCCTAGTTAACAGCTAGGAATTTTCCTAGGTAAAAACTAGTGCAATCGTCTAAAAATAGACTGTCGCCACCCCTCGGCAGGCAATGGCAAACCTCCGAGTAATAATCGTCTCGTAAATCTCTCAAAAATAGCCGTTCGGAACCGGCGTTAAACCGTATAGGTCCCATATGCCTGTAAGCGCACGCACAGGTGTATGTGAGAGATCACCACGCTCGTAATCGAGTAAAGGACTAAGAAGAAGAGACGCACCGAATAAATATGATTCGCTCCCCATACATATGAATGTGTTAAATCGATAGCCTTATAAATCATGGAAACCGAAGCTGATTTCCGGTTTTCGGTTGCTGAGAAGACCGTACTGTTTTCGTTGAAATTTACTCTCTTACAAATGGATATCGTCTGTTATACATAAATTCGTATATATACTATTATGCAAAATGAATACTTGAGAACATGACTTGTTGCCTTTTGCTGATGTGAAGCAAAACCCAACTTTTGCTCCACAAAATGTGTTCTTTGTTTTGTATAATAATAATTCTATTGTATTATTGAAAATTTAACACAAAAAAAAAAATTCCATTTTAAAAATTCTATAAGCAAACGAATGATCTAGCATCCGAAGAAAAGAAAGATGGCGTCTGTTTGAAATGGAAGATGAACTCCATAAATCAAAAGCAATGAGTAAGATTAATTAATCCGTACCTGACCTCGAGCCTGCGAGCTTGGCTTGGTGGGTGTACAGTATTTTGACTTTGACGGCTGGGAAAGATTGATATCTTGTATGGAAGTGGGTGTTTCTTAAAAAAAAAACGAAAAATGGCTGTGAAGTCACTTATTCGTGTTTCCTTTTTCTCCCTTTTCTATTAATTAAGTTCTGATTAAAACATTAGCATAATCGTGATGTCCTTTTTGTCAGTGCCATTTTTCTTATGTAATCCCTCCCTAGGATAAGAAGGGGTTTGTACTATTTAAATATTTCAGAGTAACTAACAAAGAAATTGAAAAAAAAAATCGTTTTTTAATAATTCGGGGCTGTATATAATCTATTAAATTTTCGCTTTGAAATGTTGTTTTGTCAAATATGGAACTATACAACTGTCAAGCTCGCCGGACAGACGGAAACATTTATCATCTCTTACTTTTAAAACTTTCAAGCCAAACGCCTTATAAAATTTTGCATTTTTAATTAATTTTTTTTTTTTTTTAATCCATAATTTAAGAAAAAAACTTTTCCGTTATATTAATAAAGACAAGCTTTCATTTAAAATGATATCAATCATATTCAGCTTCAACCTGTTTTATGCAAATATGATATCGTATTCAGTGTTCGTGGATTTTTATAAATAACATTGGTTAGATACCCTTAATTAGATATTACACGATACTTAAATCGAATTAGTGTAAGTACTGTGATTAAATTTAATCAACTAAATGGAATTAGTATCTTGATGAGCGAGAAAATAACTGTAGTTATCAAGTTATTCATTTCAGTCTCTAATGTAAACTTGAACGCCCGAACACTTTCCATAATCAGTAATTGAGGAACACCGACCCGCGGTTAAACGAGGCATCTATATACTTACATTGTACCGATTTTCTTCAAATTGTACTACAGAATCATATAACGTTTAATGGAATAAAATTTTTATATCTTATTTTAATAACAATAATATAAAGAACTTCCCGGAAAATGTGGTTCAACGGATAAGATGTCGTCGTATAGAACCGTATCTGTAGATTGACTACAGTGGAGGACAATAAAAGAAATAAGACATTATATGATTTCATTTTTCAAGACAGGCTGGCATCAACCCTAAATTTTTTTTAAATTTCTAAAAATTTTTATGTAGTTGAATTGACGTGCCGATATTTCCGGCCGTTTTTAAATTGACGTTTCTACAGGATCTTATAATTTTTAATTCTATTAACCTCTGCTGTAGCCAGTCTACGATTTGGCTCTGTAGCATACCCTTAAATAAGCTTCAGTGCAGAAGTTTTCTCAAGCCTTACAAGATTATTAAAAAAACATAACCTAAACCTTCGATTCTCATATCGGAGTTTAATCAGGCTACAACAGTTTTTTTATTTCAAAAAGTTTTCCTTTTCTGTATATAGCCGTCCGAGTCGGAGAATGAATGAATGAATGAACATTATCGCTTTTTATAGGCTTGTCTGCAACCTTTTGCACTGCAGTGCAGAAACTATACAGTTGCCACAACTCTGCCTTCTACCACTTTATTCCCGGAGCTGTACTTTTTTCTGAAACCACACCGAAAAGTTTAAGGAAATCCGTAAGCCCCTTTTCTAAAAAGATTTTGCAGAGGGATTAGTGAGCGATAATACTGTATAGTAAAAGTTACATATTTGACGTCATTAATCGAAATGTTACTGGATTCATATGCGTCCAAATAAAATACCAAACATAAAACCGATTTTTTTAGTTAAATAAAAGTTGTCCCTATTTTCCGTTTAAAGAATCAAGGAATTTAAATTATAGGGTTCTGTTTTTAAGATCATCAGCAGATAACTGGTCTTTAGCAAATCGGGTCAATTTCTGCATCTTAAAAAAAGCATGATTTTCCAATTTCTTTTACCAATCTATTTTTACGATTAATTTTTGAAGAAGAATACGGTGCAGGGAAGTTGACTTTGTCGGTGTACCAGGGCTCCAGCATTGTGGCTGAAAAAAGCAGGAATATTCAGCGCCCACCGAAATTTTGAAATGTGCCATTAAAATGCAATAGGTCTACGTACTAAAAAATTTAGTTCATATTAGGGTTGTGAAATATTGAACACCCATCACCTTTTCAAAAAGTCGGCGCCCCTGCTGCAGTGTAGTATCGTGTATCGTATTCACTCTTACAAACGCATATACCGTATTTTGTTTGTTTATGAAAGATGTAAGATAACTACTTTCCCAAGGTGTATAACGTATAAAGAACGAATAAAAATTTGCTACCGTTTCTTTTTTATTTCTCGCATTTCCTATAGCGTCTAATTTACAGGCTGGTCGAAATCGATTAATCAGACACGCAAAGTGAAAAATAAAAGCAATGCGTTTTTTTATATTTTTTAAATGCGCTTTGTAATTACATTGGACTGTAATTAATTACGGTTACAGTCTTATGTGCATCGATTAGAAACTTATCAAACTTGTCAACGGATTTCCTTGGGAGCTATAACTTTCAAAAAAAAAAAGTCTGTGCTCTTATGCAGTGCAAATATAATAGTTTGAAAATTCAGAAAATATAAAAAGTTTGGACAGCTATATATGGGATTCTATGATGAGTTAATTTAGAAAAGTGTTCGGTGCAAATCGGTGCGGAACCGACTATATTTATGGAATTTATTTTATTCATACAAACGCGGTCTTTTTATTAAAGTTTCATTAAATCAAATGCACCTCATAAGTAGTAATTGTAAATCAAAATCTAACACACTGAATAAACAGATCCAAGTTTATTAATGTATCATGGTAATATTCTGGGAAAAAAATACAATTCGTATTTTTTATATTTCCCTTAATAAAATGTAAAGTCTCCTTACTATTTCGCACATTTAAAGCATGACGGAAACCTATTCAAGGTTTTCTTGCCTGAAAACTCAGTAGCGTAGTCTGCAAAAAAAATTGGCCGTATAATTATTTAAAATTATTTGTGAGGTGACAAAAATTATATATAGGTTTTGTAATTTATTTAAGTTCATCGACGTTAAGAATTTGACATGATTACAATCAATCGGTTAATATAAAAGCCACAGATCAAATTTCATAGCTGATAATCTAATATTATTGTCCAATAGTGTAAAGAAAAGCCGTCTCTTTGATTTATAGCAGCAACAGTTGCAATTAGTCTAACTGCAATTATCATTTCATCCTAACAAATAATCCTGATTGTTAAAGTTAGGTCATTTGTCATACCTTTGATTATTATTTTTGTAATTCATTTTTCTTTAGGCTCAACGCTATAATAATGGAACAGATTGAAGGCTGTTGGATTCACATAAAAGAGATGAATTTTGCCTTAAGCGATTTCAGTATATCGAAACCGATTAATCTACTTGATAGTTCTGTGGTAGATATTATTTCGGTTGTAGAATAGGTTATACATTAGAATATTACATAGCTTGTAACGTCTCAGTTAGTTGCGTAGTTTTCATGAGTAGCAAAAAAAAAAACTTTCCTTTACCTTTTTTTTGTTGTTGTTAAGAGACGAACCCCTGTGGAGTGTCAACAGTGTCGATTATGTTATTTCTAAAAATGCTGTCCTTTTTTTTTTTTTTTTTTTTTTGGTCAACATAAAAATGAAACGAATCCTAATTATCTTACGTAAAAAATTGTACCTGACCGTGAAAAGTATTCCAAACTGGACCAAGGGAGAATGAGCTGTCTTTAAAAATATTTATGACAGTAAGTTCTACTTTTCGGGTGAATCGACCCAGCTTGTTTGCAAGGACAGTGTTACCCGTTTAAAATCGTTGACTTCTTTCTTGTACGTATATTTATTCATATCATCTTTAATTGTAAGTTAGCTCCTGAGATTCTGTTTGGATTGAAAGGAAGGTATCATACTCGCTTTTTCTAAACATTAAAATTATCTTGCCCTTTTTCCTAGCAAAATTTTAATTTACAATTATAATCCCAGCCCTTTGTAAATGAAAATATCTTCGAACGACAATATGAGAAACATTAACTGATAGCTGTAATGGCGGGGGAGAGAGGGGAACAGAGGTGAGATGAAAATGTTTTTTGTCTTGCATACTTAAAATTGACTAAAAAAATTCAAAAGTAAGGGACTAGGTCATCGAAAAACACCCCATTCAACGAAATGGATTGAATCAAATTGACGCGCGCAAATTGTTTACTAGTTTTTGTTTATATTTCTATATCACGTTGACATCTTTCTTGTCGTCGTTAAGCTTTTGTTTATTATTCCTCCTTTTAAACAATTCAAATTCGATAATTTATGTCACCTGCCTTACGAATCTTTTGTTATCTTATTAAAGAATTTCAGATATTTTCAATAGGAAAAGAAGACAATTCGATTTTAACGAATTTAGGTCACCGGTAGCTTGAAACTGGAGAAACCTTACTAAAATATGCATAAAATACAGGTGTTTTTTGTCATAAAAACCATGACGACAGTTTACAAATCGTGCAAGTTTTTGTTGTCCTGCAATAATTACGTATATTAGTTTATTGGTGTCGTCTTCAACTCGCATTTAAATAAAAATTGTACAATCAGTGGCGGTGCGGATGAAAAAATTTTACTTCTTGTCTGCATTATAAATGTAATAGTAACGAGTTTTAGAACGGTGGTTACCTGAAAATGATGCTAAATAATTATTTTTAACTCACTGTTTTTAATGCTGCTACTAATACGACTCTGTTTTCAGAGGACGCCCTTGGAAGATAAAAATTATAAGCGAAGTAAATCGAAATACAGACAATATATAACATTCTTACAGTCATTTGCATACGGAAGAGCTATAAAATAGGCGAACCTGTTTTCATCGTTGAGGAAGGCCTAACAACATTCTTAACATTAAGGCATGCTTCTTTAACAAAACTTTTTTTTACAACTTTCAGGTATAGAAAAAAACGAATGCGAGGATGAAATGAAAATATGGCGCCTTATGATGATGCAATTATATGATTGTTTCTTTTGGAATCGTTTTGCTTCGACCCTAAATTCATTTTTTTTTTTGTTCCCCGTCAGGGATATATAATTAAGTCATAGCGGTCAAGAATTACCCCTGTTGTTTTTTAGCCAATCAGAATGCAGCAAGGTTCACGGTTTTCAACACAGCTGTCCGCTTGACAGTTCAATAACTCCCATGACTAACGTTCTTTTTTTACCTTTTTTTTTCGATGCCGAAAAAAAAAAAAAAAATTTGGGATATGTGTTGCAGACGGATTTTATCTTGAAAGTATACGGTGCTTTAGATTCAGAAGAAAAAGAAACGCCAGGTAAAATTATCACTGCTCGTGGATATTTGGTTATAGGGATGAAAATTCATATGCTGTTTCGTAAAGCAAAAGTTTTATTAAAATCGGCCTGAAACTGACCAGAAGATTAGGTATCTCGCTTTATTATCTTTCGCTTTTGTGTAAAAAACAAAAAAATGATTTAACCTATACTCATGAGGTCGAATTCGATCGACATTGGTTCCAGTCGATCGGTCATGTTTCTTATAAATCAAGCTGCAATACAGCAACGAAACTAATATGAGGTGCCCCAGAGATTTTTTAATACCATAGGAAAAATATTATCCGGTATATATTCTAATAAAAACGATAACTTTTATTCTTTCTTTATACATTCTTTAATCATTATATCACTTTTGAAATGTCGGAACTTTTTATGAATTTGTGTATAAACGATTTTGCAGCATTATATATACATAAGTAAAAAGAAAGAGCTTTTAAATGAAGTTATAGCTTATCTTTTGGTCTTGAAATAATGCTTTACAATAGAAGGTATACTTTGATAATGTTAAATGTTTTTTGATTAGATGAGCAAGACTTCTGGCTTTTTCTCTTTAAGTATTTCCTACATGTATAAGACTGCTAAAACCCAATGACGGATTTCGGCCGGTTCCAAGAGAGTGGAAAATACTACTTTGATGTTAGTTTTAGAGTTTCGAAAATTTGTTTTCTTTTGTTACTTATATATTACTGCTTGCAATATGTCTTATAAAATTATATTAATTAGTTTTGTTTTGGACAACTGTTGTTGCGTGGATGGGTATATACACCAGATCACTATCACGTTTTTAAATAAGTTTTGTCGTCGATTTAATATTGGTTTTGTATTTTTTCTTGAACAAAAACAAAGTGAAATATAGTAAGGCCGCTAAGAATAGCATTACTGGAATAAGCACTAAAATAATTCATTTTTAAAATTTTTATTTTCGATTAAGTCAGCATCGACGAATTCGTCCCGCCTTTGTATGTAAGCAAAAATAAAAAAAAGGCCAAAAATATGGGCCTAAAATTGTGCTTACAATTTTGTATTGTCACGTCTACTAAAAAATCATTCGCTCCCGCAAGAAACATGTTATAAAGCCCCGCCGAGGTGCTGTGACTTGAAGAAGACAAAGAAGAATTGCTTTTAAAAAGCATCTCTAAAAATCTAGGTTTTTTATAGTGCCTGATTTCAGTTTTTAAAAGCATAAGATTTGAGCTGAGACTGGAACAAAATAATAAAAAAAATCAAAGAACAGCAATTTATGCTAAATAATTCTGTAACTATGAAACACGTACAACATACAGTACCTTGTTTTAGAAACGAAAAACACATGTTTAGAGGTTCTTACTGTATTTAAAAACCAAATGAAAATTCACATTTAATTAAAAGGCAGTCGAGTGTGACCAGAAACGCTTACTTCCGTTAAATCGATCTTTTGCTATTATTAGGATATCACATACTTTAAAAAAAAAAAAAAAAACGTTCGCAATTTTTTATTTTAAATTTGAAAAAAAGAAAAGGATTTCTCAGATTTTTCTACAGCATGGATTACATGCATTCGTTTTTTTCGTAGTCCAGTTTTGATAGAGCATAGCATGCTTCAAACTAATATATCAAACATAAACCAATTTTTTTTATAATTTGAACGAAATTACACCAACCCTAAATGGACGGTAGAGCTCTGTCGGATTTGCGTGAAAGTCAATTTTCTAACGCTGCGATTTTCATATATAAAGTATCTATAATACATCAGGAAAATATCTTTCAAAAAGAGAAAAAAAACTTAAATTTAAATTTTTACGGCTAGGATAATGGGAAAAGTTTGTTTGTATTATTCCGATTATCGCTTATAAATCATTGAATTGAAAAGAGAAAGAAAATTGAATTAGCAGGATCATATTTGAAAATGACATGATTAACCTAAGATTCGATCAAATTCTTTTTTTTTTTTCTTTTTTAATTTATTCGGTGGTCGTAGTAATTAAAACGTTAAATTACCTTGGAACTAGTAGTAAATATTAGTAGCCTGATTACATCAGTTTCTCCGGCATGGTTAATTTAGCGGAATCGTTTAAATCATTCAAGGTTGATATTGTTACACTGTCCTGGACGTACCAAGTGCTCGTAAGTTCAGCAGGGTCTTGAAAATATAGATCTGCAATTATTTTTTTAAGAAGAGAAAACAGTGAAGTATGAAAGTACAGCTTTTACACGTTCTGCCTTATACCGATTAAAAATAGTCCTTAAAAGAGGTGCGTGCCTGGCTTGGAATTAAAGGCTTGATGTGTTAATAATAGGTTGTAAAGAGTATACCTAAATATGATTTATCGAGCATTTCATTCGATTGATGTTTGAAAAAAATCCATTTTGTTCACACAGGTAACACGTCAAATATAAATCATGATCGTCAAGTTGTGTTCGTTCAGCCTTTCTTTTTCGATTATTATATGATGCAGACGTTCTCAAGTTATGATATTTCGTGCAGTCTCTGTTTATAAGTTTCTATTTTGGTTAGTTTTTGTTATATTTTTTTTTTTTAGTAATATTCATGAAAAAAATTGAATTTTGGAAAAAAAAAAAAAATGATAAAACCGCCACGTTTTTGAATCAAAATGGTTATTAAAATAAAGGGCGTCGTTTTCCCCCGGTATATATTTGGAAGGGTGAAAACGGGTTCGTTGAATCCGGTTTAGGAGACTCACCTGTAATATGGCGAAGGAAAGTCCTATTTCGAAGGAATTATGTTTTTTATAAATTGGACTACGAAAAATTAGGGCAGAGAAGTATTTAAAGAAAACTTTTGTACCGTACACGGTAAAAAATTTTATGTAAAGGTTACATAAAAAATATGTAACCCTTTTTATTTAACATGAGCTGTGTTAAATCTTCAATTTTTTTGAACGTTTCGAACTTCTGACGCCACGTTTTTATGTTAAATAAAAAGAGCTACATATTTTTTGTTACTTTTACATAAAATTTTTTACCGTGTAGATGAATCATCCTAGGACTGAACTTTTCTTGAAGCTGAAGGGGAAACTAATAATTTTTCTAAAATTTTTCATCATAATTAAGTTTTTGAGTATTAAGTGCGTTGTATTAAGCTGTAATTTTTTCTGATCATCGAATTTGTATTAATTACATTTTCACTGGTGCTTATATTTCTACTCGGTTACATGAATTTTGTATCTTCTCTATTTTGGATTACTCCATTATGGTTCCTTCGTTCACTTTTTATTTTTCTTACCAGTTTTTCTATATAAATGTATATCCTTTTAAGTAAAAAATCATAATTTTGAAATAGTTAGCTTTTTTAAAAAAAAAAAAAGCATTCAGCACCTCTGCTGATATGACGGGATCGTGAAGTAATACTCATGAACTAATCGACGCCCTTGTAATAAGAGGATTATGATATGTCAACAATTTGGTTACTATTATTTATTACAGAGAAAGGTGTAACTGTCTGAGCCCCGGAGCCCCGGGCGGGCCCCATGTGGGTGGTCCTTGTAATATTACATGCTGTTATTTGATGCTACATCATATTCTAAAGAATCGTATGAAACTGACTTTCATAATGAAGAAAAAATGCAACCTGCTGGGATCATTTTAACATTTGACTTAGCAAAGATTATGCCGAATTATTTCTTTTAGGCACAAAGTTAAAACTATTCGGGGTTAAGAAAAGAAAAAAAAAGTTGGTTGACTATAATGATTTTATTATCTCAAATGCCCCTTTGGCCACTAAGTTTTCGTTTCTCACCTTTCCCGCTTAAATCGGGAATGTCAGTAATCCTAGGTCAGAAATTTTCTTCTTGTGCTGACTTCATATGCAAATCTTGCATTATGTATGAATCGTTAATTTGAAAAAGGGGACATGGCGCACAAGGTAAACAAAGGACAAGTCCCTTTTTTCAAATTAACGATTCATATGCAATCGTCTGGAAAAAAGATACTTACTTTAAAATTTTTGAGGAAGTGCTCAAAAGAGTTTCATCACCTACGCTTATAACGATTTTAACCGCGAGGAAGCCATGGGTGAAAAAACATGCGAAGTGCCTCCAAATGCAAATTCGAAAATAATTATATCGGAGATATACGGATTTTTAATAACGCTGTAATTTCCTGTATAAATAAGTCTTGTGGATCTTTAACCTTAGACCAGGGTCAGTAAAAATAGATCTTAAGGCACCAGCACATTTTTCCACATTATTTCTAAGCCTTGCATGATGCCGATCAATGTGTCCATCAATCTGTCGACAGCTAAAAGGAACACCCATTGCTAGGACCATTATATGCAAAACACCATGTTATCATGCGTGGATATCGCCACGAAAAATGTGAGAATTTTCATAGTAAAAAAGAGATAGTCTTCTAAACTATCATTATGAATTTCTCGAAAAAAAAAAAAGATGGGGGTGATTAAAAAAAATGGAGGGTACACTTAACATAAAGGCTGATTGCGGGGTGTATTGAAGGGTAAAGGAAAAGGGAGTATAGACAAGACAGCGGGGGTAAAGGAAGTTTGGGGATGATTAATGGGGAGTTGAGTTAGTTCAGGAAAAACATTCATCACTGTGCAACGTTGTATACTGAAGGAGGGAATAAAACTGATGATCGATTTTAGGGACAATGTCGGCTCTGTTCTTTTTGTTGCTTTTTTTTTTCTAATTTCTTAAAAGGGTAAAATCCTCGAAGTTTGATAAATGTACGTTGTTAAAATTTAGTTGACACGATTCACAGCGCCTTTAAGGAAATTATAATTAGACATTTCGTTCAATTCCCATTGACAATTAAATAATTAAACCTTTATAGCCGGCGGCTTATAATTATATGTTGTAATTTGTTTAATATGTTCAGTGAAATAATTTATAGCTAAAGTTTTGCTCTATGAATATGATGTGTTCTATTTGTCCAACAAACATAATGAGATCCATGATGGAAAATCCTTTTTTACAACTGATTTTTTTTTCGATTAATCTGAATTTTAATTAATTTTAACAGTAAAAAAAAAAGTGTGTTCATTCCAACAAACTATCTGAAAAACGATTCCCATTTGAGGTTGAAAAGTTGTAAAATATGCTTTTATTTGGATTAAGTCGCCGTCATTGGGAAAAATGTAAGTTTAGAGTAGGAAAACAATAATGTACAGTGGAACTTCAATATAAACAAACGCCTACATTGAAATTAAATATTCTGTTACATGCTATAATCAATTTTACTAAGAAATTGGTTTACTAACGGAGACATAACATTTGATGTAATGAGCTTTTTTTTTTTTTTTGCGATTTTCCTCTCAAACCTGTATACGCAGCTTGATCCTTTCATTTGCGACAGTTTCATTTCTTGTTTTCTATATTTTGGAAACCTCTTCTAACCAAACATGTAAAAATTCATTATTTTAAAGTCGTTTTTGCTGTAATTAGGCAAATAATTCCTGTTTGAGATTGAAAAGTGCTTCTGAAATAATCCATCCATGAGCTTTTACAAATCGAAAACTATATGGGTTTTACATGTATAAGTAAGTTTAAAAGGTACCGGTATATTGAAAGTCGATTTTCCCTAGTACGACATTTTCTATGCAGACTAAAATTTTGGGTTTCGTTTATTGTGGTTCAGCTGTACGAATTAAATTTCTATGCTAAAAACTCATAATTTGGTAATTGCAACCTTGGAAAACCGAAAGGGTAAATTTTAATAATATTTTTAGTATTGATTTTGGAATATTAAATTGTGTTAATTAATGAAACAAATCAACATGGCTCTCATAATTTATATACAAAGTCGTCTGGATATTCGGTTCACAACGTTTTGTTCACAGATTCTTTTCTTTCTCTTCTTTAAAGTGCGGCTCCGCGGTGAAGATTTTTACAGATTCTTCTACAAAAGTCTTTTTTTACAAAATTTATCTCCAAATACCATCAAAAGTGTGTGAATGATATAATTTCTTATTTCATGACTCTTATTGATGCATGGCAATACCATCAAAGCTTTAATAAAATCATAAATAAAGTCATAAATTCATTCGGTAAATGGCCATACCTATCGTGGAATATTTGACGTGTCATCAACTCGCTTTTTTCGTTGTTATTAATTGTTCAAAATCGGTAAGTTCACCCTTTCATTTTTTTCAGTGTATGAACCTTTGATGGCTTTCAAGCCTTTAATTAGCCTTTGACACATAATTCAACTTCTTGGATCAAATGTGTATTTATTTTGTAAAGAAATTAGCAACACTTTTCTGCCTAAAGGCAATTAAAACCAAATTTCTAACCAAATTTTTTATCAAAACAAAAGTTTTTGACAAAACTAAGCAGATTTTGCCCCCTCCCCCCACATGGGGGGAAGGGGGCAAGGAGGACGATTCTGAACTAACAATCGGTTTTTTCTCCAACTAAAACAAAATAAGAAAGTAAGTTTTTTCCTTAATTAATTACTTGTACAGCACCATATCCTATAAATATTTCACTAAAAAAAAAAAAAAAAAATTATTATACTTATAATTATGGGTTAAAAAATTTGAAGTCGCCAAAATTTACCAAGCTTTTATAATCAGTTTTTGCTCCTCCCTGGCCCAAAAAAGCTGTTACACCCCTGTGTGCTCGTATAATAGATGCGCCCTTATTTCGAGCCTGTTCTAAAACGCCTTCACTCTTTTGCTCCATGTATTCGTTACTTCCCTCCTAGTTCTTTCTGATAAGATGAAGCTTTGCATGAACTTTTTGATACTTGATGCTTTGTGTTCTGTCTTTTCTTTAGGATCCACATGTTGGTGTCTCCTGCATCTTGCATTAAAAAATTTTCTTCAATATTTACAGCTTAAAAATATCCATATTGTGAAAACTTTTTTTATTGTTGAATTATTGAATTATTGATTCAGTCAGTGCTGACGTAAATGAATTCTTACTTTAAGTTTTAGAATTACGGTACCATCCATTCAATGAAACTGCAAAAACAAATAAAAAGGAAAAAAAAATGATGTTTGTTTTCCCGCCATTACACTTTCAAATGATCGCTTCATCACCCCTTCAAACAGCATCAGTGGAAATGATATACTGTTCAAGATTATTAAGATACTGAACACAGAATTAAAAAGTAGAGTAAAAATTTTAATAGGTCAGGGTTATATACGTTAATAGTAGTGTAGAATTCCGTATGTTGTTTATTTACGACATGGCTTCCATAATTTACATACAAAATCGTCTGGATATTCGTTTCACAACGTTTTACTCACAGGTTCTTTTACAAAGTCTTTTACTACTTCATTGATTTATTTTTAATTTCTAAGTGGTAAAAATCCCATTAAGTGGTCCTTATTTCATATAATAGAACAGCTCTACTAAAAAAAATAAAAATAAAACGGAAATAAGTAAATAAATAATAAAAAAAAAAGAACTTTAATGTTGACACCCGAAAGTCAAAGCGATGTGAATATAGGAACCTTTGTGAAACGACATCCGCCGGAATATTAGCTCACAAACTTGTTGCAATTTAGTTTATGGGTTCATACAGAGAGGTCACCGCTGCCGTCTTCCTTACCCCATTTTCATTTTATTTTTATGGGAATCTTCGTGAACTTGGCAAAGAAACTTTTCCGTCCGCGTGTTCGAATAGAATACAATGGAAATTTATTTATCGTCTCGTTTATAAGCGTGCGTTGTGCTTTTTTTTTTTTCTTCTCTCTTTTTACGAACCTTTTTTTTCTTAACCATTTGTAATATTTCCAGGTGATGGAAAAGTGAGAAATAAAAGAGTGAAAATGAATGTTTAACGAGAATGAAAAATGTATGAGAGCGATTCCCTCTTTTTTTTTAGAATTGCTAATGAGATATATCTGGATGTTCACGTTGAATATATTTCGACGTCTTCACTTTTTCAAGGGAGAGATATTAAAATAAACAAAACTTTGGAAACTTTATTTAAGAAGAAAAGGAAATAGAAAGTTGTGCAAACCTGAAGATCGAAAAACAATGAGAAACTTTTTTTTCCGACGTATATGTTGCGGTAAATATCAACAACTCGGTTAATGTCGACAATAACCTATAATCTGGGGATTGTCGGTATTTCACAATTTTTTGTTTCGGTAGTTGTCGACATTTATTACAGAAAGATAAAATTGTGACTTTGGAAGGACATTAACCAGTAAATTGAAATCAAATAAATTTAAGAAGTCATAAAGTTTAGATATTTGTTTTAAAAAAATCGAACGGAGAAAGAACGTGGGTCGATAAGGCCGATTTTTGGGCTGTTAAGAAAAAAAATTTTTTTTATGTTAAAAGGTAGTTTCATATGAGGTTAATAAGGGGTCATAAGTGGCACTGAGTTGCGCGCATGCTATGGCCATTTTTTTAAATTTATTCACTTTTCGCTGTTGTGAACATGACAGTCGGAAATCTTCCAGTGGCAGACAAATAGTAGCCATGAAGGCCAATTTACTGCACCATATTAAGGTTGCGACCGGCGTGTTCATACATGCTTAATTCGCATGGTATTTCGGCCTCATGAAGAAGCCGTTGAATGGCCCTAATTTCCTTTTCACACGAGCTTTCTAATGTTGAAAGCTTACTTAATTCACCATTTCCAACTTAAGCACATATGTGCGCCATTGTAAAATGAAGGAAATTGAATTTCAGATGGCTGATTTATAATGTTTATACTCTGTTTTAACCGTATTTTTCATTAATATTACATGCCTAACGTTTAAATGGATCAGATGCATTATTGTGCGAATATATATTTTGATCTCATTAATCAGTAAAACATGAATAAAAGGTCCGCGATTTATTTATCAACTACTTGTTTTCGAGAACATTTTTTTAAAAAAAACTTGTTACGCGCCTTTTCGGAAGAACACTTTTTAAAAATGTTCTCGAAAACAAGTAGTTGATAAATAAATCGCGGACCTTTTATTCATGTTTTACTGATTAATGAGATCAAAATATATATTCGCACAATAATGCATCTGATCCATTTAAACGTAGGCATGTAATATTAATGAAAAATACGGTTAAAACAGAGTATAAACATTATAAATCAGCCATCTGAAATTCAATTTCCTTCATTTTACAATGGCGCACATATGTGCTTAAGTTGGAAATGGTGAATTAAGTAAGCTTTCAACATTAGAAAGCTCGTGTGAAAAGGAAATTAGGGCCATTCAACGGCTTCTTCATGAGGCCGAAATACCATGCGAATTAAGCATGTGTGAACACGCCGGTCGCAACCTTAATATGGTGCAGTAAATTGGCCTTCATGGCTACTATTTGTCTGCCACTGGAACATTTCCGACTGTCATGTTCACAACAGCGAAAAGTGAATAAATTTAAAAAAATGGCCATAGCATGCGCGCAACTCAGTGCCACTTATGACCCCTTATTAACCTCATATGAAACTACCTTTTAACATAAAAAATTTTTTTTTTTAACAGCCCAAAAATCGGCCTTATCGACCAACGTTCTTTTTTTTCTGAACCTACGATTTTATAAATAACAAAAGGGGAATTTTTAGTCTTTTTTAAAAGTCATAAATATAAAAAATCACTTATTTTGGCATTGCGATGAACTATTATATGACATTTTTAAGTGCACATGCACATACTTCTATTGTATTTGCTTTACATTTGCATCAATTATTATGGGATTGTACCTTACAGAAGCATCGTTCGTACGCGTCTCCAAGCAACGTCCTTTAAAAGAGCATTTTTCTCTATTTTTGCTTTCTTCAATCTGACAATTCCTTCCTACCAAAAAAAAAAAAAAAAAAAAAAAAAAGGAAAATGAATTAAAATTAAAATTCTCCGCCTTCAATACGACTTTCATTTTGATCCTAATCTTCTTACGGTGCCATACCTGTGTCCAGGCGTAGGCGACCATCAATGAGACTTTTATATTCGTCTCTATCGGGGGCAATCCTGAAGAGCTCCTCGACACTTAAGCCGGTCCAAGCTCTTAAATTACGCAACCACGATAAGTTCTTCCGGCCTATTCTCCTTTTTCCTTCGATATGCCCCTGAATGATCGTCTTCAGAAGCTCATATTTAGGTCCTCTCAGAAAATGACCGAAGTATTCCAACTTCCGTCGTTTTACGATTTGCAAAACTTCTCTCTCCCTACGCAATCTTCGCAAAACCTCGTCGTTGGTTACCCGATCGACCCATGAAATTCGAAGGATTCTACGGTAACACCACATCTCAAAAGCTTCAAGTCGATTCATCATGGAAACTTTGAGAGTCCAGGTCTCGCATCCATAAAAAAGAGTTGACCAAACATAGCACCGGAGAACCTTAAGACGTACGGATAATTTTAAAGACCTAATATTTGGTCTATATTTAAAGTCTAATATTGATCCTAATATTTGGTCTAATTTACCCTGTCATTGGGTCCTATCAAGAAGTGAAAGTTTAAAAAAAAATTTATTTTGGGGCACGAACCTTATGGCAATGTGTTGCAGCCTTTTTCACTTATTTTACATCTTGACAACATGTCCCAACTATTTCGGCATAAAAGCCAACTTTTACCGAAATTAATGCCTGTTTACGAGATTTGCTGATTTGGAATTGTAGACATTTACCCGTAACTTATAAGTAAATGTCGATTATTCCCATTGTGATTGAAAAATGCGCACATTTCTGGGAAATGTTGACATTTACCATTTGTTAACATTTACCGTAACATATCTAAAAATTTTTTTTGCATACCTGTGCTAATGTTTTAGTTATAAAATAAGCTCAGTTTATGATTCCGATTTTTTTGGGAGGAGAAATAGGTTTTTATGATCAAATACTGTCGTAATGTGTGACGGAGGTGACTATTTTATAGCTTTTATATATTTTTTTCACCGGACAAAGTAATTAGTTTGTTTATATTTAAGGTTTATCTTGTCTTCTGTAAGGGTCTTCTTGTGTTTGAGTTTTCTATAAGAGCGACAATTCTACAAGGCCCCTATATCAGTGAAGATAAAGGAGATAATCATCAAAGGAATAATGATCTTGCTTTTCTTGATTGCATGTTAACTATGGCCAAGTCCAAGCGGTTATTCTTTTTTAAGTGGTAGGAGCGATTGCCTTTAGAGTAATGTTTGTAGGTTATATGGTTTTGATTTTGGACCGAATGTGAAAGAGTCATAAGGTAAACATTGCCTGGGTAGAAATTCTCTCACAAAAAATTGAATTTTGCGTAAAATCAAACCCTTATCACATCGTGAAAATTTTGATCTTGTTTTCTGACTTTTAGTTCTTCGTTTTAAATTTAAAAAAAGGAACTTGTTTTTTTCTTTTTAATCCTTTCTTTTTTTCTTTTTCCTTTTTTTTTTTTTTCTTAAAAAAATTATTGGTTCTAATTCTATTTAGGTAAATTTGTTATTTATTCGTTCATTATTCTAATATTTCTTTCTTCTTTTAGGTAAGAAATCGTATGTAGCAATGAGGATTAATTTAATGGTCTTGAGGGATGGTTACCCTTCACATGCGGTTTTTGAATGTTGCCAGAATACAGCAAACGGTAAGACTTTTCAAATTACTAAGAGTGTAAATTTGACGATTATACTTACGGTATGTCAAATAACTAGCAATTCGTTTAAAACGAAGAATGATTCTTTTGTCAATTGTTTGTTTAATTCATTTCTTGTCAATTTGGCAAAATAAGCGCCAACTACAGTAGCCGATACTTTATTTTTAGAAAATATCATTTGTTACGAAATGAACAATGTTAAATTATCGACACTACTTACAGCTGAATAAGAGGAGCTTGAAATGAATTTTTATTTCAGGTGTGAATTTTTCAAATAAACGATTAAACAAATGTTTTCTCTACATGTATTTTGCCGCAAGTTATCAGTAATTTGGATAACTCTAAATTTAGTCCTTTAAATATTGTAAATATAAAACTAGATTTTCATATTTTCAATTCATCGCTTTTTTCCTGTAAAATAACTCGTGACAGAAGGAACTTCAATTTTTTAAGACAGGAAAAGATTTAGTACTAAATCAAGCATATTTTGAATTATCTACCCTAACAAAATATCCATTACTGCGTGCTTGTGTACATTAAAAACATGCAAATTCTTTGAATAACACCAGAATAACATTGCAATCAATATTATATCGTACAGAAACTTCATTTTCATTTCCAAGGTGGAAAACGTTATTGCTCCGTTGTTAGTTAGGGATCATTAAAATCCATTTTAGTAGCATATAACAAGGTCTTAAGTGATGTCGGGATTGAATTTTATGATGTGTGACGATGAACACGGTTCACGAACTTAATCGATATTAGCACCTACCTTTTCTTTAATTGCTCTTACTTCCTTTACACTTTGCACCCTCCAATCGCTTTCGAAAAAATGGGTCATTTTCGGAAAATCTTGAGATACTTTTTATCGAATCGATAGCAGGTGACACCAGGAATTGCCTCTCTAGATATTGTTTCTCCGAGTCAAAATCACCCCTTTGCTACAAGAAAAAGGAGGAGTTTTAATTTGATTTCATTATCGTGTTGTATTTTTTTTGTTTTTGTTTCTATATAAGGACGATAGTAATCACCAGCTGGCATGAGTGAGGAAAGTACCCTTTAATTTAACAACAAAATGTGGGATGGCCAAGAGTACTTCCGGTACGGTGGGAGTGACTGCAATCGATTTCCTGGAAAATACTTTTGCGATTGCAAACTAAAGGTTCAACAATTCTAGGACAAGCAAAAGGTGAACATTTGGCGAGTAGTTTAAATGGTTTTTCATTTTTAAAAATGACTCGTAAAACGAGAGAAAAAAAGCAGATAAATGGATCTGTCTAGTCGCTCATGAAGTCCCCTCTAATTAGTTTGTCCCTTTGTATATCCTCGTACATCACGAAGCTTTTAGCTCTTGTCATAATGAAGACTAGAATTTTACTCCCCACTCCAGTAAATGTAACCTTTAATTTTCTCCATTTACGTTTTTCACCCTAATAGAAGGTAGGAAAAAAAATGTAATCGAGGAAATGTTTTTCTTTTATATCGCAATGCATACGGCACTGAGTAAGAAATTAAACGAAATATTCAATCTCGTTGAGTTTATTAATGAAAGAAAATTCTACTTCGAATCTAGGGAAAAAAATGGTTTAAACGAGAAGAAAGATGAACATTTTCCGATTCCCATAAGCTTTCCCCAAGGTCCGCTGATTTCACTATCTTAATATCAAACCAAGTGTTTGTTGCCCCTTGGTTCTCGACATCCCCATTTACCCCTCTTTCGGATCCTCGATTCTCCTCCTATGGGGTTTGTTTTTTCTATACCTCGCACAACAGGGAATCGACGTCTTACAAAGATTTTATGGGAATAAGGGATAGTCAGTTAAAGCAAACGAATATTTTACAGCTATTTTTAATGAACATCATGGTCAGATCAAGCTAGTTTTCTAATAAAAACTGGACAGTACCATGGGTGCCTAGTTTTCGATTAAGAGGGGCCTTTCAAATATGACCATCTTTTTTTCTGATAATTTTGACCCCTTCCCTCCTCCCTCTCCCTCATTAGCAATCATTACCATAGCCTCGACCCTTCCTTCATGATTACGTCATCTTTTGGCTACCCCGTTCCCCCTTCTGATTAAAAAAAAATGATTGACTTGATTCTTTGTTTATGAATTAATAATTGCGCCAATATTTTTTTCCTGAAGTTTTCTAATCTCATAAAAGCCGAAAAAGACAGAACTGTGCAAATCATGGACTTAAAAGTGAAATTCTACCTAATGTAAATGATCAATTCACCAGCTCCCCCTCCCCCCCATGTCATCGTTAACCATCATTTTGTGACTCCTTCAAAAAGCTGACGCCATATTTGATTGCCCCTGACGACTTGCAGTTATAGAAGAACTTCATCGCAGTTCATCACTAGAAAAAAAGTGAATTTACCCTCGCTGTGATGGATTTTTTTTGAACATAAATGCAATCAATTTCTCTTAATGAAAAAAAAAAAAAAAAAAAATTCGTTCAGCTTGTTCCAATTCGGTGTCTTCACTAATGTGGTATTACTCCTCGGGAAAAATGGTGTTCAATATCTGGGTTTTATTTGAATATAAAAATCCGTTTTGACCAGCTTTCTTATTCATTGAATTTACCACTTTGAAAATAAATCGACCGAAATTAACCAATTAAAAAAATTGATTACCATATAATATTTTCAAATATGTAAAACTGTTTATATTTTTCATTTTTATTTCTCTTTTTAGTCAATGAAATGACAATTATTAAATCGATATTATTTGACTTCGCGCGTTGTTGTTTTTACATCTTTATACGTGACACATACGACAACTTTTATTACTGGTATTACAGTAAAATTATCAATTGGTGTAAATTAGTTTCCTGATAGTAAATAGTGCCTTTAATATTTGTTTAAAAAAATAAAATGTATCTGCTGCACGAAGTAGGGTTAAAAAAATTGAAAATGAAAAAAGCTTAACAATTAAAGAAGTCAGTTTAGTGGGAATAGGGTAATATAGGTTTAGCTTTGAATTTTTCAACCCTCAAGCTTGTGTTTAAGGAAAACACCCTATTGGGGTGAGATGTATTTCAGATAGTCTAGACTAAGACCTTTAGGGATTTTATTTCATAAATTATTTTCCATCAAATCAAAGGCTCCCATTTTAAGTGTTGAACCTATCATGGATTCATAGTTATATATAAACCCGATGTTATTGAGAGATTCTATGAGAACTGAACCACTCTCGCATTTCATTTTGGGGAATGATGATGTTTCTTGAGAAAATTAGCACTTGGAGGGAAAACCATTTACAAGCAGGGAGGAGTCGAAATAGAAATATTATATATTTTCTACCATTTTCATTTATTTTTTCATCCTCCATTCACTCGCCAGTTCATTTATTACGGAGAAAAAAAAATGGAAACCTGATCCGGCTAATAATCGAAATAGAGAAGACATTGAGTAATGACCGGAGTGAGAAAATAAAGGAGTAGTATAACAATAAGGGATGAAGATATCTAAAATGAGCTGAGAAATACCCGACATTCCAAATGAGAAGGTGGGAGGGAGTCGAAGGGTAAAGAAGGGTCACAAAATACCCCTAGGATGTGATTAGATCATTCAGATGGTAGCCCACATAGCTTGAGTAACTGTTTTACATGAATTATGATTCTGTTTAATGTCTAATTCATGTTAATACTTGCTTTTACAACCTATTATCAAACTCAAGCACAAGCTATTTTTTTTTTAATTTGCTAATTTTTCGAGCGAAATATTCAGAGCAAAAGCTGTAGTGGGAATTTTTTCATTAAATTCCAAAAATTAATTCATCTTTTGTGGCATTATTTTAAACTGAAATCACCTATAATGGTACAAAGGTTAAAAACTTATTAGAAAAAGATCAAATTAATAAATTTTTAAAATATGATTTTGTAACTTAAAAGTTAACAGCCTGGACTAACTGGTTGATTATCAGTATTTTAATTAGTGCTAGACCTGAATGAGGCTAACCCTAATTCTTAACTGTATTTGACTAGAGTAATAATTTTGGTCAATAGTCAATAATACTTGTTTGCCAATGATTTAACCGAATTTTGGTGATTTCCGGCATTAGGTTTCATGAGGTTCAGACAATTTAAAATGTTGGCCTTTTTAAAGGATATTTTTAATCATTTTGATCAAATAATAGAGGTCTGAAGAAATACATCGAATTAAAAGTGACATAAATAATTTTTTTTTTTTTTTTTTTTTTTTTTTTTTTTTTACCAAATGCTTTAAATAAAGTCATGTAACGTTTTTAATGGCTGAATTTTTTAATTCGCATACATTGTATAATAAACCGAAAAAGCTGTAATTTAAATAATTAAAAAAAAATACGAGAGCATATTAAGATCTTATCAATGCAGTCTACTGAGTATTTATATCATAAAATGGAGGACACATGTAATTTTTAATTGTATTTTGTGACATTCGACTTCATTTCCCGGTTGTTCTACTCTTTAACTCAGTATAGAGTCATTATTCGCTGATATGCGTGGATTTACTGATGGAAATCATTTTTATTTAATGGGGATTGAAAAAACACGTAAAGCGATGGAAATTTTTGTTTTATAAAGTGAGCGAGATAAATACAAAAATAATTTTCCCTAGTTTTTATAACAATTTTTTTTTTTTTTTTTTTTTCAATTACGCAAGAATGTGAAAATATTAAATTTTGTCCTGCGAACAAGTTTCAAGTCTCCGAGTGTTCCTATTCAAAATCAACCATTCTTTTGTTAGTCTTGTCATTCACGATTCTTCCATGGTTTTCTATTGTCCGTGGCTTTCCTCCCTTGAGCTCCCGCCGAGATGCGAATCTTGAGATTGGTTCCCTTCTTCTATTCGACCTTCCTTGAATTTGTATCTGTCAACCAAAAAAAAAAAAAAAAATTTTACTTTTAGAGTACAGCGTATAAAATTATGGCTTGCAGAAGAAATAAATCAAAGTTTGGTATAAAAATCATTGTTAAAAATTATAAAATTGTATGTAGCGCCACTGACACGATTCTAAGATTTTATAAAGCACCGCCGCTGATGAAAAAGATATTTTTATTATTAGGTAACCAATGTACTTTGCAAGTGCAGGTGCGGCGGTCAATCATCTAAAAATCTTTAGTACAGATGTGAAGTGTTTCTGAAATTTTTCGGTATTTTTCAACGTCGGTTACTCTGAAATGTTAATTAAACTGACTCATATCTTTATAAGAAGTTTCAGTCTTCAAAGGAACGTCTGGACCTTTCTCTTCAGAAAATAATAATAGTTTCGAAAGAAATCATAAAAGTTTAACGAAGAAAATAATTCTTATGACGTCACGTGTTTTAAAAAAATCACGCATGCAAGATGCGTTTTATAAGTTTCATTATTCATTAATATTTATTAATTCTAGTGATTTTTTTACTAGTCTTCAATACTCTTTTGGCAGTTTATCGATGCTGTAAAACATGTTTCGGTACATGTGAACCGAAATCGCGATATCAAATCAATTTTAAAAATTTATGTTGCAATTTATTGAAGGATCAATGTTGTGGAAATATGAGAAGAGAGGTTATAGTATTTTTCCTTTTTTAGGCTTTAGTGGTGTGTCAAAAATAAGATTATTGTTTTATGATGAGACTATAAAAATTTTTCATCATCAAGGGCCATCTCATTTATAATCGTTTCTCGACAGGCTTTGAATTATGTCTTTATTTTATCAATACTTTTCCATAAAGCTTAGGCATTATGTTCAAATATTTTCGACGAAGAATCTCATAAAATTTTGCATGTTTTAAATGTTAAGAACAATTTAAATGAGCCAATGAAAGAAATTACAATTTGCTTTTTTGACTAATTCGATTAGCTGACTGGAAGCAATAAAAGCCATAAAACAAATAAAGATTGCTTTAGAATGTTTTCATCACAACTTGGTTCTTCAGTAAGAGAAAAGCAATAAATTGGTGTAGTGTATTGATTTAGAGGCCGCGAGATTCCCTCAGCCCTCCGCGGATAGACGTGAGATGAGCCCTCGCCGTCACTTGGCGCGGGGGAGAAGCAGGCGTCGCGGCGCGGGGGATTTGGAAATGGAAAATGAGATATGGCTTCTACGTCATTTTCTTCCTTTCTCACAGCGTGCCTTCTTTTCCTCTTTTGAATTTTCATGTTTTCACTCTTTTTTCGAAAGATGTAATTTACGACTTTAAAATTTTGAATCAACTTTTTTTTTATTGTTAAAAAAATAATAGAGACTAGTACCGGAAAAAAAGTTTCCGCATTCTTTACAAAAGATTTTCTTCCCCTCTTCCTCAGTCTTACATTTTTTCCTTGTGTCAGCACGATCATTCTAATTAACGCATATAGCAAAAAGGGAAAATGAAAAAATTTAGTTAAAAGGGAGAAAACTTTTTACGGTTGTATAAGCGATTTAAATGAACAGTTAAATGTGGTCGATGTTCTCGATAAGAAATCAGAGCAACGGCATTTGAAGTTAAACCTCGTTTCCCGATCGTCTAGGAAATCCCAAAGGAACACTTCCGCCAAACTCCTCCACATCTTTCATGCTCCCAGTCTGATTTAGTTCCATTTCGACACTTTTTTCTCTTTTACAAGACATCGAAATATCTTATGCTCCATGACGGATTAATCTGTGGGGATAAACTCTTTTTTTTTGCTCTTTGGTCCATGAGTTTTTTTAATGACAAGTTCTTTCCATTTTCCTTTTCTACGGTATACGTAAAAAAAAAAGAATAATAAAAAAAAAAAAAAAAAAGCAAACAAAAGTCAGGAAAATTCTAACAATAAAATTTTCCGATTTCAAACAATGCTACCAATAATCAAGTTGTAACTTGCATGAATGTCAGGCGTACCAACTAGGTTTAATAATAAATCACTGTCTTGTCTTCTTTTATTCTCGAAAGTTGGATGTCTTCTGTATTTCTCTGAGTTTTATTCCCTCTTCTACTTTTCTCTTTTTTTCTCTTCTTTTTGATTCCTTTCCCTTTTTCCCCTTACCCCGTTTCTTCTGTCCTACTGTTTGCTACTCCCTTTCGACCTTATCCCTCTATCTTCTTTATCAATCTTAGTATAAATACTTTTACTTTAATTACCCTTTCAAATATCCACTTCGAGCTTTAATTTAATTTAAATTTCTGTTTCATCGAATTCAATATGCAAATTTTTTGAGTACTCAAAGCAAATGTACTAAAATCATATAAGGTGGATGTAAGGTTAGTATTATTATCATGGCCTTAACCTCCTTATTTAATTTGTATATTCGAAATTTAAACATAAGTGAAAAATCAATTTTTTCATTAATTAGTGAAGGAAACTTAATAAAAGTCTATGATTGCAAATAAAAAAAATTTTAAAGCGAACTAAATTATTAAAGTGATTGCAAAAGTTGAAACCGATATGAAAACTATTAATTAAAATGAGGCTTCACGGAATACCGAAAGGAGCTGATAACGCTCTATTTACGGAAAAAAAATTTAAATTTTATAGACATCTAACGAACTATCCTTTGTCTTTTTCAAGCATTTTCGGTACAAGTTTCAACTTGCTCCAAGTAAGTACAAACCATTAAAACATAATCAATGTTTTCGAAAGCAATTTTTTTTTTTTTGCTTTATCGACCGCAGGGAGAATAAAGCATTGTTTTTAGCACAAATTTCAGATTTTCAGTTTTTGATATTTTTACACGTTTTGAAGTCCCCTGATGCCGAAAAAAGCAAAATTTTGATGGTGGCCGTGTGTGTGTATGTGTGTATGAATATATGTGGACAAAAAAGTGTCTGTCGGAGGAAAAGCAGAAAAACGAAAGAACGGATTTCGATGATTTTTGGTGGGTAGCAACTTCTAATCAAATGTAGGTGCTGATTAGTTTTTGAGCCAAATCGGTCCAGCGATTCGGAAACAGTGAGTGAAAATGTTAAATTTTCAACAATTTCAAGATCTTTTTTAACTATAAATCGCGAACGCAGCTACCGATTGAGTCCTATTTTCGTACTGCAGTAGATATTCATCCAGATACGCTACCATTGAAATTTGGTTAAATTCTGTTGAGTGTTCAGAAACGGTGAGCAGGGCTAAAAGTATGGGTATAGGCCTAAAAACCGATATGTCGACTTTTGAAACGTCACGATATGACGTCATCGATTACGTCAACAAAGCGATTTGGATGCTGATTGGCGGGTTTCTCGTGGGAGCTAACGAAAAACTAACCGTATTTTTGAAAATATTTTCGGGGTAGAGGATTCCGAATCTGAAATAATTTTTCCAAAATTCGAATCCCTTATGCCAGTATTGCGGCTTTGGTGGACCTCTGATCAAAAATCTAACCGCATTTTTGAGAATATTTTCGGGGTAGAGGATTCCGAATCTGAAATAATTTTTCCGAAATTCGAATCCCTTATGCCAGTATTGCGGCTTTGGTGGACCTCTGATCAAAAATCTAACCGAATTTTTGAGAATATTTTCGGGGTAGAGGATTCCGAATCTGAAATAATTTTTCCGAAATTCGAATCCCTTATGCCAGTATTGCGGCTTTGGTGGACCTCTGATCAAAAATCTAACCGCATTTTTGAGAATATTTTCGGGGTAGAGGATTCCGAATCTGAAATAATTTTTCCGAAATTCGAATCCCTTATGCCCGTAATGCGGCTTTGGTGGATCTCTGATCAAAAATCTAACCGTATTTTTGAGAATATTTTCGGGGTAGAGGATTCCGAATTTAAAATTATTTTTCCAAAATTCAGATTCCGTATGCCCGTACAGTGGCTTTGGTGGACCTCTGATCAAAAATCTAACCGTTAAGTATATTATTTACCGTTAAGTATACATTTCATAATTCGTCGATAAAGCATTTTGATCGGTTCACCGATCTCATTTTTTTTAAATTATTTTCCCACCGCTCATACATTTCGGACAAGTTTAAACTTGCACTAAAAATTTTAGTGTATCACGTACCTGAGGAGTTCGTTAGATACCTAAAATTTGGATTTTTTCACCGTAAATCGAGTTGTAGACAAAACAGCCATTCCTTCCCGTATCCGTGAAGCCTCCTCTTAAAAATATTGTTGTGAAGATATTTTTTAAAAATCCACGAAATTACTTTGTTAATTTTTTTAAGTGAAAAAAGCGCTTACTGATCATGATGATAATACTCAGGAGCTATTCAGCACAATTTTGGAAATGTTTGACACCCTTCCTCCCTTGTCAGCAAATGTAAGTCTTTTATGGAGAATAAAAATTGTTAGACGTTAGAAACAAAAGGTTCCAAATGAAACACATCGACATTTTAGAAGACAGCCATTTTAAACTTGGTACAACTGCACCGTCATTCCTGAACAGTTTTTTGATATTACAATTGTGCACAACTATGAACATGTTAATTAAGAAAATACTCCTTACGTTTAAGCTCAATCGAATCAATCCATATGAAGTCATTGAAAAAGTGCCTATAACGGAAAACATTAACAAAAACTAAAAACGGAAAACATTATAGCTTTAGAGTTTTATCGACAACCAAGTGGGGCTATGTCAGTCACATTGTAATATCGTTTGAGGGCTAACCTTTTTATCATTCTAGATTCTACTGGAAATGGACTGAATAAAATCCCCGTAGGTCCAAAAAGTCGTATAGGATTATTTGTAATTGATAAATCAAGGGATATCGTTGCTTTTGGATTTTTACTGAAGAGTAGGATTTTAAAAATTAATAAAACCAGGGCTAGATGATTTTAGTACAAAAAAGTTCCGAGGGGGAGGGGGGGTCAAGAATTTAGTAGACCCACTTCATCCATTGAGGTTCTGCCGTAATATTTGAACAATTTCCCATTCTACTCCGAGCTTTAGTTTTAATTTTCGAAAATGTTGGAAATTTGTGACTTCAGAACCTATAAGTCAGTCTATACAAATTAATACATGTACAAAGATTTTTAGAATGCGGTCTTGCGTTTTATAAATGATGTCTTCTATTCTCTCTAAACGGCTCAATTAAGTTCTTCTCAGTTTAAAAAAAAAATCACTCGTATTTGTGGGGAAAAAAATTCAATTACATGCTTTGTAATTTCCCAATCTTTTTCGTTTAAGATCTGAAGGGCATTAAATTGCTTTACGTCTGTTACCAAAGAAAAAAAAAGACGCGTTGCGTTGAAAACAACCATGATTTACAACCAATGAAAAGCACGAAAAAGCGTCGTAACACTTGAAAAGCAGATTTTATTTTGCGTTTGACTTTACCAACAGAAATTAATTTTGATATATTTTTATTATTTCCTACGGTCTGGTATAGATGCAATAGGAGACAACGGAAGCACGAGGGAATACGGCATCCTGTAATCCACCGAAATTGCACCACTTCAATTCTTGATTTAAAAAATTTCCTCCCAAGGAAAAAACCCTAGGACTCCCGGGTCGAATGTTTTTCCCCCATACTCATTTTCTTTTCTTTTTCTAACCTCCCTACGATAGGGCGAGAATGTGAAAATCATCGCTTCGATGAAAATTAAAAAATGTTTCATTTAAACGTATCGTTCTAAATCGTACATCTTTTTATTTATTAAGCCGATTATTTTCCCCTTGTCGCAACGACGGCGACTTTATTCAATAAACCGATTTTTTTAAAATTACAAAATAAATTAAATGCTAAAAAAAAAGAAAAAATTTCAGTATGTATCCGTCTTCAGCTCTTTTTTCCCCCCTAGCTAACTCAGTGACTGAGGGACAAACTCGGCAAAAACTGGGTGTAAGTCGAAGAAATCGAATGAAACATTCTGATCACGTTCCGTAAAGTTGGAGATCAGATTGGAGTTGGATTAAGAAATACGGGATCTCTAATATAGCCCTTTTATCGACTTCGGATTATTGCCTGGAGAACGGAGACGATCAAACATCTCGATTTCTCTTTTCACGGAACACGTCCGAAAATGGTTTAAACCTAAGAGGATATCCATCCAGTGTCGCTTTTTTTTCTCTTTTCCTACTCTACTGTCTTTTCGGTTTTTGGTTGAAAATTCGCTGTTTTGAATTTTTTTTTTTTTTTTTTTTTTTTTGGTTACATAACTCAAATCATCCCGTTTATATGTAATTTAACTAATATGTGCCCTCCAGCATGTGTTTTTCTTGTTAATCACAGGAATCTGATATCGCACAATTTATTAGTTCGAAGCTGTCGAGCCTCCCCAGCTCACATCCTGCTTTCTCGACAAGAAAAAATAACGTTAGTTAATTGAATGTCAGACGGTTTAGAGCAATTCTTTTTTTGAAAAGGAGAGAAAGATCGGGAACGAACGTATAGGTCTTATTTTATTTTTATATAATGCAGTGGCTGATTAACCGAAATGTTGCTGCGGTGTGAAATGAGGGGAGACTGATATAGGTGAGGAAAAGAATTCTTCGTATTCTAGAAAAAAGTTAACTGACATTTCATTCGATAGAATATTCATACGAAATGCCGATTTTTTCATTTAGTAAAATTGTTAGTTATTGTGAAAAGTTTGAACACACCTGAAAGTACAAGAATATTTTATAGTCATTACTTTTAATGGAAACAATTCACGTTTGATTTTTTTTCGGCTTAAAATGTATCTCTACGTAATTGTGCATATATGAGTTTTCTCAAATCCCTGCAAACTGATTTTGTATATGAATTTTCGGTTTGACATATATTGACGTTCAGTTTTGTGCTGTTTCATTTTCAAAAAGATTAAAAAATATTCAACGCTATATACCAGCGAATACGTCACGTATATGAACAGACGGCATATACAAAAATATTCCCATAAGCTAAACATAGAATTTTTGTCATATATGAAATAGGTTTGCAGGGTATACAAAAATATTCTCATAAGCTAAGCATAGAAATTTTGTCATATATGAAATCGATTTTCAGGGATTCTTAGGAATAAGGCAATTAATATAATGGACTCATAGGCCTATATTTCAGTATTTTTCTTCACAAATAGCTTAAAGGTTTAAGCTATTTGTGGTTAATCTTTGAAAGTCTGTGAGTCGATATTCCCGAGCAGGACTGATATACTTCTCTGGTATTCCCTATATTTAGCTTACTGTAACGCAAAGTAGACACGTTAGTCTTGTTTGAGAGTATAAAGTAAGGAATAGACTGCCGGATTCCAAAGTCAAAAGATCTTTTTTGAAAATTATAAGATTTCCTCACCTTTTTGATGTGCATATACAGTCAGAATAATCTTAAGGCGCAAATTCATTAGCCAACATGTCGGGTAAATTGGCTCGGTTAAGATGCTGGACGAAAATTTTCCTCAATATTCTTGCGGGTCGAAGGGGAACTCTAGCAGGAAAACGTTGCGTCTCTCATTGCCATCCTAGTTAAACATTTTTGCCCGATAGTAAATACATATTCATCCAATATGTACATGTCCTTACTAAATTACAGGGCCGGACTGAATGTTCAAAGGCTTTTAGCACTTTCCTGAAAAATTTCATAGAAATATTTTCATATCATCAAACAAAATGATCAAGCTCCAGAAGGCGTTTTAACCAGTGGACGCACCATGTTGTCTAAAGGCTTTGGAGAAATTTGAAGATATATACATAAGTAACAAACCCTGTCACTCAGATTAGGGTTTTATTTAATAAAGAAAGGTGAAAGTTGATTAATAAAAAGCAGATAAAAAGCATTTCATGTTTTTCAAATTCTTGAACTAACCAAATTTTAAGGGTTGTAGATTTTTTCCCTTTGCTGTTAAGCTGCAACAAGCCTATGATTAATTCCTTTCATTTTTAAACTTAAATTCAAAGAGCGAAACCCGATTTTTCTTTTAATTTCACGTTAAAATCTTCTACTCCACTAATGGTTCGGCGGGTTTACCTAACTAATAAATATCTATCAAACCGTAGGGTATGCTGCCGATTTATTCACGACATTATAAAAAATAAGGAAAAAAATCACGGAAGGTACCAAGCAAGCATTATTTAATTAGTTTTTACAATAATCTGATAAGGTAACGCTTATGCGGCTTGAAATTGATTTAAAACATGCAACATGAAATCAAATAACCGATCATTTTGTTGACGTTATATTAGGCAAAAAATTTCCTGACAATTTTTCTTGTAAGGAAAAAAATTTAAATAAAAATACCGAGCCGTTATTTATTTTTTTCCACGATCTCTACCTGATTTCACGACGTTTCATAATGACTGACCTAATTTTACATCTTTTATGCCATTTTTTTTTTTTTTTTTTTACCTTTTTTAGGGAAAGTAAATCTTTTAAACCGTAAACATCCCTGGATTTTATATTGTTCAAGACGCACCTCTATTGAAAAAAAAAAAAAAAGAAACTTAGGTTTCTCCATAGCATTGAATAATAATAACCTTGCACTAGTATTATATAATATGCAAATGTAAACAATAATATTGTGTACGCTATTGTTATGCTTGTGTTGTGATTTTTGGACGTTGTGGGTACAAGGTTGCAATGCTCGTTTAAACCTTAGCATTTTACGTTTTATATTCAAAAAAAAAAAAAAAAAAAAAAAAAAAAAAATTAAAAAATTTTTTGAAGACGAAATTATATAAATAGCAATCGGAGACGTTTCATGCAAGAAAAAAAAACCGCGGGAAAAAGGACGGTTATGACGAAGATTAATCTACGATGAAGATTCAAGCTAGGCCGTTTGTAAAATGGCGGTGCTGCGTCTCGGCGCTTGAACACGACGCCGTGACGAACGCGGGGGAGTTCGGGGGAAAGCGGGGGGGAAAAGTGGGGGGAACGGGGGAGGAGGTTCAGCAAGTATTCTACATCAAGTCGCTTTCAGTTAGTCAAGTTTCGACTCGTTGTTGTGAATCGGTTTTCCGTTTTTCACCATGTTTTTATTTCGTTATGTTCGGATCTTTTTTATGTTTACTTGTGTTTCTTATCGATGATAATAACAATAAACGATAAATAACAATCTGAACATAAATGTGAGCCTAAAATGTAAATAATAATGATAGATTAATTTAAATTAATTAAGATCCAAAAAAAAAAAAAAAAAAAAAAATGAATAATTGATTTTTTTACTGATGATATATGATTAACCATTTTTTCGTATTATCGTAAACATGATGATAATGCATGATTAATTGCAAGACTGCTTTATAAGAAAATATTAAATAATTTTTAATAGTAATATCACTTTCAGAAAAAATATTTTTATTTATTTATTTATTAACTTTTATATTTTCTTACTTATTTTTGTATTTATTTATTCATTTTTTTAAGTTTACGTGATGCCAACATTTTTTAATTAATGTTCACATCCCTCGAATTTTAGGGATCTATCCTGACGGTATTCTGACAGAATCCGAAAATTATTCGGAATCGGTCCTAATAAATATTGATTTTATTAGACTAGATTCCGAAATAATTATTTAAATAATAACTTGAATGATCGTTTCATAACGCATCGGTCTTGGAATAGTCTCCGAATCGAAAGCCGGTCTCAGTATCGGAATCGTTTCCTGCTTCATAATCTCGAACTCATCATCATTTACTTTCATTAAAAATTCCGAGAACTCAGTATTAGTATAAATCGTTTTGATCGTGGTATCGTCTCGAAAATTCTGGTCTCGAATAGCCCTAACACCCTATAGAAAGGGCAAATAGTTAACTTTTTAATTTACTTTATTTTATAGGAGTATTTTATTTGACTTAGAGCAGTTTCCCAATTCTTGAGGCAAATGAGGATTCTAATCCTAACTTAGTAAGTTATTATTTAAATAATTATTTTGGATTCTGGCCTAACAGGAAAAAAAAATATTAAGATAGATTTTGAATAATTTTCGGATTCTGTCAGAATACCGTTAGGACAGTTCCATAGACTCCATCCCCCTCGAACAGAAATTAGCAAATTATTGGCATAAAAAACGAAGAAAAAAAAAGACGACCACAAACTTAGTGATATAAATCTGTTTCCGGACTTCGTAGTAACATTTTCTAGATCATTATTAAAAAAAAAAAAAGATGACACTAAAAAAAGAAGTCTAGCAACTGAAAAGGTCCTTTAATTTTTTTTTTTGAGGTAAAACAACAAGAAGTTGATGTCGCCAAATCGATAATTGCATCTACCTGATTAATATTCCACACAAGTGTATATAATTACCGATCGTGTACAATGGTATCTCTTATCTCATCCGATTCTAAATGAATTTTAATGTCCGCCTCAAAGTTTTTTTTTCTCACGTTTTTTTTCCAGTTTATTATTTCCCGAATGTTTACATTTAGGTCAACTAGAAAAACTTTTTTACGATATTATAAACACGCGCGAAAAGACCTTGGGGTTATTTCGCATTTAAAACAACATGTATTTGTGCGTGAAAAAATCATTTCTTCAGATTTAAAAAAAAGTAAGCAACCAAAAATTGAAAAAAATAAATGTTTTGTTTACCATTTGATCGCGTGCTTTCTATAAGCTTTAGCGTAACACTTTCTAAGAAACTGAAAATCCAAGGGAAAAAAATAATCGTTGTTATCACATAAAACCATTTGGAATTCCCTGGAAAAAAATTCTCAGAACCATGTGAAAAGTTTTCCTATGGAAAATTTTCAAAAAAGCAACCATTACTCTTAATTTCAAAACTAGACAGCCTGCCCCTGCTAGACGAGAAGTAAAAAAAAAAAATGACACACGAGGAAAAAAAAACGTTTTTGACAGCTAAGCATGATTTATGTGAGATACTTTATTTTGTAACTAGCCTGTACGTTTGCAAGAGAAATTTAAAAAAAAAAGTTTTTCCGACTCTTAAAACGAGAAAATTTAAAGGTCAAGAAACAGATAATGAGATAAGCAAGTTGAATAGCTTTCGATTTTGATTCATTTTAAAATTCACGTATATAAAAACTGTTAAATGACGAACTAAAAGACTTTCTCGTAAAGTAGAAAAGTTTTCATAAAATTATGAAGTGTTCGGTCGCTGTTGCTAGATTTCTTATTCGAGAAAAGAATGACAAGTCTCAGCTGGAAAAAAATGGAAACAAAAAAAGGGGAGAATTAAAATAGGAAAGTTTCATTAATCTCAACTGCAAATGAGAACCTCCCCTTAACAGTCTAATCTTCAAAAGAAAAAGATTAATTTTTCTCTAGATAACGTGACTTGTCTCTAATTCATCAGCACGCCAGTGCAAATGCAACATCTATATCAAGAAATATATAGCTCTGTCCTTTTTTAACTTCAACACATTTACTTAAATGGTAGTCCTGTTCTTCTTTCCTTCCCAGACCCAATTATCATCGGCTAAAAGTTCTTTTTTTTTTCTTTTAAATTAATGAGACTGTGAAAGGTGAAAAGTAAAAAAAAAAGTAATAATGGTGTTTACCAAAAGCATTGTTTACTTTTTGATCATAGGTACGAAAAAGATCTTGTCCTTTTTTTACCAATTAAATATATTTTTTAAATCACTTTTTGCTGCCACAAAGATGAATTCAAGATCATGTTGGGTGCCTACCACCTGTAAATGCAAATTCATCTATTAAGGAATATTCCTGACCTGCTCTTTGCCTTTTATTTTCAATTTTAAGCGAATAATATTTTTTTCTTGTTTTTTATGTGCCAATTATTTTGCGCCAATCCAAGCCCTTGTACATGTTGGCAAAAAAAAAAAAAAAAAATTGCATGTAGTTAGTGTTAAATGTAAAATAATTCTTACTCATTTTATTCAAAAATAAGCAGGAATTTTTTTTTTTTTTTTTTTTTTTTTTTTTTTTTGCGAAATAAAAAAATTTTCCCAAAAATTGAAGTTTTATAAAGTTTTTTTTAAAAACTTATTCTCAAAATGAAAGCATCCAGGCATAGAATAGTTTATTAAAAAATGCAAACAAGCTTTATAATGGAGAGTTTTAAGCCTTGAAAATCTAAAAATTTTTTAATTAATATAGTGGAAATAAATAAGTAAAATTAAATACATAAAATAAATTTCCAATATTTGAGTGATCCATCTTATTGTGACATATTAGTGATCTTATCCAAGTTTACTTTTGGAGCTTTATATTTACTCACCTAATTTTTTAAAATTTTTTTGGCGATTTTTAATCTTCTTCCCCTGCTAATTATAAAGAAAATGCGCTTTTCTTACGGAGACTGGTATCATTTGATTGACAACTCCTCCTCTCCCATTCTTCTTCTCTAGAATGATGACATTAATTCATGTAAAGCCACTTTCGATAGTAAAAGTTTCTATCTTATTCCGCGGAGGAATTATTCTTGCTTTTAGAGCCTGGAACTAAATATATAAAAATCGTATATTAAAAATTTGTCAATCAAGATACTAAAGCTCAGTTTTTTTTGTTTACAGAAATTTTATAAAGGAACCAAAGCTAAAAATGTGAAAGTGTAAAAAATATTTTGTAAAAAAAAAATAAAATAATAAAAAAAAATGAATCTTGTACCTGAATTTGGTGTCTTCGGTAACAAAATTTAAAACGAATAAATTAATTTTTAAAGAAATCGAACTATTGCAAAAAAAATGAAAAACACAAAAGAGAAGGTATTGGTAGTTGTCATCCATAACAACAAGTATAAAGATAAAAAAAATACAAGAACGGACGAAGAATGTTGATAGTTTACAGAGCGTGGCAATATACGCGGCCGGCAAGCAGTGTTAAAAGAAATTTAAAAAAATGCGTGAAAACTCTTAATTTTTAAAAAAATCAAGTGCGCCATTCCAATTTAATTTCCGTTTTTTTATACATATTATTTTTTTATTTTCTTCTATTATATTTTTATTCGTCTAATCACACAATTAATTAATTAATTATTTTAAAAAAATTAAGTGCGGGTTCTTAATTGGTGATGATTACTATTTAATGTATCTAAAGCATTTAAAAATACTAGAATAATAAAGAAAATTTTTCCGAATTTTCTTATGCAAATGAAAGCGTGTTAACGTCATTTTAAAATACGAAGGCCTTTAAGAAAAATAGAACGAGGCGACGGAGGAAACGAAAGAAGAAGGACTAAGGTAAAAATGATTAAATTATTTATTATCCTCCATTTTACATCATCTCGGAATTGAAAGGATGCAATTTAAAATGCATCCGTCAACTCCGGGAGGAAAAGCAAACAAACGGAAGAATACTGTAACTCATGTCGTATGAATTGCAATTCCTCACAAACTGACTTGGAAAACAACGAGAGGGTGGAATTTCAAGCAACTTCGACCCTCAGAGACGTTTTTCCAACGCTTTGTTTCAACCCTTAGTTTGACATGTTAAATTTCTTTATTCTTAAGCATCCCTTATTTTTATTTTCTATAAGGGATGATCAGATTCCGACCCTATAAATTTAAATCTCTCGTCCGCTTTTCTTGCATCCATGTAAGTTTGTTAAATGTTAAGGGTCGAAGAAATTCAGAAAAAAAAGGGGATAAAGCTATTCTTTAATAATTAGTATTTTTTTCTCGCACAACGTATCCCTTCCTCACTGTGAATATTTTATGCATAAAGCATGAGGCAGGTTAGTGTAATCTCGTAGCAATTTGTAAATCGAAAGTAATTTTTTTTTCGAATTTTTTTATCGTCACTATTATTTTATTCATTCCAAAAAATTTCCTTTGCGCGGATCTAAACATTTTTGTTAATATGAATATTTATGGGGAAGAGGAAGAAATCTTCACGAGGTGTATTTAACGCCGGTAAAGATTATTGCGAATGATATTTAGCTTTTGGATGGCCAAAGTTTCCAAATGTATTCAGTTTTCGACAGGAGAGAATTTCGGAGTCGCAACCATTTTCGAATAAATCTCATTTAATTCTTCCATTACCATTTCTTATTTTCAATGCTTTCATTCATCCTGCTTTTTTTTTTGTTCCCTCATTCTTTCTTTTTATTTCGGTTTTTAATATTTCGTTAAGTTTTAAAAATATCGATTTTTGCGTTCCAGTTTGGATTACGCGTGCCTCCGGGAAGTTTTATTTTGTTAAAATCTTAACGTTTATGTGCAGTAGCGTATTCAGTTGAGAAGAACAATATCGGTTTTAACACGGATACATAATAAGTCGGCATAGAGCATATGCCACTTATTTAAATTTAAAATGCAGGATTGCATTGCGGGAGGCAGCAGATAAGGGTTGTTCCAGCTGCAAGTTTTTGAATTTAATTTAGTGACGGAAAAAATGGAGAGCTTAAAAGAAGGAAATACGCAAATAATATATGTGAATGGGAATAAAATAGAATTTTCCTTATCTTGGACAAAAAAAAAGCATTGTCTTTTTTTTTAAATTTTATTTGTATTAGTTTACACTGCAATTTTATTTTTAACTTTTACTGCCACATGGTATCTGTGAAAATGTAAACGGATCATTTTAATGTCGAAAAAAAAAGTTTTGCTATTAATATGCAATGTATGTCCCCATTTAAATAATTACAAAAATTATTGAATGATTTTTCAAAAATGCAATGCTTATTAGATGATTACAGAGCATAAAATTGAAATTTTAAAAAAAATGTCTTATTTTTAGTGGTAAGAGGGGTAGAGGAGGGGGAGGAAAGCGAACTATTTAAGTCAAAACATTCCGTATAGGGCTGGCATTACTTTAGTTCTATTTTTCACTGTTGATACATTGCAGAAGTTTTCAATAAGAGTAAAATGATATCGACGTATCCGTTTAAAAGATTTAAAAAATGCACCAAAAAAAATCATTAATTAACTTTCGATTTTGCCTTTATAATCATTAATAAAGATTCATCTGCCACCTAAAAACGGTAATAATTACTTAAATTTCAAATAAATAATGTTTCGACTTTTAGAAGGAACAATTATTGTATACATATTATCAGCTATTAAGTATAGGTGTCAGGAGTTTTTAATGCAAACCATACCAAATCGATTTGCATGTTTCTTGTGTTTCTGTTAAAGCAGATGTTACTAATTTAATCCGTATAAAGGAGGGTCTTTTCATATATTTTCAGTAATTAACACATAATGGTAAATTTTAAAATCGCATCGAAATCAGTCACTTAGCTGATAAAGAATGCAATTTATAAGGCAGATTTCTTTTTCTTTTTTTTTTTTTTCTGAAATCCTGTAATGATTTTGCTTTTATGGCAAGTGATCTATTTTTTTTACGTGAACTGGAAATCCTTCATATTAAATTTACTTACAAGCTAGAAGTCGGAACTTATCCATCGAATGAAAAAACGTCGAAAATGAGCGGTCAATCGGAAATTTTCAGTTTTTTATCTTTTAATAGTCCTTATCATCACTTTTCATTACACATAAATAACATTAACTAGCTCTGTGCTTCTGACGTTTACCGCTTAATGCCAACCTACGAAACTTAAGAAAGGCGCTGGCAACTCCAACCCATTAATTTATTAATTTTTCGGTTCAACGTGCAGTTAGTTTCAAATTAGTGATTAAAGCAGGACGCATGGCCACCACCCTTTCCACTAGTAATAAAAATATCTTTTGAAACAAGACTGAAGAATCGAAAATTCAATATATTCGCGGGGTTTTAGTTTGTCCATATCCGGTTTCCGATCCATGTAACGAAATATACTATTCCATTACTAAACGGCGCAAATCTGAGTACAATATTTTCATAACTATCGGATTTTCTTTTACTCGTTATCTCCAATTGAATTTAAAAAAAAAAAAAAAATGACGAAGTGAATGAGTAAAGAATATTAAAATCCCCATAGTTAAAATTTCAACGAAACTGATCCATTTAGTCAAGACCACGCCTGTCAAAGTAGATGGAATCGTTCCGGTCTCTGCATTCGAATACGCCAAACCAAATCGTTAAAAAATACGGGAAGATTCATATTGACATTAACAGGAAAAAGGGATTCTGTTATTTATAGGCTACGAAATGCAACTCTGAAACTGTCATTTTTTTTTGTAGGGATGACATTTTAGAATCCGTCCCGTTAAGACAGGCACATACGCTTCGATTCTCCTTTCTGTTTTTTTTTATATAAATATTTTTTTGTGTTAATAATGCGTAATGATTTAAAAAAAAAAAAAACCTATATGCTTTTCAAATTTTTGTTTCTTGTTTGTCGGGTTGCCCTTCAATATTGTTTGATAAAAGGAAATACGGGAGAGTCACGCCATATACTGCATGCATAGTATCTGTAATTGAGTTCTATTTTCGTGACCTCATTGGAAGTTTGGAAAGTTTGGGGATTTGAATGATGCCACGCATATATAAGGTACATCCCACTTTCCATCGATCCAAGAGTTTCGTTTGCTTCAAAGTCAACATTTCTAGAGTAAGAGGAATCGGGATGCGCTCTAATTCATCCTTTGAACGGATTGACTGAGAGGAACTTCGGGAGACGAAGAGGAATCAGAAGAGAGAAGATCAGGTGGCACATTAATCAAACAAAACGACTTTCTTCGTTGACGTATCTTGTAGATCGGTCGGAAATTTGATCCTTCCATCCTTGGATTCATCTTTTTTTTTTCTTTGGGGAGAAGAAATAAAAAAGGGAAAAGAATGTCGGGAGTCGATTGGGAGAGGAAAAAAATGGCGCGCAACCACTTCATTTTTTATTATGAATGTTCGAAAAACATATCGGTACTTTAAAAAAAATGCCTCCCTTTTATATTTACAAAAACTTTTGTTGTATCACATGTCCGTCAGAGTGTAAATCCCCTTATATCCGTATCCCGTAAAGTGACGTGACGTTATGCCTCCCCCTTTCCTCATTTGCCCTTCCTCCCCTCGAAACGAAGCTTCCTTCATCCACCGAACGCCATAAATCATGCCCCTGTATCTATGGCAACGCAGACTCCCGTTCAGTTTCAAGTGACAGCCTGGATATGTTATCTCGACATAATCTCATCTCTTTTCTTTTTGTTTTCCATAGTGACTAACCCTGCGAAATAAAATCAGGTGTTGAGTTTGTTTTCTACATTACAATCTGCGACAATCCAACCTTTTTTTTTTTTTTTTTTTTTTTTTTTTTTTATTCTTTCTTTTTTTCTTTTTCCGTTGTTTCTGATTCTTGACATATATTCGTTTTATTTACAAAAATGGCAAAGTGCACGGAGATTCCGAAGAATCCGAAAAAAAAAAAAAAAAAAAAAAAAAGACGGATCGTAAATAATGAGAAAGAAAAAACTTCAAAATTGCAAAAAATTATTTAGTGAGGAAAAATACTCCCCTAAATGGTTTGGTGCTTTGGCAAAACTTAAGTGAATGTTTTATAAAGCTTGCCATTGGAATGATGATACTGCTATACCCTGTTAATTTCTGACATTGAAATTCAGTTTTACATCGCGATTATATATTTGGTTTGAATCCCCATTTACAATTGTTATGTAAAATGCGTTTGATTCAATTTCGCAAGGTTTTGTGGTAAAGTTAGATCCAATGGATTTTAAAAGGTTCAGTCTTTAAATGCATTCGTTTTACCTTCGTGAAATTTTGGCAGTTCGTAAAAAAATTAAATAATGATGATAGCGGCATTTTTTAGAACTTTATGGATTGATATAGATCAATATAGGAGCAGCTGATATATATGCGACCTATTTTGATACAAACAAGGTTGATAAAAAATCCATATAGTAAAGCATTTGTACGTTGTTATGCGGTATTTTCCTAAAAAATGCAAACGGGCCTATTAAGAAACTTCATTCATGTTAACAAGAAGCGGTTTCCGTTTTTGTACTTGATCGTGAAAACGAGAACAGCCGAGCCCAAAAAACTGAGAGAAAAACCCAAATGGAAGACTTGCGTTTAACTCATGACGATTTTCTACAGGGATCTTTGCTTATTTGTGTATTTTTTTTTTTTTTTTTTTTTTTTTTTTTTTTTTTAGAGAAAAAGATACTTATTGCTTAATATATCGGTAAATGTTCGAGACGTACTATCCTTTTTACGAATTAAATTTTTTGTAAATAATTTTTATTCCAGCAGTTGCAATGTCTTTCTTATTTTGCCTGTTATTTTCACATAAATATATGAATTAATTGTATCACAATAGAGAAGTTTGGAACAATGCTTTGAAAAGAATTTTATCTGAAAGGATAGCACGTTTGTGTAAACTCCGTAATGTTACATAAATAGATTTCGAGAATATTCAACATAGTTTTTTGTCGAAAGAAATATTGTGGTCTATTGTGCACCACGTTGGTTCTTCTTTATTTTTTGTCAACTTTTTCTTTCTTTTCTCGCCCTGTATACGATACATTCCATAAACTTATATCCCTCAACGAAGTCGAAATTACTTTGGCGTTGAAAGAGAAATCAATTGGAAGTTAAAAATTTTTTTTACCAGGAAAAAACTTTACATCGTACTGCACATAACAATCGAACTAAATCTGAAAGAGAGAGGACTTCGGATTAGGAAATTAAGAGGCGTTTCTCTTTGCTAAGGTACGTCGGACAAGCGGGTCGTGGGGATGGAAGAAGGGTAATCGGAAATATGAAACAGGAAGTTTAACCCGCGTTCCCCATCTACTCTGAGTTAAGCTATTCATACCGTTTTGCTTTGAAAAGATATCCTTTTTCGATATAAGGCCATAAAAACATTTATTTTCGCTTTCCATTTATTAATGTCATCATTTTTTAATTTCAGGTAAGGGGATACAGAGGTTTCTAAAAATAACAAGAGCGAACGCCCTTGTTGACATCATGCGCGTAAGTTGTATTCAAAAATGAAATTGGTTACTCTAAATTGCCCTAAAAACTTTTAGTAATTTCGTATTTACATTATAATTTTTAACACTTTTTTTTAAAGTAAAAATTCAATGTAGAAGAAATATTGGGTGTCGGTAGCTGTTTACAAAGAATCAAGTAAATTACCTGTTATTGAGCATTAGGTGAAGAAGCAATATCGTCTGAGATAAGATTACAGAATATAAGGTAACAATACAATGTTCGTCTGGTGAGGTCTGCAGTATATTATAATTCTTACTCTATAAATTAAAATAATTAGTATAATAACAATATAATTACTGAGTCCGACAATAACCTCGAGCGCTTTAATATTTACAATGTGTTTTATCTACTTTTTTTAACAAGTCCCTTTTTTTTACAATCAAGTTTAATTAATTTTCACGGTCGTTAGCTCAACATTTTTCTGGTTGGAAGTTGATCGGCAATTTTTATTTTTATTATTTTTATTTTTATTATCAATAGGCCCATGCGACATGATTTATATTATTGGTAACCAATTTAATACTATCGGAGAAGTATAATCAATAAAGGTGTGTAGGTGCCTTATCGATTAAATGCTGTAATTGGTCTCTTAATTTTTTTTATAATAAGAAGCGGAAGTAAATTAATCTTTCGGTAGACTGATTTAAGGGTTGTACTATGCATTTATTTAATATGTTTTTAAATGGAAGGTGTTGCTCATAGGTTATCAAACTTTAAATTTTAAGAGCAGGAAAAAAATCCTATTCCTTCTTACACCTTTAAAGTTGAGAAAAAAAAACTTGTTGGCGTATGTATCAGTGATTGCTTGGAAGAGAATTATTTAAATTTTAGATATTGCACTGTATTATTCACTGATTAGTTATTCAATATTTAAAAATTTAAACTAAAAGTTAAAATGAGTTGATGATCGCCTGATTTTGAAAATCGACTGAGGACATTGAAAAAAAATCATAGGTCCCTTGGGTTTTCGCAGTTAATAAGAAATGTCACTTGCGCAAAAATTTTATTTTCAAAATCAACATAACAAGAATGAGCGAATTCACTATAAGATGGCATGCCAGTCGAAAAAAAAGTAAATTTTATTACTGATACATGTCAACAAGCATTTTTTTCACAATGCTTGAACCGAAGCCAACTAGTACCTTTTAAAAACATGATCACTCTTCTTCTTAGTTTTTTTTTTTTATTCACGGTTATGAATTTGACGACAATTAATTCTACGGACATTAATAATGATGACAGTGTTTTAAACCGTTTGATTGCTGATATGCAAATACATAATATAAAGAAAATAATTTTTAAAGGAACAAACTTTTATAGTAAAGAGAAAATCGCTAATTTTTTATCACAAAAAAAATATTTATTTTTATAATATAATTTAATTTTCGTATTACTAGAACCCCAGAGCAGACCGAATGCTAATAAATTATCATAATGGCGAATGTGAAAATATCAATTTAGAGTCGTATCAATCATAATCACCTACATTTGCGTTTTTTTGTCCGGTTTAATCAGTTGGTCTAATTCATTCAACTTGTTGGTAAACTTTGTTAAAAAAATTTACTAACGAAAAAGATTTATTTACTGGCAAATATCCCCGGGATCGGGATCGAAATCGTTCGCGTCGAACCGTTTTTTCAACTCCCAGTTATTTTTATCCCTTCGATTTGACGGTCGTTAGCGAGATTTTCACCGACTTCATTTCAGAATTTGAATCTCGCTGGGTGAATGTTATTCGATTATTGACAACCGATAGACGAGATGCAGAGACTGAGGTTTTTAATTGACTGGAAGGGGGAAAAAGGAGAGGTGATGTTCTGAAAGTTAAAAAAAAAAAAAAAAAAAAAAAAAAAATGGATGTCATTGTTAAGTAGACGAAGCTGAATAAAGACATTGTGTGACCCCTCGACATGAAAATTAAAGTCATTAGCGTTACCTTGACCTTGGTTACTTCCACCCCCTTTTTACAACCATCGGTGTTGTGTAGTCCTTCATGAATTTTTTACCTTTCTTTCCGTGCTGTTGGTTTTGTTTCTTTTGGACATCAATTCTTCGCTTTTTTTTCTCTCTTTTTTCTAAAGTAACCTTTTCATTTCACATCATCAACATTTTCTTGTTTAATTACTACATAATATTATGATTCGATTACGATATGCCTATCTTTTTCTTCCAATATCGGTAATTGCTTCACTGTTACGAAGTTGCTCAAAATATTCTTGGCCTAAGAAACATGTCTAGTTATTTTTTGATTTGGCAAATCAAAATTAATTTTAAAATTTTACGAATTTTTTAGACATAGTATAACGAACAAGAAGAGAAACTAACACTCCAGGGTAGAGTGGGGTAAAAACAACACATGGGTAAAAGTGAGACGGCCATAATTTTTTTAAGTAAATTCCCCTTCTGTCTTGGCCGGAAATACCCCGTATGATTTTTTCCCCGCTATACATGACTGAAATTAGCTGAAAAGGGACATCATACAATTTAGACTGCATAGTTAAAACTATAACTTTTACTTACAAATTAAAATTTAATGAATAAATAAATAACGGTGCTTTACTTTTGCCCTCAAACGTATGAAAGAGATTGACATCCAATACCTATGAGGTCCGAATTAAAATACTTAAAATAACTCTTACATTTCTTACAGAACAATTAAAAATGGAAATTAAAAAATATGGGTTTTAATCAAAAAATTTTATTTACTTCCTAATGCAAATATAAAAACAATCAGTTCGACATAGGTAAATTAAAGTCTTAATTTCTATATTAGTCGAAATCTGTGCATAGAAATCTGATATTTTATTCAAAACATTAATTTTTGTCATTCAAAATTCAATCAATTAATTACTGTAAAATACCTTGACTATACTATGCATGTTTCTGAAACCTCAATTTCGAGAGGCAAAATTTTAATAGGAAGAATGAGTTTAGAAACTGTAGAAAAAATCGCATATGAACATCCAATAATGATAGACAAATCCATGATGGCGGCGAGGGGATAAATGGGCGCCATTACTGCTCTTGCGCTGTGCCATTCAAACTTGATTAGCTGTCCCTGTCATTATTCCTTTAACCCTATAGGTTACAAGTTCTCACTTATTTTCTTTTCCAGTTTTTACTTACTTGCTTACTTATTTATTTATTTTGAAATTTTATTTCTTCGACTATCTTACTTTTGAGCAACATCGCAGGCATGAGTTTTAAATCAAAGTCTTTTGCAAACAAATTTTGATAAATTCTCTTCAGTGATTAGTATCGCTTATTTCAGTACAGACATCAGTTATTAAATACGATTTTTCTTCATCTGTTACGAGACTGCTAAATAAAATTTTAGTGCTGGCTATCAGTTAAGGGATTGAGGGTTAAATCGCCTTCTCGGCCTTAACTTTTGTTCCGTTTTTTAATCAACACGCCATTATTATTATTAGTTCAAAAATACTTAGAAGGTTTTATATGTCAATGCGTGAAGACATAAAGCTCCACTTTTTCGAGCTTAAAGATAACATGTATTTCATTTCAAATACAATTTAAAACTATGAATCCAGACATTTAAAAAATAAAAATTTTATTCGCATGATGACTAGTTGGATAAAGCTTAAAAAGAGGGGGAAAAGATAATCATAAAAATTATAAAACCTGCATGGTGTGGATGGTTTGACTGCAGTAAATAAACTTATATCTTCATGATTACAGACAATACTGTATACGCCATAAGCGATGGCACGCGAACAAGCCGTATTATCATTATATCCATAATAACGATGCATACAATTTTTTTTTTTTTTTTTATCATGGAATGTTTATACAAAGAGGAAGTGAAATTTTTTCGAGCGGATACTTTGGGAAAAAGCTTGCCAGAAGAAAGAAAAGCCCAAGGGGTTTCATTTATTCTTTTTTTTTTTCTATTAAAAAAAAAAAAAAGAAAAAAGAAAAAAAAAAAGGATGGTTGGGAAAAACAGCAGTAGTAATGATATTAACCCCGATGAAACCCCATTTGTAAAATCTCAAAAACAGAATCGCAGAATGACGTACGATTTTTCCAGCTTTCTAAAATGGAAAATTGTTCCAAACATGGAGTTTTTTCAATTACAAATCACTTTCCTGGAACTAATTTAATTTCTCGTTCCTCTAAACATGTCGAGGGTCGAGGGGGTGGTGGATGAAGGTTGAAAGTAGCGCCAGAGTTGTATCAGAGGGGGAGAGAGGATACAGAACCGAACGCAATATATACCGTATATACATGTATTTTTTTATTATAAATTTTAAATTAAACCACTTTCATCGGTTTATTTGATTGGTCGATTGATTTAAAAAAAAAATAATAACAGGAGTATACTGTACGGTTAAGAAACCGCAAATGCTTTCCATGTTACAGAATTTGTTGCTTTTACCGCATACTTGTTGAATGTGAAGAATCTATTAATTTTCTTTTGAAACCACAACATCTTTTTAAGCAGATAATTAGTATTAGTGTTGACATTCATGTACAGATTGTTTGCCAGGTTATATATAGTTCATTTGCATCATATATTTTAATTAACAAGAATAAAATAATAATCCTGCTTATGTCGAATTTTGTGACCTCCCGTAATTTATATAACTTGTCGCCTATTTTAAAATTTTGGTTTCTTTTTCTGAATGAAAAGGCATTTCCGTTTTCAGACGATGAATTATTTAATGATTATTGTCGGTAGCAAGAAAATAATAAACCAGGCACTTATAGTAATAAGACGGAAAAATAAAAATTGTCCACAACTTTGAAAAACTTTAAGTGGGTTTGTCCTTTAACTTGAATTTTACTTATCAGCAATTTTACTTCATTCTTGTTCATTACAAATTAATAAAATGATTTTTTATCGGAGCATTTAGAACTTTGCGCTTAAGTTAATTAGCGCCAAGATCAATCAGGATATATCTGACAATAATTATCTGAAAATGTCATTCATCTGGGATGTCTCATTTAAATTGTTATTGACAGATTTTATTTTTTTTCTTCTTTTGAATCGCGCTGTATTTCCTAAATGAATGAAAAAAATTAGCTAGTTCAAATTGTAACGATTTTGCTTGATTTAATATTTTATTAGATATATGATGTACTGTATTTTGTTGATATTGCAGACGGAATTTGAAAATTTTTAATTTAAAAACTCCGAAAAAGTATATCTTACTCAAAATGGTTTTGCATATAAATTGATAATATCTTGAAAGACTTGAAACGAAGTTAATAATGCTATTATATAAAGGGAAAAGATCCCAAGTCAATCTGATCACACGTTAGGGTTCTAAAGAAAAAGGAAGAAAAGAAGATAAAGCAGTTTTACTAGCCCCGTAGTGTCGGCTGTGATGAACAATTTGAAAAATGAGTGGAAATGGCTGCTGGAATAATATGAAGATTTCATTTGTGGGAGCCAGCATGGGGTAATGTGGGGCATCACTCAACTCAGACCGTAATGGCCATAATCAGTCACAGGGATAATAGAGATTTTAAAAATAAAATTACAAAATGGCAATCCTTTCCGGCTTCTTTATATTGTCGACCTTGGTTTTCTTAACAGTTCCATCGCTTCAAGACTGAAGCCAGCGAGGTTTATGTTTTAATTCGACTCGCCTCCATCTATTTTTCTTTTCTGAAAATGATTTAGCCTAGAAAATATTTTTTTTTAGAAAAATAACATTCTGCTTTCGCGAACAGGATCAAGGTGTAAAAAAAAATTAGCCCACCCAAGTTCATTTAACCGTTAAAAAAAAAAAAAATTGCATTAAGGTTTTTAAACGTGTTATTAAATTATAGACAATCTAATTCGACAAGTTTAAAAATTAAAATACTCGTTTTTCTCCTGTCACTTCCGTCTGTCTGTCAAAATTTGTTATTATCTACTTTCACCGCAAAAACATACTTGAAAAATAAGAATTCATCCTCTCCTGTTTTCGTTTTCAATGCGTTTGGTCGATTTCTTTTCTTTCTCAACTGGAACCTATACTCAATGGGACATGGGATAATATCAGCAATCAATTCAAAAATACCTTTCTAAATGTTTTACATCAATCTCCGGCTCCCCTCGGTTCATCTTACTTCGTTTTGACATGTTCCAATATGGCGACCTTCATTTTTCAAGCTATTGTATTGATGAGACGATATTGTTTACCCTCATGGAAATTGGTATTTCATGTTCAGCACCACACTACCTGTATAATAAAAAAAGGAACATCGTTATGCATCAAAAGAACGACCATTTTGAATGTGGGGGGGGGGGGGGAGGGTAGAAAATTTTTTTATGCTTCGAGTTTTCCTCGAACAAGTTTTAAACCTAAAAAATTTTATGGTTTCCGCTTATGTTATAACTGTCAACCGGAAAGTTCATTTTTTTTGTTCAAACATGTCACGCAAAATAGTATACCAAAATGACATTTTCGATTCATAAATTGTTTAGCATAACATCCGGCAAGGTGGTTAAATAAGAAGAAAATGCCATTTTCGCTCCTGACAAAAATCCTTTGCATTGCGAACGAGCGAAAAAGAAGTGAATAGGATCTTAAGAGTCGGAATTTAATTCCGCCGAGGAAATATAAACAAAAGCAAAATCCGATATTTGAAATGTGTAAAATGAAAACAGAGAACAAGCAATACAGCAAATGGATTTCTTACTTGATCTCAGTCACTTATTTTGATCCCCGTAGGGGTTCCTGGGGCGGAAATTGCGTCGCGGGGTTGCAGAAAATACTCCAGGATTATAAAACTTTCTGCTGCGCGAAGAGGGAGGAAAACAAAAGGGAGGGGGGGTGCAGTCTTATAATTTAAGGGATCACTTTTTAAGGCATCTTACCACCAAACAATATCGTTTTCTTTTCTTTTCTTTTGTCGTCGACTTTCCTTTTTGCCTATAATATTATAAAAGATTTATAGCTTTTTTTTTTTTTTTTTTTTTTTTTTTTTTTTTTTTTTTTTTTTTTTTTAATGACTGGTTGGGCTGAGTCAGTTTAAAAAGTTCGTTACAGATTGAAAAAAGAATCATTTATCATTTTTTTATTTTATTTTATTTTATTTATATTTTTTTAAGAAAAATGCAGGAAAATGCTGGAAAATCAAAGGGACAGAAAAAAAAAGATCGCTTGTATACGAATGGAAAAGCCCCGGAAAAACAGGAAAGGATATGAATCATAGCAAAGATAGTGAAAATGATAAAAGAATAGTTGGGTCGGAGAAAAAGAAATGGTGGCCATGACTGCCCTTCATATCTTACCCCCATGGGGTAGATTTCAATTCGAGGGTAAAAACCAAACTTAGACCAGACTCAGTATAACCGGTCTTTCGCCGTAGACAATGAAGTTTTTTCAAAGGAAAAAAACCCTGAAACAGGTTACACAAATACAAACATTTTTTTTTCTATTCCTTTTCGTATGGGCGAGTTGTACGAAACGTTTGGATCGAATACGTAACCGAATTTATTGACCCGTGCGGATAATCGGATTAGACATGGCCGTTGTTTTAAACTGATAACATTAGTGCAAGTAATCGGTAAAACTGAAAATAGGTCAATAATCATGATGGAAGTGTACTTTAACTAAGCAAGCAGGTTACGTTTTTAGATTTTTACATGATAATGATCAATTAAAGAAAGCTGAGATAAGGACATTAACCGTATTTAAATAGGGAAACGGAAAAAATCTTATGAAAAATATACTGATAAAAATAATGCGATGTTTGGAAAAATGTGCTTGAATTAAAAAAATAATTAAATTGTGCGATGTTTGAACATTACATTATGTAGGTTTTCCACTTGCTTTTCCCGACTTTTTTGGTTAAAATTCTTATCACTCCAGCTTTTTAACGGGATTTAAATCCAGAGCGGGAAGAATAGGAGGTAAAATAAAAATTTTAAGAATAATTTTCTGAAAGGAAAAAAAAAAAAAAAAAAAAAATTTGATTAATTTCTTGCGACAGGTTTATTAATACATTGTTTGGTTAATTCTCGAATTTTTAACATTGTTGACTTTTCGGAAAAATCGCTGAAGACTTTCTTATATTGTCTAACGTAAAAGTTGGAATTTTTCATTTTAATCCGCATTTACTGTAAATTAATTTGCCCACAATTTTTTCAGACAAAGATTTTTTTACACGAAAGCTTTTTTAAAAACCAGGGTTGATCAAATAAAAAATTGATTTTTTATTTTCCAACATATTGGAAAATAAAAATTAATTAATTTGGTAGGCTGATTTAGCGAAAACTAAAAGATGTAAAATTTAAAATGCTGGAATTTTTATTGAACTTTCCGATTTAAAAAAAAATTTGAGACATATGCTTTTTTATCTAGAAGGAATCGTATGAGAAAGACGGTTTTCCTCGTCATACAAAAGAAGCAATAAAAATATGGAGAAAAAAAAAATACGAATTTCCCTTAAACTGGCAACACTGTTGCACGATTTTATCAAGGAAGTTTTCAGAGTGTCACATTCACAATGCATCAATTGAATTGGAACTTTCGGTTGCCTGTTCGTTGTGAGTTTTACATGAATTGAGGATTTTGACAGCTGCATGAGAATACTATGAGAAACAGTAAATGTCGTAACGCGCGCGAGGCAGGCTTTCGATCTATCCATAAGCCCTTTAAGTCTGAGAACGGGTTTTTTTTTGTTCTTGATTTTATCGTCTAATATTTTTAATTGACCGTGATATTTTGCATTTTAACAAGCGGGGGTTTTATAATAACGTGTAGTTATAATGATGATTCTATTATGCTTATTTGTAATTATTTACTTAATGACATTTATCACTTTCGGCGATGAGTTTAATGATTTACGATTTAAAAGTTTTTGATTTCGAGGAAAATGCGAAAGCTTTCGAAAGTTTGCTTTTCGAAAACGTTGGGCTTTCGTATCGCGTATAATGGAAACGTGGAGAGTTTTCCTTACGGTAAACGGAGCCAACTTATTTTCTTTTAACGTTTTTTGACGCCTTAAGGAATTAGGGAAGGATTATCATTATCATAATTTTAAACAACGAAACTGTTGGTAATTGGTTTTGATTAAATGGCCGACCAGTTGCTGGTAATATATTAATGATCATAATACCGTGAACGCATGCGTAGTTTCCCTCTTGTCATTCTGTAACAACAATCCGTATCCAATCTGCCAACCAGTTTTTTGACATCTTTTGATATTATAATTTTAAATTTTAGTTTCGTTTTTTTATTCGGTGCTGCAATACCTTTTTATATTATCTGTTGCCGGTATCTTTTTCAGTTGCGTGCGGACCGTGATTATTTTTTAAAATCTTTGATAATGACAAATGATGTCGTAATTAGTGATCGGATGTGGGCTTCGTCAAAGTCATAAACTGTCGGCATGAGGAAGAAAAAAAACCATCTTGGACTTGTGTTTATCTTTTAATATGGTACGTGAATAATGCGTTTTAAATCCTGGCCTTGGGTAAGTCGCAATACAGTGATGTCTAAAATACGCGATATCGCTCGTAATTTTAAAAAATGTAACTAAAACTGTATTATGATGCCTGGTTTCCCTTTTTTTTTTTTTTTTTTTTTTTTACTCGATTGAAACGATAAAACAGATTTGCGAGAAAAAAAAAAATTCCCTGTGTCACGAAGGCTTGTCATTCTCACGTCAAAACCCGTCCACAAAATCCAAAGAATCACGACCTTGTATACTGCTCTGGTTCGCAGTTCCCTGGAATATAACTCGGTTATATGGGACCCTCAATCAAAAGAAATATCTCGGCTTTAGAGCGTGTTCAGAAACGCTTTGTAAAATACCTCCAATTTAAGGAAACCGGCGTTTAATCCCATCGAATACAACTACGATCTCCTTTTAAACCATTTTAACTTTAAATCTCTCCAAGAAAAGCGTGAAAAATCGTTGCTGACGAATCTCTTCAAAATTTTTAACAATCAGCTTCATTGTCCTTCCCTTCTCCATAAGCTTAATTTCAAAGTTAATGTCGCAAAGATCTTTTTTACTTGCCAAAACCAAGAACTGAGATCTGCAAACGAGCACCCATTTACACTTTCAGGTTATATAATCTGTTTAATGCCAATTGTCATCTGTTAGATCTAGAGATGCCTTTTAAAGAATTCCAAGCCATCCGTACCGAGTCCAATCTAATACGCCAGCCTGGTTTCGCCATCTAATTTCCGTTTTGGACTTATCGACAACTTGGTTTGCTTTAAATTTAGTTGAGTTTATTTTACCTTTTACTTCATCATTTATTTTATTCTTTAATAGTTACCTTGTTAATAATTTTTTTTACAGTCATTTTATCATTCAAGCTAGTAATTAATTGTCAAATCATGAGTAATTGGGTAAATTTGATTATGCACTTTTAAAATAAATAAATAAATAAAAATAAATTGAAATTAATTTTTTTTAAAATATATTTTACAGTACCCTGATTCCGATAAAAAAAGTTCGCATAAAACCATTAGTCATTACATGCACCTTATGTATATATCGCCAAACCATAAATTTATCATATATCAAACAGATATGGAAAAAGGACCTTAGACGTAATTTACACGAGAATTTTAACTAGACTTACGAATCTTCGTAGGCATGCGTTTTAATAATGTTCAACTAAAACTTTAACGTTAATTAATTATAAAATATAACTAAATTCTAATAGAAGTCTTTGATTTCTTAGAGTGATTCGATATTCTGCATCACCGCTAGAAAATATAGGTAACTTTAATAATAATAACAGCGGAAATTTTGTATCATGATGCATTTTAGTGATCAGGTCCTTTTTTTTAAATCTCGGAATTTAGCATATACAGTCGACTCTCTCTATAGCGTAAACGCAGGGGCCGAACAGATATTTACGTACTACAGAGAGTTACGTAAAAACCGATGTTGACATAAAATAGAATTTTTTTTTCGAAAGAAAAAAACTTCATTACTGATAAGAAAAATGATTTTAATGGATAATTTTAATGAAGATTTAATTTTGCCGAGTTGAAATGCTACCGATAAACTAACTAAAACGGAACAAAATAAAATTATGATTCAAAGGTGTAATTTTCGATGCAAGATACTACAGGTTTAAAAATCGCGCGTTAAAAATATTTTTGCGGTTGAACATTTATTAAAAAAATATGACGTCATTTTCGTTTTTTTATAAAAATTAATAATAATTTTGCCCTTTTTACATGTAAAAATGGTCATTTTCTCTTTCAAAATGGTAAATTTCCCTTCAAAATTCAAAATTTCGTTACGTACTACAGGGAGTGGCGTTACGTATAAAGCGGAGTTCAAATACATGGTGTTATATGGGAATTCGGCCGGACCGTGCCAATTTTTACGTACTACAGGGGTTTTCGTTATAACCGATGACGTTATAGAGAGTCGACTGTATTTGCAAAAGTTCCGGTTTTCAATGGTTTCGTAGACAGGTAGCGCATTTAGGATTTATTTAGGTGCCAAGTTCGAATATTTCAATTTTTTAATATATCGTATGTGATTTTTTTGATTTGTAACTAACTATAGCAGCAATTTTCATGTCGTACGGAGTTCACCACTATGTAAAACGTTGTAGTTAAAACGAAATGCTGTGTTAAGAAATTTTTAAAAACAAAACAACACGGTAAAAAACTTTATGTTAAAATTAACATAATTATGTTATTATTTTAACATAAATATGTTAATTTTTAACATAAAAAAAAGTCCACACACGATTTATGTTACTGTTAACATAAGATTTTTTACCGTGAACCATTAAATTTTGGTCTCAAATCAATATTTAAAATCATTTGAAAATAATTTTAAATTTTCCCTTGCGATTGCACGGTATATAATACTATTTTTTTCAAAAAAAAAAAAAAAAAAGAGATCGTCAGTTTTCTTACGGAGTAAGCCATTCTTTCCTATAATGAATAGTCAATCTCCAAATTTAATTCAAACTTCAATTTTAAATTTTTTACATTTCTACATTTCCAAGTACTGACAGTTGTATTTTAATTCATAATTTAAATAGTGATATGGAAAGAAATAATAAGTCAAAAGCCTTTTTCTTGTACACTTTTCTACTTATAAATTTTGAAGCTGATAGTGAAAACTTTTCAAGACAATTTTTTAAAGCGAATCATATATCTGTTGTAATAAAGCCAAGAATTGGACAATTCTATGGGATCACCAACGATTTCATGAAATCTTTACCATTATATATAACAACGTCAGCCATTATATAAAAAACGTCAGCCCCCATTATATATAACAAAACAATATAATCCTATGAAAATTTCATGATTTCTCTTGTGATTCCAGAGATACACTAGGTCTTTCAGCTATTTATGGATAATTTGGATAGATATGGATGATTTTTTGCACAACCGCTGATTAGTGCAGATTTTATAAATTTTCACATCAAATCATTTGAATTAGATCATTATTGCAACTAAAATAGACTGTTGATATGACTCGCGCACTCTCCACCCTTATGCTATTTACATGAATAATACCGCTCCGCCTATTCAGTCGGAGTTCATTCATTATTCCGCCATATTTTTTACTAGAAAAGGATTCTGCACTTTGTCGAATTTCTCTTCCCAAAATAGGAAAAAAAAGTATTTGGTTTTTTAAAAAACTAAAATTGCAGTAAAGTCGAAGTAACAAATAAGTAATTAGTTCATGTTACTTTTGATAATTGATGTTTAGAAAACCTGTCGAATGAAAAAATGCAGAAGCAGACAGACAGCTTGACAGAAAGTGATTAGAATTCGATTTAAAAAAAGAAAAGAAAAAAAAGATGCTTGATCGCATGATAAAAGCACATTTCCAGAGAGTTTTCGAAAAACGTCAGCCCCCAAATAAAGATAGAGGCAAGGAGGGAGTGGAATTCGAACTGACGACGAGGAAATTTGAAAATGTAATTATTAAACGAAATGAACATTATAAAAGCCTGTTTGCGTTTTCTGCGAGCGGGGGTGTTTTCTATGTCGACAACGTCACGTCATCTGTCTTGTCTACAATATTTGCGGTTGTATCCGTGACATGTTTCAACTAGCTGAGTTTGACCTCGCAGTAGAATAATTGTATTATTTTTTATGAAATGACACCGATCTATTGGTTTTGCATTTATAGACTGTACATTTATATTTTCTTGTTTACCGATTAAGGTTTTTAAGTCATATTTTCAGCATTTTTTTAAAGGTTTTAATATTGGCGTTGGAATATCGAAACGAAAAGCAGGGGGCTTTTTTTAAAAAAAATAGTCCGATTACCCTCCCCCTAAATCCTTTGCTAGAGTACGAGCAGGGTGTTCTCTCACATACTTGTGCAAGCCCTCACAGGTATATATTTAAAATTCAGGGCCTATTTGAGAGATATTCGTAGCGTTTACCGCTAAGTGGTTTGCCATTGCCGCCGAGGGTGGGAGGCGGAGAGGGGAACCGTTGATTTTTTGACTTACGCACTAGTCTCGCCCGAGGAAAATTTATAGCTGTGAACTAAGTAAAGCACGACGTATCGCATCTCACGATTGAGAGTCAGCGTCAATACGATCATATGCATATCAATAGAAACTTCGTCACTACCGTACGGAGGGGCGACTTTGTAGGTTTACTAAATCGTTGAAAGCTTCTCTTTGGTTTTCAAAAAGCGCGAATCCTGGGTTTAGTCATATTGATTAGGACATTTCCTAACATTTATAGTACGTTTTGACCAAAAACAACCCCTCATGCGTGAGCTTTCGGTCATTTTACATTTTTTATTCTCCGATCTTTGAAACTTTAATACATTTTACGTTGAATTTAAAAATCGATCTTTTCTTTTTTTTAATTAGTCAAGTAAATGTTGGAATACCTATAAAAGTTTGTTATTGAATACTCAATGACGTAAGACAATTTTCGTGTAATTTTGTTTTGCAAAAGGCGGCACACTTAAGGCTCCAAATGCAAACTGCATTCTTGTTAGAAAAACGAATTAATTTAACGAAGCGGAAAATGTTAAGTCACGTGAGAGGTACCTAATCAAAATCAAAATGATCCGAAAAGATGCGTCTACTCGGTACTTAAACGCTCATAAAGATTAAAATTCATCTTCATTGAATTTTCACTGGAAATCAAGAAAACACCTACAAAGTCGCCCCTCCCTACGGTATTTAAAACAATACCCGGAATATTTATCTTATCATATTTTGTCTTAATTTTTTTTTTAAAGTAATATTCGATCTGTTGGTTTTAATCTATCTTTTTAATATCCTTCGATATGGGATTTCAGCCAAAAAGTCGCTTTTTATTTGTTTTTAATGATTCTGTATGGAGACAGAAGTGGCTTCTCAAAGAATATAATTCTTTTTTAATATTTTGATACAATTTAAAATAATAGATCATTTTGAAGCGGTATTCGTGATAAGCATCAAAGGATTCAGCTTGATTTTTCCCTTCGAATGTAGCCCTTTTTTTTATCGAAAAAAAGAATAGTATAGCAAATAATTATTTTAAAAAATGGACTGTATATTAATATGAAAGATAATGGGGATGATCGAATGATTTATGTCGATACTCCCTTGTATTAGAATCGTAGCGCGTCATGTATTTCATTAGCCCATTATACTTGTTCCTTTATTCCATTTCATTATCTTCGGCTGATAGATTTTTGATTATTGGTTCCAATAGGGTTCGATCTTTTTTTTTCTTCTTTTTTTATATTCCAATGATTTAGGACATGGAATGCCTTGTTATCATTTGTCGCCTGGCTAAAAAGGTTTATATTATTTTTTAATTGCCGTAAACTCATGGAACATCGATTCTTGCAGCTGTCTTAAAATAAAACGATAAGTCGGTATCGATTTATTGCAATGTCAGACTCAAGAAAAACTATACCTAAATGCGCATACAGTTGGCCTGCTGAGTCCTCTCTATTATGCTCTAAACTTTTTTTTTTTTTTTTTTGATGAATCTTAAAAATTTTAAATGAAAGAAAAAGTGAATGACATCATGTATTTTTGCCCTTGTTAGAATGAGCACAAAAAACGCAATAGTGGACTGTGTTACTTTAAATGGTTTAAAGTGAGAGTTGGATTCAAAACAAACTTGGGGAAAAAAAAAGATTCAAGAATACCTTTTTGTAAAAAAAAGATCGTTACCTTGAGAAAAGGTTGCTCTTTTTGTTATATAACTCCCATTATTTATGAGACTGAGATCATTTGACAGGACTGTGAAAGCAGCCTTACTCAGCCTAATTTCTGTTGTATTTGTCTACCCGAGCGTCGCTTGACTTCGCTTTCAATTAGAAACAAAACACGAGCAAACAATGGGTGACGTAACCTTTTTTGTTCCTTTCTCTCTCTTTTAAAACATTTCGGTCTTCTGCGCTTCATAGTGCGAGCTTTTACGATGTTCTTTCTCCGGTTAAACATATTTATTGAACAGGTTTTTTGCCATCGATCACGCACAATATTATAAAGCTCGTTAATCTGAATACGCCACTGGGCAGTACTTCAGTAATGCGGACCTGTTCTTCTCTATTCTATTCAAACTGAACCATTTTTGACATTCGAGAGGGTGTTCTTTGAAAATAAAAAAGTTTCAAAATGGCGGACTAATTCTTTTGACACGTCATTTGTGACATTTCTCCCCCTATGAACTATTTCTTCCCTTACCCTTAGTTGATAAATGCATTCAGGGTTGTTTTTCTAACTTGCACGACTTGATGACGCATTTTTGTTTCCTTCTTTTTGTCACCCTGATTAAATTCCATGCGAAATATCTTGTATAGGTCAGCCTTTTTTTATTTCATTTGATGCAAGATTTATTGCATTTCAAAATTAATTTCTTGTACGTTGATTTTTTTCGTATAAGTTTCTAAAGGGAAAAAAATCCATCACTATGGAGAGCATGGAGCTCAAAACAGAAAATTCAGAAGTTTTATTTAACTTTTACCTAACCAAGTACCATGAAGTATTTTTCTGTTAACGAATCTTGAGACCAGGCTTATAATTTTTTTCAGTATTTCTCTTCTCAAAAGAATTTGAAAAGTCTCCAGATTTTTACTACAAACGGCATAATTTTTTACTACGGTGTAAAGCAAAAAAAATTATTTTCTTTAGGGACCCCTCCCCCTCATTTAGAAAGCAAGTAATATTGAAGTTATAATTTGTATGATAACAGTTTTTTTTTACACATTCTCGGATATTTACTCTTTTATTTATTCGGTTTTAATACCTTTTTACAGTTTCTGATTTAGCTCAAGCAATTTAAAATTTGTAAGTTTTGTAAAAATTACAAAAAAATTAAGGAAAAAACGGAAACTATACTGACAAAACGCTCTTAGTAATTATCTTATTAGTAATTATACATCTACCTATAAGCTAAGGGTAAATTTTTTTATATATATTATTAGTAATTTTTACTATAAGTATGGTAAAAATGACCTTAAATAAGGTAAACATTACTAATAATATATATAAAATTTATCCTCAGCTTCAGGTAGATGTATAGTCACTAATAAGATAATTACTATTAATAATAATTACTAAAAGCGTTTTATCCGTGTAAGGATGCATTATTCCTTTTGTGCATGCAGTGAATTTCTCTTCATTATCGACTTTAAAAGTGCATTTTTGGTAATCATTTTAAAACTATCAATACTCGTATTCTAGAATCTTTTAACTGATTAATGACTGGTGTATCAGCATTGACAACTTTTATATCATTTGAATACATCAATAAGAATGTAAGCATTTGGAATTTCGGAAATACCTTCCGTCGTAGTATTTTGATAGAGGCAAATTAATCAAAAATCGTTGTGTGGCACGTTTAATAAAAAAACGATAGGCCTTTACCACCTTACCTTATTTTTTTGATAATGCACTAATCGGTCGGTTTTGATTTTTAGCATTTACATAAAGGGAATAATACAATTTTATTGAAATTCGATTCTTGCATTAGAACGAATTCCAATCACTCCCCCTGTCGATTCCGCCCTTTTTTTAAAACAGGGATTTTAAAATGGCATTTTAATTTCGTAGCTTAGGGTGATATGAAAATGCGGTTTTATCATTTCCCCACAATTCCCCAAATCGATCATTCACCAATACATGCAGTCAGTTCATTTTTTTCAATAAATCAAACTCTTTTATGCAACTTTCAGTTTTGCATTTAAATATTTGTTTAGAACGTGCGGGATTTCGTCAAAATTCTAAAATATATGGTTTTTTTTTTTTTTTTTTTTTTTTTTTGAAAAAAAAAATGTTTTAAAAGGCTGATAGCATTGTCTCCGACGCAGTGCCGAGGGGGAACCGAGAGGAAAAATTAACGGAATCACTGTTGAGTGGCAGCAAGGTTCAGCTACGGGAAAAGTCACGCGGTCCTTCTATTCATCCGTTCGGAAATGCTCACTGACGCGTTATGTTCTGATACCGCCCGGTCCAAATTTACAAATGATGACTTATTTTTGAATTATAGCATTTTAACAAACCCCTTTTTTTATCCTTTTCCACTCTTCCTGTTTTCCTTTTTATCAAATTTCCACTTCAACATCATCATTTTTTTTATTTTCATGTGAGATAGGCCTTATTCTTCTTTTTCCGATCAGAGTCGCGCTAATATTTTGTTACACAGGAAATTTTACGTTAAATTTTTTTCATCGTTTTTTATCTGAGCCTTTCCTTTTTTAAAACATTTCAAATCAGCTATAAAAGCCTTTGAAACAAGGGAAAAATAAAATCCACGGTCTTAATGAAACATCGGTTGAGTATTTTCTAAAAAATTAATAAAAAATGAAGAAAATATTCATGAAAAATTTATTGTCGTTTACCTAATGCCAAATATCTGACTGTAAAGCAACTCAAGTGTGTATATATATTATCGTAATTGCTCTTGTTGCGTTTGATTAACGGTGCTCGCCGGAGGTCGAGGTGTCCACACTTTTTTGCGTTTAGTTGATTCATCTCTAAACTATTTTCGCAAACTTTTGAGGTTTGAGAGGAAAAAAAAATGATTACCCCCGTCACCCTTTCACTTTTTTAACTTGTTTAATTGAATGGATAACGGTCATTTTTCTGGAGTAAAAAAAAATACCTTTGAACGGTCGTGACTCTAGACGCACTGACAGGAAATTATAAGTGAATTATTTACGATGTGATGCACATAATTAATGTCTCAGCTATTGAAAATGTTTGAATTTTGAAGAGAAAATGAAAAGTGAAAAGTTCTTGCGGTAAATTTATTACCTCTGTTACAAGAATGCAATTGGATTATTGCCAAGTTTATAAATTTCTTAAGAGACACACTTTTATCTAAGGACACTTCGCATCTTTTACCGATTTTCACATTTTTCTTCAATTCAATCTATCATTAACTCAATATTATCTCCAAACTGTATTTCTTTTTGGCGATTGCATACAAGTTTTTTTCAATTAGCCCATGTATATATAATAAAAGTGGCAACAATGAAGTAATGTATACAATAATAAAACTGGAAATATTTTATCTTGATCAGGTATCAAGAAAAGTTAATGTCTTAATTTTTAATCTGGAAATGAAGATATTATAATCTCATTAGATGTTTTGTTTCAATCCCTACGTGTCTGGTAGGGCTTTGTTTATTTCATTGCGTGAGGTGAAGTGTGTGATAATTTTTACATTATGGCATTGTAAAAAGTTAATTACTTAATAAAATCAAGAAATAGGATGTTTTTAAGTCAGATTATCATCAAAATAAACATTTTTTTTTTAATTTTAATTTTTTTTTTTTTTTTTTTTCGGACAAGAAAAGTAAGAATAAAAAGCAATATATAACTTGACTTGGTTATAGAGCTATGATGTGATATAGATCAAGTTCGTAAATAATAGGGTACGTGCGTCAGTCTTGCTTAAGGTGCTTTTCTTTTCATGGAAGTGTAAGTGTTACCTTTTTTTCGGTAATTTTTTTGACACTTTTCTCGGTATCAAATAATCCCATCCACGTAAGTATTAAAGTCCTTTTTGGTCATACGGCCTTTCTTTTAGAATCGTTGCCCTGTTGATTTGTCTAGCGGAACAGTTAAAAAGCTTTCTTTTAATGTAAACTTATAACAATGTCATTAGTTTTAAAAAAAAAAATTCCCAAGTTGTAATCTAGTTTAAAACTCGAATCCGAAATATTTATGGTTATAAAAAAATATTGTAATCGTTTTAGAATAAAAAGTCAAACTTTTTAATGATTTTTCGGCCTTTAATTTCCTCAGCTTTTATTGCGGTTTTAACTTTCAAAAGTGGTTTGAAATTACGGACGAACAATAAACCGATTGTTTGATGCAACATGTAGCTTAAAGTCCGCTGTTTTACGGTTATAATGCTTAAGAAGAGAAACTGAAAATATCTCCAGACTGCAGGCAAGACAGCGACAGAGCTTCTGTTCGTCAGCCAATATATAACCGGAAATCAATCACGACACATATAATTGAGAAGAGAGCGGCCATTGAAAAAAAGGTCGGGCCTGACAAACTAAGAGGGTTCGTGTTGTGAATGTTTGAAGAAAATGACTGATTACTTAGGGAATGGTTTATCTCTTTCTTATATTCACACCATCTCAGCTTTTTTGATTGTTTTTCTCCGGAATTTCTGCCAAGTCGTTTGTTTGAGAAAATCACGTGGCTGACTACCCAATTTCCCACAACAAAGCCCTCTTTTTTTTAAAAATATATATCTTACGTTCTGTCTGGTTGAGTAAGAAGAATTGAGCCATTATCGCTTGCTCATGTGAGAGATCAACCTTTCATTCTAATGCTAAATGTTTACCGTATAATGAACCGCAAAGTCCAATCTCAAATATTTTTACAATGGCGATAAAGAACAGTTCACTTCCCTGTTGTAAGCCGGTCATATGGTGCTAGGTTCATACGCAAAATCAGTCTCACGTTTGAAAATTCAATAAATAAAAGTCCTGTTAATTTTTTTTTTTTTTCGAAAAACGTTGTGAATGAAAGTAAAGAACAAATGTATCTCCGCTGGTTGGTAATTGAAAGATCAAACAAACAGTTAAAAGCACGTGGCGGGAGTTCGAATATGTCTTCATGGTCATTACAATTCATTTGCTTAACAAATGATAATCACTTGAATTCCCGCCAAAACACGTACCATGCTAACACAGAGCAATACGCTTTGTGGTTTTCCTCCTAATTACTATAATCGGGTACGATGTTGTAATCATAACTTGCGCTTCTTTTGGGCATTCTTCACTCTGCGCTCTTATTTATTTTATCCGGTTTAATGACCGGCGAACGTAAAAAATTCTGAAATGTTCTCGGATTTCTTGTGATTATAATATTATAACTGTTTTGAGTTGCTAGTGGGTCGGGCCATCCACCCCTCACTCAATCAACTTGTCAACTGAATTTCCCCCTTCGGCTTTGGGTCTTCTACAACTCTTAGAGACATCTATAGGTCACTTCTTAAACTATTTTAGTTCACAAAAATTATAGGGTGTTCCAAAATTTGATGGAAAGCAGTAGGGTCCCACCCTGACAAGAAATAAATATTTCCAAATAAATTACAGTAAAAAAAAAAAATAAATAATAAATAAGTAAATCAATCCTAGTTTTTTTTTTTTTTAATTTTAATTTTTTTTTTTTTTTTTTTCGGACAAGAAAAGTAAGAATAAAAACAATATATAACTTGACTTGGTTATAGAGCTATGATGTGATATAGATCAAGTTCGTAAATAATAGGGTACGTGCGTCAGTCTTGCTTAAGGTGCTTTTCTTTTCATGGAAGTGTAAGTGTTACCTTTTTTTCGGTAATTTTTTTGACACTTTTCTCGGTATTAAATAATCCCATCCACGTAAGTATTAAAGTCCTTTTTGGTCATACGGCCTTTCTTTTAGAATCGTTGCCCTGTTGATTTGTCTAGCGGAACAGTTAAAATACTTTCTTTTAATGTAAACTTATAACAATGTCATTAGTTTTAAAAAAAAAAAATTCCCGAGTTGTAATCTAGTTTAAAACTCGAATCCGAAATATTTATGGTTATAAAAAAATATTGTAATCGTTTTAGAAAAAAAAGTCAAACTTTTTAATGATTTTTCGGCCTCCTCAGCTTTTATTGCGGTTTTAACTTTCAAAAGTGGTTTGAAATTACGGACGAACAATAAACCGATTGTTTGATGCAACATGTAGCTTAAAGTCCGCTGTTTTACGGTTATAATGCTTAAGAAGAGAAACTGAAAATATCTCCAGACTGCAGGCAAGACAGCGACAGAGCTTCTGTTCGTCAGCCAATATATAACCGGAAATCAATCACGACACATATAATTGAGAAGAGAGCGGCCATTGAAAAAAAGGTCGGGCCTGACAAACTAAGAGGGTTCGTGTTGTGAATGTTTGAAGAAAATGACTGATTACTTAGGGAATGGTTTATCTCTTTCTTATATTCACACCATCTCAGCTTTTTTGATTGTTTTTCTCCGGAATTTCTGCCAAGTCGTTTGTTTGAGAAAATCACGTGGCTGACTACCCAATTTCCCACAACAAAGCCCTCTTTTTTTTAAAAATATATATATCTTACGTTCTGTCTGGTTGAGTAAGAAGAATTGAGCCATTATCGCTTGCTCATGTGAGAGATCAACCTTTCATTCTAATGCTAAATGTTTACCGTATAATGAACCGCAAAGTCCAATCTCAAATATTTTTACAACGGCGATAAAGAACAGTTCACTTCCCTGTTGTAAGCCGGTCATATGGTGCTAGGTTCATACGCAAAATCAGTCTCACGTTTGAAAATTCAATAAATAAAAGTCCTGTTAATTTTTTTTTTTTTTTTCGAAAAACGTTGTGAATGAAAGTAAAGAACAAATGTATCTCCGCTGGTTGGGTAATTGAAAGATCAAACAAACAGTTAAAAGCACGTGGCGGGAGTTCGAATATGTCTTCATGGTCATTACAATTCATTTGCTTAACAAATGATAATCACTTGAATTCCCGCCAAAACACGTACCATGCTAACACAGAGCAATACGCTTTGTGGTTTTCCTCCTAATTACTATAATCGGGTACGATGTTGTAATCATAACTTGCGCTTCTTTTGGGCATTCTTCACTCTGCGCTCTTATTTATTTTATCCGGTTTAATGACCGGCGGACGTAAAAAATTCTGAAATGTTCTCGGATTTCTTGTGATTATAATATTATAACTGTTTTGAGTTGCTAGTGGGTCGGGCCATCCACCCCTCACTCAATCAACTTGTCAACTGAATTTCCCCCTTCGGCTTTGGGTCTTCTACAACTCTTAGAGACATCTATAGGTCACTTCTTAAACTATTTTAGTTCACAAAAATTATAGGGTGTTCCAAAATTTGATGGAAAGCAGTAGGGTCCCACCCTGACAAGAAATAAATATTTCCAAATAAATTACAGTAAAAAAAAAAAATAAATAAATAAATAAGTAAATCAATCCTAGTTTTTTTTTTTTTTTTTTTTTTTTTAAATTAGAAAATAGTTAATGTAGATTTTCTTGATGTCTTTTATTTTTCATGTTATTTTTTTTTTCTTCATGCACTTGTTATTTCCGATTGACTGTAATCCCGAATTATTTACCAACCCTATCGAATCATTCTATCATTCAAGTCGGTTTTAATAATTCGATTAAATGAAAGGATTGAAGAGCTAAACGACTGTTGTTGAAAATTAAAATCCTAAACACGTGTAAAATGATTACAAACGAAACGATATTGCTATAAATTAAATGCAAATAATGATTGTTTTTGACGTTATCTGTTCGTGGAAATGCACCCCCAACCCTTTTTCACTCTTTTTACCTTTCTCGTTCCATTTCGACTTTTCCCTCTATATAACATTCCCCATGTAACATTCAAGGGGGTCCTTTTTTATTTCCAATCAATTCCAACCAACAACTCTTTTATTTTTTTAATTTTTTGTTTTCGTTCGACCCGAATTTAAAAAAAAATTGACGGCACGCGAATGCTAAGGAGAAAATTCGTCGGAAAAGTGAGTTCACAGTCCCCATCTTGAATAATATAATTTCGATTTTGGCAAATAAGCTTGTTTTAATCGTGAGGATTTAATTTGAATTACATCGTCGCATATTTTATAATAGAGAATTCATATTGCGGCGTTCAGCTTCTACATATTTAAAAATAGGCTTCATCCATTTGGAAACCTTTCAAATGAAAAAGGGGCAACTTGTTGTCACTGAATGTATGTCGTCTTGCATAATTCACGTTTCGCAGATTTTATCTTTTATTTCCTTGCTTTTTCGTCTTACACTTTTTTTTTTAAGTTGATGGAATGTATTTTTTAACGTTTTTAAAATCCGTTTTATAAAATGATCTTCCAATCTTTAAAAAATATATAAGTTACAGGCGAAGAATGGAAATCAAATATACCAAAAAAAGCAACAAGGAAAAAAAAAAAAAAAAACAATAATGATAACAAAAAAAGAGAAAAGAAAAATGTATGAAAAAGGAAAATCGGCGAAGTGTAAATGAAAATAATATGAATTGAAAATGTAAGCTATAAGGGCGGCGGGAAAGTAGAAAGCTTGGAAAAGCGGAGAGGGGAGGCATCACTGACAGAGCGAGTGATAAATGTATTAATTCATCTGAGAATCCTGCACCCCTTTCAGCCCCCCGGCCCCCGTTCAAACTTTCCCCCTATATTCATTGTTTTCGCGGTTACACTATTGTTCATTTCCAAAGGGTTAGCAACATTCTTCCGTTTTCGAGTCTGTATTGAAAATGAATTTGTTTACAAATTGTCCACCGAGCGTGGCTCTCGGGTTTTCCCCAATCCCGACGAAACCCTAAAATTTCTGTCTTCGGAATTTGAATCGCAGTTGAATCATTTTTGCAGCGGAGGGGATCCCGAACACGTGTAAGCTAAATTCGGGAAGTTCAAAAGAGTATTATTGTCGTTACCTTTAGAAAATCCTTTAATTCTAAAAAAAGAATAGAAAACATGGGGTTAAAAATGAACAGAAAGAGATAAACCCTTTAACACGGGGTTAAAACCACCCTTTTAAACAGCAATGTATTATTCTGGTTCTCCCCGGCCCCCTCGCTCTCGCCATCTCCCTCAGGAATCTTTTATTACCGCTCGTCTTCTGGTCTTTACTTTCCTTTCGATGATTTTTCATCTCTTGTTTATTTAAAAAAAAAAACGAAAAATCAGTATCTCGCATATTCATGTTCTTTTCGAAAAATAGAAGTGATTATTCATCGTTATGATTGGTACTTGATGCTTGTTTACAGCACACTTTAAACACTACACAAACAAAATTTGATAATAGAATAACGCACCCGTATATATGTATCATACCTTATAGTGTGGTTGTGGTTAAACACGAATTTTGTAGATTAAATATTTTTACTTTGAATTACCCGAAAATTGCATGCTTTGACCGTAAATGCAAATAAAATATATGTACGTTTTTGATTTTTCTTCGGACAAATCACAATATTTGGGATTTTCAACCTTCCTCGAACCGACTGATGTAATGTAAAAAAACAAACTGAACACAGTGTTGGCGAAATCGGCTAAAATAAAAAAAGAGAAAGCTGGTCGATTTAAGGTTGAGGGTGGTTTTATTTTTTATTTTTATTACTTGCTTTGTTGCGGTCGTTTCTTTTCGTAAACATTCGTAAACATTGATTTGCATACCTTATTCATACCTGAGACTATTGTTATGCAATATGACGCCTAGTTTCACATTCAGGGAGGACATAAACGTTTTAAAATTTCGAAACTGTACGAATTTATGGTGATGAATTCATAAATGAAGCTTCATAAATGATATTTTCTTTAACGATTCCAAGATCTTACCTTTTTATTTTTGAATTCTCAACTTGGAAAAAAAAATCAAGTTGAAGGTAATTCTTCAAATGGTCTGATTTGAAGCCCATTAGTAGAAACGATTTACATTTCCCTGTGCAGTTAGGTGCAATTAGCATTGTCGACTACTTGGTGAAATCTGACATGATAACCTGAACTTTTGACTAAAGTGATTGATTTTGGTAGAAGAGAAAGGGAAAATAGTTTTTCGGTAATATCAGCTCTCTTTGATGATCACAAGTGGGCCATTATTACGCATATTATGAGTACTAGTATCAACTACTGTGCTTTAACAGCGCTTTATTGGTTTTCATGTTTTCCATGACAGCTTTATGGTTTTTTTTTTTTTCACGAATAATGTCTTGTTGACGGTCATTCGTTGCAGCATTATTTTAGATGTATTGCAGTATACATTTTTCCTTTTCATATTGAGGAACTGGATAGATACTACCCAGTAAATTTAACACTCTCCGCCGATTATTATTATCATTCATGCCCAGAACCTCAGCTTTTTTCAAATAGTCTGCCAAATAAAGGCCTGTATCATTTTTTTTTAAAATAAAAGCTAGGCTTCAACTGAAAAGGAAAAGTAAATTGAATTAATTTTTAGCAAATTAACAAAAAAAAAAAAAAAAAAAAAAAAAAAACTTATAGGAAATTGCTTTCCAAAAGAGTAGAACCGGTATTATATCTTATCAAAGAAACCCCAATCGCGAACGAATGGCGTCTCAACGGATCATTTCTTAGAACTTTTTTTTTATAAATGTTTAGCACACCCTCTTTCAAAGAACATCGGTCTTTGTCTTATTCCGTTAATAAGAAAACCATGTGTAAAGCACGTTGCTTTCGTTTCCTAAAATTTAACGCTTATTCAATCACTAAATAATATCCAAAATAATATAATTTTTATGAATAATTTTGTTATGATTGATATTCGTACTTAAACCTACCGGTATTCTATGTCTCCTGCTTTCATACTGCATTTAGTACTTACTGAAAGTTTTATGCATCGTAAAAAAGGTGATAATCACAAGTTCCATAAAACTGTCGTAAACATGGCATGACCTAATTAAGAGTAAAATATAAATCTGAGATGCTGTTTCCGAAAGATGTCGGGGGAAAAGACGGAATTTGGGGGGGTTGTCAGACATCAATCTTCGTCTGGGTTTTAAAGGCTCATCAACATTTAGTGTGACGAACCACCCTCGAAAATGCATCGAATAGCAGGAATTATTCTGCTAAACTAAATATGCCACCGGTGAACGGAACGGTATTACTTTTGTCCCGGAAAACTTTTTTTGATATACGAAATTTGTATGGGGTAACGTGCTTTAGATTATTGGTTCCTGTATCGTTTTACTTTCGGGGTTATGCGGTTAGTTTTGCAACCGTTTTTTTCCCTCTTTCTTTGAGGATTTTTGTGTCTCTCGAGGATTAGTTGAGATTACGCTTTCAATTAGTGAGCTTTAGTGTAAATAATGAGATTTTTTTTTAGGTTCGTGGTTGGTGCTTTTAAAGAAATGAAAATATTACTAGGAAAATTTATATGAAATGGAAACTAATTATATCTATCTCGAATTACCGACTCGCGCCTTAGAAATCGGTTGTGAAACCTATCTAAACTGTACTAAATTAGTAACAATGTACGAATCCCCTCTTTATGTTGCCATTTTTTTTTTCGTGAAATCAATGAAAAACGTTAGAATTGTCGTGTGTTGAATTTAAATGATAGAACACATGGTTAGTATCAACCTTTTGAAAAACATATTCTGGTAGATTTCGATTGGTATATTTGTCAGTATATCGGCACAATTATTACATATTTTGTTGTCTTTTATTTTTAAGAGCCATGTTATTATTATGCAGTATAGTTTAAAAAATAGAGGACGTATTTTAAATTGAATGTAAAGCAGGCCAAATGTTAAAGTCATATCACTTTCCGAGAAAAGAAAATAGTAATTTTTTAAACTGAAAAGTGAGAAGGAAGGCGTTTTGACAAAATGAACTGGATGGTGCTATAGAAACGATAAAGAAATTATAGCTGCTCTGTCAAACTATGGGCTCTTACAAAATCGGAAAAATTATCATACATTTCACCGGCTGTGAATAGTTTTTTAGACATGCTCCTCTCCCTATACGAAGAATCTTAAATTTGGAATTATTCCATGGAAGAAAAATAAAACAACGTGCTATCGTTCTCTTTTCATTCTCAAAAAGCCCATGTTCAATTTTAGTATGTAATCATTAGCGCTTTTATGAATGATTTATTTAATCTATGTTGCCCCACTTACAAAACCGATAATGTTTCCTAAACGTTTAGTACACATATCAGTGTCAAATAAAATAAATCTGAGTGATGTCTCTATTGAAACACTTAACATACCGAATCATAATGTTTCCTTTATTTACTTTAGAGCATGGACCAACCCTCGTAGTTTAAAATGAACGAAACTAAATGAATGGAAGCTGTTATAGATACTTCCATAAGCCTGAAATAATTTTACATTAATCAGTTGTTTCAAGAGAATTTGCGGACAAATCCCGAATTAATTTTAATTATTATTTTTTTATTAGTAAAATGTGAAAACGTATTACGATTTTCCAGTATCCCCATTTTACAGCATCAGCAATTTTTTGGTCCCTCGATGGCAAATGTGCCAACCCGCGCCTAAAATCGATCCAGTTGTCGACAGTAGAGTTCTTCTTACAATTCCTGACCTATCGATTGTTTGATTTTTGGATATTTGTTTAACAAATTGTTCCTTTTTTTTGCAGGGGCGGATGCTTTGGGGATTCCTATTGGTCGAAAACAACAATAACCTCTTCAGCCGCACGTTTTCATCGTCCACAAAACCTTCAGCATCTGAAAGTGTTCGGGTGCAAAGTCCTCAATAGACGCACAAGTTACAAATTGAAGTTTATTAAAAATTACAAGAAAAAGCGGAAGAAGAGGTTTTTTTTAAAACGCTTCTTATTTTTGTAAATTTTTTTCGCGAGTTTTTTAATTTTGAAGAAAAGTAAAAAAAAAAAAAAAAAAAGTTTTCCATTGCTTTTTGGCGTTTAATTTGTGTATCTCTACTTTTCATTTTTTTTGAAAAGGTTATTTTTTAGCCCTAAAATGTTTTTCGTAACGTAAGTGTGTGTATAAAAAAAGAAAAATTAAAAAAAAAAAAAAAAAAATTATTTGGTGAAAATCTAGTCATGAGTTCATATTTCGCTAATCAATATATCCCAGACATGAGGAATGGAGGGGTGGTCCCCGAGGGACATCCCCATCAACATTACGGGGCAGTTCCTCAAGGTGAAAGTGATCATAGTTGTAACGGTGGTGAAATGAGACAAGGTATTCCTCCACACCATTATGGGGGCCCTCCCACAGGAGGTCAACCTCCTCAGGGCATGCCCTATCCGCGATTTCCTCCGTACGATCGGGTCGACATTCGGACAGCTGCTTACTACCAACAGCAGGAAATGGGTGTGGATACTGTGGACACGAATTCGTACGGTAGACCTAACTCTCCTAACATGGGTCACATGGGGGGGCCACCTAACGGTCACCAGACCCCGGTTGTGTACAGCAGTTGCAAGATGCAAGCGGCCGGCGTCCAGCAAAACATGGTGGCGGGGCAAGTGACTCCTCCGCTAGACGTCCCGCAGCCCCTCAACAATCATAACGCCAACCATATGAACCACCAACCGCATCATCATATGCAAATGCAACATCACAACCATTTAAAACAGGAATATCAACAGCATGAGCATATGCTGTACCAGCAGCAGCCCCCGGGACCGCAGCATCAAATGACCGCTCACCAGCAAGGGCCAGGTCCTCAGGGACCACAAGGGCCTCAAGGTCAACAGCCCAATAATACCTCATCTAGTTTACCTAGTCCATTATACCCGTGGATGCGGAGTCAGTTCGGTAAGTTGATATTATTACCATTAATCAAACCCTTCAAATCCAAACCAGTATTTTTTTAAACATTTTATCTTCAGTATAATAAAGGGGTTGGATTTAATCATTTCTGAAAAACATCTCCTTATTCATGGTGTCCAAAGAAGAATATTTTTTCTGTTTACCACCTGAACGAAGCACTCTTAATTTTTAAAATTATGGTTAGCTATTTACTAATTTATTTATTTATTTATTTTCAAAAAAACGTTACCATTGAATTTTGTCATGCCAGAACAATTTTTTTTTTATTTTCTCAAAAAAGAAAGTAAAATTGAGTGGATTGCATCTTTCGATAGCATCAGATAATTTATTATAATATGATATGGAAAAGTTTCAAGAGAAGCACTTCAAGTAGTTTTCCTGCATTTATTGACAAAAGTCGTTTTTTATGCTTTTTCGAGCTTATCTACCTTCAGCATTGGCTTGATCTCATTAGAACTAGGCAGGAGTAAAAATTTAATTGATTAAGATAAATATCCAAAATTTATGATTCTTTATCTTTTAAAAAATCTCAGAATTAAACCATATGTCTTAAACTTCTCATGGAAAATTGATTTTGCCTGGATTTAGTAAATGACATTCTTTTAACTATCTGCAAACCAGAATAGTCTTTTTTTTTTTTTTCAAATTCTTGAATATTTCAGTTACATTTCAGTTCCACATTACTCCCTTCCCCTTTTTCGGCTACCAAAATAATATTTGTACTGACCAAAAATTTTATTACCCAATTAATTTATATATGGCCAAAATTTGCTTTTGGTACTGACAAAAAACTTAAAAAAAAAAAATGACCGAAAGCTTTAAATACTGGCCTATTATATGTCAGCCCAATTTTAATATCTTATCTATTAAAAATTGTTTGAAATCAGGCTTCGTTGATTTAATTTTTTTAGTTTTTCGACTACAGGTTTAAGAAAGGTGCTTTTCCATTTTTATCATAGAATTTTCGGACTTTCTTTTTTCTCGTTATTTGAAATGCTTACGGACTAATAAAAATTAAAAAAAAAAAAAAAAATTGTAGAAAAAAATAAAATTTTCCTTGGAAAACACGGTTTTTTGCCATTTTCACCCCATATTGTTTTTTTATTTGATTTAAACGCTTGATTAGGATGAACAGTGTTTACAACTTATTTTAATTTATTACAATAAAGCTATAAAAACAAAGGAGAATTTGAGTATTACAAGAAATATTTCTATAAGACTTTTAAAAATATAGCACATTATTTTTTAGAACACGACGATTTGTAAGTAAATTCCGGCCTCAACATCGTATGAATCTCGCGTAAACGTCTCTGAAGGAGACGAGAGGCAGTCCGGCGGTCTACACGATGTGTTATTTACCATTTTTCTTTGTTAAATTTTTTTTCTTTGCATTCATTTTTTTCTTTGCTTTTGGTCAAATATTTGCGAAAAAAGCTAAAAAAAAAAAAAATAGCTTTGAAGATTCACGCATGGATTCCAATCCAAACATTTTCTATAAGAAAATGAAAATAAACAAAATAAAACAAAAAATCCTCGAAAAGTTGTTTTTTACTTAAAACAATCATTCTCAGGAAAGCCTGTAGTCGGATGTTAGCTATACCGTTTAGAAAAAAAAAGTCGACATTTTCGTAAAGGAATCTTGGAAAAGTTGAGGAAAATCGGAGAAAAGTTGGAAAAAGTCCAAAACTTATGAAAACCGCATGTGGGCAGATAAATTCGTTACAGAAAAGAAATATCGGTCTAGTTTTCACGAGTGTTGCTCTGTATCATTTCGTAATATTATAAGCTGTACATTTGAAGACAAAAACTAGGTCTACCATTTTAGGGGAAAGCTTAAGGAGGTAGTTGCAATTTTGAATCTTGTTCGCATCATCCTGATCTACACATAATAAGCCAGAAAATGAAATGAAACGAAACGTAACAAAAAACTTTTAGGAAGATGACAGCCCAATGTAAAAAAAAAGAAACAAAAAAAGGCACTCACAATTATATCAAAAGAGACAAAGATTCGTGATATGACATCACATTGCAATTGCTTGAAGTCACCACCCGGTGTGCCATTGTTCATTTCTTACAAAATTGAGTCGTCTTAAAACAGGCAAATCAATCAAATCTATCAAATCTATCAGCCTTTCAATAAGTTAAGCATAGTTTTATTTATTTTTTTTTTCTCCGTTTCTAGGGAAGAATATAAAAAGTTATACTGTTATGCAAATGTCAAAAATCAGTTTAAAAAATTGCCCTAGTTTTACCTTTTGTTATGTTTGAGGGGGTGTAAGGTACATTGTTTAAAGGTACGATGAACCTTATTTTATTATTATGGGTACACTACTATCATCGAAGCGATTTCCACTTCAGTGACATACGTGTTTGTTATTAATTGCAATTTGCCTACTAGCATTTCTAATATGTTCACGCCCATTACTTTTTAATCATTGCAATCATTTTCGCGGAGCAAAATGGTCAATTCATGAGATTAATTGTATGATTAATTGGGTTTTGGTTTATTAAGTAAAATGAGATCTTGATTTTAAGCTTGTAAGACAATTTATTACTTAAATCAAAATTTTATTGATGATCAAGTGTAAGGGGGGGATGTTGATGGAAGAATGTTTGCAAAAATTTTGGACCAAATCTTTTCTCCGAAACGTACTTTGATCTTTTAGAACACGAATTCACGGAAGACAATTTTGATCATACATGTTGGAAAATATTTTCCCATAGTAGCAGCTTTGTAAATTTTCACTTTTTTAGTAAAATCATCTATTCTGGCAAAATTGATACCGGTACTCGCAATATTCGGAGAAAAAAAAAAAAAAATTGGCTGCACTTCCGAGTTTAAGAAGGTTTACCTTTGGTGCAAAGTGTATACCAGGAAGTGAAAGACTCTTTCAATTGTTCGAATTATTCAAGTCAACGAAGGTACCGAATGAATAGGTATTGAGTCGTGTCAATATGCTAAACAATTATTGTCAGCCTTTTTTTGACTTCTTCATTTAAAATCCTTCTCAGTATTTTGTTACATTTTTGAGTGTCGACAACTATATTTTTAGTGGAAATTTTAGCGACGCAGTTCGGTGTCATATCTGAAGACTTGTGAAATAGGGCTAGAAAATATCATATAAATAGTTCATGAAAGTGAGATGCAAGGTATCGAAAACGTTTGAGAAAGATAGCACTTTTGATAAAAAGATTTTGGACAATATTCATAACATGCAGCCAAACATTTGTATGACATTTTTACCTATAGTAAGAAGATTTCAAATTGCTGTGCCTGATATTTATATCGGATCCTAATTTTTTTGGGGTATTTAAAGGTTTCTCCAGATGTTTAAATACTCTTTCCAAATGGAATGAGGCAAGTTTTCTGGTGCATTTCTATATGATACATTTAAGTTTCATACCTTAAGCAAAAGCGACATTGAAACCTTTTAACCAAAAGGTTTAAATGTCGCTTTTGCTTTCGTATGCGATATCAAAATATTAGTGATTCTTAGTGAATTTTCAATAGAGTCAGGACCAATGTCCTTGTTATCAGTTTAGCAGTGATCGATTAGTCAAAGATAGTTTTGTAGTTTTGGGTATGCTGTGGAATAATTATTTTTATCTTATGATAATTCTTACCCAATTTTTTGACATATAAATATTTGAAAACTATGTTTAGCTCGGATTTGATGCAGCTATTTCTTACTATAAATTTTTTTAGCCTAAAATATCTCTTTGCAGTGATTCGAGTGGATTTATTAAATTTAGTATTAAATGATTTTCCAAATAAATTTAAAGCTTTGAAGGCTCGATCAGTCTGAATTAGTCCCATTTAGAAACTTTTATGAAGTTCGCCTGATTTTTTTTTTAAAACCTAGTGCTGTTTTCCGAAAATTCAGGTATAATATTAAAATCTTTTAAATTTATGGAGAGAAACCAGTTAAATGACTTTAGTGGAATACTTTTTTTTTCTCGTGCATGGACCAGAAGTCAAATGTTCGTTTGAGTGACTGAAAATATTTTTAATTTATTTAAAGTTTTTCAGGACACATCTTAGTGATGTACTTCTTGATGATATTCAGTTCAGACCTTTAAATTAAAAATTCTTCCCCCGAAGAAAATACTTTATAAAAAAATAAGAGCATTGTCTTAAGGCACCGCAATGGGACTCTTTTGTTCGAAATAATTCTTTAAAGCATTTACAGTAAAATTTGTAAAGGAAGATAGATTGAAATATTATAGAACAATTAAATAAAGATTGCGATTTTGATTTTTGAAAAAATTTAACTCTGAAAGGAAGTTTCTACATATTCAAAACGTCTAATATCTCTCTTTGTCGGAGTTTTTCTCGTAGGTATTGCCTTTTTTAAAATGAAAAAAAGATTTTGCATTTGCTGTATGTTGACGAGAATATTTAAATTCAAATTTGGGTTTAGAATTTTTAGAAAATGGTCTTGGATCTTCCATAAATTAATCTGGAAATGATAAGTGATGTTTTTTTTTTTTGTACCCAAACAGCGACGGATAATTCTTTTCAACTTCTTGAAATTTGAGGATTATTTAAGCATCTCGAGGCAAGAAAAAGCGAATTAATTGAAGAATGTTTTATTTTTGAAAAATAATCTTTCCATAAAAAGTAGACTAAAAGTTCGCGGTTCGAAAGTTGTAGTAATAACACGAGTTTTTTTTTCTCATTCGTAAGAATAATTTTAGGTAAAGCCAGTTTACTGATAGACTTTATTTTCCGACGGCGGCTGGTTTTTTTTTCTGTACCGATTTAACATTTTTTTTTTTTTTAAAGTTCCCCAAAATTTCTAATTTCTAATTTCTTAATCCTTTAAGGAGGTGGAAAATTCTCGATATTTGTACTTTGTGTATATTTTTCTGCAGGCAAAACTCGATTTTCAGCAGTGAATTTTAGAACTTTTAAAAACAACATTTTTTAATGTTGAGGTTTATGTGAACAAATATTATTGTTGGAATTTGAAAAAAACGAAGGCTGTAACAATTGCTTTTGCCCTTTTTCCACAAATGCCGACGATCTCAAAGTAAGCCTACAGTGCATCAAAATAATTTTATAAATTACAACTCACGTTACTTCGCAAATTACCTTCCACTTTACATAATTACTATGTTTAAAGTTGTATTAGAAAATCTAAGGACTGATACTACTTGTAAAGTCTTCGGTTTGGATAAAATTTTAATAGAGACATTAGCCGTGACCATTAAAATGCATTTGAATATTTCCGGGACAAAATAAAAACTTGGAAGGGAGGAATTTATTGGAATTAACATCTTATTATGCATTTAGTAGTAAGCAACCGTTTGAATTTTAACTTATTTATGGGAAACTTAATGAAGACGTTGAATTAAAATTAGAACGACAAAAGAAAGAAAATTAATTATAGGAAAAACGAACCTGATTAAATGTAATTAGGCTTATTTATTAAAGCGAATGCGTAAAACAATAGAATATGCTATCCTTTTAATCGGCTCTCAATTAGGACCCTTTTTTGGTTTTGGAAATATTTGTTTTTTTTTTTTTATATTATTAGTACTTTTTCATACGTTCTGCGGTAATCGTTTCTGTCGAGGGTTAAACATGGACTATGGTTGGCCAGCTTAAAAATTAGTAAACTGCCTTTAAATTTATACCGACGAACCTATTTTCTGGTCTTCACATTCGAGAGATTTTCAGACATGTCTGACGGATTTTGATTAACTGCCTGTCAGTCATTCACCGAATTAAAAATAAGAGGAAAAAAAATATATTACTGAATCTTTGAGTCTTGAATTTTCCCGACACCCAGTTTGGCTTCGTTGACGATTTCTGATGGATGATATCATTGTTCCGCTAGTTCTTTTGGCAACAAGACCCAACAAATTTGGGCAGGAGAATAAATTATTCTTTACCGAAAATTCGACTGGTGAAGTCAAAAACAGCTGACTAAATTTATGATTTGCAATTAATTTTCTTTGTATCGTTTTCATTACGAAGTTTTTTTTTTTTTTTTAATTTTTTATTTTCGAAAAAGTTCGTTATTGCTTGATATTGCCACTGTAATGGCCTGACATCTGGTGTTAAAATTTTCAAGTCTTACCGAAAAAAGTCGATTTCTGATTGGCTAACTTTTTTTTTTTTTTTTTTTTTTTTTTTTGATGAGGAAACACATTGGAAAGCTAAAGGTCGTGATATTCCGCGGGGCGGGGGGAGGGGGTTAGCCATAAGTCTAACCAGGGGTATCACGACCGAAAAAGAAAAAAGTATACTATTTTTTACATGATCAAAAAGTGGGGATTTTTTCCCTTTTAGTGGGGAAACGCGTTAGACAAAGACACATGATATCACTGAAATGAGATAGGCAATACACCAGTTTTTTTAATATGACTTCTGATAAAAAAAAAAAAAAAAAAAAAAAAAGGAACAATAATGATAATAATAGCTGTTATAATAATAAACAATCCTGTCAAATGAATTTTTAATATTTATGAAATTTTTGATGCTTAAAAAAATGATCGAACTTAGGTTATCTTAATAATGTTTTTATCTGATTAAAGATGTTCTAATTATTTAAATTAAATCTTATTTATAAAATTCTTCTAAAAACGTTTTAACTGTAATTAAATTCTAAAGCGATTTGCCTTCAAGCTTTTTATCATATTTTCGAAGTTTGGCAAAATTTTAAGCTTGACGCTGTCACTAGGCGAATATAACAACTTATATTTCAAAATATTTTATGTAATTTAAAGTTCATAATTGAGCATTTTGAAATAATTAAACTTACCTACAAGCAAATCATATACGTAAAAATCTGGAAAATTTTATGGCTAAAAAAATAATTATTCCCGTGATTTTCGAAAAGTTTTCGCAAACATTTTGTTTGCCGTGTTTAATGAGAAAATAAATATCATAAATACTTTTGATGATCGCATAGGTGGTTTTATTTCATTTCATTTATTTCATTTTTTTAAGCGTCATTTCCAGAGGAAAGGACATCATTTCTTATTATATTGTCGTTTCGTTTTTTGAATAAGATTAATAATACACATTTAATAACATTTTTATATAACTACGTTCAAACCCTGTTGCTTAGGCGCGGCTTTGCTTCAAGGTTTTTACTTTTTCAATCATCAGGTTAAGTAGCAAAAAAAAACCTAAAATGTAATTTTCTTATTGTTCAATTAAAATGCAGTATAATATTCTCAAGTATAAAAAAAATAATAGTAATAATGAAAATAAAAAAATAAATAAAATAATAAAATAATAAAATAAAATAAAGTAAAATAAAAAATCACAACAATACTTAGATAAAAACTGAAGTTGCACATGGAAAAATGACTTGTGGCTTTTTCGCACCATCCAAATCATACTGAATAATATTGTTGAGATTTTAAAATTTTGCGAACCATATAAGCCAATGCTCTAAATTTTTCGAAATGCTTTCATAATTTTTAATATTTCTTACTTTTTTATTTCTTTCTTTTTTTCTGATGAAAACAGCAGGAAATACAATTTTTCCTTATCTTTTTCTGAAGGTAAAGTTATCGAAATAACTTTGATTGAAATATTAAACTGGGTTAAGTTTGGGGCAGTCTTGGGAAAATTTACTGGATGTAACGTCTATCAAGTTTGGGCTTATGGCTGATTCGCTGGCATCCAATATTGGACAGTATTGCAAATTTTATCAAGACTGGATCAATATTGGATCAAGGCCGATTTATCCAGATCTTACTTTTCCAATTAAAATTTCCGCCAGGGCAATAGATCGGTATCATTTATTTTTGCTTTTAGGTAAATAAACTAAATTCATTAATAAACCCCTTTTCATTAATAATGAAAAGAAACAAATTTTTAAACTAAATGGTCAATGAAACATTATTTAATTAGTTTATATATGAAAAAAAAAGAAAATTTTAAAAATTTAATTAGTTTTTGAAAAAAGATGAAGGTAACATTGGCAGGATATGAAATCGCAATGTAATGAGAAAATAAGGAATTGGAAATGCACTTTTTCGTTTGAAAAGATTAAAATTAATCTCGAAAGGTTTTATCATTTTTAAAGTCGGTATTAAAGTCCCCATTAAAATATTGAGCGGTACAAATATATTTTGAAATAACATTGTTTGCAGACATCGAACTAGTCGCCTTTTTCCCTTAGAAGTCACTAAAAGTCACTTTTTTTGATAAATTCGTGAATTTTAAAAAATGTTCCTCATAATTTTACGTAAAGTTGTGAAGCTTTTGATCTCAAATGTAGAATGGTTAATAATTAATCATTTAATAATTAAATTAAGTATGATGTGAGATCTTTTTATTAATTCAATTACAAATAAAATGATCACGACTGTAATCATTTACTTCCAATACGTACGTTAAAAAATTTTTTGATATACGTATTTTAAGACATTAAATTCCTTCTATCAATCACTAAAAGTCACTATTTTAGCCATTTTTGGTCCCTGACTGTGAAGTCACTAATCTTGATGGACGAAATGAGTTCGATGCCTGTTGTTTGCAATTTTTAATTTTTAAAACCTTTAAACAAAATTTTAAAATTAAAACGGCGTTAAATCCATCTGCAAAATATCAAGTAAAAAAAACCAAAGTATAACAAATTATCTTTTGAGAAGAAGATTAAAAATTAAAATGATCCATTTCAGGAAGCTGAACAAATCATACAGGTTAAAATGAAATATGATCATTGGATTTGAAATAATTAAAAAATCAGGAAATCCGTAATATATTTATTTTACACTTTTTAAGTTATAAAAAATTATATTTCTTTATAATATTCTTACGCTTTTGCATTTTGTTTAAACATAAGTAAAATATCCAAGGAAAATTATAATGTAAGTACGGATTTTCCATTTCAAAAGAAATCGGTTTATAAGTTGTAGGCTCAATCCCAAAATAATGTCGATGTGATAAAATTTTTCATATGCTTTCGGCTTTGACAATCATCTCTTTCCAAACTTTTTAGGCTGCCGCTGCCTATCTATAAAATAATATTCACCCACAATATTTTTTTTCGGACGGAAATAGTGAAGGGGCTCTTGCCTAGAATTTTTGCCACTTTGCTGTGTAAAAGCAATGCATCTCGGTCTTTTTTGCTTTTTGTATTCAAGTTCAACTAATCCTGGCAATTTAGCTCTTATCCATCGAGCTGCTTCCCATCACCAACGTCGATTTTATGTAGAGAGTTCGTTTGCGGCAAGGTCTCGACTTCCTTATTCGTACATTTTCACGGGAAAAACTGAGACTCATCCTAATAAGAAATCTAAGATCTCTAAAAAATGTTGAATTTACTGTTTTAGGATTTTTTAAATTTTTTTGATATCGGCCGATTTCTACCAGGGTGCATGGTTTGATATTATTCTACATAATTCACCTATAATGTAAAGAAAGAATCGGGGATGCCAGATTTATTGATTTAATAATTTAATTTTAATGCACGATATGAGCCACAATTTCCGAATCTTATGTTTTCTTTCTATCGACCAAGCAAGCTGTTAAACATGCTTTGGAATATTTTCTATTTCTAAAATTTAGGTATGAAAATTTTAAAACAGAAAACTGTTTTCATAATAGAGATATCAATAAATATTCAAGTGTAAATCATCATTTAAACAGAAAACAACGATTATAATATTTCGAGTGCTCCTGACAAGAAAAACACTACTTCAAGATCAATTTTCGCACACGATTTTTCCTTTGAAAAACATCTGGGGACGTTTAAGAAAAAAAAAATCCCTTGCTATATAATCACATGTTTAAACATTCTATTATCAAACGTGATCGTGATTTTCTTGTAAGTAACCACAGAGCGTGTTCTTCATGTTATAAAAAGATAATAAAAACAACGAGGCCTTTTTTTTTTTTTTTTTTTTTCTTAACTTTGGCACCTAATTTCTCCGAGTTTTTAATACATTAAGCCTGAACTTGATTAAAAAAAAATAGCTTTTCAAAAAAGAGGTGGTCGGGTGAACGTCTGTTTTTAAAAAAAGGGGGAATTAATTTGTAAAAAAGGAAAAAAAAATTAAAAAGAGTGAAACGAATTGGAGAAAAAGAGATTTGACGTTAATTAAAATTCAATCAAAAGAAGAGAAGATGGCGGTTGTTTGAAGCGCCGCTACGTCACGATGAGGAATGGCTGCTCCCGGTGTCTGACGGTTGATTAATGATGAACATAGTTTTTGTGCCCTCGCCATGCTCTCTGGTGTCATCAATCATTTTCTTCTTTTCATCTCGCTACAACAAAATGGCAGATTTTTTTTTCGTTCTTTTTTTTACGAAAAGAAACTTACATTTCGGATTATCAATTATCTCGATTCCTAAGTAAGTGAATTGAGAAAGAAAAATGGTCCTTGCTCGGTCTTATTTCGATTAATGTGCTTTTTGTTTTGAAGTTTTTCCGAGTAGGGGATATTTCGCCATTAGAAAGGGTTCACTGAGTTAAGTTACGTCTGGAAAGTTTACGAGGGAAAAAAATTTCATGCTTTTTTTACTTTCAACAAAAAAATTCGCGCTATTTTTTTTTTTTTTTTTTTTTTTTTTTTTTTTTTTTTTTTTTCTGTTATCGTCGAAAATAAAAGACCGATTTGTTGAATTTTTTTTAGCAAAAAAAAAAAAAAAAGGAACGAAAAAGAGAATAAACCAAAAGGAGAATAAATGAGAAATATCTACCGCGTATAGCCGGAGTGTTAAGAAAAAAATTATTAAATCCAGTTTCACTTAATGAATCTCTTTTTTCGAAAACATGAGAACGAAAAACTTTCTTGTTAAATTTTTCTTCCGCTATTGTCAGTATCCCAACATGCGATCATTTCAGAAGCTTTTTTTTCCCGGATGGTTTTATACATTTAAAACCAAAAAGGAAGAGTAGAAAGGAAAAAGGAAAAAATATATTAAAAATTCCATTACAAAATTTCGATTTTTTTTTAAAAGTAAAAATTGAGCCTACCCCCAAAATTAAGACCTAAAGAAATAATGTTTTATGCAACAGATATATCAGTTCTGCATGGATTAGTTGCCTTCATTATAAGATGACGATAGCCTGTGATAGCGTATCTAGTAAGGAAAAGCCGGATTTAACGTTGCTGGTCGTGTGAAGGTCTCTTGCTTGATGTAAAATTAATTACAAGCAGAACATGCAAGAAACTAAAAGATGTGCTTCTCACCACTTCACGCAAACGACGAATTAGCGGGCAATATTTTATAATAGATTCTAATTACTAGACACAGACCGGTCGAAAAAACACGCTTAAAAAAAATCATAACACCCCTCGAAATGGAACCCTCCCCTTTCAGAAATAGAATTTATCTGACTTTACAATCAATGATGGTGGAGAGGTGGGGGAGTAGGGGGTTCAATTTTTTTTCCACAATTGATTTTTTGGGAAATTGATTTGAAACTCTAAATTAAAAAACAAAAATCATTTAAAAACATTAATGAAATATGTAAAGTTTAAGTATTAAGAGGCCAAAAATAGGTATGAAAATAAATATATTTACATTTAAAAATTAAATTAATACCCTAATGATTAATCCGTTTGGGGATGGACTTCAAGTTCGCATCCCAATTTTTTTCATGAATGGGGTAAACTAGCAGTTGTGACTCATTTTTAAAAGTTTCAGAAAACAGGGATTTTGCATTTTAGTCGCAGTTCTGTAAGTCCACTAATGGTCCAGCAGAATCTTTTGTAAAGTTTTTCGGAAGCCTGCCACATCCAATTCAGTGATGCAAGCTTACTGGACGCCCTTGAAAGAAGCAAAGTGACAGATTCAAAATGTGCTGCGAATATCCTCCAATAATCTAAGCAAATATGCGTTTTTCGTATTTGTATCCATCGAATTACCTGGGAAAATCGTGTGAACATGTCCCTATACGACAAGATTAATTATTACTTAGTGCAGTTGCATGTGCTTTTGAGGTAATAACAATTCTAACCAATAAACAGAGTTTACGACATATATGACGTCAGTGGGTGGCATGCCCTTTCCAGTTGGTTGAAAAGATTAGATCTCTTTGGCGCATCTGAGAAGGATATGCAGAGCTGCCAACGAATAGTTTTATTAAAATTTGGAAAAAAAGAACTAACCGAAACGCGCTGTATAGGGCAAATAATGAAAAAATTAATTATTTTTTTTGTGATAGAGCTACTAAGGATGCGATTGGATATTAAAGTCATCCAAAATACCATTTTTTTTATCCCGAGAAATGTTGAAGTTGCTCCTAACAAGCTTTTAAACCTTAATGAAAGTTCTCAACAAACTTATACTTTTTTAAGTGGGCTCTAAGTGGGCACAATTAAATTATTAGACAAAAAATTCTCCTCCACTATAATCCATCATCTTGTATTTTAAAATGATAAAAGCATAAATTAGGGCACAGTCATTAATTACTTTTTATAAATTTTTAATTTTTATTTACGTGCACTTCTGCTACAGTAAAATCCGCGATCTTTTAAAATTTCTAATTTAAACTTTTTCTCACAGTATACCTAAGTCTACAAATAGAAGTAAAAAAAATAAAAAAAATAAAAAAAATAATTATAAACTTTTTTTTTTTTTTTTTTACTTAGATTTTGTATTTGGGAACGATGGTTTTATAGCGTGAATTTATATCACATTTTTCAAACCTCCACCTAATGAAGTAAATCATGCTTTGAATTTATTCATAATTATACGTAAACAAGGGGCATTAAATAGAGTCAAACATAATGCATAACTCTTTCACACTTAACTTTTAATTAACGTTCATGGAATCGCTTTGTGTGTCTTTCAATTATTTTTTTTTTTCTTTTTTGCATGTTGGCAAAAAAACTTTAAAATGAGTTTTAATTTTTTTTTTTAATTTTTTCCCCGTCTTTTAAAATGATTGTTCCTTGTTTCTTATTTTTCGGAAGCTAAAAATTGACGAGATTTTGTTTGTAACAATCTTTTTTAATTTTATAAAGTTAAGTCGTTATCAAGAAGTTTTTATCTGTCGTGGAAATATATTTGTTAAAAAAGCTTTTTTTATATGAGAAATTACAGTTAGAATGAACGACGAAAAACGCTGGCGGACATGGAGCTAGTACCATGCAGGAAGCGAGGAAAGGGACGGGGGGGCTAAAGGGAATGAAGGGGGAACAGGTTCATGGGGCAAAAAGTAATCCATCATTTTTTGGGTGGAAAGATCTTATTCATTCATCATTACGTAAAAAGAATGATTCACGAATGCGTTTACATCTTGGTCCATTGATCTTTTTAAAAAGATATCCTAGTTTTTTTTTTTAAATTAAAATACTTCACTAATGTGTTATAAATTGTTTGAGTTTTACGTGCAAGATTAATGAAAAGAAATATTTTTTTACATTTGGCGTTTGACGGATCTTTGGAGCTAACAAAAACCAGAATTTTTTTCAAAAGTATGTGTAAAAGGTTTTTTTTTTTTTTTTTTCTCTTTTTTTTCTAAGACAGAAACATTTTTAAAACGGGGATCGTAGACGATAACAGGATCTGGAGATATGGATCAGGACCGTAGCTTTTTGAACCGATAACTTGAGGGTTTAATGACATGTTTTCAATTTTTTTTTTTTTTTTTTTTTTTTTTTTGCGCTAAGGTAATAATTAGAAAAAAGTGCAAGCATAATAGAAGACAAATCTACGCAGTAAATTAGTAGGTTGTAAAAATCTTTGTTAGAAAAAAAGGTCAAGATTTTTAGAAACGCTTACCGCAGTTATTGATTTTGTTTTTCAAATGATTTTAGTATCGTATGGTCATCGCTCTCTAAGCATACGAGGATATCTTCTCTTATAAAATTATCTGTAAATATAATTAAACGCAAGCCGTTTAAAAAGAGATTTTTAAACAGCGCGAAATAAGTATAATCTGTATCATTCATTCATGTATTCATTCATCATATATTTATAAGTTTGTATTTTGGTCACGTTTCAAGATTAGAAGTTACTCGCTTCTTAATACTTAACGTTCTTTAAACTTGACAGTTCCTCGTTTTCATTTTCTTTAAAAAAAAAAAAAAAAAAATCTGAAGGTTCGTGCTTTTCAATAAGGACAACGAAGCGAATTCTACGAAAATAATTTTTTCGAAACTTTTTTTAAAAAGCCCGTTAAAAAAAAAAAAAAAAAGTAAATTTTTATGAAAGTTCATTTTGGCTCAGGAAAATAGCTAATGCAGTATTAAGATAAATGCAGTGAACATTCCAGAGTCAAAATACATGACGAGTTCAGGTTTCATACCTTAAGGCCCATTTATTAAAAAGAAACATGTAAATACCCAGTTATGTTCTATCTTTTTACATCTTCTTTTCCCCTTTTATTATTTTATTTCTTTTTAAGTATTTTATTTACACTCGTACAAAAATTTATATCCATTAAATCGTATAGAGGTTAAGACATTGTAATTCATTTCAATTTTTTTTTTTTTTTTTGGAAAAGACGCTGCTGTGAACAACTGCATATGAGTGCATATTTGAAAATTAAAAGACTTTGTCAATTTAAAACATTTAAAATTCTGCTGATTGCTACTCATCCTTTCGATGCGAACTGTACTTTGCAAGCTCAGATGGCATTTGTATTTACGGCCAGGCTTTAGTTGCTATGCCGAAGATCGAGTACTTTCTTCTAAATAAGCATATCCTTTTGGAACGATTCTCATTCTTAAGATTTAAGCTTATTTTATCTGCCGGGCTACTGTCATATCAGGCACCTCAACCCGGTTACAATTAATTACAGTTACTTTAAAAAGGTGTTAAAGATAAAAACGTAATATTTATGTTTTTATTTGGCAATTGTTTTGCCTTCTTGCTAGTAAGTAGAATATTGAATTGCATACTGAGGGCTAGCTTAAGATATTTCTCTGATTTACTTTAATAGCTTTTAAGAATCTTTCAGTGCTATCAACTCATCCTTGAAAAAAAAAAAAAAATAGGAGAAAAAGACTTTTTAGTAAATTAAGAAATCATTGTGCTAAACAATGTATGGCTATAGTGTATACCAGCACCGGCAATCCACCTATTTTCACTTTTTCTTGAACTTTGCTTCATCTTTGTTACCTTTATTTCCAATGTCAAACTAATTTATTTCTGTTTTTCCCGTCATTACCTTGTAACTATGGTCTTCGTTACAATGTCACAAAAAAGCACATTTTAAATATTGAAAGAAGAAAAAAAGACGGTTTATCGAAGTTATGTAAACTTTCTTTATGTTTGCACTGTAATTACCAATGGCATGTAGAAAAACTTTCTTCGTCTTTCGAAAACATGTCAGCCTATAATGATGATATTTTAATGAAAGAACCTTCTTCCCTATAAATAAGGAAAACTTTTTGAATTAAACATTTTTCCTTTTTGAGGTTATTTGGGTGTGTCCGTTAAAGTAAACGATGTTTTCCCTAGTTTTTTTTTCTATTCAAAAATCTTGCATGCGATTTACCTTAAACCAAAGAAAAAAAAATTTTTAAAACTTGGCGTATAGTTCGGGAGCTTCCATAACTTTACCTTGGGCCATTTTCAAAAAAAAGTAAAGGATCAAGCTTCGCGTGAGACGATCGCATTTTTCTTCATTTAATCGAAAGGTATTAAACATGAGAAACGCAATCACCAAATTACAGTCCATGTCGTGAGAGAGGAGAGACGTACCAGAACTAAAATGCGTTTTTAATTGGTTCGTTCACTTCGAAAAGACAACGCCATGTTTCATTGTTTAATGAATCCTCCCGAAGCGACCTTTTTTTCTTTTTCTTTAAATCGACATAAATTAAATCTCCATCAGAAAATTATCATTTTCCGTAATTATAAAGTCATTGTATGCTCCAGATAATTGTCGCCCGATTTTAAGGTAACCTTTATATAATATAAGGGTTTTATTGAAAACATTCTTCAAAACATTATAAACGAATTTTTTTCCTCTCTTAAAAAAATGGAGGTCATGCCAGGTTTTAATGGAAGTTTGAATATACAGTGGCTGATTTAAGGAACAAAGAAAAGGAAATGAGCAACCGTATCAGATTTTGATTTTATTGGAAGGAAAGACATGGGGATTATTTTCCGATAGCTCATTTGAAGGATATATAGCTTAAGTACTTGAATATAATACTTAATTATTAACCGGTACAAAAATCATGATAGATCTCGATAGGTTGCCATGTATTGCAAGTTCGTGATTGTGTGTAATGCGATAAAATGCGTAAAAAAGCTGTGGAATAAAGTAAAAAAAATACGCTCTGATAAGGCATGAGAGTATGGAGCTCCGTAAATATTCCTATTATTATTTTATTATTTTAGTAGCAATAACATTTTGCACGAGTTCCTTCGAATCTCGTTTTTGCGGAAATTTTTGCATACTATAACGTATTCATGTATCTCTTTGGTAGTATAACCGCTTAGAACTTTAATAACAAGTTTTATGCCGAAAATTAAAATTTAAGATATCGTATTAATTTTTTAATAGCCGCTAGTATAAATTTCTTTTAAGTTGTGATGAATCTTAGCAAATGTTGCTTGTTTGACAGGAGACTCGCAATTCCGATTTTTAAGATAAAACTGCGTCATTTGGATTCAAATAAGCCGTCTCAGTGTTAGCTCCAGAGACAAAATATTCATGGATGCACTTTATTGCACATTCGCTAGTGCATAATTCACGATTCACCCTTGATTTATTGAGTACTAAACGAAGTTTGCTTAATATTGTTACACATAATTCGTGTGCAAAAAATTATACGTGCAGGAGTGAAGTACTTGTACTTCGATTCAGATCGGCTAGTAGAGAAATTGGGGGAGCCGAGTAACTCTTGCACGTATGCCCCAATCGGTAAAGAAAAAAAAAAATAAGATATCTGCATTTTAATTTTCATTGTCATAGTTGCCATAGTAACGCAAAAGAGAAACATGTCATGCAAAAACTGGAAAAACGGACGCCTGATGTATTTATTATTATTCCTTTTTATTTGCACTGCTTCGAATTCACAGACAAAAAAAAAAAACCAACTCAAAAGCATGAATTGCCTTCTTTAAATTTTTTGAAAAACGATATACTACAAATTACAAATTCCGAATATGAGTTGGATAAAAAGAAAAAAAAAAAAAAGAGGGCAACTCTTGAGATAAAGATTCTTTTTAAGAATATTCCGCCTCAAATAAAATAAAGAAGAATCCATTCTGCAAGATGCTGGATATAAGGGAAAAGAGACCGGGAAAAGGAAAAAGAGAAAGAAAGAAAGAAAGAAAGAGGAAAGATGAACGGTTGCAGCATTTGTCAGATGATATGACATCCGTGACAATTTTAGTTAAAGACGCTTCCGTTGTAAAGTTTCACCGTGAAATTCTTCATTTCAGAAATGACTGAGACATTCAAATGGGGGAGGGGGTTTCTCCTTGAAAACTTGTTCACCAATACATAAAAAATAAAAAATGTAAATTTTAACGAATTTTTCTCTGTAATCGATACCTTCTTTATTTTTTCAATCAGCACGTGCAAAACGATTGAAACATACCCTCTTTAACCCTTGCTTTATAATTTAAATATCATCAAAAATGACCGTTAATTGAATATAAACAGGAAACATATTCAATTTGAATATTGTTAATTGAATAATAATGATCCGTCTCTTGTGTCCGAATATCCGCCAGATGGTCTCGTATTTTTGCACTCATCCGCTTTTGAGTTGTTTTAGTCAATCGTGAACATTGGATATGTTGATGATGTGATGATTCTGTATTTTTTTAAATTTAAGGTTGCGGAATATAAATTTTAAATTAAATATTCTGTCAGTAAAACAAGGAAAGTAGGTTGTAACTTATTTGTTTGCGAGTGACACATCTGCTGGCGCTTTTTTTTCGAACATGATTCTTATGAACAGTAAAACATGGCAGTAACATAATTATTTATCTTGGCTGAATTAAAAAATAAAAAGTTTTAATACGTATAAATAATTTTAGATAAAAAAAATTTAAATACGCGGTAAATTATTAAGTGTTTATATCTTTTGAGTGAAGAGTACAATGACTACTAGAATTGAAGAATAATTATAGCTCATTATGCATATAAACTCATTATTTTCATCTTCCGAATATTTCAGGACCCTTTCATTAATTTAAAAAAAAATTAAAAGAAAAAACACCCCGTACATTCTGCGGCAAGAAAAGTCAATGAAGGAAAATAATGAGCATTACCGTTGGGAACCTGTAACGTAATGAACAATTTGATTAATGCCACGATTGTTAGTCACAAAAAAGTTAAGTTTGATTCGCTCTTTGATTAAAAACTGAGAAGAAGATTCAAAGTTATTTATCTCTTTCAGAATTTGACATAATGGAATTAGCTTCCTGTAGTTTCGAAAACCATTGTTCTATCACGAGAATAAAAATGTGATAAGTCCTCATTGAGACTTCTCAATCAGTTTTGTGAAAGGCTTTCCTTTATTTGTCAAGAAGACATTTTTTTTCATCCAGCTAAGATGACATTCCCTGCAGCCCTTGACTGTAATTGCATTGTGCATAGGACAACATAATAGTTGTAACTTTTTAACAGGTTTCATCATGTTACATAAACGTAGAAAATTCTAAGCTTTGCCTCTTTGCCCCATCAGGTTTTCTGTATCCAGTAGCCATTTTATCTGTCACTTTTCTGGATTGTTTCTAACGATTTTTTTTTATTTCTCATTGTTGCAGAAAGGAAACGAGGACGACAAACGTATACAAGGTATCAAACTCTGGAATTGGAAAAAGAATTTCATTTCAACCGATACCTGACCAGGAGAAGAAGAATCGAAATCGCCCACGCGCTGTGTCTCACGGAAAGACAAATCAAAATATGGTTCCAGAATCGGCGGATGAAATGGAAGAAGGAGAACAAAACAAAAGGAGAGCCTGGTTCAGGGGATGGGGACTCTGAAATTAGCCCCCAGACGTCCCCTCAGGGGGCTCTTTAATTATCCAGTGTTCCTCATTAAAAATTTAGTCAAAAAAAAAAAAAAAAAAAAAAAAACTTTTTTTTTTTCAAAATATGCGTAATCGTGTGTGCCATCGTTCTATTGTTTTTTTTTCTCGTTTTTTTTTGTTTTGATGAAACGGAACAAAAAAAAAAAAAAAAAGCTCTCTGAAAATAATTCCCAGTGTAATGTGCAATTATTATGGTGTTTTTGTGCAATAGTGTGAATGAAACACCATTTTCTTTTGGATTACTTGTAATTGGAAAAAATTGCCGATGTCATCATCGGTGATTTTGGCCGTCTCTTTTGGATATTTTGGATTAAAAAATACCGCTTTCTTTTTTAGTAAGGTAAGACATTAGAAATTTTTTTACGTTTTTTTTTCTTTCCGGATGATTAAATTTTCGAACTGTTCTTCGTCATAACATTAGGATGGACAACAACCCGGTACATGGACTTTCTTTTAATACAAAAAAAGACATTTTTTTTTTAAATAAATTATTAGATGATGTATCCATAATGTCAAAAAATTGTGATTGTGATCTCGTAATGATGTAGGGGGTGATATCTTTTGTACTGAAATAATTGAAAAATGCTACCGGAGACAATGCAAGTTTTTTCGATTTTGCATGGTTTTTTAAATGAGGGTTTCGTCAAGGAAAATTAGCTATATAAGCTGCTATTTTGTCTGTAAAATGAAAATTACTTCTCATATGAGGATACGAATTTAATTATTTTGTAAAATCGGAAGCATCTTGCTGCAGTCGAAATTGTAAAGTTTTTACCGTACTATGTGGTTTGAAATTATTTTGATAGATGATGCCGTTGAGAGAGACAAGCCCTAATATATTAAACATCTTTATCTTGGCTAGTTTACTCTAATTCGAAACTAGTTTTCCCGCATTTTTAAACTGTTTAATTGTCTACGATAATTATTTCGCCGGACCTTATTACCGAAAATATAATAAACTTTTTGGTTCCAGTGCGTTGGCCCTACCAATTTTATACTATCTGTTTTTCTCCAAGAAAAAAAAAATATGATTAGGTACTGTATTTCAATTAAAAATTAAGCAAGGAAATATTCCTTTTTTGAGACGTAAAAAAATTAACAAGGTAACACACGTCGTTTATCATAATAGAATATTCAACAGTATAAATATTTTCCTATTTAACTTTAATTCAAGATTTATTAGATGAGTATGTAAGATAATATGGAAACGAAAACAGTTTGAATTTGTACAATATTTTGTCGACTCACTGGAGCAAAAGACTAGGGCTAATTTTTTTAAACAATCGATCTCCTGGACTTTTATTAAAGTTAGTATTCAAAGAAATGTACTTAAATACATTTTAATTTAGTTCGCTGTTTGTTTCTCGCCAGTCACTTCGCAACCCATTAATCACGTCAAGAAAAAAAAAAGTCCTATAACCAATGAATATGCCAATATAAATAAAAAAAAAATAAATAAATAATTATTTCGAGGTAACCAGTATTGCCAACTATACAGAATTCAACTACTGTATCCGTGTTATTTTCGATTCGTCTTATCAAAAATAATAATTTATGTGGCAAGGAGCAAAATTTATTTCACAAAACCAATGAATTTAGCAACACTCGAATTGGCACAGAAGCCGCAAAACTCTCGGAAAAGTGACTTGTATTAATAAGGTCCTTTGTGGAGAAAAGCAATTTTTTTTTCTTCTATCGCCTTCTTCCTTGAATATCAAATTGAAAGGAAAATAATTGCGAACGAAGTTATAAACATAGTTTTCCACTCTGATGGCTAAACTTTCAAGTATGATGAAGTAATCAACAAAATAAGAGGTTGTATTCAATTATGAAGGTGCAAAATTGTTTAATCTAGATGCAAATTATTGATTATAAAGTGTAGTTGTTTTTATGTACGACTTGTATTGCACTTTAGATGATGTCTGCGTTATTTACTGTTTTAATCAATTAAACTTGGTTCACGCTATCTGTTTTTTTTTTTTTTTTTTTCTGTCAAAGTTATTTGATTAGGATCGTCAAACAATTTTTTTTGCGGTTGTTCAGTAGAATTAATGTAAAGTTATTAATTGCTTCTTTTTTTTTTTTTTTTTTTTTGCAATCACAGTCGAATGAAATGAATAATGAAATATTTCTTAATCGATAAACTTTTTCTTCTGTCTTTCGATCATTTAAAAATTCGAGATGAAATTTCTGAAGATTATGAAAATGGAGTAAACTTGGAGTAAATTAGACAAATATAATCCTTGGCTTTTTTTAATTATTTCACGAACAATGATGCACTAGGCAAGATATCATCGCCCAGAAACATTACGGTACAATTTATTTGGTTGTTATATTTTGTTATTTTTTTTATTATTATTATTTTTTTTTTCGATTATCGAAATAAGGATAAAGAGGAGTTTTTGTTTTTGCTTATACCAAAGCTTTTATTTTGTGTAAAAATCTGTATATCTTTTCATTTTATTTTACTTACAAAAAATAATAATATGAACTCAAAGTGTTATTTTTTTTTCGTATAAGATGTATGGAACCTGTATATAACATAAATTATAAAAAAAAAAAAAATAGATGAATAAAAATGAGAGAAAAACAGATCCGTTCCCTGAAAATTGTATACGTAATGTAAAAGTATAAAAAAGAGGAATTTCGATTTTTTTGTTTAAAGAATTATTTAAAAAAACGCTCATTCGATTATAGAAATAATTGAAATCCTCTTGAAAAAAATTAAATATACGTAATATCGATCTCAATTCTTTTTTAGTTTTTTTTTTTAATATATAAATTAGTCATCGGCCGGTTTCTCTCCTAATATTTGTTTTTCGTTAATTGTATCTTTTTTTTTTTTTTCGAGTAAATGAAAATAGGTTTTCAGTCAAATATTTTTTCCTAAAAAAGGCAAAACCATTGAATTATATTTATTATAGAAAGAAATTTTAAAAAAAGTTTAAAACGAAAAAAAAAAATCTTTCTCTGTCTTGTAGAATTTATTGTAAGAAATAGTTAGCCCTTAGCTAAATTTAAAAAAAAAAGAAAAAAATAATAAAAAAAAAGAAAAACTAAATGTTGTGTGGTTCAAAGAATAGTTATATTAAGAAAATTGGGGGGAATAAGTTTATGACAAATTGTTGGGATTTTTTTATTTAATAAAACAAAACAAAAAAAAAAAGGTTAATTATTTCAAATTAAAAAAATTCCAACAAACGCCACACAGTTCCTGTTGACTAATATAATTTTATTAACCCTTATTTTGAAACTTTTTTTTTAAATGTCTGCGTTGTTGGTACTTCTGCGAGCGTCGAACATTGAAAATTATTGCTTTTACCCCGTTCGTCTTATTGACAGGCTGATAAATGCATGGCGAAAGAAAAATGAGAAGCTTCAATTTTTTTTTTTTTTTTTTTTTTTTTTTTGTGGAGAAAGGGGAAACGAAATCGCATTTCAAAAATGTATCCGACCTTTCGTTCAAACTACATTAAAAGCACTTGCTGAGTTATGTTGATATTTTTTCCCTTGATGTTTATTTTAAAAATATAAACTTGCAGGGACAGATTGAAACGTCTAATTTTTTTTTTTGATATGTATAAAGTATATGCCGGAAGCAGGAAAAAATATGATTGATTAAGCGTCCACCCTTATTTTTTGAGTTAAAAACTAAAATACGTATTGGGGGCCTACATATAAGCCCTGGTGTAATTATTTTGTCACTTGATTAATTACTACTTTAATTTCCTCCGTACTGGTACTAACAAGTTGTTCCATCGGCGCTTTTAGGATTACCAACGTATGCTTTCTTACATTTTTTTTTTTTTTTTAGAAAAAAAAAATTTTGATACAAAAAACAGACTGTTAAGACTGACTTCATGATTCGTCGTATTTTTCTCCTAACGTTGCTTGCAAACTCGTTTCAAACATGTTTTTTTTTTTTTTTTTTACCTCTGTTTAAAGATCATCGCTCGTTTAATCTCGTTCGTTTGGGATGTTGTAACTAGTACCTGGACCTGACGAATATGCTCGTGTTAACGAATTCTTCAATTTTGTAAGCTTTCATGCAATGTAATTTTCAAAGGTGTGCCTCAAGTCTTAAAAGCCTTTTTTTCCTACAGAAAGCTTTTCAGAAAAGCATAGAGAAACTGAAAAATTAATAGTGAATATAAATCATTCAGAAGGAAAAAGAAAGAAGGGAGAGGATCCTAATGATGTCATAAATGTTTATACGATTGTTTTTTTTATCGCTTTCAATTGTTTTCTCAAATTGTTTAATATAATATCGATTTAATGTTCAGGTTTGTAAAGATTTTAATTTTTTCGTAAAAATAAAATCTGATTTGAGGGGTTTCAAAATTTGAGAATATCTGTTAAAACATTTCAGTTTGCTTGCCAGTTATTTCTTATTTAGTGAGAGTATTTTTAAAATTTTGGAAATAAATTTAGGAAGCGTACCTTTTTTGGAAAAAATTTCAGCATTAAGCATTTCGAAGATTATTAAGGCAGAAATCGAAGTTTTTAATAATTTACATTTGGGGGATAATCAAAAACTTACAGTTTGATTTTACTTCCCAACAGAAACTAAAAGATCCCAATTTTTTGTTTGGCCAAAAGTGTTTTCTCTTTGCTATTCACTTCGCAACTAAGAACCAGTGAAATAATTTTTGGTCCTTTCTCAGAAACTGAAGTGTTTTAAAGTATTTCATAAATTGAAGAGAAAAATTCAAAAACGGGCAAAAAGTCAGCTTTTTCGAACGAGATACTTTGCATACGGTTCTAAGTTTATTCAGCATTATCCAAAGCGTCAGCATCTACAACTTCAATTACTTATTCTGAGTTCTATCGGTGCATGTCCGATATTAAACTATAATACTTTGATTTTTTTTTTCCGCTGAAAACGATATCCAATTTTTTTTAAAACGGTTTTGACAGTGTCGCCTTTGACCAACTGACCGCGAACAAATGGGGCGAAATTTAATAATTAATTAGCTCGTGTTTTTTTTAATAAAATAGAAATTAAACCCTTTTCGTCTTTTTTTAATGAAAATAAAATAATTTTTTTTTTTTTCTTTTTTTTTTTTTTTTTTGCTCTCCCTGCTTATATTTAACTAGCGGTAGGCTTCAGAGCAAAAAAATGAAAATAACATTCATCAAAACGAGTTTTGAAGAGTTTGCATGCTGCATTAGCACTTTTATCTCCGTTTATAACTTTTTTTGTTTTTTTGTTAAACGAAATAGGATTGTCATAAAATGTTTTCATCCAACCGCTGTCACACATACTCAATCAGGTAAATCTCTTAGATAAAACGGAATTAAATATTTTTTGTTTTAAAAAAAATAATAGAATCATGGAGCAATAATATCAGTATACGATTTTATAAAAAGTTTAAAAATTAATAAACAGTCCGATCCTCAAAAAAATTGTGAATATTTATTTCTATAACATGTCCAAAATTATATCCAGAAAAGATGTCGATTTTAGCTGTGATTAGCCATTCCAAAGTACGTAAAAATGTACTCAGGTATGTTCTTTCGCATCACAGATTTTTACGTTAAAAACTTATTCGGTTAATTATTTTTTATCATTATTTTTCATTTTGTTAGCAAGGCAGAAAATAGTCTAGGCAAATCGGCATCTTTTTCTTACAAAAAAAAGTACCAAAAAAAAAAGAAAAATTTATACAAGCAGAAAGAAAAAAAGATACGTAAAAAGTAGACTATATAAGAAAAGCAAAGTCTTGTACAGTTATATAATTAAATTTAAGTATATAATTAGATATATAATTATTATATAAATTTTCAGTATTTTTCAGTTGTAAGAAAAATAATTTTTGTAAAAAAAGAGAAAAATTAATAGAGAAAAAAGAATAAGTTGGGTGTTTCCAAAATAAATAATTTCTTTTCTGTAATGCAAAATTTTTCTGATACCTCAATTTATATTAAGAAAAGTAAACCATGACTTTGTCTTCTAATCCTTTTTTTTCATCACGTTAATCCGATAAAAGAAAAGTTTGAGCTTTAAAATAAAATGGAAATGAAAAGCAAGATGCAATCAGGAAATATATATATATAAGACAAATCCCAGTGGTCGGTTTATTTATTTATTTATTTATTAGATTTTTTAAAAATTTTATAATCGATTTAATGGATTAACGCGATGGAAATGAAGAATTAAGAACCTATGTGAAAATAAAAGTAAAAAAAAAAAAAAGAATTTTTTTTTCTTTAAAACAAAATGTATATTAGTGGTGACGATTGAAATGCGATGGAATAAATGTGCAGAACATCTTTCTTATTAGTGTGTTTTCAAAAAGTGAAATCAGCTACAATAAAACGCATTGTGGTTTAATAAAGAAAAAAAGCGTTATCATTATTGAAAAGTTTTCCTTTGCTTCATTATTTTAAAAAGAAGCTTTCCTTTTTTTTTTCACAAGTAAAAGAAAAACGAATGACAGTATAAAACAAGGTCAAATTAAATGCCTTGAGGTAAACAAAGCTCTTTAATAGGCTATTAATGTTGTCTGTAGCATAATTTTAATCAAACGAATGGAATACTCAGCTTGAACGTCGGTTCAACGTGGAGATTGCGGTTGAAATTAGCGTTGAAATAAGAAATTGCATCTTTCCTTGATTGAGGAACAGTTAAGTGAAAGGGCGTGATGTAGTTTGTTATAATTAATTTATTGATTTCGTCTAATGCGTTTTTTATTAGAATTTATTGCCGGAGTTAGACTGATTTGCTGTGAGAACTGGGAGACAAGTAAGCCAGGTTAGCAGCTTTCGAATTTTAACTCTGGTTCGATTTTAAAGCAGAGAAACTTACACCTGTTTATGGATCTTTAAAACCTGCCGTCATTAATTCAACTCAAAACTACATTGGACCTCGAACGTCGACTTCTGCAGTTCATTTTCCATCAATAACTTCAAATTGTTCCCGTTGTCTGCAAAGAAAAAAACATCGAAAGTTATCGTCTATAATTAATTTGACTACGAAAATCTATTTAAAGTGCAATTATATAAAATTCGAAAACACGGATGGAATTTCAGCAATGAATACTTTAAGCTTTTATATATTGCATTAACAAAAAGGCTTAGCGGGATCGATTAATCATTGTTTAAAGCCAAACGGTGTGCTCTGATTCATTATGATGATATAAATAACAACGACAACAATCACAACGACGACGGCGTCAACGATAAAATACATTTCTAATAAATCTAGAACAAAAAAAAAAAAAAAAAATGATTTTCTAATATAGAAAAAAAAAATGATAATTGCTACTGAAATCTTTTGATTTATACTCCTTCGGTTGACCCTAAATTGATCAGGGCATTTCAGCGAGAACGTGTATTTAGGAAATCTGCGAAAGCGCTGGCCGAGTTCCAGGAGGAAGAAAAGATAAGGAAAAGTTTTTTCTCCCAAAACATAGAAAAAAAAAAAATGATAATTGCTACTGAAATCTTTTGATTTATACTCCTTCGGTTGACCCTAAATTGATCAGGGCATTTCAGCGAGAACGTGTATTTAGGAAATCTGCGAAAGCGCTGGCCGAGTTCCAGGAGGAAGAAAAGATAAGGAAAAGTTTTTTCTCCCAAAACATAGAAAAAAAAAAAAAAAAAAAAAAAAAAAAAAACGTTTCGTGCATTTTGAATTAGGCGCCAAAAAAGGGAACAAAACAAAAAAAGCTCAAGAATCAAATATGGAAACCACAGAACAAAGTAAATGATTGGTTAAACCAACGGTAAATAATCAAAAATCAATAAGTTATACGAGATTAATGTTAAAGTTATATGATTTTGAGGTTAAACTATGTTTTATCACATTAAAATGAATGCCGTATGCTGTTGTTAATGTATAGGAGTAACATTACAATTCGTTTTAATATTCAAGTCGGAATAGCCCCGCCTTCACCTCTGGTTTAGACATAATGATTAATGTCTTCTTTTCCGAAGTAGTGTCAAATGTTTCCAACTGTACACTTGATTTCAGGAGTATTCTCCTTCCGATTGTTAAAAAGACATTAAAGTAATTAGTATACGCCTAATTGCAGGATTTGTTCCTTGCGTAGGTTATATGATCATTCTTTCATTTACTTTCTTTTTATACTGCTGGCTTAAATCTTGTACTTCAGATTTTTGAACTTTTATAAAATTAACATTAAATTTCCTAGATGTTTTGGTATCTTAAAGGATTTTAAACCTTTTTCAATGACGCTGTACAGTACATTAAAAACGTTACAAACGTCTACGACTTGAGGAATGCGAAGTCCGTTCATGTATTTCATATGAAACTGAATGTCATGTTATATCGGTAATAATCGTGAGATAAACGTACAATAATCCATGATTTAATGTTAACTTCTGTATTGAGGTGTAATATTTACATAACATGAACAATATTTTGTTTCAGCTTTGCCGATCATTCACACGTTTACCATTTTGTCTTGTATTGTAACAACCAGTAATGAAGCCATAATATACGGCATGTTTTCGGTGCATCCTATCAAGGTTTTACTATATGATGGAAATGTACATGAGAAATGTTGTAAACCACTTCGGAATTTATTTTTTAAAGTTTTTGTATAAAAATTATTTCACAAATTGTAAATTTATATGACGCTCTAAATAGGCCTATAAAACCTTTCTTAAAATTTTTTAAGAAAATTCTCAGGTCTAACGTAGAGTAGCCCTGCATTGTATTTTTGTACAAATTTAACAGTATTGTGAAAATATTCTTGAAATGATTAAAATGTTCTTTAAGGAAAACGATGTTATATCTCCATTAGGGAATCAATTTTATTGTATAACAGTTACTGATTACAGTATGTAAATAAATGGTATTTTTAAGGTATTAATTTTTTTTTTCAACGTTTTTGGTTAGATTAAATCCAGAATGTACGAAAGCAGATGAGTCTGAAATGCTGAAAAAAAAAAAAAAAAATTGAAGTCTTCGAAAATCGCTCAGCTGCATACTGTAAACCATATTTGACCGTAAAATTGATTTATTGGCGGAGACATAACATCGATGCCGAAATTAAATTAAAGTGCATTAAAGTTCAATTGCAACAATTTCATTCGATACTACACTGAATGGATTCGGTTATAAAATAGCCACTGTCGAGTACTGTGCCAATGTGATTGTTACAGTTGAACTCTGACCTGCAGAAAAGTAACTAGGTTTTAAAATAAATTGTTCAATGGACACTTATTTATGGACAGTTAGTTAATGACTATGACTGTGACTTTGACAAAGTTATGACTTTCTTCACCCAGAAAAAATCCTGGATTCGACATTGCATTTAAAAATAAAATTTTGTTCAAATCTGAAGTTTTTAACTTCAATGGAACCAAATTTTCAAAGGCTGAATCTCTTAACAGTGTATATGAAAGTTGTGCCAACTTCCAGAACTGTGAAGAATGTAACTAAGATTAAAAATTAAATCGTATCCTTTAGTGGCCATAAAAGTTAAGTTTGTTGAATTTTTTATTCAGATTCTAAAGATCAGATTTTCCTTGAGTATAATTAAAAATTCAAAATGCTTTCTAGACAAAATTTTTTTTTGCCCAAACGTGTTAGTACAAAACACCCTTTTAAATATTTGAAGTCTCTCTACTGTTTAGACATGTCATTTTCCATAATCAACAATACGAGATGAAAAAAAAACCAAATATGAAATCATTTTGCCGAAAGCAGAATGTGGACGTAGAAAAAAAAATAGCTTCTCCTAAAACTGTGAATAAAAAAAAAAACGTCAAATATTCTTCATCCGCTTTATAAAATAAATTTTAACCTTGACCTGTACTGACTAAAAAAATGTTCAATCCAAAGGATTTGGGTCGGTAGAAAGCGATAACGCGCCCCAGACGACAGGCAAATCACATGAAAAGAAAAGTACAAACATATAAATGAAAATTAATTAGGAAAGCAGACGCGTTATGGAGGAAAGTAATTAGTAAAATAAAAAAAAGATTCCACGTTAGAGTTAAAGCAACACATTCTGAAAATACCTTGACCAAATGAATAGGACCAAGATATTTTAAAATTATTTTTCGGTAAATTTTAGACGTTTAAAATCCCGAAGCAGTTAACTTTCGTAATCCTGAATGGCATTTCGATGTTTTGGACCTCGGTTTGTGTTATTAGTCACCTCAAGCGGTCTCACGATTAGGCTACCATCGCCCCGGAAATATAAGTTTATCTTTCTTTTACCAAACTGTAGAATCTGGTCATGTGATGTCCTTCTTAAGACTTCTAGTCTTTGGGATGGGCTGTAAAAAATTTTTAAGATATCTTTTTTTTTTTTTTTTTTTTTTTTTTTTTGTGTTACGAACGAAAAGAAAAATGGTACAATAAAATAAAAAGAAATTCCGCATGAAAAAAATTACAGTATCATAACGCAGAATGATATAAAAGGTTTAAAAAACAATAATAGTTTGTCCCAAGTGTTAAAGTTGAGTTTTCCAGCACGGGTGAAGAGAGACCGCGGACGGAAAGCACATAAATCAATAATTTCTGGCTCGGAACGGTTTTCTTCGAACGTCCCGCTCCATTCTCATGTTTTAAGTGCCCTTTGTTACTACGTTATCCATTTTTGATTCAATTTTCTTGAGAGACTTTTTTTTTCTCTCTTTCCTCTTTTCTTTCTCGAAAATAACTTATTTTTCTTATCTTATAATGGGTTTTTGACCATTTAAGTAATAACTTTTTCTCCATTCTTATTCGTTTTTTTTTCTTGGAGGGAGAAAGACGTTGTCGCCTCCATGACACTGATACGATTTTCGGCCGTCTATTTTCATGCTACACATTTTTTTTTAATCGCTCCCCTATTTCAAATGTTAAATTCCTTTTATTAACAGAAAATTAATTATATCAGGAAAAATAAAAAGTAAAGGAAGGGGGAAAACGTGAAAGTCTTTCCTTTCCAGGAAGCGTAAAAGGTAAAAGTAAAATGAAGTTTCGCTGGTCTCAGCCAAAGCTGTGAGCTCAACTTGCTGACATAAAATATGGCGAAATAAGTGTTTGGGATGAAGACGGTGGCTCTCATGCTTTCAATTCATTGTTTCAAAAGTTATGAAAATAAATGGGTCTTTTATGAACATGTTTTATTATGGTCTCACCCTTCTTCACCTCTCTAAACTTAGCAACCCCTGGCAATTTATATTTAACATCTTTTTACCGATGTTCCGATACATCCGTCATTCTTTTTTTTTTTTTTTTTTAATCGTTTTGCAAACGTTAATCGTTATAATCTTGCAAACGTTTGCTAATATTGCAATTAAAGCAGATATTTTGGTTAGTTGCGGATTTTAATGAAGAAGGGATTTTTATTTTATTTTTCATTAAATGCTTTCATGCTTTTATTCACCAGTAGTGCCGGTTTCGATCAAGAAATCAAATACTAAATATTGGCTTATTTTGATGGAGTTGTAAATTAACATATTGTATATTGAAAAAAAAGCTCCTTTTTATAGAGCTAACAACAACAAGTATTGCTTGAACCGTTATTCAATAATCGATAAACGATTAAATGTAAACTGACAGGAGTTGCACTCAAAAAAATTACATATTTCTGGCAAGGTATTTTTGCATTGTACAAGCAATAAATACATTATTAAAACGAGAAAGAGCTCCAATGTTCGAAAGTACATTAAATAAAAATTCTTCCTTCATTCTTGGTATCGTAATGTCAATAAAGAGTTCACATTTTCGATTATTTTCCTTGCTGCTAGGACCAAAATAATCATAGTAAAAATCAAAATCAAATTGTGAACTGGAAAAAATGTTTCTAAGGCTACTCGATCATTCTCAATCACGAGACACTGAAAGCTTGTGCTTCAATCCCAGTTTAAGTCAACGATTTTTATTCTGTTATAGGTATACTTTGATTCCTTTGCGAAATCACATAATTAATAAAATGATCTGGAACTAAAAAAAAATACACTGGACAAAATAAGAACTTTTTAGAGAATTAAGTGTTCATATGAATTAACTTTAACACATCGTTTATACTTACACTTCACCCCTACCCTCCTCCCCCTACTGCAAAGGAATTAAATGTGCACTTACAACTAAGAAAGGCTGAATGGGGCCATTTAGGTATTACATGGGCATCTTTTTTTTTTTTTTTTTTTTGACAATTTTTACCCCCTTGCTCTTTTAACCAATACTTACCTTATGGCGAACGTTGCCCATTCTGACACCCCCTCCTCCTAAGATGCTTATATAATATTTGAATGGCCTTAATGCATTTATACTATTCATAAGGTAGAGTTGCCACATTCTTAGTAAAAACATGTTTCATTTGTGCGGTAACTGATAAAGTTCATTATAACTATAATGTTCATCAATATATTATAATCGGCGGCCACGTTAGGACTCTTTAACTTTACTTTAGTATTTTAGCTTTCGATACTATACAATATTCGATATCTCGTAAAGTAAACATCTAGAAATGAAAGAAATAGATTTAATTTTCTAGCTAACTAATTTGAATTTCCCATTCAAATTACTCGTATTTTATTTTATTTGGCTATTCTTATGTTTTTCATATACACCGGGTGTCCGTTTTTAGGAAGTTGAAAAAGTAAACAAATCGCAATGTTGAGCTTATAAAATTAATGAAGGCTTACTAGAAGCAGAAGACCTTGAAAATGAAGGTTTGTTTACATTTTTTACATTGCTAAAAAGGGCGCCGGGAATTTACTTAGAAATAGTAAACAAGGTACACTTGGCAATATTTTTCTTTTAAATTAATTAATTAATTAGTTAATCGACTTGTTGAAAAACAGGAATGCATTCCAAAACAAAGTGTTTTTTTCCAAGTGGTTCAAATTTTCATTTTCAAATTTGGCGGGCATTTACAAGGGAGCCATTATTTTTAAGGTGTGAACCAAAGTCTATAGGGGTTGATTTATCCTGATTTTATATAAAATTAACGCAACCATATTTAGCATATCGAAAAATCGATATATTTCGTGGAAATCTTTGAATGAAAAAATTAGATTTCTTAGATAGCTAATCTTTTAGATATTTATCATAAGGTAGTACGTCAAAATTAAAATTCATCGTGCAATGATTAACCTCTTAAATGAAATAATTACTCCATAAATTTAATGTTTCATTGCCTCCCAACTTATAAAAACAATTGAAACTTGGTTATTTAATGTTTAAAAAATCTATGGGCTTCCCAACGATACTAAATCGGTCACCGGGTTTCTTTATAATAAAACGCTAAATCTTTGTACTTTTATTTTTAATTTTTTATAAGGATAATAGTAAATCAAATAAATAATTCATTCATCTTAGAAATAGCACCGGCGAGAAAGTAGCGGATCATAAGATAAGGTAACCCTGAGAGGGTGAAACAATTCTATCAGCGATTCTTTTTACCATAACGAAAATTCAGGGTTTAAATTATAAAATGAACGTTTTTACGATTTCACCAACTCATTACGTTTTATTTTTTTTATGTTTCCCGCTATTAAAGAAAAGTAAATCAACCCCTTTCTCTTTTAGTATTGTCGGGATGTCAAAAATACTTGAACTTATCCGCCCTAGGATTATTTCGAGGGAAAAAAGCAACAATGCGCCTTTTGCCATTGGTGGAATACTTGACGTTTTCCTGGCATTGACTGATCACCGAAAAAAAAGTTTCCGGTTTGCTTCTTTGAATTTCGATTTTCTCATTTTTCATATTTTTTTTTTTTTTTTTTTCTCTGAAGAAGTGAATTTTTTTTACCGAATCGTTTTTTTTCTCTTTGAAGAGATTATACGAATTTAACAGGAAAGAAAAAAAATCTTTAGGATGAATCCCTTTATGTAAGGCGTTAAACCTATAAGGAAAAAATCACGTTCGTGTGGCCTTTATGTTTTTCGGAAAAAGGATCACGCAAAGAACAAGGGATGCCCTATTTTGAAAAAACGCAAAAGAAAAGTTCTTTTTGCGTTTTTGGTAGGAGATTATGTTTGAATTGAAGTTCGATCGCGTGAGGATCGCTTGATTATGAAATTACAAATGGAAGACTGACGTGAGGCCATCGTTACGAGCTCAACCCATTACCTGAAATTCAAACCCAAATATTTTAATTCCGATTATGATGGTAAAAACAACAGAGCAGACCTAATCAATTATAGTTTCCAACGTTCTGACTTTTAATGACCCTCAAATTACTGGCCAATTTGGTGCGATTATTGCTCCCTTTTTTCTGTTTTTGTTTTTCCCTCTTTTTTTTTTTTTTTTTTTTTTTTTTTTTTCTCTAATTTATTGGATTTAAATGGAGTTTTGTTCTTTTCGTTTTTTAAACCATTTTTTTATTTGTGTTACAATGTAACGAAGAAAAAATATACATTGTGTAAAAGTAAATGAAGTCGCAAGATTCTCGCTTTTGGTTTCGTAACTCCTGATGTTACGGTTTTTTTACGGCAAAGACCCAGTTGTAACGTATAATGTACTGTACAGTTTTTCACATATCGTCAATATAGTGGAAAAAGAATTTCTTGAACGTTTCAATAGACAATAGAAACCTTCGAATATCCCGAACTGAAAAGGAAACACTCCCCACAAACATGTTGGATGATCACAGTCGGTATTTGGTGAACATGATTTTGAGTAAGCGAGTTAATGGAGGGAGATTTACCAAAAATGTACACTAAGCATGTTCATCCAGTAAATTCGCACAAAATCTTGTTAACCGGCTAAATTTCGGCGAACATTTTCACCCGACATAATCCTTTAGAATTCGCATCCTTAACAATAGCTTTGTAGAAAATTACAAAAGCTTATAACTAATCTGGGAAAAAGTAAAAGAATGCTTTTTCGGCGTAACGGTTTTAACCAAAAACGAATCATTCTACTATCAGGAAGCTCGACTTATCTTGTATGAAATAATTATTAAGTAGAATTTTGAGAAAAAGAAGTAAGAATTTTATAACTTCAAGTGGGTTGTAAAAATCGATTCTTTTAACTTTTATGTTAGTTCATAGGAAGGTACATATTTACAGATACTTAAATTTTCTACAATTTTTTCCTCTAAAGTTCTTAGTAAATGTTTACTTTCGATTGCTCTATGATAATTTTACTGATCGAAATCCATCTCTTAAAAACTATAATTTAATTTATTAAAGTACCTTATTTATAATTCTGTGAGAAAATAACAAATGCTTAAACATTATTTCGACATATAGCCTGCGACCTATTTTTTTCTTACATTAAAAGAGATTAATTTTTAATAACTAAAAAATCGTTCAAAAATTACGCCATCAATTTAGGTCCTAAATTCAGTTCAGATTCAAATCAACTGTTTCTCCATTACTTTAAAAAACTGAACAGTTTTCTTTGAGCCCTTAAAAACTTACACGGACTCTTGGCAAAGAACCGACTAAAAGAAGAGAGAACCTTAATTAGCAGGATTTTAAACACCCTTATTAATAGGAGTTTTAGTGCCTGTAGGGAAAAAATGACTTAATGACTGAAGCACAACCTTAGAGACCAAGTAAAAAGCAATTGTAAAAGTGGTTTGGCGTGAAATTAATTTTGAAGTTTACAGTATTGTACTGCATTGAATTGGAGGAATTGACTCACAATATCGAGAGGCTTGAAATTTAAGAAAAAATTAACAGTATTTCACCTCAAACGTTTTATGAAGTCAAACCTGACCTTTCGAGTATCGGTGGACTCCGATTAACTTCCATCCGTAAAATTTTTTTTAAAATTTTTTGTTAGGTAATTCCAGCGTTGATATTCGTCAAAGAAATATAGTAGCTTTATCTCGTTCAAATATTTAATTTTAGTATATCGGTTGCTCGTATGCTCAGTCCAAAGTCCGTATGATTTCATATGAGCAGACCCCCGCAGGTGTCCAGTTCTAACAATTGATATTGATGCAGTCTAATAAAACCGAAAAATCTTATAGAATCTGGTAATGAAATTCTTGAAATTACTTTTCTTCAAAATCATTTATTTCGATCCTTTTTTCAAACTAGGTTGTAATGGCAAATAACGACAAAGAATAAGGTTTTACCTTCACTTTTCAACTGTTATAAGCAGGAATCGACCCAGGCTTGCTCATACCTGATAAATTCGAGTTACGATATAAACGAAAATATTAAGTTCGTATAATTTAAAAATTATAGCTTAGTAGTAGAGTTTGAAAAAAAATGCCACAAAGTTGTGAAGTTGTGCTTCAAGTTTTTTTTTTTTTTTTTTTTAACGAATATTAAATACTTACTGAGGAAAAAAAATTAAAAAATTGTTGTAAATTTGATTGAATACATTTTATTTAGTTTTAAACGATCAATTTTTTTAACTTTATTTAAAGAATGGAGTAGAGTCAGTTAATTTACATTCAAGCGATCAGTTATTTAAAAACATTCTCAGTATCTTTATTTAAATCGTCAGTTACATGTTTAAGTGGTCAGTACGTTTTTTAAACGGCCAATAAATGATGGTCAATAATTAAATTACTTTATGTGTTAATTATTACTTTATCAATTTCATTATCAAGTGGAATTTCGCTATTAATTGAATTACTTTTTTTTAAAAAAAAGGGAAACTGTTTATTTGGTCAATAAATGAAAATTTTAATTTTTGTTGTTCTTTAAATTGAAATGGGATATAGGCCTGATTATTGTCAAGTTCAAATTGTATGATTTCTAAGTTTAATTTATGGAAGTATTTTTTCTTCACTTAAAATTATAATGCTCGTTAAATATTGTTAGAATTAATGGGTACGTCCAAGCAAATGGTGCTCAGGTTTTTAAGAACTCAACCGCTTGATTTTTAGCTCAGAAAATTATTATAAACTATAAAAATGTTTATTTTTTTAATTGATTGAAACAAACCCTGAAAATGAATTCTGATCCACCTATTTTAGCAGGAGAGGTTTGGGTTTAATTGCTTGGCTATTAAAACTACTGACAGAAATTTAATAAGAACTGACAAATTATTATTTTTATTGACCTGATTTACTGACCAATGAGTTTAACTGACAATTAAAATCTCACAGTAGCTGACCAGATATAAATAAATTAACTGACCGCAGAAATATTCGCATCGAAGAATTGTAGTAATTTTCAATCTATACGTATCACGTTTAAATATTCATGATGAATTTGTGATACTCATAGTAGTCGTTAAGGTTTGATTTTAGTAAGGTGAACTATTCGGATGAATTAAATCTGAAACAGATAGCCTTTATAAAATCGAGATTTCGCTTCGGATTTCATTCCAAAACTATGCTTTCAAAAATCTTGTACGGGTCAACTTCCTTATTACTCCAAAATACCCAGATTGGGATAGCGGAATTTGTCAATTTAAAATCATTAGAAAGGAAGTTTAATTAAAACTGGGGAAAGGGTTGGTTGAAGGGTAAACAGAAGAGTTAATCCAGAACTAAACCAGTGTATGTTGAAATTGGGAGCAGTAGGCAGTAAAAAGGGGGCGATCCTTGGGAAAAACGTCGGCTGTTTCGACACGTCATTATACCCAGCCCAACTTTCCTAATTAATTAAAAATGACCTAAACGGGTTGAAAGAAAGAAAAGGAAAAAAAAAATCTCAAAATGAATAATTAAACAAGATTGACCCCTTTGATTAATTCTGATAGGCTGAAATCCAATATTTTTTTTTTTTTTTTTTAGTATAGTCGAATTTTTTAGTAAAATCTTGTACAAACATAACATTTTCCTTGATTGCGGACTGATAATATACACGATTCAATGTGAACAGTACAGAAAGAGCAGACGGAATGAAGGGCAGATAGACCCTTGTTGCACGAAAAACTTGGTGACGTATCGCAAGAGGGCATATCGGTGGTGGGACCTAGAAACTGATGTTTTCGTCGGGGAATCGAGTCTTTCTGGGGGTATTTCAAAGAGTGGGGGTATATGGTATTATAATCAAAATCTAATAATGAGATAATATATTTTTTACTGACAAAATATCTTAATCGATTTTTTTTTCTATGAATAATTATCGATCGTGGTTTTGTCCTTTTTTTTTTTTTTTTTTTTTTTTTTTCATCCAGTAGCTCCTAACCGAAAAAAATGTTTGTAAGCGTCTCTGATTTCATAATAATATATAATAAGCAGAAATTTACGAATATTTTATGGCCTGCAGTCAAAAACCTGTTTTTTTTTTTTTTCTAGGAAATTTTGGTTTAAAATTTTATACTTACATTAATACCCCGAAAAATTAGGTGCAAAATTATTATTATTTTTTTTTTATATTTTTTTAATTGTTCCAATACTTCTGCTTTTCAAAAATGACAACCTGTAGAAAGAAGGCTTGTAAAAAAAAGAGAGAAAAACAACTGGTAATTAGTAAATTGCATTAAAAATGGATATTAATTACTGTTGGTCTAATTGAATTAATTGCAATTAAATTTGATGTCACTTTCGTTTTTCCGTCTTTTGTCTCACTTGATGTGAGATTTGTCATTATTCATTTGTTTTTGTTTTGAGGTGTCTGCCGAGTTGACACTGATGTCACTTCGCTAATTGTGAGAAGAATTATCTCCAGGACATTATTTTTCATTTTTCTCTTTTTTTTGCGCAAAGAGCGTTGATTTGCTTCCGTTTAATATTCCAAAGCAACCAAAATAATTTTTTTTTTCTTTCATCATAATTCAAAGTGTTATTACCGACGGCAGTCGAAGGGAAGAGGACTCGTCTGTTGAAATCATGATGTTACCGACGGCAAGCGGACCATGAAGCTGTAAATACAGGATATTTTTAAATTTTTATTAAAATTTGAAATTGGGAAAAGAAGAGGCCATCATACGATGCACCAATAGGGAGTTGCTTCAGCATCTAGTTTATGAATAAGTTATGTCATACACTTGGAAAGTACACCCTCAGCAATACATCATTTATCTCCTGTCTTGAGACGATAATTCCTGAAGGAGCGGTTTTTCCTAACCAATCCTTATAAAAAAAATGTATGAAATAAAATTTGCACTTCTTCAAAACGGCCGGCATTATTTTCTTGCCAGAAGTGATGTTATCAAGTGTTTTCATCGTATTTATCGTTTTTGAAATTATAAAACTTAACGATCCGTTATAATAAGAGAAGAAAGGGAGTTTTATTTTTTTTTTCTTTCTTTCTTTCTTTCTTTGACTTAAAGAACTTGTGTGTGACTTTCTCGAGAGGTCACACTGTATAGAATGTGATAGTAAACGCCGTGATAAATGGCTTCGCTAATCAGACTTGTGTGACGCGAGTTCATCTGACATCATTTTTCAACAGTTCCTACATTGTATAAATAATTCATAAATATTTAGTTTAGAAGCTGGGCAATGAGTATCATCCATCATTTCACAGGTTCAGGTTTTGTTCTTTTTTAAACAGGATTTACTACGTGGGGGTTTTATGGAATAATTCGATTGCTTTGATATGATTCCTGTAAAGAAGCAAAATGTCATTTTTAAATGATATTTTGGGTTTAAGAATAGTTTACACAGAGGAAGTTTCAGGTTAGTCGAAAAACAAGAAATATTACACCTTTTTTGTTTATTTTTTTTCTCAATAAAAAAAAAAAATTCGTGTTTCAGAACTAGAAGAAAAAATACCGTCATCAACTTATATGCGACATCTAATGGAACTTTGATCGAGGACTTGGGAAGGAATCTCGGGTGTTTCTATTCCGGATATTTCTCATTATGCTTTTAGGTAAGTGAATTTTTTTTTCCCCACCGATAAGATACCGCAAGTTTGTATTTCTGTTTCATGTGGTGTCTCCCGTAATATTTCTTAACTCGTCACTTAAAACTCCCACTCAACGCAGACTTTCAAAAACCCATCATTCCGTGTTTATAAATAAATAATAAAGAATCTATTGTAGGTAAAGACTATTCATAATATAATAACCCTACCTGAGAGCTTGAAGGCCAACTGTTTTTAAAAAACTGGCCTTGAATTAAACCAAAAAGTCAATGCAAAACATTTTTTTAATTATACACATACCTGTTTTCAACCCTCCAGTTTCTGTAAAATCTCGGTGGTGTTAACTCGTTTTTAACAATTTTGTTTTTCAGATGGAAAAGAAGAGGACCAGGAAGGACCACATTCCTGTTGGATATCTGAAAATCTTCTAAGGTAAGATTTTTTTTATTATTATACTTCGCTTCAAATGGGGAATGTAGGTTAGGGAGATGTTCAATAAAGTGACGATTGAGAAAAAAAGTAAACGTTTGAGATGATTGACTGATTGTATTATACGTCAATATAAGAAGTGTAATGTACACATGACGTATACGCGATGCTTGTAAGTAAACAAATCCGCGTAGATCCTGACAACTCCTGTATAAACATACATCTTTCTAAGTAAATATTATGATTTGAATGTTTTACCCACTGACTATTGTTTTATCTAACATTTCATATTGCTTCTTTTTTTATTAATTCAAAATTGGTTGCTTCTTTTGACAAATTAAAAGGTGGTTTTTATAATTTAGTTGCAATTAAGATTTTTTTTTTTTTTTTTGGATGAAAAGAAAATTGTTTATCACAAAACTATTTGCAGTTTGAAAAAGATTTTTTTTTTCCATGTCCCAAGATTAGGCAAGCCTCCAGATTTTTTACTTCAAATATCCTATGAAAATAATATGGCGTTTTTTTTTTCGTTCTTGCGATCGTTCTTGCATTTTGAAATTGTATACGAAATGTTTAATAAAAGAGGACTTAATTGTTTACTTAAGGCTTTACATTAAAAAAAACCGTGAATTTTTAATACCTACTTGTAAAGGATGGTCCAAATATTTTTAATCAATATAGTATTTTTTTTTTTTAAGAAAAAATGCTGTAGTACAATACTAATATTGACTGATATTGGAATTTTACGTATTTTGTTCTGATACCAAAATCGAAAGTCAACATTTCACAAAAACAGATTGGAACTCTGTCGTACTCTGTCCAAAATTGGAACTTGTTTCAATTCCAACAATTCAGTTACATTTGATGAAAACTCGATGTGGCACCTAAGTTAACTCTTTTTTTTGGAATTTAGAAATAAATAGCGTTGTTTAAAATGATACATGCTGGTACATGATAAATTTAAATCGCTTTCTGATTCCGTTTTAACTTTAAAAGTGGACAAATGTCCTTTATTCTTTTCGCCTCTTTTCTTGACAAATATCCATCAGGTCTGGCTCTCAACCAGTTCCAAATACGATTTTAGCTTAAGCGTCTGTTAACAAAAAGTTCCTTAGCTCCATATTATTATTCTGATATAAAATTACTTGACCTCTCTTAAAATATTACCTATATTTTAAAAAAAATATGTGATTTTCTTTTTTAATACAATCACCAAATTTAAAAACAACATTGAAATGGTCCAATTTTTATTCTTCTGCCGTCGGATTTTCATGGATTACTTAGTGCAGTTTCATAAACCCTGGCGCACTCTGCATATGCTTTATTTAACATTTTTAAAGATCGCGTGAAAATTTCCGTAAATGTTGCCAATATTTAACATTTAATTTTATTCAAACGATTTCAAGCATTACTTAAATTTATCAGCTTAACGCACTTCGTTAAAACAACGTTATGATTTATTTACGAACGGCTAACCTTTAATACAGTTTTAATGACTGCCAATAATCTAACCTCGAATTTCAAACATTTGTCGCAAAAGCAGTTTCCACTTTTTAGTTTTACAACAATCTTCTTTTTTAAACCGCTTTTTCCCCTAGTTATTTATTAATGCTGTACATGACTCATGCAAAACAATCATATTTCTGATGTCCGAAATTTTTTCGGGCGAGATTCACGTGTCATAAAATCGTGGAGTATTTTTTTTTTGCTTTGAAAATTATTTTTGGTTTTTTAAAATATAATTAGGCGATAAATTAATAGCATTCAATCATTAATTTCTTATTTTATATTTGCTTTGCTCGGCCTTTTCATATACTGATTCCTATTTCTTTCCTCACTTCAACGGTACCGATGATTCCCCTCCATAAATCAGTTAAGTAAATTTCTTGTGTGAAAATAACAACGGTCAAACGCGTACAACTTTTCTGATCGTTTCCGATTACAAAAATAAAACGAGCACGACTTCGTTTTTCCCCAATGGAAGAAAGATCCGATCGTAAGATAAATATCTTACTCAAGGAAAACGATCTTTTAACGTGAACAATAAACGGTTCCTAATTAATAAAAAAAAAAAATCGTACTCTGCAATAAAAGACGCGGCCTGTTAATGACGTTCACTTGCAGAAGTGCAAAAAAGGCCGATATTAGAAAGTGTAGTTACTACTGAAAGGTGCAAATTGAGTGCTTGGTAATTCAACCATGCCAGTTGATTAATAGAGTCATGACCAAGGGGCAGTACTTTGATTGGGCCAGATACCATCTTTTGATCTAGAACCTTCATTTTAATTGCTAATTGAGATTGGAGTTGCTTCTACTTTTTGTACATTTCTCTGCTATGCAGGGAGAGGGAAGGTTACAGTGAAAAAAAAAATTGAAAGTTAATTATTAACGACCTTTGTCCTTTTTTTTTTCTTCCTCGGCTTAATCAAACTCTTCCATTGGTAAGGGAAACTTACATCAGTGAGCTTTCAAATAGGGAAAAGAAAAATACAATATTGTTTTCTTTAAATTAACGCTGGAAAAGAATGAAAATGAAAGAGAGAAAAGTGATTAGCAGAAAGTACAAGACGATATGTGTGTGGGAGAGTGACTAATGGAAGCTCGGATGGGGTGGTTTCAACCCCCGGCATGATCGATTCCTAACAAGTAACCGCTTCTCACGTCCCTTATGAGTCCGGGAAATCATTTTCTCGTTTATCTTTCGGATTTCTGCCATTGTGTTTTCTGTTCTTTGTCTTGGCCTTGGGAAAATGGACTCGCAGCTTTTCCTCCATATACAAAAGGAACCTTTTGTCTGAGTTTCTTAGATTTCCTCGGATTTTGTTCAAGACTATTGTATTTTTCAACGATTTTTCATCGTATCTTTTTTTTTTTTTTTTTTTTTTTTTTCTTCACCCATTCGAAGCGATTTTTAATACAAAAAAGATATCCATTTTTTTCCAGACATTTTGCAATGTATTTGAATAAAAACTAGATTTCGGTCCACTTCACATGTGGAGCATGGTTTATTAAAAACTAGTTGCTGTTAAAAAAAGGGACATTTAAAAAAGCGAGACCAATTTGTCACAAATTTTTTTTTTTTTTTTTTTTTTTTTTTTGAAAAGGAAAAACATCCTCCCTTGTGTCCCCGGTAGAAAAAAAAGGGGGAAGAAAGGGGGGGGATGTTCACAACGTTGTGACACATGATAAATGCTGCGACCGACGCATTCTATGACCCTGCTAATATATCGCTACCCATCAATCCCGCCATTTTCCTGACAGCTTTTTTTTCCCAGCACAAAAAAATATTACGTTTGTATTACTCTAGTATAATTTTTTCTAATTTGGAGATCGCAAATGAGTCGCCTTCCTGTGTAAATTCTACTGTTTTTCTGTATACTTTTTTCAACATCAGTTAATAGTCATCATTTATTATAATTAACACTTGTGAAATTAGTACCTCGAAATTTTTCAACACTTTTTAGGAAAAAAAAAGAGGTTGTAAATTATAACTAAGTGCATCCAATTCATCATTCCCAGTCCCAGACCATTAAACTGGACACTTCACATGACCACACTGTGAAGAACGAAACTGAAAAAAATTGCCCCATCGTTGACAGATTCCAGCCAAAAAAAAAAAAAAGAAAAAAAACTGCGTAAGTTAGCCATTTGCTAAATTAGGTGAGATATAAAATACAAAATTTTGAAATTAAAAGTTCAATGTTAACTAAAAGTAAAAAAAAAAAAGTAGCATAAAATAAAATCACACTATTAATTACAATAATAGGAAAATAATCGATTTCGAAAACCTTTTCCCTAAGTTGCATGAAAGTTTTCCAGTGACTGCTTCTTTTAATGTCGAGCTGTAGTAGTGATTCGATCGCTTTTTTACCTTAATATATCACAAAAGGAGAGCCCTTTTTATAAGCTCATGGTGCAAATTATAAGCTAACAGATTTTTGGGCAACCAATAAGAAAATTGTTGTTACTGTGACCTAAACGTATCATGTTAAGAAACTTCGCTTTGTTGAAATTGACAAAATTACTTGGGCTCCAACAAAACACTAAAAGCAAAAGGTTCTCTTGCGGACAATAACATCGTATTTTTTTTTTTTTAAGAAACAGATTACCATGTGTGTTTGTTTACAAAACACACAACAAAATTTTTTTAGCCTGTGATTCTGTGGCCGTTGTAAAATAATTAGGTTCGAAGTTGCAACTATTTTTTTTTTATTGTAGTAATCGAATCGATCAGTTTTTTCGTATTATGACGGTCACACGCCTTGGCAAAAGTCCATCCGATGACTGACGGTCAGCTCAGAATTTCGACTCGCAAAGTTCGGTGATTAAATATCAGCCAATTGGCTTTTGTCTTAACGTAAGGAAACCTTATATTTCGAGGTTGGAAAATTCTAAAAATTGGCTTTTTTTGGCAAGACTGGGCAAGCTATGGCTTGTTGGCACAGGTTGCAGCACAGTACTCACCAACAGTACATACGGTATTTTAAATCGTTAATTAGGTATATAATAGTACTATACTATGTTATTATACTAGTACGAGTTGTACATGCATATGTATATTACTATTATATATACATTAATTATTATTATACTAAGTACGTATATCCATAACTATGTATATAATAATAATAATTGTACGTAATATACAATATCAAAAGCTTTCAGCATCCCTTAGCACCTAAAAAATGTTTCTAAGTTCTTTCTCTTTTTCATAAAAATTTAACCTAATAGACTTCCTTTCTTCTTCCTTGAAGAAAAGGTATAATAAGAACCCTCGGACGTTTCCATTTGCATTAATATTGTTGAAGAATACAGTGGGCAAAGTTAAGGGAAAAAGAGAGACATGTTATCAGTTTTTTCCTTCTTTTTTTCCTTTTTTTTTTCTAAAATAGATTCTTTGGGTTCCTTTGTGTACGTTCAGACACTGACAAATCACGAACATTTTTCCTTATTGTAAAAAGAAACGCAATCCAATCAAATAATATTTATAAACTTTCCTTTTCTTATGATTTACGAAACAAACCCTTAGATTTTGAAGTTGAAGAATCGTAAAAAAACCTTCCTTTTCCTTGATTCATTATTCCGGTTTGGATGTTCTATTAATTATTTTTTATTTTCTTACATTAATCCGAGCATGAATGTTCTGAATTCTGATTAAAATGGAAAATTTTTGGGGATGATCGGATTTTGTTTCAGGAAGATTCCAAGATGAATAATGTTTTTCCTTGTTTCGTTGTGGTAGGTGCAGACAATGTAGGCTGATAGTCCTTTGCTTAAGCTAAGATAAAAACGAACTATGTGAAACTATCGGTGTTTTGTGCTTTTTTTTTAATTTTGAGCTAATTACTTCTATTGAACAACTTTAAATACCTGCAATCAAACAAAAAAATTTTCCTTGTAACTTTGACGTATTCCCAGGTTGAGAAAAGCGTCTATTAAAGGGTTTGACCGTTCTTGATGTTTTTAAAGTTGTTAAGCAGTGATAAAAAATTAATGTTGATTCGTTATTGCATTAAATGTAAACAGTGATTATGGAAAGGATGACAAGGACATGAAAAAAAATACCATCCTGATGTCTGCTCGACAGATAACGTTTTTTTTATTCTTCTCCTCTTCACTTTTAAAAAATTGAAGGCTCGACTCTTGCAACATCTCACGAGGGTGCCTTCAGATAGAAAATAGAAAAGGACAACGCCTACCCGACACGAAATAGGAGTAGCACAGCAGTTTGCTACTTTTTTTCCCCCGAAGGTTATTTATGCGTCTGGATTTTGATGAAGGTTGCGTTCTCGGCAATCGAGCGTCAAAGTCTAATCTATGAAAACCCCATTCCTTGTTTTTTTTTCCTAAAAAGGAAGAACAGAAATGAAGGATCGTAAGTTATTTCGTATTTGCAGCACGGTCATCATCCCTAGCGTCAGCTATCCTTGAGCCATCTGCACAGACGTCCGGAGATTTGAAATGAGACAGTCTCCCCCGGGAAGTCGACGTACAGTGCCGTAAGCTATTATATCTTTTTCATTTTGATGGAATAAAACGTTTAATTTATGAGTCGAAAATCTTCTAATGGACTGAGCTGTTTATTTCATACAGAGCTCCAATTTTCGATTTTAACAATATTTTCTCGCAGGAATTATTTTTGTTTTCCAAAATTTGAGCAGAATCAAAATGACAGCGTTTCGAGACTTAAAAGGAAGTTAATTTGAACTGTTGCGCAACGAAATGAGATTGATCACCGCGCCTAAAGCTCTTTATAAGTATACAGACAGAGTACCATGTTTGTTCTTTTTTTTTTTTTTTTTTTTTTTTTAAGAAATGCAATAAGGAATGCAAGATGGCAACACCGTTTGTTTTTCTTCGTGATCCTTCTTTTACTTTGTCCTTGTCACTTTTAAAAATACTTTTTTCTTTTTTTCCCTTCTTTTCATCCCTTCTCATCTCCGCTTCAGAATTTTTAAAGGAAATAAATTTATCATGTAAGAAATTCATCCGTCATGTTGTCTTATTACCAAGTTTTGTAAATCTTTTTCTCCGATCGCATAATCAAAATTCCCATGTTCTAAAGATTAATACGCTTTTAAGTACAACTTAAGGCTAGGCCTCTTCTCACACTTAAGGGATCAAATCTTCGAAAAAAACCGTTTTTTTTTTAACTCTATTAGTCCTCTTCTTTTTTTTAATTGTCATTTAAAAAAAAAAACACAAATTAATGCATAATTGATATAATTCTCCTGGAAATTTGGGTCCATGCAAAGGTTAGGTAACTAATTTTCGACCAAGAGAAAAAAATTAGGAATTAGTTTTTATGTTTTAAGTCTAGGCATTTTAAAAAATTCCCTCAATCACTTGAGGTTACTTGAAGTCGATTTTGTTAGATTAAGATTAGTCAATATTTTTGTCGTCCAGTTCGAAAAGTTTTTCGCCCAGTGGGCAAAATATTTGATTTTTGGACGACATGGCTGAGAATCAAATCATTGGAAAATTATACCAAAACTTGATTTTTTTTTTTTCCGAAAATTTGTCCAAATTTTTGCTCGCCCTTCGGCAAAGCTGGTCATATAAATGGTTTTAGTGCCAAACGAAAAACATCAGGACCATTTGGAAAAAAGCGTTTTGTGGGGGGGGATACTAGGTATTTGCGCTGAAAATTTTAGCGCAGAGAAAAAAGCATACATTTTGCTCTGCGTCATCAGAATAATTAATTCAAACAATACCAGATAATTATTATACTGGCCAAAATCGGGTACCTATATTGCCCAGCGAAAAAAAAAAAATAAAAAATCAAGATAACTCATTCGTTGAAGGTACACATCAAACATGTATTAATATTATTGTTGCCTTCAGTAACAGGACGCTGATATAGCGCTTTGCATTCCGCTCTAATGCATGATTTTGCAAAAAAAAAAATGATTTTATGGATATAACTCATTTCCCTGCGAAGTTTGGAAGAGTCCTGACAAAAAAAATCAAACATTGTCAAAATTACATCAAGAAGAATGATACTCGGAATCAAAATCCGAAATTCCTTGTGATTTTTGTTGGTTTCGTCGAAAATAAGTTGCATTAATCGTTGGTAGCACAAGGAAATACAGTAGAACTTACGAAACGGGAATGGCATGACAGGTATTCAGATGTGATCGAGAACAGTTATCCATTGAGTGACTGGTTATCCTGGAGTGGGTAATGGAAAAGGAAATTGCTAGAAAGAGAGAAAAAGGAAATTGAAAAGAGAGAGAGAGAACGAGAGAGAGATGGTGTGTATCTCTTCAAAGTATTCATTCAGACTTTCTATTATATAGAGAATTTTTCTTTTTTTTTCCCTCTTTGCTTTTTTCCGACATGAATAACCATCTGATAATCGCACTTATTCAAGTTTTTAACCGGCTAAGAGAAAAAAAAAATCCCGAATCCCGGCTATCTTAAATTTAAAGAGAAGCACAAAATCAGATGCTTTAATCCGCAAAAAAAGTAAATTAATCTGAAAAAGGATAAATAAAAGCGGTAATACAAATGTAAGACGTTCAAACAAGAAGGAAGTGATGTTGAGGTAGGTCGTGAGCCCATAAAAAAGTCATAACTATTCTTGTAACCACTTAAAAAGCCATAAAGGGTGGTAGGATCCCATAAAAACGTCAGAACGCTACAACAGAAGCGTGCTAGCGAAGTTTACGACCTAGCTCGGAGCTCCTTCCTTATATACCTGTTCTATATCTTTATCATAATTACGTTTTGATTTCGATACTTGTTATTTATAGCGGCAGGGTCGTATTAAGCTTTTTTTTTTAAATTTTTAATCCTTATCTTTTTTTAACGTTTTGGATTTTACGTAAGAACTTATTATTGAGATTCGCTCACTGTGGGTACCAGTTGGCAGCAAACAGGTTTTTTTTCGAACGTTTTTGTTCATGGCCATTGGAGTTCCAATCGAGGCGGAAAATGTTCCAAAGCCTTTAATTCACTTTTGTAAGAGCCTGATCAGGTATTTCAGTGTACTTATAAACGCAATTTAACATTATATTCGACCAAATTCCATTTTATTTTTACTGTCTATCTTTTTGTTTTAGGCAATTTTCAAAGTACTACCCTGGTGAAAATTTTGAAATGTCGTATCGATATTGAAAATTAACGCTTGTCGACCTCGGATCGCCATCAGGCCAATCTTGGCCAAGATCGATCCAATCTCCAATAACGGCCAATATTGAAAATATGTTAAATTCTCATTTGACCGATATTGAAAAGCGTTAACTTTCTAAATGGACGTCCGAGGTTGGATCGATGCTGCATCGACATTGATGATCTCAAAATTTCCACCAGGGTAGCGCCACTTTCTTTTTATTTTCGGTAAATAAACGATTTAATTTGATATTTTTGTCAAATATAAGGTTAAATTACGTACAAAAGTACACCGAAATACCCATTCAAATTCTTTTACAGTATATGTGAAGAAAATGGTTTCATACAATTTTCGGCTCGATTTGATATCCAATGGCCATAAACAAAAATGTTCGGAAAAAAAAACTGCTTGCTGCGAACAGTGCACCCTAAGGGTAGTAGTTCGCAATAAGCAAGCCTCGAACTACTTTTTTTTTTGCATATGTGTCTGCCATTTTGCTGCCTATTTGCAATCCAACATCCTTGGAGGATGTTTTCGACTAAATTTTAATACCTGGAATCGTTAAATTAAGCGGCCGGCCAAATAAATGAAAGATTAAATCCCGAGTTGTGGACGTGGCAGCAGAGATTAGTTACATCTGGACCGTGGCAAAAACTCAAAATACCCCTCCCCCCTTCCCCTCCCGGGATCCCTTACTTCCTCCCTTGATTCTCTTTTGATTAATCGCAATTTCCTTGTCGCTTTTTAACAGTCACGCTGTTTTTGACAGGTGTTAATAATTAAGACGGAGCGATATTCTTTTTGGCCAAATCCGCGGTTTCGCCACTGAACACTTTATTAATATTCACGATTTTTTGGGGATGTCATAATAATTTCCGATTCCCTCCCTTTCTAAGAAACAATCAATTTATAATAATAAAGTTCTCAGGTTTTTGATAATGTGTTATCATATTTTTGTTAGATCGAAAGAAAATTATAGGAGATCTATACCGTAATTATGATTCAGACGGAAAACACGAATATCTTAAAATATGAATATATGCTGCATAGTGCATACTCTATGAACATGATTTTTTCTTCGAATTAAAAAAAAACCGTAGAAAAAATAAGGGGTGCGGAATTTGATTATGATTGATTTCAATTTAATTTAATATTTTTTAAAAGTTTATTCAATTATTTTCAAGTCAAGCAAAAAAGCATTAGTATGCTTCGTAAATAATAAAAATACAATATCTATTCATGTTAAGTAATTGTTGACTGAAGCCGATTTAAAACAAAACTGTTACATAGAAGAAATTCTTATGAATAATTTCAATATCGGTACTGTATCTGTTACGGCCTCTAAGAGTATAAAACTATGAAACGATTTAAGAAACAGAAAAAATTCAATTTAAATGATTCTAATAATTGTTACTCTGGAAAAATTTTTCGAAGCTCATATAATTCTTCCTGTAGAAGGATGAAATGATAATTCGTCCAAATATTTTAAACGAAGTAACCTACTAGGTTGTCAGTCGCAAAATTTAACAAAACGATTGATTAAAATTTCATGAAAGGCAGTCCTATTCTGCCCATTAAATTCCGACATAGTGATCGATAAGACCACATTGGTAGAAATTCATTCATATCTTAAAAATGGCCTGATCGTGTGACAAAGTAAAATAGTAATGACTTGTGATCGGTTATCGATTGCTTCCATCATCTCACCTACACCGTTTTTGTTTAAACATTTAAAATCAGTACACGGTTGGTTAAAATCAAAGCGTTGGTGAGGTTGATAACGAGTTTTCCTGTTTCTCTCCCGCTTTGAAATTTCAACCATTGAAACGAGTTATGTTTGATTGACATCGCGACGTACAATGACAATCATGGGGGACCGATTACTTTCATTTAAACTAGATGTTAAACCATTTTCAATTCCGTTTCTAAACTTTGAATAGGTTGGCGTGTTTTATTTTTATTTTTTATCTCTTTTCTTCACGATATAATTAATCACGTAGGTGATTAACGCATAGAAAAAAACGACATGGCAGCGCAAAATCTTGTTTGTGACTTTTTTTTTTTATGCGACGAATAAAAAAATTCGTGGAAGAAATATTAATCATTTTTAAGATAACGTCGAATAGAATTTTTTTTTTCTTTCTTCCTTTCACGGTCTTAAGGAGACAAAGGAGAAAAAATGAAGATCATCTTGGTTTCCCCAATCGGTTGAAAAACGGAAAAGGAGAAAAAAATATCTCAGAATCAAATAAACAAAATACAAAAATCGAAAAAAGATGACAAATGAAATGAGAAACCATTACCAGCATAAGAAATATAAAATCCCTTCTCAATCATCCAGCAATCTAAAATCCCTGTTGTTATTTTTTCCAGAATCTGGTAGAAAATAGATGATCCAAAACTGTTTTTGATCCATCCGCTTTATTTATTATTCCGGTGAAATCTTGTTGGTAGAATTTCGTATTCGGGTCACTTGTGTAAGCCATTCTAACAACGAGGAATGAACGAGTTTTCCTAAGCTCTTCATTTCTCAAAATTTTCACATATTCTTCTTTTACCCGAACAACTTTTTCCTTTCTTCTATCTATTTTACAATCTTATTCTTTTTCTTCTTTCTTTTTTTTAATATATAATTTTTTTGGACTATTTTTGCTGAAAGAGGAAAGTAGCAAAACTTAACTTCCACCTTTTTTTAAAAAATTTAATTTAATTTAATCGATAGTCCGCTTTTTTCGTGCAAAAGATGCGTACAAAAATTTGTTCAATTATTTTTTCCCATAAAAATTAAAGTTTTAATTCATTCTTTACTAAATGTTATTTGCTACTGTAACTTTAACGTTTAGCTTTAAAATGGTGAACATTTTTTTTCTGGAACTGCAAATGCCCTGTGAACTTTACTTCCATTCGGAATTTGAGATAGTTACTTTCTATAGAAATATGACTGACGGTTTGACGTAAAAATAACTTTTAATCGATCATCCGTTGAAAAAAAAAGGGAAGGAAACCATTTTTCTTTGTGGATTTCAGTCCTTGGCAATATCTCATGCTATACAAAAATATCTACCTCAAAGTGAAGAAAAGTTTATATAAGGTTATAAAATTTAGCTTAGCGGTAAAACCATTCGTTTCTGTCTGAAATATATATCGAAAGAGAAAATTGATAGTGAAGCGAGCGGAAAAGTGTTTGGAATTTTGTAATCTCAAATATGACGGAAGCATGATAAATAATATTCGTTGGGAAATTTAACAAATTTAAACATGATATCCGAAGTGTTCCGAGAATTTAGTTTTATTAATCAATGAGGAGGGAGTAGGGATACCAAAAAAGGGATGATGCGAAAGGACAATGCATTTTGCGATGTTGAGATTCTTGTATTGTTTTTGTTTACAAAAACCCTCCCTCCCCCTCTCCCTCTCTTCTCAAAGTTTTAATAAAACCAGTGCCGGATTCGTGATTAAACCTGAGGCAATCCGAATTGCTTTAAATGATCCTCCAAGCTTTCGAGGAAAGGTTTAATAAGAAAAATTGGATTTCCTGAATTAAAATATTCCGGTTTGTGAAGGAAATTTTCTCCGTAAAACGGAAGGAAAAGCTATGCGAACGTGCTGTAAAATCATCCTATAGACGTATTCGCCATATTTGGAAAGATACTAGAGCCACGAAGCACCTAACGACACGACAACCCTCCCCCACCCAACAGAGTGCACTGTGACAGCCTGTTCCAAAAGATATTAATGATCTAACTCATGACAAATGACGATCTGTCAGCAGGGTAGCTAGATAGATTGGAGTCTCTTCCTTGGAAACACACCACCTTTACCCCAACCCTTAATAAAATCTTTTATACCTTAAAATTACTATTCGAAATCTTTCTTTTTATGTTGAATGTATGCAAGAATGCTAAAAATTTTGTATTTTCCTCGTTCTGATTTCAAAGTTTTTTTTTCTTTATTTAATTTTTTCCCTGTATGATTCGAGTTTGATTTCGATCTCGATTGGTGTTTGAACATAAATGCGACCAGACAAGACTCGAAAATGTACTAATCTTCCAAAAAAGAGCAGCAAAAAAAAAAAAATACAGCATTACCAATAATTAAATTAACTAGGCCTAATATATTTTCTAATTTGATAAGGCGACATTTATTTTTAATAATGGAGTCTTATCTTTTTCTCTTAAATCAGACACATTTTTAATAAACGTTATATTTAAAATTTAGTAATTTTTTCTGTGTACATTTTAACATTATTATTTTGTGCAAACCGATCACGACAAGAAATGTTAAGAAAAAAAATTAAATGTTTTTGCGCCCAAAAAAGTCTTCAAAATTTCATACATATACCTTATAGCCGATGGAATTTTTATATTTAAATAAAAATTCCCCTAAGGAAATTTTGACAACTTTTTGGGGCTCCGTGAGAATCACTAAAGACCCCCGAAGCCCCCATATAATGAAATCAAATTCAGGAAAATAGCAAGTTCACCGAGTAAATGATAGAATTATTTTAATTCAGTCGACTGCATTATACGTTGTAACCAATTTTGTAATTTTGATAATTTTCTGAAATCTAAATTGAATTTGGGGGCTCTTCTTCCCAAACCCTAAACCGTGACACCTTAATATCTGTTTCAAATTTTATTTCACCATGGGGGCTCCGCCTCCGGATCCCCAAACTCCTTGAACTTGCTATTTTCTGAATTTTTTTTCACTATATTCTCGAAACTGTGGAAAATTTTTTTCGATTTTCCGAAAAAGGGTCATTTCCGAAAGCTCAGTTTATTCTCTTTGTTTTTCTCGAAAAAAAATGGAAAAGCTTAGACTTATTGGCTCGGAAAATCGAAAAACACATTTTCGCGGGTTCCAGTTCTGGGATTTGGGGGCCAAGCCCCCCGTATAGTGAAATAAAATTCCGGAAAATAGCAAGTTGATCGAGTTTCGGGATTTGGAGGCGGAGCTTCCATGGTAAAATAAAATTGGAAACAGATATCAATCTCACGGTTTAGGATTCAAAGAAGATGCTCCCCAAAATTTAACTTAGATTACCTACAGAAAATTATTAAAACCACAAGAATTTGGTGTCAAAATTACAAAATTGGTAACAACGTTTAATGCAGCCGATTGAGTTAAAAAAATCCGATTGTTTACCGTCAGTTTATCGACCGGTGACCACTATAATTTATATGTTATTTATGTATAATTTTATAAATTAAATCTAAAATGTGTATAAATTATATATAAATTATACATGAATTATACAAGCTTAAGATCCTGAAATTTAAAGACAAAAATTACCTGCATGGAAGACCAACCAAAAATTCCGAAATTTTTTCCAAATTCCTAATATATAATTTTAAATTCAATTTATACACTATTTAGATACGATTTATATACAATATAGATACAATTTATTTTTAATTTAGATATACAAATGGAGCCAACATGGATAACAATTTGTTTTAAAAAAAAAAATGCAATTTCTAATGGCGAAACCTTAAGGATTTCGGTCATCTGGACTTAAAATCGTTAAAATTGTTAAAATTGTTAAAAATCTTTCGTAAGTACTTTGGACTCAAACAAAATTTGAGTGATTATGTTCAGACATTTTAAATGTCTGGTCAGATTTCAGAAATGTCCTCAATTATGGTGCTCTTCCAAATAAAAGCTGTAGTTTGTTAACTCTACGCTTTTATGAAAAATTTCTGTCTACTTTTGATAAGTTCTTGTTTTATTTCAATTCTATTTTGCTTACCCATATATTTTTTTTTCATGAAATTACTTCATTCGGACTAACACCATGATCCCCCATCTCAAAATTATTTAACCAGATATATTCGAATTATTAAGATTCGTGTTGAACAACTAATCTTCCGACTGAAACATTGAATCTGAAAAAAATAAAGTAGAAACAAAAGAAAGAAAATTTAAAAATTTACTTTTCATGTAGGAAACTACGCTATAATTCAAAAACTGCCAGGTGACTAGCTTTCGAATCAAGGGTAAACGCTCCCCAGCAACTTCTATATTATTATTTATGATAAACGCGAGAATTATTCGACGAGGGTTATATATCGCACACCTGTAGGTTCTTTGTCGGTCAAGAACTTCTTAAGGATCTTTTTTCCCGCAAAAAAGAGAAGAAAAAAAAATGAAGACGATCGATGGAGTTGAGTTGCTCGTGTTGCAAGACGATAGCAAGTGATTGATATAAATTAAAATATTTTGATAAATGAAAAAATATGGAAAATAAATAGAAAGGAGAGATAGGTTGTCAGTTTTGCTATCACGTGAGGAGTGATGAATATCACGTGAAGGATGGATAGGGGTAGTATGATGTCAGCTCGAAATTCCAATTTCTAAAGTTAAAACTTTGTGCCCGATGCTTTGCATAGTCCTGTTTGGATCTGGGATTTCCATGTTGGACGATTTACATTTTTTTTTTTTTAGTTTGGATGATTTACCTGAGATTTCGAACGAAAATTTGAAGTTACAAAAATACCTTTTTGACGTTGAAAAGGAGACCCGGAAATTTTTTTTTCATGTGAACCGAAAATTAAAGGTATTGTAACAATAAACCTAACCACCCACACATAAAAACCTTGAACGCAATCATTTCCTTCAACAAACCTTTTCTTTCACAAAGTCACAAACAAAATTAAGTATAAAAAAAAATGTTAACAAAGTACAAAAACGTTTTTAATGTTATGCAAATCAGATTCCTTTTTTAGCAACAACGACCGATTTTTGCACAAAAAAAGGACAAACTAGCATAACAAAAGCAGATGAGAAACCTATTATGCAAGTCTAGAATGAATTTTTGTAAATATACGAAATGTTCCGAAAATAGTATTTTTCTTTACAGTTGTCGAAGGTAAATATTTCAAGTACGAGACCAAGTTGACGGCTCGAGGCGAAGCCGAGGGCCGTAATTGGTCGAGTCTTGAAATTTACCTTCGATACCTGCAAAGAAAAATATTTTTTATTCCGAGGAAAACACATTTTATGGTCTACTTTTCAGTCCAAGGAATAAAAAAGATTTTTTGATATTTTAAAAGACAATAATTGTAAAAACCCGATGTGATCGGAACATTTCGAAGGCAGGTCTGTGATTTCAGCCAAAAAAAAGCCTTACCAGAGTCGTATTTATTTATTTATTAGATGGTTGTGGTTCCTTCAAGCGTATATTTGAACTTAGTTATCAGAATGAAGAATATTGAATGAAAAAAATGTTATTTTTTTATTAAGAAAAAATAATATTTGTAATCATCATACAACTATTGCTTACGCTATTTCAATTTAATTTACTATTGTTAACAAATTTCCTTCCTGTCCAAACAATCCAAATAAAAAACATCTAAATAAATTATCAGAATGTGTTTTAGTAAATGTTTAAATTAACAATTTAATTCGAATTAAAATGAAGATCTTACAAGACTTGAGAATATTAATTAGGACGACAATTGAGAAAGTAAAGCAATTTTATCATCCTTTCGCTTCCTTAAAAACAATCAGAAGGACTAAATAAAGAATGATTATCACGAAAGCCGAAGTCTTTTTACGAAAGAATTCACGGGATGCTGGATTATCCTAAGAAAACAACAGATTCGTCCACCTTTTTCTATATATCTCTGTTTTAACTAAAATGTTTTCACCTGTTCGACGTTTATAAATAATTTTCATTATTTCTTTGAGTTTACAATTTATTCTACATTATACTTTTATGGATTTAAATTAAAAATAAATATCTGAATTACTGCTCGTGAGCGATAACCGATAAGTTAAAAGTTTCCTGAAAAGTAAGATAATTCAAAATGATTCCTTTCCAGAAAGACACAAATATTTTTCACAAATTATGTGAGTAATGAATTTATCTTATATTCTGGATGTACACTTTGATCAACGAAAGGAATTTTAAATATTTGAAATGCTGCAAACACCGTCATAAGTTAACCGAATTCCCACAAAAGAGTATTCGAGTTTGTTAAATTATTCGAAAACATCTTATAGAAAATAATAATAATAATAATGCCGCAGATAAGAAAACGGAGCCTTATTTTTCATGATTAGAAAATATTGCTGGCGTTGTCACCGGTTATCTAACTAGTATAGTCTTGACATAGCCAGGAATATACCTTGTACGCGTTTGACACACTATTAATAATGCGCCCGAGCCTAAAGCAAACATCTCGCCCACTGTCTTTCTGCGTGTTTTTCAACTTAGAGCAATCCCTTTAAAATAAATAAAAAAAAAAAAAAAAAAATTCAACAGAAATAAAACAATCTTGAGAAAAATCAAATCGGGAAAAAAGAATCCCCATTTTGGATAGAAAGTGAGAATTTTTTTTTTCTTTCGTATATTTACTACTGAAGAAAGTAAACAAAAGGAAAAAAAAATGATCGATTGTCTATCCATTTCGAATGACTGTTTATCTCGTAATATTTCACACAGATATTATTATCAACTCTTATTCTTGTTTCTTTTTCACATCATTTCCTTTTCCCCTTTCTTTAACGTTCAGCTCCTTTGTCTTTTAGTTACCTTTTAAAATGACATTTAGCTCAGCACAATTTTTTTTTTTTTTTTTTTTTTTTCTGGTGTAAATCAAGAAAATTGCTTTTTTTACGCAAAATTGGGAAATATCCATTTTTATAGTGAATAAATTTAAAAAATAATTTCAAAGCCTAACGGATCAAAAAAAAAAAAAAAAAAAAAAAAACTGGAAGCTTACGAAAAATTGGGAATTTGTAAAAAGTGAACAATATGTCCCTATTGAATCCTTTTAAGATTTTGAAATAAGATTTTTGATAATGTTACAGAGAGACATTTATTTTTCTTGCATAAAATTTCCATATGCGATAAAATGCTTCCCGATATTTTGAAAAATTAAGAATTCTCATTAGAACCAGGGAATCAAAACAAAAAAAAATCTTTAAACACATACCCAGAAAACCTATAATCTAGGTAATATATCTTGGATTTTAAGTTTTTGATATAAAACTTTGAAAAATTCCATACAGGTTTCCGGTTTGAAGGAAAGGAAGTTGATCCTGGGTTTTCATAATGGAACTTTTCTTTCTTATTCCACACATTCTGTTTTTATCAAACTTGGGGAAAAACTTTATCGTAAGCGCTAGATCGTTCTAAATCGTATAACGTTTCTGATATTCCTTTTTTACTCAACTGCTTTCTTCTTTTCCTCTTTCGGTGTGTAAAATGACCACATATGAATTTCCGCGCCTAAAGTTGTAAAAAAAAAAAAAAACTGCATTCTAAAAATCTAAATAACAGAAAAAAAGGGATGAGAAAAGCTGTGAATTGCGAAAAAAAAAAAAAAAAAAAAAAAAAAGGAGCGGAATATGTAGATATGATCGACGGTTAAGTAGACAGGACATAAGGGTATTTTGAAGATTGGAAAGGGAATTAGAAATAGCCATCCAGGGAGCTGTTGTCTCAAACTGAAAGTCAGCAATCTGTGGGAGACAAATGATACAAGTGCAAACTTTTTTATATCCTTTTGGAAAAGTTATATCTTTCGGATCAGTCGCTTCCGTTTTACATTAGCGATTTATTTTATTCGTTATACCGCTCGGTTAAGAAACTTACACGTAAAAAGAAGAAAAGTTCCGAAATTCGTCTTACGAACTTGTTTATGTTCTTGTTTGATGGAAAAGCACTTTTTTAAAGTTTTAAATTAGACTTCATGAGTTTTGTTTACTTGTGCTGGCGCCTTGATTTTTCGGAAAATCATCTAAATCGAAAATAATTCATTAGTAAAATAAAAGAAATATACAAATAAACAATAATAATATCATAAATATTTTTAAAGTCAGATTTTTATTTAAACTGAAAATTATAAATTTTCAATTACAAAAGGAGGGATCCCAAATTTTGAGGCTGAAGAATAAACTCATTCGAAAATAAGTTTTCTTGATGTAAACAAAAAAATAAAAAAAGCAGAAGAAAATAAAGAGCAATTCCAATACTTTTCACCCTCGGAAAAAAAAGAAAGAAAAAAAGTTGGAAAAGATAGATTAGTACGGAGAAAAAAGAAGAAGGAGAAGAAGAAAAGAAAAATAAAGGAAGTGTCTTACGGTTGGCAGAACTTGATGGATTATGGTGGAGTTTGTTTGGGGAGTCGGGAGGGTAGCAGGGGACAGAAGCCCCACAACATCACTCATCACGAGGGTAGAGGGGATAACTACTTTGTCATTCTGAACAAACAAACTTTTCCAAACCTCTCTTGAGCATTGCTCAGCTTCTTTCATTGACAATTTTTTTAAAATAAAATCGATTACGCCGTTTTATTTTTAAATCTTTGTGCATAATCCTCAGATTAAATTGCGATTGAGATTTTAAAATTGTAAGAAAGTCTTTAAATTAGAAGACGTAAGACAAAATCTAAATGTTTAGAATGAACTCGACTCCGCGGTTAGTTAGTCATTTTAACTGAAATAAATATTTCAGAGGTCCATATAATAATATCACACGTAAGCAAGTTAGGGGAATTGGAAGGATGCGTTCTTTTTACGCCGAGTTCCAATGTTACAGGTTTACAATTTTTTTTTCTTACAAAAAAGGCAAGGGGTCAAAACTAGATAAAATTGGCATTTTTAGTATATATGTGATTTTAAGTCTTTTTTATTCCTGGATGATATATGATGAGGATGGTATTATGGTTTTAAAAATGTTACTAAAATTATGGCATTATCCAAACCCGTAGATCTCTTTCTCCAAACGTTCAAAAATTTAAAAGGCTTACAAATTCAAAAATTTTGAAATTTTTACAAACTATCCTCAAATAGATTTTGTGTATTACCTACACAAAACTGTAACATTTCAATAATAACAATGCCATTAACTATGCATACTACATATAATTATCATTTTCCCAGCTAACTATAAAACATGTATCACAAAATTTGAAGGTGGGGGACGGAGTCAGCTGCTGGATTTTTGATTAAGTAACTGGAAGGGGATAAGGGGGTTTACGGTTGTTTCCACAAGTAGGGGGAACGGTCAGAAATAGTTTAAGTCTTCCTTGTATAATGTTATTAAAATACAAACTAAAGTCTGCAGGCCCGTACTCAGCCTGGAAGGTCAAGGGGTGTTCCAAGAGGGGCTCTAAATGGCCCTTTTTACCATTGAAGATAGGAAAATTTTATTAGTCGAAAAAAAATTACAGGGGATCTTAAAGCTCTTCGCAGGGGGGGGGGGGGGCTGAGCCCCTCTTTGCCCCTGGCTGGATACAGGACTGAAAGTCTTTAGCATGCGTCTGCAAACTTATTTAATGCTATATTGCTCCATTTTTATAAGCTGTATTTTCATAGTCCATATCAGCGCCGGCTTCAGATATTTTTTTGCCGCCCCCCCCCCCACCTCCCCCGCGTTTTCGGATTAACAGACAAGTGTAATATCGAATTTTTTATTTTTTCTCCCTGATGTCCCTAGTTTTTGTGCTCTATTTTTCTTTATTTTCAAAAATCTCTCCGCCCTTGTGAGGCAAGGGTCGAAGGACGGCGCGGATCCATTTACGCCTTACTGAAACAGTTTTTGTTTTGTCAAGTTTAGCCTCCACAAAAATAATTCCTATTCCATACCATAAAATGACTTTTTATCATTCAGTTACCGTAAACTGGGGTGAGATTGACCGCCGGGGCGAGATTGACCGGTTCAAAAAAAGTTAGTAACCACGGTTAAATTATGTTTTCTTTAAATAAAATTACTAGAGGACTTCCCTTTCTTTCCCCTCTAACAATCAGATTTTAAAAAATTCAGTCAGAACTACCTTTTTTTAGGCCGGTCAATCTCGCCCCGCCGGTCAATCTCACCCCAGTTTACGGTATATATTTATGTAAAAAATAGAAAATGGCTACCTAGTGCCCAAATGAAAATTTTGATACAATTTAGAATAATTTTATTTATTTATTTATTTATTTTTTTTTTTTGGAAATTTAAATATGATTAAACAAGAGGTTGTAAAGAGTAAACAACAGGTGCATCGCATTAACCATTTTGCATTTGACAATATACTTGACTTTTAATCCGGGATGGAGGAAGGGGGGGGGGGAGTCACCAAAGAAATATCTGAATGGAACTCATAAGCAGGGAAAGCCGCCGGGCGCTGATTTAGACTAAAAAATATGACATATAATGCCATATAAGCTAAATATTGCTCTGGGCCATTATTACAAGGTTGTATCTGCAGTGTTCAGCTTGACACTAGTTCCTTATGTTTAACGTACGGTAAACTAGTGTCAGCCTGAACACTGCAGATACAACCCTGTAATAATGGCCCAGCGATTGGTGAAAGAATATGAATCGTGTACCTGTAAACAGCTTATGGCCATTTAGTTGGTTTTTTAGCGGAATAATATACTTGATTTTCATTTAACTTAATTCAGACTTGAAGAAATCAGAATAATTTTTTTTGATACGTGCAATCAGCTGCGGAGTATTTCTAACGAAACTTTTAGTCATCTTTGTCATTGACGTTTACTCAATTAATACTAAAGACGATGGATACATGAACGTTTATTCATGTACATTTTCCTGATGAAAAGGTGATCATTTTTTATTTCCTAATCATAAATATTATTAGAAAAAAATACAGAAAACGTTGAACATAAAACGTTAAGAATCGATAAACGGTAGTTGCGCCGCTGCGGCGGGAGCGATGACAACGAATGAATATGCACAACACCCTATATGTGGAGGAATGAATGGAAGGAACAATGGACGAAATCAAAGTAAAAAGTTTTTTGAGTGAGAGCAGGGTGGTACAAGGGTGGTTGTCAAAGTGACATTGACGAATCGTCTCACTCGGGACTCGAACAAGATTAATCCCCGTCTCTACTACAGCATCTTTGCTCCATGATGGCGGCCTGCTCTTTATTCTCATTTTCTGTATTTTTTTTTTTTTTTTCATTTCTCTTTCTGGAAAGAAGGGGGGAAAATGGATTGATTCCAAATTGAGAATCTGAAAGCGATATGATCGGAGTGGAATCGTTTGCAACTTAACTGCTGAATTCTTGAAGCACATTCGAAAAAAGATTTCCATTAATTTATTACGTATATTTTTGATTTTACTTGTACTGTTTCGATAAAAAAAAAATGCTCATCCTTTTGGAAAAAAAACTGACACGACCTTTAGACAATTAAAGTCTATTCAATGTCAGGGCCGAAGGTAATGATTGTTTATACTGTTGCAATATCAGTGAATGCATAAAATTAACGGACGCGTGGGTGATCAAAGGAAATCCTTCTCCTCCTGAAAAAAGGACAGACAGATTCCATTCGCTGGTAATCAGAGCGAGAAACATGCAGGTCTCGTAACAGGAATCAATTTATTTCCATCATAAAAACAAGTAAATAAATTTGCATAAGTAGAAATCCTCCTCCCTCCCCCGTAGAGAATGACATATTGCTTCTTTTACTTTTGGGCACGGAGCATTAATCTTAAACCCCCTCCCATTCTTTCCCCCTTCTCCCTCTTCGCTGATGAGTCAATGTCTTTTTTTTTCTTTCTTTCAATCTTTTGCAGCACAAGCTGTTTCCCCTGAGAGATATCGCAGCTTGCCCGTGCTTGCATAGATATCGTTTTGAAATATTTTCCTATAAGCCAGGGTTCGCACCCCGAAAAAGAAAAAAAAGTTAAAAAAAAAAAAAAAAATGGCGATCTTACCACAAAAATTCCAACGATTTTTGTTAGAAAACTAAACTTGATAATTTAAATTAACATTAACCTTCCCCTATCGACAAGCTGGGGGTGCATTTATTGCCCTTTACAACTTTTCATCAGTTATTTCTAAACTAAAATACGATTATAGCTTTACCAGTAGCGGCCAAAACCTGGTATCCATATATTTTAAATAAGTAAAATTTCATTAACTTTTGAGGTATACGAATGGCATTGATGAAATCAGAGAGCTATGAAATTTTGTCGGAATAAAACATTTTTTTTTTTCAGTCTCGGTTTATTGATTTAGAGAGGTTTATGCAAAAAGCGTGATTCTTTGACCGTCATGTAATAGAGCCACACAATCCTTGTGATTTTGTTACATCCTGTGATGATATCACATGGAACCCGTAATATAATTACAAAAACATTTTTCATTTTCTTTTGGCATTTGCCCGCATCCGTGCAGGATTATAATGTTTGTTATAGAACTATTACGAGTTGAATTGCACACAGGTCCTGCCCAACTTAGAAAAAAGTAAGCGCTGAGATGCGGCCACAAATCAAGCTTTTTGCATGCACCCCTTTTGTGTTATATTTTGAAAGTATTACAAAAATTTAAAAGTCTAAAGGATAAAAAGATCATATATCGAAGATGTTCCAGTCAAATCTGAGTATTTTGACACCTTCTAGTGCTTCCACGGAAACACTGCTTTGCAGAAAAAAAAGAAAAAAAACTTTGAAAATCGGCAATAATAAATTTTCGGAATAAATAAAAGATAATACAAGTTTCAAAAACCGATTTTAAATTCTTGAGAATTACAAAGTTTCAATTACCGAAAATTTTCTGAAGTTCCCTAAAATAAATTAAGTTTTTGCTGTTCCGAAACATGTCTCTATGTTTGCAACATGCTTATTCATAACAGCCATAAAGCACATCAATTAATATCTTGATATCTTCCTACCAGCAATGCATTCTATTGTTATCTTACACAGTAAAAAATATTATGTAAATATGTTCTAAGAGGTCCACATAAATTTTTTATGTTGTTTCTCCCATAAGGCAAACATAAAACAAAAACAACATAAAAATTATGTGGACCTGCTTATGTTGATTTATGTTGATTGTGACATAACATTTTTTACTGTGTAAGCTTATTTAAATTCGACAAAATATTATCAAAAACATATGAAGTGCACTAAGTATAAGGAAGTACCATATACAGTACACCTCGGTTATAAAGCCCTCGGAAATAAGGCAAAATCGCTTATAGCGCGGTTATAACGCCGGTCCCGGCGGAATCCCATAAGATTATGTATATTTGTCCTCGTTTATAACGCAGTGAGACCTCGGAAGTAACGCGGGCTTCTCTCTGAAATATTTCGGTCTAAGAGCGTGAACCATTTTTTTTTCAAGACTTATTTCTTCCCCACATGTTATGATGGTTCTTTCACATCGGTTATAGCGCGCTTTTTTGGATGGTTTTGTTAAAATCCTATATGGTCATATGTATTTGCCCCCCGCTTTTAACGCGGTCCGATTTAGGTCAGTCGGGTTGTTTGTCTAAAAAATTTTTTATTGACAACGGAGCAGGAAACCTTTTTTTTTTTTATGGGTTTCTTTTATTAAAGTTTTGTGGGGTGTTTCAATTTTTCTGCAGAACTTTTATTTGGAAGTCAGGTACCGAAAAATATGAATGAAAAAAAAAAAAGCCAACTTCATTTTTAGTACTTCAAGGCTTTCTTTCTCAACATTTTGTATTGAGCTCAAAAAACGTAACCCTTATTGCATACCTAAATGGCAATATAATTCATAAAATCAGTCTTCTGGTGTTCTTTACACCAAAAAGCCAAAAATGATTTTTTTTCTTGTTATAATTAAGTCTTTTAACCTGAAAAACATAAAAATGAAAGAAAAAAACCAACTTTGTTTATAACGCCACCCCGGTTATAACGTGGTTTAGGCTCCGGTCCCTTGGATCGCGTTATAACCGAGGTGTACTGTAGCATTTTTTTCCCCCATCGGGTTTTGCAATGATTTAATACTTTAAGTTCTTTGAATACCTTCTATCCACCTTACCCTTATTCCAGATTGTGCGTGGTAATATTACCACAATTTTAATAATATTACCATCTTGCTTGAAAAAAAAAGCAATTTATTCTGCAAAATTCTATTCTATCTATAATTCTAAGCTATCTGTCTATCAGTTTACAATATTTTTTTATTTATTTTTTCAGGTATAGACTTCTGTTAGATCGGACTGTCCTACATATGGATTGCATTGTCTAATCTGGCTACAATCAACAAGCGCCGCTTGAGCGAAGAAAATAAATATCTTAATAAAAGCACATTGTGTGTTGTTCAGTAATTGTTTTTCAAGTTTTCCTTTTAATTTTCCCTTCCCTGCAAACCTATTTTGTATATGAATTTTCGGTTTGACATATATTGACGTTCTGTTTTGTACAGTTTCATATACAACAAGATTAAAAAATATTCATCGCTATATACCAGCGTATATCCCGTACGAAAAAGGGATGCATAAAACTTGTATTATTTATACAAAAATTATACATAAAATATACAAAAAATTGGACATGCATAAAAAATGCATAAATTATGTATAAAGAACTTATATTTTTTATCCTACAATATGATATACATAAATTATGTATAAAAAACTTTAACTTTTTTAACAAATTTTTTTTTTATCCTCGGGGATGATTATGCATAAACTATGTATAAGAAACTAAGAAACATAAACTTTTTCAACGAAAAATTATACATATAATTATATATAAATTATACATAAATTATACATAAATTATATATATGATTATACATAAATTATACATAAATTATATATAAATTATGTAGGTCCAAATTTTTGTATAAATTATACAAAATTAATATATATTTTTTGTATTTATTTTGCAAAAAATTTACATATTTTATGCATCTCTTTTTTGTACGGGATACGTCACGTATATGAACAGACGGCATATACAAAAATATTCCCATAACCCTGCAAACTCATTTTGTATATGAATTTTCGGTTTGACATATATTGACGTTCAGTTTTGTGCTGTTTCATATACAAAAAGATTAAAAAATATTCATCGCTATATACCAGCGTATACGTCACATATATGAACAGACGGCATATACAAAAATATTCCCATAAGCTAAACATAGAATTTTTGTCATATATGAAATAGGTTTGCAGGGAAGCTAAACATAGAATTTTTGTCATATATGAAATAGGTTTGCAGGGATGCATTCTTTTTCGATATTTGCAAAAGCATAGACTTTAATAATGTATTTAGTTGACAAAAATGACATCAAACTGACTTTAAATTAACGAAACTAAAAGTTTGCCTGATAATAATCGCCTGTGAAATAGGATTAATACAGTATATTAGTAGGGCATTAGCTGGATTTGTCTCAGATTCTTTTCAGGGTCATTTAAATATCACGTGAGCTCGTTCTGGAGGGGGAAGTCTGAATCAGCCATTTTTCTCATAAGATAAGTATTGCAAAAGGACGGGGGGGGGGGTAGATAAAAAATTGTCAAAATTATGCGGACATGCCTGAATGGGCCTTTATGTGCAAAAATTAGTTCTCACGACTAAAAATATTGAAAGCTTTGTAACTTAGATGACCATCTCGATGACCCTTTTAACGGAAAATTGTAAACTCAATTGCAATAATGTATTAGCCATTTCCATAAAGTAGGATGTCGCGACCTTAGGACTAAAGGGTGCTATCTCCGACACATAGGAACTTTACAATAGAGATGTTTTAAGATTTTTTCTTATATTGTTTTAAAACCGCTTTTCGTATTTTCAGTTTGAGCAAATTATGCAAGAATAAGTTATGTTTCTTTTTTGGTCCTGATTATGTTTCCGGGCATTGAAAGTCAATTAAAGTTGTAAATAAAAAGTTACCCATGTTACGGGGGTATATCGTTGGTCCTTTATTTCGATGGTTCCGTCGAAATTCGCCAGAGCCTCCACCGTAGCAGAAAATCTCCCATTGTTTACAATAGTTTCAGCATAAAAACGACTATTCGGAAACGATTTTATTATTGAAACAATTTTTATTATCTGCAGGGGCAGACAGCACTCGTAAAATAAAGATGCTTTGTACAGAAAAGTCAATTTTGATAAGGGGGTCAAGATAGCTCCCTTTGGTCTTAAGGTCTCGATGTATAATTTAGAAATCATCTTACAGTAAAACTTGTGACAGAAAATCATTTGTACTTGTATAAGAGGCAAACCTAATCTAAAGAATTTCAATATTGGAAATTCCGAAAAAAAGCTAAAAACAGAACAGAGATTTTTTTTCCCCCTGATTATTAATGAATTTAGAAATTCATGAAATCAGATCAACCATTTTTGTCAACCGAAATTTAGGTTTTGTAAGCCTATTTTGGAAAGGTTAAATAAACGTTTTACAGGTTAGTAGACACCCTGCGAGTCCTTTTACTCTACATTTTTGTACAATCAAAATAATTTCCTGAACATTAGTAGCCCGCTGGAAAAAGTAATCGCCGTAATAAAAAACGCATCAAATAAAAAAATTCTGTAATGCTCAAATCAAACCGTGCAATAATTAGCCGATTTTAAAGAAGTTTTCCCTTATAAAAAAAAGGGGGGATCTTCGAAATTTTTTTTTTCGGCTTGGAGCATCCTTAATATGACCCTGGGGTCCTAATAATCCATTTTGTTACATAAAATTCTCATTAAGGCTATCCGTCACAGGCACGGTGGAATAAGACATAAAACCTGGACAAGACTTCATTATAAGGTCCATTTGTCAGCCATGGTCACGTGATTAATTATCTTCCATCTTCTTCTAGCGTGTTATCCTTCTACGTCTCATTCTCTTTTTCTAATTTTTTATTCTCTTATTTTTTCTGATTTATTTTCTCTTTGCTTTGCCGTTACGAATCATTCACTGTCATTCTGTGGTGCGGATTTAATGGAAGAAAAAAATGTCAGGATGATTTGTTTTTTCTTGATTTTTTTTTGCAAGAAAAAAAATTTATTTTTTCCAATTTTGTCATGCTAAGCAGGTGAATTGACATTACGAAGAAATATATTTTCCGCCCGTGGAACAAAGTCAATTTTTCGGTGGCACCAATGTTTAAAATTAAAAGTAAGGCTTTCTTTTTTGTTTGCTTAAAAGTCATTAATAAGATATAGGCTACGTTGTAATCCTACTTTTTGATCCTTGAAGTATTTTTGTTCTTAGCTTGCAGAAGATCCTTGGCATAAGAATATAATTTGCAAAAAAAAAAAAAAAAAAAAAAAAAAAAAAAAAGAATATCTTGAAATAAAACCAACGTTAAATCCTCGTATAGGCAATAACTAATGTTCGCCATCTCTCTTCCTCAGTCATTCCGGAGCTACTGTTTGTTTTTTCAGCACCCCTTGCTTCTTCCACCTATGTTTACCAAATGCAATCTATAAAGCCTTCAACTCAGTCTTATTTCCCATGGTCCCTTACTTCATTTTTCAATTTTTTTTATTCTTTTATTTCTTTGTTTAAATCTTATTCTGCTCCATGTCATGTACCTGAAAAAAAAAATTTTTTTTTTTTCTAAAATTTTATAACAGTTCTACAAGGGTAGAAGGTCGCAAACCTTTGAAATGACAAAGTTTCTACAAAGTCAGCTTATTTTAAATTTTAAATCCAAGCCCCGATGGGGCAGGGAGTTTGAAATTTCAATTAAAGGGGTAGGTCTGAGAGATTAGAATTACATGGTCATGTTACTTTTACACATAGTATTTAATCAACAAGACGTACTCTTTTGTATATATGTTAATTCGGAAATGCAAATTATTCAGGAAAATAAAAAAATTCTAAATCCACAAAAAATTTGAAAATAGGCGACGTGTCTGGATGTAAAACATTATTTCAATCAAAAGTTACCTCTTGGTCTTTTTTTTAAATTAAACTTTGATTGTCTGAACGTTTTCCGCACTAAAACATGTCGACCTTGGGGCGAAATCTTCTTCGTCTTTCAATTAGGTATTTCCACTCATCTCTGTACAAGAGCTGATATTTCTGCCCTCCCGGTATAAAAAGAAAATGGAAAATGAAAAATTTGAATCCAGAAAAAATAAAACCGAAACAAAATTCCGATGAAAATAACTCAAGATAATGCGTACAAAAAGAATCAGATTTATCGAGGAAAATCATTTTTCCAGCGCAGTAATCGCTGAGCCACTGACTCCGCGCCCGCTCAAGTGTGAAAGGTGATGGTGTATTCTTTAGAGAAAGCTCATCGAACCGCGAGAGATCCACGACCGCCATTATTGTGACAAATGTCAATCATAACTTTAGCTTTCAACTACTTAACTATTATCTCTTTACATTATACAGGGTGGTTTATGCATATTTTTTAAACACTTTTTTTTTACAAAGATTTGGTCTAGAAAACTCTTTCTTGGCTTTTTATCATTTACGTTGATAAAAAGGATGGAAAGTACGAAGGAAAGAAAGAAAATGAAGTTAATTCAAAAATAGAAATCTGCAATGAATATTACTGTCAAAGTTTAGTCTCTCAGAAGCAACTAAACTGGGGTGTCATTTAAGTGGAACAAAACGATTGGGGGCTTCAGCTGGACATGTGTCACGGACTTCAATGCTTTGCTCCCTCTGCCCCCCAAAAAAATCACTGGACCCTACCATAATTGCCAATAAAATTTACTAGTACAAACGTTGACGAAGATAACGTTTTTTCTACCGAAATTAATCAAAAATAAGTAATCAAATTCTCACTTGACTAAAAATGACTAAAATGCTGCCAAAGTGGATCATTTTTAGCCTTATTTTGGGTAGCTGCAAGTAGCTACAGTCTTATACACAAAACAGCTACGCTGTATTCGATTTAAAACCAGGAATCAGAATGACCAATTTAGCGGTTTTTCTTCCTTCGCTAGAATGATTTTTTTTTTTTTTTTTTTTTTTTTTTTTTAACTTATGAAATTAATTGGAAAACTATATTTGCCCATAAAAACAAAAAATGGTTACTTCAACTAAAAATGTTTTTAAATTTTCAGATTAACGAGCAACATTTCCTGAAAACTCTTAACAACAATTTCACACGCATAAGGTAAGAAAATATAAGGTGAGTTCTAAAAATATGGAAGAGAGCCTGGCTATTTTTTCCTTTTCGGTCGAAAAAAAATAGGTTTTTAACTCTTCACAAAGAGAGGTCGAAATGCTCGATAGATTTTGGAAAAGAGTTTGGTGAGAAAGAAGAACCAGGATGGACTCTTTTTGCTAAGTTTTATCAAGGGAGACATGATGACATCCAAAGAATAGTCGATCCTCTTAGAGACCTGAAAAGCCTTTATTGGCTTGTTTTTTGTCTCATTTTCAAATTTTCTAATTCTTTTCTTTGGTATTTCGAGACTTTTCATAATTATCTGCTACTTCGGAAGTCCCTCATACGAATTTAAAGCCGTTTTACATTTTTTAAATATTTTTTTTTTTTAAAGTAATTTTCTATCGTTTTCCATCTCTCTCGCGTTTCTAATCTCATCCTAAACGAAAAATCGAAAATTCATAAGAAAACTCCCTTGATAATTTCAAAATTTCATTTCTGCTCCTCAATTCGAAAAATGAACATTCGAAGGGAACGAAAACGTATGAAGAAGTTTTCATTCCAGGAAACCCAACATCATCAGCGCTCTTTCTAACATTCAGGAAAGGGTTTGGTGTTCTCGACAGTGACGAATCGAGTGGCATCCGTCATCCGGTCTGCCATTATTCTATGTCGTGACGTCACAGGCTCTTTCTCCCTGTTTTTCAAGCTAAATATCATATATTTTTTTCTATATGAAACTACGATTTATTTTCAATTTTTTTCCTTTCCTTTTTCTTCTTGAAGGCGCGCTTGGAAGTTTTTCCAAAAAAAAAAAAATGACCTTGAAGATATTTCTTGCAAAAAGGAAAAAAAAAAAGACAAGAAAAATTTTCTTTGGAAACTTTTTAAGGCAAAATTTTGTTGCGGGCATTTTTTTTACTGATCAAGAAAGATTTGCTTGCGTTAAGGCATTTCGTTAGGTTCAGTGGGAAAGAAATACGTTGGGAAACGGAAATTAAGGTTGAAGGAAAAGTAGTGAATAAAACTGAAATTTAAAGTGTGTTGGGGAATCTTTAAAATCGACATAAATTATTTATATGAGCTCTGCGACAAGTAGGGGATACGCTGATACGGTCCTATACAGTTCCTATAATATTACATCAGGCAAAGATTAATTTTAAACAAAGTTGTCAACCAAAGTAGAAAAAGTATTAAAATCAACCAACCAATTAACCTATCTTTCATTGTTTGTTCATGTAGGCAGGTTTAAACGAATTAAACCAAAAGGTTTAGGCATGTTTTTAAATAAAAAGCTTCAGCAACTTTTTTTAAAAAAAATATAACCTTTGGAAAATAAGATTTTTCCTTAAAAGATTGTAACCGCGCCTGAGGAGGGTCTAAGAACGTATTATAAGAGCAGTCTCCTTTCGAAACTCTCATCATCTGATTCCGACATCTTGAAAGATTGTAAACATTTGATTAAGTTTTAACAGGAAGTGACGTATGTAATGTCTACTTCATTTGTTTCTTTCTTTTTAGATTAGGGATTTTTTGAATTCTATAGTTTTTTTTTTTTAACCCGGATGAGAAAATTAATTGATAAACCCCCAAAAAAACAGTAGTTACGAATCCAAACAACGAACAATGCAGTATTCCACAATCAATTATATTCAAATAGAATTCAAAAGGCTGAGCAGGGTGGGCATAGTGACATTGAGAAATATCTACTAAAAGGTTATTAATTCAGCTGTAGCTCAGTTTTGCAAAGCTTTTACTCGAAATTCTTGTTTTGACTAACATTTTATTCGAGGGTGAAAATTTTAAAACCAAACTGTTGAAACACTCAAATGATTCATAATATTAATTTAAAATACTTGAAAACATTTATAAGGAGCATTAAAGATATGATAAAAAAATCGCGCAAATGGGATGCCCTCCGAAACATAATTCATTTAAACCGAGAGTAGAAGAGTAAAGTTTTTTGAGTGAAATTACAGATTAATTCCTTTTCCAAGATTGCTTTTGAAAATTATTTGTTTGTTTGTTTGTTTCTTTTAGAAATTTAATTTTAATATTATCTTATCTTGTTTCTTAATTATTTCATTATTTCGTTTTTATCAAATTGATGCACCAGTACAAGGGAAATCAACAGCAGAAATTTAATTTATACGTATAAAAATATAGAGGAATTTATTCTTGAAATAGGATTTTGTCAAAACGTAAGAAAAACGAACTTTCGTTTTAAATGGTTAATATTAAAGCGATTATCAGATAATAAAATGAGCCTTTAGTACTTCGTAGCTCAACCAGACAAACTATGTTAGCAGTTACAATTTACGCTTTAATGAACAGAAATTAGTTACCAGTTTAAAAAATTTAATATTTTGGGCAGTGTGACATGTGTTGAAAATATACTTGTTGAACCAAATATTTGAACATTTAACATAAGAACCTTTCGTATTCTTCCGGATATTTACAAACGATTGCATAACTATGCAAGAAAAAAAAACGAATATAATATATCGGTTGATAACACAGTAGCAGCAATGACGTGTAATTGGACGGCAGAATTTTGCATTGGTGGATAAGCCAAATTACTGTTCTTCGAAAAACAGGTCTACAGTAAGATTAACAACAAACTAAGTTATTATACATTAAATGCTTTTTCGTTTTCCCAAATTATAATATGGAGTAATCGATACGACACGTAACGTAACCACATTATTTAATTTCTTTCCCTGTCGCTCGATTGCGTTTCGGGCTCGAAAGCTCTAATTATGTCCCTTACGGTTTATAATTTCCAAAAGATCTTTTTTTTTTAATTTCGTTACGATAAAGGCGCCATCATGTACATTAATCTTAACTGCAAAATACTCGAAAAAAGTTTGAAGTAATGTAACTTGTGATCTTTGCTCAAAACTGAACTGAATTAACGACTTCAGATTCGTGACATTTCCGACAGGAAGTGAGTGTTCTTTTTCACAAAAGTAACTGTCCGCCCCCTCCCCCCAAGGTACAAAATTCTGCATACACGATCTTAAAAAAGCTTTCTGATGTGAATTAAAAATAAGTGAAATGCCGACCATTTTGTTATTCAACCCTCCTTTTTAAGATTTCCTAGCGCAAGTCATTTCCTAAGTTTGTACACTCAAAAAAATACTGCTTTAGGTCAATGCAAAAATGCATTGCAGCATTTTTTGCTACATATTATTTGCATTAGGGCTATACAATCGAAATATTTTGCGAGAAGGCTTGTGAGTATTTGTGTTCCAGCTGTATGTAACTCGTCGAGCTGAAACAATTATGATTCGCGACGTATTCGATGTAATCGCTTGTAATGCGATCAATGCAAATGTTTGAGCTCCCTGGTAAACTTACATTTGCCAATGTATGTTTCCTACCTTCCGCTTTGAAAAGGTTTTTTTGAGCGCTATTCAGAAAAATGTTTGCCCTCCCAACTCTTGGGCTGGCTAAGTACAGGCTTTAGACCGACGACAAATTATAAAATTTATTCAAAATATCAAAAAAAAATGTCTTATCCGAATGCGAAAACGTGATTTAAGGAGAAAAAAAAAATACGATTCAAGAGTCAGAAACAGTGTGCATTTTGATTAATTATTATTAAACTGCTTAACATGTTAAAACTCGTATACTGTATTTAACTATTTGATCCTGATATAAATCACATTTTAATTGATTTTCACAATTAATAATTCAGACAAAACTTTTTGATTCGTGAATATATAATCTCTATATATATATTTTTTTTTTTTTTGAGAATGTCGTCTAATAAACGAACTATATGACTCCATTTCTCACTGGCGCTTAGGCAGAGTCTTATGTAAAAAGAAGCAATCACAGGGTGGAGATTGATAAAATAAAAACAAAAAATAATAATGTAACGAATTTAAAGAAGAGAATCAAAAATCACAGCAGGCAAAGTGGGTGTTCAAAAAAAAAAGTATAAAGAGATGAGACCAAAAGTTAAATATATACCCTTGCGATAAATTATAATACAATTTAATAAAAACTAATATTAATGTCTATATTTATATTAATAATTGCCAATAATCCATCATTTTGGGAACGTACAACATGGCCACCCAAAATGAAATGAATTGTTTAATTAAATCAGAGCAAATTTATATTATTTCGGTAGTTGATCAGTTATCAAGAAATCTGCCTACGACCGTTTTCAAAGTTGATTAGAGCCATCAATCAAGAAACATTATTCAAGTACTCGACGAAAAGTGAAGAGATTCGAAAGAAAGAAAACAGAGCAGGGTTTGATATGGTTTTAAAAAGCTGTTAAAGGCACAATTAACTAATTTAAATCCACCTTCTTTTCCTGCTCTGTATACAAAGTCGAAAGAGCATTCCAGCAATTAAACGTTTTTTTTCGACAAAAAAATCCCTAAAAGCTTTCACTGATGGAGTTTAGTAAAGCCCTTCATACCTTGAATTTCTGAATAAGCTCCTATCTGAAGTTCCAACAGAAAGGTCATGTAGGACGGTACTATCACGCAATCCTTGCGATACTATTACACCCTGAGATGTTATCGCAAGGACTAATCACAGTCCTTGTCGGTATTCTCCCGCATCCGTACAAAATTTTAATGGTCCTCATCGAACTCTTCGGGTTCAATTACTTTCACATCCTGCTCAACTTTGAAAATGGTCAGCTCTGAGATGGGGTTAAAAAATCAGGTTCTTTTGCATGAATCCCTTTTCATACACAGTAAAAAAATTTTATGTCAAAATCAACATAAATCAACATAAGCAGGTCCACATAATTTTTATGTTGTTTTTGTTTTATGTTTGCCTTATGGGAGAAACAACATAAAAAATTTATATGGACCTCTTAGAACATATTCACATAATATTTTTTACTGTGTAAAATAGATCAGTCCTCAATACTTAAGGCTTACTTTTAGTTTTCGGTCGGCTTTGTCTCTGGGGTATATAAACCAAAATACGCTCTGTCTTCATCTGCGCACAGCAGTCATAGTCATTGCTAAAAAGAAAGAAAATTTTCAGGAGGTAATTAATCAAATTAAATGCATTAATTACGCTAACGGAATTTTCCGCGCCCAACCAAATATCCGCAGGTCTTTGTTGATAATTAAAAAAAAATAAAGCGTTTCTTTCATTTCGATTTATATTATTTGTTAAATAATCATAACTACAGTTTTCTTTGATATCTACATTTTTTTATTTCAAATTAAATTACAGAAAGAATCATCGTTAAAAGAGTTAGTTGTCCGTGCTCATTTAATAAAAAGTCCGTTTTTCTTAACTCAATCGTATTCCTTAAATTTGAAAATAATCATGGTGGAAATTGCATTTTAAATATACACTTTAAACTATATGTATGACTTAGTGGAACGCAAATCTAAAAACCTTCTATGTCCTCTACTAGGTATTGTAATATTACTCACTTTTTACGTGAAAAATAGTTGGGGGAAAAAAGTACTATCATTAATCAAATGGAAGTAAAAGAATTTTTTATCTTACAGACATGAAATCTTTTCGATAGAAATTTTGGAAATAAAATTTTAAAATCCTGAAAATACCTATATTTGTTTACTTTTTAAAATCGATTGCGATTTTTACTATTTTTTTCTGTAGTTTAGAAAAGGAACGAGCCATCCAGAGAAAATAAAACCTTTTGACACCAAAACGTTTCTCCCTCTATTTCAATATTCTTACAAAAGCAACAGTAGGTTGCTCTTATTTTTATTGCCATACCAACTAGCATATTGAGGAAAGGAGGCAAAGGAAAATAATTGTGACGACAAAAAAAAAAAAAAAAAAAAAAAAAATGGCATCTACAGTAGATTATGATCTCACAACAACCAGATATCATTTTCAATCGGTTGGACATCCTGTGGATTGTCCACTAAATATCCACAGGGTATCCAAATCCATGGGATATCCATAGGATGTCCAAAGGACGCTTTTTGAATCAGTGAGGACATAGGTGAATCTAATGGACGCCCAATAAATATCCTTATGACGTCCTGGGGACGAACTCGGGACTGGATAGACTTTGCTATCTGGGAACCTTTTGCGAGGGTCATACTAATAAGGTGTACTACTGCATTTCCTTAACCCTGTAATTTATAAATAATTTTAATTAGTTCGCTTGTTAAAAATTATTTTTGTATGATACTTACACCCCGTATGACTTAACTATGGAACCAAAATACTTTGAAGCTTTTAATGGCCGCTTATAGCAAAACTAGATTGAAAGAAACGACACGACGTCGGCTGAGTGGCGAGCGTACTCGACTCCGAAACGAATGATCGTGTGGAGTCTTGGTTCGAACCTGATTTCCGTCAGGATTTTTTTCCGCCAGCATTCACCTCTGATACTCATGTGTGTATCATGTGAAGAAGACCGATGTGTCACAGGGTTCGGATTCCCTGTCTAAATAAAGTAGGTCCCGCTCATTCGTAAAATACCTTTGCGATATGAGTGCCCCGTCTTCGAGCTCGTCACTCGATACATTAAGGGGTATGACGTAGTAACGCCTAAACCTTACACCAGAAACCGAACTTGGTAAAGGTAGGCGCCGGGTCATAGGGCTTCATGTCCTGATTATGCCGAAAAAGAGAAAAGAGAGAGATTGAAAGAACTTCATACGTAGGACTTAATCATCACTCAACCCTCCTCTTCCTAGTTATAGGCTAAAGCAAGCTTTAAACTTAAAAAAGAAGTAAATCGATTTTCCGATATCGTTTCGAAAGCTTTTCTCGATAGAAGACTTATTTTACAAAGTTAACTTCACTTATCGATCCTTATCTCGATTTCTTTTTAAAATAAGTAATGAGCATATCATTTAAAACATAATTTATTTTAAAAATTTAAACAATGGTTTGGCCATGACGGCATTCAGAAAACCTTTCCTTTTTAAAAAAGTCAAAACCTCTTCCCACTCCCTAATACCTATAACTTAAAAAGTCTTTCCCAAGGATTCATTTTGATAGAACGTTGTTGCATTAATGTTGCAATTGAGTTTATCATTTAGATTCACTCTTAAGTTCTTAATGTTGTCTGGGAGTGGCTGGGTCATTTTTCAATCCGACCAATCCTGAAGTTAAGAAATTCATCAATTCACCATTAGCTCGGGATTCATTTTTAATTCTTTTTTAATATCAGCGCCATTTCTGGTTTTTATATTCCCATCTTTCGGGACAAGTGAAATACACTCTGACATCTGTCCCTTTTTCGAATTCGGATGTTCCGTTCATTATTACAATTATTAGACCTATACAAAAGTTTAGTGACCATGTCCCCGTAATTATATTTTATACTCAAGTTACAAAAAAGAAAAAAGTAGTTGATATTTACATACCTTGGGGGTAGGGACCATGCTGTGTTCTACTTTGTTTAGGTGTTGCCTAATAGTAAGATGTTTCATGAGAACATGAAAAAAAATTCATTTTTTATTTTTCTCGCCTTTCTTACATGTGAAAAATATCTTCATTGCCCTATCCCTTATCCTGAAATATTAACTCAGTTAAAGTATTATTTTTTTCCAAATATAGTAGCCTAACTCGATTTTAAAAAAAATTAATAAATAGTATACGCATATAAAAGGTGGAAAATTATATTCTTCACATTAAAGCTCCCACCTAAAGTGGATTTTGGAGTTAAAATGCAGTAAGTATAAAAACAGAGATTGGAAAAATTGCTAAAGGAAAAAAAAGCCGAAAGTGGTTTTATGGTTTTGGAAGAGCCAAAATTGGGAATGAAAAGAAAATGTGAAAAATTGAATTCATAGTCACCTTTTTTAAACTATTTACTCATGAAATGGATTTTCCTAAGAGGAGTCGATTTTGCCAAGTGCTAAATCTGCAAGAATCCCTCCACTGTGTCAGTATATTTTCAGTTTAATTCTTCAGCACTCGGCTGTTGGAACCTTATTTATACTTATGTCAGTATCCCATATTCGTTGTTAATTGTAGCACTATATCCAATCCATTCCACCTGTCGATCGAATATCGCGATCGAAGAAAGTTTCCTTTCGCTCTTCGTCTTCCAGAGCATTTTTTAAGGATTTTTCACTGGGTGCCAATTATTTTTTAATATTAGATTTTATGCAGAGCTAGCCCCTCACCTCCACCCCCACCCCCCATCTTCCCTCCGTTCATTCGAATTTTGTGCCTTTTTTTTTTTTTTTGGAAAAAAATTCAAAAGTTGAATAGCTCCCCAATAAAATTTTATCTCATATAATTTTACCTCTCAAGAGCTTCGTTTTACAATTTTTTCTCCTTTTTAAATTTTTTTCTTCTCATAAATAATTGTGAATGTTTATAACAATGCTGTTTTTTGGCACCCAGTGCTTCGAAATTTCTTTGAATGGGTGCCATATATCTCTCACTAGGTTCCTAAATGGCACCCAGTTGCATACTTAAAAAATGTTCTGCGCCTTGCCGTTCACCTTCCTCTACCTATCCTGCTCCATTACGCAACGGGAATAACGACATCATGTTCTGAACATTTCAAAACAACATAACCTTGTTCTAGAAAGAAAAATTTTCTGAAAAATACTTGATAAGAATATTCTTTTGAAAAAAAAAAAATTATTTTTTGGGGGGAAAAAATCGGGAAAAGTGTTAGGGAATAAAAATTATTTCACTCCTGATTTTATCCACTAAGAAGCACTCAGAAAAAACTCCCAGTTTTTAAAGCTCATCGTTATAATATTCCTTCAAAAAAATAAGGATAGGTTCAGTTTCTGAACAATCAATAAGTATATATCCTCCTTTTTCAGTCTTAGGGTTGTAGTAGTACAACCAATATGACAGCAATCTAATAAAGAAACAAGATGATTTCCAATGAAATTTTGAACACAACCAGTCCCATTGATGTTTAAATCTGTTTAATAATAGTTAAAAAAGTTTTCACATATGTCAAGCGCTTGCGCAACAATCGGACCGTGAACCATGGAAGTAGCTTCGTGGATGACTTCCTTTCAATTTTTGTTGACGCTATAAATCTTTGACTTTGGCCAAACGTTTTGTAAATAGAATATTACGAATGTTTTTGATGCTTTCCGATGTGAAAGAACTTTCAATCTTAAAAACTAAAGGAAACCGAAAAAAAAAAATGTTTACCGCATAAATACAAGATTTTTCAAGTTGTGTTTTTTACAGAATAATAAACTTTAACTTCAACTATTTAACATTGGCAAATTGCATTTAATTATTTGAAATTGACAAAAATTTATCGGGAAAATAGAAACGGGAGCATTCAAAATGAAATCAGCAATGACGCTTTAACATGCAAGATTTATTTTTTAAAAAAAGGTTTTTAATTTTATAATTAGGCGACACAATTGGCTACACTTGGAAAATGAACGATCATTTAAACGGAAGGATATCTGTCTGCTGTGAATAGTTTCGTTACATTGTAGCTGTTAAAATAGAATGTTTCATTTCATTTTATTTCGAATCAAAATATAATTAATTTATTATTTTGTCAGAAATTTTTTAGCTTTGAATTTTAAATTAATGTCCACCGTCATTGCAGTCAGTACAGTCATTTTTTTCCCTAAAGGTTTTGAACTCGAAATCGTTGGTGTTAGATAAAGAAAATCCATGTTCAGCAATTAACTTAGAACAATGGAGGTAGAGTCTATAATTAAATTTCATTAGGATGAAGAACAAAATAAGTACGAAAGCTGGTGAAAATTAGTCGCTATGGACTTTAAACTTTTCGCAACTTTATTTCAAAACAATATCGAGGATATGGAACCGATGTATATAGAACAGTTTTCCACATTTTAATAGCAGATAAAATGTTATATGGAAAAACCTTGTGCTGTATTCTTTACAAATTTAAGAAGAAAAAAGAAAAGGATTAACCAAAACTGAACAGTAAAGATTCATCCCACATGATCGTTAATCATTTTTATCGAGCTGAAACTAAAATGGAAGGTGTTCATTCTTTAATAGAGGGAAAACAAAGCGCCGAACAATATGATTGGCAAGGAACCATGAAAACAGAGAAACATTTTTTTAAAAAGAAAAAAACAATGCGTGTTAAAAAATAAAAAATGAACGTTGAGTTTAAAGGTTAATGAAGAAAGAATAGATAGTGGTTGGTTGATCATCGTTCATTCGCCTCCTAATTTTCCAAATGATCTTTCCTTTTCCTGAATGGCGATCCGAACTAGGAAATTGGTAAATCGAAATTTCCCGCTTAAAAATTAAAGATCATCTTACGTTAAAAATTAATCGCGAGAATGATTATTCCGGTTATAAGACATAATTCATGTGCTCCACCCCTGATGGTTTAAAAGAAATATTATATATAAAAATGAATGAGCCGTTTGATTTGAAGCGTAGTTAAAATCGGTTAATTATTTAAAAAGTAGCTTGAAGTGGTGTTGCGGCAATTAATTATAAAATGGTTGGATTTTTTTTTTTTTTTTTTGATTTTTTTGTGGAACAGATTGTGTTCGGCACAAGAACAACCATCTACAGTTTTCGAGATGCAACCGTTTCAGTAACCATAGACTTGGTTCCGAAAAATATATTTAATTGCCTTTTATAAATGATAGTAGCTAATTAGGTAAAAAAGATCAAAATATAGGGCCCCTAAATCAATTATTTCCTTATACAATCAGCATTGCTTCTGCGACTAAATACGAAATACAGTCGACTCCCTTTATAACGTAATCGTCGGGACCGGAGTAAACTTGACGTAATAATGAGAGTTATGTACTAACGGAGTTTGATGGAAAAAGATTTTTTTTTTTTTTTTTTTTGCTATAAAACGAAAAAACGATTACAATAAAAAATTTCGATTTTTTTGCATGCAACCATTAATGTAAATATAAGTAACTTTAAAATCACTTTAGAACTAGAACTGTTAACTATAAATGATTTGCTGTATTTCGAAAAAAAAGAACTCGATTTTCGGCTAAAAAATTTTCCTGCCCCAAAATTTATTCTCTAATTGTCCTTCCACTTTTTGAAAAAACCCGAGCATGTCACTGAAGATCAAAAATAGTGCGCCCTTTTCTTACCAAATTAAATTTCAAAATAGGATATCTTTAAAAATTGTGTAAATAATGATGCAAAAGCCATGTTTTTCGCTGAAAAATCGAAATTTTTATCGCGTAGTAACGAGAGTTACTTATATATGTTACACGTTATATATGTAGGGGTTTGAAATACATGGTTTTGTATGGCAGTTTGGCAGGTCCACGAGAATTTTTACATACTATGGGGGTTTACGTTATGAGTTTTGTTATAAAGGGAATCTAGCCTACTGCATTAAAAAAGAACTGCACGGATAGGAAACATTAGTCAAAATTTATTCATCACTGAGATCGTATTTACCGAAAATCTCAGCCATTATTCCCAATGTTTGGCGGTATTCATTAACCCGTTCCCTCCCAAGGGTACATGTATGTACCCTTATGGGTACCATTAAGGGCAACCTACATTATGAGTATCCTTTGGGGTTCATTCGCTGAATCAGCAAAAATTTTACGAAAAAATACAATATAAATGATTGTGATAGCTGAAGACCGGATCCTTGGCTTTCATTTTAAAAGTTCACCAGTTAGAATAACTTAATTTTCGAACGGACAGCAATTTTCACGGAAACATTTATCTTCGATTTAAAAATTTTTTCCTAAATTTTCTCCGACATGTTTAGGGATCCAACAGAATAACACTTGAATTTTTAAAAATGATTTGATGGAAAAGAACGAACAAACGAACGAATAAATATCTTGAAGGTAAATCGGCCCAACAAACCAAAAGTATAAACTTTACAAAAAAAAAAAAAAAAAATAAAATGTGGGTGACTAAACTTATTTCATTCAATACGATTTAAAACAATTGTCGATCTTTTTGAGAACATCAAACTGAAAAATCCCGTTCGTCATCCACGGTCTGAAGAAAATCCTTAATAAAACTGACATCCTTTTGATTTAGGTGAAAACGTTGAAATAAAAATCATTTGGAACGTCTCCAGATAAAAAATAATACTTTTTTCTCCCCCAGAAACACTGATCTATTTAATGAAATTATTTGACCTATGTGCTTGAAGCAATTTTATTCGGATGGTTTTCATTACGGTAATTAGTTTTCTTTACAGCAACAATATATGCATTTAATCAAGGATGCATATGGAATTTTAGCAGGGTTATTCCTGAAAGTACGATCTGATCGTTCTTAAAATAAATTTGTAACTTCAAGGCTTTTCTTGTTTAAAAGACACTCTAAAAATGAGTAAACATAAATCATTTTTCTTTAAAATTTCCCACCAAGAAGAGATGTAATGAAGACTAGAGTGAAAACTTGGTGAAAGAATAATCGCTCCAAGACACATCCCTGACTCAAGGGACCATTATAAATCTTATATTCAAATTTCTAAGTTCAGGTAATGTAAAATAACACAAATGTCTAATTAAATAAACGAGCTGACGGGGACCCGTCTCATGGGGGCCCTAGCTGACATGGATACCATCTTTGACTCAATTTAACTTTACTTTGGAAAGTTTACAACACTGATTATCATCGTAGTGGGAAAGAATTTCAATTTTCTCATTTTGGTAACTTTCATTTTAAAACTTCATCTAAGGCTGAGACTTTTCCTAGCCTATGTATGATGTAATGCCTAAAGAAAAATCTTAAAAGTTTCCTCTCGCTGATTTTCTTTAAAATAAATGATGCTACCTTTTTGGTAAAAAAAAAAAAAAAAATAGTGAATGGCATAATAATGCCATTAAACAATAAAAAAAACAACGAGAGAGAACAGTAATCACCCAGATTTGAATTTCAAAATGACAGCATTTAGGGGTTGCATCATCAAGATTACCATTTTTAACTTATTCATAAAACACTGTAGCTTACATGGGTATTATAATAAGGTCAAAAAAAAAAAAAAATGACAAAGTAAAAAGAATGCATTAGAAGTCAAAATGTGGGATTTTGATAAGGTCCTAATAATTTTCCGATTTATGCTTTTATAACATTACAAAAAGCACATTTTAGATGTTATTGTTTTAGAAAAAGAATTGTCCTCTGTGCGGCATGTTAAAATTCAACGGTCGTTCAACCCTTTTTTTCAAGCTATATCTGATGAAACCGTGAAATTGCCTATTCGTTTCGAAATAAGGCCTCATTTGATTTGGTGTGTAAAATCTTTGCGCGAATCATTTTATCATTTGTTGACAAAAATTTGTCAAAAACTTGTATGATCCTTTCAAAAAAGAAAAAAAAAAAAAAAAAACAGTGAGATATGGTGTTTTATTGTATTTATTGCAATAATCTTTTTTCTCCAAATTTTTTAACATTTTAGCTTGAAAGCTACGTTAAATATGAAATGCTAACAAACATTACAAGGGCAGAACTTTTCCGGATCCAGGTGGTAGTCCGATTAAAGATTATGGTTAAAGATTTATGAAGGATGTTAGGGAATAAGGAAGTAGAGTTCAAAACCGTCAAACAATTATTTTTACGTTCTTTTACTTTTTCATTGATCTTAAATTTTTCGGTTAATGTCGAATAGCTCGAGCCTTATTATCGATCGCATAATCACTGCTGAATAAAAAGCAACAAATATTGTACTGGGAATTTTTTACTACTACTTCGTTATTTTTGCTAACTTTTGTTTCATAAAAACATTATGTGATTCTAAGCGACCGAGCATTTTATAAGCTGCATGAATTTTACAATAAAAATTACGATTTACTCTATTATTTTCGTTCGGGGCAAATGCCGAAGTGGATCCAGGATTTTTTTCGAGAGAGAGGCCAAAGACTGAAATATACCAAAAAGCTGCTGACTGAGAACTGAGCGACTGAGATCAATTTTGAGGGGGGAAAACTAGTATCATCTAGTGTTTGTTTCCATAGACCTGACAAGGGGAGGAGAGCGAAGAAGAGGGAGGGGGGAAAGTGCGTTTAACATCTAAATCTTTATGTTTTAATTTAGCACTAATTCTTTCATATTTTTTAGTTTTTACTACGTCCGATAACCGTCACGAAAACAGCAATTAGGTGGATTGTCAATAGTAATACAAAAATGTTATGTACTTCGAAAAAAAAAAGAAAAAAAATTGGGCTTAAATCTGAGTAATATAATTATTTATAAAATCTTGGGAAAGCCTGTAGAACAATGTTGAAATTCAAAAGAAAAAAAATTGAATAAATCAAAAGTCCTCCATTTACACTGTAATATTATCGCGATTGTGAAAATTCAAAATGAAAATATTTCCTGATTATTAAAGACAAGGAATAATAATTGAAAAGAGGGCTTTGAAGCAATGTAAGTGGCGGCGAGGAGGGCAATCGAGGATGGTATGAGGGAAGAGGGTCGGAAAATGATAATTTTGAAAAAGAGAAAAGTTAAAAGTAACCCTTTTAATATCGTTCGGTGGTTTTAAAATGCAAGTTACGAAATGAGACCCATTAAGTTACTCGTTGCAGGGCTTGGGGGGAAAGGGTAGGGGAGCAAGAGGTTGATATCTTCGGGGGTGATGAAATATTTAAATGGGATGAGTTTCCTCAGTTGGTTTATAATTCTTAGAAACTTTTCCGTTTTCGTCAGTTCAAAAAAAAAGGCTGATAAATTTGAGTTGATTTAATGACTGATTAATTTGTGAGATGGTTTTATGCCAATCACTTTGATCTAGGTCAAATTCCAATTCAAATTCAAGGTGTTACAAATTCATATTGTATGTACAAAGTCTAAATAAATTTTTATTTATTACACTACTTATTAGAATTAAAATTCATAAAGCTTCATTTATGATCTTTCACCCTAAATTTTGATTTAAGTTAAACTTCCGTCTCGTCTTCCCGCTTTCATATCTGAAATCCTTGATATTTCCAGGCAAAAGGTTTCGTTCCATATTCCTGAACTGAAAAACGGAAATGAAGTCATACTTCATGGAAAGATCCCCATTCAAGTAAATAAAGCTTTAAATTAATCATTTATTGTTCGAGAAAAGCTGCGACAAAAATTTTGTAGAAAAGCCGAGATTTAATTCGTGATTTTCGTAATTAAACAGATTGTAATTGCTATCATTAATTCAATTGCTAAAACGAGAATCATAATTGTTTTAAATAATTCACAGTGATAATATCTGGCAGTTATCATGTTGGTCTTTTACTGCCTTCTTCACAGCCTTATTGTCTAACCAAATTTTTCATTTTTATATGAAACTCACTATGTAAACATTCCAGGACTGACAGGAAATGGGATTTTTAATAGCCGTTTTAAAGTTCTTTGACAATTTCCACTGGTTCAAGCCATGAATTAAACTTTTCAGTCTACCAAATGAAGTTTTAAAACGTTTTAAATGGATAGTTACAGCTTTAAAATTATTCAGCTAAAAAGATCCTAAGCTAGATTTTTTGAAGAAAAAATTCAAGACAAAGAATCGTTAGGAAAAAAATAAAATCCACGAATTAAACGTATGGGACCAAAATTAAACAAGGAATTGAAAAAATTAGAACTTAATTCTGTCTTCCCCCTTCCCTTCCATTGCATAACTAGTTAGAGTACGATGCCTAGTTGCCTCCCCTAAATGCTTGTTTGCTATCCTAGTTTGCTAACTGATGTCGTTAGATACTGATGATGATGACGACGATGACATGATCAAAGCGCATTGACGACATCTTCAAAATAAGATGTCACCATTTAAGCTAGATAATAACTTTATTTTCAGCTGTATAATTTTTGCAAAATTTAGTTTTTCTGCATTGCTTTCTGGTACGGTATTTAAAAATTAAAACATTCTCGCAAAAAATTTGAAACAACTACTGAGACCAAAAATTTCACATTTGTACACCAAAATAAGATATAAGTTTTCACGGGGGCAGCGCGAATTAATAATAAAAATTAATTATTTAGAATTAGTCCATTAATTAATGGGCTACATCATTAATTGTTTAGGGATTTTTAACTCCCTTCTCTCCCCACCAATATAGAAAGTAGGCTTTTCTCTTGGATATTTAAGTTAAGATATTGAAAATCCACGAAAAAGGTGATGCAATTAAAAGGCCCTTAGCGTGATAAGAGTTGAGACAATAACGAATTCTGGCGAAGGGGGAAGGCTGTCGAAATTGAACAAAAAAAATTGTTGTTATATTTGATTGGTCTTATTATACGATAGTAAATTTGTATCAAGTAATTTTTACAGTGTCTTTATCCTTAATTTTATCTGATTAACTACTCCCTCCCAATTCAAATACCAAAAACGATCAACGCTGTTTTGGAGTCTATTAGATCAAAAACGACCAAAGAAATAAAAAATGATCAATTACGATCAAAAACAGCGTTGCAATCAACGCTGGTATTTTGTTTTGGTATTTTTGTTTTGGATTTTTGGTATTTGAATTGGTAGGGTAGTTTTGAGGTGAGCTTTTGAATCTGGAGGCTTGAACATATGCCTAAATTTTGTATGCGTTTAATACTGCCAAAATAATTTTAGTCCAGTTATGTCCTAATATCGCTTTTCTTTCTAATACTCTTGACACTGTTAAGGTGACGCACGAGTGATTCATTTTTTTAACACCCTATACTTCGAAATATGCTAATAATATCCTTTTGGTGCTAGATATCAAAATTCTGCTTCCGAGCAACAATTCTTATCAATCTTAGGCACCTTAATGAAAAATTCCTTACGTGACCATATAGTACTTTTTTGGGAAACCTTAATCTACTATAAATTCCCGGGAATTTATCCTGGATCAAGGTTTCCCAAAAAAGTACTGCGTAATCAGGTGTGGAATTTTCCATTAAGTTGCCTAAGATTGATAAGAATTGTTGCTCGGAAGCAGAATTTTGATATCTGGCTCCAAAACGTTAATATTTGCGTTTTTCGAAGTATAGGGTGTTCAAAAAATGAATTACTCCTGCGTCACCTGAAGTAGTTATTTTCGCCATCGAATGTTAACTGGAAAAGTAGAACTACACGTAATACATCTCTAAATCTACAGTTACTGAGGACTGTAAAAGTTGTATAATGTAAAAAAGTTGATTTTGCTCCAAAAGCAACACTTTCCTTCTTACAGGATAGGCGCCAAACTTAGAAAGTTAAAGTGATATTTCTTTAATACGTTACTGGCCTCTACAATAAGAAAGACACAAACCACCCTGCAAAAAAACTTCACCCTCATCAAAGGGATTAAAAACCACTTTACCGATTTTATTGGTTCGGGACTTAGTTTAGAAGGACACCGCAAGATAGCATTACATGTTATTGATGAGTATATTTTTCTTTTTTCCCTTCGAGTTTCATAATATGATCATTCACATAATACGTATGGCCAAAATATTGTATTATTTGGATATTTGGTGGCGTGTATTGTAAACGGTGTTTGTAAAAAAAAAAAAAAAAAAAGCATTTATGTCTCAAAAAACTGCAAAGGAAATAAGTTTTGCAACAGTACCCTTTATGATATTTATTCAAACTTAGATTTCATAAACGTAAAAACAAAAGTTTTTTTACTAAGCTAAAATTAATTTTCATAACGTTTTAACGGAGTTTTTCCCGAAATTTTCAACCGTTCAAATTAAGAGTAATTTAAAAATTTCCCACCTAAAATCTCTACATTGCACTAGAGACAGTATTCATTTATTTATTTTTATTTTTTTATTTCTTTTTCTCCAAAACGGCAGGTTTTCTTGTTTTTTCATAAAGGTTTGAAAAACTTGATAAAAATAACGGTCAAAAAATATCTCTTCTATAAAAAGTCTATTGCCATCACTGTACTTCTGTGAGATGGAGATCTTCGAATTCAGACAGTGTACAAGGATAAAATTATAAACGGGAGAAACCAGAGCAAAGCCAAGGCACAAATATTAGATTTAAAAAAAAAAGAAAAAAATATGCTTCCAAAGAATGCTTTCCTTTCCTTATGAAGGCAAATCAGATGTAAGTCTTTTTAAACAGGCAAATAGGGTAAAAATTTTTAAAGTTCGTTAAATATAGCCATCAAAATACAGAAAGTTGTTTTTCTGTCGAATAAATCGAATCAAAACCAAGAATTTAGATCCGATATCTAAAACTAGATGCAAACAAATTCGATCGAGTGGCGAGCTTATTCGGCTACAGAGTAAATGATCGTGTGGAGTCGATGTATAATGCTCGAACCGGATTCTCTGAGAGACTTTTTTCGGCGGCATATACACTTCAGATATGATTTTATGTATTATGTAAAGAAGACTATTCGCTTAGAGTCTTGAAATGACTCAGCAGAATGACAGAACTACTACAATATTTTTTAAATTAGAAGAAAATTATTTAACGAAAATGAAAGGATTATCAATACAATGAAAGAGAAAAAAGGAACCACATTTTAACTTCTTAAACTCGGAAGGGATCTACATAACATAATTTTAAAACGGAAGGAGGAATTCTCTTAACATTTTTCTGGAGTGCTTTTGGCCCTAACAAACTGGAAAAGGAATAAAAAATATTTTGTTATTAAAAGGTTAAAAAAGAGAAGAAAAGGTAAAAATAAAAGAGAAAAGAGAAGGAGAAGGAGAAGGAGAAGCAAAGAGGATATGAATTCGTCGAGTGTGTATAGAGTAAGCGAAGTTTGTCGGATGCTGTCAGTGATAAAGTACTTGTCAATCAGGATGTAATTGCTGAAAGATGTTGCTGACTCCCTTCCCGTCAGCAACTATTGAATTTTCAACTCTCTTGCCGGCTTGTCGCTTCAATATAACATCGTTCTTTGGGTCTTTTTCATATTACAAATTTTAAAATGGATCGCTTTTAAAATTAAACAAAACCAAAATTCTGAAAAAAAAAGTAAAATCTTTTTTAAAATATCCTCTTCTCCGTTAAAACTTTTTTCAAACGAATGCAATGGCTACAATATCTCGGTATCTTCAATCCCGCAGCATGAGTATCACATCTTATTTAATTTTCATTTTTTTATTGTTTTTTCTAGTAACTTTATCTCTGTCGGTAGGGTCGGCTGGTCCAAGGGAAAGAACTCCTTTGTAATTTTCTTTGTCAATAAATTAACTGATCCAATTAGGTCAGTTACTTTTCTCATATAAGACTACGAATTATTTAAAAAATGTTTGTTAATAGGGTCGTCTCTCCTTAGAAATAAAAGAGGCTGCTACCTTAGCAGCATATCTAAAATATGCCTCTTTCATTGCCTCTGAAGTGCTCGTGTCATATATGAAACATTTAACTAGAAATTATTTATTTATTATGATCAGCATACACGGGCTTTTTTTAAACTAAATATCGTATCGAATGCACCTCTGACAAAAACAGTAAAAGTTCTATAAAAAGAATTAATTCTAGAGGAAGAAAAAATATTAAGTTAAAAAGGGAAAAGGGAAAGAAATAAAAAAAAAAAGAAGGAAAGGAAAGGAAAAAACCGGTACAAATTTTGATAAAGGTTTTTTTCTCCTTTTCACTTTTTAGAAGTAGAATGGGAAATATTTAGCATAAGTTATTAAAAAGTGAAAACAACTGTTGCCTGACTTCCCACTTGTAGTGAGAACTTGTAATTTCTCTGGGGCTCTCCCATTCGCATTGACGGTTCCTTGCACTTGAAAGCGTCTAGCGGCTCTATGTACTGCAGTGTACATAGCCCTAACACCTATTCTTCTAAAGATGTCATATTCGTCAACCATATATCCATAGCAAATAAAACGATAAAATTAACAATTTTTTTAAAGGTTTGAGAAATAAAAAAAAATAAAAATAAAAAAATAAATAAGTAAATAAAAAATAAAAAAAAACCTGGTCATTTATTTTTTGGTCGGTGGTAGGTATTTCAAGGTCGAACATATTCAAATAATAATAATAATAAAACAGGCGAAACTACAAATTGTTTCAATTGTTTGATTTTCAATACAGTAATAAAACGATTGGACCTTTTACTTCCTGAGAATTTTTAGCAGGTAGCCGACTTGAACTGAAAGGATGTTATAAAAAAAATCTGACTCAACAAAGATATCAATTCCAGATCCGCACTAAATCATTAAAGGATAAGCAAAAGAAAATCAGTTAAAAATAAGAAGAAAAAAAATAACGATAAAAAAGAAGAAAAAGAAGACGAAGGAGGTGATAGACAGACAGACGGACAGAAATTCCAACGAAGACGAATGACTTTATACATCGCTGGACAAGATCAATTGAATTTCTATTCTCTTGCAGCTGATGCCCCCCCTCTTTTTCCGCCGGCTACCCATTTCCCAGCGCCCCCACACTCCTTCCTCCCTGCGAATAACTTTTATATCTATGTTGAGGATGTATATTTTTCTTTTACTCTTCAGATTGATTTTTCTCGCAGTATTTTTTTTTCTTTTCAGTAAATGAGTCAGTTAAAGCCATTAATTTTTTCCCTCACAGATTTTTATTACGGAATGAACATTAAAAAATTTTTATGAAAAATTTATACTTAACCAATATTTTTTTTTTTTTTACTTTTTATTTTTTTATATACTTTATTTTATGTTATTGTTATTATTATTTTTTTTTATTATTTTGTTAACAAAACGGTTTAACGTGTGGAAAATCTCAGGAATTAATAATTTGGTATGAAGGAAAGGATGCGAAACGCCCCTATTCCTCAATGAAGACGTTATACTGGTGGGATAAAAAATTAAAGAAGGAAAGTAATAGAAATCGTGCAGGATCACATTTGGAATGATAAATTGAAAATTGAATGTTAAGAAAATCGAAGTTAACAATGCACGCGATTCGATCATTAATGACGACTGTTATCTCCAAAGAGTAATAGTATATAAAAACATATAAAATGCTACTTGAATTGATAGATTTTCTGCAAATAGATTTAACCGTATCTCAATGAACAAAGTGGGTAAGTATTTTGAATTCTCTTCCAAGACAATTAAAGCACATCTAATTTAGCAAAAAATTAATGTTAAGTGCTGGCTTCTACTTAAGTATTATCCTACAGGACTAAAATGACAATATTTTCTTAAAATTAAAACTGTTTTTTTCATTTTTCAATAAGTTTAGACTTACCATTCTTCATCAGGTATTAGAGATTCATTCCATTCAATGCTGATATTTTAGTTTACTTCTTTCCCAATTCCTTCAAGTCCGATCTCGTCTAGTTCTGAAAAACCTTCTTACTAAACTATATTTTCTTTATGTTTAGTACCTCTTTATGCTTCAGCCTAAAAAAATTAAAGATTTTATTAACTTGAAAATTTAAGAAAACCAAAAAACTTACTTGATTTTATTCCAAGATTTATAATTTCAATATTTATTTTTCATTACAAAGCTGCAACTGATTTGTTTCAATCCATGTCTGTATTCCGCTAACCTTCGACTTTGCCTTTTATCCATGTGATGCCTTTAAAAAAAATAAAAATATATTTTTTTAAACCTGTAATTTTATTAATTTTTTTTGACGCAAAAAATTTGGTTAGTGTTCGGCCCATACAGGTTTATTCGGAAGATCTTAAAGGTCGTAATAGAAAACTGACATATTTAACGACAGATGCAAAAATTCCATTTTTCATTTCCAAAAATAATACAAAAAAAAGTAAAAATAATATATTTTTGCCATTCGTAAAACCTTTCAACATAAGAAGAAAATCCACCAGTATGAAGCTCCCTCGCCGAAAAATGTTAACTTAAAAACTGCTGTATTCTGCAACTCATTAATCAATTCTTGTCAGTGTCAATCAAATGCATTTACGATAGAAATTTTAGAACGCAGCATTTCCCGCTTATAAATCATACATCCTCCCATGTTTTTACGAAAGAAAAACGCTTCCAATGGTTTCAACGTTAGAAGCACGTTAGGCTCGTAGGAGCTCCTTTCTCTTACCTATTTTTTCCTATAAATCCTAATTGAACATTACCGAAAACGCTCCCTAGAGTAGATTTCTCTCTCAGTTTTCGGTTTTTGGTTTTGTTTACTTGAAAACCTTTGGAAATGGGAATAAAATTAATGATTTTTGATTGAGAAAATAATCTTTTTCAGTTTTGTTTTAGATTAGTAAGAAAAACTTTTTTTTTCTGATTAATGGATTTTTACTAACTATTATTTTAAGGGACATTGTAAAATTTTTTTTGAGCTTGGGGAGGAAATCGGCGTCCAAAACAATGAGGGGAATTTTTTTTAAAAATTCGATTTTTATTTTAAATAAAGACGAGGGAGGGAATAAGTTTGAAGAAAAAGATGGTTCCCAATTTTTGTCATTTGCAAAAAAAAAAAAAAAAAAAAAAACTTTTAGAACTATGATCAACAACCAAATGGGATGCCTGCCATTAAAAAGGATGTATTCGAACAGCGATTTTCCCCCGATTTTAATAAAATATCTTGCTTATCTCATGAAATAGGGTTGCAAAAAATTTGAAAATGATTGGTCAAGATCAAAGTTATGGGGTTAGAACTTTGGATACATGATGACATGCACGTTTTCAACAAAATGGACTTATAGGCAATGGATGAATTCTTTTGCCTGTGGTTGTCATATATATTATAAGGAATAATCAAAATGCAAAAAAAAAAAAAATACAATATTAATAAGTTAATAAATAAATAAATAAATAAACGAAGTAGTTTTTTTAAAAATTGCAGCGTTAAAATCATCAAAAATTTGCTATTAATATATTTTCCATTTGAATCTAGATCATTTTTTTCTCACAAATTATAATAGAAAAAAACATACGTATAAAATTTATCGACATCAGTCAGCCCTGCCCATTACATGATAAATAGAAAATTTTTAAATTAACAATAGTGAAAAAAAAGTCGCCTTTTTCTTTGTAAAAATGGAATGTGTAAATCGTTTATCAAAGCAAAATAAAAATAAAAAAATGAAGACATCAAATGGTTCTGCAATCAATACGTGGAAGAATAGTTTACTATTTTCCAGTTTCAGCGGTATACATCTTTCACAACGTCAGTGGCGGTAGCGTCGAGATTTTAACTTACATTTTTGTCCATTTCATTCTAATTATCATTTTCTAACAAAAATTATTTCAGTAAATTTTGAAACGAATAAGACGGCAGACATAACCTGGCAGCAATTAATGAGATATGATCCGAAAGAAAAATTAGAAACTGATAAAATGAGCCGCCACTGAAACCATAAATCCGTAATAATAAATGGTGTTGTGGAATTTTTAAGGGTGGACATTGCATTAATATAATGTACACCATTATTTTGAGTTTTTACATCATTTATCTAACATTGAATGTGATACACCGTTCAGACTACATCATTAACAGCGACACGGGTTTCTTATGTAACAGTAGTTGGCACCTGGGTGCTCGAACAACCGGAACGTTTTTTCGCTGTTCCTCTTCATTCCTAAAATTTCGGCGATCAGGTATCACTATCTGCGCCCTGGTAGATATTTAAATCGTATTCAAAAATATTTAAAAACCCCAAAAAAGTAGAAAAGGCTACCGGCTACCTGCTTTCAAGTTTTACGAGATTAACCTACTTTTTTATTTGCAATGTTCTCATACCAAAGAAAAGAAAACGTGCTAGGGATGAGAACACCTCCCTTTATCCACCCTCAATAAAATGCAAATTATTTTGATAATGGCCTGAAATGGTTCTTGTCGGCATTTCCCCTTCTATGAAAGCATTATTTTTTTTTCCACTGTACATTTACTTTGGGTTATTATTTTACTTTTTGTCGCTAAAAATAGAATTAAAAAAGGATGAAAAAATCAATAGAAATACGAATTCTTTTAAAAAATAAAAAATAAACAAATACAATAAAAAACGGTTTCGTGGTTTGAAGGAAATAATTTACGTGGTGACGGCTTCTGTCTGGCCGCTACACGTTTTAGGTTTAAGGCAATCTATATTTGAAGTTATAGATTTTCGAAATCCTTCCGCTGGTTTCACTGAATTTGAAACTGAATCCATGTCTGTATTCCGCTAACCTTCGACTTTCCCTTTTATCCATGTAGTGCCTTTAAAAACATTTTTTTAGATCTTATCTAAGCGCCGCATTTTTTGTCAGACTATTATTAAAGAATTTAATAATACTACTTGTCAGACTATTTTTAATTAAATCATTTTAAATGAATTTAAATTTCCCGGTTTTGAAAATGAAGCAAAATTATAAATTATTTTAATTTTCAAAACCACGACAAAATCGGCGATTTGCAAATTGTAATTGTAATTTTTTTTTTTTTAATTATTTAAAAAATAACATAAATCTTGAAAATCCACGAAAGGTACGGGAATCCAGAAAATAAAGTTTTAAAAATGCAATTTTGTTATTATATTAATAATTTTTGCACTATTTCTTTTGAACCTGAACTGTACTATTTATTATAACAACTAAAAATATTTAAACACGGGCCAAATCGCCCATAAGGGCACAAACAAATTGAAGAACTGGCTATGCAGCACATGGCTCTGCTGCAGGCCGTTGCAAACCTCGAAGATGACAGCAATGTCGCCGATGACAGGGTAGCTTGCTATATTTGTCTGTCCTCCCTGCTGTGAAGCCTCTTGTGCCAGCAAACTGGTGACTGTCTAAAGACGATATGATGATGGGACCACTTGCTGCCGTTGCCAGGCCCTTGTGGGCGATTTGGCCCGTGTTTAAGTATTTTTAATTGTTATAATAGTACAGTTCAGGTTCGAAAGAAATAGTACAAAACTTTTTAATATAATAACAAAATTGCATTTTTAAAACTTGTTTTCCTTCATTTACTGGATTCCCGTACTTTTCGTGGATTTTCGAGATTAAAGTTATTTTTTATATAATTTAAAAAAAATTAAAATTAAAATTTGTAAACCCCCGATTTCTTCGAGGTTTTGAAAATTAAAATAAATTATAATTTGCTTCATTTTCAAAACCACGAAATTTAAATTCATTTAAAATTATTTAATTAAAAAAAAAAAAACCGAAATCATAACCCTAAAGTTTCAAAACCCCGATCGGGGTTCTGAAACGTCAGGGTTTTGAAATAGAGCCGCCGAAGCTCCTTAAATAAAAACATACTTTATGCGAGAAATAAATATTAACACAAGGTTTTTGCAAAGTCGAATTTTTTTTTTCGAAAGCTACTTAAAAATTATTTGGTGTTATTTAATTTTAAAGAAATCGAACCTTTAAGGCTAGGTCTAATCTACATTTCGTTTTCAACACCCTATACTACAAAAACCGTTATATCTTATTTTCGGAGCAAATATCAAATTTTACATAAGAAGGACCTTTTGTGAAAATTTCAGATTTCTGCATCAATTACTTGTTCATAAAAATTGGGTTTGATATGAATTTCCGAAATTCCTGGGATTTTGTTGTAAACCCAATTTTTAAGAAAAAATAGCTCTTGTGGAGATCTGAAATTTTCGCTGAAAATGCATATTAAATTATAGAAATGAGCTTTGTAAGTCGGATTTTGATGTTTTACTTCTAAAAGCAGTTATAAAATGATTTTCGGAGTAAAACGTGTTTTAGAAAATAGACTAGCCTAGCTTTAAAAGTTTTTAAAATTAAAAAAAAATTAGCAAAATTTTTAGTTTTTTAATAAGGGTTAAATAAAAGGTTAAATGTAGGGGAAATAAAGATAGGAAATCATTTACTTAAACGATTTAATTTAAAGTCGCAGTACTTTTACGAAAATTTTGCATCTTCTAAGTCAGAATTCTGCATAGTTAAAAAAAATTAAAAACGATTGGAAAAAATAATAAAATACTGTAGGTAACTCAAATCAAAAGTTTACAGTAGACCATAAGTACTCATTAATATTTCCACTTGGATTTCGATTCGGATTAAAATATAAGGAATTCCTAGGTTGTTCTACCTGGTTTCAAAACATTTGTGCAGTATAGTTTAGTTAGACGTTAACATTATAACGTATTTCCATCAGTATTATACTGATGCAAATTTCAAACCAGAGAAAGCACAGCTTCATTATTATCTACATATTTATAAGGATTGCAATCTGCACCAAAGTAAGCTCTACAAAATATAGAACTTCTAAGTTTTCAATTTCTCCTTTTTTTTTTAAATAAAAATAAATAAATAATCAGAGCTGTTTATAGGCCTAAACCAAAGTTATTAAACAAATATTCTTCACACTTCCCCCTTTTAACACACATAACCATGGCCAAATCTTTTCCGGATAGTCTTTCAAACAAAGTTAAAATTTTCTGCATTTTATCCACGCCATATGGAGTTTTGAAGGGCCGAAAACAAAATGTATCCCAAAGCAAAAAGCATGCTGTAGTTTTCATTAGTGAAAATGTAAAAGAGGGGTGGAAAAAAAATCTTTTATCCAGGGGTGTTTTTGAGAGTATTGAAAATGAATTGAAGCCAATGTCGAGGGTGGTGACAATAGAACGCACAAGGTCGGGGTGGGTATTGTGCCCCGTGCTTAGGGATGAAGAAAGGACACCCTAACAGTTCAGAAAACCACCAAAAACCTACAAAAAAGCATTTATAATTTGGTTTATCATAGGCTAAACATTACTGACAAGACCTTAAATAAAAAGTGCGGATTTAGGGTAGCCTTGATCAACAAATCATTTTTCGCCAGTTGACAAACGCCTCTTCGACAATGAAACTGTGACAATTTTTGTTTGGTTTATAAAATTTTTTTTAAAAATTTATATATTTTTTCTCTGCTTCAAAAATGAAAGCAAAAAAGGGAATGGAACTGTGAAATATATTTTTTTAAACAATTAATATTAAAAGTGGTCGTGCGTTCGGAAGTGTTTTTAGGGGTTAAAAGTTTGTGGCGAATTTATTTAATGTGCGGAAAATATTTACGATATATATATTGGGTACACGATACACCGAAATTAAAAAACTAGGATTGTAATCGATTTTGAAGTAAGTACAGTAATATACGTTCGACTAGTAGGATTCAAAAACATACTACTTTTTTTTTTTTTTTTTTCGTTTTTCATGGCTGCACTTTATTTAAAAATTCCGAACAAAACATAAAATCTATCGTTTTTTCTGCATAACGTTGCAGCAGGGGCATACCTGTAAATGAATTTTAATTAAATGTTTTAAAATTTTTAAAACACAGGATCTTTTGAGCAAAAAAAAAAAGCTACTTTCAGTCGGATTCAGAATATTTTCCAGAATGAAAACTAACTTGTGTAAAACCTTTCCAATTTGACAAGAAAGAAAGCGTGCATTCTACCTCCCCCCCTTCTTAAATTGAAGTGGAGATTACATCACGGCCCCAATTATCATTGAGTAATACTTCCAAAAACGAGTGAATCGTTTATTTCAGCCTAAAAATTAAACTGAGGCACCGAAAATGCTTTTGTTAGTTATAAAATGAACTACTTTTTTTTCCATTTCATAAAATAAATCGTCGAATTCGAATCGCGAGAATTAAATTATTAAAAATTTTAATTGGTTTATTTTGTAATCGTTAAATTTAAAATTGAAAGTGCTCAGTACAAAGCTTTCAAATAAAATCTGGACACCCCAATAACAAATCTAGCTTCGCTTTTTCTTTTCACTGTCTTCTTCGGTAAATATCGTTTATTTTTTTATTTTTCAGATTTCTTGTCCTAATTTTCATCGGAAATGATGGAAAACAGCACACTTTACCATTATGGAAACCAACCAGGGTATAATCAACAACAATGGTATAGCCACTATGACCGCCAGCCTATGCAAAGTCCTCCAGCCCAAGAAGACTACAGCAAACCATATGGGTACAATCCTTACTGCATGGAAAATAAAACATATAATTACAACGGATTCGATATCAACAATTTTCACTCGGAAGATGTAAAATCATTCCCATCTTGTATGGTGAATCGGCAGAATGATTTTTACCGAGAACAAAAAGAGAGATACGAAAACTGCTGTTACTCTAATGACAATAAATCTCAAGGATTTTCTGCAATTCCCGAAACCATACCAAAGCATGAACCTGAACTTGAAAACAAAGATGTCTCAAAAAATAAATTAAAAGCAATATTAAATAACATGAATGACATTTTAAAGAGTGAAAAAAAAGGCCAGAAAACTGAATCATTTGGTTTCGAATCTCTTTTTATAAATATGGAATGTGGTAAAGAAGCGATAAAACAAGAACCTATTTCCAGCAATTTAAATTTTAATAGCAGCGAAATCAGTAATACTAGCCCTATTAATGTCAACAATAGTATGGATAAAGACGACAATGCTTCTTCAAGTCCTCATTCTTTTTCTAGTCCACAGATTTACCCTTGGATGAAAGGAGGAATAGGTGATTTTTTTTTTTTTTTTTCCAATAGAGAATAGTCAACGAAAATATGGTTCCAAAATAATTCAACGCATCATTTTTACATTTTCAGGTAGAAGAAATTCAGAAGAAGGTGCACCAAAGCGAACTCGTCAATCTTACACTCGGCAACAAACGCTCGAACTAGAGCAAGAATTCCATTTCAACAAATACCTATCAAGGGGTAGAAGAATTGAGATTGCACATTCTTTGGGCCTAACAGAACGCCAAATTAAAATCTGGTTTCAAAATAGAAGGATGAAGCACAAAAAGGCTGTAAGGGCCGATTAGGTTTGGCCCCAGATAAAATATTTTCTAAATATTGGAAGAAGTTCCTAGTTTATTAAAATTAATGAACATATTTATGGTAATGTTAGTTTTGAAGTGAAATTAATTATATGTTACAATACTAATTTTTTTAGCTTTGTGGAGTGAAAAGAGACTAATTTCTTGTGTGAAAATGTAGTTTCTGCATTCTAAAAGCAAACCAAAGATATTTTAAAGAAAGTTATTTCAGATATAAATTTTTGGGTGTTTGTTACCATAGTGTATTATCCTCATGTATAAAGACTGCTGATGAGTCTGCTGAAAATTATTTTTAAGTGGTTTACTTATACATCAGTGCACTCACTATTTTATTTTGAAAATGAAAAATCAGTCAGTATATATAATTATTACAAGACTGTTATAACTGAGTTTTAAAAGAAAGTCAAGTATGAAAAATGTAATTTTAAATTTTTATTAAAGAAAAAACTTAATGAAACATTAGCTAATCGAGTGATATAGTACTTAGTTCACCAAGTTTCTGACTGAGAATCCTATCAATGATTTTTTTTCTCCACCGATATGGAGCTATTACTCAATTTCAGGAGGCAGCACTTAGGATCGACTTCCAAATTTTGAAATAAAAAAAAATTAATAAAAAATATTTTGCTTAGTGGGATCGATTTATATACTTCCAATAATTTTCATGTTATGATATATAGTATAAACTGCCATATCAATTTTAAATTGTTCCTCCTACTACTACAACATTATCGGAGTTTAAAATTAAAAATTCAAACATCAAACCTGCTTGCTTTAAAAAAAAAAAGTTTCACACATAATATGCCATTACAAATTGATGTTTTGAATGTCCTTGAACACTAGAAACCCTTTTATGCAACTCCAGAATAGGGGTGAAAGTTTTTTAAAAGAAAAAAAAAACCTTGAAAACAGGTACATTTTTCTTCTTTTTTTTTACAATAGAAGAGGACATTGACAAAATATTTGGACAAATATATAAGAATTTCTATTGTGTTTTCAAGTAACAAACAGGTGAAATCCAATATTTGGTCAGTTTCCACTAAACCGTCACTGTGAGAAGTTAAAAAAACCTTGTGCTCTTATTACCAATTTAAAAATTTGTGTTGCTAAGTATATAAAAAAGAAAAGCGGATATATTCTCTCTTCATATGTTCCGTCGACGTAAATAAGCAGTTGGTAAGTGTTACGGCATTTCCTCTCTATCATTGAAGGATCAAGATTGTATGTTACTAACCTTATTCGCACACGTGTATCTCGGCAATCCTTCATCTTTGCTGATAAGTAGGATTTAAAATCATCAGGATTGTTTTTCATTCTTCGTATATCCGCTATCGGTATAAAGTTTTTTTTTTCCCTATATTGTTTAAAAAATAAGCTGCTAGCTTCAAAACAAAAACAGAAAAAAAAAAGAAAATACAGTTAGGGTTCATGAATGGAACAATAACAGGGGTCGAATATTATTTTTTCACATCCGATATCATATGCTAAGAATAAACGGGACATTACGTCATTGACTTCCTTTCTGCGCATGACAAACATGGCTGTATTGTAAACATTCTTTTTTAAACTTATGGTAACTATTTTATCAATATAATTTTATTTTTCAATGATTGAAGCAATTTCTCCTTGATATATCGTACATGAATACCATGTTGTGTTTACAGTAATTGAATTTACGGTAAGATATCATTTACTTTTTACGTTAAACATAAAAGTTGGGGCGTGGAATACACCGGGTGCAAGGCAATGCACAAAATGGCAGATGAGTTTGTTTTCCTGGTTTGGTTAACTTTTTTTCCTAAACTGAAATAATTAAGTCGATTAAAATAAAGACCTTTAAGGATGTTTGTCATCATGATAATTCCTGAAATATTTTGCTGAAATCATAATTTTTATTGTAAGGACCTGTAACTGATCGAGAAGTTTAATTTTTGAAGAGAAGTTTTTTTCTAAATAAGCTTGGGCAGAATTCATAGATCTGGTTTTTTTTTTATTACCGCTTTTTTTAAACTTGGGATTCTAAGTGAATAAAGGTATATGTTGTAAATTACAAATGTAATTAAGTTTGAGCTTTATAAAATTAAAAATTAATCTGCTTATCCAAGAACTCTATAAGAAAAGGCTGTAAAAAAATGCAAATGCAGGAAGATTTTTATTTTTTTTTATTTTGGGGAATTTTGTTTTCCATTAAATACAGGAAATGCACATATGATAAAAGAATTCTGTCATTTTCACTGTAATTTTTTCTTTAGCGAATATAATTAATAATACCAATTTGCATTTAAAGAATATCTCAACCATCTAAGAGTATAACATCAAAATTCATAATCATACTCCCTACGATAATAAAAAACTAGCATTTTGATTTTCTATTAAAAATATTATGGCTTTAATTATTTCTCTTATTAAGTGATAGTATTGGAAAAAAGTAAAGTTGCAGCAAAGAAGTTTGTACTGCTTATTCTACGGAATAATCATAAGGCTTTCAAAAAGCATAATTTTTTATTCTATCTTTTTTTCTCTGCTTCCATGAAAGTGATTTAATGTTGAATGACATCTGCTTACAGGAGTGAAAAATTATTTCATCACAGTTTCATAGTTTCAAGATATAGTACATACATACCTGTAATTATTCCTTCAATTGCAACATGTTTACTTTAATGATCTGATGATGGTAACAGAAATTTTTTGTAGTTTTACGTATTTGAAAAGTACTTTTAGTAACTATTGAATTTAAAAGTATTTTTAAATTCAGTAGTTCTTTAATTTGGAAAAGATAGTATTATCTGCAGCTTTTCATACAGTATAGCTATATTATGGTTGTAGATTCATTTGATATGAAGTACCCTGAATTTTTAATTGTGCGATAGTTGCTGAAAATATAGCAATCCAATTATAAACTGATTTTTTTTTTTTTTTTGGAGATTTTTATTTTCTGGTATAAAGGCCTGTCACATTTTAACTTTGAAATTCCGGCATTCTTCAAAATTCCGACAGGTGCTAAGCCCTCACACTTTCTTTATCATTGGGTGTTTTAAGCCCATGATAATTAATTTCAAAATAGCATAATTACCAAAACTGATATTGTACATATGGCTGCCGCTCAAAAGCTTCTAAGAACGGATAATGTTCAGCAAACAAGTAAATCTAAATTTTTTCTTCTGAGTTTTCCAGGATTACAGGTAGTACCTGTTCGTGAAATTTCATGAGTAAAAAAAATTTTTTTTGAAAGTTATAATTAAAAAGTGCGGTTGTCTACTTGTGAATTATTTAAGATAAAGTTGGTAATTCTATGAAAAATAAATTGGAGAGCAAGCAAAAAAATAAATGGCGTCCAATTTAAAATTAGCTGAAGTAAAAGTGATAGTTTAGTTTTATTTATTTATTTATAGAATAAATGCAATTTCTAGATAAAAATAGAAATAATAATCTATCAGAAACATAATGCATTCAATATAATATAGTTTCTCCCTCATTGGCATTGAAACCATTAATCATCATGAGTCTGAAAATAAGCACGTGTATCAAGAGACCGCGGGGTAATGAAAAACCGGCATTAGTGAAGCTTATCATCGTCCCCCTTCCATGACCTATCCCGCTCGAAAGCAGCTGATTCAGTGAATGACCATGTCATTACGCATTTTTCTTCGAGACTGCTACGTTTCCTCTTGAAAATTAGGGACCTTGAAGTCATATTCGTTTAATATTTTTTTTGCAAAAGTTAATTTTTCAAAGATTTACGTAAGAGGTAAAGAAGCAAAATTAAATTCGATTTATTAAAAAAATCTAGTGTAAATGTAGAAAAAAAAGGCGGGTAATAAAGAAAATGTACTTCATCCCTTGATCGACCCTTGACCGACCCTCAATCCCAAATCAGCCGTTGTCGTAAGGTTTCATTTATCTTACAAGCATCACTCAACCTCACTTTCCAGACCATCCTATTAAATTGTGTTTTCGCGGCGATGAAAATTTCCTAGCAGGCCTGTCTTCTAATGTAAACGCGGAAACGCTTTTGTGTTTTCAAAATTTCTCATGTTTAGCTTACTTTAGTTAGAATGAAAGGAAAATGCTTTTTCCGATGAGTCAACTGATCCAGATACATTTGAATGATTTAGAATAGATTAATTTTGATTCCGTCTGAATTCCATACGTTTTCGGTTATTTTAAATATAGTGCTAAAAAAATCCTTAAAATTGTACGATTGTCTGATATATTTCATAAAGAAATCATACAGAAATTTTACTGACTTTTTTTTTTTATTCAATTTTACAATTCATAAACATCGGATAACCCTTTATGATCAGGTTTTACTTTCATTCGATTCGGTTGCTTGCAATGGGAAAAACGGTTTTATTTTTATTATTTTTTTTATTTTTGTATCTTTCGAGCAAAAACTGGATTGAGTCTAACGGCTGTCAATCAGTTTACAAAGGTAAGCAGAGGGTGGGTCATAAAAAGATTTTTAATGGCGGGACTTCTCAAAACTTATGTAGGAACAACGGAACAGACTCTGGGAAAGTAAATGATCATGTCAATCAAAAAAAGTATCCATGAGAGAGAAAAAAAGGAATATGATGTAAAATAAAAGACTGACCCACCCCCACTAAGGTCTTCACCCTCTGTATGCCAAAATCAACCCTCAAATAACCAAGCCGATTTTGTTAAAAGAAAGGGTGATCACTGATAAATGTACCGCTCTTAAAGTTCTTTTTGAGATGATGAAACTTTGTACACAAAAGAATTCATCCGTCTTTCCTGTCAAAATTCACTATTCATAAGCAATGTTTACTTTCCTACTCCCGTCCACTTTTTTTTTCGAATTCCTATCATTTTAATAATGCATTAATAAAACCATAATGGCTCGTCAAAGTAGGCAAATAAAAATTTTGTAAAATTATAAAGCTCATTTTAAATTAAGTTCATTGTGGTTGTTTTTGGTATAACGAAATACGAAAAGTGGAACAAATGTGGTGCCGATGGTGCATATAAAGGGATTTGCACACCTCAATATAAAATTCAAATCTTAAAATAATTACTATTTGATGTATCGTAAATTTTCTCACACAAAAGTTATTAAATACCACCATTGCTATCATGCTTTTCACTGTAACATGTGTATATCTATAAAGGCTAAAACTCGACCAAGGCCATTAAAATGTTCTTGAAAAAAAACTTCCTACCTAAGCAAGCTTACTGTTTCTACTTCCGTGATTTAAACTTATCTGCATTTTTTAAAACATAGAAATAGAACCATCCTTTGCATAAGCTAAAAATACTGAACACCCATTGTTCACAAAATGCTAGATAGGTTCAAATCGCAAATAGCGACAGACTTTACCATAGTAAATTTACCTATTCTTACTTTAGAATTTTTATTGACTGGGGAAGTCAAACATTTCGTACAGATATACATGTTTTACGGTTAGTGATACAGTTTATGCAGTTCATTCCTGCCGAAACCTAAACATAGTTTTGAGTTACCCCAGTTGTATGTTTAGCTTTTTGTCGCCTTAGTATTACAGGGTTCTATCGTCTTCATCGTACAGTAAGTTAAACATATGAAATATAAAAACGATATACCCTCTAATACTAAGGCGATGTTTACCAACTTCAACTGAAATGAACTTTAGTTGCAGCGTATATTGTTTTTTTGCTTCTTCAATGCTTAAAAATATTTGGTGCCCTTTTGCAAAGGCATATCCACCGTTTAAGGAAGGGATATTAACAAATTACATAAAATAAATTTGTTTCTTACACATTCCCTAAAAATCATCATGCCGACACAAAATCACAAAACAAATCTGACTTTTTTTTTGTGTGTGTGTGTGTTTTGCATTATTTTTATTTTTTGCTTTTTGAGACTATAATAATTTTAATTGGAAGTTAAACTTCTAAATTTTCAAAATAAGTTCTTGAATAGATCGATAAGCCGATGTTGTAAGCGCGCCTTAAACGATAATAGAAAAGAAAAGTTTGGAAACAAAAAATAAGAAAAGAAGAGAATTTCTAGTCTGTCGTCATGTCAGACGTCGAGATTTTGAAGATGACGAATGATATTTCAAATATGGAGTCTGGATTCTATTGTATAGAGGCCGGGAGGGTTGGATTCTGGGGGGTGAAAATTTAATTGTAGTTCCATACCCGGAATGGAATGAATCATGCATATATCGATGCAAAGAACCTGAATTTTTTTTCTCGAAGGATTTTTCCGAACTTTTTTTCCGTTTTTTATTTTACATTTTTTGAAACGATTTTAAATCTTTGCCTGATATATCTTTTTAAAAAAATATTGCAACACTTTTTCCTCTTCCCTTTTCCTCCCTCTCTTTTCTTCCCAAGAGAAAAATTTATCGAATTGGCATAATCGTATAAATAAGCAAATAAACAAATAACACCTCTGCTACCGACTTAAAATTTGAGGTAACGACTGTAGCGAAACTATTAAACATTTGATTAATCGTTTTTAAGTTGGAGAATTCATACGAAATCAAATGTCATCACTTCTCTGCTGTGGATTTCATTAATTAACCGCGTTCAACCCTTTTGATCATTCCTAAATCCTCCTGTCATCCCTTACTTTCACTCTTAAGCACTCCATTTCTATTTGATTTTTTCCCTTCCTCTTTTTAAATTTCTCTTTCAACTTTTTCTTTATTTCTAATGCCTAGTTTTAAGTTTTTTTTTCGAAATCCAAGTAATAAATGTATATAAAACTTGATTAATCTGGGATGCACAGATCTATTTTACTTTGCAAAAAGATTTAAATTTATACAAAATCATAGCCGGGAAGATTCATGCCGGTAAAGTTAAATAAAATTAGCTATATAAGTATGAACCATAGAATCTACTGAAAATGGGGTGCGATGGGAAAAAAAATTATCAGTTTTCCGATTGAGTTGACTAACGTGCAACCCATGGATCATCTTCGTTCTACATATTCCAACACATTTTTATCTATTACCTAATTAATAATATCTCCAATCCACATACCACCTTCTTTTTCCGGCATCAATGGAGATAGAGAAATTTCTCATAAAAATGAATGACTGGACTAGATGTGAAAACGGACAAAGCGGCGACGTAAAAATTGAACCATCCCCAAATTTGTAATCGGGAGTATTTAACAGTCAAACGGTAACATTTCCAGCATATAAATCAAAGAGCAGAGACATTTTAAAATTATGATGAAAATAGGTACGTGTATCGGATGGTGACATGTGACGCTGGCATCTGGTTTCATTTTTGGTCATCTGGCCTTTCGAAATAAGTATGATATGTTAGTGTGAGAAAATGTAAATCTGATTTTGGCCACGATTTCTTAAGAGCTTTAAAGTGTGTTGTTCCGACTCTATTTTTAGAATGTCTCCAGGTTTATGTGTTTTTGAAAGATGATCTTTTTGTTTTTGTTAATTCTGCAACCCCAGTTTTTTTTTCCAAAGTAGTGACGTTTAAAGAGATTAGAATATACTTTTCGAAAAAGTTTAAACATCAAAACAACTGACAACTGACAAGTGACTTTTAAAGAAGTTAAAATTTCACTATCATTTATATTCTTCGCCAGTTTTTTTGATGTTTTCTTAAAAAATTTTGGTGTCTTAAGGGAAAAAATAAATTTGTATAGTTCAGAGTCGCTTTTTAAGACAAGTAGTTGTAACAGCTACATCTTGAATGGTTTTTAAATATTTGATTTGCCCAAGAGTGCTTTTTTAAGAGGTCGTCCGAATATTCTGCACTTTCTGAAAAGGGACGGAATCAAAGATAGATTACTTTCCAGAAGACGATCTATCGAAATTAGAGTACGAAGGGAAGAAGGGTGTCACAAATCGGTGAAAATGGCGCGTTATGTAACATATATGCGACCCTTAAACTTGCGATTTTAGTGATAACTTTTAAATGATAACTTTTAAATGATAACTTTCAGCTTTTATGCCATTTTTTATCTCTATTACTTTGATATAGCATTAATCATTTAAAATTTTTCTATTGCAATGTTTCTTCTTTTTTTTCCAGTCGGAAGTCTTCTGGATTTTCTCACCAGAATATGGGCTGTGAAAAAATGAACTTTTCTTTGGATGAGAATTTTGCTATGGACCACTGCTGCAATGACATCGTTTTACGTATAGGTGAGTTTTTGAGATATCATCATAATTAATTCCACCTGTTTAAAGTAAGTTTTATTGAATACCTTTAATCTATGGATTAAGAGAAAATTTAACTCTCTTTCTTGGCGAGAAATTTGAAGACTTGACGGCAATAGTGGCGTAAGTCCATCTTGTCATGTTGGCACTGATCTCTGATGTTTACCTTATATAAAAGCAATGTAAGCAAAAGAAGGACTTACGCCACTATTCTCGTTAAGTTTTCATTTGTAAGTTGAAAGATTACTATCCTGAACCTATTCCGACGTCGGAAAATCAGACTGTAATTACCTGTCCTTTTTAATAAAATTTTCTTGTTGAAGTCCTCTTGCGATTTTTATTTGTTTCCAATTCACATTCAATTCTGCATGGATTTGAAAACAGATGAAAATTAAATCGGTAAGCATTCCGACCAACACGATCGTATCACCAATTGAGACCAATACGGCTCGCAAATCAGTTTGATTTTTCGATGCCTTCTGATGGGAACTAATCTACCAGGTTAACGAGTGAAGTTCCCCCCATTTTTAATCTTTGCTCTTTTCAAGAAATCCCAGAAAGTGAATTTTTTTTTAAAAAAAATATTCCTTTTACGAAAGTGTTATCCATTTAAAAGATATAAATCAATTAAACCCATATAAAAAGTATATGTTATTTCAGGATCGCGCCTAAAATGCAATAAAATACAATAACAAAATAATAAAAGTCGCAGTATCTGATAATTGAGAGTGTGTAAGTTGCATTCAAACATCGTAAATTTAAAGCCACGTGCTCCTCCTATTAACGCTATATAACGTTTTACTGAGAATATGACTTACTTTTTTTTTTATCTTTACGTTATTTCACTATAAGTATCAAAGTTTTACTTTTTTTTTTTTTTTTTTTTTTTTTTTTTTTTTTAATTGGAAAATAACTTTTCCAAAATTAATTTTTCTAATTAATTGTTTAATCAGAAAAAATATTAAATTAAATATCGCCAGCTAATCCATTCGTAGGTAAATAAAAAAATAAGGTACGTAAATTAAAATAAAAAAATGACCTAAATGTAACAACCATAAGTTTTAAAAACGAATAAACCGCGTGCTGCAATCTTTCGCTAAACGTTCTAAACAATATATACCCCATAAATTAAATTTTGAAAACTAATAACAAAATGAAGCTATAGAGTTTCGACTGTAAGTTTAACATAAGTTTTATGAGGGTTTCCCTTACAAAGTTGACGATTTATGATTTCCAAAACATTCAATGAATTTGTACGCACGGAATCAGCTGATCGAGCTCTGAAAATTTGCTTTACTCCATCTCTTCTCTATCGGTTTGTAATTTTTTAATTTCAACAGGCGCTAAGCTTTGATTAAACAAGTCAAAAAAAAAAAAAAATAAAAAAATAAAAAAAATAAATGAATTCAAAAGCATTAATAATTAGTTGATCTTCGATAGTCGATTCAATTGACAGATGTAATATTACTTCTGTTATTTCACGATAAACTCAATAATAATTATCCGTTTATCTTCGATACCGGTGTTTACAATATTATCCAATTTTTTTTCTCTTTAAATTTTTTATAGGTGAAAGAAAAAAAAATTACGTTTTCCTTAACTTGCTTTTTACCGTCTTCCCCTCTTCAATTAAAAATCAAAACTTTAATTTTTGATATCAAAAAAATATAAAAACAAAAGCGAAACCAAAACCGAATATCTCCATTATTAAAGTTTTTAAACCTTAAGTTAATATTATTGTGAATCAGAAAAAAATTTACGATGCCGTTAAGATTAACATAAGCGGAATCGTGCTTTATAGTTTCGGAAATCCCCTCTATTTCCCCTAATTTCTCCCTCAATGATTCCCCAACTTGAGTTTGGTGTAAAACTTAAATTAGCCGATAGTAGAGTAAGCAAAACATATGCGATTGAGAACATGTTATATGTCACATTCATCATCCTAGATACAATAGGGTTGGTTATGTTTTTTTTTTTTTTTTTTTTTTTTTTTTTTTTTGAAATATTCTTATTCCACAAGATAACTATTGCAGTTCAACATCTCGCGTATTTTATTTCATTTTGACTCACGGAAAACGTGGAAAATTTCCTCGTGGTGTGTTCGCGATTTATTTGTCGAATAAAAGCTATCGAAAAATTCGGAAGGAAATTTTATTTTTATTTATTTATTTAGTTTTATCATTATTTTTTTTTAAAATTCTTGTTTTATGTTAAAAATGTATGTTTTATATTTCAATTATGTGTTATATGGTGTTAAGTGAAAACTTATACAAGTTTTAAAATCAGTTCTTATAAAGGTGAATAAAGAGTAGATCGGTCTTTTTGTAAACGGAAATGCCATTGCTATAGTTCAAATACGGTCAAATGATTTTGAGGTTTCATATTACACTACAATGATAAAAGTTATTCCATGCCGGTTTAAATAATTTTTTCTTATCAGTTGTATGGATGTCATTCAGTAAAATTAATTTTCCTCGGTAAAAAAAAAAGTTTATGGTAGAATCCTGGATCTTCTACGTTATTTCCAAAATTTTATTCACTTTAAAACTTTTTTGAAGTTTCATTGCCCATTAAAAAAAAAAAAAAAAAAAAAGGTTAACCGCACTAATAATTTTGCAATAAATTTTTAAATTTACTCTACATTAATATTAGTAGTTTTGTAGTAATTATGAATTGATAAATTATATTAATATTAAAAAAAATTGTCGTTAAAAATGGAACATCATTCATGGTTATGCATAAGTCAAACGAGGCGATCACAGTCCGACGCAATAAAAACGAATATAATTTGAATAGGAAATCAAAATTAAAAAAGAAAAAATAAGTCGTGCTTTTGGATAACATGAAAATGGTAAGGAAATTAAATGCTTCTTGGAAAATGTCATGCTTCAATTTATTAAAATTTAACATTTAACAAAACTATCGTTAAAGATTAAAAGTTGGAGAGCGTCCTATACTACCCTTGATTATTGTCGTTCTTCCCGAAATTCGTTTGAAAGCAATTAAATCAAAAGTTTTTCCATCAAAACTGACAATATAGCTAACAGGAAATTAGTTAAAAAAAACTAAAAGTCATAATCTAATAATTTCCAGAGAATTTTTGATTAAAAGCTTCAAAGCCTTCATTTTTTTTTATGGATTTAGTAAACTTCCCCTTTCGCCTAAGGAAAGTAAATAAAAAATAATTGTTTGGTTTTTATCACCTTCGAAATATGACTTCATACAAATATTTCTGTTGGCAACAGCAATAATAATAATCATCGGTGTCATTATTAGGTATCATTGAGATCGTTAGAAACTAGTACTTAGGCATTTATCAGTAAAAATAGAAGAACCCTAATCAGAAGGAAAAAAAATAAGAAGGATTACACGAGAATATGAATGACGTACAAAAAATCGGACTTTCAGGATCGGATTAAATTAACTCGGTATTTAAACCAAAAATTAATTGTCGTATTAATTCAAATTTCCATTCAAAAATTAACTTTCTTGCTAGTTGAATTAGAACTGCCTGGCAGGTGCTTAGGGAAACGTCTGGAGAAAAATCTTTCACCGATTGAACAATTTTAACACATTATAAAGAACTATTATAATAATCCTTTCGGTGTATCATTATTAGATTTATTTGCCTTTTTTTTAGTTGCCTCAGGTTTCAAGCAGTTTTTTTATTCTGTAAAAAAAAATATGACAGGGGATAAGAAACAGGTTGGATTTAAATATGCGCTTTAATGTGATTCCATTTATTGTATTATATTATATTACACGTTATTATTTGTGACTCATTATTAATTATTTTTTAATAGATTAAACTATATTCCTAGAGAATTTTAGTGCAAGAAAAATTTAGAAGTAGGTAAAACGAGAATTTTATTAGTCCCAATTTTTTTGAAGTTTGAATATAAAAATTAAAATTTATAGACCAGTGAATATTGAATTTTTATGAAAATTTTTAAAATCTAACTTAAAAAAACAAAAAAAGAAAAAAAAAATGAAATGGTTTGGCATCAAAGGATGCATCTATTCTGAGACGCCATATTGAAGACAATCTAAATGGACCATTGAGGGATTTTAAAAGTCCTTACAGCAGATTTAATAGGGAGCAGTGTTACATAATTTATTATAGTTACTTTCTTTCTAACAAGGAATAATTTTTAAGTTAATAGAAACAAGTCGGATGAAAAAAACAAATAATCGCGGAGTCAGATCTGTTCGACATGCCGATGCCGTTTAAACAATAGCTACGTGCGTATGTACCTAGTAATTTTCAAATGAAGACATTTTCTTCACTCTTTTCTTGAAAATTTGTTTTTTAATGTAATAAGTGTACGATAGAATAAAATTAAAATAGATGAATGAGACTTTTCGAATTATCTAGTGGAATACTGAAATGAATTATTTAGAGAAAATATTTCAGAAGAAATAAAATAAAAAATATTTAAACAGAATCTAATGCAAAAATAAATTGGAAACGTACATCTTTTCACTCTTTAAAAAGACTTTAATAAAAAACCATTTTTAGATTATTATAAAACTTTAGGTCTGCGAACCGTTGAGCAAGAATTTGGAATTGATGCAATGAAAAATAAATTAGTATATTCTATTAGGGTCGGTCGGGGGAAATGTAAAAAAATCCGCCATCTTGTCTATGAAAACATTTTGAATTTTTTTCCACGGCTGATTTTCAGTTTTGAGAGCTGAATGTGGGATATTTCTTAGCTCATATATTCATCTTGGATGTGGGATGACCCCCAGTCAATTCGTTTCCCAAAAACACTTTTATTTGAGTCCGTTTTTGACCCCTTTCCATTGCTGAAACATGGGGGAAAAGAAAAAACATGGGGTAAATGTAAAAGTCATTATTCCAGGCCAAATTATAAACGATTTTCAAATATTGCACAGGATACGTACCCAGTCTTTCATAGTTTAATAACTTTTTCCTATTTTCGACCGTAAATAAACAAATAAGCAGATGAAATAAATTCATTTTAAAGGACTTAAAAAATCAGAGCCTTCCATTTTCTTCCTATCCTTTTCCATTGTGTTTTCATTTCCCCCGTAAATAAAAACATTGATTTAAATGGCGTATGACGGACGATTTTTTTTTAAATTTATTTTATTTCAAAAATGACAATAAGAAATGCTTTTGTGGGAAATAAATTGTGCCACATTGGTAGCAGAAGAAGTAAACTTTGCATTTACCCATTCAGTAAGTCCGCTAATTAGATAGGAAACTTTGTTTAACAGATTTTTACATTTACCCCTTTTTTACTTTTCCCCCAACCGACCCTATAAAATTCTATTTATGCAAAGATAGAAGATTATTTCATTTTTCATTTTTTTAAATAAACTTTTGTAGTAAAAATTGTTCGGAACACGAATAAGTTCTTAATTTATAATCTTAATACCGAATTTTACTTTCTAGTACCAATTTATTTTCATTGTATCAATTTAAATTTCGTTTCCGAAATTACTAATTCAAATAGTTATGAGTCTTTCAAATTTAGTAGGTAATCTTATCCTAGGTTCTAAATTTTCTTGATTTTGAATCTGACCTCTAGAGCTTTGGTAGCTCGAAACATTTATAGAGAATGACCGTGGTGTTAATACTGCAATCCTTTTATTTCTTATTTTTCGGAAGATCATGTATGTAGTTAATATTACTTCTTGGATCATTGGGATCATTTTTTGCAGATCGTTGTAGTGGATATAAAATTTATTAAACAGTATGCATTATAGCGACGTTAATATTATAGCAAAATCAGTGCGAATTGACTGTCTCTTATAAATATATTAAAACATAATTTATTAGAAAATACATTAACAGTAACGTCGTTTGGGGGCCTTAAGAAAGGCATTTACCCCATCTAAGGTTTGTTTTCCCCCCTAAGGAATTTTTGTTTTCATAAGATAAATATAGGAATCATATCTTTCCCCTAAGCTGGGGAAAGCCTGTCCCTACCAAGACATCTTTACTTTGCCCTCTCCAAGAAAAATCTGAAATGACGACCCTGTACGTTGTATTAATAATTAAATTTAGAAGATTATCCAAAATTCAAAATATACCGGATTAATTGTTGACTGAAAATGATGGAATTCCTGAAAGATAATTTTTTTTCTTGCCGCTCTAAAAGACTCTAAATTGTGCAATTTTAATGTTTGTGCAATGATCAATTAGAACCCAAAGTGGCATATTTCGTACTGCCATGTCAGTTTCAAAAAATACAGCTTGTTGGAAAATTATAACATTTTTGTTCTAGGAGTAAGCTGTAGCCTTTAACAGTCCTCTAATAGGTTTAAAACGGTTACTGTTACTGTTACTGTTACTGTCCCTTTCAAAGGTGGCAATATTATACATTTTTAGAGTTAGTAATTGAGCTTGTCTTGACACCTTTACTTTGGAATAAACAACCACTTTTTGAAGGGACAGTAGTTTCAGTTACAAATAAAAAACCTAAAAGCCTAAAAGTCAAAAACGTTTTATACTGTACCTGATTAAATTTTTTGCGAAACATTCTTTGTGCAGCATATGTTTAGCTTATGTGAAACCATATGAAATTTCAGGAGTTTTTCACTATAGGTTATCCAAATGTTTTTTACAATATAATTGACCTTAAAGTTCTTGGATAGGAATTTAGGGGGTTTTCACATTTGCCACCACTCTGAAAAATTTAATTAAGAAAAAAACGATGGGGAAAATTTGTTTTGATCTATCGTTGATGCAGTTTATACAGTTGATATAATCAGTTTAAAAATTTAACTCATGTGGTTCGGATCATATATTAATAAATAATTAAATTAAATGCTGCCTAAATAAACGGATATTTCAGTCGCATGCAAAATTTAATTAATTTAAATTTTTTTGTCACCCGTTTTTACCTCTGACTAAAATTCATTAATATTTTAAGTGAGAGATTCGTAACCGTGAGACTCCAACATTTTTTCCATTTTTAAACACCAAAATTTAACTAATATCCATAATTTTGTATTTTTGCAACAGTTACCCAAGAGTAACCATAAAACTCGGCCACGAAAATATTTATTTTAGATTTTTGAAATGTTTGTCCTTGTCATTATTATTATTCATTTTTTAATTACGTTTTCTTTGCCAACCAATAAAAATATCATAACACACTACACAGGATCAGGTTCAAATTATTATTAGGAGCAACACTTCTGTCGGGCATAAAGTATAAGTTAAATACTGTATAGGAAAAGAGGAATAAAAACTAAGAGTGAAGAAGTTCAAAAAATTAAAAGAGATATTTAATAAACCCACTAAAACCCAAAAGATGATCTCATAAATAATATTTTGATAGTAAGCCTCCGGGTTGGTGTATTAAAAAAAGATATCTGAATTTTTTATATTATGGAAGAAAGGTAATAAATTATTTAGTTGAGTGAGGTAGACACCAAGAAACGCGGGGCTAAACAAACCTATATGTTTAGATTGTAATCACGGATCTTATTCGAATCCTCGAATTATATCTTTCTAATATTTTCATTAAAACAGGTGGTACAACTATAGGTCGGTACTTTTTTTTTTTTTTTTTTAAATATTATTACTTGTATTTTTCGAATCCGAATCTAAATCTGGTTCTTTCTCTTAATTATGAATTGGAAATTGTTTATTAACAGTCAAGGTGATTTTTTTTTCTTGTGTCCTTAAATATTAATCGAATATGTTTAACGAGAATTCGTGAACTGACATCAAATAAAACCGATACCTTGATTCTATTTAAAATTTTGAAAAATTAAATTAGGGCCGGATCACAAGTAGCGTGTAACAGAAATCGGTCGGTTTTACTATTAATTACTCGCCTGTTAAAAAAGAAAAACTGCTTTTAAATAATCTTAATTGATCATTTAACCCTTACCAGGTAGATTTATTTGATATCCTCTTAAGTATGGTTAAGGGAGCAGCAATTACTCAGAAATTTAGGTGTCAAAAAAGGGGAAAAAAGCATTTTTTTTGAAGTTTTAAAGTTTTTTTCTAATATTAACTGAAATATTTTCATTTAAGAACTTTGTAAGATGAAGACCTAACATGAATTTTCTGGTACCGGTATGGAATTAATTGGTCTTAGGTCAGCAAGTTTAGACTTTGCCTGAAGTTCGTTACGATTTCGGGCAAAATCGCTTGCAAAAGTAGGACCTCTAACTCTTCTTATTTTGTTGACAAGGGCTCTCTACTCTATTCAGTAAAAATAAGTGCTGACAAGAGCCTCGTCGCTTGCATTTTTTTTGTTTCGTTAACATTTTGTACAAAAAAGTCTTGATTGTCACGTTTCTTAATTCCCTGCAATTTAGTTCATTTTTGAATAATTTCGCTCAAAAAAAGGGTATAAAATTTTCCGGCTTTAGTCATGATTATGTGTATGTTCGTTATTAATCATTTTCTGGTAAGATAAAAAGCTTGCACTGTATTTTGAAGAATTTCATTGTCCGACTTTGAACTTTCAAGCATCACTTGAATTATATAAATGGCATTTGATGTTTACTAATAATAATAATTTTCAGTTTTAAAAAAAAGTGAATCTGTGTGTGTCGTCTGTAAAAAGGAATAAACCAAAATTACAGTGATGTAGGTAAATTCCAGGAAGTTCGCTTATTTGCTCAAAAGGATGTTATTGTTTTAAATTATTATTAAAAAATAAAAAATAAAAAAACAGAAATGAGTTCATACCAGTTCGTGAATTCTTTAGCATCATGCTACGGACAGCAAGGTGGAAGGACTGGTGCATCACCGGTGGATCCAGCATCCACCGCTGCGGATTTTTACAATCCAAACGGAGGACAAAATTATCCCCCAAATTGTTATTCCCCACAACAAAGTCATTACCAGCAACAGCAGCATTATGGTGGCGTAAATGGACACGAAGCCATGATGGATTATACTCAACTTCATACCCAGTCACACAGAATGAACATCCACCATAATAATACAAGTCCGGTTAGTGTAACAGCGACTCCGCCATTAATAAATAACAATAATTTAATGACAAATCCTGTAAATAATATAACTCAAAGAAATGTAACAGCATCTTCTTGTAAATATGCCGATTCGACATCGATATCGAAATCGGGTGTAAGTAGTCCCCAAGATTTATCTACGGGGCCGTCTCGGAGTCCCGGACCATTAACGGTAACGACAACTACCAAAATTCCTTCGTCGGGCACTTCTGCGATCTCACCTAACACTCCGGCAAGGTTGGCAACGTCGCCTGCTTCTGCCGGTGGCCAAACGACTTCGTCAAATGTATCCCAAAGCTCGGCGTCACCAGCCAGTAGTACATCTTCGACATCTACGAATGGGGGAGGAGGCGGTGGAGGCGGAGGGGGAGGAAATTCGTCATCCAATACTTCATCTAAAGGAGGCAATTCTAGTAATCCACCGCAGATTTATCCCTGGATGAAGAGAGTTCATTTGGGTCAAAGTAAGTTGTCCTTGATTCTTTATTTTTTTTTTCTGCCGGTTAATTTATGACGGTTGTAAGTCGAGTGACGGAAGCAAGAGCGTTGCATGCTGGTCTGTTCTAATTAAATGAGAGACAAAATGAGTGGCATGTTTTTGACGTGTTATCATCGTGTTCGCACATTATCCTGCTTGCTGGCATATGGCACTTTATGTTATTTCGAAGAACCTGTAAACTTGAAAAGAAGTTAACAATGGTGACTTCGACACTTAAGTAAAGAAGTGTCGTAAAAAATTTCCAAAAAAATGAAAATAAAGAAATAAAATAAAATAAAATAAAATAAAATAAAGCAATCATTCATGGATTAATTGTTTAAATAATGTATGGAAGCCCACGAAGTAAATCCTACAAAAAATCTTGCTTTGTCCAGTTCAGGTGGTACGTACGATTCTTCGAAATATGCGTTACATAGAAGCCATAAACTAGAAAAGTAGGTTTATTACGGTTTATTACAAAGATGTGACAGAGAGAGGATAGAGGGGTGACATTGTCGCGAGGGTTGAGTTTGGGGGAGTGTGTAGATTAGGAAAATATGTTTTTTGTACCGTTATCATGTTTCAATTCATTCGGAAGCTTCTTCCAATCTTTTTTAAATGTTCGACGCTTATTTAGGTCAAATAAATATCTTTTTGCCATTTAGGGAAATTAAGGAGATAAAAATTTTAAAACCCACTAATGTGATGACAAATCTCCAGGCAGTCATTTTTCATTGATCATGAAATTTCCAAAATCTATTAATTCAGGTCTGTAAAACTCAATAATTAGAAGAATCTTATTCTGAATGTAAACTTGTATTTATTCGAAAGCTTCATACTTTTTACTTTCTCTCAAGTTTGGAAACGAATAAAAAAAATATTGGCACCTTAAATGCTTTGCTTTTTTTTATTATGGTAAAAGACCCGTGGCAGCCGCTTTCAGCGCTCCGCCTTTACTGCAAACCTAAAGTTTTAAACTGATTAATGGCTTTTTCTGGAAGATAATTAGTTCTTCATTAGCAAATAATGTTTAAAGGTTTTAGGGTGAGCTCCCTTGCACCATTTTAAACAAATTTTTGTTTTTGAAATCAAAGTAAAATATAAAAGTATAATAAGTGAATTAATTAATAACAAATCTGAACCTACAGACTTTCAGACAGGACGTCAAGTACCTTTTTTTTTGTTTTAACGGTAGGAGGCATTAAAATACTCAGAAAATTTCCGAAAACGTGTCGATTTTAAAGTTTAATGCCTAAACAATGTTTTTGTGACCTTGGCTTTAATTTTATGCTGTTGGATCGAAATAAATATTATTTAAAGTAAAAAAGGTAGCGATTTCACCTGAACGTAAATTCAACACTTCGGCCTTTAAAAAAAAATAGTGCCGAATTAATAAATGACATACTGCAAAATGAAAATTTTTAAAATTCTCTCGTTTTGAAGTCTGAGCTTCCGAAAAAATTTTGTTTTAAGTTTTGAAAAGTTGATTACGAGATTTATCAAAATGCATTACGTTATCAAAGCAACATGATCATAACACCATCAAGGTGATATTTTTCTGATGTGATGGTCACTATGATGCAGGTGCTATAAATTAACATTTTTAAAGGACTGACTGAATAATATTATGTCAAGTAATATAACATCGAATTTTTCTAACCTTAATTTAATTTAATTCGATTCAATTCAGTTCAAAAAAAATATATATATTATAAATTTTTTTTGGTGTAATCAAAATATTTCATATTTGGTTACTTTGTCCTCTGCTACGTTTTAATTGTTATCGAAAAGGAAACTAAAAAGAAAGAATACCATTAATCGCATTATTCAATTTTCGGTTTGAAATTTGCCATAACACCACCGCTTGAAATGAATTTCATCGATCTTCACCCTCTTTCGCCTTATGAGAGAGGGTGACCATTGACTGAGTTTATGGAAATTATTGGTAACCTTCAGGATTTCTCAGTGGGGGTGTTAACAAAAAAATGAAGTTATACGTAAAGCTGTAGAGCCAGTATTACAAAGTTCTATCTGCACAAATATTCCCAAAAGTACGGTCTCAAAAGTTTACCTGCTTCTAGAAAAAAAAAAATTATATTTTTAAAATTTTTTGACTAACTGATTATTGTTGATATGTGACACTGATTTGATTACTCAAGCTTGTTTTTATCATTACCTAGATTAGGATTACGGAGCAGAATACTGTATGAATACTAGTTATTAAATATTTTAAATAAGTTAATTTGTCGAATTTCCACTCTTCCCCACACCTCTCTTGCAGCGCGATTTAAAAACGGCAAGTGTTAAGTCTCTACTGTTGTTGTATACAATATTACATGCCTCTTTATTAGTAAAATTAAAATGCGTTCAAAATTATTTTAATTTGTAGCCAGGAGGGGAAGGGGTTCAAATGAACGCAGCCTCCCTGGTTGGCTTGAATTGGTTTGAACTTCCTATCCTGTAAATATTTTTTTCCAATAAATTCTTGTCAGCCATTTTTAAAATGGCTATTTGAAGCCTCCGCTAGAGAACTTGCTTCTCTGTAGCCTGTTGGACTGGCTACATAGATGTAAATAGTGTAAATAGAGGTGTAAAAGTGTAAATATACTTGGCCAAAGCCGGTTACATACAACTACCTACACATGTACCTGCTAATGGAATTGTGGTTAAAAGGACATTAATAAATGGATTTTCTTTACCATTTTTTTCTTGAACGGAAGCTTTTGTTTTCTTGATTAGTGAGTTCAGTGTAAAAATTTCAAAAATGAACCAAAATTATACACAAAATTTGAACATACATATTTTTCGTAAATTGAGTTTGGTAGAACACATTCGACTCTTTTTTTTTAAAGTTCAATATAATTTTTTTTTTTTTTTTTTTTTTTTTTTTTCGTTTTCATTCTTGATACGTTTTTCACTAAATTGAAATAGGATTGAAATCCCAGAAAAATGAAATCCAGAAATTTTGCAGTTAGAACATTATAATACTGGGCTTATGAAATTCTGGAGAGTAATGACCTATCGAAAAACAAATCCTAAAGGCGGGTGGCAAGTATTGTAGACCAAAGGAGGAAAAATTTAAGTTCATATGGCATGAAAAATCGCACTTTTTTTTTTACTCTTATTTGACTCGATTTAAATTATAATTTGTAAAAACGAATTAATTAATGCTAAACTTTTTGAAAATTTCATTTATTTTTGTATTCTTTCTTGCACATCCTGTAATGGTGACTATCGGGGTGGTCTCCTTTCCAAACACTATGCTTATTTCAAAGGGACCTAATTATTTTCGGTATTAAATATAAAAAAGAAAATAATAGTTAGCAAAGATAGGTCAGAGAGCCAACAGCATATTTTCGAAAGAATCCGTCGAAATACTCACTGGCAGGTTGCCATTTTGAACTCAGTTGTTATTAGCTTATCAACATTTCTCCAATACACGCTCTTACGTCCGGTTGCTTTTTCTTCACATTTCTTTTTTCATTATTATTATTATTTTAGATTGTAATTAATGTTTTAATTATAACTTTAAAAATTATTCGGTTGTTAATTTTTTCGGAAAATCTGAACGTCGAAGTTTTCCTAGTAACATTTTCTATATACACAAATGCAAAGAATCGCACAAAAATGAAGTATAATTTATCTTAACGAATGGCAAAACCTTCGCCAAAACAACTGATTCGTGGATTTTCAAATATATATCGTTAAACATGTTTGTTAATCAAAGAATTTTTTTAAGGAATTCTAGTAACAAGGCCGTTAACATAAGGGCTATGATAAACGATTGAGACCTAATCGAATCCCAGACGTGGAGCAAAAAAATTCGTTAAGCATCTGATTATAAGAAATCGAAAGCAATGCTGAAATATCGGAAATAAAACGGTCAACCGAAAAAGAAGAGAATGCATATAAATCAATGTGTAAAAATTGTGAAAACGGTATTTGCTCGTATATATAATGAATGTGTTTTGAGAGGATATATTTCAGTTTACCCAATGATCGGAGTCATGTCTTAGAGTAAATATGTCATCCCATTCGTGTATTTTAATTTTAACCACCGTAGACTGGCATTTTATTTTTAGAAACGCCAACTTGTTCAAAATCTTTCTAAAAATGATTTTTATGTAGTTTGGAGGAAGTCTGTCTTGTCTTTCAACATCTTCACTCCATCACTTCATGAAGTGCTGTTAAAATTGTAATTGGTTTATAATTTGACACACTTTGTCTTAATTTGCATTTCTCGTGTAATTTATATTCATCATTTAAGGGGTGTTAATGAGGTGACTTGTGAAATCAAAGGTTTTCGAGGAGTTGCCCAAAAGACTCAAACATTATTATTAATAATCATCAACAACAGAAAGAACAAAAAGTGGTAGTCAGACGATCTTAAAGTCGTCGTATTAGAGCTCGGACCTATTCAAAATTTCTTCTTTTATTTAAGGGTCCCATTTACAAGGCTTATGATTCTTATGTGGTCTATTATTAATAAACTATAATTCAATCGCACCGGAAGTACTTCTAAAAAAAATTTTACGAGGATACCTATCACACCTTAGATATGTAATTTATCACGCTTTGAGGTAGTTTAGATAATGCATTAATTGAGAAGAAATGTAATGCTATTAATTAGCAACTTTGTGTTACTTCATCGTCGGTCTTAGTTATTATAAATGTAGCCTGTGCTTTTTTTTTTTTTTTTTTTTTTTTTTTTTGCTTCTTGCTATCTTGCTACATATTTTAATTCTTTGCAATTGGCAGTAACACTCTGTAACATTCTTTTTTCCTTAATGGATTCTCTTCTTAAAACGTAATTAGTTCTGCCTTTGATTTTACTTTTCGTTTACCTTCAACTAGGTACATTGTAGAATCCAGGTAAAATTTAAAAAAAAGTAACATTTTTCACTCCTGAACCTTGTTATACTTTTACTCCCGCAGAGTTAGAAAAAAAACAAAATAATACCTCCTTGCTAATGTCAGATTCATAATACTAATACCGTGACAGTTTTATTATTTAAAAGTGAAAACGCTATGCAAAAAAAGAAAAAGAGTTAGAGACAATGAAAAGGCGACTTTTCAACTCTTTCTGAATTCACCTTGTACATTTGGGATGAATAGAAAAAAAAATTATAAACGAATTTTTATTTAAAGTGATTTCCAAGGACGAAGTTTTTTTTTTATTTCTGGCGTAAACAGTCAATGCATTCAATATATTATCATTCTTCCTTCGGAAGCGTGATATACAATGTATTCATGAAAAACAAAAAAAAAATGTTACGTGGACGAAAACAACATGAAAAAATTATCATAGGTGTCACATGGTTGTATTTTGGTTTGGTAAAAAAGGAAAGGAAAAGAAAAAGGAATCGGATGTTGAAATAGTGGCGGGTTTATAGCTAATAGCAAAGCAAGGACAGTTACATAAATTGACAGACATGGAAATGCAGAATCATAATTTAAATTTGAAATTAAATATTAGCCCTTATAAATGGGCTTGGAATTAACGAAGTAGTTTCAGTATGGGTTTGGGCTCCCAATATCGGATTTGTAGCGCCACCAAAACTAAAATCGAATTCGACTTAAAATTGACAACCATTTAAATCAAATCGACCAGTTCGATCGTATGAATTCATCGAAGTCATTATCTTGCTGGACTTTACCTCTTGCAACGTTCAATGCCTTAAATCACTGGTAATTCTTGGAGAAATAAAACTTTTTTTTTCGATATCTGCCAGCGCCAATTTTTTTTTTTTTTTATATGCTGGGTGCTATTAGAATAATTACTGTTTTTGAACTGAATTAATTACTCGTAAACTCCTTAATATGACTTATTCTGGGCAGCATCAAAGTTATGGGGAGCAAGAAATTTGGCAAAATAATAGGCCATGTTAAATTAATTGTTTAATTAAATTAAATTAATTTTTTGAAGCAGAAAATTTTGCTCCAACGTTTTCCGTAAAAAGTATATTCGCAACCCGAATTTATCCTATCACGTTTAAATAAATCGGCCGTTCTTACGTGTTTTAACAGTCTGGTCAAACTTGAATATAGTAATTCAGTACCGGAAAAACTGTAACAAGAAAAATTATAAAGCAATTAAAATTACAAAGGATAAAAGGCGGAAGTTAAGAAAACCGATAGGGTTGCAATTATGACAGTAATGGGTTATGCAATAGTAAACAAAGGGTATAGCACAACCAACCATCATTCATCTCCCAGTTCCCCACCTCTTTACCTTTTTTCTACCCCTAATTAAATTAATTAGACTGGTTTCATCACCTGATTAATTGTTATTTTACACGTTCATATTTTCTATTTGATTTCTTTATGTTCCCCTTTATTTTCTAAATATCATTTACTTTATTTCAATTCTTTTGGTCGATTCAAATGAAATATTTTTTATATTTGCATATAGCTGCCACGAGTACTTACGGTATGCTGTAAGTTATTACGCATGGAAGTCAAGCCAAATCATCAACTTTGCTAGATAATTTTTTTAGCTACTAAAACCGGTTCTGTATTGGCCAATTCTTGATTAAAGACTAGGGGTCCTTGGAAGAGGATCATTATGGTTTTTAATTAACTATAAAGTACAAGAGCATTAGAAAGCTGTTTCTTATACGAAAATTGGACCTATCATTTAGGAAATTTCTTTTCCAGACCATGAATGTTTAGGGAGTTTTTTTATAGTGTTTCAATTATACGTAAATTTCCTGAAAAGTGATTTGATGAAAGCAATCAAATGTTGTATTGATTTTCTTATTATTGTTGTCTGTCATGAATGTTTTTTTTTTTTTTCTGTTGTTAAGGCGCGATTTTTATTTAAACTCGATGACCTGATTGTACAATTTAAATTTTTAAAAAGTGATGAAGACTCAACGCCAATTGCTTAAAAAATGTCAAGAAGGGTTCTCATTTTTTTCGACAAAAATAAAGCACCTCGGGGTCAAAACGCGTGTCAATGTATTTTGTTTATATCAACAAGTTTTTATTTAATTTCACGTCAGGCATGGTCACCGTTGATTTTTTTTTTTTTAAGAATTTTAAAAAAAGTTTTCATTTTGTTTGGCGGTTGTGCCAAATGTCCTGGTCTTGCCAAACTGGTTATGGTCACATCAAGTGCTCGCAACTATCAAAACATTTCCCTTTAAGTGACGCATCTTAGCAGTATTATCAGGGGTAACCAAAGAAATTTCCCTTTTGCTGATGAAAAGCTGGGAGCTTCTTTACTTAAGCAGAATAATACAGTGAAACCTGTGTTAAATGGAATTGCATGGGACCAGCAAATTTTTCATTGTTATTTCCATTATTACACAGGAAAAAAAAATTAACATCTGACATGACAGAAATATGTCAACTACAATTGACAAAATTTATATTTTATGCGCCAATCCTTCGATGAGCTTTCCATTCTTAAATCGTTGCATTTTCTCCTTTGTGTCTACATTTATTAATTTTTTTTTAATGATAATTCGTAACTTCGCCCATTTGGCGGTATAAAACCTATCATTTTATTGACAAATTTCCTTTATAATCAGATGATTCCTTATCTAAGGACTAAAAATACTTTCCATATCCACGTGAGTTAGGTTTCCATTATTCACAGGTTTTTTTTTTTTTTTTTTCATGGCAAGATGCGCGGGACCAAGGAATTTTTTTATTAGCAAAGGTTTCCATTATTCTCAGGTCCATTGCACTCAGGTTTCACTATAATTTCATTAAAAAAATCCAGATTGAGTTTGAAAATATTCAGTGAGTTTGGTTTTACTTGACTAAACAGAGTTCTGACATATGCAGAGCCGAATGGGGGACACCTGCTTGCTCCGATAAAGTTACATCATATGCTGCACAAGAATTGTAAAGTTTTTTTAAAATAATAATTTTAAATGAGGGATTACTGATTATACATATTAACTCAAAGCGGATAGTCAGTCCTATTTTTTTTTTTTTTAGCATTCTTATACCAAAAAAATTATGTCGTGCTAAAAAAAAAAAAAAAAAATAGATTTAATAATTTTAATTTATTTTAATTTATTTTTTTACAATGAAATTATAAATTCTTGTATTTGTTTGATATAAATTACAAGCATTTTCAAAAAACTTTAAGCAAAACAATGCTTGCAACATCAAACATCTCGCGACAATATATTTCAAAGTGTTGTCAAGTGTTGTCAAGTAAAACTAAAATATCAACGATGAAATCGGATTGATTTTGCCCAAAATTAAGTGCTATTTTTGAATAAAGTACCATTGGGGTATTTTTATTTTTGTTTTCGGGTATTTCTGTCGGTCCAACTTTCTTCCTTTCCGATTTGATTTAGCATATTTAAAGATTGGTTTTAAGGTAGTTTCTGGGGTACCATAATATTAATAATGGTTTTTTATTTTTATCAATAAATACTGTAGGGATGTAAGGATAAATTTAGTTCGATCCCATCTCACGAAAGAGCAATCCTGAAAAAATAAATCCGCTTTCAGTGGCAAAGAGTTATCCCTTCCCGTTGTTTGGACGATCCCTTTTTCGAAATCTGCCAGTGATAAGAAATTTTACAATTGCATGACATGTGATTCAGATAACAATGACGGACCTTGTAGAGTACATTAAATAAATCTGACAGTAGGTTACTTCATTCATTAATCATGTAGTGCCTGAATCCATCAACGAAATATTTTTTATCAACACCACTGTCCAATGATTCGTTCATGCCGTTGCTGGATTTCCACTGTTTCCGATCACTATCTTAAGCTCTTGTGTCACTCATTCTCTTGCTTGTTAAAAAAAAAAAAAAAAAATTGGGATCGAAATTTTCAAATGCAATTTCAACACGAATAAGTTTCAAATAGACATACTGCTTTTCTGCAATGCATATAACTTAAAAAAAAAAATGTGCAGATCGCCTACTCAGTCCAAATTAAACGGTTTACAGAGGTAACCACACACCTATAATAATCGACTTTAACAAAAGCTTCATTAACAACAAAGATTTCAATTCAACATTAATACTAACTGGTTGCCATGACAGCGGGTAAACAAACTAGGTCTAATTAAATATGATCAATTAATAGTTTGTCTGTGATTGATGATGAATGGTTTTCACACGTCTGCCCCTTACGTTTAAGATGATAAGTTTTTTATAGTATTTCTCTTGTTTCTTGAACGTAAAGTTTACTGCCCTTTTTTAAATTAAAAAATAGGGTAAAAAAAAAAAAAATGGATCGAGTTTATTTTTTTACAATGAAATTATAAATTCTTGTATTTGTTTGATATAAATTACAAGCATTTTCAAAAAACTTTAAGCAAAACAATGCTTGCAACATCAAACATCTCGCGACAATATATTTCAAAGTGTTGTCAAGTGCAAAAATTATATGTCGCAAGGGTTTTTAATAAATACATAGGCTCGGACTTAATCGTCGAAACCAATAAGTTACAAATTTGTTCAATAATTTAGTAACTGCTGTCATAGTTCTTTCCTGATTTTGGCTGCTGTTTATTATTTGCTGATTAAAACGTAATGTTTCTCCCCGTGATTTTTTACGTTATCCCCGACACAAGATGCACATATATATTATTTTTTCATTGTTATTTTATTTGTTTACGACGTACGCCCTCAAATCTTATTACCTCCTTCCAAGCAGTTTTTTATACGAATCTTTTTGTTTTTTCCTGTTGACCTTTTTTTTTTTTTTTTTTTTTTTTCAATCTGGCGCCGGTTTAATTAAATTAATAATGTCTTTAATTTTGAAGCTCAAGAAAAAAAAAAAAGAAAAAAACCGCGTAAGAGATAAGATTCGAACACAGAGTGTGACAAGGATGAAACGGCCAGAATGTCAGAATACGGTTTAGAACATGTTAATCAAGTACTGAGATCACATCACGATTTTCACGCCCACTAGGGTGGTGCACATCCATACACATTTCTATACCTCACGTATCGTGTTTGATGTATTCTTTATTTGAGACTATATAATAAAACTATTTAATTCTATTTTTTTTTTTTTTACTTTTGCGCCTGGACGAAAATAAATCACGGGAAAAGCACTGAACGAAGATTTATATTAGATAAAGTGCGACCGGTTATCGCATTTGCTTACTTTTATTTCATTTTAATACATTGCATTAGTTGTAGATTCTTTTTCCTTTGGCTAAGCATTGAAAAGCACTGAAAAAATAAAATAGCTAGCCGTTTATATGCCATATTATGTTGCTCTGTCTTCTGCAAACGTATTTAATTTGATAAAAATCTCAAGGTTTGTTTCTTTTTTTTTTCTCTGCTTATTATGAACATTTGAAATTCTAATAATTATAATTAATTTGGTGTCGGTTTGAATACTCATTAAAAGATAATAATTTAAAAGTGCAACGAAAAAATATTTTCCCGGTAGTTGAATTAAATACTAGGTGATGAAGGCATATTTGTAAAATTAATGGTAAATCACACTTGCAAATAAGATACTCGTTCATGCGCTTTCTATATATTTAAAAATGAGATCCTTTTAAATGTGTTTAAAAAACCAGAGCAGGCAACCCGATGATTGAATCCAATCCAGATTTTGATTCAGACATATCCAAAATCAGGAAAAACCGGGCAAAATGTCTGCTTGATCCAAGGTCGATTCTGATTCTCCTCCGATTATAACTTCAACTCAACTTAAAATCTTTACAATGTAATTTTTTGCACACCTTAAGATATTTTGGACGATTATTTTAAAACCAATTTCGGCTGTTAGATATCGATTTATGTTAGCAGTAATAATTTTCCAACGAGACTGAGACCGATTTCGCTTCCGATGTTTCCACTTTCAAATACTGTAAGAAAAATTCCAGTTACTATCCCGTTTTGGAAACCATTTTTTATTTTGATACTGATTTTTATTTCATCAATGGTTTGACTAACGCAATGCCATTTCGGAGAAAACTCTAAAGAAATTCATTTAAATTACCAGTTCGGCCACCAAAGGGATTAATTTTGATTGGTTGTTTTGCAAAAGTAGTGTTTAGCTTACCGGCGTCCATTTTACCGTCCAGTTAAACATATAGAATAGCATACACCAGTAGTACAGCAGAAGACAGTGGGGTGGCTCTTCTCTCCCGTATGGGTCTCTAACTGACTGATTACTTGCTTATTTCATTTTAAATATATTATTTCATATTACGGTTTTTTTATCAAGGGCATTTATCGAAGAAACTTTTGACGAATTTAAATGATTTAAAACTTCATATAAGCCTAGAAACTGAGACAGCTGGTTTCATCTTCCCTTCATCCTCCCCTTAAGATGAACATGTACGATTCTGAAAGCGAATATTCGGAATATCCTAAAATACCTGAAAAATAATTTGGAATGTCGGAATTCTACTTTATACATAAAGGGAGGAAAACTTTCCTTGCCAAGCTTCAAGCAAAGCAATGCATTTTTCTGCCATGAATCGTTTTCACAATTTTGTAAATGCTGGTATGTTCTTTTGCAGGCGCTAGTAATTCTTTTGTTTTGTGGTTTGGACCCTGTAAAATTGTGACAAACCAATTTTAAGTACTTTAAGTACTTATTGAAACTTTGTTCAAAGAACTCGAACACTCAAACATTTGGTAAAAAAGCTCATTTGCCATTTTTATTTAAAAAATACACCGAGAAAAATGGTGCCTTCAATTTTAAGTCATTGACTTTGCTAGAGCACAAACGTCAAAGATGTTAAAATTTAACTCAATTTGCTTAAAATTTTACTTTAATAATTTAAAACTTACGTCTATGCTTTAAAATTTTTAAGTAAATTGAGCTAAATTTTTACATCTTTGACATTTGGGCTCTAGCAAAGTCAATGACTTAAAACTGAAAGCACATTTTTCTCGGTGTAAGTTAAACACCAATAATGGAGTTTCCGATGAACTACTGTACATTCTTTTTTTTAGAATTTTTTGTATGTAGAGTGCTGTGTATTACAGAAAATCTCAAGATATCAGTCACTTAATACTATCCTTTGAATCCTGAAAGACTATCTCATGCTAGCATTAGTAATAATTCCCTTACAATTTTTTTTTTTGTAAATATTGTCTTGTCGATTCATACATGCGTATAAATGTTTGACGAGCATCCTTCGAATGCTCCATTCAAAACCTAAGACCTTGAATAATTATATTTATTACGTAAAGTAATGTCATTCTCGGACTATCGCCTGTGTATAAATTGTTAGCTTTTTCCCCACAAATCCTTTTTGAAAATCCGTATAAAATGAGGATTAAATGATTGGATGTTTGATGAATACAACTGTAAGATAAACCGGGAGCAAAGGATACGGTCCTCAACAAAGTAGAGGAAAAATTATTATAAATGAATCAATACAGTAGTGATAATAGTTCATTTTTGAAATTCCATGTTATGATCTATATTCGTAATAGTTATTTTATTCGGGTGATAACTGCATAATGTCAAATCGATGACCATCATAATCAAATGAACAGTATTTCAAACGGGAAGATGAATCGATTTATTAACATAGTTATGACATTCGTGAATGAGATGGGTTCTCCATGTTCGCATTATTTTTACATTTAGATTTGTCCATAATTTCAAAGACATAATACATCATTTCATCCTATTTTTTAAATGATATATGCCTGCAACTTAGCGCCCGGAAATTCGTCCCATAAAAACATCCTCCAAGGAGGTCCAATGTAGCGTCCAGTAAAAAAAAAAAAAAAAAATCCCAGGCTATTTGAAAACAAAAGATTCCTCACATTTGGAAACCATAAAATAGGAGTTTCGATGTTATTTAAGACTGACAGGTTTGATTGGGAAGGGACGCCTTCTGCTTCCTTTAAAAATGGCCTTTTTGTCCTCTTCTTCTCGGAAAATAACATCCGACACATAAACAGGATGAGATTTTTAACTGTCAATAATAATTTTTTCCTTTTTTTTCGTTTTGTTTTAGGTACTGTTAACGCAAACGGGGAGACAAAAAGACAAAGGACATCCTATACGAGGTACCAAACATTAGAACTGGAAAAAGAATTTCATTTTAATCGGTACCTAACGAGGAGAAGAAGAATAGAAATAGCTCACGCACTTTGTCTCACGGAAAGGCAAATAAAAATATGGTTTCAAAATAGAAGAATGAAATGGAAGAAGGAACATAAAATGGCTAGTATGAATGTCGTCCCGTACCAGTTTGGCCAAATGTCACCGTACGGTTATCCTCAACAGTATATGCCACCACAATTCGCTCATCTGGCCACATAGGGAGAGATTTTTAGCCCTTATTCTGGATTGGAATAAGTGCTAAATATTTTAAAGTGAAAAAATAACAAAGAATGTTATTAAAAAATAAGAAAATTGTGACATTAATATAAAAGAAACATGAAATAAAAAAAAAAAATAAAAACAGTGACAATTTATTTTTAAATGCAGGAAATGTCTAATGTGATCTAAGAACAAAATAAAAGTTAAAAATTTAAAAATTTGTTCCTTTAAGTGAAGATAAAAATTGTGAAATAGCACAGTGTTAATTAATTTTTATTTGAGAAGTATGCTTAGATGTCTTTTTTTCCTGTTCCAATTTCACTTTTTTCGTTTTTTTTAATTGCCCGATGTGATTGCTGAGAGAAGAAACTTAGCGACTAGTTTTGAATGTTATTTTCCCGACCTGCTGCTATAGTTTAATAGTAGGTACACTCACACAAAGAAAATAAGAAACTTGCCACTTTTTTTTTTTTCTTCTGTCACGTGTAATTATGAAGTCATATTTTTTACATTCCTTCAGTTTTAAGTGCGAATTATGGCAGGTCGTGAGAAAAAAACATCGTTTTAAAAAGTAAAAACAATGCTTAGGCTCATTCTTTGCAGTACTCTTATTTAACAATATAGGAAAAATGTTCATATAATAAGCATTATGACTGCATGATTTGATTCAGTGTTAACATTTAATGTTTTGTTTTAAGTCAGAAAATCGAAAACCTCTTGTCGCACCCCCAAAAAATTGCACGTGGTAATTTTTTTTTTTTTCGTTTACAATTTATATTGAAAAATGGAATAAAGCCCCACTTGAATTAAAAAGAAAATAATATAATTATATAAATAGTGCGTGAATAATGACTTTCCTTTGTCATTTTCCGCTAATTTCACACTAAGTTACCTTGGCTAAGTTTTATTTTACACTTAGATTTTCCTCATTTTGACCATTTCAAATAAAAATTCGAATAATTTTCGATATGTTTGGTTGCCTTCTATTCTAAGCCTTCAGCGGCGAAAATATGAACGGGAATATGGGAAGGAAAATAATTTCACCAATGACAATTACAGGAATTACAGGAGGAAAAAAATCAAAAACGAAAGTTTACAAATGTGCACTATAGCGCATCTTAGAACTTTAATTTCGCGAAAATCTGTGAAAATACTCTCTAATAAACTTTAATTCAATTTTGATTTTTTTTCTTTTTCCATAATCTCGTTAAAATTTGGTAAATTTTTTTCTCTTAATTTTAAAAGGCTAAATTTTTTTTTTTTTTTTTTTTTGTATATTCGGAGAGTAGAATTCTTTTAGAATTTCTCTCATTTTCAATTTCCGGTTCCGAATTTCATCTCTAACAAAGTCAATCCATTCATCATTCCCAGCTTTGGCTGCCTATGTCCATATCCTTAAAAAAAACCAAAGCATTAAAATAAAACGATTTTAAATGAACCCTGAATCAAATCTCTACAATCTTTTGAAAGAGCATAATGTAAAAAGCACATAAGGTTTGATCGCATTAATTAATCTTAAATACAGCTTTTCAAGAAATTTGAATTGTTTGCTCACTTAAACGCGAAAAAGACATTCGAATTCGTAATATTAAACGAAGGAGAGAATATTTTAGGAATATTTTTAACGAATTCTGGTGTAATTAGCAGTAAGTCTAATAGGGCGAGGTGAACGCACAAGACCAGACAAGGAAAAATCATTTTATTTTACATTTCTAAAATTAAACCCCGGTGATATATTAAGCCATTAAAGAAATGTAAAGATTCGAAAAAGCGCCAAAATTGAAATTCGACATATTATTAACCTAAATAAATGTTAGAAAAAATGACAGATCGAAAGAGAAAGAATGAAATCGACACGTTAAGCTAAAAGATTTAACTTGTTAATCAGATGATATTAACATGATATAAAGGACAAGCTAGTAAAGAATTGAATTTATGTTTTTGAAAAAACTCAGACTCAAAACACGGTAAACAACAAATTCTCCTACACAAAGTTGACAATATTTTCAACTAGGATGTACTGAACTATATTTCAAAGTCATTTAGTTGCTCGAATTATTCGAAATGTTTTCGCAGTTTTGAAATCCTTTACTTGTGATTAAGGTATCCTTCATTTTTAATTTTTTAAAAACTTTCATAAAATCCTTTGATGTTTCTAAAGGACGGGAATTGTCTTTGTCGATATGCCCTTTTTGGTTATTCGATTGAAAACTTGGGTTATGTTAATTCACGATTATGGTTTATGATTTTCCGTAACCCAAGGTCGGTTGTGCATCAGAAGAGTCAAATGTTGCATTAATCCATTTTTTTTTTTTTTTTTATGTGACGAAAATGAAATATTTTTTCTTAGTTGCAGTCTGCAAAATTGAACCTCTTTTATCCGAATTATTTCCCGTTCGGCAAGAATTTTAACGAAACTCATATCGAACTCGCCTTCTATTTACGAAGATTAACCAAATACGGGGATAAATGATGTACGATAGTTAATGAAACGCTTGCTTTTTTTCCTTTTAGAAATGAAAAATAGAAATATTTCAAAACGCATATAACGCTTTCAAAATACTGAAGTAGAATTAATTTTATGCAGAACTTTCAAACTGGTGACCATTAGCACTTTAATTTTGTCAAAAATTTTAAAAGTTTGTGGTGCAAATTTTTTATATCAATTTCAAACTTATAATTTATTTTGCTGCCGCTTTTTATTAAATGTTTATTTTGCCGTAACAGCATTAAAATAATAATATTACCTCCAAATAATATCTCTTTCACACTATTGGTGAATATGCAATTCGTTTGAAATATTGCGTTGCAATTGATTTCAAATGTTCCCAATGTCTAGGGTTTTCTAATAAGTAAAGCGGAAAAAATGATCTAGATAAGAAAAATGTCCATATATTTCATTTCGATTGATTGTCCTAAAAAATGGATTGATCTGGCATTACTGTATTAGGCTAATGCTTACCTTACGTTAGTCCCTGAATGCCAAATATTAAGAGTGTACCGTAAGCACCAATGAAACTTTAGTAAAATTCGCATGATTTTTACAACAAAAAAGGTCAATTTTTTTATTGCTTATGCTTATTTTTTTAAATTCAAAACATAACTTCTATATTTCTTTGCAAAGCAGAATTTTTTCTAATGATTTCAAATGCTTATGTACTTACACCTAAACTATTTTATTCGTCCAAACTTTTAGATCTAGTTCAAAAATTTTCCAAGCAGAACACATACTGTGCCAAATTAAATAGGAAATTTTTGTAAAGAGAATATTACGAACAAGTAATATTTTATTGATCTCATTTTTTACTTTTTTTAAATTTTTAATAATTTATGTGCTTTCTTACGTTTATGCTCTATATTAAAAAAAACTGCGCATTGTTGTATTAAAAAGTTTCAATAAAAACGTATGCTATTTAAACAAATAAAATAACGTACGTTTACAAAATTTTGTTATGCAAGCAGCATAGCAGAGTCATTTGGAGTTTATCTGTCATAATTAACTTTTTTTTTTTTTTTTTTGTTGGAAACTGATTAAAAACGGTTGTACAGGCATTATAATTTAGCTATGTATAAGTTCTATTTTAAAAGAATGAAACAAACGAAATACTCTCTTAAATCAGCTTTAATCGAATTGTGAAGAGTTAAATATTATTATAAATGAAAAAAACAAATTCGGAAGTACACAGGGATCGAAGGAGATATTTAATTTTTTTTTTCCTTTTTTTTAAATGAAATTTTTAATTTAAAAAAAAAATGTTTTCTTGGTTCTGTTTTAGTAGATTAGCATATTTCGAAATAGTAAACATAAATGCAAAAAAGAAGAAAAATCGAATTATTAGATTTTCTAAAAAGAATATTTTTCTTTCAAAATTGACGATGTGTGAATTTATGTTCCAAAAAAATGTGTGCTGATGTCGAGTCAACTTCTCAAGCACTTTAGCATTGCGCACATACATTAACAGAATCAGGGCCAAGAAGAATTACCATTCGGCTTTTTCTTCTGTGTACATAAATTCATATTGTCAAGTAATAAATCAGTTAGGTATTTGCAGTAGTTCTTTTTTTTTTTTAAATAAGTCTTTAATCCAAAGACTTAACATTTTTATTATTATAATTTTTTTTAATAAACTGGTCAAATAGTAAAGTTTTGTAAATCTGGCCATAAATAGATTTTATTATAAAATAGAGAGAGAAAAATATATGTTATTTAATATATGGCTTTAAGACAACTGCAATGGCTGTGATCACTTCTACAATTATAAACCGATGCTGACAAAGACGAATGTTCAAAAAAAAAAAAAAAAAAAAATGGCAATATGATTTCAGAATAAAAACTTTTGGTAAAAGTTATTTTGGTTGTGATTCCATTTCAAAATATGCTAAAATTAGATTAATTATCGGTATTATTCATTTGTATTTTTTTTTTTTAATCAATGCGATTAAAAAATTATTATTACTGTAATAATTAACTTGTAATTAAAATTGTCCAGTTAGTTGTTGATTAATTTATTCAGACTTGAAAAAAAAGACTTTTTTTGGTCCCCTAAACAGGCAAATCTATCGTCAAGTTTTTAGAATTTGTAAATGTGGAAATCAGTATTCAGATACCAGTGTATGTATAAAATAAAATCGTGTAAATGGTGAAAAATTATAGTTAAAAAATAAAATAAAATAATGCATTACGCAATGGATTAAATTAATGGTGTGAATGTTTTCTGTATTTAAAAAAAATCTTGCATTAGTATTGATTGAATGATTCTGATCTCGTCTTTTGTAGTTCAAAAAAAAAAAAAAAATTTATGTATCTACTTTAAAATTAGGTTTTGGATGGTTTCAAAATCCATAAATATTTTTTAAAATTTAAAATGATATATTAGACTGCCATTTAGAGTGACAACAACATAAGGCTTGATTTAATTGTCTAAATCTTTACCGCGGTTTACCAAGGTCAAATTTAGAAGGTTAAAGGTAGTTAATAAAAAATTTCTAAACTTGACCGTTGTTTTTCTTTCCGCGTAACAAACGGTCCAAAACCTATAGTTCAGTATTTTTAATTTTTAAAGATGGCGATGATTTACTTAATCAATTGCGTAATCATTAGACAATTACTTTTAAATGTTAATATTTCTGTATTTGTATATTTTGTTCGAATGTCTCTAATAAATGTAACGTATTCACTTTATATGTATTTATATTTTTTTATAAAAACAAAACGTTTCCATCAATTCATATCGAAATTTTTTTAAAAAATACATTTAACATATTTAAATTTTTTTTATTCCGATGTCGCTTTTTTGAAAATCCGACATTGAAATCTTGTAAAATTAAGCTGAAATTGTATTTTTGACAAATCTTTAAAGTTCCATAAAACAAAAATTTCATTTTGAACAAAATCTTTTTAATGCTTGTAATTAACAAAGTTGTGTATGCGTTTGCATTATTAATGGGAGATTTGATCATATTCGCATTTAACCATTTTCAATTTTTATCTTTCAATCGCTGTTGATAGTTCCATTCGTTTCGTCCAACATAAAAACATGACCATTTTCCCATTTTTAATGCGTTATCTAAAATATTTTTAAAAGCCCCTCATACTTTGATTAATTGTTCAATGAAATATTTCTTTGTCTAATGCTAATCGAAAAAAAAAATGGAATAGCCCATTTGTAATAAGATCATAAAAATCGAATATATTTGAATCAATTCCATTTTATTGCGCTTGAAATATAAGAGGTGGGGTAGGAAAAGGTGTCAAGATTTACCGGAAAAGTTTTTTCTGAAAGAAAAAAAAATATTATTGTGTCTGGTTACTCCATTTATTCTATCGCTGGCTAAACGTAAGGAACCGGTCACAATAGTAGAAAAATAACAATGATTTAAAAAGCAATTATCAAGAAATCAATTTCATAAATCAAATGACTGAATAATAATTAATCATTTCAACCGGAACCAGGGCTGACAAAATGTATTCTTAAAATTAAGGGATGTCGCCTTCAGTGATTTTTACAGCACTGGAGCTTTCAAAACCAATGACAATGTTTACCTAAATTTACATTTTCAAAATTTTAAATACTGAAAAAAAAACAAAAAAAGGATTTAATTTGATTTATTAAATTGGGCTGTCATAATTTTTTTTTTAAATGTAAAGCAAAAGACATTCCTTGAAATTATTTTAAAATGATATCAACAGATCAGGATAATGTGAGGTCGTTTTGTTAAACTGACTACTGTCAAGAATTCATAGATAGGTATCACTAAACGTGTATTGAAGTATTTAAAACTCGTTGTACATATATCACAACGTAGGTCATCGTCTCTCGCGTGCTCAAGAAAAAAGGATCTTACACCAAACAGTCAACTTCAAATTGTCGTCAAAAAGTTCAGAGAAGTCGGATTAAAAAGAAAAAAAAAAAATCAGGTTACAACGAAATGATAAAATAAAGTTAAGGGAAAGACTGGCGTTAAGAAAATCGTTAATGAAAATTTATTTCCCGTCAACAGCTTTTTGAAAACCTTTTAAGATATACAAGTATATTTAATAGAAGTTTAACAAATGGTTTCTTTTTTGAAAAAATTAATTTCGGTTTTATCAAGATTGATAATATCGCGCTTTTATAAGCACTTAAAGTAATATCAGGTTTTTTTTCTGTTCTTTTCCCTTCTTTCTCCTTTGACAATGACATCGGGAGAAAAAAGCAAAGAAGAAAAATTTCCAAATTTTGAAACCGTTATGGCTGTTAACTTAAAAAGGAGAGCAATTTAAACGTCGTTAAAGGATGGTAACGCACATTCTCAATTTTCACTCTTTGACAAATTCGAAATTAATCTTCTTCAAAACAAAAGTCCACCCTCGGTAAGGTTTTCTTTTTTAACTACATTTTCTTTCCTTCCTTTCAATCCCTTTTCTCCGGAAAAAACCCTCTTTTCTCCCTCGCATAAGAAGGAGTGTTTACATTTAAACGTTTTAAATGTTTTTTTTTTTCTTTTAATTTTTTAAAATTTGCTTGATATGCTGTTGTTGCTAATTTTAATGGCTAAACGATCATCCTTGTCACTTACAGTAAAAATTTTTTATGCAGGTATGGAAAAGAGGTGTAAAATAATCATCGTCATCTTTGCCGTGAAATCGGTTCAAGAAAAAGAAAATTATAGCTTTAGAAACGAAAAAGAGACTTAAACGCAGGAAGAAGGATGCCATCGTTTACCGGAATAGGAGAACAGAATTAATCCCCAGTAAGTAAAACTATTTTTTCGAAATTGGCCAAAAGTGGTAAAAACTGGAAAAAGGGATATTTTCTACTAATGGAAAATTTCTCCGGATGTTTGTACGCATCCATTTTTCTCGCATTAATTTTTTTCATCCGGTTACCATCTAGTTTATTTGAAGGACAAACATTTCATAGCAAAAAGAAATCTCAGAATCGAAATATATATTTCGGCAACAGTAAGAAGAAACCGACATATCGATCAAATAAAGCGCTAGACTTGTTAAATGTCGTAAAAATAGAAGCTTAAAGTTAGTAAAAATTCAAATCTGATCGTCCAGGAATGCTTTTTTTAAAGATGCCAATATTTTACTATGTTTAAAAACAAATGAACAATGATAACATTCTAAAATTCGTTAAAGGATGCTGGTTTACAAGTTTCTGAGTTTCCACTCTTTGACAAGTTTGGTATTAATCTTCTTCAAAACAAAAGTCCACCCCCGGGGTACGGTTTTGTTTTTAACTTCACTTTTCTTCTTCCAAACCCTTTATTTTTTAACACCCGACTCAACCCCTCTTCTTCCCCACTCTTCAAGGAAACTATTTCTCTTTAACAGTCATATCTTTTTTCAGTTTTCTCTCTGCGAGTCTACCTTACTTAAAATCCTGCCTTTTTTTCCCCCCTTCTTTCAGAATCGAACATACTAATGAAAAAACCGATTGAAACTAATTACATATTGAATTTATTCGAGGACGACTTTAATTAAATGATGCAATGTAATCATCGTAAAACAATCAAATTATTAAATTACTTTTTTTTTTTAAATCATTCTCCTTATTAGGCTACCCCATCAAATTTTTACCACACACTTGCAATTTTTTTTCCTCCGTAAAGCACTGCGAGGTGATAAAGCCATTTTTTTAAATTTATGAACGATGTCTAAATTTGCCGTTGCACTATTCAGTATTTTCATTCAGACTTTTTGTTCGAACAAAAAAGATGAATGCGGGAAGTCCTATAGTAATAGTCTTTATAGGAAAAGCAGGAGAGGCTATTTTAATTCCATAGGGATCGAAAATAATTCCAATAAATGTCGGCTTTTTGAAAAAAGCACGTCAAAAAGTCAGCTGTAGTTGTCTCGAATTGTTATAACTCTGAATGACATTTATGCCATCATTTCTGGTGGGAATCTCTCTGTCCGTTCTGTTCTATTCTTTGATACCGGTTTCATTCATTCCATCTCTACGAAAACCGTCTAGCTTTTACGAAGAGTTTTCTATTTTTACCCCAAATCGTTTTTTATATGATTTTTTAAAACATCACCTTTTTTCGATATCGGGGAAAAATTTACAAAGCTTGAAAGGGAGAAAGAGAAAAAAAAAAAAAAAAAAAAAAAGGCATAACGCATGGTGAGTGACAACAATCACTTGTTCGGAAAGTTACTTTTCGCAGAAAACCACCCCACAGAGATCAAGCTAAAGTAATCAATAATCAATTTATCATTGAAAATCAACTTTAAAAGAAGCTGGATACGAGTCACTGAGCTTTCATTCCTTTTCCGGATTAATCCCCCATTTCGATTCCGTTTTCATTTGCGGTAATGCTTTCTAAAATCTTACATTCGTATACAATTAACTTAGTTGTAGCGTACGTAATTTTTTTTTTTCTTTCAAGCGAAATATGTATAAAAAAAAAAAAAAAAAGACTCCGGAAGGAACTTTCATCTCACGATTTATCAACTGTATGGCAAATATTAAAAAAAGCTATCCCCGAATCTTAACTAATTCCTTATAACATTTATAAATGACAAAAAACAATCAACAAATTTTTCTACGTTAGAAAAAAAAGGGGGAAAATTCTTTTGAAAATATAGAAGTAACATGTCAAAACAGTCGTTGAAGTGTAAAAAAAATATTAGAATGAGAGAAAAATGGTAAGTTAAACAGAGGATCCTTAACCCTATGGTAAATTTCATATGACTTGCTGACAACAACGACGGATGGATTCTGAATTACTGAAGTCAGCAGCATCGGAAGTTTATCATTCATCACTGAATTTCTTTTCAATCGCATTAATTTCGTACGTATTGTAAATCTACGTTGAGAGTATACGTTCGGAAAATATTATGCAATTAATTAATTTAGTTTTAGAAAAGATTTTGCCGCCCGTTTCCATTCTAAAAAATTAAAAATTACTAATTCTTTGGCAAATAGCCTGCTCTGGAAACAATATATAAATAGACGAACCTGATATCGTGATTTTATTTCTATTTTGATTATTTAACAGAAACACTTTAATAAAAATTTAATACTAATGGAATAATAAACACAATAAATGGATTACGACTTACGTACAGTAGCTACGCAGGTCGTGTAAAGCTACGTTTCTATAAACACAAACTTATATGCCTTTTGTTTCCATAAATAAAAAGCGAGAAGAAACTATTTTTTTTTTTTTTTTTTTTTTTGCTGGAAAATTTTAGTATGTAATCTAAACTTCAATCCTGATTAATTTGATTGAGGGTTGTACTTCTTTTTTGAGCCTTTGGCCTGAAAATGCCGGAGGAAAAAAATTACTTTTCCTGTAAAAATTTCACTTTCAACTTGGCAATTTTCTAAGAGTATTCTAGCAAATATTTTCATCTAACGTCTCCTAGGACGGGAACGTTTTGGGAACGTTCAAGTATTACGTAAGATTTTTTTTTGGGGGGGGGGGGGGGTCCGCATCCACCATCTTCGCCATAAGCTAAGTATTGCGAATTGTCTTACAACCGGGGGGGGGGGGGGTCCAAAAACCCGGAAAAAAGTCTTACGTAATACTTGAATGTTCCCTTTCACCTGAGTAATCATGGCATCTTTTTAACTTTGGTGGTCTTCATAATCCACCGGTATTCGTTTACAATAATTCCAGGTAAATTTGGTTCCCAAAAAAAACAACTCGATTGATTGAAACATTTTTGTAGCAATAAAGCGGTGAAAAAAAAAATGGTTACAGAGGTTACATTTGAATGTAAACAGCGATTTAAAGTGATAATTTCTAAATATGTTAGTTGTATTGCTTTGACTAAATAAATACATGCAACGTACTATAGACGAATATTTGACTTTTGAAACTGTGAAACTTATAAAAGTCATCTAAAAATTAAATTTATATTCCATAAAATAAAAATGCACATTTTCTTTCTGTTTTCTGTTGCCTTGAAGCTCCAATTTTGTGAAAAAAAATTTAATAGAAATTCTCTGTAAGACGTCTGTTTGGCAGATGTAGCATGTGCAATATCTGCTTAGAACAAACTTGTACACGAGCCCTTGAGGCTAGAGAAAAAGAGAGAATCTAAATGACCTTTAATAGCATGAATAATAGGGAAAACCCACAAAATTCATGTATTTTCTCATTGATTATGTGCCAAAAACAAAAAAAAATTCACAGAACGGGCCCAAATCTTCTTTCAAAGAGGCTAAGTTCCTTTTGTTTCTTCCCTGTCTTGGCTTGGAAGCAATCCTGACTGCTTCATGACCAATGGTCTTAGCCATAAATTACAGGACCATGGACCATAATAAGAGATAATTTTATAATAACTCTTACACATATTCATTAAACATGTATGATTCATCCTGGGAGCCTTTATACAGATGCTCACAGTCTACATGGCATTTGAATGGCCAAATCGATTTTGGACTGCCTGACGAACGAATCTATATATACATGTACCGGTATCTATCATTTATATCTATGTATAATCACTGGCTACTGACATCGGTTACCGTATTTCCTGTCTACCGAAAATTCAAATCCCCCAAAAAAAGAGGGACTTGAATATGTAATAAAAGGAAGAATTTCCCCAAAGGATTTTTGTTAATAATCTATCCATATATATCAATGCTTGTGTCCTCACTGACTGACAAGTCACCGGACAAAATACTTCCAGCCAACCGAAATGTCTGAAAATCAACATCTGCGAAAGTCAACATATGTAATAATTATCGGCTTGGAACTATACTATTTCAAAGGCCAAAGACGCATTGTCTCTGATCTGAAAGATGGAAAATTTACTTGGGATATCGGCTTGGAACTATACTATTTCAAAGACCAAAGACGCATTGTCTCTGATCTGAAAGATGGAAAATTTACTTGAGATCGTATTTTATTTGATAAAATTGAAATGAATAGCCAGGGAAAAAGTTGTACATTCAAGTATTAAAATAGTCCCCTGATTTCCAGAAAAATAAGGCACAAAAAAGCTCTTTTCCTGAATAAGCCTGATAAGTCCACTTCTTTAAAAATTGCTTTAGCACTATTTCGTAAATTTTTTGTGGTCTTGTCCTTGTCCTGGAACTAGTTGAGCAGGTATCTCCAAGCCAGCAGTTCTTTCAGCAGAAAATCCTGAAAATCTGCAAAAATCAGACGAAACGTGTGAGACAGAGCTTTTTTCTCTTCCATGCTAAAAGAATAATAGGAATGAAAAATACTATAAAACTAAGCTAACAAATTACTATTTGATATGGTATAATTTTGAATGATGATGAAAGGAATGATTTTGTCACTTTCTCCATACTTACTGGATTTACTACTGGATTCAGTTTTAATTGGATGTTTTTAAGTCTCTTCAACCAAATCTCAAAAAAGAGAAAACCGACTTATCCGCTTATAACAAAGATTACAGCAGCAGTTTGCTTTTAACAAATTTTAAGTTTCCTTGCTTAAACTAATGATGCAGCTCGTGTCGCAATGCATCATAAGTAAAAGTAATGCAATATATTAGGAAAATAATATTTACAATGAACGAGATTAATCGAGAGCGATATCGAACTTTTTTTCGTGCTCACATCAAATTCATCCTTTTAAATGATAATCTTATAAAATCAGATATAAAGGCTGTTAACCATCCCTATATAATAAAGGCCTGCAGTCATCCAAGGGGGCGCAACAATTTCCTAATATTGGGTTCCAAATGGCACTTTTTAACGTAAAAAGACAGGAAAATTACATTGTGAAAAAAAAAAAAATTACAGGGGACTCAAACCGCCTTTAGGCCTGAATCCCCTTGCTTCCTCTCCTCCTGCTTCAGTTCGGCTGTAATAAAAATTAAGTAACATTCTAAAGTCAATATTCACAGAAGGACAAATATAAATTAATAAATGAAAAAAAAAAATTGCGCTTAAGACTTTAAAAGTTAAGTTAAAGTTAAGTTCGTAACCCCGTTTTTGTATTAGAAGTTAAACAAAAAATGGAGCTGTCTGTGATGAACTCCCTCCATAAATACAATTTTTATTTTATAAACACAACCACAGACATCAACCATCCTCTCGCAGAAGGGTGTGTGGCTGTACCTATTATATTTAGACATGGGTTCCGAGCTGAGTTGGGCATCACAATATGGTTTTACTTTGATCTCATAACAAGAATCAAAAGGTGAATGCATGGTATAAACTTTGCGAATCGAGAGTCTTACCAATGGACTACCGCTCGCCCTTGATGAGTGAGACTTTAATTAGATGATTTTCAGGTGAAAAGCCATCATTTGAAACTCTTTTCCACATCATTAAATGTTTTGGGTTTTCATTCCAGGAACTCGGAAATCGGTACAAGTTTTAAAAATTAACATTGTTCATTCGTTTTCTGACTGTTCTATTTTTTATGTACTCATCGGCAATTCTTTTATCGATTTTGCAATTTCTGATTCCACTTTTTTTTAAAGATCATTAACGTTTTTCATTCATTTCGTTATATCCTTGGCTAATGAAAAAGGAATTATTAATACAAGCTCTGCCAAATGTAAATTTTCCAAAAGATTTGTTTAGGCCAATAATGTATGTTTCTTTGAATTTAAGTCAAACCAAAACTTAAGCCTTAGCTTTTTGTTTGAAAGAAACGGTTTGGAAAGAAGAAAGAAAGTTTGTTTTTAAGGATGTTGTTTTTAAGGATGTTGTTTTTAAGGATGTTGTTTTTATCTCAAACCAAATTGTAAAGTTATGCAACAAAGGGTCTCCAATTTTCCTGTAACTCTTGAATATAGATTTAGTGCTGCAATGTTATCCATATGCCCACTTTTTACTGTCGCTTATAGGTCTGCAATCGCTTTATGAAAAAGTTCATTTTGATCGCAACGTATGAAATGGGTAATTTCATAAAGCGACTATAAACTTAAACGTAGAAAAATATGTGTATGATATTTTTCCACTCTAAATCAACATGCAGAGTTTCAGGAATACTGATAGACCAGAGTTTCGTAACTGTCTCCTCAGTTTAGCTTTCGAATTAAAATAAAATATATTTTCAACATTGCTACTACTTAAAAAGATTTGCAGTAATAAGTTCATACGGTACTTTTATCGTTCACATTTAAAAGTGTCAGAATGCAACTAATAATAAAGAATCGCAGAGATCTCTAAAAATGTTTCCAAAACGAGCGGCTAATTAAAATAATAATCGAATATAATCCGTTTTTTTAAGTAATGGACATTAAATTATAAAGAAAGCATAACTAGAACAAAGATAATGCAAGTAATTTTTTAGAATTTTATTCCCTTTCTATTCGCTTTTCTTATTACTGTTTCTTATGGCAGGATTAATAAACCTTGTCCCATCATTTTCATTGTATACTGAAATGAATTGGATCCTCGCTTTCATAGTCCTGATATTCCTATAATACGTTCTCATAATACTTCACTCCTACGATCTCCATTATTACAGTGTCTTTGATACCTGTAGAAGTCATCTCTCCTGTTACAAGTGAATAAGAATTATCCCTGCAATAATGTGACAAGTACAGCTGAAAAAAAAAGAAAAAAGAAATATAATTAATTCCTTTTCTTCATTACGAATCTATATAGTTTACAATAGTAATGGTTACTAAGACTGCGGTTAAGGAAGGCATCTTTTTAAACTGAGATACAGACTACAGAGTATCCAATAAGGTGTTATTTTTTCCAATTCGGCTATTAGCTCCCAGGATTGCTTCCTTCTTTTGATATATGCCTTTTTTTATAATCACTTTTAATCGCTGACCAATCTCATTTTCCTGGAATATTGATAATTTATCGACGTAAAAATCTAGGAACCAAAATTTTGAACATTTTAAACTGCGGATAAATTTGATAACATTTAAATTTGCATAGAACTTATTAAGAACGCAAGAGATAAAAGGAAAAGCGAGTCTGCGAGTCTACGAACCTATAGCCAGAACGACAAATAGGAGCGGGTTAAAGTTTTCCAGGGGTATATAAAGCAAACCGAGTAGCAATACTGGGGGTGAGATATTACAGAATTTAAAGCACAGAAAAAAAAAAAAAAGCCTTTGCACCACAGATGCTTTAAATTATTCAGTGGACATTACTTATGACAATAAGAAAATGAAAGTAATTAAGGCGGCAATGAATTTTTACATTTAGTAAAACTTAAAACCAAAAATATCTTTTTTGCTCTAATAGGTTTACATTAAGGATAAAAACTATAAAAGAGGCAAAATATGTAAACAAAAGTCGGAAAAATAAATAATTTTCTCAACACTTGTTAATTTTTATGTAATTCATTTCTGGATTGGACGATTTTACTAGACAGTACACTCGTACACTCCCGTTCTAACGTACAAGACCGGGCATGAAAAATTGGTACGTATGAACCGGAATTAACTTGTAAATTTGTAAACAGAGTTTAAATACACGACTTTTTATGGGAATTTCGAAAAAGGACGAACGAAAAATTTTGCATGATAAGCGGTAACCGACCACGTTCAAACGGGAGGCTACAGTTTATGCCTGCCATGCACATAATCACTTATTGAAACAAATTAGCCTTAAAGTCAGCACGAAATGTTAAAGCAGCATAAAATTTACTGGAAAGGACTCTAAATAGCTCGTATATAACTACTAGCTCGTAGCTCGTACATGACGAATATGAAAAATATATATTGCTTTCTATAACTCTTTATATGAAAAATCGGTGCCGATCAGAATATCGACAATAAAATTCCAAAACCCGAAATATCGAAAAATTAAAATGTCGAATGATTAAAATAACGAAGTTTGTAATTTCGATTTATAGGAATGCCGGTACAAGTACAATAAGTCGGTAGACAAAATATCGAATAAATCAAAATAATGACATTCAAAATTTCGACAGGTGGTAAAATTCGGACAACCATTCCAAAAAAAAATTGGTTCCCGAGTACGAGCTTTAGCGAATTGTTCGTAATGCAGTCTACTGTACACATACAAAATCTAAATAAAAAGAAAAAGCTGAACCGATCGATATCTTGAACTTATTCGATCAAACTTCTTGATTTTTTTGTTCGTAAATTTTGAAATATCTAAATCTTAAAGGGGAAATTCCCCTGACGAATTTTACACCATCTTATGGTGCTAAATAAGAACTTTAAGAATGTGATCAATCTTTTCCCTTTTTCGTTACCATATTTTGGAAAATTTTGGAGCCCAATAGGCGGCATACTTTGAGTTAACGAAATCTTGAAAGTCGAGATTTTTTCTGAGAAGTTCTGATCCCAGATTTTAAGGACCCAATTTTTCCTCCATTTTTCGAAATTTTGATTGCCGGGTTTTCGTACCTATAGGTAACTTATATATTTCGAGATCATCATGTACCAGCAAGATTTTTGTACTTTTCGGCATTCTAGTAGGTCGAAATTACAAACTTTTGTCCTTTTAATCATTCGACATTTTAATTTCGCGGCCTAATTCGAATGAAGTTCTACCTGATGTTTTTTCGATTTGTGTTTTTTTACAAAAAAATAATTTTTTAAATCACCCTCTTTCATATGCTTTTTTTGAAATTTCGAAATTCGGCTTATTTCCAAAGATTGTGAAACAAACCAACTTTTTGGGCATTGGTTAAATTGGGCAAAAGAGTTTGCTTGAATATTGAAATGTACTGTGTCTATACTTAGCATATAGCAAGTTAATCATATAGGAAAGTTTCGTAATTATTCATATAACACCTAAGTAACCAAAGTTCAGTAAAAATGCATCAGAGCCGAGGTAGCTCAGTGGTAGAGCAGCCGTCGCGAAAACGGAAGGTCGGTGGTTCAAGTCCACTCTTCGGATACCTCTGCCGTATTTTTTACTGAACATTTCCCGGTTCCCTCTTTGATCGAATATACCTAAAAAACCCCAACAGAGAGAATTACACCCCAATGCCCAAAAAGGCTAATTTAGGTTACGTTGGAAATTTATAAACCAACTTTTATCTGACCGTTTTTGAGGAAAATGGAATCGTCAAATCGCACAACGGTCGCAAATACAATTTTGAACAATTATTTTTTCCACTCTTCGAGTGCCTTTGGTGTATTCTTTTACTGAACATTCCTGGTTCCCTCTTTGATCCCTATACCGATAACCCCAACTGAGAGAATTACACCCCCCCTGCCTTAAAGCAGTTTTTAGGTTTGTTGGAAAATAAAAAATTATTTTTTTCTCCGCAAACATCAGACATAACTTTCTATGCCGGTCATTGCAAGTTAAAGTATAGGGGCATCCGATGGTGTTCGGCAATTTACAATATTTGAATGCTTTAATTAAATTGTGAATAAAATATTAAATTATGAATCTTAAATAAAGAACCTATATCTTTGTGAAAACAAAATAAAAAAAATAATTTTTATTAACAAGAAAAAAATGTCAAACTTTCGTAACGCTCTCCTGTAAAATTAGGTCGAGATTTTTGAATTTCGGAATTGTGATTGTCAATATTCTGTACCACACCCATGTAAAATATATAGCTCTGTGCCGACATTTTGATATTTTTAAGTTATTCCAATTACAGGCATCGAAGTCAATTACCCCCTCAAAATTAGAGACTTTAGAGACCAAAATCGGAAAATTAGAGACCATTTAGAGACTTTTAGAGACTGAAAAAAATCAATTTTCCATTGCTTATAAAAAATAAAACGCCATTTTTTCATATAAGCGGGCGGAAAATGAATTTTTATGTTATGGAAAAGCCAAGTTTTTCGTGTTTGTAAGCAAATAAATTCCATCTTTTTTTCAGAAAAAAAAAAAGTTACTGGAAAGTCATTCTGGATTCGAATTAAAACTATCTATCACATCTATCTATTACATCTTTTAAAAAAATATCTATTTATTTCTCTATCTATTTAATTAAATTTCAGAATGAAATTTTTCTTTTCGTCAAATATTATAAACTTAACAGTAATGATTTAAAAAAATGAGACAAATGTAATATCATACCATATTTTCCTCTTTTTGTTTAAACTTCTAACTCTCATTATTTATAAAATTTTTCTTAGTTTTTCAATTTTCTTGTCCGCTTCCTGGATGGATTTTTTTTTTTTTAAACTATAATTTTTTTTTTTACCGAAAAATAAAAGATGACCTCCATGAACTCGGCGAGAATTGAATCAGATGGTTTTTTTTTTAATTCAGTCAAATGAATAATACTTAAAGGTATAAAGAAGCAAGAAATTGGGAAAAAAGAGACTTTTAGAGACTTTTTACAAAATTAGAGACTTTTAGAGACCATCCTTGAATTTAGAGACTTTTAGAGACTTTCAGAGACCACTTCGATGCCTGCAATTATTCGACTGCATTCGGATAATTTTACTAAAATATAGATTACTAAATACATAAATAGAAACAAGTTTAAGCCTATCGAACAAAAAGGTAGAATTTGATTTGCAATTAATATGCTTTAATCTTTTATTTAATATGCACCGCAATCAGGGTTTTCCACCGGTATATTACATTGTTGTAGTTGTACTAGCGGTATATTATTTTCGTATAGACGCGTGAAAGCGACTACATAGAATAAAACATATCTTTTGTTTGTTTACCTGACCTTTCCAGTTTTACTAAAATCGGAAACAAATGTACGCAGAGAAGGGTTTATTTCATTTTGACAGATTTTGTTGTTAAAAATTGACAAAGTGTTACATATTTAGACTTTAACTGACAAATTGTAAAATTGTAAAATGTCATATTTTCCGAACTCTTTCCTTTCAGTGACATAGTTTTTGCGACATGCCATAAATATTACACATTTGTAATTTATTCCTTTAGAAAGATTTTCAAAAAATGTTACAACAAAACTTTATTATTATTCCAAGATAAGGTAAACCTTGTGCATTTCTAAAACCGATATATCGCGGTGTTTTCTTCTCTGACTTACTTTTTATGATGCCAAATTTAGATTTTTAAATCTCTTTAGATTGTTACACAGAGCTTGTAATTGTTTGAACCCATTCTTTGATTTCCGTTTCGATCGCTGTTCTTGATTTCCTTGCAGCTTACGCTTCAGCCTGGTGCAATTTTAAAAATTGATAGATCCAAATGTGTGTTATGCTTCCTTGACGTCAGCAACGGAAGTAATCCTATAAAAATATTAATTAAGCTTAAAATTAGGACTTAAAGTGAAATACTGTATTTAAATTGTTTATATTAAAAAATAAAAAAAAAAATGTTACAAGCCGAACGAGCGGTAGACTCAATCCCGTTAAAATGTTTTGTTATACATTACCAAAATTATTGATTGCTTCCATAATATTTTCCATTTTGAATTTTATTTGAAACGGTTCTTCGCCTATTGCTCCCTGTTAAATGGAGAACACTTAATCAGTATTAAAATCCGTTATTATCTTTATAATAAAAATAACTTACGGTAAAATGTCCCAGAGAAGAAAAAAAAGAAAATATATTATCTTTCCAATCCAGAGCTCGAAACTGAGGAAATCACTCCTTTTTTCAGCAGTTGGTAGGGCAACGCTACAATGTAATAGATCGAACGTCGAAAATTTCTAATCGGCGGCAGTTTCAAATTTATGTAAGTAGTAAATCTTCCTTTTTATTTTGTTGTTTAATTTTTTCTACACTGAAAAGATTAAAAATAGTACAGAAATTTAAAAATTTTAAATACTAAAATTCTTAGCTCTGAAAGTTTAAATAAAAATCCAAGATGATCATCCTCCATCTTGCGCATTGCTGTCAAACAGGCGGGGTTTGTTTCCCTCACTGAAATAAAATAATCCGCTAGGGAGTTCAGTTCCCTTTTGTTTCTTTCATATATGGCTACTTCATCTTTGGTATTTGTATTATTTTTATTGCAGTACGATAACCGCTTCCTTTCTGCGGCTATTTTTTTTTAACCGATTCCGTAGATAGAAAGAGAGATTCCATGTTATATCAATTATCAGTCAATGAATAACGGTTAATCTTTTTTAAATTATAAGCCTAGGATGCCTTAAGAGGTGTACTGGGGCCTTTTAGATTCTCTAAAAAATTATGTTTAACGTTTTTTTAAAGTGTTAAAAACCTGAATGGCTTACCTGAAGAAAAAAAAAAAGGATCAAATGTATCCAAGCGTCACTCACAACTGTCCGGATTCCAAGTGTAAACTAAACCGAAAATTTCTATTGGTGGATTACAAGGCAACCATCATGACTTTTCGGAAACTAAACCGCGCCATCTATTACCTGGTCTGAAGAACTACTGAAGAATATGTACTGGTAGTATCAGAAATATCTGAACGATGGCAGTTTACAAGTCGTTTTTGTAAACAGAAAACCATGCTGTAAATAATATCAAAGTAAATTTTAAAATATTTACATTTCCATACCTACGATTTTTTTTTTAATTTCGGCAAGTAGCCGGTTGTTGTAAATGTTTTTTAGTCGGCGATATTATTGCAGCCTTCTTTCCATTAAAAAATAATGGAAATACGTGGTACAAGTACCGTGTACACGGTCGGTAAAATTGTGCATGGTTAACACGCTGCTGCTGCTGATGCTGAAAAGAGAAAAGAAAGTAAAATTTTGTTGAAGCGAAATAATCGGGAGATGTCGACAGTAGTTGTTTTTTCTTTCCAAAAAAAAATACCATACCAATTTTACAGGATGACAGAAACAAAGAATTATTTTTATGCGAAATCGTAAATGTGACCAAGTAAATTTTTGACAAAGATGGGAAGACAAAAAACAAGGGAACATGAAACGTAAACCAGTATTTAAATATAATGACTGACAGATAACTATTTGTTTTTTCTGTCAGTATAATTTGTGTATGCATAATAGGAAAAAAAAAGCAAGAAGTTGTAGCAAGGCGCGAAGTTGTAAAATATTTTTTGTTAAATATTTTTATACATCATCGTGCGTGTTAGATTTCTGAGAAATCGACAAAAAATTGACAGAAATTAGAATAGTCTCAGATTCTTATTATTTATCACTTAATGGTTTGATTATGACTTCATACAGAAATGGAGATAAAAAGAAAAAAAAATTAAAACAAAGGAATTGAATGGTAATATATACTATGCACAGTCCAGTTTTTTCGGAGGAATAAAAATAAATATACAATAATACTAGCCACGAATAAGTTAAATGTAAGATTAAACGACATATTCAAGATTTTTCGATTATACAGAGAAGAAAATTAAGTAGCTTTCTTTTGGTTGTACGGACCAATTTGAGGATTCTGAAAAAGGGAGGAGAGTGGGGATGGCCGGGCAGATGTGTCTGGGTCTCTAGATGTTTTTATTCCCAAACCAAAAAGCTCGCCGATATGCTTTTTCAACGGGATTTCATAGTTCCAATCTTAAAGCGACATTGTGGAGACATCTTGCATATATTTAATTTAAAAAAGTGAATCTGAATATTTAATCTAGGGAAAGGGTTGGAAGATTATGATTATTATTATTATTATTATTATTTTTATTTTGTTTCCTCTCTTTGTCTTTTTTTTTCCTCTCAAAAATTATGAATTCGTTTTTCCTGAAAGAGGACTATCTCCTTTTTCGGACTTTTGAAAAAAGAAGTTTTTTCTTGAGTGATTTAATTTATCTAATAAGAATGCACTAATACTGGAAAAATCGAAAAGGAAAAACGAACAGTAAAATCAAAATTTCGAAAATAATTTATGTAATGCATTAATTGAAAACTAGTTTTAAATAGTGAAAGGAGCTGGAGTCCCTCAATTGAGATATTAATTAATATCTTAAGAAAGGATTAATTTTTATCAAAATTTTCACTTATTGTTGACTTGTTCACTTGTAATTTTTTAGACAAAGATTGCTAATGAAAGGCATAGATATTGCTGTAAGCTTATTCAATAATATAAAATAAAATAAAATATAAATAAAATTGAGTCTGGAAGAAAAATCAGGGACCTTTTTAGAAGACCATGGACCTTTTGAGAAGACCCTGGACAATTTTAAAACTAAAAAACTGATTAAGATATATGATTTTGTGCAACGATGTACGTTTAAAAAAGACTTTATAATGTAGTTGTAAATTTTTTACCCCGGACACAATACATATACAGCAATAAACGTTATAAAATGCAAGCCTTGATCAAAAAATCGTAAAAAATTATATTTTCAATGACCAACATATTCGTTTTTTATTTTTTATATTTTTTTTTTCTCAAAATCGGAAATTGGTAATTATGATTTTTTTAATGTTAAGCAAGGTGTTAATACAAAGGGGAATCAGTTTAGGAAATACTTTTTAAGAAAAAATATTTCACCGGCCAAGTAGCGGAGAGTGGGAACGAACCACCGACCTCCCGATATGCGCTCGGTTGCTCTACCTACTGAGCTACCCCGGTATCGGCTGGTCATAACTGATTTTAACATACTAAAGCTGGAAGGTGAATCGATGAGTGGGATGCTTTGAATTTTGTCGATTGCTATATGCTAATCATCGAAAATTCAATTCCTACACGATTCAAAGCTATTTTCGGAGAAGTGAGAGCTCCATAATTTTTTATTTTTTATATTTTTTTTTTCTCAAAATCGGAAATTGGTAATTATGATTTTTTTAATGTTAAGCAAGGTGTTAATACAAAGGGGAATCAGTTTAGGAAATATTTTTTAAGAAAAAATATTTCACCGGCCAAGTAGCGGAGAGTGGGAACGAACCACCGACCTCCCGATATGCGCTCGGTTGCTCTACCTACTGAGCTACCCCGGTATCGGCTGGTCATAACTGATTTTAACATACTAAAGCTGGAAGGTGAATCGATGAGTGGGATGCTTTGAATTTTGTCGATTGCTATATGCTAATCATCGAAAATTCAATTCCTACACGATTCAAAGCTATTTTCGGAGAAGTGAGAGCTCCATAATTTTTTTTTTTTTATATTTTTTTTTCTCAAAATCGGAATTGGTAATTATGATTTTTTTAATGTTAAGCAAGGTGTTAATACAAAGGGGAATCAGTTTAGGAAATACTTTTTAAGAAAAAATATTTCACCGGCCAAGTAGCGGAGAGTGGGAACGAACCACCGACCTCCCGATATGCGCTCGGTTGCTCTACCTACTGAGCTACCCCGGTATCGGCTGGTCATAACTGATTTTAACATACTAAAGCTGGAAGGTGAATCGATGAGTGGGATGCTTTGAATTTTGTCGATTGCTATATGCTAATCATCGAAAATTCAATTCCTACACGATTCAAAGCTATTTTCGGAGAAGTGAGAGCTCCATAATTTTTTATTTTTTATATTTTTTTTTCTCAAAATCGGAAATTGGTAATTATGATTTTTTTAATGTTAAGCAAGGTGTTAATACAAAGGGGAATCAGTTTAGGAAATATTTTTTAAGAAAAAATATTTCACCGGCCAAGTAGCGGAGAGTGGGAACGAACCACCGACCTCCCGATATGCGCTCGGTTGCTCTACCTACTGAGCTACCCCGGTATCGGCTGGTCATAACTGATTTTAACATACTAAAGCTGGAAGGTGAATCGATGAGTGGGATGCTTTGAATTTTGTCGATTGCTATATGCTAATCATCGAAAATTCAATTCCTACACGATTCAAAGCTATTTTCGGAGAAGTGAGAGCTCCATAATTTTTTATTTTTTATATTTTTTTTTCTCAAAATCGGAAATTGGTAATTATGATTTTTTTAATGTTAAGCAAGGTGTTAATACAAAGGGGAATCAGTTTAGGAAATATTTTTTAAGAAAAAATATTTCACCGGCCAAGTAGCGGAGAGTGGGAACGAACCACCGACCTCCCGATATGCGCTCGGTTGCTCTACCTACTGAGCTACCCCGGTATCGGCTGGTCATAACTGATTTTAACATACTAAAGCTGGAAGGTGAATCGATGAGTGGGATGCTTTGAATTTTGTCGATTGCTATATGCTAATCATCGAAAATTCAATTCCTACACGATTCAAAGCTATTTTCGGAGAAGTGAGAGCTCCATAATTTTTTATTTTTTATATTTTTTTTTTCTCAAAATCGGAAATTGGTAATTATGATTTTTTTAATGTTAAGCAAGGTGTTAATACAAAGGGGAATCAGTTTAGGAAATATTTTTTAAGAAAAAATATTTCACCGGCCAAGTAGCGGAGAGTGGGAACGAACCACCGACCTCCCGATATGCGCTCGGTTGCTCTACCTACTGAGCTACCCCGGTATCGGCTGGTCATAACTGATTTTAACATACTAAAGCTGGAAGGTGAATCGATGTTTTGGTGAAGGTGATCGAATTCGTTGGAAGGTGATCGATATTCGTTTTTATTCATGGCTCATCTAAGTATAAAAATTTTAATGCTCAAAGCTCATCTCATCTCCAATATGTATCTATGCACTACACTCACTTTAACAGTCCATCAACAGGATTTTTATTAGGAAAAAAAAGAAAAAATATTTTTATTAACCAATTAAAACATCCATAAACTTTAAACCATGTTATGTATCTTCGATAACATCAAGAGCGTAACTTTTCACTTTTCGTTTTCTGTTGTAGGTCTTACCTTTTCCTTGTTTCGGGTTTTGCGTCGACAATACCATAACACTAATTCATTGTTTATCCCCTTAAAAGTTTACATTTTCCCTTGGAATCCGTTCCGGCTCTGTTTCCGTTTATATCCGTCGAACGTATCGATCTTCATCCTGTAGGGAAATAGTCATATTTCAGTCCTCGATTTACTCCCTTGTTGACCCTTTAACATATCCCTGGATTATTTTTAATGATCTGGCGTCGATTTTTTTTTTTCGCTCTAATTTCTTTAACTGCTAGGATTTTATCGGCGGGGGGTCCGCCTAGAATCTTTTTTCCATAAATCAAGCAATTGGAAGGACCTCCGACTCGAGTCTATATATTATTTGCCGAGACAAATAAAAATTATCGGTGGTCACGGTTCTAGCACACGTAATAGCTTCATAAAGCATAGAAAAAGAGTGCATTCTGCTGCTGAATGAAACGGAAAAAAAAAAATAGAAAGCGGTTAAGGAAACGGAGCCGTAAAGTCTGTTAGCTGAAGAAAGCATGCTGAGCACGGATGAAGGGGTATTTTAAAGCGAGTGTAAATTGTTGTGAGGCAAAAAAAAAAAAAAAAAAAAAAAGGTTAAAACAAATTTTTTTAACCGCAAGAGGCGAATCTATTGTAATAAGGGTGGAACTAGGCGGCCTAATAAATATCCGTTAAAAACTAAGTAAAATGAACATAAAAAATGACGAATACGGCAGAAATGTTTATACGAACACGTCAGGCTAAAACAATTACCACGGAATTAGTCCTAGAGTTATGTGGTCCTGATTTTGACAGTCTAAATTTTGAAATCTGAATTGTTTCCAGAGCTTCCCTCTCACTGGAGCTACCCCTCCTCTCTCACCCCGAAAACCTCCCCTTGCCCGGGCAGCGAACCGTCCAAGCCCTCTATGCCTTTCCCGCGTTTCGAATTGTTCTTCGTATCATGTATACTCCTGTTGTGCATTTTGTGTATTTTTGAAACTTAAGGTAAACATCCTGTATTTGGTTTTTCAATTTTTTCGGAAAATTTTCTGGAACGTTGCTTACATTAGAGCAAGAAATAAAATTTGGTCCTCAATGAATTTTTCCAAGTGCAGGATTTAGAAGAAACGAATCAGGATTATCTCGATGAGTCGGACGGAAATGAATTTTTATGTCTGTATACCCAAAATTAAAAAACATTCACAACAGAAGTAAAGCAAAACGGTAATGTGACATAAAAAACCTTTTAAAAGTCGAAAAGTATTGAACAATAAACTCAGGGACACAAGTTGAAAAACATAATAAAATTAGAACCAAAAATTTGAAGGGAACAAACAACAAAAAGAAAAAAAAAAGCAAGTCAAAAGGCTTCCAAAACAATATTCTACAGTTTGGTACGAAGGCAAGAAGGAAGTTTTATGACCTAATACAAACTGTCTCCTGCAATAATTTATGTTAATGGCCCTCATACTATCTCTATTTTACAAATTGTACGTCGGATATCGCTGTCTTTTTTTAACTTGTAGGGTATCACGATCTGCCAAATATCCTCTACCACCATTCAGTTCACTTTTGGCTTTGCTTGTGTTACATTTATTTTGAAAAAAAATGTATATATATATAAAAATAAAGGAAAAAGTCTACAATATACACATGTATTTTTATTACAGTTTTTTTGGTGCAGTTGTTTAAATGTCAAAATTAGCGGTAATTTCAGTTCCGTAGTGCTGTACTTTCATTCTGGGGAAACTCTGCGCAGGCACGCCAGGTTTTATTTGAGCTACACAATGAAGAATGGTTTACAATTTCTGGAAAAAAAAGGTATATAGAGGGATTTTAATGCACGAGATCGTTAGGAACGACGTTTTCGTTGTTTGTCGCTCTGACTAATCCAGTTTGGATACTTTTGACTGTTGAAATTTTTTTTTTTTTAAATGAACGCGATGACATCATTTCCCAGACGTCATGTTCCCGTAGTTTTTAAGGTTTTCGTGAATGCAAAACATTGTAGATAAAATACCTTAGGTCGTTTTTTTAAACAGATGAAAAAAATTAAATCACAGAGGTTTTTTTTAACTTCAACCATCAAGGTCGCCTATTTTTTACCCGAAAAATAAATGCGGCAATCTCCAAAAGCTTTATTTCAAGTCTTAAGTGGACAATGCGTACAGATTCAAAATCATTAATTCAGAAAGTTGAATGGCAGGTTCATCAAAACATAAAAAAAGTAAACATTTAAGCGACCACCATTATATGTAGTATATAATGATTGATGATGCCAACTTATCAGATGAAAAAATCCCTGTCCGGCCAGAGTGACTAAGTGTTATAGAATAACATGTACAACTTCCTTCCGTAAACATTGAGTTCCCCGGGACTTTCCTGTCAGTAGGTAAATAGGTTAGCTTTTTTATTTCTCTTCCTTCTTCTTATGCTTTTGCGCCTTGGGCGCAGTTTTAAATTGCTAATGATGTTACCTCAATTTTAAAACTTCTCATTTCGGCGGCTGCGGCTTTGGGAAATTTTCAGGAAGTTCAACAACTTTGACAACTTTACTTGGTAAAAGCGACGCATTACTAATCTGTAATTGGCGCCATTTATATGCGTGGCCATGACGACTAAAGATCCCGCTGAAATATTTTAATAAGCTAAGAAAATCTCTGCGATCAGTTGACATTTCATTGATAACGTCGTCACTTTACGAGAACTCATCAAATTTTACTTTAATTATAAGAAGATTCATTATTTTTATAGCTTTGGTGACATTTTATAGTTCTTCTACGCTTTTAATGCTGTTTGTAAAATTTCAAGAAAAAATTTTTTTGTTTGAGATTCGCTGAGGTGCGATCCGTCTTTTTAAATTTTGAAACAGTACAAAAAAAAAAAAAAAAAAAAAAAATCTTACTACTAACAAAAAGTACAATCAAATCAATAATAAAGACTAAACAATTTTCCATACCCATACCCAAAACATATGCATATCGTGTTTGTTTTAAAACTACCCATTTTTTGTAGCGATTTTGAATCGCAGGTATAAAATAGTTTTAAATGTTAAATCGGTTTTGCTCGATAACATTTTAGTAAAATTCAGCGATTTTGCATAAATCTTGACAAAGATTGCTACTAATAGGCGTATTTTTTCGCTGTTAGCTTCTTTTAAATATATGAATAAATAAATAAGTAAATAAATAAATTTACTTACGAAATAAAAATATAAAACTTTGTATATAACGTCAATTTGGGAACTATTTTTCTCTCCATTTTTTAAAGTTATTAATCATTTGGCTAAATAACATAAAATAGCTTTGCTGATGATTATCCTTGGCGACAATTATATTCGGTTGTACCCACAAGTTTTAACTTATTTGTACTCACCATAATTATAATGCAAAGTATTAACAACTAGTTATATACGTACGAAAAAGCGAGGAATGTCTTACATATTTAATTTATATTACATGACTCGAATTTTGCATCAACTTTATTCCTCAAATAAACTTAGCGTAATTTTTATTACTAGGAAGGAAAAAGTGAGCTTTTTCTTTAGCCAAAGTATAGGGAATTCCCCTTTAATAAAAAATGTCTTACAATACTCAACCGATTTAAGCCTTATTCCGAGATAGGCCAAAGTCGTAGGCATTTTTTTACTAAACTGGCTGAAATTTCCAAAAAAAAATTTTTTGGCATTAAAAAAAAAAAAAAAAATGGTAGTCTCCGATTTTTGCTCCCCGGTCAAAAAATCATTATTTAGGATGTAAAAAGACTCAATTTTTTCAGCCCAAAAAATTTCTTCTTTGTGGTCTTGCATATCTTAGACCTTTTTTTCGTCTTCTTATGTTATTTAATTGGATGAAACGTCGAGAATCATTTTCGAAATATTGTCCATTCAAATAACATAGGAGATGAAAAAACTTGTAATGTATACAGGTCTACACAAAAAAAAAAAATTTTTTTTTGAGCTGAAAAAAACTTTACATCCTAAATAATGATTTTTCGACCGGGGAGCGATCAGAGACCATCAATGTTTTTTGCGACACCCCGAAAAGGATACACCGTACCTTAACTTTTTTTTTGGCCAAAATACTGGCATGCCCACCCAGAATTTACCAAAAAAGGATTTCGAAATCCCCTTTGGGAAAACGATTTAATCGAGATTTTTAAAATGCATTTAAGCTTGTTGAAATGACTTCGTTTCCCCTGTTGATTTTTCAACAAAACAGCACTCAACTATGATTATTCTAGATTATTAAATGCCGATCGATCAGTAGCACGTTTACACATTTCCAAACATATCTTCCAAAATAACCATACATGATGGATCATTTTCAATTCTCCCTTTTTAACCGCTAATAAAATGGAAGAAAATTGCAATAATAGCTCAGCAATATGCATATCAGAAAAAAAAAGGGGGCCGGAATAATTTGTTATCGATTAATTCCCCGCCTCGTTATCCTTTTATCAATACGCAATCTCCTAACATGCAGTTTTGGGCAAAAAGCCCAATTGCTCAATTATATGTCGTTATCAAATATTTAGTTTGTTCAACTCTTGGCACTGGATACTACAGAAAAACGAAAAAAAAAAAACCGAATCTTTAAGAATTTTTTTAAATTTACCGTGTATTTTTTTTTTTTTTTTTTTTTTAAATATAAAAACGAAAATCCTCAGCGGTCGACAGCTGCATTACAGTGTTTCTCCAAACTTTGTCCCACATAATAAAAATTAAATGCATTGATAGTTCGTCCATTTTTGTTAAATTTACAGTGCGTGAGCTTTTGATATCCTTTAGGAAAAAAAAAAAAAAAAAATAGAAGGCAATGATGACCTGAACAAATCAGTAGGAAAGCGTAAGTTTCGTATGGAAAAAAAAAATTAAAGAAAACATTGTATACCGTTTTGCCCGCTTCACTATACCTGAATTCGAAGGTCAACTACTTCCATATAAACGGCAATAAATTTGTTTTCTTTTCTTCTCAAATACCGAAATATTTTTCGTTCAGGTACAAATTTTTAGTGTTAGCGGAATTATTGTTTTGGTTTTTCAGTGATTTGTGTTTCTTTTTAGAGAAAAAAAATTTTTTTATGCGTGTGGAGGTATTTGGATACGTTTGAAAAAAAAAAAAATTCGATGCATCTTTTAGCCGCATTTGAATGACAAAAAGATTAATCGGATTAATCTTTGGTGCGATTAAACAATAAAAAAAATGCATAGTAGTTGTCCGATGACCTACCGTAAGCGAAACCGAAGATTAATGTTCTTCATCAAACTCCATTCACAAAGTATCATATAAGTGTTGGGAAGCTGATTCATTCACATCATTATTTTTGAATGTTGCAATGAAAAGGAATTCATCGGGATGCGTCTTGTCTTTTTCTTCCTTCGTTTTTTTTTTTTTTTTCCTTTTTTATGCCGAGACTTCATTCGGTTACCGAAAAGGTCGGATTCTTCGCCTCTGAAAACAGAAAGAAAACCGGCGGTGTTGTCATTATGTCAACCATTTCGATTTACCTATCAATCAAACGAATCCTTCGGTAAGCTTACGCATTAGTTATTCGAATTATCGTGACTTAATTAAACCATTTTTATTTAATAAATTCGACTGAATAGACATTGGGAAAAAATTGAAAAGGCATAATGCTGTTTGAATACATACAATTCGGGGATTCAATTCGAACCAACTAATTATTTATGTATATTTTCCTCCCCTGCTGGCTGGTCGTAAGAAGATAGCAATCTTGTATTGGTGAATTTCACCCTCGAGTATTTACTCATGTGTTACGAACGGACGAAGTGTATATTGTTCAAATTGACGTCTGAATTTTAAAAAAAAGAGAAAAAAAAATGTATGGATGACTTTGCATGATGAATTTATTTTACATTTTTATAAAAACGAGCTTATTTTTATTTATTAACTATTTTTTAATCGATTACGATGGAAAATTTAATTTGAACAAAACAAAGTACTCTTATCCAGGGCAATAATGCAAAACCGCCAGAAATGAGGCGGTTTTAAGAATTTTAAAGTTATACTGTATATTTTGGTTCCCTTTTTTTTCGTGAAGAAAATAGTGTAACCTAATATTCGTTGTAAAAATCAAATAGTTAGTATACCGAGTGGAACAAATTATGGCATTGGAAAATTTTACAGGCAAGTTATTAGAAATTAAATGACCAACAATGACAAGATTCGATAAACCTTGTTTTGCAAAATTTTTCAATAGTCTCCGAGAATCGAGGAAGAAATTTATGTTAAAAATATATAATGTATTGCCAGATATTTTGAGAACACTAAATGAAATTTTTGGATTAATAGACCCTCGAGATCAATCTCTAGTAGCATAATATTTACCTTTTGAAAGCAATTGAAAGTTCTCATTTTCTTTTTCAATGTTTATTGTTCCACTCATATAAATCAATAAGATAAATGAAGTGTATATCTACCTACGTACCTACTGCGAAAAATAACTGAAACGTTTTGCCAACAGTTAGAAATTAAAAATTCTCAGAACCTATCCATTTTTGCTATATTTAATATTTTTTGCCATAAATATGAAGCTGCCGCCGTGAAAAGGGGAATCGACCTATCGCACATCTCTGGGATGGCCATATTTGCTTATGTTTACCTTATGAACAAACACAGCCTACCCAGATAAGTGCGATAGGTCGATTCCCCTTTTCACGGAAGCAGCTTTCGTTTATAAATCCCTGCATCAAATCATTTAAGCCATTTTGAATAATCAAGTCAAATCGAGTCATTTCAAATTGACTCAGCTATCATCTCCATCTTCTGCATTTACGAACATCTAAATTTACGAAGAAACAAAAACGTACTTTGACAATGCAAATGATTAGTTAATTTAGGGAAAAAAGTTGCAGGTTACCCCCAAATTCCATCAAAGTTGTCCCGTCTCTAATCCTGGAACAAGATTCGGGATATAAGGGGACATCCCGTATCCTGCTCCAGGATTAGAGACGGGACAATTTTAATTGAATTCGGGGGAAACCTGCAAATTTTTTTCACCCAAAAGGTTTATGTCTGTTTTCTTTTGTTGTGCAGGTACATTTGATGTGATGCCTCAACTGCTGTTATTGACATCTTTATTTATTTCTTTATCTTCACTATTCGAAACTTTGTATTGAGAACTCGTCCATGTGAATTTTATTTATCGGCACTTGCTTATTTTTACTTTGCAATCTGTTCTTTTGTGGCTCAGAGAGGGCAGGATCTCTCCCGAACTGACACCATTTTACACTAATCAGAATAAGATTTTTTAGGTTATTGGTATCAATGAGCTAAGTTTACGCGGACGTTTTATGCTTTAGTGCCTCCCCCCCCCGAGAAAGAGATCCTGGACCTGCCGTTGAATTTGTTTCGTGATAATAGAGTTTAAAAACCTATATTTTAAATTAGTTGCTAGTTTTACCCTTCCCGCCAAAGGTAATTTTTAATTCGATCTCGTTTCCGAAAGGGAAAAAAACCAATCCCGAACTGGATTTTGGGACGAGACGGATTTGTTTTACACCGGGGCGGGACTCAAGCCATGATAATCAGCAGAGAAACTTTGGGATTCCCTCAAAACCACAAGAAAAACAAATCGTATCTACAGATTATTCAGGAGGAAAATTAACGTTTCGCATTGGATTTATTATTTTTTAATTAAACACAAAAAGTTGTACACGTTTTATTCTCAAGTTTTTTTTCCCATTTATTAATTTGCATTATAATATTTTCAAACAGATAATGAAAACGAAAATATGGAAAATCCACTCCTATAAGTCAATTTAAAACTCCAACTTTGAACTTAAGTTGAAAAGTTTTCCGTTCCGTCAGAACGACCGCGCTTTTTTTCATATTTTCATACTTCTTTATTGCGTTTCTCTATAAAGCTGTTGAATTATGCTAAGTTACTATTAAATTAATTTTATGAAAAAGCTTTTTAACCATTTTTTTAAATGGGAAATGATATTAAAAGGAGCAAAAAAAAAACTAGGAAATGCATTAACCACATATTCTACATGCCCGGGCTTTGTAATGTTCGCCGGCATGCGCTTTAAAATTTTCAGCTCTTTCATTTTGTAAAACACGATAATTCCAGTAGCTTATATTTAACTTGCGGCAAAAAGTAACGGAGGAGAAAGTAAAACATCATCAAGTCTTTGTGTTCTTTACAGTAGCTGAAGTTTCTTTTTTGATAAACCTTAAACATTCGATAAGCTCGATCATATGAAAATCCCTTCATAAGTTCCCAGACTTGTTTGTTTAGCAGCGTCTGGCTCCTTGATTTAATACTTTTCACTTATAAAAAAAAAAGAAAAAAATTACCTTGTTAAAAGAAAAAGGAAGAAAAAGGCTCAACAACTTATTACTGCTGTTTTTTAACCGATTTCGCTTGCTAAAAAGGTTCCGTTTCAATATGACGAGTCTTCAAAGCTGATGAAATGTGTTAAAAGCTTTTGCAGCACCAAAAAAAAAAAAAAAAAAAAAAAAAAAAAAGAGAGAAGTCGCTTTTCGAAAATGGAAAGCATTAAACCAACCAAAAAATTTATATTTCGAAAGTCACATTTCAAGAAAAAATCTTTTCAAAAGACAAAAAAAAAAAAAAAAAAAAAATCTTGGAATTTCGCCCGTGATGAGGGAAAATTTTTTAAGAGATTTCCCAGGAAATTTGCGATGAATAGGAACAGTATGAGAGCCAGATCGATTGAGCATGTCACTGGTACTTTCATCTTTTAAGAAAATTAATTTTACAATACTCTGCTCAACATACTCATAATTCTTCTTATATTCTTAACTAAAAGCTCCGATCCAGATTTTCCCCATTTTGGAAACGTCCGCTTATTATAAGCTTATGAAAAGAAGGTTATTATCCTAGGGGGTAGCTTTTCACGATTCGAGCCCCATCTAATCGGGTAAAGGGACGAACATTTTGTAATGCAACACCCGGTTTTTTTTACTTTTTGTGTGACATTTTTTTTTCTTTCTTTAAAAAAAAAAAAAATTTTCTTTTGTTAACAGTATTCATTCTTTTTTTGCTGACTGAGGTTTCAAAAAAAAAAAAAAAAAAAAAAGTTTCATTTCTTTTTTTCGTGAGGTTTTTTTCTTTTGGATTCTAATTCCAGCTGTTGTGTTATTCCAGTTTCTTCGAGCTTAGTAAATATTTTCAACAGATCCGGACACTCTTTCATTCAAGAAAGCTGCGCAGAATATTTTTACTATTCAGCGTGTTATTCTTCTATTTACCCTGCTGTAAGTAGATTTTCTTTTCTTCCAATTTTGTATATTTTTCGTTTTTTTTTTTTAATCGAAACAAACAACTGGATATGATGTGTGAGGAAAAGGGGTCAGACCATGTAAAAATCGACATATGCTTATTATTTCAATCTGAGGTAAAGGAAAAATCTTTCTAGGCTAAGGGCCCTGCAGCACGCAATAAACGAATTCGTTACAATGCGACGTAAAAAAACGCGATCGAAGGAAAAAAACTAGTAATCCTCAAACCTTTAAAGTTCTCGTATTTTTCTTCTTTTCATCTGCCTTGGGGGGGAACTGACAACTGAATTAATATTAATTACAGGGATGACAGTCGGGCTTAAAACTTATTAAATGTTTTGCCGTAAAGAAGTGTCTTTTCGTCGAGATAGAAGTTGCCGTAAGGTATTTATGGATGTATTATTAATGTACGAGAACCTTCCTTCTACTAAGAAACATTGGAAAAGGGAGGTTGGGGGGGCTTAGAGGGGAAAGCCATGCTTAAAAAGTTGGGAATTGACGGTCAACAGGTGGGAAATGAAAAGTATGTCTGATTTCTTGAAAACTAGAGGCGGGGATGATTGATGAATTCTTATCTTGGAACTGTTGCTACATATTCAAATGCGACATGCCTCGGCATCGGGGTCATGTTCAATTCTTATTATATTAGGGAAGGTAGGCTGGGTAAAGGCACAATCGAATTTTGAAAGCTTGTCGTTTAATTATTTTTTTTATAAAAATATACGACATCTTGTGAGGATGATGGGAAGCGGCGTTTCAGCCGGAATGTCGAACTCTGGGGGGCACACAGAGGGCTGCACGGGGGGCTCTCTATTAAAACAGAAACAGCTATCACAGGGTCCGGATAAGGCATGCAACTGCAGTTTTCAGGTTTAAAATTTTTTTAAATAATTATTAAATAATACTTCAACTATTTATTGTTGACCCATTGTGATTGCTGATCTAATCCTTTTTTTATGGACATTAGTTAAATAATAATTAAATTGTTAGTTACTTCATAACGGCCAGGAACACGTTTGACGTTTCCGTTTGACGTTTTCATAGAATGATTAAGAAACAAAAAGAAAATAACAAGTTGCAGGAAAGGAAGATGCAGAAGCACTTGTGTTTATCTTACAAGGACCGAAATCCCAGGCGACGAGCAGAAAAACAAAGTAGGCTGAGGTGCGGAAATTTAAAAAAATCGCACGAAAATCAAAATCCGTATTGGAAATATTTGGCATTTCACTTTTAATTTACATGTTTTTTTAGAACCTATACAGGATAAAAAACCTATATAGGATTTTTCTGTAGACAGTTACTGCCCTGAAAAGGGGAATCGTCCTATCACACATCTCTGGGATGGCCATGTTTGTTTATGTTTAGCTTATACACAAACATGGCCAACCCAGACATGTGCGATAGGCCGATTCACCTTTACAGGGCAGAATAGTGCAGAATAAATAAATTCGTAGACGATTTTTATATTTTGCTACACATTCAATTTTTCACGTGTTGCAGACTGATCCGATTTTCTATTGTCATAAGTCTGTTGTATATATCATTCAAGGATTGCCGAAGGAAAACTATAACGCCGATAGAAATTAATACCCAAATATGTATCATTTCTTTCATTATGGAAAGCTGTATCATATATCTTAAGTAAAAACCAGATGCTTTATATTTTTTATTAAAGTGCATTTACGTAAAGATAACTAAGATGTTAAGCATTTTCACCATTGAAGGAATTGGGTGCAAATTTCAGTAGTATATTCTGCTAAAGCGACCGCACTTTTGTAATCCAGTTATAGCCAGGAGGATCGCTCCACCAGACAACCAAAACAAAAAAGTCCTGGCCTAGATTTTGTCATTTTTTTAAAATTGTGTTCATCACTTATTATACAGCCAATTCAATAATATCAGTTTATCTTCTTTTGCTTTAAAAAAAAATGGAATCGTTAAAATTTTATTGACTCTTATGAGTATTAATGTAAAATAAAATATTCACCATCTGATTTTCTTCCGGTTTTATAAAACCAAAACAGAAAAAAAAATCTCTTGGATTTTTAGGATGAAGTTAAAATTGGTTTATGGAATCAATATAAAAAAAATGGAAGAAAATAATAATAGTAGTCCTCGAACTCGAGGGATTTTGTATCAGGGCCGGATGTAATTATTACCACTCCCAAAGCGTTCCTTTTTTGCGTCTTTTTATCGCCCCTTAAATCCAGTCCCTCCATTTAAAATCGTTGTTTCAATCAAATTAAAAATCCGCTTCAATAACTTGAACCCTATTTTTTTCGACTTCAAGGCCATCTAAAATGCCTGCCCCTACGCCATAAGAGTGGTAACAAATTTCTTTTTTCATTTTTATTTTTAATTATAAGTAATTTTTTCTTTCCCCCTCTTTCTGTATTCTATCCGAGGTGGTCAGATTTCGGATCGATATTCAGTTGAAAGATATTGCAAGACACACCTCCGCCATCGCGGTTTCTGCCAAATATCCAAGAGACTGACCTTCTATGAATGACACTGATGTCCATCGTTTCGCAATATGCTACTAAATGTTCATAGGGCAAATTTTTATCAATAACATAAGACGTCATTTTTTACGACCAGTGACGTTTATAAGAAGATGAACAAAAAAATAAAATAAAAAAAAAAGGAAAAAAGAAAGAAAAATGTTAAACTTTGTAGTTTGATTCATGAAGGCAATAAGGCAATCGGGGCTATTTGTTCCAGGTGATGTGATCTAACCGAAAACGATTTGGAAATAAGAAGGAGGAGAAGAAAAATCGCGAAAGGAAATACATTATGAATGGTAATAAATTGGCGCCAAAGAGGAAAAAATCGGTAGAAGGTTTAAGATAAAAGTGGGAAGGAAAGATTTAATGGCGATGAAACTGAGGAACTAGGAAGGGCCGAACAAGCATTATGATAATTTTTTACGTCCTCGTATAAGTCTATCGCATTCACAAGTTCGAAGAGAAAAAAAATCAAAGAAATCAAAGCTTGTGCAGTCTTACTTGAAGACTGAGTAGTTATGCTTTCAGTTAATAATAGTTACGTTTTCAAAAAAAAAGAGTATAAAAATTACAGATTTAATTACTTTAGATATATCTTAACTCGATGGCTTTGTAATAAAATAGACTGTGACGTAATGATAATGTTTTCTTGAACTTGAGGACTCTTTAGTATTCAATAGTGTTGATGTGTGAATGTCTACAAGTTTGCTACAGTCTGTCACACGGTATAATGTCAATATGTTAAGTGCGTGTTTTTTTTGTTTTTTGATAATCGTGACCTAAGCGTGCAGGCATTATAAATATTTTTAAATCTGCGCTTTTTTTTCTCCAGTGTTTGAGTAGTTGGAAAATGTTTTGGCGGATTTTTTAGCACATCCTACATTTAAAAGAAAATTACGTAATATTTTTTTTATTAATAGGACACTACAATTTTTACTAAAATATCCTCTTTTTTTTCTTGAATGAGCAAGCATTTTATTTTTCAAAAAAAAATCGGACTAATTTCTATGACAAGGAGTGGAAGTTTTCCAATTATTGCCGGAATGACTGACAAAAAAATTGGGTTTTAGCACTGCCCAACAGGTTTTCGGTCCTCATTGAAGGTAATATTGTTATTAAAAATACGGGAACTGGATACTGCAAAGTCATCTCTGGCATGATTAATGATGCAAGGTCATTTAAACCATCCTTGCATCGTATTGTTATCTAAACGTTATTGTTAACTGTGTCATCGGTCTCATGAGAAGGGCCATATCTATTAAGTTCCATAGCGCCAAAATCTGCATAAAAACCTGAGGAAAAAATTACAATCTTAAAATTTACGTTTTTTTTTTCTTTTCTTTTTTTTTTCTTGCCAATTATCAATTTTTCCCTGTTTGATATGCCAGTCTGACCATTTGTCAGATTTTCAAGGTGTTAATGTCGAATAGGGAATGTTGTTTATTTTTTTGAACTCTCTGACCTTTTCTTTGGACAAAGTTGGGAACGTTAAAGAAAGAAAGAAAGAATGAATAAAAATGATGATGTCGGTATTCGCGAGTCACGAGACTAGGACAGTATAATATACCAGAATCATTAATAAAACGTCAAATTTAAAAACAATTACAACGTAAAGCTCGTGTAGTATGAAATACTCGTACCACGTAGTAGGATGTTATGAGTTTATGTGATATGGATAAAATTAAAGATGAGCCTTTACTTTAACATTCATTTTATACTTTAATTTCGAATTTAATAAACAAGCCATTAATTTCGTTTTTATTTATTGATTCATTACAGACTTGGCCGTCGTACTTCGGGAGAGAAAAATTCTGCAACCGACGAATATAAAAGTTTCGAAATCAATAAAAAAGGCCGCGGTAGTAAAAAAACATGGAGGTCTAGAAGACGAGGTAACGTATATCAAACTTGATTACAATTGTTTTATGGCTTATTTTATACATAAATTTGAATCGCTTTCTTCCAGATGTATAACCGTTGAAGAATATCGCGATGATGTAACACAAGCTGCTCGCGTACGAAAGTTTGGAAGGAGTGTATCGATTGGAAACAGTACGTACATTTTATAAAAAAATTTAAAAAGAAAACATAGGTTTTTAGACCTACCAAGCAAAATCAGTTAAGGAGGATTAGGGTTGATCAGCTTAATTTGAATTATTTATAATTATTTAATTAACGAACAAAGGCGCAAGGATGGTTACCTTGTTCCATCGAATCATTTCAAATGTAAAAAAATAGGATGCCTCGGTTTATAGGATACCTCCCTTTTTTTTTTTTTTATCATATAAAAATAAAGGGAAAAGTGCGGGATAAAATTCAAATTCTGAAGTTTGAAAGGCTGATATTTCAACTCATTTCCATGCCTTCCAAAATAACCCGCAAAAGTAATGGAAAATAACCGAAAACAAATTCCGAGAATCACAACCATGCTTTTCCTGCAACCATGCATGGTCCATTTTCAGCTATGAATAGTAAAATCTTTAAGAAAAATTGATGTTCCAGATTTTCATTAGGAATTTCGAATACTTAGATGGATATTTATCTAAAAAAATCCTGGAAATGTATTCAAAAATTAGGTCCCAAAGTCGCCTTTTAGCGAGAGAGAAGATTTTCTAGAAAATACAGTAAAACTTCAATAAGTGCCCAGTCTCTCCGGTCCATGAAAAATTTCCTTCTTGAAAAAGATACCATCTTTCAGTATTTCACTTGATTTAGGTTTTTCTAGCACTCTCCAAGATTTTGGTTTTTAGAGAAGCTTTGAAAAGACAGTCTGGTAGTACATAACTACTAAAAGAGGATTTAATTAGGCATCTAAACAAAATTAAACTTGTCCCTATCTAAAAATCCTTAGATGCCGGCAAAATTTTCCTAATAGCTAAGAACCAGTGTCGTTTTCGTTTTCTGTGACTTAAGAAACTGACGGCCTAATGGAGTTAGTTTGCTAACGACCAATTATCCTTCTTTTGAATATACGTCTCTAAGTCAGGACTATTGCTAAATGCAAAATAAGTTTTATCATTTTTAAAAATCCGTAATATTTATGCAGTCCGGTTGTATCTTTCAATCATCATGTTTTTTCTAATACGTCCACTGGTGAAAGTCCTAAGCAAAATCAACTTTAATTAAGCTAAATAATTTTATTTACGTTATTCGTCAATGAAAATTTAAACAGGATCATTAAAAGCCTGTAATAGTAAGTGAGGGGACAAAATAAAACGATTGCATTAATCCTCACATTATTACTTTTTGGTTTAGATCTAGTAATCTTTAAAAAATGTAAATATAAATTTACATTTTTAGGATCCGAAAACTCTCGATTTCTATAAAATTTTAAATAATTAGAAGTTTTTATATAAATCAAGATCAACTTGAAAATTTAAATTCTAAACATTGATAAGACCGATTCAAATTATTCAATATATAAAAGGGAAAAATAATTCTTTTTTAGTTCGCGAAATTTCAGTTGTGTGTTAACTTTAATCCAGGTAATAACATTATGAAATCTGTGCTTGTAATAGTGTTGGTGTTTTACAGAGGAGCCTATCCGTTGTACGAGGAAATGTCATAAATACAATTAGGTCAACTTTAAGTCCGATTTAGCTTTTCATCCGAGATAATTATTTTAAGTGCTTCTTTTCTTTTTTTTATCTTTCCTTATTTTTTAACGAAACGCACTCTGTTTATTTATTATGATAAAGGAAAAAGAAAACGGAGAAAACGAAAACAAAAAAGATAAAATGCTAATTAATTAAACGCTATAAAAACATTGTTCGGTTTTAAATAAAACAGAGGAGCGGTAAGCTATAACACGAGTGGATCTTATTAGAATTGATAACACAGTTTTATTGCTTTTTAGGGATCAAGGAGACGAGCAAAAACGTAACATGACGGAAGAGCAGATCAAGGACCGATGATACTATTTTTTTATTCGTCGTTTTTCTTTTCAAAGATTCCGTAGTAAGTATTTATACTGCAAAAAAAAAAAAAAAAAAAAAAAAAAAAAAAATACAGTTGATCTTTAACCTTTCAAAAAAAAATATATGCGTTTAAAGCAATATTTTGAAAGTTGCGCAAGTTTCTCTAATAAATTAAAACATCCAGTTAAATAAGCCGTGAATGGGACAAAGGTACACGATGATCCTTTTGTTTCGTGTACTGGGATAAAGTCAAAATCCAATGACTCTGCTCAGTGCTGCTGAGTACAATCTAAAGCGATTAAAACTCCAACGAAATAATTATTCGTAATCCCTCGATTTTTAAGTCAAAGTTTAACATACTTTTAACAACTTCAATGTGGATAACCTCCTTATTTATTCAGCTGACGTGACCAACGTAAGTTAAAATAAAAAATAAAGACCTCACATACGGTGGTCTGTTGCATTCACGGCACCTGACTGCTATTAAAAATATCCCAGGCCCAGCGCAGCGCCTCAACATTTTAAACTAGATCTGATTGCATAATCACTAAATAAGAGATTACAATATTATTACCTATTAGCATTATTTATTTATTTTCTCTCTCCTTTTTGTTTCAGGTTTAAAGAAGATCACTTGGACCTTTTTGGAAATGGAACCTGAAATTTCAAGAACGAAAATGGATTCAATCGAACAAACAGGAACGGGAAAGGTACCTCTAAAGCATTAAAATTAAAGGAAAATTAGGTACGAAATCGAATTCGGAAGCGGATTATTACTTATTCTAGCTTTGTTAGAAGTTTTGCAAATCGTAAAACGACGGAAGTTGGAATACTTCGGTCATTTTCTCAAGGACCTAAATATGAGCTTCTGAAGACGATCATTCAGGGGCATATTGAAGGAAAAAGGAGAATAGGCCGGAAGAACTTATCGTGGTTGCGTAATTTAGAGCTTGGACCGGCTTAAGTGTCGAGGAGCTCTTCAGGATTGCCCCCGATAGAGACGAATATAAAAGTCTCATTCATGGTCGCCTACGCCTGGACACAGGTGTGGCACCGTAAGAAGAAGAAGCTTTGTTATTGCCTGTTTTGTTTTTCATCTAAAATCTGAAATTTTAATAATTATCACAACCAGTTAAAATTAATAAGAAACAAAGCTTTAAGGAGAAATACCATGAATTTTTTTATTCTTCAGAAATTAAAAATGATTTTTTCTTATACAATTTACTGTACTTCAGTATGCTAGGTGGAAGACACTTTTAAAGAATTTCCTACAAAAATTTCAGTTTCTATATATTATGCAAATCATTTAAGTATAAATATTAATAATTTCTGTTATTTCTCAAACCTGCATTTTAATGAGCATTTTTAGAGTAAAAATTGTTAACTTATTTTAAGTAGTCACATTTTTTTAAAAGAATATTTAACGCTTAACTCATATTAAAAATAAGTAAAGGGACAGATTTTGTACGCAAATAATCGGCTTACTCTGACTGAAAAATTCCATAAAAGAAAAAGATCTAAAGATAATAAGCAGCTAAATAATTCGTGTACTTTTGTAATCCTAACGTAAAACGAAAATTTAAGCGGTCCAAAACTGTCAAAATGGACCTTTTTTATGTCTAAAAATTGTTAACTTAAAATTAACGGAGAGTGACTACAAGTCAATATTCGTTATTTCTGATACTTAAATAATATTAAGCCATAAAATCAGTCGTTTCTGGCTTTTTTTAGGTTTTGAGAGAAATCATACAAACGTTTCCTTCGAATTTTGTTGCTTTAAATTTGAGTGGAAAACTTTATTATCAACTTGTTAAAAATTAGTTACCAGTATACAGTATAAAATACTTATAAAAGTCTTATATCATAACTTTAAAGAGTACTTCTGCTACTTTTCTAACAGATTTATGAAAGAAATCGGTACATATATTTAAAAGACCTTGGCAGGTCGTGCTGTGACGGAAAATTTTTTTAATAATTAATAATTAATCCGTTTACTACTACTACTATTAGGAATCCAGTAAAGTAAGAAAACGTAAAAGTAAAGAAAAAAGTAAGAAAAAAGTAAGAAACGTAACTAATGGATAGTGTCCAATTTTTAAAGAATTGAATGCTATCATTCAAGTTCGTCAACTTTACTAGTTGATAGTATTCAATTGACTGATGTTTGTCAACTTTCTAAGAATTGGACACACCAGTCATCTGACTGAATTTTTGCCCTGATAATGATTTATTCAGTAAAAACAGCAGTATAGTACACATTAAAGAATTATCTTCCACTGTTGATTATACTCTTAATCTATATGGATTCTAAATTATCTTAGGTTAGGTTTGAAATGACGGTTGTAAAAGATGTACGTGAGAATAAGAACATTCTGCCAAAGTTCATAGAAATAGTATTAATTTTTACTACAATTTCTTTGAAAATATAAAATATATATTTATCATATTGTTAGTCATTTAAATTATTAATGATTGGTTACAGGTTTTTGCGTTACTTCATCACTTCATGCTCTACATCTACCCTGTAGATCCGAATTTGTTTGAAATCAAACGACAAATTCGGTTCTAGAGAGGTTTGTGTGGGGCATACAAATCTACACTGAGATGAGAAAAGACTGAAAGAAAAAGAAGAAAGAAGAAAGAAAATGCTATTTGATATCGCGACCTTAGAACCAAAGGGTGCTAAATCGACTCCCTTTGCCTAATTGACTTTTTTGCCAATTTTGATTCTACTTTAGGTGCTCCATCGACCCCTTACGCTAACATTATGAAATTCACCATTTTTCCCGGTTTTTCCCCTAATTTTTATCAAATTTTTATCATTTAGAACCTTTTGGCTCTTACTATATTAGTAAATAAGTTTGGAGCCAGAAGGAACTCTCATGTATTTCTTATGGGCAGCGCTTTTTGGTTCTGAATTGAATGTAAATTAAATTAAGTAAATTCAAATTCTTTCTACAGACTTTTTTTAATATTAAGCTTAATATTCATTGTATTGTTATGAAATTTTCAGGGGACGTAGTCTATTAGTAAGCAAACTGATTTGAAGTTGAATCAAATTTTTAAAATCAGCCATAGCTTAGATTTCATCAAAAGAAAGTTTTAAAACGCTCTTCTGTAAAATTTGCAAGTTGTTGATTTAGCACCCTTTGGTTCTAAGGTCGCGATATATTAATGTATGATGATATTGAATGGCATACCATGTTTAAAAATAGAAATCATAAATATGTTAAACCTTGATAAATTTCCTTAAATTTTTGTGTTTGAAATTGTTAAATGCAATACATTTTCTGAAAGATTTGATTAAGAAATACAGTATTCTATAAAATTAACGATCATTTATTACTTTTAAAAAAAATATTGCCGGTATAATGCTGTTCATTTATTTTATAATATTCAATGAAATGTACCCAATATAATTTACTCTTCTAACTCGAGTTATTTGTTTTATCAGCAATATTTAATCCATTTTAATATTGTTAAATAAAATTAATAATAAATGATTTAGGCCTAGATACGGTTAAAGAATGAAATGAAGAAGGTTCCTGATTTATTACACATGCATTTAAAATTCAATTTAATGTTAAACAGTTTCGAAGAGAAACTCCCCTAGCGGAAATTTTAATTGAAAAAACAAGATCGGAAAATTTTCTGTCTTGATCCTACATTGATCCAGTCTTGGGGGCCATTTAAACTGTACGTCAACAAAAAATGGGCCGATTCGACTCCCCTCTCCCCTTATTTTTTAATTATTTTATTTTATTTTACTGTATTTTCTATATTGCATTTTTAATTCGTTAACTGACAATGTCTAATGTTTAAATGTGATAAACAATGGAATGCTATACTCAATATACTCCATATACTCAATATACTTAATATAATTGTTCCCTTTTTGAATCAGCATTTCAGATACCCCCCCTCCAAAATTAAGTCAGATTTTGGCTAATCTTACGCCTCTTAAAAATAAATTTCAAAAACTACTTAATTTTTTTTTTCGTAAACCGTTTTAAGCGAACTGAAAAATGAATCCAATTTCAAAATTAAAGAAACTTTTTTCAAATGGATTTTTTTTAACACTGGAGGATTTTCTTGAGTAATTCCAATTTTTCTCAACTTTTCAAATTTTTCAAAATCTTTTTTGCAACAAAAATCTCACTCAACCAAGCTCCCCCCTTTGTCAGCAAATGACACCATTTGACATACCCCCTTCCCCCTAAAACTGGCTTCTTGGTAAAATTTCCAGTACTGCAAGGTATTCGATACCTTAAATCCATAATCTTAATAGGCTATAGTTACATTTAAGTAAATCTTTTTTTTTTTTTAAAGCCGATCCAAACTTGATCCAACTTAATATTTCCACCAGGGTCTAACACATGGCTATTTAAGATGTGATCGGTTGGCGAAACCTTTCCATCTATTGCCCTAAAGGAAAAGTGAAACACCGCTTTCGTTGGAGAATTTCAAAGTTTATTTTAGCTCAAGACGTTTTATTTCACTCACGTTATTTTATTCGAAGTATAAAAAAATATTAGACGTATACCAGAAAAAAATAATTGCCGTGATTAATTGAAATTTAACTACAGAAGTAGGTATCACTTGTATATTTTAAATTTTGATTCTGGAAACGTAATTAAATTTCTACAAATGATAATAAAATGTGGTACCTTTGTTAAATGAACATTTCCATGTCCTACATATCATTCTTCATTTCATTATTTAAATTGCTTAAAAGAAATACCAAGGCTTAATAAAAGTCTAAAAAGTACAATTAGTAAAATTAGAAGTTATTTTATTTTGGCTATTTGCCTCAAGCCAAACGTAGAACACATCATAAATAATTTAATGTTATTTGATTGACTTTTGTTATAAACCTTTTTTTCTTTTTTTTTTTTTAAATGATGAATCAGAGGGGAAAAAATTGGTGCAATCGGATCTGAAGACAACCCACAGCAAAATTCATCGGGTCGTATACTGGGAGGCAGGCAGGGTCTGAGAGAATCAGAGGGAATAACATTTGATTGACATCTCAAGGGGTCGGACAGACGGACAAACTGACAGAAGGTTATATTCTTATTAAATGTTGAGCCGAGGCATTCACTCGTAAATTGGACAAACCAATCACGAGTTAGAGTTTCTTCTCTAGAAGTTTTTTATTTTGATGCTGCACCCATTTCCAGCTGCCATTACATAAATATGTGAATCTTTCACATAGAAGCACCGGCTACAAGGGAACATTTTTTTTTTAAATATTTGTTACTGGAACTGTCATTTTATGAAGGAACAAATCCATTCAAGCTTATAAAACAAATTCATATACTGGCATTTTTTTATGTTTACTTAAAAGGTACCACAAAAATTGTTCCAGTGTGTACATAGGTTTTAATATGATAATAATTTTCTTGTACACTAAAGCCGAACTTTTAATTAAGGCTGTTGATGTATGATATATTTTTAATTTAACCAATTTTTTGCTTTTGATCTGCGTTATTTTTACTGCAAGTATCTAGCTCGGTTAGAAGAAGTATTTTTTAATATTCAAAAATTTACAAAAGAGATTTTAGGTTCCGAAAATCTATTATTTGAAAAATATTTTATGCCACTAATTCACTACTGAACATTAGAAACATATTCGGTAAACGAGTCGAACAAATTTTTTTCTCAAGATAGTCGGGAAAGCTTCGGATAAGTAGCGCAGGTTTGCTAACTATTTTGTGGAATGGTTTGCTAACTATGTTTTCATGTTCACCGAACATGTAAAAAAAACAGAATAACATGGTACATGAAGTCTGTTTAGTCGCCAGTTCTACTGAGAAAACGGGTTGTTTAGACCAAACATTCACAGTGTTTGGATTTTACCCAAACACTTTGAATGTTTGAATGGAATACTTCATTGTTTCATGCTAATATGCAAAGAGTTCCATCGAAACAAAAAAAGTGTTTGGGTAAAATCCAAATACTTTGAATGTTTGGTTCAAACAACCCGTTTTCTCAGTAGTTTGTAGAAGTCCTGAAACAATTACTTCTAGCATTGCAACAGAAATTTTGACATACCAACTGCGCAAAACGTGTACTGTATAATACAGTACATACATCTGCGTGAAGAAACATTATGCATATAATAAATTACAATTATACTATACGAAGAAAAAGCGAAATTGCATTAAAAATGTGGCATATATTTTGAAGATTTTCTATCCCTTTATAATGACGAGATTTTAAAACTATATGTAAAACATCAGTCTTGAGTATAAGGTTTATATGCATTTCCTACGCTTTGTCTCTACTAGAGAAATTTATTACATCATGTACTTGATTAAAGCACCGGAAGTGCATGCAGGGAAATCTTTATTCTGAACGCTCCGACAAAATAAAAACGTTATAATTATGGATGCTTATGATATGATATGGTTGTTTCCAATTATGACGTCATTTGTTTACTCCAAGCGTGCAAAATAAAAATTTGGAGACACCTTCCTGTGCTGAAATCTGTTACACGATGTAATCAATTACTCTCATGGAGACCTAGCACTAGTTGCTTATTCATTTTACATTTTTACTGGGAGAATCAATAACTTGTTTAATTTAATGAATCTTGGTATTTAATTGTAAACGATAACAAAAAAAGTTTGAAAGAATATAATAATAGCATGCTTTTTTTATATATATATAAAAGTAATAAAGCTTACCTATCTTAATAAACGGTATAATTTCCTTTTTCTTTTTTTTCCGTAAATTAATTTCTACAAAAAGTTTTTAAAACATTCTATTTAACTTGCTTTATTCAAAATGAAAAAAAAAAAATTAATTTTAAAAAAAATCTCAAAAAGAATTTAAAAAGAAATTTGATAAAGCTGAAAAGAAAATCAAAGCGTTTTGTATTTCAAAACGCAACTTTCTGGTCTGGAAACAGAAAGCCGAAAAACAAAAGAAATAAAAAAGATTATGCTTTATGTAAAAAAAATGATTAATTAATGAAAGCTCTACTTTTGCCATTGACTCTAGCTTGAGCAAGACCGCTTCAAACATGTCAACTCCAATTCTTTATACAATAACTTAATAATTTTTGTAAAAAAGAAAAAAAAATTATATGCTTATTGATTTATAAAAAATAAATAAGCCGGATTTTAAAATTTTTTAGTGATGGGTTTGAGTGTGAAGTCCCCATAAAGCCTTATCCCTAAAAATCAAAGTATAAAAATAAGGTTTGCGCTTACATGTCTAATTCTTTTGAAAAAAGAAATTCTAAAGAAACGTTTCGACCGCGCGGCGGTCTAACGAAATAAAAAGGTTATGATACAAAAGAACTCCCGACAGTGTCCATGTTTGTTATTACTAATGATTAATGATATCTCGACAATCATTACTTTGAATGCGCAGACATACCAGCCATGCTACCGGAGTATACGAAGGTAAGTGAGGAAACTTGTCTCTCTACCCACATATCCATTTTCATTTTTCTCGTTTTAATATTCGTCATAAAGAAAAAAAAATGCAAACCTGTTTAATTAAAATTTTTTTTTAGAATGATTTTGATATTGAAATTTAAAAGATTTTCTCTTCGTGGTTGCACTTGCCACTCCTAAAAAAATGTTTAACTGTTGATAGTCGGGAGTAATGGAAATGATTAAATAGCTATATGCGGGAGGTCAACGATAAAGCAAAATGATAGTGTGGAAGTGAACAGTGTTTTTTTATTAGGATGCCCGTTAGGAGGGGTGTAAAATATTTTTGTGGTGTCCCCTCTTAAAAAGTCTCCAAAAAAAAAAAAAAAAAAAAAAAAAAAAAAAAAAAAAAACATTGTATGCAAAAACTTGAGCTCTGTATCTCTACTCTAACACATGCCTGTAAGCACTTCGATTTTCCGATTTGCCTGTAAAATAGGCAAACGAAAATAAGATGACCGGAGTCAGTTACTACTTACTTGTAGGTATCATAAAAATTTCAGAACTTCAATCCGACCTTTTTCCAGTGCTCTGAAGTTGGTTAGAAACTACGTTTAAAGGCCCTTTTAGGCAAACTTCAGAATTCTAAAGTCATTGGAAAATGAGCTTATTGAAATTTTAATCCAGTGTGTCGGAGGTCAACTAAAGTGCCTCCTTGCTTTAGTTCTCTCCCATTCAAAAGTAAAGAGAACTTTCTTTCAAATGAGAGACATGTTAGTTGACTCCGACGTTCGGAATTGATACCTATCGTACATATGTAAGTAGTATCTAGCCCCAGTGATTGAATTAGTCTATTTATTTATTTTTCCTTTTTTGTATAAATACTAACGTCTAGCATAAAGCGCTCGAAAATATTTCACGTCGGGTTTAATGATCAACTAGGCAACGGGCATTACATACATGGTCTACAAAATGCAGTTGCTTCACAGACAAATTTTTAGATCTCTGACTCAAAATCTTTTTTTTTTTTTTTCTTTTTCTTTTAATCCAAAATCCAAGTATAAAACGGGCCGTTTATGTCTATTTTGTCGGGTTGTTTGTCAGAAAGAAGGTCGTACATTAAAAAACCCCCAACTAAAATTACGATTTGGAAAACTTCAATAGCTGATCATAAGAAAACCTTTTGCACATTGGCTAATTATAAGCTTTGTAAAACAGATAACCTTAAAACTACTTATTGTTACAATTCATCATGGTTTTACAATACATTAATTATAGCTGAAAATAAAAGGGGTCAGAATCCGATTCCGGTGCCGGCCGCGGCAGGCCGAAATCTCGATTCGATACCGATGTCGATTCCATATTATTTATTTAAGTCCCGATTCCGATTCCGATTCTGGCACCGACATTCGATGCCGATGCCGACGCCACCAAACATCGATCATATCCAATGCCTCTGATTCCGATTTTAGTGGAAAAAAAAAATCATTGAGCCATTCTGGGCGATTTTTAAAATCAGGGGTCCGATTCCGATGCCGGTGCCAAACGCGGCCGACTAAATGTCTCGGGCCAATGCCGATGCCAGCACTAACAATTTCCCAGTGCCAATGCCGGTCCCGATGCACCGGATGTTAAGAAAAATCAAATGTCGAAGCTGGCATCGGCATCGGCCAAAATTTTCAAGCTTCGGACCCCTGGAAAATAAGTATGTAGTAAAGGGAGTTTTCCATTCAAATTAAATAAACGACTCAAGCTAAAAATAGGGATATGAAATTTTTAATTGTGGAAAAGTTCCGTAAGCTTTGATTGAAGCATAGGAGCTTTTTTCAGCCTTATACGAGGCTTGGGGCTTCGAAACCCCTACTGTATTTTTCTTTTTTTTTTTAACGTGGTTAACGGATTAACAGAACTCTTTAATTATTATTTAAAATTATTATTCAATAAATGAATATGAAAAATTAAGCCAACATGTATTTTTCATATTTATTTATTGTTCCATGGAATCCAAAAATCGCCTTTTTAATTAATAATAATGGAAGGAAACAGCTTGAGCATTAAGTTATCACATAGCTAGGGGAAAAATAGAATATAAATAAAACAACAGTTAATAAGCATAACTTAAAGTAAAATAAATCGATGATTGATTTATTTCTATCGATTTTTTAAAAATACCAATAAACTTAAAGCAAAAAAAAAATCTATCAAATTTTGCTGTTTCGATTTTCCAAAAATCTTAAAATTATTAAACTCTGATCCACCCTAACCAAGTGTAGCTTAGTTTTGACAAAACAAGCATTTTTTTTTTTTTTTTTTTTTAAATCATTTTTCAGTTGATGGCTTTAACTGATATTCAGATGCGATCTCTAGAAAACATTTGAAAAATTTTGAGTTGAAAGAAGAAAAAAAAAAGCAAAGAAAGAACTCTAACCATCCCAAAATATGTTAAAGCGGATGCCAAAAATATAAAAGAGAGGGGAAAAAAATAAGTAAAATGGCTGCATTGAGAAGTTCTAAACAAAGTCTTTGATTAATGATGTAGCTGATCAAAAGTTGAACCATTTCGATGGTTTTCATCGCTTTCATATGGAGGGTTAAGTTTTTCATCTGACTTGAAGGAGAAGTAAGTTTCAGAAATCTATATTTTGCAATTATAATATCGTGAAAACACATTGGATCTGAGTTTCCCTTATACCTGTGATACATTTACTTACAATTTTTGAGAGAACAAAAAATTGATTTCCAGTATTTTATTTTATTATTTTTTCTAGCAAAAAATAAAAAGCATGGCTGGAAATTTCAAGAATATCAAACCCCCTGTTCGATTTTACATGACCTTTTTTTCCAGTTAATAATTCTAATACTATTTCTGATGAGGGTTATTCTAAAACATAATTTCCTCTATTATTATTATTTTTTTCTTTTTTTAAAATAAATGCCGATTGCGCAGCAAAAGCGAACTAGAATTCTTTTAATTGCACCATTTAGAGCAAGAAAATTCTATGCATAAAAATAAATGCAATATTCCTCGTCATAGCTGATATTGAAGTGTCCGAGACCGGTTACACGAGTAGTGTAGGTTGCATTTCAGACGGACACTGAATGGATTAAGCAAGCGGATGATTATAGTTACATCCGTAACTTTGAACTTGTCGGAATCGAACGAGATAAATTCCTATATGAAAGATAATCTACTTGTCAAATGTCAATTCACTTCAAAGCCCACTTCATGCCACACAAAGACTACCATTTTCAGTATCTCTGAACGTTTTAAAAGTCAAGTTTTGCCTAAGTTATTTTTTAATTTAAAATAAATTTTAAATATTGCAGTCTACCCTGGACTAGGTATGAGTGAATAATCATATAAAGATAAACAGGTAGGATGGAAAGCTAAGTAAGCAACAAATTGAACTATTTCCGAATCCTATTCTCTTGTAAAGATCAAATTGCGTTCTTTTTAATGACATATTGCTCAAAAATTGAGTTTTTTAGTAAAACAGAATCTGAAGGCGAAATTTGAAAAAAAAAGTTCTGAGCCTTTTACAAACGTAATGTTACGCAAAGAAAATGAAGACCCATATCCCTGGTAGAAATCGGCCGATATCGGAAAATCATATACTGACACGTAAGGCATATCGATCTTGGTTATATGTCGCCTTTGGTGACCGATTTGCATCTGAACTTAATCGAGGCCGATCCGTGTTACGTTTCAGAATGATTTTCGGACACGGAAATGACATCAGACCAATGCCGTTTCATTCCAAATTTTCACCAGGGAAGCTGGACATAAAACCCTTGAATTCTTACGAAATATCCGCGCACAAGCCTCGGTACAGAAAATTCACAATGTTTTTTAGTCACCATGGCTGAATTTATTCTACGTCTGTGCCATGTCTCATTAGAAAGGTATTTTCAAAGGGTTTTTTCGTTACATTGAATTCTATTTCCGATTCGAAAACATGCAGCAACTGGTTTCTTTAGTCAGAAAGTCTGAAAATTAAATGAGATATTTAGAAAATTAAATATTTTGAGAATTAAGTCTTTAGGAATAATCACTCATTGAATTATTAAATTATTATTGCTTGGGGGTCGTACATAAATTACGTAAGCACATTTAGGGGGGGAGGGGGTCCAAATTTGACATCTTACTCATAAGCTAAGCATAGGCGAAATGGGATAAAGCGTGCAAAAAGGGCCTAACCCATGCTTACGTAATTTATGCACGACCCCTTGTCATTAAATTTAAACCAAAATAAAATAAAATAAATAAAAACGTTCAAAAGATCTTCGAAAAATGTTTCTCTTAAGCGTAACATTATACATCATTACGACTACTATAGCTGAATCTCTGTTTCATATTTCTTTTAATAATTCTAGGAAATTAGGAAGGTTTGAATATATTTTTACTCCAGGATAATGATCGAGTTGTTGTTGTTGGTCATTCTGTCCAAAGACAGGATCGAGTATCACAAAATTATGTTCTTCTACACTACCAACTATTGGCAGCAACTTGAAAAATCTTAAATTTATTTGGCACAGCATACTACATTAAAGGCAACTTTATCATGGAATTAGTATCGTTAGGATGTTAATTTGAAACACATACACATAAACAACCTTTATATGTGATGTCTGAATAATAACTAGATTCACTTGAAATGAAAAAAAAAAAAAAAAAAAAAAAATGTTACATGTGATGTTTGAATGATAACTCGATTCACTTGAAATAAAAATGAAAAAAATGAGAAAAAAAAAATTAGAAGTAACTTATTAAGTATTACAAATCGATATTACACGTCGATTAAATTAAAATTAAAATCCGTAAACGCTTGTTGAATATTAATTAACATTATTCAAATGTAATATTTTTTTCATTTAAAAAAGCTACCGCATATGATCATGCATTTTAAAACTTAGGCAAGCAATGTATATACGAAATAATTTTTAAAAATGACAGCGCTTCAAAAATGTTTAACTTCCAAGCCAGCTAAGATAAATTTTTCAGTGTTCTACCAAGGGATCATTTTTTCCTATTTTCTTTATATATTGATTGCCAACTCGTCCCAAATGATCTCATCCTAACCTTGATGACGAGTATGACATCCGATATTCTTGATGTTAAAGCGAGCTTTTGTTGATTTTGGCTTTGTAAACGCCGACTCGGCAAGAAAGAGAAAAACATTAGTTACATAAGCGACGAAAAATGTTATTAAAGAAAATAACGAAAATGTTACACCCTGAAAAACGTAATAAGAATAGCGATAACTTATTTCCATCGACCCTGTCATTCGCGAAAAGACTTTTTCAGTGTCATCGGGAAGCTGCGGGAAAAAACCGATAAGGAATTGATAATGAAACGTCAGGAATGTTCTTAAAGTAAAAATTGTTATCAAAAAATAGTAAAACGACTTTATTCAAACGAACTTTTCTTACAATCCCCTTCTTTTCTTTTTTCTCCTTTTGTCCCCCCCCCTTCCCCCTCCCCCTCTTTTCCCATTTCTTGAGACAGAGACTTGTTTAAAAAGTTTCCTTCTTATCTGTCATTTCACTGTCTACTTGGGAAGTACATTATTAACGATCGAACTTCTTGCAATTAAAATGGAAAACATCTGAATCATCATTTTCGCTTTCGTTTTCATTTCTCTAAATCCTTTTTTCCAATAAAATAAGCAGGAGGATATAAGAAGTTTCCTTTTAAAAAAAGAATCTTATTTTCTTTTTCTTTTTTGTTTTTCTTTCTCCCAACCGGTTTCAAACAGCGAAATTAATTAAAATTGAGGGGTCTGTTCTAGAAAATAATACTGCTCACGATAATTAATATCAAAGATATAACTGCGTTTATCGAGTTTAGGGGAAATTTTATAAAGATGTCAACAGCGTTTTTTTTCTTCTAGTCTTAACTCTACGCAATATAACCAAACAAGTCCAACCAAAACTGTGAAGAGGAAACCCACAGGTTTTACGTAGTTTTTTTTAGTCCCAAAATGAAGGATTAAGATTCATCCGATTACTTCCTCTAAAGTTCATTACGTTTACAGTGCTAATAAAAGAATCTCTTGCGCTTAAGGATCGGGGGGAGAGGGGATCAATTTAGTATTTAAAAAAGGAATCAAACGACTTTCTTCCATTAAATTCTTTCAAGAAGGTTAACAGCAACAAATCTTTAAAATCATTTATTAAATGTTGACACTATATAGTTATGTTTAACCCTAACGAACCACTGAGTAAATAGACTGAAAATTTGAATATGAAAAAAAAAAGGAGGCACAGTACAATAAACACCGCTGATACCACAACCTTTCCTGAAAAAGCATTTCAGACCTATGGCTGATTTAATATAAAAGTTGATAAAGGGTGATGGACAGCTGGATCGAAGGATCGTGTTCAAATATAATTAATTGAAAAAACTTTACGTATAATAAGCTGGAAGATAAGCCTAGGATCTACAACAACGCTATATAAAACAACGTTTTTACATAAGAAAAACACGCGATAACGGTTTAATCATGTATTTTTTATTCAAAACATTTTTAACATGGCTGTTGGGATATTATTCACAAATTCAAAACTTCTAAGCAAGGTCTGTTTTTTTTTTTTTTTTTTTTTTTTTTTTTTTTTTTTTTTTAACGAACGGGGAAAGTTCTCACGGAGGATGTGAAATATAATCGCAGTTTGTCTATTCGTACTCTAAGAAAAAAAATTCTTTTTTTTTTTTCCTACAAAAACAATGGCCTTATTAAGATTCATACATTCCAAGTTCCTGCCAAATCACTCTGAAAGGCGTAGGAAAAGTGAGACATTGTTTTTATATTTACAGCTTTTCCAATACTTTGGTAACAAGAGAAAATGTAATCGAAAATGATTGATGGCGATGAAAAAGTCGAAAGCTTGACGCTTCTTAAACTTTTTTGAAAGTTTCTAGAAACTTTCAGCATCACTCATAACCGATTAATTTGATTCCGGTTATGCTTTTCGTTTTTGCATGCTCTGCTGTTGTTGTTGTTGTTGTTGTTGACGTGCTTTTAAATGCTTTTTCGAAGTCGAAAAAGCCTAAAGTGAACTCTCTCTCAAATTATTTTTTAAAAATCTCGCATCTCTTGTTTAAATATGCTGGCGATATCGCGAATTCAATACATCTATAGTGCACCCTTTTTTACCACCCTCACCCAGACATTGAAATGCAAATAATATTGGAACAATACCTTACGGTATAAAAGAAAGTATTAGCAAAAAAATGAAGAAAATAAAAAAAAGAGTTAACTAGGAGTGAAAGAAAACAAGGAAGGCACAATGGACACATTCAAGCATTGTCAAGTAGATCAAAGCATGAAATTCGACAACAATACTTTACTATCTAGGTCAAATTGTGATAGATTATCCATCCTTAAAGTGGTTTTTTCTTAAAGACAAGTTCATCATTGACCACCTGGACGAAGCTTTTGTGCCTTGGGGACCACAGCTACTTGAATACATCGTTTTGAAGTTGAAGATGACCGAAGTAATAAATCATTATAAAAACCCTTACTTAACTTTTTAATTAGCATATAAAGGAAAACGCGAATTTCTAAAAAAAAAAAAAAAAAAACCTCAGGCACTAATACAGACATTAGCCGAATTTTTTTTTTTTTTTCTTATCCATCCAGAATCAATGAAATATCTTCAAACAAGCCATGAATTTATAACAAAATATTGGATATTGCGTGTTATAACGTTTCACATGAAGTCTTTGCTGTAGGAAATAATTTCCTTTGAGTTTAAAATTTGCTCTTTTGTTCCGGTCGCATTGAAACTTATTTGCATAAACTCAAGAAGGTAATTTAAGGGATTCCTTGCGTCTAGCTTTTAACGGTTCAATTAAGATTTAAGTAATTGGGAATTCTTTCTTCCGAGTCCAACAAAAATTTAAGGAAATCTTATATGGCAATACTACTAAATCAAAATCGATTTGACTGAAAGGAATTTACTTCTTATAAATAAAGTGCATTTTGTCTGAATGAATTTTCAGTGAAATAAAGGAATCTGGAAACAAACGTAATCTGAATAACTTTGTCAAAATGAATAATGTTTAACATAGTCTAGAAATGATTTATTCTTAATATGAAATTTTCCAAGCTTGAAAATTGTAAATTATTTGACAAAATAATCTGACTACATGAAAACTCACAATTTCTCGTTTCTCTATAGATATGTTATGTATCGAACACTGGAAAACTAAGGGATTTTTTCGGCGGGGGGGGGGGGGGGGGGTGGGGAATGAGGAATGGAGGTGAACGTCTAAAATTCGGCCAAAATTGAAATTCTGTCTATTAAAGGATTAAAAATTTAATTTTCCAAAACTTCGTATGCAATCCAGTGTATAGTGTGACCTGTAGCTCGAGTGGGAGGGGGTGATTCCTGGTCCTGCCAATGGCTTTAAAATCAATAAGAAAATAATTTTAAAATAATATTATTTAGAATAGGATCATCTTTCCTAAAACGAGTCCTTCAAATTTTTTCATTCGGGGACCGTCGAAAAATTACGTTAGCATTTTTTTGGCAATTTTTGACCCCCCCCCCCAAGTTGCGTTAGATTTCGGTTACCCCCTTAAAGTTTTTTAAAAAAATTAATATTAAACATTAAAAAAACCTGAAATTCTTCGGAACTTAAATTTTGGAAAGAAAAAGTGTTTTTATTTTATTTATTTTTTTTTTTTTTTTTAAACTTAGAGTAAATGCGCGGGTAAAATTAAAATCGTTTTATTTTTTAAGTGAGTTAGGTTACATAATTTAAAAAATTTAAATTGTTTTCATTTTTGCACGTTTATTACAAATGGTAACGTTAGATATGTAAAACCCTTCCCCTCCCCCCCTTGTCAGCAAAAGTTATCATTTTCAATACCCCCCCCAACGTACGAACGTAATTTATGGACGGCCCCCAATTTTTGAAAAGCAAAATTGAATTCCTGGTTGGTGAAACGACACACTATGACATACTATTTTTTTTTTTTCAGTTACATTCTCACTATTTTTCTTCTCAGTCACATTCATCACTATTTTTTAGTCTCAGTCACAGTCTTTTGTCACACTATGACACACTATTTTTTTTTCTCAGTAAAAATAGCTAGTCGAAAAATCGGTCACTGGTCCAAATGCTTACTTATATATGCCTTTGAACCTAGGTACAAAAACCCCGTGCAACTTTTTTTTCGTAGATAAGGGGGAATAGCAATGTTTTGAATTTTACATAAATTTTGAAGGCCCCTCCTTATTTATCGGAAAAAGTTGAACCGGTTTTTTGTACCTAGATTCAAAGGCACGTATATAATAAGTATTAATTTGGACCAGCGCAGCGGCCGATTTTTCGACTAGGTATTTACTGAGGAAAAAAAAAAGTCAAATAAGAAAATTTTCCATGTATTTTAAATGACAAAAATGACGTTGCTACAGGCACCACTTTGAGTTTAGATGGAGGCCCCAAACTTTGCACACGTTATTTTTGAATTATTTGGGAATATTTTAGGGGGCGCTACCATTAGAATTCCGTTATCGGCTATGGAAGGGCCACCTTAACGTCCATACGGATGTCTGAATATCGAAAGGGTTCAAATCGACATTCGTCATCTCCAGGTTTTTGCAAAAACAATATGGGAGAGATTATCCATAAATTTCTATGGTGTTTTGGTCCCTTTGTATAGGTAAAAAATCCTACTTTTTTGTGATTAGATTAGGCGATCTTTTCAGTATTTTTTTTCTCAAAGCTGAATCTGCTTAAACGAAAAAATTGAAAAGCTCCCTAGTTGTAAATTAAAAAAAGAAGTTAAAGACGTTTTAATTCTAGATATAGAATAAACTAACTTTGTAAAAGCTTCCTGTACATCGTCAGTTAAGTGTAGATATTTGAAAAAAAAAAAATGAATTTATAGTAGTTGGCTATGATGAACTACGGAAATCCAGTACAAACTTTTATAAATTATACCCTAAAGTCCACGTTTACCCTCTACGCAAATGCACTGCGATTTTACTTTACACGACGGTTTTACTGTAATCGATCACATAAAAAACATTCGTGAAAAGACTAGTGTTTAAATCCAATGACTGAATATATGTCACAGATGACACATTGTCACAAATTACGTAGCTGACTTGTCATTACAAGAAAAAAGTTTCATAAACTAATAATAATATGAGAGTCAGTTAAAGTGGAAACCTTTGCCCTATCACGTAGAATTGTTAGAAATCTTACACCTTCATTTTTAAAGGCGACGAAATTTAAATTTTATTTTTCCCAGAATTATAGGTCAGAAAAACCTTGCTTTCCTAGTGGAATGGGGACGCGAGGTTTTGAATTCGAATTCTTTTGTAACTGATGCATCGACGAGTCGGTTCCAATTTACTAGATATGAATCGCGTATCCCTCATTTAAAACTGCTACTGAAATATGGTTCAATTCAAAAAAATGTCAAGGAGTGTGGTAAGAAGACTATTTTTTTTTTAACTGAAAAAATGTTTCAAATTATGCAGAACTAAAATGACGTATCTTCAGTGATAAAAATTAAGAATTAATTTTTGAAAAATAAATTCCGAAAATTGTATTTGAGGAAAAAAAGTTGGAAAGTCTACCTACATGTAAATTTTAATTTTTACATTAAAATATAACATGATTACCTTACTTCCTACCCGATTTTATTTTTGTTTATTTTATTCATTTTTTTCTTCAGGAGCTAATATTATGTTTTTCATTTCATTCACCGTTTTCTAGCTGTGCTTTAAAACTAACATATACATATTTACAATGCATGCGAAATCTTTGAATGAAATATTAAGTATGTTTTCTCCGAAGGAATGGTGTCTCATTCAGAAACGGTTCATCAAAGTAACCTGTTCAAAATTAATGAACTGGGCTACCTAATTGATCAATAACCAAGGGTAGTATTACATAAGAAAGCGAATTTTTGTGTTAATTAAAGCTTAAATTAAAAAAAGCAATGATTTAAAAAAAAATACTTATACGCACTTTCAATTTTCTTCTTCCCGTAAAATTCGCGAAAAGCCTAATAGATTTTTAAAAAACAGAAAGTAAAGGAAAAAAAGAGAGCAAAATCGTGTGAATATATGTGGGTGGTCTGATGGTAGATATTCATGGAATCCTGATTTGAAACGGTTTTTCCTTCTTTCGGATTTCAGTGTTCACGGAAAAGGGAAAGAAAAAGCAGAGAAGGAGGACAGGCCTCGGGAAAAGATAATCAATCACTCCTCACGACGTTGCATCTTTCAACCCTCGTCTCACCCCCTATCACCAGGTGGGGTAGTGCCCCAATCTCTTATCGCTCGTCCAATTCTTATCTGTCATCTCCCTCACTTTAGAGACACACTAAGAGTTTCTCAACAGTGAAATTCTCTTTTTGACATTTTTCGAGGGGTGGATAACCAGCTTACATAAAAACAAATTCTCATCCATCAGTCTTATTTTGTTGCAAACGGATATGCGGATGAACTACTAATCATAATTATTACACGAGTTGAGGTGGAATATTTAAAAAAAATATTTTTTTCCCGAATATTTAAGGGCAATTTAATCAAAAAACTGTGAACTTCAGAAAATTTTGAAAGTAATGTGATTTTTTTTTTAACGATTGACTCTGATTTAATTACATTTAGACTACTTCTTTCATTAAAGCGTGAAATATGGGCTTTGAACTGGTAGACAAAGAAAAATAAATTTAAAGTTTTAAATCGAATTTTTCATTTTTTTCTCTGAAAATATCGCTATATGAGCAACACGATTGGGCGATATTTTTCTTCCAGTCAGTCAATGTGATCTAGGAATTCATGCATAGCGCATGTAAGCGAGTTCAAAGTTTTCTTCAAATTTCGCATTTTAATTACATTAAAACATTTCTAGGAAGTCTTGGTACGACAGAAAGTATGGATATAGGTCGACATGATAATTATCTGCGTGACTTGATGGTCTTCCGTTAATCTGAAGCAAAGGGAAATTAATGTCTTCTCCACAGTGACGAACTAAGTCGTATGGAAAGAAAAATGAAAAAAATCATTAAGGAAAATAAGGAAAAACAGGATTACGAACCGATCTGTAGTAATGAATTCTACTCACAGTTCCCCATTTCTTCATGGTTTGAGCTTTCATTTTAAAAAAAATGTAATATTTGTTATCTTGCTAACGCAAGGATTTATATAAGAATCTTGCAGATATTCTTAGAAGGGGAATTCTTAAATCCCTTGAATTTTCAACGTATTGACGTATAACTTACAAAATGTGCTTTCAGGACATTAAAAACAGAAAATGTTTCACGTTTTGACCGAAACGAAAAAACGTTTACGCGGAAAATAACACGGATAATTTTATGATTCTCACGTAATTTTTAAACACATATTTCCTTCATGAACATATATTTGAAGTAAAGTTTAGAAGAAAAATTCATTGCTCTAAATTTTTTCCTTGCTCTTATTTCCACAGAAAAAAATTAGTACATAGCTTAAATATATTTAATCGTTTAAATTAATTTCAGTCAATGGTTTTCCAAATTAATTTGAATATAACTCTATTTTTTTTTAGATTCTGCTTGTGCTTGAGGTCATGAATAGATGAAACTAAAAAGCGAACAGATATTTCTAATCCAAATTAGGAATGTAAATGGAACTATAAGAAGAGTCACAACCTATCTGCGATTTTTCAGGAGACGAAACTTATTTACTTGGAATAATTACCTCGGGGGAAAAAATAAACTTTTACGGTAATTGGCTACCAGCAAGGCATCAGCAAAAAATCAAATGTTTTAGTTAGAGGATGATTATTGAGAACTGTCTTCCATTTTGAGAAACGATTTATAACGAGTTGCAACAATCAAAGGTTTAATGCAAAAGAATGGAGAAAAGAAATCTGAGATCCGTCTGATCTGATTCGGATATCAGTCTGATAACAGCGGTTACCATAGCAACGAGAACGAACTGATATCAGATTGATATCCGAAGGAGATCAGATGAATGTCAGATTTCTTTTCTCATGAGAATTCAGAAAAAAGAAATGTTTTGAACAAGCTCTGTCTTAGGGGTCATTCAAGTGTTGCATAAGCATGTTAGAGGGGAGGGGGTTGTTAAATTCTCAAGTAACCGCAAAATAACCTATCACTGCTCAAAGCAGGCATTTGGGAATCAAATTTTACGTAATAAAGGGGAAGTGGGCTTTCAAAAAACTTACTTTAGATTTTAAGGGAGGGGGGAAGGGGTAAAAAATTGCCAAAATCATTCTTGAGCAGTACTTGAACGGTCCCTTCCGACTATACAGCAGTGTTTCGTAAAAAGCAAAAACGCTTTGTGACAATGCAAAAGGTTTTTCTCGATCTTTCTCGATATTTTATAACCATTGCCAAATAATAATCATGGCGTAATGCATGATTTATTTGCGATTTGACTAATTTTCGGGTTTTCTTAAACGGGTTCCTTTCCCTCCAAAAAAAAAAAAAGGACTTATTTAATGGTTTTAATATTCAATTTAAAAAATTAAATGCAAAGGTTGCTTCTTTACAACATATTTGCATTTTTTTCAAGTGATGTTTATTTAAGCAAATGTTTTGTCACAACACATTTTTGCAGTCTCATTCGTCATTTTTTTTTCTAGTGTACGAGAACTTAAGAAAAATCCCTGCACAGATTTCATCAGTGACAAACTAGGAACTGCAATAGCGGCGGGGTTCTTTCCAGCCTTAGACTGGCTGAACTTATGTTGACCGCCTTTAACGAGAGATTGGAGTTAAAATTTACCACCGATCATCTTGGTTTAACAAATTGGTGAAAATTTAATTGACTAATATGCACCAATATAATTGGTGAAAATTTAAATAAAATATACCCGCCCGAACTAATTTAAAGGTAAAAAAATTTTATGTTAACAACCTAAAAAAGGGCTACACATTCAATATGTAACACTTTTTATGTTAAAAGTTGAATGTAAACATTTTTATGCTGACAAATGACGATTGTTTATTGGTTGATCAACAATCAGATTGATGCAACACAATCGTTTTATGTAAAATTTACATAGAAAATATATGCAGCCTCTTTTTTTACTAGCAAAATATGTTACTTTTAACATAAAATTTTTTACCGTGTATAGGAAAACGCTCATACCATAGGTGTGGTAGTGAATTTTCGCATGCTTTAGTTCATTCCAGTTGAGGAGCAAAATATAACTGGGGATTTAAACTAATTTTTATATCTAAACACACTTAAAATCACGCTTAATTCACGCTTAGTAAAATTCGGTCCGAAATTTATTTCGGGGCGATAATGTTTCAAAAATAAAATTAAAAAAAAAAAATAACTGGGGATATTGAAGTAACAAATTAAAAATATTAAAATGAAAAATTATATAAATTTATGATAAACAAAAAAATATTTTTAGCTGCTGACATTTTCCCATAAAACAATTCGTGCAATTGCTCGAACGAAAACTAGGAAATTTACCATAAATCAGAATAATATTCGAACTAGAATAATCAGTCATATTAGATAAGCAATGATCAAAAAATTATTTAGAAAAAAAATGAGCAATTCGGTAAAATGTGGTAAAAAAGTAAAACTTAAAATTATTTCCTATTTCCCAACTGAACTTATAGCTTCTTCGACAATATCTAAATCATTTACTGGTAATTTTACATGAAAAATGTTACGGGTATAGTGAAAGTTGCAACACAATTTTCTTTTTTTCGCTCCATCGACAACTTCACTTTTTTTTCTGATTCTAAATATACATTTGTTCACGACATTACTTCCCTCTCATTTTATATCCCACATGTAAACGCAACCAATATATTCCATTTTCATGATGGCAGCTACATTATTTACAACAAAATATTATACTTAGCTTATGCGCTATCGATATTCTTTTTAATGGCTTCTATATCTAAACTGTCAATCAAGTGACTGCTCCTCTAGGGTGTGCTGCATACATCCCTCAACATGTTTCATTCCATGTTTTATAAATTTCACAATAAATTAGAAAGGTAAAATATAAGCGATAGCTAACTTTTGGAAAACTTTGAAAAGAAAATTACGAATTACAATATACGATCTGATTTGCAATTGGCAAATATCATAAGGCCAAAACCGTAGTTTTAATTTTTTTTTTCTTGCGCTGATGAGTGTGCGTGTACGTAGTTTTGAACCATCAAAGAATAAAAATTCTGGACATGCCACAAAATTCCAAATAATATTGCAAATTTTTGTTTTTCGGCTTTCTCCATATGTTACTGTTATTTATAAATCATCCATCATAGTGTTTAATATTAGTAAATATTTACATGTGAGAAAGTGTCATATTTAAAATGACAAAGTATTGAAAAATAATAACTTAGGCGGTACTTGCAACGACCTTGACTGATCTCCATGATCGATGAAACCAGTTGCTGAATGCTCCTTAGAGACTAGAGATCGATCACTATACTCCTGACAAAATATTGAAAATCATTATGACTTGCGATTTCAACACATTAAGTTTCGGTATTTTTTTTTTTGATCCTATCCTAGTTTGGGATTTGGGGACCTATTATTTATCTAAGAGTACTTTATAATTCCTTTAAAACTTTTTTTAAAATAATTCAGAGGAATAAGGAGTCGCAGAACTTTTAAAAAAAATTGATATTCTAGAATTTATTTTTAATCAAGGCATCAAAGCACGGATCACTAGCGAAATAAACCAAAGGGAGGTACTCCCCTCTCTCCCCGTCAGAGTGAAGAGATCTCGAGACGCATATCACAATTTTAATTGAAACGGAAACCAACATCTCCCTGGAGCCCAGAGAGATGAGAGGAAATGTAAATACAACAGAAATAGGATAACAAGGAGGTTAATGATAAAATTGAAATTGAAGAGGAATAAGACGACGCATGCGGTTTTATATTTCGTGTTCAAGCCCGAATTATTTTTGATTTACGAGTAGCAGTTAACTTATTACAAGTGCGCGAATTAAGAGAGGAACTCAGGAACTCGCGAACAAACAAGTAGTTCTTTACAAGCTAAGGTGGTGTGGATTATTGTTACAAATTTAATACCGAGAATAAGAAAGAAAATAAATAAATGAATCCATTGGAAAAACAGAAAATATAGAGGATTTTAGGTATACTATATGCCTATTTGATTCACACTTCACGTTGCATAACGACTTTAAATATTAATTAAGTGCCGAGATTTGCTAATTGGTTTGCAGTTTAGCTCTTTCCGTAAGACAAAGGAAGTTTGAAACTGTTATTTACCACAAAAAACCAAAATAAAAATAAAAGTAAAAACAAATAAATAAATTTTTAATTGCTAGGGAGGTATAATATATTTAGGTGTTCCTGAAATAATTTAGTTTAATTTCAAATAAGCACCACTTTTTTTTTTTGCTAACTACAGCTATATTGTAAAGACTTATTCTGCTTATTAACTAACTAGAGAAATGTTATTTAATCCCGAAAAAGAAAATACTTATAAAGACTACGCCATTCACTTTCTGTAGCGATTTCATGGAAATAAGTATATAAATAAATAAATTTTTAAGCACGCCATTCTTTATTCACACCTACTAAATGATGGGGCATGTTTCTTATGCATAAATTTTTAAATTCATTTTCATTTCTATTTTCTATCTCAGCTGCTGTCGATATCACTTTTTATTTTTTTTCCGTTCCAATCAAATTTCATAATTATTAGACTAATAATTACCAAAGCAAGCTGAAGCAGAGCTTGATTTCGAAACCTTGAAACTTCAAACCATTTTTTTAAAAATCTATTAAACTAAACCTTAAATTCATTTTTAACTTTTTATGGAATAAAAATTATTTATTGTTTTTTGACAAAATATAACTGAAAAAATATAAACTGTATATAATTGTAAGTTTTTGATCTCACAGGATTCTGTCTTTTGGCAAAAGATAACACTTTATCCAAAACAATAAAGGTTTAGCATTTGACTGCAGCCGCTTAATTATAAAATTCGTGACCAAAAATCATATGTAAACTGTTTTGATTTACATATATTTTTCGTCGCATTTAGGTCTGTACGACTAAGAAAAAAAACTGAAATAATTTTTTATCACGTTCAAAATTTCCATCAGTTTTTTTCCCCCCGAAAAAAGAGCTATCTCTTTCCTTTCATAAACAGTTAATTATTTCGTACAAAATGAATGTTATGGAAAAACTTTTTTTGATAGGGTTT